>CM056194.1:81580389-84040389 GCA_029692085.1 Gymnothorax javanicus | reverse complement strand
CAACACCTCCCGTCACGAGCGGAGCTGTAAATGCCTTTATTCTTCTACTTCTTCTTTTTTTTT
This sequence comes from Gymnothorax javanicus, assembly GCA_029692085.1. Taxonomy (NCBI): domain Eukaryota; kingdom Metazoa; phylum Chordata; class Actinopteri; order Anguilliformes; family Muraenidae; genus Gymnothorax; species Gymnothorax javanicus. Next base: position 84,040,326 of record CM056194.1, on the reverse strand, counting down.
TTTTTTTTTTTTTTTGCTCTTATGTCCACATTTGCCAGTGTGATCATTTTACTTCTTAAACGCCCCCTTGCTAGAGCTGTTGTCCTTGGGATTGTTTGTGAGCGTGTGTGTGCGCACGCGCCCTCCTCGCTGCTGACTCTTCATCTGTCGCCATGGTTATCCAAAATGCTCAGGGAGACCAAAGAAATCACGCTCTTCACACACTATGAGAATCGGTGTTGCCGCCCGTCTGCTTTTTAGCCATGGAGGCCTTCGCCGTAAAACCGAGACAAAAAAAAAAAAAAACTACAACGCGATGTTGAATGTCAGTCGATGAGCATGTAAAGTCGATGTTGATTTTTTTCTACATGTATATGTATACAGTGCCTTGCAATAGTATTCACCCCCCTTCAAACATTCATGTATGTTGCCATGGGAGTTCGTCGTTCTGAAACAACGGTAATTTTTTTAGAACTGTTCAGAATCTGCTCCTACCCAACGAGCCTATCAAATGCCGATCCATTGTTAGTAGGCAAATGCGACGGTTAAACAAAATGAAAATTTGTGTTCTGCTATTACTGGCAGGCCAAAACCAAACCTTTTTACTCGCCTCCTGTAAATTTGGTGCAGTGTAACAGGTCACAAAAGTAAGTTTTGACTGTATTTGAGCAACTAAAGAAATGTGCGTTTTATAATTAATGAACACATTAATCTCTGTCGGGGTTGAATGTCTATCCAAACTCTATTATTGATACAGTAAGCCAGTTACGAAGACCAAAGAGCGATTGATGGAATGGCCAATGATGTAGCCATTCCATTTGTTTATAGACCAATTCAAAATGTCGGCGTCGGATGCTGCCAAAGATTATTTTACCAAAGGACCGTTTTAGGGGGCTAGATGTGCAGTCAGTATGTTTTGTTTAGCCATGTACTTTATTTTCGGATTACCGTGACATTCAATTTACCAGTGCACAAACGCGCCGAATATTTGACCATTTTCTGAATGGAAAAAATGGTTTACGCAGTTACTAAAGAATACAAATTCGACAATATTGGCAGTAGCTGCATACTTCTGCAAGGCACTACATATAGGCTATATGACCGGAAGATAAATATATTTATTGATTCCATGTATGTTTTTTGTTTCGAAAAGCACCCGTTGACAATCTCCATGCCAACGCGTTTGTTTGCCTGGGTCTGTTCGGATGTGATATTTCATGTGCAGTGGGCCATATGCGTGTAGCTACAATGTTTTATTTGAGAGCAGCGTATGGGCCCGATAATCCTCCTAGTGAGCCAGTAGCCTATAGGATTCACTTACATCTGAAAATCAGTCGTTGTGGATGGGTAGGCCTACTGGTTCAGCAAAGTTTGAGAGAAGAACACGCAGGTACTGGCGCTGGTTGAATACGGGGTCCTCGGTTGTTTTGGAAAGGCATTAGGAGTGTTTGCGGTGGAAATGCCTTTGTAGCGTATTGGTGGCCGGCTGTCAAGCCTGCAGAACGCATCCGGACTATAGGCCTACACGAGTGTGTGTGTGTGTGTGTGTGCGCGCGCGCGTGTGTATGTGTGGGTTTGTGATTATGAATGTGCGCATGCGCGTGCGTATATTTTGCGCACATACGCGCACCCGCTCAACATGAAAATTTACTGTATTTATTTTTCATAAGATTTAAGTTGTATATTTTTGTGATTTTTTGTGCATTGTAAATTCTGTCTGCATTTTATAATCTTGCGTTTTAATAGCAATATACTTCTTCATGACATGAATTTTCACTGCAGCGATTTCTCCGCATTCTCCGGGAACTGAGCAGCTGTGTAGATCCGAGTTTAGCCCACTCTAGAGGTGTGTCCCAATTTATATGAACCGACGCTCTGACGACAGCCTCATTCCCGACCAATCGCATTCGAACGCGGTGTTCTGACAGAATGATCTTTGGATTGATTGGCTCCTGCAGTTGCCCTGTCACCTGAGAGATGATGCCGTCAGTCAGATTTGGCTTAATCGCTGTGATAATCAGTTGCGATCGTCTGAAGACCTGAGACGTCGTCGTTTGCAAGCAAGGATTTGTTGAGAAACTTGCGTTAGAAAAAATCAATTTGAACGGATGTTAGGGAGACGAAACTCCCCTCTGTCCGACTGTAACTGGACGCTGCGTTGGCCTGGAACAGCCGTCAGTTTCTGCATTTAACGAGGTCATGGAACTCTGCCGCACTGCTGCCTCCTCGGGGAATGAGTTTGCACTTTTGATTTCCAGTATCCATTCTAATTTCATGTCTTCTGTAGCTTTTATTCGAGACGGGGGTGGGGCTGAGGTTGGGGCGGAGTCCTGTTTGTGGACACTCCAGGCTTCACTTAGGACGTCATTTCTTCATTACGTCGGAGGAAGCCCAGCTTTTTTTTTTTTTTTTTTTTTTTTGAAGCTTTTAGATCAGTGGACTCATTCTGATGACCTACCACGTGGTCTCCAACATGGTAAAGACCTGACGGTCATTACCGAATGAAGCAGAGCCGAGGCGAGGCAAAACTCATTGCGACTTGAATGACGACAGGATCGAGTCAGTCACTAACGTCACTGTAGTTGTAGTAATTTTGACTGTCCACGGAGGTGCTCCTTCCCTTCTCTCAGGTGTAGAGAATTCCAGGCGCCATGTGCCATTCCAATTTTTTGTCCATACTGGGTGTGGTTGGGGTATGCAGTTTTTTGGGGAGGGTGGATAAATTTAATGATTTCCTTTAACTAGGCTTCAGCTTGACTGGCTGTAGTTAATTCATCGACAGACTGTTGTCTCACCACTGTTGAGTTTGGTTTTTTTCTCACCGAATTGGTTCTTATTTTTCTTTTTTTTATCAATTGTAAAGTGTCATGACCTCCATTAAAGTCTAGTCCACGTGAAAGTTGAACATTCATTAAAGAAAACAAAGTGCAATGTGTGTCTTTTACATGCAGAGGTTAAACTGTGTGCTTAGAAAGGAGTGTAAATTAACAGTATATCATTTTCTGATATACGTTTACAATAAAGTGTATAAATTCATTGGTATCCATTCTTTCAAGGAATATAAACTGATATGGCCCATTTCATAGATGTCTTTTAATTTTTTTATTTTTTTGAAGAATTTTTTTTTTTTTTTTTGTTTTGCTGACTGTGATACATCAGAGCTCCAGGACTGTGTTGCTTTGAATGACCAATAATGATACATAAGCATTAACATATTCTTTTAAGAGGTGTCCTCTCACTTATCTGTTGCCTTTCACTAATCGTTCCTGTGATGTCGTTGCCATTTTGTGGTGACGTAACGTTGAAGAAATGTTCCAGTAATGCTTAAAAAACATTTCTTGTTCGTATTGCGTTTCATCCCTTGTCCCTGCATTATGAACATGCAGTCTGTGATTGTGAACTGAAAATGTGAACTTCTTGACCTCCCATTGCCTGTGTGATGACCCCAGCTGTTGCTACAGGATGACGTGGTCTACCAACTTAAAACACAGACATGCTCCAATCTTATTAGAGCCATTACTGATGGCATTCTTCTCATTGGTTTTATTTAAAGAAGCAGCCGGGAGATTTACAGCAGGTGACATGATATGACCGTCCAGCAGGGTGGCCATGTCTGCTATTCGTCGATTTTGCAGTCACAATCTGCGATGCTGGCCGATTATTTTCCTTCTGATGTTTGGTGTTTGTTCTCACTCATTCTGGTGGTTTTTTCCTTGATTTTGTGTTCAATTTCTTCAAAATCATTTTCTTAGTCAAGTGATTGGGATGTTAAATTGGATCACCTGTGTTCAGTAGTGTGTGGAGACTTGTGCTTAATTTGTCATTGAGAGTAATTGTGGTCTGTACTCAATGATGCAGAGAAAAAACTAGAAAAAACTTTGCTGGCCTCTGGTCATGGCAAAGCGCGTAGTAAACATAGTAAACAACCCCATTCCAGAAATAAGTAATCTCAAAAAAAATAAGGTTGCTATGGGGCACTTTTTCAAATAAGGACATACTGATAAGCGAGAGCTTTCAGGATATAACCAATATGATCAAAAGGTAAACTGATAGTTAAAAAAGTCAAATATTTATCCATAAGTATCAGTAAAACTACAGTTTTAGAGAAAATAAAAAAAACATATGTCTGCATGGTTTTCACAGCCAACAGTGCAACAGTAACCAACACTTTTGACACACAAATCCTAAGCATTCAAACTGGACAAAGCGCTACATTCTTTGTTTTGCCATGACCGGATGTTAAAGCCAACTTACCAGAAAGGAGGCTTTGCATGGTTGAGTTTTTCCCTTCGTCATTGTCTGTGTTCCTCTGCCCAGTAATGGTGTTGCACAAAGCAGGATTGTTCAGCTGGACAGTTCTCCTGTGATCTGGAAAAATCTAGTGAATTTATCATTGGCAAGGATTCTTGCAACTGAACAAAAACCTTTGGATTCTGGACTTTTCCTAACCAAAAAATAATAATAGATACTTGATCTTGACAGTTCAAATAACACTATTAGCTTGTGTTTTGAGATTCTCACCACTCTTACTGCAAATGAGGATCAAACTCAGCTTCTCCCAAAAGTGACATACATACTAGATTTTTTCAGATCACAGGAGAGTTGTGCTGAGTGAAACATGGAAACCTCTCGAATCTGGAACATGACCTGAGGTTAAAAGAGCCGTTCCGGGGTTTACTTTGAGCAGTGATCTGGCTAACTCCGCAATCCTGTTTTGTGGAACAGGCCCCTGGCATTAATATTTGTCCTACCCCCTGTTATGATGATAGTGCTTATGGTTCAGACCAGTGATCCCGAAACCCTTCCAGGCACTAAGATGACATCATTGCCTCTGATTGGTCTGAGTGTACCTGACGCCCAGGTCAAGGGCGGCTGGAAGACCAGCAGTTCTAAGCCTTTGAGGACAGTGATTGGGGAAACGGGTTTGGACTAACCGCTGCTGTAGAATCCCTGTCCAATCTGCCCCACCTGTTACTGTCTGTAATTGTCTTGCAAATCACACAGATTTTTTTTTTGACCACTTAAGAAGAAGTTCACTTGGGTTTGGTGTGGAGGGCTGGTATTGCCCAAAACGTCAGTGCTGAGTCACCCGTTAGAGGGTTGGTAGCAGGGACTTACTGCAAGACTTTTCAGCTTGCCTACAGAAATGGCCTAGCGCTACAGGCCGTGTTTATTTTGTATTTAGTTTCTTTAAATACCTGAATGTAATTGGAAAAATTTATAAAGGGGAGGGTAAAGTGAATATTGAGGCATTTGCTCATTTTATTTGAAAAGGCCACTTAAATTCCCACAATTACTGCGCGTGCTCAGAACGTACATGCAAAGAAAGTGAATCTGCTTGACTTCAAGTCATAATACGATTCCATCCTTGCCAATCCATCTTTGTGTTGCATTGTATTTGTATATTTTAGTTACTGCGGCATTGAAGGGGCTTTCCATGGAAATTTGAGGTTTCAAAGTGCTGTTTTAAGCTTGAGCCAAGGAATACGTAGAATGAAAGCTGGTTGCAATCGCCTGTAATCATAGAAGAAGATAAATGCCTTCTAGATTTCGACTTGCAGTTGAGCAGATTTACTTCATTTAAAATTGAGAGCTAGCGCAGTAGTCATAACACGGCTTTATTAATTTTGGTGGTTTGGAAATGATTTCTATTCTGCCCGACTAGCTGAGTTTTTGAATTCTCTACCACCACAAGTGCATGTAGACTTCTTATATCCGCTGTACTCCGCTGTGTTTGGGACAAATTTTGTCAGGGGTAAGAGCGTCTTGGGTTCTTATATCCGCTATTCTCCGCTGTATATGAGATAGTATGTTTGTTTGGGTTTGTCTACACTTCTTATGTCTTCTTATATTGAGAAGTTGAAGAAGAAGAAATGACATGCTTATGCCAAAATGCATCAAAAACCAGCAGGCAGTGTGACCCTTCAGGGTTGGAGTATGAGCCAACTGGGCCAGTGACTCCACACACTTCAGTTAACAGCCTTAATTGGCTACTGTCAGTCATTAAGGAATGTTTGAAGAACTCTCACCTCTATAGTCCTGGATAAAGAACGTTATCGTTCTAACGCAGACAGGAGACTGCCCTACTGCAGAAAACAAGGGTTCTATTGGACCCTACTCCAGAGGACCAGGGTTATCTTGTCCATACCCCAGAAAACTAGGGTTCTATTTTACTCTACTCCAGAAGACTAGGGTTCTTTTGTTCCTACCCCGGAAGTGCAGCGTTCTATTTTACCTTATTGCCTAAGACCACGGTTCTATTTTACCCTTCTGCGGAAGACTAAGGTTCTAGTTTACCTTACTGCTGTGTACCAGAGTTTTGTTGTGTACTATTGCTGACGACCAGGGGCCCTATTCATGAAGGGACGATATCAGTGTTGACGGGCCACTTAAGTCTGTTGACTGTTAATTCCAAGAAAGGGATATTCAGGACAGGACAGCTGGTCTTACTGGCTCTTCTTACTGACTGATATATTAGACGCGGGATATGATGCGATAACTCTCATAAGGGGACAACAGTCAAGATTCGAAACAGCGGTGGGGTTGATTCATCTGATTCGACACAGATGAAATTTGAGAAGAAACTGCATTGTCTGAACTTCTCCCTGCATTTGAATTCAGTTTTGTTAGCCGCTCCAAAGGACCAACATTAACTTCAGTGAGAGTTTCTCCCACACTTCCTCTTTTGTTAGATTCAAAGGGCCATGTTCGAGGCATAACAGTATCAGTAACAGTAATTTTCGTGTAAATTTGCAATAACATACTACTAGACCATATCTCCAGACGTTTTTCTCGGATTTTTGGTTGAATCATTTTTGTCCGTTTTATGGGCCCTTGAAATTTTGGCTCAAATGTTAAAGATAAGACTGAGAAATTTAAAAAAATTATTTCTCAAAAACTTCGTGATAAATTTTTTTCTAAATCAGGCAATCAACTTACCTCGATACCGTTACTGCACAGTGCGAGCGCCATTTTGATTAAATCGATGGAAGTGGGTCTATTGGGGGCGCTGTACTTTATCAATATGCAAGATGGCATGTGGAGGCCAAATGGTTGCAGATAGAGATTAGGTTTGTATTATTGACATATAGGAAGTCATACATGACCTATATTTTGGCAATATTAAATGTGACCACAGATGACTTTGAAAGGTCAAACTCGAGGTCAGGGGATATATTAACAATGTTAAAAGATATGCCTTGAGTTTTTAAAAAAATTATTTCTCAGAAACTGATAACTTTTTTTCTAAATCTGGCAATCAAACCACCTTTATTCACTTTATGTACAGTGCAAGTGCCATTTTGATTGAATTGACGGAAGTGGGTCTGGTGGGGGCGCTATACTTTAACATTGGGTCTTATGGAGAATGGGCCAAATCGCCTGTGGAAGCTAAATGGTTGCAGATAGAGATTAAGTTTGTATTACTGACATTTAGGAAGTAATATATGACCTATATTTTGGCTGTGTTAAAGTTGACCTCAGATGACCTTGAAAGGTCAAACTTGAGGTCAAGCAAAATGTTACAATTTTCGAAGGTTCTAGGCTTGAAAATATTGAAGATTGGGAACATATGTGCATTGAGCACTTACAGGAAGTCATGTATGAACTTTCATTTGGTGGCCTTGAACTTGACCTTCGGCGACGTTCGAAGGTCAAACTTCACATAGTGAAATTTCAATGACTTCTGTCCCCAAAACTATTACAGATAGAGCTTAGGTTTGTATTGCAGGCATATAGGAAGTCATGTATGAAGTTTCATTGGGTGACATTGAACTTGACCTTCAGTGACCTTGAATGCCCAAACTTCACAGTGAAATTTCAATGACTCATAGCAGCAAAATGGTTACAGATAGTTTCGGTTTGTATTGGAGATGTATTGGAAGCCATACATGAACTTTCATTTGGTGGCCTTGAACTTGACCTTCAATGACCTTGAACGGCCAAACTATACAGTGAAATTTCAATGACTTCTATCAGCAAAATCGTTACAGATTGAGTGTAGGTTTGTATTGGAGACGTACAGTATTGTTAGATTTTAGTGTTCATAGCATATATAGTGATATATGGCATTCTGTTGGCAGTAATCTAGAATCTTTACAACCAGCTATTCTGTCTCGCTCTACTACTTAATCAAGGCAGTTTCAGCCCACTGCTGGGTTGAAACTGGTCAAGCAGGAACACACTGATGGGTTATGTTCTGTATTCACTGAGACAATGTCATCTGTGTTTAACCCAATGAGTTAATCAGGCCCCATTGTTTCTGCACCATAGCTTAAACTCCTCGGCCAATATCTTTTGTTCACAATGAATATTTAAACCCTGTTGTATCCCAATGAAGGCAGTCAGATCATATTTACACTGGACACCTGCGCTGGTCGAGACGACGAATAAACTCAGTTTCTTTTTAACTGTGTTTTCTAACACCAAATCTGACTCCGTCTCTTCTCTTGAAACGCACCACAAAGTCGCGCAAAGTTTGTTTTCACGAAGAAATCAGAAGAATTCTTCAGTTGGAGGTTCCACCGAGATCGGCGAAGATAACCAAGGCCCAAGATTTTCCCGGCATCTGGAAAAACTTGAACTGTTCCAGCGGACTGTCACTCCAGCAACCAGAAGTTGCACGTGCGGTGAAGTTTTGAGAGTTTCTTGGTGCTAATTACCTTCGCTCGATAAGAAACTAGGGATAGAATCGCGGCTGGCGTGGTTGTAATTCAAGGGAAGGCCTCATGTTGTGGTGATCAGCGCATTCGTTTGTTCGCGTTTGCTTGTTCGCGTTAGTTCACGTGTGTTTTGTTTGTTGAGTAAGTATATTGAGTCTGTGAAACTCACATTATAGTACTTGCGGGGAGGCAAGTCGTTGATCGTGCGTGAGTCATAAATTTGTGAAATTAATATTACTTGCGGGAGGCAAGGGTGTTTGCTGGGGGCAAGCATTAGAATATTAATTCTGTGAAGTCTGAGAAATTAATATTACTTGCGGGAGGCAAGGGTGTTTGCTGGGGGCAAGCATTAGAATATTAATTCTAGGCTATAAGACGTTATTCGTCAGGGATCCAAGTTGTATGGGCGAACAAGGCACGTTTCTTTAATCGAAAGAAGTAGATTAAAGGAATCCTCCATTGAGCGGTCAACAGTTTTCAGAGGACTTTTGACTGCAACAGGGTGTCTGTGGCAGTGTTCATGTTTTAACGCTGGTGCATTACTTGTTTAACTCAGGGTCTTGGTCAGTTCGGGAAGCAAGGCACGCTCTTTTTTAATTGAAAGAAGTAGATTAAAGGAATCCTCCATTGAGCGGTCAAAAAGTTTTCAGAGGACTTTTGACTGCAACAGGGTGTTTGTGGCGGCGTTTGAGATTCAAGCGCCGGTGCGCTACTTGCTTAACCCGCGACGCGTGGAAGACCTATTCGGGGTCCGTTTTGAGCAGTGGTGCTGCTCGGTTTCTGTGAACGTTTAAGTGTTTGTCTTTGTTGTGTTTACCCTAAAAACCTAAGTAGGCTACTACAATCCGTAATAGATCCAGAGTGCTAAAATAAAATTGTGCCATTGGTGTAGGGTATAGGAACAGGATTGTGGTCTGTTTCAATTAAAATTAAGCCGACTTATTGAACGTCCTTAAATCAATAACAGCGTTATTTTTTTACTTCCTTTGAATAAATAAGATTAATTGGGTTGTCCTCCTGGTAAGTGTCGAGAGAATAATTTCCATAATTTTATTAGTTACGGCTCAGTATTGGTTGACTGACTAATTTCGTAAGTGAAATCATGTTTGGGAGACGCGACAAGACCCAGGTCCCTACCTCCGAAAAGGGTGGTAGAGCTGTACCTGAAGTTGCTAATGATGTCATTATTAGAGAAACTAAAGGTTTCATTCAGTCCCATTTGAAGTTGGAAAACGTAGACGAGTACCTTCGGAAAAAATATGCTTTTGAAGTCAGCGAGAATAAGGTTTGGAGTCTGGAAGACATTAAGAAAGTTTTTGGCAAATTCCAACGCGTGCCCGATACACGTAAGCTTCCCATTGCTCTGCTCATTGTAAGTAATATGCGAAAACGAAACGAAATCCATGTCAAGGCCGAATCCGACCGCCTCCTTGACATTGAGAGGGAAAAAGTAAAGAATCTGGCGATAGAACTGAAAAGCGTCAAAACAAAGGTGGCTAAAAAAAAAAACGCGGAAATAGCTGCTTTAAAGGATAAGATCAAATTATTGCAAAATGGGCAGTTACTAGCGCCTGTTAGTGGGGTGACCGCAATGTCAGTTCCTCCTTCCGCTCCACCGCTTTACGAAGAGAGGGGGCCTGTCTCCCTGGCTCTTAATGACGAGTGGACTAGTAGTAGTGACAGCGAGACATCTGACCATGATACGGCGGCGGTAACCCAACTCAGAGCGTTGACGCAAAGACGAGTCGAAGGCGAAATACAGTATAGTCATAAACCAACCAAACCTCAAGATATTGATAAATGGTCGCATGACTTAAAACATCCACGGGTTGCAGGCATGGACACCTGGACCCAAATCAATCGTCTAAAGACGATTTATTGTTTACACCCATGTGACGGTGTGCAGTTGCTAGCCACCGTTATGACCCCCACGGAGGTCAGTAAGCTCAATTCAGCAGTTAAAACCGCATTGGGAGGTGATGGACAAAACCTTGATAAGGGGTGGGAGTCCATTGAAGACTTCATTCGGAAGGCAACTAACGCGTCCACCAATTGGGGAAAAATCGCCGCATGTATTCAGAAAACTGGTGAAGCAGTTGATGTGTTTGCCGAGCGTTTTTCCGAAACCTTCTTGAGGCATTCAGGGATTAAGGAGTTGAGACGGGATACCCTCCCCTCCAGTACAAACGGCCCCCTCAAGTCCACTTTTATGCAGGCGCTTTTACCAGAAATCCGTTCCGCCACAAAACTTAGCAAGCCCGATTGGCAGGATGAAACGATCACCTTCGATCAATTGTTATCAGCAGCTAGAAGGGTTGAATTGGACACCGAGTATAAAATCCGCAACTTAAACAGCCGCAAACGAACAAATGCTAAACGTAACAACACGTGTCGTAATTGTGGGGATCCAGGGCATTTTTGGCGACAGTGTAAGGCACCAAGACAATACCGAAACGACGCCCCCCCGACGCACAATGACGCAGAGGACGACACTAATGATCTGAATGAAAAGTTTGCACGTTTGAATGACAGTCAGAAAAGAGCAATCCTTTCTGCGGTCCTTTAAACGAGAGGACCCTCACTGAGGCACATAGCAGCCGCAGTGAGGCAGTCAAAGGACGGCTATACGTGTGCGCGATAGTGAATCAGCAAATAGAAGTTGATTTCCTTATAGATACTGGTGCTGAATTAACCGTTTTACCTCCCACGTTTGCAAACAGCAGCAACTTACCGTTAACAGACCGTGTACAGCGATGCTACGGTGTAGGGGGACAGGCCATTTCGTTGCGACAGACGCAGCCCGTTGCTATCTCAGTAGGACCTGCCGAAATAATCACTAATTTGTGGGTTGGGGATACGTGTCAGGCTTTACTTGGCATGGACGTTTTGCTAAAATTGAACTCGAGTCTCGAATTTTCAGAAGGTAAAGTCATGTGGAATTTGAGACACCTGCAAAAAAGCGATGTTTCCACACACCCAATTTGGGCAAAGAGTAAAAACGACTGTGGACTTCTTGAAGTTGAACCGGTATTGCTCACGGGCACCCCCTCCCAGTCTGCGACAATACCCACTCAGCAGGGAAGCTATAGATGGTATCTGCCCATCATCAGAGAGCTCGAAGAACGCAATGTGTTGGTAAAAACCCAGAGTTGTTCAAATAGTCCCCTATGGCCCGTAAAAAAAAAAACGAATGGCAGCTGGCGTCTGACCGTCGACTACAGAGAGGCGAACAAAACAATTGACAAATTGACATCTTTGGTAGCAGATCCTTCTACCATATTCAACTCATTAAAACCTGAACATTCCATTTTTACTGTAATTGATATGGTGAATGCATATTGGACGGTTCCTTTAGCTCCGAATGTCAGGATTGGCTAGCCTTCACCTTTGATGAGCAACAATATCGCTGGACGCCAGTCCCCCAGGGAATGCATTCAAGCGGAACTATATACCACCAGGCGCTTCACAAACATCTCATATCCGAACAAATGCCAAAAATCACATCCGATGTCATTCAGTATGTAGATGATGTTCTCATCAGTTCTAGATCCGAAGAAGAGCATGATAGAGATGTGTCGGCCCTACTCGATTTTTTGCATGAAAAGGGCCACAAAGGCGAGTTTGGAAAAAAAAGCACAGCTAAGCGCAACGGAAGTAGTTTATTTGGGACAAAAAAATTTCTCAGGGAAAAAGGGAAATCACGCAGGACCGCACAGTTACAATCAGAAACACCCCGAACCTGGTACAGTAAAGGACCTTCGGCGCATTTCTGGGCCTTTGTAATTATAACAGGGCTTGGGTGGAATCTTTCACGAAATTGCACAGCCACTGAATGAGAGATGCTAAAGGGCCAGCGGCAGTCAAATGAACACATCCAACTTAATGATGAACAGAGACACGCATTCGAGTCTTTGAAAACAGCATTGTGCAAAGCCCCTGCATTAGGCATCCCCGATACAAACAGGCCGTTCACGTTGTTTGTTAATGAAAAAAATGGGTACATGACCTCCGTCTTAACACAGCAACACGGCGACCAGCATAGACCCGTGGGTTATTATTCTGGCAAACTAGACAATGTGTCCTTGGGCTTCGGCCCATGCCTACGAGCCGTACAAGCTGTCTTCCAGGCAATACAACTCGTTTCTAGTCTTGTATTAGACCAACAAATGATTGTCAAATGCCCGCACTCCGTTCACACCCTGTTAACAATGAAACGCAGCAAACACAGGTTTCGGCCAGTAGGTGGGGTAATTGGCAGGCAGTGCTCGAAGCACCTAACCTGATCATTCAGAAGGCTTCTCTCTCTAATCCTTCAACAATGATGATGCCCACTGATAACAATGCGTGCGATAGCGATCACCGCTGCGAAGATTTAGTGGCAATGCTAGAACGAGACGAGCATTTGAACGAAACCCCCCTGGCTAACCCTGACTTGATCCTTTTCACTGATGGATCTTCCTCTTGTATTGACGGAGTTAGACATGCAGGCTGGGCAGTGACATCAGAACACGAAGTGTTGCAATGCGACTCCTTACCCCCGGCACATCAGCGCAGCAGGCTGAACTAAAAGCCTTGATTGAGGCATGCAAATTCGCTCAGAATAAAACTGCGAATATTTATACAGATTCTCGATATTGTTTGAATTGCTCACGATTTTGGTTTATTGTGGAAACAGCGGGTACATGACAGCAAAGGGACTCCTGTCAAAAATGGCAAACTGGTGGAGGAATTAATGGCGCTATCCAATTACCTACCGAGGTGTCGATTCTCAAGGTAAAAGCCCACACCCGTTTTAACACAGTTGAGTCTAAAGGAAACGCATTGGCAGATGAAGCTGCCAAAAAAGCAGCTATCCAAAACGCAGCGGAGCTTGACAATGACGACAACGTGACCCTTGATAATACCAGGCTGGCGACATGCAAAATACGTGAGAGCTTAACCGACATAAAGGAAATGCAAAAGTGCGCCGATAAGGAAGAAAAGTGGAGCTGGATTGAAAACGGGGCAAAAATCACGATGATGGAGTGTGGAGACATGGCTCCAGGGCGGTGGCGCCTAACAGCCTCCTTCCATATCTCACAACTCAAATACACTCACTTGGCCACGTCGGTCTAGAGAAAATGAAATATCGATTCACACAAATATGGTGGAATCCCAAGCTTTCGCATGAAGCAAAGGGAATAATACAAAGTTGTGCTCCTTGTCAGCAAAACAATAGTGACAAGCGTGTGAAAGTTCCGGTTAAACGAACACCAGCACCCCCCGGGGCATTTCGCCACCTACAAGTTGATTACATTTCTTTTGCCTAAGTGTAAAGGCTATAACGATGTTTTGGTCGTTGTCGATAAGTTTTTCGTTGGGTGGAAGCTTACCCGACAAAGAGGGGGACGGCTTCACACACAGCTAAGATATTAGTGAGAGACCTAATTCCGAGATGGGGATTACCGGAACAAATCGACTCCGATCAAGGTACGCATTTCACTGGGGCTGTTTGCGCAGAGGTTAGTCGGATGATGGGAGTTAAATGGTCACTTCACTGTCCACATCATCCGCAATCATCCGGACTGGTTGAACGAATAAATAGAACCCTAAAAGAGCGTTTAGCAAAAATGCACCAGCAGGGCATTCCATGGCCGGATGCGTTACCTACTGTCTTGTGTAGCCTACGAGCTACGCACAACAAAGAGACGGGGCTAAGCCCCTTTGAAGTAATAACAGGCAGACCCATGTCGTTACCAGGAACAATTGATTTGAGAAATGCGGATGTGCATCTGACTTCGGATGCTCTTATCACATACTGTAAACAACTGACCGAAGCAGTCAAGTCCGCAGCTCAGCAAGTGTTTGACGCCTGGGGAGACCCACCAGAGGGGCCATTCTATTGTCCCAGGGCAATGGGTTATGGTTTACAAACCGCAGCGCCGCAGCTCTGGAGGCAAATGGGATGGCCCTTTTCAGGTCCTGTTAACCACTGATGCTGCAGTTAAGCTACAAGGCAAACATAGATGGGTCCACGCGGGTTTCTGTAAAATAACTGAGCCCCCTAATGACAACCACACAATGGTAGACAGACAATAATTAGGCCTCCGTGCATTTGGCTCATTATATATGCGCAACGATCTCTTGTAGTGCAATCTCTAAATTACTTTAGTTTGTTTGCCCCTCTGCATTAAGCCCCTGCATTAGCCTGATTGTACGGTGTCATGACTGCTTATTATCAATCAACGCATAGTTGTTTGTTATTTTTGGAGATTGCCGGTAGTCCAGTTTTCGGTTTTGGTTTGTTTAAAATGTATGTTTCTTTTGTTTAAGGGAATCTTTGGGTTCGACGGCCCATTGCGAGGTTGGCCCGACGGTTCCCTCCTTCTGTTCTGTTTGGCTGGGATCTCCTCTTTCCTTTTATTTTCATGCGTTGAACTCACTTAGATTTCTGCATTAGAGAAATCTTCAAAATGCTGAATTCGAATGATACTGCCACCTCTCTCTCCTTGACAGGCTACAGTCGAAAAAGGACCGATCCGGAAACAAGCACCCACCTAGAGCCAAAAGGCGTCACAATTCATGAAAGAAGACTTTTGAAACCAGATATAACCCATTACACATCCGTGGACGCCAAGGAACCAGAGACTATATATTCACTCCACCTTGTTTATTTTAATCACTCACTTGTTTCCGTTTATCTCTCCTTTTTGTGAAATTGTTCATATTTTATCATTTACCTTCTCTATTCATACCAATATGGTCATGTTTATGTTTTTATTAGTAATGTGCCTCAGAATACAGGCATCGTTTGATAGCCATAATGATGTACCCAGTGATAACACATTTTTAGCTACAGCAGCTGCCTTCGCTCAGGCTAAGGGCTACAGCTCGGGCTGGGTCTGTGGTCTATTACCCATCTCTTCCGACACCTATCCTTACTTGGCTATCCCGTTTATCCTTATTGATTATTTCTGTAATTATGGTTTGATCATAGATGTGAGTGATCATATGATCAGAGGGGGAAACTGTTAGATTTTAGTGTTCATAGCATATATAGTGATATATGGCATTCTGTTGGCAGTAATCTAGAATCTTTACAACCAGCTATTCTGTCTCGCTCTACTACTTAATCAAGGCAGTTTCAGCCCACTGCTGGGTTGAAACTGGTCAAGCAGGAACACACTGATGGGTTATGTTCTGTATTCACTGAGACAATGTCATCTGTGTTTAACCCAATGAGTTAATCAGGCCCCATTGTTTCTGCACCATAGCGAAACTCCTCGGCCAATATCTTTTGTTCACAATGAATATTTAAACCCTGTTGTATCCCAATGAAGGCAGTCAGATCATATTTACACTGGACACTGCGCTGGTCGAGGGCATTTAATAAACTCAGTTTCTTTTTAACTGTGTTTTCTAACACCAAATCTGACTCCGTCTCTTCTCTTGAAACGCACCACAAAGTCGCGCAAGTTTGTTTTCTCGAAGAAATCAGAAGAATTCTTCAGTATGAACTTTAATTTGGTGACCTTCATATTGACCTTCGAAGGTCAAAAATGACCAAGAGAAAATTCAATGACTTCTTTCACCAAAAAGGTCACAGATGGAGCCTAGGTTTGTGTTACTGACATAGGAAGTTACATATGAACTTTCATTTGGTGACATTCAACTTGACTGTTCGTGACCTTTTGAAGGTCACACTTGACATAATACAATTACAATGACTTGTATTGCCAAAACAGTCACAGATGGAGCCTAGGTTTGTATTGTTGTGGTTTTCATTTAAACATATTTTCACATCATGAGGTTCCCCCATCCTCAAGCAATTGGAGAGAGACAGATTCTTCAGACGATTAGGCTTTATTGAGGCATATTGATAAATGTAAAGCCAAGTTCTTTTTGCGCAAGAAGAACTGATTTCTTACTTTTCACACCCAGCTTTTATACCTTCATCACAGGAAATATCTTCCAAATATGGTCTTTCCGCATTCTCATTCTCGCGCTACAATTGGCCAGCCAAACCAAAACACAACACTGCTAGCTAATCCTTCAGGAATTCAAAGCAAAGATGAGCTGCACATCTCGTAAAAGGAGCGGAAAATTCCAGTCAAGGGATGAAAAGTACAGACAAAGGAATAGGATACAAGTGGATACATAAATGATTCAATTGTTTTTTTTTTCAGTAACGACTAATGATTTTACTGAACAAATATTGATCAAAGCTACAGAAATCAAATACAACACCTGATTATGTTTTTGAATCAACTAAACAGAAGCCTGCTTACTAATCAAAGCTACAGAAGCCTGCTGCTTGTGTGTGTGAGCTGCTTGTGCATGTGTGAATTGAATTGCTTGTATCTGTGTGTCTGTCTGTGTGTGAACTGTTTGTGTGTGTGTGTGTGTGTGTGTGTGTATGTGTGTATGTGTATGTGTTCGTGTGCTGCTTATGCCTGTGCATGTATCTGTGTGCACTGCTCATGTGTGTGTGAACTGCTTGTATGTGTGTGTGTGTTACTGCTGCCTACATAATATGGTTATTGATTATGATTATTGATTATGGTTATTCAACATGGCATTTGTTCTACTGATGACTAATGAATATGAGAAATATTGAAATATAATCCTCAACAGTATTAGAGACATATACGAAGTCATGTATGAACTTTCATTTGGCGACCTTCGTATTGACCTTCAAAAGTCAAATGTGACCTAGTGAAAATTCAATGACTTTTATCACTAAAATGGTCACAGATGGAGCCTAGGTTTGTGTTACTGACATCTAGGAAGTCATGTATGAACTTTCATTTGGTGACATTCAACTTGACTGTCAGTGACCTTTGAGGGTCAAACTTGACAGCGAAATTACAATGACTTGTATCACCAAAATGGTCACCGATTGAGCCAAGGTTTGTATACAGACATTTAGAAAGTCATATGTGAAGTCCATTTGCTGACTGCAACTTGACATTCTGTGACCTTTAATTTCACAATTGACATTGAATTTTCAATGACTTGTATCACCAAAACTGCTTCAGAGCTTAAGATTGTGTTTGTATTACAGGAGGTCCTATAAATGTATATGAACTTTTTTTTTAGTGGCCTTGACATTAATTTTTATTGATTCAAATGTCAAACTTCACGTGAAATTTTCATAACTTGTATCATCACTATAAGACTACTTGCCAGTAAGCTACAGACCCTTGGTCCTATTTTTTTTTTTTTTTTTTTTTTTTGGGGGGGGGGCATCATTTCACAACTCAGTTGGGTTAATCTTTCACAACATGGGCACATTACAATCACTTATTTTTCTTAGTTTTCTTACATTTTCCTCCCACTCATTCTTGTTCTTGGCTCCTCCCATCTGGAAGACGAGAAGGAAAAGGAAAAAACCCTGGGGCGGGAGGGGTTTTCAAAGAAATGTGATCCGTCATTATTTTTAAGCCCTTTTAATAACAGACGGTTACAGGTGTGGCAGATGGGTGAGAGGTAGATTCACAGGTCAACCATTTGTCACACAAATATACGTCCCCCAAAGCATGGTGTCTGAGCTTGCCACAGGAAAACCTTTTATTCCTCTTTCCGAACTCATTTAAGTGATTTGAATTTTCTTATTGATGATTGACCACCATTGATTTTTCGGTCAGGTGCTTCTTAGGAGGAAAGGAATTTATGGGCTGATAAGACTATTTGTTCCCGACAGAAGGGATCTTGGACTCTAATCCAGGTTGGCCACTGTGTTCGCTTTGTTTTTAATTTAATCCTGCACTTACCTGCTGAGGACAAGTCATCGATTGGCTAAAGTGCCTGCACTCCTGCGTGCACTCTGCTTGCCCTGCTTTGACGTCGAATGGCTCACAAAATCAAGTATAAAGTGTTTGCCGGTTTTGAAATAACCTAGCATCATGCCCAAGGTAGAGCCTGGCATATTTACGTTCCTCTGCTGTAGTTAGCAATTATTCAATCAACGCGTGTATGAGATTCCGTGCGGAATTGAAGTCCTTATGCATGGAGGGGTTGGAAGCAATGGAATTGCATAAAGACATTTCAAATTATCTTATTTCATTTAAACGCTCATGTAACACATGCTGGGCTTCCAACCCCTGAGTACAGAAAAGCATGAGAAGTCTGGAGTCGTAATCAGTATGCGTTATAAATGAAAACTCGCCACATCTGATAATGTTGAGAGTTTTCGGAGTTTCTGTAATTGTAATTTAAATGAATGATTGAAAACCGGTTGTGACCAATCATTAATTTTAAGGGATTGTTTGAGCTTCCCCTATTGCCAGTTCACGAGCCGCCTCTGACTCTTTGGTGTGTTGTAGGTACATGTCTCAAATAGCAAAATCCAGATTTTCATGTCACTAGACCAGTTACTTCTTTTTCTAGGACCCCCCCCAAAAAAATTTGGGAGTTAATCGCGTCCTTATGGAGTGCACCCCGTGTTCCCTGGGCCTAAAATTGCAAGTGATTGAACGGAAACCACGAGCATCAGAGCAAGTTTGAGTCCCTTGTGCTAAGGGAACTTAAAGCACCCAGTTTCCCCCACCCCTGCACTATAAACTATAACCTGTTAGGTCACTGGGAGGAATATTGCCTTTTCAGAATTCCACAAGCCTGGCAGTTGGGGACCATCCAATCCCCACCCCTGCTCCTCTTTCCCACAGCATACTCCCACACTTCAGCTGGTCATACCTACGTCATCTCACCAGCTCATGCGTCGGTGCTTCAAACAAACCGCAACACCTCTGTCAGATGCACAGCACAATCACTTCCGTTTTCGATGCGGTAATACTGGTTCCGCAACTGTTCAAAGCTTGCCGTCTGATGCTGTGACCGGCGTGCTGTCATCCTGAGCTTTTACACAAAAAAAGACTGGCTGCCCTTTTTTGGTCAGTAATCTTTCTTTTGAAGTTATTTCAACTGTTCAGTCACCGGTTCCAAGTATTCACAATGTAAAAAAAGAGAAAGGTGTTGTTTTCCTCGTTTTTAAGAGCCATATTCTGAGAAAGTGGCACTGGCAGTGGAGTTGACATCTCAGAATTGCATGAAATTTGGCAGAATGGTGACCATATATGTGTAACAGGAAATCCCGGAGTTTGAGCTCAGTGGATTGACATTAATAACCAGACACCTGTGGGGATGGGCAGACCATTAATTTGAACCTTCCTTTGGGCTAAACAAAGGACGCCCAAAACATCTTTGGCACTATGCTCCATCTTGGAGCAGCGGCTACAGACATTTTGACAAAATCTCCAATTCACCTATTTGCAGTGATGTTCAGGGGCCCATAAAAATGTTAACTAAGAAGCTAGAGCCTTGAAATTAGCTGAGTCTCCAGCCCTTTCAGGATATTTTAACATGCCAAAGGAAGTTTAATGGCACTCTTTGCCAATGTCTGGATATAAGGGGACGAATGTTCAAAAACATATCAGTATAGGGGGCACTGCTACCAATATGTCAGATCTGATAAAACCAGACATGTGCCTTGGAGAAGTTTCTTGAAATGGAATATGTGTCTTACGTAAATTGTGAAAACACTGATTTTCTTTTGGCACTATGTTGGTTTAACGAGTAGTGCCAATAGGTGGCACCCCACCGTACCACCTTATTCAGATCTCGCAAAACCAGACATGTGCCACAGAGAAATTTCTTGAAATGAAATATGTGCTATGTATACACAGCAAAAACACAGATTTTGCTTTGGCAGTTGGCTGGTTTAACTAGTTACAGAAATAGGTGGTGTCCATAGAGGTACTGGTGCAAGATAAATTTTCAGGTTTCAAGCAGAAGTAAGCCACATTATTTTGGTACATTCACTTAATACTTCTGAATACAAGTAAAAAGTTGAAACCTCAAGGGATAGCAGGGAAAAGGCTTGTACTCAGAAGTATTAAGTCACTGCACAGTGTTAATTGTTACCCCCTATTGGTGTCTAGAATTGACTGATTTTTTACATATATTACAACCAACAAACTCAACTCTCATGAATTTCTCTGTCATAGGTACTGTTCCAATATACTATCCAAATGTACCAAAATATTATGTTGCTTACATCTGTACCTCTGCAGAGTCATGCCTGTTTTTAATGCAGTGCCGTTGATCCAATGACCTAAGCTACTTCGACCATTGTGTGATTGTTGGTGTCTATCCTGGCAGCTCCAGCATCTTTCTAGAAGCCTTACAATGATTTTAATGCACCAGTCTCAAGAGTTAACAGCTATGCAACTGATTGAAGAAAAAAGTCCAGAGACTGGCAGTTTAAGTCCAAAAAACACCTTACTTAAGTTAGAGGGCATTTGGCAGAATTGTTCAAGCTAAGGGACTGACCTGTTTAAATTACACCCATTCACAGCATTGCTTGTGCATGGGATTATCTCTGCTTAAAAACCATTGCTGAATTTTGAAGTGGAAATCTACTGCTCTAATGGCCCCCTGCCAGGTTCCTCAATGCGCTATTCAAAACAGGAAGATGAGGCAATAGTGGGCACCTCACCAAAAACTAGACAACTGAAGACTGAAAGCAAAATAAAATCGTCATGTCTGGCGAATCTTGATTCCCGCTGTGTCATGCGGAGGGTTTTGTCGGTCAGTTGGCGGTAAATGGCCTTAATCTATGGATCGATCCCTCCTGTTTTTGTCAATTGTACAGTCTTGAGGTGGTGGAATAGTGTGAGTAATGTCCTCTCTTATGATCCAGACAAGGAACCAGATGCAGATTCAGGGTACAATCCGCAAGGGACTATTTATTCATAGGGATATGGCAATAGCTGAGGGAAAGGTCGTAGCCCAGAACAGAGGAGGGGGTAGTCCAGTTAAGTTGGCAGTGACTGCTGAGGGTAGGGGCATATCTGCACCCAGGCCTGTGGCTGTTCTGGGGCGGAAGCCAGGTAAGGAATCCCCCTCACAGATGCAGCGCTGCGTGGCAGCAGAGATAAAGGGTTTAGCAAGAATGCTGTCCCAATCTTGGAGACTGATGACGGCTTGGGAGGTGTTCCTAATCAACTGACTCAGAGGAACAGGCAGGAGCAAAGGATTAACAAGAATGCGATCCCAACCCTGGAGACCGATTTAAGTTTTGGGACTTATTGTTCCTATTAATTGGACTCTGAAGAGTAATTACATATTTCTTCATCATTGACATACCAAAACACTTGAAAGAGCTGAGCTCAATACTAGAAGACACAAACTGACTGGAAGGCTTAGTACAGTACGAATCATGACAATCCAGCGACCACAATGACAGCACAAGTAAATTATACAGACAAGCATTCACAAAAGGGGCAAGGCACATAGATAATAACACTGCAGAGCATGGGAGGAGACGAGATAATAAATCAATTAAAAGAGACAAACCGCAAAAACACATGCAGGCTACTGGAACAGGAGAGGAACCAATTAATGACACGCGAGGGTAGTGACACTCTCAGTCCACCTTAGGCTCCTTTATACCAACTGGGCATCATTTGAATGCCATGGCTTACCGATGCGTTGAAGCTGACCGTCGTGACCGCACCTACCTATCGTGAAATGAACACATCAGGACAATATGTCATGTTGTAAACCACGTGTCATCTGAAAGTGGTTCTACAAACATGACTGACTTTTTTTATTCCAGTCGCTAATACGACAGTCCCAAGATTTCAGTCCTATTGGGCATCTTTGGGGTGAGATGCAGGTTTGCACTGTCAATGTGCGGCCAGGACAACTCCAGGGGAATGGCTGAATGTGGATTGAAATTTTTATCTCAAGTTCCTGGGAATGCACAGTCAATCTTTATAATTGATGTCATATTGCAAAATTATCGTGAATATGAATAGTTGGATTGGTTTTTCATTTTTTGGATTTTTTTTTTTTTTTTTGCCTGTTAAGAAAGGTGAGGTCCTTTGTATAAGCCAGTCGGCTTCTTGACCTCTCCTAATACATCCGTTTTTGTATATACATATGTATATCTTCGAATCAGATTTTATGCATTTTTATATGTGTGCAAATAAATAAATAAATCATTGACTATGTTCTGAAGAATCCACTGAAGTCTGAATGTAAAAAAAAAAAAGATAAAATACATAACTATCGGATGATGAAATGCGTAGCTAAAATAGCTGAATCGATCATTCAGAGCTTTCTCGCACTCTGTATGGGCGTGGTCATGATGAACGTTTCAGGGGGAGGGAATTATTTACAACCCCAATTCCGAAATAGTTGGGACGAAGTGTAAATTGTGAATAAAATCAAAATGCAATGACTTTCAGATCACATGAGCCAATATGTTATTTACAATAGAATATAGATAACATTTCAAAAGTTGAAACTGAAACATTTTACATTTTTATTCACAAAATGAGCTTATTTCAAATTTTCTGGCTGCAACAGGTCTCAAAAAAGTTGGGAAGCAAGCAAAAAAGGGCTGAAAAAAGCAATTAATATATAAGAGAATCAGCTGAAAGAACATTTAGCGAGTAATTAAGTTAACTGGCATTAGGTGTGTAACATGATTGGCTATAAAAGGGATGTCTTAGAGAGGCTGAGTCTCTCAGAAGTAAAGATGGCCAGAGGCTCTCCAACCTGTGAAGGCTGGCGTAAAAAAATTGTGGAATACTTTAAAAACAATGTTCCTCAACGACAAATTGCAAAGGCTTTGAAGGTCTCATCATCGACAGTGCATAACATCATCAAAAGATTCAGAGAAACTGGAAAAATGTCTGTGCATAAGGGACAAGGCCAAAGACCTTTTCTGGAAGCCCGTGATCTTCGGGCCCTCAGACGCCACTGCATCACTCACCGGCATGATTTTGTCATTGACATCACTAAATGGGCTCAGGAATACTTCAAGAAACCACTGTCTGCAAACACAGTCCGCTGTGCCATCCGCAGATGCCACCTAAAACTCTATCATGCAAAAAGGAAGCCATTGTTGAGCACGATCCAGAAGCGCCGCCGTTTTCTGTGGGCCAAGGCTCATTTAAAATGGACTGTAGCAAAGTGGCAAAGTGTCCTGTGGTCAGACAAGTCCAAATTTGACATTCTTGTTGGAAATCATGAGCGTCGTGTCCTGCGGGCTAAAGAGGAGAAAGACCACCCCTCCCGTTATCAGCGTTCAGTTTAAAAGCCAGCATCTCTGATGGTATGGGGATGCATTAAAGCATATGTTGTGGGACACTTGCATGTTTTAAAAAGCATCATGAATGCTGAAAGGTATATAAAGGTTTCAGAGCAACATATGATCCCCACCAGACGACATCTATTCCTGGGAAGGCCTTGTGTATTTCAGCAGGACAATGCAAAACCACATACTGCAGCTATTACAACAGCATGGCTTCATAGTAGAAGAGTTCGTGTGCTGAACTGGCCTGCCTGCAGTCCTGATCTTTCACCAATTGAGAACATTTGGCGCATAATTAAGTGAAGAGTCTGTCAAAGGAGACCCAAAACTCTCCAGCAGCTGGAAGCCTGTATTAAACAAGAGTGGGATCAAATTCCAATGGCTAAACTCAAGAAACTTGTCTCCTCAATGCCCAGACGCCTCTACTCTGTGTTAAAAAGAAGAGGAGATGCTACACAATGGTAAACAGGCCCCTGTCCCAACTTTTTTGAGACATGTAGCAGCCATCAAATTTGAAATGAGCTCATCTTGTGGATAAAATTGTAAAATTTCTCAGTTTCAACATTTGCTATGTTATCTCTGTTCTATTGCGAGTAGAATTCTGGCTGGTGTGATTTGAAAGTCATTGCGTTTTGATTTTATTCACAATTTACACTTTGTCCCTACTATTTCGAAATTGGGGTTGTATCTAACTTATCAGACTCCGGCAGCAATCCTGTGAAATTTTGGAGAACTTTTAAATCTCTGTCTCAGTCCCCCTCCTCAGCTTTACCCAGTAGGATTACCAAGGATTCTGTTTTTATTTCCGATAAGGGGAAACTTTGTAATATTTTCAATGAGCACTTTCTTAATGCGGGCCATCTCTTTGAAAATTTAGGGTTATTGCCAGCTGTTCCTAGCTGTGTTAACAGGCCATCTGCATCTGTACCTCATGACTCTTATAGTTTTTCCTTCCGTCCTTTTTCTGAAGGGGAAGTGCTTGAAGCTTGTAGTATTGACTCTAAGCAATCCACTGGGGCAGATAAGTAAACCCAGGTCTTTTATTGCTGGCATTCACCCTTGATTGTTAATATCTTGACACGCATTTTTAATTTAACCCTGTTGTCAGGTTCGATTTCTGCCTTGTGGAAAACAGCCTTTGTTCTTCCCTTGCATAAAAGTGGCTCTTCAGATAATCTGAATAACTATCAGTGTTGTGCGTGAACGGGAAAAAAGAACGCCGTTCATGAACACGTTCATTTTTTTGACGAACGATGAACTGGACGCACGCACCTGCCGAAAATGAACGATTCCCTGAACGAGTTCATTTTGGAAGGGAACAACGGGCGTTCAATGTTGTTGCCAAAAATACTTCTCCCAGTAGCTTTGTGATGACGTCATCAACTGACGCCGCCGCCGCTCGGTCTATGCCAATGAATGTATAACCGGAGAGGTTGAGAGACTGCCGCCGCTTCCTTCTATGAACGCAGTTGAAGAAACCAATATAGCGTTTAGTGCACCGCACTTCTGAATTTCTCATGGAGAGTATAATGGAGAAATTCCTGCTATTTTCCGCCAAACTAAGGGGTCTTCCGAAAAAATTTCAACATAGTTGTGATCGAAAAACATATAAGCGTAAAAATTAATGCGCAATTTTACATGACACTGTTCGAGACGTCGAGCATATAAAAAGACGTCTTTATGGGAAGCGCAACACTAACTTTATGGAACGCCATCCAGGTCAAATACACGCGAATTCTAACACGTAAACAACACGTTGACAACACGTAGACAACGCGTCAATTTTTCACGCGTTGTTAACGTGTTGTTAACGTGTTGATAACACTTAGACAACACGTAGAGAACACGTTAACAACGCGTTGTCGACGCGTTAATTTCACGTGATTATGAGCCCTTTGGCCACTTGTCCAGTTTGAACGGCTGAGAGTCCTAAGTTCCCATTGGCTCCTGAGCAGTAGGGTAAAATCATTTCTGTAAGCCTGGGGGGGTTTCCAACCACTATTTAACATGATGAGGAACCTCTTCTTTCTTATTGCCATTTTCTTCCGTTATTGTGCAGCTTATGAAAATAAAACATTTGGATTGCAGTTTTATAACTTAGTTATTAAGTTATAAATTATTTTTATCAGGATAAAATTGCCTCCGATTTTTGTCATTTATTCTTTCAGGTGTGTAAATGTCACCGAAGCACCTTTAATGTTATAAGTAGGCTACGTTAATTAGTCTGCCTATATTGCTCTGTTTAAATTATTGTGCTTTCTTAGTAACGTTAAGTGTTTTGTACTGTTAAGGACGGCGCTACAGTGGAAACAACCGTCATTTAAGCTGGCGTAACTCCGCAAGGATCTACGCATTTATTATTCTAAATATTATATCACAACTTGTGACAATACATTAGTTAAGATCCTTAGGGTAATGGCTGTCGATGGTTAGCGTTGATTTTATTTACTTGTGCCAAATTGTCATTTTATGGGTGTTTATTGATCCGGCGGTTGAGCTAATACGCTCCCGGCAGCGTTCACTTGTTGTCATAGCAAAAGTGCTCTGCAAGAGATGCTCTGTTTAAATTATTGTGCTTTCTTATATTAGTAACGTAAGTGTTTTGTACTGTTAAGGACGGCGCTATAATGGAAACAGCCGTCAATTAAGCTGGCGTAACTCCGCAAGGATCTACGCATTTATTTTGCTAAATATTATATCACAAATTGTGACAATACATTGGTTAAGGTCCTTAGGGTAATGGCTGTTGATGGTTAGCGTTGATTTTATTTACTTGTGCCAAATTGTCATTTTATGGGTGTTTATTGATCCGGCGGTTGCGCTAATATGCTACCGGCAGCGTTCACTTGTTGTCATAGCAACTGTAAACATCCTGTTGGCGGAAACAGGCAACGTTGATTGTGATACATTATATTAGTTGGGCGGCATAGCTCTCTATATAACAATTGTTCATTTTGTGATAAAAGCACTAAACTTGGCAGATGTGTTGATAGATTTATTGGGAACAAAAGTGGATGTCGGGCCATCACAAATTCATACCGTGGTTGCCGTGGGGCTGAGGGTTTCTCAGCAATATAAAGAACAGAAGTGCTCGCCATCCGATCACTGAAAATACAGAAATCTCCTACATTACTAACGTTTTTTAAACCAAATCACAGCATGGGTTTTTCTATGTTGTTCCGAAGGTCTTGGTGTATTGATGTAATATTCTGGAGGGATTTCCGATCATTTTTAAACATTCTTGATATTACAAAAATGCCTAATTCAGCAACAAATTTGTGTAGCTACCAAAGGGTATCCACTTCAAAATTTCTGCAACAACTTATGGGACAAAGTTGAGCATGGAAATGGACTTCAGAAAGAAAAATATTACTGTTCTCAGGGCGTTTACAGTGCTAAGCTGCATCTCAAATTAATCTTCAGGTTCATGGCTTTCAGATGATGTTCACCACTTTTATGTGGCATTTATTGTTGATCTGCTATCTCCCCTTAAACATCCACTGCCTACAACCTCCAAATCTCTGTACAATGGGTTGTAACTGTAGCACTGGCAAGTACAGTTCTTGAATTAACATAGGCCATGTTACATTGTTGTAGTAAATGTAGTGACACCATGAACTATTCTACTAAAGTTATTTAAAAAACACCAGTGTAACACTAAAATGTACCTGCTTTCAGCATTCACTACACTATTGTGCTTTTTAACATTGTTGCATACATGTGTTGTGGTTTTCATTCAGACATATTTTCAGATTATGAGGTTCCCCCATCCCCAAGCAATTGGAGAGAGACAGATTCTTCAGACAATTAGGCTTTATTGTGGCATGTTGATAAATATAAAGCCGAGTTCTGTTTGTGCAAGAACTCACATCTTGCCTTTCACACCTAGTTTTTATACCTTCATCACAGGAAATATCTTCCAAATATGGTCTTTCTGCTTTCTTGTCTTTCATACCCAGTTTTTATACCGTCATCACAGGAAATATCTTGCAAATATGGTCTTTTTACACTTTCTCATTCTCATGCTACAACGGGACAGGCAAACCAAAACACTGCCCACTAACCTTCAGAACTTCAAGCAAAGATAAGGATGCACATCACTACAAAGGACTGGAAAATTACAGTCAAGAGAGGAAAAATACAGCCAGATGAATAGGATACAAGTAGATACATAAATGATTCAATTGATTATGTTTTCAGTGACAACTAATGATTTTACTGAACAAATATTGATCAAAGCTACAGAAATCAAATGCATCACCTGATAATGTTTTCAAATCAACTAAACAGAAGCCCGCTTACTGATCAAAGCTACAGAAGCCTGCTGCTTATGTGTGAGTGAGCTGCTCATGTGTGAATTGAATTGCTTGTATGCGTGTGTGTGTGTTTGTGTGAACTGCTTGTATGTGTATATGTGTGTGCATGGGTGTTACTGCTGCATACATAATATGGATACTGATTATGATTATTGATTATGGTTATTCAACATGGCAATTAATCTACTGATGAATATGATGAGAAATATTGAACTATAATCCTCAACACATGCCAACTCTACCGCTTTTGGGGCATTTTTTTCAGAATGAAAGGCCCAAAGCGTAGTCTATCCACCAAAAAGCGGTAGAGTTGCCATGTATATTGTTGTAAGAGAGAGGTTGCATCACAGTGATATAGAGGATAAATAAATATACCATGTCTGACTTTTCACCACAATTAAAATGGTAATCATTGAATAAATAAAAACATGTTTTCTGCGCTTAATCAGTGTGTCATTGTCAAAACTGTTGCTTGTGGCTGGACTGTTAATGCATCCGTAGATTATGAAGTTGCCCTTGTTTGCTAGCACGTGGGGGCAAATTAGGCTGGCTGTTCAGTAATGCCCTAAAAGTGGATTTGCAATTTCTTTTCCAAACTTCCCTCTGAGCCAGCAAAGCACCAGAGAGAGAGATGCCGAAACTTCACTTTGACAACAGCACAAGCAGTACCTCACAGATCTGTGCCAGTAGGCCGAAAGCAACAGGGGCCACAGCAGAGAGCCCCATTCTGTAGTAGGCCTACTACACTCCTCTCCTTCCTTCCTGAGGCTACTCAAAAGGCAGTTGCAATGTCCTTCAGACCACCAGATAATTACACATTCCCTGCCCAGAAATTTACCAGGGAGAGCTGCACTTGCTCCTGTAGAGCCACCTGATGCAAAGAGTGGCAGTGGCTTTAATACAGTTCAGACTGTGACAGCATTGTGCGCAGTGTGTACAGGTCAGCCATCAAGAGCAAGCCAGAGTGGCAAAACCTGGAGTTGGCTATGGTGGGAGATATGTGCGAAGGCTGAGAGGTCACCGCCATCAAGGATGTGATGTCCATCCTCCAGGACCTGCAGCCACAAACCCAAAGCATGATGCCAGAGGTGCAGAAGCTCATAAAGCTATACCTGACACTCTCAATCTCTGTCGCAACAACACCATGACAGAGGAGACTCACCCACTTGGCAATAATGAGTATTCTTGTGACATTTTGGATGTCATCAATATTCCCACCCTGATAAAGGACAACTGAGTGAAGGTCCACTTTTGGCAAAGCATTAGACTGAGACAAAGTGAGATAGCCTGCATTGGTGGGTAGAGTACTGAAAGGCTTTGTTTTGACATCAACAATGGTACCATTAGAGGTCCTATGAAATAGGCAATACAGCTGCTGACTCTTGAATTATTTTAGATGCCAGTTGCTGAAAAATCTTGTGCACAGTTTGATTTGGTCCCCTTTGTTTGTAATTGTAAATGATTTAGTAGACTATCATTTTTTGTTCAGGTGTTTTTTTTTGTGCCTATATGAAATAAGCACTCATTTAATTGCTTTTAGTTAATACGTCATAAGGTCAGCAGATGTGTACAGTCACTATTTATGAGATGATTTATGATGATGATTGAGCCTCTTAATTTGGCTTTGTTTACCTCCCTAGAGGCTCGGTCCACAGCACCCCCTCCCAGAAAATAGTTCCAATGGCCCTCTACCCACAGGTGATCTGTACCTTTAATACTCAAATTGAAAATGCTTAAATTGAATGGGGGTCTCTGTAAACATGCAAAATAAAGTGCATACATATATTAACACATGTAACTGAGTAATTACTTAAAAAAAAAAAATCTGTACCACATTTGCTCTACTGTCCACCACCTGACAAAAAAAAATGCACAAAAAATATAAGTTTCTTCTGATTCAAGGCACAATATGATAAAATTATATGAGATGACCGATTACTTTGTAAAAGTCACCAAAATTGTGAATGAGTATTTTATTTGGATCTCAGGATTACAGGATCTAGATTATCTCCATTATTGCACCTGGGTCCAATGGGATAGGAAAGTTTAACCAACTGCTTGTAGTCATTTAAAAAATGACTGCCACGGCAACCAGGGTTTTTGGCGCTGGTCCGGCTTCAAGATTTACTTTGGGGGAGGGGGGCAACCCGCCGGTTCAGCGCAGTGAGGCGCTTCCACCAACGACAGACGAGCCTCTGCAGCACTGTAGAGCGGACAACGGCACTCCTATATCCCCGCTACCTAACCATAGCCCTGCCCCACGCCGGAACCTCGCCCTGACACCCAGTGCCTGTCTTCACCACCGGCAGCCCTAACTGGCATGCGAGCGGCACCCACCCTCCAGCAATGAGTGCAAAATACAGGTTGCTCGGCTGGGCTACTGCCCCATATGACATTCACAAAGCTCCACACCCAAAACACACGAGCCGCCGCAATTTTTGCATTTAAATCTTCTCCATTCATTATCTCCCCCCCACCCCCGCAGGTGCAATCACCTTCTCCCCATCAATCCAATTACTCATTACAATATTGTCACAAGTTGTGATATAGCCGAATAGCCTATTTAGAAAAATAAATGCGTAGATCCTTGCGGGGTTACACCAGCTTAAATGACGGTTGTTTCCGCTATAGCGCCGTCCTTAACAGTACAAAACACTTAAGTTACTAATACAAGAAAGCGCAGTAATTTAAACGGAGCATCTCTTGTAGTGCACGTTTGCTATGACAACAAGTGAACGCTGCCGGTAGCTCAACCGCCGGATCAATAAACACCCATAAAATGACAATTGGGCACAAATAAATAAAATCAATGCTAACCATCGACAGCCATTACCCTAAGGATCTTAACTAATGTATTGTCACAAGTTGTGATATAATATTTAGAATAATAAATGCGTAGATCCTTGCGGAGTTACGCCAGCTTAAATGACGGTTGTTTCCACTGTAGCGCCGTCCTTAACAGTACAAAACACTTAACGTTACTAAGAAAGCACAATAATTTAAACAGAGCAATACAGACAGACTAATTAACGTACTTATAACATTAAAGGTGCTTCGGTGACATTTACACACCTGAAAGAATAAATGACAAAAATCGGAGGCAATTTTATCCTGATAAAAATAATTTATAACTTAATAACTAATATTAAGTTATAAAACTGCAATCCAAATGTTTTATTTTCATAAGCTGCACAATAACGGAAGAAAATGGCAATAAGAAAGAAGAGGTTCCTCATCATGTTAAATAGTGGTTGGAAATCCCCCCCCCCAGGCTTACAGAAATGATTTAACCCTACTGCGCAGGAGCCAATGGGAACTTAGGACTCTCAGCCGTTCAAACTGGACAAGTGGCCAAAGGGCTCATAATCACGTGAAATTAACGCGTCGACAACGCGTTGTTAACGTGTTCTCTACGTGTTGTCTACGTGTTATCAACACGTTAACAACACGTGAAAAATTGACGTGTTGTCTACGTGTTGTTAACGTGTTGT
Source organism: Gymnothorax javanicus (assembly GCA_029692085.1). Classification (NCBI taxonomy): domain Eukaryota; kingdom Metazoa; phylum Chordata; class Actinopteri; order Anguilliformes; family Muraenidae; genus Gymnothorax; species Gymnothorax javanicus. The sequence goes on along the minus strand of CM056194.1, from coordinate 84,008,798 downwards.
CAACGTGTTGTTTACGTGTTAGAATTTGCGTGTATTTTACCTGGATGGCGTTCCATACGCCACTTGTCTAGCTGGCGTGTTGGGTAATCGGGTCGCTGTAGACGGCTGTGATGGCAAACTTTATCTGTAATTTAGCTAGCTAGATAAACTTAGTTGGCAAAATAAAGCCAGGTTGCTTACAAAGGGTGATGGCCTGCTAGCTCTCATGCCCGTGTGAAGTCAGCCAAGTAGCATATCTACATAGCATTAGCCATAGCGACTGACCTGGCAGAAACGTTTGTGTAACGTTAGCGGTGTTCATTCCGGATGAATTGTACAAATAGAAGCATCCTTATCAGGCATCTGCCTATCTAGGGACTATTTAGTGAAGCTGTGAGATTTTTTTTTTTTGTTTATTATTACGATAACGCAACCCTAGCTAAGGCAGTCGACCAAACTGGCTAGCTTTCTATGACTGCCAGCGAAGATAGCGCTTTAGCATAGTGCTCGGCTGCCGGTTCCGTGAGATGAAAACATAGCTCAGCACAGTGTGTTGACCGGTTCCGCAAACGGAATTTGTCTGAAGCGTCTGGTATCGATACAGCATTCGGTGGCGGAAAGTAATTTGTTCACGAATTTGCGGAAATTACTCACGCACTTTGTGGATCAATTAGGTTTCTTCAGTCATTAGGAATAACGCCTTGCACAGTCATTTTTCAGCGGCACGTCCTTTGTCCGGTTCCGCAAATAATTTCTAGTTTCGCAAACAGCGCCCTTTGTCAGGCCAAACGTATGATATTCTTGGTTCATTGGCATAATTGCGTGCCCCTGGCCACAAAGGAACAGACACATGTATTTTCTACCAATTTTAGCCAGCATTACTCTGCAGGGTATATCATGATAATTGGTCAAATTTATGGACAATTGTTCCGTGTGTCAGCTGGAATCCACGTGCGCTGGCCTCAGTTCAAGACGATTTTGTACATCCATCGATATTCAACTGCTATCGGCGACTATGGATGATTCTTTCTACTCTTTCCAATTCAAGTTCATACCAAGTATACATTAAAATTATCAGGATGAGACCCCAAATTCAGATTAACACAGGACATGAGTCAACCCGTTGAGCCACTGAAAAACAGTTAAGGCGGGGGAAAAGATGTTTTATTTCACATTGACTACATTAAACTTTAATAAAATTCTTTCAGAAAAATAAACAAGAATAAACATGTCTTATAAATTACAAGTTTGAAAACCTACAAAATGGCGTTTGCGGAACTAGTCAAACGACAAGCAGTCACTCTAATGGGCAACGAAATTGGGAATTATATGGTCAAATATACGATAATTTCCGATCATAATGACATTTATAACGTGATGAATCCCGGGAATACGCGCGTTTAACGGCGACACACTGCGCAGTGCGCCTTATCACAGGCGTTGATTTGGTACTGCCGCAACGGCAAGCAACAGTTATCGGGCATTTATTTCTCTATCAAGCCGAATATCTCGAAACGATAGTTAAGAGTTAAATCCACAATAATTTACCGTTCCAGCGGTGTCAAAGTCAAGGCTGACAGCGAAGTCGTTTTCCCGCAAATAAAGTTTGATTTCTGCAAATTGTGGAATCAGTCAAATTGCGGAACCGGTCAACCCACTGTGACCATGGGAGCTGGAACTACTTAGGGCAATGTTCTTGCAGACTATTCACCAATGCTGTGCGAGTGACCAATCAGAGTCAGATGTGAGTCATATTGACCTACCAATGGATTAGCCGTTGACTAAAACAAGCTCTTATAACTTCGTTGTCGAAAAGTGTCAAGCAAAATTGCGCCTCGTTTCTTTTTTTATTATGTAATCCAGTCCTACGCCGGAAAGGTTTACGATTGTATACCTTTTAAATAACAAAATAATAGCAGGAGTTTTTCCATTATAGTCAATGGGAAATTCAGAGGTGCGGTGCACTGGACGCCTTTTACTCAGTGTTCTTGCCTACTGTAACATTGTTGGTCTTGGCTTGTGTTTATTGAACTGCATTGGAATGTGATTCATGCAGTTGTAATGAAGGACAATTGCATCTACAGAAACTTTGCTGGACCTTACTTTCAGCATGTAGTTTGAATCTACTGACATTTTTTTTTCAGTACTATAACTTGTAAAATAAAAGCTGTGATTCCATTTTTGGACATTGTGGCAATGATTGGGAGCTGGGGATGAAAAGATAAGAAGAGACTAATGAAGAAAAAAATGCTTGGATGAGTGTGTTAAAAATGAACGTAAAAAAATAACTAGTTCATTTTTTGGGACTGTAGTTCATGTTTAAAAAAATATGAACTATGAACTGAAGTAGTTCATTTTAAAATCTGTGAACTGAACTTTGAACTAGTTCATATTAATTGTGAACTAACACAACACTGATAACTATCGGCCAATTTCAAAACTGCTGTGCTTTGCTAAGGTCTTAGAGAGGCTGGTCAATAATCAAATTAGATCATTTCTATCTGACCATGCTATCCTGAATGTGTTTCACTCAGGTTTGAGACCAGGTCATAACACTGCAGTGATCAGATTAAGGAAAAAAAATTGATTAGCATTTTTTTGCTAATCATTATATCAATTGATTAGCAATTGTTTAGCACATTTGCATGATGATTTGCAAAAATAAAAAAAACAGTAAATCAGATTTTAAATGACGAAAGGGCTTTTTTATTCTTTCCTAGTGACAGATTACAAAGAGAAATACAACTCCACCCTGAAAGCAAAACAAATTATTTCCAAAAGGCATCAATTTTACCCTGAACTACCCTATGTTCATTTAATGCAGCACACTTCCGTTTCCCTGTGAAATTTCTGAAAACTACTTGTAAACTGCAGTACAGCTGTCTTATCTATACCTTACTGTAGCATATAATGTTGTTTAGCACCTAATCAGAGATGTGAAATGATTCATACCCATTAAAATCCAGTCATACAAGGCACTCTCCAACTCAGTCACGTTTTGACATCACAACATCATGAATCTGAATGATTAGAGATCATTGTGCATGTTTTGGGAGAGGCCGGTGAACTTGCAATTGCCTAAACCCACATGGCAATGAGAGAAGTTTTGATGACTTTGATTGGCTTACCGTGATGTTTGGGTGGTTGGAGGAACATTCGGGTGTGTAAAAATGTAAAGCGCACATCCAGTCAAGACGATTCAGAGTTAATGCCGAAAAAATTGGCAGTCAGACATAAGGGCAAAAACCAAATCACATCGCTTTAGTATAGCAATGATTACGAAGATTTTCCTTAACTAGCGTCAGCTAGGTAGGAAGATCGCTTGTTTTATAATCTGAAGAGTAACGTTATACGCACGCATAACAAGACAATGCAGCTAAAACTAGCCATGAAGTAACATGTCTCAGGCCCGAACTGTCTGTTTGCTCTTTCGGTAAAATAAGCGGGTCATCAATGTTGAAAGAGATCCTCTGCGTGCGATGGCGTTGAGTGACACATCAGAGCTATAAAAACTTCTCCAATAGGCATCATAGGTACCATAGGTTCACTAGCCAGCAAGCTGTACCTAAGCGATTGCTTCTGAACTAGCAACCAAGCTAGCTAACATCCCAAAAATGTAAAAGTTCAGTTCGGTCGGACAAAACTGCCGCGAAACCTCAGATAAGTACATGCCTATGACAGCTGGTAAAGTTAGTCAAGTTGGGGCAAGAAGCACATCATATCGCCTTAATATGATGATCATTTGCAAAGATTTTCTTTAGTTAACGTTAGTTAGCTTACTAGCGAACTAGGTGGTTATATCCAAAGATCAACTTAATTTAATATGCAATGGCTCACACTGCAGTCAAGACATTATGACAATACTAGAAAACTTCCTTAGCGCATGAATGTGCTCCCCAGAAGCTGATTGGTTAGTATGCAAATAAACATAATTTTCCGGCCAAGCAAAGTTGCGAAAACTTCTCCTGTTGCTATGTGGCTTGGGAACTCGGAAGTTCGCAGGCCAGACTGTCGGGATCAATGAAATATCATTAGGATGTTTTGAATTGCATTTTTTGCGAAGGGATTATTATAATGATTAGCATTTTGTCAAAACTGCTGAAATTTGATTCGCATTTTGCAATGCGAATCCGCCTAATCTGATCACTGAGTCACTGTGTCAGCTGCAGCTAGGGTATTACATGATATTGTTTCTGCCTTGGACAATAAGCAGGACTGCACTGCCCTTTTTATCTAATATCAAAGACATTTGACACAGTTGACCATTCAATACTCATAAAGCGGCGAAGTGCCATTGGGTTTGATATATAATCTCTGCATTGGTTTTAAAATTATTTAGCTGGTAGGTGTCAAGCGGTTGTGGCTGATGGCTATCAATCTAACTTTATTTATCTTAGCAAGGGGTTCCACAAGGTTCTATTTTGGAGCCTTTGCTATTTGCACTTTTTATTAATGATTTTGGTGATAATTTTGTAAATAGTGCAATCCATCTATATGCAGATGATACAGTTATCTATTCAGCTGCTCCTTCTGCTGAGCTAGCCCTTCAAAATTTACAGTCAAATTTTCAAATCTTCTAACAGGCTCTTTTAGACCTTTAGAACTATTATTAACCTCTGAGAAGACTAATCGCATGCTATTTTCTCAGAAACCTGCTGCTAGGTTTTATAATGATTGCATTACTACAACAAGTTGAATACAAGTTGAAGGAGTTCTTTGCTAAAAATACCTGGGCATTTGGGTTGATAAGAAACTTAATTTCAGGAAGCACGTTGATGAGCTAATTAATAATTTGAAAGTTAAATTGGCTATGCTTTATAGGAAAAAAGCCTGCCTTCCGAGGAGTGGAGAAGGCAGATTGTTCAGGCAACTATTCTCTCAAGAATAAATTAGGGTGACGTAATTCATATGCACTCTGCTCCCTCATCGCTGAAGCCGCTTAACACAGTTTACCATGCTGCCTTAAGGTTCATAACAGGAGATGGCTTCAGAACGCATCACTGTAGTCTTTATTTGAAGGTTGGTTGGTCTTCGCTGGTCATGAGAAGGGAACAGCATTGTTGCCTTTTTATATACAAGGCATTGTTAGGCAAGCTACCTGGATATATTGCCAGTTTCCTGAATTTTAGAAGGGGGGAGTACCATCTTCCTGCTCTTGACTATTTGGTTTTAGACATCCCGAGGGTTCATGCTGAACTAGGTAAATCTGCTTTTCGATATATGCCCCACAGAAATGGAATAGGCTTCAAGAGTTGCTAAAATTGGAAAAAACTTATTTAATTGCATTGTTTTAAATGTCCGTTATTTGCTGCCACGAAGCTGGAATGTACATGGGTACTGTAGTTCTTTTGTTTTGTTTTTCATTTATTGTTGTACTCTATGTTTTACCATGGTTCACGACTGGGTTCCGTTGCAAAAGAGAGCTTGCTCTCAATTAGACTCCAAGTATAAATACAACCCCAATTCCGAAATAGTTGGGACAAAGTGTAAATTGTGAATAAAATCAAAACGCAATGACTTTCAAATCACACCGGGCAGTATTTTATTCACAATAGAACAGAGATAATTTGGCAAATGTTGAAACTGAGAAATTTTACAATTTTATCGACAAAATGAGCTCATTTCAAATTTGATGGCTGCTACAGGTCTCAAAAAAGTTGGGACAGGGGCCTGTTTGCCATAGTGTAGCTTCCCCTCTTCTTTTTAACACAGAGTAAAGGCGTCTGGACATTGAGGAGACAAGTTTCTTGAGTTTAGCCATTGGAATTTGATCGCACTCGTGCTTAACACAGGCTTCCAGCTGCTGGAGAGTTTTGGGTCTCCTTTGACAGACTTTTCGTTTATTTATGCTCCGAATGTTCTCAATTGGTGAAAGATCAGGACTGTAGGCAGGCCAGATCAGCACACGGACTCTTCTACTATGAAGCCATGCTGTTGTAATAGCTGCAGCATGTGGTTTTGCATTGTCCTGCTGAAATACACAAGGCCTTCCTTGGAATAGATGTCATCTGGAAGGGAGCATATGTTGCTCTAAAACCTTTATATACCTTTCAGCATTCATGGTGCTTTTTAAAACATGCAAGTGTCCCACACCATATGCACTAATGCATCCCCATACCATCAGAGATGCTGGCTTTTGAACTGAACGCTGATAACAGGAGGGGTGGTCTTTCTCCTCTTTAGCTCGGAGGACACGACGCCTATGATTTCCAACAAGAATGTCAAATTTGGACTCGTCTGACCACAGGACACTTTGCCACTTTGCTACAGTCCATTTTAAATGAGCCTTGGCCCGCAGAACACGGTGGCGCTTCTAGATCATGCCCAACAATGGCTTCCTTTTTGCATGATAGAGTTTTAGGTGGCATCTGTGGATGGCACAGCGGACTGTGTTCACAGACAGTGGTTTCTTGAAGTATTCCTGGGCCCATTTAGTAATGTCAATGACAGAATCATGCCGGTGAGTGATGCAGTGGCGTCTGAGGGCCCGAAGATCACGAGCATCCAGTAAAGGTCTTCGGCCTTGTCCCCAATGCACAGAGATTTTTCCAGTTTCTCTGAATCTTTTGAGGATGCTATGCACTGTCGATGATGAGACCTTCAAAGCCTTTGCAGTTTGACGTTGAGGAACATTGTCTTTAAAGTATTCCACAATTTTTTTACGCAAGCCTTAACAGGTTGGAGAGCCTCTGGCCATCTTTACTTCTGAGAGACTCAGCCTCTCTAAGACATCCCTTTTATAGCCAATCATGTAACACACCTGATGCCAGTTAACTTAATTACTTGCTAAATGTTCTTTCAGCTGATTCTCTAATATATTAATTGCTTTTTCAGCCCTTTTTTGCCTGTGTCCCAACTTTTTTGAGACCTGTTGCAGCCAGAAAATTTGAAATGAGCTCATTTTGTGGATAAAAATGTAAAATGTCTCAGTTTCAACATTCAAAATGTTATCTATGTCCTATTGTAAATAACATATTGGCTCATGTGATCTGAAAGTCATTGCATTTTGATTTTACTCACAATTTACACTTCGTCCCAACTATTTTGGAATTGGGGTTGTAAATAAAAATAAAATAAATGGAATAAAAATATAACTCCAAACTGAATTCGGCACAAAATTACCTGTGCTGTTCTTCTTCAAAAGAGCAAATGTGATGCATGTAACGCATGTAATCTATTGGTAAGATTTCCTGGAAAATAAAAGCTTGTAACTTTAGCCAACTGCAGAAAAGATTCCACTCTGCACTTGTTAGGCCTATGAACTTGATCCTTCCACTTCTGAGCAAATGCTGAGCAAACTGCCTCCATAATCTTAATAGATAGATGCCACATGCATAAACTTCCGTTTCTACTTTGTTGCCATCCAAATAGGCCTACTTTAGATTTGATTTTTGAATGCAAGTTTATAATTGTTACTAACGTTATGAGCATTTATTATGAAGGTTAGCAACATCGAACAATTGAAATACTCTTACCAATTCATTTGTTTCTTAATTACATAATGGTATGTTTTATTATGAGAGAATGTTAAAACCATTATAGGCAATACATTAAGCATCTCTATGTGCGGTAACGCGACTGCAGTCGAGATAAACGCTTCAAAATGGACCACTGACTATCTGTGAATTGGACAAGCTGCAAACCGAGCGTTTTATCGGACTGGATGATATTAGATTTACGGTAACTTGTTTCTTTCATTTCCCCACTGAGGCAAAGTTGGTTGGGACATTTTGACTTTCAAAGGTTATATTTGCTGAACATCATGAGACTACTAGCCAGCATGTGACAGAAGCCAGGCTTAATTCATTAGTAGAAACTAGCAAACATGATTAACTAGCATCGGTTGACATTATTTTCCAATAAAGTAAGGTAGCTAGCAGGTTTTCACTTTAAATTGCTAACTGTTTCTGACTAGTTAGTTTGATCCCTTACGCCCTGGATGGCAAAGAAAAATCTTCTTATGTCGCCAAGTTCCCAACATTACACTTGGCATCCAGTTTGGCTGAATATTAATAGCATCGCATGTAACAATATTTTTTTCCTCACGCTCTCAGACAATGAAATTTCCGTAAAAATGATACGTACCTAAGGTAATATCAAATACATCTCATGAGTTGAGCCATGGGAAAAGTGCTACAATTGCGTGATGAAGAAAAATCAGAAACAAATGCCAAATTACGGTTCTCTTCAACAGGCAACAACGGGCAAGCCATTGCAAACACCATGTAATCAAAGCCGGCGATCCAGTTGCGCAACTCAAGCTCCGCTTTGGACAAAAATGAATATTCATGACCTGAATAGAGTGGTCAATTTACACTTGACTTTTAGCCTTCAGGTAGCCCCTCCCTTTCAACCAATCAAATGCTAGAATGCGTAAATAGGTTGTCTTGGTGACGTACGTCCACAACTGGGTCTAATATGGCTTATCTGGAAAGATGATAATAACGAGTTCGCTGAAATATTGGTAGGGACAATCCAGTGACGTGCCGTCGGAGGTCAGTTAGGGGAGGCAGAATCCTCACCATTAAACAAACAATAACTCTATTACTTTGCTTGATTAGCCATCTGAGGATTGATTAACTAATTTTCAAGACTAAACGGCAGAATGGCGTGCCAGTTCCATCCACAACATTATTGCTCAGTGCATTGAACTTTAAATGCTCACAAGACAGCAAGTTTGTTGATATTTGCTTAGAGGAAGCTAACGCAATGCCATTAACAAATCGTAAAACCTTTCTTATACGGCGTTCAATGTGTGGTCAATATGTTTACGATAATATTTCCCCCCCTTAAACACATACTTTTTAATGCCATTTTCAAAAAATAGGGAGTTTATTTTCAGTCTCCTTTCATAATCCGATTGAAAAAAGATCAAAATAATATACGGAATTGCCAAGAGAGTCGAGATTTTTTCCTAATTAATTATTAAGATTTACTTTCTTGCAATCTCGAATCAAAGCATAAAGGTAAATTCATGTTTTTGTCCCTATCACCTCTTAATCATTACAGGCTTAATTAACCAGAAAAAAAGGTCAAATTGATTGACTGACAACAAGATGCTCCTCAGAGCCTGTACTCGGGTCGGGTCTAGGCCTGGGCCAATCCCGAAGCCGCGCGCGAGCATGAGCAGGACAATCGTGATCCCGAAAAAGAAGAACGGAGCCGAAACTAAGGCCGTATTTACACTGAAAGTCTTGATGCCCAGATCGGATTTGCTGCCTGAATCCGATTTTTTTACTGTGCGGTTACACGTATTTTATCAAGTGACTCATATCTGATTCACGCGATTACGGATTACACTTGCCTACAACATCTGAAACATCGCGCATGCCTACTTTTAGTTTTTACGAAACTTTAGGCCACGCCTACTTCTGCACCAAGCGCTGACTGCTAAGCCAAAAAAATGGATGATACTGACATATCATCGGCCTGCTGATAAAACCTTGTATCTCCACATTGATAAGAAACAAAACTCGTATGTCCACTATTCTTACATACAAACTAAAACTTTTTTTTATTTTATTTATATTTTAACTTATATTTATATTATTTTATTATTTTTAAATTTTATATTTTTTTTTTATTTTCCTGTAAAGTTTATCATTTCGAAGATACGAGGTTTTATCAGCAGGCCGACGATATGTTTGATGATAATGTTGCGCTGCATGAAAACTTCGCCTGACATTGCCAGGATTTTTAGGCGGAGAAGAAGGAAAAGGGCCACTATCTTGTGCATATGCTGCAATTATTGCCTCTTCAGTCGTTCATAGGAATGTCTGGGTGCGAGACAGCCTCCATGTTCAGTCTGCCAGCTTCTCAAATATAAAGGGTGCGTTCGAGCGCGTCTGCAACTAAGCCGGCTGCGCCAGATTCCCCAAAAAATACGATGGCCGCAGCTATCGCAGGGTTTGGAGGTCTTATTGCTCAACTTCGGCAGGATTCTCGTGTAATTTTTCGGGAATCTCGCGCAGCCGGCTTACTTGCAGATGCGCTCGAACGCACCCAAAACCTAGTTCATTTACCATGCGTTCACTATTTATGCGACAAAATAAGCTAAATGGTCACAGATTTGATGATGTTAGAGACGCAATGTGTAAGAAAATCCGATCAGCCTGTTTACACGGTGGTCGCATTGGCACATATCCGATACATATCTGATTTTCACATATGAATGAGGCCTGTATCCGATCTCAAAATATCCAAGTACATGCGTCTTTTTCCTGTTTACACTGTCAACGAGCATATCCGATCTGTGCCACATAAGAGCAAAAAAACAGAATTGGGTCACATTACACTGACAATGTAAACGAGGCCTAAGGCTACATTCAGACAACAGGTCTTGATGCACAATTCGGATTTCTCGGAGAAATACGATTTTTTTGTGTGCTCGTTCATATTACACATTATATGCGACTTCTATCAGTTTTGAGTATGAACTGAATGCGACCCTGAAGTGACCCGCATGCGCAAAAGAGGTCCTGAGGTAATACGTGACCACGCAGGCATGCACTGTTTGTTGACGGAAGTAAATATGGAGGCATCTCGTCTTGGCATTTCAATTCTTCGTAAAGGTCGATTAAATGCAACCCGGCCGTTCAGACAGCAGTCGCATTGCAAAATATTAGATACCTATCAGATTTAGGACCACATATGAAAGTGGTCTGGGTTGGATTTAAAAAAATCGGATTTGTGCTGTTCAAACTGTCTTTAACAGATCTGATACAGGTCACATATGGGCAAAAAAATCGGATTTGGGCCACATTTGCCTGCTGTCTGAATGTAGCCTTAGACTCGTGGCCTACCGACCTGAGTAATCAGGCATAGTACGTGGAAACAAGTTGACAATATCTAGCGATGGAAAAGCCACTGCCTACCCTGACCGCACGTCCCTAGGACAATCTTGCTTCCCAAAATATTGGTAGGGACATGTCCCTACCGTCCATACGCAAACCTACGCCCTTGTCGGCTTTGCTACTGTTGTAGCTGAACTCAGTATTTTCGCTTATATGTTCTAAACTCATAAATCTTAGTGCTGTATATACACTGTATTTAGAGAAACATAATTTCCCTTTTGCTTTCCTGTTTGTAAAACACTGTTGCCCCAGCTTTAGCCCAGACTCTGTATTACTTATAGTGTTTATTAAGGAACCTCGTTTCCTCTTTGTTTTTGTATTGCAACATATGTGCCTGCTGCAGTGCAGCAAGCATAACAAAATACAATCAAATGGGGTGCCCTGGTGGCACATCGGTCTAAGCGTGTGCACCACAAAGGCTGTGTCCTTCCCGCGGTGACCCGGGTTTGATTCCGGCTTGGGTCATTTGCCGCACGTCTTCCCCATTCTTCTCCCCAACCTTCCTGTCACTCTCTACTCTATAACTGCCTGATAAAGGAATAAATCCCCCCAAAAAAGTCTTTAAAAAAAATACAACCAAGTTCATCCTTGTAACCAACCAAGTCCTCAACTTCCTGTCCTCCGTGCATCTGAACTGTGCACAAAGCACAAACGTTACAGTATTCTGCAACAACTTGATGTGTCAGAATTTCTTCCACTCACCACTTTCCTTCATGTCCTTCCATTATTGCACTGCATGTTGTTGGAAATGCTTTGGCCATGAAATAAAGGAAACCCGCCATTTTCTACTGAAGAAATTTTATTAAAAATTTGGACAACCAAAAATCAGAAAACTGAAAAAAATGTTTCAAATCCGGCAGTATTTCCTGTTTCCTAATCCCATACTTAAACATATTTGTTTTGAGCTGAACCAGGTGTTTGGCCTGTTGAAACAAAGATACCTTGTCCTAGTACACTGACCATGAGCATCAGTATTGGTAAAGAACAATGGCCCACTGTATTCCATGGATATCCTGGTTTATAATTAAAATACTTTAGCTAAATTCATATTTATATCATTGGTTCCAGGATACAATATTTGCATTTATAATGGTACTTATTACATACCATACATGTATTTTAAAACATTTACTTCATCGGATATTGCTTATGAAACAGTACAAGTGTGCACAAAAGATCCAGTCACAAGCCTAAATCTAAAGCTTAGCTAAGGTTTCCAAAGAATTAGCTTGTTTTATCACTGACCGTCTATTTAGGATTTACGAACAAACCGCACTGTGCCACAGAATGTTCCTGGAGAGAGAGCTGCACCAGAGTTTGCCCTGTTACTCAGTAGGTGCGTTTCCATTACCCTTAGAAATGCGCAAAATCTAAATTGCGAAATAAAAAGTGGTAATGGAAACACGTGAATTTCGAATAAACTCTCAAATATCGCTAAAAGGTTTTTGCGCTCTCATGAGGTGGTTTTTCAGCCGTGTCGATAGAGCAACATTTCGTAAAAGTAAAATGGAAACAGTTTTTGCGCATTTACAAGCAGCAGGACGTGACGCAACACGCAACAGGTTCTGATCCACAGCATCCACAGCAAAAGCATCTCCAATGGAAACACTCGCAGTTCGCAATTGAGCTTTGCCAAATCATTCGAAATATCACTTTTAATTTTAATATCACTGCAATGGAAACGCACCTAATGAGTTGATCTAGCTCAATTTTGGGTGTGGCCCATTTGGAGGCTTCTGCCGGGGGTGTCCCGCCACAGAAAATTTCTGGCAGTGGCCATTCCTGAACCAGGGGGGTTTGCTGAGCATTTTGCACCAGGTTTCATCCTGTAACTCAATGAGCTGATCTATCTGGGTTGGGCGTGTCACGTTTAACCCCTCATTACGACACCCATCAGCTGGAGCCCGGCAAAAGTCCAGATCGTTGTATTGGGACCCATGCCCGACACTGTGATAGGGATTAGAATTGGTAACCTTCCCAGCTAGGCTGACCCCCCCCAGGGCACCAGGTCTAGGAGTAAGACGGGAGTAAGCCGGGAGTAAGCCGGGAGTAAGCCGCTTCCCCCATGAAAATATCCCTACTTGAGACACATCCTCTTTCGCAATCAGCGGTTTTACCTTTTGCCCGTGCGTGGCACTTCCTCTTCCACACTATTGGACGTGACCCCATAAAGGCGCCACCAAAAGATTATTATTATTATTATTATTATTATTATTATTAATCAGGGATTACCGTTAAAGCAAAAAAAAAAAAAAAAGTTCTCCTTTCACTATTTCTGTAAAGTGAGTGACTTGCCGTGCTATTGCCCACATTAAACGTGTTATATTGGCCAGTTTTTTTTCTTCTTATTATTTTCCATTTTATTCTTGATCATAAAAAACGCAGATATGGCGCGCTAATTCTTGAGAAACGGTCTGTTCTCAATCGTAGCAAAACCTTTTCTTTTTTTTTTTTTTTTCATGTTACGACTTTCCTTCCTCAAGCCACCCAGAGACGAAACTGCAGTGTTTCATTAAACGCCCCGATTGTTTGCCTTGAAGTGCATCTGAATCAAATCAACGGGTTAATGTTAAGCAGAGGTTAATGTTGGCTAGCCACTGAGTCAGGTAAAGAATCTTATCATTGGATGTTATTATCAATCGCCTCGGAATGCCGAACGCAGGCTGGAGCTAAACTTAGATAACCTAAGACGCTATTTCCCAACCCATTTCCGCCCCATTATAATCAAAATATTCCACTGCACGCGATTTACTTGAATAGCGAATTCGAAATTTTCCAGAGTACGCGCACCTACAAAGCCCCGGATGCTGACAGAAAAAAAAAAAATTGTTTTGGGAGCTCCCATGCCTGTGCCGAAACTTCGTCTCCTCAAGTGTTACGACACTTTCACTTATCAGCAGCTTCTCTGGGTTGAAATTATGGGTAAGAGCTTAGTGTAAGGCAATGACGCGTCCATCCTATCCCTTCTCGTAGACTTGCGAAGCAGTGACACAGGAAGTGACAGTTCTGCACGTAATTAGTCCCCGCCACCGGGTATCAATTACTGTCTCAGTCATCTCACTCTGACTGACAAAGGTTGCACCACATTTCCTGTGCATTAAACATGAAAGTACCGACTGAATTCTTCCATAGCAATCCAATCGCACTTTATACGGCAGCAGCAGCATCATCACTACACACACACACACACACACACACACACACACACACACGCACACGCAGTGGGCTCCTAAATTACTGGCACCCCTAACTGGCAATGCAGAAACAATAGAAAAAGTATAAACAATACAATTACAGAGAAACGGAATATACCAACATGGGTTTAATACTTTTAGTGTTTCAATGGAAACAATCAAAATCATAACAATCATTTAATACAAAATATAAATTTTTTTAAATCAAGGTTTCATAATCATTAGCACCCTTCATTTAGTACTTAATGCAGCCACCTCTGGCAAAGATAACAGCCTGGAGTCTTTTCCTGTATTTTTTTTTTTTTTTTTTTTTTTTTTAACAAAATTAAGGCACACATTTGGGGGGATTTTGGACCATTCCTCTAAGCAGAGCCTTTCAAGATCCGACACATTCTTGGGTTTGCGTTTAGCACCTGCCCTCTTCAACTCAGCCCACAGGTTTTCACCTGGATTGAGGTCTAGCAACTGAGATGGCCGGTCCAGAACATTGATTTTGTTGTCACAGAATAATTTCTGTGTGGATTGTGAGGTATGCTTTGGGTTATTGTTTTACTGGAAAGTCCAGGTACGGCCAAGTCCCAGCCTTCTGGCAGAGGCAACCTGATTGTCAGCCAAAATATCCTGATACTTGGTGCAATTCATCATGCCATTAATCTTAATCAGTGCCCCTGGACCTCTTGAATTAAAACAGCCCCAAAATATGACTGACCCACCATCATATTTCACTGTGGGTACGAGGTGCTTCTCCTTGTATGTATCTCTGTTTCACAGCTAAACATGCCGATGCTGTATCTGACCGAAACAAGCAATTTTGGTCTCATCAGACCAAAGAAACTTGTTTCAGTCATAATTTAAATTATGTTTGGCAAACTTCAAGTGCTTGCTTCTATGTTTTCTGGTCAGAAACTGCTTTCTTCGGGCAACTCTTCCAAAGAGCCTGTGGTTGTGGAGGTGGCGCCTGATGGTGCTTTTTGAAACCTGGTGACCCTAAGATGCCACCAAAGCCAGAAATTCCTTCACAGTGATTCTTGGGGATTTTGTTGCTCCGCTCACACCATCCTCCTCCGTATCCTGGGGGGCAAAATGCAGTTGCATCCTCTACCCTTGAGGTTTTAAACAGTTCCATATCTTTGGAATTTTTTAATAATTGCCCTGACAGTGCTCAGTGGCAAATTCAATCGTTTGTGAATCTTCTTGTAGCCATTACCAGATCTATGAAGGTCTATGACCATCTGCCTCTACTGAAATGACAGTTGTCTTGTTTTCTTCATGGTGCTGGATGACAAAGGGATACTGCATGTATGTTACCTAATTTTTATCACCCAAGTGAAACAGGAAGTGGTGTAATGGCTCAATATAGTTCCTTGACAGTTTGATTAAACTTTAATATGTGGAATTTAATACCTGGTTTAATTTTGGTGTTATTTACTATAATCTTTAAGGATGACATTAATTGTGACACCTTGATTTGGAGGAAATTGATTTTTAATTAAATCAGAAAATGATTTTGTTTGGCTCCATTGGATAATAATCGTATAGTATTTTTTACATTATTTAGAATTTATCTATGTATATTATTTCATATTTTTTTAAAAGTTTTGCTTGTGCATTGCTAGGAGGGGATGCTAGCAATTTTTGTGCCCACTATGTGTGTATGTTTTGATAGTTTGATAGTTTTTATACAGATAATATAGCCTTGACAGAGCCCTAAGTATCATCAAGGTTGCCTGACATTGTCAGGAAAGTCAGACACGAATGAAAGTGTGAGTCTGCAGAATTGTGGCGAGCTCTCCAGTATGCAAGGAACAACCAAACACCCAATAATCTTATAAAACTATCAAACTGCAGGACGGTTTCCTAATTTATAGGCACAGGGTAGCCACACCAAATATTGATTTGATTTCGTTTTCAACAGTTCACAGACCTTGACAGTACATTCTTCAATATTCAGAAACCTCTCTTTCCATGATCTTTGGAATCACCTTTGCTTCACGAAATTGTTTCAAATGTGCCTAAAAAGTATCCTCTTGCTAAGCCGTGGAGTAACGCATCACGTGATAATGCTGCTTCCGGGTCCAAACGTGCTTGGCACTATGCTGGCAGTCTGCCACAGCGTTGTATTCCTCTGTGTGTTCATCAGTCACATGTCCGGAGTTGTCATTTTATCACTTGGCGGTTGATGAAAAGGTGAAGGGTAGATGGATACAGCTCATAAGGAAAGTTAAACAGAATTCAGTGTAACATTGGCCCTGTGTGAGTAGTCCAGTTTGTCCCTCACTCAGATTAACATCTGCAGGTGGGCCTTTTAGCAAGCCCAGTTTACACCGGTGTTCGCTGAGTAAATACTTTCACTCTCTGGGCGCAGGATCCGTTTGGCTTGGGCTCAGCCCCCACTTTACTGACCACCACATTTCCCCTGTTCTCATGAGCACAGACCCCACAAGGTTCGAATTATAGGATATTAATCCCTTTTTGACCTGGTCGGGGACTTCAGAAAAGAAATTTGCCTGCGTGAACATGGTAACTGGCTCTGCCGTTGCTACCGTGTACTGCAGGTTATTTTGTTATATTTGGACCCGGAAACAGCATTGTCACATGATGCGTTACGTCAGACTTAAGAGGATACTCAGTACTGTACATATTATCATGAGATCCAGGTATGAACTACACCTCATTCCACAGAGCGTCGCTGCATAAATACATCCTGCACCACATATCCTGTTTGATATACAAATTTTTCTGCACTGCATCAGTGCCTGCTTCAGGCGTAGGGTGTGCGAGCCTGGATTTGGCATTCTGCGCTGAAACTCAGATTTTATCCTGATTTTTGGGAATGCGGGGGAAGCAGGAAGGCAGTGCTGCAAAACAGCGGAAATCCTGGACTTTCTATCACACTAATAACATCTGAACTGATTTCACATCTGTACATAAAGGGAGAATGCCCAACAGAGAAAAATACAGAATTGCAATATTTCACCCTTACATTCCCAAATCTCTTGTTCTCTCCAGCTGCCAAAAAAAAAAAGCAACATAACGAATAACTGTTTGATCAAAGGGAGATTTTAAAAAAAAAATGAATATGCCTTTTGTATTTTCACATTTTATTTTTTTACCCAATAAAACCTGCGGACCCATATATGCTTCTGTCAAATGCAGCTGCTGTACTCATACCTGTGGAGCTGCAGACCTATTTTAAATTCAAGCGAAGAACCCAACGTTTGTGTGTTTGAAGTGTGTTTGAAATGATGTACAAGATCTAGACATTTTCTATTTGATGTAATGCTGTGGCCATAAAAACATGGCGTCCTGGGTTTAAATATTTCTCTCAATATAAGTGTGATGTACTTTCAGTGAAACGCTGCAACCAGCAGCTACAGAATGTGTGTGTGGAAAAAAACAATATGAAAAAAAATGCTTTCTACGAACTTTGAATCTTAAGTGAAAAGTTGGAGCTCCAGGGGTTAATGAAGAGGGCTACAGCCATATGGGGCCTCACGTATGGAATCTACCCCAAAAGTAAGTTTCAATTTCAGCTCAAGCACAAAAATGCGAGCTCCTTCCTACCGCCTCTTCCTAAATGCAAATCAGAATCCCAACCTCCGCCAGTGGATCAAACCAGCAACTCTTTGGTTAGCAGTCAAGTAAGCTACTGCTAGGCTACCCTGGTACATCTTGGGATCACAAGGTTTCAAAAATAACATCAGAAAACACAGAAGAATGTCGGTGATCTTGAAAGGATCAGCATAGAGGAATGGCTCAAAATTCCTCCAAATAGTTTATTGTTTATTAAAAGGATCCCCATTAGCTAATACTAATGGCACCAGCTAGTCTTCCTGGGTTCCGAAGTCATACAAAAATTTAAAAATTATTTACAGAAAACTTACATACATATTTATATGCATGGGTACAAATTCACATCGAGCAGTATTCATTATATAACTTGCATCTTAAAACAATCCATCAGTAACAAGGCAGAAATAGAAAAGAAATAGAAGAGAGAAATAAAACTAAAAAATAAAAGAAATGCAACAAGAACAAATAAAATGAACAAAGAAAACAGCACATTACATCTCTTTTGCTCACCTATTTAAATGGCACATTCTTAATTTGCGTTTTAATGAGGATTTGC
Organism: Gymnothorax javanicus; assembly: GCA_029692085.1. Classification (NCBI taxonomy): domain Eukaryota; kingdom Metazoa; phylum Chordata; class Actinopteri; order Anguilliformes; family Muraenidae; genus Gymnothorax; species Gymnothorax javanicus. Next base: position 83,990,643 of record CM056194.1, on the reverse strand, counting down.
TATTCGATTGACGTATGTGAGGGGGGCAGCTATTCCAGTGACAAACGGCACGGTAAATGACCGTCTTTTTTAAGGCATTTGAATTTGGCCGAGGTAAAATTAATTGACCATCTCCTGCTGTTCTGGTGAAATGATTGTGTGTGTTACTACATTTGATGATTTGATTATGTAGAAACTCAGGCTTGGTGGTGTACATGCTGTTACTGAAGGATGTGGTTGCGCTTAAGGCAAGCCTTCTCTCCACTGGTAACCATGAGAGTTTACTGTGCATTCTGTTTGTGTTGGTTCATATGGAGCACTGTAAGACTAGTCTGGCAGCTCTATTCTGGGCGACCTGTCATTTACTCTGTACACTTTTTGATGCAGATGACCAAACAGTGAGGAATAGTCCATGTGACTTAAAATTAATGATTTAACAACCTGTGCCAGAATTTGTGGTGGAACATCAGGAAGACATTTTCTTACCATGGAAATGCCATAGCCCATTTTCCCAACCAGCGAGTCAATATGATCTACCCATGACAGTCGATTATCTATAGTCACACCAAGTAATTTAACCTTGTCAACTTCTTGTATAAGTTCACCTGACAAGTACAGACCCAATGAAGGCATAGATACTAGTTTATGACTAGATCCTAGAATGATGGATTTTGTTTTTGAGATATTAAGTACTCACTTATTGAGTTGTATCCAGTTGGAAATCACATTTAACTCTGGTGATAAGATTTTGTGTAGCTCAGCATTAGTAGATGCAGCGTAATACAGTGTAGAATCATCCGCGCACATCTGTATAGTGGGCTTTAGTCAAAACTGATGGTAAGTCATTTGTGAAGATAGAATACATGAGTGGTCCGAGACAGCTACCCTGTGGCAGGCCGCAGTCTAGTTCTTGACTGTTTTACATGCTACCATTGTAATACACCCTTTGTGTTCTACATGACATATAAGCCTTCATAAATGAGATGGCACTTGGTATAAAACCATAACATGATAGTTTGCCAATTAAAAGGTTGTGATCTATGACATCGAATGCCGCACTAAAATCCAATAATACCGCACCTGTTGTCTTGGAGTTGTCCATATCCTTTAAGCAGTCATCTGTCATCTGTGTGAGAGCAGTGCAAGTTGAGTAGTTGTGTCGATAAGCATGTTGAAATGCGGTATTTAAACCATTGCAGTCAAAGTATTTCTGTATTTGTGAGTGAACTATTCTCTTTATCAGTTTACTAAGCACAGGTAGGATGGTTATGGGTCTGCTGTTCTGCCCACTAAATGTTACTTTATTGTTTTTAGGTATGGGAATTATTTTGCCCTCTTTCCAGATACTTGGGTGTATACCGTTGGTAAGACATTTGTTTAAAATATGACAGATGGGACCAGAAATGCAGTCGGCTGCGAGACAAAGTACCTGACTATCCAACATGTCAGTACCCACTGAGCCATGTTCAGGAAGGGACCTTAACAGCCTTTTCACCTCCGCCTCATCTACACTGTTAAATTCAAATATACAATTTTTATTACCCATGATGTTGTTTTTTATTAATGCTAGAGTATCGGAATCAAAGTTGACCAGATTTTGCCTTAGTGCATTGACCTTATTTACAAAAAAATCATTAAAATAATTCGCTATATCAGGCGGTTTGGATAAAAACCTGCCATCTGACTCCACAAAAGATGGTCTACCAGTTTCCTTTCTCCCCATTATTTCATTTAATGTTTTCCAGAGTTCTTTACCATCTTGCTGCATTTATTCTAATTTTGTAATAATCCTTTTTCATTTTTTTGTTCAATTTTGTCACTTGGTTTCTCAATTGGCAATATTTTACTCTTCTTTCCTCAGAACCTAACTTTACTAATATTGACTTGGCTTCATCTCTTTCTTTCATAAGATCTTATAAGAACTGGTTCAGCCATGGAGCCAGTCTGGATTTGGTGGTGTATTTCTTCATAGGAGCATGTTTATCTACAATTCTCAAAAAGATTTTCATAAAAACATGTAAAGAAGCCTCTGGCTCCTGAGCAGCATATACCTCAGCCCAGTTTATTTTACCGACATCCTGTAAAAAGTCATCAGAAATAAATTTCTTAATGTGTGCGCAACACTGGAAAAGACAACAAGCTCTTATCCTTGCCACCCTTGTGGTTGTACTAACAACAAAACAGGGGTGCCAAAACTTAAAAACCTTAATTTTGGTTAATTATTAAATAAATGCATGATTACTAAACAATATATTTCACGTTTTGAGTTCATCTTCATAATGCTCTTATAATTTTTTTAAATGGTGTTTTAGAGCATTTCCAATCAAGGGTGCCAATAATTACTGAACCCACTGCATAATGTAAACTTAACATATAGTCATGGTAGCATTCCAGAGTATCTGCAATGGGAGTGGTTCCCTGAGTGTAGTGAAAGTGTATTCGCTGATTATGTGAAATAAGATGGCGTGCAAACACTGCTATTCTCCACACAGCATGACTGTCACGTAGAAGACATGAAAGTCCTTGCGCTCTATCACTCTCCATGATGAGACATACAATAGTGGCAATGTCTACATGCAATCAGTTGTGCGTACGGGTCTGTCCGCGTGTGTGTTTTGATTCTGTACTTCTCTCAGGATTTGGCGTAAACATGAAAAAAGGAAGTGTAGTAACAAGTGCAAGTCCTCTCTTTCTGAATGCAGCTGTGAACAAGTATTTTTTTCATTTTGAAAATGTGTGAAATTCCTGCTCTGTGATTCATTCCCTTGTTGTTTTTACTCCATGGCATTTTAAAGTCAATTATTAACTTGTTTTGATGTGTTACATGCTATGTGATGTCTTACTTGTTGTTTTTATGTCTTTTATGCATACTAAGAGCTTGTGGTGTACAAAAAAATTTCCTTTGGGATAATGAAGCATTATTATCATTATTATTATTGTTATTATTATTATATTAAATTCCAATTAAATTCCAATTCCGAAGAAACTAGACAGTCCGGGCGCATGGGTGTAGCCCCCAAAAGCCCGCTTCTCCACTTTTTTGCGCATTATTCAGCCAATACTGCCGCCATGGCAACCAAAATCGATAAGTGTCACGACTTAAGTGTAACTCATGTCATTACCAAATATTAATCGGTCGAAAATTACAGCCTGTACGGCGTCCACAAGGAAGTGTCCACGGAAGCGGATGCGGTGGAGGCGGAAACGACAAGCATGAATCCATAATAGCCGCCCAACTTCATCCGAGGGCTACAGTAATGTTAAACAGAGAGAGAATTCAAAGGGAGTTATGTATTTTTTTAATAAAAAAAAAAAAAATCAATTTCTGCCATCTTTACTACATCATGTGTAGGCTATTATATCTACCCAGAATGTAGCCTACTGACCATCTCTTTGTCATTGCCCACACGGAAAGAACCTATATAAACATATAGGTTTTGCATATATGCGACATACATAAAATTGGCCGTTTTCATATATTATAGGTACATATATGTACCTATAGATAAGAAAACGGCCAATTAAAACTACCACGGATTTTTTGGCATTTCCAATCCCACCCGAATCTGAGATATCCAATTAGGGAAGTATGCATAAGTCCTTATTTTTTCGCATAAGCGGCCTCCTGTTAACAATTGAGGAGAGCGTACACAGCCCGTTAGCAATTGCTTTATAAATACGCTTGCGGGGCGAAACTTCGCAAGCTCAGAACGAGGGCGGAGAATAGTTAAGAGTGACCTTGGTCAGAATCTTATTTATGAGCGCCCGTCTAGCCAACAGGACGCGCCTAGGGGAACTCTAATCTACATAACCCTCCCTAGCAGGCCCTTCGCAATTTGTATCCCTGTAGCGCATTGGCCAATTGTGCGCTACTTCTGAAAAGAGCTGCCGACCACTGCTGGTTGATACAAGGCGGAGATTAAAACCTATATGTTTATATAGGCTCTTTCCGTGTGGGAATTTAAGAATCCTTTCTATTTCATCCCTGTAGGAAAAAGTCTGGGACCTTCAGTTGCTATACAAGCATCTCAGATAAAAGACTAGTGTCTGTTCATTAAAACTGTGAACAGAAATGTAGACTTTGTCTTCAAATTCATTAACCACAGTGAAATGCTCAAATAGATGTGGGGATGAAAATGACTTTTGAAAGGCATGTTTACTTGAATGTACGTTCTTCTGTGTACTTTTTTGTTATTTTTGTTTTATTTTGCTACATTTAGACTAAGGACCTCTGAGCCATATTCATCTAGGAACTGCATTACAGACAAGATAGAAAACATTGCATTTGGTGGATGTAACAGTGTAGTGTATAACCTTTCAGAGGATGTGTATGAGCTGTAATGATGTGAATCCAATTTTATCTAATGTGGTGAATCTGGCAGTGACTTAAACTTGAAAAAATGCTTAATTGATGAAATAAACATAATCAAACCATTTTGTTTTTTACATTTCCTTCTCTTCCACAATACACAACTCAATCTTCATAGAATGGAAATAAGTATGGTCAAGAGAGAATTAATGACCTTGTTATTGTTAATGTTTCAGGAAAAAAATGTAACAAATAGTATTAGATATTTGTGTTGATATCATAGCTTTTTGTCTCCTCTCACTTGCCATAGTTAATAATGACTGGTTTACACATAACATGCCGTTGTCACACGTCAACATGTATTTAGGATCAAATGTGATGCCAATTTCACGTGTTTACATGCGATTAATAAGTTATTGCGTGAAATTCTTGTTATTTTTGTGAGGGACTTTGGACTAATATGCAGATATTACCTTGAGAATAAAAATATGAGCCAGGCATCATGTATGACAGTTGCAAAAGTGAGATATGAGCTATACAATAGGTATGACAAACAGAACCTGCCACTGGGTATATGAGCTATATAGGAGACATATACCTTGTATGTACATATAGGGCCTAAATGTGGAAATAAAGAAGCAATATAGGAGACCTATATGCCCTCTATAAGCACATATATGTACCTGAATTTGGCCTATATGCGGCATATATTCACATATATGCCGCATATAGGTTACATATATGCGCATTTATGTTCACATAGATTCTTTCCATGTAGGTAAAAAAAAATCTGAATATGTACATAAGCCACAATTATTCAGTCAGTAAAGAGTGTTAAACAAGCGAACACAGGAGCAGGTGTGAGCTAGCTTACTGCAGGGAAATTAGCCATGCGGGGTTCAAGACATCACGAGGAAGCCGGAGAATCCCAACTAAAGGAAAGCTTCGCAAATTCGAAAAAAAAAAAACATGAAAATTCCACACACAGAGCCCGAAGCCAAGACCTTAATGCTATGAGGCAAGAGCGCTGAAGATGAGAAACTACGTCGGGAATTCCCCTCGTCGCCGCACTCTCAATAAATTAACGCAGCCAGTCGTCTTAAGGTATAGATTGCCTCAGCAAGCAGAACCACTCAGTTCTAAATCGAAGATTTAAGAACCTTGCTTTACTCAAACCAGTAAATAGCATTTTGTGCTAGTTTGTCTTACTCTTGCAGCTTTACTAAAACCAGCATGGAGTTCCAGCCTATATGCATCGACATGGAGAAGGTAAGACCATATAAATGAAGCGTAACTAAGATAACCAACGCATTTGTTATTTTCCTCCAGAGCCTTTTTTTAAAATATGTTTCGCAAAAACTGCATAACCTCAGAATGAAAATAGTAGCCAGGTGGAACAAAACGCGCATTTTGTTTGCATTCGTAAGATGTAATAGATTTCCTCGAACCATAAAGATTCCTTCCTTGCTGACATTCCGGACGCATCTTCTCTCTGGGAAAGCTGCCCTTCTTTTTGAATCAGATTCAACATGTCTAGGAGGCGTCCTAAAAAACCTGACTGCTGTGAACAGAAGCAACCTGCACAGCAACCATAGACATATTCAGTCACTGCGTTTTGAGAAATTTTGAATGGTAAAAAGCAAGACTGTTGGCTGCACGTGAATTTTGAGTAAGCGGCAAAACGAATTGTGATTTAGGCTATAACTCCATTATAATTGTTGGGAAGGTTGGTTCTAAAGTAGCCTACGTGCCGTAGGCTACATGGGCATGGTTAATGGTTCTGTTCCGGGCGTGGGCACAGACTACAGATAAGCGGATGACCGTTTAAGTGGGACAGGTTTTATTACCTTTTAATAATAGTAGTTGCTGATACAGATAGTGTTGATATAGATCGTCTTTATCTTCTTTGACTTTGCTGCCAGTTTCATTAATCCGGACGCGCTGTTTTACTTCAATGCGCTTCAGTTTACTTTTGCTGTAGTCTAACGAAGAATTATGACAGTGGGTTGACCGGTTCCGCAATTTGCAGAAATCAAACTTTATTTGCGGGAAAACGACTTCGCTGTCAGCCTTGAGTTTGACACCGCTGGAACGGTATATTATTGTGGATTTAACTCTTAACTATCGTTTCGAGATATTCAGCTTGATAGAGAAATAAATGCCCGATAACTGTTGCTTGCCGTTGCGGCAGTACCAAATCAACGCCTGTGATAAGGCGCACTGCGCAGTGTGTGGCCGTTAAACGCGTGTATTCCCGGGATTCATCACGTTATAGGCTGTGTCATTATGATCGGAAATTATCGTATATTTGACCATATAAATCCGAATTTAGTACTCTTGATACTTTTTCATCAACACCCATTAGAGTGACTGCTTGTCGTTTGACTAGTTCCGCAAACGCCATTTTGTAGGTTTTAAAACTTTTAATTTATGAGACATATTTATTCTTGTTTATTTTTCTGAAAGAATTTTATTAAAGTTTAATGTAGTCAGTGTGAAATAAAACATCTTTTCCCCCGCCATAACTGTTTTTCAGTGGCTCAACGGGTTGACTCATGTACTGTGTTAATCTGAATTTGTGGTCTCATCCTGATAATTTTAATGTAGCCTATGCTTGGTATGTACTTGAATTGGAAAGAGTAGAAAGAATCATCCATAGTCGCTGACAGCAGTTGAATATCGATGGATGTGCAAAATCGTCTTCAACTGAGGCCAGCGCACGTGGATTCCACCTGACACAATGTCGACATACGGCACAATTATCCATAAATTTGACCAATTATTATGATATACCCTGCAGAGTAATGCTGGCTAAAATTTGTGGAAAATACATGTGTCTGTTCCTTTGTGGCCAGGGGCACGCAATTGTGCCGATAAACAATTAATATAAGTTTGGCCTGACAAAGGGCGCTGTTTGCGAAACTGGAAATTATTTGCGGAACCGGTCAAAGGGCGTGCCACTGAAAAATGACTGTGCAAGGCTTTATTCCTAATGACTGAAGAAAACTAATTGATCCACAAAGTGCGTGAGTAATTTCCGCGAATTCGTGAACAGATGACTTTCCGCCACCGAATGCTGTATCGATACCAGACGCTTCAGACAAATTCCGTTTGCGGAACCGGGCAACGCACTGGACTAAGTGCTCTTAGGTTTAATGATATGAGGAGTCGACTTGCAAAACCTTCTAAATCAAGTTTTGAAAATAAATGAGTAATCTCCCTTAGCCTCTCTTTTAGGCACCTGCGCATGTCCCACTGATAGCTCCACTTTCAAAACCTACTAAATCATGTCATAAATTGTAACGGAAAAAGCGAAACTGTCAAAACCCGCCAAGTCAAGGAGGAAAACTGTCAAATTCTGTAAGTCATCAGCCAATGTGGAAATGTGATTCCGTTTTCGTTCGCTAGAGGGAACCAATCACAGTCGAGCTTTTATAGCCTGTTCAGCTTTTGCTTTCTCTCACTCTAACTGGTTTGGGCAGTTCAGAAAAGTGTGATGATAGTGATACCATTTAAGGGGGATTTGAACCCATGGACACATGTTTATGTTGTCATTGTCATAGCAGCTATTCAACCACTGTGCTGTCTGTAGCATTGAGTTGCATGTAGAGTGGGTCCTGAGTCAATTACCTTCACCTATTGAGCATTGGGGCTGGTTTACACACTGTCAAAACCAGCTAAAGTTCCACTCCACTTTCAAAAACTGCAAAGTCAAAACTGTGTTGCAAAATCAAAGTCATTTCTTTAAAAAAATAATGAATTGCCTCATGGATTATGTCTGCAAAGCTAATAGTTCAAGTATAGTGAAAATTGGCATCTATGGAAGATAATTTCTATGCCTACCAAAAAATCTGATTTTCCCAAAAAAATGGACCAACTTGACTCAGAGGACTTTGCAAGTGGACTCCTCATATGCTTAATTTAACAGGCTAAGCCGTTGTGGCTGAAGGTAGGCCTTACTTTGATAAGGTAGACTGTTTAAAGTTATTGGCTACTGCTTAGCGCCGATTGAGTTTGGTTAATGGGCGAATTAGTCCCTCTGTTGCTGACTGTTGGTTTTGAAACAGTTGGTTCAATACTGGCCCTGACTAAGTCAAGTTGAGGAGGTATAAAAGAATGAAAATATGTAAGAATTTTCACTGCAAAAAGAAATTTTGGACAACGCCTCTAGCATTGCTTTGGTCCAATTTTTGGCGAGCAAAAGTTATTGGCACATTCGTGCAGGATGTAAGCAGGCAAATAATTTTCACTTTATAGGGAATTTTTATGACACTGTGCCTCGCATTCTTTGTGTAATTTATAGATTGATTTTTTTTTTTCTTTTTTGCCTGGTGGCTTGAGATACATTAGTGTTGATATGCCGTGAGAAAACCACTGTCGGAAAAATCACGCATCATAGAAGTCCGTTTCGGGAGAGAAGGCTAATGTTCTTGTTCCGTTCTGCCTTTACAGAGCCCAAACAGTGACTTTGGGAAAATGCACTTAGAAGTGAGTCAGCACCCACACAGCCTGCGCAGTGTTGCCAACCTTGTCGTGGCCCTGCAGAGAATGAAGCACAGCTACTCTCCCCGGGGCACGGAGTTCAGCGATGACGACCTCTTAAACATCATGTTGGAGGAAGTGTTTGAAGGTAAAGTAGGCCTATGGGCTCACCTACTGCGTCTCTCTCTCGCTGACGTCATTCGTTTCCAGCTCAGCGTTCTCTCGGAACGATAAAGTTACTCCTATAATGGGCTTGGAGGTGGTTCTTTAATCGGGGCAGGGGGACAGTTCACTACTAAGGATCCTGCAGTTTAGTCTGTGTGAAGCACGGTCGCTGCCACTAGTGCTGATATCGACCTTTGTCCTTGCAGAGCATGTGACCCGAGTGACGTCAGACACCGCGCGCAGTCGGCGCAACCTGTTCACCCACACTAAGGACACGCAGTATAGCGTGGTGGACCGTGACCAAAAGAGTCTCGTGCTGACCGAGAGCCCGTTGGAACTGCAGGCTGTGATACTGCAAGGCGCCAGCATGGACTGCAAAGGTAACACCCTGTAACAACTTGCAGGCGTCAAGATTTTTTAGCATAGGCAGTTATATAATCCATGGTTCACAGATTTAGCACCTCTTCTTTTGTCTGGCTACCCTGGGGCTTAAATTGCCACCATTTTGATTCCTAGCCAAGCAGCACCACGCCCCACCCCCCCTGTTTTGTAATACCTGGAACTCATAGCAAAACATTGAGCTTGGTGGTAAAAACGCAGTAGAATGAACGCCATACTCTTAATTGCACTTTTTATTACATTCTATTTATGCAGCTCGTTCTGGAAATGCCTGCCTGTTAGCAGACTGACTGACATGTTGCTCTTCACTTTCACAGTAAACTTGAACCTGTCGACATACATCTCTCTAAACTTCACTGACAGTGAGCGGAGACCTGTTGCTTTGAAAATCGCTGGACAAAAAAAGCGAAATCTCTACCTGTCCTGCTCTAAGTGTGGGAGCAGCCCCGTCTTACAACTGGAGGTAAATACATTCTATAAGGAATGTTCTGGCAACATTACGCTACAGTGGAGTAATTATTTTAAATCTGGCTTGTTTCCGCTTATTCTGTTCCAACAGCACCTTCTTATCACGGCGTCTCTGTGTTGCTTGGTCCACCTTTCACGATAAATCAGATGGCAAGATGCATTTTATCACAGCTGTAAATCCTGCCTCATTCACTGAACTTTTGTGCAATAGCATTATAATGATAGTTTAGTACTCGTGTATAATACTGGGTGTTTCAAAAAAAAAAAAAGTATACCCAACTTTAATCATCGATTATACTGTACAAAAACTACTGAATTTTATTTTAAGTGCGATATGTCATTAGAAAGAGCTGGTTTTACTCTTTTAAATGATACCCTAACGAATAAAAATAAAATTCAGTAGTTTTGTACAGTATAATCGATGATCAAATTTGTGTATACCTTTTTTTAAACACCCTGTATAGTGATGTATAATTCTGGTCATCACTGGGCCTAGTGCGGCTATGTCCACCATCAAATCAATTTCTTCTTTCTTCTGATTTACAGTGAAATGTCGATATGTATTATTATACAGTGAGGCTTCAGTAATATTTTCAATAGATAACAATCTGTTGATTAGGAAATCATTGTTCCTCAAGCATATAATCAAGGCTGGCCAACAAGGGCCCATCGTGAGTGTGCGCTGAAGTGTGTGAATTTTGTGCCCTTCATCAGGAAGTGTCGGACCAGACGAAGATGGAAACCATTGACCCAGCGAGTGATATGGCGCGTTTCCTGTTCTTGAGGCGAGACCAGGGCTTCGGCAGCACGACTGTCGAGTCGCTGATGCACCGTGGGTGGTTTATCAGCACAGCCGTGGAGTCCAGACGTCGCGTGGAGATGTGCCCGGAAGAGACCCAATCCCGCCTCACCACATTCACAATGAAAAAGCTGTGATCTACGTCCAGTACAGCCACACTAAGCTCTCTCGTGATTGGCTGAAACTCCCCCAGCTGTTCATTGTATGTACTAAGTACAGCCACGGATGACACGGATGGCGGGAGAGTGGATCTGTTTGTGTAAATGTTGATACTTTTTGAGTCTGTCTCAAAATGTGTTCAGCCACCAGGTGGTGCTATTTGGTATTCTGAATGCTAATGGCCAAATATGATAATACCTCAGTTTCTCTTCAGTACTTTGAATTCTCTGTTAAATCCTTGTGACCACACAGATGCTGTACCTTCACTTAAACTGTGTGAAAATTTTCCTAGGTTTTTTTATTGACAAGATTTCTGCTATCAGGTCTTCTCTTGTCATCTCCATCAGATCTTGCCGCTTCCCCCATTTGCAGAGTTGTTCTTATGAGTTTTGAGTAAGTGTCTCTCTCGGTTTTAACTGATATAGTCCAACACCTTAGGCCTTCTTACTGTCCCCTTGACAGCATTCCGCCTCGTCTTTTTAAGGAAGTTTCCTGTAGCATTGGGCCCTGTGTTATGGATCTGATAAATTCTTCTTTGATGTCTGCCTGTGTTCCAGCTGCCTTTAAACATGCTGTGGTCCAGCCCCTCATCTAAAAACATAACTTTTACCCTACTGTTTTGTCTAATTTTAGGCCCATTCATTGAAATTATCCATCAATATTAATTTCTGATGGGGACTTTAGGCTTGATAAGCAGATCAGCTCAGTAGTCAAAACGAGTTTCTTTTAGTTAAGATTCCTTGCAAAGGTTAAGAAATGATTTTGAGAGAGTAATACATGCCTTTGTTACATCATGCTTAGACTACTGTAATTCTTTGTTTGTTGGTCTTGATCACTCATCTCTGCGCCGTTTACAAGTAGTTCAAAATGCAGCTGCTGCTGAACTGCTGAAAACTCATCTCATCTCGTTTGCGTTCAGTCCCAGCTGGACAAGTAACCTTAGCTTTTTACTTTCTTTGTTTTAATTTTTCTACTTTTATTCTTTTACTATAATCTTATAGTTCCTTTTATTGTTTTTATTTATTTTATGTGTATTGATTTTTTTTATTTTAATTACATTAAATGTGCTATATAAATTAACTTTGATTGATTAAATATTTATTATTGACTATTTGTACTGTTTATTTATATTATTTATTCAATCATTTTTAGTAAATTATTGCCTGTAAATCAAAACTTAATTAATTACAACTTGAATGGAAATAGTGATTGCAATGATATGTAATTTTGTTAATAAACAATTTAATAATTTATTACATTCTCCTCCAGTTGTTGCTTTAAATGTTTTGCAAACCATATTATACTGCTTTTAGAATCTTTTTTTTTATGACCCCAATTCCGAAATAGTTGGGACGAAGTGTAAATTGTGAATAAAATCAAAATGCAATGACTTTCAGACCACATGAGCCAATATGTTATTTACAATAGAACATAGATAACATTCTAAATGTTGAAACTGAGACATTTTACATTTTCATTCACAAAAAGAGCTTATTTCAAGTTTTCTGGCTGTAACAGGTCTCAAAAAAGTTGGGACACAGATAAAAAAGGGCTGAAAAAGCTATTAATATTTAAGAGAATCAGCTGAAAGAACATTTAGCAAGTAATTAAGTTAACTGGCATCAGGTGTGTAACATGATTGGCTATAAAAGGGGTGTCTTAGAGAGGCTGAGTCTCTCAGAAGTAAAGATGGCCAGAGGCTCTCCAACCTGAAGGCTTGCATAAAAAATTGTAGAATATTTACAAACAATGTTCCTCAATGTCAAATTGCAAAGGCTTTGAAGGTCTCATCATCGACAGTGCATAACATCATCAAAAGATTCAGAGAAACTGGAAAAATCTCTGTGCGTAAGGGAAAAGCCCGAAGACCTTTACTGGATGCCCATGATCTTCGGGCCCTCAGACACCACTGCATCACTCAACGGCATGATTCTGTCATTGACATTACTAAATGGGCCCAGGAATACTTCAAGAAACCACTGTCTGTAAACACAGTCTGCCGTACCATCCACAGATGCCACCTAAAACTCTATCATGCAAAAAGCAAGACATTGTTGAGCATGATCCAGAAGCGCCGCCGTGTTCTGTGGGCCAAGGCTCATTTAAAATGGACTGTAGCAAAGTGGCAAAGTGTCCTGTGGTCAGACGAGTCCAAATTTGACATTTTTGTTGGATATCATGGGCGTCGTGTCCTCCGGGCTAAAGAGGATAAAGACCACCCCTCCTGTTATCAGCGTTCAGTTCAAAAGCCAGCATCTCTGATGGTATGGGGATGCATTAGTGCATATGGTGTGGGACACGTGCATGTTTTAAAAAGCACCATGAATGCTGAAAGGTATATAAAGGTTTGAGAGCAACATATGCTCCCTCCAGATGACATCTATACCAGGGATGGCCTTGTGTATTTCAGCAAGACAATGCAAAACCACATACTGCAGCTATTACAACAGCATGGCTTCGTAGTAGAAGAGTCCGTGTGCTGAACTGGCCTGCCAGCAGTCCTGATCTTTCACCGATTGAGAACATTTGGTGCATAATTAAATGAAAAGTCTCTCAAAGACCCAAAACTCTCCAGCAGCTGGAAGCCTGTATTAAACACGAGTGGGATCAAATTCCAATGGCTAAACTCAAGAAACTTGTCTCCTCAATGTCCAGACGCCTCCACTCTGTGTTAAAAAGAAGAGGGGATGCTACACCATGGTAAACAGGCCCCAGTCCCAACTTTTTTGAGACCTGTAGCTGCCATCAAATTTGAAATGAGCTCATTTTGTGGATAAAATTGTAAATTTCTCAGTTTCAACATTTGCTATGTTATCTCTATTCTATTGTGAATAAAATACTGGCTGGTGTGATTTGAAAGTCATTGCGTTTTGATTTTACTCACAATTTACACTTTGTCCCAACTATTTCTGAATTCATGTTGTATTATTTAAATCATGCCCTTTACACGTTGACTGTCAGGCATCCATTGAGGATTAGTTGAGGTAATTTTCCAAAACCTCATATGCAATCCAGATCTTAACCACTAGGATTATATTTTTCCAGTCTTTGAAAGAAGTGAAAAATCTGATTATTTTGATCCAAATATAAAATAACTAAGACCTGTTATGAATGAATCCTGCTATCTGCTGGGCAGGATGTGTCATTACAATTCACTGTTCAAATGGTTGATACACAGCAGTGACACAGTAGGGTGAATTCAGCCGGTGAACGATTGGGAATTATGTTACCTAACAATGTCCTTTGTGGTTCATGGAGTAATACCAAAAGCCTTAAGTTTGATAATTTTTTTATTTCTGTGGAGATAGTTAAATATTGCAGCCATCAGTTTTTAAACTTTGAATTTTCTTCCACCTAAAATGAATGATCGATGCAGAAGAGGAGATTGGTATACTACGGTCATTTCAAGTATTCATTTAATGTAAAATAAATAAATTAATCAATTATTCAATGTTACAGTATGACTAAAGACAGGAAAACAGAAGAAGTGCGCAAGTGAATGAATGAAGGAAGAGCATGGGGTGGTGAGGAGAGAGACTTATGCGCGTTCTTTCTTCTTTGGTTGTTGTTTTGGGCGGGGCTTTTTCCGACACTTCTGTTTGCCGCGATTCTCCTGGGTCGCAAGCTGCTTCTTTATGATGTCGGGCATGGAGACCACTGGGACAGGCAGCAGTGGTGAGCAGTGGAGGAACTTGCTCACCCTCATCTGCAGCACAAACAAACAAAAAAAAACGTAAAATGGCGAAGGGGCGTATGCGTACATGCTCTGCCCTTCGCCATTTTATCACGCTCGAAAATATGATGACGATAGTTTTTACCCTCTCAGCTTTTTGAAGAGTGACATCACAGATGTTTCATTGAAAGATCTTGGCTGTATTTCAAAAAGTCGGGTCGTTCACTTCAAAGTGAACACTAGAGGCACTCCTGGAGTGCAAACCTCCGCCAAGGCAGCACAGTCCAAATCTTCATGGGTGGGAGCAAAGTTCAGTTATTGCATGTCATACGATTCCAAGATGGCTGCCGTGGTGGCCATATTGTTTGACTGATCGCGGTCAAAATCAATAGGGTCCATCCCTGATGTAATAGCGACCCACCCACCAAATTTCAGAGATATCAGTTCATTACTTTTTGAGTTATCTTGTTCACAAACACACAAACAAACAAACGGAACCGATCACATAACCTCCTGCCAACTTCATTTGGCGGAGGTAATAAAGAGAGCCACGCCCGCCGCAGCCATATCGCAGGGCATTCCAGTCCAAAGTGTGTAAATCTCATCCCTTCAAAGAGCCCAATGAAAACAGTTGTTTCCAAAGTGATCAGGTGATGGTCACTTTGCTCCCACAATGCCATGCAACAACTCGAGCCTTGTGTCGAGTAAGACTCAACGGCATTCAAGAAAACGACAACGAAGGCCAATAGTTGACACACAGAAAGCTAACAAACCCAGCTTGACTGCTTAGAAATGTCGATTGGATAAGTCTAGTTATATCAACAGATGTTTTCATTTTTTTGCCCAAGACAATTTGTTGCTTAATGAAAGCTATACAGTTAGTAATAAAGCTACTGTGAAAGTGATCACGTGGTCAGCGAAAGCAGTTCTCTCATGGACTAGCTACCTTTGTTTACACTCGTGTTCACGGAGATTGGTGGCCTCGAAATATGATGTCAAAGAGCATTCCAAATGACCGTTACTTGGAAACCTTTCTCCCTGCTGCCCTTCAGAGTTTCAGTATGCAGGGAAGTGACTTCACAGGGTGTAGGGCATAGTGATTAACCCCATTAAATGAACTCATTCCCTACGGAATACTTTTATATAAAATTGTCACGTTTGTATGGAATACTTTTCCGGAAAATTACACAATATAAAGTATTGAAGTACAGGTGGCCTATCACCCCGGTGGCCTATCACCGCGATCGTCAACTGATTTCATGTTTTCATCGGACTGCCAATGGTCATCCACGCCACTGGCACCGGCTTACCGTAGGGAATGGTAGAATTCGTCATGCCATTGGCAGCGGCTTGCCTTGGGAATGAGTTAAATGCAGCTCTAAAGTGCTGATGTCACAAGCATAGACTGTATAAAAAGATGGACGCAGCGCCCGGGTCTGAAAAGTGAAGCCAATGCGGAAATCTCTAAAATTTGCATTATATTTAATGGCCAGCAGATGGCGACGTTGGTGGTAGCAGAAAGAAGTTCAATGCTATGGAAGTCTATGCAAAAATGACCCTACTTTCCCACCTGATTTAATATTTCAATAATGATTTTCCATATTATTTTATGGTATATATCGCACTGACAGCCGTGGAGTTCTTAAATGCTAACTTAGAATTTAGGAGAGAGAAAAATATTCCAAAAAAATCTACTCCGCAATGTACCAAGCAGTTCAAGTGAAGTAGCACTCATGGTATGTTTCTTTCAAGGTGCAGATGTGTGTTTCTTTCTCTTCAAAGGAAATCAGGGATGGAAAAGGACATTATTACAGGAGTGATGTCATTGCACCAGCCGGGAAACTTCAGGCTCACCACTCCTCGGCTCCTGCCGACCGTCGGGAGGTCCCGGTCCTCAAGTTGTTTCAGATATTTCACTTTCGGCTTATAAGCTTGACCCAGAATTTTGCTTTCCTGGAAGAAAGGGAGAGAACACTTTTATTGTGTCTACTCTGGGTAATGTGACATACAGGACGTACATCACACATTTTAACCAATCATCATCTGCGTTTCACCTACATTCTACACTGTTGTGATGCACTTTGAGGTTGTCACTTGGCTCCTAGCAAGACAGGTGATCAAAGTTTATAAATAATATGAACATAAAAAAAGAAAAAAAGAATGTGGACCTATAAATTGAACTCATACATGCGAGCATGAGGCTACCCTCACATTAATGATATTATAAGGGTTGGACCACAAAACCCGGGTCTAGAGTTTGGACTCAGGTGCAAGGCTGGGGAGTGATGAATAAGTTTAATGATGTTTAATAATAAAAGAAACAGAACACAAAACAAAAAGGGAACAAGGTCCCAACTAAATATATAACTAATACAAAGAAATCCCAAACTAAAAGTAAAGCCAAAGAAAGACACAGAGTGACAGCTAAAACCTGCTGATCAGGAGCTGGGAGTAAAATGCAAGGCCCCTATGGCAAGCCAAGCTTTACAAGCCGTTACCTGCAGCTCATTGCTGAGGAGTCACAGGTGCCATTAACCCTTTGAGCGCCGAATACATTTTCAAGGAATTAAAAATATAGTTATCCTGAGCTGTTGAAAACCTATCATGTGGCAACTTGGTGCGGGAGCTCTTTAACCAAGTTGCCACAAGATAGGTTTTCAACAGCGTCTGACTTTGATATCTTACATCATTGGGCAACTATAGTTGCCCATGGCGCTGAAAGGGTTAAGTATTAGTGCAGGGAAGGTGTAAGGAATGTGGCCAGGGAGCGGGCTGGAGGCACAGCCTCACAGATATGAAAACTGAAATGGCTCGTTATGGGTTTGAATCCGGCCTGAGGTCTTTCCCCGCAGAGTTTGCATGTTCCCAACACCTTCGCGAGAATTTTCTCAAAATATTGTAATGTTCTCCAGCAGCCCAAATACATGATTAATAATAGTCAATTATGAATTGGTGACACTAAATTGGCCACAGGTATGAGTGTGTAGCTAAGAGAATATGGTGGTTTGGGGAAGTGTCCACGCTGTGATTCTACCTCTCAGCCATTGCACTGGATGATAGGAGAGGGCGTCCACGACTCCAAACAGGAATAAGCGCGTTAGATAACGGATGGGCCGATGGGTGGATGATGGATGGATACATGAATGGATTAGTGGATGGATGAATGGGTGGATGGATGGAGGGATGGATGGATTGAATCATGGATGGAAATACAGGTGAATAGGCTTATGATGGCCAGACAGATAGATGTGTGGATAGAAGATAGATGGGTGGATGGATTGAATCATGGATGGATAGATGGGTAGATGGATGGATGGATGGACAGGTGGATGGGTGGATAGATGATAGATGGGTGGATGGATAGATGGATGGACGGATTGAATCATGGATGGATGGACATGTGATTGGGTGGATTGGATCATGGATGGAGGGATGGGTACATGAATGATGGATGGACAGATGGATGATGGATTGTATCATGGGTGGGTAGATGGATGGATGGATGGATTGAATCATGGATGGATGGATGTGTGGATGGATGGATAGATGATGGATGGATGTGTGGATGGATGGATAGATGGGTAGATGGATGGATGGATGTGTGGATGGATGGATGGGCAGGGGACACACCCTGGGGCCCGGGCCTCACCTTTCCCGTCAGCTGCCACTCCCTCCATGTCTCCTCCACCTCACTGGGGCAGTGCTCGGTCACGCTCAGGTCCGGCGGCGGATCCAGGGCTTTCCCCGGCTGGCCGCCCGTCGCCGCGGGTGGGGCAGCAGCAGCAGGTGGAGCGGTGGCAGGAGGTACCGAGGGTGCAGTCGCCCGAGCACCTTCACAACTGTGCATACAGCGCCCCAGCAGAGAGATACAAACAGCATTAGAAAAAAGAAATGAGACACATCTCTTTAGAAAAAATGCATCAAAGAGAGATGGCCTAGGGATGTCCATTTGTGTTACTCTACTGAAGGAATAACTTTTTTGTCCGCAGACCAACAGGTCATGGGGACTGTGATCATCCCCTGTGCCCTCCGGATGGGTGGGCAGCTGTCACTATTTCACAAGGCTCTATCTTCAAAACTACTGACGCAATCTCTATGGTATTAGGCACATTTACATCTGAGGTGGAGGGTCTGAATGGTTATTCTGGCTGATTTGAGCTTAGACCTTGACTTTGAAATTTGTTTGCAGAGCGTATCTCAGGAACTACTAATACTGGAGCCTTGATATTTGGCTCAAATGAAAGCATTTACTCCTGTTGCGGCTACTTACTTAACTACCAAAAGGAGCTAAATAAAGGAGATTGTTTGCGACGCACATAATGCTGAAGAAAAAAACTCAGATCCACAAACGTACGTGCGTTCGATTATTTATTCTTCTCGCACGAAACTGTAACATGACGAAAGGCTTAGAAGACAAACACACGAGCATTAGGGGTCAAGACTAGGTTCAGACTTGAAAAAATATTTTTTTTTTCATTTTGTTAAAAATCTTTCAAAACATTCCTAAAAGGTGATTTTAAGACCAAAAAACTATCTTTTCAGTGGATTTTTATCATGTGAACGCCTCCAGTGCATTCGTTTCGCGACAAAAACGTGATTTTCTCGCATCACAAAATTTCATAGTTTATCAGGCTTGTGGCGGGCATAAAATCCACATTTTTCAAGGTATTGCTCTGAAATTTTCACGATAGCATCAGTTTGTTATGTTCTATACAATGACATAGCCATTTTTGGGTAGGTAGATACATGGTGTATTTATGATCCATCTGCCAGGCAGGTTCTGCCACCCATTTCTAAAATTCTATGACCAAATAATTTTTCAAAATATTTTCCCATGAAAATACCCAGAATGAGTATGTCATTGTATAGCTGGTGATATTAGCCTCAAAACAAAAAAAGAATTACAGGAAAATATGGTATAGTTTCAGAGATATTGTTGCCACAAGATTTCACATTTTTCGCCAATAATGTACGGTTTTCACGGTAACAAACTTATTCAATTTGATTAAAATCAAATTCCATTCTGAGCTTTTTTCAGTTGACACAATTTTTATGTGTTTTTAGTGTTTAGAAGTACTTAAATTGAGTGAACCCAGGCTTGACCCCTTAAGAAGAGTTGAGTGAAGTGGTCAACAAAAGGAACACTCTCCCTACTCACCCCCTCTCCATACTGCCACACCAGTGCACAGGTGTAAATAACTTTAAAGCACCACTACCGCTATGCCCACGTGATGTGCCAATTACCGTGGATAACGTAGTATAAGGTGCAATATAAACAATGTTTACATACCATCCGTATATGGCTCCAACAACTCCATAGGTATGCCTTTTATGAGTGGTATTCACTATTATGACCTTTGACCTTGGCAGAATGACCTTGAAACTAAAATGTCTTTTTGGTTTTGCCTTGGGTGCTTTAAGTCAATAAATGCACATGCTCAGGGGAGGTCATGAAGCTTATTTTAAGGATCCTTGTGCCAGATTTAACCTTTAACCTTGCGACAATGACCTTGACCTTGAAATTTGTTTCCCAAGCGTGGCTCTGAAATTATTGATATTAGAGCTTTAATAATAGACTCAGATGAAAGCTTTCACTCCATAGGTGCACCTTCTGAGGGATAATAAGAATTTTGACCTTTGACCTTGGCACAGTGACCTTGAAATTACATTCCAGTCTGCATATAGCTGTCCACTACATTCATCACCTTGTCCTATTTTCAGTTACTGTCATTTCAACTTGACAAAAATACCTTTCCTTGTCAATGAATCCTCGGCTTCTGCAAGTTCCTCAACTCAAACGTTCAGAGTTTGTAAGGTCTGCTGACGGCCATTTTCCTGTGTGGTTTTGCCTGTGCTAAGATAGGGAATAGACCTCCCTCCACCCCCCTCACAGCCTCAGACTCACGGCTCCTCCTCTTCCTCCGGCCGTTGGGCCTCAGTCTCTCCCAGCCTCCTCAACTCCACGGGCAGCTTACTGGGGAAGGAGCCGGGATCCTTGATGCCTCGATGTACCTGCCCAGACATGCCTGAAAACAAGGAGGAGGGGGTTCAAGATGTAGGTGTTTTTATCAGGTAAGGGGGGGGGGGTGTCACCAAGAAAAACTCCCAAATTGGTTCTCAAAACATGCGACCTCCTCACCCCTTCCCCCCATTTGACCAGCTCTAAATCAAAGTGATGAGAATTTTTGCACAAAATGGCTGCCGCAACCAATGACAGTCCCAGGAATGTAATCGGTGGGTGCATATGAATTCTCTAAAGAGCAAGGAACCATCCTCCCTAACAGACATGAACCGGAAGTAGTTTGGCTGATAGCCATGACAAGGAGTGTACAAATTGTCCATTTCTTGAAGCAAAGGAGGCAATTACCTCCTTTGTTGCTTCTTTTCAGCAAGTGAGACGGAGAACAACTTTGGAAGAAATGGAAGATAGAAAACAGATCCTTTCAAGCTGTAGCCACTGGATGTGTCCTTTGTGTTCTGATGTTTTCCGAAAAATAGTGAGGGGTGTCTTCACAGTCAAGCTCGTGACTTGTGTCACAGTCACGTTTGTCTAGGGATATAATTTCGCTTGTAAAAGAAGGCAGGCTGGCCTGGACTGGTATAGGTAGAAGGAAAGCCGGGACTTACCTCCCCTCACGACGGCACCATGGCGTTCCAGGGAAAGCTCAAGCTGCCGCTCTACCGGCGAATAGCTCCGCGTCGTTTGGTTCTTTAATTCAGTATAGTGAGTTATTTTCTGAAAACATGGCAGTCTGATAGATGACAAGTTAAAATAAAACAGAATCGTGTGGTCCGGAAAACGAGAGTTTAGGGAAAGTCCGCCTCTTCAGGGCTCCGGCATATTGCAAAAACCTATTTAAAAGGGACACCCCTCCCATGACCAACCACTGCCCAATCAGGGCACAAGGCATCGTCCCGATTTCCCCAACCAGTCACCAATCGCAGTGCTCAGCCGCCGTGCCACTAAATGTGTTACCTAAATCTACATTTTACTACAAAATAGACAAGCTATTAGTGTTTCTGTTATTATGCCTCGTTCCCGGATCCGAGGGCATAGCACTTCTTAAAGGAAAGGGCATCTGATTTTTCTCAAACATGCCCCAAGGTAACTCCAAAACCTCCCTGCAATTTAATCTTACCTATTTGACATTTTCCAGCAAGGTCAAGGAGAAGCGGAGGGGAAAGGGAGAGGGCCACCAATTCAAGAGAATTCAGATGCAGCCATTATCATTCTGCGGGTTGTCCGACAGTCCTTGTGTCTTGCTTATACTGAGCCACAGAACAGAAGTGTGCTATCAAGCCACAATGGAAGAGGTTCTCAACTTTACCCAGAAAGGGGCAGTGTGTTTCAGCCATGCAGTCCCACACCTGAGAGTAGTGATCTCTAGTGTCCTGAGGTATCTAGTGATCCTGCTGTCTTTATGAAAAACCTTGACAAGGTTTCCCCCTGGGTTTTGAAAAATACTCTTCACTTTTTTCCTCAAAAAAAAAAAGTCAAAGAAGTATTCTTCACTTAATCTTGGTCTTTATTTTTCTTAGTCGTTCATGGACTTCGAATAACTTTGAACAGCCTTTAAAGCAGACGAGGTGCCAACAGCATGTACAAGGAAAAGGTCAAATCGCAAATATTTGTGCACAAACAGGCCTTTCCACAATACATTCTCCGCCTTGTGCCACTGCAGCTAACTTGGGAGTACCTCCATTTGCAAGTCACCAGTCATACTGTGGTTTGGGTTTGGGTTTGGGTAAGCGTTTTGAGCATTCCTCAATTTTCCTTGTCTTTTGTTGCCCCTGTCCCAGCTTTTTTGGAACACGTTGCAGGCATCAAATTCAAAATGAGTGAATATTTCCAAAAAAAAAAGTTTATTAGTTTGAGCATTAAATATCTTGCATTTGTCGTGTACTCAATTGAATATAGGTCGAAAAGGATTTGAAATCATTGTATGCTGTTTTTATTCATGTTTTACACAACCTCCCAATTTCATTGGAATTGGAGTTTGGAATTGAAAAACTGGCTTGGTGTTTATTGTACTTTGGAATGAAAGATAATGATCAAGCATATTAAACACTAGGATATACACTACCAGTCAAAAGTTTTGACACACCCACATTTTTCTCACGTTAAATAAAGAAATAGGTACCATTAATTTTGCAAAAAAAGACATCTAATTCTTAAATCCATCAAAGTAACCAGTATTTTATATGATATTTACAGAGCATACTCACATTTTTTTTTTTTTTTTACTAGAGCAGTCATATGCCTATAATGAGTTTGCTGCTGAGCGGCCGTCTAAGTTCACAAAGATGTGCCGCAATTGTGGTTTGCTTTTCATTAACTTTTTTGCCCAATGAGTTCCAAAACAGCTTGTCTTTAATTTGGCTGTTGGAAAATGGAAAGAGCTTGTTTGTCTGCTTACTTTGCAGAATATGGCTTCTTTGAGAATTCTAAACTTTTGGATACTATTCAAACAAGTAAATTATTCTCTTTTAACTTCTGACTATTTACCTCTTACCAGATTCCATTTGAGATTATATAGAGAAGTTAAGCCACTTTAATTTCTCTCTAAACAGAGTGATGTGACATTAGCAAAGTATGTCTAAACTTTTTACTGGAACTGTATCGTTGCTGAGTACTGATCGTGGAATGACTTTGTGGGTCGCCAATAACAATCTTCTAGCAGTGGCGCTTCAAAAATTTTGAAAGTGCCGTTTATCGCGTTTTCAACTGAGGTCTTCATATTTCTGGTAAATGACTGAGTTGGTAAATTGTATAGTAGGCCATCTACTTCTCGGTACCTTTTTTTAAATAATCTGTTGCCTACTTTGCTAGCAAGCTGCTTACTTTGAAGATAATGTTTGTTAGCTTGCTTGTTCCTAGCATAAGCTGGGTAGCACACCCCAAATGCAGACCATTTTCCCACCAATTTGATTTATTTAGCCTACAAAAAAACTCTGATACACAACGAGAGACAGGTACCACTCACTGACTAGGGAAATTATGATTAAGATACAGCTCCCTCCATAATTATTAGCACCCTTGGTTAAGATATGTTAAAAGCCTTAAAATGAATTCAGTTTTTATTGCAGAAACATACTCTCACACTGAAAATTGTAGAAAAATGTAACCCTCAACTCAAGTGAATTTTAAGGGGAAAAAAAAATCCCTGACTAAGAAATAATTATTTTTCATAAAATCACCTGTTCCACAATTATTGGCACCCCTAACAATTCCTAGGAAATAAATGTAATTGAAGTATTTCTGTCATTTCTACAGTAGTTTACAAAGTTGATCAGAGTATCTAGGAACGTTTAATTAGTAATTCATCACTTCCTGTTTCCCTGGGGTATAAATATGACGTGACACACAGGCCATTTCTCTTATCCACTCTTCAACATGGGAAAGACAAAGGAACACACCATTCAAGTAAGGCAGATGTGTGTCGACCTTCACAAGTCAGGCAATGGCTACAAGAAAATAGCCACTCGCCTGCACCTGCCCATATCTACTGTCAGAGGAATCATTAAGAAGTTTAAAACAACTGGAACAGTGGTAAACAAGCCTGGACGAGGATGCAAGGTTATTGTGCCAACCGCGCACAGTGAGGAGGATGGTAAGAGAAATAAAAAGTTCTCCAAAGCTCACTGTTAAAGAATTGCAACAAATGGTAGCATCTTGGAGTCACAAAGTCTCCAAAACAAACATCAGGCGCTATCTACATGCCAACAAGCTGTTTGGGAGGCATGCACGGAAAAAACCTTTTCTCACTCACAATCATAAACGCAAATGTCTGGAGTTCGCTAAGCGGTACTGGGACTTCAACTTGGACCGTGTGCTTTGGTCAGATGAGACCAAGATAGAGCTTTTTGGCAACAAACACTCTAAGTGGGTCTGGCGGAACACAAAAGATGAGTATGCAGAAAAGCACCTCATGCCTACTGTGAAGTATGGGGGAGGATCGGTGATGCTGTGGGCCTGTTTCTCTTCCAGAGGCCCTGGGAACCTTGTTAGGGTGGACGGCATCATGAACGCTTTGAAATACCAGGACATTTTAAATCAAAATCTGGTGGCCTCTGCCCAAAAGCTGAAGATGGGTCGTCACTGGGTCTTTCAGCAAGATAATGACCCTAAACATGTGGCCAAATCTACACAGAAATGGTTCACCAGACACAGAATCAAGCTCCTCCCATGGCCATCTCAGTCCCCAGACCTCAACCCCATTGAAAACCTGTGGATTGAGCTGAAGAGAAGAGTGCAGAGGAGAGGACCCAGGTCGCTGGATGATTTAGAGAGATTGTGCAAAGAGGAATGGTCGAAGATCCCTCTTTCTGTATTCTCCCATCTTGTGAAACATTATAGGAGAAGATTAGGTGCTGTTTTGTTGGCAAAAGGGGGTTGTACAAAGTATTAACATCAGGGGTGCTAATAATTGTGGCACACATGATTTGATGTAAAAGAATTATTTCTTAATGTGGGATTTTTTTCCCACTGAATAAATGCACTTGAATTAAAGGTTGGATTTTCCTCTTTTTTTCATTGTGGTCCTATATTATTTAGAAAAAAACTGAATTTATTAGAAGCTAAAGAACACATCTTAACCAGGGGTACCGATAATTATGGAGGGCGCAGTACATGTTTCTCTAAAAATTTGTGCTTATCTTGGAATATGTAGCCCATTTATCTCTTGAAAGTGGACATTTCAGACTTCTTTGACAAGCTCACAAGCATAAAAGCATTATGCTTTACAAGTTGGTATCATTCACGTAAATTCTCACCCTTACTCTTCTTTTGGAAAAATCCCAAAGGGCAGCATTGATTTTTTTTCTTTGACGTCATGCTGCGTTTCCACCAAACGCAAAACAAATTTTTCGCGGGGGCAGATTATATTCAAGGCCAATGCAAAGATGTGAATACATGCAAAAGGACGCCAATGAGGTCGTTGCAAGTTACGTAGGTGGTCACGTGATCCCCGAAGCAAAATGTACACAAAGGTTGATTTCAGCATAGTGAATATGGGGAAATCTTGTGCTGCTGTTGCTTGCACCAATAATAATGCCATTCAGTCGTCTGGAAAATACGGCAAAATAAGTTTCCATCAATTTCCACGAAATAGTGAAGCCCTTTTGAAAGAGTGGCTTGTTAAAGTAAGAAGGATTGACCGTGGACAGCCTTACAAAACAACAAAACATTCAGTTCTTTGCTCAGAGCACTTCGAGAAAAGCTGATTCATGTACCAGAAGTTCACAAGTAAGTCAACGGTTTTGTTGCAATAAAAACTGGTTTTAAAGTGAAGATTTAAAGAAATTGCATCCAGTGCAACGCCTCAATTAGCACCAGGTGAAGCAAATCACACTGCGCGACGCAACCTGAATGCTCCTCGCAAATGGCGCGAATGTATGAAATTCATAATTCACTCGACTTCAAAATATCATCTTGCGCGAAAAATTTGCAGGAGCAGAGCAGTGTTCTGAATAGCATCATTGCTACTAGCATCAACATTGGCTAGCTAGGCTACCTAGCAAGCTAACTGTGTCAAATAACCTATGCAACACAATTTAAAATAAATAAATAAATAATGGTCTTGCTCAACATTGGATAACATCAGCAGTTTTGTAAATATGTTTATTCGCAAACAGGCACAATGTTCATAAAGTAAAATGTTTGTGACCTTAGCATAGCAACATTAGCTTGCCATCTAGTTGATGATTTTTTGACATTGCAGGAATTAGGGGAGCATGGGGTACGATAAGCCAATTTTCTCATTTTTGACCGTCGCCAGTTTTGTGGTTATCATTCTGACTTTTTTCAAGTGGCCAATCATGGCCAAGGATGTCTTCTAAAATAATCTAAATTATAACAATCCAGAAGAGTAATTACAACGGGTGAAATCTGATGTGAAAAAATCCTTGTCAACTGGGTATGGGGTATGTTGAGCCTTTATTGAAAAAACCAAAATGGAATGAAATAGCTCAATTTATTTCCTAAACATATTAGTTTTTTGGTTAACATCAGGGAGTAAAATACCATAAGTCACCAACAAATACTCTGAAGTCCCTTCGACAATGTCAGCTAGGTGTTAATGCCCTAAGTTTGTTGTATTGTCCTGTAATAAGAATGTCTGCGAGGCCTGTATGTTGGAGGGAAGATACATTTATTGCGGTACGATGACACCCTGTTCTCCCTGCCACGTTCTATCTCTCCTTAATATTCACTGCATTACTCTTGCGCCTTTTTACAGAGATATCACTGCAAATATTTGGCTTAGATCTTAATAAATAACAAGTTATTGTGCAGCTTTTTATAAGGCTAATTTCTTTAGTATGGTGGGGTACCATGAGCCATGGCCCAGCGTGCCCCACACGGGCCGGCTCATGGTACCTCACTTGGAACAATTCTATTAAAGCACATGTACCAAAAACTAGGTCAGTCACTCCCACTTACTTTCACTTTGATTGCACAGAATACATGTTTCTGAACATATGATACAAATATCCTATGAATGCTACACACATGTACCATGAGAGAGGAAAAACAATCTTACCTCAAAATGTTACTTTGGCGGGTTAAAAATGGAAATTTGTGCATAAAATTTGTTCATGATGAAACAAAGCAAGGGTAATTACTGCTTTTGTTCTTCACCAATAGAGGGACATACACACTGCCATCTTCAGTCAAAAGCTTGAACCAGATGGTCAGAAGAGGCCATGGATCAAGGTGCCCGCAGACTCATGATACCCCACTCTCCCCTACCACCCTTAAAGCGTAAACAAGGCTCAGTTGGCATTGTTACTAGTCGGCGGCGAGAATTCGAGTGTCAATCCTCTTCCAAGTTGCTCTCCCATAGAAGTGAATGTGACCTTGGTGCAAACAGGCAGCAAATCTTAAAAGCGAAAAAATAAAAATGACCCCGTGGTCAAACTCCCGCATAAAAAAAATTAAGGAGAAATTCTGTTTCGCGTTTGGTGGAAACGCGGCTTCGCACTTCTTTTCTCCAACATGTTCAAATCCTCACAAATGTTAATTGTTCCTGAGTGCTCCTCACTGAGTGACGGGCTCCCTTTTCCCACAGTAAACTCACCTCACACAGAAGGTTACGTCACGTCAACTTAAAATGGATGAATATTATGCATAATATTGAGTCACCTGCATTCTTGGAAGACCTACATTCATTATGCACTTCGGCACATTCATACATAAATATTTTATATTAAAAAAAATTTATGCCACTTTTTTTTTATCAACCCACGCAATACCGAGAGTGAAAGGTGATATTTCATTGGAAAGTGGACCAGTTAAATCAATGCGAAGCATTGGCCTATATATAAGTAAATTATTTTTCGGTACTGAATTTAGCCCATTATTTCATCACTGTTCGATCGTATACAGAGAGAAACCATGTCTTCAGTTGTCAATTACGATAACTGGAAAACGCGACAGTAAAGGAAAATGATTGAGAACTAGCCCAAGACTAATAGTTGTCATAAAGGTACGTGTCTGTGCCACCTCGATTCCCATTTCCAGCTCCACCACTGATTATAAACTGTAACATTTTGATTAATAGTAGATGGGCTGCAGTTAGTGAAATAATATATTATGAATTTGGAAAATATGAATTACATACTCTAAAATATGAGCATATTTTAAGCTTAAATACTTGCAGCGATCCCTCAGCACGTCTCATGGGGAGACACCCGTCCCTGTGTAATTACGGGCAAAGGCACAGCTGTGTGTAACTTAACTGATGACATGTTAACATTGCAAGCATTCGATGAAGCAGAAGCATGCGTAAAAAAAACGATCTAATTAAGTCAGTTTAGCACTACAGTATACTCATCCTGTTCCTGTTTTTCCTTTCTCTTTGGGCGCCGCTATATTATTTGGGCTTAATAAACATTATGCTGCTATGCTAACTTATCATTTACTCACTATAGATCACTTGCTTCTTGCTAAAAGATGGAGGAGAAATTGACATGACATCAACGCAAGTTATTACAAATGACAGGGGAATATAACAGGACAAATTAGCATTTCCCAGCAAGCCCTCTTCCTTCCGAACTTCAGAAGAAAGTAAGCAAAGCAAATACGTAAGTGATGGATTCAAATAATGGGTGCGTTCGAGCGCATCTGCAAATAAGCCGGCTGCGCGAGATTCCCGAAAAATTACGTGAGAATCTCGCCGAATTTGCGCGATAAGCCCTCCAAACCGTGCGATAGCTGCAGCTATCGCACAGTTTGGAGGGCTTATCGCAACTTCGACAAGATTCTCGCATAATTTTTTCGAATCTCGCAAGAGCGGGCTTACTTGCAGACGCCATTTAACGCACTAATGTTTATTTTTGATAAAACAGTTTCCGCGAGACAACATTTCGGTAAGGCAAAGGGAAAAAACACTCAATTTAAAACCGTGATATACAACTGGTGAGCGGTATATAGAATGTACGTGATTGCGTCGGCTATTGTTGTAGAACGATGTTATGTTCACATGCATATGGGACGGTCGATAACCTAGAAAAAATATCTGGTCATACTGATAATTAACCTTTTCGGACCCCTTGCATCTGCTGGGCAACGTCAACAGTAATGCCATTGGCTCCAGCTTCAATCATTTTACAGGTGGAAAAGAAACCCGCGTAAAATCATTTTCACGCACTAACTGTGAGAAGACGAAGACTTCTCAACAAATAAAACAGAATTTGGATGGATTTTCCTGCAATAAATCCTCTCTGATCGGTCAATCTTACCTCTGTTCATTGACGATTAAAAAAAAAAAAATAGCGCGCTATTGCTAGCAGGACCCCTCAGCCCCGAGCTTTATTTGAGCTTGTGCATCGTTTGTGCGTTGTATCACTAGAAAGTGAGTGTGAGAATGTTGTAGTATTTTGCTGCTGACCAGCTATCAGTGCTTGTGAAGTTCGAAGCACTTTCTCCCTGTCGTGCTACCATTCCTATGTAAGTTAAGAACTTTTTCCAGCTGATATGCCAGAGAAGTATCCACATTGTGACAAGACTCGACTAGCTAATGTCTGTGATCCGAGAGATGTGATGAAACCGGCTGCAAGTATCCACATTGTGACATGACTCGACTAATGTCCTTGATTCGAGAGACGTGGCGGGAGCAGCTGTAAGTATCCACAGTGTGACATGACTCAACTAATGTCCTTGATTCGAGATACGTGATGATGAACCAGCTGTAAGTATCCATACTGTGACATGACTGGACTTATGTCTGTGTGATCGGTGAAGTCGTTTGGGAGTTATTGCACGGAATGTGATTTCAAGATGGCGGCTGTGGCGGCCATATTGGATATCGGAGTGCGACCAAAATCGATAGGCTTCTGTAGTTCCACACCCCCAACATGCCCACCAAAAATGAAAGTGATCGGTGAAGTGGTTTTGGAGTTAATGCGCGGAATGTGATTTCAAGATGGTGGCTGTGGTGGCCATAATGGATATCGGAGCGCGACCAAAATCGATAGGCTTCTGTAGTTCCACACCCCCAACATGCACACCGAAAATGAAAGTGATCGGTGAAGTAGTTTTGGAGTTATTGCGCGGAATGTGATTTCAAGATGGCGGCTGTGGCGGCCATATTGGATATCGGAGCGCAACCAAAATCGATAGGCTTCTGTAGTTCCACACCCCCAACATGCACACCGAAAACGAAAGTGATCAGTGAAGTCGTTTTGGAGTTCTTGTGTGGAATGTGCTTTCAAGATGGCGACTGTGGTGGCCATATTGGATATTGGAGCGCGACCAAAATCGATAGGCTTCTGTAGTTCCACACCCCCAACATGCACACCGAAAACGAAAGTGATCAGTGAAGTCGTTTTGGAGTTCTTGTGTGGAATATGCTTTCAAGATGGCGACTGTGGCGGCCATATTGGATATTGGAGCGCGACCAAAATCGATAGGCTTCTGTAGTTCCACACCCCCAACATGCACTCCGAAAACGAAAGTGATCGGTGAGGTCGTTTTGGAGTTATTGCGCGGAAAACGAAATTGTTGACAGACAGACGGACGGACACACGACACCGCGTGCGTGACGACAATACGCGTACAGCACTGAGGTCTTTGTTTTACTGACGGTCAGTCACGTCGTAACAAACTGCTCAAAGTGAAGCATTTATTTGGGGCCAGAGAAAAAATCTTCAGGACTGAAGCCTGGAATGCCTAGCTTGGCGACACTGCTGCTTGCCATTGAATTTTTTTTTCGTCATAAAATAATCATATTCACTACTGTGACGACTGCTGGTAATCTCCACGTCACTGCTGGATTACGTTCGTCAATGACAATAGTTATGAGCGGCAGCGGGAACCCCGCCGTGATTGGCAGGATCAGGTGTATAAATGCTTGGTTGGAATGAAGCCTGCAGCCATATTGGTCTTCTCTGCATGAGATTAAGATCCGCTTTTCTTTGCCCCCAGTCTGACTGATGCAGCAGCCTGAAATCTAGGGCTGACTGCAAAAAACAGTTATGTCCAGATGTTATGTATTGGACATAACTGTTTATTGCAGTTAGCCTTCCAAATGGTCCACATGCGCACATTGCAGTTCGGGCCAGCTGTGACGATGCGGTCCAGGCTCTGCTCTATACTCCAGCTGGACAACTCTCCGCAGGTGGCACTGCCACGCAGCCAGTCGCTTGGAGGCGTGACAGAGAACCCGTCGCGCACCTGTGGAAGATGGGCATAGCCCAGTCCTCTTAAGCCACATTTGAAAATCTATTCATACCACGAAGAATAAAAATTTTGTATCCACATTTAGATATATTAGAAATTAGAATAAATAACTGCAGAGGGAAATAATTTAACTAAACATTTAATCTATGTAAACTATCAATAGGTTCCTCATTGGTGAATTGGTTGATTCATGGTCGCAAAAACTAACAATTTATTTGGCAAACAATAGAGTCACACGTGTTTTGTTTCAAGTTTATTGTATTAAGTTCAGGTAAATAATTTTGAATGAATTCAAAACTCCTGTGTTCAGCAACCTAATTTGGAGCTTACTGATTTTCTAATTTTTAATTTGATCTGTTTAATAATGTTTTCACCTGAAAATCCTCACAATATAGAAAAATAAGCACAAAATGTTCAAGGGTTTTTATTCTTTATGGCACAATGGACGTGTCCATCAAAATTTGGATTAAGATGGTAAATAACTGCTGTAAGCACGGAATGTAGCTAATTAAGACAAATTAACAGCTTTCTAAAATTCGACAGTTGCAATTGTGGTTGGAACAAAAACCAGCATACACAGAGGCGCACCAAGTATGAGTTTGAGAACCACTGGCATAGACAAATGCTAACGGAATGCCATCCCAGCTAATTATTGCACTACTAGACTCTAATCTTTGTATCCCATGCTGTATTCAGTTCAGTTGAATTAGTAACAAATTCAAACTAAACCAATTCAACACTTGTTTTTAATATAAATCTTTCATAACACAGGGCTCTTCAAATCTGGACCTAGAATTCAAGTCCAACCCTAATTTTCATTTCTTCCAGGTAACTAATTACCTGAACAATCAGTGCATCTCATTGGCCAGACTGTCTTTACAACAGATTCCTAGGTCAAAAAGTTGGCTTTAAATTAGTTTTAAAAATTTCATTGGAAACATCAAATCAATTCCCATGAAAGCACTAAAAGTATCGACATACATCCATGAAAAACAACATACAGGGAATATTTAGAAAAACACATTAATTTAAGAGCAAAAAATGACAATACAAGTTAAATGAATAGAAAGAGAATTTCAGAATACAGATTACACCAATATAATACAAGGACAAGGTACAGACACAGCTTTTACAAAAAGGAGGTGCTTAATACAATAATAAAAACATTATATGAAAGTATATCACAAAACACACAGATAATTCAAAGCTAGTCTTTTTCTTTTTTAGTTAGTCATTTATGGGTGACATTTTCTCAGACGACATGCGGGTCTCGGACTGACCCACCCACTGTGTGGCTTGATCTTAAATAAGACATAATAATTTTGTAACATCACGGGATTAGACCAGCCTGAGACCCATCCTGTAGGCCCATCCTGTAGGCAAAGTACTTTAAGGCCTGATAGACGTAAGAGGGGTCCCAACTACATGGAATGGTCACGTCCAGCGCGCCCAAGCCCGTCGCCCTAAGAAAGGGGGTAGCATGGTACCCAGCGAAGGCCCCAACAACCTTCTCACCCTTTCCAGAGTTCCGGACAAGAGCAGCCACACAGCACAGTCGGGGAGAACACGCGACCAGGGCATGCCGAGATGAGAAGCCCTGTAACCCCTGCGGTGGAAGGGGGCATCTCTTTGAGACTGCTCCCTCTTGAATGCCTGAAGAGCTCAGAAAATCCCGCTTATACCATGGTCATTTGCCAGCAATACCAAATCAAAGCATTCAGAAATTTTTCGTGTAAGTTTTGCACTTAAAAAAACAAGCTGGTAATCATTAGAACAGGCGCCGCGCCTTCTCATAGCCAATACTATAGGCCAAGCTAAACTGAACCAGCTAATTTAGTTCAGCTTACCTTCATGGAGGAAGGTTTTTTTTTTTTTTTTGCGCACGCTAACATCCTTTTACCAGCTAATGATTTGGTAACAGATTCCATCTGCAACGAAGATTATGCATAACACGACATTATGCGCGATCATAGCTAACTTGCTACCCGCAATTACAATGAATTTATGGCAGTTTCTGTAGAAACAGATTCAGAAATCAGTCTGTTGTCACAGCACGTTGCTAGCGAACTGTCAACAGTTGCTGACACATGAAGTGGACATGTTAGCTTCCTTTGTAATCGTACATAATTACTATCATTCAACGAATAAAACGTGATTACTTCGCTGCTTTAATATTTACGGTCATTATCGCTGGAGTACCTGTTGTTAACCACCCTGCAGGACGAAACTTATCTGACGCCACCAAATTTACTGAAGATAAATGCATTGGTTCCTGTCATACCCAGCCAAATGCCAGTGCCCTAACGTTGCTATGGTTACAGGTTGGCTATTGGATGAATTTAGCTGAACTACCTGGGCGGTTCCACGGTTTTAACACATACCTGCCAGCTAATCAGAAAAGAGTATTCACCCAGACCGTGGTATAAAGGCACTATGTAGTGAATGTTCTACATTGAAAACAATAGAAAGAGAGTGAGTGTGCGAGTGGACAAGTGTGCATTCCGAACGCAGCCTTTGATTCCCCAAGTAAAAATGTCTAACCCCTGATATTGACGCCGAATTGAAGACTCGCTGGTTTTAAAATGCGTCACCCCGGATCATGACCAAATTAAAATTTATAAAACTATGTGTTTTAGACACTGCAATAATTCTACTTTCCGCTGAAATATACTTTGCCGAGGTGCGGTCTCCTCCTTTAATGGCTGTGGAGTTGTAAAAGGACAAAGTTGCAGAAGTGAACGCAATAGCCTAGTTAATCCTTATGAAACCGAATTAAAGTCCCTATTTATTGACTAAATAGACTTATGCCCTTCTTGAAAGGGGGGTCTAAGAAATGCGATTACATGTAAAATTTTCTTAATTTGTTTAACAATAATACGTTCTCCCCAGCAAATGAGTGATGTGAATGATCACGTTTTATTCCAAATGATGTATTGTGATTGAACAAATGTGACTGGAAGTTTTCCTGACCAAAGAAATGCATTGAATGATTAATGAAAGATCTTTTCTCCCTTTTGAACAGCAACTAAGTGTCAACCAGTGGTTCTACATGGCATAGAAACTGAGCAGTTAATAACCTTTCCCTGTTTATTTAACTTTGGCAGGATAAGATCCAAGCGATTGGAGAAGCAACAAAATTATGTTGATTGAGTTTTTGTTCATTGTTGTATGCATCTAACTGAGTCTCTTGAAACCTTTCCATGAAGTGTCCACTGAAGAAGATAAGAGATGAAAATAACCTTGAGTGAAAATAAGCTGGCCAGCTAAGGATTCATGTGAGAAATTCAATTCGGAATGTTAGCACATGACTAAATGAAAAAGATGGCACCACCATATAATTGAAAAAGTCAACTAATAACGTGATCACGCATTACTTTTCTTCCCATTCTAAATTTATTTTTGATTAGGCTGACAAAATCCTTTCTCCCAACACTAGTAGTGAGAAAGACGATGACTGTGACAGTGACAGCAACTTAAGTTTTCAAAGAACAGGAACAGACTGAGTTGAACATATTTGGCATGATTCATTTCCTTTATATGCTGGAATAACTGTTTCACCTTGTATTCCCACCAAGCTACTGCAATAGCACCAGTTCAACTGGAATCATCTCATAACTATCCCATTATGAGGGGTGAAGAAACCTATCTCCTCCAGAGTGCCAAGATCAATGCTGAACACCTGTGTGTGTGTTGTGACTCACTCCAGAGACAGGAAAGATCTCCTATAGAGGAGACAACCTAAGGCAGGGGTGAGTCGACCCCCAGGTTATTGTTGAAATAGAAGAATTTTGGGATATTATTATTATTGGCTATTGCACAGAGCTGACATGGTATTTTAAATCTAAGGCCTTGGGAAGGCCTGGATGAAACTTCTTCAAATGTTCTGACTCTGAAGTATCTGCACAGTCTTTGCAGTAAAAGTAAATATCATAAAATCTGATACATCTAATAATAAATTATGCAGGTGTCAGTAACCCTTGATCTGTATGTGCCGAGTGCATAGTGGATCTGCATGTGCCTGTGTCTGTGCTTGTATTTTATTTTCTCACTCCAGTGACGGGCGGGTGGCAGTCTAGCGTACCAGCCGGTCAACCGGTCAAGGCCCGCTCCTTCCTGGAGCCTCCCAAAAGTTTTGAATGAGTATGTTGAGACAGTTGTTCCAGTCATGAAGGCTCATTCACCAAAACAATCAGATGGAAAAATCGCAAATCAATGTCGATATGGACTTAGACCTTGGACTAACTTTGGACTGATAAGCTGCAATAAGCAAAATGACTGGATTGAAGTGGGACATTAGACCAAACAACACCTCTCCTGAAGGAGCATTTACCAGAGCAATGGAAGGCCTTAAGAAACTCCAACATGAAAACAACTGGAGTTCACATGCTGGCGTACAAGACAGACTGCTTTTACGCAAAGTGTTTATAGTCAGAAGGGACCAACCAGCCATATTTTATATTTGGACACATAAGAAATTCACTTGTGTGAAGTATGGGGGTCATAGACCAGGGTAGACAATGTTGTGCCATTTTTCGACCATGATTGATGTGAAGCCATGACTGGGATGGCCTCAACGGGAGGAATGTTGAGGATTATATTTCAATATTTCTCATCATATTCATCAGTAAATCAATGACCATAATGAATAACCATAATCAAAAATCATAATCAGTGGGCTGCCGGGTTAGCTCACTTGGTTAAGTAACTGCATTTGTGGTGCAGTAGTGACTACTACGGCGCGGGTTCGATCCCCAGCTGTGCCAACCAGCGGTGGTCGGCAGCTTTTTCAGAACAGCACACGATTGGCTAAAGCGCTGTAGGGATGCAAATTGGGAAGGGACTGCTGGGAAGGGAAATTAAAAATGATTGCCTTGTTCATAATTAATAACCATATTATGTAAGCAGCAGTAATGCACGCACACGCACACACATAAGCAGTGAGCTTCTGTATCTTTGATTAGTGTCTATTCTGTTCAGTTGATTTGAAAACATAATCAGGTGAGACATTTAAATGTGTTTGATTTCTGTAGGTTTGATCAATATTTGTTCAGTAAAATCATTAGTTATTACTGAAAACGCAATCAGTTCAATCATTTATGGATCTATTTTGTATCCTATCCCTTTAAATGTATTTTTCTTTATTTTTTAATGTATTATCTTTCCTTTTTTATGGGAACAATACTTCTGTGAGCCTCCAATGTTTTCCAGAGAATCCCACAGAGAGCTGCCAACCAATAGGGGAAAGAAAAAACTTAAGAGATAATCAGTGTAATGTGATTGGAATATAAATTTGATATGGTTTGCTCAAGACAACCCATAAATGTGATTGGAATAAAGTTTGATAAGGTTTTTCCATAAATATGGCCATCTGGGGTCATTGGGGTAGTACTCCATGTGCAAGAACTACTCACCGGGTTTGGATTATTGTACGACTCAAGGCTGGAATAAAATTTGGTAACTTCTGAGGATTTTGTCTCTGCAATTATTTACAGACAAGGGGACCTCGAAAATATGAAAACTTTTAATTTGCGAAGACACAACAAGAATAACATAAAAGTAAGCGTCGCCAAAAGAAGAAGTTCTATTTCTGCACCACTCAGCGCGTTTTTATTCCTAGTTCCATCACCTGGCAATGCGGAATGCAGTCGAAATTACCAAGCGATCTTAAGGAGCTTTGGAGAAAGAAAGCCAGGTTTCTAGCTGGCATGACAAAGTCTGAGTTAATTCAAGGCATCAATTAGAGCCTGACAAATTGAGACATTACGGAGACGGAGAAATGCGTAGGTGTCGCTGAAATAGACGCGTCTGGCAGGTAACTGAAGGTTGCTGCGCGCTGTTCCAATTCATCGCTCACGGGCATTAGAAGCTAATGGCGGGATAGAGGAGTCAGGCTGGGTCGAACTCGCCTGAATGCGAGAATTATGACTGAGCAAGAGCACATCTTCCTGCTTAAAAGCCGGGTCGAAAACATGCCACTCCACTAGGAACCGGCCACGTTAAACCGCAGTTACTTTGAAGAATGAGTTTAAATGCAGTAATTTCAGCTGTATATTACTGCATCAAGTGATGCGTTTAAAAAGCGTGGCACGGCATTCGGGTTAAAATGAAGAATTTGTTTCCAAAACGCAATAAGTGCCAAAATTACAAAAATTGAGATAATACCATAGAGCAATAGCCCTGCGCTTCTCACACATGGTGCAAAAATCAGGTTTTAGAAATTCACACTATAAGGTGTTTTTTTTTCACACAGAGAGTTTATGTTACTCTATAAAATGCACAAGGTGCCAACACAGAAAAAGCCGATTTATTCAAAATGAGTAATGTGGATGTATTGCGTTTTGGAAACAACCTCTTCAAATGCAATATGCTGCCCATGGAACACAAGCCCTCTGTCAATGGCCTGACCCATTGGTTCCCCAACTTGGTCCTTGGTCTCGTGTATGCTGGTTTTTATTTTAATCGCAATTGCCGGATGGTAACGAGCTATACATTTGTCTTAATCGGGTGTATTTCATATTTAGAGCAGTGATTTAGTTATGTCACCATTGGTCCTTGGTTTCATCACTTATGAACCAACAGATTCTGTAATTTGAGCGGTAACCTTGTTCAGTCTTTTTTAATGCAGTCTTTTCTATTATCACATTGTAGATGTGGAATTTTTACACTTTGTGGCACGAATGAATATTTCTGACAAGATGTGGCTTGAAAGGGTACTGCTCTAAAAATGAAATGCACCTGTTTAAGATGAATTAACTGCTCATTCAAATCCTACAATTTCAGTTGTAATCGGAACAAGATGACAACATACACATGGGGATCACTAGCCTGAACAAAGACCTCATCCGTCAATCATTAACCTGCAGTTGTACTCTGTACTGGATAGCTTGGAGCACTGCACAGTCTCTTCTTCAGCGTTTCTGGTTCAGGTGTTGTAGGTCGCAGTGCTCTGCGAACGTGATAAGTGAGTGAATGTACGGACGCTGCAGCTGAACAGGCATTTGGGGGGGACCTCTGCTGCAGGCACACCAGAAACAAAAGCGGTTACCCACCGCTGAATAAGATAGCTGGAATTACATACAAATTCTCCCCGAGACATTTAGAATTTGATGCCCCCTAACGGGCTGGCTTTTATGCAATAGAAAATGCTAGCCTGCGTGTTGATTAAATTAGTATTACATGCCTTTTTAGTGGTGGTGTGAGCTATAAATTAAACAAACAGACCAAAAAAAAAATTGTAGAAGAATCGGACCTCAAGAGCTCAGGTTCGTAAAAGAGGTCAAAAGGACAGAGAGGAACCGGTCCAGTAGCTTGCGTTATGGTGAGACGTCAGACTACTGAGTTACGAATGACTCCGATCCCATCGATTTCACACTCCACCACGTCGCCTTTCTGAAAAATAACCAAAAAATCCTTCATTAGGGGAGAAGAAAAGTGTGTGTCATCATGTTCTATAATAGTCATCTACAGGAAAACAGAATTCAGATATTTATTGATACTTAGTTTTGGTACCAAAGATTGCACACACTTCCGTAGTTGGCGTGAGCTTTTTTAGAAGACTACAGCTATTTTACAAACTCTGGGAGCATTGTGCCATGGGATGACTGGCCCTCTGGCTCCAAGGTCCAAATGTAGTTTAAAAAGAAATCGACAGCTCTTGGCATGCAGTGGTGTTAAAAATAAGTCAATGTCTGAAAACCACATCCCAGTGGCAATACCTCAAAGTAGCTAACAATCCAGCATGCATAAAAGAAAGCCTTGAAATAAGTTGAATAAGAAAGAAAACATTAATATTGTTAACCATCTGCATTTTAGATCCTAAACCTAAATAACATGAATCACTAAAGAATTCGTAGCTTCGAGTCCAAGATGCAGATATTTATTCCTTCCACAAATATCCGGCCAGCTGATGCCTTTTTCCTGAGGGATCATGAAGTATCTGCACATCTGCACACATCCTAAAGATAGATATATACACTTAACAAAAATATAAACGCACAAAGTAATTTTTTTCAAATTATTTTTTTATCAGGAAATATTTCAACAAAACAATTATTTTATTCTTGCCTTAATATTCAAGCAACAGAAACATGACTAACAATTTACTGCACACAATTCATGAGTTATCACAGCCTGAACCCAACAGGGGTCAGCGAGCAGAGTTCACTGCACTCAGTAACGAGTGTGTCCACCATCGGCATCATGTAAAGCGGTACACCTCCGGCGCATGGAGTTCACAAGGTTGTCAATAGTGGCCTGTGGAATGTTGTCCCATTCCTCCTGCAGCGCAACTTGGAGCTGGCGCACGTTTTCTGGAACCGGAACACGTTGTCTGACCCGCCGATCTAGAACATCCCAAAGGTGTTCAATTGGCAACATATCGGGTGAATATGCAGTCCAATTGAGAACAGGGACATCCTCCTCATCAAGAAGCTCTGAGCAGATCCGGGCAGTGTGTGGCCGGGCATTATCATGCTGGAATGTCACGTGATGGAGTCGCACAAACAGTATGACTATGGGCCTCAGGATCTCGTCCAGGTACTGCTGCCTGTTCAAGTTACCCTCAATGAAATGCAGACGGGTACGCTGTCCATGGCATATGCCTGCCCATACCATTACACTTGCACCCACCATGTGCCACCTGACGCATGACATTGGCGTCAACGTAACGCTCGCCCACACGTCGCCATACGCGTGGTCTGCCATCAGTGCGGTACAGTTGGAATCGCGATTCATCGCTGAATAACACTGTCCTCCACCGTGCAAGCATCCAGGGAAGGTGACTGTTGGCCCAGTCGAGTCTGTACCGATGACGGACGGCAGTCAGGTCGAGACCTCAGTGCAGTTGGTGGGCTCGGAAGTCTGCCTCCCTCAGGCGGTTTCGGACAGTCTGAGCTGATATCCGCTTGTTGTGCAGTCCGACGGTCTTGTCAGCTGTCCTGGTAGCTGGTCGGAGCCAATCACAGAGGTGCTGGGGCTGCATGTGCCGATCCTGTGTGGGCATGGTGTGGAATAATACAAAACATCCTTTGCATTCTTATTATCTTATTATCATCAGTATTATTATCAAAACATCTTTTGTATTATTATTATCTTTCACTGCTTAAAACATCTTTTTATGTCAATACCCCCAAAGCTTATTAATCTATTTACCCAGAATGTGTCTGTGTGTGAGAGGAACTGTACAGAGGATCAAGGTCAAGAGTGGCATAGGAATGCTGGAGCCCTGCCAAAAGAAAATGCCCAAGGAGCAGTCCAAAGTGGCATCAGGTATCCCGTAAATCCGCCTTTCTGTGACCTGTCTAAAGTAGACTGGACAATACTATGAAGAAAGGCGGAGCTGATTAGACTACGGTTATTGACAGATCTACAGCCAATTGATGTACAGCTAAAGGACTGTGGATTATAAGAACTGATGCCGGGCAATGCCCGGCAGAGCGCTCTCAAACTGTGGCCAAGAACATCCCTCTGTTACAGTTTGTAATTTTTTTTACTCTTTGTCTGTTATAAATTTACTATATTTCAATCACAATCTGGTCAAGTATTTATTTCAATTGTCTTCCACCCTTAACTAAACACCACCGGGTAACAAGAGGTAATTTTCCCCACAAATCTGGTGACTCCGGCGTGGAGGGGGAGACTCTTTGGGTCTGACCAGGAAACTGAGTCAGAATTTGGACAACGCCTTGGCGACAATCGCCAGACACTTCACGGCCGGTCATAAGAGAGAGGTAGGCAGAAGCTTTTTAATCTGCAGAATCTGAAGTGTCTGACGTTTGACGGAAAGGTATAAAATTATGTTATTATACTTTTGTATGATTTCAGTAGCAGACACAGGGTAATATTCTATACTGGTTTCCTGTGTCGCATTCCAATACCCAACTCTAAAGACTAGTCTGAACAAAAGTCCTAGGTGATAAATGAGATAAGAAGTGAATACGGGGCGTGACGACGGCATAAAAAAAAAAAATAAAAAAAAAATCCGTCACAAGGCCAGGTAAATACCCAAGGGATATTTTAACTTGAAACGTGTGGGCGAGGGGTGGACACGTAGGATCTGAAGGACTTAATAGGTTAGGTGGGGGGACGTCCAGCCACTGAGTTCTGAACGGTCTAGAGGTCCTATACGGAGATCCATCAAAGACGCCTAGGAAGATAATACACACGTGTATGTGACAAAAGAAAAAAGAGGAGAAATATAAAGGTCACATAACAATAAAATATCCAATAAAGGACTTGGCCATTGGACTGTGCATGTAGAGATCAGGACCTGAGTGTATATTATTGTAAATCCAGGCTGGTGGTGGTAGTGAGTGAATTGGGAATGGAGCAAGGAATGTTTTCGAGTGCTGTTGGCAGGTGCTTCAAGTGCTGAGGTGTATGTGTGTGTATGCTGAGCTCAGATTGTGTGTGTGGAAGTCAATGTGAATGAACCGAACTCTGTGAGTGTCTGTAAACAACTGCATTGCTGGCATATTTGTTAGTTCTGTCTTTGTTAGATTGAATACAGTTGTCATTCTATTACATGA
The DNA here is from genome assembly GCA_029692085.1 of Gymnothorax javanicus. NCBI lineage: Eukaryota > Metazoa > Chordata > Actinopteri > Anguilliformes > Muraenidae > Gymnothorax > Gymnothorax javanicus. Next base: position 83,949,006 of record CM056194.1, on the reverse strand, counting down.
AGTGCTCATATAGAGGTCCACAATAAAATTAGCATTTATTCAAGATTAATTTCAGGTGCCCGTTGATTAGCCTATATTTACAGTATTTTATGGAATTCTTAGAGTAATTGCAGGATTGGTAAAAAGTGAAGTTGGTCAGAGTAAGTGAAATTAGTTGGTCTGAGTAAGTGAAGTTGGTGTAAGTGAGTCGGTTAAAGCAGGAGTTTAGCCATTTTAATGGCTGTGGTTGGTTAAAGTAAGTGGAATTAATTTGGATGGTAAACAGAGAGCGGAGTTTAGCCATTTTAATGGCTGTGGAGTTGTAAAGGACAAAGTTGGTAGAAGTGAGCAGAATAATTATTCCTTGTGAAATCAAATAAAAGTCCCTATTTCTTGATTCAATAAGCGTATGCCCTTCTTGAACGATCAGTAACTATAAACAGAGGGAAGTTTAGAGGAAGTAATAATTGAACGTCAATTACATGAACGTGGATAAAGTGTTTCTAATGTGGCTAACTGAATTGCTTTGAGATGCAGGACAAAGTCCAATATTTAAATGCTCTAATATTTGGCAGAAGTAATTCATTGCTGAGAAAACCACTACTAATATCCTCTATGAGCGTGAAGTAATTACACCATTTGAATTTGTTCAATATTTGCAAAATTGTAAAGAGCTAGAAAATCTAAGCAGTTTTCTGTATAATTAGACTGTGTGAGATTGGTGTGCTAGAAGCATATCTCAGAAAAGAAAATGAAGGAAAAGTACAAACAAGAATAACACTGTGTGTTCAAAATTTGCCAAAGTACTGTTTAACACTGTATATAGTAAGAGACTCTGTGCCAGATTTTATTGATACAGAGGTTTCTCAAGTATTGAAAATTTTCAATTGATATTTGAAAAAGATCAGAAAAGTACCTGGAAATATAAAATATAATATGAAATTTAATGGTACATACTAGATTTATAAAAATAAAATAAAAAATCAAGTGAACTATTGTGGGATTAGAGACTGGATGGGTTTTTAGATGGAGGAATGCAGAGTCAAAACAATAGAGGAATGGAGCCTTATTGACCGAAGCAGATTAGGGAGCACAGATAAGTGAAAGGTCAACATGCAGAAGTCAGAGAACAGAGAATGATGCATTGTGATTGAGCAAATGTCACTGGAAGCTTTCCTGACCGAAGAAATGCAAATGAATTAATGAAAAATCTTTTCTCCATTTCAAACAGGGACTATCAATCAGTGATTCTACATGGGAAAAAACTAAGAGGGCATGATAACCTTAATCTTTTTTTTTAACTTCTACAGGAAAAAGAGCCAAGCGAGTGGAAAAACGGCAAAATTATGTTGATGAAGTTTTTGTTCATTGTTGTATGCATCTAACTCATTCAATTGAAACTTTTTCCACAGAGGACTCACTGCACAAGATAAGGAATGAAAAAACCTTGAAAGTGATTTGCTGGCCAGCTAAGATTCAGCTGCAGAGTTCTAAAATAAATTTGGGGAAATCCAATTCGGAGTATTAACACGAGACTAAATTCAAAAGGTGGACCACCATATAATTGAAAAAAGTCGACTAATAACGTGATCACAGTCTAAATTTATTTTTGATTAGGCTGGCAAAATCTTTTATTCTGACTAGTAGTGAGAAGGACAGGGACTTTCAAATAAAAGGTACTGACTGACTGACTGACTGAGCTGACCAGATTTGGGATGATTGTTTACCTTTATGCTGGGAGCCCAACAGAAAAATTATTACAGTTGAATGTTCAATACGTACCCATTTTTTGTGAATAATAAAAAAAAAAAAGAAATTGCATATTGTAACACAGTCTAAAAGCAACTCCACCCGGTTCTGCTGAGGATATGGGGAATTGACACTATGGCTGGGGCTAATAAGCCCTGACTGTGCATCTCCTCCATGCTTTTAGCGGAACCCTAGACAGAGGCGGATTGCTCAATCATGATTAATTGAAAAAAACACTTTGAAAAGAAAATTATTGTTACTGTCCCATTTTTGACCTGGAATACAGAGGAATACCAAATCATGAATATGCTGCAAAAAATAAATAAATAAATAAATAAAATAAATAAATAAATATTAATGCAAAATTGACAGGAGCTCAGTAGCAAGGATGAGCAAATTTAGTAATTATGAATTTTTAAATAAAATTAATTTATCAAGGTGGCACATGCACTGTGATCAAAAAGGCAGTGTATTGCAAACAATTCCAATGAAATTGATGATTTTGTAAAACACATTCAGACCAAGCGAAAATACACAAGACAAAGTTCTTGAATTGGGATTTATTTGGCAGGTAAAGAAAGGATCTAAGTGAATTCCATCGACTTTTTGCTTGATTTCGTTTTACAGATTTATTGATTTTATAGATGTTTTAGTTTTCCCATTTTATTATCTGCCAATTATAATTGTACACTACTTTGATTCAACTTTGTTGTTTTAAATGTTCTCTATAAATAGACCTGACTTGACTAATGTTGCTGAAGGAATTTTTGTTGTTACTGTTATAATTCCTCTAAATAGTGTTAAGTGCACTTAGATTTTATTACATTATAGTTTTACTGCTTAAAAACAAAATAATATATACTTGTTAGAAATGTCAATGCTTATTTTGTTCTCTGCTTCAGGCTCTGAGAAAACTGTCTGTGGGAAAGTACTGATAGGAGGGGTACATGCACCTGGATAGGAGTTATGGACTCATGTCTGGGAAATGTCCCAACTTAGCAAGATAACAGAATTGTTTCTATCTGTACCAGGCCTTGAAACTGAGCCACTAAGCACAAGATGTGACTCCTCCAAGTGCATCCCTAGAGCAGAAATCTTCGAAGAATAAAATGTTTGTGTAATTTTGTGATTGATTGCTTGAAGGATGCCTGGCTAGAAGGGTATGGGTCATTCCATGAAAAAGAGAGCCAAAGTGTGACATGACTGTTCAAATTTGAAACAAAGATTTTGCTCGAAGTGCTGGTTCACTTTTGTTGGCGTTCCCATGAGTCAAAATGTGACACAAGTTAAATGGCAAGATCTACTGTGGGATGCAAGAGGCAAGGTGTTGAACGTTCAGCGTTGCCGATGTAACAAGGACACGAAACTAACACAAAAGTATGCAATAAAAATTTTATTTCAAAATATAACAAAGTCTCAACTTGTTCAATTAGTATAACAGAGAACAAACTTAAAACAAACCAGCAGTTTGGCAATGCCCAGTTGTGCTCTAAGGTCTGAACATGTTTGGCAGGGCTTTGATAAGTCGCTCATTGGTCATGTTCATCTGAGGACGGAACAAATGCAATATTCTGGACAAAATATAAATGAGAAGGCAGCCCATGTAAGTACACATCAGCTCTGAAAATATTTTAGAGTAGACTAATTGCTAAATGCAAAATTTGTCATCTGGATTGTACCACATGACAAATGTTGCGAATGTAACATGGGCACGAAAAATGCTCGACTTAGCAAATGCATCACCTGTCTTCACCCTACGCCCTTTTGATATTGGAAACCGCTAATGATTCAATTTACAATGGTACAACTAATGGTTAACAGGATGAATTTGTTGATTTCAATTCCTCAGCAGGAGCATGCAGTTAAACATTCAACACAATTCTGGGCTGAAATACAGGAACTTCACAAAAAGCAACCCTACATTTGCTGTGCAACATTTATTAAAAAAATAGGCTAAATTGCCTGTTTCACATTTACTAACAACTTCCATCAAAATTTTTTTTATATAGAAAAATTTATCCTTTCTTTCGCCAAAGTCGTTGAACATAACATGGGCGCAATAACAGCAGTGACTGGCCATGTCCCAGCTGGGTTTGCCACAACCCCTGCAAAAATACACCTAACTGCCGAGTGTCACTTTCATTGAGAAAATATATGGATGAGAAGTGCCCGTAGACATGTGAACAATAGTGGTGGGGCGCGATTTAAAAAAAATCAATCTAATTAATTAAAGGCTTTGTAATTAATTAATCTCGATTAATCACATTTTTATCAAATACCAATTTTTTGACACAATAAGCAAAGTTTTTCAATTCAAATAAATTTTGGTTGACGACTGAATCAATGAATAGACATATATGTGATCTTAAACAACAAAAATGTTTATTTTTCATCTATAATTATCAGTGCATTTTTTATCTGTGTACTACATTCACTGATTAGTGCAAACTCCCAAGTGCAATTATAGCCTTTTTATTCAACATTTTAGGACTTGGGGTGCATTAACGCCACCTACCGGGCTAAAGTGTGTGCATCAGTGTTACCGGTGTGCCAGAAATGAGGGAACTGAGAAAGGTGCGATTAAATGCGTTTTTTTTTTTTTTTAGCGCATTATTTTTCCTGTAATTAATTAATCCAAATTAACTTCCGCGACCAAAAACGATGCACCACTCCTTAAAACACGTGAAACGGCAGGCCAAATTATGAATCCCTATAGAAAACATACTTGTGTTGAAAATCGGTGATTGACCAAAAGATTTTAGTGATTGAACGTCACTTCATTCGAACGTAACTTTCTGGGACACAAAAATACTAACCTGCTCAGCTTCCTTCATGAAGACGATAGACTGGTTCCTGGATGAGGAGTAGGAGGTTCGAAAGGAAATCCATATCTATGACCACTGTGAGACCCCAAGGGGATACAGCAGATCGGGCAGCGAGCCCGGCTCGTGTTGAACGTAACTTGGAAAATATGACGCGAAAAATTTTGCTCCACAAAAGAAGAATTTTATAAAAACCCATGTGTTTTCTGAGATAATATTTTGGACGGTTATGCAACAGATTAATATCAACACGTTGGTACAAAAATCTAGATAATATATTATGTTTCCTGGGTTTTCTCAGCACTGTTTCAATGTAACTTTTCAGGACACCATGAGTTACGTTCGCAACAATATTTTAAGCGCTAATTGCAGTGTTATACATCTGGATTTCCCAGTTAATTGCCGTTGTGGGTTAATCACTTGGAATTTGATGTTAAGAACAAATGCCATTTCAGCCAGACTTTTATTTAAAAATTCGTAGAATTTTACATTCAAAAATCTGAAGGCAATGAATGTCACAAATTTGGACAATTTTTATCCACAAGTTTTTCAAAGACATGCAGTTTTTTTTTTTTTATCTTTTTCAGAAGACCAATTATATTGCCTGTGTTAGCTTTTTTTTATATATACTCTGGCCTTCAGGCATGGCATTTTCTATAGGTGGCATCAATTTTGTAAATCATATAGTCCTGTAAAAATGCAGGGTCTCTGGCTCTCTATTTCTTGGAATGACCATTATAAAAATTGCTTGTTGAAATTATTTAGCAGAGACCAACCTCTGACTGCTGTGGACACAGAGTCCCTGTTTGCTCTCTCATTCTGCAGGATTATATTGCAATAAACTGTTGATCATGTTTCTTTAAAAAAAAAAAAATGTGTTCCCATTCTTTCAAAGAAGTCCTATCTAATAATACTGCATGTCCTGGACTCAAGGACACCCCTCTATCAAATCCTGAGATTGAGTACTTTGTTGATGGTTTGCCGTCAAAAGTCGATAAAAGCAACCCATGTGTTGGATATGCTGTCTGTACTCATGAAACTGTGTTGATTGTAATCTTCTGCACACCAAACATGTTGACCTAATCAGTTTGGCTGACGCCTTTGCAGACAGAGGAGCAAGGGCAACAGCCAAACACACTCTTGTGGGGCTATTACACCAATCTGAAGACTCAATTTCATGTGACCTGCTGTGAGCAGAGCATGATGCTGCTCCCCCACAAGAAAAACGTCAATGGACATCACATGGAACACAACACACTGATGACAGGTGGATGGGACCCAATGGTAAACCTATATTGCCAAAATCCCTCTTCCATATTGCTGCAGGTTTGGTGCATGGGCAGTGCCATGTACCAAGAGGAGGGACCAAGGGGTTAATAGAGCAAAGTTACTATCACTTATTTACTAAAAAAAAATTTCTAAGAAATGTCCAACATGACAAAGATGGGTAGTAGTACAGAAGGGGGCAATCCCTACACCCCCTGGGCCATTCCACGTTTCATACATTTAACACCATGTGAGGGGAAGAGGTATGCGTTAGTAGTGATATGACCTTTTTTCTAAATGGGGTAGAAGCTATAGATACAATCACAGTAGCAAAATCCTGAGTAGAGAAATTATTCCTAGGTGGGGAATTCCAAAGACATTGTATAGTGACAATGGGTCAGAATTTAGGAATGAAGTGTTGACCCACATGGGAGCAAAATTAGGAATAGGATTGAAAAAGCATTGTACATATCATTCGCAATCAGCAGGATTAGTGGAGAGAACTAATGGAACCCTGAAAGCAAAACTGGCAAAAGCCATGTACTCCACTAATTTGACCTGGGTTGAGGCCCTCCCACTGGCACTATACTCTATGCGCCAGCAACCAGCGAAGGATATGTTTCTTTCACCACATGAATTATTCACTGGGAGGCCCATGCTTGGGCCTCCGGGAGACCCTAACGTGGTCCCCACCGCAGCCTTGCTGCAAACAGATTTGTCAGATTATATGCGGGCTTTGGGCAACATGACTAAGCTTCTCTCGCCAGGTGCAAGCAGCAAATTCCACAGGAGACGAGGACAACGGCACCCGGCCCCAGGGGTGACCACTGGCGACTGGGTCTGGTTAAAGGCACCAGGCCATCCACGCTGGGACGAACCGATCTGGACGGACCATTCAAGATCACTGAGGTTTCCGACCCGCGCAGTCTTGGTCGAAAAGGAGGAGATAAGACCTGGCATCATTTTGCACACTGTGCAAAAAGCAAGACCGCCAGAGCGGTCACTAGAGCAGGTAAGAACTAACCTGTTGTTATTCCAGGACATCAACAAGGAAGATGGAGATGGAGAATCGAAGGAGGGTGAGAAACGTAATGAAATGTGGCTAGGAATAAGGAAGGAGGGATTAGCTCTCCTAGTAAGATTTTCTTTACTTCTTGTAGGCGCTTTGCTATACGCTGAATGCACTCAGAAAGACGCCCACATGACACCTACACCACACCAAGAATTCATGGGAAGACATGTTGATGGTAGCGGCAGTAGTAGGAGAACTAATAGCAGGAGGAGCATTCTCCAGCCTGGTCTTGCAGTATATACATCGTTGGGTCCTAACACATACATCACCGGAATACACGGACAAGACAAATTTAATTGCACGTCCCAAAAGTAACATGAAAATAGCAAGTACTATTGTAATCTTGGCTTTGGTACTGGTAACAGACGCAGCTACAGTGAACTCAGACCCCTGTGGAGCCAAGGTAATTTTAAAGGTGGACCCGGACAGTGAGAACACATTTCAATTTGATTTATGTAACATAATCAACTGGGGTACTGACCCCTCCAAATGGAGGGGGGGTATGAAGATATTGAGTTAGAGGAGTACCGAGATGACCCCCATAGGCCTGGAGGCCGGGGACTTGCCCTAACCTCGCCCGGACGAGGCGACTATGTTACTGTACCAACAGGTGACCGGGAATGTGACAGGAAGTGACGAGTGGGTGTGTCCTCCAGAACCCTACTCGCCCAACTGCCCCATTGGAAATCCCTACTGCGAACATGGACAAAGGCGGAGAAGCAGGTTGGGCTTGCTGGAAGTGGGCGGAGAAGTATTGCCCAGACCTGCCTAACCTCAGAAAAACAACTGCTGACTGATCCTGAATTTCAGCGAGCCTACTGCCGGGAGATTCTGTGGTTGTCTGAGGAGGAGTGTGAATGAGATTTGAGTGGATGAAGGGTATTGGCTTAGTAAATTCATAACGTTAGAGGGTGCTCATGTGCTCATGTGCTAGATCCATATTCCGTGATAGTGGCTGATGAGTGCACTTGCACATATGAAGTAAAATTAAAATGCGGAATATGCAGATTTGCTGTAGGACTAAAGGGTTTAAGCTTGGAGCGGACGCTGGGCGGCAACTAGCCAAGCCGACCTCCACTGGCGTCATGGCCAAGCCATGGTCATGTGGATCCCTGAGTTGTCAAGGGGTGAAGGGGGCACCCAAGGAGGGGTCCCAGTGGTCAAGTAGAGCCTGGAGGTCAGGTTTTGCTTTGCTGCGCTTAGGATGCTAATGCAATCACCCCATTGATAGCAATATGTAACGTGGGTGCTCACAGCACAAAAGGGTGAGAATGTAATCGCTTCAGCATTTAGTGTTGCCCCCATGAAATGGGGCCAAAGGAGGGAGTTGTGGAATAATACAAAACATCCTTTGCATTCTTATTATCTTATTATCATCAGTATTATTATCAAAACATCTTTTGTATTATTATTATCTTTCACTGCTTAAAACATCTTTTATGTCAATACCCCAAAGCTTATTAATCTATTTACCCAGAATGTGTGTCTGTGTGTGAGAGGAACTGTACAGAGGATCAAGGTCAAGAGTGGCATAGGAATGCTGGAGCCCTGCCAAAAGAAAATGCCCAAGGAGCAGTCCAAAGTGGCATCAGGTATCCCGTAACCGCCTTTCTGTGACCTGTCTAAAGTAGACTGGACAATACTATGAAGAAAGGCGGGAGCTGATTAGACTACGGTTATTGACAGATCTACAGCCAATTGATGTACAGCTAAAGGACTGTGGATTATAAGAACTGATGCCCGGGCAATGCCCGGGCAGAGCGCTCTCCAAACTGTGGCCAAGAACATCCCTCTGTTACAGTTTGTAATTTTTACTCTTTGTCTGTTATAAATTTACTATATTTCAATCACAATCTGGTCAAGTATTTATTTCAATTGTCTTCCACCCCTTCCACCCTTAACGAACACCACCGGGTAACAAGAGGTAATTTTCCCCACAATGGTCACACATGGTCGTCGGGCATGTGGACGATTCACAGCGCTGCCAGTCTCTCTGAATTGACTTCTCAACCGGCCAATGGTGGAATGATGCACATTCAAGTGCGTTGACACCGCTGTCACAGATATCCCGGCATTCAGCCTGCCAATGCCATGCTCCCTCATGACTTGTGACATCTGTGGCATTCTGACTTGTGACATAAGTACACATTTTGGGGTGGCCTTTTATTGACCCTGGTGCAAGGAGTGCCTGTGTTTTGGTCACGCTGACTGACTAACTCAATGTTATGCTCTATGCAGCTCAGGGGTGGAATAACTCAATAAGTGAGTAATCACACAGGCAGGGATTGGTCAATGAGAAGTGGGTCACCAGAATTGAGCGAAACAAATCATTCAGTACACCAATAAACACATTTTGTGGGCATATTTAATTATAGGTCAATTTAACTCAGCATTTTAGGTTCGTGCATTTATATTTTTGCTCAGTGTATTAACGCAGTGTAATTACAGGAGTCATTTGCCTAATCACAGATTTAATTTGATGATTAGGCTCCCTGTGGTGCGAGACTTTGCATAGCACTTTTCACTTATTTGCAGTCTTGTTCGGCCAAAGTGTTTGAACACTTCACTCCTTTTTTTCTGCGTTTTTGTGAAATACAAGCTTTTTTCACACTTGTAAATAACCTCAAATGGCACAAGGCAAGATGTGAAGCGTGAGAAATCAAAAAGAATCTACATTAAGGATAGTGACTAAATTTTAGAGTGATTAAAAATTTGTATTGGCAAAACAAACTGGTACAGATTGTTGTACTGAGGTATTTGATGCAAGATCAATCAAGACTGTCACTAACTGGACATAAAAATCAAAATGAAGCAACCAACAATTGCACTGCATCCTCGGGAACTTCCAGAGTAAACTTAGGTTTAAATCTTCTGAACCGTATGATTGCCCACCCATAAAATATGCATAACAATTTCTACATCAATAGATGGCGCTTCGATCAATCGAACACCCTGTTCCTCAAATCACAGTCCAAGAACTGCTGGTTTTCCACCCTCCCTTCACCTGGGAGTCAGGTGTGAAGACAGTCTGGCCAATCAGCAGTGCTGTTCAGTTTATTACATGGAGGAAATAACACCTGGGCTGGATTTGGATTTAAAGGGGAACTCAGGGCTAAATCATAATGCTGTTTTATACAAACATAATTAGTAAATAAATATTGAAAAATACAAAAATGTGGAATTTTTGTTTTCAAAGACGAGATAAATGAGGTTTTATTCCCCCTAATTAGTTGTCGTCTGCTTCAACGGTCGCGTGATAATGACGTTACATTGCCCGAGAATGACGAACCGTCGCCCTTTGCCCCGAAGTATGCGCTGTTATTGTGTTGGATAGTGTGATTGTCCCAGTCCATTATCTCACAACAAAAGATCGTTCAATATGGCCCATTGGCTAGTTGCACAAGATGGTGTTAAGTACTTTCTGAAATACGCAGGGTTGCTTCAACATTAACAGTTTGCTTCTGTCACTTATCAGTCTATATCAGATGCTGAGCAGATGACCGGTACAGTGCCGTGAAAAAGTATTTGCCCCCTTCCCGATTTCTTTTTTTTTTGCATATTTGTCACACTTAAATATTTCAGATCATCAAAGAAATTTTAATATTAGACAACCTGAGTAAATATAAAATGCCATTTTTTAATGATGATTTCATTTATTAAGGGGAAAAAGCTATCTAAACCTACCTGGCCCTATGTGAAGAAAAGTAATTGCCCCCTAAATCCTAATAACTGGTTGTGCTACCCTCGGCGACAACAACTGCAATGAAACGTTTGCGATAACTGGCAATGAGTCTTTCACATCATTGTGGAAGAATTTTAGCCCACTCTTCTTTGCAGAATTGTTTTAATTCAGCCACATTGGGGGGTTTTTGAGCATGAACGACCTATTTAAGGTCATGCCACTGCATGTCAAGCGGATTTAAGTCCGGACTTTGACTAGGCCACTCCAAAATCTTCATTTTGTTTTTTTTAAGCCATTCAGAGGTGGACTTGCTAGTGTGTTTCGGATCATTGTCCTGCTGCATAACCCAAGTGCGCTTGAGCTTGAGGTCACAAACTGGTGGTTGGACATTGTCCTTCAGGATTTTCCGGAAGAGAGCAGAATTCATAGTTCCATCAATTACGAGAAGTCATCCAGGTCCTAAAGCAGCAAAGCAGCCCCAGACCATCACACTACCACCACCATGTTTGACTTTTGGTATGATGTTCTTTTTATGAAACCTTCCAAAAAGTTCAACTTTTTTCTCATCAGTCCACAGAATATTTTCCCAAAAGTCTCGGGGATCATCAAGATGTATTTTGGCAAATGAGAGACGAGCCTTTGTGTTCTTTTTGGTTAGCAGTGGTTTTCGCCTTGGAACTCTCCCATGGATGCCATTTTTGCCCAGTCTTTTTCTTCATGTTGAATCATGAACTCTGACTTTAACTGAGGCAAGTGAGGCCTGCAGTTCTTTAGATGTTGTTCTGGGTTCTTTTGTGACCTCCTGGATGAGTCGTCGATGCGCTCTTGGAGTAATTTTGGTTGGCCGGCCACTCCTGGGAAGGTTCATCACTGTTCCAAGTTTTCTCCATTTGTGGATAATGATGTGTTGCTTTTTGAGATCTTTTAGCCTACTTACCTTTGTGAAACAGGTTCCATTGAAGTGATTTCTTGATTCAACAGGTCTGGCAGTAATCAGGCCTGGGTGTGGCTAGTGAAATTGGAAATTGGAAATTGGAAAATGTGGTTAATCACAATTCATGATTTGGGGGGGGACAATTACTTTTTCACAGAGGGCCAGGAAGTTTGGATAGCTTTTTCCCCTTAATAAATGAAATCATCATGTAAAAACTGCATTTTGTATTTACTTGGGTTATCTTTGTCTTATATTAAAATTTGTTTGATGATCTGAAACATTTAAGTGTAAAAAATATGGAAAAGAGTAAGAAATCAGGGCGCAAATACTTTTTCACGGCACTGTATCTCATCTTTGAAAACAAAAATTCCATATTTTTGTATTTTACAATATTTATTTGCTAATTACGTTTGTATAAAACAGCATTATGATTTAGCCCTGAGTTCCCCTTTAAGTGCCAGAATTGAGGATCCCTGAGCTAAAGATCTTTTTTTAACCACAAAAATTAAAGCATATAAATCAGTGGTGGTCAACCCTGGTCCTGAAGAGTCGCAGTGTCTGCTGGTTTTTGATGTTACTCAGCATTTAATTGATGAATTAAAGCAGTTGATTACATGCTTAACCCATCTCATCTGGTGTCTCAGGTTTAAATTGGGTGGAGAAAACCAAACTCAGCACACCCTGTGGCTCTCCAGGACCAGGGTTAGCTATACTCCTGCACTAAGGGAATACTGAGCCAATCAATCAATTACCAGGTACTACTCACAAGACTCCTAGAGTCAATTAAGCAGACATGCAGGTTGTGACAGCAGTCTACATGGAAACCAAGATTTATCAATGTGGTTGGACATTTAGCATAGTTGTAATGCGGACAAAATAGAAGTACAAAGTAAAGATAAAAGTTTATAGGGCAGGGGTAGCAAGCCCTGGTCCTGTAGAGCCAGAGGGTGTGCTGAGTTTGGTTTTCTCCACCCTATTTAAACCTAAGACACCAGGTGAGATGGGTTAAGCATGTAATCAACTGCTTTAATTCATCAATTAAGTGCTGAGTAACATCAAAAACCAGCAGACACTGCAGCTCTCCAGGACCAGGGTTGACCACCACTGATCTAAATTGTTTTTGCTTCGTTGGAACGCTTGAAAAATGTTTGTGTTACTACACTGTAGTGTACACGGCAGGCAGCAAGCAGAAGTAGGAGAGGTTACAGTTTGAGAGAGCAAGTCATGGCAATTACCTTCAGGAAGACCGGTGGCTTTCGAAAGACGCCAACCCCAGGAGGTGTTCCCGTCAGAAAGACATCACCAGGGCAGAGCGTCACGAACCTGCCACCCAGGGAAAAAGTGTGAAAACCCTTTGGTGGACGCTGATATCTAGCCAAACTAACCCCCATCATGTAGCAACAGCATTCAAAAAGGGTGTGCTATATCTTTCCAGAAGTAACCAATCAGTGAAGGATTAATCTCCAGCCCTGCCCTTTCCTGGGAAATTTATCATCCAGTGGGTTCTCACTCTAACCCTACCAAAGCAAACCTCATTTAACAGCTGGAGTATGGCCAACCTTTTTCCAGATGATCTACCATCTTGTTGGTTTACTCTCCAACCCCAACAAAGCACACCACATTATACCTCCACCAGGAGGCAAAATGTTTTCACCAACTTTTGTTGGTTTGTTTGTTCTTTCGTCGATTAATGGAAAAACTCCAAAAGTTATGGATGGAAGTAAAGGAAATGTTGCTTTGATAGATACAGTGCTTAAGAAGTAGTAGTTAAATTGTGGTGAAGGTCCAACTCATATTCTTCATTCAGGACCTGAAAGAATTTCTGTGCACGTCAAGACCACTGTCGAGACTCGATTAACACTCGCGTTCAATGATAATTCCTCCGTCGATGAATTTCAAAACGAGTACCCTCAAGTTTAATAGATGTATTGAATTACTAATTAGCAGAATTATGTGTGTGTCGACTAAAATTTGGAGTAAAACCTAGAGCAACGGTGCCTGAGGATGTCTACATGACTACGGTTTTGTTAAAAACAAAAAAGTTTTCCTTTGCGCTATCAATAAGTTTTGCGTCCATATGAAAATGTAGTAAGAACTAATCCTCGTTCACATGAATTTGCTTAAAATGATTTAAAAGAGTATATAGTACGCATACCAGGGTCAAACCTTTCCAAAAACTTTGCAAATAACACAGCACAAGGCAGCACAAACAAACTCGATAGTCAGCCATTGCTGTTGTGTCATCTAATGTTTGCAGGGCGTTTGCCATGGCTTGCCCACGAAGGAGAACTGATTTGGAATGTAACTCTAGCACTTTTCCCATAGCCAATCTCATGACATATTTTTGATATTACCTTAAGCACATATCACTTTTGTGGATATTTCATTGTCTGAGAGCGCAAGAAAAAAAAAATCCCTCCATGTTAAGTCATGCTGATAATATTTTGCCAAACTGAATGCCAAGTGTAATGTTGGTTAAATCGGTGTGACATAGCACTGTAGCAGGTTAGCTAAGTGCCACTCTCATAACTAAGTTAATGTTACTTAGTCAGTGTGGTCACAGTACCTTTCCATAACCATTATGTAACACTGGCTGGTTTGCTCGTGTTGAGGACCATATTTCAATATTTCTCATCATATTCATCAGTAAATCAATAATTATGAGTATCCATATTATTTCAGCAGCAGTAACACACACACACACACAAATAGTTCACACACGCAGAAGCAGTTGATTTCTGTAGCAGAAGTTCGAAAAATCTAAGTGTTAATATCTGTATCCATTCAATTGATTCAATAAATATTTGTTTAGTTGATTCCTGCTTTGGTTAATATATGTTCAGTTGATTCAATCAATATCTGTTTAGTTGATTCCTGCTTTGGTTAATATATGTTCAGTTGATTCAATCAATATCTGTTTAGTTGATTTCTTCTCTGGTTATTGTCTGTTCAGTTGATTTCTGCTTTGATGAATCTCTGTTTATTTGAATCAGTCAATATCTGTCTCTGTTCAGTTGATTCAATCAATATCTGTTTAGATGATTTCTGCTTTGATTAATATCTGTTCAGTTGATTCAGTCAATAGCTGCATCTGTTCAGCTGATTCAGTCAGGATTTGTTTAGTTGATTTCTGCTTTGATTAATATCTGTTCAGTTGATTTAATCAATATCTGTTCTGTTAAATTATTAGTTATATATATATATATATATATATATTAATTACTTGAGCCATTTATGTATCTACTTCTATCCTATTTTTTAGATGTATTTTTTTATTTTAAATGTATTTTTCTTTCTTTTCTATGGGGACAATACCTCCATGTGCCACCAATATTTTCCAGAAAATTCCATAAAGAACATGCCAATCAAAATGAGAAAGGAAAGATATACAAGATGACCAGAGTAATGTGACTGGAAGAAGGTCCTCATAAAAAAGGGAGTTTTGAATGTTTGTATTTAGTATTCTTTGCATGAAAAGACTACTCCGGGCTTTAGGTCATTGTATCATCATGAGCTGGAATAAAGTCTGACAAGCTTCTGCCTCTTATTTGAAGATAAGGGGACCTTGAAAATACTAAAACATGTCTGAATGGGAACCACAACAAAGTTAGCGAGCCAGCCAGGAGTTGGAAAAGGATGGCGACACTCGGAAAGGAGGGCGGTCCTCCAGTGCTCGGAGACGATGCAGGGGAAACACACACACACACACACACCCTACACTGCCAGCCAACTAAGTATAAGGTGAGCAATTTAATTAATTAATTATCTTACTAAAATAAATTGTATAATTAAGAGTGTTGATGTTCTGTGTTGTCCCGACCCTGGTCTGGAGCTATGGAGCTATGGAGACAAGTGATCGTTCAGACTCAAAGCATCTGGATACTGGATACTGGTGAGAAAATATAAAAATATTTGAAAACTGCCTGAAAGATTAAATGCTGTAATCAAAGCAAAGGGTGGCCACACTTGATATTGTCTTTTCCTCTCAAAAAGACATTATTTTTCTTTTTACTATATATTGTTGTCTGTTTACTTATTTTCATCTATATGAAGAGTTTGTTTCCAAAACGCAATATCAATTTTACTCGTTCTGAGTCAATCAGCTTTTTTTATGTTGGCGCCTATTGCATGTAACAGAAAAACACACTTCGGCCATGAAATAAATACACCTTATACTATGAATCTCTAAAAACGGATTTTCACACCACATGTAAGAAACATAGCGCTATCGCTCTATGGTACTTGGTTTCTGATTCATCTTTTGATTTTGTTAAGCGTATAATCATCACTGCACACTACTGTATATCTCCAGGAGCCAGGCTGGTTATCAGTGCTCCTGTTTCTGGCCAACAGAACAGTACTTTGGATATCTAGTGAACACGCAGAGTGTGAAACGCATCAGACTCCGGTGAGAATTCCAGAGGGTGAGCTGCTCACTGTGAAACCCAGGCCACAAGCTGCTCCGTCCTGAAGATCATCTGACTGGTGCTGCTGTCCTGGACCGTTTCTCCGTTCACTCTGCAGCGAATCCCCAGGTTGTGTGGGTCTGCAAACGAATCAAACACCAATACAATACTCAGATTCTCTAGACCACAGGTGAGCACTTACGTTGTCTTGGTACATCAGTTATTTCTGTTTCTAGGTTTGTACACTTAGCTTCTGACCAGTAGTACTCAATTACCTCTAATTCTTCCACCATTTGGACTCTAATATGAGTGTTTGAGTGAATGACTTCTGATCTGTAGGATGGATTGGCAAATCATTCATGGAGCATCACTGCCTTTCTGGAGAGGTACCACCCTGTAGGTTTGTACTCCAGCTCTAATTCAGCTCAGCTCATTGAGCTAATTAACTGGGACATGAGGTGTACTTTGCTTAGGTTGGGAGTGAAAACCTTCAGGAACAGGGCTGGACACCGCTGCTGTGGCCCATTGTACTGAACGGGCTCCTAGCTTGTCAGTACTCCATGAAATGTAGTAATGTATCAATATCATTTGACGCAGAAAATGCTTGGTTTTGTAACGCCTTGTTTGTGTGTCTTTGTGAAGGAGCTGAGGCTGACCTTCTGTTCATCTAAAATGTGGGGACTGGTCCCATGTAGACCATCTGCACAGTCATTAGGGCATTACTTTAGTGCTTGTGACTCTTCATCGGCAAACCAGTAAGTTTTTTTTCCCATTATTTATAGGTCATTTTCAGCTGAGTTTATGACAGAATAGTGTAGAAAGATGGGGAGAAAGAGAGAGGGAGAGGCATAGTACAACAAAGGTAAGAGGGCGGATTCGAATCCCTGACGATGCAGTTCTTAACGAGTGTGTGGAGACTGCAGGGTCAGCGAGACACCTATTTATTATATCGGCGAAACTACGTTTCCTTTACATTGTGAAATCATCATCGCCTCTACATCCGCCGCAGATCCTTCATGTTGACATGATGCAGTATTAATTCAAGGATTTTCCTAGGGCATGGTGCTTGGGCATGAAAAAGGGCACAGCAGACGCGTCAAATAATTTCCTAAAGGCATCAATTTTACCCTAAAACAATCTTAATTTAATACAGAACACTTCTGTTTCCGAGTGAAATTCCAGTGAGCTACCTTGTAACCCATAGAACAGCTATTTTATCTATACCTTACTTTAGCATATGATGTTAACACCTGATTAGAGCTGTGAAAGGATCCATTGCCATTAAAATCCAGTCACACAAGGCACTCTCCGAGTCAGTCACATTTTGACATCACAACATCATGTATTTGAATGATCAGAGATCACTTTTGGTCATTTATTGTTCCTACCGGAAAAAAAATCATTGATGGAACGATGTTCCTTTTTGCCAATTTTGCCACCTGCTCAAGTCTGCTTCCACGAGTTGGCATGATGATCTGATGATTGTTACGCTTATGACATGAATAATATGGCCGAATTCCGGGGAACGACAGAAGCGCCACCTCTCTGTGAGGCGGCGAATGGAACTGAAATCAATCTGAATATCTGGGAAAACACAACACATCTACAGCACTGGGTTTCTGTACATTATCATTTTCTGTGAGTGAAGTTAAATAGAGAGATCAGGGGCGCCCCGGTGGCTCATCGGTCTAAGTGCGCGTACCATAAAGGCTGTGTCCTTCCCGCAGCGACCTGGGTTCGAATCCGGCTCGGGTCATTTGCTGCATGTCTTCCCCCCATTCTTCTCTGCAACCTTCCTGTCTCTCTACACTGTATAACTATCAAATAAAAAAGATAAAATTCCCAAAAAATAATCTTTAAAAAAAAAAAAAAAGAGATCAGCTGCGGCCATCATCAAGCGCGGCAAGTGACGAATACAGGCGTGGCGCAGCGGAGTTGGGAAGGAGGCGTGGCGGACCTTCCTTGGGAAGAAAAGCGCAGCTGTGGCGGGATTTAATGACAAAAGGGGCAGCTATGGCGGGAGAGAATCTGGCATGGCCCAGCGCCATGGCCAAACGCTCTAGATATAACACTGAATGATAAATCCAAAACTATTCTATAGATCCTTTTCAAATTTCATATGCCTTTAGATCTTATCAAGATGGAGAACTAGATTGATTTTGGTCTTTGTATTATTGAGATTATTAAATTAATTGACATTTTCCTGGAACACCTGAGTTCTATCATACTGCCTGATATGTAAGCAATATCACCCTGAAATTTTGCCATTTGATTCTTTCGCTCATGATCAATTATTGCTGAATACTGCAGCAAAAATATATTTGATTAAAGGTAACCAATTTGTTCTTTTTTTTATATAATTTAATAGACATGACCAAAACAAACGGGAATAAATAAATGTTTTCCCCAAGAACACTTGCAATCCCCCGAATATTGAATGTGAAAATAGTTTTTACGACCCACAAAAACTCCCCACGGCATTTGAAATATCTCATTAGTATTCATGAGTATGCAAAAATGATGTCACTGGAAAGCGGATGTGCGCGGTGGACGCAGAAATGAAGTTGGCCAACAGTAGAATGCCGCAGCCAAAGAAATATCTGACTGATTCAGCCTGTAAAAGTGCTAGGAAAGGCCAGAAAGAAGATCGATTGAAGGCCAGGATAAATATAAAAGGCCAAAGTGATCGCTGGCAAACTTTTAAAGCCAGGTTTGGAGATATTTCCATTGAAGATCAAAAAAAATCCAAACTTTTGCTGGATACGTAAATAAACTTGATGCCTGGTGCAAACTGCGCGATTATCCTATTTCCCTAGCACTTTCAGATCATGAATGTACTTGAAATCGTCCCATATTTGTAACTAGACACACAGTTGCAAGAAAAAGTATGTGAACCCTTTGGAATTACCTTGATTTCTGCATAAATTGGTCATAAAATGTGATCTGATCTTCATCTAAGTCACAACAATAGACAAACACAGTCTTCTTAAACTAATACCTCACAAACAATTACATGTTTTCATGTTTTTATTGAACACTACATGTAAACATTCACAGTGCAGGGTGGAAAAAGTATGTGAACCTTTGGATTTAATAACTGGTTGACCCTCCTTTGGCAGCAATAACTTCAACCAAACGTTTCCTGTAGTTGCAGATCAGACCTGCACAATGGTCAGGAGGAATTTTGGACCATTCCTCTTTACAAAACTGTTTCAGTTCAGCAATATTCTTGGGATGTCTGATGTGAATCACTCTCTAGAGGTCATGCCACAGCATCTCAATCGGGTTGAGGTTAGGACTCTGACTGGGCCACTCCAGAAGGCATATTTTCTTCTGTTGTTGATTTACTGCTGTGCTTTGGGTCGTTGTCCTGTTGCATCACTCATCCTCTGTTGAGCTTCAATTGGCGGACAGATGGTCTTAAGTTCCCCTGCAAAATATTTTGATAAACTTGGGCATTAATTTTTCCGTCAATGATAGCAATCTGTCCAGGCCCTGAGGCAGCAGAGCAGCCCCAAAACATGATGCCCCCTCTGTCATACTTCACAGTTGGGATGAGCTTTTGATGTTGATGTGCTGTGCCTTTTTCTCCTCACATAACGCTGCATGTTCCTTCCAAACAACTCAACTTTGGGTTCATCTGTCGGCAGAATATTTTGCCAGTAGTGCTGTGGAACATCCAGGTGCTCTTTTGCAAACTTCAAATGTGCAGCAAGGTTTTTTTTGGACAGCAGTGATGTCCTCTGAGGTGTCCTCCCATGAACTCCATTCTTGTTTAATGTTTTACTTATAGTAGATTTGTCACAGAGATGTTAGCATGTGCCAGAGATTTCTGTAAGGCTTTAGCTGACACCCTAGGACTCTTCTTCACCTCATTGAGCATTCTGCGCTGTGCCTTGCGGTCATCTTTACAGGACGGCCACTCCTAGGGAGAGTAGCAACAGTGCTGAACTGTCTCCATTGATAGACAATTTGTCTTACCGGGGACTGATGAACATCAAGGCTTTTAGAGATACTTTTGTAACCCCCTCCAGCTTCATGCAAGCCAACAATTCTTAATTGTAGGTCTTCCAAGAGCTCTTTTGTGCAAGGCATGGTTCACACCAGGCAATGCTTCTTCAGAATAGCAAACTCAAAACTGGTGTGTGTTTTTTATGGGGCAGGGCAGCTTTAACCAACACCTCCAATCTCGTCACATTGATTGGACTCCAGGTTGGCTGACTCCTGACTCCGATTAGCTGTTGGAGAAGTCATTAGCCTAGGGGTTCACATACTTTTTCCACCCTGCGCTGTGAATGTTTACATGTTGTGTTCAATAAAAACATGAAAACATATAATTGTTTGTGAGGTAGTAGTTTAAGATGACTGTGTTTGTCTATTGTTGTGACTTCGATGAAGATCAGATCAGATCACATTTTATGACCAATTTATGCAGAAATCCAGTTAATTCCAAAGGATTCACATACTTTTTTCTTGCAACTGTAATTATAGTAATGAATTTCTTATGCATGAACGTAATTTATTTATTAGCAGTCCAATCTGATGACTGATCTGACGTGACTTTGCATGCATATTGCTCATGCATATTAAGTAGTAGGCCATCGAAATGGCCGTGGCCCAGCAGCCACAATGGCTGATCGTAACGGTTGAGTGATTGCTTTCCTTCAAAATTTATCCTTGTTAGGGGTCGAGGACAACATTAAAACTTACACACAAATCTTTTAATTGCAACAGCCTAGCAAATTATGCAAAAAAAAAAGTTGAGGATAAGGAACGAATTGGTTACCTTTAAGTAATAAGTAGTTAACAAGTTCTCGTGGTCATTAATACATTTAAGAGTGTTTTTCATGATAAATAATTATACGCAGTCTGTGCATATATAAGATAAAATTGGCTTCAGTTTGTGATAATTTAATTAATTACATTTATTACTGACCTCATGAAAAAATAATAATTTTTTTTAATAGTGTATTTTTCATAATAAATGAGTACATATGGGCAGTCTGAGCATATTTATATGTTTGGACAAAAGGCTAATTATATCCCCGAAATACGAGTTTCGGGAATATCATGGTTTCGCCCCACCCGCCGCCGCATCCGCAGATTTTAGCCGTTAGCGCGAAAACTCACAAAATACTTTACATTGGCTTCTCATTTTTAGCATATGGGTAGATATGGTAGAGAGGATGAACTGATTCGATTTTGGGCAAGTATGCACTCCTAGGTTTGCCACCAGGTGGCGCTATATATTGAAAAAATCAGTTTTTTAACCATATCTCTGGAACAATTACTTACACAGACCTCAAATTTGCCTAATATTGTAGGTCTAGTAAAGGGGAATCTAATAAAGGGGGCTTCGAGGATTGGGGAATTTCGGGGATATACCCCTTGCTGTCGGCCGCCGACAGCGTAGGCCTAGTTTTCTAGAGGTATTACTCATCGTCCATGCTGTCTGGGGCAATACTGTAGCTAGGCCTTCTTTTTGGGGAGTTTTCACTTAGGGCTTTCGCCGATATACCTGCTGCTGTCGGGGGTGACAGCATAAGCCTTGTTTTTTAAGTCCTTGTTATGACTCATCAAACATTACACGATGAAGCCCATACATACATCCCTGAACTACTTTCGCCTTGCAGCAATGTGAAGTATCCAAGATCTTCTGAAAACCTTTGTTATCACAAGGTTTGAACAATTCGAGCATTAAAGCAGTGTTCCTTTGGGCATCCAATCATATGACTCTACAGTTGTTTTTCACAAAACATCTGAAGATTCACTTTCATTCTGTGGCTTCTCCAAGTTCTGAGGCTCTTGTTCATGTTGCGTTCTGCATGTGATGTTCCCAGCCAATTCTACTCGCTTACTTTTACTAATTTCCTGCCCTCCGTGTGCCTCATTTGGAAATAGTTACCGGTACGGCATCAATACTGAGATTACAGTCTTTTATTTGAGTCTGGGAACAAAGGTTTCCTCAAAGCAAGTTCTAGAAGGTAACAATAGCTGTGTTTCCATTTCCCTGTTTTAATGCGCATTTTGAAGTTTTGTATCAAAAAAAGGTAATGGAAACACCATAATCCAAAAAAAAAAATCCTCTGATTCGCAAATAAAGTTTTTACGCTCGCTTGAGGTGGATTTTGACTTAAGCAAAAAGACTTAATGCGCATAATCTGAAATGGAAACACATTTTTCGAATAAATTCTGACGTAGCGAGCGTTATCACTGCCACGGTCTTTTCCGGTTTCTGGTTTCCCTAATAACAACCAACAACAACAGTATGGCTGTGTATGGTGCATGGTGTATGGTGCCCATCGTCGTTGTTGTCGCTGTCGTATTGCCGCTGCGTACATCATCTCAGTATTTCTGCGTCTACGCATTGCAGAAATCATGGCCAATAATAATTGGAATGAAAGAACAATTACAACTTGCCCTATAGACGCTAGCTCATTTACACCGCTCCAGAGACCGTTCTCCATTTTCGCCTTTGAGGTTGCCTAGCAACAACGTACGTACGTGTTTATCTGACATACGTATGCACGCACATCACCGCCTATGTAGTGTTGTTTATTTGCTCTCATTGCTTGAGGGAAAGATATGGAAACGCACTTAATTCGCATTTCGTTTTTGCAAATTTTCACAAGATTTGCTTCAAAGTTAAAAGGAAACATAGCTATTGAGACCTTCCTAATGCTTGACCAGTACATCCACCTTTCCCCATCTTCCTCGCCTGTAACTGTTAGTAACTGGTCTTTTCGAAATGAAGTTTGAATTTGAAAGCATGAGGACATTCCATTTAGCTGTTGTCTCTTCAAAAATCCACCCTCCTGTTTGTCCTTCTTCTTCTCTCGTCTCCCCAAAGAGTGGAGTAGGAGGAAAAGCCAGGTAGAGAAAGACAAGGGGCTGGAACGTGTGTTAAACTTATGGCGTTTTAGCGTGCAGCACCTTAATAACCCTGTTTCTGATAGACGGAGAGTAAATAGAGAATTCCTCGCTCACCGTTCAGGGCTGCAGTGGTGACCAGAGCAGGGCCTAAGGGACAGAAGCTGTCGAAAGTTTTTCCCAGCAGCCACTGGTTCTCGTTACGTCCCATCAGCCAGACACGCGCGCTAACGTCGTTGGCGACCGTGAATCCCGCCACATATGTGAGAGCCTCTTCTTCCAGGGAGGAGCATTCCAAGACATACAGTGGGGTGAAAAAATTTGGGCACCCAAACTGGTTTAAATGTCTGTTACAATTAATCTCCAAGTGATTGAAAGCAAACCTGAACACCAAATGCTACAAAGTTAAACATGACACATTTAATCATATTTTAAGCGAGAATAATTTGTATTTCTAACTTTTTACAGTTTCAAAACAATAAAACAAGGAAAAAGGCCGTGTGCAAAAGTTTGGGAACACTGTCAGCTAGTACTTTGTAACTCCTCCTCGGGCAGCTATAACAGCTTGCAAACGCTTCCTGTAGCCAGCAAAGGGTCTTTCAATTCTTGTCTTTGGAATTTTTCCCCAATCTTCCTGAGAGAACACCTCTAGCTCAGAAATATTCTTCGGTCTTCTTGCATGCACGGCATGTTTGAAGTGTCTCCACAGATTTTCAATAATATTCAAGTCTGGGGACTGTGATGGCCATTCCAAAACCTTCATCAATCTTTCCTGGAGGTACTTCATGGTGGATTTTGAGGTATGCTTCAGGTCATTGTCTTGCTGGAATACCTAATGTCTCTTGAACTTCAATTTCTGGACTGAGCTTTGAACATTAGCCTCCAGAATGTCTTGATATTTGGTGGAATCCATTCTTCCTTCCACCTCCACAATATTGCCGGTGCCCCCAGCTGCTACACAACCCCAAAGCATAATGGATCCACCTCCATGCTTAACAGTGGGCAACGTGTTCTTCTCTACAAATGCTTCACCCTTTTTTCTCCAAACATACCCTCTTTGGTTGTGGCCAAAAAGTTCAATTTTGGTTTTGTCAGTCCAAAGCACATTGTTCCAATAGGCTTGAGGTTTCTCAAGGTTTTCTTTTGCATACTTCAGACGCTTAATTTTGTTTTGAGGTCGTAGGAAAGGCTTCTTTCTCGCAACTCTGCCATGTTGGTCTTTGTTGTTTAAGGTACGCTGTATTGTTGTCCTGTGAACAACTCGACCTGTGTCTGCTACTCATTTTTGCAGCTCTTTTGCAGTGATATGTGGGTGTTTCTGAGCATTTCTCACCAGATCTCAGGCCATTCTATCTGAAATTTTTCTTAGTCTTCCAGATCTTGCCTTGACTTCAATTGTTCCATTTATTTTCCATTTTCTTACGATGTTTCTAACAGTAGAAATGGTTAGTCTGAAACGTGGCGAGAGCGTTTTGCAGCCCTCTCCTTGTTGGTGGAAGTGAATTATATTGATATTGACATCCTTAGACAACTGTTTAGAGGAACACATGGTTTTCAACACCAGACACAACAGACATCACAGTCGGATACTTCAGAAGGCATGGAATTACTTCAGAATATACAGTTCAACCCTGGAATTATAATCACCTGACTCACTGAAGCCCTAACGAGTAAATCACCTGGGTCGATAACCTTAGTAATCAGCTTCTTAAAAGGTAACAAAGAATAATACAAAAGGGTTCCCAAACTTTTGCACAGGGCCCTTTTTCCTTTCTTATCATTTAAAAACTCAGAAAAATTAAAAGAAAAAGAAACCTTGCTTTTAAATTTGCGGAAAGGTGTCATGTTTAACTTCGTAGCATTTAGTGTTCAGGTTTGCTTTCAATCACTTGGAGATTAATTGTAACAGACATTTAAACTAGGGGTGCCCAAATTTTTGCACCCCACTGTACAGTGCAGTATACTTCAGCGGAAAATTCAGCGGGTGATTTTTGTCCAAAGCAAGTTATATTGGATTGGGCCTCGTGCGACATCCGTACTGATCTACTTTCGCTACACTGGGACTTAGGGCTCTATCTTTCACCCTGCCTTACCCGTTGCCACTACCCGCAACCCGTGAATTACGCATTTAGCAGCTTCCACTATCCCTAAACGATATCTTGCGGCCACACTACCCGCTATGCATTATGCCTAATCCTTTATTTGCGCCTGGAGGTGTGCCCGTGGGCGTGTTTATGCGCTTTCCCTAAAATTGCTATCTTGACCACACACTTTAAGGAAAGCGATAGCGGGTCCTAAAACCACGCTACTACCAAGATTTGGGCTTTCACAAGAGCCCTATGCATTAGCACTCAGCAACGGAAATTTTTTCCCCGCGAGATCGGCATTTCAGAACTCTCTTGCGAATGAAGGTAATTTCGGCGACAAGTATGTACACCTGTTTTTGCAGCACGGTCGCAAGAACTTGCTGTAAAAAAAAAAAAAAAGAGACAGCTGTCCGATTGGAAAATGTAAACGGATCTAAACCACGACTTTGTCACCAGAATTACCTTCATTCGCTGAAGAGTTCTGAAAATGCCGCCTCGCTGGGGGGGAGTTACGCCGCTGAGTGCCAGTGCATATACCTAATTTTATTTTTCTAAAATGGGATTTTGTTCTATGCTTCATTTCAGACGGAGAGGAGTTGGAAGTGCATGGCGAAACGCTTTTTTTTTTTTTTTTTTTTGAAGTTTCCATCACAAAAGGGGTAGGCTTGATTTATTTATTTTTTTACTACAAACCAAACATTGAACAATATGTCAATGTCAAATAATAATAATAATAATAATAATAATACAATTCATGATTAACTTAACAAAAACAGATCCTCCCCTGACTGGATTTGACCTCATGCACGGTCAATTTAACTTCGTCAACGGAGAAACGTGGCGACCTTCCTCTCTCCATCACGGGTTTCGGTTTGAGGATTTGGGATGGCGCAGCCTGCTCCGAAAGGCAGTGGCACCTGGCACACTGATTGGTTTAACTGGCGTAACGCCCAAACCACGCCTATGCATATGTAACGGGTAGCGCTGGTGTTTTAGGGATATAGGCAGGTGTGCAAGATAGCAACTTTCGCGGGGGAACGCCTCTTACGCAATGCGAAATCCCCAAATAACGGGTTTAGGGACTCTGGCGCAAGATAGGGCCCTTAAAGTAATAACCCTCTGGGTTCCAGTCAAATGCCTCAGCCACTAACGACCTTCTGTAGCCTCATCCACTTCACCCACTTCCATATCTAATGTTTTTGTAACTTAATTTCTGGTTTAACAAAAAGCCACTTCAACCCAATACAAAGACATTGGCGTTAGAGGCTAGCTTGCTAAGGAAAAATAGATAGTGACTTTTTTTATCACAAAAAGACATTATTGTAGCCCCGGACAGAGTGTCCGGGGGTACTATGGATTTGCGGTGGTTATGTATTTGCGTCCTGGCCCAGAATTACCTCTGCATGAGGGAAACGATAGAAGATAAATGATAATGATAGAAGAATAACAGTATGAATGTCATGTCAAATTTTTGCTTCAAAAAACCAATTTTTCTTAACTACTAATCTGAATACCACTGGCTCAGTATAGATGAAGTGGTTGCTACAGAGGACAACAAATTTTTCAGTCACAAGAGAGCATTTTTGGCATTGCTGGATAGATAGTATGGGCAAGTATGTTGAGAAATTTGCACAGGAGGCTTATCTGAGGATTTTCATTTATGCAAGTTTTGAAAAACAGGGTTGGGAGTTGGGACTAAACTCGCCAATATTGTAAACTGTGTTCGAGGTCGGCTTGCTGGTGAATATTCAATAACTTGTCCGGGTGTGCCATCTAGTGAGAGAATAGTGTAACTGCGTGCATAAATTGAGCAGCTCCATGTCCGCTGGCATCAATATCTGCACTGACGGGTAATGGGTCGGAGTCGGAGTTATATTTATATATTTATATACAACCCCAATTCCGAAATAGTTGGGACAAAGTGTAAATTATGAATAAAATCAAAATGCAATGACTTTCAAATCACACCAGCCAGTATTTTATTCACAATAGAACAGAGATAACATAGCAAATGTTGAAAGTGAGAAATTTTGCAATTTTATCCACAAAATGAGCTCATTTCAAATTTGATGGCTGTTATAGATCTCAAAAAAGTTGGGACGGGGCCTGTTTACCATGGTGTAGCATCCCCTCTTCTTTTTAACACAGAGTGGAAGCGTCTGGGCATTGAGGAGACAAGTTTCTTGAGTTTAGCCATTGGAATTTGATCCCACTCTTGATTAATACAGGCTTCCAGCTGCTGGAGAGTTTTGGGTCTCCTTTGACAGACTTTTCGTTTAATTATGCACCAAATGTTCTCAATCAGTGAAAGATCAGGACTGCAGGCAGGCCAGTTCAGCACACACACTCTTCTACTACGAAGCCATGCTGTTGTAATAGCTGCAGTATGTGGTTTTCCATTGTCCTCCTGAAATACACAAGGCCCTCCCTGGAATAGATGTCATCTGGAGGGGAGCATAATATGTTGCTCTAAAACCTTTATATAACTTTCAGCATTCATGGTGCTTTTTAAAACATGCAAGTGTCCAACACCATATGCACTAATGCATCCCCATACCATCAGAGATGCTGGCTTTTGAACTGAACGCTGATAACAGGAGGGATGGTCTTTCTCCTCTTCAGCCCAGAGGACACGACGCCCATGATTTCCAACAAGAATGTCAAATTTGGACTCGTCTGACCACAGAACACTTTGCCACTTTGCTACAGTCCATTTTAAATGAGCGTTGGCCCGCAGAACATGGCGGCAGTTCTGGATCATGCTCAACAATGGCTTCCTTTTTGCATGATTGAGTTTTAGGTGGCATCTGTGTATGGCACGGCGGGCTGTGTTTACAGACAGTGGTTTCTTGAAGTATTCCTGGGCCCATTTAGTAATGTCAATGACAGAATCATGCCGGTGAGTGATGCAGTGGTGTCTGAGGGCCTGAAGATCACGGGCATCCAGGAAAGGTCTTCGGCCTTGTCCCTTACGCACAGAGATTTTTCCGGTTTCTCTGAATCTTTTGATGATGTTATGCACTGTCGATGATGAGACCTTCAAAGCCTTTGCAATTTAACGTTGAGGAACATTGTTTTTAAAGTATTCCACAATTTTTTTACGCAAGCCTTCACAGGTTGGAGAGTCTCTGGCCATCTTTACTTCTGAGAGACTCAGCCTCTCTAAGACATCCCTTTTATAGCCAATCATGTTACACACCTGATGCCAGTTAACTTAATTACTTGCTAAATGTTCTTTCAGCTGACTTTCATATATTAATTGCTTTTTCAGCCCTTTTTTGCCTGTGTCCCAACTTTTCTGAGACCTGTTGCAGCCAGAAAATTTGAAGTAGGCTCATTTTGTGGATAAAAATGTAAAATGTCTCTGTTTCAACATTTGAAATGTTATCTATGTTCTATTGTGAATAAAATACTGGCTTGTGTGATCTGAAAGTCATTGCATTTTGATTTTATTCACAATTTACACTTCGTCCCAACAATTTTGAATTGGGGTTGTATATACATACTCGCACGTACGAACTGAAGACAAAAACTACCGTTGAAACCAGTGACCACAAAAATGGTCAAATGTTATTTCAAACAGTACAAATGTTATTTCAATTGTAGTTCATTGTGATTCCACATTAGTTCTTTGTAAATTTTCTTGATGCAAATTAAATTACTTCAGTTCATTTATTCATGCACTCATTATTCTTCGTAAATTATGTACGGCACTACTAATGTACGCGAATATTCCTCGGAGGTTTACCTTATCTTAACGGTAATGCTGGCAGACAGATGCTGATGACCTTGCGAGCCTGTATTGTAATTAGTGAAGACATAACATTTACTGATGAACCTTGCATTAGGCAAACACTAGCTTTACTGAGCAGTAATTCAATTTAAGGTAGACTGCAAACAGTGGCATATCGCATTCATGAACATATGTTTCTCTTTTTAACGTTACATTTCTATCGAATGCTTCTTAGTGTTTGATTGTTTGGCAAAGAGAGCAACCTTTTAAAATAGTATCGTATTAGCTTAGACCTGGCAGTGAAAATAAACAGCCTGGAAAATGAGGTAGGTTACCTTTTTAAGATTGGGAATTCGTAGCATCGGGCAAATTTCAATAAGCGCAAAATCGCTGGCTAGTTTAACTTTGTTCTGATGATGACACAATGCACACTAGTCCACTCGCTCACTCACTGCCTTTATATTGTTTTCAATGTAGAACATTCACAACATAATGCCGTACATAGTGGGTGAGTGTACATTTCGAACATGCCCTATTCTAACCAAATCATCTCCATGGAAACTCAGCTGAGCTGTTAGATACCAAATCAGCCAATTACAGAGGGCCATGGTAGGACTGGTTCCCCACACACAGAGAATCGCTGAGTCACTTAGTGGAAGAAATCCTTGCTCGCACACACCTCAAACTCCTGCTTCTCACGCAAAAAACGTTCATCCTGTCACAAATGTAACCACATCATTCAAGGCACGAGACTTTGCTGAGAGTGCGGATGTCTTTTTTATTTCTCTGAGTGATATAATGTTGGAATTACAGCGACCTAAAAACTCTGTGTGTTTGCTGTTCTCCCAAAACTTTTTGGGTGATTTTTGAATGGGGAAGATAGAGAAATTAGACGTGCCTCATGTCCTTTGAGTGCTCCCTGAGGCAAAACTATGTACTTCTGTGCTACAAAAACTATAGTACTGTGGCAACAACTAATTTTCCTACGTTTTTTGGGAAATTTCATGAAGATGGATTCAAATTTGTGGAAGTTATAGTGATATGAAAAGTATTTTTTGCAGCCTCTGTGCTCCCAGCTCCCACTCTAGGTGTGACATCACGCACTCCAGCAATGAGAGCCCAACTCCCATTCTTTCCAATGGGAAAATTTTTGTTGGTTTTTGGGGAATATTTCGGACACCGCATGACGAAACTCAACCAAAATTGATAGGCTTCATCCTCTAACCACTATCAACGTGCATGTGAAATATCAAAAGGATCGGAGAAGAACTGCAGTCTGTAGAGCATTCACAAGAAAATCTCTACGGACGCGGACGCGGACATGGACAAGGACAAGGACGCGGACGCGGACACGCGACGACCACAAATCCATAGTACCCCCAGACACTCCGTCCGGGGCTACAATTAGCGGAAAGCAAAATATTAACAGGGCCACTTCCACCAGAAGCTATAACCCACATGATGTTTTGTTTTCAAGAATCAGCATTAAACCTACCAAGCTTGCGGCGAAAAACAGACCACTCAACCTGTTCTTGTTTACCGCCACCTGACCGCATGCTGAAATGGAAGTTCATTTAAAAATAGGTGGTTGCCTGACGCTGCTGACTCTGTAGCGAATAAGGTGAAAAGGCCACGACAAATTTGCACATAGTACATAAATGCTGCATCATTTGCTCTTTATTGACACTAAAGCAAGCTGTCTGCATTTTAATCTGGGGATACAAGGATCCAACTTGAGACAACCTTGTAGGAAATTGCTACCCTTTCATCACAATCTAAATATTTCCAGATACACTGTCGTATGGCTGTTAGTATATTTAAAAATATTATAGCCTCAGCATACAACCCAAGTACAAATTTAGTCAATCCTCTGCCAGACGCACACTCACCTTGATGTGCTTTCCTTTCCGGCCAATCACAAACGCCAATTCCACCTCCCAATCAACCTCCTTCAATCAGAGCGAGAGAAAAGACTAATTCCGTGAGCATTTTGTCAATCACTTCTGTACAATGTTTGCATAAAGCCTTTGTACAGCACATTCAATTCAAAAGTGGCCTACGTATACTTAGATTGTAAAAAAATATCACATTGAGGAAGGATGGGGAAGATTTTGGAACATCTGTCACCAGTCGCACTGACTGCTCTAATGATTCAACAGCATACATTTGGTAAACAGAACATGGGTACATGGTTTCAAAGTATGCTGTTAATACAAGTAATATTGAACGGCAAATCATAGCAGTACTGCATGCACTGTTCCAAGACCTCGGGCAAAAACAGGCCGTATGCCATCGCACCTGACTCTCCGCAGGCAAAATTATGTCATCATATGGCCCCGTGATGGCGCTGGGAAACTTGCTGAAGATGATTGGCTCTTTGGGAATGGGCGCATTCTGCTCCAAGCAGTGATCGCGGTAGTTCATGCCTACGCACACAACCTTCTCTGGGGCCGTGATGGGCGACAACAGCTTCACCTCGGACGAGGAGACCACACTTTGGCCGCTGGACACTGCTCTGAACGGAAGAAAACTCACTAAACTCACTACGTAATGACAGACTTAACGTTGTTTTCTTCCATTTTTCATGATGTTACTGTGTCCACTGATGTTTAACCCCTTTAACTCAGATTGTTGCTTGAATTTCCCTTCAAGTACGTTCAAAGTTTTTCCAAATTGTCGGACAATGTCACATACTTATTTGGTATCTGTTGGTTGCAGCGCTTCACTGAGGCTATATCACTCTATAATTGAGTGAAATATTTAGAAAACCCAGGATTTCATGTTTTTTTAAGGCCACAGCTTTACATCAAGTTGGAAACATCAAGATCTTGAGAATCATTTTATACACATTTCCCTGCAATTCTGTTGGACACATTTGAGATCTTTGGGAACCTTGGGATCTCCACCAGGATTTAAAATAGTTTAACGGGCTTGAATAAAGTAGCTGCATTTTATGAACCAACGAATGAGATTGGCTGAGGTGAAGGGAGTTACTTTGTCAAGGGTCAGTTAAACATAATGCTGAATGGAACTTCTGAGACAATATTTCACTTCTTTTGGCTTCATCAGCTCTTGTATGGAAGCCAGTGTAGCCTTGACTGAGTAAATGAGTAACAGCTTATGTCTGAACTGTCAGTCCTATAGTATTTTAGGGACAGTGTGTCCATAAGAAATTCTCCCTGAGAATGTATTAGAATGAAATTCTCTGGAATACCTGTTTGCAAGTTCCATGCCCTTCTCGCCCATTTGAAGGAATTCCCTCATAGAGCCGGGCAGCGAGGGGTCGAAGTCTTTTAGGTCAATAACACACCGTCCCGCATCGAGTTGGACTCCAACTCTCACCGTCCCTTCTTCGCTAGGACGACAGAACTGGACAAGCCGCATGGCTACGCCACTCAGTCTCCTCTTCCCAAGATCCGCACACGAGCTTTTACCGAGTCTCCAGGCGCTCAATAAGGAACGGGCTGGTAATTGCATCTACTGAATATGCATCAGAGATGAATAAGAGATCACATGCAAAAATTTATACAAGTAGCCTAAACATAGGCCACCCTAATCTAGTTAAAATAGATCAATAGCAGAAGATTTGCAGAGCCAGATATACTGTACATAAGTCAGTAAACAGTAAGCTTTCAATTCAAATGATCAAAATCTAGCACATTTGAGAAATTCTTTGAATACTTCACAACGCCTGATTTATTGTTGTTGAAGACCATATATAATCAATGAATACACATGCAGTTACAAAATAAGCAGCAGGGTCGTCATAAAATAGGCTATATACAGTTGTCTGATAACGAGAGATAAAATAATCGTGAGCAGAAAACTGAACCATCAAGCTGACAATTAATCTAATGGGGCAGACAAGGTTCAAAGAGTACACCTCTGAGTGCGCAGAAACTGCAAGGCTTTTCAACCTCGCCAACAGCCCCAAAGCAGCAATTATCAGAGACATCAGAACCATCACTGCGATTAAGAATACTCTAAGAAAATTAATAAATACACTTCTGCAGTTTTAACAACAGTACTCCCCTACCTGTTTAGGTCGTGTCACATATTACATTGACTGATAGTAGTTATAGTAAAGAACGTTAACTCGTGTCGCGTTTATGTAATATTCATCAACAGTTAGTTCAGATGGTAAATCAGCTGGGGAAAGAAATTCAGTAGTCGAGCATTTGATAGTAATGAAACTTTACTCAGAGTACCTTGAACGGGAGATCTAGTGCTGTTACCCTCGATACCAAGGCTTTGGAACCTGTCTCAAAGATGAGAAGCAACTCTTTACGGAGCTCTGTGTAGAGGCTTTTATCATCTCGGCAAAATGATGTCACTCATTACGGTCAAAGCCTCATTTGGGATGCTGCTTCGAGAAGGGGGTTCACTTTTAGCGGGTGATTCAACCGTAAAATGTCCCTAATCTCTTAGGTTGTTGTCAGTAGTTGAAGTTTGTCAGCACGGTTGGTGATTTTGCGTGGTGTGCGAGTTTGGCATTATGTGTGATGCAGCCAGCAAGAAAGAGAAAGTTTTCACCCGTATGGGAATACTTTGATTTGATTTCTCTGAATAACGTCGCTTAATCAGGCTACTAGACAAAATTTTTAGGCTATTATTTATGTGATGTCATATATTCAAACCTTTTAAAATAATTTCCAATACATAATAAATTTACTTAATTTGATCGTTTTTCCCCTTATTATTAGGGGAAACACTTAAGTCTCCAAGACAACCTATTAATGCATTCTAGCATTTGATTGGTTGAAAGGGAGGGGCGATCTGAAGGTTAAAAGTGAAGTGTGTATTGACCACTTTATTCAGGTCATGAATTTTCATTTTTGTCAAAAAAGTGGGGCTTAAAACGCGCAACTGGATCGCCGGCTATAATTACATGGTGTTTGCAATGGCTTGCCTGCTGAAGAGAACCATTATTTGGCATTTGTTCCAGATTTTTCTTCATCACGTAACTATAACACTTTTCCCATGACCCAACTCATGACATATATTTGATATTACCTTAAGTACATATCACTTTTACGGAAATTTCATAGTCTAAGAGCGTGAGAAAAAATATTTGTTCTATGTAATGCTGTTAATATTCAGTCAAACTGAATGCCAAGTGTTATGCTGGGAACTTGAATCGGTGCAGCTTAGCACTGTAGCAGGCTAGCTAAGTGCCACTCTCATAACTAAGTGTGCTTGTAGTATCTTTCCATAGCTAACCATTATATAACGTCAGTTTGTTAGCTAGCGAGCTAACAGCAGCTAGCCACTCAGAAATCGAGAGGCCACCAAAAAAAGAGGCAACATAAGAAGCGTTTTTTTGTTTTTTTTTTTTCCATCCAGGGCCTAAGTGATCAAACTAACTAGTCAGTAACAGTTTGCTATTTAAAGTGAAAACTTGCTAGCTACCTAAAGTTACTTTTTCCTTGAAAATAATGACAACTAATGTTAGTTTAAGCTACTGTAACTGGTTTGGTCTTTTTCGTAGCTTCTTGTCCAAAGCCGAAGACAGCAGTCCCCGCCCCCCATCCCCAAGCCATACACGAACGTGCATCGTTTCCGACAGAGGCAGAGATTTATGCTGCGTTCGATTTGGCTCGGAAGTTGGAAGTCGGGGCTGGGAATAACGTCATACCCGAGCTGACTGTGTTCGATTAAGTCGGAAAACTGACTTGAGGTCAGTGGGGTGTCCTCTGACCAGGATAGCCTTTATCAGCTATTGTTGGCAATACTAGTTGATAACTATACTAGTCAATCAATTCTTTAAAACATTAATTAATGACACAGAACTGTAATATGATTTACAATGAAGGTGATGTGGACAGTGCTTATAATGCATTTTTATCAATACTTTTGTCATTATATAATAAACATTGTCCAATTACATTATATAATAAAAAGGTAGATAACGATTGCCCATGGTTAACTAAAGGTTAACAAAATTCCTGTAAAAAGAAAAATTCACTCTATAGGGACTCTATAAGACAGAGAACTAAAGAGGCAGAAGATAAATATAAAAAATATAAAAATAAGTTAATATTATCAGGATATGCAAGAAATATTATTATAAGAAGAAATTGGATGATAATAAAAATAATACAAAAGGGAAATGGAATATATTTAATGGTATCATAAGAGGTGGGGCTAAACGAAACAGTCTACCTAAATATACTTACAGGGGCGTAAGAAGCAAATTCATATTGGTCCGGCAGACGGCGCTGGGGGGGTGTCCCCCCTTCCATCATTAGAAAATTTTTTGAGACTGGGGATTTATTTGGTTAGCTGTGGTAGCATCGAGACTCATCTTTAGCCTCAACAGTTTCAACTTTTGGGTGGTGTTTCTAGTCACCACACAAGATTAGTTCAGATAGTATGCACTTTCCAGGATTAGCAGTTTGAAGCATTTCATCCATGAACTTAATATAAACCTTTGAGACAGTTTTCAAGCAATGAATTGGAGGCTTATAGAATACCTTATAAATTGAGATATATAAAAGAAGGTGACGTCCAGAGTAATGGTGTCAGTGTTATCCACCCATAGAAACTGACTGTCAGTTTTCTTATGTCCTTTTTGTCCCTTGTTTTTTTACATTTATTGATTTATCTGATTTACCTTATTTATTTCATCCCATATAATGCAATTAGGCCACCTATCTAAGAAAAAAAATAATAAAACACTGACACAAGATTACCAAGAACGGGTAAATCCCGTCATAGGCTAATTCAGATATCATATTTGGACATGCGATACGCACGCCGGTAACTAACCCCTCGCTCTAGAAATACGAAGTAAAAACACAAGCAGGACATAAGCTGCTTTAATATTGTGCGGATTGAAATCTTACCGGGAATGTAGGGGCACAACCGGGGCGTGCAACTGATGATAACTGTGTGAACTCGGAAGGTGGGTACCCACAAACACAGTTCAGAATGAACTGTTTAAAACGTGTTAGCAACAATTAGTTTTTAACCTAATTAATATAAAGAGAGAGGATTTCGTGAGCTTTCTTAGACGCACTTAGAATACACTGCTTCCGCACACAAGCCCCATCTCACTCGCGCCCTCCACCAAGCTTGGGGTCGCGTAAAAAAATCATGGCCCTTCTAAAAGCTCAGCGCGCCTCCAAAGCATTCGGTTTTCAGAGCGCACCCGTGATTGCCAGCAATTTGAAAAGATCTGAGCGGCATACGCCAATAACGGATGCCAGTCGGCGTTTTCTGGGGGATTTGTCATAAAAAATCAATTAAAAATCAAAATGGGCGGGGGGGAATGAAAGGGAGCTCTTCATACAAGGAAGTGCATCCAGATCAAGCAGTTAAATGCAAATATGGGCATAACGATAGTTAGCGCTGCTTAGGTCTGGTAAATAATCCATTACATTCGAATTAAAACAACATTGCACTCTGTGATTGTCTGTTGCAATGTGAGGATGGCAGTTAAGCAATTTTAGGTGATCACCGAGAGACTGATAGCCCTTCAAGCATAGTCCTTATCTCAGGGGCAAAACTGTCTAAATAAATTAGTAAACCATCGCTCTCGATGCAAATTGTATGCATTAAACAAGCGCGTGAGGTCACCAACCAAAGCCCTGTAATGCCAAAATCGCGCGGAA
Organism: Gymnothorax javanicus; assembly: GCA_029692085.1. Taxonomy (NCBI): domain Eukaryota; kingdom Metazoa; phylum Chordata; class Actinopteri; order Anguilliformes; family Muraenidae; genus Gymnothorax; species Gymnothorax javanicus. The sequence continues at coordinate 83,912,793 of CM056194.1, read as the reverse complement.
ATTAAGAACTTATAAAAAATAAGAAAGGTTTTTGCACTGGATCTTAATTTATGAGAGTGTGCAGTAGCATTGGTAAATAAAAAAGTAATTTTCTTTAATTGTCTCCCCATCGACATACATCTGACATTGGCAAGTAATTGTGCATATCCACTGACATCGGTTGTTTCATCCACCTGCAGCGCAAATTTCCCACTCCCTTTTATTTTCTCCATTGCAACGTCCTCTATATCTGCCGACATTCGTCTGCCAATTGTATTGTTTGAGAGAGGAACCTTCGATATTTCATTGGCAGCATTTTGACCCAACATGGTCCCGACGATAGCTTTGCATGCTGGCAGGATACGAGATTCGGCAATTATGTGAGACGTCTTTGATTTTGCTACTAGTTCTGCGACCAGATAGCTAGCTTCTAAAGCTTTTTCTGACACTAGCGACTTTCATCATGAAACTAGCTTGTTTGTTCGTCTGGCTTCTCAACCGTATTAAATATTCATGGTCTCTCTTTTTTTTTTTTTGAGAGAAGGGTGTTTGGTTGAAAGGTGTCTTTTTAATTTATTTGGCACCATAGCTTAGTTCGCCAGCTTTTCGCCGCAAGCAAGACACAGTGGTATTGGGGTAGCGGGATCTCCGGTGAATGTTAACCCCTAAGTCAGATATTCCTCACTGTAAAGTCTGCTCACCGCTTTGATTTCTTTTTCTGGCCAGCGCAGCAAGAGCGAGGTAGTTCAGGGTCTTAGTCGGACGGTCTTTTCAAGGAGTTGATCAGGAATTGATCCATTTTCGTTGTTTCGTTTCAACTAGCCTACACTGCTGTTTTAGCTGAGTTTTACCGGGGAATGTTTAATTTTTCGCGTTAGACGATGTGTGATTGGCCAATCACGAGAAAGAATTGTACAGTAGAATACATGATGCGGAAATATCGAGTAGGAATTTTAAATAGGCATTGTAATAAACTGAATTGAATGAATTGATAATGACATGAATTGTTATTTTTATATCCGGTAAGTTCAGCCGTTTCATATTATTAGGTTATCAGGGAAAAAACAGTAAGTTGGTTTCATCGCGGCACACCTAGGAAGCTCTCACGGCACACAGTTTGGGAAACACTGGTGGAATGTTGGACATTACCCAGAAATACTTGCTGTCTCAATGACGATGTCAACAGCAGAATAAAATTATCATCGTTTTATTAAGCATTTTCCAAAAAGAAATCTAAATTATTTCATGTTATAACGAATTATGTTCAATTAAAATGATGAATAATGTACCACGATGACATCGACTTGCCAGCCCCATGACTGAGAAATGAATGCAATTGCAGTGGTATAAATATCGAATAGCACAGGTTTTGATAGACTAATATTCGCAGATTTCGATTGGAATAGGCGCCTAGGTTGTGGCAGTCATTCGCACTGTAGTCATTCTAAGCTTGGACCTTATCGCGTGATCCTTCTACCATCGGGGTCTGAGGCCGTTGCATACGCTGCACATCGTTGTTGACGCGCCATTGCTTTGAATGTAACTTGCGTGCGATAAAATCGTCACGCGTCCAGTGTGTAAGGGACTTCACACTGACATAACGTGAGGGGAGGAGTGGGAGATGCGTACTCGGGAGAATATTGGTCCGGCTACCGCCGGATCTGCCGGACTGGTTCCTAAGCCCATGTACTGGAAGATGCGGAATTAGCGCAATATTAGTGCCATGCCCCCCCCCGACTCAACAAATGAAAAAGCATGAACCCCACGCCCTGGCCCTACAGTAACCAACAACCTCCCCTGCTCAACAAAATAGAAAGCATCCACCCCACCCCCTCATCCTACAGCAACCATCAAAATAGTGCCCGCCGGAGAATTGGCGGGAGTGATTGATAGTGCCCACGCAGTTTCCTCCTGGCATGCATTGGAACTGTGTGTACGACTGATTTAATGAAACTCAAATGGCACAGAATTGCGAATATACAATTTGTTATTACAGCTTTCGCCTACTGTTGATTTACGGTGCAGCCATCTGGAACTCGGAACTCGAGGTTGGTGAGGAATCTCCGACATTCCGAGTAGGAAATCCGACTTCAGGGGGCGTTCAAATGGAAATTTCCGACTGGGAGCTCAGAATTCCCGACTTCCCAGTACAAATTGAACGCAGCATTAGAGTTTCCCCCATATGAAACCATATTTGGCACAACACACACAATTTTGACATATTTTGCTCAGCAGACTCTCCTCTTTAGTATAGCACCTCCATTTCGTAGATTGGACTTACTGTCTTTCAGGTAAAAGTTCGAGTATGTAAGAAGCGCCTTAGCTAAAATCTCCGTTGGACCAACTGTTTTAGCCATGAACTGAAATAGCTCAACATGACTCAGCGATATAGTGGCATTGCAGTAGGGTGCATATCGTAGGGAATATTATAGCGGTTCGATCCCGCCCTCTGCTGGACTTCTTCCAGGCCTCAGCATTATTATTGTTCGGAGTGAGATTGCTAGGATTGTACAACGCACGCAATTCTGCGTCAAACTCAGGATAAGAATATTCTGTCGCTATCGCAGTTTGGAAGAGAGCACATTGAGGCAGTGTATGAGAGATGAAAGGTTGAGTAACTTGGGAGTTTTGAGCACAGAGGCTAGAAGGTCTAAGGCTCTCAATCTTGAGGATTTTGTTGATGTATTTGCAAAAATGCAAAGTAACAGGAGAATAAAGCTATACTGAGCCATGCATTATGCATAAGTAACTGGGTCATTCCATACCAATTTAACAAATTCTTCACATGTGATGACCTCAGATGTGCTTTAAAATTTGAGAGAAAGCTACAGTAGTATAGGCTATAGGAACTGTGCAAAATTTTAGTTCACTATCTCTATTAGTTTTCCCTAGAAAAATTAAAGAATAAGTCAATGTTTAGTTGTTTTTTGCAAATGTCAAATGAAATTCCATTTTTAAGTGTTCATATAAAAACTATTACAGGCATTAAATTGAAATTTGGCGTGGATATTTGATACAAATACTGTAGGCATAAGCATTAAGAAAGTTCTAAAATGAATACCAGGAATATTATGGGTGTTTGAACTTACTTTTCCATTTCACACTTTTTTATAAAGTGCTATTTTTTGATTGGCTTTTGCATAAAAATTAATTCATACAAAGGGTTAAAATTGCCATGGTATGGGTAATGGGAAAATTGCATTTTTCCCCAGTTTTGCCCTCCTATTTCTTGTGAACAATTAGAGACTCATGTATTCTTCATGATAAAAAACTATATGAGATATTGACCCAGAATGTGGCACAGGTCCTATATACTAATGTAGCTTTATGTCAATTTTCAATGCAAATCTGAAGAGGTCAGGCAGGAGGTCAGGTGCGAAACGCGTGTATTCGCGTCCTTGCATTAACTTTGAATGTAATCTGTCGTGCGAAAAATTTTCAATGCAAATCTGAAGAGGTCAGGTGGGAGGTCAGGTGCGAAACGCGTGTATTCGCATCCTTGCATTGACTTTGAATGTAATCTGTCGTGCGAAAAATTCGTTTCGCATCCAGTGTGAAAGCGGCTTTAGTCTTTACCACTTTAAAATATTGAGGAAAAAATAGAAATAAAATAATTTCATGTACTCACCTCTTTTGCTATGTCTGTGTTGTTCCTTGCAGAAGACGCAATGCACAGAGCGCTCGGTGAAAGAAGACATGTAAATGTGTAAAAACTAAACTGACTGAAGAAATAGTGATTTTAGACTTTTTATAGGGATGCTCAAGCACCCCTAAATTTCATCTCAGCACCCCAGGATAATATTAATAATTATAATGAACTGTAATTATTTTCTGAACTCATTTTTAAGCCCTCTAACATTACATTTTGAGAACTTGTGAGAGATAAGAATTACAGGTTCAAGGCGATTTAGTTAAATAATTTTAAAAAACAGCGATATGAAACCTGTTTTGTGTAAATATTGAAGTTAAGTTGGTTTGTGAAACCCCTGGCAAAAATTATGGAATCACCACACAGATGATGTTCATTCAGCTGTTTTACTCCATTGCAAATAAACAAATCGCAGATGTGACACAAAACTATTTCTGTTCATTAGCTTGACATTCAGGCTTCATGCAACAAACCTCAAACAAATAAAATTACACTGCTCAAAAAATTGAGAGAACACTTAATCATCATAGTATAACACCCAGTCAGTTAAACTTCTGGGATATAAATCTGTCAATCTAGGATGCACAAGTGATTGTGAATCAATTTTGCCTGCCTTGGGTCAAATGAAATTGACATCAGATGCAATGGGGAGGCTAAAGCAAGACAAGCCCCAAATAGAGGATGGTTGTGCACGTGGTGACCACAGACAACTGCTCTCTCCCTATCCTTCCTGACAGATTTTTCTCTATTTTTATGTTCTGCTGGTGTCTTTGTCACAACTGGTAGCAAGAGGCGGTACCTGCAGCCCGGTCAAGTTGCACAGGTAGTCCAGCTTTTCCGGGACAGCACTCCAATACATGCAGTTGCAAGAAGGTTTGCTGTCTCTCCCAGCACCAGTAATGGGCGGTAGTATACGGAGGCCAAGCGCAACGACAGAGGGAAAGAGAGTAGCACGAACACAGTACAAACGCAGAGAATAATATAGACCAAACGCAAGTACTCGCGCTTCCAAAGGACGTATAATAGTCCGAACCACGGAAGCAAAGCGAGGTAGAAAAATGGAGAAGAAACTCCAACAATAAGAAGATAGAAAGTCATACAAAACCTGACTACAGATATCTTCGGCTATAGTGCGAAGGAGGCGTGCCGGACATCCTGCTTATATAGATTCTGGGGAAGCGCCGCCCCAGCTCAAGAAACCAGCTGGGTAAAGAATTCGATGGCCCAGGAATTCGATATCGTCCCGGGACAAGAACTGCAAAGAAAGGTCCAAACAACACGTACACCTAACAAACCATGACAAGCACAGTCTCAAAAGCATGGAGGAGATGCCAAGAGACCGGCCGTTTCAGGAGGAGAGCTGGACAGGGCCGTAGACAGGCATCAACCCAGCAGCAGGACTGTATCTGCTCCTTTGTGCGAGAAGGAATGGGAGGAGCACTGCCAGAGCCCTACAAAAATACCTCGAGCCAGCTACTGGTGTGCATGTTTCTGACCAAATTGTCATAAACCGATTCCATGAGGGTGGCATGAGGGCCTGACGTCCTCTAGTGGGCCCTGTGCTCACAGCCCAGCACTGTGCAGCTTGATTGGCATTCGCCAGAGAACACCAGAATTGGCTGGCCCACCGTTAGTGCCCCGTTCTCTTCACAGATGAGAGCAGGTTCACACTGAGCACGTGTGACAGGCGTGAAACAGTCTGGAGACACTGGTGAATGTTATGCTGCCTGTAACACGATCCAGCATGACTGATTTGGCGGTGGATCAGTGATGGTCTGGGGAGTCATATCCTTAGGCGGGTGCACAGCCCTCCGTGTCATAGCCAACGATACCCTGACTGCTGTTAGGTACTGGGTGAAATCCTCAGAGTGATTTTCAGACCTTATGCTGGTGCAGTGAGCCCTGAGTTCCTCCTGGTGCAGGACAGTGCCCGGCCTCATGTGGTTACAGTGTGTAGGCAGTTCCTGGATGACGAAGGAATTGATGCCATAGATTGGCCCTCTCGTTCCTCTGACCTAAATCCAATTGAGCTCCTGTGGGACGTTATGTATCAGTGCCTCCAATGCTGCCAGGTACCGCCACAAACTGTGCAGAAGCTCACTGATGCCCTGATCCAGGTCTGGGAGGAGGTCCCTGAGGACGCCATCCGCTGACTCATCAGGAGCTGCTCAGACATTGTTGGGAGTGTTTTTATTAGCGAAGTCCATGCCTCTAAGAATTCAGGCCAGAAGACAAACCCGAGGAGGAGCAACTAAGTATTAATTCTGAATTTTTGTTGATGGTTTCATAGTTTTATTCCTCAAATTTTAGTGTTGCCATATTTTTCCTTTACTTGTTTATGAAAAAATATGCCATTAATTAAAATAATCTAATTTGTTTGGGGTGTGTTTCATGAAGCCTGAATATTAAGCTAATGAACAAAGATTGTGTTGTGTCATGATGTCTGCAATTTGTTTATTTGCTATGAAGTAGACAAACTGAATGAACATCCTCTGCGGTGATTCCAGAATTGCAGCGGCACGACCTTGCTTGCCACTGGCTTTTCTGATCCTCATAGAGTCGTTCTCAGACTACAGGAGATGTAAAATCCTGACTGATTTGAAATTCTGTTAGAGGGCGATTCCATGCTAGAAACTGAAAAAATGCTTAATTATATCCCCGAAATACGAGTTTCGGGGATATCATAGTCACCCCATCCGCCGCCGCCGCGTCCGCAGATTTTAGCCGTTAGCGCAATAACTCACAAAATACTTAACATTGTCTTCTCATTTTTAGCATATGGGTAGATAAGGTAGAGAGGATGAACTGATTAGATTTTGGGCAAGTATGCACTCCTAGGTTTGCCACCAGGTGACACTATATATTGAAAAAATCAGTTTTTTTACCATATCTCTGGAACAATTACTTACACAGACCTGAAATTTGCCTCATATTTTAGGTATAGTCAAGGGGAATCTAACAAAGGGGACTTCGAGGATTGGGGAATTTGGGGGATGTACCCCATGCTGTCGGCCGCCAACAGCGTAGGCCTAGTTTGAGAAATGTTTTTAACTGTCTGGTCTTTTATGATTTGTAACCCTGAACACCCAAGTCATTTAGAACAAGTAAGTTTTCTCACTTAAATGACTGCAGAATGGTGATTTGGGGTGGAATTAAAGGAGACATGAAATTTCATCAAATTATCAATTTTCCACAATTTTCAATCAATCGCCTTAATTTCCCGCTAACTGAAATCACTCAGGTTCCTAGTCTTTACATGTCACGTATCTAGAGCAAAGTTTGTCTACTTGCAAAGTGACGGTCACATGAACCTTTGCTTGACGGAGAATGACGGGCTGCATAGTGTCATGTCCCATATGACAGATTGAAGGCAAAAAGTTCTTGCCATTTTTTTTAATTTTTTGAGCTGGAAACTTTGTATTTCAAATCCTCTAGTTTTAGACTAAAGGTACTAAAATGCTTCTGTCTCCCCAAAATTACATTAATTAGTTTTCACATAATTAGCCTAAAAAGTATTGTCCCATATGACAGATCATTGGTACAGTCCTTTACAGAACTGCTCAAACCAAATCTCAAGGCAATTACTTCTCAGTTGGTTAGTTCTGCCTGAAAAACAATAGGTGTCTTTAATTCCTCACTCTGAAACAATAGGGGGCATTAGTGAATGGAAAAATCCACTGAGAGAAGGCAAGTGACTGTTTCAAGGGTATGCTAGTGGCTGTTCAGAGTTTCTTAATAGTAGCAGTCACCGATTCAGAGGTAAGTAATACAGTGAAAATGTTTTGAAATTAAAGGAATTGTTAAAGATATTTGTGAAAGTAACATCTGTCATGTCTGTGTATTTCATTAGTTTTTCTTAAATTAGAAAGACAGAAAAGAGTTGATTGTTTCGACTGTCTCATGCATGAACATGCACTGTGGTTGTGTACATTTTATGCACTTTCAGACTGGCTGAATAAAAATGTATAAAATATAGTACATGTAATGAACCCTTCAAATGAGAAAAGAGCATAATACTTTGCCAACACTTGGGCGAGAACATCTTTGCCCCTGAAAACTCCAAAGGCCCTGAGCCTGAGGGCGCTTTCACACTGGGTATGATTGTTCCATACCGTGCCACAGTACGATTGTTTCCCCTCCCCTCTCCCCCCACTGGTCAGCTTTCACACTAGCGATGTCGTACCGCACCCGAGCACGGATTATTTTATCAAAACTCTGATGCAGAAGGTAGCAGTATGCACCTAGGTGGTTTTTAAGAGCCAATTTTTCTAAGAATCAGGCAGAGGGGTGATATATGATGGTTTCAGATTTGCCTAAAATTTTTGTTAGTGAAAGATGGTTGGTTCAATAGAAAAACTGCAAATTTTTAGGTACCAATACCCTTTGGTTTCTATTTTAGGGGTACCAGAAGGGCCAGGGATTCAGAGATGAGAAATGAGCGCTGAAAAAAATTCAGTTTTCAAATGAAATTATATCAACAACATTATACCGACAACAGCCCGCATTCATTTTCATATATGTCAATCTACTGTGAGTAGGGCTCACAACAATCTGAAAATGTTTGTGGGCTGTCGAGGGCGCATCCTATAGGGGGCACTGCAAGATGATACTTTTGGTCATTGGAGCTGTAATATCAGGGGCATTTCCAGACTGTGTCCTCAACAGCCCAAGATGGTTTATTCATAATATGACACCATGGGACGTCCTTTAGGTAATCAACACAAATTAAGCGTGGGATGTTGAGGGTGCAAGAATATAGGTGGTCCTTCAGTCAGGGAAAAAGTGAAATTTGGCATTTTGGGACTTTTCCTTTGGGGTAGCCCTATATGTCTACTAACTGTGATGAGGAGATTCGTCTGCCCAATTTCTTTGTTTAACCAGAGAGATCCTCTTGTCGCTATATGTGTCAGAACAAAAAAGAGTCGAATAGTTAAGATGTCACGTGATACTCCACGTCCGTGCTCGAGTACGGTTGCTTTCACATTCGGTACGGGTACGGATGACCTGTGCCCAAGTCCACCTCTTCCAAGCGTACTCGCATACCACGCCTGATCACGGTACGCTTGTGTTCACACTTACCAAATAAACCGGACTTAAGGGTCAAGTGTACTCGGATCCGTGCCTGAGTCCCTAGTGTGAAAGCACCCTGAGGCTACATGCAGCATCCAAGTTGGCAATGGAATGATGAACCGATAGCAATTTGTGTTACTAGTAAGTGTGTTTCATGGTTCACATCTTGTCATTTCTCAATCATTCTGAGCTTCATCTAGTGATTTGTGTACTGTTTATTATGGTAGAATTTCAAACTGTGTTCTGAAGAAAAGAAGTTGGTAAATAATGAGGCAGGAAAGGTTGATAGGTTTTTACAGGTAATACTTGTCCCGTATGACAGATATTTTGTCCCGTAGGACAGGTACGGAATTATCACAGAACCAGAGCTAACTGAGGGGACATGAGTTGTTACAAAGTAATCAGTTGTTATTTATTTAGATTTAGCTGTTCAAGTTTCAAGTGCAATAACAGATGAGGGCAGTGCTTCAGTAAAAACCTGGGCTCAATTCAGAGCGTCCCGTACGACAGATTTTTTCTGTCCCATACGACAGGTACCACCTAGAATTTTTAAACCCTGCTGAATTCATGTTTGTTGATTTTTTTTGAATAAAACTGCTGTAACACAATACAACAGACTCTCTTCAATATTTCTTGACTATTTTCCAGAAGTTTTCAATAGCCAATTCACAGAGTTCTTGAAAAGACTTCATTGGAAAAAAATAGTGATTTCTCTGCGTCCCGTATGACAGATCACATTTTTGCTAATTTCACCCCCCAAAAATGGAAATGAATCAGTTTGATCATTGAATAATGTTGAAGTATGGGAACACAATTTAAAGGTCGCAGCCTACTTTAAAGTTAGTCATCATTTAATTTTCTGGATGTAAAATACTGTCTGAATGTCCTGTACGACAGGCATGGAATCGCCCTATACCTCAATTTGCAAACAAGCTCAAACTGCACATTTAGAAACTCGCAGTCCATCATACCATACAAGTTATGATTAAGATCATCTTGCCTGAAAGAGCTACTGTATGCAACAACTCAAGTGACCATGAGGAGGCACAAGGCAGATGTTTAATAAACATGGAGGCGAACAGCTGGCTCTGGTGTGTGCTGTAGTCTGAAGCGACAAAGGGAAATCACCACAAGACTAGAAGATTTTGGATGAGGAAGTGGTTAGGGAAGGTGGGCAACACAGGTTATTTGTTCTTCAACAAAAGCTGGGGGTGAGAATTTAACGGTCAGTTTTAATTTGGTTTTATAACTTTTGGTACTCTATAGCTAGCCTCTCAGTGGCTTAGATTTTACTGTTGCATTTGATACCGTCAGCTCTTAAACCCCGAATGGGATGTTAAAATTTATTTTCTGACAGAATATTCCAGTTTTAAATCCTGAATATCAAAAATGCTTGACATTATCAGGGCTGCCCTGATGAGTCTGCGAGCAGTTTAGGAGGAATAAGACTGGATCTATAAACTCTGTACATTACCAGATAATCTTGGCTGAAGATCGGTTCTGACCAAGGTCTCAGGCTAGATTTCTGCGATTGTTGGGAGGGGTGAGTCGAATGCCAATGTTTTGGCTTTTTTATTATGCCAACAGCTCAAGGACTTTGGTAGACCCCCTGGTACGTTCATTGCACAATTCTGTTCAATCTAGGGCAAAATATGGCCTGATTTTTTACCTGATAGTGGAATGTCTGTTCTGTTATAATAAGGTATATTTCAGATATTACTGAGTTGGCGAGTTATACTTGTTCCTTATAAGGTGTGGAAAGTGTTTACATAAGGTTGCAAGCTCAGAAGTAAGTAAGTAAAACTTTATTTATATAGCGCTCTTCACAGCACGGATGCAGAGAGTGCTTCACAATGGTAAAATGAATAAATAAAAACATAAATAAAATATAAACATACAGAAAGTTCACCATTTACAGCAGGAGTGCATAGATTGCTACACAGAGGTAAAATTAATAAAGAGAAATATAAGTGAAATAAAACATACAGAAAGTTCACAGTGAGGCACAGTAAAACAGCAAAGAGAAACATTGAAAGCAGGGAAAAAATTATGAAAATTGGCTACGTATGGCCGAAAGCCTGTCTGAACAGGTGTGTTTTTAAAAGAAGTGGGAACTGCTGGCTTTTCATTGCAGGTTGAATGTTCTGGCATTAAATAAGCAGTTCCTTTAATGAGTATGTGTGCTGGCTTGTGGAACTCTGTAGAAAAATGGACAAAATTCTAAACTTCATCATGGAGAAAAGACATGTTTTGTGTTTGGAGAGGTTACTGGTGACCACTGATGTCCAAATGCACATATATTGATCAACTCATTCTAAATTCAACCAGAAAATCATTAATTCATATTGAATTTGATGTGAGTTAAATATATGATTATTTTATGATTTGACAGTGTAGTATTTTGAGGGATCTTAGAGTTAGGGGAGCTTCCTGGATAGCTGTCTTATTTGGCTCCTGAGAGTAGGTCATTTAGAATGTAATGCTCAGATTAATTCTACTTGTGGTCAAGGAGTTTATGATCCCAGAAATGTATGGTTTTAACCCCCAGCCATTTTTCAATTCTCAGTTTTATTTTTTAACAATTTCAATGCTGAATTTCCATGAAGATTTTTTAATGTTTGCAGCCCTTTTTCTCTATCAAAATCATGAAAATAAATTGAAATACAATGGAATAATAAATACTTCAAGTGTCTTAACTCAGTTGAGCCATTCCCTGCCTCTCTGTGATGCTGCAATCTTGAATAATAAAGCCTTAAATGAGGTAACACATAAATAGCCAGATTTGGCTTCTGCGCAAAGGGGTTAAAAATGAATACCACTAATGGACTAGAAATAGCTGCCGCGCTTCTAATGGACAGTTAGATCACCAAAGTTCATAGTTCATAGGTATATTCATGAACGTTATGCAATGTTGTCTGTATTCTATGTACAAACCCCAATTCCAATGAAGTTGGGATATTGTGTAAAACATGAATTATAACTGAATACAATGATTCGCAAATTCTTTTCAACCTATATTCAATTGAGTACACGACAAAGACAAGATATTTAATGTTCAAACGGATAAACTTTATTGTTTTTTAGAAAATTTTCACTCATTTTGAATTTGATGCCTGCGACACGTTGCAGAAAAGCTGGGACGGGGCATCAAAGGACTGGAAAAATTGAGGAATGCTCAAAAAACACCTGTTTCGACATTCCACAGGTGAACAGGTTAATTGGAAACAGGTGAGTGACACGATTAGGTATAAAAGGAGCATCCCCGAAAGGCTCAGTCGTTCACAAGCACGGATGGGGCGAGGTTCACGATTTTGTGAACAACTGCATGAGCAAATAGTCCAACAGTTTAAGAACGAATTTTCTCAATGTGCAGTTGCAAGGAATTTAGGAATTTTGTCATCTACAGTCCATAATATCATCAAAAGATTCAGAGAATCTGGAGAAATCTCTGCACGTAAGCAGCAAGGCTTAAAACCACCACTGAATGCCCGTGACCGTCGATCCCTCAGACGACACTGCATTAAAAACCGACATCATTCTGTAAAGGATTTTACCATGTGGGCTCAGGAACACTTTGGAAAACCATTGTCAGTTTACACCGTTTGTCGCTACATCTACAAGGGCAAGCTAAAACTCTACTGTGCATAGCGAAAGTCATATATCAACAACCCAGAAACGCCACCGGCTTCTCTGGGCCTGAGCTCATCATGAAGAGTGTGCTGTGGTCTGACGAGTCCACATTTCAAATTGTTTCCACCAACATTTTTGTGAAAGGAGCAAGCTAGCCAGCGTGCACGGAGTACCTTTTCATAAGCATTATGCAACATTAGTTTGTTAGCTAGCTGGCTAGTCAGTGTTGTCTTAATTTAAAAACCATGGCAAGCTCAACTGTGAATGTGTGACTCATTACAGCATATCAGAGTGATGAAGCTCAGTTCAAACATAAAGCTGGCAACAAACGCAAAATTTACTCAACTCGTTTCATAACTCTCATGTGACACGCTTTCTCCTAAGAGTCTTCATCCCACCTCAGACAAGAATACTTGGATGGCATTGGTCGAAAGCAGTCACATGGCAACCCCGTGTATTCCCATATTACGTCTCCGAGCCCATATACGGCATATCTCCCTTAGTTTCTCTGGAGCAGCCCAAATGACATGCATGCAAAAAAAGTCTTTGGTGGGATAAATTTGTTACACAGTTTGTTAGAGGGCCCATACGCTGACGCCTCGCCCAATAAGGCATTTACTGACCCCATAAATTTCTGTATTGGCCCTCCAACAAATTATGTAACTTATAATATTCATGCATATCCCCGGGGTAGGCTACCGTACCGCACAATGAGTTTGTGTCATTTGTCATGTATGCTTGTATGTCAGTCATGCAGACACAGTTGAGGTCTTGGTGCTAGAAAACTGTTACCCTCTCTCTCTTTAGGCAGACTATTCGTTTTAATAGCCGGATATCATACAAAAGACGCGTAATGTACAAGAGCCTGGTCAAGGGGAAGTGAACATTTGTCCGTCCATTACCAAGTTTATTTTGGACATTATGTTTATCATACACTATAGCAGATTAGGGAAATTATTAAGCAAGGCCAACTTACTGAATTGAAACAAAAAGATTCATCATGCTGCATACCATAAATGAAGTACATTGTTAAGTAACAGTGTCCGTCCGTTACTTCCCCTTGACCAGCCCCACAAGTATTATCATCACCACGCATAATGCTTGAATGCAATACAGATGAAAATGACAGCCATAGTGAGTCGGGATAACGTCACTATTTACAGCGCCCCTAGCGGAATTTCCTTAAAAATGCCCTCTGTTAGAAGTGTCATGGTGCCTTCCATAAGCCTATCAAAAACATCTAAACTAGAGATGGCAATTTCAAAACCGAAGTTCGAACTGATTTAAAACGTTTTGATACTTCCGGTTCCGCCACGTAGTTCGAGAGATGTTTCGAAACATCACGTGATAACCACGGCTACAGGTTTTAAAAAGCCGCAGAAAATACAGAGATATTTGAGGTGTTTGAGGCGTTTTGTTGCGTTGAGCTGTGTTGCGAGAGTTTGTGTGGATTTTGCTAGAGCTGTTCAATATATAATATAGATAGATAAATTAGATAGAGTAGACAGATAAATTGATATATAAACATACATATATACATACAGTACATAAATACTTACATACATACACATACACACACAGTGAGATAGATAGATATTATTATAGATATATAGACAATAATATATATTCTTTCTATGGAGGGTAGAGGTATTAAGAGACCCAGGTCTAGGGCATGGGAGTTTTTTGACTGAAATTCCCAAGATGAGGTGACCTGTCGGCAGTGTAATTCTGTCTTGAAGTTTTACAACAATACTAAATCAATGATTCGGCATCTGAGGTCAAAACATTCCATAGATCCTAACTTGGAAGATGGTAGTGTTGGCTTTGCTGCTACTACCTCTACTGCTGCTTCTGCGAGGCCTGTTGCTGCCACACAATCTGGTATGTTCAGCACTGACAAATGTTTTTGTGGATTGAGCTTTTATTGGGATAAGGGTGATGTGGTTCCTATGTGCAACCTTTGAAACATATTCCCATTCTTATGCCTCAGTTGTAAACTATGTTATTTGTTTTAATAGCCTGGGAAAAAGAACTGGATGAGGCACTAGTGTACATGGTGGTAAAGGACTGTCAGCCATTTTCTGTGGTGGAGGATGAGGGCTTCAGAGGCTTTGTTGGATTGCTGGACCCAACATACTCCTTGCCCAGCAGGAATACTCTGAAATTAATGGTAGAAGAAAAATATAAGGCAACAAAGGAAAAGGTGAAGGAAGAAATTATGAATGTTTCCTGTGTGAGCCTGACATCTGATATGTGGACCTCCATGAGCATTGAAGCTTTCATGGGTGTAACCTGCCATTTTGTGCAACAAAACAAGATCCAATGCCGACTACTGGGTGTGACAAAGTTTCCAAAGTCACGTACGTCAGAGAATATTGAAGAAACCAAACAACTTCTCATTGCTGAGTGGGCCTTCAGAACAAAATAAGATGCATAGTCACAGACAATGCACCCAACATGATTTGTCGTGCTACCCTAATGAAAATTACTCATTTATCTTGTTTTGCGCACACCCAGAACCTAATCACCAAGAAAGCAATTGAAGATACTCCCGGCCTCCCTGATATTCGCTCAAACATGAAAAAAATTGTGGGGCTTTTCAAATCAAGCACCACAGCCAAGGAAAGGCTAGTGTGTGTCCAAGAGCCACTCTGGCTGAAGCATTTCTCGATAGAGGGGAGGACCCTATGGTCTATTGGACCAACAATGCACAGGTCTACCCTCGGTTGTACAAGTTGGCACACGTCTACCTGGGAATCCCAGCAACATCAGTGCCTTGCAAAAGAATATTTTCCAAAGCTGGCCAGGTAATCTTTCCAATGTGTAAATGAGTTACAGCATGTTTGTTTGTTTGTTTTAAAATAAACTTATTTCATTTCAGGTGGTAGAGAAGCTGACTGAGTCCAAAAAATGTGCAGCAAATATTATTTCTAAATAAAAATCGTTGAACAAGATGTTTCTGAATTTAAACCTTTTCCCCACATTTTATTTATGCTTACAATCACAGTGAAGTGCAATACCAACTACACAGAATCAGAATAATAGTTTTTGTCCATTTATTTAAAAAAGGCTGACTTGACACAAACATTCTCAATGAATGAATGAATGAAAACACTTAATGGCAGAATAAACCAACAGTAGCATAGGACCGTCATTCTAATGTCAAACTACAACAACAATAAGAAATCGTCATCGTACAAAAAGTGAATAACTGACTGATAGAGCCTGTGTCAGAACGACTAATTTTTTGAAGAGCTTCACTTCAACGCCAACAATAATTAATGGCGGCAATGACAGCTTCTGCCAGTGGATGACACTGTTGAGCGAGCAAGTTTTGAAATGTTTCGAAACAATGGTTTGAATGTTTTGAAACGTTTCGAAGCTTTGAATTTGCCATCCCTAATCTAAACCATTTGAAAGGATGACCCCATTTGAAAAAAATTCCTACACATGATTGATTTTGTATCTTTATGCAGCTATAGATTGTTTGCAATCACGTGATCCCGATGACACATGGAAGCCAGATGGGGGGCAGGAAGTGTAGAATGCTGGTTGGGAATCGTTGGTCTGTAGTTTCTTTAGATTTTAGCCAGATATGTAGCGTTAAGTAGCTAAATGATTGCAGCCTTACCTATCACGAATGGTCACTACGTACACGAGTGTCATCTGACTCCGCACCACCAGACTTTAAATCGAGGTTTTTAATCCATGTCTGCAGCCATTTCTTTGTGAGCTTTTTACTTTTCTCGCCTTTATCTGTCTCTACCCAGATAGCACACAAACGTCGCACCGATGTCGGCCCGACATATAAAGTTCCATCGCCACGATGTTGCAGGGAGAGCGTTTGCTAATTGCCAATATGTCGCCGAGACGTCGGCATTTAATCTAAAATTATCGCCACACGACGTCTGAATGATTAAAGCTGGAGCGCCAGGGTAGCTAGCCTCTTCATTATGTGACCTTTATTTATTTATGTCGGACCTTTTCGATTGTACTGTAACGTCTGCTGTTTGACTAATTCACCGGACCGTTTAGCTTCTTACAGGATGGCTTCACTGTCCACAACTTTGGCATAGCACAATGCACAACAGGACTGTGGCCGGAACACCAGCAGCGGCAACACACGCACGTCTCTCAACCTCTTGTTCTGCTTCATTCACTCCCAGGTACTCGGCTCAGTGCTGCAGACTTGCCCCAGGTGCGTCGGAAATCCTATTAAACATTACCCCACAGAACAGCACGAACACATCAACACAGGTCGCTTCAGTACATTTTACTATCCAAGTGAAAAAACAATACTGACTTTTAAAAAAACTCAATTTCGTGTGTGTTTGTAATGAAGACCCAGAATTCAGGTTAAGAAACTTTATTTAGCCAACAGATCTTCAGCAAGGACAACAGAAAAATACGATGAACAACGATTAATGCAAATCAATAAATAATAAACAGCAGCAAAACCAGCACCCGATTCCTCCTGACAGCCTGCAGAGGGGGAAAAAAAAGACTATGAGCGCATCATTTTGATATATCTCACGTCATCGCGTACGTTTCATCACCAAATGTGTCAAACTCATGGCCCGCGGGTTGGGATCATTAAAAAAAAAATATTGATTTGATATTTTTATATACAACCCCAATGCGAGATCTCGCAATACTTTTGCGACATTACGCAATAACTTTTCGAGATAATGCAAAAGTTTGGCGAGAGAACGCAATAGTTTTGTGATGAACTATGATCAAGGATGCCTTGATAAACAGAAGCGTACTGTAACGAAGCGATAGCCGACCTTCTATTATCTGCACTAGTTTTGTTGGAGAAAACTGTGGAAATGAAAGGCATACCACTTCTATAATTCATCAATTATCACAAAACAGTGCTGGCTGGTAAATCAGATACACACCGATTTATATTCTGTAGTAGTCCGTGAAAATCACCGCCGTTAACTGATTTATGGCTGGTCGAGTTACCTTTAATACGAGTCTAAAGCTGGCAGCCGGGATATGGGCTCTTACCTGGCACACTCGGTTTGTTCCTAACTCACAGCTTCATTAGCTGTGACAACATTGTCATTTTCTGCCAATTTAATTCAAATGACAACTTACCTGAAAGATGCTGGTGGTGGAATCTCTGTGCTGGTGCTGTGCTGCTGTGTAAGAAGACCGGTTCCGAGTTCCCGCCCACACAACAGCAGGGCGGGGTCGGCCAGCCGAAGCAAAACCGACCTTGCTGAGACGTTTAATGAGCTTGTAAAATACAGCCTTTTCGGCCGATGCTTGTCAGACGTTAGAAACTTTCTAAGGCCGACATCGGTGCGACGTTTGTGTGCTGTCTGGGTACTTTCGGGACTCGAAAGTAGCTGTTATTTTTTCGCGATTTGATCGGTTAGTACACCTGTAAACAGCGCAAAATCTTGGCCACTTCCTGCCCCCCATTTGCAGTTCCTGCTGTAATGTGACGTCATCTGCAAACAACCTATTGAGTGTGACTTGCTGTGCCATGATAATGTCCCTTTAACGTTAACGGACATCCTTTTGAAGTAAATTGAACACTTCACTTTTTGAGTGCATCTGTACCAGCATGCAGGGACACCATCTAACTTAGCTTCAGTTGTTCATTTGCTCTGCATGAGTGGGTCCACAAAATGCCAATGATGTGACTAATATGAAAAACTATACCACTTCAAATAATCCCAAATGAGTTACAAAAAATTAGGCAAGGAAATAACTTGCCTATCAGGTTAAATCGCATTAGACTGTCACTGTATCCAATGACCACCGAAGAAATTATGGTTCAGACGGTTATCGGCAATTACCTAAAACTTGGACCAAAGCTTCTTCGAAAATGAATGTTTCATTAAGCGGAAATGAAATAAAGTTGTTAATGAAATGAAATAAAGTCGGCGTTACGGGGTAATCTGATATTCAAAAATAAAAAGTAAGTGACGTCACCAAATGTTTCGTTTAAATTTTCGAACTAGCCAATAAAATAACGGGGGCGTCACCTAGTGCGGTAATTTCGAACGACGGATTTTTTGCTGTTTGAGATCAACCGCAGGGAGCATTTGCCCGTTTGCAAGACGCGAATTGTCAAGTTTTGACCTCACCGATAAGAATCAAGAGCAAGCTTGCTATTTTTTTCTGGATTTTAACTAAGATGGATGAGGATGATGCAGTTCTAAAACTTTCTCGGCGAGGTAGATTACTGCTATTTTATTCGGAAGCAACGATGACGCTCAATTCAAAGCATAGCCTGTTAGCTTAGTTGCTTGCTAGCGAAATTGATTGGTCATTCAGGTTTAAGCGTTTACACTTGTTTGCTAGCTGTCTTGCATCATGCTAAGTTTTTATTTTTACTAACCAGCTTAGTTAGTTAGCTTTACTAAGATCGGCTCGCCGTTAATCCAGTAAAATGTTTGGTTTCTGTGTTAAGCAAGCTAATATTGGCTTGCTAGGTAGCATGTTGTGTTACTGAAGTTGGAATGTTGGCTAGCGTAAGCCAGCTGGATAGCCTGAGGAGAAGGTGGTTGGCTGGCTAGCCAGGGGTAGTAATCATGCGCATTGCAGGGGACATGACGTTATCCTTGTTTACTTGTTTGTGGTTTTCTTGCTGGCCATGTGCAAAAGCTCATTGAATACGTGCGTTGTGTTGTCTTGCTAAATTGACACTAGGAGCAACGTTACATCTTTGCACTTGGCTAGGTTGAGGTACCGTAAGGTTGCTTGACTTTTCAGTGGTGTATTAGTTCAGAATTCGTAAGCCGCTTTCACACTGGACGCGAAACAAATTTTTCGTACGTCAGATTAAATTCAAAGTCAATGCAAAGATGCGGCGTCTCGGCATTGACTTTGAATGTAATCTGTCGTGCGAATAATTCGTTTCGCGTCCGGTGTGAAAGCAGCTTTAATGTAAGCCCATTGTTGGCGAGTGCGGGGGCTCCCAAACGCAGTCCTGGATACCCATGTCTATGCTGGTTTTCCAACCACAGTGGAAGTTTTTTTTTTTTTTTTTTATAAACCAATTCATTTTTCTTAACCCTGCGCTTTTCATGTGTGATGACTTAAACTCCTGATGACATTGTCAGAATTGGCTGCTATACTACTATAGCATGAATGTGAACATACTGTAAACTGTGCACTTGCACAAACTGCTCAAATGAGACTGGGTTGAATGGGCTGGTGATTTGCGAAAATCCAGACACCTGGCGCCCTATTAAGAACGTCTAATAACGTCAAATGAAATCAAAGACTAAGTAAATGACTATGCGGCAAATCTGCATTGTGTTTATGTTCGAGGAACCAAATTAGGAGGTTATTAATCTCAGTCTCTAGTGATTGCTCTCTTTATGTGATGGTTTGCTATGATGCAAGAAGCCCATTAAGAATTTAGGAGTCGTGTATTTTTGTGGTATTGCAAAGCTATTTCTGGAATCATGTTTATTAAGAAGAGACGTAATCTAAGCGCCTACTCAAGAAAAATTAACTGGTAGAATTAATTCCTTGATCACAATTTGGAAGGAAAAAACCAGTGAACAGGAAGAGACTCCAGGGCTGAGCTGTGCACCCGCGAGATTACAATTAGATCTAACCTTAAAGAATAGCTGTCATAAGTCCATTAAGATCAACTTTACCTTGAAACGCCAAATTTGTCAAGTGGGGTGATCTTCATTCGCTGCATGATTAAAATACTCAATTTGAGTTTGTTGGCACAGCTATCATAAGTCCGAACAACTAAGTTGGTACGCTACTGTAGGCTGTTCAACGCTATGCGGTGCAATTCCCTGCGTGGAGAACATGTATACGGTGCATTTGCTAGCTACTATCTGCTAAAGTTCAATTTGACAAATCTGTACATCTTACCTTCTGAATGCAAATATCTTTTCACTGTTTAAGGTCTTATTTGGAACATTAATCTTATTGCATTTTTACATCATTTCAGTTGAGAAATATGTGTTTTACTGCCCAATTGTACTTTTTGTTCCAAAGAATTGCGGAAGCAGAAGTTGATGGAGTATCTTGCGGCTAAGGGAAGGCTGAAACCGCCAAACCCAAAGTGAGCATGATTTTTGAGTGAATACATTGCAACTGTGTTAGACTATTCATTCATGTTTATCAGAATCCATAGCAACTGTCTGTTAGACTATTCATTCATGTTTATCAGAATCCATAGCAACTGTCTGTTAGACTATTCATTCATGTTTATCAGAATCCATAGCAACTGTCTGTTAAACTATTCATTTATGCTTATCAGAATCCATAGTCTGTGAACACCATAGTTAAAATTTTGTGCAAATGGCAAGTGTCCAATATTCTCTGAATTTGTCATTGTTGATCCCTTATGGTAGCAAAAAAATTGCCCTAATTCATTAACTGCAAACCCAGTTGTAAGTTCCAGCTAAAATCTGGCTAAGCTGGTCTTATGCTGTCTTTTTAAGGCTGGCCTGCCTGTATAGTCAGCTGGATCATGAGCTTTCTCCACTAGCCTAACTTCCCTTACCCACCAACAGTTCTTCTGTGACCTGCTAGAAGTGTCAAAAATGTGGCTCGCGCCGTCATAAGCCATCTTTGGACCCCAGCTGATCTTAATAGTTAGAATTTTCTGTAAGGAATTACATCATATGTCAGTCAGTAAAGACCAAATAAGTTGTGCGAAGAGCAATATTGTTAGCAATGTTAGCCTGGTAAGATTATGCGTAGTTGCAATTGTTTTGCCATCTGAACCTTGCATTTTTCCCGCAGGCCTTACCTGCGAGATGATTCCATTAACCTAAAAAAGCCTGAAGCAAAATGTGGAAGCTTCAATGTAAGTAGATTTATTTTGCGCCTTGTTTGACTGTCAAGATTGTGCTGTGTACAACTGACTAGTAGCCAGTCGAGTAAACTGAACAAGCAGCATGTCTCATACCGTATATTGTGCAGAACCAAGTACAAAACCCAAAACCAGTGAAGTTGGCACGTTATGTAAATCGTAGATAAAAACAGAATACAATGATTTGCAAATCCTTTTCAACTTATATTCTATTGAATACACTGCAAAGACAAGATGTTTAATGTTCAAACTGAGAAACTTTATTTTTTTTTTGCAAATAATCATTAACTTAGAATTTAAAGGCAGCAACACATTGCAAAAAAGTTGGCACAGGGGCCTTTTTACCACTGTGTTACATCACCTTTCCTTTTAACGACACTCAGTAAACGTTTGGGAACTGAGGAGACCAATTTTTGAAGCTTTTCAGGTGGAACTCTTTCCCATTCTTGCTTGATGTACAGCTTAAGTTGTTCAACAGTCCGGGGTCTCCGTTGTCGTATTTTACGCTTCATAATGCGCCACACATTTTCAATGGGAAACAGGTCTGGACTACAGGCAGGCCAGTCTAGTACCCGCACTCTTTTACTACGGAGCCATGCTGTTGTAACACGTGCAGAATGTGGCTTGGCATTGTCTTGCTGAAATAAGCAGGGGCGTCCATGAAAAAGACGTTGCTTGGATGGCAACATATGTTGCTCCAAAACCTGTATGTACCTTTCAGCATTAATGGTGCCTTCACATATGTGTAAGTTGGCCATGCCTTGGGCACTAATACACCCCCATACCATCACAGATGCTGGCTTTTGAACTTTGCGCCTATAACAGTCCGGATGGTTCTTTTCCTCTTTGGTCCGGAGGACACGACGTCCACAGTTTCCAAAAACAATTTGAAATGTGGACTCGTCAGACCACAGAACACTTTTCCACTTTGCATCAGTCCATCTTAGATGAGCTTGGGCCCAGCGAAGCCGGCGGCGTTTCTGGGTGCTTTTGATAAATGGCTTTCGCTTTGCATTGTAGAGTTTTAACTTGCACTTGCAGATGTAGCGACGAACTGTAGTTACTGACAGTGGTTTTCTGAAGTGTTCCTGAGCCCATGTGGTGATGTCCTTTACACACTGATGTCGGTTTTGATGCAGTACCGCCTGAGGGATCGAAGGTCACGGGCATTCAATGTTGGTTTTCGCCTTGTCGCCACGCAGTGATTTCTCCAGATTCTCTGAACCTTTTGACGATATTACGGACCGTAGATGATGAAATCCCTAAATTTCTTGCAATAGCTCGTTGAGGAATGTTGTTTTTAAACTGTTCGACAATCAGCTCACGCATTTGTTCACTAAGTGGTGACCCTCGCCCCATCCTTGTTTGTGAATGACTGAGCATTTCAGGAAGCTGCTTTTATACCCAATCATGGCACCCACCTGTTCCCCAATTAGCCCGCTCACCTGTGGGATGTTCCAAATAAGTGTTTGATGAGCATTCCTCAACTCTCTCAGTCTTTTTTGCCACTTGTGCCAGCTTTTTTGAAACATGTTGCAGGCATCAAATTCCAAATGAGCTAATATTTGCAAAAAATTACAAAGTTTACCTGTTCGAACATTAAGTAACTTGTCTTTGCAGTGTATTCAATTGAATATAGGTTGAAAAGGATTTGCAAATCATTGTATTCTGTTTTTATTTACGATTTACACAACGTGCCAACTTCACTGGTTTTGGGTTTTGTATATATGCATGTATACACTTGAAGATTTATGGATTGCATTAACTAATTAGTGATGTTTGTAACCTGTAATGTCCACGCCAGTGATGTTGTACCATTGTTTCGTATAGCCTAACGAGGGAAAGGAGAACCAGGCAAGAGTACTTCCACGGTCGCGATTGGCGGAGAAGAAGCTCCACCCCTCAGCTGGAGCAATCAGAGGGCCTTTCTCCTCTACTACAAACATGATCTCGCATGCCAACCACCATCCCACCCGTCCTGCTCCGTCAACCGCTGGTGCTGCTAAAGACGTGGCTGCAGCCCTCACAGCCAATAAAGGCCCAGCAGTAACTCTAACAGCCAATAAAGGCCCAGCTGCTCCTCGCGCGGCCAATCAAGGCCCCGCTGCTCCTCGCATGGCCAATAAAGGCCCAGCTGCTCCTCGCGTGACCAATAAAGGCCCAGCTGCTCCTCGCGCGGCCAAAAAAGACCCAGCTGCTGATTGCAGGACCAGTAAGGGCTGCAGGGCAGCTGAGCCAATTAGAGCCGTCTCTGAATCTGTGACATCATTTGGGAATGGTTCCAAAGCAGCCAGAACTGTTACTGCAGGGCCAGTCCCAAGGGCTCCTTCCACAGCCGCTGACAGGACTGTTGCTGCAGTATCTGCTTTAGCTAGAGCAGGTTCCACAGCCCAAACGAGGACGCGGACCATCACCACCACCCAGCCTAAAGCACAGCCTGCTAGGGCCTGGCCTCACACTGACACTCAGTGTAAAGTGCACTCTAACAATACAATTCCTGGCCCAAGCGCCCAGGTAAAAACGCATGCTAACGCAATCACCTCCGCAAGAACAAGCCACATCCAAGCTGCCCCGCCAAAAACGGGCCTGGCTGCACCAGGCTTATCCAAACCGGGCTCCAGCAAAGCCTCTTCAGCAAGACCCAGTCCTACTGAACGTGCACCTGCCCCAAGAGTCCCCAGCCGTCCCGAAGTGAAGAGACCCGGTTCAGGCCTTGCTCAGGCCCAGTCCCACCGTAGTGTGTTACAAAATCCGGCTGCAGGCCAGACGGGCAGGGCTGGACCTGTTTTAAGGAGGACTGAGCCGAAAACCGCAACCAGATCGAAGCTTGTGGAGCAAGAACAGGGTTTCCGCAACGCTACGAAAGCTCCTCTGAACAAACCGCCTTCTGCAGCCGCCAAAGGTCCAGCTCCACAGCCTGTCCTCCAAAAGCAGAGCTCCCAGCCTCCGCGACCAGACCTGAAAGGGGCCGCCTGTCAGCAGGGACAGACAGGAAGCCGTTCCCTGGTCCCGGCCTCTCGCGCAGGCGACGCCAGTGACGGGCAACGAGTTCGTGCACTACAGAGGGCGGTGCGCCAGGCCGTGACTGAAATGAGGAAGGAAGGTGGGGCGGCTGGGGGCAGGGTGGGTGGGGAGGGTGTAGCAAGCAATCCCGCCTGTGTCATGCAGAATCGGGATGGCCCCGCACCTGCGACCAGGGCGCCCTTTACGAGGTCGAACGGCAACGGCAAGCCCCGCTGCAGCGCATTGCGTAAGAGCAGCGCGGTTCTGTCTACAGTTCCTCGGCCCGCCAGGCAGTCATGCCTACCCACTGCAGCCTTTAAGACCCCGGTCAGAACGGGGCCAACCGAGACAGGGCCTGGGCTTATCGGCACCGTCCCGCCCCAGGACAGGAAGATGACTGCCGCACAGGAGGAGCGACTGTGAGTTTACGTAACCCCCGGTACCCTTACACTAGACCCCCATTCATCCTCAATTCTGAATTGAAATTGCACCACTGCTCGAAGATCAAGCGTTTAACTCAGTCAAGGCGTTGCTGGTTCAGTCCGTGCAGAATGCCCCCATCAATTTTAAAGGTCCCCTATCATGTCATCTCGTGTGCAGCCCATTAGCCATTTCAGGCCATTTCTAAATCTGCTCTTTTGTGACATCACATGGTGATCTGACTGCCCAGAGGCAAGAAAGACTGATTAACTTTAGCCAACCAGTTGATTAGTCCGTTCATTATTCTGGATAGTCTCTCCCCCATGTGATGTCACCAAGGACAGACTTTGAAATAGCTTGTAATGGCTAACTCGCAGAGCACCTGCTGACATGACGGGGGAGCTTTAAAGGAGATGGTAGGATTCTGAAGTGGTTCTAAAATTGAGTTCTATCATGTAGAAAATTCACATCTTATAAATAAAGGGCTCAAGTGTTGCATCTGAAGTGACATGATGGTAACCGGTGGTCATGAAACGGGTGGCGTTTTACAGGAAGAAGCTGGCGGAATGGAGGCAGTCGAGGGGCATCACGTACAAGCGGCCCCCCATGCCCGTGCGGTCGCGCAGGAAGACCACGACCGCGGTCCCCCAGCGCTACTGGACCACGATGGAGGAGGAGGACGAGGCCCAGAGTCTGGTGTATAACATCGACCGCTCACTGAGCGACTGCATTAGACTCCTGCAAGAGGTGAGGTGCCCACTTTAGCTTACCTCTCCAGTGCCATCTAATGCAGATTACCCGCGCGTGTAATGTTAAAGGCGAGCGGAGATAAAAATATACTCAGTCCTGGATGTGGTCCATTCTGAATATCCATGTGAAAACACCTTGGAACTATTCCATGAAAAATAACAGAACTGTGGAATGTGCGTTTTCACACTTGAGCAGGAAACTTGCTTTCCAGTTGAATCTGTTTCAAATCGGGATGTGCGTCTGTCAGCGAAATCAACTCCCCTTTCTTTAGCAATTCTGCTGAATGTATTCTTAAACTCTTATTTGTGTGTAAAATCGTGGATGCTTGTCCTGTTCATTTCCCTGCCAATGGGGACTTCAAAATTGAGTGCAACTCACGGTTTTATGGGAGTCAGTGTGTTTGACCGATATAGCATTGCCTCTGGTTTCTTCAAAAGGATCTTAATGACATGTTAAAAAGCATCATGTTTTGGTCTGAGTGATTGGAAAGTCCTGTTTTGGCTGGATCATATCAGCATTGTCCAATCACTTGTGACTGGTGTTGAACTTGAGTGACTTCCTGTGCCTTTTCTGGTCCTGATGGAAGCAACTGTCACTGATTACACTATGCCATTATTACCTCTTCCAAGCAGGTTATGTATTTACTGCCGTTGGTTTGTTCATCTGTGTGTTCGTGCACAAGATCACTCAAAAAGTAATGAACAGATAGCTCTGAAATTTTGTGGGTGGGTTGCTATTACATCAGGGATGGACCCTATTGATTTTAACCAGCAGCGGTCAAACAATATGGCCACCACAGCAACTCAAAATCTAGTGTTGCAGATACCTTCAATTTCTAATGAGCCAGGTTTACTCAGCAACATTTTGACTGTGCTGCCTTCTTGGAGGTTTGCACTCTGAGTGCCTCTAGTTTTTGCTTTTGTATAAGGTCTAGTATTGCTGCTGTTGCCATGAAAATAGCGTCGAAAGAGAAGTTGTCATGATTTGCATGTTGCCGAGGTACGTTGTGTGTTTGTCCTGTAGGGTTGCACCGCGGAGCAGGTGAAGGAAGTGCTCTCCGGAGTTCCCATGGCTAAGAAGTTTGCCAAGTACTGGATCTGTCAGGTGCGGCTGATGGAGCGGGAGGGGGATCTGGAAGTCCTGCCCGTGTTTGAGGAGGCCGTACGAGAGGTGCTGGAGGTAACTTCAGGAAATTACAGGGGGCCAATTGCTGAAATACCCTCCTGCTCCTGATACTCAAAATGTCCCTGAAGTCACAAGATGGGAACAAAACATGCTCATTTTCAGCCCGCTTAGCCGAAAGGCCCAAGGGGCTTATGCTATACTCGGGGTCTTTAGTGGTGGTCTGTCGTGCATGCGTGCGTAAACTTTTGGCTTGTCTGCGCTCTAGCGTCTTCAGTTTTTCACTGATCCTTTTCATATTTTATGTATATATATGGTCATAACGTCTAGACCAAGTTCGATTTTGAGTCGAATCGGACTGATACTTTGGCCAATAGGGGGGCGTTCCATTTTGGCCGATAGGGGGGGCGTTCCATTTTGGCCAAGCGGGCGCAGTGGCTTTGCCACTATTTTTATTTGGGCAATTCTATTGTAATTGACGTGACATTTGGAAACTCTGATGATATAGAAAAAACTATTTCTGCATCCTTATTGCTGTCGCTTGGATTAATGGGAGAGTAAAGAAAATTATGACAAAAAAAGGAAGACATTCTGCATTATGGACGTGAACAGACGTACAGGTATTTAGTGGAGACACCTTTCTAGGAATTCTGCAAACTTTAAAGCGTAATGTAGGAAGTTTAATATCCACATGATGTAGGAGGCCTGGAATGAACATACAACCCCAATTCTGAAATAGTTGGGACAAAGTGTAAATTGTGAATAAAATCAAAATGCAATGACTTTCAAATCACACCAGCCAGTATCTTATTCACAATAGAACAGAGATAACATGGAAAATGTTGAAACTGAGAATTTTTACAATTTTACCCACAAAATGAGCTCCTTTCAAATTTGACGGCTGCTACAGGTTTCAAAAAAGTTGGGACAGGGGCCTGTTTATCATGGTGTAGCATCCCCTCTTCTTTTTAACACAGTGGAGGTGTCTGGGAATTGAGGAGACAAGTTTCTTGAGTTTAGACATTGGAATTTGATCCCACTCTTGTTTAATACAGGCTTCCAGCTGCTGGAGAGTTTTGGGTCTCCTTTGACGGACTTTTCGTTTAATTATGCGTCAAATGTTCTCAATCGGTGAAAGATCAGGACTGCAGGCAGGCCAGATCAGCACACGGACTCTTCTACTACGAAGCCATGCTGTTGCAATAGCTGCAGTATGTGGTTTTGCATTGTCCTGCTGAAATACACAAGGCCTTCCCTGGAATAGATGTCGTCTGGAGGGGAGCGTATGTTGCTCCATAACCTTTATTTACCGTTTAGCATTCATGGTGCTTTTTAAAACATGCGAGTGTCCCGCACCATATGCACTAATGCATCCCCATACCATCGACATACTGGCTTTTGATCTGAACGCTGATAACAGGAGGGGTGGTCTTTCTCCTCTTTAGACCAGAGGACATGACGCCCATGATTTCCAACAAGAATGTCAAATTTGGACTCGTCTGACCACAGGACACTTTGCTACAGTCCATTTTAAATGAGCGTTGGCCCACAGAATCATGCCAGCGCTTCTAAATCATGCTCAACAATGGCTTCCTTTTTGCATGATAGTTTTAGGTAGCATCTGTGGATGGCACAGCGGACTGTGTTTGCAGACAGTGGTTTCTTTACGTATTCCTGGGCCCATTTAGTAATGTCAATGGCAGAATCATGCCGGTGAGTGATGCAGTGGCGTCTGAGGGCCCGAAGATCACTGGCATCCAGTAAAGGTCTTCGGCCTCGTCCCTTACGCACAGAGATTTTTCCAGTTTCTCTGAATCTTTTGATGATTTATGCACTGTCCATGATGAGACCTTCAAAGCCTTTGCAATTTGATGTTGAGGAACATTGTTTTTAGAGTATTCCACAATTTCTTTACGCAAGCCTTCACAGGTTGGAGAGCCTCTGGCCATCTTTACTTCTGAGAGACTCAGCCCCTCTAAGACATCCCTTTTATAGCCAATCATGTTACACACCTGATGCCAGTTAACTTAATTACTTACTAAATGTTCTTTCAGCTGATTCTCTTATATATTAATTGCTTTTTCAGCCCTTTTTTGCGACCTGTTGCAGCCAGAAAATTTGAAATAAGCTCATTTTGTGAATAAAAATGTAAAATGTCTCCATTTCAACATTTGAAATGTTATCCATGTTCTATTGTAAATAACATATTGGCTCATGTGATCTTAAAGTCATTGCATTTTGATTTTATTACAATTTACACTTCGTCCCAACTATTTCGGAATTGGGGTTGTTGAAAATCTGCAGACTTCATAATGGTGAAGTTTGCCATAAAATCCTATAAGAAAAAAGTGATGGCTCAAACAAGATGGCCGACATCAGCCATAGAACTTTCACTCGCTCTTTGTGCAATCAACTTGAAATTTTGCATACTACATGTTGGTCAGAGTTGCTATGAAAATGTATAAGAACAAACTGATGAATGAAACAACATGGCCAACATCAGCCAATCAAATTTCAGTTGCCCTTATACTCAATTTAGCTGTCACCTGTCATCATCAAACTTAATATTCTTGTCAAAGATGTGGAAAAGAGCTATTCTTAAAATTACTTTGATTGGCCATTTGGTGGTGCTAAAGAGAGGTACAGTAGGTCTTGGGCAATAACTTCTAAACCATAGGTTAGAGAAGATTTTTTTTTTTGTTAGATTCTGTGGGTCAAGACCAATCTATCCATGTAAGCCACGCCCACTTTTGTAATTGCAAACCTTCCACCATTTTGAATTGTTTGTGAACCCTTTAATTTTTATCATCATCTAAGCAGTGAGGTCAATTCACACAAAATTTAGGGGCGTGGCCTATATTGATATAAAGAGCTGTATCTCCTTAATGCAATGTCCAATCATTACCAAACTTGAGATCACACATCTACAGGCCATGCAACTTCTTCACACTGAATTTGGTTTACATCCGTACATAGGAGGCGCCATAGCAAACAAATGGTCATGACTCTTCAACCAGTTGTGCGAGCAACTTTAAATTCTGCATGCTTCATAATGGTGAAGATTTCCATGAAATCCAGGAAGAACAAAGTGATAGTCCTAGTCCAAACAAGATAGCTGACATCAGCCGATTAAATTTCATTAGCCCATATACTCTAACTGTCATCAATCAGGAAACTTTATACTTTTGCTAAGGATGTGTAAAAGAGCGATCTTATGCAAATTACTTTGATTGGCCAAATGGTAGTGCTTAAAGAGGTACAGCAAATTTGATTCCAATTGGCCAATATTTATTTGTTTTCAACCATTCGACTGAATGACTCTAATTTTGCAAATTGCATATCTGGATGAGGATCATATAGTCTTTCCAATGAGAAAATAAATCTTTATCTGGCTGCTATTTGCTGCTATTGCAAAGGCACGGCTGTGACGAATCAACGTGAAATATGCAGGGCAAAGTATACCATGTTCAGTTATGTGCCATGAACTAGAAGTTGTTTGAAAAACTTGTACAATTTTTTCCTCACTGCTTCAAAAATGATGATTACCTCATCTTACTTGGACCCCCTAGCTACCGGCTTTTAGTTATATATTTTTTTCCCAACACAAATTACAGAAGGTGTCCTCACTGTCCCGGTGTTGGACCCAAGCATTAAAAATATGACCACTTGTGAGCTTAAATAAAACTAAGGCCTGAAATAAACCAAGTGAGCTCCAGTGTCCATGGCATTATTTTTCCCTTTAAAAATCTCCCTGTATTTTGTTCAGTGAAAGGCACTAGTGGTGAATGATCTGATTTTGGGAACATGAGGGCGGAGCTTGTTTTTGTCTGTCGGTGCAGCCTGTGGATGATCTTCGGGCCGTGGTGTTTGAGGTCCTGAAGAAGAAGGAAGAAGCTTCTGCTGCGGAGGAGGAAGGTCAGTGAAGCCCTGTTTGATCACAGATCCCGAAGCATCTCCTGTCTCTGACGCATCATGTGATCAGAGCTGTGGCGCCCTGCTGTGTTCCTGGAGGTCCTGTGATCTGTATACTTCCATTCACACCCGGGATCTCCCGAGCTGTCCCTCAAATCCAGATCCAGACCCGGTTTTCTCTTTTTCCAGGCAGCTCTATGGTACGAACAGTTATTACCACTGATTGGCCAGACTGTCCTTACACCTGACTCCCAGGTGAAGGGAGGGTGGTAGACCAGCAGCTCTCAGCCCTGGTGGGACTTGATTTTTTTTTTTTTTTTTTTTTTTCCTGATTTGGACCCAAATTTCACAGGTGTAATTCTGCAAAGCAGCTTTTCCTTTAGACCTTTAGCTGATGAAGGTGTGTTTTGTCTGGGTTGATGTGAAAACCTACTGGAGAGTGGATCTCCAGGAACAGGGTTTCATAGTCTTAAACTCATGAAAATGGAATGGATTATAAAGTTAAATGTGAAATGTATCCCGACACTCCTAGTTGGTAGCTTTACTTGCCCTTGTATTGGTAATCTAGTGCCTTGTAGTAGCTTTTGTCAGTTGAAATTGTTAGTTTTACATGCCATTTTTTTTTTTTTTTTTAAAGCGCCTCTGGCAGCGTCGGAAGATGAAGGACTTGAGGTCGAGGAAGAGGAGGATGAGGAGGCCGCTGCCCTCGACCCCGTCACTCCCAGAGCCACATGCGCTCTGATCCGCGGGGCCAAAGATGGCTCCTCTGTGGTCAAATACAAAATTACAGCCACACCCGGGTATGTCCCCAGCTCTGTAATACACACACAGACACACACACACACACACACACACACACACACACACACACACACACACACACGCGCGCGCATACATTTGCACCCCATGCCCCCCCCACCTTTGCAGGTATCAAGACCCTGTGCCAAAATTGCTCTGCTTCCTGTATAACTAATTACTGGAGGGAATTTTAACCCTTAGAGTGCTAAATGCAGCTATTGTGGCTCAATAATGTAAGATATCAAAATCAAAGCTGTTGAAAACCTACCATGTGGCGACTTGTTTAAAAGGGCTCCCACTGGGGAGCTCTTTTAACAAGTTGCCTCCATGATAGGTTTTCAACAGCGCAAGACGATTGTTTATATTTTTTAAAAATTTGTTTCAGCGCTCTAGGGGTTAACACAGATTTTACTGTCTTTGTATGTTAGCGCAAGCCTTCCAACTGTCACATTCCTGCTGCTAACTTGGTCTGTGACTGGAAGTGCTAACGTTTAACTGCACAATGTGCCAAAAGGGAAATGGGTTAATGAAACGTCAAGTAAATTAAAATGGTGATGCGGAACAAATGCATTGTTTTAATCTTCAGTTCAGCCTTTGTATTAAAGATATTGCAAATGTAGTATTTATTTTTTTAAACCATCCATTATAGTGTCTGTATATTTAAAACAATAATACTCTCCCTGCCCATGACATTAGTTATTTTTCTCAGTGTTTCTCAGAATTGGCCCTGGAGCGCTGCAAGGCCCCCATGTATGCTGGAAGGGCCTTGCTCAAGGGCCCAGCATCTGCACCAGTCTTTATTGTGGCTGCTCTTGAGCTTGAATTGCCATTCCTACAGTTCATACAGTTCTTGAGCCAGTAGTAACAAACCTTGCTCCTGGAAATATACAGTAGTGTGCAAAAGTCTTAGGCACATTTACAGCAATTTCGTAGGTCAAATATGCTTGCAAAAATAGTGTTATTAAAAGTAATTACTGAGAATTGTACTATACAGAGCTGTAAACCGTGAAAAACTAAATCAAACCAATATTTGGTGTTACTAGCCTTTGCCTAGAAATTTGGGTCATTTTCCTATTGTGCTGTAGTTTTATAAGATGATTGGCGTTTTGCTTCTTCCAAGCAAAGCTGAAAACTTACCACCGTTTTCCTGCAGACTGTCTCACTTGCGTCTCTCCCTCCAAGTAATCGCAGACAGCCATGATGATACTGACATCAGGGCTCTGTCAAGGCCGTATTACAAAACCAAAACCAGTGAAGTTGGCACGTTGTGTAAATCGTAAATAAAAACAGAATACAATGATTTGCAAATCCTTTTCAACCTATATTCAATTGAATACACTGCAAAGACAAGTTACTTAATGTTCGAACAGGTAAACTTTGTAATTTTTTGCAAATATTAGCTCATTTGGAATTTGATGCCTGCAACATGTTTCAAAAAAGCTGGCACAAGTGGCAAAAAAGACTGAGAGAGTTGAGGAATGCTCATCAAACACTTATTTGGAACATCCCACAGGTGAACGGGCTAATTGGGAACAGGTGGGTGCCATGATTGGGTATAAAAGCAGCTTCCCTGAAATGCTCAGTCATTCACAAACAAGGATGGGGCGAGGGTCACCACTTAGTGAACAAATGCGTGAGCTGATTGTCGAACAGTTTAAAAACAACATTCCTCAACGAGCTATTGCAAGAAATTTAGGGATTTCATCATCTACGGTCCGTAATATCGTCAAAAGGTTCAGAGAATCTGGAGAAATCACTGCACGTAGCGACAAGGCCGAAAAACCAACATTGAATGCCCGTGACCTTCGATCCCTCAGGCGTACTGCATCAAAAACCGACATCAGTGTGTAAAGGACATCACCACATGGGCTCAGGAACACTTCAGAAAACCACTGTCAGTAACTACAGTTCGTCGCTACATCTGCAAGTGCAAGTTAAAACTCTACAATGCAAAGCGAAAGCCATTTATCAACAGCACCCAGAAACGCCGCCCGGCTTCGCTGGGCCCAAGCTCATCTAAGATGGACTGATGCAAAGTGGAAAAGTGTTCTGTGGTCTGACGAGTCCACATTTCAAATTGTTTTTGGAAACTGTGGACGTCGTGTCCTCCGGACCAAAGAGGAAAAGAACCATCCGGACTGTTATAGGCGCAAAGTTCAAAAGCCAGCA
Source organism: Gymnothorax javanicus (assembly GCA_029692085.1). Lineage (NCBI taxonomy): Eukaryota > Metazoa > Chordata > Actinopteri > Anguilliformes > Muraenidae > Gymnothorax > Gymnothorax javanicus. The sequence continues at coordinate 83,879,485 of CM056194.1, read as the reverse complement.
TCTGTGATGGTATGGGGGTGTATTAGTGCCCAAGGCATGGGCAGCTTACACATATGTGAAGGCACCATTAATGCTGAAAGGTACATACAGGTTTTGGAGCAACATATGTTGCCATCCAAGCAACGTCTTTTTCATGGACGCCCTGCTTATTTCAGCAAGACAATGCCAAGCCACATTCTGCATGTGTTACAACAGCATGGCTCCGTAGTAAAAGAGTGCGGGTACTAGACTGGCCTGCCTGTAGTCCAGACCTGTCTCCCATTGAAAATGTGTGACGATTATGAAGCGTAAAATACGACAAACGGAGACCCCGGACTGTTGAACAACTTAAGCTGTACATCAAGCAAGAATGGGAAAGAGTTCCATCTGAAAAGCTTCAAAATTGGTCTCCTCAGTTCCCAAACGTTTACTGAGTGTCGTTAAAAGGAAAGGTGATGTAACACAGTGGTAAAAAGGCCCCTGTGCCAACTTTTTTTTTTTTTTTTTGCTGCCTTTAAATTCTAAGTTAATGATTATTTGCAAAAAAAAAAAAAAGTTTCTCAGTTTGAACATTAAACATCTTGTCTTTGCAGTGTATTCAATTGAATATAAGTTGAAAAGGATTTGCAAATCATTGTATTCTGTTTTTATCTACGATTTACATAACGTGCCAACTTCACTAGTTTTGGGTTTTGTATCTGTATCAACTGTTTTTAATGAAAAAGAAACATTTATTTATTAAACTATTTTTTAAATTGGCATTTGGAATTTCAAATATACTGTACTTTTATCTTCAGCAAAACCTATGGGGAAAACAGAAAGTAAACATCCAGATTTAAATTTAAAAAAATGTAGGGCGCCTAAAACTTTTGCACAATACTGTACCATCCTGTTAGTTTTCACCCCTACTCCATCCAAGAACACCTCATTCTACAGATGGAGGTCTTGTCGAGCTGACAATTGGCTGAGTCGGGTGAGTCAAATCAGAGTAGGCGTGAAACCCTACTAGATGATAGATCCCCTGGAGGGGGGTTTGCTGCCGCTGCACCAGGCTATATGCTCCAAGTTTTTCTGTGTTTCTGCAACCAAACGCAGGGCTCCTCTAATCGCAGTTCTCCAGGATCAAGAACCGCTGGTTTCCCACCTTCCCTTTACCTGGGAGTCAGGTGTGAAGACAGTGTGGCCAATTGGTGGCAAATTGTTCACTCAGTTGCCCTTGAAAGAGGGAACTCCTGGGCTGGATTTGGATTTGAGGCCCAGATTTGGGGAGCCCTGAAATAATGTCTAAGGTTTTTTTGGCATTTGTATGGTACGTGGGGAAAGGGTAGTCGTCGGACTACAGGCCGGCCCCCTCCGGCTGATACCCGCTCTCGCTGTGCTCTGCAGGGGCCGCAGGAGCCAGCAGCTGGAGCCTCTCACGCTGGACGGTCAGGAGGTGCGCTTCTTCACCCCGGTGCGTCGCTCGGTGCGCATCGAGCGCTCGGCTCCCCGCTACCCCGCCGCACTGCGAGAGCACGACCCCTGCGTGGCCTCCTTCCAGGACCTCCTCGCCGAGGAAGAGGGCGAGGTTAGAGCGGAGGAGGGGCAGGAGGCGCTCCACAGCTCCCCGATCTACGTTTACCGAGAGAACGAGGCTCTCAAAGACCAGGTCCAACTCCAGCTGTGCTAGGCTCTTGTAGGGCTGCCAGTGTGTGGATAAGCAGTCCTATTGACTGAGCAGGAGCCAATTTAAGGGGCCCTCAGCTGGGATTGGTCAGTGGAAGCCCAACCTAGTGATTGGGTTGTTCAGGAGTTGTACTGGCATGTCACAGCCTAAGGTCGGTCATACGCAGGTCTAGATGCGCAATTGATAATTACACTAGTTACAGTTGTGCAATATTGTACTTGTTCATTTGACGTAGATTAAGCCTTGTCCTCGGCTAAATCTATTTTGCAACACAGATGCTGTGTACAAAATGCAATATAGTCTAGGACTAGACTTAATTTGTCTGCATTTAACAGCCATGTTGTGAGGATATTTATTATGCAAGCTAGAAGATCAAATTAGCTGCCCATTTTCTGCACCTCGGCTGAAAAATCATACCAGAGTGATTTGATGGTGCAGCGCTTTGCAGGTGGTGGAAATGCATGCAGTCTATGGATAACCACTGGTTTTCCATTTATAAGCGCAGTGGCTTCCTGCTGCTATTAACCCTTAGAGCGCTGAAAGCAACTAATGTTTCTCAATGATGTAAGATATCAAAAAGCTGTTGAAAACCTATCATATGGCAAAATGTTCAAAAGGGCTCCCACAGGGGAGCTCTTTTAAGTAAGTTGCTACATGATAGGTTTGCAACAGCACAAGATGATTAAATTTATATATTTGTTATTTCAGTGCTCTAAGGGTTAATGCATATATCTGTAAGTCACAATGTGGAAAACAGTGCTGTGATTGTCACATATCAGTGTTTCAAATGTAAATATTCTGTGTTTAGATTATAAAATGTATTTATGGATTTTATTATGCATTTTTATTTTGCCTGTTTTAAATGCCTGAATTGACCTTGATGTTTGTACTGAAATTGAAACTGCTTTTTATACTGTTGTGAATGTGTGAATAATAAATGTTTGTATACGTGGGACATAAATGAGAAGTTTTGCTTAATTGTTTCTTTACCTGCACATCAATTAATTCAAAGCAAACAAGTTGCAGCTGCATAACTACGGTTAGTTTATTCAGACAGATTTTGCGCCCAACCCTTCATGTTCTCAGTCGATCAAAAACGAAAATGTTTGAATAATTATTTGGAAGAACTGGCTCTAAATGATGCTTTGGCTGGAAACCTGGTGTGATTGTTTCCAAGGAAAATCAGGTTTTCAAACTTAATTTTCAAGCTTAAAAAATCATTTTTACGTTTTTGTCACATACCGACAAATAATTTCTATGGCGAAAATGAGCGCGAAATTGACTGGATTCAATAGAAACCGGATGTTGACAACTCAAGGTAAGTTCGAACAGCGATATTACTGTAGTGACTGTGCGTAGCTGCAGCTTTAGTCGCACGTCCTGCTATCAACACGCGTATTTTCCTCCCCCGCCCCCAAAACCCCGCACACATCCCTGCTAATGTGAAATGCTAAACCACTGCTACGTTGGGTCACTTCAAGACAGATTTCAAAACGTTTCTCTTCAGGTATTCTGAGTGTGTTGCTGAAGGAAAGGTTTCCTATTGTGCTTATTATCGTAACAGCAGTGATTAGATTTTCCTTGTACGTGGGTTTTTGGACGCCTCGTTTTTATTTATTTTGCTCAAAATGGACACTGCACAAGATTATTTAAAAGGCTTTTAAGTTGGGCCAAGACCAAAATTCATGTAAATTTCAGCAACTAAAAAACTGAAAGGACTGCATTTAGGAGGAGAGCAGAAATGACCAGAAACCGTGCATGAGAAGTAGTTTGATAGGAAATGAAGGACTATTACTGTGGGCGATTTCACACGCAATAGTAATGTGTATGCAGCTTCACAGTTCTGTTTCTGCTAGAGGGGGATACTGGATTGTCTGAAGTTATGTGCCTGAGTGTGAAACCATTAAAGTTATTGTGTAAAACGCAGCATTGCCAAGGCCCAGTGTTGACTGAAAAAGTTGGCTGGCTTGCAGTCCCTGCAACCATAGAGTCTGGTGTCTAAAGTTATGCAAGAAATGAAATACTGTTCAACTTTGGATGCCAAAAAAGTTGGTTGCCACTATCTCCATTATCAAGAATGTTTACTGTGGTTTAAAAAAAGAAACTTTGTAGCTATTAATGTGAATTTTTCAAAATGAGTAATCGCTGCATCCAGGCCTGTGGTGGATTACGCATAATCGGTGCGATTACGATGATTACAAGACATTTTTTAAAGATTACGATTGCTGCCCTCCAAAAATTTGATTACGATTACATTGGTTTAGAATTTATGATTAGGATTACAATCATGATTACAACTGGTTAGACCGGGGCTGCCCAAATCTGGCCTTCGAATCCAAATCCAGTCCTGGTGTTCTCTCCTCCTAAGCAATTAACTGCAGAGTTATTGACACTGATTGGCTAGACCGTCATCAGATCTGACTCCAAGGTAAAGGGAGGGCGAAGAACCAACAGTCCTCGGCCCTTGAGGACCATGATTTGGGCAGCCCTGTGTTAGACTAAGGTTTCTTTGTGGAGATATCTTAATAATGGTACATGTATATTGATGCATTTATATATTTGTAAAATAGCTTGTGAAATGATTAAACATTGTTTTTGTATTGTAGAATTACTTGTGAACTAATAACAACTTGTACAACAACAAATAACAACAGTCCCTGCAAAATTAGACATTACGATTACGGGCCCATCGAAATTCGTGATTACGATTACAATCGTAATCCGGATTACAATCCGACCCCAGGTCTGGCTGCATCCCAGGTTTATGGTTCTTTGAAAATCTTTTGGCGCAGTCTCCAGAAAATTCAATTCTTGCTGTTGGACACCAAGACAAATGCACTCTGATCTTAAATCACTAGACATTAAGTTATTTCTCTGATATCATTTACAAATTTTATCTCATTGGCATGGACTCATTTGGCCACACCTGCTGATAATGAGCCATGAGGTTACTGATTTCTTTTTACCCCTTGTAGTTGTAGGTCAACTTAAAATAGATTTTAGTAATAATCAGTAATATGTAAATACTGTATGAAGCATAATGTGCAAAATGAATTATTATAATATCCACTAATATTCTACTGGTTTACAAACTACCACAGGTAGTTTCAGGCATATACAGTACTTTGAAAAAGTATTTGCCCCCATCCTGATTTCTTTTTTTTTTTTTACTTACGTATTTGTCACACTTAAATGTTTCAGATCATCAAACAAATTTTAATATAAGACAAAGATAACCTGGGTAAATACAAAATGCAATTTTTAAGTGATGATTTCATTTAGGGAAAAAACTATCCAAACCTACCTGGCCCTATGAAAAATTAATTTTCCCCCTTGTTAAATCATGAATTAACTGTGATTAACCACATTTTTTAAATTCAATTTCGCTGGCCACACCCAGGCCTGATTACTGCCTAACCTGTTGAATCAAGAAATGACTTAACCCCTTTGCGCAGAATACAAATAATGCCAATTTTTTCCTGTTACGCATGAACCTATTTAGGCTTTATAACTCAATATGAGTGTGTCACAGAGACTGGCAAATTATTCCAGTGAAGCAAAACATTTGAAAATTCAACGACAGAATTATTTAGAAATTAAATTTTGGAATTTACAGACGCCACCATCTATATCTGCGGAAAGGGGTTAAATGGAACCTGTCTGACAGAGAGAAGTAGGCTAATGATCTCAAAAAGCCACACATCATGCTGCGATCTAAAGAAATTCAAGAACAGATGAGAAACAAAGTCATTGACATCTATCAGTCTGGAAATGGTTACAAAGCTGTTTCTAAGGCTTTGGGACTCCAGTGACCCACGGTGAGAGCCATTATCTACAAATGGAAAAAATTTGGAACAGTGGTGAACCCTCCCGAGAGTGGCCAGCCTACCAAAATTACGCCAAGAGCGCATCGATGACTCATCCAGGAGGTCACAAAAAAACCCAAAACAACATCTGAAGAACTGCCGGCCTCACTTGCCTCAGTTAAAGTCAGTGTTCATGATTCAGCAATAAGAAAAAGACTGGGCAAAAATGGCATCCATGGGAGAGTTCCAAGGCGAAACCCACTGCTGACCGAAAAGAACACAAAGGTTTGTCTCACGTTCGCCAAAAAAACATCTTGATGATCCCCAAGTCTTTTGGGAAAATATTCTGTGATTTGACGAGACAAAAGTTGAACTTCTTGGAAGGTGTGCGTCCCCTTACATCTGTTGTAAAACTAACACAGCATTTCGTAAAAAAAACATCATACCAATGGTCAAACATAGTGGTGGTAGTGTGATGGTCTGGGGCGCTTTGCTGCTTCAGGACTTGGCCGACTTGCCGTAATTGATGGAACCATGAATTCTGCTCTCTACCAGAAAATCCTGAAGGAGAATGTCCGACCATCAGTTCGCAACCTCAAGCTCAAGAGCACTTGCGTTATGCAGCAGGCCAATGATCCGAAATACACCAGCAAGTCCACCTCTGAATTGCTTTAAAAAAATAAAATGAAGGTTTTGGAGTGGCCCAGTCAAAATCCGGACTTAAATTCAATTGAGATGCAGTGGCCTGACCTTAAACAGGCCGTTCATGCTCGAAAACCCTCCAATGTGGCTGAATTAAAACAATTCTGCAAAGAAGCACGGGCCAAAATTCCTCCGCAGCGATGTGAAAGACTCATTGCCAGTTATCGCAAACGCTTGACTGCAGTTGTTGTCGCCGAGGGTGGCACAACCACGAATTAGGTTTAGAGGGAAATTACTTTTTCACATAGGGCCAGGTAGGTTTGGATTGCTTTTCCCTCAATAAATAAAATCATCATTTAAAAACTGCATTTTGTATTTACTCAGGTTATGTGTCTAATATAAAAATTTGTTTAATGAACTGACACATTTAAATGTGACAAATATGCAAAAAAAAAAAAAATCAGGAAGGCGGCAAATACTTTTTAACAGCACTGTAGATACCTGCCCTGTGGAGAAGCCATTTGAATATTATCAGACTTCGCTGTCTTTGTTTGGTATCCTCTGGTACCACATTATTACTATTCTTGCACTGAATTGAAGTATGTAGTATGTGCTTCAAATTAGGCTCTAAATATTTTACTAGTATGGATCTCTTAGTTTAATGTTGTATGGAATGATGTTCATTGTTTTCATTATACTACAGTGCAGTGGTTTCATATTTGTTATTAGTCATTATGCATGACAAGTGAATGGCATATTTATGTCACCTCAAGATTTGTTTTTTTCTTCCTCTTTTAACTGAATGTGTCCACAGGAGTCAACTGGTATTATCAAATGTAATGCATGTTCAAGGTAGATGAGTCCACAATCACTGAGACAGTTCAGTCCAGAATAGTCTCAAGTTCTTGGATAAAATCTGAGTTTTGTGTTCCGAGATGATGATGATGATGATGATGATGATGATCATATGGTATATTTGAAGTATGATCTGTATGTATTTGTGATTTTGAACTCAGCCTGGTGGCTGTCTGTGTGGAACTTGAATGTTGTTTGCATGTCCATGTTTGTGTTTCCTGTAGGTTTTGTGATTTCCTCCCATGGTCTAAAGCCATGCATGTCTGGCTAATTGGATACTGTAAATCACTTGCAGGTATGTGTGTGTGAGTGAGTGGTGTGTGAATGGTGCATGAGTCATGTGATTGATTGGGGAGCTGCCTGGGATGTGTTTTTGCCTTTTGCCCATCGTCAGCTGGGATCAGCTCCATCTCCCCAGTAACCCTAATGAAGAAGAAACTGTTCAGATAATGGACGGATCTGTACACAGATCAGCCACAAGATTAAAACCACCTGCCTAATATAGTGAAGATCACCTTTGTGCCATCAAAATGGCTCCATCTAACTGATGTCACTTGAATTCCCAAACTCAGGGTTTCCCAGCCGAACATTTTTTCCGGGCATAGACTTTATAAAAGGATGGACGCAGTACCCGGGTCTGAAAAGTGAAGCCAATACGGAAATCTCTTTAAATTGCATTCTATTTAATGGCCAGCAGATGGCAACGTCGGTGGTTGCAGAAAGAAATTCAATGCTATAGAAGTCTGAGAAAATGATCCTACCCTCCCACCTTATTTATTATTACCCCGCCCCACCCGAAGGGTAGGGCAAGGGGTATTGTTTTTGGTTCGGTTTGTTTGTGTGTTTGTTTCTTTGTTTGTTTTTTTGTTAACACTTTAGCAGCAAAATTAATGGCCAGATTCACCCCAAATTCAGTTTAGGGATTGCCATTGACCCAGAATGGATGCCTATTGAATTTCAGAAAAGTAGGTCAAAGTATGTGCGAGGGGCGGGGTTTGTTGTGCCTGGCACCACTTGTTTCAATTATGATTTTCCACATTATTTTATGGTATCTATCACAAGTTTCAAGTCTCCTGTCTCCTTCGATATATCATAATTTTTATTTTTGTAAATTATGGTCCCAAATAGACTGGAATAAAGGATAAAGCCAGAATATGCTTTGGGGGCGTGGCTATCCATTTGTCCTCGTCACATACGGTCAGATCCACCCCTCGCTCCTCCCTGGATCTTCAATTCACGCTCTCGTCCAATAGGAATCGCTTTCTTTTTCAAAATGACAAAATGGCGCTGTTCAAATTTCCAAAATCGAGTCTTCCTAAATGGTATATTGAAACCAATGGGTAACGTCACGGTTGCTTCGTCTGTCTTTTTGTACAGTCTATGTTCCCAGGGTATCGCACTCCCTCCACCAGCTTGTCTTCTTCCCACAGTGCATCCTGATACCATCTCTTCCCAGGTAAATGCTGCACATGTACCCAGCTGAAGCACATAATGTGAAAGAAAATGCAACTTGCTGCACCAGGCGACTTTGTTCAACTGCTCCAAGGTCCAGTTCTGAAGCCCAGGTGCCTGTTGGAGGTGCTTTTAGAGGGGGACTGGGCTTAGTGTGTGCGTTTTTCCTGGACAGAAAGGCAAAAAGTGCAATACACAGTGGGGTATGATGTGCTGTCTGTTGTGACTCATTCCTTATGGAAATATTATTGAAATTCTCAGCGACTTGTGCCACGGTCACCCTTTTGTTGATTTGGACCAGTTGGGATGGCCTTCATAGCCCTCATGCATCGATGACCCTTGAGCGCCCAAAACTCTGTTGCTGGTTAATGGTTTTTTTTTTAAGATTATTTTTTGGGAATTTTTCCTTTATTTGATAGTTATGCAGTGTGGAGAGACAGGAAGGTTGGGGAGAAGAATCGGGGAAGACATGCAGCAAATGACCCGAGCCAGATTCGAACCCAGGTCGCTGCAGGAAGGACACAGCCTTTATGGTACGCGCACTAGACCGATGAGCCACCGGGGCGCTGCTGGTTCATGGTTTGTTCTTGCTTGGACCACTGGCAGCTGGTACTCACATCTGCTGACAGGAAGCACCTCAGAAGTCTTGCCACTTCAGAAATGCACAAACCTCTCATCAGGCCGTAATGATTTTGCCCTCGTAAAAGTCGTTCATTTTCCATTTCTCCAATATCCAACATGTTGAATACGAGAACTGACTGCTGGTTTACCATCTAAGACCTACCTGCAGACCTGATAAGATACGCTTTATTAAGCCCCGTGGGGTAATTTGTCCTCTGCATTTGACCCATCCCATAGCCAGGAGCAGTGGGCAGCCACAGAGCAGCGCCCAGGGACCAACTCCAGTTCTAAAGCCAGTACCCTGGTCAGGGATACTGCTAGGCGTGTTCCTATGATGCATGTTTTTGTGAGTGGGGGAAACCGGAGTACCCGGAGGAAACCCATGCGAACATGGGGAGAACATGCAAACTCCACACAGAAAGGCCCTGGATATGTACCGTTGTAATGAAATAATCAACATTATTTGCTGGATCTGTCAGTGGTTTTAACCCTATCATGCCCAGACACAGACATCATTATAGGAGAAATATGACCCAGTAATATTTTTGAAGTATTGAAGGGTAGTATTCAGATCCACTGTTTATCATTAGGTTTTGTGACAGCAAAATACACATTGCTGAACAGAACTTCTTCTAATTCCAGGAGTATCAAACCTGATACAGCCAAAAATCAGCACCCCTCCAGAACTCAACACTCGAAATTTCAAATTATTTATATGCTCTCTACTATCTATAGCTATCCCTTAACATGTATAAGAATAAGTTTTTGTGTAATATTTACCTTGGAATGCCGAACTTCACTGCCAAAGTCCAAGGAAATTCATGAATTCCCATTCGCATGGGAGCTACTACCTTGAAGTGAGTAACTAGGGGAGAGGCTACTCCTGTAATCTCACTTCTTCCTTCCAGGTGGCAGCACTGTGTGTCAGATATGATTCAGTGAGCAGTCGTGGTTGTGTTGCATCTTACCAGGTGGGCATGGTCCTTCAAATTTGGTGTATCACATATGATGCAGGGGGCATTATAGGGTTTTAATGTTTTGGCTCATCAGTGTATGTACTCTTTACTGCCATATTGTGTTGTAAAGAGAGAGATATCACAAGGGTAAGTGATGAACATGCCATTGTCTAGCCGCATTTGACATTGTTAAAAATGTGTGATTATTTAAATACTAATCTTTTAGAATTCCCACTGGCCTGTGTTTGTGTTGATCTAATGGATGGTTGCCAGAGAGAACCTGGAAGCTTAAAATGTAAGACGGCATTGCCAGCCTCATTTACATACTCGCTAGCTGAAGGCCAACATTTTATGCATGAACAAAACAGAGGATTCAGCTTTTTTGTAGCCTTTATTGCAATGTGAGGGCCTTATGTTTGACATGACTAAAATTCTGCTTTTATACTAAGACTGTTTTGACTGACGGACATTTTTAGCGTGAGAGCAGTATCAATTTGCCTTTAAATGCATCATTACCGTCTGAGCTGCTTGTGGAATAAGACAGCGTTTCCAAATTGTAAAACTAGCCCTCTTGCCTGCACAGTTGTTGTTTGCATGCATGTCTGTGAAATGCAGTGTTAAGCATTCGTGTGAGGAATCGGTGTGTGAGAGCGTTTGTGTGTGCGCGTGCACGCATGCGCACGGGCACACGGGCGTGAGAGAGTGGTTGTGCACATTCCCGCCACATGGCAACACGAGCTAAATATAGTTTAGCCTCCTCGCCGCTCACCGAGAGATCAGGGTTTCTGCTAGCAAGGATGGGATCTCCCAAAACGTATAGCACCCCTGTCCATACACTCTCTTCCACTTCCTCTCTGTTCCCCGCAATGTGATTGGCTGAGCACTCTGGCTGTCTGATACCAGGGAACTCCATTGCCAGGCTTGGGATTGGTGAGTTTGTTGCTATGGGCAGTGGTGGATTTAAATTGGAGGTACCAGGGTAGTTGAAAATGGGGGCTGAAGCAGAGATCTATGTGAGTCTGTTCCCCTCTGTCCTCTGTCTTTGTGTTTATAAAATGCAAACGCTTCACCGTGTCGATTAAGGCAGAAGCGCTTTTGAATCGATGCGGGAATCCATCTTAATAGGCACTAAATGCTCAATAAACTTGTGTTTCTCACGGAAAAGTCTTTTATGTGGGCTGCTTTTTTTTTCTCAAAATGATGTGCACGCTTTTTTTTTTTTTGCTCGAAATGTTCAACTCAGAGGACAACTCAAGTTCAGCACTCGAGACACATCTCTACCTCATCTCATCAAAAATGCTCTTTGATGCTGCTCTCAACCTGGGTGTTCGGAATTTATGCAGACCTTGTGCATTGCACATGACATGCTGTAAAGCTTGCCTGTCTGTGAATTCATTGCCATAGCAGTAGCAATGTACTTGAAAAGGTTGCAAGACCCCCCCTTCCCCCCAATTTCATGTGCGTATGTCCCAGGCGTTTTGTGCATCGCTATCTGTCACTGACTCAGTCCGCTCCTCAAATGCTCGCATCAGTTTTGAACATGTCTTCCAGGAGAATTTGAATCTGCTGTAATTAATTGGCTATACCAGACTCAGCAGGCAATCGCATAGTGGTCTTGTCAGCAAGTCAGCTTGCGATATGCCAGTGTTCGGTTCATTCACTAACAATTATGCGTTCATTAACTGCTGATCCGTCTCGGCGTCCTCAGCTGACCTATCCAAAGGGTTGCCCATGGGCCGCGGTCTACTTTCTGCTGGGGGAGGGGTGGCTGTCTGCCACAGTTACACCATGTAGCGTCACTAGAGGGGAATTAACAGGACATTGCTGTAAATGGGCATGTGTGTTCAGTCAACCGAGCCCGGACAAATTGCGGATAAAATGTGAGGAGTCATAAAATGACGTTATGAAGGCTTGAAGTTTTGCATAAGAAATGATAACTCTTGCCAGCTTAATTTCTTTACTCAGAGCTGATGAAGCCAAGTCAGTTCACTACATGCATTTTTTCCTCAATTGTTCGGCTTCCTCTGAAAACTAGTTGGTGCTTGTTGGCCTCAGTTTTTGGGTGGCGGTGAGAGCAGGCATTTGTGCTTCTCTAGGCTGCAGAGGTCAGCGGAGGTTCAGTGTGGTAGGAGCGTAGCTGCTCGGGTTCAGTCACGCGATTGCACTGGAAGTGGGTGCTGATGCATTATTCACAGCAGTGGGAGGAGTTAGTGGTGACTCCTCACTCTCCAGGGAAGGCTGTAGCCATGGGTCCTGACTCTCGCTCCTGCGCAGTTGTCCTGTGATGTCATAACAGACCCTGATTGGTGGCAGGTTGCACTCCCTGGCCCCTGTCTCAGAGAGAGGAGGAGGCCAGTGAGTTGGCTGACAGAACTGCGGGCGGTGTCGCTTCAGGGGCATGGGAAAAAGTCGTCAATTTATCTGGAAGGCTGCCCAGTGTAGTGTTACGCACCCCAGGGCAGTTCCCTCTTCCTTCACAGGGGTGCGAAGGGGGCAGGGTAGGTAACATTGGACCAGTGAAAATGCCTAAAACTTTGGTGACGATAACGCATCAGAAAAGCTTCCCTACTGTACACCAGGCCCAAATGAAAGGAGTGCCATAAGGTCCTGGGTACTGCCTGTTAAAGGGCATCTAAAGTCGATTCCCATTGTTTTTGTTTTTCGGCCAATCAGCAAGCCGCACCTGCGCAAACGAACCGAAATAGAAGAATTATCTACGCAAGTACACAAAACATTGGTTTACATGAATGAAATTGGTCATGTGACAATACAAGATGTAAACAAAAGCAAGTGATTTGCTTGTAAACATTGGACTTTCAACGTCCCGTCAGAGAATCCACTTTAGATGCCCTTTAATGCAGAGCTCTCTTCCTGGTGTGACGGCGGTATCTTATTCAAACATTACTGCAGTGTTAGGCCCACTAGTTTCCCTCAGAGATGGTCTCTGAACAGGGTCATTTGTGTCTCGTATTTGCAATAGCGACCCCTGGTGGTTGATATGTCAGATGAGTTAATCTGCCAAACTTCATAACGACAGTTGTGCACTGACTTTCAGAAGGGAGCATGTTTGTCTGCACTCTGTGCAGTCAATAATGGGGGTTGCAACTTGAGGGAAGAAAAAAGAATAAAGGAAAATATTGGATAAAATTAAATCATCAGAATAGTGCAGTAAACATGCACATCTGTTGGGTACTGCATTCAGTTAGTTCATAAGTACATTAAATCTTTTGGTAACTGTTTTTAGCATCACCGGCCCATTTTGGTCACTATCACTGGGTGTTATCACTCCACAAGAACCATGTTATGCTAGGGAGCTCATTGTTCCTAGCGTTGTATTGATCATTGGATATTTTATACGGACAAATCATTTGACAGCGTACGGTACAATTGAGATTGTTCAAGGAACAGTTCACCCAAATATTAAAAATCTGTCATTATCTTCTCACCTCCATGTCTGTGACAACATGGGTGAAGTTTGTAAATCCATACCACAAATTAGGGGTTTTCTGGAAAAAATCCATGGAAGCCTTTTCCAGAACAACTGAAGTCAATGGGGACCCTGTCGTTAGCATTCTTAGAGTCCAAAAAACCGCCAAAAAATGGCCATGAGATTACTCCACTCAGCTTGTGCAGAATAGTTAAAGTCTTAAAGTCTAAACCACCTATCAGACTCTCAAGACATGTAACATTTTGATATAGAAGAGAAACAACAGATTTGCCCAGCCGAATTTCCATGTCTATGATGTACGCCCATGCATAGCTCTGTAAATACAGGAGTGCCTGGTAGTTCTCTTCAGGCAGACAGCGAATAAATGACGGCATGGCGGGTACACACAATCATGAACTTTTTTAAATATAATAGCCGTGGTAAAAATTATCGCCAAATAACAGCATAATGCAGGGCTTTCCAGTCACAGAGCGATTGTTTTGCTTCAGGAGACTTGAATTTTGCTGCAAGAGCTGCATGGAGTAGTTTTGCAGCCATTTTTGGCTGTTTTTTGGACTCAAAAGAATGCAAATTACTGAGTCCCTATTGACTTTAGATGTTCTAGTCTAGAGAAGGCTGCCACAGAGTTTTGTCTGGTTTTCACAAAATATGTGCTATGGGTTAAGAAATTTCATCAGCGTTATGACTGGCATAGAGGGAAATAGATAAAGACAGAATTTTCATTTTTGGGTGAACTGTTCCTTTAAGAATAAATTTCACAAACTGTAACGCACAGAAGGAATAATGCTTCTTTAATAATGTAATGTTGGTTAACTGGTCTGATGTGCTTCAGATTACTCCCTTAAAGTGATTTTGATGCAAGTTCAGTATGTTGTCTCCACCCACCCATTTTGAATGAATGCGTTCCGGTAAGTGGTTTGGGGACCTGTCCAGATTTTGCTTTCATTTGACGCAAATGATCAGGGCTATTTGGCTGAATTTGGTTACAACCTCCCACATCCATTCAGTGTTAACAGTATCTCATTCACTGAGTAATCGCATGTTTTGTTACCAGGGTTGGGTTCAATTACTTTTTTCAATTACCATTACAGTAATTGTAATCAATTACTTTCGTAATTGTAATTTAATTTAAATTTTTTTTCGAAAAGTAATTGTAATTGTAATTGAACATTCTGTCCAGAAAGTAATTGTACTTGTAATTGTAATTACAATTACAATCAATTGTAATTGAAAAAAGTAATTGAACCCAACCATGCTTGTTACTCATGAAGTAATCACTGATTCTGATATTAATTCAATTGCACATGCAATTAGAGCATCATTTATAGCGTCAGAGCTTCTAAGCGGCCAGTGATGCAGCAGCAGTTGGATCCAAAATAGCCAGGCCCATGTCTGTACCAGAAAAGAGACCTCCCATTTCAGAGAAAAAAAATCTCCCTACTTAGCACTCAAATATTATAAATCCCAGCTGAAGACGACACCTTACTGTTTCTAATAGATTTTTTTCCTAATTTCTCCGTTGATTTAAATGAGTCCCCTTGGCTACAGACAATTAAATTTAAAGACCTCAATATGTTATTTATACTGTGCAAATTACACCTTTGGCTTTTTTTCTGGTCCCAGCTCAGAAACACAATGTGCTAATGAGACACAAGATGTATTGACTAAATTCCTAAACATTTACTAAAGTCATGAATCGTACACCGCAAGGTGTGTGCAACTGTGACATATGTTTCACCGCTCTTTCCCTCCGGAGTTTTCCTAACGCTCGGCCTCAAATTTTCCTAAGCGCACACAAGTGAGCCTGAGACTTCTGGGTGAAGTTTAAAGTCATTGTAAGTAGACATATCTGAGATCCTGGATGGTTAAGCTTTCAAATTTTAGGTCTCTTGCCCCACCTGTGTGTAACCATGGTGGCAAGGTCCTGTCAATCAAAAGGTTTCATTTTTTGGGCTCACTGAAGTGGCTCTTCTGGGGGGAGGGGGGATTTTTCACTTTCCCAAAAAACTATTCACCATGATCCCAATGTTTTGAATGGTAAAGTAAAGTGTAACCTACTATGTCTAAATTACAATTATTGGATTTTGTCATTTCTGTGTGAGAAACAATCATCTAAAATGGCACAAGATTTTTAATTAATCCTTTCCCTCCGGAAACCCACGTCAGTGAGTCCAAAAAAATTTTTTTTTGATTGACAGGACTTATTTAAACTTAACCCAGAGGTGTTCTGCTCTCTTCCTTGCAACAAGGAATAATTAGAATACATTTCTCAGGAAAACTTGGAACTGAGAAGATTCATTCACAAACAGCAAGTAATATTTCAGAGTTCCTCAGCCAAACAACTCTGTAAAATGTTAGGGCATGGACCAGAAAATGATTTCATCCCCCGAACTTTCACCATTACCACTTATAAAGCTGAACTTCTGCTGCAGTCAAATATTTGTAGTGCTCATGCATAGATAACTAACTCATTTGTGCTGTCACACATTCACAATTTCACCTTTCATGCAGTTCACAGTATACCAGTCTAGCATTTTCATTTTAAATGGGCTAATCATGTCCTTACTGTGGCTGAGAAGCGATTGCTGACCTGTATATTTCAACACATCGTGTAATGCCCATGTTGATATAGTTGCAAACCATTACCGTTATACACCAAAACATAATGACCAACTGCCTAATATGCAGTCAGTCTTCCAAGTTCTGCTGAAACAGCTCATACCCACCGAGGCATGAATTCCACTAAACCTCCTAAGGTGTCCCAAGGTATCTGGCACCGAGATCTTTGTAGCAGTTCCTCAAAGTTCAGTGGCTACCATACATCTAAAGGCTCTGAAAAAACCTTCAAAAGCTTAATATCAGACATCCTGTCACATCTAAAGACGGTGTGTCATAAAGTCAGAGTTTTTACTGACTCCATAAAATTTCGCAAAGATTGTGAATCTCGCAAAATGCACTTATTGGTTGTCGACAACATTCAAGTCACTGAAGGCAAAAGACTTTCAAAAATATTAAACTTTTGATTTTATCAGGATGTCAAGACAACAAAAATACCGAGTTGGACCGAGTTTTATGACCACCTTGCACCAAACGATCAAGACGTTGGCCCAATTTGAGCAAAACTCATGATTTTATTCTAATATTGGAAATTTGTCTAGGACAATGAAATTGGTTCAAAAGTCATTAGGTGTAAAGCTGGCATGAGTTGTGAGGAGAGGTGGATATGAATCGAACTAGTTTCAGCGCATCCAACAGATGCTGAATCGGATTGAGATTTGGGGAATTTGGAGGACTAGGCAGCACCTAGAAACCTTCGTCATGTTGTCATGTTCCTCAAACCATTCTGAAATAATTTCAGGAGTGTGCATCATTCTGCCTGGAAAGGTCACAACCCTAATGGAATACTGTTGCCATGAAAGGGTGCACCTTGTCCGCAGTGATGTTGAGGCAGGTGGCACATCTAACTGATTGCCTGGACTTAGGGTTTCCCTGCTGAACGTTGCAAAGAGGAACAGACTCCCTCCACCAGCTTGTCTCCTTCCCATAATGCATCCTGGTGCCATCTCTTCCCTAGGTAAATGGCACACACTCGCCCAGCTGTCCACATTATGTAAAAGATGACTGAACTCATCGGACTAGGCGACCCTCTTCCATTGCTCCAAGATCCAGTCCCACGCGTTTGGCCATCGTAGGCATTTACGATGGCAGACAGGGGTTAGCTAGGGCACTCTAACCTATCTACAGCTACTAAGCCTCATATGTAGCAGAATCTGACGCAACGCATGTTGTGACGCATTCCTCACGTAACAGTGCTTAAAATTTTCTGATATTTGTGCCACAGTAGCCGTTCTGTCGGTTCGGACCAGACAGGGTGGTCTTTGTTGCCCTTGTGCATCGATAAGCCTTAGGGGCTCAACAGCCAGTCGCCGGCCCATGGGTACTCCTCCCTGTAGTTCTATTGGTGGGTGGTCACCACTGCTGACGAGGAGTTCCTGACCAGCCTTGCAGTTCTGGAGATGCTCCAACCTTGTTTTCTGGCCATAATGGATTTGGCCCTTGTCAGAAATCCTCATGTCTGTACATTTTATTTCTCCCAGGTCCAACACATCAACTAAAAGAACACTTTGCTCACTAAATATATTTTAGGCCTTGACGTGCACCGTTTTTACAAGTCAATGTTACTTCATCTCAGAGTGGTCACAATGTTTCGGTTTGTCGTTGTATCTACCGGTGGAACAAACACGTTTACTCACTGTCCCCTCTCTCAGATTACACCAGCTGGGTTTATGAGTCACTTCGGCAGTTATGAATGAGCGTGGTTGTCATAATTAATTCAATATTCAGTCTCATGCTCCGATGCCCCGTTACTTCAATGGGATCCCTTTCATAAGAGAAAAGTTAAATGAATCATATCAGCACAAAATTTGAAAAAAAAGTGTCACCAGTTACTAAGGAGACTGAGACAGGCTCCCCAAATCTGGCCCGCAAATCCAGCCCTCGTTCTTTCTCCTGCAGGGAATTAAGTGAACAATTATTGCCACTGACTAGCCAGACTGTCATCACACCTGACTCCCAGGTAAAGGGAGCGTGAAAAGGGAGCAGTTCTCAGTCCGCGAGAGGAGCCTTACTCTGTGGTTTCCACTCTGAAGCCACTCATGGTCATACGGCCATTTCCTGCATGACATCCAACACTGACGAGGCAGCACAGCTGCTCAGGTCATTCGTACAGCTGTGCAGGTCACCCGCAGTTGTCAACAAATAGCATGCCTTGCATGAGCTCCTTCAGCATGGCCATTCATTCAGGGCCACACTCGTGCGCTCCAGCACGGGGAAGCCAGACTGTTCGGGGCTATTCGAGGTGCGAGTGGTTTTCTGCCGTCACAAAAACACGTTCACGAACATCCATAAATGCATCGTGTGCCCCATGTGTTGTTAGGGTAACCACTTTTGATGATTCACTTGGTAATCAGGCCTTTTCTTGAAAAATCTTTAGGTGCGCAAACATTTGCGCCTGTAAACTTTAATCTTCAACCTTAGGTGCGCATTTATTTGCGCAGCTAAAATGCGATTTTAGATGTGCAAAGGCGCTTTCATAAAAAGGCATGGGTAATTCAAAGCAATTGAGTTAGCTGGGCAGCTGCACTAAGTCAAATCCAGACAAATTCCTTTTAGTTCAGACTGCATTCCTGATATGGGAGGTTTCTGGGTGTAACAGTTTTCTCATCCAGTAAACTCTACGCTTGCTTTGTTAAACTGGGACATGAGCTGCAGATCTACAACATCCACTTACAGCAATGAAAACTACTCTTCCATTTCCTGTGTACACAGTAAAATGTTCAGTGAAATTGAGTCTTACAACCCCTTATTATGCCTCTGCCACACAGTGGGCGGGAGACATACTGCTGTCCAGTTACCCGTCCACCACAAAGTCCATCACAAATATCTAGTCCGTATTACATCAGCTGAAAGAGTGAAGGGATTCTAACGAAGTCAGATATGGTAACGCCTCACAGTCGGTAGCTGAACTGATCAGGTTTTGGACACCATAGGGTCAAAGTTCAAGGTCACATAAGGTCAACCGTATGTGGGAGTCAAAGATTAACTTTTAGGGCGTATGAAGCTATAGCAGTCACATAACAACCAACAATTTGCATTGAATTGCACCTTGTTGGACTCAACTGGACTTAATATCTAGAGCTTGAGAGTCATTTAACACACATTTTCCTTCAATTCAGAAGGACATACATGGGATCTTTGAAAACCTTGGGATCTCCACTTCAGTTTAAATCAGCCTAAATTTCCACAAGTTTGAATATAGCAGCAGTGTTTGATGGATCTACAAATAGGGTTAGTGGTTATTTGACTATCATTGATTTAATGCTGCACATTCCATAGAAGCATGGTTATTTGCAATGCCCTCCCAACCACCCTCTCTTGCCACTCGTCAGCAGTTCTGTTAGGAAGACAGCAGCTGGGGCGGGGGGGGGGTTAACAACTGTTAACCTACTGTCAGCTTTTGTTACCCCTCATTATCTCCACCAAGGAGGTTGAATTTTCTCCCCAGTTTGTCATACGATTTCCATAAGTATATTAGTCGGTTGCGTTAGACATCCGTTTGTCAGTTTGTTAGTTACGCACCCTTTTGCCATCTGTCCTGCACCAATCAAAACAAAACTTGGAGACATGTTAGCATAGGTTACTCACCACAGACGTATATTTTTTTCAGTTTCTATGTCAAAGGTCAAGGTCACAAAATTCGATTTTGGAAAGTTGTCATTCAAAGAAGGACCTTTCATTTATTCGCCTGTCTCTCTGTCTGTTAATGGGATAACTATAAAAGTTTTCAAAGGTTTAGCATGAAATTTCGTAGGATGATAGGTGGTAGTCCAAGTATGAGTTGATTCAATTTTGGAAGTGATCCGGAACACATTCTGAATTTGGAAGAATTGCAATATATCCATCCAAAGCAGGTCTGTGTGATATTTCTGACTGGATAACTCAGCAAGTTAACAACGGTTTGGCAGAAAATTCGACAGGATGATAGGTGGTAGTCTGAGGAAGAGTTGATTTAATTCTGGGAGTGATTCGGCACATATTCTGGAACAAAAAGAACAGATATATAGTGTGGCGGAGGTATGTGCTCTACAGAGTGCCCTCCAGTCAAGGAATATTTTTGCACCTGTTGCCCACTTTTGTCTCCTGTAATTTAAAAAATGTTCCAGCTAAAAATTACACACACCCCCCTCCTACAGATGATTACTGTGTAAATATGTTTAGAGCTCAATCACAATCCACGCAATCAATAACTGAAGACTTCCAGAATTCCATTCCTCATCCAGAAACAGCGAGTCCTGTGCAATGTCACTTTTGACACCAAGATGCAGACAAAAGTTGCCCAACCTGCCCCCACACCCCCTCCTCCTCCTGCACGGAATAGCTTTTCGGACTGAAACACATTCTCAAACCCCAGTCTCAAGATGAAAACTCTTCGCACATGTATCAAGCGAAAGGAGGAGTTTCCGTACAAACTCTACTGCTCAATGCTTGGTCGGTGATTTCCGTTGCAACGCATCTCTCGTCACCTGATCAGCATCACTGCTAGAAGCCATTCATGTAAAACTAAAGAGAACCAGAATTCACCACCGCAAAAAAAAAGACAGCACTGATACCAATTTTGCATCAGACTCCTGATTCCATGACTCTCCTGCCCAAGTGACCAAAAGTATTTGCATGTAGTTCGCTTCATGCATTCAATCCCCTATGCCAAGAGAAACAAACCAATTTCAACAGCTCCGGTTCACAGGGCAAGGTTAGCCTCTACAGGCGTCCAACATTAAAATTTGTAATTTGTAGCAGCGTCGGTTCGCTGCTCGGTTTCCAGGGGTGCCCTTGTAGGTATTTTAATGCTGCACACATGCACCCAATTTGCAAACACTGTGCTCCGCTATGGCGACTCCTTGCGTCCGAGCACTTCCTCCTCCGGGTCTGCTTTTGCACGAGCTGCCAAGCAGAGCTACCATCGTGAAGACCTCACTGCATTCCACTTTTGTTTCAAAGCATTTCCAACTTTCCCGAAAAGCTGACGTCCATTTTCCTCAGCAAAGAATTTTTTTATTACTGAAAGAAACTTGAATAGAGTATTACAGCAGAATACAACATGACTGAAACAGCTGCCATTTCACGTAACACAGTACAGGAAAAAGGATGTTGTTAAAACTCAAATCGTATAAACAATAATAATAAAAAAAACTATTGCTCCCATACAGTTGTATGACAAATTCTTTGCTGTGGAGAAGAAAAAATTAAATTAAAATATAAAGAAAAGATTCACATCAAGCTAAATGGACTGTCAACAGTGATAGTTTTTTTTTTCCTTTTTTTCCAAAGTGCAACAACACGTGGCAAAGAAATTGACACTAAACACACATTCTAACCAGTCAGAAGATCATTGCTTTACTATGTTTCCTTAAATTCTGATATCAATGAGGTACCGATGTGGTTCTGAAGACTCACCTCAGCTAGTAATGGGAAATAGTTATGTACGCCACGAGTTGACTGTTGCCCTGTAAACTCATTGTTGCTTTTCTGTTTTGCTTTCAATATATAGTTTCTTCACAAAAATTAAAATGAAAGAAAACAAAATTAAAAAGGTCTACAGTTGATTAATACCAACAAACAATAGCCAGAATGAGCAATAAATTAACACAAGGCAGCTCCAAACTGGAGCAGGCATGCACAATGTAAAATACTTTTAAAACGACCACTGGAGTCACATTGGATGCCCTCAAGTTATATTTTGTGCTGAATTTATAAGTAGATTGAACTTAAACTCAAGCTACTCATTTTCAAATGGGGAGAGGAGGAAAACAGTTCAAAACCCTTTGAAAACTGGCCTTGATGGCCGCAGTAAGCGAACTAGGTGAAAGGGCCCGAATGTCTTAGGTATACATTCTGAAGTATACAGCGATTTTTCTTATCGTAGAGGTGCCAAACCTTTCCATTCATTCTTAGAATAAAGGAAAGCTTAAGGATAAAGAAAATATAAAAGCCGCCTGGACAAATTCTCTGCATCCCTGCTTAGATCAAATAAGCTTGTTCAGCTAGAATTCATAATGTTATTCATATATATATATAGATTTTCTTTAAGGTATCTAAAAATAATTCTATGCTGGTTTTCAAAGTTATTTTCTTTTAAAGTATAATCTTTTCTGTTTTTATTAACCATCCATCCATGCAACTCTGTCCAAAATACAGCTGTGATCAAGCTTGAAGTGTTCCTCGTACTCAATGCGTCAGTCCGACGGATCTTGTGATGAAAGAATGACTGATGCTGTCTCGAAAGTACAGGTCCAAATGTAGTTAGTGAGTGAACTGACGAGTTAAAAGATTTCGCTCTTTAAGAAAATAAGAAAAAAGTTCCATTCGCGAGTCCTCGTGAACTCCAGTAAGTGACAAGTTGTCCGTGTTCTGGCAGCCTTTCGGAATCGCACGTGCTGCGCTCGGGCCCCGCGTGCTCGTCCCTCTCTCACCGGTTTTCCAGCGACTCCCGTCTACTTCAGCTGCGCGAGCCGTTTAAATCATCTGCTTTTCTCACCGAATAATGAAGCTATGATATTAGAGTAGGTTTCACATTTAAACAGATGCATGAGAAAATGGTAAACGCAGACACAGGCCATTGGTGAAAATTAACTCGGGACAGCACATTACTGTAACAGAATAGCACCATCCGCGAAACCGCATTCGCAAGCTAAGGGCAGGACGACGTGGGAGTAATTTAACCATTTGTTGAACAAATTTGCAGCAATTTTGGGAGGACCTCATTTCCGGTGGAGAATTTTGCCATTTTGTATTCCAGTTCTTCATTGCGTTTAAAGCTGTGCCATCGCTGCTGAGTCGCTAATAAGTAGCGTCTTTAGCTTACTTTAAAATACTGAATTCTATCTTACTGTGTTCGTTACACGTACCGTACACCATTTAAGTTTTCTGCACCAATTTACTATACGCCCGCGCCTCCTGAACTTTCCTCTCGAATTAAGCCGCTTTCACACTGGACGCGACACGAATTTGTCGCACGACAGATTACATTCAGAGTCAATGCAAAGACGCGAATATCTTTGCATTGACTTTGAATGTAATCTGTCCTGCGAAAAATTCGTTTCGCGTCCGGTGTGAAAGCAGCTTTACTTTGGGACCTACACTGGCTGTTCAGCAGCTGCAGGCCGGTGGCTGACAATACACTGGATGCTGGTAAAATTTTTACTCATGTTAAATATAATACGTATACACAATTTTATATACTTTCAAATCTCAATATTACTTAATATTTCCGGTCCAGGTAAAATCTTTATAAATATATACTTTTTCTCAAAAGAATCTGATCTAACAGGCTGCTGTGTTGTGAATATTGAGAAAACTGGAGTTGCTGGTTTAGGAGGGAGATTCAGATTTGACAATAAAAACATTTCAACATTGAAAAAAAAAAATATCTTGACCGACTAGCTAGCTATTTTAGCCAGCTAGTTAGTTAGCTAGCTATCCACCTAAACTTTTAAAAACAAAATTCTTTTTATACGACAATATTTCTCAGTCAAAGGTACTTTATTTACTCCACGAGATTAGTATTTAATGTTCGATTCGTCATGCACGGTAATATTCTCTCTCATTTTGCGTTTGGCTCACGTTGTAGTGAACCTTCAGAATTGCAACTAGCTTGCAAGCTAACCCGCTAGCAAGCTAGATCAGTCGTCATCCACGTCGTCGCCCTCTGATTCCTCTCTTCTTTCGTACATTTTATCCCTCTGTCTCTCTTGGATCTCTTTCATCTCCTCAGCGTAGCGACAGAACGCCCCCCCAAACTTGCTCCACGCTTTGAAGGGGACAGTAATCGAGTTCCTGTAGCTGGGCTTTACCTCGCTGACACGGAGAAAGACCCCGTATTTGTTGGACCCCACGTCAAAAAAAGAACCTTTTGGAGTCCACCATAATGGACGTGCCCTCGGGAAGCTCGCCGTAGCCCCCGGCTCCTCCGCCACCGGCCAGGTCCTCGTCATCTCCTCCGTAGTCATCTATCAGCTTGGCTAGGGCGTCTCGGAATTCTATCAAACCCTGAGCGGGAAGGGCGATGGTCTGCCCGGACTGCATGCCGCCACCGGGCCCTCCACCAATTCCGAATCCAGGCCCACGGTTGACGGTCTGCCGGATCCTGAGAAACCTCCCCCTCTGGTTCTCCTTCAGATCGAGGTAGTATTTTCGGTTTTCTCTAACCAAGAACTCACTCTTCAAGGCCCTCCTAGGCCCACCGTCCTCACCACCAGAGGATTGAGCGATTTGCTCAGGGCTGCTGGGCCCAAGCTGGGCGTAGTGCTCTATAAAGTCTCCCAGGTAGTCACGAAACTCCGCCGCGACTGACATGGAAAGGGTCAGACGACTTTTGGAGCCCCCTGCTCCGACCTCAGCTATCTTGATGAACCTGCCCTTCGCGTTTTGTTTTACATCCAGGTAAAATCGTTTGTTTTGGATGTCAAGACGCTTTGACGCCAGTTCCTGGGTTTCTTGTTCCCTCTGAAAGTGCTGAAACCCGCTGCCACCTCCCCCTCCACCTCCGCCGCCACCTCCTCCACCACCGCTACTTCCACCGCGCTCGCTCCCACTGTCTCCATCCGCCATCTTCGCCACCAGCAGCCAGCTTCTCCCTTCTGCGTATCTTCCCCTCCTGTGCACACCCCCTTCGCAGTTCCGATAGAGTCCCGCCCACTATGCTCTTATTGGCTTTTCATCTGCCAATTACAACAATATTATGCCGCTCTCGCTTTTCTAGTAGGTGGGTTTTTGCTGCCAGTCATTTCGATTTTACGCGATTTAATCATTATAGTTCATAGATTTGCTAAACCACATTGCGAACCATTTCTCTCTACATCTGTTCTGCGATTCGCCTTCTCATCAACTGTGACGATATTTGTCGTCATTTTGTATTTACCCATTGGTCACACTAACCGAAATTCCATGCATCCAGCAGCCCCACTGAAAACAATTCCATTGTCAATCAATCTCGAATGACAATGTAATGTATGTGTCGGTCATTGTGTTGCTCATCTGTGATTGATCTCAATAGCCGTATCAACTGAGCTGTATACTGTGGATTAGGAAGGAATTGCAGAATATAAACCATGCTGCCATGCGAAAAAAATATGCCAGGTCACCTGTAACCTTGTGGACCCCATTTTGAACAGATAATTGCATTCATTAATAAAAATACTTGACTGGAAGTAAAAACCTGCATGCTTTCAGATAAATAGCTACAATCCCGATTACATTCAAACACTCAGTTGGCTCATAAAAAGTAATATAAATTATCTGAATGAGTTGTGTCGCTTGCCCGTAGTGGTCACATTGGTTGGTTACAGTGTCTGTCAACCTTTCAACCAAGTAGGCTCGTGTGCAAACAATTTTAAGTCCATTTTGAGGTGGGGGATGGGATGAGTTGAACAAACACTAATACGATTGGTCAGAACGATTATTCAAACCAACACCAGTCGTTTCTATTGGTGGACCACCAAAGTCGCTATGGTTCTCCTACACAGGCTTTCTAAAAGGGTTTATTGTGTGTGTCCGTTTGGAGGCGAGATTTGTATCCGATTTCTCGATTCCACAATTGAATTAAGGAAACGTTGAAAATGGTAATGTATTAATTTTTCTTCCTAATGTTCCTCGGACTTTTTATCGTGAACAATTTTGGACGGCCAACGGATATCCTAGCAGTTATACTTAGCCATCGCTAGCTGTAGTTGAGTGCCTGTGGCAGATGAGCATAGTGACAGCATTGGTAGTCTGATTTGCCTGCGTTTATTAGCTCTTAACCTAGCGTTAATAAATGCACGAAAACACTGTTGCTGAGCGGGATTAATCATTGAATCAACTCGTTTTTTAAAAACTTTTTGGTGGTTTCGCCAAAAGTTGCCATTGGTGTTCTGGCTTTAATGTGGCTCAAAACATTGAATTGGCTACCGTTATGAGCGCTTTTCGCTAATTTGGATGAAGTTTGCTTTCGTTCGCTAATGCTTTCAGCAATCCGGTGATAACCAAGCTCTAATGTTAATTGGGGAAGGTGGCGAATGGCCTTGAATGGATGACTGGTGTGTGCCTTACTGCCGAGTTAACGTTAATATTTGCTCAGCAGGGTTGCTCTCCTTAGAAATGAATGTAGTCAGTGGACGGATTTGCTACCTTATTAAAATGAAACCATTTATAAGATGAGAATTTTATAGCTTTGCGGTCTGGATCGGTACTTTTATCTTATGAGTAACGTTCAACAATGTGTTGTGGCGGGAAGCCTGATTATTTTTCGTAAACAAGTTAGGGAAAAAAATCCAGTTACGTACAAACTGATTGGCTCACAATTCCAGTAAGGTACAATCTGATTGGCTGAAGTGTCGCTCGGAGCGGAAGCGGTACCACAACTCCGTTAGAAAGAGTAAGCACGCTGGCGGGAAAACGAATTGCTTCTCCCCGCCAGCTAACTGCAATCATTGGCAAGCCTGCGAAATGGATTGCTGTGAGTCGCGTCAACTTTAAGCCGCTTTCACACTGGACGCGAAATGATTTTTTCGGACGACAGATTACATTCAAAGTCAATGCAAAGACGCGAAAACACGCGCGTCTTTGCATTGACTTTGAATGTAATCTGTCGTGCTAAAAATTCGTTTCGCGTCCAGTGTGAAAGCAGCTTTAGTCAATAATTTTTTTTCCCGTTGAGCTGGCTTGCTGCACCCTCAATATTTTCCCGATGAAGTTTTGCTAGTCTGCAGTTTTCTGTTGTAATGCAGCTAGCTAGTTAGCAAGATGTTGATTGTGGTAAATTGTTTGCAGGTTGAAGAGTAATAAACTTTACCTCACCCCGAAATTGCTGTCCTTATATGACCCGGATTAATTGGCTATGTAATGTATTGATCGCTAAGACGATATTAACCTAAAAATCTAAGTAGCTAGCTTCCTAAATATGAATCAAGCGAATTTGTATGTATTGCTACTAAGCTATCGTCGGCAACGTCGAGATGCGTTTTCATTGCTGAGAACCTATTCAGTCCGTTTAAGCTTGTTATGCTTTAGCGTTAACGTTTAATTAACTTCACTTTAGAAATGTGAAGATCTGTATTGAAGAGTTAACAATTGTGCAAGATGACGAAGTCCAGAATTGTCCCATTTTATCTATTTCGCGTTATTATTATGTACTGTTGCTTGGGTGGTTGTGAAGTTGATTTGTCAATTGCAAGCCGACGTTTGCTAGCTTTTTTCACAGTTTGTTTAAAGGTCCCCTATTATGCCACCAGGTGCACAGCTAATTAGCCATTATGAGCCAGTTCAAAGTCTCCCCTGCCTGACATCACAAGGGGGAGTGGCCACCCAGAATAATGAAATCTGATTGACTGCTTGGCTGAAGGTGATCAGTTCCTCTTGCCTCTGGTTACTTCCCCATGTGGTGTCAGGAGGGAAAAGATTTTGAAATGGCTTGTAATAACTAATTGGCTGTGCACCTGGTGACATAATAGGGGACCTTTTACTTTAGCGATATTGAACATTGCTTGAACAGATGCAAACAGTGGTATCTGATATTATTGAACTACATTGTATTTTACGCCTATAAGATAAGCGAGGGCTTTGAAAATTATATTTTTGGTATAACATCGAAATGGCTATTTGAGTTTTTGCTGTTGCACTGTGATTCCTCCAGTGTTGACTTGGTGTGAAGTTAAAGGATTTTCAATTGACTGGATGAGATGTGGCATATTGAATGGAATCCCTTGCCTGTACGAACTGTGTACCACCTGCCGGTAGTGTGTTATAGCTCTCTAACGTCGATAGTGTAAATGGATCTATGCAATCGCCCCTGCACATCCTATTATCAAATTTTTTTTTTTTTTTTTTTTTTTTTGTGGGGTCCATTTGAGCCCAGCATAAAGCCTACAAAAAATATTGTAACAATGTGTAAACCAAGTTTCTCTCTCGGCAACTTTAGGCATTTCTACTGACCTTTTCCACAGCCCAGTAAATGAAACATGACTCTACCCATCCGCCCCTTAGGTGTGAACTGGAAATTGATCATGACTATTGGGGAAGTGAAGGTTAAAGACCCCTCAAAATTGGTTAACACAACCAAAATGACGCTAAAATGATGGGTATATGCAATGGTAGATCTTCGGGGTCAAGAATAATCCCAACCAGATGCATACAATATGTACAGAACAGAATTAGTTTTTTTTTTTTTTTTTTTAGTTGATTGTTTTTTCTTTGAATTAAATGAAAAACGTGCGTGAAAGTCTGTTTACTATGTTTTTAGGACCCGTAAACATTGAATGGGGTCAATTTGACCCCAAAGATAATGGGAGGGTTGAGGCGTTGGGATGAGAATAGGTCTTACCTCCCCCCCTCCCCATGCCCAACGAGTTGCTCTCATTGATTGGACTGATCATGTAATTCAACTACGCTGTTTGATCAGGGCCGAAGTTTTCTTCTGTGACGAGAGCAGCATAAATTAGGTGCTAATTTGATTGGTTAATATTGGGGCTTCTAATGCTGGAAGTTAAGTGGATTCTTAAATCATCCTCTGGAGCTAATTTACAAAACTTTGGGCAGTCATGAGACTCCATTCACGAGGCAGGGGGATAATGGTGATTGCCATTCTTGGGTTTTTATTATAGTTATTCAATGAATATTGTGAAGTATCCTGAAGGCTTGGGGTGTCAAAGAAAATATCTGTAGTTGCTGATCATTTACAGTAAAGTTACTGAATTTAAACTGCATCCACCTTTCAGCTATTGTGGTCATTCCAGTCAGTTGGTGTTACCTCCTTGATTGCTGCAAAGCGCAATTGTAACTTTGGAGTTTTAGCCCGGGACTATAAATTTCATACAGTTATACCAACTGAAGGCTAAAAATGAGAATAAAATTTTTTCTAATTGGACAAGTTATACTGTGACCTCACTGTAGGAAAATACCACGGCATTTTGAGAGGAGGGAGGGCAAATTGCCAAATATATTTCAGCATTGTCAGAAGCAAAGGGGTAACTTTACAACTTTACAGGAAGTCCTCCATCGGTCCAGCCAGTTTCCGTGACTGACACCCAGCCCTTTGGATAATTAACAAAACGATTATAAGAGTCAGGCAGATTGCTATTAGAGGGTGATTAATTCATGACCCATTCGGATTTGTCCAAAATTTTTTGTGATAGATGTTAGAAACGAACAAAAATCACATTTTCTATCCTTAATAGGGTCTGCTTTTTTTTTTTTTTTTTTTTTTTTTTTAAGGGGGTCCTGGGATATCGGGGTCAAAATCAGCCAAAATGGCAAAATCACTAAAATTAGGTTTTTGAATGCTTGTATTTCCGTGCGCCCTTAGTGAGCCAAATTGATTTTCATTTGTGCAAGTCTATCGGGTATGGACTCTCCAAAAATGTGAAAATTTTGGCGGCTGACTTGGGGCGCAGCCCATAGGTGGTGCTGCAAATCACTACTTTTTGTAATTATGCACACTTTCCCAGGGGTTGTGTGGCTTGCGCCCTAAGTCAGCCAAGGTATTTTATGCATGTCATGATAGATCAGCACCTCTTATTTGGATTTGGATGAAAATTACAGCGGCTGACTTAAGGCGCACAAGTATAGGGGGCTCTTTTTGCCGCCGAAAGGTGAAATTACCACATTTTCGCTCAGCGATTTCTCCATGCGCCCTTAGTCAAATTAATGGAATATGGCTCACGTTGTCACTCAGCATCTCTAGTGTCAGTGGTAAAGAGAGTTCCGTGGCTGGTTTCGTTATTAACCCTTTTTGCACCATTTTTGTTTGGCCACTTCACGAAAAAGCCAAATGTGGTAAACTGGGAACTTTCTCCGATTTTCATGAAACTTGCAGGATTTGCTTCCTTTACCAATTCCGCAGCCACCCCGGGCTTACCCTGTCCAGCAGCTGTTGCCAACTGCTGAAACGGATGGGTCAACCGGTTTCCTGGGACCCTTGCCCTTTACTCACCTCACCTAGTGTAAAGGGCACCCCCGTCTAGCGCCGGTCAAAGGACACCTGTTGGTGATCGCTTACACCAACATTGATTTCATCATACAAATCTTAGAACTGACTTCTGATTTGATTGGAAAACCTCTTGAATACATAGCAAAAAAAACTAAAGCCAGGTTTAGCTTCATGGGTTCTTGTGAAAAATGTACGACAAATTCGATGAAAATCAAATAAACGGTTTATGAGATATAAGGTTATTTGAAAGTGCTACTTTTTGCAGTTTATTTCCAATTTTGCCATTAAGTGGCGGCCTATAAACAAAGTGGCTTGCCACACTGCACTCAAACTTACAGAACACCTTTCTCCCAGTTAAGGAAGCAAATCCTGCAATTTTCATGAAAATCCGAGAAAGTTCCCAGTTTACCATATTCGGCTTTTTCGTTGAAGTGGCTCAAGAAAAACGGTGCAAAAAGGGTTAATACCGAAACCAGCCACGAAACTCTTTACCACTGACACGAGAGATGCTGAGTGTCAACGTTAGCTATATTTCATCACTTTTGACTTAGGGCGCATTGAGAAATTGCAGTGTGCAAATGTGGTAATTTTGCCTTTCGGCAGCAAAAAGCGCCCCCTATACTTGCGCGCCTTAAGTCAGCCGCCGTAATTTTCATCCAAATCAAAGTAAGAGGTACTAACCTATAATGACATGCATAAAGTACCTTGGCTGACTTTGGGCGCAAGCCACACAGCCCCTGGGAAAGTGTGCATAATTACAAAAAGTAGTGATTTGCAGCGCCACCTATGGGCTGCGCCTAAGTCAGCCGCCAAAATTTTCATATTTTTGGAGCGTCCATACCCAATAGACTTGCACTAATGAAAATCAATTTGGCTCACTCAGGGCGCACGGAAATACGAGCATTCGAAAACCTAATTTTGGTGATTTGGCCATTTTGGCTGATCTTGACCCCAATATTCCAGGACCCCCTAAAAAAAAAAAAAAGCGGTCCTTATTGAGGATAGAAAATGTGATTTTTGTTCGTTTCTAACATACATCTATCAATAAAAAAAATTCTGGACAAATCCGAAGGGGTCATGAATCACAGCCTGCCTGACTCTTATTAAAACTGGCTCATAATAAATTTAGATTTTTTGAGAAGTTGTCCTTTTTTGTCCCCAATATCATGACCTCTGGGGCATTTTGGGTATTGCTTTGCTATTTTTGCCCTCCATGATTTCCTACCTGACTGCTAGTCTTGATCCAGTGACTCTTTGGTGACGTGTGAAGCTAACAGGCTGGTTTTGCTCGTTTTTTCCCTGTGATTGGGGGACTGGCTCCGCCCCTGTCCTGTACAGGCCGGCGGTAAGGCAGGGAAGGACAGCGGGAAAGCTAAGGCGAAGGCGGTCTCTCGTTCTCAAAGGGCGGGGCTGCAGGTAAGCTCCCCTTATTCTCCATCAGCATTCATGATTGTGTGCACCACTCTCTGATTGGTTTCTTTTGCTCTTGCGCAGTTTCTCATTGGCTCAAGCTGGCCATCAGGGTAAAATTTGGTGATTAAAAAAAAAATTTCAAGGTCACGTGACCCTCAAGGTCAATTTTGAGGTCAAAATATAGGTCAATAATTCATCACACCCAGAGTTACCAGAATGAGCTTAAAAATGGCAGATTTTGATTGTTTGTGTGATTACCTTTCCAACAATACCTTGTTTGTCAAAATCAGTCAAGTAGTTATGGAGATATGGCTATTTTTTGAGAAATATCGGGGGGAAAAAAAAAAAAAAAAGGCCGTAACTTTGCACTGGAAGGTCCGATTAGGCTGAAATTTGAGATTTGGGGGTTTTGGGTCACGACTAATTCACGCACAATTTTGAGTAAAATTGGAGATGGTGAGGTTTAGCTCATTGGGTGATTTGACATGGACCGACCCTTAAATTTTCAACCGAAAAAT
Organism: Gymnothorax javanicus; assembly: GCA_029692085.1. NCBI lineage: Eukaryota > Metazoa > Chordata > Actinopteri > Anguilliformes > Muraenidae > Gymnothorax > Gymnothorax javanicus. Next base: position 83,847,610 of record CM056194.1, on the reverse strand, counting down.
CCAAATCTGGCCACAAGCGCTTGTATCTCAGAGTGTGGGGTGGTGTGTGCAGTTAATGAGTCAAATTTGGTAAAATATCTTTGTGGAAAACTGAAAGCAGCCTCTGTCTTCACCTAGAGACTGACTGGTTAATCGTGTTGTGTCAATGAGAAACTGTAGGCTAATTGGAGTAGAACATCTGAGAGAACTGCAACTGGTGGCGTTAGCCTGAAGGGGGGAATCTTGTGTTTTTGTTTTTTGTTTTGTCCCCCCCCTCCCCCGAGCTAATTCCAGATGTGACTCAGGTCTGGCTGTGTCCTGCCGCAGAGGTTACTCCTGGTAACTGACTGTGCTTTCACGTGGCTGTGTTTAAACTTTGCCCACAGTTCCCAGTGGGCCGTATCCACAGACACTTGAAGACCCGCACTACGAGCCACGGCCGCGTCGGAGCCACTGCTGCAGTCTACAGTGCCGCCATCCTCGAATACCTCACTGCTGAGGTGAAGCAACACTGAGCACCTTTTTCATACTGCAGAGGGGCATTTCCCACAGGGGCTATGAGTTAAACCTGAAATTTTCCAGAAGGGGAGTGTTTGGAATGTTCCCGGGTTTTTCATTTGTGCCATTATCCGGCTAACTCTGTAATTCTCAGGGGTGATGGGAATCCGACACCATGCTGGATTTCCGCTGTGCGGCAATCGGCGAGGGGAAAAAGTAAAATGCAAGATACATGCGTGCAGAAAGATTGCAGACCTAGATGGGCTTTGATAGACCTCTTGCTCTCAACCTATGGCTTTCGCTCCCAACCAGTCCGAAGCATGGATGTATTATTAGAACTGGATACTGAACCAGGGCTGAGACGCACGCCGACAAGGGCTGGTCAAGCTGTTATTGCAAGTCACGTGATGCCATGGGGGGCAAATAGAAATTTTTCCATAGGGAACAATTGGAAAAAGAGACTGAAAATCCGTGAATCTTTTTTTTATTTATTTTTTTTTTTTTGGACTACCACAAGTGATATATATAATCTGTCGATTTTCTTTCTCTTTTAAATCATTGGTGCCTTTTTCCCGGCAGTGACTATTTTTTTTAATTTTTATTCAGGCTATATGAACACCAAGGGGACCTTGTCTCTAAGCACGTTCTCGTAAGCACTGCAGGGGCTGCGGTTCTCTGTGTGTAGCACTGGTCAGGAGATTCCGTGCTGCCGGCTTAAGTTATTACCTAGTCGGTGAAGTGAGCAGGTGTAACGACACCAATGTTTTCATTTATTATATTTAATGAATGGCTTTATGTAGCGACTCGACTGCTTCACCTATCTTTTATGTAACGTTACAGAATATACGATAAGGTAGCAAAGGCTGTTGTTGGTTAACTAAGGTTGGATAACGGGCGTGCATTCGGTAACTATTGAAGGTGACATCCTATAATGGTGTATGTAGCTAACACTTGCTCTGCTTTTTCGCATTAAAATGTTCAAGATGCACCTAAACTGAGTTGTATATTTCTATTACATTGAATATCTCACACCGATTCACGGTACTGTGCTTTGCTGCTTCATGTATGCTGGCTACATACCGAGCTAAGTAGCATTAACTACGTCCATATGTGCACTTTCAGCACGGTGTAAATTCAGCCCAAAAAACTGCACAGCTAATCATTTATTTACCATTGCATGCACATTCCTAATAATTAGAACAGTAGCAGATAGGCATACTTGATGTCGTAACTTTTCAGCATCAGTTAAGATAAGATACTAAATAAGTATCTATTTCATGTATGCACCAAACTTGCATGACAGCACTGCACAAACAGTCACAGTATTTAGTTCAGCCTTTATTAGCTAGAAGTGTTGAATGGGTTGGAAACGCTGGACAAGATGAGATGTGAGCGACACACTGCTAGTGAGCAGCATCAGTGTACGGGAGTGATGCTGTGGAGATTTGCTGATGCGGCTGAACTCCATCTGCGCAGAGAAAATACGAGGGTCCCAGAAGAAAGAAACAGATGAGAGCGAAACGAAGATCGACTTAATGTACATTTTTAACTGGGTTGCTTATTATGTGAGGAATTACGAATTTCCTGTATAAGGGGAAGGGAAAAAATTCCGTATTCAAACTCCATTAATATCGAATAAAATCAGCACTTTTTCGGCTTACCTTGATGTTTGAATACCCAGGTAAACATTCGGGTGTGTAAAAACGTCAAGCGTACATTTAGTCAAGAAAATTTAGAGTTTAATTTCTAGTACTGATAAACGTGGTAATGGCATATAATGGCAGCAGCTATGTTACTGATGACACATCGGGTTGCGAGGACATGCGCAACATATGCATTCGCGATATTGAATATTAAAATTCTAATGAATGGTGTGTGCACCCTGCGAAGGATTGGCGAGCTGTCCAGGGTGGGTCCCTGCCTTTCGCCCAGAGTCAGCTGGGATGGGCTCCAGTTCCCCCGCGACCCTAGTAAGGAAGAGGCGGTATGGAAAATGGATGGATTTAATGAGCTTTGAACATACGTACGCTAAAAGTAATTTTGCTTGTCAGAATAGGCCAAATACTTTAAGGCCATCTACTGTAAAACTTATCAGTTCATAAAGCACGGGCAGTGCTCAGTGCGGTTGGGTTATCCTCTTGAATCCATTAACAATAGAGGAGGTTGCAAGCTAACAAGCTCAAAACGTTTCACTTTCTACAAATGCATTTAGGTTTGAACTGTGTGGAAAACAAGATTGAACTGCCATCTTATAGAGCAGCAAGTCGACTGTTATGCTGACTTTGTTTGCGACATGGTAAATAATTTTATTTCCCTGTTAAATAAAAATAGTTTATCAACATTTTATATCCCTATATATAAACTGTTTTTCCAAACTATCTTTAAGCCTTGAGTGCTACGTTTATTTATTTTCAAAAAAATGTCTTGCATGTTTCAAAAGTTTAATTAGTTAGTTGGTAAGTTCGAAAAATCATTCTAGATATGGAGTTAGCCGTCCGATGTGAATTCAACAGCAGTGGAAAAATAAGATTTTCTGTAATAATATTGTGCTGAAAATTCTGATCAATCCTTATAGTGGTGTCCATTGAGGAACTTGGGTTACTAATCCAAGAATAACCCATCATGAACCGAGCTTGACTTTAGAGCCATTGTTTAGGCCCTGATGTCCTAGTTATGAGGCAGTTAAAGCCCAAACCCAGTGTTATTACATCACTGTTGAAAGCTCAGCTCATTCTTCCTCATGCCGGCCCACAAAATGCAGGATGTAGGCCCATCAACGACCCATTCCTCATGACCCAGCCTGAAGAAAAATTTTCAGGCTTGAGAATTTTTTTTGTAATCGCCCCTGAATTCTGCTTTTTGAAATGCCCTTAAGTTTCAGTACAGTGTCAAAAAAAAAGAACTAGATTATACCTAACTTAGAATGGCAGTAACGGTGCCTTTATAGATCCAGTAATGGTGTTGGACTGTGGAAAAGTTTAACTTAATTTTTGGTCTATGTGCAGTTTTGTCCACACTAATACATTTTCGTATAAAAATGCAAAACTATCGCAACTTTTCTCTTGGCATCCATGCAACTCTGGCATTTTCAAACCCCTAAAACGAAGACTTTGGAATACAGTTCTGACCTAGTTTTGGTTTGAAAACTCTGGGATTGCGTTTTGGTGTGGTTGGGCAGGGCTGCGTTTCCCAAAAGCGTAGATGCTAACCAAGTAAGCAACTTGCATAGTTCGTCCATTCGCAGTCTGCATAGTTCGTCCATTTGCAGTCACTAGTTACAACTATCCAAGGTAGCATCTGTGCTTTGGGGAAACCTACCCCGGGAACGGAGACTTTTTAATACAACATCGCAGTATAGACAATCTGCTTCATGTTTACATCAACATGCACATGCCCAGTGTACGCGAATGGGTTTGCAGGCGTGTTTGTGTGGACGGAGATTATTCCTGAAACCGTGCTAAAGTTTGTTGAGGAAGACCGTTTTTGTTTTGAAACGGTTTTTTTTTTATTTTTTTTTTTTTATATAAACATAATGAAAATGTCTTGGTGTTGACATGACTTAGCCAGCCAGTTGGTGAAAATGAAAACCTACAAGTGCGCGCTCAAATTGCGCTGACTGACTTGCACACGTGCAGTGGTCTTCTGGGACTGGAATAGCCCACCTGTGGCGTGGCTACGGATGTCTTTGATTTTGATTTTAGGATGAAGGCCATTGGCTCAGAGATGCATGTGTGTGTTACAGGTGCTGGAGTTAGCAGGTAACGCCTCTAAAGACTTGAAGGTGAAGCGTATCACTCCACGCCATTTGCAGCTGGCCATCCGCGGGGACGAAGAGTTGGACTCCCTCATCAAGGCCACTATCGCTGGAGGAGGTTCGACTGACAACACACGCGTTCACGCACATACACATTCACACATGGATTTGTAGTGTGATTACCCTACATCGGCAATAGTTGTAAAGGCTAATGCGCGCTCATTCTTGCACAGTGATGACCTCGTATCCGCACCAGTCTTGGAGCCTTAAACGCATTGAAGGTTCAGGTGTATATACAACCAAAGGCACAAACTGCGATTACTCCACATATGAATGCCCTCAAACTCAAGTTTAGTCCTACAGTATTCGAATACGCGCACTCGCACATTCACACATACACACACGCGCAGCTATTACCGCATTTTGGCATCAAACTGAAAGGCATTCAGACAAGCATGGCACGCTCTACCCCACACCCCCACACACGTGCACATATTGTGTTTTCATGTTTTGGGGGAACATTGAATAAACTTCCATCCATTCCCTAACCGCCTGGCCCTTACCTTAAATATAAAAATGCCGAATGCCATCCTTAACCTTAACTTCACCCTAACCTTAATGCTTATCCCTACAATGCCTCCTTTATCTTGTGGCCACTGAAAAATGTCCCCCGTGAGGATTAAAAAAAAAAAAACTGTACTCCATCACTCGTGGGGACATTTCGTCCCATGAATAACAAAAGGTCGCAAGTGACATTCCTTGGTCCTCAATACTCGAACGCTCACACACACGTCTAACTCTAACCTGTGTTTGTCTCTACAGGTGTCATCCCTCACATCCACAAGTCCCTGATTGGGAAGAAAGGGCAGCAGAAGACTGCATAGAGACCAGCTGCACCTGCTCTGTGTCGCTGATCTCCTGCTCTCCACTGAGCAGAGATCACATCTTTTTATTATTTTAAAAATTCTTTTTTTTTTTTTTTTTTTTTTTTTTTTTTTTTTTTTATTGTAGCTTAAGATGAGTGATTGTTAGACATTGCATTGTAATATTTCAGAAAAACAGGAAAAAAAAAAACTAGAAGGGTTGAAAGGCAACAAAAACTGTTATTTTAGATTGTTTAAAGACATGCGTCACCTTTTCATGTTGTGATCACAAATTTATTTGATTGGCGAGGGTTTAAAACTGTTTTATACTGGAAAAATGGAATTGTTAAACCATTTTTTATAAACAAAAAGCCTTTTGTGTTCATTTTGTTACATGCTTTCCTTTAGTGAGAACACGTTTGATTGCGGTGTCCTTTAATATTCTACGTTTAAATAGTGCAACATTGGCTGCCAATTCTGTCAATTTATAGTTTTTTTCCATCTCTGACACATTCGAGACAAATGTCTCTACTACAGCTGAGAGCCATCTGACCAAATATAGTTTATAGTGATAATATGACCCAAATCTCTCACTTAAAGGAGCTGTCACAATTACTGCGCACGCTCAGAACTTGCATCGTAAGGTGATTCTGATACAGTGCAAGTCATAATCTGATTCCATCCTTGCCAATCCATCTTCCTTTTGCATTGTATTTTATATATTTTAGTTACTCCGTCATCAAGCTAACAGGTGATTTGTTACTCTGGCTTTTTATATTAAGGAGTTTTTGATGGAAATTCAAGGATTCAAAGCACTGTGTAGAGCTTTAGTCAAGGGATATGAAGAATGTAAGCTGGTTGCTATAGCCAATAATCATAGAAGAAAAATACCGAAGAAAAATACCCTCTAGATTTTGACTTGCAGTTGAGCAGATTTACTTTTAAGTTGTGAGCATGCACAGTTATTGTGACGCAGCTCCTTTAAGTCATTGCAATTACAATTTTTAGCTGAAATATTATTAGAAATTATCTTTCTGCAGGGGCCCTCTGGAGAAATTGCCTGGAATAAACAAGTCCAGGATTCCTCTAATGCCATTAGTCTGTGCTGTTGTAACTTAACCCAGTTGTACCTGTAACAGAATTTTTTTAAAATTCTGTGGTTGCACATTTTCTCTGAGCTTACCCAAGTGCAAATATGAGGAAGTTTTTTTTTTTAATTGGTCAGACCATGTGGCTGAAAATATTCAGTCTCCATTGTGGTGAACTTGGTCCTTAGGCACTCAGGACCAAAAAATGTCCTAAAATGACTAAAAGTGAAGGCTTTTTTTAGTTTGCAGTTCACACATGCAGCTGAAGTTCATGCCTATAAATTTCATGAAAATGGAAGCAATGAAAGTTGCTTTGAAGTATTTTGCCAGACCGAGTGAAAATAGTTGTGTGCAGTGATGATTATGCACTTAACAAAATTAAGATGAATCAGAAACCAAGTACTATTCAAGCATTTATTTCATCTAAAATTGGGTCATGTAGCTAAAAGTAAGCAAGCAGATATTGTGAAAACAACAATGTCTTTCTGAGAGAAAAAGTCAATATCTTGTGTGGCCACCCTTTGCTTTGATTACTGCATTCAATCTTTCGGGCATAGTTCGTGTGTGTGTATATATGTATGTATATATATATATATATATGTATATATATATGTGTGTGTGTATATATATATATATATATATATATATATATAAAAAAAAATTCCAGATTTGTTCATCATGGTATCAAGGAATTCCCAGATTTGCTCGATTGAATTCAGGTCTGGACTTTGAGCAGACCGAGTCTTTTATGTCACCAGATGTTTCGTTCAGATAGAGAATTCTAGCACAACTTACAGTGCCTGACAAAAGTCTTGTCACTTTTCCAAGTTGTAGGAACAACAAATAATAACCTGACTTGTAGTTGATCAATTGGAATCAAAAATGGCTTATATGAAAGGCAAAGCCCTCTAGATTATGCGAAATATACCAACATAGAGTTTTGTGTCATTGATTAAGTTTTATAATTTGTACAGAGAGGTCAGATTTTGCTTGGACAAAAGTCTTGTCGCATTGAAAAAAAATGTGGAAATTATACATACTTTATTTTGAATACACAAATATGCCACTATAATATCAGAACATAAAGCCATGGTGCCTTGGAAAAAAGAATTAGTATTGCGTATGACTCCCATGAGCTTGGAGGACTGCATCCATACGTCTTGGCAATGACTGAGATAACTTGATGATGAAATCATCTGGAATGGCATAGAAAGCAGTCTTGCAGGACTCCCAGAGTTCATCAAGATTCTATGGTTTCATTTTCCAAGCCTCCTCCATCTTACCCCTGAAATGCTCAATAATGTTCATGTCAGGTGACTGGGTTGGCCAATCCTGGAGTACCGTCACCTTCTTCGCTTTCAGGAACTGTGACATGGAGGCAGAAGTATGAGAAGGAGCAGCAGTATAAGTAGGGCAGCAAGAACTTCTTGATATTTCAGGCTGTTGATGTTGCCATCCACTCTGCAGATCTTTCTCACACCCCCATGCTGGATGTAACAACAAACCATGATTTTTCCTCCACCAAACATGATTGTTTTCTGGGAGAATCTTGGGTCCATGAGGGTTCCAACAGGTCTTGTACGGCGACTGGCATGCAGTTCAATGGATGATTCACCAGAAAAATAAACTTTCAGCCACTTTTCCAGTATCAATCCTTTCTGCGAGCTGTGGGCCTTGGCAAATGCAATGCAGGTTTTTTGTTTTCTGTTTAATGCAGACTTCTGCGTACTAATTTGGCTATGAAAACCACTTTGAGAGAATTTGACAAACTCTTGTAGATACCGGGATTTTTTGGTGACATTTCCTCATGTAGCCGCTGTAGTTGAAGAAGGGCTAGCCTTGTACAGTTGAAGCAACAAACGGTCCTTTCAAACAGTTGTCATACCGGGGTCTGTCTGACCTGCGCTTGCCATGAACGTCACCAGTTTCTTCAAATCTTTTTCTCATCCCCTCCACTTGACATTTGGATACATTAAAGATGTCTGCCACCTCAGCAGCAGACTCAGTCTTCAGGCTCTAGATGATCAGCACTTTGGTCTGTGGTTGAATCTTTGGTATGTTGTCAGAGGTCTAGTCGCACCTCATATGAAAGTCTGGTGTGCTGGGGTTATTTCTATACACATCTGGGAATGTGTTAAATACAGTATTTGTCATAGGTTAAACTCTAATCTGCGATTTTTTGCATCATCTGAAGAGACGACAAGACTTTTGTCCTAGCAAAAACAGATGTTATGGGCTTAGCCAAGCTGTGAACATCAGAACACTTTTTGACGGTTTCATTTTGCACCAAATTATTAATGTGAAAGCCCTTGACATTAAAATGGACCATTTATTGTAACAATTGATTGGTTAGAAATAAAGTTATATGCTATTTTTAGTTACTATGTCCTTATGCGACAAGACTTTTGTCAGGGACTGTAGAAGTGTGTTTAGGGTCATTATCTTGTTGAAAATAAAATCCCCAACCAATTAGTCTCTTTCCAGATGGCAACGAGTGCCTCACAAGGATGCTTCTTTTGATCCATGATTGTCGTTTTTTTTTTTTTTTTGGCATCCAATCCCACCCGAAGCTGGAATGCCCAAATCGAGAACTTTGTACAAGCCTTGCTCGTATGCGACCCCGTGTTGCCAGCTCGGGAGAGAGACCTTTCGCGGCTCTCCTTCGAAGCACGCGCCTGATCTGATCGAAACTTACGGTCATTGGTTGAAATTTCGCAAGGTCAGAACGAGGGCGGAGGATACCCGAACATGAGCAAACTTAGAATCTTACTGAAGAGCGCCCGGCTGGCCAACAGGAGGCGCTTAACCATAATATTACCACCTCCATGTTTTACTGAAGGGATTTAACGGTAATTTTTGAAACGTTCTCCAACTCTGCGGCACACAACTTCTGTGTTTGGATGAGAAAATTTCGAATTTTGATTCCTCGGTTCGAAGGACTTGACTCCCCAGTCATTTGGTGCCCAATCCTTGAATTTCTTGGCAAATGATGTTGCCAGCTCTTGGCAGCAACACAACAAATCAGACCATTTTCACACAGGCGTCTTGAAACAGTAAATCTTGATACTTTCATCTTCATCTCTTCACCTATGGCACTGTTAATTTGATCTCAGAGCTCTGAGTTTTTGACCACAAATTTTTTTTTTTTTAAACACTTGTCATTCACCGATAACAAACTTCGGAGGCACTTCATTTGCACCTTTATTGCCGCTAGTTTTGAGCAGACCAGTCTCTTTAAAATGCTTGATGATGTTTCTTGCAGTACCATGGCAGCATTTAACGTCCTCAGAAATTTTTATAAGTGACCATTCAGCATCATGTAAGGCCACAATGCGACCGTGGACAATCTCTGAGCTCCTTCCGTCGTGCTATCATGTTTAACACTGACACTGCTCAAAGTTAATTTAATCTTTTTCACTGGAACTGACCACTGGAAGTAATTTGGCAGAATAATGTTGCCTCAAACCAGTTTAAACATTTTATAGCATCAATAAGCATGGAACGAGCCTTCAAACATGCATTCATGCTATGCCACAGTCAAATAAAATTGTCTTAAAAAATTGATGTTTTCAGCGTTTTTATTACCCATATTTTTACCTCAATATACTTGTGGGAATGATTTTTTTCCCCTCATTCAATAGTATTTTTAAACACACTTTCACCAAAAAATTATAGAGTAATATATTGGGACTCATTTTAGATGAAAGTTGTGTATAATCATCAATGCACACTGCTGCTTATAATCTTTATTCGGTCTGGCCCATGAGCTGCTTTCATTTGTATGGAATATACAGACATGGTGTGTGGCACAGTGGGCATCACTATTGCCTCGCAGTAAGGTTTGGGGTGTGAATCTGGCCGGGAGCCTGTCTGTGCAGAGTTTGTATGTGTTAATGTGGGTTTCCTCCCCCAGACAATAGATATGCATGTCAGGTTAATTGGAGAATGGAAATTGCCCATAGGTGTGAGTGTGTGAGAGAATGGTGTGTGTGAGACCTGTGATCGATTGACGGGTGTACAGGGTGTGTCCCTATCTTTCGCCCATATTTAACTGGTATAGTCTCTAGCAACCCCACGGCTTCAGCGAGGAAGAAGCCGTTTGGATGGACAGATGTATGAATATAGGTGCGAGTCTAATGTGGACTGAAGACGGGAAAAAATTCCTTCGTTTAAAAGGTCATTTCAAGACATTCTGTACCACTAATACAAATATTAAAATGAAAACTGGTATCTTTCTGAAATTTCACGGAGCGCAAACTCATCTTTTGCGTATACTTATCTAGTGGGAATTTTTCAGTTTCTATCAGATAAAACTCAATTGTGTATATGACTTAATTCCAAAAATCCAACTTAAACTATTGAAAATATTTTTTCATGCGATTCACAAAAATCGAGTTTAAACATTTGGGTTCTAGTTGCCACAGTATCTCGAAATAATATCAGGACCGATCAAAGTTGTTCTATGGCATGTTTGCTCATTGTACTAAATGCAGTTCTTGAGCGTAGACTGCATAAGAAGGGGCCTGGTCTCTTTCCATAACTTCCGTCAGTGTTCATTCGGTGAAAACGTTGGAGCATTGATATCAGAGCAGTTTCGTTTGTCGCCCTCTTATCTGTAGTCGCTATATGCGGGGAGAATAAATATAATTTCTTCAGTAAATTTCGGTTGCAGTACTAACAATTCGCGTTTAGCATTGACATGGCTGTTAGGTGACGTGTAATCAGGGGCGTTTGTCCAACATCATTTCGCGGGGTGACTCAGGGCAGAATTAGGGGTCCCGCAAAACTGAGGACTTCGACTTGATTCTCCAAAGCTGGCGTGTGGATGCTGAGCCAAAAGATGGGGATCGATCTTAATGATGTCGTGTTCCACCCGCTTCCAACTCCGCCAGCTCCAGACCTTAGGCTTCTCGTGTTTCCGGAGCGGAGCCATTGGTGGCTGGGTCCTGCAGGAACGCAACTGTTTCCCCATCTGTGCTTCCGTTTCTGAAACGTGCCCTTGTTGCCATCGATGATTTTCTTCATTGCACGTGAAACAAGATTAGCACTCGGAGAGCGCAGACCAGCGCTAAGGCCAATAGTCCAGTCTTTGATACGCTAATCTGTAAGCGCAGCTGTTAAACACTGCCGGGCCAAAAAAAAGAAGTCGCGCTCTCAAATATTAAGTTTGAACCCCCTGTAGCTTTGATTGCAGCGCAAACTCGTTGTGTCTTTGTTTTGACATCCTTATGCAACTTCAGAACATTTATTTTCAATTACAGTTGCATTAATTTTTGGCTCGACAGCTTGTCTTCACTACCAAATTGTAGTATCACTGGTGACTTCTTCAGAACATCCCAATAGCTTTCAGTGTGATTAAGGTCAGGACTTTGTGGTGGCCAACTCGTGTTCGAAAAATGATTCCTCATGCTAGTTTTCCTCATTCATTGTTTTGCAAGATGCAGGCCAATAATTTTCCCCCTTCTGAAATACTGACATTTTTTTTTCCGCCACCAAGGGATATGTCTTCTGACATGATTTTCTAAGAAATGGAAGCTACCCTTTTGGGCCTCATTCACCAATATCTTCCTAAGTAATTCCTCCTTAAATTGTTCTTAAAAAAGTTCTTATGAAAACTCTACGTCAAATTCACGAACGTGTTCTTAACCCGCTGAATCGTTCGCACTTGCGTTCTTAAATTGAAGAATGCCATTCGCCTCGTAAGTACACAGCGCGTGCCAGTTGTCCCTAATTAGCATACGTAAACGCCCACAAATGCCCTTAAAAGATCATGAAATGGAAGAGCCGTGTGCAGATATAGACTGAAGTCACAAAATCGATTGCCTGAGGGAAAGTAGAGGAAATTCCAAAACGGAAATCTAAAAACGGAGCACCAGAATCAAAACGCAAATAGTAGGTCTGAAGTGGAGGTACTGCTGCAGGAAGTGAACCGCAAACAAACGGTGAAATTTAGTGGTGTTAATTCTAGGTGTAAGATCACACACAAAAAAGATGCATGGGATGCAGTTACCCTTTCTGTGAATGCTCTATCTGCAGAGGGGTGCACAACGGAAACTTTTGACTTGAAATTTGACTCCAAAAATAAGTAAATAAATTTAGAATTTAAATGAAAGATGCACGACATTGGAGCGGGGATAGCTGACGAAGAATTGTCTGAGCTGGACCAGCACATTGGGGTTATCATTGGAGGTGATGGCGCTATCAGGTGTGCCATCAGCTGAGAGTCGGGACATAGACCTGGGCCCCGAGTGAGCGCCTTCATCTCTTCCTTGTCCATCTCCTATCTAAAAGAAATCAGAGGGCAAAGTATTTTTCTCTGATAATATACAACCCCAATTCCAAAACAGTTGGGACAAAGTGTAAATTGTGAATAAAATCAAAACGCAATGACTTTCAAATCACACCAGCCAGTATTTTATTCACAACAGAACAGAGATAACACAGCAAATGTTGAAACTGAGAAATTTTACAATTCTATCCACAAAATGAGCTCATTTTGAATTAGATGGCTGCTACGGGTCTCAAAAAAGTTGGGACAGGGGCCTGTTTACCATGGTGTAGCATCCCCTCTTCTTCTTCTTTTTTTTTTTCTTTTTTAAATTTGGCATCTACAATCCCACCCGAGTCTGGAATGCCCAATTGGTGAACTCTGTACAAGGCTTGCTCGTATGCGACCCCTTGCTGCCAATTCAGGAAAATGTAGAGAGTTCGCGGCTCTCCTACGAAGCACGCGCCTGTCAGCCTGCTGCTTCTTATACACTCACTGGTTGAATCTTCACAAGTTCAGAACGAGGGCGGAGGATACCCGGACATGAACAGGCTTAGAATCTTCCTGACGAGCGCCTGTCTGGCCAACAGGAGGCGCTTGAGCAACGAACAAGGCAACTATCATTTTCCCTTCCCGGCAGCCCCTTCCCAATTTGCAACCCTGTAGCGCAATAGCCAATTAAGCGCTACTCTGAAAAAGCTGCCGACCACTGCTGGCTGCTATGAGGCAGGGATCGAACCCATGACATGATAGTCACTTCTGCTTCGCAACTCGATGCTTTACCGAGTGAGCTATCCGGCAGACCATCCCCTCTTCTTTTTAACACAGAGTGGAGGTGTCCCAGCATTGAGGAGACAAGTTTGAGTATAGCCATTGGAATTTGATCCCACTCTTGTGTAATAAGGCTTCCAGCTGCTGGAGAGCTTTGGGTCTCCTTTGACGGACTTTTCGTTTAATTATGCGCCAAATGTTCTCAATCAGTGAAAGATCAGGACTGCAGGCAGGCCAGTTCAGCACACGGACTCTTCTACTACGAAGCCATGCTGTTGTAATAGCTGCATATGTGGTTTTGCATTGTCCTGCTGAAATACACAAGGCCTTACCTGGAATAGATGTCATCTGGAGGGGAGCATATGTTGCTCTAAAACCTTTATATACCTTTCAGCATTCATGGTGCTTTTTAAAACATGCAAGTGTCCCATGCCAAATGCACTAATGCATCCCCATACCATCAGAGATGCTGGCTTTTGAACTGAACGCTGATAACAGGAGGGGTGGTCTTTCTCCTCTTTAGTCCGGAGGATACGACCCCCTTGATTTTCATCAAGAATGTCAAATTTGAACTTGTCTGACCACAGGACACTTTGCCACTTTGCTACAGTCCATTTTAAATGAGCCTTGGCCCCCAGAACAGGGCAGCGCTTCTGGATCATGCTCAACAATGGCTTCCTTTTTGCATAATAGAGTTTTTGGTGGCATCTGTGGATGGCACGGCGGACTGTGTTTACAGACAGTGGTTTCTTGAAGTATTCCTGGGCCCATTTAGCAATATCAATGATGGAACCATGCCGGTGTGTGATGCAGTGGCGTCTGAGGGCCCGCAGATCACAGGCATCCAGTAAAGGTCTTCGGCCTTGTCCCTTACGCACAGAGATTTGTCCAGTTTCTCTGAATCTTTTGATGATGTTATGCTCTGTCGATGATGAGACCTTCAAAGCCTTTGCAATTTGACGTTGAGGAACATTGTTTTTAAAGTATTCCACTATTTTTTTACGCAAACCTTCACAGGTTGGAGAGCCTCTGGCCATCTTTACTTCTGAGAGACTCAGCCTCTCTAAGACATCCCTTTTATAGCCAATCATGCTACACACCTGAAGCCAGTTAACTTAATTACTTGCTAAATGTTCTTTCAGCTGTTTCTCTTATATATTAATTGCTTTTTCAGCCCTTCTTTACCCTGTGTCCCAACTTTTTTGAGACCTGTTGCAGCCAGAAAATTTGAAATAAGCTCATTTTGTGGATAAAAATGTAACATGTCTCAGTTTCAACATTTGAAATGTTATCTATGGTCTATTGTAAATAACATATTGGCTCGTGATCTGAAAGTCATTGCATTTTGATTTTGTTGACAATTTACACTTCGTCCCAACTATTTTGGAATTGGGGTTGTAATTTATAACGAGTGTGTAGGTCTAACTTGCAACATTGTGTTTAAAAAGAATACCTGCCCAGCAGGCATTTTAACGTTTTTTCACTGTTGAATCAACGTCATGGATCATAGTTGAATCACCGTTGAATTATGTTTTGATTTTGAAAGATGAATCAATGTTGATTTCGCAACGTTTTTCAACATTTTTTTCAACGATGTTTCAATGTTGTTTCAATGTTGAAACAAATCTTTTTCAAATTTCAGTGTTGATTTGAGATCATTTTGTTAACCTTTTTACAACCATCAGAGTGAAACGTTGTTTTAATAAGGTTTCAACGTTTAAACGACAACTGAAAACAATTTCAACCATATTTCAACGTTGAAGGTCGGTCGTGTGCCGGCTGGGTTATTAGAAGAAATTTCCTCTTTAGAACGGTTGGTGAATGAGGCCCATTAATCGCTGCAATAATGACCCAGTCATAGTATTTGTTTATTTATGTCCAATTGGCGACTGTTCTTTAACAGACAGTGTATTTCCACAATGGCTATTTTCTGTCACTGTTGAACTTAACGACGATGTACTGGATTTTAATATCTTCCATTTGTTTCGCCTCGACGCCCGAATGCCGCATCGGTCTGTTAACGAAAATGGAAAATAATTTTTGTACCCACTCCGTGATTCAGTTTTGCTCCAAAATTTAGTGGGTTCTTTCTTGGTCCATGCTACACCCTTACACGGAGTTTCGTAAAAATGGAGCGGGTACTTTTTTCCGAAATCCAGCCAACACGACTGATCAGTTAACCTTGGCGGAGGTAACAAGCTCTTTTGGCCCGGCCCTGCTTATTAATGTGGAAAGTCGATCTTGACCTCAAATCCAGTCCTGGATTTCCTAGCTTCTGGTACTTTTTTTTTTTTTTTTTTTTTTGATTAATTAACTTTTTTTTCTCGATTGACTAGCCCGTCAGAATACCCCATTCCTATGCACGTAGAGGGTGAAAAACCAACAGTTCTCTTCTCAGACCATGATGATCGTGATTTCATGATCTCTGGCGTACAATATTGAACGGTTTCAAGAGGCCGCACCTCCTGAATGACTCGTCGTATGTAAATGATGAAATGTGTCTTCTAATTGCAAACCACAGAACTGGCTGAAGTTGCGTGATTTTGCTGCCCGGTGAAAAGCACTCCTCCTGTGCATATGATCCAGAATTTACACCGATAATCCAGGTAGGTCTTTGTGCACTCAAGACTGTGAAAGATTATCTGTAGGCCAGAAGTTACCCTCCAAATCTGAAAGATGTGAAGAAAATACTTCAGCAAGTTTGTCTTTAGTGTGTCTGACTAAGATTTAGAGGACAGACTCGTGCCTGTGTGCTGCATGAATGGGGAAAAAATTTGAAAATGAGTTAATGGCTTCAAATGAACTCGTTCCTACCTGGCATTTTAACGTTTTTTTTATGTTGAATCAACTTCATGGATCATAGTTAAATCACCATTGAATTATGTTTTGATTTTGAAAGATGAATCAACGTTGATTTCGCAACGTTTTTTCAACGTTTTTCAATGTTGTTTCAATGTTGTTTCAAGGTTGAAACAAATCTTGTTCAAATTTCAGTGTTGATTTGAGATCATTTTGTTAACCTTTCTACAACCATCAGAGTTAAACGTTGTTTCAATAGCGTTTCAACGTTGAAACGACAACTGACATGATTTCAACCATATTTCAACGTTGAAGGTCGGTCGTGTGCCGGCTGGGTTGATTTTGCTGAGCCGAATGTACAGCATCCACGTTTCATATGCACGTAATAATATTTACGGCAATTCAGTAGGCCTATATCAATACACGACGATTAAATTCTTCACACTAAAGAGAAAATGTGTTCAAGATTATTGCGCCTATGTATATACGTGCGTTGCAGTAAAATATAATATTATTGAAAGTTATATTTCAGGAGTCCTTGCAGAAACCAGTCACAGATTTGATTCTGGAAAAAGTGTAATCTTTTCTCTGCTATTTAAGCTTGTTTGCAATATGCTCCAGCCTGGTTCTATGACTTCATACTCATTTATTACAGCCCACCCCCCAATTTTCGTCATGTGAAAAACAATGTTTTTTTAATGAGTATTTTCAACTAGGAGTCACTGTTGGAGCAAAATGCTGATTTGATCCTTAGAAAGACCTATCATAGCCCTAACATTTAAGCCAATTCCCAGACTGCTCCTACCTATCCCTCTGGTGCTAGGGCCTCTCTAAGTAGGGGTACCGTATATGCTGGAGCCAAGTTTGGCAAGCAATATCTCAAGATTTCAAAAAGATAGCATCTATTCATTCAAGAGACCAACTCTCATGGACATAGAGAGATGATATGAAATGGTTGCGTTTTAAGGGATACTCTGAGGTCTGCAGCCCCTTAAAAAAGTAAAAAAAAACAGGCGAGGATGTGCCATACTGACTGAATGGCCATTTTGGACTCTGAATATTTCTTTAAAAATCTTTTCTAAATTAGATCTAATGATGGAATCTACTTCCCTGGGTCACACTTAGTGGATACATGTAAAATTTTATACTCTAGCTTTCATATTTATGCAGTTTTACCCCTGTCAAAATGCTTCCAGAATTAGATAAAATTCGCGAGTGCAAATTAGCATAATAATTACTTTACTAAAATCCCTCTGTAGCCCAAACCACTTGGAATTCTTCAAAAATATTTGGCAACGTTGTTATAAACATATTGGGGAATATTTTGCCTGGATATAATTAAATTGTGTTATTTTGAATTGGGAATTTTTCAGGATTTTGGATCATCTGGTAGTGTATTGCCCCTACACAATTATACACAGAACAAGTAGACCCGGCGATATTGGAACGAAACCATTTCCTAGCGGTTTTTCTGCGCACAGGCAAATGGCCTACTAGTTTGTTCCAGTTGCATAGGGAGATGCCTGCGTACCTTTTCAATGGTGGGGCTGGGGCCGTTGTAGTTTAGCGCATATGCCAGCAGATGGTACTAAAAACCTACAAATTGATTTGCGTGACTGGGTTTTAAGTTCACATTAACATTTTTACATTATCCCACTCCGTCAAAACGTGATTTCCAGAACCATTCAGTACCTTCGAGCAAGATAGAGTTTTCACTTCTGGTGTAAGAACAGTTATCTCGTTGTTTTGAAAACCGGGGGATTTTTTGCTTATGTGTTGAATCTTTTAGAACGGAATTTTCAATTTTAATTTAATGTCTTCAACCTATGTAAATAAAATTGGACTTCTTTTATATTCTAGTGGCGAGTCCAAGGTTTTCAAAGATCCCAAATATGTCCGCCGGAATTACAGGTAAATGTGTATAAAATTATGCGCAAGATGTAGATATTTTCTATTTGATGTAATGTGGCCATAAAAATGTAGTATCCTGGGTTTGAATATTTCTCTATTTAAGTGAAGTGTAGCTTCAGTGAAGCGCTGTAGCCAGCAGATACAGAACATGTAAGCGACGTTGTTCAACAATATGGAAGATGCCTTATCAAACTTTGCGCCTACTCGAGGGGTAAACTCAAGCGTAAATCAGAGTTTTTGTGCTAGTGCAAGAGGTTGAGGGTATTTAATGATTCTGCAATCTGTGTTTTCTGCCCAGATCAGTCAATAGAAGGAGGATGTTGAACATTTGCTGGAATGAAATTGTGGATGTGCAAGTCCCATCGACTACAATGTCCCCAAATTTAGGGATGTTAGTTTTTCTTAGTTTTTTAAAGACATCATCTCAGTGTGATGCCATAATCTCAGATTATTAATCCTATACTAGTGGAGTGTCAAGTGTTATCTACACAGGCAATGAGGCTGAGTTTTGTGTTCTCAGCATCGTTTGTTGAGGAAATCAGTCATTACATTACAGCACTGCAAATATATTTAACGATGAAATTCATTTAATTAAAATTGAAAGATGTCACATACATATGAAATTGGTATTCTCACAACTATATAGACAGGCAGCATACGATATAGTTTATGTACAATTTCATTTTAAATAACATTTATACAAAAAAGACAAAAACAAAATGGCACAGGTACCATTGCACAGCTCCCCGTTAAACTGTCAGTAATACTGAACATAATGCCCTGAAGACAGAATCAGATGCTTGGTTGGCTAAAGGTGTCGAGGATTACATTTATCAACCTGTGACACAAGAGGGCGGACATGACGTTAGCAACCTTGCACCTGTTTAGAAGGGATGAGATGCTAATTGCATTCTCTTTTCATGAATTAACAGGAAGTCTGAATTCCCCTTTCCTCTCGGGACAAAGGAGTACATTTGTGAGAGCAGGGACACAGCCCTGATGATTTAGTAATGGGCAGGGTAGTAGTGTCGTGCTCCTAGCGTCCCATTACCAGTGGTTGAGTACATGCTGGGCAGGGTGCTGTATGGGTGGTAAAGAGAATCTGCATTCATGGTGGCACCCCCTACTTGTGGAGGAATATAGTGCAGGCCATAGGGTGATGCATAGGCAGCGGGGTTGTCCTGGGCTGGGTAGTAGCCTGGATGCGGCAGGACAGGCCCAAAAGCCTGGAGCTGCGGGTAGTGCGTTAGCTGGGAGGAGATCTTAGCCTGGCAGGCCTGAGCCATAGAGTCCTGCAGGGTCCTCTTCAGCTTCATGCGCCTGTTCTGAAACCAGTTCCGAATCTGTGGGAAAAAAAGCACAGGTCACAATTACTTAATCAGTTTCATCAGTTTTTTTTTTTTTGCCAAGGTGAGGGCACATAAATGAATATTTCCAACATAACTGGGCAGGAAGGCTTATTTTTGTCTGAAGACCTTGTGTTAGATGTTTTATCAGATGGTGGAAACCTGTACACACAGAAAATACCGTGAACTCAATGCTGGAATGAGAACCTAGAACCAAGCAATTTTTCCTGGCAAAGCGGCAGTACTGTCTACAACAGGAAAAATACAGTTATAATTTACCATTCATTTAAGCTGTTACTGTGCCAAATATTGCTCACCTAATCTTCTTAAGACAAAATCAAGCAATGAGATCTGGCTTCAGTATTTGTTTGACTGAGCGGGACTGAACAGACGGAGTTAGGTATTCCCTGATTATTTTAATATTTTAATTAATTTTGATTATTTCATCAGGGAAACTGGTTTCATGGCACAGACTTGATCGCAGTCACGACCTAAAGAAATTGAAATGGCGGAGATTCATTGAATTAAAGCAGGCCAACACTGGGCAACGAAATTGCGCGCCCACAAAATAATTGTTGATGCGTATTTTAGCTAGCCAGGGATGCAGGTTTTCATTTGTAGTTCCCGCGTTCTTTAATTTTAAAAACGTAACTTGGTCCCTAAGCTACATGTTTCTGGTTTGGGTTATGAAGATGCTGTTTGGCCGATTCGCACATATATGTTGATATTCAACCCACCTGTTTATCAGACAGATTAAGCTTCTTGCAGAGTTCGGCCTTGTCGTGCGTGCCCAAATACGCGTTCTTCTTGAATGCTCGCTCGAGCCGGTTGATTTGCTCGACAGTGAAGGCCGTGCGGGGTCTGCGTCCGGCGGCGGGGGACGTTTCGGGAGTGTTCTCCGGGGTCACGGGGGATAGAGAGCGGTCACCATCGCTTTCGTACCCCGACGTCTCCTCCTCTGCACAACTGCTCAAGCCTGAACGAGACAGAAGGAAGATACTTTTGCGATTGAAAGGCAAGTATGTTGCGCTAATGTACGCATATTTTCCTTCTTATTTCGAGCCCGGACTCAATAAATCATGTATGTGGATTAGATTGACTCTACGAGCTGTTCGCAAAATGAATGTTGACGTTGTTGTTCAGATCAACATTATTATTATTATTATTATTATTATTAATTTTAATTTGCAGCCCCTCTTGCGTCTTGCCACTCTCGTTTGAACTATTCCACTGATAGTTTTCAGGTAGGCTTTACGCAAATAAGTTTTCAGTTAGGTAATTCCATCTTCACTAAAACTTTCATAATAAATAATTTTTTATTCTTTTTTCACAAGGACTTACTGCCTTTTGTAACTGAGACATTAAAACTTACCAATAAGGTTTTGAGAGCTAGAAGACTGAGAAATTAATCATAAGCATGGTAGAAGTACTTTCTCCTAGCATTGACCTAATTCCTCATATATCATTTTCATGAACACTTATTAATCTGGAAAAACAATTCGGGTTGTTTTTTGTTGATGATCAATAGGATGACAAAAAATGTTCAGCATTATTTTCAGCTTGTTATTCTTGCAGTTCTGTAATACTATGCTAGCACTTGAGAGAAAGGTTGTGAGCAGTATTGTAAATAAGGAAAGATATTGCGTGCATCCCGGATTATAGAGCAGCAGTCTCACCTTGTGAGTTGGACGTTGGGGCCCTGGGCAGGGGTCCCAGGGTGGGGTCTTGGTGTTGGGACATGGGGGTACTGTGGTGCCTGTGGACTCCTTGGGTCTGGGCGTTTTCAGGGCGCTCCGAGCTGCCGGTCTCCCTGCTGCAGTACAGCCCTGGCAGGCTCTCCGGAGGAGTGCCAGACGCGCAGGGGCCCTCCAGCTCCGGAACAGGGACCCGGGGTCCCGTGCTGGGAGACCCCTGGCTGCTCTGGGACAGCCATTCGACAGTAAAGAGCCCCCTCATGGCCTCACCCCGGAAACTCAACTCAACTCAAATCCCGCCTTAAATCCGAAAAACTGTGGAAGCTTCCTTCGTAAAGTGATCCTGGGTTTTGCTGCTTTTCTTTTTAAAAAAGCCAAATTTTTTTTTCTCCTCTGTAGATGCTGCAGTCCTTCCTCTCACCCGGAAAGATCCGTGCGTGTAAGTCCCCTGCGTTTATCCAGCCGGTGGTGGTCAGGATGCCTTGATGTGTGTGGGTGTGAGTCCTGCCAGTGAAAAGTGCAGTTGCTCTCATACAGAAATAGATGATGGCGGCAGTGTAGGCAGGGTAAGGGGTTCCTTCAGGTAGAGATCAGAGAATCCTTCGCCCCTGGAGCTGGGCCCGGGGTATTTATGAAGGGGATCCCCCCTCTTCATTTACTATTCGCTTATCCTGGGATCAAAGGGAACATACCTCCTATCCTCCACCCCCCCGCCCTCAGTTTTCACAAGTGTGGTAATTAAGACGTCTCATTTGGCTCTGAATGAGCCCATTAATTTCTGGCTCCAGTAAGTCTAGAGATGTTGCCCTCCACCCCCCCCCAAAAGACATTCCCCTCCCTTCTTCCTTCTGTGTCATCTATCTGTTGCTGTTTGTATCTGTCTGTGTCGGGGGGGTTACGGTTTAGTGGGTGCTGGGTTAGCCTGGCTCACTGTAGCTCTTGCTCATGTCTGTCAGTTGCATGCGCTCTGCACGGGCCTGTGCAGAGGAAGTCATTCATGAGCTTCCAAATCATCAGCGTAAAAGGTTTTGCACAGACTAAAGGATGGAGTAAATCGGACACAGCAGTGAATCGTCTTTAGAAGGGCACCAGTCAGTCTGGAATTGGCTCCGTTAATCAACCTCCGCTTTGCTTAATCTGCGAAGGAGCCGTTTCTCCCTCTCAGCACCTGGTGATGTAGTCATCAGTGACAGTGAAGATTATTCTTCGGTTGATCATCAAGAGAGGGGATTAAAAATGCGTAATTTGCATATTAAGCTGATTACTGTTTTTGCCGGATAGCGATGCCTCCTTATTATGGAAAGTCGGTCGCTGATTTCTGAATCGCGCGCAGCGGCTTCTTTATAAATTAATGATTGGAGAAGTTGTTTTCAAAATTAGACTCGTTGGTGGAAGAAAAAAAACTAGAATGTAGAGTAATAGCTGCATGTAGCTCCAGGGCTGGGGTTGGGAATCGCCATTATAGACCATTAGGGCCTTCGTAACAAGAAGTTCCAGCGAGGAGGTGACCGCTATGGGCCTCGTATCCTCGCACTTCGCCCAGCTGCCTAAATGGGTATCAAAGCACTGTGCTCCTTTGATGTGGAGGATAACAGTTAATGACCTATTAGCGGCTACACTGCTTCACTCAGTCCTGAGACAGCAGTCTGGCAGAGAGAGCCAGGGGGTGTGTGTGGGGGGGGGTTGCAGAATTGGGTTAAAGTGAGATAACGTGTCAATCCTGGTTTAGGCCAGAGGGTGCTAATTACCGCTGTAATCGCAAATGAAAGGAAGGCATCATGTGAGCACTCTTAGGTATGGAGGATTGTCTGTATGTCTGTATGTCTGTCTGTCTGTCTGTCAGCGAGCAGGATAGCTGAAACGAGGTATCAGAGGATCTGAATAGCCTTAAAGTTGCTGGAAAATAGGTGTATCAGTTGAGCTGCTTCTGTTGATGTCGGGAGAAGAGGTATCTCATTAACCAGCCTGTTGGTTATTCCAGAAGTGGAAATTGCGTATTTGACAACGGATGTGCTTCTTAAAGAAAAAAAAAAAGAAAGCCCATTCCTGTGACTTGAAATGTATTGCACACATATCTTGGTCATCAGGCTGCATTTGTGTTGATGATTAAATTTACTTATTGCTAATTTACTGATATGACTGTCGTCCTCATAATTGGAAATAATTGATAAAGCAGACTCACCTGTGGAGGCAGCGTACATTCACCGTCTTATTTCGTGCGTGTTAGTCCCTGCAGAAGTATAAGGACGCACAGGTTGTTCGACAGACTTGCTCATACTATCGGCAATGATGTTTCATTACGGTAATCACATTTCTGAGCCTCCATAATTAATGTGTGTGAAATAGATTTTGTGTGTCAAATCTCACTGTGAGAACTGGGCCTGATTAAATGAATGCAGTTAAAACAATCCTCTATCATATCTACATATGTGCACGCTCGAGTGCTGAATCTCTGCCTATGAGGAGTTTTAAAGATAAATTAATTAAATGTGAAAAATATACTGTATTGGGGCATATCTTAGGGTGTTTAGCTTGTTTTTTTTTTTTTTTTTTTTTTTACTGATAGTGCTGCCTTACAAGTCAAAACGACAAGCGCAATATAAAATGAGCACTTGAGAATATTCATGAAACAGTTCCCTGTGCAAAAATGTTGAGATGAAACGTTTGTTGCTGTAAATATTCTTTTTCTGTTTAAATTTCCTGCTGAATAGCGGTACCAACTGTATCTCGACCGTTTTATTTTATGTGGAGATAATGCTAGCAGAGACTGTAGTCTGTACCTAATCTCTGATTACCGTCCGTGATAAAATTTCTCTGATGATAGGATCAGAGTCTGGGGCTTTTTTTCTTTCGAGATCAATTATTTCAGCAATGTTTGCCGATCCTGTTTGCTGTCTTCGGCACTTTCATAGTGAAATCTAAACACTATGCCGATTTAAAAAAAAAAAAAAACTAAAATAAGCCAAACTAAGAAATATTTTAGTCTTACATTTATAACTTAAGTCTTTGCTCTGTTATTGTTTTGCTGAATGAGACCAAAAGAGACCTTTTACCAATAAGATCAGAAATTTTGAGTCACTGCAAAATTTACCAATGAAGTTACTAACTTTTTCAGCAAGAAGTAAGAAAAAATAGGTTGAATTTTAAGTCTCATTACGTGACTAAAGGGCTTACGAAGACCAACGTTTTCTTTCTTTTTTTTCAATTCACCAGAGGCTTGTGGATCTGTGAATGCTTTATTTGTCCACGTACTCCATGGTAAATAAATACCCGTAACACGCGCACACACATATAAACATCCTCGCACATCCACCTTTCTGTGGAGATGAGGACGACTATTTTAGTAAATCGTATTTTCAAAGAATAGGACGCTTGTCTCTCTCTCTCTCTCTCTCTCTCCTCCCCCCTTTCCCATCCTTTCTTTTTCTCTCTCCCTCCATCCCTCTCTCCCCTCCCTTTCTTTTTCTCTCTCTGTCTCTCTCTCTCTTCCACCCCGCTTTCCCACCCTTTCTTTCTCCCTCTTTCTCCCTCCCTCCCTCTCTCTCTCTCTTTCATCCCCTCCCTCCCCTTCTCTCTTCTTTTCTCTCTCTTCTACTCCCCCCTTTCTCACCCTCTCTTTCTATCTACCTCTCCCTCCCTCTTTCCCGCTCTTTTTCCCTCTCTCTCCCTCTTTCTCTCCCTCTCTCCCTTTTTCCCTCCCTGTCTCTCTCTTTTTCTCTCTCTCCCTCTTTTTCCCTCTCCCTCCCTTTCTCTCTTTACCTCTTTTCTCCTCCCTTTCTCTTTCTTCTCTCTCTCTCTCTCTCTCTCGTTCTATCGTGTATCTCGTGTGCGGCAGGCTGTGAGGGGATGGTCTCGGCGGATGCCAGTCTCTCCCACAGTTCCTGTCTCATTATTCAGCTCTGCTGATTCGCCGGAACACCAGCTGAAACCCTTTGATGTGGGGGGCGGAGCCGGAGCCGGGCCGGGGACAGAGCACAGGACGGGCGGCTCTTTTACCCAATAGCTGACGGGAGGGACCTCAGACAGCTCTGCTCCTCCTGAATATCGGCCCCAGGACAGACTCCGAGGGGCAGGGGGGCTGGGGGGGGTTATTGCCTCATAATCACTCAGGTCTTCTCTCTTTGAGCCTTTCAGCTCATGTGTGGAGGGGTGTGAATGTCATGCCTTAATTTTTCTGGTGGGCTTTTGTCACATAATATCCTGTGTCCTTATGTGCTCTTTAGAGATGGCAACACAGTGTGTATCCTGTCTACTGACTGAATAACGATGTGTCATCTCCCTGAAAGCAAAAAACACTACAAACGATAACTCGGCAAGAGCTTGGTGATGTCACCTAATACGCCCATCAATACTGCCGGCCTATAATGACAGACGGATTTCTGTTTTAGGGAGCCCATTGGCTACCTTGCTCAAAGTACTGACGACTGGACACCAAAAAAGTTTTTACTGTCCTTCTTACTGCAAGTTCGAAATTTCCTGAGGTGAAAATGTTGTCTCCTGCCTTTCTGTGTGAGATGCAAAGCTGCCGAACACAAGGCCGTTCGATCCCTGACAGTGATGTGGGGTTTTAGAGATGGGACGAACCCCCCCCCAAAACCTCGGAGACAAGACCCCGCAAGTCTGCACAGATAACCCACCCCCACCCCCCCACACGCGGGGCAGACCCCTGTCTTTCAGGATAATCACCTCCAGCGGAGACGCTCTTGACTGCGGCCCTTTCATCTCTAATGGGGCGGTTTGCTGGTCTGTTACTGGCATAAACACCTCTGCCCTTCCTCCCTCAGCCGGGGGCGGAGTCCCACGCGCTTTTTACGACTCCGCTTAACTGTCCGTGACTTCAGGCTCCGACCTCTGACTTGCGGACGTGATGCCTGCTCCTCAGACTCACTCGACTCTGCTGTGTCCTTTCGAAGTGCCTGTATTTCTCCATCAGAAATACCCCACCACCACGGCGAGACTCGTCGAACTCGCTCAGTACAACTTTCTCACTTGACTTGTTGTTTTACTGGCCAGAAATGCCCTCCCATTGAAATATGTGTGGAATTTTTTTAATTCTTCTGTCCTTTCACTCATACAGTTTTTTTTTTTTACAATCAGGAAATCTCCCCCCACCATGGCCAGAAGTGTAATGGCATGACTGTCTTATTATTTATTTACATTTTTTTACAGAGCTTTTCATGGTTAGAATGACCCCCATCTTGGTGTGGCACATGGCCCATAAAATCGAGTTCTTGAGCCCGATTTGAGCCTGTATGTGTGTGCAGAGATTGGATATTTCGTGGCTCCCTCTCAGTCGAGATCTCTTTGCTGTCTGTCCTTATCTCTGAAAACAAACAAGGATGACGGGGATTTGACTGCTTGATTTTGTTTGCTTCAAAAAGTAAAAAACCATTGAGCAAACGTGTTCATCTGACAAAAAATAATCTTTGAAACGCTCATGTGCACCGATTTATTAATCAGGGATTAAAGCTAAATCTTGAATTAAGATTAGTATGTTGTAAATGTTACCAAACTGACAGGGATCTCTGGCTTTTTGATTTTTTTCTTCTTTATATCTGGAAGGTAATAAATCCTAACCCTTTAAGATATATGTTCAAAAAAGCATGATTGGAATGTTGCTATCTGAACATGCTAATGCTGATGTCACAGTAGCCACTGTCAATGGGGTTCTGGAACTCTGTCTCAGAATTTTGAACAAAAAAATAAAATCCAAGAAAACCCATCCTTCCATCGATTAAAAGCACGCCAGACCACTGCGTACTCAAACTGGGATCCCGCCTCTGTAGTTTCAGATAAGAACTGATGGCTGCACAATACAGCCTGCTCTGATACCTCATCCGTAAACTTTGCTGTCCCAGCTTTTGGCCTGGTCTGGGAGTGCATGTACAACAGTGCGTATATTAACATCAATCAGCTTGTGCTTTCAGGCCGAGTGACCTTCAGGAGAGGGGAGAATAAGGGTGAATGCACTGCACCGACCCCATAGCCAAACTGTAGGGAATGGGGTAGCCAGTGTATTCAGGGCCAAGGAATTGGACTGGAACCCAGAAGGTTGTTGGTTTAAGACCCAGTGTAGCCACAGATCTGTGCAGCTGTTGGGCCCTCGAGCAAGGCCCTTAACCCCAAAATACCTTCGGGTGGTTCTCCACATCGGTCCTGGGGATCTCCTGTGTATACTTGTCTTCATTCCTTCCACAACTCACAACTACAGAGAGTATTGAACTGCTGTATGATTTTTCTTAATTGGGTCCTTTTCATATTTAGGGGGATTGTTTACCCTCTTTAACCACTTTGTCAGAAATAACTATAGGTACATACCTGATAGAAATAATGCTTTTGATTGAAAATGTTTGCAAAATGGGTACACATTTTAACTGACCTAATTAAAGATTGATGGCGAATCAATGGGATCCAAATTGCATTTCTAAATGCCATGCTTTCTTCCCCTTGTACACAGTGCGGGTTTGCCTCATTAACAACCGTGATAGCGATGCTCGCGTTGTTTTCGGTTGATCTGTGTGTGTGTGTGTGTGTGTGTGTGCGCGCGTTTGTTTGTGTCTCATCAGGCTAAACCTCAGTGAAACTATGCTAAAAGTACTATGAAAACTGTTTTGAGTATTTTTATTACTGTTCTTATGTATGTGGGTGTGTTTGTTTGTGGACAGCTCTTGTGAACACGATGGCATCGCAACCTTTAAAGATGTTGTCTGGAAACATTATCGGTGAGTAGTTAAGATACAATGGAAGACTGAGTTTGAAGATGGGTGAGGTCTGGGTTATAATGAGAACTGTTATACTGAAGACAATACTTACCAGTATCTCTATTGCGGCTGGCGGGATCCCAGATGGTCTATAATAATCATCTGCCTTGTCTTTTGATTTGTCAATAACTTCCAAATGGCTATTTTCATTGGCCGTATGTCCAGGGTTGCAGCAGTGAGGAGCGTTACCCATCTATGTCATGTGACCAGTCACTTATTTTTTTTTATTTTTTTTTTTTTACAATCTCTCGTATTTATATTATGTATTTTTTTCAGTCTATCACAGTATAAAAGTAAGAGGTTTCCTCCATTTTGGAACCAGTGTGGCACTAGGGGGGAAATTGTCACTCTGAGTGTGAAACACAGCTAATTAAGGAAAAGTAACAGCTTGTCAAAGTTCTGAGATTGCAAATGTGGTTTAACCCTTAGAACACTGAAATACATTTTAACAAAATATAAATTTAATTATCTTGTGCTGTTGATAACCTGTCATGTGGTGACTTGTTTAAAAGAACTCCCCTGAGGGAGCTCTTTTAAACAAGTCGCCACATGATAGGTTTTCAACAGCTTTGATTTTGATGTCTTTCATCACTGAGTAACAATAGTTGCATTTGGCACTCTAAGGGTTAAAGGAGAACCAGCGTGCACGCACACACACACACACACACACAGGGTCCCCAGGACTGACTCCTTGGGGAATTAGCTCCTGCTAACTCTAATCAGCTCTAAGGCCCTTGGAATAGCTGCGTCAGCTTAATAACTGTAATGTAATGAAAGGGTCACCTTGAAAGCCTTAATAGCAAGCCGATGACCCCCATTACAAGTCCAATAATGGCCACTGATTGGTCTCTGTAATGGGGTTGCATGGAAGTAAATGGGGACAATTATGGACATGATTTACTTCTGTTTTCACCGCTTGGCCAATCAGAGTTCGAAATTTTGTTTGATCAGTGTTACTCTATTATGTGGGCCAATCAAGTAACTCTGGCAAACAGAATTCCAGAAGGTTTCATCTTGGTGTAATAGGAGTGGAATAAATAATGTGTACATTATGTCCAATAGGTGGCAGGTAATCTGAGTATGATTACCTCCAGGTGGAAGTGCTGTCTGATTTTAGTTTTTTTTTTTTTTTTTTTGAGTATAACTTCGTTTTCATTTCAACTTTTACATTTTATTTTTGACGAGGTTTAAAGTAGGTTTTTGATTTGAGAAAATAAGAAAAAAAAAATTCAGTAAGAGCTGTCAAGTAGGGGGAAAACCCTATAACTGTCTCTTTATTTGAGGAAGGAAAAGCAATAATTTTCTCACTGAGGAACTCACAAGTCAAAAATCTTACTACAGTAGATTTACCTAAAGGTATCTAACTATGAGAATACCTCTTGGTATGGACGTGTTCACACAAATGCTCGTGGCTCTGTCTCGGAACGTTGTGTATTATGTATTATTACTCTTTCATTCTGGGTCAGATTGTCTATTCGTATAAATTTGTATTTCACACCAGTGCACAAACTGCGAGATTAGGCACCGAGGGAGGCAAATGGCTGTGTTTTCTGTATGCTAAGTTCTGGCTAAACTAACGGCTGAAAAGAGTAGGTTCTGATCCGTTATGAGTGGAGAGGCGATGATCCTGTGATTAGGGGAGAGGTGACGACGCTAATACGTTTCAGAATGTGACTTTGATCATTCTTTGCCTGAGTCTCCCGCGGACTGTCCCCCGATTTCCCTCGAAGGCCTTCTCTGCATTCCCCCGCATTGATCCTGTCAGTCTTTTAACAACGACTCTCTTTCTTTGCCCCTTGTTTTTTTCGAGATACATCTTATCTTTTCTCTTCAACAGTATTGATTCCAATCAGGCCCCATCAAAGCGCTGTTGGGTGCTTTGAGAAGAGTGTGTGGGTGGACCAGAGTCTCATTAAAACGGCTCCTGTCCCACAGGCACCATTCAGGCCAGACACCGTCTCACCTCGTCCCTCACATGCCCCCCCCCAAAAAAAATTTTCACTTTCCACCCAAAGGGCTCTGGTTTCACATGAGTATCAAGGCAGAAGACTTGAGAGTTTGGGGGATTAGGAGTCTTTACCTGAATCCGCTGTTCTTGAGTGTTTCCAAATCCCTAACATGTCCGCCGTTACCTGCTGTGTCGATGGAATAGCAGCCAGGATACAGCTCTGTTTCTGGGCCTTGTTTCCTGGTCTTGGTGAAAGACGCTGTTCACTGTCTACATTGTGTATGGCTCTTCTAGTACAGATCATTCTCACTCGATTCTCCATCCTAGTCAATGAGAACTTTGGTATAAAAATCATTTTCTTTCCCCGCAAGTAAATGTAAACTAAGTACGCCTTTGTTTCTTACACTGATGTCCCCACATGTACTGATTTTCCTACTCTTTAAAGCTAGTGCACTACCTGGAATACACATAAATATTTTGTGGACGAATCAGGATCAGATAGCGTCACTGCTCTAACCCGCCCTATTGTCAGTGTGTATATATACAGAGTGAGTCAAAAAAAAACTATACACTTTTTAACGGGTCATTTTGTGATGTTGTAGCAATATACATGTATACAACATATTTTGTACTTTTGCCTCAGATCTTTCCGCTGATGTTGGTACCAGTTACACCTCATTAGGTTTCAGGCATGATGCACAGAGGACAATTAAGGGACTCAAGTGAAATCTGACTTGTGCCAACTGACCAGGGCTGGATATGAAATTGACCATGCATGTCATAATGGGATGCATAGTCATTTGAACTTAAAAACAGGCATATGAATCTTGCCTGTGCGTTGATCGTAATGACCTGGCACTGCCAAGCATGGTGCGTCCACAGTTTACCCCCAGGCAAAGGGCCTTCTTGGTGACTGAATATCCTAGGACACAGAACGTTACAAATGTGCTGCGGAGTTTTCGGCGTCAGTTTCCTAATGTGCCATAAATGTTTTATGTTGACTTGAAACTTCACTGAGTGAATTTTGTTTTGTTTGCTTTGCATCAGAGCCTGATCAGTTGGCACAAGTGAAATTTCACTGAACTCCTTAAATTGTTCCACAGCAGTCATGGGTTTAATCTAACAAGGTGCAAACTGGTATCAAAAGAAGCAGAAAGAGCTGCTGAAAACGTACATGTAAAAAGATGTTGTATACATTGCTACAGAATATAATAATTGGACATTTAAAAAGTGTATGTTTTTTTTTTTACTCACTCTGTATATATATATATATATATATATATATATTTTTTTTTTACAGTGCTTGGCTCACAGTCTTGGGGTGAGGTCAGTAAAACCGGTGTGACGAGCAGGCCCACCGAGGTAGCCATTAAAGAGATCTGCATTTGTTCCTGTCTTTTCCTGTCCCTCTGAAAAGACGGTGTTAAAAGAAACATCAGACGTGTGAATATGGCTGTGCTCTTTGAAGTCAAATGAGCTTCATTGGGCTGTCATTGCTGAGGTGGCCGCAGATTTTATGTGGCTGCCAAAAGCACATGGAGAGAACAAAATAAGATTGAATTATTTATGCGAAAGAACCACTTGCTGACGCATACATTTTATTGATAGTAGAAAAAACATCAAAATTATACCCTTCACTTTACAGTTGTCCTGTTCATATTTTTTTTAGATGTCCCATTTTAAAAGAGATAAAAATAAAGACATTTCCCAGCGATAATGTACAATTTTGAGATATTCGGATACAAAATAAGACTAAATGGCGACAGTAAGCCTACGAGTATATGCCTGAAAGCCAGTGTACAGTCTTTTCTTATTACAGGCGATGAACTGCAGCGGTCATAGCTGTGCATACTGTGTGATATGACTCCTTATGAGAGGGACACAACACATCACTGCTCTGCTGCAAGGCCTTCTGGACTGTAACGGACAGTCAGAGAGAGAGAGAGAGAGAGAGAATGAGAGACACGCAGAAAGACAGAGAGAGAGAATGAGAGACAAAGAGAGAGAGAGAGAGAATGAGAGACAGAAAGACAGAGAGAGAGAATGAGAGACACACAGAAAAGAGAGAGAGAGAGAATGAGAGACACAGAAAGAAAGCAAGAGAGAGAGAGAAAAACAGAAAGACAGAAGGAGAGATACCCAGGCACTTGCCCACAGACCTATTTGTAGAAATGTGCCTACATTTATGTGGCTGAACTGTTCACTAACTGGCTGTAATCTGCTTTCTAGAAGCAGTTGTCTTTACTACAATCAGTTCAAACACCTTTCTCCTCGGCAAATTTGAGCTTGAATTTATGGATTGATGTCATTAAACCAAATTGTCACTGAATAAAATATCACTCATGGGCTCTGTTGTCTTTCTATAGCAAGGAGGAAATGACACTCATTTAGAAATGTTATGAAAGATGCCATCAAATTAACCAGTCGAACTCTTTTTATAATGATTACTAGACGACCAAAATGAAGGTAGGCCTGTTAAAAAAATCCAGCCGAAGTATCTGTCTGCGCTGAAATTAGGGTTTTGTGCTTGCTGCTCACTCTTCAGTCAGAGTCATGTGACTCCCTGGCGACTCGCTTAGCAGTTGCTCGCTCGCACCAACCCGTATTAAGGGCAGGAGGTCCCGATCTCTGGTCCTTTTGAACAGCTTGAGAGAGTAATTTCATTTAATAAAGTTCTACTCCGTGAGTGTAGCCCCCATGTATCAGCTGTATTGGTTTCTCGAAACATCACAAACAGGTCAATCCACTGCTTCAAGCAGGTGAGCGGGCAGTATTGGGGAAATTTCTCATTTTACATTGCAGTTGTTAGCTTGGAATGCTCAATTTTTTATGGATGTAAGCACTTTGAACTACTTTACTGCACCAGGATATTGGTGTGTGTGTGTGTGTGTGTGTGTGTGTGTGTGTGAGTATGTGTGTTACTGCTTGTCCTGATAGACCAGTTAAGGTCTTTTTTCCTGATTGGCTGAGCATTTTGTCATTGGCTTTGAAATTGGACTCCTCTTGACGCCTCCGCTTGTTTTTCACTGTTGCACCATCTTGAATCCGGTAACCATGGAGAGATAAAAAAAAACCAGGTGGTAGAGACGATGAGGAAGGGCAGGCTCTTCGACGCTGAGCGGCGATCCCCCTCGATTGGTCGGCAGAGACTGCTCTCCACCAATCCCTGCGCGCGGGGTTCGGACAGGGGCCTCAGCACCAGGCGAAAGTCCGGCCCACCATGTCAAAGAAGTGGCGGTTGGGCTCGCGGAAGTAGCGGCAGAGTTCGCGGAGCGCGGTGGGACTCAGGGGCGCGTGAGGTCGGCCCTTGGACTCGTCCAGACACTTGTCGTGGCCGGCGGACTGCAGGCAGTAGAAGCCCTTGGTGGCGTTGAAGTAGAAGTTGTTAGGCGAGATCCGCGGCACGAGCTCCAGGAAGCGCTCGGCGCGCCGCAGCTCGGGAAACGGGTCGCGGATCAGGGCCTCGCCGTCCACGATGTGGATCTGCTCCCGCGGGAAGTGCGCCAGCCAGCGTGCCAGGTGCTGGTGGTACAGGCTCCGCTGGAGGGCCTTGTACCCAGGGTCGATCTGGCCGTCGTCCCGCAGAAGCAGCTCCTCCAGGGGCCGGTATGGTTTATTCCGCTGCAGCCGATTGTGGAGCACCTGGGTGTAGTCCGACACCACCCGCTCGGCTGGGTCGCGCACGATCAGCAGCAGCCTGACGCTGGGGTCCATCCTCTGTACGCGGCCCGGGGCCAGCGGGGCCGTGAAGTACCCGGGGGTCTTTTCTATCGTCAGCTGCCCCGGCAGCGAGAGGGGCATCTGGGCGCGGTACCAGCCCAGCCCGCGCCGGTAGTTCTCGTCCAGGTTGAAGTAGTGCACCTCGGCCTTGGCCACCTCCACGTCGGGGTGCAGGTTCAGCATCTCCAGCAGCGCCCGGGTGCCACCCTTCCTCACGCCGATGATGATGGCGCCAGGGAGGCGCTGGGTGGCGTTGGCGGCGGGTGGCGTGGAGGTAGCGGTAGTGCGGAGCTCCTTCAGGCACACGTAGAGCTGAGCATGGAGCAGCAGCAGGAGCAGTATGGCCAGGAGCAGTGTCCACAGCATGGCGGCTGGACGCGGACACAGGTGGGAGAAACTTAGGGACGTGTGCTGCGTCTAACACCAGCAGGGCATTACCTTGAGGTCCTCAATGGGGATTCTTCATTTAGCATTACCATGAGTCTTCAAGGAGCATTATCATGAGGTGTTAAATGGGCATAAACATTGGGTCTTCAAGCGGCGTTACCATTAGTCTTCAAGGGGGTATACCATGAGGTCTTCAATGGGCATTACCATGAGCCTTCGTTCTGCCTTGCCATCAATCTTTACTGAGCATTACCATCAATTTTCTCGAAGCATTACCATGAGTTTTCACTGACTATTACAGTGTGAGCATGACCATTCATCTTTACTGCGTTTTAACAAGAACTTTCACAGAGTATTCCCATGTGTCTTCACCAGGCTTGGTATGGACCTGTAATGAGAGCACAAGAATGACAAAAAAAGGTAAGTTAAATTTATTTTTAACAGGACTTTCCTGTATCTTTGATGTCTGAATTACTGAGGAATAAACAGTGGAGTGAAATATTTGTTGGTTATTGGCAGTTTTCCTGAAAGAAAATGCTTTTTCGTCTTGGACCATAGGTGCATAATAATGAGAATATATTATGTACAGTTGCATTTATTATTAACATTGAAGGACTAGTACAAATTAAGTTTATAATTTATGGCATAAACCTCTGAACCACTGCTCATATCACTGTTGACAATTAACTAAAAGTCAAATATGTTCATGGTTTCTTTCACACTCATTGAAAAACTGTATTTTGCACATCTGAGAAAGATGTTTGATCCTCTGTGGAATGATTTAATATTAAGAATGGGATTCATAAATTTGGCAGGAGATATTTATTCAGTCAAAAAATTTGTTTGGGTGAGAAATGTTATATAGTTTAACAGTTTCAGTAGGAGAGGAAACTTAAGACACTGCCTCTGAACTGTTAATGACCCGATTTGGAACGCCAAAGAGACCATGGATTATTGTGTCTGGTGCGATTAATATCGGCGCAAAGGGAGTAACAGGTGTATGATTGATGTGGAAATGATGAGTCGCACTGCAGTCGGTCCCGAAAGAGCGATGTTCCTCGGGTCAGCGGCAATGCCGTGAAATGCGCAGCTTCAACTACCGGCTCTCTATCAGTCTGTACACTAACGCCTCCATGTGGGGAACAAGGGAACTGCGGAAATGCAAAAGCCTCGTGCTGGAGTCGGATAAACTGCTTCCTGACCTTCCGACTTTACCGCTCTGAGGTTCTCATGTGGGGGTGCCTTTCGGAGAAACTGGGAACAATACATCACAACATTTCCCCAGATAAAGAGATGGCAAGATGGAAGAATACAGGCAGATGGAAAAATGGATAGAAGAGTCAATAGATGGATGGAGTACAGTAGATGGTTTCAGATCCGATTTCCCTGAAAGAAAAACGTAAATTTCAGCTGCGTGATTGAGTGCATGATAAATGGCTCTTTGAACAAAGGTTCTCATGATTCGCCTTTTTTTTTTTTTAATATCTTTGGGGGGAAAAATGCCGTGGAAGTTGGAGACAGTGTCGGTCTTGGGCTGCTAATTACAGTAATGATGATGTTTCACAGTCTCTTGCTCTGAAGGGAAGTGAGCTGGCTTCGTCTGCAGCGCTAACAGTTGAATTCTCATGAGAATACGAGTTACATCATCTCTAAATCTTATGGGCCCGATCCCGGGGTGAGGCAGTCCCTCTGCACACTGGGACTGTCGGTTATTTCCTGACTTCCCTCTTCATGAATGGAAAGATTTGCCTCGCCGTTGTGATGTCATCTTTCAGTTAACAATATTAGAATTCATGCGACTATGAGCTAGTCAGTAAAATAACTCTTAAATGGTAATGAAAAAAATGACTCACTTATCTGGCTTGTATGGTTACTATCCAAAAATATTCTGCTTTTAGAGCAGAATATTTCTGTAAATGAGCATGTGTGCTTGGTCAACCCTCTCTATTTAAATAAAGTTTAGGTTAAATCCTAAAAGAAAAATTGCATTAATGTTAGCGTCTAACACTTTTTTTGTTTTGTTATGGTTCTCTGTTTTTTTTTTGTGTATGTGTGTGTGTTTTTTTTTTTAGGGCGAGGTGGTGTTGTTCCCTGCACAGATGTTCATGTTGTTGTTCTTGTTTTTTAGTCGCTGTTATTCCAGGGCTACCCTGATGTGCCAGGGTTATTAATTAGCTCATCCTGCACAGGAACCTTACCTCGCTAGTGCCCTTGTTCCTGTTTGCTCAACATAATTGCCCCGCTGGGAGACGCTGGTGCTGCCCCCCCCAAAGGCCTTGCTTTCAGTGTTTTTCTCCATGTGTGAAAGTGTCTTTGCTAAAGTTGTCTTTATCATCATCATTAGCACCATCAGCATCGCAAAGTTTTCATTACGCGCAGAGAGTGTGAACCCAATGCGCACTTATGGTTAGTCCCATGCTTGGCGGCAATGTCCAGGGAAGTCCTAATGTATTTGGGTGGTGATGATGCACCATTGAAATGGCGGCAATTCTGCTTCATGGTTAAACACGATGTGTGTCTGCATGTATTGGCTAATTAAGGCTGACTGTGTGTACTGCTCTCATGTTGATTGTTCTCAAATCCGATGAAAAATACTTGTGCAATGTGCTATAAGCAAAGCAGGATGGAACCGTTGTCATTATTTGGTTGGTCGAGTAGTTCAATCCTGGGTCTGTAGTTAGGTTTGTTATTCCTTTGGAAAGTTGGCAAACAGCAGAGAGATCCTGTTGCTTTGTTTGACTGCCTAATTAAGAGAGGCTGAAAATTTTTAAGCACCTCGTGCCAATGTTGTCTTTGGTGTGTGTGTGTGTGTGTGTGTGTGTGTTCACGTTTTTGTTACCTATTGAGGACCTTTTCCAGTATAAACACTGACCTTGTTGGGACCAGTAGTCCCAATGGGGACCAAAGCCTGGTCCTAATACGGCAAAACCTCATTTCTGAGGTCATGTTTGAGGTTAGGGATCAGGTGTGAATTGAGGTTCTGTCAAGGATAAGGTCAGGTATGATTTGGTTAAGGTTACGGGTAGGGTTAGGGTTAGGCTGTCCATAATGAATAGAAGTCAATGCAATATCCTAACAAGGATAGCTGCGCGGACTTGTGTGTGGGTGCGTCTGTGTGAATGTGTGTGTGTCCATGTATGAGTGTGTGTTTGTGTGTGTGCAGGGCCTGAATTTCAGCGCGGGATTGCGGGTTTTGCGCACAATTTAATTGACTCCCGCACATCCAACATTTATAATGCGGGGAATTCCCGCACACATTTACAGCGATGTATTCATATTCAACCAACGTCCGCAGCGGTGCTAACTGCAGGACTACTGGCTGCAACCGCTGTGTCCGACTGACTTCGACCCTGAACACACCTGTAGCTCTCTCTGTACCTCCCGCTAGCACAACACAGACAAGCTAACAGTGATATTAAGTTCGAGGAAACAAACACAGACCGCTGGCTAAAACGTACATCTACATCATCTGAGGCAGAACCTGCTCAGAAAAAAACAGCGGAGCCTGAAAAACTAATGAAAACCGCGCCATGTGATGTCAACATTAACAACGTTAATCCTCAGACAGGTAACTATAACATTACAGTATATGAACGGCTCCAACTAAACAACGGTGATATTAACGGCGCAATGTGTAAAATGCTGCGGTGCTGCGTTTTATCAGCTGATGTTACAAAACGTCAATATTAAGTCACTCAGATGTTTCTCATTCAGCAGTCCTGAAGAGAGTGAGGCATTCAACAAAAAGGTGAAGCTAATGCTACTGAAATGGAATATAACTACTTAACTGTATAATACTATATAACTTGTAATTACTGTAAAATATAGTTCAGAGAATAACTTAACTGCACTGGCCTAACCTGTGCAATCTAATTCAATCCAATACAACAGCTCTAAATTCTACATTTATGAAGCTCATACATTTTTTGACAAGAAGGTGAAAATTCTGCTTTATGTTTATTATTGAGTGATGGAGGTGTATTAGGGTGCATTATATTGAATGGTGTTCCAAATATTTTGTCCACTCCATTAACATACATGAGGTGGGCAAAATATTAGGAACGCCATTCAATGTAATGCACCCAAGTACACCACCACCACTTAGTATAACCTCAGTAATAATCAAAGTGGAATTATCACTTTTTTTTGACAATGTCAACAAAAACTGAAAATGTATGAACTTCAAAAAAAGCAGAAATTATTGCAGAGCTGTTGTATTGGATTGAATTTTATTGCACAGGTGTTTCTAATGAAGTTGCAGGTGACTGTAGTTCAGAGAATAAAACTACTAAAGTATATAGTAAATAACTAATTAACATATAATATAGTTCAGAGAATACCTTAAATTGAAGGAAAGTGACAGAATACAACCTGCAGTAAGAATAGGACAAGGTGTGACCTATAGTCCCCCCCAACAAAGTAAAATCCCCCCTATATGAAGCATTTAAGGGGGGAATCCCCCCTATTTTGAAAAATGAATTTCAGGCCCTGGTGTGTGTGTGTGTGTGTGTGTGTGTGTGAGTGTCTGCATGTACGTGTGTGTGTGTGTGCGTGTGTGTGTGTGTGTGTGTGTGTGTGTGTGTGCGCGCGCGCTTGTCTGTATGCCTGTGTGTGTGTATGTGTGCGTGTGTGTGTGTGTGTGTGTGCGCGCGCACTTGTCTGTATGCCTGTGTGTATGTATGCGTGCGAGTGTGTGTATGTGTGCGAGTGTGTGTGTGTGTGCGTGTGCATGTGTATGCGTGTGTACAGTAGAGTGCAGCGATGATTCTACACCACCACTTTCATCTAAAAGGGGTCCTAATATATTACTTCTCTATAATATTTTGGTGAAAATGTATTGAAAAATACAACCCCAATTCCGAAATAGTTGGGACGAAGTGTAAATTGTGAATAAAATCAAAATGCAATGACTTTCAGATCACATGAGCCGATATGTTATTTACAGTAGAACATAGATAACATTTCAAATGTTGAAACTGAGACATTTTATATTTTTATCCATAAAATGAGCTTATTTCAAATTTTCTGGCTGCAACAGGTCTCAAAAAAGTTGGGACACAGGCAAAAAAGGGCTGAAAAAGCAATTAATATATAAGAGAATCAACTGAAAGAACATTTAGCAGGTAATTAAATTAACTGGCATCAGGTGTGTAACATGATTGGCTATAAAAGGGATGTCTTAGAGAGGCTGAGTCTCTCAGAAGTAAAGATGGCCAGAGACTCTCCAACCTGTGAAGGCTTGCGTAAAAAAAATGTGGAATACTTTAAAAACAATGTTCCTCTTTGATCTTTCACCGATTGAGAACATTTGGCACAGCTGGAAGCCTGTATTAAACAAGAGTGGGATCAAATTCCAATGGCTAAACTCAAGAGACTTGTCTCCTCAATGCCCAGACACCTCCACTCTGTGTTAAAAAGAAGAGGGGATGCTACACCATGGTAAACAGGCCCCTGTCCCAACTTTTTTGAGACCTGTAGCAGCCATTAAATTTGAAATGAGCTCATTTTGTGGATAAAATTGTAAAATTTCTCAGTTTGAACATTTGCTTTGTTATCTCTGTTCTATTTTGAATAAAATACTGGCTGGTGTGATTTGAAAGTCATTGCGTTTTGATTTAATTCACAATTTACACTTTGTCCCAACTATTTCGGAATTGGGGTTGTACTATTGCAGGCAATGAGACCAAAAAATCATTCCCACAAGTATATTGAGGTAAAAATATGGGTAATAAACCAAAACACTGAAAACATACATTTTTATAACAATTGAAAGGTGTCATAAATATTATTTTTTTGAATGTTGCAAAGACTGAATGCATGTTTGCAGGCTCATGACATGATTATTGATGCTAAAAAATTTGTTTAAACTGGTTTGAGGCAATACCAATCTGCAGAATTACCTCTGATGGTCAGTTGATCTAGTGTCTAAGGTGACATGAACTTTGAGCAGTGTCACAGTATTAAAAACATTGGCATGATGGAAGGAGCTCTCTGAGATTGTTAGTCACCACATTGTGGCCTTACATGATGCTGAAGATGTTAAATGCTGCTATCAAGTATTTCAAAGAGACCAGTTTGCTCAAAACTAGTAGCAATAGAGATGCAAAACAGAAGTTACACACTTCAGATGTTTGTTCTCTGATTATCACAAGTTAAAAAAAAAAAAAACAAGTGGTGCCAGGCACAACAAACCCCGCCCCTCACACATACTTTGACCTACTTTTCCGAAATTCAATAGGCATCTATTCTGGGTCAATGGCAATCCCTAAACCGAATTTGGGGTGAATCTGGCCATTAGTTTTGCTGCTAAAGTGTTAACAAACAAACAAAGAAACAAACACACAAACGCACAAACACACAAACAAACAAAGAAACAAACAAACAAACTGAACCAAAAACAAAATGGACTGCATGGTAAATGGACTGCATTTATATGGCGCCTTTCTAGTTAGATGACACAACGCGCTTTACAATTATGCCTCTCATTCACCCTGATGGCGGAGGCTGCCGTGCAGGGTACCAACCTGCACATCAGGAGCAGCGTGGGGTTCAGTGTCTCGCTCAAGGACACTTCGACACGTTCTCTGGAGGAGCCGGGGATCGAACCAGGAGCCTTCCGATTCCTAGCCTAGCCGCTCTACCTCCTGAGCCATGCCGCCCCAAAACAATACCCTTCGCCCTCCCCCTTCAGGTGGGGTAAAAATTGGCATTTGACAGCACCACAACTCTGTGATGATGTTAATCTGTGTATTAATAGTGCCAGAGGTGAAGAGATGAAAGTATCAAGATCGACTATTTCCAGACGCCTGCGTGAAAATGGTCTGATTGGTCGTGTTGCTGCAAAGAGTTGGCAACATCAAAAGAGACTTGAGTTTGCCAAGAAATTCAAGGATTGGATATCAATGGACTGGGAACGAGTCCTTTGGACTGATGAATCAAAATTGAAAATTTTCTCAGGTAAACGCAGAACTTATGTGCACCATAGAGTAGGAGAATGTTTCAAAAATGACTGTTTAACCTCTCCAGAAAAACATGGAGGTGGTAATATTATGGTTTGGGGTTCAGTCCGCTCAAAAGGAGCCAGTGATCTCACAAAAATTGACGGAATCATGGATCAAAAGAATTATCACACCATCCTTGCGAGGCACGCATTGCCATCGGGAAAGAGACTGATTGGTTGGGGATTTAATTTTCAATAAGATAATGACCCTCAACACACTTCTCAGTTGTGCAAGAATGATCTCAGTCGGAAAGAAACATCTGGTGAAATAAAAGTTATGATTTGGCCTGCTCAAAGTCCAGACCTTAATCCAATTGAGTAAATCTGTTGTAACATCGAAAGAATCTCTTTGGAATGAACTTCAAACCATATGGAATGGTTTAGCAAGTGAGGAAATTAAAAAATGTGAAAACTATATCTGAAAGATTAAATGCAGTAATCAAAGCAAAGGGTGGCCAAACTAGATATTGACTTTTTCTCTCAAAGAGATGTTTTTACTATATATTGATATCTTTTTACTTATCATTTATATGACCCAATGTTACATGAAATGAATACTCGAATAGTACTTGGTACCTGATTTATGTTCATTTTGTTAGGTGCATAATCATGACTGCACACTAGTGTGTGCGCCTGCGTGCGTGTGTGTGTGTGTGTGTGTGTGTGTGTGTGTTTGTATGTTCTGCATTGCAGTCAGTAGTTTTGTGCTGAGTGGTGGGGAGTCTGTGTCCTCCGTGTAAAAGAATCCTACTGCACTTCCACCTCGTTCACACACACAGGCACACGCATGTGCTCCATCACAGGCACACGCATGTGCTCCATCCACACCCATGTAAACACACACACACTGCACCCTCACACACAACCAAACACATTCACTGCACCCACACACATGCACACACACGTACTCTACCAACACCCTTGTAAACACACATGAATTGCACCCACATGCATGTACACACACAAGCACTACACACATACACACACACACACAAAGCTTGTTTCTCACCATATTAACCTTGCATCTAGTTTGCCGTGATGTGTACCCAGGATATAAAAAAAATTCTAAGTCGATCCTGAATATTTTAACGAAGGCTCCGGAGAGGGCCCTGCCTGCACTTCAAAGAGCAGATCCGGCGCCCTGCCGCCTCGTCGCTGCGCTGACCTGATTGTGACAACTTCATTACCTAATACTGGAGGACGGCTTCAGGCCTTAAGATCAACCCCTGTGGTGTCCTGCATCCAGTCTCTGCCATGTTCAGATGGACGGGGATCCCTGTGGATTCCTTGTACTGCTGCCTACGTCACTCTAATGTACCCATGTGCCGCAAGCGAATGCAATTCGGACTGAAAAAAGGTCCTGGTTTAAAAAATAAATGCCACTACAGTGTGAGAGAAGGATCAGGCTGGGATGTGTGCCGAGTGTAAGAACTGAGATAAGAGCCATGTGCTGAATGTGCTGGATTATTACCAAGAGGGAGAGATGGGGGCTGAAGAGGTCTCAGCCGTGCAGGTGATATTTGTGTGTGTGTGTGTGTGTGTGTCTGTGTACGACTATGAGAGAAAGTGTATGGTTGTGTGTTAGTGAATGTTTAAGTGTGTGTGTGTACATGTTTGTGTGTGTGTGTGTGTTTGTGTGTGCTTTTATGTGTCAGAGAGTGTGTGTATGTTTGTGTATGACTGTGAGTGAATGTGTATGTGTGTATGAAAGTATGTGTGCCTGCGAGTGAATGTATGAGCGCGCGTATGCGCACGAATGAGTGAATGTGTGCGCTTGTATATGACTGTGTGTATGTGTGTGTCTGTATGTCTCTTCATTCTTGAGTGTGAGAGTGCGGATGTATGTGTGTTCGTGACCGTGGGTGTATGTGCACATTATGTGTCTGTGTGTGTATGTGTGTCTCCTCCTGCCAATCACATAGCCCCATTCACGAAGGTAAAGATAAACCATGAACAATTCAATTTTTCAAGTTAAAATAAAAACAAAAATTCATTTTATGATAAAATGCGTCACTCCTCACAAAAGTTTCTTGTTTCATTGTATTGAGCGGTTTTCACAGTGATGCTTCTCTGCGTGGCTGCAGGCCACAGTCTGATTAAAGATGTTCAGCACAGATCAGATCAGCAGAGCTCTGTTGCTGGTGGTAAAATTTGCATGACTCCGCCCCCGAGCCTCCCTCATTCGTCACCCAAGCCTGAATGCTCAAACCGCGGCGAAACTTCTGCCTGCGTCCCTCGCGGCCTCTCGAAGCCTCAAACACTCTCCACCAATCGCCTCTCCTTCACACAGCTGGAGATAAACCCGGATTCTGTTTCGTTTGCGAAGATTTGATCTCCCTTTTTAAAACCGGAGACTGAAAGGAGCTCTGTTGTCTAAAACTCCTGTGGAGATCAGGAGCTGTTTTCTCTTTTTATTTTTTTCTCCTCGTCGTCCGCTAAAACGCGCCGTTCTCCCTGTCCGAGCAGGCGACGACCTTCAAGAAATGTGCCCGACTTTTGCAGATGGACGTCCAGCTGAGTTTCAAATTAGACTCTTTGTAAATATCCCCCCCAATCTCCTTCCCCGGACATACTCAGACCCACCCCC
Organism: Gymnothorax javanicus; assembly: GCA_029692085.1. NCBI lineage: Eukaryota > Metazoa > Chordata > Actinopteri > Anguilliformes > Muraenidae > Gymnothorax > Gymnothorax javanicus. The sequence continues at coordinate 83,804,236 of CM056194.1, read as the reverse complement.
CCTTACATACACACACACACACACACACACACACACACACCCCTGCTCATCAAAGATTTGGGTCAGTTGTCTGAGATGTTCAATGGGCTCTCCCTCAATCCTGTGCCTTTTATTTTGAAAATGAAAATTTGGAGGGTGGTTTTTTTGGGGGGGGGCAACTTGGGTTTAGAGAGGGGGTGTCTGAGGTTTGGCACTAATTAAAACAGTGTTTGACCTCATTCGTCGCTGCGTTTGATTGGAGGACAAGAAGGAGCAGCCGGCGACCCGTGGCAACGCGGCCCTTTTGGGCTCCACGTTCGCCGGCGGCCATATTTGCCTGGCTGTGGTTGTGGCCGTTGTCTCCGATCGCAGTACCAACAGCCCTTTTTCTGGGTCCTTCTCTCCATCTGTGGGCTGACCTGCTAAATTCGCTCAGTTTTGGAGCTGCAGCCTGGCTAGCCAGTTTAATGGTTTCTTCACATGTGATTTTCTGGCTACTTCACAAGCAGTCAGACGCATTACGGATATGGGGAAGGGGTCTTGCCCTTTTTAAAAATCTAATTCTGTCCACATGCACTTTTTCAAAGCTAAGTATTGGGAAAATATTCTGGAAAGGTATAAGTTCCACGACGGACCCCCCCATAAGCCTGATCTGACCCCCCTGTCCCCCTTCTTTCAAAATCACACCTTGTACCATTGCATGTAATTACATACTGATGTAACATTTACACAGACATGCCTATTTTTAACTTGGTGGTTAAAATCATAATAAACTAGCACTTCTTCATTCATCTTGAATTGGGGTGGTTTTGAATTGGGCTGGATGTTCCTATTTTACCTTGAACACCTGATTGTTTCTTGCGACCCCAACAGCGATATTCAGTGCAAGGAATGCACAGAAATAAATACCCTGGGAGGTGTTGGCTGACACTGGCTCAAAACATTATGCATAGCAACACTCAGCTGCACCTGTCGCGCACATCTATTTCCATGTTTTAAATCACACTTTTGTTTCAAAGTCAGTTTGGTCAAATGAGTAATTCAATCACATTTTATGTCGCTAGCGAACCTTGGGTTATTGTGTTTGGAGCCATGTCTGCAAGCGACGGGTTTACGATCGCGGTCGGGCTCGTACAGATTCAAGGCGAAGCCTTCGTCGTTGGCTCATATTGGGCAATTTGTGCTGCGGTTAGCGTCAATAAATCTACATCCTTTTGACAGCGGTGAGACTGCGCGGCGTGCCGGTTGCCGTACAGATGGTGAATGGCCGACTCGGGGGACTGGAGACTGGGTCAGCCTGGACAATGCCGGGTCGATAACGGCGGTCGATATTTTAGTCACGCCTATGATCTCAGAAAGCGGGGGTCATTGAATTCCGGGGCTGCATTCCACCGACTCATTTTACGGCGCGTTACATTATCGGTGATTTTTCTCTTAAATTCGTACCAATTTCCTGTCAATTATTCCTTGCTCTCAGAATACTGAAATTAGCCGAAAGATTAGGGTGGTCGATGGTAACCTCTAGTGCTCACCTGTGCTTTACCTAGTATGAAAGAGAGGGAAGAAAGACACTGGGAAAACTAGAGTTAAAGCTGAAAGATTAGCTGGCAGGCATAAATGGAGGTCAGAAAGGCAAGGAAAATTCAGGAAATTGCCAGAAAATAAAATTGACAGAAGTGGAGGAAGAGGCACTACCACTTGCCTTCTCCTCGCGATTAAAAAGGAGACGAAGTAGCGCCCGATCTGTCAGGTGTGGGGTTTCTCTTTTTCCCCTCTCAGTTTCGCTATGGCAACCGTACGGTGAGGCTTTTGCACTCGGGAGACTGCGGGGGGCGAGTCACATCCGACACAGAGGTCTCGAGGGCGGATGATGCCACAGTAGGGCTGGTGTTGCCACGAGAATAAGGGTGACGGGAGTAAAGTAACGATCTGACGATGGACAGATAAAACCGCCATCCTGTGAAAGTGGGTTAACGAGCTATTCTCAACCTGCCCTTGCTCTGCCAGCTCACTGTCATCCGGGAAAAAATAATCAAAGAAGGGACAATTAATACAATTGAAATTGACACATTGGTCCAAATTGAAGACCTGTGTGCTAGAAGTACCTAAGTCACTAAATCACACTTTTGTGATTTTGGGGGTCAAAGTTTTCAAAACATTTTGCAGATATATATATATATATATATATATATATATATATATATATATATATACACACACACAACCCCAAGTCTGAAATAGTTGGGACAAAGTGTAAATTGTGAATAAAATCAAAACGCAATGACTTTCAAATCACACCAGCCAGTATTGTACTCACAATAGAACAGAGATAACATAGCAAATGTTGAAACTAAGAAATTTTACAATTTCATCCACAAAATGAGCTCATTTCAAATTTGATGGCTGCTACACAAGGCCTTCCCTGGAATAGATGTCATCTGGAGGGGAGCATATGTTGCTAAAACCTTTATATACCTTTCAGCATTCATGTTGTTTTTTTAAACATGCAAGTGTCCCACACCATATGCACTAATGCATCCCCATACCATCAGAGATGCTGGCTTTTGAACTGAAGGCTGATAACAGGAGGGGTGGTCTTTCTCCTCTTTAGCCCGGAGGACACAATGCCCATAATTTCCAACAAGAATGTCAAATTTGGACTCGTCTGACCACAGGACACTTTGCCACTTTGCTACAGGCCATTTTAACCCATTAAGGCCTAGGCAGCCGCCTAAAAAAAACACTCTAAAACCTAAGGCGTTTTTGAAAACAACCTCCTAAAACCTGAGGATTTTTTGAAAAACTGGACAGAATTGTCAACGTTCACTAAAACTTTTATTTCTCAGCCTCTGTAGCAGATAGAAATATGAAATAAAAACATTTGAGCGCTTAAACCTTTGGCTTCAATTAGAAATCATTGCCTGTGTCCTAAAGTTCATTAGAATTTTTTTCAAAAATTAATAAGCAACAAAAAATTGAAAAAAAAAAATTGTACACATTTTACAGTGATGTGTTTGCGAATGTCACTGTAAAACACAAAGTGGCACTGTCATAAAAAGTTGCACTGCATGAACACAAGTCGCAGTGTAAAAAAATGCAGTCACTGTATGCCAAAATTTCATTGAACTGATGTTCCTGAACTGAAAATGTTAACAAATGTGCTTATTGTTTCCAGCAAATTTTAGCGAATCACATTACATGTAATCAGTCACATGTCTTGAAATCGATGATGTCATCTAAAACGCGCGCACATCGTATCCGGTCTTAAAGGTAGAAGCACGTAAACATTGCATGCGGTCTTAAAGGTATATACACGCCTATGTTGCATTCGGTCTTAATGGGTTAAATGAGCCTTGGCCCACAGAACATGGCGGCGCTTCTGGATCATGCTCAACAATGGCTTCCTTTTTGCATGATAGAGTTTTAGGTGGCATCTGTGGATGGCACGGGGGACTGTGTTTACAGACAGTGGTTTCTTGAAGTATTCTTGGGCCCATTTAGTAATGTCAATGACAGAATCATGCCGGTGAGTGATGCAGTGGCGTCTGAGGGTCCGAAGATCATTGGCATCCAGTAATGGTCTTCGGCCTTGTCCCTTATGAACAGAGGTTTTCCCAGTTTCTCTGAATCTTTTGATGATGTTATGCACTGTCGATGATGAGACCTTCAAAGCCTTTGCAATTTGACCTTGAGGAACATTGTTTTTAAAGTATTCCACAATTTTTTTACGCAAGCCTTCACAGGTTGGAGAGCCTCTGGCCATCTTTACTTCTGAGAGACTCAGCCTCTCTAAGACATCCCTTTTATAGCCAATCATGTTACACACCTGATGCCAGTTAACTTAATTACTTGCTAAATGTTCTTTCAGCCGATTCTCTTATATATTAATTGCTTTTTCAGCCCTTTTTGCCTGTGTTCCAACTTTTTTGAGACCTGTTGCAGCCAGAAAATTTGAAATAAGCTCATGTTGTGGATAAAAATGTAAAATGTCTCAGTTTCAACATTTGAAATATTATTTATGTTCTATTGTAAATAACATATTGGCTCGTGATCTGAAAGTCATTGCATTTTGATATTGACATTTTCATTGCATTTTTATTCACAATTTACACTTCGTCCCAACTATTTCGGAATTGGGGCACAGTGTTAGCACATAATATACGCATAATAAATAAATATATATACAGTCATGCCCAAAATTATTCATACCCCTATCAATTTTTGGGTTTTTTCAAGAAATTTTTTTACAAAATAAATTTATTCTTGCACAAATGACACAGTAAGTTGACATAAGGCTGTAAGAAGTACAGTAAACAATTTTTCGAGAAATATATTACTTTTTGGTATTTTATTTGACAGATTTACAAAAAATGCCATGTCCAGAATTATTCATACCCTTTTCTCAGTAATTGCTGGCAAAGCCTTTATTCACGATTACAGCCTCCAAAAGCTTCCTGTGGTTGATCACAAGGTTTCTACACGTTTCCACGGGGATTTTGGCCCTCTCTTCTTTTGCAAACTTCTCCAGGTCCTCAAAGTTTAAGGGTGTCCTTGGCATGACCTTGGTCTTCAGTTCCCTCCACAGATTCCAGATAGCATTGAGGTCAGAACTCTGGCTTGGTCACTCCAAAACATTCACTTTGTTGTCCACATACCATTTCTTGACGGATTTGGCCCTGTGTTTAGGATCATTATCCTGTTGGAAGATCCATTCCTGCCCAAGACCAAGTTTTTCAGCGGATTGCTTAATGTTTTAACTGAAGATCTGAATAAACTGGTACTGTTTCATAGTGTCATTAACTTTTAACAAGGTTTCCAGGCCCATTCGCTGAAAAGCTACCCCAGAGCATGATACTCCCGCCACCGTGTTTGACTGATGGGACCGTGTTTTTCGGTTGAAGACTTCACCTTTCTCACGCCCCTTACACTTCTCCAACCCAGGCACACAAGAACTCATCTAGCCTTTGCAAAAGCTCACCTGGATGAAGATATAAGTTTCTAGCTGTCATTATTATGGACAGATGAAACAAAGATTAGCTGTTTGGGCACAGAGATGTGGCTTTTGTTTGGTGTAAGGAAGGTGAAGCGTTCAACCTGAAAAACACCGTCCCAACAGTCAAACATGGTGGCGGGAGTATCATGCTCTGGGGTTGCTTTTCAGCGAATGGGCCTGGAAACCTTGTTAAAGTTAATGGCACTATGAAACAGGACCAGTATATCCAGATCTTCAGTAAAAACGTCAAGCAATCCGGCGAATAACTTGATCTTGGGGAGGAATTGATCTTCCAAAAGGATAATGATCCTAAACACACGGCCAAATCCGTCAAGAAATGGTTAGTGGACAACAAAGTGAACGTTTTGGAGTGGCCAAGCCAGAGCTCCGTCCTCAATGCGATCTGGAGTCTGTGGAGGGAACTGAAGACCAAGGTCATAGCAAGGATACCCTCAAACCTTAAGGACCTGGAAAAGTTTGCAAAAGAAGAGTGGGCCGAAATCCCCGTGGAAACATGTAGAAACCTTGTGATCAACCACAGGAAGCGTTTGGAGGCTGTAATCGTGAATAAAGGCTTTGCCATCAATTACTGAGAAAAGGGTATGAATAATTCTGGACATGGCATTTTTTGTAAATCTGTCAAATAAAATACCAAAAAGTAATGTATTTCTTGAAAAATTGTTTACTATCCTTTTTACAGCCTGATGTCAACTTACTGTGTCATTTGTGCAAGAATAAATTTGATTTGTCAAAAGATATCTTGAGAAAACTCAAAAATTGGTAGGGGTATGAATAATTTTGGGCACGACTGTATATGCAACACGTTTTGAAAAGTTTGAGCCCCCAAAATCACAAAAGTGTTATTTAGTGATTTGGGTACTTCTTGCACAGGTCTTCAATTCCATCTCGTAAAACAGTTTAAAGTGTATAATTTTGTTCTGCAAAGGGTAGGAGTAGGCCTATAAGATAGTGACTTTGTTTGCTAAGGCTACAAATCGTTAGCCTAATAGCATAGTTGCCTAAGTCATATTTGAACGATTTCGGAAAACAAGAAAAAACGCAATTTCTAGCAAGCACATTGGTATTTTTTTTGATATTGCGACAGTAAGCCAAAAAATGACTTAGGCAATTATGCTATGAGGCTAACGAAATGTATATGCGCAAGAACTGGAGGTCTCCGATGATGTTGCAGAGTTAAATGAGTAGGATCCGGTGGGAGGAAATTGGCTCAAACTCCCGCGGTGGACTCTCCCTGTGCGGCTGTGGTTAAAGGCCTCTTTGTTCAGTAGGGGGTTGTTTTGTCGGGCCAGGTCTGTGACTCAGGTATGAGGGCTTGTTTCGCTTCTGTTTGGGGTGGGTTAGGATTAGGGGTGGGGGAGAGGCAGTTCTTAATGGACTGGGCTTAATTCCCTGTTGAATGTTTTTACTGCTGTTGGGGAGTTACAGACGCTCAGAATCACTCCATAGACCTATATATGCCCATTTTTTCGGGCTCCTACAGTCATGGAAACCAAACTGCGTATCTGCGCGAGCATTTTCTGGAGTCCTTAGAGACCCTGTGAAAACCACAGCGTCCGCTATGAGCTTTTTTTTTTTTTTTTTAACTTTTTGTAACCATTTGAACTTGCAGTGAGGGTTAAAAAGTCATCGGATCCAGTTACTGTTCCGGTGAGAATGCACGCACAGCGTAATGTGGGTCTAATTTGAACACACAACGTCAGGTCAAAATGTGAAGACCACAAAGGAAAAACAATCAGAGTCCAAATTTTATATTTTTTTGCATATTTTTTTCAATGCTTTGTTTCTAAGATCATTTTGAATGTTTAATTCATCATTTCTCCACAATGTGAAAATGTGACTCATTTTTCCATTGTGGTCCTCATGCCTTTAAACTTCTGTTTGAGATTCCAAGTGGTGACCTTCACTTTGATGCGTACAAATGTAGAAGGATCTACCCCATAAACAAGCCAGTTTTCTAGACCTTATATCCGTTTAGCAAAGGAGGTGTTTGTTGACAGTTTATATCGCTGGTCTTTGTTTTAATAAAAATGGGCAGAAAATAATTTTTGAAGAATTTTTTGGCAGAAAAATCATGTCTGTGATGACACATTGCGCCCCCCTGTATTCGCCAAATCTTGCCTGGTGTGACTTTTTTTTCTGTTCCCAAAAATGAAAGTGAAGTTGAAGGGAAGGAGATTTGGTGACACTCCAGGCATACATAAAAGGTGTGAATCCGAAACAGTCGAAGAGATTCTGCATCTGAAAATTGCGGGAGCGTTTTGACAAGCGTGCATCAGCTGGGGCAGATTACGTTGTCAGGGACTGTACATTATGTCTTGTAATGGAAGTAATGACCCAGAACTTTTTGATCACACCTTGTGCTTTTGTTTCCCTCATGAAGGGCGATGGAGACATCTTTGTGCTCATTCAGCTCTTCTTTAAGCGGATTAAGATCCATGGATGGATTAGCCCTCATCAGCCGGGTGACCAGTCGAAGCAGAATTAAATCTGCACTATGCGAAACAGGAGGGGGGGGGGACTATGGGTCAATGGACACAGTGGCGACCTCCGTGGTCTTATCGTACGGGGTGGGGTCATGTATTTTTAAACTGCAGAGGCATGCATTTTTATGATGCTTATGATTATGACAGCAAATACTGGGATGGATAGCATTGGTTTATGTTCCTCCTCTGACAAACCTTTACCACACATTAGTGGCTCTGTAAGGCCGGGTTGCCCAAGCATGTTTCTGCGGATCTAGCATTAGCATCCAATGGGTTTTTCTCTCCAACCCTGACAAACTACACCTCATTTAACAGCTTGAGCAGGGCTGCCAAATCCGGTGGCTGGATATCTTCCAGCCCACGGGTTTTCACTCCAAACACTAACGAAGCACACCTCATTTAACGGCTTGAAATCTTGTTGACCTGCCATTTTGTAGCATCAGGTGCGCGATATGAGGGTTGAAATGAAGATCTCTGAGATAACCCCTCAGGACTGGTTTTGGGCAGCTCTGCGGTTTACCATAAGCTTTCTCTTCTGCCATCTTGGATGTACAATATGCTTTGATTTTGCCACAAAAACTTTCCTCTGCTGCTTTTCACCGTGTGATCTTTTTTCTCCACTCCCAACATCGGATCCAATTCCTGACATCAACCTTGTTGTATCGGGTATTGCAATTATTATCGCTTTCATCAGGGAGGGTGGCATTTATTGGCGGTAGAGGGCTCATCCTTCCTCATCACTGGTTTTGTCACATCCTTCCTTTCCCTGTGCTACAACTGAAGCCCTCCATGCAAGAACCAGTTATGTCACTTTTTGGTGTCGAATTACTAGGAGGTCAGTGACCCTGCCACCATTTTCACTGCTGATTAAAATAATTAGCAGTCCCAGGAATATGTGTAAACAAACATTTGTCCTAAAGATTGGTAACTAAAAAGTTCTGAGTTGAAATGCTAAACTTCATTTTTCTCAAAACGTGAAAAAGTAACAAAACTGGTTCTTGCATGGAGGGCCTCAGTTGTAAAATGATTGAGGTCCACCGTTGCTCTGGACATTCCAATCCTTTGATCTGTTTGGACGTACGGATTAGAAGTTTCCCAAAGATGTCTGGAGTGAATGAAAAACCAGATCATCCTTTGTGTATTTTTTCCGGAATTTATAGCATTCAGCTGATTGACCCATGGATATCTCTCGCTCTCCGCTCAGCCTATGATTGACGAGTTGACAGTTGAAGGAGAAAGGAAGTTCCGTTTTTCTAATTCATGATTCTTTGATGCCCTTGTCTTCGCGCTGTTGTTTTTCTCACTCAGTTTCATTGCTTCAGGAGCTAACATCCAAGAAACCGGGGGGGGGTTAGAACAATAGAGGAAGAATAAGCTGTTGAGAGAAATCCGCAGTAAGATTGAGAGGGCAGGAAATTCAATCGAGGCCAGAGGTCAGGGGTGACAAACAGTGGGTGTTTATGGGAGAACGCGCAAACACACACACACACACACACACAAACAGCTTGCCTCTGTGCCATCATCCCACTCCGCCTCCTCGCGGTAATGTTAGACGAGGAGGCTGTCGTTCACATGAAACTGCTTCCTTCTGTCCCTACACATCCATCTCTTCCTCTTCAGTGCAGAAGCACAGAATTAATTTTTAGAGACGCAGGCGCCGGCTACACTGTGCCTGTATTGATGGCAATCCGAGTGAGACTCTGATGTCCAGCATTTTGCCGCGCTACCCTTCCGTTTTAACGTGACTCCACGCACTTGAGGGCTGAGCGTGAATGGTCGAAACCGCCTGGCCCTGTGCAATCTCCCTCATTCTCTCTTCAGGATGGCTGCAAACCCGGTTCTACACGCAAACCCTGGCGCATTTGGGCCCCAGTGGGGTTCTGACCACGTTTGCATCTCAGTCGGCCATCTCGCTTCAAAACGGTTAATTGCTGCTCTCACGAACTGATACAATGATAATATGGCATCTATACTCTGACCCTGATGCACTATGTCAGTGTTCCCCAAATCACGGTCCGCGTGGGCCGAGACCTGCTAGTTTTCCACCCTCCCTTTACCTGGGAGTCAGGTGTAAAGATAGTCTAGTCAATCAGAGACAGTAGTTGTTCAATATTTGCCAGGAGGGAAAGGAAACCAGGGTTGGATTTGGATTCGAGGGCCAGATTTGGGGAGCCCTGCACCATGAGGTGAACTGAACTTGTGGAGAGGAGAGCTCAAAAGGCGGGATATTCCATTATAGGTGGTGATGGGATGACAACTCGCAGCAAACAAGAGCAATGAAGCAGCTGGTACTGTTACTAGCAGCAGCAGAGAGTGATGCAGCACAGCAGCAGACGAGGACAGTTTGCTTCAAAGGCACACTAGAAGCAGTTGAATTTTCCTCTGTATGGCGGGGCAAAGCAATGGGCAGATATGCGTTCACATGGGGAGTGTTTATGAGAATGAGGCCTTGTCTGGAGTTGGCTACCTGAACTATCTCTGCTATTATGGTTCCTTGATGACCCAGCAGCCCCTTCTTCATTGACCACCCCCTACGCTGTACCTTACCCCACCACTCCATACTTCTGTTTGAATGAATTAAAGCGATGCACTGTGCGCCCCAGTGGCACATAGGTCTAAGAGCGCGCACCATAAAGGCTGTGGCCTTCCCGTGGCAACCCGGTTTGATTCCGGCTCGGGTTATTTGCCGCATGTCTTCCCCATTCTTCTCCCCAACTCTCCTGTCTCTCTCTACTGTGTGACTGTTGAATAAAGGAGAAAATCCCAAAAAAATAATCTTTAAAAAAAAAAAAAAATTTAAGCAATGCGCTAAAGCAGAGGTAGGGAAGCCATAAAGCTATGCATTTGACCATCTATGATTTCGGTAAGTATGCTGGTCGGTTGCCTTAGTCGTCTGTTTATATGTTTGTTACTTGCCGAAATCTATGATTTTGGCGAGTATGTAAGTCGGTTGCGTTAGTCATCTATTTTTATGTTTGTTTGTTTGTCTGTCTGTCTGTCTGTTTGTTAGTAACAAGCTTTTTTACCCTTTCCATATCGTTTATCTTCATGAAACTTCACCATATGATAGAGGAGGTTCGTCGCCAGAAGCCTATACTTTTTTTAATCCCTAGGTGAAAGGTCAAGGTCACCAAAAACACTAAAACTGCATTTTGGTTCATAACTTTGCTACTATTACAGCCAGAGACTTGAAACCAACTCCATTCTCTTAATTCTGTTTCAGAGATCTGTGCACGATTTCAGCAAGTCGTCATTCTATGAATGACCTTTCATTTAGATGTTACTCTGCATACTAACATACCTGATTCAAATGATTGTAGTTTGTCAGGGGCTTGATCAGTGGTTCTCAAACTCGCTCCTGGCGCCCCACTGTGTATGCTGGTTTTTGTTACAACCACAACTGCAATCTTAGATTTTTAACAAGATGTCGATGTGTCTTAATTAGCTGCATTCCATGTTTAGAACAGTTATTCACCACCTTTAGCTGCATTTTTATGGACATATCCACTGTGCCATGAAGAATAAAAACCCTCAAACATGTTATGCTTATTTTTCCATATTGTGAGGATTTTCAGGTAAAAACATTTCTAAACCGATCAAATCAGACTCTAAGAAAATCAGTAAGCTCCAAATTGGGTTGCTGAACACAGGTGTTTTGAATTCTTTCAAAATAATTTTCCTCAACTTAAGAAAATGAACATGAAAAGAAAGAGGTGTGACTTTACTGTTTGCCAAGTAAACTGTTGGTTTTTGCAACCATGTGTTGACAGTTTCACCAATGAGGAACCTATTGATTGTTTACGTTGATTAAGGGTTTCGGTCAAATTGTTTCCCTCTGCAGTTATTCATACTGGTTTCCAAAACATCTCATTGTGGATATGAAATCTTAATTCTTCATGCCATGTGTAGATTTGTCAAATGTGGCTTAAGAGGACAAATAACTGCTCTAAACATGAATGCACCTAATTAAGGCAAATCAACAGCTTGTTTAAGTCCTAAGATTGCAGCTGTGGTCAGAACAAAAACAGGCAAACACAGTGGGGTGCCAGGACCGAGTTTGAGAACCACTGGGCTTGATGATGAGTCAAATGCTTGATAACAGGGCAATCAGGTGTGTTGGAGCAGAGATAAACCAAAGCGTGGGGCTATGGCTCTCCAGGAGCATGGTTCCCAACCCTTGGACTAGAGTAAAAAAGAAAAAGAATTATTCCTCCCTTGGCTCAACCTAGCAGGAAGTGTGTCACCCCAAAAACATCCTAAAGTTTGCTTACGGAGGTGCGTGTCAAGGGGGGGTCCCCATTGATCAAGGGCACCCCAAAAACTTTGGGGGTGCTGTCTCTCCATGTGGGCCTCTCTGCTGATACTGGGTGTACACCTGACTCATGAGCTTATGCAGAACAAGAGACCCAAACACTCCGACATCCCAGCCCGGTGAAAATCAGTCACGAGAACCTAACAAAATTAATATGGCACCCCTGAAAATCATGTAAACTCCTGTAAACCCTCTGGTCATCGATTGGCAGCAGGGTGACGCCAGTTTGTTACCTTTGCTGATTTGTGGGAGACTTTTGGCCACTTCCGAGGGTCAGGGAGGTCATCAAATGCGGAAAACCTGGACGTTGAGTGGGTGGGATTAGCTAATGGTGAAAAGTGTCAATGGTACTTGGTGGTTCGAAGCCCAGTGGAACCACAGTAAGATCATTCTAGCGGTTTGACTCTTGAGCAAGGCCCTTAACCCCATATTGCTCCAGGGGAGGATTTGTCCTGCATGGTGTAATCAGTTGTGAGTCCCTTCAGATAAAGGACCTTTCAGTTCTGTTCATTGTGTGGTTTTGTGACGCTCATATCCAGAGTGACTTATGCGTATAGAAAGGTTGCGCAAAGGGCTGAAATGATAGCAGGTAATCCATATGGAACCAGGTGGGTGTTTACCGCATAAACAGAAGTGCTATTGAGGCTACTGAGTTTAAGTGAGTTTTAATTCCACAAGTTCAGGCAACACGCAGCAAGCACATCGTTTGTGGTCATGAGTCAATGCCGGGTCAGAGATGTGTTCAAATCCGCTGAATATGTTTCGTGCACTTGTCTGACTTTGAAAAGATTCAAAATCCACTTGATCAGCAATAAACTGCAGATTTTTTATTTATTTTTCCCCATGTATACACCATGTCTCGCTACTCTTTTGAAAACCAGCCTTGCTTCTTTATCGACCACAAATTCACAAACAGCCCAGAGAAAGCTTGACTTCTCTTTTTTTTTTGTAAAGCATCAATATGTTGTTATGGTGAGGAGAATGCATGCTTCTCGTCTTGGATATAAAACGACCTGATTTTTTACGACCGCTCTCGTAAAAAACATTTTCCAAAATGATTGAAATGATCGCAGCCCTTCTTTCCAGTTAACCAATTAAGCATAAATAGGGCATGGCCGATTCTGAAAACAATATTAAATATTAAAGAATTACATTATTACATTAGTGTAATGTACTGTGAATAGGTTCTGCGCCAAGGCTCTACACTCAAAAAACAATAAAAGTTTTATTTTATGAGTTGCCCAGGTTATGTGGCGAGAAGTTGGCGGGTTTGGGGGGGGTGTTGTTTGACAGTTGGCGGATTTGGGGGCGGGGGAAGTGTTGGGTGGGGTTACGGGTTAAAGAATTATTCTGACGGCACCAGCGGGTGTTTTGATGGTGACATTGATGTCAGGTGTATGTGACACTGATGTTTGGGGCTCAGTTCGTTGGGGGGCTGGCTGGGGAATTGCGGGGGGGGTGGGTGCTCACGAGGGAGTACTGTTTGATTCCTCCTCAAACCTCCACCTTCATCACACACCGAAGAAAGGAGCCTTCGCCCTCCGCTCATAAATAATGTCATGCATTATTCATGCCGCCTTCTCTTAGTACCCCGTAATGCGCTTAAAACCCCATAATGCACTGGTGCTGGGAGATGGGATCTGGGTTGCCGTCGACGACGTGGAGCCGCGGGCCAAGAAGACAGACTGCTCCTACCAAACCATCTCCGCCCCCTTGACCCGGGCCAATCATACGCCTCTCTGCGCTCACACGCAAGGAATAGTTTACTTTATCCTAGGCAAGGCAACTACATGCGCAGCACATTGAGTGCCCTCCTCTAATATTAGCACACTCGGTAAACATTAGCTTGTGAGACTATGCGAAAATATGGTTGCTCTTAATCCTCCCAGTATTTTACTCAAAATACTTAAGTGGCAATAGGCAAATTTTTTGCTTTAACTTATTGTTATGAACTGAATATTGATTGCACTGTGTATTGGCTGCAGAATAATGACACCATCAGTGTTTAGATTGGTTCCTATAGCAGTGGATCCCAAAGTCGGTCCTGAGGATCTACTATGTTTCCTGGTTTTTGTTCCAACCAGAATTACGATCCCAGAATTTTAACCAGCCATTTTTTAAAAATTAGTTGCATTTCTGATGAGAGGGACATTTTACCCCCTTAAACCACGTTATGACAGAAATGGCTATGCGAGGTAGCGGAATGTTTTATGTGATCAAATGCAAGATTGTGATCAATCAAGAAACTGCTGATTAGTGTTCTTATTGGACGTGTCAAAGTTCTTTCCTGAAACCAAACAAGTAACATTTAACAGGTTTGACTCATAATATGCTTTGTCTTTAAATTCTTAATTGCCTATTGGTAGTTAGTTTTAGTGACCATGTGTCCTAAATTTTATCAATTAGAAGCCAATTGATAGTTTCATGTCATCTATTGCAAATTTCCACTTTTTTATGTTAGAAAAGTAATTTCCAATACAGCACACTATGAAATTTTTTTTTCCATCATGGCCATTTTCAGCATGTAGTCTAAAAGGGTAAATAATCAGGATGAACAAGAATAGTGCAATTAAAAACAATTAACAGTTCGTCAGCATTTGAGCTGTGGTTGGAGCACTGAGGTGACTATGTCGTGCTGGTCTCAATAGTAAAAATGCCCATTTATTTTGCCCACAGACTTCTTTAAAAGTCTGCTTTTTAAGTAATTCCCATTATTTCAAAGCCTCCATGAATTTTGAGAGATTTTATATTGTATTTCCAAATAACAACACATGCTGTTTTCTAGACCATAGTGAACTATAAATTCACTATGTGAATTATAATTAATTTTTGCTGACATTATAACCCGTTCATTAGCCTAAAAACTGCACGTTTCATGATCCACCTGGTTCCCGAAGCAAAAAAGCGAGGCTTAGAAGCGAGACAGCCTGGTGAGGTAGCTAATGAGTGAGCTACTGTATTGTTGGTTACCCAAAGTTAGCTTGTCATCTAGTTATATAGCTTTTGAGAACCAATTTAAACATCTGGCCAATGTGAGCCCGCATAAAAACCTGGTAGGCAGCAGACTAGCTAGCCAGCTGACATATATATGTCATTAACCTCGCTAGCTAGTTACCAAGCTAAGTTAATCACTACTGACTGACCTTATGCTGGTCAGGCCGCAAAATAATCATTATTCACTGTTCTCTACTGATTTCTATGCTCGAGAGGTACCTAGCTAATAGTAGCCCGTGAACTAGCAAGCCAGTTAAACAATTTTGTCTGCATGCAACTGACCGAGCTAGCCAGCTCAGTAATCTCAAGTCACTGTTTCGCTGTTTTTTATTGATTTCTGTGCACCACATGTTCACTCGGTAAAAGCAGCCTCCTATGAAATATGTTCGTTTGGAAGCAGGATCCTCGGGTTTTTGATGATAGCCCATGGGTAGCAAATGAAGTGTCACCTTTGTTTTCTCCAATTTATGTCGCGGATCGGCCTCGATCAAGTTACAGTTGTAAACATTAACTGAAATTGAGGTCCCTGTTTGGCCAAGAACAAATCACGGGCTATTCACACTTTTGTGTAGTGGATATATAGTTCATATAATCCAGTTTTTAGTCTGTTCTCATGGCTAACTGCATTACATTTTGGACTATTAGCTGCAAATGTTGTGTGCTCACTTGCACCTATATACCCTACAGGTTAATCTTGGAGTTTGCAGGCTCATAAAATTAATTCAAAGTTGAGTAATGTTAGAAAGTGTCCTAGCCTCATAGTAAATTTCCATAGAGATGACACCGAAAGCTAAGTTGCAGGGACGTCACCTTAGTGCTCTTCAAGACTCACTTTCACTATGCAGTTCTGTCTACTGCCAATTAAGATTTCCTGGGAAAACGAAGGCTTCATTTTCGGCACAAAAGGAATGCACCAACCATTCTGCAACCTAAAGAGGAACAAGATAGCACTTTCATATTCCCCAGTACCTATCGCTATCAGCTGTTGCCATAATAAAGAAAGAATAGCTGTACAGGAGGGAAGGATAACCCAAAGCTCTGAGTTTGCATTAGATACACTCTTGTTTTATTGCTGCATTAGATACACTCTTGTTATTTTGCTGAGCAGTAATTCTTATTTATTTGACATTTCACTGTCAAAGTCATTTTATTCATGTAGCTACTGTAGGTAGTTATTTATCCTTAATCATTAGCTAACTAAGTTTACCTGTAATTCTGAATTGATTGATATTTGAATGTCTCCCCGGCCTGAGGTGATTTTTACCCCCGCAAAATACTCCAGTTATGTTGTCCTGCACATCAGGATTTTGTACATCTAGGGCTGATAAGCTTTTTTAGAACCTAATTCTGATAAATCTTTACCTTGAATACAATTAGTTAACACGAGACTTTCTTGGCCTTTTTGCATGCACTATATAATTACACACACACACACACACACATTGCAACAAAAAAAAAAGTATTTACCCCGTTCCCTATTTCTTTTATTTTTGCTTATCATGTTTAGAAGTTTCAGATCATCCAGCTAATTTAATTCTCGGTAAAGACAGCACGAGTATGCACAAAATGCGGCTTTTAAATTATTACCTTAATCAAAGGTTAAATAAAATGCTGCCAGTACTTGACTAATCATAATTGTTTAGCACTGCAAGCCCCACCCCAAGCACTACCCCTCGAGCAGGGACTTTTTTTTTGGGGGGGGTGTTACTCGGAACTTAATTTAAACCCTGGTCCCTGTGGTCAGGGAAGTTCCTGCAGTTGAAACATGACTGTAATGTCTTGGGGTCACAAAGACTCCAGTGTTGTGATTTGACACCATCTACTCAACCACAAGTTATTTAGGAGTGTTCAAATTGAATTCTTGCCATTAAGAATAACCATTTAAACCAGTTAAAATTCCTTGAAGAACTTCATGTCCAATATGAAGTAAGGTGGAGGATCTCTGATTTTGTGGGATTTCTTTCAATGGCCTGGGACGACTTGTTACAGTTCCTGAGGTCATGAATTCCTGGACATACCAGCAAATATTAAACGGAAACCAGACTGCCTATGCCAGGAAGCTTAAATAGAGTCGCGGTTGGGTCCTCCAGGTGGACAATAGTCCACAGCATACGTTCAAATCATCAAAAAAAGGGTAACAGAATCAAGGTTTTGCCATGGCCATTTCAATTCCTTGGCGTAAACCCAATAGAAAACCTGTGGCACAAGCTCAACAAAAGAGCCCATAATTGCGAACCTCAAAAGCTGCAGGATCTAGAGTGATTCTGTATGGTCTTTGATGGCTTGCCATGCCTTTTTCAACCTCACCGCACACTGAAGACTCGGAGATGTTTACAGCAAGGGGAGGCTGCAGAAAGTATTAAAGGAAGGGGATCCGATTTATTATGGCACTCGACTAAAGGACCAAGGGAATAAACTATAAAGGCGTTATTTCATAACCACTTCTGTTCATATTTACTAAGGATGCCAATATTAGTGGTGGAGACTTTGTCATACACAATTGTGTTTCAGAGTGCTTCTCAGCTGAAATTCCGGCAAATATAAATTTATAATAAAATAAATGAAATTAAAGTACAAAAGGAAAAAGTAAATGGTATCGAAATGCGTTAGAGAACAGTGAGGTGTTGAGTCTTGGCTTGAAAGTTTGCATCAAGCGGTCAGCTAGCGAGTGCTACTTGTATGCACTTGGGAACACGGAGCCAATGTCCACTTAGTTTTATTATCATTGCTTTTTTCTCCGCTGAGGAATGGGTGTGGTTTTACTGCTAAGTGATTTGTGGACGAGGGGGTAAGCCGCACGACCACAGTGGTAAAGTACGGAGGCCTGAGCGTATCTGCTTGGCTGTGTGTCTCTCCCACCCACGAACACAGCCCGCTAACTCCTAACTCCCGGCTGACAAATTACTCTGTGCAGCAAATCCAGGTCACTTCGAACTAAATACTTGGGAGGGCTTTTACTCTTTGAGCATGGATTTTACACCTCTGGCAGTTGGCCCCTGTCTTGGCTGTTTTTGGATGAAATTGTCGGTTATATTTTTGGAAGGATTTCTCCAGGTGTAATAATCACAGTTCACGAGACACCGTGTTTGCCGCATGAGTGCTCTCCCCTTAAAAACGGCTTTTTGCCCAGATAAGCGCTGATACCTCTGTGTGTGAAACTGCAACACGGGCAGGGGGTGGTCAAATCATGGGAAACTCTGCCATAAATACCAGCTATGAGGAGCTCGCGACAGAAAGTTTTTGTTGACACTGGTTCAGACATGGATTCATTCCATTCTAGGGCAATTCTTGGACCTGTATCTCCGTGCTTATCAGCAACAACCCCACGAGCCTCACGTCTGTCCCAGCGAGAGAGCTTTTACTTCAGGTCATAGCCCTTTTTTTCTGTTACTTTGCAATATTTTGTTGTGTGGCAGACGATGTTCTAATCTTCCACAGCATTTCCCCCACCACCGCAAATCAATGTTCCGGTATGGTGACCCATGTACCTTCAATTCAGGCACCAACTATTTGGCCTTTCTGGAACTCAAATAGTATCCTCATTTTAGTTTGGAGACTTGATTAGGGAAGTGCTGCCGATTAGACCTCTTTTAAGATGGCACACACTGCTAATTAGTATTCATATTAATAGGTATGAGCTGTACTGAAGTTTTAAGTAATTGTGGCTCAGAGAATTCGGAGTTAAAGCTATTTCTGGGGTGCTTCTGATATTTTGTCCACCACCTGTGTCTGACATGAAGTCTCAGCTCTCTCTGACACAATCTTCCCTCAGCTGCGGCGCCAAAGGCTCAGGAGCTGCTCGCTGTTTGTTTCTTAAGGCCTGGAACCTATTTTCACTCTTCAAATTAATTTCACTTAGGCAGGCAATAAGATTGGTAAATAGTGAGGACTTTTCAGTAACTCTGGGGGGGTTTAACTAATTTTTAAACTAGTAGTAATAGGGCTCTATATCTTTTTATATATACCTATTTTAAATTATTTATTACGTATATTTCTTTTTAACTATTTATGCTGATTTGCACAGTGCAGGAGCAGTTTGACCTCTTTTCATTTCACTGCATGTAATGTATGTGACAAATAAAAGCACTTGACTTGACTTTAAATTTCATTTAAAAACTACTCTATTCATTTAAAAGCAAGTTATAAAAAAAAAAAAACTCTTTGATAAGAAAGACTATGGTGAGAGCAAGCCCTAGAAAATACAATCGCGTCTGGAAAAAAAAGTACGACACATGCTATGCAAGCATGAAAGCAAGAATTTTCTAACTGGTGTTTTCACCTAGGAAGCCACTGGATTTGCTCTGGCTGGGTTTAAGTCAAAAGGCCAGACCGTTCTTTCAAACAACAGGTCTGCTCCCCACATCAGGGATCTCGGACACATTTTCAAGGAACAACAGATCTGCTTTCAGACTTTGATTCCGCTGAAAACCATTTATTTTTTTCTCTAAAGGTGTCTATTCCTGCCTTGTCTGGGTTGAAAAATAACAATGACAGCATGTGAACAGCAGAAAAGCCCTGGTACTTTGACGGGCAGGCATTTCTGGCAAAGGTTTTCGAATTGAATTTTGTGGTTTCTTTGTCTGGCAGTGAAAACCCTTCTTTGTGTCAACAGCTTTCATCGAGACATATTGCTCTCTGTAAGAAGGGCTGTGTCTCTGCTGTTGTCATAAACGTATAATAATGTTATTCATGCTGCAGTTCAACTTTAATAGAGCTCCTCATCTCCACCCCCCCCCTCCTCTTTGTGAATCATTTTCCTACTCTTATTCACATGCTCACATCTTTAACGCAAGTTAGCAAACAATAGCTGATTGTGTTCCTCTGAAGCATTTTGTGCTGGCTTGTCGAATACACTGAAAAGTTTGTGTCGCGGCTTTGCAGCGCGGGGAGCACAAACAATCAGGGCCCCGAGACAGAGCTCGCCGGGCTGTGGAGACGATATTATGGGCTTATCCTAAGCCCCTTCTCTTCGTCCGAGATATGTGCCCGGGCACGGTACAATACCGCACAAAAAAAAGCTGGTACTTTCGCAGAAACTCCCACCCGCCTCTCGCCCCTCCCGCTTGACCCCCTTCCTGGGGACAGTTGCCACTTTCAGTCCACACACGCGGTCAGAGGTAACCTCCAGCACAGCCGCTCAAAACACTCGGAGGGATTCCCACGAGTCTCACACTGCCAGTAATTACAACAACACCACTCAACCTCGCTGTCGACATGTATAACACAGTCATGACCCACTGAACGCCTGTGGACCTCCCAGCTTCGAGATACGCACACTCAGGTGGGTGTAGCTATGAATCCCTTCAGGTAAGGGGGAAAAAGGGACTCACCTCAGCCTGCCTGCGCTGCTCGCGGCTCTGCCGGTCCCTGCTCGTCTCTCCCTGTCTGAGGCAGCCCTGGATGGATGGGTAGATGGAGGGAGTGACAGCGGGGTGGAGCAGGTGGAGTCGACCCTTCCTGATGCCCTCCTGAGCGTAGCGACTCCAAGTATCCACAAGCGATATCGCGCTGTCCCCTCCTCTGGAACCCTTCGCTCTCGAGCTCGCCCGCCGCGTCTCCGTTTATCGCGGCTCGTCTGTAGTTTCCTCTCTCTCTCACTGACACGAGCTTCTGTGGAGAGGCGGCGTGGTTCTCCCGTGCATAACTCGCGGAGAGAGAGAATTAGAGAGAGAGAGAGAGGGAGGGGAGACGGAGGTGAGGCGAGAGTTAGTTATGCGCTACTAAGCGCCTTGGGGTTTAGCCAAGAGCTGGAGCGAGGGAGCGGGCGAGTGAGTAAGCGAACGAGTGAATGCACAAACACATCAGTCCGCAGGGAGTTTCCCCCCTCCTCCACCTCTCCCCCCTTTTATTCTTTCACTCGTTCACTGACTTGGCTTTCTGTCACCTCTTCTCTTTATTCTCTCACTCTGTTTGTTGTTTTTTCCTCTTCCCTCTTTTTTACTTTTTCAGGACTACTGTTTTTTCAGCCCCTCCACTTTCATTGGCTCTGCTCCTCAGGTCTTTCATTTGTCTCGTTTCATTCTTTACGGCGCTGGGTGTGATTATGGGCACATGTGGTCCCTCACGCCATCATTTACCTGCTGTTGGTACTAAATGGGTGGTTTTCAGAGGAGTTAACACAGGACTGTGAGCGCAGACAGTATTAAAGCTGAGGACAGGACAGGACAGTGATTGTTGTGGCCCTGTGTCTTGACTGCAGATAGTTGCAAGACTTTTTCTGATGAAGAGTTGAGATGTGTTTGAGTGTGTGTCTGCTTGTGTGTTTGTGTGTGTGTGTGTATGCGCGCACGTGCATTTGTTTATGTGCATATGTGTGTCCGTGTGTTTGTGTATATATATATGTGTGTGTGGGTGGGTTTGTATACGTGCATATTTGTGTGTGTGTGTGTGTGTGTGTGTGTTTTTTGTATACTTACATATGTGTGTGAGTCCGTGGATATGTGTGTATGTGTGTGTGTGTGTGTGTGTGTGTGTGTGTGTTTTGCATTTGCAAGTAATCTGGGGTGGTGTATCATACCTGGCCTGTCCCATATAGCCTGGATTTATTAACGTGTTCTAACTATGGCAGCAGGGGTAGAATTTCATTAAGTATTTCCCCAAAAAATATTAAATAGGACTAGTTCAAATTTAAATTTTTGCCAGTAAGAATAACCATTTTATCAAGTAAAAATATTGCTTAACAAAGGACTCCATTGAAATGAATGGGAAAACGCTTGAATTAAATAGTAAGTAGCCAAAATCGAATTCCTGATATCAGGAATTTGACTTGTAACTTAATAAAATGTAATTATTGATTTAAAAAAAAAAGTAATTATGACTGGTTAAAATTTTCATTGCTGATATCCAGACTAAGCAGGGGAAAAAAGGCTTAAATGGGCATAATCCGCTTCACAGGGGGTGGGGTGGGGGGGGCTCTCATCTCACAATTCCACCTCCCCCCACCTCCATGAGCTCCTTGGTTGAAGTCAAAACCCCCTCCCTTCCCCCCTGTCTTCTGCTTTCCGTCAGTCCCCCTCCTTCCTAACCATCTCTACGTTCTCAGAACATCTTCGATATACGTACAAACACAGCTCTGTTTATAGCCTTCGTTCCCTGGATCCCTCTTTTGTCTTAAAGGGAAAGACGACTTTCTCACAAAACTAATGTTAAATGAAAGAATTACCCATGCTGAGTTCAGATGTTCTGAGTTGAATTTTTTTTTTGTTGAGATTTTGCGTAAAGTTGTACAACGTTTTAAATGACGAAAATGCAATCACATAATAAAAATACTGAGGGTCACCACCTTTTCATGCCTCAAAGGTTTAGCCAATGAGAGTCCGCGGAACACTTTGGCAATCGCACGACGGTGATTTGCCGGTGAAGAACCCAAACCAAAGTCTGCATAGGCTTAACTGATTTTGCACTAAAATCCCACTCATTGTGAGCTTTTTTTTGTCAGTTTAAATTGATTATTGTACGAGTTAGTGGTCTCGCTCACTTTCTATTTTGGTTGTCTAGCAACTGGAGATTTGTTTATGATCCGTTTTTTCCTTCATTGTTAGTATCTTTTCTACAAAGTATGCACGAGTGGAACGTGAGTTGTATTCCGTATTCATCACAAAATATTTACATTAGCAGATATTTACATTAGCTCAGGTATTACTGTGACTGGGTATAATGTGGATGTTGCTCCTTTTACATTCAAACCCCTATTCCAATGAAGTTGGGACGTTTTGTAAAACGTGAATGAAAACAGAATACTATGATTTGCAAATCCTTTTCGACCTATATTCAATCGAGTACACTACAAAGACAAGATATTTAATGTTCAAACTGATAAACTTTATTGTTTTTTTGAAAGTATTCACTCATCTTGAATTTGATGCCTGCAACACGTTCCAAAAAAGCTGGGACAGGGGCAACAAAAGACTGGGAAAGTTGAAAATGGGAAATGCTCAAAAAACACCTGTTTGGAACATTCCACAGGTGAACTGGTTACATTGGAAACAGGTGAGTGTCATGATTAGGTATAAAAGGAGCATCCCCTAAAGGCTCAGTCGCTCATAAGCAAGGATGGGGCGAGGTTCACCACTTTGTGAACAACTGCGTGAGCAAATAGTCCAACAGTTTAAGAACAATGTTTCTCAACGTTAAATTGCAAGGAATTTAGGGATTTCATCATCTACAGTCCATAATATCATCAAAAGATTCAGAAAATCTGGAGAAATCTCTACACATAAGCGGCAAGGCCAAAAACCAGCATTGAATGCCCGTGACCGTCGGTCGCTCAGGCAGCACTGCATTAAAAACCCGCATTATTCTGTAAAAGATATTACTATGTGGGCTCAGGAACACTTCCGAAAACCACTGTCAGTTAACACAGTTCATTGCTACATCTACAAGTGCAAGTTAAAACTCTACCATGCCAAGCAAAAGCCATATATCAACAACACCCAGAAACGCCACCAGCTTCTCTGGATCCGAGCTCATCTGAGATGGACTGACGCAAATTGGAAAAGTGTGCTGTGGTCTGACGAGTCCACATTTCAAATTGTTTTTGGAAATCATGGACGTTGTGTCCTCCGGGCTAAAGAGGAAAATGACCATCCAGATTGTTATCAGCGCAAAGTTCAAAAACCAGCATCTGTGATGGTATGGGGATGTGTTAGTACCCATGGCATGGGTAACTTGCACATCTGTGATGGCACCATTAATGCTAAATGGTACATACAGTTTTTGGAGCAACATATGCTGCTATCCAAGCGATGTCTTTTTCAGGGACGTCCCTGCTTATTTCAGCAAGACAATGGCAAGCCACATTCTGCACGTGTTACAACAGCGTAACTTTGTAGTGAAAGAGTGCGGGTAATAGACTTGCCTGCCTGCAGTCCAGGCCTTTTTCCCATTGAAAATATGTGGCGCATTATGATGCACAAAATACGACAACAGAGACCCCGGACTGTTGAGCAACTGAGGTCTACATCAAGCAAGAATGGGAAAGAATTCCACCTACAAAGCGTCTAAAATTAGAGTCCTCAGTTCCCCAATGCTAATGGAATGTTGTTAAAAGGAAAGGTAATGTAACGCAGTGGTAAACATGCCCCTGTCCCAGCTTTTTTTGGAACATGTTGCAGGCATCAAATTCAAAATGAGTGAATACTTTCAAAAAAACAATGAAGTTTATCAGTTTGAACGTTAAATATTTTGTCTTTGTAGTGTACTCAATTGAATATAGGTCAAAAAGGATTTGCAAATCACTGTATTCTGTTTTTATTCCTGTTTTACACAACGTCCCAACTTCATTGGAATTGGGGTTTGCATATTCTGGGATTTGGTAAGTTCGCAGTAGATTTTATCATAACACAATCCCCTCTTGTTTGGCAAAGCAATTGATATTTTAGCTCCTATGGTTAGCCTAGCTGGCATCAATCAGTACGTTTACTTGCACAGTACGGTAATAGCTTGATTAAGCCATGCAATCGGACTACTGTCCTTGTCCCAGTATACATGTGCAGGACGAAAATTAATTTTTTTGACCCAAGCATGCCCGTCTCCTCTGCCATAGGTGGCGATATGCCTTTCAGCTTGTTTGTGTTGCATCTTTTTCTGATTGATCTATTCCGTCACAAACCAAACATTTGACGAACAAGTTAGCTGGCGGCTAGCTAGTTGCATGTCGGATTCATTGACTGTATAAGATCGAGTGGCGAGAACATGGATAACTTTACACCTCTGTACGTTTAATACAGGTTGTTCACTATTCTTTTTGTAAAACTGAGATGCATGCTATCTCCGGTGGTTATTGCGTTAGGCTAAGCTTGGCTGAAATGCAGCTATGCTCTACTTTGTGCCCTTTCTACTACCCCGGAGTGCGTTTCCCAGAGGCGTAGTTGCTAGCAACTAACATCGTTTGTCCATTCACAGTCTGTGATTCCAACTATGTAAGTTAGAATCTGTGCTTTTGGGAAACGCACTCCCGGGCTTCCCGTGCATGTTGAATGCGGGTCAGGAGTAATGACTGGTGGGAGAGTTTTGTTTGATGCCTGAATTTGATGCCCCTTTTATACCTAATCATGACACTCACCTGTTTCCAATTAACCTGTTCACCTGTGGAATGTTCCAAACAGGTGTATTTTGAGCATGAGTTTTTGTAGCGATGAACTGTGTTGACTGACAATGGTTTTCGGAAGTGTTCCTGAGCCCACATGGTAATATCCTTTACAGAATGATGTGGGTTTTTAATGCAGTGCTGCCTGAGCGACCGACGGTCACGAGCATTCAATGTTGGTTTTCGGCCTTGCCACTTACATGTAGAGATTTCTCCGGATTTTCTGTATCTTTTGATGATATTATGGACTGTAGATGATGAAATCCCTGAATTCCTTGCAATTTAACGTTGAGAAACGTTGTTCTTAAACTGTTGGACTATTTGCTTGCAGTTGTTCACAAAGTGGTGAATCTCGCCCCATCCTTGCTTGTGAACAACTGAGCCTTTAGGGGATGCTCCTTTTATACCTAATCATGACACTCACCTGTTTCCAATTAACCTGTTCACCTGTGGAATGTTCTAAACAGGTGTTTTTTGAGCATTCCTCAACTTTCCCAGTCTTTTGTTGCCCCTGTCCCAGCTTTTTTGGAACGTGTTGCAGGCATCAAATTCAAACTGAGTGAATATTTCCAAAAAAACAATAAAGTTTATCAGTTTGAACATTAAATATCTTGTCTTTGTAGTGTACTTAGTTGAATATAGGTCGAAAAGGATTTGCAAATCATTGTATTCTGTTTTCATTCACGTTTTACACAACATCCCAACTTCGTTGGAATTGGGGTTTGTAGTATTTTGGTGGATACGATTCTTCAAAGGTCAAGTTATTGGTGTGTTCAGTTTTTGGGTGTCTCACAGGAAAGCAGACACTTTGGGTCAGCGAGAGCGTTTATTTACATCCTGCTGAAAGGACGTAGGACATCTTATGCTGCTGTTAACGGGAAAACGGCACATTCTGCGATTGTTTTTTGTCCGGATGTTTAAGAATTTATTATTCAGTTCAGCTTTGTCTTAAAATGACCAAAAACATATTTTGTTACACCTAAGGGGCAGTTCTTTAGTTTGCAGTTCACATCATACGCAGGTTGCCTTCCTGTTTTAAGACCTTGTTTAGAGGGCGCTAGAACAGAACAAAAGTCTGCACTGTGACGCATTATATCCGTGTTAAAACAAAGCTTGCAGCAGAATTTTCGGTGGGGAGTCGATTTGATTGACATTTAACTTGAAAGCACGCAAAGAAGGACTGAATTTTGATTTTTTTCACGTCTTTCGAGACCCTTTGTGTCTTCCGTGGTCTCTCCAGTGATTCTCTCTTAAGATTTTTTGAGCGCGCTCCAGAAGGCCCACAGATGCAAGCCGCAGAAGGTGGCTTCGGTGAAAAGAGGAACTGTGGATGACAGGACCATGAATACTTAATGAAAAGATAAACATGGAAGTAGCAATCTTCAGCGAGCCTGTTATTATCATCGCAAGGGTTTTTTTTTCATGAGCGCGCCACCTGAAGATTATGACTTAGTGAGAATCGCCTGACATCTTGAAGGAGAAATTATCATTTTCTTGTCAGTTGTAATCTGCAGTCTAATTGCATATTTTCCATCCTTTTCAGGGAATGTTGTGTTCTGAATCCATAAATGGGGTTTCACTGTATGCGTAACCCAATCTAAGTTTTTCAATCGATGAAATTTATCAAAAAATTACTGTAATTCTTTCAGGATCCCTCAAGACAGATAATGATACCCTCATTAAAGTGATAATTTACTGTAAAGCCGGCAACCTTTGTTTTATTTCAAATCCATTTTTCTGGATTGCAGAGGCTAAACAAACAGTTATGTCTCTGCTGATCAAAGTTTTTTTAGGTCATGATGGGGCTTTACAGCACAGTAATGGTATCAGTTCTGTAACTGTACATGAAGATAAATGAATACACACACACAGATGCTCGTGTGCGCTCTCACACTCACACTACTACAACTGCATACTTATGCTTGCATACACATACGCACACACGCATGTACACACATACATTCTCACAAATACACACACAAACATAGTGTCACGTGCATGCGTACACTCAAACACATGTAGGCCTAAGCGCACTCTCACATGCATGCACTCACAGGCATATGCACACACATATACACACGAATAGTCATTAAAACAGACACATGTACACATACTTTGGCTTATCCATACATGTACTCACATGCTCATAAAAACACACACACACACACGCACACACACACACACCCGGGTGCACACACACTCTGACAGTTCATAGACAGATTTCCACTAAAGTATTGACTGAGGGGCTGTTGAAATGTTCTTCAGCCAGTCAGTACTGGACGCAGGAAACACAAAGAGCCCTTTCACAAGCCCTTTTCTTTGGCCTGACAAACAACACTTTG
Organism: Gymnothorax javanicus; assembly: GCA_029692085.1. NCBI lineage: Eukaryota > Metazoa > Chordata > Actinopteri > Anguilliformes > Muraenidae > Gymnothorax > Gymnothorax javanicus. The sequence continues at coordinate 83,777,025 of CM056194.1, read as the reverse complement.
AGGCAGAGACTGTAACAATGAATAAATGTTGCTGTAAAACTCAAATTATTCATTGTTATTGGCATGGAAATGATTATTCCTATTTTGTGGGCCCTTTTCCACTCAAACACAATGATTCTGCACCTCTTCTTCAGGGAACAAGGCTAAAATTTTTCCCAGCAAATCAGTCAAGCTTTAAGATGGGGAGTGGGGGGGTAACTTAACATACAAACAGAATTTGTTACCCTGGCATTTTAGTTTTGAGCGTTCTTGCTTCCGGCACAGTCCAAATATTTTCTGCGTTCTACACAACTTGCTGTCTCGGTGGCAGCAGAACCGACTCCGTCACCCTTTAATATGTCGACTCTCGGAGTGAACCAGACCTCCGCTTTACTGAATTAATGATCAGGTGGCAGCACATGCTGCTGAGGTCATGTTCCTGCTGTAATTATTTTATCAATGTGGCCTCTCCTGAGCTTTTTTTCTTCATATAACCTTTATTTAAGCTGGAAAATCCAGTTGAGGCAGAATCTTTCGTACTGTCCAGGGCGCGTCCCTGCCGATCGCCCGCTGGCTGCTAGGTCAGGCTCCAGTCTGTCCGCGACCCTGACCAGAATTAAGCAGGTTACATTATGGATGGATGGAATCATAATAATTGTTCAAGTCCCATGTCAAAATGCATAAGGCGCAGCTCTGGGACGGTGAAAAAAAGTTTATTTTCAAGAACAGGATATTTAGAGGCCTGCATCCACGCACTTTAACTCCCACACAGCAGATAAAATGGGAAGAAATTTTTTTTTCCCCTCTTGTGGTGACAGTTCCTCCGACGCTGCAGCTAATTACGCCACGTGGAAGCCATCTGCGGCTCCTGCGGTAGCCTGTCGTCTCAATATTTAAAGAGATGGCACCGCAGCGCCGGAAAACTCGAGCGGTTTGACGGAGTGTAAGAACTGTGAACCGTCTTGCCGGTCGGGTGTTCTTCGACAGCATGCAGTTTTTTTTTTTTTGAAGCTCTGTCAAAGCTGCTCATTTAGCCCTCCCGAGACTTCCGGAGCTTTTTTTTTTTTTATTGCGGGCGGGGACCGTTCTGACTTAAGATGCAGCGCCCGCACAAAAAAAAACATAAACATTTTCAGCGCGCCAGACCTACCTGACTGAGGCCCGTCCTTCACCCTCTACCCCAGGAGAGGCGGTCGCTGACGCTACCTGAAGCTCGCTAATGCAAATGCGTGGCATCGGTTAAACGCCATGGAAAATTCCGGACGCATAGTATCATTCGTTTCTTTCGTTCACAGCTTACGGCGCCAACGAATTCGGATTTTAAAATGACATCTCACCATAAGCGTATAAAAGACACAAATCAATTTTTATATATGTTTTTCATTAAAGACCAGAGGTGTCGCTGGGCCTATTTTGGGGGGTGTTTTAAATATTTTAGCCCCACTTCAAACATTGTGAATTTTTCATTTAAATCAGGGGTAGGAAATCCTGTTCCTGGAGAGCGGTAGCCCTGCGTGTTTCAGATGTCTCTCTGCTGTAACGCACCTGAATTGAATGGTGGTTTATAGTGAAGAGCTTGATAATGAGGCAATAATTTGAATCAGGTGTGTCTGTGTAGACACACATCTAAAAGATGCGGAGGCATGGCTATCCAGGTTCCCTACCCCTGGTTTAAATCAACAGTCGTTGGGGGAGAGCATGCTAGACTAGAAAAGGCTTAGCCCCGCCATCCATACATCTCTTGTGACGCCTCTGTTATATATAATACAGTTATCATGGAGTCTTCTTTTTCATTAATGTGGTCTGCAGAGCTGAAAGCGTTCAGAATGCTAAATGAGTGAGTTATTTTGAGTCTTTCTGTCTCCTGTGGCAGCCAGACGTTGTGACTGATGGTGATATTTGGCATGGGCTGTGCTCTGTAGGATGGTAGGGGGCGACTATAGCTGACTAGGGCAGGCTAACTCTCAGCCAGACTAATTTCCTACCACGGCGGAGGGTCTGAGCCCACAATTCAGCCGACCAAAAGCCAGTTTGGGCTTAGAGGGCGGGCTGGTGGAAGGTGATGTGCTTCCGCTGGGTCCGCCTGATGGTTGCAGAATTTGCGAAGCTCCACCATTGTCCGTGTGTGAACCAGACACAGATCCAGAGGCTGCTCTATTTAATACATTAACACTACGTGAGCCATTCCAGAAACTTTAGCGCCCCCTACAGGTCAGGAGGAAGAGGAAGGAAAGAAAAACGTATGGAACTCACAGCAAGGCCTGTGCGTGCGTCCGAGACACCTCTAAAGTGGTCCATTTTCTTTTTTAATGCTAATTTTTTTGAGAAGTTTCTTTACATGTTCAGTTAAGGGAGACACAGTGATGTGGTTGGTAGCTCAGTCCCCTCACGGCAAGAGTGTCGTGGGTTTGAGTCTGGCCTAGTGCCTCTCTGTGTGGGGGTTGCGTGTTCATTCCTGTGGGCTTCCTCCAGGTACTCTGGAGTCTAGTTTCCTCAGGCTAACCGGAGTCTTCAATGCCTACCATACACTAGAAGACTTTGAAAAGACTTTAAGGGGCTTTCACATATGTTGTACAACAGGTATGCAACAGGTCTATGACAGAAATGTGGGGTAATTCGCGAGATGCTCGTGAGTATGTCCTTCGAAATTCACGCATTCTATGACGGAAAAGGCTGTCGTAGACCCTCGTCATAGAATTTTGAACATGTTCAAAATTTTTTGGGCATTGTGGGTGATTCTCTACGTCAGGCCCATTTCACAGGTCTGTCGTACGGTGCCCTACGAGGATGTTTGACTGTGCTGTGCTAGACCTATGAATTTCGTTTGATTTTTTCAGGTCGTCTGAGGTACTCATTATCTTTGGAATTTCCTACAATAGGCCTGCAGTCGTCTTACGTTAAACCCACAGCTGGCCTACGAATGTTCCACCAATGTATGTCCCTTCTGTGACTATCATGGGTTAATTGAACAATTACAGTTCTATCCTTTGTCAGTCTCACGGCTGTCTTGAAATTTTTTATGGCATATTTTCCTACGATGGTAGTACGACACTTATTTTATGTGACCGCTACAATGCAACCTTCAAATCCTCCTCTCCCAAACGCTAATCACCTCTGTCGTGGACCTGCTAAAATTTACGACACGAAGAACTCATTTGACACATATGAGAGCCCCTTTAAAAAGAATAATGACTGAAAAGCTGGAACAGTTTGGAAGATGCACATAGAAACAGAAAGCAGTGATTTCTAAATTTACTTTGACTTTACTTAGTCTGACATCATCTCACGTCTAAAGACAATGTAGCATAAGTCACTGAATTTTTAGTCACAGATCGTAAGATTTTGCAAAGTCTTCTGATAATATCAAACATTTGATGTTACTGGAATGTCCAGACAGAAAAGACTGGCTAAAGACTGCTTGAACTGAGTTTCAGGACCACCTTACACCAAACGATCGAGATGACGGGAGCTCACCTCAACACTGGCAAAAATCTCATGATTTCGTTCCGATATTGACATTTGTCTGCGACTGTGAAGTCATTTGGTGTGAGGTTGGCATAAATTGGCCATAGGTTTGGGTTTGAGTAAATGATTGGAGAACTGTCCAGCATGTACAGTATTCCTGGCTCTGAATCATTGTGAGTTAGAATAGGCTTCCCCACATTGTCCAAGAATAAGATGGTTCATGAATGGAGGGAGATTCTCCAAACAGAACTGAGCTCATCTGTAAAATCTTCCCTTTGGTTCTGAAAAACATCTGCGGTCAGCTCTGAAATTTTTGTCTTCTTGTCTGTAGACAAATGATTCTCTGTTCTATTGTCATTTGAAACTTTTGTTTTCATATTTGGGTCTGTCCATACACAGTCTTACAGTGTGTAGTGAGCATCTTGGAGAAAAAACTGAGTATAGTTCAATAAACAACTTTCTGCCCTAAGGCCATTGTGTGTGGAATTTGCATATTGTCCCTGCGTTCACGTTGGTTTCCTCACAGTACTCTGCCCAAAAGTCAATGCATGTTAGGCTAATTGTAGACTCTAAATTCGTAATTGTCGTGACGATGTGAGTGATTAGTGTTTGGGCCCTGCAGTGGATTTTGGAGCTGTCTGGGGTGTGTTCCTACCTGTTGCTCACTGTATACTGGTATAGGCCTCAGCTCTCCCCCATAGCCCTGAACAGGAGTAAGCGGGTTACATACTGGATGGACAGAAGCCTTTTTTATACAATGTTATTTATTGATAATAACAAACAATGCAGAGAGAGAGAGAAAGCAGACAGGGACGGACGAGGCAAATCAGTTTTGCAAAACAAAGTGCATTCTTATTAAGATTACAAGAACCATTCAAAAGGTCAAGAAGGCTTTTAGCGGTCTGCAGGAGCAGCTATTCATTAACACAGATGGAAAAAATAGTAAGTGAAATGTCTGCAGCGAACAAGTGGCAGTCAGAGAGTTTTTTTTTTCTTCTCTGATTTCTCCGCCGTCTTCGAAAGATGCTGCCGCGCCCACGACCGAGTGACCCGGAGCAGAGAGAAATGAAAAGATCGAGATGCTCTGAGACAAAGAGGGATGTGAGGATGCGAGGGGAGGCATGAGCATCGTGTGTGTGTGTGTGTGTGTCTCCGGATCAGACTGTGCATCAGACAGACGGTCACACTGTCAGCGCAGATTACAGTTTGGGCCTGTGTTGAGCGGCGTTAACTGTGACTGACTGGTGCGCTTAAGCGGACGGGTCTTGAGCCCTGATCTTTCGGGGGGAGGCGGGGGTGTCGGGAGCTCTCTGCACCCTGTCCCATCGCCTTCCGCCCCCGCAGATGCTCCAGGAGGTGCAGGGAAGGGGGAAGGGGGGGGCGAGGGGTCGTTTGGGTGAGGATGGGGGGCGTTCCAGGCGCGATGCAGGGTCTGGCTTCAAGATGAGGAATGATGAGCCACAACCGAGGCTCAAATGTGACCCTGGAAAATCATTCAGGTTATAATATCCTCGCAATGTCTCTGATTAAAATGGTCTGTAAGCGCACGGACTGCGTGCACCAGTAATGGTAGGGCTGTCTGGGGAGTTGTACACAATGTCACAAAGGCGCAAACATGTCTGTGAGAATAAATGAGCAGGTGCAGATTCCAACCAGCACAAGCATACACACATACGGAAACACACAATGTCACGTTTCTGTTGCTCTGTTTTTGGCTAGCCTAATGGGCATTGTTGGTCACCAACACTGTTTTAGCCAGTTCAAGTGCCCATTATCATTTAACAAAGCCCTCAACTACAGTAACTCAGAACTGTTGAAGTCATTGAAAACAACTGTATTACAATGCCAAATATACACACGCACACTCTCTCACACACGTGACGCAAGCAAATGCCAGACACCGACACCACACATACGTACTGTCACAAACGCCCTCCCAAATGATGCGTACATACACTGCGAAGAAACACATGCACACATTCACTACGTAAACCTGCTTAGACTTATGGAAGTGCTACAGTCAATAAAAACACAGAGACGGTCACATTCGTGTAGTCAGTAGATGGGTAAGATTAGGAGATCAAGCTGAAATTCTGGACCGTGCAATGTCGGCGCAGTCCGTCCATCTTGTGACGCTTGTTTCTCTTTGATTTTCGGCGCTAATGTGTTGTGCGCATTGTGTCACATGCTGGGGGATTAATGGGAAACGCATTTGCAGGAAATGGGCGCGTCAAGCGCGACGGCCCTACTAATTCATAGGCTCAGGAAACGCTTCATGGGTGGCTTGTAGGGGCAAAGTCTCAAGTGTTGTGTCCCAGAGAACAATGGATTTGTCCTTGGAGGTAATTAAAAAACCCACCGTGACCTACAAAGGGTGAATTACAAGTTTGTCTCCATCAGCAGTTTACTTGAATTTACTACTGGTCAGACCTATCCGTGGGGGGGTGGGGGTGAGGGCGGTGTCGTCTGGTAATCGTGAGGTACTGTGGGGTCAAGGCTCCTCGTGCGAAGCACTTCATTCCCCGCAAGTATAAGCATAGGGCCACTGAGGGGCACAATGAGCTGCTGTCCTTTCCTGTGCACTGAAGGACTTCCTGATCACTGACAGCAGCCCTGTCCAATGGGAGATATTCTCATGTGCCTGGACATATTGGACATTCCAGTGCGGACTGTGGGCAGCGGCTTTGTGGGCATCATCCCTGGCTTGCAGTGAACGGGCTCACTCAGTAGTGATGGCATTTTTAATTACTTGACTGACCCCTGCTGGCCGTCCAGTTGGCCACGATTGGTCTTCAAAAGACGGCAGAACCTGTCTTCATCCCACCTGAATTAGCCGAGTGGGTTACAATCAGTGCAATGGCTGGAAATTGATTTTGGTTTTTTTTGACATCAGGGGAAGAAACAAACAGATTGAATTCTAACAGGAAAATTAAACCCTGAAAAATTTTAGTTTCTGTTGACTATAATTTTAGTATCCTGTGCGAAAGATAATAACATGCTTTGCAAAGATTATGACTGTGGAAGTTACTCATGACAACATACCGATGGAGAGCTTGGTCCTGGGTTATTTACAGTGAGTAAAGAATAATTATGCTGATTTTCATGTGCTTATTAAAAGATCAGGTGTATGTGTGTGTGTGTGTGTGTGTGTGCGCACGCGCGCGTGTGGGTGGGGGGGGGGGGGGGGGGGGGTTAGTGAGTTAGTTGTTGGTGAGGTCAGTCAGAGCGTTTGGCATGTTTTTGTCATTATTATTATTATTATTATTATTATTGTTATTATTATTCTTTTATTTACTTTAATCTGACAGGCATTGTTAGTCGCCTTATCTGTTTCGGCCAATTCACGTGCTCTTCGTCATTGAACAAAGTGTTCATCTACAATAACTAAGAAAAGAAGTGTATTACAGTGCTAAATAGGGAACTGTAAATGGCACCATCACTCCACCTGCAAATGTTATTAAGTTTAAGATACGGACTGAAGCCAAAGCGATAACTATGCTGTTCACAAAATGGAGTGAATTTTGATGTTAAAGATGTTGTGAATTCGCAAATAACTATTTAAACATTCCTCCCCCTAAGTTTTTTTTTTTCCTCTCACCAACATATCGCTCTTGATTCCCAACCAACCAGTTGATGGGAACTTTTTGCTTCCATCGACATCTGGCGGTTTCAGAAATCTGCGGTGCCTGTGCTCAAAAACAATCATTCCGGAAACTTCAGAGCAGGAATCGCACTCAGCCCCCGCGGCGAGTCATCTGATCGAAAGGTGGGAGCAGGGTCATTGCCTGGCACTTCTCAAAACACTCATCCCCGCTGCATTTTAAATACCTTCCACCGTTTTTAACCCCTTAAACTCCAATTTTCACCCAAGTTTTCTTATAAGTCGATTCAAAGTCAGCTAAAGCATTTTTTTTCATACTGTAGGACTATGTCACATACATATTCTGTAACTTGTGGTTGCAGCACTTCATTGAAGCTACATCACACATGTTTTTAGAGAAATATTCAAACCCAGGACACTATGTTTTTGTGGTCATGGCATTAACATCAAATGGAAATGAATAGATCTTGTAGTACATTTTATACACATTTCCCAGAAATTGAGCAGGACGAATTTTGGGTTTTAGGGAACCTTTGGATCCCCATTTGAATTTAAAACAGGTCTGAAGTTCCACAGGTTTGAATACTGCTGCTGCATTTTATGGACCCATATATGGGTGTGTAGGTTATATGGGGTTAAATGAGTCTGGTGCTGCTGTGTAATAGACGAGTTGATACAAAACTTGAACCAAAACTTGGCCGTTTTGTGCTTTACCCCGCCATAAGGAGATTTACTATCGGCAGTCTGATCCCAGGTATACCGAACTGAAATATAACCCCCCTCTCAACGCCCATCAACCCTCCTGCACTGAAATACAGCTGGATCTGCGGGCTGGCGTAATGATGCCATTCATTTGCGACTCACAGCTCCTGCGACAGTTGCGGCACAGCCCATCCAGATGTCCTTGCCTGAGTGTGTGGCTGCCTTCCTAAAAGTGATACGGTTCCTTTTCCTTCATCGTCCAAGTGACAGGCCGGGATGGAAACTAATTCCCTGCTGAGAAGTAGACCGGCCTGTTTAACTGACTGAAAAATGGCTGCCATTTTGATGCCCGCCAGAATCGAGACCTAAAATGGCCACCGACAGCTGGTTGCCAGTTTGGAGGGAATCCATCCCGCCCCCCTCCCCCTAATCATCTGACTGGGTGGGGCCCGCACTGTCAGCTGTGATGGCTCATTGGCTCCCGTGCTGTCGATTATGCTAATGATGATGATGATTATTGTGTCTGGTGCGCGTCTGATTACCCGCCGGCCTGAGGGGACAGTTTTCCGCCCTGTTGTTTGGCAGTATTGCCAGCAGGGGGAGTCTGGGGTGGAGTGTGGGGTCACAAAGTCCAGACATCCCTCAGCTCTTAATGCCCCCCCAAACTACTTTCATTGTCGTGTAGGAGCATAATCCACCATGAGGACTTTGCATAGATTTTTCCGGTTCCCAGCGGCCGCATTATTCTCATCTCATCCTGTTTTCTCCGGCTGGGGGGGATTGATATTGCAATGCTCTTCAGATCTTACCTCAATGCAAAAAAAAAAAAAAAATCTTACCAAGGACTGTAGTCCTGTATTTAGACTTAAAACACATTTCTATTACCTTTCTTTCCTCAGTAAAACAAAAATTCTACCACTAATGCACGATAATTTTGACTCATCTCTAGAATTGTCCATGGGGTGAGAAAATGTTACTTGTCAAGCACATGGTGACTTAAAATAAACCTATAATGCATACTATTATTATTAGGTTATTCTCATTACAAGATTAAATTACTTGTTAAGATGGACATTTTTTGCTGGACTATTGTGCCATTTGAGGTTACACACTGAAGTAAAAACTGCTTATTTTTTCACTAAAGACGTACGAAAATGTGACTGAAGTGATCAGAAACTTGTTTACTGGCAGTTTACGGATTTTCAGAGAACTCAAATGTGTGAGATTTAAAAAAACAAAATGTCCTACATAAAAAGATTTGCGATTGGGTGGGTGGGGGTGAGGGTTGTTATTCTCTGAAACGTGGAAGGGTGGGGGTGTGGGGTGTAAGCGGACCCCCTGAAAAATTTGGGAGGGGGACCCAGTTTTGTTCTTTGAGAACTTGCTGTATACACAAAAACATCAGACCTGTGCACTTGTCGCATTCAGTCGTGTGACGTTTGTTCCCAATGCGTGCAGGTGGGTTTAAGAGGTCCCGTATATGAGACTCTGAGACCTGGCCACCATGGGTGAGGCTTGAAAGTTATGGATATTCTTAAGCTTGCTGTGCTGCTATGACTCCCAAAATCTCCTAAATCCAGTCGAATGGCTGTGAGCTGCCTGAGTGTGTCTGAAACTGTGCTTTGTAGACGGCACAATCCGCCTTTAGTGCCTGTTTTATAACGGTCCTGCAGTCCTATTGATTAGTCTCCAACTGCAACCATAGAAGTGCTCTGTTTTTCACAAGCAGTATGGAAGGTGGATAACCAGTGTTCGGAGTTTCAATCTGATGCATACTGAGTATATCAGCATCTGATTGGTTAGACACTCAACAAAATAACTGTATTAGGCATCAGCAATATCCTGTTGCTATTGCTTATTCTAATCTGCAGTGTAAGAATCAGGATATTGCAGATGCCTTAAGTAGTTATTTTGTTGAGAGTTTTGCTGAAGAGCAGATTTTTAATTGGTCCGAAACCATTTCCAATGCTCAAACTTTTTTTTTGAGCAGAAATTGAGATTGGGGATAACAAACAAATTGCATAAATTAAAGACAAATAAGGTGGCTGACCCTGATGGCTTATGACTCTGAGTTCTCAGGAAAGTTGGTGAGATCATCTCTAAACCACTGTCAGTTATTTTTAGGCAGTCTTTGGAAACTGGAGATGCAGTAGCGCAGTGTGTGCTTGACTTGGGACCAAAAGGTCCTGAGTTTGAGTCCTTGCAATGGTTTTTGCGTTGTGTTCTTGGGTACCGGCGTCAGGGAAACCTGACTTAGAGTTGAGGGGTAATCTGCAAGGTTCTAGCAATCCATCCAGGGGGAGTAGCAATGCTCCTTGTTGCTTTAGGCTCCAGGTGAGCCACTTGGGCAGGAAACAGACTTACTTCTTACTCTTAGAAACTTGAGAAATACTAAATGATTGGAAGCCGGGCAATATATGTAATATCAATATCTAAGAATGTACACTGCGCTGAGCCTAGAAACTTCTGGCCTGTCAGTTTAATTGCATGTAAAATTCTGGAATTGATCATTAAAAACTAGTAGGAATTATTTCTTGAGCGTAATAACATCCTGAAGAATAGCCAACATGGTTTCTCTAAAGGAGGGTCACACCTGAAAACCTTTTGGAATTCTTTGAAGAAGTGACTAAGGCTTATGACCAGATTAGAGCCTATGATGTCATATACTTGAATTTTCAGAACACATTCGATAAGGCACCACATGAGAGACTAATTTTAAAAGACGGACCATAGGAATCACAGGAAGTATTTTGGAATGGGTTTGGATCTGATTGTGGGACACAACACAGAGTTTTGTTCAGAGGGATCTCATCTGAGCTGGACATTGTGGGAAATGGAGTCCCTCAGGGATCAGTGTTGGGACCCCTGCTTGTCCTCATCTATATTAATGATCTTTACGGGAACATTTCAGGATATTAGGTGGTTTGGTTAACAGTTTAGAATCTGCTAAAGTGATTCAGGATGATTTAGATAAAATTCAGAAGTGGGCAGAAACATGGAAAATGGAATTCAACATGGCAAGATGTGAAGTTCTACATGTTTGAAGTAAAAACATGAGACAGGATTACTTTATTGGAGGTTTAAAATTAGAATGTGTTCTAATTGAAAAAGATTCGGGGGTGATTGCTGACCAAACCCTTGCAGGTTCTAGCCACTGTGCGGTAGTCATTAAAAAGGCCAATAGGATGAGGGGAAGTTGTAGCCCAAAAAATTGAGAATAAATCTCTGGGTGTTATACTTCTCTTGTACAGTACTTCTGTCAAACCACACTTAAAGCATTGTATGCAGTTCTGGGGACTGTACAAAAAGAAAGATACAGAGGCTTAATTTTTTTTATTTTTTATTTAACCTTTATTTAACCAGGTAAAATCCCGTTGAGATCGTGATCTCATTTTCAAGGGTGACCTGGCCAAGAAGGCAGCAGCACACATCGTAGAGAGCATTCGTAAAATACAATTAAATAAATTAATATACAAATACATTAAAATAAATAGAGCACAGTTGAATATAGTAACAGCAAAGTGCAAAGGGGTCGTGGTGACAGAAATAATTAAAAGCAGAGGCACTGTCCAGACGATTTTTCCTGTAGATCTTTTAGGAGACGACGGAAGACATTAAAAGAAACAAGTTCAGACATTTTTAGATCGGCCTGAAGATTGTTCCAAGAGGACGGGCAGCAAAACTGAATGCTTTTTTACCCAGTTCAGTCCGAACTCGTGGAATATTCAAATAAAAGAAGTCACTGCACCGTAAGGCATAACGGCTTTCTGCTCTTCGGAGGAGTGAACATAATTAAGAAGGGACCAGACCGAGGAGTGCCTTATAGATTATAAGCATCCAATGTGTTTCTCTCCGAGCGCTCAGAGATGGCCAGCCAGACTGGGCATAAAGTTGACAATGATGTGTAAGGCGACCACAGCCAGTGAAAAACCTCAGTGCACTGTGGTATACAGTGTCCAGAGCTGATAGGCTTTTAGACGGGGCACGCATATACAGCACATCTCCATAGTCAATTAAAGGTAAAAAGGTTGACAACACAAGTAGTTTACGTGCTCCCAGAGAGAAACACAAGCGATTTCTATAAAAGAAACCAAGCTTTAGCCTGAGTTTTTTGACCAGGTTTTCAATATGTGGTTTGAAGGAAAGCTCACAATCTGAGAGGAAACCCAAGTATTTGTAATTGGTGACAACCTCAATTGGATTACCTTCAGCAGTTATTACAGAAGAGGTATTTTCATTTGAGTAAGGAGCTTTTGAGAAAACCATAATTTTTGATTTGTTGGCGTTTAGGACCAATTTGAGACTTCATGGCGGGCCTCGACAACAATGAAAGCAGACTGTAACAACTCAAATGCATGTACAACAGAGGACGCACAACAATAAATAACAGTGTCGTCGGCATAAAGATGATAGGCAGCATTTGACAAGTTGACACAAAGATCATTTATGTAGATAGAGAATAAAATGGGTCCAAGGACCGAGCCCTGCGGCACACCTTTAGTGATCTCTAGTGAAGATGATGTGGTATTGGCCGTCTGAACACACTGAGTCCTATTGGACAGGTAATCAGCAAACCAGGTAGCTGCCTGGTTAGAAATGCCGATTTTTTTTAAGATGTTGAGCAATATCTCGTGGTTGACCGAGTCAAACGCCTTAGAGAGATCAATAAAAAGGGCGACGCATACTTTTTTAAAATCGAGGGCTTCAATGAGATCATTTAAAACTTTCAGGGCAGCTGTGACGGTACTATGTTGCTTCCTAAAGCCAGATTGAAATTTATTTAAAATACTATTAGATTCTAGGAAATCTTTTAATTGTTCACAGATGATTTTTTCCAATATTTTTGCAACAATGCATAATTTGGAAATAGGCCTGTAATTATTCACATCTGATGGGTCACCCCCCTTTAACAAGGGAAGGACAAAAGCAGACTTCCAATCTTTTGGGAGTTTGTTGGTGCTTAGGCTGAGATTGAAAATGTGAGTCAAAGGCCCAGCAATGTGATTAGCAGCCAACTTCAAGAAAAAAGAAAGGGTCTAATTTATCAGGACCAGCTGCTTTTTTTGTATCCAAACTGGTCAAAGCTCTACAGACCTCGGATGTGGACACAGGTTCAAAGTAAAAGGAATTTCCTATATGGCTGCTTACCGCCTCATCCTGAGAATCCTCGGTCACATCAGTTTTTAATTTATTGGAATTTTCCTTATCATATTGATGACCCACTGAGACGAAATGCTCATTGAAGAAATCTAGCATTGCTGATTTATCAGTCAAATTAATGGAGCCTTTGACCAAGAGGTTTGGTAATTCAATTTGCTGGGCAGTGCCAGATGACGACTTCACCACCTTCCAAAATTTCTTTGGATCATTTAGGTTGTTTGTGGTTTCTGTTAAATAGAACTCAGAACTTAATAAAAGGCTCAAAGACAAGCCACAAAGTTAATTCCTGGTATAACAGATAAAAGCTATGAGGACAGACTGAAAAATTTTAATCTCTTTAGTCTTTGTAAAAGGAGACTTCGAGGTGATCCGATTGAGGTCTTTAAATATGAAAAACCGAGTAACCAATTCAACTATGCAGGATTATTTGGGCTAAATTCTGTTTGCAGAACTCTGGGTCACAATTTGAAGTTAGCCGAGGGTAAATTTAGCACAGATATTTGGAAATATTTTTTCATGAGTGATCACAGTGTGAAATAGCTTGCCTGACTATATCGTAGAGGCAGAAACTCTAGGAGCTTTTGAGAAAGGCTTGATACAGTGCTTGACACCATCTTGCCCTTTCAGCATCCAAAGTGTTCGGTTCACTTTAGTGATAGGAAAATGGCAGACTTAGTTAGGCTGAATGGCCTGTTCTTGCCACTCATGTTATGTTATGTGTGTATGTGTTTGTACAGCAGCATAAACACTCAATCCTAGGCCTGGCATGCAAGCTTGTGTGCGTGCGCGTTTTGCATGGGTCCACCTGGCCGGGTTTCTGAAGTACACTAATCCTGGCTTTTCTTCAAGCCTCCCTCTGTTGCCAAAAAAAAAAAAAATTCAAGAAACCCTCCCCAGTAAATTCTATTGAATAATTCAGCCGCATCTCCAAAAATTAACAATGATCCGCCGTGAACGTGACCTAGCTTAGCTTCCACACAGCCCCGAGAGACAAGTCTGCCTCCAACCCTTTCTCCTCCTCTTCCTGTCTGTCTACTCCTCTCTTCCCCTCCCTCTCTACCTCTCACACTCTCTTTTTCTCTCTTTCCCTCCCTCTCTACCTCTCACTCTCTGTCCCTCTCTTTCTCCCTCCCTCTCCTGCACCATCTCACTCACTTTGTTTCTTTCTTTCTCTCATACCTCTCACTCTCTCTGTCCCTCTCTCTCTCTACCTCTCCACCTCTCACTCTCTGTCACTCTCTTTCCCTCTCCCTCCCTCTCCTTCCCTCTCTCTCCTGCACCATCTCACTCACTTTTTCTGTTTCTTTCTTTCTCTCTCCTTCTCTCTCTTGCTCACTTGCTCACTCTATCTCCATCTTTTTCTCTCTTCCTCCATTCTTGTCTCTCTGTCTCCCTCTCTCCCTTCCTTTCACTCATTTTCTCTTCTCCCTGTCCATCCCTCCCTCCCTCTTCCTCCCCATCTCCCTCACTCTCTCACTTCCTCTCCCTCTCTCTCTTCACCTCCCTCTCACTCAATTTCTCTCTCCCTTTCTTATTCTCCCTCTCTCTCATCCTCTCTCTCTTGTTCCCCTGCGATACTGTGCCACACTCACAGAAAACAGAGAGAGCGAGTCTGAAGGAAATAGATACGATTGTGCAGGGCGGGTTCGCTCCTCTTCTCCCAAAGGGAGAGAGATATAGAGAGAGAGACTCCTTCCTCTCCCAGTGTCTCTTGTGTAGTAACCCGTTCTGCATCCCTCTGAGCCTGTGTCCTGATTAAGCACAGTAAACCCCCCGCAGACGTGCAGCTGCACCGCGCTGTCACGGGTATGAAATATGCACGAGCTGTTCGTCTCCGCGACTTCACTCACCAACCGTCTGCGTCATTCGCTGCGGTTGCATCAGGCCAGTGGAGAAGCGCATTGGCGATTTTAGATGTTGTAACCTGGTGGGGGAAAATTTGGTATCTCAAAACCGTCTCTATTTAAGTATAAGGCAGTGAGGTGCATGGAAATAAGAAATAATTATACAACTTTGGATTTGGACAGTTTACAGACAGCTGAACTGAAGCGGTTTTGGGGTCACATGGGATATGGGTGTCAGGGGTTGGGTTATTGCCGAACAGGTGTACTGGGAGACACTCGGAAAAACGTACTGGAAGATCCCGGAATGAGTCGAATTTCGCCACAGTAGACTGTCCCCAGACCATCAAAATTTTCAGGAGGTTTCGAGAAAATGGAAGCGTTTCCTGAGAGCGTTTCTGATTCCTGCCAGCACCGGAGTCCCTGGGGAACTCGATGACATGATCGCCGAGCCGCGCTTCTCCTGCAGCTGCCCGTCGGCGTCACAGGGCGCCGTGACTGTGCATCTCGAGCCGCCGGGCCGCGGATCGAAATAGAATCTGGGTCTGCCGGCGTCACGGTGAACATAACCTGTGCGTCTGGAGCTCCGCATCTCCTGTTCCGCTGGGAACAGCGTGGCGCTGGCGGGGGCTTGACAAAGAACCTCTAAATGAGAAATATGGAGGAAAAATAGCGCCTTCTAAAAATAACTGCCACTTCTATGTCACAAATGCATTTTGAAACGCTTAACCCGACCCGTAACCCCGGTGTCTTCAATAACCAGCTCTTCCGCTGGGGGACTCTACATTTTTGACTTCTTGAAGATTATAGCTTCCACCAAAATCGATGCAGTTTTGTTGATAGGGCTTACCGAAGCATTTGGTCATTTCAGTTTCGTAAGAGATTACCCTAAAGATTGACTGTATTGACTTCAGTGCCTTGTGGAAGATTTGGAGCATGGCTTTGTGGAGCGGGTTTCTGGAGAAGATATGTGAACATATTTGAACAGTGTCAGAACTCCAGTGTTGACCGTATAACACTCTAGGACAAAAACATTACCCTGCCTTTACCCGCCACCACCCCACCTGCTACCCCGTCCACCTTAAATCACTCTACACCCTACTTTTAAGGTGCCGGGAACGGGAGTGAACGCAGTCAATAAACGCACTCACACACCGGGGTCCCCGCCTCGTCCGAGGGGTTAAGTACTGTAATAAAATGAAAATGCCGGCCGCGGGCCTTAGCAATCACGCACTGACAGGAATCGGAGTCAGAGAGGGAGGGAGAGGGAGAGAGCGAGAGAGGCGGTGTGGACTGGGGGGGTCGGCGGTGGCGTCAGTGAGCTTGGGTTAATGGGCGGAGGGGGGGGGGGGAGCTCCACCGCTGTATCCTGGACTCCATCAATATTACAGCTCGCCAGGGCGAAGGGGAGGGCATGGTGTGGAGCGGATGAAATATTCATCACAGGCCTCTCTCTCACCGCCACACTCGCTTGCTCGCTCGCTCCCGACTCCTCTCAGAGAGCTGGGGGTCGGGGGTCGGGGGGGGGGGGGCGAACACACCACTACAGTCGCTAACTGCCCGCTGCTCCTTTATGTGGGTTTTCAGTGCAGAGCGAGAGACCAGTTTACTGAGGCCGTAATGAACTAGACCTTGAGCACTACTGATGTTACATATGCCTGTGGTGGGGGGTGGAGGTTGTATACGTGTGTGTTTGTGTGTGTATGTGTGTGTGTGTTAGTGCGGAAGAAAACCTGCCCTGCCGTTTTATCTGTGTTAAAGGTAATGGTCCTGGGGAGGTAGTGTGAATTGTATGCGTATGTGTGTTTGTGTGTATGAGTCTGTATGCTGAATAGGCGCTGCTCATGGATGTTAGCTGTCAGGGGTCACAGTCACGGCTGGGTCTGGCGACTAAAGAAGTCTTCATGAATCAGTCCAAACCTCCATGTAAGGTGTGAGCTACATAGAACCAATCGCATGATGAGAAGCCAATAATAACTTGAGGTTATTCGTTTTACCCGTGTGGGTAGAGGACTCACTCCTGTTGTGCTCCAAGGTCGTTTTTGTAACTGAAAGGATGATCGGCCGAACCCCAAGGCCCGGATCGGTTTGTAAAACAGAAAGAACCAGTTCCAAAGAGTCACTGAACTTCAGCATCTCACGCTAACGCTGCTAACGCTAGCAGGTCTCCATCAGTGGTAGAGCTGGAGAGGTTCTGCTGGCCTGGCGTGGGTCTCCGTGGGGTGTCTTCCTGGGCGACCGACTGGCCACAGCATAAAGGCAACGGACACAAACCTTAGTAGTAGCATCAGCTTTCCTGTTTAAAGAAACACTTTTTGGTATTTTGAACCTTGTTTCATAGGTGCGGTATATTCATCGCTTTACCCGGACTCTTCAGAAGCACCGGGGAGCTGAAGAGCACCACCCATTGGCCAAATGACTCTCATAACAATCAGGGCTATCAGGACCCTACCCAAGCATGACTACAGACTGGTATTTCAGTGCAAGGCTTCCAAGGGACCTGACAGTACATTTTTTTTATTTGACATAAAGGTATCCAAGTGTTTTTTGTGTGGAAGACCAAGGAAAAGAGAGAGATGGAGAGCTAAAGTGGAATAAGACAGAGGAAGATAAAGAATTTCCGGAGGTGCTTTGTGAACTCTTAGTTACTACCTTAGTGCCTTTGCTTTCCTGAATGAAGGTAGCCGTTAATGTAACCCGCTGATTAACGAAGGAGAAAACCGGAAACCTTAAGGGAAGGAGAAGTTGAGGAGGTAGCGATGAAGGCGTAGCTGACCTGAATGGGAAGTCCAGCGCACTGGAGATCACCATGAGAGGCAGAGAGTGAGGGTGAAAGGGGTCAGGTGGGTAGGGAGTGAGAACAGGAGGAGTGCACACTTGCCTGCTTTCATCACTTCAGTAGTGTCCCTCCCTTAATCCTCTACACACCCTCTGTTGTCCTCAGTGACTGACTGTTTCTGTCTGAGCTGAGTGTATCTCTTATTCCTGACATGGTGGCCAAGGACCTTCCATCCCATTGACTGTTCTTATGCATCATGGATGCAGCCAGAGAACGATACTTCCACATCAGATGGACATTATACATCTGCATTTACACTATACTTATCTTTCAGCTCTGCTTTTTTTGTCTTTCTGTCAGTTAATATATAAGCCTTTATTTAAACAGGTAAATCTCATTGAGTCCCAAGGACTCATTTACAAGTGCGACCTGTATCAAACAAGACAAATGAAAAAATAATAACAAGACAAACTCAAAATGGCAACACTTAAACGTAAAAACAGATGCCCAAATTTACAGTTAAGGTACCTTACAAGGACATCAGGGTAAAAATACTAAAAAAAAAAAAAAAAAAAAAAAAGTCTTTTTTTTTTTTCTGAGTCTGTCAATTCACCAGTTTACTTGCCAGTCCGCCTCTCCATCTGTCTCTGTCCATCTGTCAATCTGTTTATTTGTTATTTCGTCTTGCCATCTCTTTGTCTGTCTCTCCATCTGTTTGTCTATTTGTCTTTGTTCATCTGTTTATGTTTTTGTTCATCTCGCCATCTTTTTATCCATCTGTCTGTCTTTCCCTCTTTTTTCTGTCTGTCTTGCTCTCCATCTATTAAATTGTCCGCCTCTCCGTCTGTTTATCTGTCTGTGTGACTGCCGACCTGTTTGACAAACTGTTTGTCTGTCTGCCTGTCTGTCTACCTGCCCACCTGCATGCATGTCTGTTTGTTTAATGTCTGTCTGTTTGTTTGTTTGACTGTTACTCCTCTTCCAGCTGCTCTCTCGAACCCTCTCCTGGTCCTCAGGATGGGGTCCTTACAGACGGTAACGTAAAAACTGTCTGACAGGCACAGTCAGTGGATCCACTGGATCTTCCATTGACCGGTGACTATGTTCCACTGGCTACTACCAGAGTGGATTTGAATCCATCACTGATGATGAACGGTGATCTGCATGCACCTGACGAATTTGTGCTGGTATTATCTGACTGCTAAGAACGCTGAGATTTAGTCGGCTAATGTAGGACACCAAACAAGAGCTGGCAATGTCTAAACCGTTTGGCATTTTTACCAACGGATAACTTGAAGGCCCTACTGTACAGTTAACAAACTGCAGTTATATTGAGGAACTGCATTGAAGGATGAAATCACTGCCTGATCTTTAAATTTAAAACAAGTTTTAAAATGATTAGAACTCCCCCTGCTCGTCTTTAAATCGTGACCAGTTATAAGAGCTTTAGGACCCAAACGAGAGTGAAGACTAAAATTGGACTGAGAAAGATGCACACCAAACTGCCACAGTGTATATTGAAAAATTAAAACAATGGATCAATTTTACAAAATTGAAGTAATTGATCACACAAAATATTTTACGTTGACTCAATGTAAATAGTTTATTTGGTTTAACCTGTATTTTTTAGGTTCAACCATGAATATAACTTGGAAAGTTCAGTTTAAATGAGCAAAGTAATAATTTTCAGTTATTAGTGTGAGTAATAAACATAGTGAACAAACAACTGCTTTGTTTTTTTTCAGTAGATGTATAGCTTAGGTCACATTTTTTTTTACCCTTCACTTATGTTCTTGTGCAAGATTTTAATGAAATGTAGTTAGTTTTGAAATACAAAAGTAACCTCAAATGCTGGTAGGTAAGATGTGAATAGTCTGAAGTCTAGAGGAATGTTATTTCACAGTATTGTGGCCAAGATTTGGAGTTGATAAAATAGTAATGTTTTTCAAACAAGGCAAGTTCAATGAAGCAAGTTTGGGAAAAATTGGGGAGAAAAATCAACGGAAAGCGGTTCACAAGAGCATCGCATTGCGAGGAACATCCTCAGGAGTGCTGGGTTTATACCTATAGAACCTTACTGCTGCCTTAAAGGGAAAATTCCATGAATCTGTTATTACATCAAAAGATGGCTAATTTGGTAAACCTAAGATTTAGATGTTGTTGCAAACAAAAGACATTTGCATTTCTTTTTTTTCCGTTTCTGTTTGAAAATCGTGGGTGTACATAACATTTTTCAGTGGTTGTATATGCTATGTGCAGTATATACAGATGGGTGACAAATTCATGGAAAAATCAATACACAAAGTCTTAGTATGTTATTGGGCCTCTTTAAGCCGCCAGATCAGCTTCAGCAAACCTTGGTACTGGGTGTAATAGTGTAAAACTTTACTGGAAGGTTGGAATCCCTTCCTTCTCAGAGGTATTTCCTCATTTGGTCTTCTGATGATGGTGATGGAGAGCACTTTCTAACATGCTGTTCCAAAATCTCCCTTATGAGTTCAGTTGGCTTGAGATCATGTGACTGTGAAGGCAGTGGCATGTGCATAGGATCAGTTTCATGCTCATAAAACCATTCAGTGACCCCTTGTGTCCTGCGGGTTTTGGGCCATTGTCATCCTGGAAGAGACCACTCTCGTCATGGCGAATGCGTCATCATAGTATTTAATGGTGATCACGCAGAATAACTCTGTATTAATTTGCAGTGACCCTTCTGCCTTTAAAGGGACGAGTTGGCTCAAACCATGCCAGGAAAATTAACAGAAGCATCTATGTTTGTCATATTTGTCTGTACATTTATTTAGTTTTTTTTTCCTTTTTTTGTCACCCATCTGTACACTCCACAAACACACACACGCTCGCAGGCACACCACACACACACACACACACACACACACACACACACACACACAGCGCACTGAGTGATTTACAGACTTGATATTTCACTTTCAGATCCGACTCTCAAATTCTTTAGTTCCGAATTTAATGGTAGAAAGTCACCTTTGTTTAGAGAAAAGGGCAGTATATCCGTTAGGTGTTGTAATTGTGCAGGAAGCCATTACAGAGCTCTGTGAGACCACTTTAATTGGTGGGCGGCTCCCTTGACATTTTGGCTTCTTATATAAACCTACGTAAGCATGAACTTTGTCCTTTACGCCTTTACTTTGCATTTGTTCATTTGAAAATGTTTAATTTGATTGCCATATTCTATGCAAATACTTGCCATCTCTGTGCAAACTGGACAGCACAATGTGTCCTTATTTTGATGTACTATGGGTCTCTGCCATATTACAAGAAAAGAAATGGACTTTTTTTTTGTAATTTTCTTTTTAGGTTTTCTTTTGGTACAGATTCAGTGGATTTTTTTGGGAGGCATGAAAAGAAATCACACAAAATTATTTTCTGGTTTTGCCGGGTCTTGCAAGTGGTATGTGGTATGCGGGGGAAGAAAGGATTGACTGGGACATAGTTATTGTTTGAGCCCAACAGTTCCAGCAATCAGTGCCATAGGAAAAATGTGAAATGTTCAGCACTGAGTACTGAACAGAAGTGGCATTTCACACTAAAACTTGTCACTTAACCAACATATAAAAGATATTTTACCCAATTAAATTGGCATTATTGAAAATGTCGTCCATAATTTTTTGATGGGTCAGTCTGATGTCATCTAGTGCAGTCAACCAGCAAATTAAAACCAACTTGATATCCGCTATTAAGATTAATTAGTTTCTATTAATTAAAAGCTGCCACAATATTGAATATAAACCATTCATTATTTCTTGAGTGCCGGTTCAATACTACTCATTTACAAAACTAAAGACATTAACAAGTATGAGGTCAGATCAGTCTCATTATCAATGAATGCACACAGAAGGATTCACGATTGCATTTTGGGTTTTATATATGAATAACTCTCTGCAAAAATATTTTTAATACGCAAAATAAACCAGGCCTTAATTTGAATTACCTGGACAGATTGCGAGACACTGATAAACCAATCTTAGCTAGAGTAACACCTACTGTCAATGCAGTTGGCAATGTACGGTAAACACACAGCCAAGGGAACTACTACTGGATACAAACAAATATTTCCAAACCTCTCATACAACACAGATGCAGAGCGCAGTATAATGAGGGCCAGTGATTCTTAGATGAGCCTGTACTGGTTAATTTAAGGAACCTCGCATGTGCTGTTGAAAGTAACGATGTTATTAGTTCATATTCAAACAAATCAGACAGATCGGATTGAAGGTTTTAGCCTCTAAGCAAATATAAATATTTCAGGAGGGTAACTCAGCCTATAGCCAGTGGGATGGAACATGATGCTAATTAATTTAACCCAGCTTGTAGCAATAGATATGATTGTCATAAATTCCAACTGGAAGGCATCCAAAACCAGTTTGACACAGACACTGAGGACATTGTGTCCAAAAAAGACAGCAAGTTAAGCAGGTGTTGATGATGGGAAGAAAGTGCTTACATCATCCTGCTTACGTGCAGTACCGGTCAAAAGTTTGGACACACTTTGCTAATGTCACAGCACTCTGTTTTTAGAGAAATTTAAAAGGCTTAACTTCTCTATATAATCTCAAATGGAATCTTGTAAAAGGTAAACAGTCAGAAGTGAAAAGAGAATAATTTACTTTTTTGAATAGTGTCCATAATTTTGGAATTCTCAAAGAAGCCATATTTTGCAAAGTAAACAGACAAATAAATTCCTTCTATTTTCCAACAACCAAATTAAATTCAAGCAGTTTTGGGACTTATTGGGCGAAAAGGTTGATGAAAAGCCACCTCAAGTGCAGCACGTCTTTGGAAAGATGGACAGCCATGCAACTGCAAATTCATTATGGTCAAATGACTGCCTTTGTTTAAAAAAAAATTCGAGAATGCTCTGCAAGTATGACAACAAATGGAGGTTAGTTTGATGGATTTAAGAATTATATATTTCTTTGCAAAATAAAGGCTGCTTTTGCTTTTTTTTAACATGTATTGTAAGAAAAATATGGGTGTGTCCAAACTTTTGACAGGTACTGTACATCATCAGTATGTGCCTAGCACTCCTTCCTCAAAAACTGTGCTGATGTTGCGTGAAATCTGGTCCCCCCGCGTGACTTCCATCGCATTACGCGCCTAACGTGTCTTGCGAGATTTTCGTATCACTCACTTTTGAAATAGCACTATGCCATTGGCTAGCTAGCTAGATTCAACCCCAATTCCGAAATAGTTGGGACAAAGTATAAATTGTGAGTAAAATCAAAACGCAATGACTTTCAAATCACACCAGCCAGTATTTTATTCACAATAGAACAGAGATAACATAGCAAATGTTGAAACTGAAAAATTTTCAATTTTATCCGAAAAATGAGCTCGTTTTAAATTTGATGGCTGCTACAGGTCTCAAAAAAGTTGGGTCAGGGGCCTGTTTACCATGGTGTAGCATCCCCTCTTCTTTTAACACAGAGTGGAGGGGACTGGGTATTGAGGAGAAAAGTTTCTTGAGTTTAGCCATTGGAATTTGATCCCACTCTTTTTTAATACAGGCTTCCAGCTGCAGGAGAGTTTTGGATCTCCTTTGACAGACTTTTCATTTAATTATGCGCCAAATGTTCTCAATCGGTGAAAGATCAGGACTGCAGGCAGGCCAGTTCAGCACACGGACTCTTCTACTACGAAGCCATGCTGTTGTAATAGCTGCAGTATGTGGTTTTGCATTGTCCTGCTGAAATACACAAGGCCTTTCCTGGAATAGATGTCGTCTGGAGGGGAGCATATGTTGCTCTAAAACCTTTATGTACCTTTCAGCATTCATGGTGCTTTTTATAACATGCAAGTGTCCCACACCATATGCACTAATCCATCCCTATACCATCAGAGATGCTGGCTTTTGAACTGAACGCTGATAACAGGAGGGGTGGTCTTTCTCCTCTTTAGCCCGGAGGACACGACGCCCATGATTTCCAACAAGAACGTCAAATTTGGACTCGTCTGACCACAGGACACTTTGCCACATTGCTACAGTCCATTTTAATCGAGCGTTGGCCCACAGAACACGGTGATGCTTCTGCATCATGCTCAACAATGGCTTCCTTTTTGCATGATAGAGTTTTAGGTGGCATCTGTGGATGGTACGGCGGACTGTGTTTACAGACAGTGGTTTCTTGAAGTATTCCTGGGCCCATTTAGTAATGTCAATGACAGAATCATGCCGGTGAGTGATGCAGTGGTGTCTGAGGGCCTGAAGATCACCGGCATCCAGGAAAGGTCTTCGGCCTTGTCCCTTACGCACAGAGATTTTTCCAGTTTCTCTGAATCTTCTGATGATGTTATGCACTGTCGATGATGAGACCTTCAAAGCCTTTGCAATTTAACGTTGAGGAACATTGTTTTTAAAGTATTCCACAATTTTTTTACGCAAGCCTTCACAGGTTGGAGAGTCTCTGGCCATCTTTACTTCTGAGAGACTCAGCCTCTCTAAGACATCCCTTTTATAGCCAATCATGTTACACACCTGATGCCAGTTAACTTAATTACTTGCTAAATGTTCTTTCAGCTGACTCTCATATATTAATTGCTTTTTCAGCCCTTTTTTTGCCTGTGTCCCAACTTTTCTGAGACCTGTTGCAGCCAGAAAATTTGAAATAAGCTCATTTTGCGGATAAAAATGTAAAATGTCTCAATTTCAACATTTGAAATATTATTTGTGTTGTAAATAACATATTGGCTCATGTGATCTGAAAGTCATTGCATTTTGATTTTATTCACAATTTACACTTTGTCCCAGCTATTTCGGATTTGGGGTTGTAGATTAGTGTGCTAGGTATGACAGTGAATTATCTCACTTGCTAGCCAGCTAAATATATTTGCGTGCTAGGTATAACATTAACAAGTTTGTTATTACTTTAGCTAGCTAGCAGTTATTACAGGAGATGCAAACTGTAGCCTTATTAGCAAGCTAGCTAGCTAGTTATTTCATTACAAGCGAATGATTCTATAATGTCCGCTAACATTACTTCTGTACTGATCATTGAGTTTGTCCAATTAGATGACCGTTTCAGCTGTTTTGAGATCTAGCCAGCAACTGCATCCAAACAGGAGGTAAACCAAATGCATTCACTCAAATATTGCATTGGTTTAAAACTTGTTTGACATGTAATCCTACCATTGAATTCAAAATGCTATGAGTCAACTTATTTATTTCTGAGAATACTTCGCTACTACAAAATCTTTGACGCAAATTGACGCGCAATATGCAATGAAAGTCACGTAGGGGGATCAGATTTTACACGTCGGACTCTCAGTTTCTGAACCTGGATTTTACAGCAGTGCTGGCTGTAACAGTTGTACTGCTTTGATGCAGGGATGGGGAGCCCTGCTCCTGGAGAGCTGTAGCCCTGCATGTTTTAGATGTCTCTCTGCTCTAACACGCCTGATTCAAACGCTTTCAGCTTTTCAAGGGCTTGACAACAAGGGAATGGTTTGAGTCAGATGTGTTAGACAGAGAGATATCTAAAACATACAGGGCTATAGCTCTCCAGGAGCAGGAATCCCTACCCCTGCCTGGTGAAATTACTCCCTCAGAGAGTGTACATTATTAAGCATCTATTCTCATACAGTGTTTATTCCTGGCACAGTTATTCTCAGTGGGAATATTTTAATCCCACACACAAATCTGCTCCTAGAGAAGAAAAGGACCTACCTCTTAGGTCCCAGAGAGAGGGTATTGTAGGTCAGAATGTTTATTTATGCAAACTGTTTGATTTGCTTTGTCTAGGTGAACTAAAAGCCTTTAGATTTAAAGAATGCATTAACTGGCTGTGACCTCACTACCTACAGGATAAAGAACCCTAACTTGGCTGTAGAAGAGGGTCACAGTTCTAAGCCTGGTATACTGGAGATAAATACTGAAGAGCAGTGTGTACATGTGAAATAGTTTAACAGCTAACTTTTAACAACTAAACACAATGCATCAGGCCCTAATGGATCTAGTTTTTTTCGGTACCATTTACCCATCTGTAAAATTTATACAGTCCCCAATGGCAAATATCCACGATCTCGTTCATTTCTGGCTGCAAATCTCTGGAGGTAATTTTCTGAGCAGTCCACGGATCTTTCTGTATTCAGGATAGTGTCGTCCATTTCCATTCGCCCAAGATGGCTTAGGCGCCACAACAAAACACACTAACAGCTTATGCAAATTTTAATTGACAAAAATAGCACTAGCCGGCATATCCAGAGAAACGTGTTTACATAAAATAAATGCTATGGCTCATCAAATCAAATTGGCGATTAAATCAAGTCTGTTTGCATGGTGCATTTCGCTAACATTAGTCACAATATTCTTTAATTCCCCCAGTCTAATCCTCTTCACAAGAGCTACCTGATTGAGATTGCTCACTTAATTTACAATCATGGTGCCACTGAAAGACAGTAATCACGGTGATAAACAAGTTTAATTATTAACATCGGAATAATCAAAATAAATTGTGACGTATTGCTTGTTTATCAAGTTCATGTTGAGTTCTGCACTCAAAATTAGTTTCCCCCTTTTTGACTCAGTAGGCTACACCTAGCGATGTGGTATAAATAATATGGAGACTCTGATCGACCATCTTAAATGCTGATCTCAGCTCATTCTATCTACGAATTGGAGACAGCGGTTTTAATTAATTTTTTTTTTTTTTTTTTGTGATAAAAAGGCGTGTCATACGACTACATATGACCATTCTGCGGATGCAGCTGAAGTCGTATTTTGCCACTGCGGCTTCAGTCAGACCACTCCCATTTTGACTATCCTTTACAGATTTAAGATTGTTCATATTTTGCCGCTTGCTTTCTGTAACCTGTATCCTCCTGTCCACATTTGTCTCAGTCATGGAGAGCGCCAGTACTTGCAGCATCGTGCTAATTCTCGCTGACGACCAACATCTGCAGGTTAGGGGAATGGTGAGAGGCTGAACTTTCGCAAATATAAAAAATGGGCAACGTTCTAGGACAGGGCTGCCCAACCCTGTTCTTGGAGGGCTACCACCCTGTAGGTTTCTACTCCAACCCTAATTCAACACACCTGATTCAGCTCATTAGCAGCTCGTCAAGATCTGTTACTGGGAAAGCAGGTGTGGTTTGCTTTGGCTGGAATGATAACCTTCAGGATGGTAGCTCTCCAGGAACAGGGTTGGGCAGCCCTGTTCTAGAATAAAGGCTACATGTAGGCTATGGGAATTGGTTATCAAAGAACAAAGAGTATTGGGGTTTTTTTCTGTGACTGCAAACATCTGTTTGCATTTGTGTTATCAGATTATGGCGGGCCTCTTTAACCATGTTCTGTACAGAATGAACATTGTGTAAAGGGTTGCAGTTCCTTATCAAATGCCCCCTATGTCCCCTTCCCTAATTATGCACAGAATGCGCTGTTTAGCAGTGAACTCGATGACCGTGATCAAGATCGAGATTTGTCCGCAAAAGAAGGTCATAGGCCAGGAATAGGGAACCCTGCCCTTGGAGAGCCGTAGCCCTTCACGTTTCAGATGTTTTCCGCTCTAACACACCTGATTCAAATGACCAAAGCTTGACAAGAGCTTGATAACGAGGCAATCATTTGAATCAAGTGTGGTAGAAAAGACTAACATCTAAAACATGCTGGGCTAAGGCTCTCCAAAAACAGGGTTGCCTACCCCTGCTATTGGCTGTACATTACAATAGCGGGGGAAAAAAGAATCCTCCATTGTCATCAATCAAGAAACCAGACATTTTTGAGATGAACAGCTTATAGAATAGTTGTCAAAGTGAGATGTGCGTCCAAGGGACTGTAGAATCTGATGTATCTCTAAAATAGCGAGGCAGTAGATTGACCTAGCCCAGTGAGCTGATGGTCGTGAGATCAGAGAAACTGGGATCCCTTCCTTTTTGTTCAGTTTCTGTCCTTGACTTTGTCTCAGATCTTATTTTTCTATCATGACCCTCATCCTTGTTTTGCCCCTGATTCAGACCCCTACGAAAAAGGCCCGGTCCCTCATTGGTGATGCTGGCATTTACTTTTGCAGTGCTGGAAACGCATGAGCAAGTTCTTTGTTGATAAATCTCTGTTTGTTTGTTTGTGGATTTGCTGTTGAGTTTGTTGTTTTTCAGAATTTTGACTTGAACCAAATGTAAAAATCCAAAAGGAACTTGTTTTAAAACAAAAAATGTAAAAAAAATATATATATATATATATATATATATATATATGAAAGACTCAAACTTTATATCCATGGGATTTGCTGCAAACAGTGTCTGCAAATGTCTTCCATCTTTTTTTTTTTTTTTCTGGAAAATCTTTGATTCCTCCACCATCTGTATCGATAATTTATGTAAAATGTCACCCTTTATCTCGTCTCTCCTCGCGGGTCGATCTGAGCATTTTTCAGTCACTGCTTTTCACTTTGTTAAATCCTGCCGGATGGTTTGAAGCTGACAAACTGTCAGCTCCTGAGGACAAATTGTCATCTGGGTATCATTCAGGATAGATACGTTATACCTGTCTGCACAGTTCTCTACAGACGGCATTTCCTCAGAGTCTCCTGCAGAATTGATGAATGAACATGTCTGATGGATTTCCTGATTGAGTCCAGAACAGTAGCGAAAACCTGATGTGCATTTATTCCAAATGCACGATGCATTTATCGGCCGTTGCATTCAGGAAAGTTTGAGCACTATTTTGAAGTTAGAGTCTTCTATATTATTTTTGCATCATACGCACATGAGCACAGACAAAACTCAATTAAGTCTGTTAAATACCCTTCTGTCCTGGTCATTCAAATGTCTGTATTTTCTTCCCAGAGAGAGGCATGGTGTTACCTGTGTTAAATCTTTCTTCACATCTGATCGCTGAAACCTGATTGGTTGCATTTCCAGTAGTACTGATCTCACCAGTACTGCACATAAGCCTTGAAGCTCCCATTGACTTAGGGAATAGTCATCCAGTACTCAGTATTGCACCCATTACTTTCTGTCCTCTTCCGACGAACTTGCTAAATTGACTGTTGCCGGTCGCCCTGGTGTCAAGATTGATTGGCTTGATGATGCTAATGTGGGAGAGAATTATTTAATGCCTGTTTACACTTTAACTGCGAATCAAGAAGAACAATAATAATGGCCCTTATTTCTGTGTGCCAGCTCTAAACAGTGGGCTAATGGAAAATTAATTACAGGAACTTCATTTTTACAACAAAGAGCACTCTGAGGATGAACACATCGTGTGCAAAAAGCACATGCCTTGTTGATTTTCAAAATAACTGTCCAATTGTTGTCATGTTAGCTTCTTGTGCTGATATGAATGATCGAATAAGGCCAAAAATAGGTGCGCTTAATAACAAACTCTGCATTATATGCAAAAATGTGCATAGGTGAGAAATGGAATGAAATTTAAATAATGAGCCTACCTTCCCTGCTTGAAGGGCCAAAGGTAAAATAATCTTTCTTCCAGAAAAAGCAGAAGTTGCTATATGCATTGGTTTGAGTGATTAAGCGTTCATGTTATTTTTTGAGCTGATGTTCTTCGCACTATCTTACCTGTCCTTGTGTGGTAAAACGTGATATAGACAGCAGTTGAAATGAATAGGCGAAATGCCTGGCCTACCCACTGAGAGGTCGAATCCTCCCGTACTGACACCTTGTGTGTGCACTGCGGTGCATCCTTTTCAGCTGAATAAACAGTGACTCTGTCAAACCTTTCACAGCCTGCTGGACAGTCCATTTTTTGTGAAAAAACAAAAAATTTCAAAGACACTTTCTCTCATTCCATTTATAAAAGCCTGATTTCTTCGATGAAAAGGGGAAGCATCCACACTCTCAAATCTGCGCAAAAAATGTTTTTGATAAGCTAGCTTTCGGCCGGAGACCTTCAAGGACGGAAACAAATTCCCAATAAGTGCAGCATTACAGAAGGGTATACGAACATTCTTGATTAGCCTTAGTACAGAACACTTGGGCTAATCAATTCGATTCATAAGGCGCCACATCAGGGAATTGTAGTCCTTCAAATATTTAAAATGTTTGATTTGCTTTTTGTTTTTGATTGTCTTTATAGACATTGTGTTCTTAATTTGTAGTCTTATCATATCACGGAATTCAATTCCCTTGATGTTTAGCCACACAGTTTCAATTGATTAACACAAGTTAATCAAGTTTTTTATTAAAAAGATATTTTACTCAGATTTGTTCGTTCAGATTCTACCTCTTCTGAGTTTTGTCATTTATGGCTCCAGCACCTCTGTTAAGTCCGATTCCAGGTCAGTGTGTTTTTTTTCTTTTAAGGCCTGTTGTCTGCCAGTCCGTCCACATCGCACTCTCTGTTTCCCATTTACTGATCCTCCGTCTCAGCTCAATATTTCTGTCCTCCTCTCGTTTCTAGTTCCTTTGTTTCAGCAGCCCACTCACTTGGAACAGATAATTGTGGTAATAATAGAAAGATACAATGATATTTTGGCATCTAGGTTCACAAAATGTGGAAGTTAGGATCATTAAAAAAAAAAAAAAAAAAAAAAAGTTTACTTGTATGATTTTGTGGAGGTGGCCATAACTTGATCATTTTTTTCTCCTGGCCTGGAAGTGAAGTTTATCTGACTCCTATAAGGAAGTAACACGCTGTGAATCATGAAGGCTCCTCTGATGTAAAGATCTGAAGTACATCTGAGCGAGGCTATCATCCCCCCCGCTGGGTTCTCACCTCTGTGCTCCTCAGTTCGGGGTGACCCCGCTGCGTCAGCCCAGCCTGAGTCGTGTCCTGACGGGGCTGCTCCCCCACAGTCACCGGGTCCTCAACAACTCCCTGCTGGTGGACTGCAGCAGTCTGGCCTAACAGAAGGGTCCAGAGACCATCTCCTTTCTGCATCTACCACAACAAGCAGTGCTACCAGACCTTCAATGGGGGAAGTACCTCAACCCGGCCTGCACGGTCTCCCCTGCGCTTAAACTCGCTGTAAGGCAGCGACATGACTCTCAAGCAGTGCGATTTAAAACAAGAAGCGTGGACAGCTTCAGTAGTATTAATACAACTGAGCTGAAGATTTCAAGTGGCCTTTTGACAGAACGCTTACAGTAGAGGTGTTCAGTGTTATCCGCTAAGGGCAGGTGCGATTACAGGTTTTTTGTTCATCCTGGCGCTACAACTCCTGATTCAACTCATTAATTAATCAGGGGTATGTTTCCCAAAAGCATAGTTGCTCACAATGTGAGCAACTTACATACTTCTCTCTACATGGCTCTGGTAGGTTACTAATGTAGTTGGCTACTTAGCTTTGGAAACACACCTGGACCCTGAATGAGTGTAGTCGGGCGTATTGTCGGGCTATAACGGAAACCAGCAAGCATACCGGCCCTTTTTGGATGAGACTGGACACCCCTACTGTAAGGGTTCTGTCACAATAACACTTGAGTCGACATCATTGGCTCAACTGCATTAGCACTTCTAAAACTGTTGGCACTTCTCGTTGTAAATCGCACCTCATAAAGACTTCTACTGAATGGTGGTAGCGTTTGTAACACTTTTTTTGAGTGTGTGTGTGGTCCACAGGGAAAGACTTTTTTCTTTCTTTGCATAATTGATTTTTTTTTTTGGAGTTAGCAGATAAAAGTTTGCTTTATTTACTTATGAGTCTGAAATAGATATTTGTCGTTTGACAGAACCTCTCAGAGTTTTTACTCCCCAGTTTCTGTTCCTTTGGTGTCCAAGCGATTGCTCAGGTACCGTTTGTTATTGAATTTCTCATCCCGTGTCAGTTAGCTGTAAGTTAAATTTTTTAAGTTCATCCCGAGGATAGCATTTTCCCCCATTTCCGGTACATTCTCATTGCGTTACATTACATTACGACCCCAGATCAGAAAAAGTTGGGATGGTATGAGAAATTGAAATTAAAACTGAAATGAGTGACTTGTCAATTATCTTGGGCCTGTAGTATGTTTAAAACAGTACAACAGCACAATATTTATTGTTCCACCTCATTAATTTTGGTGATTTTGAAGATAAACATTTGATTCGACTTTGATTATCACAACATATTAAAAAACAAACTCGGGACGGTAAAGTATTTCCCTCTTTGTGATGCTGCCAATCTTATCCACATCACTTAACCCTCATATTATGTTCAAAATAATGAACCATTTTTGGTTTGATCCCCGCTATGAAAACTACATAAGATGTTTGAAACTGAAAGTTTTACCCAATCTCCTCTCAGCTCATTTATGCCTTTCTACTGACCATTTTAATAACCAAGTACAGTGCCTGACAAAAGTCTTGTCACTTATCCAAGTTGTAGGAACAACAAATAATAACCTGACTTGTAGTTGATTAACTGGAATCAAAAATGGCTTATATGAAAGGCAAAGCCCTCTAGATTATGCGAAATATACCAAAATAGAGTTTTGTGTCATTCATTGAGTTTTATAATTTAATTTGTACAGAACGGTCAGATTTTGCTTGGACAAAAGTCTTGTTGCATTGAAAAAAAATGTGGAAATTATACATACACTTTATTTTGAATACACAAATATGCCTCTATAATATCAGAACATAAAGTCATGGTGCCTTGGAAAAAAGAATTAATACTGCATATGACTCCCATGAGCTTGGAGGACTGCATCCATACGTCTTGGCAATGACTGAGATAACTTGATGATGAAATCATCTGGAATGGCATAGAAAGCAGTCTTGCAGGACCCCCAGAGTTCATCAAGATTCTATGGTTTCATCTTCCAAGCCTCCTCCTTCATCTTACCCCTGAAATGCTCAATAATTGTTCATGTCAGGTGACTGGGTTGGCCAATCCTGGAGTACCGTCACCTTCTTCGCTTTCAGGAACTGTGACATGGAGGCAGAAGTATGAGAAGGAGCAGCAGTATAAGTAGGGCAGCAAGAACTTCTTGATATTTCAGGCTGTTGATGTTGCCATCCACTCTGCAGATCTTTCTCACACCCCCATACTGGATGTAACAACAAACCATGATTTTTCTTCCACCAAACATGATTGTTTTCTGGGAGAATCTTGGGTCCATGAGGGTTCCAACAGGTCTTGTACGGTGACTGGGATGCAGTTCAATGGATGATTCACCAAAAAAATAAACTTTCAGCCACTTTTCCAGTATCAATCCTTTCTGCGAGCTGTGGGCCTTGGCAAATGCAATGCAGGTTTTATGTTTTCTGTTTAATGCAGGCTTCTGTGTACTAATTCGGCTATGAAAACCACTTTGAGAGAGAATTTGACAAACTCTTCTTGTAGATACCGGGATTTTTGGTGACATTTCCTCATGTAGCTTCGCTGTAGTTGAAGAAGGGCTGGCCTTTTACAGTTGAAGCAACAAACGGTCCTTTCAAACAGTTGTCATACCGGGGTCTGTCTGACCTGCGCTTGCCATGAAACGTCACCAGTTTCTTCAAATCTTTTCTCATCCCTCCACTTGACATTTGGATACATTAAAGATGTCTGCCACCTCAGCAGCAGACTCAGTCTTCAGGCTCTTGATGATCAGCACTTTGGTCTGTGGTTGAATCTTTGGTATGTTGTCAGAGGTCTAGTCGCACCTCATATGAAAGTCTGGTGTGCTGGGGTTATTTCTATACACATCTGGGAATGTGTTAATTACAGTATTTGTCATAGGTTAAACTCTAATCTGTGATTTGTTGCATCATTTGAAGAGACGACAAGACTTTTGTCCCAGCAAAAACAGATGTTATGGGCTTAGCCAAGCTGTGAACATCAGAACACTTTTTGACGGTTTCATTTTGCACCAAATTATTAATGTGAAAGCCCTTGACATTAAAATGGACCATTTATTGTAACAATTGATTGGTTAGAAATAAAGTTATATGCTATTTTTAGTTACTATGTCCTTATGCGACAAGACTTTTGTCAGGCACTGTATATAAAACACGACTCCCCCATCCTCCCCGTATACATCAAGCATCTACTTTGCATTATTATAGCAAAATGAATGAGACCAGATGTGAAATGAATGAGAAATTAATTTGAATATGCCCAAGCAACACTACAAAAACAAGATCAAAATAATGGTTTTATGTAATAATTGATCCTAGGGTCAAAATGACCCTAACAACACTGATGCTTCCAACGTGTACAGAACATAAGATTTTTTTTTAGTTAAATTCATGTTCTATCCATAAATTTAGGGGAAAAAATTCAACTGAAAAAAGTATGTTAATCATGTTTTCAGAGATATTGAACATGGAGTCGGGTCAAATTGACCCAGAACATAATAGGAGGTTTAAATGAAACTTAAGGGACTGAAGACACTGAGTGAGTAAGTGTTTCAGGTGTCATTTTGACTCCCTCTTCCTGCAAACAAGTTTTAAGGCGTGCAACTGTACGGGGTCTTCAATGTTGCAACTGGTATTTCAAAATGTGCCACATGCTCTGTCCTGGGGACCAGTCAGGACTGCAGGTAGGCCAGTCCAGTACCTGCACCTCTTCATACACAACCATGCCTTTGTATTGCGTATATAGTGTTGCATTGTCTTGTTGAAATATACCCTGGAGTTCCTGGAAACGATTTTGCTCTGAAGGCAGCATATGTTGCTTCAAAGTCTCGGTGTACTTTTCAGCATTAATGGTGCTTTCTCAGAGGTACAAGTTACCATTGCCTAGGGCATTAACACACCCCCAAACCATGCCAGAGTGTGGCTTTTAGATTTGTTGGTCTTTTTTTGGTTTGGAGTCCACAGCATCCATTTCCTCCAAAAAATGACCTGATCTATTGATTTGTCTGACCACAAAACACTTTCCACAGTGTGACGGTCCATCACAGACACTATCCGAGCCCAGAGAGGTCCAAGCCTTTCATTTTGTGCAGTAAAGTTTAAACTGGCACTTTAAACTGGGATGTCACTACATATTGCAGGCTTCCCTCTCATTAATCCCTCTTTCTCTTCCTGTAAATATTGGAAAGAAGGAGCAGGAGGTGTCTGCCCCATACCTCCAGGCTGGGGCCACTAGCATGCACCTCTGAGCCTCATCTCTTTGGACATCCAGGTTCAGAAGTTAAAGTGCTCTCCAGTATTTTGGGCCAACCACCACGATTTACTGATTAGAACAGGACTTCAGTCAGGAGGTTTTGAAATGTTTGTGACATCAGCTGTGTGAGATTATGGATAGAAGTAAAATATGGCCGGATCTCTACCTCCTGACCCGTGGAATTTGCATCCCTTGCATTCAGTACGTGCTTTTCTTTTTCAAGCGCTCGTCACCGCACTGCATTCACACGGATTATGGTACACGATGCACAGCAATACCGGCCAGTTCTTGGTCAGCTGGCAGGAAAAAAAAGCAGGAATGCACTAACGCAAATTAATAATAAATTGTCATGGTGATGATACCTTTTAGTTTTTTTTTCCCTTTTTTTAATGCAGTCTATTTTCAATATAAATAGGAAACATATGATTGTGCTTGGTATAGCTCTTTATCTACATGGGGAAAATAATTTAAGTATTTCCACATCCAGTCTGCATCGTTATGTCACATTGAGTTTGGAACATAATGACAGAAGATTACATAATATTTCATTTTATTGGGATATCCATCTGTTGTTTCCAACCAGGGCAAATTTTGCTATCCTAAGTAACATTTTATCTTTGAGCTTTCATCCAACATAATTACTTGGGGTTTGCCATCTACAGTGGTCATGTGAATGCTGCATTAACTCTAATAAGCTGTGGGATGTGATATGGGATGGCACAGTGGTGCAGTGGCAAGCAAAGTCGCCTCACATCAAGAAGGTCCCAAGTTTGAGCTCTTTCTGGAGTTTACATGCTCTCCCCTTTTTTTTTGGTTGGGTGTCTTTCAGGTACACCTGTTTCTGCCTACAGGTCAAAGACATGCAGACTGGAGAGCATAAATCGGCAGTTGGTATGAATGTTCCAGTTGATGAAGTTGAATCCATGCTGTGGATTAGCATCCTCTCCAGGCTGTATTCCTATTTCCTATACCCATAACCCAAAGCATGCCGGGAAAAAAAACCCTACAACACTGGCCAGGAATGAGTACAATGGATAATGGATGAATTTAATACTATACTACTAAGCAATAGGAAGCGGTTTTAAAATGGAGTTTGGTCAGTGTCTCAAGTGTCAGTACTGAGGACCCCCGTGTGTGTTTATGTCAGTGACATTGGCCGGTGTGAGTGGAGCAGTATGGTGGCCTAGTGATGAGATGGTTGACTGGTATTTGAGGAGTTGGTGGTTTAAGCTGCCATCGGGGTTTGGGATTCTGTGGATATCGATGTTGAGAATGTTGGACGCCATGTGCAAAGGTAAGACGAGACTGCTAGCAGGCGTTCTTGCTCGTCTATGCTATACAGAACATGCAGTGCTGTGAAAAAGTATTTGCCCCCTTCCCGATTTCTAATTCGTCCACAGTGATGTGAAAGACTTATTGCCAGTTATCACAAACGCTTGATTGCAGTTGTTGTCGCCGAGGGTGACACAACCAGTTATTAGGTTTAGGGGGCAATTACTTTTTCACATAGGGCCAGGTAGTTTTGGACAGCTTTATTCCCTTAATAAATGAAATGATCGTTTAAGAACTTCATTTTGTATTTACTCGGGTTATCTTTGTCTAATATTTAAATTTGTTTGATGATCTGAAACATTTAAGTGTGACAAATATGCAAAAAAATACTTTTTCGCAGCACTGTAGTTTAATGGTTCAAGAGGCAAGAACTTGCGGGCTCTCCCAAGAACCCGTGATCTTGAACACGCCTCTGTAATGATTGAGAATTGAGATCAATGATAACGATGAAGAGATTGCTATTCACGACAATGTGAGACAATAGTTGGAGTAAAAAACCCAAAACTTTCTCTGTACGTTCTCTTTGAAAACTGAATTTTCTCCGAGTTTTCTCCGCCATCTCCAGTTGCAGTATTTTTTTCATCGGAGGTTATGAAAGAGTAATTTAACTCATTCCCTACGGCAAGCCGCTGCCGACGGCGCGGCAAATTCTACCATTCCCTACGGTGAGCCGGTGCCAGCGGCGCGGATGACCATTCGCAGTCCGATGAAAACACGAACTCAGTTGACGATCGCAGTCATGGGCCACCTATACTCCAATACTTTATATTGCGTAATTTTCGGGGAAAGTATTCCTTACAAACGCGATAATTTTATACAAAAGTATTCCGTAGGGAATGAGTTAAGACCTGATTGGGAGTAGTCATGCATTAAAAGGTGCCTAACCAACCGTTTCTTCTGGTGGAGACATCCAAGTACTATTACTGCAGCCTGTTGTTGAATGCAAAAGAGGAGAAACATGGGGACTGATATAACTAGGACTACCTGACTGACCTCATTGTGAGTCTCCCCTCTCATTTCCTGCATAGGGTCTTTGTTTTTCCCCTGATACAGCATCTTTGCTGACCAGAACTCTGGATTGTGACATCAGCATCATCAGCACCACGGGTTATTTTCATTGGCTGGCATGATTAATGTACCTATATGACTGCCTGTGACATGACAGAAATCCTGTATGTTCATTTCTTGTTATTTTGGATTTGAAAGGTGCATTTAAGGTCCTATTCAGCACAATGTCAGTGGGCTGAATGAACAAGCTGTCAGAACTCAGCATGTAAAAAACGCGCCGCTTTTTCGAACTCATGACTCAACTGTAATGCTTTTTAGACAGCTTAAAAGCCGGTGATTTTGTTCACTGCATGTTTTTATGGTTCACCGTAAAAAGTCTGGCAGAACAGGGTTCTCTATAAAAGGCCTTGTGAATACTCAGAGATGCAGTCAGGATTGTAATGTACACAAGAATATGTTGCAAAAAAAACTAAAAGCTAATACAATATTATGTAAAATTTAATGATTATACTTTCATGGCATAATGAAAAGGTAAGCGGTGCCCACTCTAACCACCTAAGTTTGAATTTGCGGACAACTGCTGAGCTCTAAAACAAGTTCCAAATAAGGCTGTTGCCTGAATTCTGTGCTCTAAATGTGCAAAGCTGTAATGGTGGGTTTACGACATTTACAGCCCTAGGATGGCCCCCTCGTATTGAATATAGAAACATTTTGCTGAGACTGGTAAATGCTCCATTTATAGCTGCTGGTTAATCAGCTATGGCCTGTCAGAAAATCCATACTGTCGGGATATTACTTCCTGCTTTTTTAACAGGCAATGGGTCACGCATATAGCATTTTCCCTAGTGTTTTGTGCAAGGGCTGCTCCTTCTTGGGTGAGATATTGCAAGCCTGAGACCAGGGACTGGAGACATTTATGAGGGCAGTCTCCTGCTTATATTGTCTCATGAAGTTTTAAATGCGCAGTCGTTTTCGCTAGCCTGTTGTTTTGTGTTCTGGCTCACTTCCTCGCTGAGAGCTGTGGCCAAATCACTGTGTAAAACTCACAGATGACATGCCGGCTGCTGTTATTCTGAATGCTAACAACAGCTCGAGATTAACAAGGGGTGATTTCAGGAGTCAGTATTACTCAGTTAGCTAGATAAACATTCGCTCCGGGTATTGCTTTGCACAGTTATACAGCTAACCCGGTAATCCTGCTTTCCGAAATGCGCCTTAGGACTACTTCGGCATATGAAGTTTGTTCCATATATATTTGGACAGTGTTACAATTTTCATTGCTTTAGTTTTGTAGGCCACCATAACGGATTTGAAAAGAAACTGTTGAGATGTGTTTGAAATGCAAACTTTCAGCTTTAGGAGAGATTATAAATATTGTGTGAACCATACGTATATGAATTACACTCATTTTACGCCCAGCCCTCTCAGTTTTAAGGGCTCAAATGTAATATTGTGCAAACCGACATACAGTGATCATTTGTTAAATTGTCAGTTTTAATGGCATTAATTAGTAATGAAGTCTGGAACCTATATAGACATCACCAGACGCTGAGTGTCTTCCTCAGTGATGCACTACCCAGCCTTCACTGCAGCGGTCCTCTGTTCCTGCCTTGTTGTTGGAGTCTTTCGCTTTCAGCAAGTGAAATGCTCATTTGGATTCAGGTCAAATGATTGACTTATCTATTGTAGAACAATCCATTTTACCTGAAAAAAAAAAGTCTTGGATTGATTTGCAGTATGCTCCCAAGTCATCGCCCATCTGCAATGTGAAGTGTTGGCCAGTGAGTTCTGAAACATATGACTGAACATAAGCATAAAATAAAGCCCCCCATACAATTCAGAATTCATCCGACCTCTTTTGTCAACTGTCACATCATAAGAAATACAATTGAATCGATTCAATTGGTGGCCATGAATGCTCAAACAAGGCCGCTCTTCACAAATGAGGTGGTATACTTCAGATCATGAGCAGTTCCCTCTCATCTCCATATTTTTCTTTTCCCATCTTTCTGGTACAGGTTTCTTTGTCTCATCTCTCTCAAGGATGTTGTTCCAGAATGGCTTTTTTTGGATTTTAATTTGGCAAATGTCATTTTTTAGCTTTACCAACAGTTTACATCTTGAGATAAACCCTCTGTATTCACTCTGGTGAAGTCTTCTCTTGATTGCTGACATCCTACCTTCTGGAGAGTGTTCTTGATCTGTCCAGCTGTTGTGAAGAGGATTTTATGATTTAGTGAAAGAATATCTATTATTCTGCACAGTTGTATTCATGGTCTTCCTGTTCTTTGTGATCTTTTTGCATTATTTAGCGCGTCAGTGCTTTCTTAATTTTCAAGAATATACCAAATATTTCTCCTGGCCTGACCTAATAGTTTTCCTTTTTCTCTGGCGGGTTCATTGTTTCAGCTGCACTGGCAGTGAGTGTGTTTTGGATTTAATATGTAAGAGACGCGGTACAGTCAGGGTACAGTGAGCTGGTCATTATGGGGAAATAAACCCTGACTGGGGGTTTAACAAACTGAAGGGATTTATTTTGCGATAATAACAGTCTTGCTGTAAATTATATTGTTCATTACATAGCTACTTAAAAG
This sequence comes from Gymnothorax javanicus, assembly GCA_029692085.1. Classification (NCBI taxonomy): domain Eukaryota; kingdom Metazoa; phylum Chordata; class Actinopteri; order Anguilliformes; family Muraenidae; genus Gymnothorax; species Gymnothorax javanicus. The sequence continues at coordinate 83,737,564 of CM056194.1, read as the reverse complement.
AAATCAATTTGACAAAAATATTGATTCAAAAACAAGGCAATCAGAGAAGGCAGACTTCACCCCATTCATGCAAATATTGGCAAGTGCGGAAACAAAAACAAACACGCAGAGCCACTAGATGGCAGACTTCACCCATTGGCAAGTGCGGATACACAGACAGACAGACAAACAAATAAACAAACACACACACAGAGCCGCTAAAAACAGTACTTCACGCCCGCTCCGTGGGGTGAAGTAAAAATGTATTGGGGTCATTCCATGTCAAATCATCCAGGGGGTGCCAGGTCACATCCTCAAAATTCTTTGAAAAAATTCACGAGTAAATATTCACACAAAATGAAAAAATGCCAAATATTAGGCCAGTTTCTCAAACAATTTTCAAGTTATAGCCCTTTGAAATTTGAATAATATTTTAAGTTTTTTGGCGAACCCATTTTCAGCCAACTTTGGCAACTTATTGCTCCAAATTGATTGCTTATACAAGGCTAAAATTGGGTATACTAACCATATTCATCCCCTAGAATCTGAAAATGGCCTTAGATTCTGTGTATCTTGATCAACTTCTGTATGGTAAAGCCTCAAAATCAGCCGAAAACACGAAATGCCCAAAAACTGAGACCACATTTTATGACCTGTAACTCATCTAAGCAAGATAAAAGGCTCAAATTCATTTTTTATGATTTATGATATATCTCTGTAAAAATGCAGTAATCCAAGTAATATCATTTGTGGAAGTTTTTTAATGAAATAATTTCTAAGTAAATTTTTCCAGTTTTGCCCCAAAATGCCCTTTTTTGGGGGAAAAAATGACCATGTCACCATTCATTCATCTCTCTGAAATTTTTTACTGTGCAATCTTATAAATGTGAACAATGTCTTACAAAAAAAATTAGAATGATGTTCAGCTTACTTATTTGTTACGAATTTTTAAATTGTTCCAAAATTTACGTTACCTAAACGGGTATAGGCCTGCTGCTTTTTTGTGGTGAATGTTTCTGGGATCTGCACAGTACCTTTGATTCTTCTCATAGCAAGTTAAAAACATTTTCTCATGATGACAACACACAGAATAAATCTGCGGAACACTAGACTGCCTCTGCATTAAGGCAGTATGCTCACTTGAGAAAGTATCTAGTCCCAATAGTCCAGTTTTTCTTGTAAATTTCCTTGAATGACATGCATCATCTAAATGGATTCCAATACTGCACCAAGGTAAATCACTCCCCTCCATTTCAGTGCTCATGATGATCTAATAATCCCCAAGTGGGACTGCCTCCTTTTATAGTGAACTATTATTCCTCAATTCAGTAATACAAGTTTGGGCTCATTTAGGATTACTTCAGAAGCCTGTGATCAGTCAAGTCATGGCATGTTTGAAGCACTTATGTCATCCCCAAACAGTCATCCCAACAAAAACAATGAAACCAATGAAATTGAGGAATAAATCTGTGGAATCTACCAAACACCTAAATATTCTGACAAGACCTCTGTCATGTATTGTACTTGAAGATGGTGAATCATGTTCAAAAAATATTTTTAATCAATGTTTTGTTTTATATTTAGTAGATAACAGCACTTGCAGCGGGCCTAGACCCGTTTAGTTAACGAAAAAATACACAATTTCGGAACATATTTTAAAAATTAATAACAAAAAAAGTAAGCTGAACATCATTCAGATTTTTTTGTCAGACACTGTTCACATTTATAAGATTGCACAGCAAAAATTTCAGAGAGATGAATAACTGGTGACATGGTCATTTTTTTGCCCTAAAAAAGGGCATTTTGGGGCAAAACCGGAAAAAATTACTTCGAAATTATTTCATTAAAAAACTTCTACAAATGATATTACTTGGATTACTGCATTTTTACAGAGAGATATATCATAGAATCATAAAAAATGAATTCGAGCCTTTTATCTTACTTAGTTCCTGAGTTACAGGTCATAAAATGTGGTGTCATTTTTGGGCGTTTTGTGTTTTCGGCTGATTTTGAGGCTTTACCATACAAAAGTGGATCAAGATACACAGAATTTAAGGCCATTTTCAGATTCTAGGGGATGAATATGGTTAGTGTACTCAATTTCAGCCTTGTCTAAGCAATCGATTCGGAGCAATAAGTTGCCAAATTTGGCTGAAAATGGGTTCGCCAAAAAACATAAAATATTATTCAAATTTTGAAGGGCTATAACTTGAAATCTATTTGAGATACTGGCCTAATATTTGGCATTTTTTTATTTTGTGAGAATATTTACTCGTGAATTTTTTCAAAAATTTTTGAGGAGGTGACCTGGAACATTTCTTAAAATCTGGATGGTTTGACATGGAATGACCCATTGATCTAAACTTGATTTTATTACATCTACTGAAAAGAAAGTCGATTAGAGTCTACAGCTGGAGTGGTGTCGCCCATAGCAATGATCTGTTCATCATAGCAGCGGTCTGCTGTTCAGAAATAAAAAACATAACGCGTTGCTGGATACCCCTCAGCCCGGACAAGATTTCCTGCCTCAAAGTCACAGTGCTAAGGTCAAAGGTCAAATTCAGCAAAAAACCTGATGTTGCACATCTATGTGTCACGGTGAGTTACCATACCAAATTTGGTGAAGCTGCGATCAGTAGTTGCTGAGTATTGACCCATACAAGATTTCCTGCATCAAGGTCTCAGCGGAAAGGTCAAAGGTGAAATCCAGCAAAAAAACATGACGATGCACATAAATATGTCACAGTGAGTTACCATACCAACTTTGGTGAAGCTGCGAGAAACAGTTGCCGAGTACTAACCCGGACAAGATTTCCAGGGTCAAGGTCACAGAGCTAAGGTCAAAGGTCAAATCCCACAAAAAACCTGACGTTGCACATCTATGGGTCATAGTGAGTTACCATACCAAATTTGGTGAAGCTGTGATCATTAGTTGCTGAGTACTGGCCCGGAAAATGTCACCCGGACAAGATTTCCAGGGTCAAGGTCACAGCGCTAAGGTCAAAGGTGAAATCCAGCAAAAACCTGACGTTGCACATCTATGGGTCATAGTGAGTTACCATACCAAATTTGGTGCAGCTGCGATCATTAGTTGCTGAGTACTGGCCCAGACAAAATCATGGACGGACGACGGACGACAGACGACGGACAACAGACGACAGACAGACACGCAGGTGACGACAATACCCCTCCGGGCCGAAGTCGGCTGAGGGGTAAAAACTGAAGAATGCTACACTTTGCCAATTGAAATTGAATATTTAACAAGGCCATGCAGTCATTAGAGTTATCAGCAACACAATCTAAATGCAACTTTTGAAATCAACTGCGGACCTTTTGTGTTCACTTTTAAATGTAACTATTAACGCAAAAAACACAGCTGGCTATGGAACACCTTAGCAGCCAATTTTCTGAATACTTTTGGTATCTTCAAAAGAAGGGAAGGCTCTTTAAAAAAAATGCTGGAATTCCTATGCCCTATACCCAATTTTGATGAGTGTATACCCTCAAAATGAAGCTCAAATTTCACTCTTTGAACTTACATTAATTACTAAATTTCAACTCCGATATTTAGTAGTCGACAATAAAGTAACAGTAATATTATCAATGTGCAAATATTTGTAGTCCTGACTCAACCCCTTTCTTCCTGAAAACAGCTCTTTTTCATGATGCCCCCCCCCCTCGCTCCCCACTCTTCATTGACGGGGAACCCTCAGTACCAGAGCACCTTCGACAACACCAGAGCACCGGGCGATGGCAGCCTCAGAAAGCCAAAAAAAAGGTAAACCTCAAAAAGCACAAGATAGTCTGTCAGGTAGATGGGCCAGAGGGAAGCTTTGCTTATCAATTGTTTTATATCCTGTCACCATTTCGGCCAGATTTATGTCCATGTCAGTGAGGGCTGATAGAGTACAGAGTCAGTGTCACGCAGGGCACAAATCACTCTCTGCCCTGAGACACGACACTGCAGTCTGTAGACAGTGCGGCAACAAGCAGAGTATTCTTCTGAAATCGCAAGGATGTTCACCGAAGTCAGTAAATACATATGAATTATTTTGGGTATTAAATTAATATTTGTTTCTGTATCTTCACTGCCACCTAGAGGCCAGACTAGCGTACTACATTAGAATATTTGTAATTGCCATAACCCTGGCTCTTTATTGTCTGTGTTCATCGGATGAACAGTAGCCTCCTCGGCAGGCCATTAACCCTTTGACACTTCGATCACGTCCCTGGACAGTGCTGTTGTTTTCATGTGGCAGAAGTATTAACAGTGACTTGTAAATTAAAGGTGATCATTTACCCATTGTGTGGAATTGTATTAATTGTATGGGTTAGATTGTGATGACAAACTGCACTGATTCTTTGCTGAGTTTAAGGGATTTATGACTCTGTATGAAGTTTTATCCTTTTCAGATGCATGTTCTTGTTGATGTGTTGCTTGTTTGTGATTGCATGCTTGTAAGTTGTGTATTACATCATGGTGATTTTTCTCTGGTGATTTACTGCGTTTAATTATTTTTATATACTTTGCCCTTCCAAAATAAAAGCCGCTGTTTGGATTTAAATAAGCAAATACTCAAGAGCCTATGATTTAATCATTATTGCGGTGATGAATATGTTTTTCCTGGCAATAATTCTTTTAATCCTGTCTGATTTCGTGAGTAACTTCTCATTTCTTATAAAACCATGCCAGAAGATATATCTCATGGTCATTGAAAAGATGTCACTGTGTTTCAAGGGGGGCTATTTATTGCCCAGCATCAAGCAAAGAAAACAGCTTAGCAGATTGCTGAAATCACTGGAATTGGGTCAGGAACTGGCTGACAATTTATTAAAACCTGGAAGGATAGAGGTGAACTGTCAACTTTGCAGAAGTAATGGGTTGGAGAAAAATCATGACTGATCCTGATCGGAGATCACCAAAATGCTGGGTGAAGTCCCCATCATAATAAAATCAACATTAGAGCTCATGGCTACGTTTCATTATGAAGGGTAGAGCATTTCCACTCACAAGATGGAACAAGAACTTGGAGGATCGGAACTAAACAGCTGAATGACATCAGGACCGCCACTTCTTATTGAGGCTTATTTGGGAAAAAAATGACTTCAATTTGCAAGAGAGAATTAAGATTCGACTGAACAGCAATGGAACAAGGTCACATAGTCTTTATAAGTCCAAATTTACCCAATTCCATGGCTGTGTCAGGGTAAGAAAGGAAGCCCATGAAGCGATGCACCCGTCATGCATAGAGCCCACTGTATAAGTCTCTGGAGGCAGTGTTATGATCTGGGGTGCTTCAGTTGGTCAGGTCTAGGCTCAGCACTGTTCCGCAGCAATAAAATGAATTCAGCAGAGTCAGACTACCTGATTATTTACTGAATGACCAGTCACCCAACAATGGACTTTTTAATCCCTGCTGGAGCAGGCATTTTCCAGGATGACAATGCCAAGATTCCTTGGCCTCAAGTTGTGAAAGAGTGGTTCAGGGAGCACGAGGAACCATTTTCACACATGAACTGGCCACCTCAGAGTCTGGACCTTAACTAATTGTCGTCTCCGGACAAAGTCATGCAGCTACTTTGGATTCATGCTTGTCGTCTCCGCCGCCGCATCCGCATCCGTAGACACTTCGTTGTGGACGCTGCACAGGCTGTAATTTTTGACTGATTACTTTCATATTTGGTCAGGACACATGTTATATTTCAGCTATGACACCTATCAATTTTGGTTGCCATAGCGTCAGTATTGGCCGAATAATGCGCAAATTTGCCCTGAAACATAGAGATTTCCTTGTGGACGCAGTACAGGCTGGAGAAGCGGGCTTTCGGGGGCTACACCCATGCAGATGTGGGCGACCGGACTGTCGAGTTGAAAGTGTTTGGGATGTGCTGGAGAAGGCTTAATGAAGTGGTTTGGCTCACCCACCGTCAATAAATATCTTGGCTAAGAAATAAATGCAAATCTGGACAGAAATAAATGTTGCAACATTGTATAAGATTGTTGAGACAATATCACAAAGAATGTGTGCTGTGATCAAAGCTAAAGGTGGCCCAACAAAATATTAAAATGTGCGACCTTTTTTTTGGACAGGCAGTGTACATGCTCGCTATGACGCAAAAAAAAAGTGCACAAAAAAGTTGTGATGGAGGATACCTGTTCACATCCGGTCACTCGAGTCTGTAAGTGCTGGTGTGTGCATGCATGCGAATGTGCATGAAATTCTATGCTTACCTTTTTCGTATGCATATTAGCATCTTTGTGTCTTTGTGTGTGTGTGTGTGTGTGTTTACACCTTCATTGTCCCTCCTTAGACTCCTCCCCTGCGCAGTTATTCGGTGCGTCCCAGCGTCCTGGCGGAGCGTAAAGAAGCAGGTCACTCTGCGGGGGATACATCCTGCCCCAATCTGGGCCCTGGCCTGTCTGTGAGGAACTACCTCTCATCGTACTGACCCACCATCAGAGACTGTCAGCAAGGGTTGGAGCCATTAAGAATAATGTGTACTTATGTAGCCTGGTGGCCCAGTGGGCAGCACTGCTACCTCGCAGCAACAAGGTTGTGGGTTTGAATCCAGTCTGGGGCCTTTCTGTTTGGAGTTTGCATGTTCTCCTCCTGTTTGCATGGAGTTTCCTCACACAGTCCAAAGACATCCACGTCATGCTAATAGGAGACCCTTAGGTGTGAGTGTGTGTGTGTGAATGTTGTGTGTGCGCCCTGCGATGGATTGGCGAGCTGTCCAGGGTGGGTCTCTGCCTTTCGCCCAAAGTCAGCTGGGATAGGCTCCAGCTCCCCCGCGACCCTACAGAGGAAGAAGTGGTGTATATGCAGGTGCAAAATATGGATTCATTTTTAACTTTTATTTTTATACGTCATTTCTCTGTGTCCCCAGTAATATACCTGTAGGTTCTGGGCAGATGTGGCGTGTTTAGAGTTGGAGGTCATATTGTTTTATTTGTAGATAATAGTGATGACAGCGTAATGACAGTCAGTTGTGTTAGCATATCATAGATGGAGGTTACTTATGTTGCGGTCCTCTGTTATAGGGACTGTTGAATCTTGTTAAAATGCCTTCAATATGCTGGGTAAATACTTGTTGTCATGCCTCATTATTGACACACAGAGCAGACACATTGTTTTTTATGGATCAAGAAGAAAATGTTTGAATAAAAGATTTCATATTCACTGCTGTCAGGGTTTAAGTTGCGCTTATAATGAGGTTCCTAATAGACTCCCTTTCATTTTTGTTCCCGCCGAGAAATGGGTTAAGCATTGGATTGTAACATTAAGAATGTATTCTACCTAAAATGTTTGACAGTCACTTTTGCCACAGTTATTTAGCGCTTTGATCCAGTAGCATAGCTTGTGGCTGGATTGCGTCCATTTGTGGCCCTCTGGCATTCTTTATACACCTCTCTCTTATGTGCTGCAGGAATTATCCAAGGACATTTTTTTTTTCATTTTACTGATTGGAGCACTTTGGAGTGTTCACCTCCTCTTGTGCTTTTAAATTTTTTGAATACTAGTCTTTCGATCCAAATTCAGCTGCGAATATCTGAAGAGACTGCATACTGTCAGTACACTAGCCGGTGAAAGCAAACATACAGTGGCACTCATGAGTTTGGACACGCATATCTTGCGCTATAGCACTCAATTAAAACTTAAATTAAAATTTTTAATGCTTTAATTTTAAAAAATAACCTCAGATGGCACAAGGTAAGAAGTATTTAATCAGAGATTTAAAAAAACTAACTTCACAGAGGTGTGTCCAAAATTTTGCAATTCTTTAAGAAACCATGGACAGCAAAATAAAGAGGATTATATTTTTTATTTTGTGAATTAACCCTCATATTATGTTCAGATTAATAAACCATTTTTTGTTATAGGTCAGTTTCATCCCCGTAATGAAAAACTACACAAGATGTTTGCGACTGCAAGTGTTACCCAATCTCCTCTCAGCTCATTTATGCCATTCTACTGACCATTTTAATCACCAAATCATAAAACTCAACTCCCCCGTCCTCCCCTTATACATCAAACATCAATTTCCCGTGATTATAGCGAAATGAATGAGACCAAATGTGAAATGAATGAGAAATTAATTTGAACATGCCCAAGCAACACTACAAAAACAAGATCAAAATGATGGTTTTATGTAATAATTGATCCTGGGGTCAGAATAACCTAAACAACACCGATGCTTACAACATGTGTACACAACATTGTATATATATATATATATATATATTTTTTTTTTTTTTTTTAACTTCATGTTTTACCTGTGAAGTTAGGGGGAAAATCTAGCTAAAAAAGTATGTTAACCATATTTTTGGCAACATTGAACATTGAGCCTGGTCAAATTGACCCAGAACATAATACCAGGGTTAAAATCAGGTTGTTTTGGAATGTTCTGGACTAAAAGGCAAAGAAGAAGAAAACCAGGAGTCCACCATGTCAGGTAATTGCTGCACCTGTGTTAGTCTGCAGTTTCAGGATCAGTTGGCTACCACAGCTGAAGGGGAGTATGCTCAGAAAGTTTTTAAACGGTAGTTATGTTGAAGAATTTTGGATGTGGATCATGTTTAGTAAAATTGAAGGATTTATTTTTTTCCATTCGATTGCTAAGAACTTTGGGATTGTCCAACTATTTTGACTGGTAGGCTACTGTGTCATTTTCAGTGATGGCTGATTGGCTGAAATTACCAAAGGCACAAAAAAATCCCTCTGACTTTATAAGTGGCCTTGACCTGTTTTTTAATCTTTTTGAATTAACAAGTTCTTCAATGATTGGAAAATACATTGGCAGTGATACATGCAGCTTCCTTCTTTCGGGGTCTTCAAGGTACAGTGTAGAAATAACCATAATAATGTAAAAACTAAAAAATAAACATACTCAACATGATTTTACCCTCATATAATGTAGTATTTTGATAAAAATTTACATGGTTGCCATGGAAACGGCACTTTAATGACAAAATCCGAAAATATTTTGTGGCACTGATATTTCAGTAACCCATGGTCAGATTTTACTCAAATTAGTCTCATATGAAAGGTTTAAGATAGTTCTATGAAATGATGTAGAATTTTTTTTGTTTGGAGCATTCATGAATATTTAATGAGCTCTGTTATGTAACCATAAAGAAAATCGCTATCATCAACTTGCTTCATTTTCAAAATTTAATACCCTAAGGATGCACCTATCTAGAAAATCCTATGTCATTACTTAGATCTCCAACAGATCTTCAATCCAAATTTCAAGTCAATCAGATGAATATTAATGATTTTATGAATGCCCTAAGGTTGAAAATCAGTCAAAATTGTGATTTTTGGTAATTTGCATTTAAAGTCACAAGTAACAATTGAGGTAGAGGAAAAACATAGATTCTTGGTGTTTACTGGCATCTCACTGCATTCCTTTATTTTATTTATTTTATGTGAAAATCAAAAATATTGAAATTTTCGAAAAGGAATTAAAATTTTTATCCTGAAGACCCCTTAATGCAGTATTGCGGCATTAAATAATAAATTCTGTTCAGAAAAATGTTTAACTCACTTTACAAAAAAACATAAACTGCTCTTAACTTTTGCATATGCTTTTCGCAGAGCCTGCAATGCAAACTATCTGACCTGCGTTTCATGATTATTTATGTAATGCCCTTCCACTCTGGCATTCCATTCCCCTGGCTACCTGCCCTGCACTAATTATCCACTTATCTGTTTCCCTCCATCTTCCTCATGCCCACCTGTTTCCTTTTAGTTAATTACATTACCATAAGTATTAATCTTCTTGATAAGTCTGACGTAACGCATCATGTGATATTATCACAGTGATAATGCAGTTTCCGGGTCCAAATATAACAAAATAACCTGCAGTACACTGTAGACACGGCAGAGGCAGTTACCATGTTCACGCAGGCAAATTTCTTTTCTGAAGTCCCTGAACGGGTCAAAAAGGGATTAATATCCTATTATTCGAACCTTGTGGGGTCTGTGCTCGTGAGAACAGGGGAAATTTAGTGGTCAGTAAAGTGGGGCTGAGCCCAAGCCAAATGGTTCCTGCGCCCGGAAAGTGGAAGTATTTACTCGATGAACACCGATGTAAATGGGGCTTGCTAAAGGGTCCACTTGCAAATGTTAATCTGAGTGAGGGACATACTGGACTACTCACACAGGGCCAACGTCACACTGAATTCTGTTTAACTCTCCTTATGAGCTGTATCCATCTACCCTTCACCTTTTCATCAACCGGCAAGCGATAAAATGACAGCTCCGGACATGTGACTGATGAACACACATCGGAATACAACGCTGAGGCATACTGCCAGTACAGTGTCAAGCACGTTTGGACCCGGAAACAGTATTATCACGCGATGCGTTATGCCACGGCTTAACAAGAAGATTGCTTAGTTTCTCCTCATTTTGGCAGGCAGCCTTAGTCTGGTTTCCCCCTGTGTGTTTGGAGCATTCCCCTTTATGGTCTCCTGCAGTTTGTATTTGTTTAGTCCTTATTTAATAAACTCCACATCCCTGCGAGTGGGTCCTCCTCTCCACTTCTTGCCCTGACACCCTCTTCAACATCCTGGGTGCTGGTGTGGCAGTTTAGATACAACAAAGATTAGCAAAAAATTTCCATAACTGAGTAACAAATTGAAATGCAATTTCCTCCCCAAAAAATGACATGTTTTATTTTTTGTCTTACCTTAACAAGGAGAACTGGCCACTCTTGTTAGTGTTGAGTGTTCTCTGAGCTCACCTAATGTTCATTATAAAAAATGATTGAAAACATGTCAAGACCAATCATATGTTGGAAGGAATTTTTTGTGCCTCCTCAGTTTTCACCAGCCACCACTGCTAATTTGGCTTTTTGGGAATAGGACAGTCAGCAGATGCATTTTGATAGGACAAATCAATTAGAGTTGCACTCTTATTTTTACTTCAGTATGTCAGTTGAACCATAATGTCGACATTATCCTTCTAAACATGTCCACTACAGAGTATGTTTAATTAGCGCTTTACGGAGATAATAAATGCTCTTACAACCTTGCTGAGCTGGAGAAATTGATTGATGCCTGTGGCTGTGCTAGAATGTTCTTCATTAATAAATCATTATCATCCTCATTATCATTGTATCATTATCATTAAGATGCTTGACTGTGGGCAGCATGGTGGTGCCTTACAGCAGTAATGTCATGATTTGTGTCTGGTTTGGGCGTTTGAGTTCACAGGTTCTCCCTGTGCTAGCGTGGGTTTCCCCAGTTGGGCTAAATGGAGATTCTGATTACTTTAGGCTAAATGGAAATTCTGAATTTCCCACAGGGATGAGTGTGTGAGTGAATAGTACATGAATGAGTGTGCCTTGTGATGCACTGTCTAACTGTCCATGGAGTGTGTTCCTACCTCTACCCCATTGCATGCTGGGATAAGGCTCCAGCCATCCCACGGCCCTGACCTAGAAAAAGTGGGCTGGAGGCTGGTCAGATGGATAGATGAATGGATGGATGGATAATCAGATGGATAAGAATTATGGCCCAAACACACGCAGTGAGTAATTCAAAGTGAGCAGTTCTTGACCCACAAGCTACCCCACTGAAATGAGGTACTTAGCTGTATACAGCGAACAGATATTTGCTTGTAGTTTAGTTCACAGTTTAATGCTTCATATATGGATCATAAATCATCAGACGATGTAAATGTTGGGACTGGGTCTGAGATAAAGCTCAGGCGTATTAGTAAAAACCGGCGATAAACTGTAAAATGTAAATTAGAAATGAGGCCGTTTGAGGATAGATTAGATTCATATTTTTACTGTTTTTCTTCTCTCCGTTGTTGTATTTCTGCGGCAGTGCTTCCGAGATGGTGTTCGTGAAGATGCCTGTAACAACATGTACGGCTTCATTCGCACTCTCTCAGATGTCAATTTACAGTTCTGCTGGTGCTCAGACTGTGAGGTAAGCCTAGACACACTGATATTCAACATCCATGCTACTGAAGACTAGAATAGTGTGAGGTGTTTCAAGGGGAATTTTCTTTGCGAGAATATGATTTCTGCATTAAAATGCATATCATGACCAGGAAGAACTGCTAATGTTGCTGCATAGAAAAAGAAATCCTAACGTGCTGTTCAACTGCCTCTTCACTATTCTCAGTTTGAGAAGCACTGTTCAATTGATTACTCCTGGCTGATTACTGCTGGAAATCCTGAGAACAACTTTATTGCATGGCTACTTTCAGTCGCATTCATTGTTTCCTTCTAAAATATAGGTAATGTAATACACTGTGTTAAAAATGGTATTCCAATATCGAATCCAACCGGGAGAATAAAATACAATTGCCTATGGAAAGAGAGGAGGAGCCAGGTATACACATTGAGATCCTAGTTTTGGCACTTCTGAACTGTATTGTAGCACCTATTTTCTTAAAATTACTGATATTGTGAGGGCAGGGTAAGTCCTCCTCACCAGGATGGAACGCGTCTCAGCTGTGAATGCTGAGGGAGGAAGGAAAAACCCAATTTAAAAAAGAAAAGAAAAGAAAAAAATGTTAAAAAATGACTGATATTAAATGCTGATATATCTGTATACCTTAAACAGTAATATTATGCAGTGACAAGAATTAGCTACTCAATACAACAAACCTCACAATTTTCCTGCATTTAACTCTTCAGAATTCTCTTGAACCAGGCAGCAGAGCTGTATCAAACCCGGTCTTTGCAAAACCCACATCTTTTGCTTTTGTTGCATGACCTTGCAAGCTAGTACAGTCTGTGACCACACTCTGTTCAAAAAGACGAGTCTCCATTGTTGCTTTATTCTGCGGTCTACAACCTGACCTTTGAACCCGTCAGCTGGAGAAGATTGTGAAGAAAGAGGACCCTGCGCTCCCTCAGGTTATGAACTGCGGACTGTGAGCATCATTAGTGTTCGGGGAGCAAAACACCAAACACTGGCCTCTCTGGACTGGGGAGCTCAGAAGGACATGGCTCCTGGGAGTGGTGTTTTATGGGAAAAGAGAACAAGATCTGGGGCTCATTTCGATTGCTTATGAACCCCTCGCCATGGAGCGGATGGGGATATAGGAATAAGTACTGTCCTTCTGCATGTCTGTCTGTCCATCACATGTCTCTTTTGGGTCAGAACTCCTAAATCATTCTTTATCTCTCTATTCATTCTACCGAATTATGTACCAGTCCATTTAAAATCTCCAGACCTTTGCATCAGTTTATTTTTTCATCTTTACGTTGATTGTTATTGAAATCAAAAGAAGTGTGGCATAGGCTTTTTGAAAATGTACATGTAGTTTTCCATGTTTTGTATGGCTTGTCATTTTGTAATTCGCCTATAAAGGCTGAATATTGGAAAAATAGCTTTCCTACCTGTGATTTATTAGAAGTACCACTTAAATTAAAAATCTTGTGCAAGACATATGCATTTCTATTTTATTCCTAGCTGATATTAGTGATAACCACTAACTTTAAAGGGAAAAAAGAAGAAAAATAACCCAGACTTATGTCCTCTGTAGTTAAATACTTTTGAACCACTTTTTCAGTTATGTCTGCTACCAAATCTTAATACACAGTAAATTTGATTTTATAATTTATACATGATTTAAGCCTTATATAATCAAGAACATGTGTGAAAACATCAGCAAAATTAATTATGCAGGTCCTTCATTTGTAACTTAGTTTTTTGTTTTTTTTTTTCATTTTTTGGCAACCCAATTCCTTGCTGAGTTAAGGTAATTTTTAAGAGTCACGTCAGCTACTCATCGAAAGTAACCACCATAAGCAGGGTAGATTAGAACCAATGACTGATGTATTTTTTTTTTGTGTAGTATACAGTCTAATGACTACAATGCTAGCTCCATATATTGGAATGGTGAAAAACTTGTGCACTAGATGCCAAAACGTAATCTATACCTCTTGAAGTCCTCCACAGTTATGTCTTCCACTATACAAAGTAATAACTGACAGCACATGATAATTCAGATTCTCTGAAGAAAAGACTGATAACTAAACATGAGAAATGAACTGATGATACTTTAAAAAATGTCTCGGCAAAAGTGAAAATCTGACTTAGAAGTATATAGTTCCATTACAGGCGTTAAATTTGAGATTTTGTGCTGTTTGTTTATGTCTCAAGAACGATTCCCAAAATTATATTTAAAAAAAACATATAACTAAGTGTAATAATAGCATTCAGAGATTTATTTGCAAATACTTATTAACTGGATTTCAAGAAAATGAAAACAATACTTGAAAAATAAATTTTTAGGGCCTTAGAACTTTTTGAAGTAACTGTGTTAAATCCTCTACTTGAAACAAGGGGTATTTCCCTTAATCTTGAGAGAAATTAACTTGCCTTAGGCTTATCAATCATCTTTGAAGGTAAGGAAAACTCCAAGGACGAGACTTTATGATACCAGGCTAAATTTAAGTTTTTTTTTTCTCAGTCTTTTACAGGAATTTGATACGAGAACTTATTTTCTCAAAAAATTGTCCCTTTGTTTCTAATCCACACGACATAAATTTTCTGGCAAATAGTCATGTTTTTATTAGCTCAGTGAGCTATTGCCATCACTTGGCGTCCATTGTCATCTGTCGTCGTCAGCGTCATCATCGTGTTGTCGTCTGTCGTAAACATTTTTCCAAATTCTTCTCCTCTGAAACTACTGAACAGATCCAGACTAAAATTAGCCACAAGCATCCTTAGTATGTCTACTTTAAAAATTGTGTCGATTATGCCCGCTGTCTGAATAACATGGCCGCTGTTACTAAATAATAGAACATAGGGGTAAAACCACCTATTTTCAGCTGTATCTCAGTAACTAAAGCAGCTATAGAAAAAATATTTACCTCAAAATGATCAGGAGATGAAACTCTACAAAATTCTCCATAGGATCGAAATCATACAATGCCTCCTCGTAGAAGTTATTGGCCTTGAAATGTCAAATTTGATGATTTTGCATTTTTTGGCATATATAATGAAAACTATAAGAGATAGAGAAAAACTTTCAATTGCTAAAATGATCAGCAAATAAAGCTCGATAGAAGTCTCAGTCTTCCACTGAAATTGTACAATGGCTCTTTGTAGGAGTTATTCACCTTAAAACATGAAATATGATGATTTTTCTTGGATTTCACTGTAGCATCTGAATAAACCATCACATTCAATTTGCTAAGTAGATTCTTGAAACGATTATCAGAATCCCCTGGAATTTCCGTTTGAATCAAACTGATTTATTTATTTATTTTCCTTTTAAAAATGGATTTTGCAAAATTATGGGACGAGGTCAGAATTGTAATCATCCTTTTTGGTGTTTCATTAAGATCTTGTGCCTTGTTACTTGGATGCTGCAGTAGATTATGTTTCTGTAATTTTAAGAATTAGTTAATTTTCAGACAGATCCAGGTGAGCAATTCAGGCTCCCTAGAGCCTCTAGTTCTTATACGCTATCTCATCTACAAAGAGAAAAAAGCCACAGAATACATAATTACAGCAGATAAATACCTGATGTACTGTTCATGTACAAGAAGAGAAGAAACACATGTAGTGGATGTAACAAGCCTGAATTTTGGTTCAACATTAGGAGCTCACCAGGAGAAGACATGACAAACCCAAGGAGATTTATTTTTTGTCTCTGTTTCTGAGGGCATTTACAGTTAAAAAATAACAGCAACATTTCATTACAAGGACTTTTAAATTTTCACCTCAGTCTGCCACAGTGATACATAATTCAGTAGAATGGCCCCATATGGCTACATCTTTTTATGGATATGTGCCTTTTCATACTTCTATCCGTCCTCCTGTCTGTCTGCCTGTCCCTCCACCGCATTTTGTTTCCAGGCCAGATATCAGCCACCTCGTGGCGGGGTATCTGAGTATTTTATTCTTGTTTTTTGCAGCCTTCCAACCTTTTCTTCCTAACTTTTCAAATTTTCCCATATATCCGTAACATATGTGCACTATATGCCATTATACAGTGTATTCATTCTTGTGCAAATATATTTGTTTTATTCAGAATATACAGAACATATATTTAAAGTAAGTACCAACTTTTAAGATGTATATGTATTGTTGAAATATTATATTTTAGAAATATATTTTACGTAGGCTATATTTCTTTTCCGTATGGGCTGGCTTAATTGATTGCCTGCGTGGGCGTTAGTGTATTTGTTTTATTGTACAACTGAAATTTCCCTTTAAGATGCAATTCAAGTTATTGTTTCGTTTTTGTATAGTGTTATTTGAACTTTTAAATTCACGATGAGAAAACACCGACGCTGAAATATTTTGCATAATATTATGGTGGTCAAGATAGCGTGTCCTGCGATTACGTAAGATACTTGACGTCGCCAAGCGGAAGTGGACAGGGAAATGAAGCATCCGAGGCGATTCTGGCCGTCCTAACACCTCATCTGGCACGACGAAACGTGATTATAAAATAAATGTATTGTTGCTTGTCAAATATTGGAATAGCTTACCGTCGGCGCACATTCTCGCGTTTGCTTACCGTGTCCTTAAAGATGAAGTCCGGTGACTGGCAGTGACAGTCTTGGACGATAGCGACGGAGTGGATGGTTTGGTAATAGCAATAATGATGGAGATGATTCTTGGTAAATACGAGAGATTACCAAGATTCCGCCATCTGCGACAGATGATGCACACGGTCATATGATGTCAAAGGTATGCATTGCCTGTCTGTACTGTCCGCTGTAGAGCATTTAAGAATTAGGACGTATGTTGCTTCCCAAAGCGGATGCAGCTGGAAAGCAATCCGCTTGAACAGCGCTATATATGTCTCGAACTGGTAAGGATACAGTACGTATCGAAAGCATGTAAACACATTTCTTACTCCATATTATCTTCGAGACTTGGTTGTTTGGTATATGATAAGGTGGCTGAACATCCGACCTGCTGAGTCGCTTTAGATGACGGAGATGCATACGGTTTCTGGACAGGAGCACGGTGCTGTCAGAGTAATACACGTATGGGTCAATGACGTGACATTGAGTGCACTACTTTGGTTTAAGATAATTTTAAATGATTCATAATAAGCATCATTTTATTCTGTAAAACCTGTTTAATTTGAACACATTTCCAGTTTATCATAAAAATGATATGTATTTTATGTTTTGCCATCTCAAACCCTCAAAATGTCAGGTGGCGCAACCGTCCGAGGAAGTTAACACTATGTGAAATGTATTAAATATGTAATTTAAAATATGAATTAATATCGAAGGCTGACTGCAATAAACAGTTATGTCCAGATGTTATATATTGGACATAACAGCTTATGGCAGTCTGCCATCGATATAATATTAATATGGGGGCATAATTTTATATTGAAAACCTTTCAAATAAACAAAGTTTAACAGTTTAATTGTTCTTAAATTGTTTGGAAAACCAAAATACCCGCCCACTACAATAAAGAATCCATAAGTTACTTTTAGTACCCAGCTCAATTACAAAATAGTCATGTTTTAGGCAGAGTAGACACTCTCAGGTATACTAACTAAAAAAATCACTTAGAAAAAAAGAGGGAAGTGTGTTTTTTTTCAAGAAACTTTTGGTTGCGCCACCTGACATTTTTTGGCTGGTGAAATTGCAAATACAATCTAAAACCGTACTAAAACCCTGTAAATGTTGTGAAACCATTAAGACTTGTTTAACCACACTCTTCCAAATTCAAATAAATGTATTCTGTACATTTTTAAAGATTTATTAAAAAAAACATTTTTAAAAGGCTTATTTGTCATTGACCCGTATATGGAGTCAATTTACTTGCATGTTCAAATGAATGTTGAGCAGTTCATTCGAATGGTGTAAGACCCAAATGATAACCTACACTACCGCTCAAAAGTTTGGAATCGCCCGTAATTTTCACATAGGTTTAATAGAAGTTAAAGCAAAACAACGTCCGAAACCTCGATCCTCCTCTTTTGGGATTTCTTGATAGACAATGAAAAAATTGCAAAACCACCTTATTCAAATCCTATAGTAAGAGCTTTTAACAGATCACCTGGATGAAGTATGGTCCTCTTCGTTGGCAATGAGAAGAATGCTTTATTAAATTAGGCAAATCTGTTTGGCTGGTGCTTGCTTTGAAGGGACAGTCGTTCAGTTCCTTAATCCCATCTAGCCTATCGAAAATAAATATTTCAATGACAATATGAAAACACTGGACAGTACTGTGTATAAGAGCTTGCATATTCCTGACTTAATCCCTTAAAAACTCTGCCTGAGGGCATTTATTTTGCGAATGGTTTTTACATCCACCAAACACATGACTAAAGACACAGAAAATGGCCAAGATTTGAAATTCTCCTGATTTAAATAAGGTTTAACTCTTTGTTACAGCTATACGCACGTGGTACCAAGTATAGATTCATGAAACTATCCATTACCTTACCAGCTTACTCCAGGCTGGGGTCACATGGGGACAGGGACAGGAACAGGCCTTGGTTTGTCAGTAAATCCATCGCTGTGTGCCTGTGCCCACACAACACTCACTCCTACCCTCATGTTTTTAAGCAGTTTCTACAGTTAGCCTAATATGCATGTATACAGACTGCTGCAGGAAGCAGGAGTCCGGGAGGAAACCTGTGTGAACATGGGGAAAACAGGCATACTCCACACAGAGGGGCCCAAACAGGATTCAAACCCACAGCCATCCTTGTGAGAGGCAGCAGAACTACCCACTGCACAAATCTGTTGCTCTATGCTGCATATATGTTCATATTTAATCTTGTGAATATATCCTTAATGACTCTCAAAATTCCTCCTGGGATATTATTAGTTGTGATATGAGTCAGTGTGTGGTCGTGACTCATGAAGTTTTTTTTTTTGTCTTTCTCTGTGCTTTGTGTATTCATTAATGTCTCATATCCTCCTATAGGAGTGGGTACCGTGTTTATTTTGTTTCCTGTCCCTGTCAGGACCGTTTTATGGTGCTCTTCAGCCTGTACCTGACATTTATGGAAGAGGATGGACATTCCAGCAGCCAATCACAGCGAGCAGCCTTGGCAGGGTCACACTGGCTTGCCGGCCGCCGCCCCCTTGACCGGCTGTGCAGCAGCTGTACCCAATGGTATCCCCCGTGGTTTCCATTACCCAAATATGGGCATTCAGAATGCTCCTCCAATTAGGGGATTGGTGGCCCCCCCACCGGTGGGCATGTCTGGCCAACCACCGGGAGCCTGGACCCACCAGGACCTCCCTCCGAGCCACTTCAATGGTAAGCGAAGAAACGTAACACACACACACACACACACACACACACACACACACACAACACACCCCACATCCATTTCCTCACTCTAATCCACTTGTATTTCAGCGCAGATATTATTGACTCATGGGGGAAAAAATATTTACAAAAAGTAAAATATGAATTCAAAGAAATTTGAGTGAATTACTCTTTGAATTATGGGCCTTTTTACTAAATGTCTGTGTGAGTCTATTCCTGGGATTGTTTAAAGTGAACTCCACAGTCCAGTCGCTCGCAACTGCATGGGTGTTGCCCCCGAAAGCTCGCTTCTCCCCTTTTGCGTATTATTTGGCCAATACTGTTGCCATGGCAACCGAAATGGATAGGTGTCATAATTGAACTATAACACATGTCCTTACCAAATATGAAAGCAATCGGTCAAAAATTACAGCCTGTACAGCGTCCACAAGGAAGTGTCTACGGACGCAGCGGCGGCAGAGAGACGAGCATGAATCCATAGTAGGCGCCCGACTTCGTCCAGGGGCTATAACTCATGGATATACAAATGTATATATCTATGCTACAACTAGCCCATTGGTTTTGGTCAGGTGTTTGCTTAATCGAGTAACTGTGACGATCGAATGTTAGTAATCAGATTAAGTACTGAATAATGTCAAACTATGATGCTAATGTCTGTACATTTATATAATTATCGATAATGTTAGAAAATTGGCTTGGAATATTATGCAATGATTTTTTATTTTGTAAAATGCAATATTTTGCCTTGTGTCTCAGGCATGTTTTCTGAGCCCAATCCTGAATGGACCCTCTGCAATAACTCACAACCACCACCAGGGGGCAGCAGTGCTCCACCGGTGAGATCGACTACCCTCGAGCAGATCATCTTTTCCTCAGTGACATACATTAGTGGAGAATATTTGTATTACTCTTTTGAATAGAAATACCTGCTGGCTCGCTGATAACCTTGTCCTGAGTGCCACTTGATGTGCCATTGGTTTTTAAAGCTTGCTAACACTAAGTCCTTACTGTTTATGTGCTGTGTGCGGCAAACTTCCACATTTGTATGCTAACAGTTATGAGCAAATAACAAAATGTGTCTTAAATTGGTCTCACCCTGAGATTTTCTGTGTTGGCCCTGGCCCTTCTTCTCTCACAGGAGAGCCGGGTGTTGAGCCCTGGCTCTGAATCGCGATACGGTCTGGACCCCCAGTCTCTGCCCAGTGCTGTGAGTCCTCTTCTGTCCGACTGTGGAAACTGCAGCATATTTTAGGGGGTGTTTTACCTGTTCTGTGATTGTTTGTTTACTGTTGCTCATGGTCTTGCTACTTGTAGGGTGCAATTGTTGCCTGTGGTGTCTGTATTGGTTGCCTGCAGTATATGTGTGTTCTCAGGAATGCGTGTGTTCCCTGTAGTGTGTGTTTGTTTTGTGTGTGTGTGTGTGTGTGTGTGTGTGTGTATCTATTACCTGTCATGTGCTTGTGTTACCGGTAGTGTGCATGTATTACCAGAGGTATGTATGTGCGTGACCTGTAGTGTATGTGTGTTTTCTGTTGTTTGCATGTGTTGCTTGTTGTGTGTGTGTGTGTGTATATCCTGTTGAATCCGTGTATTACTTATAGTGTGCGTGTATTAGCTGTGGCGAGCGAACGTGTGTGTATTTGCTGTGGTCAGTGAGCGTGTGTGTATTACCTGTGGCGAGCGAGCATGCACACGTGTGTGTATGTAACCCCACTCTCTCTCCCGGCAGGTGATGGGGATGGAAGCGGACAGGGAGGAGTGGGGGGCGAGGGTGTTTGTGTCAGAGCCTGGCTCACTGCTGCCCCCTCTGGCCACCACTGACTTCACTGTGGAGGACCGGGGTGCGTGTGACAGTGTGCACATCCACATATGCAGACTTACGGGGGTTGACAGAATATCGGAAACATGTTTGAAAAATGACTAAAACTTCACAGCATCTAAACTGCTAGAACAAAACCATTTCCTTATAGAATGGTGATTAGCTGCATTTATAGAGATCAATCTTTGCAGCACAGCTCTAGTGTTAGATGGAGTTAAAATACAACTCCTTTAGGGGTAAGTATCCAAAGCAAAATGAGGATATCAGTAATGGGCTCCAACGGAGTGCACTACAAGGTGACTGAGTTGCTGGTCTGTCAACTATAAAAACAAATATGTCAAATATGCCCAGCACCAATTGAACCGCGGCCAAGCAACAGCACCTGTTGCCGCCAGTGAAAGCTCTCCGACGGCAACAAACACTCATTTAGTTGAATGGCTGCTTATAACTGGACTACAGCTCTAAAAAACACACAGAACTGATTCCACCCATGTCTGAACCAGCCTCAGCAGAACAAGTGAGCTTTACAAGGATACTTTCTATGCCAGTGCTTTGAATATTCCTTCCACCTCCTGTGTTTTCACATCCATATACATACACATATTCACACATACACACTCGCATGCATTTACACTCCTGCACAGCACACACCCATTCCCCTTGTGCCCACAGATGCCATCAATCTCCTCTGTACTCACATACTCTACCTCTCAGTCAAGCACTAAACTCCCTCTTACCGTTGATCTCTCCATCTCTCTCTCGCTCTCAGGTAATGCGAGTCCCAGGTTTATCCGCTGTACCACACACTCTTTTCCTTGTGAAGGAACAGCTGCCCAGCAGAGCCACCTTCCCCTGGGGGTAATAATTAGCCCCCTGGCCCAGCTGGAGAGAGGAGAGGTCAGATTTGCAACCCATTATCCAGTGATTAAAATCATTTGTTTCAGGATGATTATTAAATTATGTGTTTCGATATGAAAAAAGTGCTTTCACTGAAATTGAAGGTAGTTTTTAATTGCATGATAAATATTTCTTGTGGATATATTTATAAACAGTGGCTTCTCTGTCCCTATGATTTTGCTTTGTCTTATACAGCGCCCTCTGCCGGTCAACCAGGGTAGTGCAGAGAATGGCTCCATATCGGACTGCAGTGGATGTGGCGCCTACATGTGCCCGTTTATGGACTGGCAGGACTGCGGACAGCGATTCCTCTGCCCGTTCTGCGGAAAACTCACTGAAGGTAGATGCGCACATTTTTTTTCTGTTTCCCTCTCTCTCAATTTCCTCAGTTTTTTGCTTTCTGCTCCGTCCATTTTCCTCTCGTTTCTAAGCTTCTCGCTGTCTGTCCTCTCCTCTGCTCCCGCTGCTGTCTCTCTCAGTGTCGTGGCAGTATTACCAGCCCACTGATGGACAGGGGCGGCGGGTGGACAGCAGAGTCAAGCCTGAACTCTCTCTTGGGTCCTACGAGATCCAGGAGCCTGACATGGTCAGCGGAGTGTGAAACCACATCTGTGTATAAGAACCAGCAACAAAGTCTCATCTTTCCTGACCTGCTTTTATTAGTCTTACTCTGTATTCAGTCTCTTAATACTTGTCTCCTCACTGTGTATTACTGTGTTCCTTGTGAGTTGCTTTATCTGTGTTTGTTTATGGTTACTTCACTGTATTTGCAGGATTTATTACAGCATTATAGGAGTATGGGAAAGCTCTTTTATAAGTAGAATGTATTTGTTTGATGAATTAATATGTTTAATCATTAAAATATGACGATTTAGTGCAGTGTGAAATGTGTGACATGTGAGTATGTATTTTTCTTGCCTGTTTCTGTATGTGCCGATAGTTGGTGTGTGTGCATGTGCGTGCCTGTGCGCGTGTGCGTACCTGTGTGTGTGTGTCTGTGTATGTGCGTGTGTGTGTGTGTGTGTGTGTGTGTGTGTGTGAGCGATGTGCATATGTGTGTGTGTGTGTGTGTGTGTGTGTGTATGTGTGTGTGTGTGTGTGTGTGTGTGTGTGAGTGATGTGCATATGTGTGTGTTTATGTGTATGTATCCTGTACTCGGTGTATGAGGGCTCTGTGCTCTGTGCTCAGGGCGCTGCTGCTGCTCTGCTCCTGGCGCTGGATCTGTCTGCTCCTGCAGTGAGGGGCGGGGGGCTGAACCTCATCTGTCAGCAGCTCAGCTCCTTCCTCTCATTTATTACCAGGTAACACACACACACACACACTCACACAAACATGCTCACGTACATACACACACTCACTCGTGCGCTCACACACAGGGTTTCTGGCATGCATGCTCGCGCACACAGAATGTACCACCGTATTCAGGTACCACTCATGCTTAATGACAAATATATACACTCGATGCACACTTCATCCAAAACTTGTTGCCCTCAGTATATGAAAGTCGGTCTACTTATATAAACAACAGATGAATAAAAGAGTGAGGTCAACATACACATTTTGAGGTCTCAAGAATTTTGTCAGAAAATGACTGCCTCTTGAAATCCTTCTGAACTTTTCACAATTTCACTCAATATACGGGTTGGTGCAAGGTCACATCGTCAGTGTAAAACTGAGTCCCAAGACTAAAATGTTTGGATTCGCTCAAATCACTTATTTTTCAAATCACTTTTGTCTTCTTTTTGTGCCTGTCTTGGAAAACCGGTCGAACTCTGGCTTCACTCGCAAGATTCCAATGGCAGGTGATCGTCGCAAGAGTTAGGAAACAGGGAGTTGGGAGTTTGTCAAAGATATTGTGAGCCAGTAATTAAATCACACTGTCTGTAACGGATCTTGCTTCAAACTGACATCTGAAGCAATGAGAACTTTCCTTTCCCCTTTTTCACACTTCTTAGAATATGCAAAAAATAAGCAATTTAAATTGAGCCTTTTGTTTGTATCAGTGAGGAAGGTGGCAGCCAATCAGATTTGAGAGTGGGATTGATGACGTACGACAGTAGACTCCACCTCTATGACCTCAGCACCACTCTGTCCCGCCCCCACATGCTGGTCATCATGGACACCACAGAACTGGAGCTTCCTGTATGGGAGGGGCTACTGGTGCCACTCAGGGACTCCAGATACGCCATTGACCGGTAAAAGAGTTGACTTTTACTGGCGAACCCTACACATATTTAAGTATTATTATTATTTGGGAATTTAAAGGTCTAAAGTGTTGCTCAGTCTTTTTGATTTAAAGGAAATCAACTCATAGATAAAGTAATTACAGGTCATATGCAACTCAATATTGAATCCTCAACAAACAGATATGGAAGCTGTCTTTAGCCTAAAATACAGTTTAGAGGAAGTGCTCATCTGACCTGGCTTGATTCTATGAAATACTCACAGGTGAGCTTCTGTACATGTGGTTTAGCCAATGGATGGTTGGCAAAGTATGTGAAAGTGCACACAAGTGAGAAGTGATATGTCAGTGCTTAAGTGATGAGAAGGCTGCTGTCAATAATCTAGAGGGTTAACAGAACAATGTGGTTTAATTCATATTCAGAATTCATATTAAATTTGGGCTCTCTTTTATTAAAAGTCTATGTTGGGGTCTGAATGATCATTCAAGATTGTTGGACTTAATTTACTCTCATGGTAACGTTGAATTAAATGAACATTGATGTATTAATTTTAAAGTTAATTGGATAAATACATTCATGCAGAGGGAATTATTTAATGTGATTGCTGGGTAGCTTTTCAGAGGTGTCCGAGAGAACGATGTCCTCGCAATTACCGCAGTGTCAGATCGATATTCGGCTGAGGCGGTGTCTGCGCTTCTCAGCAGTAGCTCATAATCGGCCTCGCTCCTCAGGGATATGAGAGGAGTATAGTCAAGCTTTAGCGCCTCTTACTGGCCATCCTGGCAAGCATTGCTGGCTCTCAGGACAAGCAGGTTTTCAGATCTCGAGTGTTGTTGATTCAATGAACGGCCAGAGTTTCTCACTGGCGAATAAAGCACATAGAATATGCCTGTGCATGGCTTGTGAGTTGAATATTCCAAATTAAGGCAAGATTTGAGTTTCCACATGTTGAAATGAAAGAAAAACAAAACGATTTCAGTAACATCAATGGATGTTTTTGTATTAAGTTTGTTGCGGCAGATTCCCGGACTGGCTGCTGGATCTGAGGACACGCCCAGCTCACAGGAGCTCCCAATCAGAGCTGGGCTGAAGATTCTAGAGGTGTGATGCGCTAACTCACTCAGAGTTTCACAGAGCCTGTATTCACCCAGGCTGCTAATGCTGCCTCTGTGTGCTGTCTGAAATAGCACATTTTCAAGTTATGCGCACATGAACCTCTCAACGAAGTTCTAATTACCTTTGGGAATTTGTCCATGATGCGCACATTTTTCCACATGTACACTGGCTTACTCTGGCAAGCTACCTATTTAAAACTTGCCGGCTGAAATCCTGCTTCATTTGGGAATCCATTTCCATTGTTTTTTTAATTAAAGATACAAAAAACAGCACGCACATCCAAAAACAATGAGTGCTGGGTGCTGGACAAAAAAATACAGAAGTACAAAATATAAGTCCACACACCAGAAACTGCTTCTTAGAAATTTTTTTTTTTTTGGTGGTGATACCAGTAAAAAATTTCTAAGGAGCTGTTTCTGGTGTGCGGACTTATATTTTGTACCATTGTTTTTTTAATCCCTCAGCCTCACTCGGGCCAAAAAGGGATTGTTGTCTTCAACTCTGTCCATTTACGTGTGTGTGTGTGTGTGTGTGTTTCGGAACAAACTTCAGAAGGAGCATTAACCTGTTACCACCAATAGAGGCCAGCGTGTCCAAACAAATATGAGAAATTGTTATTTTTTTCATTTTTAAAAACAAATGGAAACTCCTCTGTAGCACACAAAGGTTGCTAAAGACGCTGACACACTCAGGCTCTGGCATTGCGGCATTGCGTACTTCACTCAGCGTACTTAAAGTCCATAACCAGTGTGCATCCATCCCCTCAGGCTGTCGGCTGCCCAGGACGGGTTCTTGTTTTCCACTCTTCTTCCCTAATGGAATCAACACTAAAGCACCAGCCCTCAGGATTCTTCAGCTCCAGTAAGCCAAAGGTGTGTGCGTTATATCTGCATAAGCCAAAGGTGTGTGCGTTATATCTGCGTAAGCCAAAGATGTGTGCGTTATATCTGTGTAAGCCAAAGGTGTGTGCGTTATATCTGCGTAAGCCAAAAGGTGTGTCCGTTATATCTGCGTAAGCCAAAAGGTGTGTCGTTATATCTCGTAAGCCAAAGGTGTGTGTGTTATATCTCGTAAGCCAAAGATGTGTGCGTTATATCTCGTAAGCCAAAGGTGTGTGCGTTATATCTCGTAAGCCAAAGGTGCGTCGCGTTATATCTCGTAAGCCAAAAGGTGTGTGTTATATCTGCGTAAGCCAAAGGTGTGTGCGTTATATCTGCGTAAGCCAAAGGTGTGTGCGTTATATCTGCGTAAGCCAAAGGTGTGTGCGTTATATCTGCGTAAGCCAAAGGTGTGTGCGTTATATCTGTGTAAGCCAAAGGTGTGTGCGTTATATCTGTGTAAGCCAAAGGTGTGTGCGTTATATCTGTGCCCTCGCTTGCAAACTAGAGAGTGCAGTTGGAATGGAAAAAATACACCTTAAAATCGGCAGATGTTTGTTTCTTCTTCTTTGTTTAAAACTGTGGTAAAATACTTGTGTCGGTGCATATCTGCGGCTGTAGTACTGCTGTGCATAGTGCTGGTTAATTGACTGATTTCAATGCTAATTGTTTGTATCTTTCCTTTTTCCTCTTGCCTTCTAGTCGCTCTTCCAACCTTCAGAGCCATGCAGGTCATTGGCTAAGGCGTGTGCTGATCAAGGCTGCAGCGTTCATCTCTTCCTGTTTTCCCAGCAGGATGTGGGCGGGGCCTGGCCAGGACACACCCCATATATGACAGGGGGAGGCGTTTATTGTTATGACAGTCTTCAGGTGGGCCCAACAGATTGTGCTCTGTATTATGAATGTTGGACGCTTGTAACGTAATGTAATGCAGTTCTGTTCCGAGAAGATGCAGAAAACATGTCTTGGCCAGTAAAATGGCCTCTCTCCTCCTGGTTGTGTGTCTCACAGTCAGGGGTGGACAGAGAGCGGCTGAGTCGTGATCTAAGGAGATTGGGAGACACAAAAACAGCCTTTAAGGCCGAGCTGAAAGTCTTCATCAGTAAAGGTATGGCAGAGGGCGTTAACAGGAAAGGTTTATACTTGTTTGTGCCATTCTGTGTTAAGTGATTCAGTTAACTGGAGTGACCTGATACCCAATACGGCACATCGCAAGGCGAATATGATCACCGATAATGACGGGTCAAAGTTCAAAATGTAGGTGAGTGAACTTCCGCCCATACCCGCGTGCCGTCGAATGCTAGCTAATATATTTGCAATTCATAGCGTTTAGTTCCAAGACGTGGACTCCGGCTTTGATTTGAATTTAGCTTTTTTTTTATTTTTTTATTTTGCAGTATTTTTCACGTTCATATATGTGTGTATCCACAATGGTTTTCTATTGCAAAGCTGCACTAAACTCATCGCATTCCGACATGCATGCATTGGCTGGGCGAAGCTGGCCCTATTACCGGAAGTGTGGACGTCTACAAGAAATCCCGTGCATTCATCTCGTCTCCCGATTCACAACAGTTTTGCGCTATATCAGGTCGCTCCAATTGCTGCAGTTATGTTTTTTTGGTGAGTGTCCATGATTGATGCACTGCCTCTGGGTTATTTTGCAGGTCTCACTGTGTCTGGAATTTATGGCACGTTCACCCTTGGACGTAACCCCGCCCACATCTCCCTGGCTGCCCTTGATTGGAGCACAGCCCTGGCTGTCCAGTTCACTCACTCTGGCTCACTGGATGAGCAGAGGGGCGTGGTCATTCAGGTGGGGCTAGGGCTGTGCTCTCTTTCCTGTTAGCTTACATTACATCACTGCCATATTATTTCACATGGGTCACGCCCATCACAGCTGTTGCACCATCCCTAGTGCCTTAGCTGGGGCAGGAATAACACTGAAATACAAATCATAGCCCAGAAACACAATTGTTGACTAAAAAGCAACTATCAATGCATTAAAAAAAATAAATTTCACCACCGCAGTCCATCGGATAAGATTGATGTAATAAGGTACAGATAAAGCACTAATCGTTGCTCTCAGGTTTACTTTGGGCCTAATTTTCAGTTCAGCTACAAAACAATGGCAATTCTATGTCCCTAATTGGGTCTGAAAAAGAATGGACGTCTCACTCGTGTTTTGGAAGTGCATTTATGCTAGAGTTGGGTGAGGCTGAATGTTGAGGTAGAATACAGAATGGACCCAGGTCACAGGTTCTGTTACACTGCCCCGGGGCGCTGGCAGGTTCTCCATATAGTCACCCTCACTCTTCATGTAATATGTAATTTAAACCCAGCATAATTTGTACTATTTTCATTTTGTCCTTATTTTATTGTTTTTACTTTATATTGACTGTCTTTCTTTTCCTTTGGGCTTCTACCCCCTTTGGAGTAATGAAAACATTTTCATCGCATTCATCTGCCGGCAGAACATGGGCTCCCCCACTGTGGCCGGTTCCTCCTGAGATTTCTGCCCACTGGGGAACTTTTAATCATCTCTGAGCATTTTCTCCCTCCTGGGAGTTTTTTGTTGTACTGTTGTCTGTCTTATTGCGGTTTTGGGGACGCAGGCCAGACATCTGCCTTCAGCTACTCAGCGAAGCATATCTGCCCGTCTGTAAAAAGGATGATACGGATGTAATTGAATCGAATTTAGATGAATCTGGTTATTCTAGTCTTAACTGGTCACTGATTGTGACGTGAAACGAATAAACTGAGGGCTTATAGCTCTCCAGAGACCAGGGTTGCAGACACCAGAGGCTGATTTGCAAACCCTAAGACGGCAAAAGCAGGTCCCGCCTTCACCACGCCCCCGAACTAATTTTATTGGTGGTTAGGGTTAGGGTTGGGGTCAGGGTTGGGGTTAGGTTGGAGCACATACAACGCCACACAAGAAGAAGGTGTTCGGACAACCAATGGAATTCGTTCGGGCCATGGTCAAGGCGGGACCTTCGTTTGCCGTCTTAGGGTTAGCAGATTAGCGGCCCAGAGCCAAGAAAACATAGTGCTCCCAGCGCTCTTGGGCTTCATGGCGCCTCCTTGTGGAGCTGACCTTGTGGAGCTCTCTCTTCTCCATAGACTGTATAGAGGGATCAACACGGCGGATGCGCGCGCAACTTGACTGCAGAAAGAGCGGCCCCTTTAAACTGTTCACCATAGACAGTAAAAGAAGTGGACGGCGGGATGGCGCTATTTTCAACGGGAGAGTGTGAAGCACAATTGAACGAGTTTTCAGTTGGGCACCACGCCTACTGCGCAGGCTCGAAGTCAGCTCGCTGACGTAAACCAACATCCTGAGAAGCGGTAACTCGTCTGGTAGATGTATCCTACACATAATTCCCAGCGAGCAAGCGATTGCGTCTGTCAGTATAGTCTAATTCCGTTCGATGTTATTATGTTTTGCGAATTATTGCTTCATAGGTAATTCACTTCGTTAGCGATGTGGCTCAATCATCTTCTGTCTATGATTCGTTATCGGCTTCTGGTCTAAATAGTGCAGTTATTTATGTCCTGTGCGACAGAAAGTCGCCGGCATTTCACGTCACTTTTAGCCTAGCCTGGTGCCATCGGCTAAAAATGCTTACTATTAGACCATAACGCTACATACGAAGTAAAGACGTCTGCTGCAAAATGTAGTTTCTCTGTAGAAAATATTATCGCTGACATGAAGGCTCATAATGTTTTTAGTGTAAAGTTATTTGATGTCGAAAGTCAGGCAAAATGAATGGGGATGAATGGAGAAGCTACCGCTAGTTGATCATCTGCTATCTTCTAGAGCGTTCAATTGAGCTTCAACTTCCGGGTGTATTGCTACCCCCTTGTGTTTGACAGGTTGTCATGGTTATCTTGCAGTTGCGATGTTGGCTAGCTAGCGATGTTGTCAGCGTAGCCTACTAAAACAGTTTATCGCCGAGTGATAAAACAAGTTATGCTAAATTAACATTAGTGAATGGGATACGTCTTAACACGTTGACTGCCAACTACGAGATAACTCGTTATGGCGGGTCAGGGCCAGCGCAAGACCTGAAAATTCGGGGGCAATTATCCATCTCTTTATTGACAACAATAAGTCCTGGCTAGTTCTAGATGGTTTTCCTATATTAACATGTTTTCCAATTCAAGAATAATCAATTGGCAATTGAAGACACGGCTTCTCTCCCCCATGCGATCTAACAGCGACAAAAAAATGGGCTACATTCAGTACAGAAAAATTATTTAATTATAATTAGGTCTATGCACTGGCACTCAGCGACGGTAATTTTTTTTCCACCGAGAGCGGCATTTCAGAACTCTTCAGCGAATGAAGGTAATTCTGGTGACAAGTATACGTGGTTTCCTCCGTTTACATTTTCCAGTCTGACAGCTGGCTATTTTTTACAGCAAGTTGCGTGAAAGTGCTGCAAAAACAGGTGTACGTACTTGTCACCGAAATTACCTTCATTCGCAAATGAGTTCTGAAATGCCGCTCTCGCTGGAAAAAAAATTAATGTTTCTGAGTGCCAGTGCATAGACCTAATTATAATTAAATTATTTTCTCTACTGAATGTAGCCCATTATTTGCTGTTAGATCGCATGGGGGAGAGAAGCCGTGTCTTCAATTGCCACTTGATTAATCTTGAATTGGAAAACGTGCTTATAAAGGAAAACCATCTAGAATCAGCCAGGACTAATTGTTGTCAATCTCGTAGTTGGCAGTCAACGTGTTAATGACCCATACGCTTTAGGTGCAGGCGAGTGGATAAATGACGAGAAGGATGTATAAAGTCTGGGTCATTGTGAACAAGAAAAACAACTGCATCCTGACCGCGAACTGCACCTGCGTGTAATTTAGAATAATATAACATTACAAATTAATTTTGGCTTCCTTTGTACTTGTACACATTTGTTTTTTTCCCCCTCTCATATCACTATCTTTTTGAGCTGCTGTAACGATGAAATTCCCCACTGTGGGATCAATAAAAGTTTATCTTATCTTTCCATTGCTATGTAACCTCGTCTTCAGTCACTGTCGTTATTGTAGTAAACATTTCACAACTCATTTGCTGCAATAATACAGCTGCACCTGTGGGCATATCTAGCTTTATCACCATTCAAACCAATGAGTCTAACATATTAGCCTATATTGCTCGAAATTAATACCATAGTTCTTTTTTCTCTCAGCTTGGGGTCATGCTGTAGGAATGCTGCAGCACTGATGCTCAAAGTCTGTTAAATTTGCGCGTTTTGTTATTCTTATCGAAATGGTTTGTGCAACCAACAGCACAACAAGACATGGTCGTGGCTCTTCCAGCTCTCTTTCTGCAGTCGACATGCGCAGTAGAGCGGGGTGACGTATGTAGTGACGTAGACTGATAATCCCTCTATAAAAAGATGGTCGCAGCACTTGGGTCTGAAAAGTGAAGTCCATGGGGGAATCTCTGAAACTTGCATTCTATTTAATCGCCAGCAGATGGGGACGTCGGTGGTTGCAGAAAGAAGTTCAATGCTATAGAAGTCTATGAGAAAATGACCTATTTCAATAATGATTTTCCACATTATTTTATTGTATCTATCGCGAATTTCAAGTCTCTTCGATATATCATGATGTAAATTTTTGTAAATTATGGTCCCAAATAGACTAGAATAAAGGATAAAGCCAGAATATGCTTTAGGGGCGTGGCTATCCTCAGGTCCTCGTCAGATACGGTCAGATCCACCCATAGATCCACCCCTGGCTCCTCCCTGGATCTTCAATTCACGCTCTGGTCCAATAGGAATCACATCCGGTTTCAAAATGAAAAAATGGCGCTGTTCAAATTGCCAAAATCGAGGCTTCCTAAACCGTATGCTGAAACCAACGGGTGACGTCACAGTTGCTTCGTCCATCTTTTTATACAGTCTGTGCTCTTCTCACACTAGGCGGCTCTGTCCTACACCAGCGCGAGGGGGGAGAGGAGGACCAGGGTCCACAGCCTGACCGTCCCCTGCTCACGCCCCCTGCTGGACACATTCCGCACCTGTCAGGCTCAGAGTCTGCTCACCTTCTACTGCAAGAAAGGTGAAGACGGGGTGGAGGATGGACTTCTACAATTCTGGTTGCTTCAAAATAAATTGGAAATTTAACATAATGTGGAACAAAAGTATTTTTTTAAGTATGTATTGTGTTTCCTTTGCATGCAATGGCTGCTTGAAGTCTGTAATGTGTTGACATCACCTGACGCTGGGTATCTACTGTGGTGATGCGCTTCCAGGCCTGTGCTGCATCCATCATCAGTTCCTGCTTATTTCAGGGACTTTGTGTCCCTGTCCAATTAATTAAGGTGCTTGCTATATATACAGTGCCTGACAAAAGTCTTGTCGCATAAGGACATAGTAACTAAAAATAGCATATAACTTTATTTCTAACCAATCAATTGTTACAATAAATGGTCCATTTTAATGTCAAGGGCTTTCACATTAATAATTTGGTGCAAAATGAAACCGTCAAAAAGTGTTCTGATGTTCACAGCTTGGCTAAGCCCATAACATCTGTTTTTGCTGGGACAAAAGTCTTGTCGTCTCTTCAGATGATGCAACAAATCGCAGATTAGAGTTTAACCTATGACAAATACTGTAATTAACACATTCCCAGATGTGTATAGAAATAACCCCAGCACACCAGACTTTCATATGAGGTGCGACTGGACCTCTGACAACATACCAAAGATTCAACCACAGACCAAAGTGCTGATCATCAAGAGCCTGAAGACTGAGTCTGCTGCTGAGGTGGCAGACATCTTTAATGTATCCAAATGTCAAGTGGAAGGGATGAGTAAAAGATTTGAAGAAACTGGTGACGTTCATGGCAAGCGCAGGTCAGACAGACCCCGGTATGACAACTGTTTGAAAGGACCGTTTGTTGCTTCAACTGTACAAAACTAGCCCTTCTTCAACTACAGCGAAGCTTCATGAGGAAATGTCACCAAAAATCCCGGTATCTACAAGAAGAATTTGTCAAATTCTCTCTCAAAATGGTTTTCATAGCCAAATTAGTACACAGAAGCCTGCATTAAACAGAAAACAAAAACCTGCATTGCATTTGCCAAGGCCCACAGCTCGCAGAAAGGATTGATACTGGAAAAGGTGGCTGAAAGTTTATTTTTTGGTGAATCATCCATTGAACTGCATCCCAGTCGCTGTACAAGACCTGTTGGAACCCTCATGGACCCAAGATTCTCCCAGAAAACAATCATGTTTGGTGGAGGAAAAATCATGGTTTGTTGTTACATCCAGCATGGGGGTGTAAGAAAGATCTGCAGAGTGGATGGCAACATCAACAGCCTGAAATATCAAGAAGTTCTTGCTGCCCTACTTATACTGCTGCTCCTTCTCATACTTCTGCCTCCATGTCACAGTTCCTGAAAGCGAAGAAGGTGAAGGTACTCCAGGATTGGCCAACCCAGTCACCTGACATGAACATTATTGAGCATTTCAGGGGTAAGATGAAGGAGGAGGCTTGGAAGATGAAACCATAGAATCTTGATGAACTCTGGGAGTCCTGCAAGACTGCTTTCTATGCCATTCCAGATGATCTCATCATCAAGTTATCTCAGTCATTGCCAAGACGTATGGATGCAGTCCTCCAAGCTCATGGGAGTCATACGCAATATTAATTCTTTTTTCCAAGGCACCATGGCTTTATGTTCTGATATTATAGTGGCATATTTGTGTATTCAAAATAAAGCGTATGTATAATTTCCACATTTTTTTTTCAATGCGACAAGACTTTTGTCCAAGCAAAATCTGACTTTTCTGTACAAATAAAATTATAAAACTCAATCAATGACACAAAACTCTATTTTGGTATATTTCGCATAATCTAGAGGGCTTTGCCTTTCATATAAGCCATTTTGATTCCAATTGATCAACTACAAGTCAGGTTATTATTTGTTGTTCCTACAACTTGGAAAAGTGACAAGACTTTTGTCAGGCACTGTATATTACAGTACATACTTGTACTCCTAATTTCAGCAGAATGTGCTCTAAAAGAATGAAGGTATACAATGACAATCAGTGGACTACCTTTATTTGGCAAGTGACAAATCTGTTAACTGGTCTGACCAATGTCATTGCAGCCTCAGGCCTTTGTTCACTCGACCCATGTTTTGTCGGCAAAATATTTTTTGCAACGATGTTTAACGTAAACTTCATATTTTTTTCTGCCTGTATAGATGGCATAGCCAAATTCATATCATGACACACATTTCTTGAGGTATATTGTTTACACCAATATATCGCCCACTCCTAGGAGCTTACAGCAAGGAGGTTGATTAGTTAAGGCCCCAGTGTGGCCCCAGTGGGTTCAGTGCAGTTCTTGGACCTTTGATTAAGGCCCTTATACCCCCATTCCACACAACCGTTCTAGCTACCGTTCCCATACCAATCAAGGAATGGTACCGGAACAGGAGAGGTCGGGAGGGAACCTTAATGGAGCCTTATTGGAACGGCACTGGACGTTAACGGAACTCCTTCGAAAGGTAGGAACGGTTGGGATGGCAACTGAATACATTTTTGATATGTGTCTCGCTTTTATAACCTCTGTAGATCGTTACGGCAACAGTAACATAACGCTACTGGATCGTTAATGGATTGCTAACAGCACGCTACGGTCGCTGTGAAATCGGTAATGAACGGTAGAGGACGGTACACTCTGTACAGCAACGGTGTGAGATCTGAAAGGAACGTTGCTGGAACGCTAGTGATTGGTACTAAAACGGTAAAGATTGTTATGGACACGCTGTACGGACCTTACATGGTCGGTACATGAACTGTATTAGAACCCTACGGCATCGTTACGGTCGTTAACAGATCGCTACTGGAATGCAAGAATGCCAAAAATGGCCGTTCTCCTAGCGTCTGATCGGTAGAGGCAGCCGTCCTGAGGACAGCTTAGAACGGCTGAGAACAGTAGCTAGAACGGTTGTGTGGAATGGGGGTATAAAGTCCACACTGCGCCAGGGGTGATTGGCCTCTGCTTAGTTAAGTCAAATGATAGTCGCTTTGGATCAAAATGTGAACTTAATGCCATTATTAGTAAAGGTAATGGGCCTGTAACTTTGAGGCTATAAGATTCCTTCCCGAGTGGACTGCTGCCATTGAACCTACAATCGAGGTACGTGACCGGACGTGACCCTGTGAATATCGAGCTTTGTTTGTTAACTAGAAAGGATCTTCATAATCTGCATAACTCACTCTGGATCATTGCGTCTGCCAAATGCTAAAAAATATTATAATTAAATGTTCAGTTCTGACAATAAAGCAGAGATTATGGCTGGTGACCCTTTGATGGGGTCGGGATTTAAATTTTGATCCAGGTTTATGTAATATAAGAAGTGCACTTAGAGTATAAGCCGGTGAGTGTGTTACCTTTAAAGCCTGGCAGAAAGGTGTACTTTTGTGCAGCCTCAGGGCTCTCATTAGATGATGCACATCTCTTTGCTGTGTCACCGAGTCTGATCCTCGTAACTGATCCATTGTCTTGTGCTCTAAGTGTACAGCCCTCTAGCCTCATTTCCACTGCCTGTCTGCTTATTTGCTCTTTGATTGCATAACAACTTTTAATAAAATCATATTTTATGATGTCATAGCTACACAAATTAATTTTCCATTTAATTTATTATGTGAACTTTGACCACTCCTTCGTTAATTGCATGACTATGTACTGTGGAGTGGATTGATATTTGACTTAAACAGCCTGTAAGGAATTATTTTCAGCTGTAAATTTCCACTGTGTATTGTATTGAGGTCTTTATTGTACTTGGGTATGTACTGTATTATGATGAGTTAAATGCCAGTACCCAGCCCCACTGTTCTTATGCTGATATTTCTCTCTGGTTTCTCCGGTTCAACAGTGTACTGTGCAGTGCTGGAGCGCCCCCTGCAGGATGTACGAGAAGAGCTGCAGGCCGAAGTGACCCAATTACTGGCCTCTTACCGCAAAAACTGCAGCACTACTTCGGTATCGCCGGGCCAGGTGTGTGTGTGTGCGTGTGTGTGCGCGTATTAGTGGCAGAGAGGGAGGAAAGGAAGGGGGAGGGGGGAGACAGAGCAAGACAGAGAGAGAGAAAGAGAGAGCTAGAGACAGAGACAGAGAGGGCGTGAGAAGGCAAGGATGACTTTACTTCATGCGTTTCACTGAAGTACATATCATGTGATTTGCTCCTAAAAAAGTACTTTTGAGTCAGAATGCCTTCATGAGTGGGTTATTTTACAAAAATACTGTCTGTAAGATTGAAAAAAGTAAACCCTCAGCTAAGAATTACATTTACACTTAATCCTTTGACCATTTTCACCTCCATTTACATTTCATTTAGCACAGCACTTTACTGAGATGTCATAAAAGCCTTCAGGCTGTTATTGTTCTCATAGTTATGTTATCAGTTAGTGGTGACGTGTAAAGTAAACTGTTATTCCTTAGTTAGTTAGCATGCCGATCAGTGCTCTGAGGTTTTTGAGTCAAAACGTCAACATTTCTCTCAGCACAACAAATAAAGTTGTTGCTATTTGAGTTGTGGATATGATTTTGCGGTAGCTGCGGTCCGTTGTGTGTTGTTTATTGGCGATGTGTTTCCCTGTTGGCTCTGACTCTGGCATATTCCCTGTATGCAGCTGGTTCTGCCGCAGTTCCTGAAGGCTCTCCCGGTTTACGTGAACAGCCTGCGTAAGAGCGAGGTGCTCCTGCCTGGTGCCCAGAGCTCTGTGCCCCAGCGTCTGCAGCTCCGCAGTCAACTCGTCAGCCTGGATGTCAGGAACACCGCCATGCACTTCTACCCCCAGCTGCTTCCGCTGGTGAGGAGAGACCGGCATGATTCAGCCCTTGTGAGTGAGTGAGTGAGTGAGTGAGTGTGTGATTGAATGAGTTAATGAATCATTGGGTGAGTTAGTGAGTTATTCAATGAGTGAGTGAATCATTGAGTGACTCAGTCATTGACCGAGTAAGTGAGAGAGTCATTCAGTGAGTTAGTGAGTCATTGAGAGAGAGTGAGTGAATGAGTTGGTTAGTTAGTTATAGTTTGTTAGTCACACCACTGGTTGGCCAGCTGAGTTTACTTACTCCATTGGCCATTGCTTGTAGCCCACAAATTTGCACATAAACTGTTAACGGTCCAGCTATACACTAGGTTTTGAACTTGTCTTGTTATTCTATTGACGGGACGTGCTTTTTCATTTAAAAGGCTGAAACCCTAGGAAAGTGTTTAGCTGTGTTTTCTGCTTTAAAAGGTGAAGTAGAGCCTGATAACAGAGCTCAATACAGATCTTTTATTGGTATTCAGCATCTTTTTTGATCCAATGTGGATCTTTGTCAAGCCACACTGGTGTGAATGTCTGACCTGACTAAGGTGTTCCAATATAGATTTTTGATGGCCATACCAATTAAAGATTCATAACAGGTTCTGGTACTCAGGCTGTACTACAGCTCTGTCGGTGCCTGACACCATGGTCAGTGTTCTTTTATTAGAAGTTTTATCATCCCTGCAAATAATCACAGTGCGATTCCGTCGTTCAGGGGTGCATTTCCCAAAAGCGTAGTTGCTAACTAAGTTAGCAACATAGTTCGTCCTTTCACGGTCAGTGGTTCCAACAATGTAAGTTAGCATCTGTGCTATCAGGAAACGCACCCAAGGACAACACAAACAGTATGAGACGCTAGCAGTGCAGGAATGAAGATCAGCAACAAATGTCAGTGTTTTGGTGAAACATGATGACACCAGACCCTAAAGAACCATTTTCCATGCATATACAGAGTAGACAATGAGGCAGTTATAACTAGAGAAGAGATGTAAAACTCAAGTATTGTGTTGAGAACAATAAAAACTCAATAATTCTTTTGAACTGTAAATCAGTTATACCAAAAAAAAAAAAAAAAAAAAATAACCCGCGAAGGCGTTGTGGGCAAGTATTTCAAGAGAGCAGTTTTTCCGGTAGGGACATGTCCTGCAGCCACAATCAAAACACTGGTCTCAGATCAGTTACGGTTAGGGTAGGTACTCTCGTAGAACAGCAGATGGCAGTAGAGAGATGCCTGACTTTGAACTAAGCATACATCTGAGGAAAGTATCAGAGGGCACTGTGGAGCAGGCAGCCTGTTCTTATCACCCAGCGTGGCATTTAGGCGTTGAGTAAAATTAACAGGGGAGCAGAACATCAGGCCCACCAAAGAAAACGGCCAGGCTGTAGCAAAAGTTTGTCAGATGTATACCTTTTTTCAAATAACCAGCAACAGAAAATCAAAAACGCCACATTTCCGCTGAACTTCGCAGCACAACTTCACACCACCACATTTTCACCAGAACCAAACTCAAAAAAATTGCACGGCCTGTAACAAACCCAGCGATGAACTGAATGAGTTTTCAATTGTGTGTTGCTGGTTCTTTGAAAAAGGTAGACATCTGACAAACTTTTGTTACAGCTTGGCCGTTTTCTTTGGTAGGCCTGAACATGTTGATGTGGATGTACAAATGTTCATGCAACTGAAGACAAAATTTCTCTTCAGTTGCATGAACGTTTGTACATCCATCCGCCAAGGAGGTTATGTTTTTTTCCAGCGCTGGTTTGTCTGTCTGCATGTCTGTCTGTCTGTGTGTACAAGATGATTCGAAAAGTAATGAATGGATATCTCTGAAATTTTGTGGGTGGGTCGCTGTTACATCAGGGATGGACCCTATTGATTTTGACCACAATCGGTCTAACAATATGACCACCATGGCAGCCATCTTGAAATCCTATGACATGCAATGCCTTAAATTTCTTATGAGCCATTTTCACTCAGCAGGATTTTGACTGTGCTGCCTTGGTGGAGGTTTGCACTCTATGAGAGCCTCTGGTTGAACAGTTTTTCAATGACAGAATCAATATCCCGAGTGCATGTCTGATTTAGGAGGAGAAGGGAGTAAAACGATTATCATTATGTCCCCCGTGAAACTGGAGGACATACTGTTTTACCCTCCGTCCGTAATACCATGACTCTGTAAATCGGAAACGCTGCCATTTCCAGGTCATATCTAGTAAACTATTTTACATTTTTAAATGAAACTTGGTACATGCTTAGAACTAGTGGTGAACTGGTGCCTTTTGCTACTTTGGTGATTCTGGAATTTTTATTTTTCTTAGTTTCCATTGGAATGCAATTTATCTAGGGATGGAGGACATCACCGTGCATCACATGCACTTCACTCTGGTTATGATAACGCGGGGGATATAGTCATCAGTATGTACCTCCGTCTGTGCGTCCCTCCGTCCGTCTGTAATCATTTTTTTCTGGAGCAGAACTCGAATACCATTCAATATTTTTCATCGAAACTTGCTGAGCGTATTATTCAGGTCCTAGACTGGTGCCTTTTGATATTTCGGAATTTCTGAGACTTCCACTTTTTTGCATTTCCATGGGAACAACCTTAACATGGAGAAAATGAGAGTGGGGATCGTTTCCGTAGCGGAACTCGGCCGGGGGGGATATGTCATCTTCTGATGACTCTTGTTTTAGATGCGCATTTGTGTGACGTCCCAAAGTTTCATAACCGGTGGTTTCCTCTCGGCCATGTGAAAGGCTCAGATTATTTCCTTGCAACCATGATCTGACACCCCTAACTCCTTTAAATTGCTGCAGAGCAGATTTCCCTGATGTGTGCTTTGCTAGGGTCAGAGTGAAAACCTGCTGCTCAGCAGATCTCCAGGAACAGGGTTGATGACCACTGTTCTAACTGGTTTTGTTATTCATCTGTTTAATGCTGCACATTTGGTAGGCAAGACTCTGCATCCTGAACGGTTTGACAACACTTGGCTCTCTCCTACCTCCTTTAATGACTTCCTGTATGTAGACGCAGGTGTCGAAGATTTTTTCACCTGATGCAGTAGCAGTATTTTGATCGTACCTAAAATATGAGTGTATATTGGCATGTTCATGAGGAGGTGGATGAGGACAATGGATGGATGGTTGTCTTGTATATTCACTGCATTTTATTTTGCATTCCCCATCACATGTGCTGATGCTGGTGTTCAGCCAGTGAGCAGTGAGTCCGTGAGCGCACTCAGCGCGATGGCAATGGTGCGCTGCACTGCTAGCAGTCTGGACCCCGGGAGCCTGTACTTAGCCCATGGCCCGCTCTTCCTTCTGCTGTGGGTGGGGCGCTGTGTCCCCTCCCATACTCTTCTGCAGCTCTTCAACACTTCCTGCTTCTCCTTGGTGCCCTCCGGAGAGGTGAGTTTGGGCCTATGGGCTGTAGGGCAGGAAGTGAGGTCAGTTTCAGTCCAGGAAGTGAATTGAAAAAGCACTGAAAGTGACCTCCCTCAAGAGCTGCATTCAAATGGTCAATATTGTCTAATTCCTAACCACTTGTCCTTAACTTTGATTGAAAACATCATGAAGGTAAGAAAAGCTGTGAAAGGAATTTCATAAGGACTTAGGGAAAGACGACCAGGCTGTTAAGAGAATCTGGCTGCACTTATAGCAGGCGACACAATCATGCATCCCTTGCCCGTTATGTTTGTTTTGGTGCTTTTCCACCACGTGGTACCGGCTCTACTCTACTCTACTCGCCTTGGTACCAGGTACTTTTTTGGGGTTGCTTTTCCATTAGAGGATAGTACCGCCTCCGTGGTACCTGCTCGTTGTTGCGACGCAGCATGTTACTGCCGCGACAGCATCCTCAGTTATATCAAGTTTACTCTTATTCCATCGATTTTGTTAAATATTTATGTGTTAAACACCACATCACCACGTTATGGCACTAAAGTCTGCGAGTGTTTAACTGTAATTTCTGTTTGGCATTGTCCTGATGCATAGGATAGCAGCTGGTTTTGTGTCCGATTCGGTTGCACAAAAACGCAAAGCAATGATATCCGTAAAAGGCATAGAGTATTCATAGAAAAAGGCAAGATATTCTCAAGGCATTTGTGTACCATCAGTATTCCATAATGTAACTACAACCCCTGGCAAAAATTATGGAATCACCACACACCGAGGATGTTAAATTTACCTTTTTTCCTTCATAACAAAGAAGCAAATAACACATATGAAAAAACATTTATTGTTTATTAGCTTGACATTCAGGCTTCATGAAACATTTCACTTTGAAATGGAAGGCAAAACATGTAGCAAATGCGCAAATCGCAGGAGATGGCGGAGTATTAGAATTTATCGCTTTACGATGCGTCATCTCATCTTGATACCTTTCCTAAGAACACAATGCTTCATCAGCACCAGTAAAGTTATTTTCCGCGCAATTTTCATAAAATAGGGGCAGCATAATAACTTTCTCAAGGGGACTTAGGAGAACAGAATTGGACACAACACCGTTGCTTCTAATTTCGCTACAAGCAGGGTCACAGACAAAGAAACGCATTTCATAAATGCAGCAGCTTCGGTGAAGAAACGCAACCTTGTTTGAAAGGTAAGGCAACGCACATTATATTTATCAAGCTGCCTAAAGCAACACACGTTTCAAAAACACAATTTGAAGACCTGTTTCAATGATGGCAAGTGAAGCCAGTTTCCTAGCGATAATGCGGAAGCGAGTTGTCTTTCGCAGAGACAATTCTCTCTCACCAATCAGTGGGCTGCTGTGTTGTCACGTCACACTTTAGTACCTGTTAGCCGAGCGGGTACTTTTTTTGGAACCACAAGAGAGCAGGGACCAGAAAATTGGGTACCTGGTACCAGGTACTTTTTCCTAATGGAAAAGCATAAAAGGCGAGTAGAGTAGAGATGGTACCGCGTTGTGGAAAAGCGCCATTTGTTTCTGTGAATGGCCGGATGGATGGTCGTCGCTTTAAAATTGCTGCCGCGTGGAATTGTGGGACGGCATTTTCTCCTGTCTTCTCAGATCAGATAGTCCTGTGCGCCCTATGGTAAAGGTGATTAGTAAGAATGCTTTGAAGTACCTTTCCTTTACATTTAGAGAATTCATACTGCATGGAACATGGCTGACGTGTAAATACTTCCAGGTCAGTTTCAAGGAGTTTGACACTTTCCTGAGCAAAAAATACTATTCAAATGTGCCCAT
Organism: Gymnothorax javanicus; assembly: GCA_029692085.1. Taxonomy (NCBI): domain Eukaryota; kingdom Metazoa; phylum Chordata; class Actinopteri; order Anguilliformes; family Muraenidae; genus Gymnothorax; species Gymnothorax javanicus. The sequence continues at coordinate 83,695,389 of CM056194.1, read as the reverse complement.
ATAGTTCATCTATACTTCTTATCTCTTCCTTGTGTTCTCTGGTAGGCTGCCTGTGGGCCCTTGGATGGTAGAGCAGGAGTGAGGTCTGGGGTGTGTGTAAATAAAGTAAATTTCATTATCAGTAGAGATGGGTACCACCAGGACCCTCATTGGAATGCTCCTACCAGGGCTGAGTCAAATTTCTGAACCTGCATACTAATAGCATTTCAAAAATGGCATATGAACACTTGGGAAATCATGGTATGCCACAGATCATAGTATTCATGAAATAGTATGTGAATCATACCCAAGTGTCTCACTACATTCAATCAAGTATTATAGTATGGTTACACTGTCAGGAGTAGCTAATAATGCTATCATGGGTGCAACCAGCGGGGTGGTTGAAACTGAAATGGTGAAAGTGTGAAAGAAGCCTGTAAATGTTGTGGGGGGCTGTTGGGTGAACGTTAAGGATTTCCAGCATTGGATGGTTTCTGAGAGACTGATTCTGATTGTTCCCCTGCAGCTGTGCCTGCCTGTGCTGGAGAATCCTCTGTCAGTCAGTGTAAGAGGGCTCATCGGCAGTCTGCAGTCTCAGGCGCCTTTACTCTCACAGTGAGTATCCTGCAAGGGTACACACTTGTGTACACTTGCGCGCGTGCACACACACACTCTCACATATACATACACATGTATTCACACACACACACACACACTGGTACTCGCATGCACATACACACACATACAAGCACTGACATACACACATACATATGCTCAAACTCCTGCATACTCGCATTTACATGCAAGAACTCACATACAGATACATACAGATGCAAGCATGCACATTCTGTACATACATGCATGTACTCACATTCATATTACACTCAAACACAAGCGCCTGGACACACATATTTCCCAAAAATACTTTTTTGTTGACAAACCTAGATATTACTTAACATATGCTGAATGTAAGTTTTTCATGTATCAGATAAGCCTCTATTGTGCCCCTTAACAGTCAAATGTAAACATCCAAATCTAGATCAATGGATAAGTTACATCATGACTCGTCTAATGTTTTGTTAGTACATAGAAGACAGAGACCAGTAGGTGTGTTCCAATACTCTAAAAACAAATACTGTTTTTTCTTGTCCTCCCCTTCACACTTCTGGAGGGGACGAGGAAACGTGTGTAGTAAAGCAGGATGCATTTTTTTGAGTCCTATAGTCATATAATATCCCTTCATCTGTCTCTGTTCCTCCTCAGCTGCAGGTAGTGAAGCAGGGGGATAGCAGTGAAGAGGCACTTCAGCACCTCCTGGTGGAGGACAAGAGTCCCAACGGCGGGGCATCATATGCAGACTTTCTCTTTCACCTGCATGTCAACTCGCTGCGACTCTTGGTGTGACTCCATGCCCATCTCACTCAGTTAAATTTCCACATTTCCAAAAGCCCTCTCATTTCTACAACAGTACATAAACTCACGCCCTGTTTCATGTATTCTCTCCCAGTCCCTCGTCATCTCTAGATAGGTTTCTGGACCCAATGTCACCCCTTTAACTGAAATTCCAATCCTAACATGAAATGGATTGATACATATTTTGGCAAGACTGTTACAGATTTACTGTCCATAATGGGACTACACAAACATGTACACATTATCAAGCAATAAAACAAAAATGGTCTACATTTTTTTTTTTGTCATGATTGTGAATCTTTCCTGTGTCTCTGTCCTGTCTGAAACTAGTGAATTGCTGTGAACTGCACCAAGTCATTCTGCATTTTAATTGCGATTGGACATTCAAAGGATAGACTGAGTGCAGGAATGCTTCTACAAATTGTGATTTTTTGTTTCATTTGATATTTAAATGTTCAGTTGTCGGTGTTTTTTTACATTTTGGGCCACATCAAAACTAATAGTAGTCATTCAAGTGAAACTCTGCCCTTCTGCTCAGTCTCGTCAGTTATACACTCCAACACAGCGTATTCGTTCAATAGGAGAAATGACTCAAGTGAAGCCCAGCTCTATTTCTTCTGAACACCTTAGTCCATAAGAAAACATCCAGTCCACAATTTCGCAAAGCAAAACTGGTAATTCACTCTGCCCAAAGATCCATTCTGTAAATCTCCCCAAAAAAGCTGTGGACTGGTTATTCTACAGTCTTGGGACCAACACACACTGTAAGATCAACATCTTCACAGTTTATGGCCAGCTGTAACTGCTGCGGACTGCCGCCATGAGATGGACCAGTATGTGGGAAGCCATTGGCTCCACATGACCAAAGCCTCTGCATCTTTCTTGCGGTGACTAATAAGGTCTGGCACATGGTAGTAAAATGTTAGAGTGGCCCTTTATTTCCAAATCATACATGATTTTTTGAATCATAATTTGTCTGTAGTGGTCAGATTCATGCAAGTCCCTGTTTTGATCTGGTCCAGACAGAACAGAACGGTACTGCTGACCTGATCCACCACACACACCAGGGAAAGATGTTGCAATGAAACTTACATCGTTCAAACTTCAACACGACCAGTTATTTATTTACATACATTTATTCACAAAGACAATGAGCAAATGACTGTGTTCAGCATGGACCACCTCTTGGTCCTTCCAGGTTTGTGGAGTCCCTCCAGTCTATGGCATAAACGGTGTACAATGCTCACAAGTACTTGTACACCGTTTTCTCCTCCACAGTCTGCACCTCCAGTTTCACAGGGCACTTGTAGAAGTGTGAGAGCAGAGTCTCTGTGTAGCCGATGAGGAAGTAATACTTCAGTGGCTGCAGTTTCTGCGTCAGCAACATGCACACCACCAGGATGTTGCCGCGGCGTTTGATGACCAGCTCGTCCGCCAGGCAGTTATGGAACGTGCCGTACATGAATCGCCGAAGAAAGACGTCCTCTACAGTCCTGTCCGCAGCCCCACCCTCCCCCGCCAGATTACCTGCAGAGAGAGAGAACTTCTTTCACCTTTCGTATTTATAATTTAGAATTAATACATTTCTGTAAATAGATTATTGATCTCATCCAACAATTAATGATACTGCATGTACACACCAAAAATATGTGTTCACTGTTCTCAGCCATTTTTCTGTTCTTTTTACTTTTTATTTTATTTAATGAATTGTAAGTCTATATATGCATGCCAATAAAGCTAATTGGACAGAGAGAGAGCAAAACTCAACTAAGGGCTCATAAAACAGACTTGACCTAGTTTTCAGACTGATGCAACAGCCATTGTTCCTTTTTTGTTGTTCAGATCAAAATCTTCGAAGTCTGTAACAAGACTCAGAAGATATTTCATGGAAACATTTGCCTCACTATTGTTAGATTCGCACGTTTTAATTGAACATATTTTTAATCCAATCCCAGATTATTTCACCATAGTTGCGTGACCTCTACTCACTGGTGTGTTGCGACAGCCAGCCCTTGCGGTGTGCAATGTGGTGTGGGTGCATGGCTTGTTCATAAGTGAGGGGTCGATTTCCTTTGCCAACACGAATGCGAGCTGCACGGTTCTGCAAACAGAATGGATGGTTAGAATGGACACGCCATATCCTAGTGGTCATCAGTGCAAGTTTTGAGTGAAAAATATACCGTTATTTCTGGGTGTACGCAGAAAGTTTGCACTCCAACACATCACAACAGTCCCAGCACATGGAATGTACATATATAGTGCCATTATGTAGTGATTATACATGCAGCCAAGTGCACAACTTTGAGTATCAAAGAGGAATTCATTAGTTTCAATAATGGTCTGTTTACCTTACAGCAGGCAGCAGTTGAATGGAATCCCCTTAATAATGTCCAGGCCAACGTTTTCTAAGAGAAGATGGCAACGAGTATAACTGATCAGAATCAACTTACAACTTATTAAATATATTTAAATGTCGTCCACATGTCACAACAGGCAATCATCCTCTACTGTGCAGCGAACGTAATATCCCTCGCTAGCTGGGGAAAAAAAACACTCATTCAGCTCGCTAGCCAGCTTGCTAGTTAACCTGTCAAACGTTACGTTACGTTATCTCTCAATCGAACTGGCGCAGAATTGCATCTTCGGGCCAACAAATGCATTACACTCACTCCAAGACAGAGTAGTTTAGCTGACTTGCTGGCATGCGATGTAAAATAAACCGGACAGCTGAGTAATTATTGGAGATAATGATTGTAACTTACCGACATCAAGGCACAAGACTTCAAGGACGACGCCATTTTGAAACTCGCGTCGTGGTTTTCGGCGCGCAGTTATGACGTCTTTTTTTTTGAAAGGGGAGTACATTTTTCATCTCCGCTGAGGTGGACTGCATGGCTGGATATTATTCTGATGTTTTTTATTTTCGAAATGTGGTGGCTTCATTGTAATTATTAAATAATGGTGTTCGTCGGCATTCATTTAATGGAATTACTTGATATTTACAAAAAAAAAAAAAAATCATTCATGAATGTGTCTCGAGTGCCCTACCGTTGCTGTAGGTGTGTTAACTCAAGATTACTGCGAATTTCAAAGCACATCTCTTGTAATGAATGGATAACGCCAAGCCCAGCCACGAAGGAATTGTGCTTTTGATAGACGCATAAAATCAAAGGGACAGAGAGTCCTCCCAATTGTTTCTTTCAGTCATGCTCTGAGCCAGCTGATATCCATATTTAGTTCAGAGCAAATGCTAATAAACAAATCTAGATGCCTGGAGCGAAATGCTGGGGCAGGTCTTTTTATCCCTGAATTTAACCCCTCTGCTGTGCAGCACGACAAAATGGACACTCCTAGACTGGTGTAGAGTTTTAAAATACTAGTATATCCAGTCCAAAGTGTTAATTGCAGGAATCATAACATTACGTTCGGTATTTTTGGTCGCAATTCACCCTCGGCCCTTTTAACCCAGATGGAAAATACGCAGTCATGTCGCCAAATAGTTGCTTTTAAAAATGGCTTTTGCCTTTGACAGTGGGCAGGCACTGTTCCAGGCAAACCCAAACAACCAATGGTGCTGTGAGAGGCAATTACATCATATCATATTACATTAGAGGCATTTAACGGACACTTCGATCCATCGTGACGTACAACATTGTGCACAAGTAGGCACTGAAGTGCTGAAAACTCCACCTCTTGACAGATGAGCTGGCACTCGGAAGTATGATTAAAAGTGTCAAGAGTGACCGCACGGGGCACAAAAGGGCATTAAACACCACATTTTCTCTGTTTTTCAAATATCAATAAGCTGCAAGAGGATCACTGATCCAATATGTAGCAGAATAAACGAACACAAATCTCATTGTAGTCAAAGTTCATTTAAGAAAGAAAAAGCAAGAGGATTTTTTCAAATGTGGTTTTTCTGATTGGGCCTATAACCCAGAACTATTGGGCATTAGGCTCCATTCAATAGTTTACTGGTAGGATGTAACTTTCTTGAGCTCTGATAAGCTCTGATAAAACTTTCTGTTCAAGGAAAACCTATACTCATCGCTAATGATTTGAAAACATGGCTGCTGAGAACACAAATTGATTTTCCCACAGAGTGGAACCTATTGCTTGAAGCTCACATTTAACACACAGATAAAACTTGGGCCTCGGTGAGTATTATTTAGAGTGGTGCATTAGCATTGCTTGCACGCTCACTCACCTAGAGCTACTCCCTCCACTATGATAGTGTGCAGATGTGTTTGTTCACCACTGCTCACCCTTTCATGTCCTCAAGAGGTAAGAGGATATTCTGCCACCTCAATGCCTGCAAAGTCCTTTTCCGTTTAATTGCCAGTCTATTTGTGCACATTTCCTAAAGCAGTGCTCTTTTGTCAGTACTCAAGGTGAACAAGTATGCCAGGCCACTGCACTAAGAATGGGAGCAGGTAGTGCAGTATTCCCGCTGGGCAGTCAGGCAGGGTGCTGGTGGTGGCGAGGGAGGAGTTAGGCAGAGAGCGTGGACAGAGAATTATCTCACAAGGACTCAGCTCTGCTTTCTCTGTCGGGGCTTTTTGACCAACAGAGAACTGGCACAGTTCCCGTTCGCCATCAAAGTTTGGGGTATTTAGACCGAAAATGGATTGATTCAGAAATTTGAATATTGGTTCCCAGAAAGAACCAGATGCCAGTCGGATCCAAACAGGAATCATGACGATATATCCGTCATGAGGGGGTCTGCACTAAACCCGCAAAAACGAACAAGCAAAATGGTGAAGAGTGATGCCTGGCACTGGTGCTGTAGTCAAAATGCGTTGGCTCGCTACATGGCAGTTGGCACTGCAGTTCCCAAACAGGGGTACATCTCCCGAAATCACAGATGCTACATTACATAGTTTGAACCACTGACTGTGAATGGACGAACTATGCAAGTTGCTAATTTAGTTAGCAACTACGCTTTTGGGAAACACACCCCAGAACTGGTGACCGAACAACAACTGCAATGGTCCTTTGTTGGTTGAAAAACCCTTACTAGTGGTTTAAGGTGCTTGACTTGGGTTCAGATGGTTAATGGTTCAAAGCTCAATGGGGCAGTAGCATGATTGCAGCTGTTGGGCCCTTGAGCAAGGCCCCTAACTCCACATACACCCAGAGGATATTTGAAGATTGTACTTAGTGTTATGAATTGTATGTCTCTTTGGACTTGGAGGTCAGCATTTGGACAAAAGTGCAGTCAAAGTACTTCAACATGGAGAACTTGCCCTGCGGCTTGGAGCCCAGGGCCTTGTTTCACAAAGCAGGATCACTGAGTCAGATAAATTTATCACGAAAAACTGAGAACTCTCATCGTACTGGAATGTGGACTGAAGTGAAAAGGTCTGTTCCAGGTTTTAACCTTTTATTGGGCAAGAAACTATACTCTGTAGTTTCAGTAGGTGTCGAAAATGGCTCCCCCACGCCTCTTCGTAAGGCAGTAGAACCACAGCAATTTCTCTCAGCCAATCGGCAGAGACCAGGCCACGTCACAGGTAGTGACATCATGGTGTCTGACCAATCAGCAGTGGCTCAGATCTTCTCATATTTCTTTTCTTTTCTTGAACTCTCAAAGTGCAGTTGTGTGGCCCTATCCAGTCCCAATCACATAGACCAAACAGTTGATGAAACTCACACATTACACAGTTGAATAGGTGTGCTAAAAGTTTAGATTGGTGTTGTTTGCAAAGGACTTCTATAAATTAGTGAAGTTGTTGTGTGGAAAAAAGATTGATGGTGATGCCATTTTTCATTATATGTCTGTTCACTTAAGACAAGTGAGAGTGATCGAAAGACTATGCACTGTTATAAACTGGCATCTTTTTTGCCAGGTATTTTAACTGTAATTTTACAATAAGTCTACAACAGAGTTCTGTGTATGTTAAGTATAAACCACCATTAAATGTGAGTAGGACTCCACTTATAGTTAAAATAACCAGAAAAAAATGCGTTAATTTCACTGTTAAATTCAGTCAGTTTATAACAGTGTGGACATATGCACGATGTGCAGTACATTTTGAGTATTTTTGAGTGCCGTATAAAGCAGAAGTGGGGAACCTTATCCAGAAAGGGCCGGTGAGGGTGCAGGCTTTCATTCCAACCAAGCTGCTACACACCTGATGCTGCTAATCAACCTCTGAAGTCTTTGCTGAAGACCTTAATTAATGGAATCAGGTGTGTATCTGCTTGGTTGGAGCGAAAGGCTGCACCCACACCAGCCCTTTCTGGATAAGGTTCCCCACCCCTGGTATAAAGGGTTAACCAGGGAAGTTTCCCTGAAAAAGCAAAAAATGTGTTTGGGTGAGTGCGAGGCAGCATGACGCTATAGTTTATGAGCCCATCTGATGAAAAAAAAAAACAAATACGCTCAAGTATACGTTAAAAGTTCTAGTTGATGCTGTAGAATACTTGAAGAATAATCGATGTATATTTTTTGTTTGTTCACCTTTTCCTCATGGGACATTGCACTGACATTCACTGTCAACCTGGCCAAAAAAAAAAAAAAGCTGGAATGCGACCAACGGTCCAACTAACATTCCCTTGAGCGATTGGAACAACGCAGTACAGGGGCTTTATTACTCAATCTAAGCTTTGCTTTTATTCTTTCGCTGATACCCTTGTTTCACTGCCCAAAGTTGTGGAAAATGGATCTTGGATACTTGTAGATCGCTGGGACTTAAATGTATGAAAGCCACAAAGGGCTATCAGCATATTTTATCACTCCTTTTTCTTTTTCAGTACAGTCCAAGCGTGACCTACATACAGAACAAGACTCTAGCTGTGTCTGCGGCTGGAAACCTGGGATTAGGACAAGGAAAAGATGGCAAAATCTGTCTGCAGCATAGAGTGTGAGTGGCTGATTGAGAGGATAACACAGTTCGAAAATAAGATTGAAGTGCTGCATCAAATACCTGAGCATGTGCAGAGCAGCTCATTGACTCTGTAGAGGCTACTAAACCTGTTTTTTTTAATGTTGTATTTTACCTGGCTTTATTCATTCTATATATTATTACGTGGGTTTTATTTCCCATCTTATTAACCATTGATAAATGGCATTTTATCCCTGTTTTTATGTTCATTCTATGGTTTTTTGTGCAAAGCTCTCGACGCTCAGGAGAAAAAGAAATGAATTTGTGATGTTACCGAGTGTTAGATCCAAGTGACGAATAAAAATATTTGAAAGCTGCATGTAATTGCTTGCAACAGCTGTTTAATTTCTGTGTATGTGCCCCATATGTGTTTCCAACGGGTGACTTTTTACATTTCAGTATGAAGGAAATTACTTCAGGCTCCGTTGTGTAAACTGTAGTGCAGCGTGCGCTTCCGAACCTGCACGCATGCGCGCGCGGAAAGAACGCGCACGATTGATATCAAATTCGCATTCAGGGAACATTGGCTTTGTATTAAGATACCCCATAAAACCACAGGAGGGCGCTGTTGCAGACGGTCTGAGTAATAATTCGTTGTCACGCACTTGTACAAGCTGTGAACAGATTCTTGAAAGGTGGTGTGTAATGCTTAGCATTGGATAAAAAAATGAAATGAAGTTAAATTAACAATACAAACATATACAAAACAAGTTTAGGCATTTATTTTGATTATGTTGTCAATAGAAAGACATGAAAAAATATCATGCAGAATTTAATAAGCACTGAAACTCAGTGGAGAGGAGGTAATTGTGCAGGTTTGCTGCCAAATTCCTCCTTGCACATAATCCATTATACTCATTTAGGTGTAAGCCTGCAGCACATCAGCTGAATTTTATGCGTATGGTTAGATATAACAACCACATGCTTTACAGTTGGTGTTACAGGCCCAGACAGAATATTCTCATAATTTATCTGTCATGGTCATTTAAAAATGTGATTTTCTTTCGTGGCAGACTAATAATATCTGATTTAAATTTCATGGTTGGTATACTGTTATATTATCACAATCATCGGTATTCTTGATGATTTCATTGCAAACTTAAGTGTGAAATCTTACATCTAAACAGACACTTTTGCATGGACTCCCCCCAGTCTGGTTTAAATGGGGAAGATTGGAGTGAAGTCATGCAGTTCATTTAAGTACGAACGAAATTGACAGGTTTGAAATAAACAGAAACTTTTTAAATGCTTTTCCATGCTGAAATGTACACTAGGCATTAATTCAACATAAAGTTTCTTTCTAACTATATGATTCTGCACTGGAACCACACGTCTGCCTTTTTACTTTGGGTCAATTGTCCCACTTTGCTTTTCTATATTAGTTGTTTTTCTATGATATGATAGCTGTTGCCTAATTAGTTTGGCCTATAATCTAACCATAAATAATGTCTGGTAATATCTGGATGTATTTACGCAGCAGGCAGTTAATAATACATGAGTTTGAAGAAAGTTTACTGTTTTTGAATTTCAAACAATACAGTGTTTTTATACATCTGTGATGTAGTAGTTCATGTTTATCACCTATATGTGTTGCCACACAGTCTTCCCCAAATCCAAAATGTTAGGGTGAATAAGTTGGAAGTGACCTAAAGCAGTGGTTTCTAAACTTGGTCCTGAGACCCCCCTGTGTATGCTAGTTTTTGATCCAGCCACAGTTGTGATCCTTGGATTTTAACAAGCTGTTAGTTTGTCTTAATTAGGTGCATTTCATGTTTAGAGCAGTTATTTGCCCTCTTAAGCCACATGTTGCCAGACATCTACACGCCTGCCATGCAGAATGATAAAATTCCATACCCACATTGTGATATATTGGAAACTGCATAAAAAGAGGGGAAAATTTAATTAAACACTTAATGGGACCCTAATTCGTGAAAACAAATTGACACATGGTCACGAAAACTAACAATGGTAACATGTATTACACAAATGAATAATTGACTTTCAAACTTGTTTTTTGCCATGTAATTCAGCTCGAGCAAAGTATTTTGAAAGCAATTAGAACACTAGTGTTCAGCAACTTCATTTGGAGTTTGCTGATTTCTCACAGTGTCTTATTTGATCTGTTTAAAAATATTTCATGAAATTACTTGCAATGCAGAAAAAAGCACAATAAATTTAATGGGTCATTTGCTTTTTATGGCGTGTATGGGCATTTCTGTCAAATTGAGGCTCAAGAGTAAATAACTGCTCTAAACAAGATAATGAAAACAAATTAACCGCTAGTAACAATACGTCTATTGCAATAGTGGTTGGCATGAAACCACATAGTGGAGCCCCAGGGCTGACGTTGAGGACCACTGGGGCAGAGTAGGCTGCGCAGCGGGCAAATTAAATAATGAGCGTCGAACCAGTGCCCACGCATGCAGTGATATGACTCGACCAGTGGGTGGCGACAATGAGCCTTATGCCAGGGGTGCTTGCTCGCTCTGAGAAAGTGCACTACACAGTTGGCTAGGATAGAGGGGGAGAGAAGCAGGCAGTCCGCTAGCTCGCTAGCAAAACCTCTGCTTTACTCGAATACATATCTGCTGCTGCTTGTGAAGACTAATAACATCGGCAGCAAAAATCCTAGAACGCCTCTGTAGAAATTAACGCTAAATCATATTCGCAGAGTGGAAGTCAACGTGCCGAAACAGTGACACAGCCCAGATCCGCGATAAGACGGCGACATGGCTACGACAACCTGTACACGATTTACGGACGAGTATCAGCTATACGAAGAGCTCGGAAAGTAAGATGTTGTTATTTAACGTTATATGAAATAATCTGACCGTTTGATCTCAATTTTGCTGTGTTGTCCTTGTGGTTGCTATTAAGGCGTTTTACGAAAATGCAAATGTTGTCCTTTTCGTTGGGTGACAGCTGATCGCGTATTGTCGCTGACACATTTTATATGGCAATCCAGCAACCGCTCGCAAGCTCGCTTGTTCCCATTTCTTCAGTGTAAGCAGGCGACAGCACACCCACACACACGCAAGCTGGCTTCAGTAATCGAGGCAAATGGTGCCCTTCAGAAATTCAACATAGCGGTATTGCCACTACGCCCTTCTGTGATCGCCTTCTCTGTGCTTACTCGGCCCCTGCTGCACACCAGTGAGCAACGAGACTGAAGCTGCTTTCACACCGGACGCGAAACGAATTTTTCGCATGACAGATTACATTCAAAGTCAATGCAAAGACGTGAATACACGCTGTATTCGCGTCTCTGCATTGACTTTGAATGTAATCTGTCGTGCGAAAAATTCGTTTCGCGTCCAGTGTGGAAGCGGCTTGACATTTTGAGCTGTCAGAAATCGGGGCGGCTGTTTAGTGCCTGTAATGCGCGTCTGCGGTGGAACATGCCTGCTGCCTGACGTCAGGGCAGTATTTTATTCGCCTCCCCACCTCCCTCCCTCGGTTTATATTGCGTTTCTTTGCCTTGTTTTCTGTTGAATTATTAATTTTGCCAGCGATGCAACTCAGTCGACTGTTGTCATATTTTAAGATGAATTTCATTTGCCCTTGATTTACACATGTAAGCTTCTCTTGTATTTACGAGGAGAGACGAGCGCCTTTCGTTAATTTCTCGTTGAATTATAGAATGGCTACTCCGCTATTGAACCCCATGCAGCTATCCGTTTGCGAGCCGATATTGCGTGGACATCTTGGTTTGTGCAAGAAATAATGATGAAGCTGATCTTAAGTGACCGAGCGCACAAGAGGAGCGCTCACGCATGGCTGCGCGTTTATATAGGCTACTGCTGTTCCTCAGGAATAAATAGACGGCCGTAGTAAATTGAGTCCTAGCTAGGTTGAATAATCGAGCTTTTCAATTTAACTGAAACTTTTTTTTTAAATACATCTGGGTGCTAAACTGCAAAGTTACAAACTGCTGTTCAAGGTCGTGTTCAACCTTTGGTCTATTTGCACTCAGCCAACCTTCCATCGGCCGAATAAGATTGCTCACATGCTGGTTTTGACCTGTTTCGACCTTTCAATGCACATTATTACTAGTATTCTGTTGTACTCACCATGCAATCACGATCCCCGGATGCAAACCGCCAGGCATTAGATTAAAATTGCTTTGTAGGGGCACCATTTAAGCGAAATCAATTACAGCACATGCTGTGCTGTCTGCCATACTTGAGCTCATTCCTCCACACAATGCTTATTCAATGTGTCATGGACTGGGATATTTACTCGAATATTGTGACTGAGTATCTTAACCTGGAATCAAGTGTCGCCTAGTTTTTACGTAATTTATATGTCAGCAACTCAAGAACTTGCCTTTTATTTTAGTTGACTGCATAAAATCTAAAGACCCTAGAGTGGATCCCTTAAATGGAGCTGCTGTATTCAAACCTGTGGAAATTCAGGTCTACTTTAAATTGTAGTGGCGATCCCAAGTATGTCCTACTGAGTTACAGGGAAATGTTTATAAAATAATGAACAATATCTAAATATTTTATATTTGGTCTAATGCTGTGGCCATAAAAACATGGCATCCTGGGCTTGATTATTTCTGTCAGTGTGATGTGATGTAGCTCTGGCGAGGAGCAACAGCCAGCAGATACAGAATATGTGGAATTATTCTACATTATGAAAAAAAATGCTTGTTTTGACATTGAATCTACGTATGGGAAGGCTTAAGTGAAGGCTTTTGGTTTAAGAGGTTAACACACACACATAAGTAGCTAAGAATTTGATTAATTCAACATTTTCACGTTAGAACTTTTCTAAATTCTTCTACTAAATTTTCTCATGCTCCAATTGCAAGAAACAGTAAGTTAGTTAATACGTAAATGTTCATACTGTGAGTTAGTGACGTTGTGGCATTAGGTTGTGCTAATGACTTTCGTCAGATTTTTTTTCAGAAATTGAACGACTTCACCACAGAATACAGTTCAATAGATTTAACCTGTCAGACCAGAGGGGTCAATGGTTGGGTCACCAGTTTTGTCTCTACCACGTGACCTGCATAGACAAACAGTCGATGATTTTAGCCTGTGTTTCAGTGGTTATCCTCCAGGGGTCCCTAAAAGCACTGTGACAGCACAGTCAAGTGATTCTAATAAGTTTCAAATTGGGTCGTGTAGAACCAGCTGACACCTGATTTAAGCCATCCTTGTGGGTCGGGTTAATCAGCGACCATATGGAAATCGTAGGCCATAAGAATTATGTCGCGCATTGGCGAATTTTTTTAGTCTGGAATGAACACAAATGCATCTTATCAGAAGGCTGAGTTCATAAATCAGTATCTGATGGAAGATTGACAGTATTAGAAATTTCTGGCCTAAATTCTGCCATGCGTCAGCTCGTAATGACCTCGTGTTGGTGTATGAAGAACCAAATTAGACCATATCCATATATGGAATAAACAGATACTGTATTGTTTTTTTGTTTTTTTTTGCTGAATTCATCAATCTGGTTTGACAAATTTTGTGTACCATCTTGCAGGGTTGTCAAGTTTTTTCCTCCGTAAGTTCTTGCTCTAACACTACAACTGAAAAATATACCAAAATCAAAATGTTTGGTGGTGATTTGACAAAATTTAGTAGCACTAATAATTTTTGTGGTATTCGCACAGTACTTACATTTTTCTTCCCATGGCTGTTGCAGATATATCATGTATGGTAATGTGACATCATTGAACTCTATAAGCATGAATCATGTGCTTTGTTGCACCTTAATTGGCTTATTTTACACATATTTCAGTTTCTAAAGGAAAGAATTAGGTAGCGTACAGTTTTAATAGCTTAACTTTATTGAAAAGGCAAATTTATAACTCAGTCGAGAAAGGAATGGTTGCTTATGCTTGTCAATGCGACCATTTCATTTATCTTCTTTGCTTAGGTAAAGGGAAAGCCTTTACAATTGTGGCCACGAGCCGTTAGTTTTGATGAGGTGTGTCATCGACTTTGCGCCACACACTGGACTAGGGCAGATCCCTATTAGATTAATCATCGTTCAGGAACTGCATTTTATATTTAGCCTGTTTATCTTTGTTTTATTTTAACCCTTATAGCACTGAAATAAATTTTCAAAGAATTATTTATTGAATTATCTTGTACTGTTGAAAACCTATCATGTGGCGACTTGTTTAAAAGACCTCCCAAGCGGGAGCTCTTTTAAAAAGTCGCCACATGATAGGGTTTCAACAGCTTTGAATTTGAAATCTTGAAATCATTGAGCAACACTACTTGTATTAAGCGCTCTAAGGGTTAAAATTAGTTTTAGGATCTGAAACATTTAAGGGTAACAAATATGCAAGAACTATAAAAAATCAGAAAGGGGGAAAATACTTCTTCACAGCACTGTATGCTCCAGGGATCCCCGAAATCCTCACCAGGGATAAGCGCGGTCAGCAATAGATGGATGTATGGACCTTTCTTCGATTCACCCATCTCCTTCTCCCTGTCTCCTTGACGGGTGGAGCTAAGAGCAAGGGAAGGAACTGAGGAGATGTAGGAAAGGTGTGAACAGCAGGATATTGGACTGAGCCCTGTGACCCTGAGCCAGTCGTCCTCACTGCCAGGCCTGGGCGAGCAGGGTCTGTTCTCTGTTGGCATCCATATGAACCTGGGTCTTTACTGACGACCATGGTTAGTTAATTATTGGAATTATCATTCGAGTTTTTTAATGAAACATTTGTTGCTTGATTTCAATGTTATGGAATTGCTATTACGTTTAATTCGATCATTTGCCCACCACTTCTGACAATGCTTTTCATACTCATTCGTGACATGTAACAAGACTATGTCAGTACCAAGTATATGGCTGGTCCGTTTATGATCCGTGTGCCTAATTGTGGGCAGTGAGCAATGGCCAATGGGGAACATGCGCTCGGCGGGCCGACCAGCGTTGTAACTTTGTCACTCGCTCAGCCACGGACATCCATTCCGGTCCAGCCAAAAATACTACAGCATGTCCACGGTAGTAAGTATTCTGTCTGGATACAATGTCAGTCTGGCGGGTGGAAATGAGTGACGACCGGATACAAGGCGATCTGAATATAACTCACTCTTGAACGTTGATGGCAGTAACTGTGTGAATTGAGAATAGGCATGATGAATATGCTATTGCGACCTGTAATAGACAGATGACTGAAGTACAGGGGACTCAGTCTGGTCATCATTGGTCATCAGCTGTTGCAAGTGTCCCCTCTGCTGATATGGCGGCCATTTTATGCTGTTAATGGAAAAGAAGGGTTCAGTGAAGAGTTGGAGATTCGGTCTCCTGGCTGAGGTGCTGTGCTGGTGGTTCAGTCCTCAGTGTCGTCACACAGTAAGCTCAGCTGTTGGGCCCTTGAGCAAGGCCCCTGACCCCACATTGCTCTTGCGGGACTGAGGAATTGGTTCCTTCTTGGCCTAGTCAACTGCAGGTTGCTTTTTTTAACTGTGTTGAAGACCACATCAGGGGACATTATCTGCACTTTTAAACTTTGCAATGATCTTTCCCATTTAAAATATAAAGAATAGTATGTTATTGTATGTGACATGTACAGTGGGCTTCAAAATTACTGGCACTCCTGACTGGAATGCACGAACAATACTTTAAAAATTTCAAATACTTACAGAGAAAATCTAAATAACAACATTTGAGAAACACTGAACAATATTAAAGTTTCAATAGAACCAGCCAAAATCATTTACTGATTTAATTAAAAATCAATTTCCTCCAAATCCAAATCAAGGTTTCACATTTAATGGCACCCTTAAATATTATTGTAAATCACATCTTCCAAAATTAAACCAAGTATTAAATTCTTGAACTTATTTAAGTTTTATCACACATGCTGTATCCCTTTGTCATCCAACACCAAGAAAAAAACAAAATAACTGTCCGTTCAAAAGAGGCAGATGGTCATAGACCTTCATAAATCTGGTAATGGCTACAAGATGATTCATAAACGATTGAATTTGCCACTGAGCACTATCAGAGCTATTATGAAAAAAAAATCCAAAGATCTGGAACTGTTTGAAAACCTCAAGCTAGAGGATGCAACTGCATTTTGCCCCCCAAAGTACTGAGGAGGATGGTTAGAGCAGCAACAAAATCCCCAAGAATCACTATGGGGGAATTGCAGGCCTTGGTGGCTTCTTGAGGTCACCAGGTTTCATAAACCACCATCAGGTGCCACCTCCACAACCACAGGCTCTTTGGAAGGGTTGCCAGAAGAAAGCCTTTTCTGACCAGAAAACCCAGAGGCAAGCACTTGGAGTTTGCCTTTCATCATTTAAATTATGACTGAAACAAGATGCTTCAGTCAGATGAGACCAAAATTGCATGTTTCGGTCAGATACAGCATTGGCATGTTTAGCTGTGAAACAGAGATGCATACAAGGGGAAGCACCTCATACCCAAGGTGAACTATATTGGTGGGTCAGTCATGTTTTGGGGCTGTTTTAATTCAAGAGGTCCAGGGGCACTGATTAAGATTAATGGCATAATGAATTCCACCAAGTATCAGGATATTTTGGCTGACAATCAGGTTGCCTCCCCCAGAAGGCTGGGACTTGGACGTACGTGGACTTTCCAAAAAGACAATGACCCAAAGCGTACCTCAAGATCCACACAGAAATGCTTCCGTGACAACAAATTCAACGTTCTGCAATGGCCATCTCAGTCGTCAGACCTCAATCCAATCAAAAACCTGTGGGCTGAGTTGAAGAGGGCAGTTGATAAACGCAAACCCAAGAATGTGAAGGATCTTCAAAGCATCTGCTGAGAGGAATGGTCAAATGTGTGCTTTAACTTAGTCAAAAATTACAGGAAAAGACTCCAGGCTGTTATCCTTGCCAGAGATGGCTGCCCTAAGTACTAAATGGAGGGTGCCAATTAGTACAAAACCTTGGTTTAGTTGAAATTTATTTTACAGTACATGATCGTTGTGATTTTGGTTGTTTCCATCAAAACATTAATAAAGTATTTCAGATGTTGGTGTATTCCGTTTCTTTATAATTATATTGTTAAAATATTTTGTAATGTTTGTGCATTGCCAATCAGGGGTCCCAGTAATTTTGGAGCCCACTGTACATATGTTAGGATATGTATAGAAAATGCTGCTTTGCTACATGAAATAGGATGATCCCTGTAGACATTGATTGTAAGTTTTCTTGGCGCTCTATTTTTAGACATTAGTCAGATGTCAGTTAATTTCCCATGAGCGACATCCTGACGTCCTTGCCTGCGTGACGTTGTCGCAGGTGAGAGGATTCGCACATGCAGCTGGTGCGATCGGAACTCTGCTCTTCCTGTAAAACAGGAAGCAGGAAGACTGGCGACTGCACCAGAGACAACAGCTGTAGCATACGTGTGTGTGCGTGCGTGTGTGTGTGCGTGTGTGCATGCGTGCGTGTGTGTGTCCGTGCTCTCGCATTTGTTCATGTGTACGCGCATGTGTGTGCGCTTGTGTACGTGCGTGCGCGTGCGTGTGTGTGCGTGTGCGTGTGTGAGTGGTGCGCATGCGTGCGCGTGTGTAAGCATGGGTAGCCCTCTGCAGTCCCCACTGGCACCAGCTATCTGCACCATGCAGGGGTGGGGGTGAGAGGCTCATGTCTTCAGGACGTGGGGGGAGGGGGTGTTGGGGCTACTCCTTGCCCCCCCCATCTCCCTACCCCTCGGGTCACCTGACAGCCGCAGGTCTATAAATCACATTAACGTCGCTTCCCAAAGACAGGCAGACCGGCGCAGGAGCTCGTGCAAATCTCTCTGTTCACACGAGCGTTAACTCCTGCTGGGACCCGTCCCTCCCCCCACCAGCCACCCCTCTCCCTCACCAGCACCCCATACCGTCCTCCTGTCCTGTTTCTGGGACACGGGGGAAAATGCTGGATAATTGATGGGTATACTGCTGTTTCTGAGTGTGTGCATCTGTTTGTTTTAGAGAGGGTGATCTGATTATGCTATAGTACCTAATGTCATATGGTTACAAAGCTCTTTGTGTGTGGGAGAGGGATATCTCACTATATCAAACTGTATTATTTTTCGGTATCATGCAGTGTATATATATATATATATATGTGTGTGTGTTCGAGAGCAGGCTGACCCCTGAAATGTGGGGTGTGTGTCTCTGTGGGTTCTATAAACCACCACTGACTCTGTCTGCAGTGCTGTTAATTCTGCGGGACAAAGAACAATACTCTCATGATTCTGAAAATGCCCCAGAAATTTACGGGGGGGGCTTGAACCCTTTGTTTTTTAGACTTAATTCTTAATATGTTGAACATTATTCCAGAGGCTGGGTGTCCCTTGGGGTAAAAATAGCCCCTTTAAATAGCTGTGATTGTGACATCACTATTATAATGTCCTTTAAGTACCTTCTAATCAGATATTTGTGACTTCACACCTCACTGATTGAACCATACAATAAACCCTAGGCAAATACTCTGTGTGAAATTACTCTTTTTTTTTTAATGTATATCTAACGGCAGCTACTGAGAAATTACAGGAGGCAAGAAAAATCCCTTTTAACTAATGGTCTTGACCTGTTTTCTATGATTTTCCTTGATTGAAAAGTTTTCCAAAGATTAGAAAATCTATCGACAGATACAGACAAAGCTTCACGGTCAATGCAATGTTGCAGCGATTAAATAGGCTAGTGAATTTAATAGTGAAAAACTTTTTATTCACTTCACAAAAATAAAGTACTCCGTTAACTTCCTGGTTAGCTTTTGGCACGTCTTGCCTCACAACCGTTTAAATTACAGCAAAGGAAGCAAAGATTAGAGACAAGCATCCACCAGTGAATATCGTTTATTGAAATGCAATTTCACATTGAAATTAGGCGTTATATTTATTGTCATAGTTTAGCAAGGAGAACTAGCCCCACCTGAACTGGGTGTTTTCCAAGTTCATGGGATGTTGAGTTAAAAAACAAAGGAAAGGGGTCAAGAGCAATGATTAGATGAAAGGGATGTTCTGTGCCCCCTCGATTTTCAGCTCACCAGCCACCACTGGTTATATCAGGTGCCAATCGGGACAGATTTGGACAAGGCTGATAGTGTCAATTTTGTTTGAAGATGTTTCAATGTGTAATCGAGAATATGAGTCCTGTGTGGTTGTCTGTGTGTGTGTGTGAGTGTGGGTCTGTGCATTTTTGTGAGTGTGTGTTTGTGCGTGGGTGTGTGTCCAGCTGTATCAGTATTCATGTTTCTGAGCACATGTGAGTTTCTAGCTCCCATTATGCGGTACTCACGGTGCAGCTTTACAAATTTCTGAGTTTGTTGCCTCAGAGAAAGCTTTTCGCGCCGACAGAATTTTTCAGGGGGCCAAATTTTATTGTTGGATGCTACAATTTGTAAATTATGTCACTGCAAGCTTCGGTGCATATGCGTAACATCACATTTTGTAACACTTAAAGTTATGCCAGTATGCATTATTACCAAAAGAATTAGGAACAGGCCATAAGATTATATCTGTACTTAAATACTGAATGTAGGGTACATAGTATGTCCTGTCAACGAGATATTTAAACTAGAGGCGCTACGTTGTTTGTTCCGGATCAGCCAATGTGTGCAGAGCTGGCCTTATGACGGGCTGGAACCCATGTAAACAAATACGCTCTGGTTAATATTTCGGTAAATATCAATAATAATCATTCAGCAGCGTTTTGATTTCTGGCCTTTTTCTGACCATTAACTAGAGAAGAGTCAGCTTGAAGCGCCAATTCTGTCTATTATCGCCCATTGCGTTTACCAAAAGCGTAGTTGCTAACTAAGTTGGCAGCTTACATAGTTCGTCCATTCATTGTCAATGGTTCCTACGACGTAAGTTGGCATCTGAGGTTTCGGGAAACGGACCCCTGAGCGATTGATATTTTTCTGTAGGGAATGTTTGAAAATACGGTGGTATAGGTGACTTGCAATAGTCACTTGACCAAACACTGGACTGCCTCAGTAACTAGTAGCAACGGCCTGCGCCGCCATTAGTGTGGCCAAGCACATCAGCTATGGAGGCAGAGGACAGTTCGGCTGAGCCTAAATCACAGTATTGTACTGTCTCGCCTTGCATGCATGCGGTTGTAGCTGTACTGTTATATACCCACTTTTCTGGTAGATACTTTGCTATAAGCTCCTGATAACCATTTCATCCAGGCCATCTTAAAACCCATTCGGTACGGTAATATTATGACTGGTCTCGTTCTGTCAGGCCGGGTCTATTTCTCTAGCAGTACGATCTAGGACGGGGCTCTTGTTAACCAGTAAGGTAAATTATCATCGCAAATGCCGGGAACCTTGATAACTAGTGTCTTATTGTGACCGCAGCCAGGTTGTGAAACTAGTTTATTAGTTTAGAAAACAAAACAAAACAAAACAAAAAAAAAGAAACACTGGTTTGTAATTGAATCTGACACGTAGACCTATCTATTAAAAAAACACACAAAAAAATTGGTTTGTAATTGGGTCAGACACGTATCTATGAGTATTTTTTTTGTTTGATAGAAGCTGCATGGTGCAGTCCCAGACACTGACATTACGATGGACGAGGAACAACTAAACCTATTCGCGTCTACTGACAGCGGCTGCTGATTTCAATGGGTTTTCGGACGTGCCTAAGTCTTAAGTCGGGAGTGATTCAAAGTACTGCGGTATTTTCGCTTGTTAGGACTGTATGGCACTCAGCGGAAATCAAAATTTCTGGAAGGCATGAATCCACTTTGCTGCACCTTTCTGTGATGGACGCCCATTACAAGATTGCGGCCAGACTTGCGCATTGAAATCGTAACATAGCGCCTCTAGTTTACATAGCTCGTTGTGTCCTGTAGTATGTGAGGTCTCCCTGTGATGGATGGGAAAACTGTCTAGAGACTGTTTCTGGCTCTCTGTCACTACACACTGGAACGGGCACCAGCCCCTCTATGACCCTGTCCAAGAATATATGGGTTAAATCAGTGGTTCTCAACCCTGGTCCTGGGGGACCCCTGTGTATGCTGGTTTTCATTCCAACCACAACTGCAATTTCAGAATGTTAACAAGCTGTTAATTTTAATTAATTCAGTGCTTTTGGTGTTCAGAGAGGTAATTTACTATCTTAATCCACAGAATGCCAAACATAGCTTTGCAATGCCCCAAAGATGACCAATTTTGTATTTTTGTTACTGCATTATAGGCAAAATATAAATGCATGAGTAAACTAATTATTAAATAACAAATGAATGAGATTAATCGGCCAACTTAACAACAGGTAACTAGGTTAATTGTTGAATGTGCAGTAATCAGCTCCCCTCCACATACTTCAATTCAAAACAGGAGGATCTCATTATGATTTGCATTGTCATTCAATTCATTATCTTCCAGGTGGTTGGGATTGGTGGTCAGCTGTACTTACCAATTAATAACTTGCTGATTGACCTCAGTCTTTAATTTCATAAGTAATAGATAATTTACCTCTCTTCATGCATATTGAAATTAACCGTTTGAAATTTTAATCCAGTAAGTACTACATGCCCTGAGAGGATAGATTTTTCATGGCATGCAACGCTATTTCTGGCAAATGGGATTTAAGAGTTCAAGTGATCCCAAAGTATAAACTCCTCGTTTGGAAAATTATCAGCTCGTTAAAATTCTGAGATTGCCATCACGGTTGTAACAAAAATCAGCACACACAGGGGCCGCCAGGACCGAGGTTGAGAACCACTGGGTTAAATACTGAATGTATGGATCTGTTTTTGCAGGCAACATGTTTTCAAGCTTTAACTTTCAATGATATTACTTACTTGTGCTTGTGTCTGTCTTTCAGCGTATCTCGGCAAAAATGTGAGAATAAACCTTTGTCCGCTTGTGTTTGTGAGCTGTACTGCACAGAACCGAGCAGCAGACGCTTCAGTGGTGCAGTGAGGACGGCTGTCATTGCTTTCCTGTTTAGCCTGAGCGTGGCGTACCGTTGATACTTTCTGAAGAAAACTTCGGTCTCTTGCACAAAATGTTGTGTAAAACTAAATGGAAAATGTATTGGGTGATATAGGAAGGAGGATCGCCCTCAACAACAAAAATATTTCGCTTTGAGGAGTGACAGTCATTTTGCCTCCGTCCATCTCTTCCTTTCTTATAAGATACAGACCCAGTTCACTGGAGGCTCCTGAAGCCAAAAAAAGAATAAATGTGAACTTTCAGTTAGTTGCTGGAACCTTTCTAACTATATTTGTGTTCCTCTTGTCTCTGTTTTCCCAGGGGAGCCTTTTCAGTGGTGCGCAGATGTGTAAAACTGTGCACAGGCCAGGAGTACGCCGCCAAAATAATCAACACCAAAAAGCTTTCTGCGAGAGGTACGTTTGCGGTGGGTGTGGAGGTGTGAAATATGCTGGTGGTGGTGGGGGGGGATGTTAAATTGAGTCTCTAAGGGAACTCATCCTAATAACTCACAGTGGTCATAGGAAGTTGTTACACCTCTTGAGCTGCCAACATCTCTGAGATCCCCATTATCTTTCCTGTAATTGGAGTTCCTTCACAGGTACAGAGGTAGCCTTTAGACTTGCCCCCTGGAGACTGCGGGTCGGTGCTGCAGTAAAGCAGGCAGTTTCTTCTGCAGTAAGAGTCTTAAGTCTGCTAGGTGTTTATATTCTGCTGTAACTCTTTCCCAACTGGCCTACATGAGGACAAAATGGCTTAGGAAAAACTTCGCCTCTTTTTGATGTCGTTGGCTGTTCGTGTTCTGACAAAATATCACTCCATTCTGAAGAATATCCTCTAGAGTGCTCTTCAGGACTAATATTTGGGTCTGACTCTTCCTGAGAATCCATAACACATACTATTTTGATGTGACTGTCCATCAGTTTGATCAGTTTTTTTTTGAGTGATGATGAGCGAAAATGAAATGGGTCGCAGTGCATGCACAATGTTCACCATGAGCGAGCGATCATAAACAAGCGATTCTGGAAAATGACGTCACGTGCTTTGAGGAGTCGAACTGTTCCAATGATAGCCGAATATTTTGACAATTGGGCGTCATCGAAAAGAGCAGATTTTCAGCTTTCTTTTGATGTGTGACAGAAAGCAATCCGATGTACTGAGAAATGTGTACAGTTGCAGGTTTGATAACGTTTCTCACCAGTCATATCTGACCGGGCTTTGGCAGTGTTGTCAGGGAAGAGTTCAGAGAAGACTCCTGCGGATAAGTCAGAGTATGTATTTACCTTACAGTATTCAAAAGTGTATTTGTGTAAACGTTCACAGTTTAGCATGTTATGGTTCAGAGGTCATGTGCCGGCCCCTCTAGTCTTTTGCTCAAAAAATTACTTGCATTTGAATAATTGGGGACACTATTTAGATCAATCTCAACCCCTTGCGTTAATGTGTAAGATCTGGATTAACTGTCCCTTGTGCAGTCGGAGAGAGCGCACTAGCACAGTAGCGCTGACTGTGCCTAACCCATAAATCCCAGCCTTGGGAAGGAAAGGGTCAACCCACATGCAGCCGGACGGAAGGAGAGGTGAAATTACAGCATCAGGAACGGGAGCATTTCTACACCTCTTAAAGTTCTGAATCCATCTGCCCATCTGTCCATCATTCCCCTTTTCTCTCTCTCTCTCTCTCTCTCTCTCTCTCTCTCTCTCTCTCTCTCTCTCCATTTCCTCTCTCTCTCTCAATAACTGTGACTAGTGCTTGAGTCTTGCCTTGCTCTGGTCATAGCTACCTTTTGCATGCCTGTAACATACCCCCACCAACTGAGACCCAGCTTGTACAAAACCAAACATGACTGCTCTGCCCAAGTTAAGAAAGTGAGACCACTCATGTCCAATTCAGATATGCTCAAAGTTTTTATCAAATTCTGAGTTAGCCATAGCATTTCACGGTGTGAAACTAAAATTAAATGTTGCTTACACATTTTAGCATATGTTGGACGTATTTATTTACGGCAAAATGCTGCCGATTTCACATATCAAGAACAAATATTCAGAGATACTTGATCAGTTTGAATTTGAATCTTTGCTGAAGACTTTGATTAGTAGAATCAGGAGTGTTACTGCGTAGTCGGAGTGACAGCCTGTACCCACACCGGCCTTTTTGTGGATAAGATTGAGGACCACTGCACCTAGGCAGTCGGAAAAACACTGGAAAAAAAATCCGCATTCGGGCAGAGGAGTAAATTAGCATAATGCGGAAATTTCCATAAGCGTGTGCGAAAGGGTTGACCTCTGCTATTTGTTCTCTGTCAGATGTCATGAAGTGTAATTTCATGTAAATATACCTGGCATCGCGCTCGGCTCTGAAGTTCCTGGTATCTGTTCCTCCTCGCGCTGTGCGAAATATCCACCTTCCGTCACTTGTGAAATTGAGACCATTTATTACCCCCATATTTCGTGTTATAAAGACTAGTAATGCCGGGTTCTCAATGGTCTCTTAGTGACCTGTTCTGATGTGTGTTGGAGCGCGTGATAGGCGTTTGCTGAGCGGAGCTCTTTAAGTGGAGTATTACCTCACGGCAGCGGTGTAAGGGGATTAGTGGAATCCCTCTATTATCGCACCGACACCATTACAGGACCTGAGAAGGCCAAGGGCTAATGACAGATTGTGAAACCACATGTCTGTTTGTCCGTGCGCTTAAAAATGGCCTCTGATCTACTGAATAAGTCATAATTATGTTTTGGCAGACTCCTTCATCCAGAGCGATGTACTGCACAGGAGGTCTACAGCTCGAGACTTTTTAGAACTGCAGGGTTCGAACTAAATTTTACAAAATTTTGAGGAATTTTCTTGCAAAGTTTGGCCGCTTAGCGTACACTTAGGGAACTGGACCTTTGTCATTCTGATCTGAACCCAATTTAACAAATGAATTGAATACCCATACTTAATCATTAGATAGAACTATTTATTACCAATTATGTACAATAGTTCTGTGCAATTTTGACCAAAATGTCAGTTAGAACCCTGTAATTCTAAGGTCGCGAGCTACATAACAGCTGCACAGAATGGGTCACTCAAGGTAGCTTTCATATAATCTAGCGATGAACTCTGTCATGAGCAGAAAAACCTAGATGTTGAGTGATAGGGATGTACTTATTCTGTGTGTAGAGATGGTTAAAGAGGAGCTGCTGGTGGTTGGGATGTGAATTAATCAGAGGATTCTTGGCAGCCGTAGGTGCAAAGACAAGTTCCATTTGTCCTGTTCCTGTCCAGCACTCAGTACTTTTATTCTACTGACAATAAAACACCCTGGTCTTTTTTTCAGTCGTGAGTGTGATTTGTGCTGCTCAAGCAATGTGTTAGTTTCACTGATTATGACATGAAAACACATTATGCAACGTGAGGAATGGCTTGCATGTCATGCGCGCGAGTGTGTGTATGTCTCTTGTGATCTGGAAAAATCTAGTGAATTTATCAGTAGCAAGGATTCTCGCAACTGAACAAAAACCTTTGGATTCTAGACTTTTTCTAACCGGAAGAAATTCTAGAAACCTGATTTTGACAGTTCAAATAACACTAATAGCTACTGTATTAAGATTTTCACCACTCTTAATTACCACTAATGAGGGTCATACTCAGTTTCTCCCAAAAGTGACAAATGTACTAGGTTTTTCCTGATTACAGGAGATGTGTGTGTGACCGCGCGCGCGTGCGTCTGTGTGTGTTTGCATCCATATGTGTGGGTGTGCCTGCATACACATCAATTATGAAATTACATCGTGAGAGAGAAGGTCCCCGATTATCAAAATTACGCTCTTTCCTTGCTTTTTGAGGTATAATTTGAACCTCCCTCTAATCTCAGCATTATTCCTGCTGCACTGCTCCTTAGTCACGTTCTTGATTGACCCATTTTGATTCTATGCCCCTTTTGACATCACGAGGGGAGTCATTGGCACAGCACAGACCGATATAAACATGTATCTGTTTTGGTAGCGGTGATTCATTTCATACCACAGTAAGACAGCCAATCAGAGTGCAGTCTCACTTTCACTGACTCATCATCCTCAAAACAGAGCATTGTTACTGGGGGGAGAAAATGAGGACCTGGAGCCTGACAGGGAATGTCGAGTTTGTACAAGCTTCAAAACTATGTTTTGCAGAAACGGGATTGTCTTAAATTGTAAAAGAAGTATAATATGGGACGATTGAATTGTGCGTGTTGCTGCCACTTCGTGCTGTCAGTCTTCTTGCATCTCAGCGAGGTATTTTGGATATTTTAACCCACCATTGGCAGTTTTCTTTACGCCGCAAGAGCCTATTTTTCTCCACAAATTGTTGGAGAGTGAATGATCGAGTCACTGACTGAGTGAGTGACTGACTGACTGAGTGAAGGTTGCAAAGGTACGTCGTATCAGTGTGTACCAATATGGGCTTTGCAGCGGACTCTTATCTGACCCTGAGCTGGAGAGGGCGATGGCATTAGTTATTTATTGGGTACCAGTGTTCTGATAGTGGCCTTGTGTTAGTGCTGCTACATGCCCAGGCTTCAATCAGTTGGGACGCTATAGCTTGGAACTAGCTGTCACCTTCTTGGGCGGGCTTCTCCTGAGTGTGTTTGGAAGGAAAATACCGAGCTGACATTTTCTCAGACGCAGCCTTTACCTTCTGCTTTTGTCACTGGAGTATGGGAGCCATATTTTGCTAGCACACTCGAGCAGTTTTATGCTTTAATGATGGAGGAGCGGAGCTTATTTTTGGATCCTTAAACATTCTCCTGGAAATTACTGCAGAATATTAGCATGGATATTGCAAGCAGAAAATGTCTTTATAGTTTATTGTATGCGGCACCATTTTTTCACTGTGTGAAATTGCTTTTTGACACATTTGCTCGAGATTTGATTCTCCAAGAACGAAAATGAGGCGGATTTTTGGGAACATGGCGAAGTGGATAACCTCGCACAGCAGAAAGGTCATGGGTTCGAATCAGGCCAGAGACCTCTCCGTGTGGAGCTCGCATGTTCTCCTCATGTTCGCGAGGGTTTGCTCCGAGTTCTCTGGTTTCCGCTCACAGTCCCAAGACACGCATGTTGGGTTAATTGGAGGCTCCGTATTGGTCATAGGTGCAGTATGAGTGCATGAGGGAATGGTGTGGGTGCTCTGTGATTGACTGGCTCACTGGCTAGGGTGTGTTCCTGCCTTTCACCCACTGCGTGCTGGGATAGGCTCCAGCCTCCCATGTGACCCTGCTCAGTAATAAACTGGTGAGGTAATGTGTGGGGCCGCTCCAGCAGATACCTGTACTTCCTCAACTTTGCCACCCGCTGATCCTCAAAGTTTTCCAATTTTTCCCGCTCATTTGCGTATTTGGAAAATTTCAAATGTGCGCCTGGCGTTCAGGTGAAAGCCTGCTGCCTGGTGGGACCCTTGCGGAGGAGCTTGTGTGCTGGTGCTGCATCTCTTTGGCTGTGAGCACCCTCTTGACCCTTGCAGTGCATTTAGCATAAAGGAAAGTTTAACTCTTGTAATATGTGGAGCAGCAGAGCCTTCCCTGTGCGTTACACGCCTGCATGGAAGCGCATTCACAAGACCTTCACTGTGGCACAGTGGTTAGCCCTGCTCCCTTGCAATAAGGAGGTTCAGAGTTCGAGTCGCGATGGACCAGGGCCTCCTTGAGTGGAGTTTGCATGTTCTCCAAATGTCCAAATGTTCGGGTGGGATTCCTCTGGATACTCCAGTTTCCCCCGCCCAGAAAAACTTGCGTTTTATTGACACTCCTACCGGTGCCCCTGACCAAGGCTCTGGCTTTAGAACTGGAGTTGGTCCCAGGCGCTGCTCTGTGGCTGCCCACTGCTCCTAACTATGGGATTAGTTAAATACAGAGGACAAATTACCCCACGGGGTTCAATAAAGTATATTAAAACAAGTTCCATTCTCTCTCTTGTTTAGGAAAAGGCCTGATGCTCCAACCCTTCTCCCCCCACAACCCTCTCTCATACTCCATCCATTATCTAAATCACTTCTTCCTCACTAGGGTCGCGGGCGAGCTGGAGTTTATCCCTGCCGACTATGGGTGAAAGGCAGGGACACACCCTGTCCATCGCAGGCCTCGAACACTATTCACTCACAGGCTTATCCCTGTGGGCAATTTAGAGCCTCCGATTAGCCTGACATGCATGTCTCTGGACTGTGGGAGGACACCGGAATATCCTGAGAAAACCCATGCGAACACAGGAGAACATGAAAACTCCACACAGAAAGGCCTCAGGCCAAATTCGAACCTGTGGCCCTCTTGCTGTGAGGCAGCGCTGCTTCTTACTGGGGCATAAAAATTCAGTTGCTTGAATAATGAAGGACAATATATGGATCAGAATCAACCCTTGTCATTATGCTCTCGATCTACACTCCCCTCTGCAGTCAGTGAGGGAGTGCTAGCATGCTAGCGCTGACTGCGTCTAACCCATCAATCTCAGCCTTGGGAGGGAAAGGGTAAACCCGCACACAGTGGGAGGGCAGGGAGGATTTACAGTGTGGGCATCAGGAACGACATCATTAATACACCCCTTATCGCCCCGTATCCTTCCGTCCCCGTCCTCCTCTTTTCATCTCCCTCTCCTCTCTCCTCCGGCGGTAGCCGTGACTCACTCGACCGTCTTGCCTCGTTCCGTCCGCCCCTCGGTGCCCCCTCGCCCCTCGCTGTGCGCACAGGGGCATGTACTTTGGGGTCCCGGCCCAGCAGTCGTGCAGCCCTGGGTATTTTTTTCTCACCCCAGTGAGCATGTAACTCGCTCTCCCTACCCCCTCAGGCTCACCCCCCCACGCCCCTCCCTCTGTTTTGTAGCATCGCCAAGAGCTTTAATGACCGCATCTTTGGTCGCGCAGATGAATTAGGTCAGGCGGCCGTACTACTGCACGAGCGCCTTCTGAATCTAATGGTGTTGCTGGGGGACTCGGTGCAATGTCGGATCTGCCGAGGGCAGGGTTGCCCAACCCTGTACCAGGGTATCTACCATACAGTTTTCGCTTCAGCCGAAGCTCTACTGTGCTGAAGATTTTCGCTGCAAGCTCAGGCATGCCCAACCACTGTTTTTGGAGAGCTGCCGTCCTGTCTGTTTTCACTCTGACCCTCTCAAAAAGCCTCATTCAACACCTGTGTACGGATCATTTGGTAGAGACTGAGCTGCTAATAAGTCTCATATTCTACCCTAGGGTTGAAATGAAAAGCTACATGGAAAGGAGAATCAGATTCTATTTAGTTCAAGTTCAAACACAATCTTTACCTGTTGAATGAGGTGTGCTTTCTTAGGGTTGGAGTGAAAATATGCATCGGACGATAGGTCTCCTGGAACAGGTTAGACAGCCTTGTATAAGACAGGACCACAAAGAACAGCAGCTGTGCATTGGTTCCGAAGTATGAGAAACATCCATCCATCCATGTATTATCTAACTGGCTTATTTCTCATCAGGGCGACTGAGGGATGGAAGTGTATTGCTGTATGGCTCATTCCATACTAAACTGTACAAATGTGTAACAATGGTGATGAAAATTCAAATAAGCCTTTTCCAATTCTGCAACCACCGACGTCGCCATCTGCTGGCCATTAAATGGAATTCAAATTCCGCATTGGTCTCACTTTTTAGACCCGGGTGCTGCGTACATCTTTTTATACAGTCTATGGTGATGGGGCACAGATTGTTTATGTTTTTATGGGCGTAACACAATATTAGGACACGGAAAAATTTTCATTATTTTTAAAAGCATGGTATATATGATTGTATGACGCCTTGTGAAATTTTGAGGCTGGAAGTGAGTACCTTATTTTGCCGTGGTCATCTTTACGCTATTTGCATACATTATGCAAATTAACCCCTCAGGAATGGACGTAACGCATGAGGACGCGACTGGTTATGCCCACGACGGTCATTTCAAATTGCATTTCTGATCAGACGAGTCCCGATAATTTAGTGCAGACAATTGAAACTGTTATTATGGGTATTTCTCTGCAATATTTCATTTCATTTTCTTTCGAAGTATCAACAGACATGTCATGAGCATTTCATGAAGTTGACTGCCAAATTTTGTAACAAAATATGTCCTTCACAATGCCTTGTGTGTTTATTTGTGCGTTTATTTATTTTTTAAACAGGGACAGTGCATATTGATGGACATTTTTTTTTTCAAAAAGAAAAGAAAAAATGTAAATATGCAAGTTTATAGCCAAAGGCTAATTTCCATCTTTAGTCCCTATGGCAGGTTGTAGTCAACAATAAAAAATGGAAACACAGAGCAGAATCAATAAGGAAAAAGAAAATATAAAATAGCATACACCACTGAGACTAGACCACAATCATAAAACATATCAATATAACAGGATAAGACAAAAGTTAGGGAATAAATAGCAAGAGTGCATGGCCAAAGAGCCGAAAGTTAAAGTGCTAGAGTGCATAGTCAAAGTGCCGAGTGCTAAAGTGCTAAGTGCAAAAATGCTAAGATATCAATATATTGCACATTTTTCAGTTCTCCATTGCACATTGCCACATTGCTCAAGATTGTATTGCACGATGCCCAAACATACACTGCACTTGCAAAAGTGTAAAAATTATTGTACAGTGATATACCGTAGATTATGTAACATTAATACCGAAAGTGCCATACATAAAATGCGCTTATGTGTGCATCGTAGATGTACTAACAATAGTCTGGACACCCCTTTCCCATGTATACCAGATCTATTCATGATCACAGGCTTGGCTCTCGCCTAGCCATGATTTTAACTGCTTCCTAAACGCTTCCAGGCTTGAACACTCCCTTCTTGCAGATGGCAAACTGTTCCAGAGAGCACAGCCTTGGCTGACATCAGCACACCACTTTTTCTGCTGTGTTGTTGGACCGATGACTCTGATTGTTTCTTATGTATATCTTCAATCCGGGAGTGAATAAATATGAACAATGCAAATCATTTAATTCTCCTAGAAAAAAATTACTGACCAGTCTTTCACAACACAGTGAATTGTACAGTTTAGTATGGAGTGACCCATATATGAATTGTCAGACTGTCTAGGGTGTGTTCTTAGCCATTGTAAGCTGGGGTGGTCTAAGCCCTGACCGAAGAGGAGGGATTAGATAATGGACATATGGTTGAATGGATAAAGATGAGTGATTTCAGTAAATGTGGACAAAAACCAGATAGAGGAACGTTGCAGGACCCTCAGTATTGTTTTATTACTTCATTAGTTCATATTACGGGTTCAATTCTCATTGGAGGGCATTATTGTAAGTGTACCAGAGTCAGTTCAGGTGGCTTTTTTCATTTCCTCGTGAGCTGTTTGGGTTATATCTTGGGTCAGATGTTTGGGATAGATCTTTGGTCAGATTTTTGGGATAGATATTGGGTCAGATGTTTGGGTAAAAATCTTGGATCAGATGTTTGGGATGGATATGGGGTGAGATATTTGGGTTATTTCTTGGATCAGATGCTTAAGTTACATTTGGGTCAGATGTTTGGGTTATATCTTAGGTCAGATGTTGAGGTTAGATCTTGGGTCAGATGTTTAGGTTAGATATTAGGTCAATGTTTGGGTTAGATCTTGGGTCAGATGTTTAGGTTAGATCTTAGGTCAGTGTTTGGGTTAGATCTTGGGTCAGATGTTTAGGTTAGATCTTAGGTCAATGTTTTGGTTAGATCTCTGGGATAAATGTTTAGATTACATTTCAGAGTTAGATGTTTGGGTTAGATCTCTGGGTCAGATGTTTGGGTTAGATCTCTGGGTCAAATGTTTGGGTAAGATCTCAGGGTCAGATGTTTGGGTTAGATCTCCGGGTCAGATGTTTGGGTTAGATCTCCGGGTCAGATGTTTGGGTTAGATCCCCGGGTCAGATGTTTGGGTTAGATCTCCGGGTCAGATGGGTTAGATCGCCGGGTCAGATGTTTGAGTCACAGGTTCGATGAGATGTTTGGGTTAAGTCTTGGGTCAGGTATTTAGGGTAAATCTTGGGTCAAATGTTTTTTAGCGGGAGTAACGGGTGCACGTAACTCCACTCTAACACTGGCACAGCACCCATACTCTGCACTCCATTTTACACAGTTTATAAAACCACTATTTTGCATTAAATCACAGCAGGAGTATTCATGTAGATGTAATGGAGCATGTATTTCAGATTTTGTGGTGATCAAATCAATCTATTAGCAAACCTTGTACATTATCATACTCCCTGTGGTCACATAGACGGACTGAACCCTCATTTATAGAGGTGCAGAGATCACAAAATGTAATTAGAAAGATAATAAAGGAGAAAAAAAAAACTACAATAATGATGAAATCATTTTATAAGAGGAGCAATTTCAGGTGTATTGTTAGAAAAAGTTCCCCTAACATGAATAGATTCACAAGAAGCATAATTACTGTCCTTGTTTGTTGTGCTTTGGTGTCAGGCCTTATCATGTTTGGAAATTGTCTGCAAGCATAAGTGTGCTGTGTAAGAGAGTATGTTGCTAAGGGAGAGTAGTAATGGTCAATAATTGAAGGGCTGCATAAATTGCACTGATTCTAGTTCCTGTCAGTGCTGTATTCTTTTGAGTCTTGTGAAAACAAATGCGAACAGACGTAGCTACAACGATTAGCCAGAACATTATGACCAACCAAAGATAAAGCAAATGAGATTGATTTTATTGGAACAGCAGTGCATGCCGTGGTTGGCGAACAGAACTCGTATGATAAGTAGCTGGTTTTCATAGGCAATCTGTTGGATGCTGGAGTGTTGGAACCTATTTGAGTTTGACAAGGGCCAAATCGTTATGGCCTGATGAGTAGGTCAGCGCATTTCCAAAGGGCCACGGCTTGTGTGGTGCTCCAGGTCAGCAGTGGTGACTACCTCCTACCTGTGGTCAGAGAGGGGACAAACCGCCACCCAGGGACAGGGCCATGGGTATCGAAGTTCATATTAATGCAAAGGCAAGGAAGACAACACTGTCTGGTCCAAATCCACAGAAGGGCTACTGTGGCATAAGTCACAGAAAATTTTACAATGGTTGTGTGAGGAATGTGTCAGTAGTACACACAGTACATGGCAAGATCTTATGTATGGTGCTTTATTTTTTCCATACTGAGAGTTGTCACAGTGAGGGAGACCAGGCTTTGTACAGTGCTAGTTACTATACAGTCCCTTAGCATTCAAAATGTTAGCTACACTTTAGTGATAGCTCGAGCATACTTGGACTCAAAGGCCAGTGCTCTTCACCAAGTTTTTATATTATATTATTGAATTGGAATACACACCTGTACATGCTGGAATGAGAAGGTTGTTCTTGACCTATGTATAGGACATTGGAACTCAACATTCTCTCTCAGTGTCACTATGGAAGATTTGGGGTTGTGCTGGGCTGACTGCGAGCTTTAGTGCCATCGCAATGGAAATATTAATGAGCTCACCTTGAGCCACGGGCAGTTTTTACAGCAAAATGGCACCTGCGTTCTGTGAACGGTGTAGTGGAAGAGGAGGAGACGAAAAAATTAGCTTATACCGTCTATTGGACGCTTCGATGTTCATAAGTACGAATTAAGTGACGCATTATGTGAACTGCGGTTTAATTGACCTACATTTTGTAACGGTTCCAGTGACCTTCTGGATGTGCTTTTGTACAATCGCTGTGGATAAAAGTGACTGCCTAATAAATGTCATGTAATATCACGTAACGTCGGCCAGGGAGAGGAAGGAGGGGGTTGGCGTTCTGCTGGGCTTAAAACTAAAAGCACAGCCTCGCTGTGACATTTGCACTACCAGCGGTTGCATATTTTTCCGTCTCTTGTGGGGCAAGTGAAGGCTCTCTTCTTTTAATCTCAGTCCTCCTTCACTGTTCAATCAGGCGATCGCTGTTGGACGCGACGACGTCATATTGATGGGTCTCTGTCAAATTAGCCACTGGCACAGAGCAGCTCAGTTACACAGGTCAAAATTAAAACTCGCGGCAAGTCGTAATCCTTGTTCTGTTCTGTAAAAGCGTTTAAAACTGGCTTGTGTCAGTTCACTCCCCTCTCATCCAGATATAGCGTCTAGTTTGTTGGTATTGAGACTGGTGTTCTGTGCGCGGAGCAGCAATGATGAGATTGACGTGGTAAACCGAGGCATTTGTCTCTTTGACTGGGACACCTTATTGCCTAAGACATGATTGTCATTAAATGGTCATCCCAGAAAGGATGTTAGTATGGACAATCCTCTGAACGCACCATTTTTTGCACGTCATCAGACGGAAGAGTCTCTTGGCGAATAAAAATTTGATTTACTTACAAAAATGAAAATTTCCTCTCCGTACTACCCAAATCTAGTTGGTCTATTATTCGTCTCTCAGCACTGCATGGAACCTCCATCCTGTCCTGGGAGGTCATCTGATGGTGATTTTCATTTGAAACTGAATTTGGCACTCCTGAGTCTATTGATTGGCCGCTCAATTTGTCTGCCTTTTCTCCTTGATGAGTGAATTGTGCTTTGTTGGAGTTGGTATAGATGGTGCATCTCCAGGAACGGGGCAGGGCTGGCCTTAGTCAGCACATATGTGCATCTGTGTGTGCGTCTGGTTGTGTGTGATGGCGAGAGAGAGAGCCTAGTTTCTGGCCACTTGGGGACTGTGTGTTACAGGATATTTCCCGGCTTATTCAGTGAGTATCTCAACCCCCCCTCCACCCCCACTGTGTCACTCTTGCATTTTGCATGAGTCAGTATCACGGATATGAGCTCTGAGAAATCACTTTATATTCTGGTGTATTAGCAGAAAATGTGCTCTTGCAATGGGTGGCACTGGTGCCCCTCAGCGAGTAGGTGGTGGGTTCGAATCAGGCCTGTGGTCTTCCTTTGTGGAATTTGCATGTTCTCCCGTGTGTCTGTGTGAGTGTCGAACAGGTGTTTCGATTTCCTTCCTCAGTTCAAAGACGTGCGTGCTGGATTCACAGAAGACTCTGTTGTATAAGACACATTCCAAAGACTTGCATTTTGGGTTTAGTAGAGACTCCGCTAACTTAGCCTCGCCATTGAATTCTGAAACAGGCTTGTGGATGAAGGAAGCATTCCTCTCCTCCCCTTCCTGCTCCTCCTATAACTGTACCTGGCCTCTCCCGTGATCTCCTTCCATTGCCAGTGACACAATAAACATTTAAAATGTATTCCCAAATTTTCTTTTACATGTCTTGGACAAGAAAATTGTCATTAATCACTTCCATTTATCCATCCATCCATTCTCTATACCGCTTTTTCCTCACTACGGTCATGGAGGAGCTGGAGCCTATCCCAGCTGACTATGGGTAAAAGGCAAGAAATCCAGACAGCTTGCCAATCCATCGCAGGGCTAATCACTTCCTCCATCTAAAATAGTGCTATATTGACTTGTCTTACTATAATTCGAGTGCTGTATGGATCACTAAAGGCTGTACAAACTTGTCTTACTTTTGTTCAGAAGTTTTTACAAACTTTTCTATAGACCAACAGCCTGGTAGCTTAGAATGCTGCTCTTGATTTAACTGCTGCCTCAGTTTTGTTCTTGCGAACGACTTAAGCGCAGAATCACAAGATGAATTTTTTTTGTTCTTTTAAGCTGTTATTTTGTTGTGCCGTACATGTAAAACACGGAATTAGCAGCGGTTTAAGTATTTTACTCACAGGACATGAAATCCTTCAGCCGACAGAAACATAAGGGAAGGGAAAGTTCCTTACCTTACTTGTTTCGTTGTGCCGGCAGACCTAGCTCTCTGAAGCCGGGACATGAAGGCCTTCCCAGCTGGGCTATCCTGCCGACTATGCCAAATTGTCATGGAATTGAATGATTAACCCAATAGTGTTTTATCAAGTGTACTTTGGTTGTCAAATTTTTCGAATTCCGGGGAAATAACGGAGCAAAACTTACAAACAAAAAGACTGCCCATGTTTGTGGCCACCTGGTACGAGAAAAAAGATCCTAGGATGGACACTTGCAAATTCATGCCAGAAAAAAAGTGTGATGTTCTTTACAGCGCAGAGTTCATATTGATTAGATAAGGAAGAGTGAATGGCGAGGGAAACCAATCAATGACCTACAGGGGGTTTTAGAGGTAAATTCAAATGATAACAAGGGAAGGGTTTGTAGGGTATAAATACAAAAGAATGCAGAATGGGAAGCGAGGAATGCTTCCTTCCTTCACAGTGTTCTGCTCCCTGCCAGCATAACTACCAGTGTTACCAGATAAAATGTACTGGCATTTAGCTCATGGTTGGTTTTATATGCTACCTCAGTTAAGTCTGTAAATATCCCATCTCCTGTTCCTCTGGAGCTAAGGTCTGTTGAATCGGGTGTGTTTTCTTCTGACAGACGAAGTGGACTGGCAGTATTCTTTCAGTTAACCTCTAACTATCATTCATTTTCTCCCTCTCTCTCTTTCTCTCTCCAGATCATCAGAAACTCGAACGTGAAGCCCGCATCTGTCGCCTGCTCAAGCACTCCAATATCGGTGAGTCTCTCTGCGTTGCTGTGGTATGACCTTATCTCCGCCGAAGCTTCCTGTAGCACGAAACCAGAGACCTGAGCTTCTGCAGAGGTCATTCAGAAGAGCTCGGGCTTCAAGCTGGTATTGGGGCTCTTGGCGCTGAGTTGACATGGACAGCTGTTGGGAGAGGGTTTTATATGGAGATTTAAGCAAAGGAATCCAGTAATGACTCAGCATTTTATTCTGTAAAATGAACAAGTGCTCATCTCCATGTGAACCCTGAGGTAGGGGAAACGGGGTCCTTGGCAGGTTTACTGGTATATCACCATAGTTACTCAACAAAATGTTTCTAATGTTTAATTTGCCGGAAATAGCATTTGTGAATGCCAGTGTGGTCGGTCTTAAAAGAAATCTAAACACGTATCGCAAAATTTATTTATTTTAATGTAGTGTTTTATTTGACGAGGTTATAGCACATAAACCCATAGAGCGCTACGTACAAGTAGTGTTGCTCAATGATGTAAGATATCAAATTCAAAGCTGTTGAAAATCTATCCCGAAGCGGAGCTCTTTTAAACAAGTAGCCACATGATTTTTTTTCACACGGTTTTCAACAGCACAAGATAATTTCATTTATAATTTTTTGAAAATTTATTTCAGTGC
The DNA here is from genome assembly GCA_029692085.1 of Gymnothorax javanicus. Taxonomy (NCBI): domain Eukaryota; kingdom Metazoa; phylum Chordata; class Actinopteri; order Anguilliformes; family Muraenidae; genus Gymnothorax; species Gymnothorax javanicus. The sequence continues at coordinate 83,658,119 of CM056194.1, read as the reverse complement.
TCGAAGGGTTAATGAACTTTTCAGTGAATGTGCCATAGCCAGTTATCCTTCAGTTATCCTTTTTAATAAATTGCTAATTGGATGAAATTGAACAAACCCTCTTGATTCTGTAATAGAAACATGCATATTAATGCGGACATAATGAGGCCCTTATGGGCACTTTTGTAGAATAAGTTCCCTCTCCGACACCTGTTCATGCTGAAGGACGCATCGCGTGCAGTCATTTTGACGGATAAGTCCCTGGGAAGAAAATGGCTGCTTTCACACCCCGGTCCCCTGGACACGAACACACTGGGCTCACTCCAGCGTTTCTGTCCTTCCTCGCGCCTGACCCTGAAATCGATCGAGGTCCTCCATCTTGAAGGAGAGTGCGGGGGTCTCGTTTATTAACTATGCGTAGGCACAGAAATGATATGTGCGCCAGTATCTTTGCGGATTAGGGATTTATAAGAACAAACTTGAATTGAAAAACACGCTAAATTAATAAGATTATGCGCATATGAAAATATGAAAAATTCCAAGTTAATCCTGATTAATTGCATTCAAAAATGCACACTGTTTAGCTTGCCTCTGGTTTTATAAATTAGGATATTTTTTAATTTATGCAGTCTCTCTTGTTTTGAGTGGATGCACTATTTAGATATGAAATCCACGCAAATCTTTATAGGTTAGGCACCTGATCAGTAAATGAGTCGGGGGTGGGGGGGAAGGAAGAGGTGGCGCTCCCGAGGATATCATGAGCAGGGAGAGATGAGATTGTGCTTTGTGGAATTCTTTTCCGGAATGCGCGATGTAGGAAAGTTCGAGATTTGAATCTGCTGCAATCCGTCTGCCGCACCTGTAACAGTGATTTTTCTTCGAACTGATGTTTGATGGGCCAAGGACGCTCCCTATCACTAATATGGGGTTCTTCAACAACACCCCCCCATCTCCACATCCTTTTGTCCGTTTTGCCCTCCACCTCCGGGAAACGCGGAGTTTGGGATATAGTATTCAGCTCCGTCTGTCCGCCTGTTTGTCTGTTTGTCTGTTTCTTCGATTGTAACGTACCATTGGTGTTAGCGCGATATCTCAAGAACCAGTGGACCGATTTTGCTCATATATTCCACCAACATGTACTTGGGGGGTCATGCGATACCAGTCTATTTTGGTGACCTTGAGGTCATTTTCAAGGTCACAGGGCAATTACATAGATCTTGCCTTTGTAAACCTTGTTTACGCAATATCTCAAGAACCAGTTGACCAATTTTGCTCATATTTAGCACAGACATGTACATGCGGCGGGGGACACAGTCACGTTAGTGACGGTTACGTGTCGGTTACGTGTTTTCCTCGCCTCCCCAGTGGGTAGATGATAGAGCGAGGAAAGGAAGTAAGCACAGTTGTGAAAGATAAGGGAGCGGAATGAGTCCACAGATAGAGCTGAGGAGGGAGTGACGACCTTCAGATTCCCTCTTTTAAACCTCTCCAGTCATTCGGAGTCGCACAGTAGCCGTGTGGGGAAAAAGCCCTCGGGTTAACTGGGCTCATTCTGTTCCCCACAGATCCCAAAACGTTGGCAAATGGAAAATGCAAATAAAATTGATAAGTGGCGATGTGAAAAGTCTATTCGCCTTCTACTGTATTGAAAACATTACTACCCATTATTACATGTCTTTTAACCCTAAGAGCGCTGAATACAAATAGTGTTGCTCAATGATGTAAGGTATGAAAATCAAAGCTGTTGAAAACCTATCATGTGGCGACTTGTTTAAAAGAGCTCCCCAGGGAGCTCTTTTAAACAAGTCGCCACTTGATAGGTTTTCAACAGCGCAAGACAATTTAGTTTATAATTTTTTGAAAATTTATTTCGGCACTCTAAGGTTTAATCAAACTCGTGAAGTGTTTGGGCACTGAAGACACCAGGTGGTCAAGTCAAGCTGCCATTATGCAGGTCTTGAGCTGCTCAAATGCACAGGCTACCTTCTTCACCATATATTTCGCTTTACGAGGCGCCATACATTCTTAATCACAGACGAGGACTGCAGGCAGGGGTTGTGTAAAATACAAAGCGGTGCGCACTTATTCCTTATTTGCACTCGGCAAACCTCGGCAGATTCGTTCCTCATCAAACCTTGGATGTGTGACTCGCGAAAGCCATTAGCGAGAACTTTTTTTTCTGGATAAACATGGCAGCGTCCAGTGGCAGCAGCGATGGGTTCGATGTCAAATTGGTGAAAATATCGTGTTGCCTCTTGTGTCAAGACACGAAGAAGCGTCGCCACACATAGATTTTGATTAGGTCAGTTTTGCCTCCATTTTTAAGTGGCGATGTAGTGCGCGGATTTTGACAACTGTGTAAATCGGTCTTCTGGCAAAGAAATGTCCAGCAGAGCAACATATTGACTTTCTGTCACACATCCGAAGCTTGATGAAGAGTAGCGGAATCTGCCAAGAAGTTTCGAGTGTCTTATTTGTTGGAAACAATGACCCCTAACTGTGTGAGTGTGGACAGGCAGTTACCCTGCAATCCTACAGGTAATTTGCACTCTGGCTTTGGTAGTGCAGATATCCTGCCAGAGCTCGAAATTGCGATCCTTTTGGTCGCATATGCGACCAAAATTAACACTGTGCGACCCAGTGACGTGCGGTCAGAGGTTAGTTTGGTGAGGCAGAATCCTCCCCTTTTCTTGATTAGCAATCAGACGATTAACTAGTTTAGTAAGACTATTCGGCAGAATGACGGGCCAGTTTAAGTTTCTGCAGTGTTATTACTCAGTACATCGAACCTGAAATGCTCACGAAACTGCAGATTTGCGAGTACTTTCTTACAGGAAGCCAGAGACGTGCGGTGAGGTGAGGCAGTGACCCAAACTTTTATCACAGGATTTTGTGAACCTGTTCCCTCGTACTATTCCTGATTGACAATCAAAACAATTAAGACCAAGCCTATAGGAAGCCCGTATACTGATAGAGGAGATAATGACAAAAAGATTCATTCACGTATACGCTTCAATTCGAGACTGCAAGGATGGAAATATGAATTATCAATTAGGAAAAATTCTCGGCTCTCGGTAATTCTGTATACCGTTAAAACATTTTGTTAATCGGATTATGAAAGAAGACTGAAAATAAACGCCCGCTTTTTGTTTGGGTGTAAAAGCGCATATTTAAAGGAGAATACATTGTATAATATATAAGCATTGAACTCTGCATAAGTCAGACTGTTTTAATATTTGTTGATGTTGTTGCTTCAGCTTCCTGTAAGCAAGTACGCGCAAATCTGCTGTCTAGTGAGCATTTCAGGTTCGATATACTGAGTAATAACGCCGCGGAAACTTGAACTGGCCCCTCATTCTGCCGAATAGTCTTACTAAACTAGTTAATCGTCTGATTGCTAATCAAGCAAAGGGGAGGATTCTGCCTCACCAAACTAACCTCTGACCGCACGTCACTGGGTCGCACAGTGTTAATTTTGGTCGCATATGCGACCAAAACGGTTGCAATTTCGAGCCCTGCCTGCTAACTCTGTGCTCCTGTCTCATTAAATTCCCCTCTTTGTGGTGTGGTCGGTGGGTGCAGGTAGACCTGGCCTGTGCCGGTGCCTGCCTGTCCTAGCGGGTGCGAGAGGCTCCAGAAAGTTCCGCCGCCGCGGTTTCCAACATTGTTCTCGGCGGTGCGCGGGGGCGAGCCGAGCCACTCGCCGGGGGAGGACATGCGTGATGGCGACGTTGCCATGGCGACGCGCGGAGAAGTCGAGACCTGGCACGCCACCCTCTGCATAATACACCGGCATTATTTGGGTCCTTTTCAGGTTTATTGGACAGGAGAGAATGTAGAGAGGAGCAGATGAATTGGGGAGGGGGGAGAGTGAGTTAGATATGCGACAAAGCGCAAGTTATCGGACTCAAACCGCTGTAGGTTGTTAGGACGCGGATGGTGCTCCACCAACTACGCCAGCAAGACAACCCCCCCCAACCCCTACCGTGTGCCGGGCAGACAAAGCGGCCAAAAATTCTGGATACAGCTGCTCCAACCACCGGAGGATTGGGTAACCGATTTGTGAGACGTGTTTGAGTCTCTGCTGATGCGGCGAGGTGAAGCTTCTGTAAAGGCTGTCGATGGGCCACTTCAGTTCCTATCCCACAATGCTTTGTGCTGGCAGGCATGGGCGATCACCTGAGCTCACCTTCGCTGCAGCGGCAGTTGCTTCCACAGAGCCCAACGCGCTCTAAACTTCAAGAAGTGCCGCAATCATAATGTCAACGTCTCATACGGGGGTCGTTTGTGTTGTGTGGCTAGTCGAGCGCAGTCTGCAGTCCAGTTAAGAGCTGCGACATCGACGGTTTGAATCTCACCCCTGGCCCTTTGTGACGCGTCTCTCTCTCCCTCTCATTTCCTGTCCTTCACGGCTTTCCGTATCGCCATGTCCAATAACGCCAAAAAGGTCCTTAAAAAATTCTCACCGGCGCTTTAGGAAGCGGCTGCCATGCCTGCTCTGAACTTCACGGCTTGTCGCCATGGCAACGTCGCCGTCCCGCACATCCCTTCCCCAGCGAGCGGCTTGGCGCAGCCCCCGCATGCCGGCGCCGATGCTGGAGCCGGTGGCGGCAGCGGAACTTTCCGGAACATCTCGCGCGCGTTTGAACGGGGTCACCGCCACACCAGCACAGGCCCAGTATTACCTCCGCCGAGTTGTTGTAGGCGACCCACTTTCCTCACGGCGACCTTCCAGAGCTTCCAATATCACCGGCTTTGCCCTTTACAAAAGTCGAGCGGTGATTTGTCTTAAAATATACATGCAGAGGATGCGCCAGGCTGTTAACCCTTAGAGCGCTATATGCAGCTAGTGTTGCTCAGTGATGTAAGATAGCAAAATCAAAGCTGTTGAAAACCTATCATGTGACGACTTGTTTAAAAGAGCTCCTGCGCAGGGAGCTCTTTTAAACAAGTCGCCACATGATAGGTTTTCAACAGCACAAGATAATTAAATTTATATATAATATATATATATATATATATAATATAACCCCCTCCATACGTCTATCATGATCTTCTGTTTCCTGTCTGTTGTCTGGGCCCTTATGTAATAATCTATCCATTTCTAGTTGCTTGTTAATTGTGATCAGTCCTTAGTTCTTTAGTTGGTTCTTGTTGGTATCACTTGGCTCTTGTTGACTTGACTTCTAACTACAGTTCAATCTGTAATTTGATTTGGTGTCCTTGACTGTGCTGGTAGATGCGTTTTATGAATCGTTTGTCACCTGACCTATGTTGTTTACCTGTTCCGGAGTTGTTTTGCGTGTAGTTACTGTATGGCACTTTGAGTAAGATTGTCTGCCATATAAATGTAATGGATCAGCTGAAAGAGGTGTGGTTTAAACAGCAAGAATTTGTGGACTCTAAGTGCTTCTTTCCTCCGTAGCGGCCATATCTTTCGTCGTGTGTGTGTGTGTTTGTCTGTGTTTGCATGTGTTTATGAGCAGGTGTCTTTGTCCCTGTTTGGAGGAATGTGTATTTATGTTTGTCTGTTCATGTGTGTTGGAGTCAGTTGCTGTGTCTGAGCGTGTTGAAGTGCCTGTGAGGGTGTTTGTGCGTGTGTGTTTGCGTGTCTGAGTGCCCGAGAGTGTGTATGTGTGCATGTGCCCGAGTACTACTGAGTGTGTACAAGTGTGTGGGTGGGATCATTTCAATTTCTGCCTGAGTGCTCAATAAGTGAACTCTCTCTCTCTCTCTCTCGCTCTCTCTCTTTCTCTCTCTCGCTCTGTCTCTCTCTCTCTCTTACTCTCTCTCTCCCTCTCTCCCAGTTCGTCTCCATGACAGCATATCAGAGGAAGGATTCCACTATCTCCTCTTTGACCTGTAAGTGCCTGTTCTCTGAATGTTCCCTGAATGTTCTCTGAATATTCTCTCTTGGCTGCGGTTTCTCTGATCTCCGGTCTTACCGCACCTCCCTTGTTCTGAATCGTTCTCCCTCGCTCTCACTTTCTCTCTCTCTCTCCCTCTCTTTCTCTCTCTCTCTCTCTCTCTCTGGCTCTCCTTCTTTCGCTCCATCTCGCTCTCTCCTGCTCTCCCTCCTTCCTGCGGCTCGCCACTTCCGTTCGGGTCCCCCTTCATCTCCTCTTTATTCTCCGCAAGTTACTGGAGCGAGTGTGCTCCTCCTGTTTCTATGGCAACAAAACGGGGCTGAGACTATGGGAAACCCTACAGCAGTGGCAATCCCCTTTTACACAAACACACACACACACACACACACACGCACGTGCTCTATCCCATACACAGACACCCACAAGTACCATACTAACTTCTCTGTGGAACAGGTTATGTCTTTATACCTGTGCAAAACGGACAGTAATATCCACCGAACTGCCTCAGCCATTCTGCTACAGATACAGAGAATCATTCAGTTTCCTCTCTGAGCCCATTACTCCTTTAGAATTAGTTTGTTTCTACGTATAAAACCCCTGGTGTTTAGAGCCAAAATGGTGTCCTTTGCTGCTGGTAGTGTAGACGGAGCAGAATGTGGCAGGATGTGTTTGATATGAAACAGTGGGGCCCTGAGCCAGCGTGTGTGTCTCTGCTGTTTCCAGGGTGACCGGAGGAGAGCTGTTTGAAGACATCGTAGCCCGAGAATACTATAGTGAAGCAGACGCCAGGTGAGCACTGCAATCTGTCTCGCTCTCTCTCCTCCCATCCCTCTCTCCCTCTCTCTCCCTCTCTCTCCTCCCATCCCTCTCTCCCTCTCTCCTCCCTCCCTCCTTCCATCTCTCCTCCCTCTCTCCCTTCCATCCCTCTCTCCCTCCATCCCTCTCTCCCTCCCTCTCTCCTCCCATCCCTCTCTCCCTCTCTTTCCCTCTCTCCTCCCATCCCTCTCTCCCTCTCTCTCATCCCTTCCCTCTCTCCCTCCCTCTCATCCCTTCCCTCTCTCCCTCCCTCTTCTGTCTCTAATCCTGTCCCCCTCTCTTTCCATCTATTCCCCAATCACCCTCATTCTCTCTCTATTGTCCTCTTCTCACATCCCTCTCTCTGTTCTTCTCTCCTTCAGGCTTCTTTGCCCTCTTTATCCCACTTCTCCAGTTTTACTCCCTCTTTCATGCTCCATTCTTTTTCTCCCCCTCTCTCCTCGTCCTTCTTTTCTCTATCTCTCCTTTATTTCTCTTTCTCTACTCTTCCTTTGCCTCCCTTTATCTTCCTATCCTCCTCTCCTGTCCCTCTCTCTTCCTCCATTGCGCGGGGTTGTGGTATTTGAAAGTAGTCAGTGCAGAGTGGGGGGCCTGTAGTGTGGGGTCCCCGTAAGGACAGTGGTGTGTGAATCACAGCTGGGGACCCAGACAGGGTGCGAGGGCCTGACAGGAGCCTATATGAGGGGGGAACACTGGGTCTGCCAGAATGTACCCCGCTTTGGGAGTAGAAGTATCACAGGCTCGACTGCTTTCTCTCTCTCGGACAGAATCACTGATCTGATTCACTGCATTGACTTACATCACTTCCATTATAGACTCACATTTTATACAGTTGTGAAGCTGTGGCTTTCATTCAATGTGACTAATGGCTGATCAGTTGAAGCAGGGGCCAGTTTACCCCTGGAGCCGTGTGGGTTTAAGGGCCCAGCTCAAGGGCCCAGCAGCTGCAGTAATCTTATTCTTGCTTCCCTGGGACTTGAACCCTCAACCTTTTGAGTTCCAGTTTTAAGCCCTCACCACTAGACTGTGACCACGGAACTCAAGCTTAACGTTTGACTCTCTTGAGTTGGTTCCTATCCCCTCCTCCTGTAGTATTGAGGCAGTTGTATGGCGTGGCCTCTTCCTGTTTATTGATCCTCTGTCCTGCCCCTAACGAGTCCCCTTCAATGACCCCCAGCCCTCCCCATACCACTGGATGTACACAGTCGAGTTACTGGCCTCACAGTGGGAACCTACACTGTGCTAATCTAAGCCCAGTCTCAACAGCTACAGGTCTTACTGCTCGCCATTATTTTTACTGGTAGTGACCAATCACACACGCTGTGGTCTGCCTCTAGTGTGGTGTGTTTTTGTATGTGAAGGTGTATGTGTTGGTGTGTTTATGTTGGAGTCTGCGTGCACACTTGGGTGTGGGTGTGTGTGTGTGTGTGCGAGAGTGTATTTGTGTGTGTGTGCGCGCATGCGCTCGTGTGTGTGTGTGTGTTTGTGTGTGCGCTTGTTTATGTACGCTTATTTGTCCATGCTTGGTTAGTTTGTGCAGATACGTGTGTGTGTGTGTGTGTGTGTGTGTGTGTGTGTGCGCGTGTGTTTGTGAAAGTGCGTTTGTGTGCATTTCTGGAGTGTGCGTTCATGTATGTCTTTCTGAGTGTGTGTGTGTGCGTGTGTGAGTGTGTGTAGGCTGGGTGATATGATGATATGTATCATCAAGATGATATAACATTTTCTACCATCACAAAATGTTATAATGTGATCTGCGAATGTGCTGCTTGTATTTCATCTCTGACTGCCACAAAAAGGCTTTGCGGTCATTGTACAGAACTGCTTTGCAGCGATTTTCACGCGTATAGAATGTGAATGAGACGTGCATTTGACATGTATTCACGTATACCGAAGTGGGTTAGGGAATCCAGAGGCAAGCTCCAGTAGATACGATTGGAGAGGATGTCAAGAAAACAGTGATGACGCCGTGAATTGTGAGCTATTGTATCTTAATTGTCAACTAAAATGCAGCTTTCAAATAGCTGCATTTTCTTGCGTGCTCTCTGTTTTCACATTACTTTCATACCTACACGATTTCTTATAAAGGATAAAGAAGTTTTGCGCCGATTGTGCATTTATGCTGCTACACATGGTACAATATGCATACTCGGCGCTTAGGCACTGCAAATGGTGGTCAGAGCGATAGCAACATTAGCGAATGTAACGTACGTGAAGTGATTCAGAGTTAGTATTGTCTAGCTACTGCCGTCTGCGCAGCGTGACTAAACGCCAAACTTATTTGCTAATTCAGTGTTTATATAACTAAGAAACTTGACATTAAACAGGGTTTTTTTTTTGTGCGTTTTAGTTATTGCAATCACACATTTATATGCAACACTATCACTGGTGGCGAGTACATGAATAAACGTTAATCAACGGTGATTATGCATAGCGAGGAATACTAGTATGAATCAGAGCATCTAATTCACCTGCAAGCATTTTTATTATAGGGACGAACTGCGGAATGGCCTTCATGTAAATACTGACATTGTTGATGAAATATGTTGATATATCTGTGCATAGATTAAATCGATGTGTCGGTCCGAGGCTGCTGTTGGTTTCTTATTCACAGCTTCTTAATCAGAATTCCCGGTCCGCATTAATTTTTTTTTCTTTCAGTTTTCTGGCTAATTCAGAATAAATCTGATTAGGAGGTGTAATAGGTATAGGGCAATACGCACATTACATGTAGAAAAATGGGCGTACACTCTGTAAAAGATGCACTCGTGCCTGGCTCAATACATGCACTATGCAAAAATACATATGAACTACTGAACAGCAATTTTGTGCGGCTTTGAATTTGACGGGGACAGATTTTTCAGATAATATTCCTTCCAATTGCACGAGGGAGCCCTGCTTTTTTTTTTTTTTTTTTTTTTTGACGATCACATTTCTGCCTGGCCCAAAGGGGTTTTCAGGGGGCCAAGTATCAATCTTTTCAAAATTTTTGTGCCAAATATGTCTAATATATCAAAGTTTCAAAATGTATTTAAACAAAGACAGGAAAATGGGAATATTTGATTGTATTTTTTCAGTGTTTGTTGACTTGCATAGTTTTTAGGTACCACTACTGCACTGGATAAAGGGTAAGTAAAAATCGTCCAAAAGCCATACAATATAGTTATTTGCATTATTTAAAAATACAGTTGGTGTATTGTGATATGTATCATTGTTGTAATAATAAAAAAAAATGGTGGTGGAAGATTTTGGCCATATCACCCAGCCCTATGTGTGTGTTTGTTTGTCTGTGTGTATGCTTGTGTGTGTTTGTGTGTGTGTGTACGTATGTGTGTGTATTTCTTTGTGTATGCTTGTGTGTGTTTGTGCGTGTGTAGGTGTGTATATGTGTGTGTGTGTGTGTCTGTGATAAGTGTGCTTGCTTGTGTGTGCATGTCTGTGTGTGTGTGTGTGTGTGTGTGCGCGTGCATGCTTGCGTGTGTGTGAGCGTGTGTGTGTGTGTGTGTGTGCGTGTGTGTGTGTGTGTGAGTTCATTGCTGCTGATTAGTGCTGTATTTCTCCCTGTTACTGGCTGTTCTGAGGTTCGCCCCAGGCGCCCCCCCCCGCAGCCCCAGGCCCCACCCCCCTGTGAGACCCCCACACACCAGGCCTGTAATTAGTGTGGATAATGAGTGCTGCACTCAGGCTGGTCATAAAGTGTGTCACTGTAGGGGAGGGGCCTATCAGCTCCACCCTTCTGCCTGTCACTCTCAGCCTGTTCCACCAATCACATGCGAGTGACATCTCACCTCACCCACCTTTCCCGCTTCTCTGAGCTCAAACATATGAAAGCAGTCTAAAACGGTTTGAAAGCTTGCCTCTAGTGTCTTACCCCTCAAGTACATAAACATTTACCCTTAGATAGAGTTGAAATCATACATGTATTTTTTTTTATTTGTGCTCAAGGCACACTATTGTACCTTTCTGGGTACATTTGGAAATTTTTTCTTTAATAGCACCCTGAAAAAGAAGTTACAGCAAATATAGTGCATATAAAATATGACTTTTATCCTCGTAAAAAAAAAAATTTTTGGTTGAATTTTTGGAAGGAGGCTTTGTTCATTTGATTGGCGTTAATTATGGGTGCATATTCCGAGCATTATGAAAACGCACGATTGAACTTTGATTGGTGGGGAGCAGTTAATTGACAGACTCTCCAGTTTTCAGCCACCCACTGCTACACGATGACATCACGCTAAAACTAAACTCGTTTCCCATAAAGTGTAGGGAAACATACTTGGGAGGAAAAATACAAACGTTTAGCAATTTCATTGGATTTTTGTGGAATGTAGACTTCAATGAATACTTATCTGAACTGAGAAAAAAATTCAAAGTGGTGTCTCCACTGAATTTTAATACTGAGTGGACTGAACAAAGCATCACACACACAGTACCGTACATGTGCTACGTGATGGAGGAGCCTTTTATTAGGTTTGAGAGTAAACACACAACACACACACATGATTCTAGTTATGCCACTGCAGCCTTTTGTGGTGTTAAATTATACAGAAATCTGGTGCCAAATTGTTCCAAATGCTGCAGCCCTGGGGTTCAGATGGAGTTTTGGGACATGGACATATGTGTGTGTTTCATGTGATATGTGTGTGGTGAAAATGTGTTTGTACCCGAGTATGTATGTATGTATGCCTTTGTGTGTGAGTATGTATTTGTGTGTGTGTGTGTGTGTGTGTGTGTGTGTGTGTTTGTATATTTGTGTGTGTGTGTGTATACATGCTCAGTACTGCGCAAAATTCATGGGCATATATGAGAACAACGTAAAAATTATGAATTAATTTTCCTGAATGTCAAAGGATCTGCTTTAAGGAGAACTGAACAGTTGCTATTCCGCAAGCCAATCAATAATCAGTCTGACCTCCCTTCGCTGTCAGAACTGCCTTCCTTTTCCAAGCTTAAAGCCGCTTTCACACCGGACGCGAAACGAATTTGTCGCGCGACAGATTACATTCAAAGTCAATGCAAAGACGCGAATACACGCGTTTCGCGTGTATACGCGTCTTTGCATTGACTTTGAATGTAATCTGTCGCGCGAAAAATTTGTTTCGCGTCCGGTGTGAAAGCAGCTTAACTCCTGCGGTTTTACTGGAAAATGGGTTGTTGGGTTCTTTTGAAAGTATTAATGAACGATCCACAGTCCTTCTGCTGACTGGCGGAGTCCTGCTTCTCTCTCTCTACAGGTTATCCCAGAGAGCCTTCATTGTGCGGAGATACAGGCTCTCTCAAGACCGTATCATCTGCTCCTCTCTTTATGAAAACATTTTAAAAAATTCATTATAACTCTTTTTTTTTTTTTTTTTTTTTTGGAGTAATGAAAATCATAAAAAGCTCAAATTTTCTTATTTTCTGATGCAATAATGAAGAAGCAAACATCTGGGCTTGTAAGACGAAATTCATTTTTATAATCTAGCGTACAAATTGAGGATCTAACATGAATGGGCATATCACATCAAAGTTATGAAACAAGTTGAGTAAATTTTGCATTTGTAAATTTCATATGACAGGACCGAGAGCGGAAGATTTGGTTTATCGCATAACTGAATTGCATAATTTAATAGAAAACAAATGTAATTTTTTTTGTTAGCGCCTTAAATGTAATTCCCATGATATGTTAGCATTGAGCTAACTCCATCATTCCACTAACTTAGTCAGTCACTGAATCAGACATTTGCGTTTGAACTAGCTATGGTTTGTACATTCAGTCGACTGAGTATCTATCTGGCCAACATTAGCTTGCTAGCTAACAGACTAATGTTACATAATTGTTTTGGAAGGGTACTGCGTGCATGCTAGCTTGACAACTAAGTCACCTTAGCTTAGTTATGAAAGTGGCACTTGGCTCACTACGCCGCTAAACCATATGGATTTAAGCAACGTTACCCTTGGTATTCAATTTAGTTAAATATTAACAGAGTGACGCCACGCTCTCCGCCAGTGAAAGGGAGATGCGGTACCGCAGTGGTTAAGTGTGCTTGACTTGGGACTGAAAGGTCCAGAGTTTGAGTCCTGGCCATGGTGTGTTCATGGGCAAAACACTTCACTCCCACACTGCCTCACTACACCCAGGTGTATAATTGGGTTCCAGCAAATTGTCTGGGAAACCTGACTAAGAGCTGGGGGACTAACCTGCAATGGACTAGCAACCCATTCAGGGAGAATAGCAATACTCCTAGTCGCCGACTCGCTTCATGCTACAGAAACTGGGGTTAAGCACCAGGTCTGATGAGCTTTTGAACAGACTGAGTCAGCCAATGAAATTTTCTCTAAATTGATATGTTCCTAAGGCAAAGTCTAAAATATGCCATGAGCTGGGCTATGGGGAAAAGTACTGAAGTTATGTGTTGAAATAATTTAGCACTGTACTGTCTGAATCTGTGCGAATGTTTGCATGTGTGCCTGTGCGTATGTGTCTGTTTGATTGTGTGTGAGTCTCTAATTGCGTGTTGGTCTGTAGATCTTTTGTACTTTAGCAAGCTTATGATTCATCCTGGAATACAGACCTGGTCTGTTCTGATCTTCATTCTTCGTGCCTAATTAGGCCTTTGTGTTTTTCTAATCCCGTCATACAATAATGTGTGTTAACATGTTATAATCATTATGAATGGCATTTTTTTACCTAGGCTTTACAAAGTGCTTTGTATGTTCGAGAGAAATGGAGAGTATGTATGTCTGTGTCAGTGTGTTATAGATGATTGCGTTGTGTATATGTTAGAGTATTGTCAATGTTAGTGTGCCTATGTGTGTGTGCGCGTGTGTGTATGTGTGTGTGTTTGTAATTTCTACAAATGTGTGCCTTCTTGTCTGTGTTTGTGTGTTTGTGCATGTGCCTGTTTTTGCGGTTGTGTGCAAATGCGTGCCTGTGTGTGTTTTGTTCGTCCATGAAGTTGTGTACGTATGTATGTGTTTGTGTGCGTGACTGAGTGTGTATGAAATATGAATGTGCCTGTTCGTGCATTTGTGGGTCTGTTTGTCAATTTATGCACGTGTGATCCTCTGTGTGTGTGTGTGTGTGTGTGTGTGTTTTTGTTCTTGCTACGCAGTGAGGACCCGACTGAGTGGAGGCATTATTGGGAAGTGTCCTCTCGACTGCAAAGGCAAACTGTGACTTATTAGTCAAGGTTAGAGGTAAGGTTAGAATTAGTGATAGGTTAAGGTTAGGGTAGGTGTCTATGTTAAGCATGCATGTTAAAGCGGAATGTGCGTTTCGTGAAATATTTCCCCAGTTAGCAATAAAGCATGACCCATTGAGATAAATAATAACTGACCGAAATTTCAGAAAAAAATTTCACCGATAGCGCTTTAATTGGGGATTTTGCGCTTGAAAAGGGTGCTGAATCAGAGCCTGGTAGTGTGATGTCACACCGAGAGTAAAGAAAAAGATCCAGCATGGCGTCCAGCTTCCATTCTACAATAAAAATAAAATTAAATTAATATTAGGGCTCTATGAGAGAACCATCCTAGTAACAAACGGATTATGTTAACAGGCCTCCGGTTAGACCCAGTTTGAGCGCATGCGTTCAGACTTTCGTTGCGAGTAAGCAAGAAAGATATTGGCAATTTGACACCGCGTAAATAACTAATCGACAGCAAAACGGAGTTTACGTACCTTTCAGATGATGGACTCTACAATCAGAATGACTGTCACCTAGCAGAATCGCTAGTGTTCTATATGCGATCGTGCTTTGATATTATTTTATTTCACGTTTTGCTACATGCTCATTTAGTTGCTTGGTACTTGAATGATATTTTGTTGAGTTTCTCCCTGTGAAGTGGATATGCTGCACGAGCATATTGCGATTTGATAGTGCGCCTTTTTACGGTGTTTTGTCCGACACACGCAGCTTGCCTCTGATACTAGAGGCTTTCGGGTTTAAGAGGCCAAACAAAGTCAGAGGGGATGATCACACTAGGCGATAAGAAATAAAGAAGAAAAATTTTGTTATAATTACCTGTTGGCGCACTTCATTTCAACCTGACTGGTGTTCTCGAAACAAGTCCTCTCGAAGCGCTCGAAGAGAAGGGCGCTGATTACTGAAGGCTCCCAATTTGCTTGCGTCGTTTTGACAAACCAGGTCCATTTCTTCGCTGACAACTTGTCCTTAGGAAACTCGAGCAGCCTGTTGTCCCTTGTCCGCTGAAAATTCTGACGTACCATTGCGGCATTGTTAAAATTATCGAATTATCAGAAGTCAAAACACGCTATTCAATCACTTCAGCGGCCATTACCGCCTTTGTTGTTCTCAGCATGGCGTCATTAGAATGCATGCAAATGTACACTTCCCAGTACACAATCTCCAATAAAAATGCTATCAGTGAAATTTTTGTTTGAAATTTCGTTCAGTTGTTAGGTATCTCAATGGGTCATGATTTATTGCGAATTGGGGAAATTTTTGACGAGGCGTCAGTTCACCTTTAAGATAAGGGAAAGGCTGTTAGAGACTCACCGAGAATGAATGGAGGTCAATGTAATGCCCTTACAGGGATAGAAGTACAAGGATGAGTGTGTTTGTGTGTATGTGTGTGTGTGTGCGTGTGGTTGTATTTGTGTGTTATTGGTGTACACGTTACCACTCTCTCCTTTTCTTTCTCTCTCTCTCTCTCCTGCCCACTCAGTAGACAGTGTGTGGGTGAGGATCCTGTGAGCTGTCTACCCAGCTCCAGCTATTAGTCACATTTCCAGCACATTTAACCCCTTCTGACTCACGCACACACACACACACACGGACACACACATGCGCCCATGCACACTCACACACACACACACATGCAGTCGGAGCAGGTGGCTCGCTGCATCTGCGTTAGCGCCTAGCCACCATCATGGGCGACAGGCGTCAATCTGCCGCTGGGGCGCGACATCCTGCTCTCTCACTCCCTCCCTCTCTCTCTCTCTCCCTCCCTCTCCCTCCCTCTCTCTCTCTTTCTCCCTCTTTTCTGTACCCCCTCTCTGTATCTATACCCATCTTTTCACTACCCACTTCTCTCCCTCACCCTCATCCCTTCCTCTTTGCTCTTTTCTTTATTTCCACTCATCCTCCTCCTCAGTCTCCTCCTTCACCCCACCTATGACCTCCTTTCCTTCTCTCCTGCCCTCTCTCTTCCCTGCCCCCCTCTTTCCCTCCTTTTCTTTTTTTTTATTCACTGTCTCACTCCCGTTCACTGTGCCACCTCCCCCCTCCCTCCCACCCGCTCTATCTCTCACTATCTTCCTTTCCCTGCCCTCTCTAGCCTCCCTCTCTCTCTGTTGTTGGCCTGCCTGGCTGCCTGACTGCACTGCACTGTGCTGTGCTGTACTGTGCTACGCCCTAATGCACTGTGCTGTGCTGTACTTAAGTGCATTGTGTTGTGCTTTGCTTTGGAGTACTGTTCTGTTGAGCTGTGTACACTGCGCTGTTCTGTGCTGTAGTATGCTCTACCGCACTGTAGAGCTGCGCTGTACTCAAGTGTGCTGTACTGTGCTGATATGTGCTGTACTGTATAGATGTGCTGTGCTGTACTGTGTTGTACTGTTGAGCTGTGCTGTACTGTGCTGCACTGTAGAGGGTGTGCTGTACTGTGTTGTAATATGCTGTACAGAACTGTGCTGTGCTGTACTGTGCTGTGTTGGGTTGTACTGTGCTGTACTATGCTATGCTGTAAAGCTGTACTGTGCTGTGCTGTACTGTAAACTTGTACTGTGTTATGCTGTGCTGCACTGTTGAGTTGCGCTGTACTGTAGAGCTGTACTGTGCTGTACTAATGTGCTGTACTGTGCTGTGTTGGGTATGTACTGTGCTGTACTGTGCCGTGCTGCACTGTAAAGCTGTACTGTACTGTGCTGCGCTGTAGTGTGTTGTTTTGTGGTGTTCTGCGTTGTAATGTGCTGTACAGTACTGTGCTATGCTGTACTGCAAAGCTGTACTGTGCTGTGCTGTAGAGTTGTACTGTAGAGCTGTACTGTGCTGTGCTGGGTTGTGCTATGTTGTACTGTGTTGTAATGTGCTGTGCTGTACCGTAGAGCTGTACTGTGCTGTGCTGCACTGTGTTGTTCGGTGCAGTAATGTGCTGTGCTGTAGAGCTGTACTGAGCTGTGCTGCACTGTGTTGTTCTGTGTAGTAATGTGCTGTAGAGCTGTACTGTGCTGTGCTGCACTGTGTTGTTCTGTGTAGTAATGTGCTGTACAGTACTGCGCTCTGCTGTGTTGGGTTGTACTATGCTGTACTGTGCTATGCTGCGCTGTAAAGCTGTACTGTGCTGTGCTATAGAGTTGTAGTGCACTGTATAGCTGTACTGTGCTGTGCTGGGTTGTACTGTAGAGCTGTACTGTACTGTAGAGTTGTGCTGTATTGTAGAGCTGTACTGTGCTGCGCTGGGTTGTGCTGTGCTGTACTGTGTTGTTCTGTGTTGTAATGTACTGCACAGTACTGTGCATTGCTGTACTGTGCTGTTCTGGGTTGTGATTTGCTGTACTATAGAGCTGTGCTGTACAGTGCTGTGCTGCGCTGTGCTGTGGAGCTGTCTTGTACTGTATAGAGTTGTACTATGCTGTGCTGTACTGAGTTGTTCTGTAGTGTTTTATACTGTGCTGTACTTTGTTGTATTTTAGAGCTGCACTGTGCTGTCCTGTAGTATAGAGCTGTGCTGTGCTGTGTTATTCTGTGTTGTAATGTGCTGTACAGTACTGCGCTGTGCTGTACTGGGCTGTGTTGGGTTATACTGTGCTGTACTGTGCTATGCTGCACTGTAAAGCTGTACTGTGCTGGCTGTGCTGTAGAGTTGTGCTGTATTGTAGAGCTGTACTGTGCTGTGCTGTACTGTAGAGCTGCACTGTGCTGTGCTGTGCTGTGCTGTGCTGTACTGTAGAGCTGTACTGTGCTGTGCTGTAGAGTTGTGCTGTATTGTAGGGCTGTACTGTGCTGCGATGGGTTGTGCTGTGCTGTACTGTGTTGTTCTGTGTTGTAATGTGCTTTACAGTACTCTGCATTGCTGTGCTGTGCTGTTCTGGGTTGTGCTTTGCTGTACTTCAGAGCTGCGCAGTGCTGTGCTGTGCTGTACTGTCAAGCTGTCTTGTACTGTCGAGTTGTACTGTGCTGAGCTATTCTATGCTGTGTTGTAGTGTTTTATACTGTGCTGTACTGTGTTGTATTTTAGAGCTGCACTGTGCTGTCCTGTACTGTAGAGCTGTGCTGTGCTGTGCTGTACTGTGTCGTTGTCTCAGGGTCTCATCATGTTTAAACAGTTTTGTCTCCTCGCTCCTCATAACACGCCCCCACACCTCCTCCTCACCTGTTACACCTCCATCCATCCCTCCTTCTCCAAACTGTCTCTCTCTTTCCCACCCCCCCCGACGCCCGTGTTACGACCGACTTTGTCCTGGTCCCGTCCACTGCCCCTACCTCTAATCGTTCTGTTTCCATCCCTCCCTCCTCTCCCTCTCTTCCCCTCCTCCCTCCTTCATTTTGTCTTCACAGTCACTGTATCCATCAGATTCTAGACAGTGTCAGTCACATTCATCACCATGACATAGTGCACAGGGACCTGAAGGTCAGTACGTGTAGAGCAGCATTGTCCTTGCCTGACTAAACCTCTGCCTGTGTCTGCTTTTGTCTGTCCGTCCGTCTGTCAGCCTGTTCGTCTGTCTGTGGTTCTGGCATCCTGAGCTCCCCTGATGCACTGACACCCCCCCCACCCTTCCCCTCTCCCCTGCCTCTGCTGAATCACTCCTAACCCCGTCTGACTCATGTGCTCAGCTAGGCTACAGTTAGCAAATGCCTTTTCTTCTGTTGGCTTTAGTTACTTTGACATTTGACGTTAGTTACTTTCATTTGATTTCTTTTATTAGGAAATAAGCCAGGAGTAGAATTTTCAGATTGGTGTTTCCACACTTGTTGTTGGTGCTCTTGCTCTTATCTTGGGCGTGGCCTAAGTATGATGCCGTACCTCTCTGTGTTAAGGGGGGCGTTTCGAGGTTTTCACCTGGGTTAAGGGTGGTCTCGACAAGCGCAGCCTCATGTACGTAGTTCTGTGCACGTTGAAACGTCAACCGAATATTTAACGGGAAATGTATCCAGGTCCTACTGACAGGATTGTGGCTCAGAATCCTGGGTCCCCTGTTGGAATAATTCTGTAGGATCCCCCTGTTTTTTAATCGCGTCGACATTTGTGTGGGGCTCACTCCAGCTTTACCCTGCAACCCCCAAAATTATGGGGGGGGGGAGGTCAAAAATTCTCACCATCTCTCTCTCTGCTAACAACAGCCTGTGCTACCAACAATTTTTTTTGTACAGTCGACAAATATATTTTCTCTGGGGGCGGAGAAATATTAATTTAAAAATGAGACCAGCAGATGCCCGGCGTTGTTCCTCGAGCCAGTCAATTACCCAACAGGCCCTGTGGACATGGTGCATGATTTTAACTGCTTGTCGGATCTACATACGCTGATGTTTTATGTGTGCAATTATGCTGATTTAGCCATGCTAATATGCTTATTTTTAACTGCTTGGCGTTCATGGAAAATTTCTGGAAAACGGACAACCATGTCAAGAGCCGGGGGGTGGGACTCTTTGTGTTCCGCGCCGTCGCGGTCGTGTCCCATCGCAGCCGAAACGCGCCGGGTTCTGTGACACGTTAGCATTTGTGATTATACAGTCCAGCCCACTCATGTCAGGGCTGAGGAAAACTGCTGTTATTGGTGTGCTAATCCTGTAAGAGACAGAGCAGAATAGTCAAGCGTGTAAACACACGCGCACACTTACATACCTGTATATGCACCCACACACACGTACACACACACACATAAACACACACACACAAAACAGCTTGTGCACACTGGCTTGCATGTTACAGACCTGCTAACTCCCACGCATTTTGCGTATCTAGTATGCATTTCACACTCCAACTACGCTGCTGAGCTGCTGTGCCCTCAGTTCTTCATGTTCTACGTAAAGCGATTAGAAATGGCTATTTACCGTAAAAATGACCATTTCCTGACGGATAATTCATCGTTTATACGCTGTTAAAGATTGCAATCGATATACAGATGCAAATGATGTCATTTGTACATCTTAGTCATATTTTAATCATCTGTGCACTAACTCTCGCATCTCATGTAAAGCAATTCACGTGATTATAATGGGCCCCCAGTAATGGGACTGCGCTGCATGCCGACCTCTGATTCTGACATGGGCTCAGTAGTGAACTAGGGGCATGTTCAAGACTGAAGAGTCTCACGCCTCGGTATCGCGAGGGAGGACCGCAGAGTTTTGAACGTCTCAAGTTCAAACGTGTTTTCCAACATGGCTGCCAACTAAGGTTTGCATCGAATTCCATTGAACAAGCTGTGACAATACTGGACGCCATCTTTAAAAGGACGACGAGACTGCTCTCAGATGTTCTCGCTTGTATTCGCAAGATCAAACATACTTTAATCATTCATGAGGCAAGAACTTGTGGGCTCTCGCTCAACCTCGCGATCTTGAACATGCCCCAGATGCCATGGGGGATGAAAATAAATTTCTCCATCAGGAACCGTTAGAAAAGTCAGTCTGCTAAATTCATGGATAAATTTTTCTTACAACTACACATGCTTTCAGATATGCAGCAACCCCAGTTAAAATAAATGGGAAGCTAAGTGATACCAGTGTATCTAGCTACAGCTGTTGGGGTGTAGTAGTCAAAATTGTTGTAGTAAACATTAATACTAGGCTAACTAGCTTGTCTGCAGACCTAGAGTCCCAACTCATAGAACAGTCAACAAACCTATGCAGTTGCTAATTGATGTGAGCCACAATTGCTGCTAATGAAGTCAATCTTTCTTCATGTTTTTGATTTGTTGGTGAGAGAGAAGTGACATTGACGAGTCCGGCGCTGTGCCAATAAGTGCAACGTAGCGGGAAAAAAAGCTGAAAGTTGAGGGCGTTTTTGCGTCGAGGACACTGAGCGCTGTCGATGCTGCTCTTCATCCAATTTGTATAGAAGATAGCCACTTTCGGCGCAAAAAAACACTTCCTGTGGACACAGGACCCTAAAACATTCTCTTGTCGATAACAGCGAATCGTGTTGTCTCTTATGCAAGAGATGTTTACAAAATCAATCATTGAGTATAACCTGTGTTGAGTTATTGAAAAAGAAGGGACTGCATTAGGCATCACTTTAAATGTGCTCATGATGCTCCTGAGACAACCCTCAATTTGAATTTCATTGTTTTTGTGGGGAGTGTAGCGCCCCCTTACTTTGGGGCAAGAGGCTGAATGTTCATATTCAAGAAAATTTGGTTATGTTGGCAGGTCTGATGTAAACACACAGGCTTGCATACCTATATATATATATATACACACACACACACACACACAAAACAGCTTGTGCACACTGGCATGCATGTAAACACACGCATGCACTCACACATACTGTCTCTTATGTTACACATTACTATATCTCTTAATTTTTAATCAGACTGGGATTATTGGTACAACAAAAATTCTGCTTATTTTGTCTTGGTTAATAAATAGAAATCCTTCAGCTGAGCAATATAATGTTGTTAGGCTTAGCTTTATGTACACTACTGCTCAAAAGTTTGGAATCACTTTTCATATTGTTCTTGCTTTTTTTCTCAGCTAAAGTGCTTCTATAATGTTCAAATGTGTGAAACAAACCTGAAAATGTTTTTTTAAGATGTTTTATCTAGTACTGCAGGTATTCAGGGGTAAAAGAGTTTTTCAGCGCTAAGTTACAGAATGCCCTATTTCAGTGGAAATTGGGTTCCACCATGAGATTTCATTGCTGCGCAAATTTTTAGTCATTCAAGACATTAATTTTAGTAAGATACTGTTCTGACTAGATTTCCTCTTGGACTGCAACATTTCCCACAGGTGTGTGAAGATGGGCACACTTGATAAAATTTATAATCCAGGCGATCCCACTGTTCTCTTTTGGGCTTGTAATGGGTGCAATTTGCAGCAGATTTTTGATTTATGTTTTCAGTTGACGTCTTGCGGAAACATAAAATTTCTGCCAATCCTCACCTGGTGTGCATGACCCTATAAAAGGCGCCATAACTCGGGATTTGTGTAACCGAGACCGGAAAAATTATTAAAATGAAGCATGACCCTTGTCTCATTTGGAAATTCAAATTATTATTTGAATTATTTAGCAATTAAGTTGTGGGATTTTGTGGACACCAGCGTCTATTATGCGCAGAGGGGTTGATCCGTGGGAAAATCGCTTCTGATTCCAGACTCTTGAGGATAGCGTACTTCCATAAGCGCTGTTACATCAAACTGCCTGATTATTTGGATTATAAAGACTGACCAGTTTAGCTCAGTCGGACCAGTTTAGCTCCGTGACCGCGGCATCTGTCGTTTTAGGCGTTCCCCGCGAGCGCACGCAGCATTGTCGGCCCTGCGAGCGCAAGCCGCGGCTCCCTCCTGCGGGCACAGAGCTGGAATAGAAGGGGAATGAGCCAGCTGTTCCACGTTCCGCGTTCCGTGTTCCACATTCCACATTCCACATGCCGTCCCCATTTCCACCTCTACGTGCTGGTCACATGCTCATCTCGCACGCTGCGTGTGCTCCCTCCCGAGTCTGAAATTACGGGGCGCAAACGAGCAGAAATACCTTGTGATGCTCAAAGTGGAGAGCAGAAATGCCCTTTTTAGTTATTTTTCGTTATTTTGTCAGTTCGCCCAGAGGTGGAGTGTTTGTTACAGACGGTATTGTCTGAAATCGGAGAGCAGTTACGGCTCAGGGTTGTAACAGGATGCCTCCGGCTTCACAGCTACTTCTGAGCTCATTCCAAACACTTTCTCCTTCCTGCTTCCCTTGAAAGCTTAAATGTTGTTTTATTTTTTTGACCCTGGTCCTGTTGAAATGGGCTGAATTGTAGCCAGTGGAGCCAACACACCTGAATCACCCTCTCTTATTCTCACATGGGTAAGCATACAGACACACACACACAAACACACGCACATGTACACACACATCCACACACACACACATTCACATGCCCAGACACACACGCACGCTCACACATCCTGCTACACATACACACACACACACACACACACACATGCTGCCACAAATACACATGCAAACACGCACACATGCTGGCACATTTACAGATGTTAACACGCACAGACACTGACACATGCACTTATACACACACTGACACACATACGCATGCAAAACGCACTCACACACTGAATCGCATACACATGCAAACACACACAAACACATACACGCACACACTCCCACAAATTGAAACACACACACTCGCGCTCGCGTGCGCACGGACGAACACTGACACAGATACACATGTAAACCCACACTCACATACTGACACACACACGCGCGCATGCAGGCACGGACACACGCGCAAACACACACATGCACACGCACATATGACATATGCACGCACACACACTCACACAGTCAGAGACACGCGTGCACACACACACACACACACACACACACACCCTGCAGTGAGCGCAGTTGCTGTGCGGATGTGACCTCTTCAGTATGTCTTCATTGGGAGACAGCGGCTAATTTACAGCCCTGAACTTTAGTGCTGCCAGTCAGACACAGAGTAAATCAGAGCTCTCTACTGCGATACAGCCATACAGCCATACCTCCACTCTCTCTCTCTCTCTCTACAGCCATACAGCCTTACCTCCACTCTGTCTCTCTCTCTCTCTACAGCTATACAACCATACCTCGATTCTCTCTCTCTCTCTACAGCTATACAGCCGTACCTCCACTCTCTCTCTCTACAGCTATACAGCCATACCTCCACTCTCTCTCTCTCAACAGCTATACAGCCATACCTCCACTCTCTCTCTCTACAGCTATACAACCATACCTCCACTCTCTCTCTCTCTCTCTCTCTCTCTACAGCTATACAGCCATACCTCCACTCTCTCTCTCTCTAAAGCTATACAGCCATACCTCCACTCTCTCTCTCTCTCTCTCTCTACAGCTATACAGCCATACCTCCACTTTCTCTCTCTCCAGCTATACAACCATACCTCCACTCTCTCTCTCTCTCTCTCTCTCTCTCTCTCTCTCTACAGCTGTACAGCCATACCTCCACTCTCTCTCTCTCTCTCTCTCTACAGCTATACAGCCATACCTCCACTCTCTATCTTTCTCTCTCTCTCTCTACAGCTATACAGCCATACCTCGACTCTCTCTCTCTACAGCTATACAGCCATACCTCGACTCTCTCTCTCTCTGTCTCTCTCTCCCTCCCTCGCTCGCTCTCTCTCTCTCTCCTGCCCTCTCTCACAGGCATACCACACACGCGAGCATTTTTCACGTACAGCGTGAGTTAATGAACCGAAGCACTAAATGTCACATCAGATATATTGTTTTATTAGCTCGAAGTATTTACAATGGGAAGAGGCTGGCAAGAGCGTGTGCGGCTCCAGTGGTCATGTGTCCTGACAGCTCAGAGCTCTGAATAACCTGACCCCGCCCCCCCCCCGTGCTAAGATTGACTGGCTCACTACAGACTGCCATTCCACACGTGTGAACACCTGCCCACATGTGCTCTGGGCTACGACACAACATGTAACACTGTCTGTACCCCATTCCTGTGCACTCTCCATCACTATCAGCACGAACAATTTTCTATGCTTCAGTGTCTCATGATTTTGCTAACCCCTTTGCACAGAAGCCAAATGTGGCTATTTACGCGTTACTTTATTAAAGTCTTCATCATTCAAGATTTGAGCTACGCATAGAGGTAGATAATGGCCTAAATGAAACAAGAAACTCCTAGCATTTAGAATTCCATTGTATTTCAGTTTCTTTTCATAATTTTTGTTCAGAGTAGGGGCGACAAACACAAAAATCTTCATGAAAATTCAGCAAAGAAATTATGAAAAAAAAAATACTGAGAATTGAAAAGTGGCTGGGGATTAAAACAATACATTTCTGGGATCATAAACTCCTTGAGCACAAGTGTACTTCATCTGACAGTGATTTTTAAAATTATCTTCCGTTTATGAGCCCAAATAAGATCTCAATGTGGCTCCCCAAGCTGTCAGAGCCCTCAGAATTATGCACTGTCAAATCATAAAAGAATCATATGTTTAACACAAATCAACTTTTGACTCATGAAGTTCAATATGAATTAATGATTTTCTAGTAGAATTTAGCATGAGTTTATCAATACAGGCATTGATGGACATCAATAGTCACCAGTAACCTTTCCAAACCAAAAACATGCCTTTTCTCCATGATAAAGTTCAGAGTTTTGTCCATTTTTGTACAAAGCCACATTAGCAGACACACATACTCATGAAAGGAACCGCTTATCTTACGGTCAGAACATTCACCCTGCAACGGAAAGCTTGCTATTTACAATTTCGATCATTCAAGCGAAACGCAAGCTTGTATAATCGCTTTTCACACCCTATAAGGAGCAAGTATAACTCACTAACACAGTAATATCTGAAATATACTTAATTTTAACAAAAGAGACATTCCACTATCAGGAAAAAGCGGGCAATACTGTATGTAACTCTAGATTGAACCGAATTGGTGCAACGAACATAGCGGGGGTTTTACCAAAGTCCTGGAGCTGGTCTCATTGTAAACTAACAAAAACCTAGGCATTCAATTTTGTTGAATGCGGTATAAATTCTAAAACATCAACACATTGAGCAAAATGTCGCCATATACATTATTATTAGCAAAGACTAACGGTTACTCATACTAACTAATGTGGCAAACAAGTTCAGTGATCATCATGGCTATGGTAAACCGATAATAAAAAAAAACAGCTAGCTAGCTAGCCATAAGCTTTCAATATTACTTCACTGAACTCACTCAAAATGAAGCCAAACTCTTCATCAGTGAAGTCCTCCCCCAGATAAAAAGAGCAACAGAGCTTTCCAGCATGAGGAACCCTCCAGTACTGTTCCATTTGGAATAACTCCCATTATCCATGTCGGTATCAAATTGCCATCACGCAAATGCAACCTAGGCACTTCTAGGTTGGTTTTCAAAGTTTTTTTCTTTGTACTCATGTCATTCAGCTGCTCACAGTTCAGAGACTACTACCTAACATGCTGTTACGCAAGGGTTTAAATACTTTTCTGAGGGTCCAATCAAAGTCTTTCAATTACTGTGGAAAGTTCATACTATCTGGAATTGGATAAAAATGTGTCAATTGATAGATAATTACCGGATTATAGTGCACGTGGGTGTGAACTATAACTGAGCTTTACACAGATAAGTCTGAGCAAGCATTACAGAGACGCGATATCAGTGAGGCATTGCATGAGGTTGTAAGGAACCTCTGAATTTATCGAGGGATGAATCTGCAAGTAATTCAATGATAGGGAATCACACATTTTTAATATCTAATGACTGTAATTGATTGTAGAATGATACAGTATCAACACCATGTAGAATTTTTGTTTCAGAAAACTGATACCTTTGGCCTATTATAGCTTAGTTTGTTGCAGCAAAGGACAATGATTTTTTCTGCCACAAGAGTTCATTTTCATTAACTGCTGGATAGATACTATGGGAAAGTATATTAAGCAGTTTGCACATCAGGCTTGGATGAGGAGTTTAATTCATACAATTCCTGAGAAACAGGGATGGGACTTAACTCGTCCATATTCTAAATCGGTAATAGGCAAAGCTTTCTCATGAATATTCAATTACCGTGTTGGGTGTGCCATCTATTGAGAGAATCGTGTAACTGCGTGCATAAATAGAGCAGCTGCATGTCCACAGGCATCTTACATCTGCGCGAAGGGGTTAATGTTTTTGTGAAATATAAGCAGTTCAGAACGGTGGCACAGTGGTTAGCACTGCTGCCTCCCAATGAGGCTCACTTCCCCTGCTTTATAATCACATTATCCCAGAACCTGACTTTAAAATTCTGACGGAAGCTAGTTAGGTAGCCAGCCAAGGCAGCTATGGAGCATAAAAGCCCTCTAGTACGGGATTATGAAGTAGGGGAAGTGAGTCGTTCATTCGGCTCGGTTGCGTTAATTAAAGACCAATGTAAACCATGGAGACTTTACCCTTCTCCAGTTTCTCTTGGTTGTTGTAACTGTTTGTAGTTGGTTAGCTAGCGTGAGATAGCTACCACTACCAGAGTAGGGATTTGAGTAGGGATTTGGGATCTCGTGTTTAGTTATGTTTTGTGAGTGGCTAATTCAGGCAGGTTGTATTTATTAAAGAGTAAAGTTAACTAGAGGGCTTCTTTGTTCCTCTGATTTCTCTTGGTTGCCGTAGCTGTTCGAGGCTAGAACCCTGAGCACAAATCGCCACTGGCAGGGTCTTCTTTTCTCGGGGCCGTTTTCAGTGGCTCTGGTACATGTTTCAGGTGGTAAAACTTCACTCCCTCAAAAAATGTTTGTGTAATCTCCCTTTACAAATGCCAATTGCACAGCTGTAACGACTCATTTTTTCATAAACAACATTGCTTTTGGTCAATGTCAGATTTGACACTGCATGTAAACAAAATCAGTCCGCCATTTTCAATATTTAAAGTACCCTGGCCCTGACCTCTTGGGGTCAAGCTGAGCGTGACATCATGCCGTCTTTCTGACTGAGCTCATTTGATGACTCCAAGAAGTTGGACTTTTATAAAACGAAAGGCGTTTACCACAGCGTCACACGACCGCTATTAGGGGGGCTTTCGCCCTCCCCAAATGTTTATGTCCCCCCTTCCCCCCCAAATAATGCACTTTTTTTGTTTGAATCATCAACAGCTGAGCAGAAAACATGGAGAACAGAGCCCCCCAGGTCAGGCTTGGCCTTTCTGGTGTTTATATTTGTTTTTTTCCCTTCTCTGATGGATTGAAGGTTGTGGAAGGACTAAAACTTCTGACCGGCAGTGTATGCATTGGCGTACACATGTACACGTGCCTTTTGTACAGTTTACCTATAATGGCTTAGGTTAATGCAGGTATGAACTTAACTCTGAAGATTTTGCTTCACGTTCTCTGTAGCTGAGTATTTCCCTCTGTACATTGGTTGGTTGATTTGAGTGGCATTTTGGGGTCATGTGACTACGGCCTGTGGGCACAGCGAGGGTTCTGCTGGGATTGTAGGTACACTTTTGTTGTGATCTAGCTTTAAATGTGGTGTACAGGTCTAACCCTTGATCTCCTCTTGCCTTAGTCCTCCCGTAAGAGAGCTTTCGCTAGAGTCTGTTCATTTTAACCCTTGAGCTTCCACTAAGTCCTGCCAAGGAATTATGTCATTCCATTTGTGATTGCAGCTGTGGCAAATGATATATTAAAACTGAGTGATAGTCATAGAAGTGCTTTATTTTTAGGAAAATTTTATAGTGAAGTAAGACCTCCCGCCTTCAAACCCTTGACCGCTCACCCCACCCTCCACCCCTAACCTTTGACCCCTTCGTCCCTGAGTGCACACACTGTTCTGCTTCTCCTGACTGGTAGTCCTGCTCCACTGCCAACGAGCTCGGCTCAGTGGGCCTGAAAACTGCATCTCCCAGCATGCATCTGCACTAATACTAGGTCCAACATTCTGTGATTCACAGGCCTGCTATTTTCACTGTTTTCAGAGGTCATGACACTCAAAAAGTCACCTGCCAAAAAATGTTCGCATTGACTCTGCCCTGCTGGGCTCTTGCAAAATTTTTGCCCTTTGAAGTGAAATCAACTCAAGGCGCTGTCAGATTGGTTCACCTCAGAGGAAAAAGCTCTGAGGGATGTTTTGTTCTGCATTTTGATTGGTTGGAGAGCTGAAGTGTGTGTTTGTATATGAGAGCGTCTGTTGGGCAGTGGAGTGGATTGAATTGCGTAGAGGCAGGAGTGAGTGTGTGTATGCGTGTGTATGTATGTGTGTGTTTGTGTCCATTTTCCCTGCCCCTTGGCCTGTGCACGGGATTGTTGTAATGCTGCTCAGACTAACATGCGCCCCCTGGTGTTTGCATGCAGTCATTGCATCCAGCAGATCCTGGAGGCGGTGCTTCACTGCCATCAAATGGGCGTGGTGCACCGAGACCTGAAGGTGAGTGACAGGTCTTGTGTTCTTGCCGTCATGGTAACACTTCACAATAAGGTCCACAGGAATTAGCCTAGCTTAATGTGTTTGTTGACTGGTAACTGCTGAAAAATTCAGTCTGTCAACCACTAATTCGTGTTAGCAGCTACAACAGATAATGCCAATTAATTTAAGATTTCAAAACAGCTTTTTTATTATTTGTAAATTTTTATGATTTCATGATTCAGTCTGTCTTGTGTATAGAAAATGTTGTATGTGTTAAAATAGTTTATGCTTTTAACCAGTAATTCTTGAGAAGTTATTTTAACGCTTCATTGAATTAATTTAATGGAACATAAGCACTTCAGTGGTTGTGCCAGTTTATGTGACCTTTCCGTAAAATGTTACCAAAGTCCTTGGAGTGTGTGTGTTTGACAGTGTCAGTTAATCTGTGTCTTTGGTCTTCACTGTGTGGGTTGTGCCCTGATGAGTTTAAACACTGAAAGGTTGAGTATCATCCCCTGTTGTAAGATTCTAGGTTTCTGAATTCAAGCGGTTATGTTGCTACATCATAACTGTATTCAAAAATCACGTGTGTGTGTGTGTGTTTGTGTATGTGTATTTGTGTGTGTGTGTGTGTGATACTACCTTGCTGCAGTAGTCAAATGAAACTGCAGGAAAAGACCCACTGGTAATGGCAGAACAGCATAGCAGGAAGGCCTGGTATCGTATGTTTGTATTTAGGCCAATCCGTCTGTGAAGTAGTTAGTGACAAAGCTGCTCAAAGATCAGGGTTAAACAAGGTCATGTGTTCTGCCCAGCAACCAATGAAATTAAATATTGGTGTCTTGCATATGCTGGGAAGTCTCCAACTGAAATCCCACACATATCTCTCTGAATTCAGTACTCTGTGATTGATTCTGATCTAGTGAAGACGGCGGGTCCATTGGCCTGGGGTTCGGGCTGGTTTCAGCATGCAGTAGTGTCTGATGTCACAGCCTGGTCTCTGAACCTCCACCGTTTGGTGTCCAAAAGCGGTGGTTTCTAACATTTCATGAGCTCATCAGGCAATGTCGTTCACCTCCCTGGAATTTGTATATTAGAACGTACCATTTTTTACTGTTTGTGGGAAGAAAAATACGTTTCTGCTTTTTCAGACATACAGTGTTGCATTATGGGGCTAAACTCGGAAGTGATTGGCATCAACGTTGTTTTGGTTATATAGTCATGGAAATGTTTAAGCAGCCCACACATATGCATTATTGTGTTTGGTGAGGCTGTAAACACAGGTTTGAGTACAGCGTGGAGTTGAGCAGATATTACCATCTTCCCTCACCGAAGGCCTCTGCAGAGCCTGTTTCGATTGGCTTGCTGGCTGTCCTGCCTTGTCTTCTGCATGTTCTGTGTTTGTGTTAGCATCCTGCATGACTGTGTGGAAGCATTATGATTCAGCATATATGATATGTGTGTTCATGTATTACCCTGTTTGACAAATGATTCACCTTTTTCTCCCTCAGAGTTCATGTGAACTGAGATATTCTCCCAATGTGGTAGAAAACAAATCAAAATTTAACAGTTTTAAGAAGAGTTCTCTATCATTTATGATAATTTTTGCAACTATTTTTTTTGGTACATCAGGTATAATTGTATACAACCAGGTGCCCTTCATTCCCGAAAAATGCAAGTTTATTTCTGACCAAAATGGTGGCGGTTGAGTCATGTTTGTAAACCTTGTAAGCCTACTGTACCTGACTTTACATTATGCCCGCACAGTTATCAGCTTTTTCACTCAGAAACGTGTATTTAAGGCTGGGGAAGCCCTTTACAGTTTGTAACTGACTGGTGTGGAAATGCCAGCGCAAATTACAGTTACACCCAGTGTTTGTAACGGTTAAAAAAGGCTTATCCTGTAAGTGCTGGGTCATAGTACGGTACTCTTACAGGGGTGTAAATTTAGATTCATTCCTTTCCAAATTAAAAAGGGCAGTGTGCCAGATTCAGGCAGCTAGCAGTCAGACTGCTCTGCTGCAGCAGGGCTCGGAGCTAACACTTTATCCAATTTTATGTGCTGAAAAATTCAGGAGCGCACTTATACAATCCCGATGAGTAGATATGCCCCGACAAAGTTTTTTTTTGTTTGCTTTTTTTCCTACCGTTGGATGCCTTTAGTTTTCAGGAGCCAGTGCTGCTGGAATGGGGGCAAGGCAGAGCCCTGCGTAGCGTGTAGCGTAGCCTAGCCTGCGGCGTGATTGCGGTCTCTGAGAATCGGTGCCAGGAGTCAAAGCTCTCCTGGAGGACGCTCGGGGGGGCCGGAGGGAGCTGGGGTCGGTCGCGCCTCCCATCACTCGTTCTTGTCCTCTCTCTGACCTACTTTCTCACCCCACTGGTTCGGAATCGGCCTACTTCATAACCTCCGAGGGCTCGCCCCAGTCTCTTTGCTCATCTGCCTTTCCTTGTGCCTGACCTGGAAACAGATCGGGGTTCACCATCACCAAGGAGATTCCAGTCAGTTAGAAGAGCCAGGAAGGATTGACAGGTTTCTTGAGGATAACTTAAGCAAGGAAAGACGAGATCAGCCCTTGCTGAAGTATTTCACCAGGAATGAGCATCGTATAAATGATTGACCTGTGAATCTACTGCTGTCCCTCCATCTTACCTGTTACTGGTCATAACTGCCATCACTTTGAGTTTGCATTTGAAAGAGCAAGGACCGTGCATTTGACGAATTCACATCACGTACACATGGCGCTAAGAGCAAGAGAAGACGTGAAGAATAGGAGGTAAAGATGTTAGTGATTGTAAAGGACTGAGAGTTGTTCAGGAGTATGCCCTCTGTGGGTCCAGAATATTCAGTTTACGGGACCACCTCCCACCTCCCAGGAACATGCGCTGTGATTGGCTCAAGTTCGAGCCAGTCAGTGTTGCCACGGAGGAGAATGAGTGCGTGTATGTAGGTGGATGGGTTGCCTGAGTAAGCATTTGTTTGGATTTGTGTGTGTGTTTGTGTGTCTCAGAAGTAGTGAGTGCTTTCAGGTTTCACCTGGACAGTTTAGCAGCCAGTCCCTGAAGTTTAGTCTTTGTTAACAGTATAGCCTGCATTCTCAAAACCCCGCTAATGCAGGAGCACTGATCCTGGATCAGTGTCCCTGTCCACCTCCTCACATCATCCACAATCAGCAGGAAAGACGAAACTGACCCTAGCTGAGTTCTATTTTTTGGAGAAATCTCGTGAATATGGGGCCATTTTTTTAAATTGGACTAATGCAGCACTGAATACCGTTCCTGAAGTTGAGTGGGATGATGCATCACTAGTCTTAACTTCTGGGGGGAGGGTAGTGTTGTCTCCTACATGACCTCATATTACCCCGTGAGGTCAGCTGATAGCACGGCTCTGGGTCTCGTATATCAGTATTTCATAATGAAGGTGAATGTGAGGACTGAAAATGCTCCCCTTAAGAAGATTGGAAACCCAGTGAGCCACATGAGGAAGACGAGTGAAGTTCATAAACAGACGTGACAGAAACAAACAGGCATTTCTTTAGACCCGGCGTTAGCTTCGAACAACGGAGAAGCAGCGTGTTAGCCATTTACTGGCTTTCTCCAGTGGAAATTTAGGTGACAGCAGACCCCAAATGGAAGGAAATTATGTATTATTTAACAATATCTATATTCATGTGTTGTTAATTGTGCACATAACCACCACATAAATACTGTAGTGGCAGTTTTATTATACTGATGGAACATTGTGACAGTGTTTTGTGTTTGGGAATCAGATTGTCTCTTTTGCAGTCCTGATGCTGTCCTGTTTGCATTGGACAGTGTGCACAGAAATCTGCTGTCTCTTGGATGGGTATTTCCAAATCTGTTTGCGTGTGACAAACTGGAGCTTTCCGCAAGATGCTCGGCCCGTTTCGATGAGTCTTTAGTGTAATTGACTCCAAATGGCTAAATTAATTCACAGAACGACTGTAAATCTTTGTAATAAAATGCCTCAAAATGGCTCTACATTAGTAGCCATATGTGCTGCTGTTTAATTCAGGCTTTCCCTGCTCTGTTCCTGCTAATCAACCATCCAGCTGGATTTACAGTTAGTTTACCGCTATTTAGCTGTCAGTTCTGTCCAAACGGACTCGCAGTTGAACAGACTAAGCGGGGTCCAGTATCCCCACGGCACAATTTGGGGTTAAGGGCCTTGGTTAAGGACCGGACAGCTGCTCTGATTGTACTGTCACTACGGGGGGGCTTGAAACATCAAACTTTTGAATCCCATTCAAGCACCTTAGCAGTAGTTTAGAAGGATACAGTTTGTCTTGTTGGGGTTGTTTCTCTGACACTTCTTAACTCATTTAATGGATAGAGGTCACCTTGGGCCTGTAATTCACCGAGTGGTGTGTTCTCAGTTAGCTTTGGAGTGGGAACATAAAGGTCAGCTGATTTTCAGGAACAAGATTTTGGTGGCCCTGGTGAGCATACAGTGGGGTTTGGCTCCTGAAGCACCTTCTTCAGCCTGAAAGATGCGTGTGTATAAGTGTGCGTGTGTGCGTGTGTGTGTGTGTGTGTGTGTGTGTGTGTGTGTGTGTGTGTGAACCATCTCTATGGGAAAAGATTAGCATGATTTCAGCCAGCAGAAGATGAAAAGAAGGATGGAAGAGGGGATGGAGAGGAGGAATGGAGAGGTTGATGAAGTTTTAGAAAATCAAGAGGAAGAAAGCATTGGATGAAGAAGAGGAGTGGAGAGGTGGGTGAAGAGACAGGAAGAGAAGAGGAGGGAAGATGAGATGAGAGAAAGAGGGAACAGGAGAACTATTAGAGGAGGAATATGAGAAGTAAACGATGGAGGGAAGAGGAGGAGGGAGAGAGGGGGATGAAGGGAAGGAATGAACACTGAGATGAAGAGCGTGGGAGGGAGGAGACGGCGCTGCGGAGAAGGACCCGCGCGGCGGTGGGGAGAGCGCAATTAGGCGCGGCGGCTGACAGAGATTAATGACTCGTCCCCTAATCTGGGACACGGCGGGGGAGCGCTGACTCCCACACTGCTGCAGGACTGGAGAGACGCGTCAGGAGAGCCTGAGCTGTGGTGATACGGGGGCCGGGATCAGGGCTGTGATACAGGGGCCGAGTGAGAGGGCTCTGGCCCCTGGGGGCCGCTGTGTTAGCTAATACAGGCTGGAGCCTTGCGGCCATCCTGATCTACGAGGAGATTTTCACTCAGCCCTCAGTTAATATGGCACTGAGTCAACATGTGTGACTTTGTGTGTATGTGTGTGAGCACGCGTGTGTGTGTGTGTGTGGGTGTGAATGTGTGTGTGTTTGTATGTTAATGAGTGTGTGTGTGTATGTCAGTGTGCATGTGTGTGCGTTTGTTTGTCTTTGTGTGTATGTATGTGTGAGTCTGCATGTGTTTGTTAATGAGTGTGTGTGTGTGTGTGTGTTTGTGTGTATGTATGAGTGAGTCTGCGTGTGAGTCTGCGCGCGCGTGTGTGTGTGTGTATGCGTGTTGATCAGCTTTCAGCTGTAACCTGCTTGATCCTCTTCCCTCCTCAGCCAGAGAACCTGCTCTTGGCCAGTAAGTGCAAGAATGCTGCCGTAAAGCTGGCGGATTTCGGGCTGGCCATTGAGGTGCAGGGCGATCAGCAGGCATGGTTCGGTACGTGATGGTGCTCTCTCTTCCCCCACACACACACACACACACACACACACAGAGCATGTCTGCCTGCCTGCCTTCTATCACAGCTGCAGTTCTGCCCAGACTCATGACTACAGTCCACCCTTCAGCGCAGGAACTCAGTGCCGGAAGGGGTACTATCAACTACTCAGTGCTTAAGTGCTTAAAGTGAGTCATTGATTGGCCGAAGAGTGCTTTAACCTCGTTTCCCAGGGTGTAATTGGCTGCTGATTGAAAAGCCTGCTGTGTCAGGTGTCCTCTCGAACTGCAGTTCAAAAATGCCTGGTTTGCTTAAACAGGTTATGGAGCAGATGTTTTAAACCTTACCCGGGCAGGGCCAGTGTGTGTGCAGTCTTTCATCCCAGCCGTGCAGGTACACACCTGACTCTGCTAATAAGGGTTTTTTATCAAAGACTCGGGGGGTTGATCAGTAGAATCAGGTGTCTAACTGACTGGCTGGAAAAAAGGCCTGAAATCTCTCTGGCCCTTCGAGGGTGAGGTTTAATACACCTGCTGTAAGGTTGAATACCCCTGTAATGGAGCAAGATGGGGAGAGATACAGCCGACACTGTGAATTATAGGACAGTCTCTGTGAGCCGCGCTCTATAATTTGTTGTTAATCAGCAACTAAATGATTAAATGATTTAATTGAGATTAATTTCACCTCCTTCCTTGGGCCTAAATCACTGCAAAAACTAAATCCCACCTGGGCTTTTCCCGTCCGAGTCCAGCTGAGGCCCCTGGACTGAAGCACATGCAGAACCGTACTGCCATTTTAATCCCATTAAACCTGCACACTCATATATGGGTTTGTCAAATGCAGCTGCTTTATTCAAACCTGTTAAACTCAGGCCTGTTTTAAGTTCCGGTGGAGAGCCCGAGGTTTCAAAAGATCCTATATACAGTATGTCCTGCTGAATTACAGGGAAATGTGTATAAAATGATGTTCGAGATCTAGATATTTTCCATTTGATGTAATGCTGTGGCCGAAAAAAGGATGGCATCCTGGGTTTGAATATTTCTCAGTATGATGTAGCTTCAGTGAAGAGCTGCAACCAGCAGATATGGAATATGTATGTGACATTGTCTTGCAATGTGACAGTATGGAACCTTGAACGTATTTAAACAGGCCTACCAAAGAAATGGCCAAGCTGTGGCAAAATTTTGTCGGATGTCTACCTTTTTCAAATAAATAGCAACACAAAACTGAAAACATGCCTCATTCCTGCTAAACTTCGCACCGCAAGACTTTAAAGTCGATACATTTTCAGCAGAACCAAACTCAAAAAAATCGCACGGCCTGTAACAAACCCAGAAACTAACCAAATGAGTTTGCAATTGTGTGTTGCTGGTTCTTTGAAAAAGGTAGACATCTGACAAACTTTTGTTACAGCTTGGCAATT
This sequence comes from Gymnothorax javanicus, assembly GCA_029692085.1. Taxonomy (NCBI): domain Eukaryota; kingdom Metazoa; phylum Chordata; class Actinopteri; order Anguilliformes; family Muraenidae; genus Gymnothorax; species Gymnothorax javanicus. The sequence continues at coordinate 83,622,390 of CM056194.1, read as the reverse complement.
TTCTTTGGTAGGCCTGTTAAGGGGAAATTGAAGCAAAAATCAGAGTTTATGTTGTCTCAAAGAGAAAATATTGTTTGGTGAGTGAGTGGATGGAGAGCTTTCTAACCACAGCGTTTTCTGAATCCTGTTCCCACAGCTATGATTGTACTTAGAATTAGTCTTGCGTAATGGACAGAACTTTAATGGTTTATGTGTAAATGTGTGACAGTCACTGCGGATGGGAAAGCCTGTGAACAATAAATGCTGTAACGCTCCTGGTTTAAAGGTTTGCTGAGCTTGGTTTGGTAGAGACGTTTATTTACTTTATTTGAAATTCACTTTGACATCTTTATGAGCCCTGTAACACACGATGATTAAGTGTGTGACAGTTGTAAAATTGGATTGCATTCAACTTGAGATGGGGCTTTTTGAGGTAAGAATGTGTGCAGCGGGGGGAAGACCGACCGCAGGCTTTTGACTGACTGACTGTGTGTGTGTGTGTGTGTGTATGTGTGTGTGTGTGATGTTTTAGGGTTCGCAGGGACGCCGGGGTACCTGTCGCCTGAGGTGTTACGGAAGGAGGCCTACGGCAAACCTGTGGACATCTGGGCCTGCGGTGAGATAGAACACAGCCACACATTCAACACACGCGCTCACATGCACACACGCACACACTCACAGACACACGCATGCGGACAATGAAAAAGCTCTGACACACACTGAAATGTGTGACTCACACAGACAGACACTCACACTCTAGCCGAAACACCCACACAGACATGCAGGCGCATACAGTACATATGCACTTGAAAGGAATTCACTCACACCCCCACACATGCTCACTGACACACAAGCAGAAGTGCGCACACACACACACACACGCACACACACACACACTGTAGTCTACAATAAGCTCTGTATTGTCATCTCTGCCGTTGAAGAGGCCTGCGTCTTGCTGACCCCACAGCTGTATCGAGGCTGAAAGAGTGTACGTTAAGCGGGGCGTGAAAGTAAATTCTTCATTCATTTCGGCCATTCACGTTTCCTCAAACTCACTTCTAACTGGTATTTATTGGCTTACCGGTTATTCCGGGATTCTACACTGCAAACCCAAAGTTCAAACTGTGAGTTTTCCAGAACACTTTGGGAAATATTTTATGTCAATATAATTTTTTTTGCAATTTTTCGAAAAATGTTCGATATTTTCTCCAATCCTTATTGCACAAAGGTGACTACTCTAGGAGCCTTTAAGCACATGAAATACATTTAATCTCGGATTATTTTAAATAGTTTCCTAAGTTTATGCTAATTTCTCATCGCCTCATTGCTTCCAGACCCAACTTGCATACACTCACTTTTAACCACTTCGCAAAATATTTTGCGTTAGTGTAATTTTGTTCAATTTCTGAAGAGAAATTTAATATTATCTCCATATCCTTATGTGACAAAGGCTACCAATTCTGGAGCATTTAAGCGCATGAAAATGATAAGACGTGGAGGTATTTTGAATAACGTCCAGAGCCCATGGTAGTTTCTCCTCACCGTTTTGCTCATACAGTGCGTACTCGCGTTAAAGCTCTGTTACAGTCGGAGTGTCGGAGGTAAGGGCCGGCTGGTAACGGTGTGGTTTCCCCTCCCTGTTTTTGGCGCAGGTGTGATCCTCTACATCCTGCTGGTGGGATATCCCCCCTTCTGGGACGAAGATCAGCACAAACTCTACCAGCAGATCAAAGCGGGGGCGTACGATGTGAGTGTGGTCGCCGGTCTCGACCGCCTCGCGCGGCTTCTCTGCAGAGGCACACAGTCCAGGAAATGTACAGTTGAAGTGCGCTTTCTCATATAATATTATATCGGAGAAGAGCTCCTGTCGGTGTTTCCTGCGTCTAGGAGGAAGAGCTAAGGAGAAAAACAATACTCTGCGCATTGTTTAGACCAAGTACAGATAGTTGGAAGAAAGTACTAGGTGGACTTCTAATTTGTTAAACTGGGTCTCACACCTCTGCCTCTTTCTTGTTCTCTCTTTCTGAATCTGTATTCTTCCACTCTCTTATTCTCTTATATTCCTCTCTCCCTCTCTTTTCCTGTCTTTCTATCCCCCTCTTTCTCTTTACTCCCATCTCTCGCCATCCCTCCTTCTCCCCTGGTTCATACTGCCCTACAAAGCCTAAGTGCAGTAACTACATTTTGGGTAAAAAAGTAAGTTACGCAGTTTTGGGCCTGAAAGTGTATGAAGACCACAATAGAAAAATGCTCAGAGTCACATTTTCATGTTGTAGAGAAATGATGAATTAAAAACTCAAAACGATCTTAGAGACAAAGCACTGAAAAAATATGCAAGAAATATAAAATATATAAAATATAATAATATAATAGTATTTATTATTATAAATATTATAATAATATATAAAATATACAGAAATGCAAAATTTGGACCTTTGTGGTCTTCATATAGAGTTTAGGATTTATTTGGGTAGAAATGATACCATGGGCAGTCAGTTAACCATAATCTATCATAGATGTACCAACTATTCATCATTTGGGATGGCAAACAAACTCTGAAGCCATTTTTTTTACTGTTTAAATGAATATGTAGTTACTGCACTTGGGCTTTGTTAGGCAGTATAGTTCTCTTATTTCTCTCTTCCTATCTTTGCATGTCTTTCAAATCCCTTCTTTCTCATTACTGCTATCTCTCTCCATCCGTCTTTCTCTCCCGGTTTATAGTTCTTTGGATTGCACATCACTATCCTGTTGCCAGTCTCATATAAAATCTACCTTATTTATCTGTTTAACCTTTTTCATTCATGAACCCTTAGAGCACTAAATGCAGCTACTTTTGCTCAGTGATGTGAGATGTCAAAATTAAAGCTGTTGGAAACCTATCATGTGGCAACTTATTTAAAAGAGCTCCCGCAGGGAGTACATGATAGGTTTCCAACAGCGCTCTTTTAAACAAGTTGCCACATGATAGGTTTCCAACAGCGCTCTTTTAAACAAGTTGCCACATGATAGGTTTCCAACAGCGCTCTTTTAAACAAGTTGCCACATGATAGGTTTCCAACAGCACAAGATAAATAAAAAAATATATAAATTTAATTATCTCAGCGCTCTAAGGGTTAATGCTTGACCATGCGCTCCAGACTCCGGCCAGCTTTGTTAGTGCACAGCCGACACCTCTCCCTCCTCTTCCTGTCTTTCTCTCTATCCTCTCTCTTCCGGACTCCAATTCTTTGCATTGTCTCTCTCTTTCCTGTCGCTGGTGTCACATTAGAACTGCCTTATGCAACCAGATAACCTCTTTCACATTTGAAAAGAACCTGAAGTGTTTCCTGCTGTGTATTTATGTCGCCTCTCTTTGATAAAGGGTTTCACTAAATGGCTGGACTGTAGGCTCCTCGGGGCCCATAGTTTGTTTTTTATTTTTGTACACAAAAGTGAGCAGATCTCAGGCGATCAGGATGTGCTGCCTCTCCTTGTGTCGCAGGGGAAATGCACCTGTTAGCATTGACATGTCTGTGGCTAACTTACTATATTCTCTCTCTCTCTCTCTCTCTCTCTCTCTCTCTCTCTCTCTCTCTCTCTCTCTCTCTCTCTCACACACACACACACACACGTTTTCTCTCTCCTGTAGTTCCCATCTCCTGAGTGGGACACAGTCACTCCTGAAGCCAAGAACCTGATAAACCAGATGCTGACGATCAACCCGGCCAAGAGAATCACTGCCCAGGAGGCCCTTAAACACCCATGGGTCTGCGTGAGTATCCTCTCTCACACACACACACACACACACACACACACACACACACACACTTTTGACACTCATTCACACACAGACACACAGATACACATTCAGAAACTCGTATACACACTCACTTTCAAAGGCACACGCGCACACAGACACGTACTCAAGCATTCACTCACTCTCTCGTGCGCACACACACACACACACACACACACACACACACGGAAATCCACACGCACATGCATACACATGCCAAAATGTGCCCATGCTCCCGCATGCAAATGCACAAAGACCCTCACTCACACACTCACTTTCTCTAGCACACTCTCCTACAAAAGCATGCATACATACATGCGTGCGCGCACACAGCACCACTCAAAAATGAACCCTATCTTTGTGCTGCCCTTTCTCTCTCTCTCTCTCTCTCTCTCTCTCTCTCTCTCTCTCTCTCTCACAGCAACGCTCCACTGTAGCCTCTATGATGCACCGACAGGAGACTGTTGAGTGCCTGAAGAAGTTCAACGCCAGGAGGAAACTGAAGGTCTGTGCTCAGTACCTGCGGCATTTACAGACTTTAACTGAGCTTATTCTTACACAGCTGTGAACTACAGACCATTGCCAGCTTTAAATTCATTACCGTGAACTGTATACCCCTTCTAGTTTATTCAGTAAAACTATGAGCTACTGAGGCCTGCTGTCTTACTGATTAAAAACCATGAACTACAGACACCTGCTAGCCTATTGATTGAGACCTAAGAACTATAGACCCGCACTAGTTTATGGATTAAAAACTATGAACTACTGACACCTGTTAGCTCATTTATTAAAAACTGCGAACAATAGTTACCTGCTGGCGTGTTGATTAAAACTACAAACTACAGATACCTACTTGCTTATTGATTAAAAACAATTAACTACAGACAACTGCTGGCTTGTAGGCGCACAATCATGAACCACTGACCCTGGCCTCTGTTTGACAGGCTAATGGCACATTATTTGGCTCATAAACTGGCAAACATATAATCAATAACAGAGTAGAATCCATAAAGAGCAATGGTTTCTGATGTGTAAAATAGCCTAACTCAGGCACAGGTACTGGGGTGAGTGATGGTCAGCTTTGTAGGGGGTTTTTATGGCGTTCGTGTGAGGTCATGATTTGCCGTGACTTTACCGACTCGCTGTGTGCCGTCTTGATCTTCACGGCTATGGATGGCCGTTTATGAGAGCGGTGTCCAGTCTTGTCTGAATGGAGCCATTTGTGATTACCAGGTGTTTGCTTTAGTTCAGCACTACAACATCTGATTCAACTAATTAACTTACCTGGGTCTTCGATCAAGACCTTAATGAGATCTAAGCAATAAGATCTAAGGAATAACAAAAGCCTGAGCCAAAACTGGCCGTTTTCAGATGAATTGGATACCCCTGCTTTATGTGAATGGCGCCATTATGGCGCTGTGTGCTGTTGGTGTTAATGCAGCTTTTGGTGCGCATATGTATCTATATATGCTTGTATTGTTGCTCATGAATGTGAAATGGCTGATACTGGTTGATTTTATTTGGGGGGTGCTGAGTGCTGTCAGAAGGTGACCTACCTTTTCTTTCCTGCAGGGGGCGATCCTCACCACCATGCTCGTGTCGCGGAACTTTTCCGGTAAGCGGGAATCCCCCTTCCCATCATAACGTCTTCTAAACCCCCCCCTCCCTGCCCCCCCCCCCCTCCTTTAATATAAAATAAAACTGCCCCTCTAAACTCCTCGTGTGTCAGTATTAGCCGGATTTATTTCGGAGCCACTGTGACTCCGTATAATACTTGTGCTTGAGGCAGTGTCATCTGCTGGTCTTGGGCTGTGCTGTTCGTCCGAAAATTTATGGAAATGGAAAGGAATCGTGACCATTGCGAAATTTTCTCTGTTTGTCATCGTTACGAGTTTGACTCCTGGTACTGACCCATCTCTCTTAGTCATACAGCCTACTCATCTGTCTCTGCTGGTGTTGTGGAGTCATGTCTGCCGTGAGTACTCTCTTGCTGGTTCTGTTGCTGTTGAGCAATAGAACACTTGCTCTTAAAGTATGGCAGCTTCTCTCTGCCAATTAAATTTATGAAGGGGTGATGACATCATGGCTGGGGGCGTGGCCCGCAGCAAGCTCTCTTGAGGGGGAAAGTGCGATCTTTGTAGTTCTTCTGTGTTTTCTAGTTAAAGAGAACGGTGAGTGAGTGCGTGACTACTTCCTTCTTTACACTTGTGTGTTGGGTTATGATGAGAGGTGCCTGGTATGTCATCAAGCTCGGGCTACGTCCACTTTGATACGTTTTCTTTTTAGGATGCGATACTTTCGCTGTTTTCGCCAAGCGTCCATGCTCCTCTGGCGTTTTCAAACCCTTAAAACAGAGACTTCTGAAAATGCTGTTGACCCAGTTATAGTTCGAAAACTTCAGGATTGCGTTTTAGTGGACGGAGATCATTCTCATTTTAAAACGTCGTTTTAAAATGTAAACGTATTCGTGTCAATGTACTCTCAGACATACACGAGCACATTCGGACATACACGTGCTCACACGCACGCACATATACGCAGACGCGGACACTTAGACATTTGTGCACAGCACACACAGGAGCACAGACTCCTACAAATACAAACACACGCACACACATGCGCCCAGGAAATGCAGTAAAATGCGCATAAAAAAAAAATACTAGCATCGTAAAGAGACGCTTGTAATTCCAACATTTGAGAAATACCGTACTTCACTTTATTATGTTACCATGGAACCAACCAAAATTATTTATTGATTTAATTAAAAATCTGTTTCCTCAAAAACTTAGCTTAGCACTTAGCAACCATCTGCGGCAAATATAGGAGCGTGGAATATTTTCCTGAGCAGTTTGACAAGGTAATGACACACATTTGGAGGGATTCTGGATCATTCCTTTATGCAGGTCATTTCAAGACCAGTTTGCACTCTTCAGCTGCCATCTTCAACTCAGCCCGCAGGTTTTCTTTCGGAATGAGGTCTGGTGACCGAGTTGGACCTTGCAAAACCGATTTTGCTGTTTAGGAACCGATTCCTAGTGGAGTGGATTCCGAGGAGTGCTTTGGGTCATTGTTTGGCTAGGAATCCTACCAACATCCAAGTCTCAGCCTTCTGGTGGAGGCTACCAGATTGCCAGCAAAAACTACTGGATACTTGGTGGAATCCATTAAGATGTGAACCTTGGCCCCTGGACCCCTGGAATTAAAACAGCCCAAAACATCACTGATCCACCATCATATCTCATGGTGTGTATGAGGTGCCTTTGCTTGTATGCGTCTCAATTTCGACACCAAACATACTGATAGTGTATCTGACCAAATGTTCAGTTTAGGCCTCCTGTGTTTGTGCTCAGTTGTGGTCAGCCACGGCTGATCTCACTCACAGCATGTTGAATTCACTCGATGTGGTTGATATCGGGGGGAAAGATTCATGGTTTGGACCCTGCTGAGACTGCACTGTGGCGGCCTACGGAGTGATTTTGGCGGGAAACCTACTGCAAGGCTAAAGCAGCTACATCTCTTCAGAGATGGAGAAATCCTAGGGTCAGAAAGAAAAAATCCTGCCGTGTTTTGCCTCTATCGAGGAATTCGGTCAGGTAACTGCTGAATTGTGTCAATTTGTCAAATTCAGGTGGTTGGGACAAAATACTGGAGTGGATTTTTATGATCTGAAACTGGGTTTTACACCTCCTCTTCTCTTCCAACCAAGCTGCAAAGACTCCACCCCCTGTGCCTTCGTCAACCAATGAAATCAGTCACAATCCCTCCCCCTTCTGAAACTATAACATCGCTCACAATTCCCCCCCTCTCAGTCCGTAACATCAGTGTCTATTTCCCCGCATTCGTACCCACTGAAATCAGCCACAATGCCCCCCTTCTCAAACCATAACATCGCTTACAATTTTCCCCCATCCTCAACCAATGAAGTGAGTCACAATCTCCCCTGCCAGCCAATGAAATCAGTCTCAATTTTAACCCCATTCTCAACCAATAATATCGGTCACTATATTCCCCTTCCCAACCAATTAAATCAGTCATCATATTCCACTTCCCAACTAATATAATCAGTTACAATACTCTTCTTCCCAACCAATGAAATCAGTCACAATATTGTCCTTCTCAAATGACAAAATCAGTCACAATATTCCCCTTCTCATACAACAACATCAGTCACAATATTCCCCTTCTCATGCAACAAAATCAGTCACAATATTCCCCTTCTCAAACAATGAAATCAGTTACAATATCCTCCTTCTCAACCAATGAAATCAGTGACATGATTTCCTTTCCCAACCAATGAAATCAGTTACAATATTCCCCTTCTCATACAATTGAATCATTCTCAATATTCTCCTTCCCAACCAATGAAATCAGTGACACAATTCCCCTTCTCAAACAATGAAATCGGTTACAGTATTTCCCTTCTCAACTAATGAAATCAGTTCCCCTTTTCAAGCAATGAAATTGATCTACAATATTCCCCTTCCCAACCAATGAAATCAGTCACAATATTCCCCTTCTCAAACATTGAAATTCGTTACAATAATCCCTCTTGTCGTAATTTTTTGTCCGCTAATTTGACATATCCTTTAGCCCCCTCTCTTCCACACTAATGGACTCTTCTTGTCTCCTCCTCCCTCCCTCCTTCCCTCTCTCTCTCTCTCTTGGGTGTGTGTTCTTGTTGTTTTTCTTGTCGGGACTCTAACAGTGGGCCGTCAGACCACGGCTCCCGCCACAGTGTCCGCCGCGGCCGCTGGTACCGCCGCAGGGCTGGTGGAGCAAGGTAGCCTAGCCGGGCCGCGCGCGATCGAGGGCGTCGTCTCCTCTCGCCCTTCTCTCCCTCCCCGCTCCATTTCTCCATCCCTCCATCCCCCTCGTCCCGCCTTTTCTCCGTTCAGCATGGAGCTCGAAGCATGAGGCGCTCGCTGCGGACCTCCGCAACCCCTCCTTTCCTGCCCCCCACGCCTGCTTCTTTACAGCCCGGCTCAGGCTGCCTCCGAACGGGGGGAGCGGGTAGCTGTCACCCCTCCTCTCCCTTCCATCCTCAGTCACTGACCTCCTCCATCCGTCTCTCTACAGGACCGTGCATGAGCCACCCCTCTCAGTGTCCTTTACCTCTCTGCATCTGTATCTCCATCTCCTTTCTTATCATCCCTCTATCCATCCCTTCATTTTTTTTCTCTCCAGCCTTCCATGGGCCTACCTCTCTCCTCCTGCCTCATTTGCCTTTCTCCACTCTTTCGCTGCTCCCTCTACCTCCTCTCTTCTCACTGACTTCCTTTTCCTTCCTTCTGTCTCTCTCTTGGAATTGCTGAACCCCGCCCCCGTATTGTCTGACGGATGGTATCGCCCACCTGCTGGCCTGCTGAATGCTGCATGTGGCACTGGCCTGGCGCATGTGCTGGAACGGGGGGTGAGGGAGGAAACTGGGGTCGAGATGCGATGCATGTTGGACGCTTTGTCTGTGAGTTTATTCGTAAGGTTAGGGGGTTCTCTGTGAAAGATAGCCCGCCAAACGCTACACTGGGAGTCGGGCCTTGGTTATGGATGGACTCCTGCGTAGTTGGAGCTGAGGAACTAGGTCTCGTGTTCTCTCATTGCAGTGCGAATGTAGCTATTAGCGCTACGAGTCAATAACAGACTGTAATAAGTGAAGTAGCTATGGCATCTGCTGTGGGGCTAGTGGCGATAGTGGGGCCTTTGCTAAGCCTTTGCGGAATATTATTGTAGATTATTGATTATTACCCAGTCACATATCCATCCTTTGCCTCTATTTCATGCACAGCTAGAGAGTCTTCTGCATCTTTTTAGCGATCAGAAAAATTCTCGCTGTTACATAACGAGTGGCGAGAACGGGCCATTCAGCCCAACTAGGCTTGCCATTTTTCTATCACTTAAGTGAACCCAACATTTCAGATATTTAAGGACCAGGTGGAATCTAGCACAAATGATTGAATCTATCATTCCTGGTCTTGAAAATTCTCTGAGTTTCTGCCTCTACTGTATGGTCAGGCAAGCTATTCCACACTGAGATTACTCATTGCTTGAGAAAAATTTTCCCAATATCAGTGCTAAATTTACCCTTCGCTAACTTCCATTTGTGACCCCGAGTTCTACTAACAGAACTTGGCCTAAGCAAGACTGCACAGTTAACTTTGTTAATCCCTTCAACATATTTCAAGACCTGAATCAGATTGCCCCGAAGTCTCATTTTACTGCCACTGAAGAGAAAGAATCTTCAGCTTCTTATGATTGCTTTTATCTTTTATACCAGGAATTAACTTTGTGGCTCTTCTTTGAACTTTTTCTAGAGTCTCTATATCTTTCTTGAAGTATGTTCCCTAGAACTGCACACAATACTCCAAGTGTTGTCTGATGAATGTGATACTATGAACTGCATATCCCGGGATCCTATGTTGCAGCAAGGCTGTAAAAACACCATAAGATTGCAACAACATTGATGAGTAAGGTCAGCGTTTGCTGTTTGTGAGCCTCCTGGCCAGGCCAGAGTCTCAATCCTTTCCATCAAAGTTTCCGTTCTCTACCTGCTAAAGTATGAATGGTGTGCATAGATATGTCAATTTTTCACGTTTGACCATCAGAGGTCGTATTTAAATGACCCAATTTTGGTTCTACACTACAGGCCACAAGTTTGGAAGCAAGGCCAATACAGGTCAAAAATTTGGAAGTAACTTCAAGTTTCTGTTCACAATGCCTTTCTTAAATAGGCATGGGCAACGCTCTGCATAAACTCTAATGGAATGCGTAACAGCTGAACTGGGGCGGTAAACAAGCCTCAGAAAACTTATAAAAAAATGATGTAAATACCATTTTCATACAAAAAGAACACCATGGTTTAATTAAAAGCAACCTTTTCAATAGGATACCCGCATTTCATACATGAACTCTGCGTATTACGGCCAATAACGCGATTTGAACAGAGCTATTATTCGCCCGTTGGATGAATCGTGACCTCAATTTGGCGCCGTGTTTACAAACTTTCAAGTGCACGGCGTGGCAAAAATATCCATTTTGGAGGTAGATTTCAAATAGCCCGCGCTGACGTGATATCCCAGCTACAGCCCTGATTGAATTACAGCCATCTAATTTGAGAAATTACGAGTCTGTTCGTCCAGTCTAGACCTCCAGGGGATGTGAAATTAGTTCGACAGAAGTTGTTGAAGTTAAATCATGAAGTTCGCCGTGACTTCTTCTCAACAATAGCAAGAAAAGGTGAGTGTATTTTTACTGTAAACCTACATAGTTAGTTGACAGAATATCCTGTGACCCTATTTGTGAAGTTTCAGTAAAATATACCAAGGAATAAACCAGCGCCAGGCGTTCAAAACCTACCAGTGTTCTGACAAATTTTGCTACCTATGCCACCTCGCGAACACCGGTCACAAGATTCATTCACTTATACCCTTCAATTCGAGACTGCGAGGATGGAAATCTGAATAATCAATTAGGAAAAATTCTCGGCTCTCGGTAATTCTGTATATCGTTTAAACATTTTGTTAATCGGATTATGAAAAGAAGACTGAAAATAAGCGCCGCTTTTTGTTTGGGTGTAAAAGCGCCATTTAAAAGAGAATAACATTGTATATTGATTAAGCACTGAACTCTGCATAAGTCGAACTGTTTTAATATTTGTTGATGACATTGCTTCGCTTCCTGTAAGCAAAAATACGCAAAAATCTGCTGTCCTGTGAGCATTTCAGGTTCGATATACTGAGTAATAACGCCATGAAAACCTAAACTGGCCCATCGTTCTGCGAATAGTCTTACTAAACTAGTTAATCGCCTGATTGCTAATCAAGCAAAGGGGAGGTTTCTGCCTCACCAAACTAACCTCCGACCGCACGTCACTGTGTTTTTTACTATGAATTATTCACAGTAGCTCATTGAAACTATCATGGGAGGAGGGTATATGGACATTATAAAAACAGTGCAAAGGTTTTTTTTTTTTAAATCACCACAGGTTATTGAAGGGGAACGTTTAAGTAGCAGTGGGAGGGCAAACAACTGCCGGCATCAGCGACTTCACTGCATTTTATACAGTAATGGGCGAGTAGCGTTAATGTTTGCCCTCCCACCGATAATTTTGACATTTTTGCAGGCCATTGATCCAAAAAAAAAAAAAAAACACAGGCAACCCATTCATACCATTTTTTAATATCAATGCAAAACCTAATGTTTGTTGAACATAATTGGGTGAAATTCAATGCATTTTCCATTAAAAAAGGGCCTAGGGGGCGCTGCTGTACTTCAGAAAAGGGGTTGATGACTTTAGCATCAATTATTTCTGTTAGGGTACCCTAATGGATAATTTGGCCAGGTTTATTTCTGAGTAGACTGCATTTTTCGAAAATGCCCTCAGGCTTCACCCCCAATTTTCACAATGGGTTTTGTTGATAAATGCCGAAATCAGCCATTTTTGGCACCCTGTGGCTCTGAGACCCTTTCCTGTAAAGGCGTTGGACTTGTGGCAAACTCTTCCTCTGTGTCTTCTGTACTTACCTGCAAAAAATCATTAGAAAATAATAAAAACTTTTTTCTCAGCAACTCAAGAAATGTTGTCATTTTATTCATTTGTATTGCCCATGCCTATCTTAAAAACCAGTATGAAATCTATGGATTTTGGGATGCATTTTCTGCATGATTAGACTTTTCTGTCATTGATATGCACCATTTTCCTCTGTTTACCTTTAGGTACTGTATACATTGATGTTACCAGACCATTGCTGAATAAATGTTAACAAAAGAAAGGATGGGCTTAGTTTTTGGGTTGAGAAGATTTGCAAGAGTCACTTCAGTGAAAAAGCAAAAAACAAATCACAGTTTGCATTATTCACTTTATGTCATGGTTTACAGCCCACCGGATGCCAACGGCAATCTGGCGGGCAGTACGACCATGGGCCTTGTAATATGGGCCTGATAATTTGAGTAAAAATGTATTCTGATAAGTGACTCTTTATATAATAATTATGTTTATTTTGTTGCAAAGTATGCCAATGAAACTATGATCTTTTTTTGTACAAATTTGATCTTGCTTCCAAACTTTTGGCCTGTAGTGTATGTTTAACGGTACTCTCTATTGGAGAGTAGCGTGGACCTTAGCCTTGTTTGACGGAAGGCTTTGGCTCTCACCCTAAGCATCATGGTTTGGGACTGGGGGTTTTAGGGAGCTGTGGTTAGTATCTCTCATCAATTTCTCCCCCTGGCTAATGCGGTCGTGTTTTAACGAGACCCGGAAATGCAGGGTCCAGCTTAAGCCTTACTGCGAAGCCCCACTAAACCGGGAAAAGTCCGCACTCGTCCGCACTTCACTCATTGTCAATGGCATGCGAGCGTTACGCATGCTAGGATACACTCAGATGTTAGTCGCCCTATGGTGTGGAAAAGTTGAAGGGACAACTGTTGAAATTTTGAACTTCATCCAAATTAATGTGGCACCTACACAGCAGATGCCAGTCACATTTGCCCAAAAACCTGAAGCGAGCAGGAGAACTTTTTTGATAACAATTTGAAGACAACGCGTCAACCTCCGTTTGACATGGCCACAACTGAGCAACAGCTAAGGGCGGTGCGGAAGACTCCGGATTTTTCTTGTGTAGTGGGGTTTTAGGGTCTGGTCTACTGTCTATGGCCATGCGACTAGAATTGCTCTCCACTAGGAGAAGCAGTGAATGTGATTGGTCGACGGTTGCTGAGCTACCTCTCGAAGGTGGCTGGGATTTGAACCCCCTATCCTTGTGCCCTGTTTGCCTCCGTGTTTTCGCTCAGGATCTGTTCTTCAGTGTGCGTTTCTCCTTTCTTAATCCCTTCTTCTTCTCTGTTCTGTCGCTTCTGTACTTTGTGCTAAGGTAAGCCGCCCCCCCTCTTGCTGGGTGTGTGCTTTGTGATATTAGCACCCCCTCTGGTACGATCTGGTCATTACACACTACTTGCCGTTTTTGTGGGAAATTGGCCCATAGTTCATTGAAGAAGAAAAGTAAAAATGAACTTGTACTGTATCTAACCATGGAAATTCAGATATTTTCCACTTACAGTTCCTGTGACTAAGTTATATATTATGCGCTGCAATGCCTCTGTTACAGGATTTCTGTCAAGAAATATTGTATTATTTAAGCATTACAGTAGCACTTATTAATTTAAAATTAATGCAGAGAAAATGTAGCCTGTGTCACATTCAGACTTAATGCATTGAATCCAACTGTGCAGTAACGACATAATTTGACAAACTCAATTATTTGCAGTTGTTTCTAATTGGCTGCTCCCAGTTAGGTCCTTCTTTTGTGGCTTCTCATTGGCTCAGCAGTCAAACCAGCTTCTCTGCCTCACAACAACTGTTCATGTCTTAAGAAGTTTGACAAGCCAAAATTTCTCTGCGTGTGCAAACCCAAAAGTAATTGCTCTTCACACCTGAAGAGACGAGTTTGCTGCCTTTTGAAGATTAGAAGCAGTGCAAGATCAGGCCGGAGGTGGAGCCAGTTTTAGAAAGCGACACATAATTGTGTTTACAAGAGCAGAAATTCTGATTTTACTTTGCAGACCAATTTTGGCCTAAGTTGACCTACATTTGACTAAAGACAAATCATTTATTCAGTGGCGGCTGGTGAGCTAAAAATTGAGTTGTTAAAAATTGATTGTTTTCAATCATTTTCCTTGATTCACAAGTTTTTATATATTAAGAATGAGCCATTGGCAGTTAAACACACAGCTTCCTTTTTATAGAAATGTTGCTGCAATTAAATTGAAAATTCAGGCCAGAAAACTGTTTTTTCACTGAACAAAGAGGATAAACTACAGTTTTGACTTCCTTGTTTACTTTTAGCGCGTTCTGCGCCATCTAGCCTTTGCCTGACAATTGTTAAATTACTTCCAAAAAAATTAAGATTAGCAACAAGCATCCACTGCTGAATAACGTAAGATGAAATGCATCAAAATGACACGTTTTATTTCTCATGTTACTGCAACGAGGACTAGTGGCCACACCTGATAATATTTAGTGTTTTTAGAGTTTACGTAATGTTAATTTAAATAAATGATTGAAAGCAGGTCCAGGCCAGTCATGGTTTCAAGGGATGTTCTGTGCCAACTCAATTTTCAGATCACCTGCTACACCATGTTGGTAAAGAAAAATGACTGAGGATGATCACGGGGTAAAAAAAAAGAAATTTATGAGCATCATGATGGCGTGCAAGTACACACATCACATTATTATCTGAGGGCACATCTGTTTATCATACTTTCAGTACTTTCAGTACTTACGGGACTCATATGTCCCACAGTATTTCCAAATATCCTGGTGCGACATAAGCATCTCAGAAACTGCATTTGGGCCAATTCTATATTATAATCACGAAAATGACATATATGTCCAACGGGCAACTCTGATTCGTATTAACTGTATTCATAAAGTTGAATTTCAGATAATGGTGTTAAAGCAGTGAGGATGTAAATGGGTTGATTCCGCATGGGCTGCAGGTTGGAGAGCAGAGCGACGTTTAGCCTTTAGTCCCTCTGCCCAGTGCTGAGTGTTCCCTGCAGTGGCTCAGGGATTTGATTGGTGGGATTCGACCCTTTCTGATCTGTGTGGAGATGCTGGGCCGGTATCTTGGGGCTGCAGGGAGACGGTGTGCGGAACTCCGTTTCCCATCATGCAGCAGCTCGCGCTTTGTTAACTCATTACATTACTTCTGCCAACGAGGCTAGTGTTGGCTCTGGCACTGACTGGGAATAGCTGTGAGTGCATTTGTGTTTGTGTGTGTGTGTGTGTGTGTGTGTGTGTGCATGTGCATGGAAGTGTGTTCGAGTGTGTGTGTTTTTACATTGGTGTGTGAATGTATGCATCTGTGTGCATGTGTGCATGCTTCTGTGTGTGCATGTGTGCGTGCCTGTGTATATGAATCTGTGTGTGTGTGTGCGTGTGTGTGCGTGTGATTGTGCCTCTACATATGCATGCTTCTGTGTGTGTGTGTGCATGTGTATGGACCTGTGTCTGTGCATGTTTTTGTGTGTGTGTGTGTGCATGTTTATCTGCAGCGTGTGCCTGTTTGTATTCATGTGTGTCTGTGAATTTGGGCGTGCCTGCATGTGTATGCATCTGTGTGCCTGTGCAATGCATGTGAGTGTGTGTGCATATTTGAGTACCTGCACCTGCGTGTGTGTGTTTGCGTGTGTATCAGTAATGCGCTGTATCATTAGTATTAAAAACGAGTGGCAGGGTTACCGACTCTGGGGACTCTGTGAACATCAGATTAAATCAGCTTTAATTCCCCCCCTGCTGTGAGGTTTTGGATCTGCTCTCCTTCCCCTCTCCGTCTGACAGACGTCTCTTACCCTGTAATCCTCTCTCTGTCTGAGAGTCTTCTTCTCTGATATTTTACTGGCGTTTGTTTGTCTCCTGTTCTCCTGAGCGTTACAGTGCTGCAATCTACTGTGCTCCGAAATTGCGTGTGCGTGTGTGTGTTTGTGTGTATTCCTGCTTCAAACTGCTGTTCAGAAGAGGATTTTAGGGTGGGAATTGCCTGGTCTTCGTGCTTCTCTGAGTAAAAGGATAATGTGACCGGGACAGTGCGATACGTTTTCTGCTTCTACTGTGTTATGCGGTTACCACTCTGAGGCTCTCTATCTCTCTCTCTCTCCCTCTCTCCATCTCTCCCCCTCTCTCTCTCTATCTCTCTCCCTCTCTCTCCTCTCTTTCCCTCTGCAGCAGCCAAGAGTTTGCTGAATAAGAAAGCAGATGTGAAGGTAAGGCAACGCTGATCAGTCGACGACCCTGCAAACTTTTCTCCGGCCTCTCCTCTCCTTCTCCTTCTCTCTCTCTCTCTCTCCCGGCTTAGTGTGTGCTGCCGCCGCTGCTTTCAGTGTGTGTGAGTGTGCGTGCGTGCGTGCGTGCGCGCGTGCGTGCGTTCTTGTGTGCGTGTATGTCGACTGCGTCTCTCCTCGCCCGGTGATCTTCACACATTTGTAGTAAGTTAAGTCCGCTTGTGGTGGAAAACTGCTTTTGGTTCTGCTGATTGCTGCTGCTTTTGTGTGGCTTGGTGTATGTGTTTGTGTGTGTGTGTGTGTGTGTGCGAGAGAGAGAGAGAGAGAGTGTGAATGTTTGAGTGTGCAAGGGCCTTGCAGCTTGTGACCCTGACTAAGTGCCTGTGAACATTCTATTTTTTTCTCTGCTGAGAAAACAATTTATTTACAGTGAGTGAGCGTCTAAAAAATGCCTCTTTGACATCTGCTAACACTGTTTACTGTCTACACTTGGCATATCAATTCAGCATAGTGTTGTTGGTCGTATTTATCTGGTCTAAGAAGGCGATGTGCATTGTGCCGCATTCTAACCTCCGATGCTCATTGATAGTGTGACAGATCAAGTGCCCAATAGTGTTATTCAGCGCATACTTGCTTTCTCAGTGGGTCAAGTAACTGTATCGCACTATGGGCTCTTCAACTGAACTCTCTTTTGTTCGATAAGGAACTCTGAATCATAGATGGGAAGTGTGAAATCTCCCACATCCTTTAGACCAGGTGAAGAACCCTTGGGCTTGGTTATGCTTAGTTCCCACTGTCGTGTGCTCCGTTACGAACGCCAAGATTGGCAATTCATGGCTGATCGTGGAACTTCTCTGAAGCTGCTTTCACACCGGACGCGAAATGAATTTTTCGCACGTCAGATTACATTCAAAGTCAATACAAAGACGCGAATACACGCAAGACGCGAGAAAATTTCAAGTTTGGATACGAGGTGATGCGATGATCACGATTGACAATTAATCTCGCGTGTATTCACGTCTTTGTAATGACTTTGAATGTAATCTGTTGTGCAAAAAATTCGTTTTGCATCCGGTGTGAAAGCGGCTTAAAATTTAAGGTTTGGATACGAGGTGATGCAATGATCAAGATTGACAATTAATCGTGTTGATCGTAGGAAATTTTTGAACCGTCCAAAACTTTTCTACGATCAACACGACTGATCAGATCTGATAGGATCTCCACAATTACTCCACTATTAAGACCACGATTTCAATCATGCTGCGAATCGTGATAGTGGGAACCTAGCATAAGGCTCTTCCATGGAATAACGGTGGATAACGTTGTCACTTTTATCGTGAGTGCACCAGCTCCCAAGTCATGTGAACTCCACTTACATTGTATGAATAAAAGTCATGGCTTTCTTTGTTATTGTTGCAGCATTTTTCAAACATTCCTCAGTTTAAGTCTCTCCTTCGAGTTCTGTTATGAAAATGTTCATGGACGCAACATAGATTAAGCCGCATCCGCGCGGTATAGCACTCAATTTCAATTAGACACCATAATAGAGAAGGGTTACATGCCGGCGTACCTATGTCGGCCTGGAACTTTCATAGATGACCTCCTCTTTCAGCCCATAGATAGAATAATTTCTATACATTTTTATGCTATCGAGTGTTTTACGCATATCCATGTATGCTTTTAATTGGCGTCTTTCTCACTTCCTCTCGAATATACGACAGGGCGCCTAGTGAGGTTTGTAGTTTACCCAAATGTTTAATTAACACCTTGTCTCTCTCAGTTACCTGGGTGCTGTGCTCCTATTGGCATGCTGGGGCTCTAACTGCTCTGTAAAACGTGATGGAAGCCAGGATAATCCCTTCGGTTACAGCTTGTTGCGTTTACATAACGCTCTCCTCTTACTCAAAGGGACTCACCGTGATGAAGGGAAACGGCTCACCAACTTCTAATTTGCTACACCTACCCCTGGCGATACACGGCAGCCATTTTGCACCAGAGCGCTAGCTACACATCTGCTGAGGTGCTGAGGGAGAACAGCCTTCTCCCCCTCGCCGTGCCGCGATAGAAACTCAGCGCTCCTGAGTCAACCTGCCACCTTCCTCCGGTAGCTGTTTGTTCCTCACCATCATACAACATTTTCTCTGTTTCCTAGCAGTGTTTGTGGGGAGTGGATATCCCAAGGTTTACAAAGCTCCCAAGTATGCCCTTCTGAATTACAGGGAAATGTGTGTAAGATGATGTACAAGATCTAAACATTTTTTATTTAATGTAATGTGAAATATGGCGCCCATGGTTTGAATATTTCACTCAGTACAAGTATAGATTCAGTGATGCGCTGCAACCAGCAAATAAAGAATATGTATGCAACATTGACCTGCTTTATGGAAAAAAGAATGTCTTTTATGACGTTCAACCAACTTAAGGGAAAACTTAAGTGGCAAATTCAGAGTTTAAGTAGTTATGTGGCTAATGGTTGCAGTTCTCAATGAACGTTTGCAACAAAAGACGTTTCGGTCTTTGCTCTGTGGCTAACTCTTTTGGTGTGTTGGCTGTCATCTTCATGCTACTACTTACAGGATGAAAGCACAAAGCTGGCCTTTCATTTCTGTGAATGATATCTGAAGCCAGCTCTAATATTTTGGCAGTTTCTTTCTCCAGCTAAATGTGGAGCAGGCTCTCTGGGTCATGTAATTGGCAGCAATGCATTTTTTTTGTAACATTAACTATACCCACGAGACAAAATGACGCTAAATAGTAGAGGTTCTGAGGCAGGACCAGGCCTTAAGTACGTATAAAAAGCCTTTGTGTGTGCAAAACCTATTCCGTTACAATCTTGTTTACGTGATCCACATCCCACCCCTGTCTGTCTGTGCCTTTGTTAGGGCACAGGGGGAATCACTAAGCCCAGGACCTACAGTGAATCCTTCTCAGAAGTCCTCCCCACACCACAGCCCTGTTGCATTTTTGTCCATACCTTTTTGTCCACCTACAGCTTATTTTTTTTCAGTTCTAAACTCCAGCTCCTTTAACATGATTGTTTCACTAGCTTAGTTCTTAGTCTCAATATTCTTTTTGCACAATGACAGTTGGCCACCGTATTCTTCATCCGAAGAACCTCTAAGACATTTTACATGCTGTGCATCGCTGAGGTCATTTCTGCTGGTGCGTGCGTCTGTGCGCTGAAGAGGAAGTCATTATAAGTGAAGTCTCACATCCACTTCACTGAGATCACTATCCGCTGGTGGGCTGCGCCGATGCTGCCGGTATCGCCTGCTCTGTTTTAAGTGGCACTCGGCAGCTTGTTGTGGAACAAGAGCTGGACGCGTGGCGCGAAAGCCAGACCAGCCAGCCGTTCGGTATAAAAACCAGCCGCTCTTCATTCTCAGAGCTCATGTAGTCTGCGTATCCAATCACTGCGCGCCTCCGCCAGAGAAATGATGGTAATTGGACACATTATAGGAAGGCGGGTCATTTGTCATGGTGTCATCTGTTCGTCTCGGCGCTACACTATCTGCTGACCCTGCTGCACAGTTTGCTCTGGAACAGTGGCTGTGAATGAACGTAGCTATAATGAATGAATGAATGAGACCTTTATTGCCCCAAAGGGAATTTGTCTTGCACTTGGGAATAACATGAAATCATTAAAAGGCACATTGGACATGTAAATGCAGACAATAATAAATATTGTTTAAAAAAAGGAGAGAAGCTGCTAAGACAGTATAACATCATACAAACACACACAAGAGTGCATAGTGCTTTAAAGTGTCTCTCTGCCTGCATTCAACTGTTCAACATCTGGATGATCCTTGGCACAAAGGAAGCCATAGTTCTATTAGTTTTTACATATGGCATTCTATAACGGCGTCCCGAGGGGAGAGGGGAGTACTCAGAGAAGAGTGGGTGAGATGGATCATCCAAAATCCTCAAGGCCAAATTAATTGTGTATTCATCAGAAAGCTGTATAATGCTTTTCACAGCAGTTCCGTTACTTTCCTGCCCAACTTTGTCACCTTATCCAGCATGCTCTTATTCTGGACAGATAGACTCCCCCAACACTGAATCGCAAAAGTCACAACACTCTGTATAAATGTTAAGTAAAACAATCTCAAAATCGCTGTGTCAGCCTTAAAACCAAGGGTTAAACCTCAATACCTCGCCTAGCATGGATGTACGGTAAATGCACTTGGATGAAAGCTAAGCATAAGGACTTAATCCTCATATTCTCTGCTTGATTTTATTGAGTGCAGTATTGAGGAAAACTGGAATATATTGTGTCCCTATCCAAAAGTTGAAGGAATAACACTGTGTGCCTGATCATCCCGATACGGGACAGAGTGAGAGGCTATTTGGGGACTCTGAGGGGTTAGATTTTACCGTACCGATAAGGCCGACCGGCTGTCTAAGCCCTTTTGTAACACAACTGCCTTAAATGGTTCCTCATTAAGTGATGCGGACAAAAAAATAATCCTCTCTGTCCATTAATCGTACGTTTGCGTAATCGCAGCACTCAGGATGCATTATACTGAGTGCAGACATCCAGACATTTACACCGGACCAGTGCGGGGAAAAAACCCCAAAAGGATGAATCATGTCTTACCCACGTGTGGATCACATGGCAGGACCTTGGTGGGGGGGGTATTTTTAAGGCAAAAGCTTTTGTTTGACTGTTGGACAACCTGCATCGTCTTGCCTGCGGTTCTTCTGGTCGATGGTGTCCTCTGCCCATTCGTTTATTGAAATTCCTCTTGAAAGCCTGCACAGGACGAGAGTGCCGTTGACGGAATCTGTTCCTCCCCACACCCCACCACGCTGCTCCAAGAACGAAGCGTTCCTCGCTGGAAGGGTTGCACGTAGGTGTGTTTTTGGTTTTAATTTTGTAGGGTTTTGTCCTGCGTGTTCCTGTGGCAGGCTTTAGTGGGGAGGCTGTGGCTCATGGTGTTGCAGGCAGTGGAGGGAGGCATTTTGGCGTAAACGGCAGGATCCTGCAGGCATGCTGGGAAAATTCAAAGGGGGGCACACTTAGCAGGAGAGTGCGGGATTCCTGAATCCGAATTTCGGCGCCAAGTTTCTGAATCCGGCCGAACTATCTGTGGCAAATGTGCAAACGACGGAGGGGTGTTGATTCTGTCCTTGAGCTCTTGTTGTGTTTACTTCTATTAGCATATTACGTAAGCTGTTACACACATACTTGCTGAACTTTGGGGTCAGTGTTGTCACTAACTCTAACTTACCCTTTTGGGATTTAGTGTATGTACAGTTATATCTGTAAGGATTTGGTTTGTGACGCTGTTTCAAAAAAATTTATCCCCCCGATTTATGTATACATGTACGTTCCCTCACTTTACTTATGGACTGAACTGTTTCTGTGAAACTGATCTGTGCAGCTGATGTTCAGTTGTGTAACACATGTCCGCAGGTGCCGGTGAGGTGCTGTGGTTTTGTGCTAGCCTTGTTGTGTTAGTGTGATAAATCAGTGAAAACTGTCATAAAGTCCAGATTTGTAAAGCTTTCAACTCAATGTTTTTGTTGAACCTGGATTATATATGGATTGATTAAATCCTGTGGTGATTTTTTGAGCCGTAATATTGTTTTTATTAGTGGCTATCCCGCCGAGCGACTGTCGGCTTGTGTCGGAAAGCTTTGACTTATGTCCGCAGTTTAGCTTTTTTTGTTTTTGGTTTTGTTTTGTTTTTTTTTTTTACTGTTTTTGGATGTTTGCCAAATGATGTCATAATCTTTTACTCCGTTCTCCTGGCCATCTTAGATGATTTTGCTGTTTTTTTGAGCAACGCACCAGGAATTGTGGCACTAGCTATGCAGTCACTTTAGTATCCTTATATTGCTAGGAGACTACTGATAGTTGGACCCTTTTTAGCAGAAACATGCTACCAATTAGAATTCAAATGAATAGGAATGACTTGTGTAGTTCTTATAATTGTGGTTTAGCCAGTTCAAACAGTTACTTTTTTGGGAGTGGCTCTGATACTTGGTCCAACCCTGGAAGAGATTGTGTAACGGACAGGAGGGACAGCAGTTGTAGGAGGTCGTATAAAGGAGAGGAGGGTCAGCAGTTGTAGGAGGTCGTGTATAGTACAGAAGGGACAGTAGTTGTAGGAGGTTGTATAAAGGACAGGAGGGACAGCAGTTGTAGGAGGTCGTATAAAGGACAGGAGGGACAGTAGTTGTAGGAGGTCGTATAAAGGGCAGGAGAGACAGCAGTTGTAGGAGGTCGTATAAAGGACAGGAGGGACAGCAGTTGTAGGAGGTCGTGTAAAGGACAGGAGGGACAGCAGTTGTAGGAGGTCGTGTAAAGTACAGGAGGGACAGCAGTTGTAGGAGGTCGTATAAACGACAGGAGGGACAGCAGTTGTAGGAGGTCGTATAAAGGACAGGAGGGACAGTAGTTGTAGGAGGTCGTATAAAGGACAGGAGGGACAGCAGTTGTAGGAGGTCGATAAAGGACAGGAGGGACAGCAGTTGTAGGAGGAGTATAAAGGACAGGAGGGACAGCAGTTGTAGGAGGTCGATAAAGGACAGGAGGGACAGCAAAGGACAGGAGGGACAGCAGTTGTAGGAGGTCGTGTATAAAGGACAGGAGGGACAGCAGTTGTAGGAGGTCGTATAAAGGACAGGAGGGACAGCAGTTGTAGGAGGTCGTATAAAGGACAGGAGGGACAGCAGTTGTAGGAGGTCGTATAAAGGACAGGAGGGACAGCAGTTGTAGGAGGTTGTATAAAGGACAGGAGGGACAGCAGTTGTAGGAGGTCATATAAAGGACAGGAGGGACAGCAGTTGTAGGAGTTGTAGGTTGGAGGACAAAAGACAGGAGGGACAGCAGTTGTAGGAGGTTGTATAAAGGACAGGAGGGACAGCAGTTGTAGGGGTCGATATAAAGGACAGGAGGGACAGCAGTTGTAGGAGGTCATATAAAGGACAGGAGGGACAGCAGTTGTAGGAGGTCGTATAAAAGGACAGGAGGGACAGCAGTTGTAGGAGGTTGTATAAAGGACAGGAGGGACAGCAGTTGTAGGAGGTTGTATAAAGGACAGGAGGGACAGCAGTTGTAGGAGGTCGTGTAAAGTACAGGAGGGACAGCAGTTGTAGGAGGTTGTGTAAAGGACAGGAGGGACAGCAGTTGTAGGAGGTCGTGTAAAGTACAGGAGGGACAGCAGTTGTAGGAGGTCGTGTAAAGGACAGGAGGGACAGCAGTTGTAGGAGGTCGTGTAAAGGACAGGAGGGACAGCAGTTGTAGGAGGTTGTGTAAAGGACAGGAGGGACAGCAGTTGTAGGAGGTTGTATAAAGGACAGGAGGGACAGCAGTTGTAGGAGGTTGTGTAAAGGACAGGAGAGACAGCAGTTGTAGGAGGTCGTATAAAGGACAGGAGAGACAGCAGTTGTAGGAGGTCGCAGTGTAAGGACAGGAGAAACAGCAGTTGTAGGAGGTCGTGTAAGGACAGGAGAAACAGCAGTTGTAGGAGGTCGTGTAAAGGACAGGACAGGAGTTGTACAGGTCGTTGGACAGGAGGCAGTTGTGGAGGTCGGGTAAGGACAGGAGGGACAGCAGTTGTAGGAGGTCATGTAAAGGACAGGAGGGACAGCAGTTGTAGGAGGTCGTGTAAAGGACAGGAGGGACAGCAGTTGTAGGAGGTCATGGGACAGGAGGGAAGTAGTTGTAGGAGGTTGTATAAAGGACAGGAGGGACAGCAGTTGTAGGAGGTCGTGTAAAGGACAGGAGAGACAGCAGTTGTAGGAGGTCGTGTAAAGTACAGGAGGGACAGCAGTTGTAGGAGGTCGTGTAAAGGACAGGAGGGACAGCAGTTGTAGGAGGTCATGTAAAGGACAGGAGGGACAGTAGTTGTAGGAGGTTGTATAAAGGACAGGAGAGACAGCAGTTGTAGGAGATCGTATAAAGGACAGGAGGGACAGCAGTTGTAGGAGGTCGTGTAAAGTACAGGAGGGACAGTAGTTGTAGGAGGTTGTTTAAAGGACAGGAGGGACAGCAGTTGTAGGAGGTTGTATAAAGTACAGGAGGGACAGTAGTTGTAGGAGGTTGTATAAAGGACAGGAGGGACAGCAGTTGTAGGAGGTCGTGTAAAGGACAGGAGGGACAGCAGTTGTAGGAGGTCGTGTAAAGGACAGGAGGGACAGCAGTTGTAGGAGGTCATGTAAAGTACAGGAGGGACAGCAGTTGTAGGAGGTTGTATAAAGGACAGGAGGGACAGCAGTTGTAGGAGGTTCTATAAAGGACAGGAAGGACAGCAGTTGTAGGAGGTTGTATAAAGGACAGGAGGGACAGCAGTTGTAGGAGGTCGTGTAAAGGACAGGAGAAACAGCAGTTGTAGGAGGTCGTGTAAAGGACAGGAGGGTCAGCAGTTGTAGGAGGTCGTATAAAGGACAGGAGGGACAGCAGTTGTAGGAGGTTGTATAAAGGACAGGAGAGACAGCAGTTGTAGGAGGTCGTGTAAAGTACAGGAGGGACAGCAGTTGTAGGAGGTCGTGTAAAGGACAGGAGGGACAGCAGTTGTAGGAGGTCGTGTAAAGGACAGGAGGGACAGTAGTTGTAGGAGGTCATGTAAAGTACAGGAGGGACAGTAGTTGTAGGAGGTTGTATAAAGGACAGGAGGGACAGCAGTTGTAGGAGATCGTATAAAGGACAGGAGGGACAGTAGTTGTAGGAGGTTGTATAAAGGACAGGAGAGACAGCAGTTGTAGGAGATCGTATAAAGGACAGGAGGGACAGCAGTTGTAGGAGGTCGTGTAAAGTACAGGAGGGACAGTAGTTGTAGGAGGTTGTTTAAAGGACAGGAGGGACAGCAGTTGTAGGAGGTTGTATAAAGGACAGGAGGGACAGCAGTTGTAGGAGTTTGTATAAAGGACAGGAGGGACAGCAGTTGTAGGAGGTCGTGTAAAGGACAGGAGGGACAGCAGTTGTAGGAGGTCGTGTAAAGTACAGGAGGGACAGCAGTTGTAGGAGGTCGTGTGAAGGACAGGAGGGACAGCAGTTGTAGGAGGTCGTATAAAGGACAGGAGGGTCAACAGTTGTAGGAGGTCGTGTAAAGTACAGGAGGGACAGTAGTTGTAGGAGGTTGTATAAAGGACAGGAGGGACAGCAGTTGTAGGAGGTTGTATAAAGGACAGGAGGGACAGCAGTTGTAGGAGGTCGTGTAAAGGACAGGAGGGACAGCAGTTGTAGGAGGTCGTGTAAAGTACAGGAGGGACAGCAGTTGTAGGAGGTTGTATAAAGGACAGGAGGGACAGCAGTTGTAGGAGGTTCTATAAAGGACAGGAAGGACAGCAGTTGTAGGAGGTTGTATAAAGGACAGGAGGGACAGCAGTTGTAGGAGGTCGTATAAAGGACAGGAGGGACAGCAGTTGTAGGAGGTCGTATAAAGGACAGGAGGGACAGCAGTTGTAGGAGGTCGTGTAAAGTACAGGAGGGACAGTAGTTGTAGGAGGTTGTATAAAGGACAGGAGGGACAGCAGTTGTAGGAGGTTGTATAAAGGACAGGAGGGACAGCAGTTGTAGGAGGTCGTATAAAGGACAGGAGAGACAGCAGTTGTACAAAACCCAAAACCAGTGAAGTTGGCACGTTATGTAAATCGTAGATAAAAACAGAATACAATGATTTGCAAATCCTTTTCAACTTATATTCATTTGAATACACTACAAAGACAAGATGTTTAATGTTCAAACTGAGAAACTTTTTTTTTTTTTGCAAATAATCATTAACTTAGAATTTAAAGGCAGCAACACATTGCAAAAAAGTTGGCACAGGGGCCTTTTTTACCACTGTGTTACATCACCTTTCTTTTAACGACACTCAGTAAACGTTTGGGGAACTGAGGAGACCAATTTTTGAAGCTTTTCAGGTGGAACTCTTTTTCGCATTCTTGCTTGATGTACAGCAAGTTGTTCAACAGTCCGGGGTCTCCGTTGTCGATTTTTACGCTTCATAATCGCCACACATTTTCAATGGGAGACAGGTCTGGACTACAGGCAGGCCAGTCTACTATCCGCACTCTTTTACTACGGAGCCATGCTGTTGTAACACGTGCAGAATGTGGCTTGGCATTGTCTTGCTGAAATAAGCAGGGCGTCCATGAAAAAGACGTTGCTTGGATGGCAACATATGTTGCTCCAAAACCTGTATGTACCTTTCAGCATTAATGGTGCCTTCACATATGTGTAAGTTGCCCATGCCTTGGGCACTAATACACCCCCATATCATCACAGATGCTGGCTTTTGAACTTTGGCGCCTATAACAGTCCGGATGGTTCTTTTTTCCTCTTTGGTCCGGAGGACACAACGTCCACAGTTTCCAAAAACAATTTGAAATGTGGACTCGTCAGACCACAGAATACTTTTTCCACTTTGCATCAGTCCATCTTAGATGAGCTTGGGCCAGCGGCCGGGCGGCGTTCTGGGTGCTGTTGATAAATGGCTTTCGCTTTGCATTGTAGAGTTTTAACTTGCACTTGCAGATGTAGCGACGAACTGTAGTTACTGACAGTGGTTTTCTGAAGTGTTCCTGAGCCCATGTGGTGATGTCCTTTTACACACTGATGTCGGTTTTTGATGCAGTACCGCCTGAGGGATCGAAGGTCACGGGCATTCAATGTTGGTTTTCCTTGTTGTCGCTTCGTGCAGTGATTTCTCCAGATTCTCTGAACCTTTTGACAATATTACGGACCGTAGATGATGAAATCCCTAAATTTCTTGCAATAGCTCGTTGAGGAATGTTGTTTTTAAACTGTTCGACAATCAGCTCACGATTTGTTCACTAAGTGGTGACCCTCGCCCCATCCTTGTTTGTGAATGACTGAGCATTTCAGGGAAGCTGCTTTTATACCCAATCATGGCACCCACCTGTTCCCAATTAGCCCGTTCACCTGTGGGATGTTCCAAATAAGTGTTTGATGAGCATTCCTCAACTCTCTCAGTCTTTTTTGCCACTTGTGCCAGCTTTTTTGAAACATGTTGCAGGCATCAAATTCCAAATGAGCTAATATTTGCGAAAAATTACAAAGTTTACGTGTTCGAACATTAAGTAACTTGTCTTTGCAGTGTATTCAATTGAATATAGGTTGAAAAGGATTTGCAAATCATTGTATTCTGTTTTTATTTACGATTTACACAACGTGCCAACTTCACTGGTTTTGTAGGAGGTCGTGTAAAGTACAGGAGGGACAGCAGTTGTAGGAGGTTGTATAAAGGACAGGAGGGACAGCAGTTGTAGGAGGTCGTGTAAAGGACTGGAGGGACAGCAGTTGTAGGAGGTCATGTAAAGTACAGGAGGGACAGTAGTTGTAGGAGGTTGTATAAAGGACAGGAGGGACAGCAGTTGTAGGAGGTCGTGTAAAGTACAGGAGGGACAGCAGTTGTAGGAGGTTGTGTAAAGGACAGGAGGGACAGCAGTTGTAGAAGGTCGTGTAAAGTACAGGAGGGACAGCAGTTGTAGGAGGTCGTATAAAAGGACAGGAGGGACAGCAGTTGTAGGAGGTCGTGTAAAGTACAGGAGGGACAGCAGTTGTAGGAGGTCGTGTAAAGGACAGGAGAGACAGCAGTTGTAGGAGGTTGTATAAAGGACAGGAGGGTCAGCAGTTGTCGGAGGTCGTGTAAAGGACAGGAGAGACAGCAGTTGTATGAGGTCGTGTAAAGGACAGGAGAAACAGCAGTTGTAGGAGGTCGTGTAAAGGACAGGAGAGACAGCAGTTGTAGGAGGTCGTGTAAAGGACAGGAGAAACAGCAGTTGTAGGAGGTCGTGTAAAGGACAGGAGAGACAGCAGTTGTAGGAGGTCGTGTAAAGTACAGGAGGGACAGCAGTTGTAGGAGGTCGTGTAAAGGACAGGAGGGACAGCAGTTGTAGGAGGTCATGTAAAGGACAGGAGGGACAGTAGTTGTAGGAGGTTGTATAAAGGACAGGAGGGACAGCAGTTGTAGGAGGTCGTGTAAAGGACAGGAGAGACAGCAGTTGTAGGAGGTCGTGTAAAGTACAGGAGGGACAGCAGTTGTAGGAGGTCGTATAAAGGACAGGAGGGACAGCAGTTGTAGGAGGTCATGTAAAGGACAGGAGGGACAGTAGTTGTAGGAGGTTGTATAAAGGACAGGAGGACACAGCAGTTGTAGGGAGATGTTGTATAAAGGACAGGAGGGACAGCAGTTGTAGGAGGTTGTGTAAGGGGACAGGAGGGACAGTAGTTGTAGGAGGTTATTTAAAGGACAGGAGGGACAGCAGTTGTAGGAGGTTGTATAAAGTACAGGAGGGACAGTAGTTGTAGGAGGTTGTATAAAGGACAGGAGGGACAGCAGTTGTAGGAGGTTGTGTAAAGGACAGGAGGGACAGCAGTTGTAGGAGGTCGTGTAAAGGACAGGAGGGACAGCAGTTGTAGGAGGTCATGTAAAGGACAGGAGGGACAGCAGTTGTAGGAGGTTGTATAAAGGACAGGAGGGACAGCAGTTGTAGGAGGTTCTATAAAGGACAGGAAGGACAGCAGTTGTAGGAGGTTGTATAAAGGACAGGAGGGACAGCAGTTGTAGGAGGTCGTGTAAAGGACAGGAGAAACAGCAGTTGGGGAGGTGGGACAGGAGGGTCAGCAGTTGTAGGAGGTCGTGTAAAGGACAGGAGGGACAGCAGTTGTAGGAGGTTGTATAAACAGGAGAGACAGCAGTTGAGGGACAGTAGTTGTAGGAGGGACAGGTTGTAGGAGGTATAAAGGACAGGAGGGACAGCAGTTGTAGGAGGACAGGAGGGACAGTGTTGTAGGTCATGTAAAGTACAGACAGGAGGGACAGGAGGGACAGCAGTTGTGGGAGGTCGTATAAAGGACAGGGAGGGACAGCAGTTGTAGGAGAGACAGCAGTTGTATAAAGGACAGGAGGGACAGCAGTTGTAGGAGGTCGTGTAAAGTACAGGAGGGACAGTAGTTGTAGGAGGTTGTTTAAAGGACAGGAGGGACAGCAGTTGTAGGAGGTTGTATAAAGGACAGGAGGGACAGCAGTTGTAGGAGTTTGTATAAAGGACAGGAGGGACAGCAGTTGTAGGAGGTCGTGTAAAGGACAGGAGGGACAGCAGTTGTAGGAGGTCGTGTAAAAGACAGGAGGGACAGCAGTTGTAGGAGGTCGGTGTGAAGGACAGGAGGGACAGCAGTTGTAGGAGGTCGTATAAAGGACAGGAGGGTCAACAGTTGTAGGAGGTCGTGTAAAGTACAGGAGGGACAGTAGTTGTAGGAGGTTGTATAAAGGACAGGAGGGACAGCAGTTGTAGGAGGTTGTATAAAGGACAGGAGGGACAGCAGTTGTAGGAGGTCGTGTAAAGGACAGGAGGGACAGCAGTTGTAGGAGGTCGTGTAAAGTACAGGAGGGACAGCAGTTGTAGGAGGTTGTATAAAAGACAGGAGGGACAGCAGTTGTAGGAGGTTCTATAAAGGACAGGAAGGACAGCAGTTGTAGGAGGTTGTATAAAGGACAGGAGGGACAGCAGTTGTAGGAGGTCGTATAAAGGACAGGAGGGACAGCAGTTGTAGGAGGTCGTGATAAAGAACAGGAGGGACAGCAGTTGTAGGAGGTCGTGTAAAGTACAGGAGGGACAGTAGTTGTAGGAGGTTGTATAAAGGACAGGAGGGACAGCAGTTGTAGGAGGTTGTATAAAGGACAGGAGGGACAGCAGTTGTAGGAGGTCGTATAAAGGACAGGAGAGACAGCAGTTGTACAAAACCCAAAACCAGTGAAGTTGGCACGTTATGTAAATCCTAGATAAAAACAGAATACAATGATTTGCAAATCCTTTTCAACTTATATTCATTTGAATACACTACAAAGACAAGATGTTTAATGTTCAAACTGAGAAACTTTTTTTTTTTTTTTTTGCAAATAATCATTAACTTAGAATTTAAAGGCAGCAACACATTGCAAAAAAAAGTTGGCACAGGGCCTTTTACCACTGTGTTACATCACCTTTCCTTTTAACGACACTCAGTAAACGTTTGGGAACTGAGGAGACCAATTTTTGAAGCTTTTCAGGTGGAACTCTTTTCGCATTCTTGCTTGATGTACAGCTTAAGTTGTTCAACAGTCCGGGTCTCCGTTGTCGTATTTTACGCTTCATAATCGCCACACATTTTCAATGGGAGACAGGTCTGGACTACAGGCAGGCCAGTCTACTATCCGCACTCTTTTACTACGGAGCCATGCTGTTGTAACACGTGCAGAATGTGGCTTGGCATTGTCTTGCTGAAATAAGCAGGGCGTCCATGAAAAAGACGTTGCTTGGATGGCAACATATGTTGCTCCAAAACCTGTATGTACCTTTCAGCATTAATGGTGCCTTCACATATGTGTAAGTTGCCCATGCCTTGGGCACTAATACACCCCCATATCATCACAGATGCTGGCTTTTGAACTTTGCCTATAACAGTCCGGATGGTTCTTTTCCTCTTTGGTCCGGAGGACACAACGTCCACAGTTTCCAAAAAACAATTTGAAATGTGGACTCGTCAGACCACAGAATACTTTTTCCACTTTGCATCAGTCCATCTTAGATGAGCTTGGGCCCAGCGAAGCCGGCGGCGTTCTGGGTGCTGTTGATAAATGGCTTTTCGCTTTGCATTGTAGAGTTTTAACTTGCACTTGCAGATGTAGCGACGAACTGTAGTTACTGACAGTGGTTTTCTGAAGTGTTCCTGAGCCCATGTGGTGATGTCCTTTACACACTGATGTCGGTTTTGATGCAGTACCGCCTGAGGGATCGAAGGTCACGGGCATTCAATGTTGGTTTTCGCCTTGTCGCCACGTGCAGTGATTTCTCCAGATTCTCTGAACCTTTTGACAATATTACGGACCGTAGATGATGAAATCCCTAAATTTCTTGCAATAGCTCGTTGAGGAATGTTGTTTTTAAACTGTTCGACAATCAGCTCACGCATTTGTTCACTAAGTGGTGACCCTCGCCCCATCCTTGTTTGTGAATGACTGAGCATTTCAGGAAGCTGCTTTTATACCCAATCATGGCACCCACCTGTTCCCAATTAGCCCGTTCACCTGTGGGATGTTCCAAATAAGTGTTTGATGAGCATTCCTCAACTCTCTCAGTCTTTTTTTGCCACTTGTGCCAGCTTTTTGAAACATGTTGCAGGCATCAAATTCCAAATGAGCTAATATTTGCGAAAAATTACAAAGTTTACGTGTTCGAACATTAAGTAACTTGTCTTTGCAGTGTATTCAATTGAATATAGGTTGAAAAGGATTTGCAAATCATTGTATTCTGTTTTTATTTACGATTTACACAACGTGCCAACTTCACTGGTTTTGGGTTTTGTAGGAGGTCGTGTAAAGTACAGGAGGGACAGCAGTTGTAGGAGGTTGTATAAAGGACAGGAGGGACAGCAGTTGTAGGAGGTCGTGTAAAGGACAGGAGGGACAGCAGTTGTAGGAGGTCATGTAAAGGACAGGAGGGACAGCAGTTGTAGGAGGTCGTGTAAAGGACAGGAGGGACAGCAGTTGTAGGAGGTTGTATAAAGGACAGGAGGGACAGCAGTTGTAGGAGGTCGTGTAAAGGACAGGAGGGACAGCAGTTGTAGGAGGTCGTGTAAAGTACAGGAGGGACAGCAGTTGTAGGAGGTCGTGTAAAGGACAGGAGGGACAGCAGTTGTAGTGTGTGATGATGGGCGATCAGTGGACTGTGCTGACTGGAGTTTTCATCACTGGGTGTGGTGATGTCATCAGTCAGCTGATTCCCTCTAGATCACTGTGTCTCTCACTGTTTGTGTGTTTCTTATGTCATCACACTTCCTGATGCATCCTGTTGCTGTCTACTCCCTGAATCAGGGCTCTGTGTGTGTGTTTGTGTGTGTGTGCGCACTGTTTTGTGTATGCATTTGCATTTGTCCTTGCCCCGATATTCATCCGCCTCTACGGCTTACCTGTGTGCGTGTGTGAGTTTGTGTGTACTGTATGTGTATTTGCCATGTTTATGTTTCTGTTTTTATACTGATGTATGTATATTTATGCATGTGTGTGTGTGTGTGTGTGTGTGAGTACATGTTTTTGTTTGTGTTTGTGTGTGTGTGTGTGTATGTGCATGCACATGGGTATGTTTGAGCATTTATGTATATATATGTGTGTGTGTGTGTGTGTGTGTGTGTGTGTGTTGTGTGGGCACGTTTGTGTGTGAGTTTGATTGTATGTATAAGGCTGTCGGCATTAATGTGAGAGTGAATGTACTTATCTGTGTGTGTCTGTGTGTATGTGATGTGTGTGTTTTTGCGTAAGAGTGTCAGTTTTAATGCCTCTCTGCATGTACATTGTGTGTGTGTGTGTGTGTGTGTGTGTGTGTAAGAATGAGAGTATTAATTTGTGTGAGTGTGTGTGTGTCTGTGTGTGTGTGTGTGTGTGTGTGAAATAGTCTCAATTTTTATATGTATGTGTGTGCGTGTGTGTTTGTGTGTATGTTTGTTAGAGTGTCAGTATTAATATGTGCATGAGTTTGTGTGTGTGTGTGGGAGCGTCAGCATTAATACGTGTGTGCGCATGCGTCTTGTGTGTGTATGTGTAAGAGTCTCAATATTAACATGTGTGTGTGTGTGTGTGTGTGTGTGTGAGAGAGTGGTCGGTGCTGACTCTCTGTGGGGAATGTGTTCTGGGCTCCAGGAATAGCTAACAGTCTGAACCCTGGAAGCTCTGTGACAGAAATAGACACTTCCACAGTGTCGCGCTCATCACCTAGCAACAAGCTCCCTGCGCACATTCGTGCTGACATTCTGAAAATTGTATTTATTTCCTCCTCTCTCACGCTCTCTCTTTCTCTCTCCTCTCCCTCTCCTTCCCTCCTTCTATTCTCTTTCTCCCTCTTTCGCTTGTAATATTTTCTCTGTTTAATAGCACACATGGCTGTACCTCTTTCCATGAAAACTAAATTAGACTCCTTGTCATTATTGACCTGTGAAAGATGTTGAAACGCATGTTACCAAAGATGCGCTTCTCTTTCGGCTTGTGCTTGTAAAAAAAAAAGTTTACCCTCCGAGCGCTGAAATAAATTTTGTTTCGATATAAATTTAATTATCTTTTGCTGTTGAAAACCTATCATGTGGCAACTTGTTTAAAAGAGCTCCCCTGCAGGAGCTGTTTTAAACAAGTCGACACATGATAGGTTTTCAACAGCTTTGATTTTGATATCTTACATCATTGAGCTACAGTAGCTGCATTTAGCGCTCTAGAGCCCAACGCCCACCGGCGGCGTGTGATGCGCGTCAAAAAATAGCTTCCATTCAATTTTTAAATGGAGCAACACCCACTGGTGGCGTGTGACGCCCGTCAGTTTTTCATTTTTCGCCACTGCTCAATTTCTTGAGCATCAACTCAATAGAAACGCATTTGTCTTTTAGGTTGTTTAACAATTTCGCGTCGTCATGGTTAGTGGGACACATTTAGCGGAAACCTCACGCAGTTGTCGAAACCAATATAACCTCTTAAGTTGTGGTTTTTGAAGGAAAATCAATTATTTTGCGGGCATAGAAGTTATCAAACGATCTACAGTTAGACAAAACCTAACTGAAGGTTCACTGATGAACTTCGCACTTTGCCATCGCTTAAAATAAGCTTTATCGGTTGGCGTTTTCTAATTTAAAGTTGCCTTGTTGAATATTTTGAGAGTGACACACATGGCTTGCTTCTCGGTCCTGTGGTCATACATCAATATTGATGCTACTGATGCTTCCAGTGGGTGTTTAAAAACGTTTGGCCTTTTGACACAACGCTTTGCGTCGCCACCAGTGGGCGTTGGGCTTAAGGGTTAATGAGATAGTTATGTTCATTTGAAATCATTTATTTACAGCCGTATGACCTGTAGAGCTGCTCCCGAGAGTAGTTGCTTGAGATCTGTGTGTATGCGTGTGAGAAGGTGTGTGAATTGATCGTCTGACCATGTCGACTAATGTAGTCAGATGGCTACTTAGATCTTCAAAGTCTGTCATCTTCATCGTCACGGCATCCGTCAACACCATCCTCATCATGTCACTCAGCCCAGCTCGCTGATATCCCAGCTCGTTAGGGAAAGGCTACCTTCTGCGCTCCTCAGGAAAACAGATAAACGTCGCCCCGTGGCAGGTGCTAAGGTTACTGGGAAACTGGAGGACTGGATAATGACGTTCCCAGCTAAGGAATGACGCTTCCTTAGCTTGTTAGCGTAGCTTATCCTTACAAAACCCCTCTGCTTTTTATGACATCACTTCCTGCCCTGAACCCAGTTTGTCCTTGTGAAGTTATGGAATTCTCTCTAATGGTCCCTTCTCTGGCATTCTTTACGCCATGTAGCGCTGTTTTGTGTGAAGGGAGTAGTTTAGTGTAGTTAGTTAAATATGTGTCAACAGTTTGTGTTATTCACATACATGTCAGTTGTTTTAAGAGTTAAACTTGTTAAACTGTAGTTGAACTCGACAATGTGTCCTGAGTGAATTAACAGTCTCTCTGTGTACCTTTCCCAAAATTTCCCTTCATACTGATCATTAATGTAAGCGACAGCCTTTCTGGAATTTTCCGCCGATCCCAATACAAAGTTCTCCAGGGAGGGAGCGTTTCACTGGGCTCTTTGTGTTGACGTTTGTACATGATGGTCACATGTCTCACTCTCTCTCTTTCCTGGCCCGTGGTCCGGAGCAGAAACGGAACAGCACCTGTAGGGTTCAGTACATGGTGAGCATGTCGCTTAAATCCCGGCTCCCTCCTCCTTTCCTCCTCTCTCTTTTCCTCTGTGCATTCGCTCCGCTTTGTTCTCCTCAGTTTGGCTTTTATTATTTCCTTTATTACCCCTCCACACACCCTCCCCCCGCAATGTTTCTTTTCCTTGTTTTGAGGAGTAAATTGGTGAGTATTTTATTAACGCTGCGGTTTGCGGTGGAAAGTGAAATGAGTTTCTCTCTCGGGTTTTCCGGGGGAATATGTACTGGGCTCTGCTCGCGGGATGCCAAGTGCTGCTGTAACCCACAAACTGAATAAAACTGCGGAAACGGTTATTGTTGTTTTTTATTATTCTTTATTGAGGGCAGTATTTTGTTTATTATATGATGTAAAGATTCGCTCTCTCCTGATTGGTTGAGGTGAGCTCCACCGGTCACGGTAAACAGTGATATATATATATATCGTGCAAAAGTGCGCGAGAGGTGAATATAACAATCCAACAACCTCCAGCTAAAAATAGATTAGGCTGCCCCGCAGCAGCTCTTGACAGTGTCCATATTTCATGTTGCTTTGTCCCAGTGAGGAGCTTTACGTTAAAGTTGTCGCCTTTCCCTTATTTTACATTTTCAAGTACAGTCATATAATAAAACAGTTAGTGACTTCAGTTATCAGTGAATCCAATGATTTATCCACCTTGGACAAGTGATATTTGCTGAGGCTGTGCCTCTGTGAGGCTGTGCCTCGGTGAATATCGCTTGTCCAAGGTTGATAAATCATCGGATTCACCTCAATTGAAGTCCATTGTATAAAGTAACCGCTCAATAACGGCTACTTCCAGGCCGGTGTGCTTTGCGCCTCTGAGCGCCCTGCGGCTACGACAGACGTCTGAAGCAGATTGAACTCACCTGACGTCAGCGGAGCGCTTCAGGTGTGGAGTTTACCTGGGTCGTTTCCCTGGTGTTTATCGAGCTCCAGGCTCCTGAGCTCTGCCTGTTGAGCTTCCTGCCGGGGGCCAAACGGGGGCCCCTCAGAACTCTGATCGCTGTGACCCCCCCTCTGGCTTCCTCTCCCTCGCTCATTTTGAAGTGCACTCTAGTCTCCATTAGAGGTCAGCGCTCCCCGTCCATCTTACAGTGCCCCGTTTTCAGGAATAGTGGGAGGAGGGAAGCGTCACACCGCCCCGCCCTGTGGTAAATGCCCACTCTTTCCCATCAATGAATCAGTCATTTTGACTCCACGTGAATCTCAGTTGAAAGTGCACAGCAAATTCTTTTTGCTTTTTTTTGGTAGTGTTGTGTCAAATCTAATTTGAAATTCTGTCGAATGTTACTGTAAATAACTTCAACCCTTAGAGTGCTGAAATGAATTGTCAGAAAAATTAGAAATGAAATCAGAAATTAAATTATCTTGTGTTGTGTTGTGCTCCCTGTGGGAGCTCTTTTAAACAAGTGACCTTATGATAGGTTTTCGACGGCTTTGAATTTGATATCTTTCGTCATTCAGCAACGCTATTAGTATTCAGCGCTCTAAGGGTGAACGGTGAGTTCCGTCTATTTTCGCCTTTCACAATGCTTTTTTCGACCCTGATCTGATTTCATATCTGCGCTCTCAACCGCTGTAATGACCTCTGGCTCGCCATCTCCCGTGTGCTGTGATTCTAGGGAAGGCAAAATTATACTCAAGGACAATTGGCTGCTGGATTTATTCTCTTGTGTGATAACAGGTATAAGGCAGGGGTCGCAAACGCAATACCTGGGAGGCCACTATGGATTTTGATCTGTTCCGACATTTCAACACTTCGTTTAAGTCATCGGCTAAAGAGTCTGTACAGCGTGTTTCAGAGGTCTGATTTACCTGCTGATTGAACTGAAGTCCCAAAAATTAACTAATGGTGTGGCCCTCTAAGGCTGGCGATCCATGCTGTGACATCTTCTTGCCCAGGCCCAGTGGCTGGTTCTGACTGGTTCTGACCGGTTCTGTCTGGTCGGGGGATTAGCAGTCCATAAGATGGTGAGGTATGCAGCTTGGTATGGCTGGTGGCAGGGAATACGCTGTCATTCCTGGCCCCAGTGTATAAGTCTCCCTGACAATGCGGTAAGACTAACCACGCCCTCCGCTGGTAGCCCCTGCCGACCAGCTGGAGCACTGAAGGAGGAAACTTTTGACTGTTTCAAGTGACTATACAAAGCACATTATTTTTAGATCGACATTTTGGCGAAATTGTATCTTTGTTTTATGGTATTATTGGTTTTATTTCATGGTTTGCAAAAGTATTCTTATCCTTTTCCATTGCTCTAAGAGTACATTAAGTTGCTGCTTCGCTTTATTTTATCCATTTTGTATTTACTGTTCTGGGAAAGCTTTTTTCACCTCCTTATTCCGGAAAGTGCTGTATGAGAGAAGTTATTATTGGCGTTCCTGACTGCTGAGGAGGCCCCTTCCTTCTCATTGACAGTTCACCTGGGGTCCCTAACCTAAAAATAGCCAGTCTGGATGACTGTATATTTCCCATAATGCATTGCTTTGAAGTAAAAGACACGGCTGTCTTTTCCAGGTGTGAGTCACTGCCAGAAAAATGAAGCTGATTGGTTGAAAATAGTAATTTAGATCAGCGTACCCACGGCCCTTGAGAAGCAGACTTTGGCACCTTTATTACAGGGGCTGCTGTTTTTCTGGCATTGATTTGCTGTGGCTTTATGTGTTATAATGCCCTGCTCCGCTTCTGTGGATCTGTCTCAACCTTGTCTTATACTGTACTAACCAGCCGATTCGCAATTCGCTGAATAGTTGCTTGTGGAATAATGTGTTTTGTCCGCACATTTTGGATGAAAGTTCCGAAAGCACATGGAGAAATGCACTATGCAGACTGTTCTGTCCATCTCCGCTCTCCAATGAGAAATTAGTTTCTCTGGTCACAGGGACTGAACAATAAACGTTACCACGTTTTAGCTGAAGTTTTTCTCAAAAGCAACTTACAGTGGATTATACAACACAGGGCCCAATATCTTCCTCTGTGGAATCAGTGTGGGGTGAAGGGCCCTGCTTTGTCTGGTCAACTGTAAGTCGCTTTGAATAAAAGCACTGCCTCAATAACTGTAACCAACCGGTGAGGATGTGAGTTTGTTGGTTGTTTTAGCGGGATCCGTATTTTCTGTTTGCCGCACACACACACTCACACATATACACACACACACACACGCACACACTTGAGGGGAGTCCTTAAACGACCCCTGGAGGAGGCAAAATGGAAGTGACATTTTCCTGTTGGGTAGTTTGACAAATGGGCGTCGTTAAGGCTCTCCCGGTGACCCACAGTCTGCTGGAGGCTCACTTTACGGCAGGATGTGATAATGGAGACGACTGTGGGGGTGTAAAGAGCTCTGTGCTCCACTGGTAATGTGCACGTGTGTGTATATGTGTGTGTGTGTGTGTGTGTGTGAGAGAGAGTGTGTTTGTGTGTGTGTGAGAGAGAGAGTGTGTTTGTGTGTGTGTGTGTGTGTGTGTGTGTGTGCGGGGGGTGGGTTCTGTCACTGGGGGGGTGCTGAGGGGGGCTGGTATTGGGACGGTACCCCCCCTTTTTAGAGACCAGTCTATGAGTCAACGTGCATGTGTGTGTATGTATGTGTGTGTGTGTGTGTGTGTGTGTGTGAGAGTGTGTGTGTGTGTGTGTGTGTGTGTGTGTGTGTGTGTGTGTGTGTGCAGTGTGTGTGTGTGTGTGTGTGTGTGTGTGTGTGTGTGTGTGTGTTAGAGTGTGTGCATGTGTGTGTATGTGTGGACGGGACTGTGCGCGTATTGTGTGTTTGTGGTTTAGTGTGGATGTACTGCATATTATACATATTTTTGTACTGTATTTGTGTGTGTATGTGTTTATTCCAGATGTGTGCAGACTGTGTATGTTATATGTGTGTTTGTGTATGTGTATTCTACATAAGTGTGCATACTGTTTACTTTGTGTGTGTGCGTGTGTGTGTGTGCGCGCGTGTTTGTGTATTCTAGATTAGTGTGCTTACAGCTTATTTTGTGTGTGTGTCTGTGTGTAGACTGTGTGTATATGTGTTCATGTGTGCATACTGCTGACTTAACGTATGTGTGTGCACCCTATGCATGTGTGTGCATGTTGTGTGTATATAGAAGTATGTTAGTGCCTGGCTGTGCTGTGTTGCTAAGCACCTGTGGCTATGCTTGTGTGACTGCATGCTGCCCTGTCGAAGTATTGCTCTTCCTTCTCTCTTTTAATGCAGCTCTCTCGCCTGCTGCAAAGCCATTTCTGACTGCTGTTTTACAGCCCTTAGTGTGACCTGTCTGATGTAACCGGTACACTGTCTAACCTTGTATTCAGTTTCCAGGTTCTGAATCTCACTAGAACTGTATGGTAAACAATTGTGATGGTCACATGGTCTTGGTCTGGCCATTAAAAGCTCAGTGGTAAACCAGTGCATTGTGGGGAAAAAATGTATCAGTAGTTATAATGGACCCTGTATGGATTTGCACTGCGATTTTTTTATTTAAAGTCACCATGCAATCAAATTTGGGCATTTTCCATCTTTTAGTGGGTCTAATCTAGTGTGTTTCATCCGTGCATAGTGTTGCATAAGGAAATATGCCAGCCAATAAAAATCGTATCTGCAAAATCTGATGTCAGCTAGAACTTTTCTTCGGCTGTTAAGTCACTGGATGGGAACTTTTAAAGATTGCCCTCCCCCCTTCTCCGACAGTTAAGCTTTGCCAAACATCAAAATCACCCCTCAAATTTACATATCCCCGCCCTGCAAAAATCTCGTTTTTCTTTCGGAAGTACAGTGCTGTGCAAAAGTCTTGATCACATTTAAAGCTATTTTGTTGGCAACAGTGCTTACAAAAATAATGAAATTAAAAGTTTCTAATGACTGGGAAATGAATAATGCCGGGCTGTGAGCTGTTAAAAACTAAATCAAACCAATATTTGGTGTGACTGTGCTTTGCTGAAAAATTTGGGACACTGTCCTGTTGTGCTGTAGTTTTATAAGACGATCGGCTTTTTCCTTGTTCCAAGCAGAGTGGAAAACTTGCTACTGTTCCTCTGCAGACTGACAGACTGACTTGCGACTGTCCCTCCAAGTGTTCACAGACAGCCATGATGATTTTGACATCGGGGCTCTGTCGAGACTGTATAATCTGTATTAATAATTTTTAATGAAATACAAACCTTTATTTCTAAAACTGTGTTTTAAATCAGCATTTGGAGTTTCAAATGTACTTTTTATCTTCAGCCACACCAATGAGAAAAACAAAAAGTCAACATCTAAAGCCAGGTTTAAATTTTTAAAAATGTAGGCTGCCTAAGACTTTAGCACAGTACTGTACATCAGTACCGCCATGGTGACGTTAAAAAATAGCGGCAATTCCTACTTAGTTCCCATGATATTGGTGTAAATACCTACCAGTTAAAACGGGCTGTTATGGCTTCAACCTCATATCCATTGTTTTCAAGGCGTTTTTAAATAGGTTTCAGAGCCAAAAAGCAATATTATTCTCTGTCCAAAGTTATATTTTCGTTTGTCTGATTATATTTGGGGCAGCCTTTTAACAGTCTCTGATTGTCCAGACCAAGATTGATGGTGCATTAAAAACTAACAGCTCGGTGTGTGCAGAGGTGCAGTTAACTAAGTGAATTGATTTTAATGAATGCTGCTTTTGCTGGCAAGTTAATTCTAGAAAACAAGCCAAGATGCTGCTGTAGGGCCACTTATCAGGGTATGTGGTAACTTTACCTCCTACGCAGGATTCTACTCGGCCTGGTCCCTTGTGCTTTGCCCGATTAACAATCTGGGATGCTGTATGAAGCTGCTCGGGGATACTGGAGGGATACAGTTATTTGGTTTAGCAGGGTTCGTTGCACAAGCGCCTCCTACTGGTCATCATGGCCCCATTGACTCGCTCTCTGAACAAGCACATACTGGGGTTTCTGTCGCTCTGGAATTGTGACTGTAGGATGAAAATAAACAGCGGCAGATGGGCCCATGTTTCAGAGGAGAGGCGTGATCTGTCTGCTCTCCTGAGCTGGCTGCATGAATCACACACGTGCGTGTACACAATTCATCATGGACACGTGTCACAAATCGGTTATTTCAGACTTGGGTGGGATTGGAGAGTCCAAATAAAAAAAAAAAAAAAAAAAACAAAGTTGAGAATTCTGCCTACTTTATTTTTCCTCTGTCCGCATGGCACCAGACAGGAGGGCGTTCAAGCAGCCTACAGGTCTCTGCAAATCCAGTCAGCTTGCTGGTGAAAATATGTCAGATTTTCCCACATGTTGAAGCAGCTTCTTAGCTTGGTAGCTAACTGGAGTTGAAATCAGTCAAAAGCCATAGAACTGTTTTGCTATTCAGCTTGAGCGACGTTGAACACCTATCTTTCAGTATAGTTTAGCTGACTTATTAACAGTATACTCCTACTATGGTATCATAACTTTATAATGTAAAGTTTCATAATATCATGAACTTATCAAATGCAAATTACTACAAGCTTTATGAAAGCTTTATGATGACTATTTGTCAAAGTTATGAATGCATTACGTGTGCATTATCTGTGTGCCTCGGGTCAGATCTGTCCCAGTGGTGACACAAAGTGTACGCACATAACCCGTTGCTTTGTTTATTTGGTTGATTGTGTTTTGAAGAGCTCAGAGTGCGTTCACAAGTGTGCTTTTCTGTCCATAATGGGATGATTAGTAAGACGTATTCTAAAGCCCTCGTAATGTTCTGTGTAATTGATTTTCTTAATGCTCGGGAAAGCATTACCAAGATTGAATAAGCATTACCAAAAGACTAAATGCTTTACAAGTAATTTGCTTTTCTGAATTTTCGAAAACAACAGTATGATTAGCTTATGACTTACCATTATTATTCAAAATCTTTATTCTGAACAGTGTACCTGTCACCACTCTGTACACGCTCGTGCTTAGCCCAGTTTAGCCAGATCCTTTTTAAACTATTGCGCTAACATGTTTGTGCTGTACCTGCAGCTTGAAGGTAAGAGGGGATTTTATCTCTGGTGCTTCTCTGTTAACCTGGTTGAGCACATCTCTTTTGTTTCCCGTCGCCGTGGTAACGGTTTGTCTCATCACTAACCCTGTCTTGTGTTTCCTGCACAGCCGCAGTCAAACAGCACAAAAAACAGCATCGTCACCAGCCCCAAAGGAACCGCCCCCTCTCCTGCGCTGGTATTTATCTACTTACCTCTCTCTCTCACCCTCTCTCTCTCTCTCACTCCCTCTCATTCTCTCTCTCTCTCTCTGTCCTCCTCTCCGCTCGTATAACACCTGTCGTTCGGCTCCCAGTCTGTGTCAGTCACTCTGACAGCTGTTGGCTTGTAGCCGCAGTTAGCGCTGCTCCAAAGCTAAATGCATCTTGCTGTCTTGTCACATGCAGTCGCTATGTTTCTTTCTGTTTTTTCAATGTTCTCCCTCCCTCTTACCACAAAAAGATTATAGGCATTTAGGAGTGAACCGTATGATCAATTGTTTGAGGAACTTCCTATAAGCCTAGCGGTTAGAACGCAGAGGGTTGGTTGTTCAACCCCCGGTTTAGCCATGATGAGATCAGTTTAGCTGCTTGTGTGCTTTACTGAGTCCCTAAACCCCACAGTGCTCCACTAGGGATAGTTCCTGCTTAGTCTAATCAAATGCTAGTCGCTTTGGATAAACGTCGGATAAATACCTACAGTTCTGCGAAGAAGTATTTGCCCCCTTCCCATTTTCTTCCATTTCTACATATTTGTCTCACCTAAATGTTTCAGAACATGAAATAATTTTAATATGAGATGAAGGTAACCCGTGTAAACACAAAATGAGGTTTTTAAATGGTGATTTAATTTATTGAAGGAAAAATGCTATCTAACCCTTCATTGTCCCATGTGAAAAAGTAATTTCTCTCATTAGTTACTGAATCAACCTATTAAAAAAATCAAATTGATAATTTGGTTCAATTTCTCTTGGCACACGAAGGCATATTCCCAGGCGTGTTGAATCTAGACATCACTGAAATAAACCTGTCTGGCAATTTGAAGTTGGCAAAAAGCAACACATGATGCCGTGATCTAAAGAAATCCAAGAACAGATGAGAAACAAAGTTATTGACGTATCTCTGTCTGCAAAGAGTGACAAAGCCATTTCTAAGGTTCTTGGACTCCAGTGAGCCACATTGAGAGCCACTATCTACAAATGGAGAAAACACGGAATTATCTTCTGAGGAGGGTTAAAAAAACATGGGGTTATCTTCTGAGGAGTGTCCGGCCTACGAAAATTCCTCCAAGAATGCATTAAGAACTCATCTAGGAGCTCAAAATAGATTCAAGACTGACATCTAAAGAACTGCTGGCCTCAAATGCCTCAGTAAAGTTATACAGTTGCTAAAAATGGCATCTATGGAAGTGCTACAAGGCAAAAACCACTGCTGACCAAAATAACACACAAAGGCTTGTCTCACATTTGCCAAAAACATCTTGATGACGCCCCAAGACGTTTGGGATAATATTCTCTGGACTATTGAGGCAATAGTAGAACTTTTTGGAAGACGTGGATCCCTTTACATCTGATGTAAACCCAAACAACATACTGAACCCACAACATCATACCAAAGGTCAAACGTGGTGGTAGTGTAATGGTCTGGGACTGGGTGACTCGCCATAATTGATGGAAATATGCATTTAATTCTCCTGAAAATCCTGAGGGAGAATGTCCAGCGATCAGTCTGTGACCTAAAGTTCAGGCACAGTTGGTTTATACTGCTGAACAATAATCTGATGCATGCAAGTCCACCTCTGAATTGGTCAAAAGAAACAAAAGGACGGTTTTGGAGTGGTATAGTCAAAGTCCTGAAATGAATACAATTGAGACGCTATGGCATGACCTTAAACACGCAGTTTGTGTTCGAAAACTCTCATTTGTGGCAGAATTAAAACAATTCCGCAAAGGAGAGTGGGCTTAAATTCCTAAACAGCGATGTAAAAGACTCATTGCCAGTTATTGCAAGCATTTGATTGCAGTTGTTGCTGCCAAGGGTGGCGCGACTGGTTATTAGGTTTAGGTAGGCAATTATTTTTTCACATGGGTGATGTACGTTTTGACTAACTACTTTCAATAAATTAAATTATCGTTCAAACTTTATTTTGTATTTTCTTGGATTGTTAATATCTTATACTAAAATTAATTGGGTGATCTGAAACATTTAAATACGGCAAATAAGCAAAAACAGAGGAAATTTCGAAGGGGTTAAATACTTTTTCACAGGACTGTATAATGTAATATAATATACAAAAATGCACACACAGTCAGCACTCATTAGATATTAGTATACTCGTGTAACCACATCTTTAGCAGGCATGGAGTATTTTCAGTTTCTTCCCTTAGGAATTACTATATGTACTTTTTAATCAGTTTTAATCAGAATTACTTAGAGGGACAATATAAACCAGTGCAGCTGACCTACCAGCACCTAAATGAACATGATTTCTTATTCTCAGATTCATTCCAGTAACATAAATTCACTTGTAGCTTCTTAGAATAATAAGCACTTCGAAGTTTACTTTCTATTCCGACAGGCTGTCCTTTCTCACGTAGTAATTTTATTGGAGAGCTGAGAAAATGTGATGAAAACAAATTGCTGGGCAGAGATATTTATATCTGAGATGGCATTGCTATATTATTAA
Source organism: Gymnothorax javanicus (assembly GCA_029692085.1). Taxonomy (NCBI): domain Eukaryota; kingdom Metazoa; phylum Chordata; class Actinopteri; order Anguilliformes; family Muraenidae; genus Gymnothorax; species Gymnothorax javanicus. The sequence goes on along the minus strand of CM056194.1, from coordinate 83,577,504 downwards.
AAGTAAAAGAAAATCTTTGGTGACAAAAGTGTCTTTATTAGTGCCCAGATGTGACTGACATTATAGCTAAGCTATTGCATCCACTAAATCTTTTATTTAACTGCCCTTGTGATAAATTTACTGCTTTGATCAGAGTTGACAAAACTTGGCAATAAAAAATGGCAATAGTCCAATGCATTAGGTTGGACTACTTGTGTGGTCATGCTCTGGTATTCATTTACAAGACCTGACTGGATTTGTGGTGATGTTAGACCTGGCTGGATTTGTGGTTATGTTGGTGTATTAAGCTAGTAGACCTGGCTGTGTTTGTGAGGATATTAGCATATTAAGCTATAAGTCATGACTGGATTTGTGGTGAACTTATTATGTTGAAGTATTTGTCCTAGCTGGATTTTCGGTGATGTTAGGGTATTAAGCTAGTAGACCTGGCTTGATTTCTGGTGATGTTTGGGTATTACGCTGTTAGTGCTTGCTGGATTTGTGGTGAAGTTATTGTGTCAAAGTATTGGTCCTGGCTGGATTTAAGGTGATGTCAGGATATTAAACTATTAGACTTGTCTGGATTTGTGGTGATGTTAGGGTATTAAGAGCCATTGTCTGTAAGGCTAGGCAGTTGGTGATAGTCACCTTCTTCAATTTAGCTGAAACTTCGGTGGTTTTATGTCCCAACCCTAACTAAAAAATTCCCCAATTTTTTTTGCTAGTATAGTAGACCTGGCTGGATTTGTGATTATGGTAGGTCATTAAGTTATTAGACCTGGCTGTATATGTGGTGATGTTAGGGTATTAAGCTAGTGGACCTGGCTGGATTTGTGCTGATGTTGGGGTATTACGCTGTTAGTGCTTGCTGGATTTGTGGTGAAGTTATTGTGTCAAAGTATTGGTCCTGGCTGGATTTTAGGTGATGTCGGGATATTAAACTATTAGACTTGGCTGGATTTGTGGTGATGTTAGGGTATTAAGAGCCATTGTCTGTAAAGTTCAGGCAGGTGGTGATAGTCACCTTCTTCAATTTAGCTGAAACTTTGGTGGTTTTATGTCCCAACCCTAACTAAAAAATTCCTAAAATTTTTTGGCCTTACCTGCACCGGTTTGGGTTTTAGGGGTCAATCACGTGCAAGCCGAAATGGGGCCTGAACTGCCAAATTATCAAAATTTGATTTTTGGGTTGCTGTTATTCACTGCATGAACTTTATCCCACAATAAAAGTTGGAAAATTGAATTAGGGGGGATGGTCAGTGGAAAGAGCGATTTTCGGCTTGGGATCTTCTTCGCGCAACATATAGGGGGCGCTCCAATATGGCCACAATCCATTTTCGCCACTAGTTTGCACCCCTTATACGCTGTGCGCGATCAGTGCCCCAGAACTTTTACAGCTGCACCACACTGGTATGTAGTTAGACTATCTACTACAGGTGAGAAAAAGTTGCGATAGTGTATGCGCACACCAATAGGTGGCGCCAAACATGGTGAAATGGTAAAATTTGACATATTTCAGCGCCACCTGGTGGTGTGCGCAGTCGACCGACAGGGAAAAGGTTTGTTGCATAATGAAGCATGGAGATCATCCTTTTAGTTTATGAAAGCCATTTCTTGGGATAAGGACTACTGTCCATAATAGGTGGCGCTTTACTAACAGATGTACTGGTACACGCGTAAAGCAATATCTACTCAAAATTGCTCATGATTGGTCAAGTTATGAAATGCGCAGCCACTATCCCAAGGATATGTTTTCATGAATTATGTCTTTAGCCTTTATCAATGAAATTCCAATGACAAAAATCATGGGATATTCTTTGTGCATGTTAATATGAGCTGCTATAGGTGCATTTCGATGGTGTGTCCCAGTAGAACAGGCCCTGTGATGGGCTTGACCTTATTTCAGGTAATGATTATTGATTTTTCTATCATCTCTGGCATATGTATGGTTTCATTAGTTGCATCAATTATTGATTGAGGGCACCACTAGTACTTCCTGTTTACTCCATTGTTTCAGACTATTGAAAAGCCACTTTTTCAATCTGAGGTTTTATCCAGAATCATCCACGTATGTGAACGCCCTTAAAGTGCCAGAACTGGGTTTGATGAATAGACAAACACTACCAATGTATACGAAACTGGCATTATTTCACAAAACAACTGCTTGTGTAGTTACAGGCCCATTTTATACAGGTGAGATAGACTTGCATGCAGACTAGGCTTGGGCGATTTCCAAAATTAAATATCTCGATATTTGCAATAACTGCAAGTTTAAGGGTGAAGGACATCTCATATAAGTGTATTTCCTTGGGATTTTCACCGCGCATTTCAGCTGGACCAATCATGAGCAATTTTGAGTGGATATTGCTTTGCGTGTGTACCAATACATCTGTTAGTACAGCGCCACCTATTATGGACAGTAGTCCTTATCCCAAGAAATGGCTTTCATAAACTAAAAGGGTGACCTCTATACTTCATTATGCAACAAACCTTTGCCCTGTCAATCGACCGCGCACGCCACGAGGTGGCGCTGAAATATGCCAAATTTTACCATTTTGCCATGTTCGGCGCCACCTATTGGTGTGCGCATCACTATCCCAACTTTTTCTCACCTCTAATAGGTAGTCTAACTGCATACCAGTATGGTGCAGCTGTAAAAGTTCTGGGGCACTGATCGTGCACGGAGTATAGGGGGTGCAAACTAATGACAAAAATGGATTGTGGCCATATTGGAGCGCCCCCTATATGTTGCGCGAAGAAGATCCCAGGCGGAAAATCACTCTGTCCACTGAAAATCCCCTCTATAATTCAATTTTCCAATTATTACTTTGGGATAAAGTTTGTGCGGTGAATAATACCAACCAAAAAATCAAATTTTGGTAATTTGGCATTTTAGGCCCTATTTCGGCTTGCACTTTATTGACCCCTAAAACCAAAATCGGTGCAGGTAGGGCCAAAAAAATTTGGGAATTTTCTAGTTAGGGTAGGCACATAAAACCACCAAAGTTTCAGCAAAATTGAAGAAGGTGACTATTCCCACCTGCCTGAACCTTACAGACAATGGCTCTTAAGCTACCAGCTCTTGCTGGGTTTGTGATGAAATTATTGTGTCAAAATATTAGTCCTAGCTGGATTCATGGTGATGTTGGGGTATTAAGCTATAAGACCTGGCTGGATTTGTGGTAATGTTAGAGTATTAAGCTGTAAGACCTGGCTGAATTTATGGTGATGTTAGGGTATGAAGCTAGTAGACCTGGCTGCATTTGTGGTTAAGCCCTGGCAATAAAGCATCATAGTTTGGTGGCTTTGTAGAACAGTTGTGGCACTAAAAGGAGTCAGGGCTGCGGCATTAACAAAGGCTCAGGCCGGTCAGGACGTAAGTGAGGTAAACATGATGAGCCCTGCAAATACAGTATACAGAGCAGAGCTAAGAGCCTCCGTATTTATAGGGTCACTCACTCCTGCCCGTCTCTGTTATGTGAGTGTGTGTGCATGTTATATGAGTGTGTGTTTGTGTGTGTGTGTGTGTGCGTGTGAATTTATTTGTGTGTGTGTGCACCTGTGTTCATGTGTTTGCTCACGTGTGTGTTTGTACGTTTGTCTGTGTGTGTTTGTGTGTGTGTGTGTGTGTGTGTGTCTTTCTGTGTGCATATGTGAATTTCTGCAGACCCAGCTTCATGTCTGTGAAAGTGGAATCAGTCTTTGCACTGAGGCTGTGCTCTGTGTTCTCATGTCACCTCATTCCTTCTCTGCCTACATATCCCATCATGCCCTCCTGATTCCCTGAAATCCGCATCCCCAATATATGGGTGTTTATTTTCGTGTCTTCTCTCAGTGGTCAACGATGCATACTTAACGTTTTTAAACGGAACAGGTGTGTGCGTGTTTCTGTGTGTTTGGAGTTGTTTTTGCGCCAGCAATCAGCCGGCTAATTCTCCTAACCCGAGTTAGCTCCTTAGCTTCACCTTATACAATACGTCAGTTGCATTGCTTTGGAAAAGCGACCAATCAATTACCTAACGGTGGAGATAATCACCGTGCTGATGCCTGACGCTCTCACCAAAGATAAATTATTTCCTGCTGAGTAAATTACGAGCAGCAAATCAGCTGCCCACAGGTGAATCGTGGGAACCTATGAAAGAGCTCCCTAAACAAGTCGCCACATGATAGGTTTTCAACAGCTTTGATTTTGATATCTTACATCATTGAGCAACAATAGCTGCATTTAGCGCTCGAAGGGTTAATACTGATCTCACAATCATTACTGCTGCTACATGAGTGATGGAGTTCTAAATCACTGCTTTTGAAATGTGAAAGAACTTTCTCCAAAATATTTTATCTTTAACCCCATTAAACTGTCAGACCCGTATTTGGATCTGTCAGATGTAGCTGCTGTACTCAAACCAGTGGGACTTCAGGCCTATTTTAAACTCGAGTGGAGATCCCAAGGTTTCCAATGTCCTGAATATGTCCTGCTGTGTCACAGAAAAATCTGCTTAAATGATGAAAAAATATTTTCCATTTGATGTAATACTGTGGCCATTAAAACGAGGCATCCTGGATTTGAGTATTTCTCTCAATATGAGTGTGATTTGGCTTCAGTGAAACCATATAAGTGAAGCAACCAGCAGATACAGAATACATGTGTGACATCATCCTACAATATGAAAAAAATGCTTTTTCTTACTTTTAACCAACTTAAAGGAAAACTTAATGGCAAAGTTAAAGTTTAAGATGGTAAAGGATTAAATCTGAAGCTGAACCGAAATATCAAATCTACTACCTGGCCAAAAAAAATTCACTGTTTGGATCTACATAAGCAAATACGTATGAGCCTATGACTGAATCATTTTTGCTGGGATTAATATGTTAGCTGGCACAGTTCTGTTAACCCTGAGTGATGCAGTATGTAGCTTCTTGTTCCTCAAAGAACCATGTCGGAAGATGTGTCCCGTGGTCGTGAAGATGTTACTGTGTTTCAAGAGGGGCAAATTGTTGGCCAGCACCATGCAAAGAACACAACTAAGGAGATTACTGACATCACTTGAATTGGGTTTAGTACTGTCCTACGCGTCATGCAACTCGCTGAAAGTCTTTGGGATGTGCTGGAGACGACTTTATGGACTGGTTAAACTCGTCATCAGTGCAAGATCTCGGCCAAAAATTCTCGCAACTCTGGACGGAAATAAATGTTGTGATGTTGCATAAGATTGTCGGAACAATACCACGACTAATGCGCGCCGTGTTCAGAGCCAAAGGCGGGCCAACAAAATATTATAGTGTGACTTTTCTTTTTGGCCGGGCTCTGTGTGTTTTTATCTCTAATGTGGCTGATAGAAGCTAGTGTTGCATAGCAGCATATGAGGGTTTTTGATTGGTGGTGTTTTTGGTCCCTGGTTTTGGATTAGGAATGCTTTTAAGTATTTTTAGTCATGTCAGATAAAATGTCCTGTTCATTAATACTATGTGTATCTGAGATCGTTTTTGTGCCTGGTGCCAGTCCGACGTGTTATCACTCTCTCCCATCTTTCCTTCTCTTAATCCGCCGACATCCAGGCGCTTTTTTTCGCATCACAAACTGTTGCTATCGGCAGTCTTCCTTGTTGCTCGGGGCGATTGTCGCCATGGCGATGAGATATCACAGTTATGCAAACGACAGCTGGCCGGTGATTGGTGGTTGGTGAGCGTGTTACTTCCTGGGAGAGGAGAGAGAGAGAGGTGTGAACTGCGTGGGGCGACATCTCTGATTGGGCCGTTTGGCTGAAGGCCGCAGATGTGTACTGAGTGACTGGTGCAATGACTGAGCCCTCGGCTAGTGTGCGCTCTAGAAATTTCTCTTCTCATATCTGTTTAGACGTAAGTCCTGCCGCATAAGGCTCTTGTTTTTGGTTTGTTTCATAAATACTAGCCATTATTTACAAATTTAGGAGCTGCAGGAATGTCCCAGTATAGGAGGGCAAAGAATCATCCTTTTATTCTGGGGCAGTCGCTCCTCTATGTCACTGCCTGGTGATAGGTGCTTAGCAACATGTTATGGCGCCACTGCCAGGCAACATATGCCCCATGACAATGCCTGGCAACATTAGCCTAGTAACACTGCCTGGCAACATGTGCCGGGTAACAGTGCCCATCAGTGAGTCCCTGCAGGGGCCAGTAAGTGCAGACACTGTCTCTGATATGGCTGGCCCTTGCAGAAAGCCTCACGTGTGTGTTATTGATATAGCTGCCCGGACGCCATTAAAGCTGCATGAGTCAGGTTTGCTTTGTCTGCACGGCCTGCAGTGTGAAGCCTGCACACCTCTGCCAGCAGTGAGCCCCAGAGAGAGAGGAGCCAGAGCTGCAATCAGGACGCTTCTGTAGGACGCTGAGCAGCGCACACAGTCATGCACTCATTGGCATACTGATAAATTCACCTATGCACGCATACTCATTCACTCATTTGCTCATGCACGCGCGCGCACACGCATAGATGCACGCATATGTGCACACACACACACACACACATACACGCACACACATGCACTCGTGCGCACGCGTACATACACGCATGCACACACTTGTGCACAGGTGCACGCACACTTGTCCATACATGCAAACACGTGCACATACGCATGCCCAGGCATGCACAAATGCACATACGCAGGCATTCATGCTTGTACACGCAGACGCACACATGCACGTGTGTACGTGCACGCACGCACAAGTATGCACTCCCACATGGGCATGAGCATGTGCCTTTCACATGCACACACGCCCATGCACACACACACACCTGCACGCATACACACATTAGTGCATGTCCTGCTGCATGGCCCTCTGTGCACATTGTGGGTCTGGAGAGCAGAATGTCAACTTGACCCTCCTCAGGGTAATGTTAAGTGTCCAAGTGTTGGTGCTGAACAGAGTCCTCTAACCTGTTACCTCATATAGCACTGGTTTGGTGCATTATCATCTCCCAGAGATAATTTTACAGAGTGATCACCCCATAGATATCTTGCTGGGAAAGGCAGTCATCCTTAGGCGGGAAATGTTTTAATTTTTTTTGTGTGTGTGCGTTTGTTGGTCACGGGGTGTCTGCTGCAATGTCACTCCTGACCCGTACTCACAGCGTATAACTGCGCTGCGTTGTGTAGTGTGTGTGTGTGTGTGTGTATGTGTGTGTGAGGGAGAGTATGAGTGTGGTAAGAGTCCGGGGCAGTGTTTTGATGGTGTGTATGCGTGCGTGTGTGTGAGAGAGAGCAAGAGAGGGAGTGTATAGATGCAGTAAGAGTCTGGGCGAATGTTTTTTTGGTGTGTACGGGCTCGTATGTGTGTGTGTGTGTGTGTGTGTGTGTGTGTGTGTGTGTGTGTGTGTGTGTGAGAGAGAGAGACAGGGAGTGTATGGGTGCAGTAAGAGTCCGGGGCAGAGTTTTGACGGTGTGTATGCGCGTGTGACGCTGTCGCCTGCGCGCTGCTCTTAGGAATGACTCGTACCTCTCACACTCCTCTTTTCACACATTCCCTCTTTCAGGACACTGCCCCGCCACCTCCGAACCTCCTCATAGGACAAAATCATTCTCCTCTTTTCTGACGAATCGAACTGCTCCTCTCTTTTCTCGAGCCCCTCTCCATCCCTTCTTTCTCTGTCAGCCGAGACTGTTTTTCCTCCTTCTATCACTCTGTCCATTCGCTGTGCCCACTGCACATACGTCTTTTTGCTCTCTTTCTTTCTCTCGTTCTCTCTTTCTCTCTCTCCTTAGGAGCCTCAGACCACTGTTATCCATAACCCAGTGGATGGGATCAAGGTACAGCCTGCTCCCTCCTTCTCTCCCTCTCTCCATCCCTCCATCCCTCAGTCTGCTCCCCCTCTCCTGTCCTGCATCCCTCTGGGACTGTCAGTTAGCCTGAGTCCTCATGAAGGTGTTTGTGTGGGTGTGTGTTTGTGTCTGAGCACATCGATGCACGTGTGTGTGTTTTTGTGTGTCAATGTCTACCACGTTCCAGCCAGTGTCAACCGGAGTGTGTGCTGTATGGTAACCAGTGACTGTCTTCCTGTCTGTTTGCGTTGTTTTTCTGAAAGAAGATGTTCTGGGCCTGTCAGCGTCTTGAGTGAATGGTTGGATATTCAGCCTGTGGGAGTCCAGTGAGGGTGTCTTTAATGGACCTGATTGGTTCCTGTTTGCAAGGGGCTGCATTTCTCCTGAAAGATGCTAGTTCGTCCTACCTATTCAATGGCCTTAGGTTACTGTAATGCCACTGTGTGAATAAAAATGACGGTGATTCTATTAACATTTTATTTGCATTAAAGTAGTTAATGCATTGACCAACGTGTCACTAGACCTTAGAATCTGAGGATTCGATTAGCCTGATTGACTCGATTGATGGCATTTTCTTGTCCCTCTTTGATTAGAATTAATATAGGTCATTATGCCTCATTATCTGCTGCCCTCATTGGTTAATTGTGTGGCAGTTGCTTTATTTAGTCTTGTTGAACGTCTTTACATCTGGTCATGGTGTTTATTGCTGACATATTAACTGTGCTTTAATCGATTGAAATGCTTCATGAAGATAAAGTGGATTCGTAGCGGCTCCGCCGCTCGACACCGGAGTCGTTTGAGAAGTACCCTGGCCCGTTGTCCTCATCTGCTTGTGGATTGCTGTTGTGAAACAGTGCCCCTATGTGGTCACATAGCAAAGTGCAGCTGATAAATAATAAATAAAAGCTGTGGCAGATCAGCTCCTAGCAACACAGCAAACCCCAGAATTTGGTCACTCTTTTGAACGTGCGTGCGTGCGTGTGTGTGTGCGTGTGTGTGTGTGTGTGTGTATGTATATGTATTTTTATGTATTTATATGTCCTAGGGAGTGTATCTCAGTGTACAACAATCCTGAGAGGCCAATTGGGGGATTGCTGATCATGGAACGATGTTGCAAATTAAACAGGAAATAAGCATTATAAAGCATTACTCTGATGTTGTGGGGGGTCCCCTCTCTTCCGTCTCTCATCTAAATTCTTACATTTTTCACTTTTTCCTCTAACTTGTCCCACCCACCATCCCGTGCTCTGTACGTACAGGTCCTGGGGAGGGAGAGAGTATCTGTGCATTTTATGTTCTTTCTGTCAATGTTGATCGTCCCCTTGCTGCATCATTGTCAAGAGAGGGAGAACTTAGCTCCAGTTGGCTTCAGGCTCATGATATAGGCTCATCTGTCCAATCAGATTGACTCCCTGAAATGTTGTCTGGATGGTTGGCATAGTTGGCTAGGATAAAAATGGACATTGCTGAAAAGTGCTAAAAATTTGATAGCAAAGCCTTTTCCCCGGAGTAATTGTATTACATTACATTACTGGCATTTTAGCGGATGCGCTCACCCGGAGAGGCCTGTAACGGGAGGAGCATTTTAGGAGGACCGAAGCCCTAAAAGGTGGTGCCAGTCCAAGAACCAGCAGTGGCCACCAAACTTAGATTGTGTAGGAATGTATTAGAACAACTGAAGCTACAAACAGTTCATAAAAAATAATAAGGAATCAGCACAATAAGGAAGAGGTACACTAGCTACAGAACTTCAAACTATTGACACATAAACTGTCACTGAACCACAACTTGGCCCATTCGAGGGAATCCGCGTGCAGATCTTGTAATTTTAGCACAGAAACACTTTTCAAGTAACCAAGGGATAAACCAAGTAACTCCTTGGTTACTGGAGAACATCTGCAGAACTTTATTTTTTGGGTGAACTGCCTCTTTAAGACAAAGGAAGTAGAGGCAGTGCGCCCGTTTGAGGTCATTTGGAACACTTTGGCTATTTCCATTTGGGAAGGATTGCCTCAGTTGAAATGAGCACCATTTTGCATTTTGATATTACCACTTTGGTGGTCATGTGATGCGGTCTGTGTAATTTGTCGTGTTACAATGCAAATAACAATTAAGTTCCTTTGTATTCGACAATGGTATTCATTATAGAGAACCCATACGAAAGGAACCGTGAATAATATTTATGAGCACCTCCTGGAGAATATTTTGTGCTAGTTTTGATTGTAAGTTTAAGGTAAAGAAGACGTTGCCTCTTGTCTGATGCCCCGTTGTTTCTGAGCCAGTCACATGATCGTGGAAGTAGTGCCCAAAATGGCGCCTGTTACAAGTGAGGTTATTTGCAAATGGAAATGGCTGCGGTGTTCAGCATGTTCTGAAATGAGCTGAAGGCTGGGGAGTTTTTTTTTTTTTTTTTTTTTTTTTTTTTTGGAAGTAGGACATCAGTTCTGCTGCAGGCGAGCATCGCTGTCTCTGGTCAATATTCTCATCTTTGTTTCACTAAATAACGGATCACTCTCCTTATCCATTTGGTCTTCTGAATGAGAAGTTCCCTCTGTTTTACTTTTAATCGCATAACCACAAAAAACAACTGACATTCTATTGCGTAGCGACTACAACTGAACAGCGCCAACCAGGAGATGAGGTCATATTTTGAGGAATAATGCGTCTTGCAGACAATATTTTGTGAACACAAACTATTATGAGTTCAGGAAGGTGACTAAATTTTGGCTGAAGAGATGAAAAGGAAGCAGTGTAGAGGAACAGGGGGCAGTAATTTGCTTCACTATGTATTGCCACCTGGTGGATGGTAGTAGAACTGCAGGGTGGGGTTAGTGCAAGGGCATTTCTGCTAGCCAGGTTTCACAACTGCTGATCTCTGCTGATTGGTCAGTTATGGTGGAAATCTTGATATTGCTCCAGTTTCTCCGTTTACAGCTGAGTTTATCTTTTCCAAAGACTATCAGATGTCGTGAAGTGTGTTTGTCCGTTATGAAACCAGTCATAGTGGAGAGATCACAGCTATATTTGTCAAAAATTCCACTGTCAGTCATGGGTAATGTTGGTTCATATTTTCTCTTGGTGATTATTTGTCATTCTGTGTGCTTAGATGTTTATCTATTTGTCTATTTTTGTTTGTGTATGTTACAGATGTGCCGTTATATGTGTATCTTGGTAGCACATCGTGTGTGTGTCTATTGTCCGTACCCCAGCACTGACTTCTTCATCCCTCTCTGCAGGAGTCGTCGGACAGTAGCAATACCACTATCGAGGACGAGGACGTGCGGGGTGAGTCCTGCTGTCGCGGATCAAACACGGGCCATGGACAAGGCCAACTGACATATCGCATCTTATTATAGTCTCTCAGCTGAAGCCTTTGGGTCTTGCTCAAGGGCATTACAGCTGATGTTATTGTGGCTCCTCTGGGGATTGAATCAACAACCTCCTGGGTTCAAGGCATACACCTTTGCCACTTGTCAGATTACTTTCGACGCCATTATTCTCCATACATACGCTAAAAACCTGCATGAGCTCAGTTTAGTGCCCTCTGTGGTTTAGTCTGTGAGGAAGCATCACTGTGCAGTGATCAGGAAAAGGCGGTTAGAATGTTCTCAGCTTAGCGTTCTAATGCTGATGTCACAGTTACTGCTGGTGACTTAGAGCAGTAAAGTTCTAGAACACTGACCTTCCATAGCATTCCAGAAAAGCTCACTTCTTTAAAGGTTTGAGAGCCCATGCGTAAGCTGGGCTCTCGGTGTAGTTTGCTCATGTCCTGAGTTTGAAGAGCTTGGTGGAAGCACGAGCCGCCCAGTCCTGATGAAGTCTAGGGTGCCGATGGAGTCGAGATCACGGGACGGGCACGTTGGGTGTATTTTTAGCTATCATAGCGGATCAAGATTGCAAGATGAGTTCAAGAATAATATTATTAGCAACATTGTGTGAAGTGGGAAAGACACGAGTGAATTAAAGGATAAACAAACGGGTGGTGCAAAAGTTTGTGCGTACGTATGTGTGTGTGTGTGTGTGTATGTGTATGTGCACGGACACGTGCCTTCTCGTGTGTGTCAGTTTATTGGACCGAATGAATGAAGGCTCTCTGCATGCAGTCATTAGTAATGAAATGTTCAGATTCAACAGCTCAGTAGTGTTGTGTGTCGTTGACTTTGGCTGGAATATTCTAGCAATCTTTACAGCCTTCATAGCTCAGTTTGGTGATGATGTAACTGGGACTGAATAAGTTTTCAGAATGATGCAATTCAGATGTTTATGATGTTATGGTAACAAAGTTTAAGAAATGATATTGTTCTGCCTTCGTGGAGCGGATATGGTTCCTCACCTTAAGTGTCAGTTATGGCCATTACAGTAAAAACTAGATGTGCCGTATTTCAAAAAAACGATCAAATAAAGTGCGCTGTGTGTTTCCTTAGGCCATAACCAAGCCGTTAAGAGTCTGCGTAGCTGTGTGGGTGTACCTAAATGCCTGGCACTGTGAATATCTGTGATTAAGAATGGGAGGAATTCAGCCATGTAATCTGAGGGGCTCTTTGCCACAGGAAGAACATTTAAGCTGCCTGTTATATATACAGGTATATTTTCTCCACCAATCACACAGATACAAGGAGCAGTGGGAAGTGTTGCATACTGATTTTATGATGCGAAATAATAACACGTTGATCCAGATCTAAGGTTCAGCGGACGTTCCAAGGGAGATATTTTTATATTGAGGAGATATTTGTGGCGCGCTGTGGCTTCATACTGCAGGAAGTGGTGACCTGACTCAGGCAGTACGAGAGTCAGTCTCTGGCTGGCTCATCTTTAACGTGAACATGGAAAGGAAAGAGGTTCCATGCAGCGCGAGATGCCTCTTCCTGTTTTAATGGACGGACCATGAGATCACAGGCATAAGTGTAAAGCTTTCCCTAGTGTTCAAATGTTAGATGTTTTGTTTTGCACTGTATTTCTGCATCCATTTTAGGTCTTAACTTGTTGGTCTTGATTTGTCTCTCCAAATCATCGTCATTCTGGTAGAACCAAATGATGAAGCCAAAAGTTTCGTTTTTTTTTCTAGTCAAATATATTTTTATTGTCAATTTGTAAGTAATTAATTAAACAACAATTACAAACAAAGAGACTGCTGATGTCTGTGACCTCCTGGTACCAGAAAATATATTCCAGAACAAATCGACAAAGTGGGAGGTTCTTCACTGTAGTGAGTGCATGTTGATTGGATACAGAAAATGGATGGAGGGGAAAACCAATGAAGGACCTACAGGTGGTTTTTGGAGGGAAATTCAAACGATAACTGTCACAAGCTGCATGTCTGCTTAATTAGCTCTTCCCCTGTTCCAGCAGTCTTGCAGGTTGTTCCTGTTAATTGGTAGATTGGCTTGTTATTCCCCTGATGTAATCAGCTGTAGTCACTGATTGTGCTGTGGGTGGGTTGTGGGTTTTGTCTCAGTCAGGGCTGGATCATCTTACTAGCAGGAGGGACTCTAACCTTTTACCCTAAATTCTCATTTCACTCTCTGATGTCTCTTCCTGGGAGCTAACTTATTAGTGAGTAAGTTAGTGAGCAAATTATTAGGAACAGCAGATTCTCCAAGTCTTTATCCATTTTTCCTCATCCTCATTACAAACGCATCCTATTGGCTCATTGTCGATCCTGCGATCGGCTCCCCATCTGCCTTGTTTGTAAATGATAACAGTGGAAGGGGTTAAGGGTGGGAGATGGGTACAGATACAGAAGGGGGAAGGAGAGGTGGAGAATTTCGTCTCCCTTCACACCACACCTGCCTGACCTCTGTTGGCCCCGCCTTCCACAGGTCTATTTCCTGTCCTCTTTCTTTCATACCTTTTTCCTCCTCATCACTCCTTTCTTATGTTCCTCTGTGTGTGTTTTTGTGTGTGTTTGTGTGTGTGTACGGGGGATGGGGGATGGGTTGTGCAGGGAAGAGCCTTGAGACTGGCTCAGTTAAGACCGAATCCAGCGCGAGCTCTCAGCCAGAGACCAGCCAATCGGCACAGGCTCCGCCCCCAGCGATTTACTGTAAGTGAGCGTGTTCTGCACGTGCTCATTGTTGCCCCTAGTGCCCCCTAACACTGCTGACTTTCGCTGGCTGGCGTTGGCGTGTACTCTGCAGTCCAGTGTGTGCTGTGTGATGCCGCTGTTAGCATGCTGTCTGTAGGTATACTCACCTGTGTGCGCTGTTCACTCTAAACCCAATGTGAAACTGTCCTGCCATGAGATGACAGGATTAAAACTGCTAAATTTTGCCTTTTGAAGACTAAAAATAATAATTTAAGGAAGAGTTCCTAATACAAATTAGCGGTTCTCTTCAGAAAAATCTGCTTGGATAGCTGGCTCTGTTAAGGCACAGCTTGCTTTGCTGGAGTGACCACTGGGGATCGAATCCGACCCCGTCAGTGCTGACTGTAGCCAGAGGTCTCATGAGAGCGGGCAAAATTGGCTTTGCGCTGCTCAGGGATACGGGAGGCATAGACTCACTCAGGTTAGCATTGTAAGTTGATCCGGCGACTCCTGCTGGCCATCAGGGAGCCCGCGGGTTGCTTTCTGAGCAAGCACATGTTCAGGCTTCCTCTGCCCTCTTTCTGTGGGCGCTCAGACTGCGAGCACAGCGTGTGATGAGTCGATGGGAGACAGACGTGTGTTTCAGATGCTGACCGATAACAGTCTGCTCTCTCCCGAGCTGGCAGCATGAACCGCGTATGAGCGTGTCTGTGCGGGGCTTGCTGATTTTGACATTCCAGATATGGGTGAGATTGGAAATGCCAAAATAAAAAAAAAAAAAAATAACATAATAAGAGCACATTTTTCCATTAAATCGTGTACTGTATAAATAAAATCATCGAGGCGAAGCTGCCCGCTTCTGGTTCCTCCAACACAGGATTACGATGTTGATTTTGGCAGAATGCGAGGCGTCGTCGTCATCTTGGCATTTCTAAAAGCGAGGAGCGGATAACCAGATCGGTGACAGGAAATAGTTTTGAGGGTGCTTCTCTGCTCTCCTCCTCGCATATGAATTAATCACCAGCCCCCCCCTTCCCCCACTGTCGCCCCTCTCTGGTGGCACAGACCCAAACCTCTCCTGTGCCAGCTGTGATCACTCTGGCCCCCTGCTGCCATCCTGTGGCCAATAGCGGTACTGCATCGCAGCGCCCTGCTGCCGCAGAGAGTGTCTGCATTGGCGCGTTAGTTCCCGTCGCTCATCTCCTGCGGGGTGTAAATTCTGCTCCAGCTCCTGACTGCCGCGTTTATACAGTCTGTTAAATTCTGTCGTTACATTCCCCCTCAGGCTTGCCCTGCTCTGGACCCTCTAAGAGCAGATGCAGGGCGTCTGTAATCAAACAGGAGGCTCCCTGCCGCTTTTCTATAAGACATGAGACTGCGGGGAGTCAGATGAGAATGTGTGGCTGGATGAACCGCCCCTCCCTGTACTAAAACAATAACCCACACTGAATGCGTACCTGCTGTTTTTTTTTTTGACGGACAAGATGTTTGTCTGGCTCACTAACCGCCGCATGGGTTTCTGAGATCGCTGTCGGGAGATCGCGCTCCTGTTTTTCTGATGTCGGCCATGTTGTTCCGCATCGCCATCCGCAGTACGTGTATGTCCTGATTTACTTAGGTGTCTGTCGCCCTCCTCCCACTCATAGCCGCCAAGCTGACTGACCTGCTGGGCTGCGTACGTAAGGGGTCAGGACCCGCCTCGGACGGCGAGGGGGGGGCCAGTACCCCTCCAGCCGCCCCGCCCGCCTCCTCTCCTCCCCAAACCCCTGTCGTTCCCATCCAGAGTAAGTATCCTCCCCCCCTAGAGCTCACATTACCTTCACATTCACATTCACATCCTCAGCGGTCTCGCCTGCAGCTCGCTACAGCACACTGCTGCTTAACGTTCACCTAACATTTAATATAACGGCATATGACAGTCCATTTAGACATTGTTACCCCAATTCCCTGACAGAATGTTTATATCGTTGTGGCTTTTGTCCTTGGTGATGCACAATTAATACATACAGAATGCCATTGCCACAGCTACGCCACTTAGATGGGATCATAATATGTTACAGTTCACATAGTAACAGACAGCAGTGTGTGAAGTGAATGGTTGTATTGTGCAGTCAACTCCCGCTGAGTGATACTGTTAACCAGTGAACAAAATACTTAGGAGTGATTCGAACTGACAAAAAAATCGCTCAGAAAAAATATATAATAAGAATCAACCGTAAATAGCATGTCAATTAGGTTTGCAGTGAAAATCCTCTAGGCAAATTATTAGGTGTCTGTGATCAAAGAGGAAGGTCTCCTGGAGCAGGATTTGCTATGCATAACTTAGCACTGCATAGCCAAACATAGCATAACATCTTAACATAGCATTGCATTATATCACATAATACATCACAACACAAGATTACATAACATAACATAGCATGACGCAATTTTGTATGGCATGACATAGCATAGTGCAACATAACATATCATTATGAAGCATAACACACAGCATAGCTTACCATAGCACCGTAACATGGCATAACATGACATGATATAGCATAACACAAGACAACATAGCATAACATAGCATGATGTAATATTGCATAGCATGACATAGCATATCATAGTGTTGGTTAACTTAATACAGCACAACACAACATGTCATCGCATAGCATCATAACATAGCATAATATAACATGACATAAGAAAACCAAACAGAACAACATAGCAGAACAAAGCATGATGTAATATTGCATAGCATGGCGTAGCATAGCGTGACATAGTATAACATAGCATGATTTAATATTGCATTGCATGACATAGCGTAGCATAGTGTTGGTTAACATAATACAGCACAACACAACATGTAATTGCGTAGCATCATAACATAGCATAATATAACATGACGTAATATAATCACACAAGACAACATACCAGAAGAAAACATGATGTAATATTGCATAGCATGACATAGCATATCATAATGTTGCATAAAATAACACAGCACAACACAACATGGCATTGCATGGCATCATAAAATAGCATAATATTACATGACATAATATAACTACACAAGACCATATAGCATAACATAGCATGATACAATATTGCATAGCACGGCGTAGCATAGCGTGACGTAGCATATCATAGTGTAGCATAACAGAGTGCAGCATAAAACAACATTGCATAGGATGGATGGTGAGAGCAGGCCATTCAGCCCAACATGGTTTGCCATTTTCACACCTCTGATGAAACAGCCCCTGCATTGTAGATCATTACTTCATTCCTTATTTCTGTGATGCTGTCATGCTGTCGTTTCTCGTTTTCCTATTTTCCTTTTCTTCTTTCTTCTCTCCTCCCCCCCCCCTATTCGCGGTGCCCCCCCCCCAAAAGTGTCTCGCTTGACGGACCTTGTAAGCAGTGTACGGCGGGCGCCTGGCCCGCCTCCCGATGCTGAGGCCACGCCCAACCGGCCCACAGCCCCACCGACCCAGCCCTCCCCCCCTCCTCCACAGACCCCTTCCAGCCCCTCGTCAGGCCAACAGAGTGAGTAACTAGCTAACAGAGACCCAGGAGAGAGGGGGGGTCGAAAGGCAGAGGCTCTGACCTTTGCATCATCAGGCCCCGCCCACTCATCATGATCTCAGATCAAGCTACGCCCCCGCATTATAATCTCAGATCAGGCCCCACACACTTGGCATCGACTCAGACGACGCTCCGCCCACCCAGCACTATCTCAGATTAGGGCCACCCACTCTTATACCATCAGATCAAACTCCGCCCACTCCTTATTGTTTCAGATGGGGCCTCACTGGCTCCGATCAAGTTCTGCCCTCTCATTGTCTCAGATCATGATTAGTCCGCTCATTATGATCTCAGATCAGGCTCCACCCACCCTGCATATTTTCTCAGCAGCCTTCCTGCGGTCATGACTGGACGGCCACTTGACAGGAAGTTAGTACCTAGTTGGAACCGTAGAATTAAAAACTACAGAACAGACAATGTCATGGGGTCTGTGTGATCTGGGATGTACTAATAATGAACACCATCTTGGATTAGACTGAACCGTCATTGTGAACTACAGTGACATCAGAAAGGTTGAACCATCGAAGTCTACGCAGGTAAGCCAACCATAGAATACAGCAAGTGAAGTCTTGCCCAGTATGGTTGACAGTTTCACGTATTCACGCGATTGTCAAGTCTACAGAATTCTATGGTTGGAACGCTGGCCTTATTTTGCCCTCACAGTCAATCTTAAACTGGCTCTCGCTCTGTGATGTCAGGGCAGAGGCAGTTTGACTATGGGTGAGATCTCGGTCAGTAGGTTACTCCAGGTGGACGACCCCAGTCGAAGGGATGCTTGACTGCCTTTGTGAGCTGGGAGAAGCCAGTGGACTGCAGCGGGTTTGAAGGCAGGACAAAGCCTGATTTGTGGCCGATGACAGGTCTGCCCAGGACATTGGCAGGTGGAGAGAATTACGAGGTGAAGTAGCATATTTGAAGTTGCTGAGGAACCTTTTTAACAGATCTGGACTTCTGCCAGGTGAAGTTCAAGAGTTGATGTGGCATTATTGGGAGTAATTGCCATTGATGGGACTTTGGGACTCTGACTCGCATCTGAAGAGATGAAGTTGAGAAGAACTCTGCTTTTGGGCCTTAAAGTATTACCTTAACCCCAGACTTTACCCCTACTTCTGCCTCTCAGTCTGTTTACTTGAGGCTGTTCTGTCTGGCGTTGTTCCCAGGTCATCCCTGTAAATCTGACTTTGTCCTAAATTGGTCTGCATACGTATAAAGTTTTAGTTTATTAAAAGGGGTCACACAGAGTTCTTAAAGGGATACGGACCTCGAATGGACGAGGTTGATGGTCGGGGCTTCATTGGACTTGGTGGATTGACAGAATTATTTGGATGACTATTATGCAGCGTGTGTGTGTGCTGTAGCACTTGGAGTGAGTGAGAGAAGTCAAGACCATTGGCAGGGGGTAGTCCAAAGAGAGAGGGTCGCAGAGGGTCAGAGGTCACAGATTTTTATCTTTCCTCCCTATTGTGTTATCGGGGCAAAGTCTGTGCGACTTCCTCTTTTTTAAATTTGTGTCGCTCCTGCAGCTGCAGGAATTGGGCGCTACACAAAGCTGCCAAGTCTGTGTGCCCCTGACACGGGCCGATCCGTTAACTGTTAACCTGGGGCCAGGAAGTGACATCACAGCCAGCTTACATGGCTGTATTCAGTGTTCCGCAGGCCTGCACTCCAAGGAGAAGGATCGGGGTGGGTGGGTGAGTCGCAGGGGGTGGTCACATGCCGCTCGCTCGGAACACTGCGATCTGAGAGTTCCGGACGACTGCGGCGGGCTGACGCATCGGGCCTCGACTTTGTATAATTTAGCGTACCCGTTAAAAAGGGTTTCTTTATTGTTCCGACCATTCAGGCGAGTCCCACTTTCTCAGTTTTTATGACTCACAGGCCAAATTCGTGCCTCTGAGACGAAACAGGGCTGCGCTTTTTTTTTTTTTTTTTTTTTTTTTTTCTCACTTTCTTGTAGGCATCAAAATCAATGCAGTTGAAATATGGACACTCTGATTCATGACAGCCTGATAAGTGATTCAGTGATGCTATTAATGGTTTGGAACAAAAAAAAAGAAAAAACTGCCGACGCTTTCTGTCTGTGCTTTACGAAGTGGAGAGGTTTCATCAGGATAATTAATTCATTGCCATGTTCTAGAAAATGGCTTATCTTATCACCGTTAGAACATTTGATCCAGTGTTATTGGGTAGGAGTGGAGTTAGCCTGCGCTAGTGCTAGTTTGTGGACTATGCTTGGATAGAGCTTTTTTTTAAGCTTTTTTTTTTTTGGGAAAGAGGCGTTGTTGAGATGGAGAGTAATCTAAATTAAACCAGGCCCCCTGGCTAACCTAAATTTGCCAGGACAGCAGGAGTTCCTAATTTTGGTAGAAAATGTTGTACAAGATCCACATCCTACTTAAAATCTAACTTCACAAATGTTATCTTGGCTCGCTCTAGAGTATGTTGTACACTGCCAGTAAACTTTAGCTTATTTTTTCTTGATTAGATTAAGTCATTAATTTAATTTATGAAAAGCACATTGTGGTACCATATGCTTGGGAGTCTGTGTGTGTGTGTGTGTGTGTATCTGTGTGCCTGTGTACAAATGTTTGTGTGTGCACATATGTGTATTAGGGTATATATGTGTGTGTGTGTGTGTGTGTGTGTGTGTGTGTGTTGGGGTATTTGTTTGTGCATGTGTACTGGCGTATGTGTGTGTGTGTGCGTGTATGGGGCATGTATGCGCGCGCGTGTGTGTGTGTGGGATGACCATCTTAGTGACTGTATCCATTGTTACTCTGCAGCGCGCAAACAGGAGATCATCAAAATCACAGAGCAGCTGATCGAGGCTGTCAACAATGGAGACTTCGAAGCTTACGCGTGAGTCACGGATCGGCGGGAGTCACAGAGTTATGGAGGCAGACGGGCGGTTTATGAAACATGATTGGATTATCTCCGCCTCATAAATCCTGTTCCCCACATGCTCTCCTCTGCATAAAATCACAATATAAATTGCCACCATTATAATATAGACATTTATCACGAGCGTACATCACAAAATGCATCAACAGGTATAAAACTGCTGAAATCCCTGGTGGGAAGTATCTTGCCAAGTACTAGAAGCTAAAACATGGGTTAGAACCTGGGCCCTATTGAAACAAAAGTGTCAATAAAACAATCCCGGCAGGTGGTGTTACGCAGCTAACACCAGGGCTGCGTCCGAATAGTCTTTTTTGCTGAGGAAAGTTCCGAACTCCTAAAAAATGATCTGGAAATTATAATGTGGCAGCCATGACAAGTGCATTCGAATTCTTTAAATGTTAAGGAAAGGCGTAGCATAGGATACACAGAACCATCCTTTTTGAAAAGAAAGGTGGTAACGCTATCCCATAATTCCACGCAGCAGCAATATTTAAAGCAGCGACCATTCATCCAGCCAATCGCGTTAAGAAACGTATATGATGGGCAGGGACATTATGATCATGCAGCCTAGCGTTAAGTATATTCAGATTCTCTAATTAGTGCGGTTGTCTTTCTAAGCTGTTTGGAATTCCCTTTTATACCTTTCCTTTACCTCATGATGTTTTCCGCAAAGGTGAAAGAAGAGTGCTTTGGAATTAGTGGATAGGACGTTATTCTTCGACTATTCGGATGCAGCCAAGTATTTCATGGCAGTACCTCTTTAAGATGTGATGTCATTTTACTCATGGCTGTGATGTCACACACACTCTCACTGTTGAGCGTAATCTCCTCTCCTCCTGTGATGCGCTCTGTTTTTGTGTGAACCTCAGCAAAGCTGGGGCCAGGCCTATGTACGTTAAAATCTTTAACTGAGTGAGTGATGAAGTTACACCATTGGTCAGTTGAGTGTTGGAGTTTCTCCATTGGCTGTTACTCTCTCAAAATGAATCATCCCAAACAGGGCTCAGCCATATGCAAGGTTTTGACCTGGTCTTGTTGTCTCCCTGCAGGAAGATCTGTGACCCCGGGTTGACCTCCTTCGAGCCTGAGGCTTTGGGGAACCTGGTAGAGGGGATGGACTTCCACAAGTTCTACTTTGAGAACCGTAAGGGTTCCGGTATCTGGGTTAGGTCAGGGTACTGATTTACTGCTGAGAATGGACTTGAATGAAATTTATCTCCAGTATTCTGGGCTGTATTAGTCTGTCCTGTGCCTTACTATTCTGTTACCCCTTTAGACACAGTTTTATTAAAAACTTCCATTCGCCGTTATGTTCAGAACAGATTTCACCTTTCACTGGGACTGAATTCAGAGTCATAAAATATTTTTATTGAAATTCTCCAAGATTTGCAGCGGTCTTTGAATAATACTTACTAGTATTTATATTTTAAATATTTAAAATTTGCGTTTGATCCTGGTCTGGTTGAAGTGTGGGTTTCAGAATGACATATCCATTTGTATTGGGACAGTCACAATGAGTGAATGTGTCTGTAATTCCGAAGATCACGCAACATGGATGTACAGAAACAGCTTCAAATTTGAACAGCCAGTTTGCACATGACCCAAAAATAAATTGTGTCACCATCAAAATTCTGACGCATAGTCTGATCATCCAGATATGAGATAGGAGTGAGAGGTTGTTTTGGGACTCTGAGGGGTTAGATTTCGCCGTATGGTTTAGGGTGGCTGGCTGGCTAAGCCATTTCGCGACACTATGGCCTTATAGGTTACATCAGTGCTTCTCAAATCTCTCCTTGAATGCAACTTGTCCTGCATGTTTTAGATCTCTCCCCGCTGCAGCACAGGTGACTCAAAGGCCCAATATGTAAAATTTCCCAATTCAAAGATCTATAAAATATATAGATATGTTATATATGTTTTGGTGTTGTGTACTTACATTATCCACGATGTATTCAATGATTATCAAAAACAGAGATATCTGTATTGTCAATGTAGGGACACGGGGCGTTACTTTTCATCGCATATTTGACGTCACTCCCAACACAAAGAGTGCACGAGACCGAGAAAATCACCCTCCACACATGCTTCACCGTTGCCAAAGAGTTTCTAGCCAAGATGGTAACATAAACATAACGTTACTCCACTTCAAAACATTTTTCTTGTAATGTCTCATGACAAACAGAAAGCTGATATGTACGGCACATCGTTTGTACATTATGAGAAGTCAGTGCTACGTTAGCTACATGACTTGCAGTTAGAACACGGCTCCCTTGAATACTCGATTCAGTTTGGTCTATCAGCGTGTCTGGACGGATAACCGCTGGCCAGCTGCTCTGTTGAGCACATTGTTGCTAAGGAAGCTATAGCAATAGCGGCAGGAGCAACTGAAAGCGTACATTGCCAGCTGACTGTGGCATTTCCTCGATATCTGTTACCTTTAGCATTTGCCTTCAGCAACAGAGTGTTCACATCTGTCATTATTTTCTACAAAGATGGGCAACATGAGCCGGCCCCACCCCCTTATCTCAGCCTCTGATCTGCAGCACATCATAAGCGCTGTAAACGGCCAACTTATCATTATCCCTTACATTTTTTTTTTATTTGAATGAAATACAATGAAATTATATAAAAGTAAAGAAATATAACCTTACCTCGTCCATGTACATGGTTTTGCCGCTCCTGTTTGAGTCACGTCGGAGAATTTAGCTGTCAGCGGTGCATGTAAATTGATGAAGACAACAACTCCCATGATTCCACGCGATCCCATTGCGTCATCAAACTCGGCCTCTTGTTATTGTTTGGTTAAGCGCCCTCTAGCGGCAGAGAATTACATATTGGGCCTTCAAGTAATCTGCTCATTATCAACAGCTTTCAGGGGTTGATAATGAGCTAACCATTTGAACCACATGTGCTGTAGCAGGGAGAGATCTAAAACATGCAGGACAAGTGTTCCTACAGGAGAGGTTTGAGAAGCACTGGGTCACATGGCTAGCTGTTTATGGACTGTGAGCTGTAGCGCATCTCTTCCCTGTCCCAGTGCTGTCCAAGAACAACAAGCCCATCCACACCACCATCCTGAACCCGCACGTGCACCTGATCGGGGAGGACGCCGCCTGCATCGCCTACATCCGCCTGACGCAGTTCGTGGACCCGCAGGGCCGGCCTCGCAGCAGCCAATCTGAGGAGACGCGCGTGTGGCATCGCCGCGACTCCAAGTGGCAGAACGTCCACTTCCACTGCTCGGGCGCACCTGCCGCGCCACTCCAGTGAGGGTATGGGCCCCCGGCGACAAAGGGCACAGGGGCCACATTTACTTTATTATATACAACTCAGGAGCCACATTTACTCTGCAATATACAGCTCCAGGGCCACATGTACTCTGCATCACAGGGGCCAGATTAACTCTGCATCACACAGCACAGGGGCCAAATTTACTTTATTTTTTACAACTCAGGGGCCACATTTACTCTGCATTGTACAGCTCCAGGGCCACATTTACTCTGCATCACACAGCACAGGGGCCAGATATACTCTGCAATATTCAGCCCAGGGGCCACATTACTTTGCGTCACACAGCATGAAAGCCACATTTACTTCGCAATATTTAGCCCAGGGGCCACATTTAATTTATGATATACTGCTCAGGGGACTCATTTACTCTGCATCACACAGCACAGGGGCCACATTTACTGTGAAATATTTAGCCCAGGGGCCACATTTAATTTGTAATATACTGCTCAGGGGCCTCATTTACTCTCCATCACACAACACAGGGGCCACATTTACTCTGCATCACACAACACGGGGGCCACATTTACTCTGCATCACACAACACGGGGCCACATTTACTCTGCATCACACAGGTCAGGGGCCACATTTACTCTGCATCACAGCACAGGGGCCACATTTACTCTGCATCACACAGCTCAGGGGCCACATTTACTCTGCATCACGCAGCACAGGGGCCACATTTACTCTGCATCACACCGCCCAGGGGCCACATTTACTCTGCATCACACCGCACAGGGCCCACATTTACTATGCAGTATACAGCTCCAGGGCCACGTTTACTTTACATGATGGGACAGACGGGCCACATTTACTTTACAATATGCAACTCAGGGGCCACATTTACTCTGCTTCACACAGCACAGGGGCCACATTTACTCTGCAGTATACAGCTCCAGGGCCACATTTACTTTACATGACGGGACAGAAGGGCCACATTTACTCTACAATATGCAACTCAGGGGCCACATTTACTCTGCAATGTTCAGCCCAGAGGCCACATTTACTTTCGATGACACAACACAGGGGCCACATTTGCTCTGCATGGCACCTCAGGGGCCACATGTACTCCATAATATTCTGCTCAGTGGCCACATGTAATTTGCATTACAGCAGTTCACGTGTTGCTGGGTGTGTCTCTGTCCCAGGGCCCTTGCCATGGACACTTTGGACAGGAGTGCCCAGCTGGAGAGAGAGGGACGGAGGGGAGAGGTCCAGGGTTGGACAGCTTTGAGCCAGCAGGCCCGGCCCTCCTACGCTGGGCACCCTTTCTCACCCGCATGCTCATCTCTGTACAACAATACCGCCACCTGCTGGGCTGCCCTCGCCACCACACCCGACATGACCAGTGTCAAAAAGCACATCTTCCCAACCAAACTGAACCCCAGTCCCAATGCACTGTCCTTTCTCTTAAGTACACCACCCCCTCACACACACGCACACACACACACACATACGAGCAGCCCACACCCTACACTAAGACTTCCCATGGCAGTGCTGTCAGTGGCTAGCATCTTACCAGGGGAAATTGGTGTTAAGAGTGCAGATGTTAAGAGTGTACTATAACATCTCCCTGTCAATGCTGGCCTCCTGTGCTGCCTCAGTCAGGCCACTACTTTTGAGGTCCCAGCTGGCCTTGTGTCAAAGTGCACAGGCTCACTCAAATAAGTATGTAAAATTTCAAACTAAAGTCTATTATTATTATTATTATTATTATTATTATTATTGTTATTATTATTAATAATATTATAATTGTTACTACTGTTATCATTATTATTATGTTATTCACTATGGCAGTTGTATATGTAATTTGTATAATTCATATTCCTGATGCCAGTGGTTTCTAGAGTTTAAGAAAATGTTTTTGTTTTTTTTTCTTTCTCTCTCTCTCTTTTTTGAGACCGCATGACTTTTTCAGTATTCACAGTGGCTGTTTTTTTATAGTGCTTAAGCATAAAAGGAGATGCCTACTCTGGCGTTTTGTATAAGCTTCTGTCAGTTACCCATAATGCTGAGCAGCCTGGTGTTGAAGCGAGAAGTGATTTTTTTTTTTTTTTGGTGGGATAGTTGGGGGGAGGGGGGGGGGGGGGCAAGTGTTCGTTCTAGTTTTGCTGTGTTCCGCAGCCGACCCGAGTTTCTGCAATGCGGTGTTTTCCTGGGCTGGAGTTTAGATGTTGTCTTTGGTCTTCCGGCCTCCAATCAGATCCTATTTGGAGGCCCCAGTGGATCATGGGAGGAGTGTGATGAGAAGTGAAAAGGACGTTTTATTACTCTTAAGTTATTTGTAATGTTTCTCAGTGTTGCGCATTTAGAGGACGGGCTTTATGTGTCTGTAGGTGTATATACCTGCCATTCATGTCTATTTTAGTAGCTGGTAGACGCTACTAAAGTTGAGAGATCTGGAGTTTTAAGGCATTCACACACACACACACACACACACACACTGCAGATCCATCTGCCCTACAAGCTGTTTGGCTGCAGACTCCGTTCTCAGCGCAGCACTATTAGCACGATAGCATATCAGCGCCTCTATCAGTACCAGTTGAGCTCTTGAGGAGACCCTCAATAGAGTTCACTATTAGCACGTTAGCGTATCGCCACCTCTACTTGAGTCTGTCCTGCAGATTTCGCTGGAGCGCCGCAGTTGATGGTCCATAGTGTGTAATATTAGCACATTAGCATATCATCGCCTCAGTTAGCACCCATCCTGCAGGTTGAGATTGAGCTCTTCAGGTGGTGCTCTACAGCGACTCTTAGTCCCAGTTGGTACCCTAAAGATGCCTATCCTGCCAATCTTATGGGAGGTCTACTGTTGTAGGTGGAAAGCACTTGCCAGCACAGCTTGAGTTGTATGTTCCACCCTTTTGCATTGCCACCCTACATCAAGCACTAGCCTCATTGCCTCTCGCGCCTCGCTTTGCCAGCCAGTGTTGGCGGGTGCTGTGTACGGCCCTTTCTCTGACTGGAGTATAGAAAAAGGATAGTTGCAGCCTTGAAGTTTTCAGTGTTAGATATTCCATGATCTGGCCTGAACCAGTATTGCTGGTGCAGTGTGGTGGTATCTGGAGTGTGGTATGTGGCCGTTAGGCATGAGAACGGGGTTGGTCGCTATGGTACTGCAGTGGGAGGAGTCATTACAGGGGGCATGTCAATTGGTTTCTCTGCACTTGATTGGATCTGGGGTAGTATGGTGATAGCAGAGTGGAGGCTTGTAGAAGGTTGGCTTTTTTTTTAAGAAAACCAGACCCTATTCAATCAGTATGGTGCTTTGATCAATCATTTGTTTGTTATCATCATTACGGTTATTATTTTTGTTGCAGGTAGAATTGCCATTATTGTTTATCCTGGATTTCAGGATATGGTTACATTTTTGTATATATCCTGTGGCGAGCAAGTGAGATGGTTTCTCTCTAGCTTAATGTCTTGGCACAATGCAAGTCGTTTTGAACATATTAATTTAATGAATTATGACTTATGCTGTGTCTCTGATAGGCTGGGGGTTGTGATGGGCGGGGCTGCAGACAGGAAGTGGAAGTTTGCCATTTGATGAAAAGTAGTGTGGAGAAGGCCTTTTGCCCACTGTGTGTGTGGAGGGTTATTTGACAGTGGGGTCACCCTGAAGTTTTTAAGTTTTGAAGGGGTCGTAGCTGCCTAGTTAGATAAGCGTATGATGCGTCAGGAAATGTGAGCGAAATTTGGAAGGAAATGTGCCATTCGTCTGACCTCTTTTGTCTAATGTAATAACAGTGCTATGAGAACTATGTGCTTTGTGTATTTGTCTTTGAGAGGGAGCTTAACACAGGGGTCATTTTTGACCAATCAGCAGTGTAGTACACTAGACTGCTCATCAGGTCAGGTTACACCTCCCCATGTCCCTCTGCCATGTGGCTACCTGAGGAATTCTGGGGTAGAAGTCAGAATAAAGCCATTACAGTGATCACTCAGCAGGTCAGTCCTCCAGCGGTATCCAATGAAATGCGAATAGTGTGTTATTTTTATTGGTGTTTTTACTACGAGCGACACCCTGAATTAAGAATACAAGGGCGAAAGGTCAGATTGAGGGGATGTTCTGAGGCATGTTCAAGATCGCGGAGTCGAGCGAGAGCCTGCGAGTTCTTGCTTCTTGAACGCTTAAACTACATTTGGCCTTGCGGATATAAGCAAGAACATTTGCACACAGTCTCACCTTCCTTTTCAAGATGGCGTCCAGTATTGTCACAGCTAGTTCAGTGAAATCAAATGCAAACCTTAGTTGACAGCCATGTAGGAAAACGTGCAAGAACTCATGAGACATTCAAAACTCCAGGGTTTCCCTTTGGGAGATCTAGGGGTGAGACCCAGACCCTTCGGCTTTTAACATGCCCCTGTTGTTGGCAGAATATTCTCTGTCCGAGCAGAGAGATACAGTTAAGAAAAATACCGAGAAGCCATAACGTATAACGTAAATATGTTTAAACAACGCTAAATGTGAATATGACGTTTGTGAGTATCTGTATTTTTTTGGTTCGGGTTTTCCTTCTCTTTGCGAAAAACGTTTAGTGAGGGCTGAGCCTCGTCTCATCCCCTCCAGATCCCCTCCACCGCGTGCGCCTTGATGTGATGAACGCGACTCCTCCGGAAGCGATCCGGTCAGTGTAGTAATGAAGCTGGAAGGCGGACTTGCCGAGCGAGCTAATGTTACACCTCTCACCCTCTAAATCGAGAGGGAAAGCAGCATGCCAACAGTGTTGTTCTTGTTCTTCTCAGTGTGTTTTGCATTTGAAATACTCTTCTGGAAAAAAAACAGGGAAAAAAAACAAAGATTTTAAAGTAAATACAGTATTGCAAAACTACAGTTAAACTAGTAATATCATAGATGGCATTTCTTTGCATGATAATCAACAGCACAGTAGGTTTGATGTTATTTTTTTCTTTTTCGCTACTTTTTTACTGAATGCTGGTAAACTAATTGTTTCTCTATCTATTTTCTCATCTTTGTAAGTGGAAAAAAAAAGCTATTTTTGTCTCAAGATGATGACGGTGATGATTATGATGATGATGATGATGAAGATGATGATGGTTTAATGGAGGTTGTATGGCATGCCTTGTTGTACAGGAGCTCAATGTTGTCAAAGCAGGGCGAATCACTTGCACATTGGCTGATGTGTTCGTATATCACAGGCAATTCAGATTTAAACTGTCGAGCCGGAGATGGACTCTGCCATAATCTGACGCATGCAACCTGACTGTGCTCCGATCTACCCAACCCTTCGGAAATAACGTGGTGAAATAAGCAGTTCTGCTCTTGCTTGCATTTCCTTGAGAAACCACGAGGGAGCGCAATTTTACATGGAAAAGCTATTTTTATTAGCGCTCAACTTATAAGTACTCAGGGTCTGACAGTGGTTATTCTGCATGGGTTTCTTGCTGGTTTTTAACAGGGCATCATATAAGTTGTAGAAACTTGAGTAGTTTAGTTTCCGTTTAATATATTGAAAACATAAGAGTTATAGAACATGCACTGAGTAAAAGTCTAATAATGCTTACATATCCCAGGCTTTATTTAATAGCTATAAATTATTTGGTATATGATAGTAGGTCTGTATATTGGGTAAAATATGATTGAAATATTCTTAAATTTATGCAGCCAACATACTATGTATCTCTTGTAGAAATGCGGTTATTCAAGCCACTTAGGCTTGCGATTTCCGAATGTAGTTAGCTTTTAGTGTGAGACAATAAAACGTAGTGCTGGATAAACGTGAGCGAGTATTTTCTTCACCTTGATGACTGAAAGGGCTGTATTCTGATTTCCTGTTTTTGTGGCGGGAAAAATTCAGTCAACTTTCACTTTGCCTGATCCCTCCTCCTGCCTTTGTTATTTTTTTATTTCTGCCGGAGGTAGATTTTGTAACGTTTGAGAAATCGAGGATTAGATTCATAATTGTCGTAGAATTGTAGTCTATTTAACGTAATGTGATACTGCAGTGCGACAGTCACAGTGTAGGGATTGCGTAACTGTTCATTAAAAGTTCATTAACTGTTCGTTCATTCGGTGAGCCGCCTCTCTGTGGGTCGGTCGCAGAGATTGAGCAGGCGTGCGCGCTGCTGTGTCTGACGGGTTTCGAGTGGAAACAGGGTGTGCGCTGTGCGGACTGTTGTTCTTCGCTCAACACCTCACCCTTCTGTGACTCTGTTCCGCTCTGACAACACTGAGCTAACCGCTCCTCGTGCTGTTACCTTCACTCTTCCCAATCCCTCTCTTCCCGTTGTTATAAAACGAAACCTTACTCTATATGATTTACCTGGAGTTGAGCCTTCATTTTAATTTTTGGTTTTCTTTTTTTTTTCTGGAGTTTCTATTTAAGGTTGTTTTTATTATTATTATTATTATTATTATTCTCCAATATTTATCGGATTCTTCTGGGTTTTTGCTCTGTTCTTCACCGTGCTCTCTGTGTTCTATAACTTAAGGAAATGTGTTAAGATGTTATCAATAAAACTGAGAAACTTAAATACAACAACTGTCTCGTCTTGCCTTCCTCTCAAACATAAAGAGCTGTGAAGAAGCATTTGCTCCATTCCTGATTTCTTCCGTTTTTGCTAATTTGTCACACTTAATTGTTTCAAATTGTCAAATTAATTTTAATGTTGGACAAAGTTAACCAGAGTAAACAAAAAATACAGTTTTTATACCCCGCCGGGTGAAAGTCTAAAAGGGAATTATATCATGGTGCACTCCGTTTGTCCATATGTCTTTCGAACCCTGTGAAATAGTAATTGGCCCTATATTTACTAAAATGTCCTGTTTAACAAATTCAATTGATAATTGTGTCCAATTTTACTTGACACAGGCAAGATAACTGCAAGCCATATTGAATGTAAGCATTATTTAAGAGAGAACCTGTCTGGGAATATGACAGAGGCAAAAAGGAGCACATGATGCCATAATCAAGAAATTGAAGAACAGATGAGAAACAAAGTCCTTGACATCTATGGTCAAGGTCAAGGTCAAAGTTTGTTTATATAGCACATTTAAAACAAACCCGTTGGCCAAAGTGCTGTGCAAGTTTGAAATTCAATGTAAAATAAAACAACAAATAGTAATGAATAAATAAAATCAAATTAAACTCAACAACAAATATTTTATACAAGGAAATTAAATATAACACTAACACTATTAGTTTGGAAAGGGGTACAAGCCATTTTTATGGCTCTTGGACAGCAAACCATGGTGAGAGCCATTATCTACAAATGGAGAAAACTTGGAACAGTGGAGAACTTTTCCAGGAGTGGCTGGCCTACCAAAATTCCTCCTAGAGCGCATTGATAATGCACCCAGGAGCTCAGAAAAGAACCCAGACTAACATGCAAAGAACTGCAGGCCTCACTTGCCTCAGTTAAGGTTGGTGTTCAAGATTCCACAATAAGAAAGAAAATGGGCAAAAATGGCATCTACGGGAGAGCTGTAAGGAAAAAAAACACTGCTGACCAAAAGGAACACAAAGACTTGTCTCACAGTCGCTAAAAAAACATCTTGATGACCCCCAAGACCTTTGGTATTATATTCTGTGGACTGATGAGTCAAAATTGAGACTTTTTGGGAGAACGTGACACCTGGTGCGAAGCCAACACAACATTCCACAATAAAATCATACCAATAGTCAAACATGATGGTTGTGTGATGGTCTGGGGCTGTTCTGCTGTTTCAGGACCTGGGTGACTTGACACAACTGATGGAACTATGAATTCTGCTCTCCATCTAAAAATCATAAACAAGAATATTTGGCCATTAGTTCCTGACCTAAAGGTCAAGCACAGTTGGGTTACGCGGCAGGACAATGATTCGAAGCACACAAGCAAGTCCACCTCTGAATGGCTCAAAAGAAGCCAAATGAAGGCTTCGGAGTCGCTAGTCCCAGTCCTGACTTGAATCCAATTAAGATGCCGTGACATGACCTTAGACAGTTCATGCTCGAAAATCCTCCAATGTGGCTGAATTTGTACAATTCTGAAAAGAAGAGCAGGCCAAAATTCCTCCACAGAGATGTGATGGACTCATTTCCAGTTATTGAAAATGTTTGACAGCAGTTGTTGCGGCCAGTGGCAAATAGTATGTTTATGGTTTTACATGGGTGATTTAGGTTCTGAATAACTTTTTCACAGCACTGTTTACAGGCAGGGGTTATTGTAAATTACACCGTCAGTTCTCTGCAAAAAAAGAAGAAATCCCTGGACTGTAATATATCAAACTGCAGGATGGGGGCTTCCATTTGGCTTCCAGTAGAACACGTGTGCCAATTCGTTCATTGAGATAACCTCATTATGACATTGCGGCGTCTGTTTTGGGCCCTAGAGAGATTTTGCAGTGACTTAGACCCTGTTTACACCTGGCATTTAAATGGAATCAATATCTGGACGTGTGATATTAACCAATCCAATCCAGCCCTTTCCTTTTCACCTGGTATTTTTAACCCTTTGAGCGCTGAATACATTTTCAAGGAATTAAAAATGTTGTTATCCTAAGCTGTTGAAAACCTATCATGTGGCAACTTGTTTAAAAGAGCTCCCACAAGGGAGCTCTTTTAAACAAGTTGCCACATGATAGGTTTTCAACAGCGTCTGATTTTGATATCATACATCATTGGAAAACTATAGCCAGACTTGTGACAAATTCCTTTTCATCAATTCCAAGGAATTGGAAAAGGAATTGGAATTGGAATTGAACTTTTCGAGGTAAAAGGACATATTTTTAAATATCCAATTCCAATTCCCCAATTCCTTTTCCAATTCCTTTGAATTGACGAAAAGGAATTTGTCACAAGTCTGACTATAGCTGCCCACAGCGCTGAAAGGGTTAACACCTTCTTGACAACCTCTTTGAGATGGAATCTCTGTCCTCCAGAGCAAAACCCATGCTAGTTTTTTTTTTTTTTTTTTTGAGTTGGTGGCAAATCTGTCGGAAGCATCAAAATGGCCAGCATGATGTACAGGTTGTATTTACACCAGTCTAATATTGAAACACAATGTGAGCTAGACTACCTTGGCATGCAGTCAAGCAGATGCGACCACATTCCTTTCAGGACACATTCACACCCTGCTTAAACTTGCGGTTTAACTTAACTGAGGTAATGTGTCCAAACTCACATCACATTTCAGTACCAGTTGCAAATAGGGACCAAGATGTAAGCAGTAAATTCTATAAACCATGAAAAGCTAGCTAATGGCCATGTGACACTGTTATGACAACAATAGATAAGAGCACTTTCTATTATCTATCAATCACTCTTTATCTAGTGAACTTGGGACTGCTTAGAAGAGCAAACCATCCTCATCAATTATTCACGCTCACCGTGTAGTCTGGTGAGAGAGGTTTTTACGGAGTTCTGATAATGCAGAGCTTATAAACCTTCGGTCAAAGGTTTTAGTACACACTCAATTTTTATTTCAGGAGTTGGGGAAGAAAATCCATAGTGTTTGTTTTGAATAAAATAGATATATATCCAGGTTCTTAGGTTCATGAATATAGCCACCTTTTGCATGCTAACTGATCATATAGCATTTTTTTTTTGACATGGACAGTCATGTTTCTTAATGTTCACACCTGACACTGCTGCAGATGTATGTAAAGGTGTGCTGCACTTGTGGGTTGCTTCAAGATTTTTCTTTACTAGTGTATTCAGCCAATTGTTTTTTTTTCATTAGCTCCAAATATTAGGGAACAATCTAGTGACACTAAAGATTCTTTTTGACCTCTCACTATTCTCATCTTAACCTCAGCTTTTTGGGATAAAGCCTTGGGTTAGAACTGCATACATTTCACTGTAAATATGTATTAAAATATTGGTCAAGTGTTAAAGAACCTCTCACTGATCGGGTATGTAACGTGGTTATGAAAAACATAACCTCACACTTGCACACTTTCCTAAACTTGCTGTATCGGTTTGACTATCCAGTCCTGCACGTGACTCATCTGATTTTGTTGTTTATTAACTGTACCTGACATATAGTCAGTTGCGCAACCATAGAACATTACTGAGATGTCTTGCATCACACCAAGGTGCATATGCAAGAATGGGTAGCTCTTTGACTTGGGCACAGATATAGGCAACTGGTAATCACAATCTAGCAAATAAGGAGCAGCATTGGGACCCTCTGTATTGCACTAATCGGAAAAGTACATGGCCTTAATATCAAATGACTCAATGTATGCAATGCTTTACTCAATGATGCAACTTTGAGCAGCTTTATTGGTGAGAATTTCAAATGTAGGTATTGTAAATGTTGTAATGTGGAAAAAAAAAAAAAAGCCACTAGATGGCAGTATTGACATTTTTTTGTTAAGCCCAGTCTGGAGCTAGGTTTTGGGGCATGTCCTGGGCATGCCTCAGAGGGAATGTCCCAGAGAATTGGAGAAAAGTCTGGAAGGTGGGAGGGGGCTGGAAAAGAGTATATAAGGAGAAAAATTGAGAGAGTGAAAGGTAGTAGGAGAAATTGCAAGGAGAAATTGTGGAAGGATACATTTGACCAGACCTGTCACTCTTTTCAAGACCTGTGAAGCTCTTTTTGTGGATTTTTGCCTGTGTTGGAGCATTTTCCTGTCCCAGGACATCGCCACATAGCAGCCCCATCTCAAGTACCAAGGGACTGTAAATATCTCATTTTTTTTATTTCAATCTTGGTCAGTAGAGTAGATTGTAGATTAGTTCAAAGGGTTTGTTTAATTAAATCTGTTAAAGTTTTAAAATTTTGTCTGTCATCCCTTGCTGTCCGCTACGCCATAACAAATTGGGGCCATAACAATGTCTACAGAGATCATTTAAGATATTAACGCATTATGTAGTAAAATAATACAGTAGACAGTTCCTCAAAAATAAAATGATATATATAAAAAAAAATACAACGGCCCTGTGGCTCACTGGCCCAATAATTGAGCCCATTGGTCACCATTTTTTATAAATTAGACATTGTCCCATGTAAGCTCCACACCAAATTTGGAGTAAATTCGGCCAGTACTTTCAGAGAAAAAGATTTTTAAAGTTTTCAGATAGAAAAAAAAAAAAACCACAAAAAAATTATACAAATGAAAAAACATTTTTTCACAGTTTGTGAATAATCTTGGTAAACATTGTCCCAATGAAGGTGCATGTCAAATCTGAAGTAAATCGGGCCAATAGTTTTGGAGAAGAAGATTTTTAAAGATTTTGCTAACGGATCACGATCGTGATCGTGACTATGACGCCGGACGCCGTCTGATCACAATAGCCCACAGTCTATATTGGCTGGTGAGCTAATTAATGTATTTTATGTGTTAGAATAGCTACTTGGCATCAGTACAGGAGTGACAGCTGCCAAGACAAATTTTTCAAAAGAATGAGGATTAGCTGAGGAAATTTAGCTTCACCTATTTTCATGCATTTCCTGAAATCAAATATGGCATCTCCAGTCTCTCAAATCAATTCGCATGAACTGTGTACAACCATGCCATGCTGGAATGTACAGATTCCTTTTTGCTGGATCCGGAGTATCAAGGCAACTAGTGACTATGGTAGGATTTGCTCATTTATTTTTCTCTGTCCTATGTTCTTATGCGTTTATATACATATATATATATATATTTTTTTTTTTTTTTTTTTTTAATTAATTTTTATTGTTTTATTCTAGTTTAAAACTTGTTATTCCTTTAATCTGAAATTGTTGTCTTGTGACTTTTGTGTATTTTTATGTGTGCTGTTTGTCTTCAACCTTCCATTGTAATTGTTTTATTGTAGTCAGGGCTCCCCTGCAAAAGAGACCTCTGTCTCAGTGGGACTTCCCTGCAGTAAAGGTTATTGATTGATTGATTGATTGATTGATTGATTGATTGAACTGTAGCAACAAAATGCACTCGCAAAGACGAACTGATGTGAAGGACTCAATCATTTACATGTGGACAGACAGGTAGTCCCAGTCAATGAACTCAGCAGCATATTACCAGTCAGTGTTGGGGGTGATTTATTACTTAAATAACTCACCACAGTAATATTATTACTTTTATGAATACTTTATACAACCATTTACTATGAAAATTTTGGTAATATTACAGTGACCACATGAAGTAATAAATTACTCTGCCTTCAGGAACTTCTCATTTTTCTGATTTATCATATCAATTCGGTGCGCGCCAGGGAAAGTAATACTTCAAAGAACTATCATTGCTGGCTATCAAATCAGAAAAATATGAAATCTTGTAACATAACTTAATACTTTTGATGAAAGGTAATATGTAACATCACTTTTTTAAAGTATCCTCCCTAACATTGCCCATAGTAGATGTATTTGAAAGGGCACAAAATCACTAAGTCTCCCCTTGACTATATATCACACCTTTTTTTGTCTGCTCACTTTTACAGTTACATTATTGCAGATAATTGGATTAACCATTTAAAATTTACAGATATTCACAAATCAAAGTGAAGATGGTGTTGAAGCGTTGGGAGCATCCTCTACACCATACGGAACAGCATATTCAAATACTCTTTGTTTAAATGACCATTTGTTATGCTAGCACCGTTCGTGATGCTAACATCAGTGATCATGAAAGAATGCATGTCAGAGCGCACGCCCACTCTCATCTGTATTTCATGTGTGATGGAAGGGGTCTGCAGGTCTGAACAAGGTCATCAGAATTTCTAAGCAAACCCCACCTCTATCTTTTGCTCCTTTATAGTTTCTAATGAATATCTGACCATTTTGTTTTTGTTTCAGTCTAATAATGGGGAGAACGTTGCTTCGAAGAGGGTGTGAAACTTTGGTAGTCCTGTTGCCTCACAGCAGGAATGTCTTGGGTTCAAATCTCACCTGGTCCTTTGTGTGGAGTGTCCCAGCTCCCTCTGCGTGGGTTTTCTCTGGGTATTCTAGTTTCTCCTCACTGCCCAAAGAAATTGAATTTCAGGCTAACCGGCCATTATAAATTGCCCACACCTGTGTGTGAGTGAATGCCTGGATCTTCTCTCCCATGAATATGTGCTCTGGTGGTGAATCGGGTGTTCCTGTGTGTGTTCCTACCTCTCCCCCATTGAATGCTGGGAATCCAGCCCCTTTCAGTCCTGACCAGGAATATGCAGGCTTGAAAATGGATATTTGCACATTGCTGAGGTCTACAAAGCTCTAAGTTCTGCTGCATGTTTTGTAAGAAATTCGTCCCATTGTTGCCTCAGACCCTAATAGCTCTGCATAATCTCACCCGATGATGATCTTGTCCACTTGTCGAGTAGCTGCTGCTGCTGCCGACGGTCGCGCAGCTTGCATGACAAGCCACGGAACATGGCGAAAAGACCTGCTGTCCAGGAATGGGGGGAGGGCGCTTAGAGTGGATCGGCACCTGTAAAGCTTCAGATCTGTCCATCGAGTGTGACCCTGAGGGACCACACAATGGTTGGACCAGGGGTGCGTTTCCCGAAATCACAGATGCTAACTGACATAGTTGGACTCATTGACTGTGAATGGAGGAACTATGTAAGTTGCTAACTTAGTTAGCAACTCTGCTTTTGGGAAACCCACCCCAGCATGGTACACCATCCCCATCAAACCTCTCAAGGGATGTAAATTTCAGAGTGCCTGAAAGACAAGACAGGCACAATACTGAGACAGTGCTGCATTTTTAATTGACATTGAAACCTCAAGGGTTGACAGATCCATGAGGGGTTTTGTCCTGGCAGTCCTACATGTTTGATATCAGGTTTCAAATGAATATATGCAGTACTGGACAGTGATGACAACCTAAAACCAACCCTAAGTCTAGCTTTTGAATTTTAGGTTGTGAGCAATCCTGGACACAGAAAACAAATTTATATTTTGCCCAGTGACAATACAGCACAGAACCTGTATGATGAGGAATAAAACATAACATGGTAATAGGAGCTTAAGGAGTCTTCACGGTAAAGTGTAGAAATAACCATGATAATGTAAAAACTAAGAAATGAACATACTCCACATGATTTTAACCTCATAAAATGCAGTATTTTGATAAAAATTTACGTGGTTGCCGTGGAAACGGAACTTTAATGACAAAATCTGAAAATAGTCAAATTACTCAAATTAGTTTCATATGAAAGATTTAAGATAGTTCTGTGAAATTACATGGAGCTGCGATAGCGCAGGGGTTAAGTAGGCTTGACTTGGGATCAAAAGATCCTGAGTTCAAGCTCCGGCTAGGCCTTCGCGGTGTGTTCTTGGACAAAACACTTCACTCCCACACTGCACTTCACGCCTCACTCTACACAGGTGTATAAATGGGTACCAGCAAAATAGTCAGGGAAATTTGACTAAGAGCTGGGGGAGTTCCTGCGATGGACTGGCATCCCATCCAGGGGGTGTAGCAATACTCCTAGCCGCTTCATGCCACGAAACCAGGGTTAAGCACTGCCCCAATGGGCCACAGGCTCGAATCAGACTTACTTCTTATGAAATGACATAGGATTTTTTTGTTTGGAACATTTATGAATATTTAATGAGCCATTAACCATTGCTATCATCAACTTGCTTCACTTTCAAAATTAACCCCCTAGGGATGCACCTATCTAGAAAATCCTATGTCATTTCATAGATCTCCAACAGATACAACCTCTGTCCAAATTTTAAGTCCATCAGATGAATATTAATGATGTTATGAATGCCACAAGGTTGAAAATCAGTCAAAATTGTGATCCTCTGTAATATGCATTTAAAGCCACAAGGAGCTTTGGACCTTTAATAATAAAGAAGTAGAAGTAACAACCTACTACAAATCCCTAGGAATAATGTTTTCATCAAGGCTAAATTGGTCAGTGGCTTGCAAAACACTTGCAAATCAAGCATCTAAAGCTCTAGTTCCAATTTTAAGTCTTTTTAAGCGTATCAACTACATATCTTTCAAAACCGCGGTAACATTATTTGATGGAAAAATTGCACCCATTCTGCTGTATCAATCAGAAATTTGGGGTAATAAGTATTTTTATAGATAAGATTCATATTTCCTTTCTGAAAAGATTCTTAGGAGCAGGTAAATTTGCTCCAAATAAAGCTATACTTGGGGAAACGGGTAGATACAGTATGTATGTTGAGTGTGTTATGTATGAGTATTTTATGTACAGCATTGTATATCATTTGTAAATGGAGATTTGTTACACGCTGTTTTTGCTGCCTTGCTGGTCAGCTATTTATTTTGTTCATCAGCACCCTCTGGTGGTGTGTCTGTAGCAAAACATGATCTGATGTAATATCACTTCTTTGTAATAGACTAGTGCTTTCTAGAAGCTTCTGGCATCTTCCTGCCTGGAGTGGGCAGGATTACCCAGGAATCCTGTAGATCTTTCCATAATGTTGTTAGTCTTTATAAATGCTGTGATTTTTGGTCAGTTGGAGCAGAGTTTTTGTTTTGGCAACAGAGTTACATAGTGGCATTAGAGTGTTATTATAAGATAAACAGTGGATTATTTGTAGAAGTTTTTTTTTAATCAGTGAAGAATAAATTTGTTTAAGTTGTCATTGCTGGTTTTCTTTGTTGTGATTTTCAAGTAATAACAAATTGGAGGTCCCACCAAGATAAACCATTCATTGGATCAACAATTGGATTCACCAAAGATTAAAACTGAATTATTGTTTTAAATCTTGTGAATCGTGACTTTTGATATTGAAAATTTTTTGAAAACTCCAACCCAGGAATCAGTTGTGCTGGCAAAGAAGAAGGACTTGCTGCAAATAGCCTCAACCCTTGGATTATCTGATGTGAAATCATCAATGAAGAAACAAGAAATATTTAACATTTTGGTGCAACATTTCATCGATGAAGATATCTTTGGGGAAGGAGCAGCAGAATTGATTAAAGATGTGGAAGTGCCTGCAACAGAGCTGCAAAGACTTGAATTTCAGTTACGCCTGAAAGAACTGGAAGAAAGAAGGTTGCACTTGCGGTATGAATTGGAAATGAAGAAAATAGAAGTAGGTACTGTTACAAAATCTTTTGGACTTTCTGATCATTTTGATGTGGTTAAACACATCAGACTTGTTCCTCCCTTCCTAGAAAATGATGTAGACCAATACTTTACCCATTTTGAAAAAAAATTGCTGAAAATTTGAAATGGCCAAAAGAGCATTGGACAATGATGTTACAAAGTGTTCTTACTGGTAAAGCTAGGAAAATCTATAACCAGTTGTCTGTCCAACAGTGTTCTGATTATGATTTTGTCAAATCTGCCATTCTGAAGGGTTATGAATTGGTCCCCGAGGCTTACAGGCAAAAATTTAGGAATTCTCGCAAGGAAGCCAGTCAAACTCATGTTGAATTTGGCAGGTTGAAGGAACAGTCGTTTGATCAGTGGTGTAATTCCATGAAAGTTGAGAAAGATTTCGACAGAATGAGGCAACTTATTCTGGTTGAAGAATTCAAAAGGTGTAACCAGCCTGATATCAAAACTTTCCTTGAGGAGAAACAAGCCATTACTTTGCAAGATGTTTCCACCCTGGCTGATAGTTATGCATTGACTCATGTCTTCTTTTGTCCAAAAATCTACTTTTTCTAAATTTCAAAACAAGTCTCAGTCCAAGACTTCTTCTAACAACACTTCTAATGATTCTAAGGCCACTTCTGAGAGGAAACCTTCCAGTGAGAAGCAATCCTCTGATTCTTTACCTTCTGTGTCTTGCCAATACTGCAAAAAGCAAGGTCACCTTATTTCTGAGTGTTATGCTCTCAAGAAAAAACAACAAGAAGAAGAAACCAAGCCAACTGCTTTCACTAAGAGAGAATCTCTTGTATCAATGGTCAGGTCGCCTGATCTTCTACCTTCTGTGTCTGATTCTGTTATGGAGGGTTTTGAGCCATTCATCACCAATGATTTTGTCTCACTTTCGCATGATTTTTCCTCATCTGCTCCTGTTCGAATTCTAAGGGATACTGGGTTTTCCCAATTTTTATTCTTGCAGATATTCTGCCTTTTTCGGACAAATCATCTACTCAGGCTGATGTCCTTATTCAAGGAGTAGAATGTGTTTTACAAGTGTACCTCTCCATAATGTTCATCTCAAATCAGACTTGGTCTCTGGACCTGTTACTGTTGATGTTAGGTCTTCTCTTCCTTTCAAAGCTGTTCATTTGCTTCTCGGTAATGATCTTGCTGGGGATAAGGTTGTGCTCTACCCTGTTGTAACTGACACTCCTTTGATTGAACAAGAATCTGAATCATAGAGGAGGAAATTCCAGACCTCTATCCTTCATGTGCAGTTACTCGTTCTATGGCCAAAAAGGCTATTCAAGATGATGCTGACCTGGACTTCAACCTGGCTGACACCTTCATTGGGCAGTCTTTTCATCAGGAACCTTCCAGTCCTGAGATATCTGGGAAATCTTCAGACTTGTCCTTGTCAGGTCATTCTAATGACACTCTGTCTCGGAAACAACTTATTCAGGAGCAACAACAAGCTTGTGATCTAGCGCATCTTCTACCACAGGCTGCAAGTGAACAAGAGGCTACTCAAGTTCCTGTCTGTTTTTACTACAAAAATGGTGTGCTTATGAGAAAGTGGCGTCCACCTGATGTTTCTGCAGATGAAGAGTGGATGATCACCCATCAAATTGTTCTTCCAAAGTCCTATCGTCAAGAAACTCTTAGTGTGGCCCATGACAATCCTATGTCAGGGCATTTGGGTATTAAGAAGACCCTTCAACGTGTCAGGAATCATTTCTTCTGGCCTTCCATGAGGTCCGATGTACAGGAGTACTGCAAATCCTGTCATACTTGTCAAATGGTTGGGAAGCCGAACTAGAATATTCCAAAGGCTCGACTTAAGCCCATTCCTGGTTTTTTTAGAACCTTTTAGTCGAACCATCATTGACTGTGTTGGACCTTTGCCGAAGACTAGATCTGGTTGTGAGTACCTACTGACTATTATGTGTGCTTCCACCCAGTTTCCTGAGGCAATTCCACTTTGTAATATCAAGGTGAAGACTATCATCAAGGCTCTTACCAAGTTTTCCTGCTTTGTTGGTCTTCCTAAGTCTATTCAGTCTGATCAAGGGTCAAATTTCATGTCTGGCATATTTCAACAAGTTATGCATGAGCTTGGTATTAAACAATAAAGGTCATCAGCTTACCAGAGTCAAGGTGCTTTGTAGGGATGTCACGATACCAAAAATTCAGTAGTCGGTGCCAATACCAGCAAAATTACACGATTCTCGATGCCAATTCGATACCACGGTAAAAAAGGAAGGAAGGATTTTCAAAAATCCCATTTACTTAAACATGAACATCTTTATTAGAAAATTTGAAAAATATTAAAATGTAATTTCTATGAACAGACATACAGAACATAACAGAATACAGTACAATCACTTAAGAGAACTTAAGATTCATACCTTCCAGAGGTATCATTTGTAATGGCTACTTTAACCCTGTCTTCACCAGTTCAAGTTTTTTTTTTTCGAAGAAACATGTCA
Source organism: Gymnothorax javanicus (assembly GCA_029692085.1). NCBI lineage: Eukaryota > Metazoa > Chordata > Actinopteri > Anguilliformes > Muraenidae > Gymnothorax > Gymnothorax javanicus. The sequence goes on along the minus strand of CM056194.1, from coordinate 83,535,515 downwards.
TTTTGGTGTACATATGCAAGAAGATAATATACAGCATCTAATTGCAACCATATCACATACATAGCCCGACTTATCTGTGCAGTGAATAAGCACAACTCAGGAAACTCAGACAGTATTAAGCTTTTAACATCTTCATTTCTAACATTTCTTCAGGCTTAGAACTAGTGCCACACGATTAATCTAATCGCAATTGCAATCGCAATTTCAAACTGTGCAATTGCATAACAGCAAAAAAGGCTGCGATTTGCGATTTAATCTAATAAACATGTGCGTGCCAGTGAACATTACTACCTCTCCTTTAATTGTATGGAGTCTGTTGACGTTACGCCCACAAGCTATCCTGGGCTTTGTCCGAACTGTCGAAAAATTATGTCCTATACACTAATTCCAAACCACTTTTCTTTAACCTTTGTGGAAAATGTCTGAAGATAAAGGAAAGGTGTAAAAGGGAATTCCCACCGCTTAGGAAGACGACTGCGCTAATTGGAAAATCTGAATGCACTTAAAGCAAGCAACGTGATCGAGTCCCCTGACCATCACATACGTTTCTTTAACCGATTAGACGGATGAATGGCCGCCGCTTTAAATACTGCTGCTGCGCTGAATTGTGGCATAGCATGATCTCCTTTCTTTTCAAAAAAAATGCTTCGTGTACCCTATATGTTAAAGGACGTAAATTAGGAAGCACTGAGACTCCTTTCCTCAACATTTAAAGAATTCGAAGGCACTTATCATGGTTGCCACGTGATATTTTCCGGATCATTTTTTAGAAGTTAAGAACATTCATTAGCAAAAAAACAGACGCAGCTCTGGCCTGTGAGCACGTATGGTCACGTGACTTCTTGCTACAGTTCGCAGTGACCAACATGAACGCCGAAGAAAAGGTCTACTTACTTTATGGAGATATGTGATGATGAATTAAGCTTACCGGAGATAACGGATTGTATAAGAAACCTTAAAGATAACAAATCACCAGGAAATGATGGGCTAACAGGTGAATTTTATAAAGCATTCAGTACAGAGTTGGCTCCCTTTATGCTTGCTATGTTTCAAGAATCAATTGAAGCTGGGGGACTTCCAGAGTCAGCAAAACAAGGAATAATTACACTTCTTCCAAAACCTAATAAAGATAAATTATATTTAGATAATTGGAGATCAATCAGTTTATCAAACAATGATGCCAAATTATTTGCACTAATCTTTGCAAAAAGACTGAAAACTGGGCTACATAGGATAATTGATGAAGAACAATCTGGATTCATGCAAGGGAGACATATTAGTAATAATGTAAGATTAGTACTGGACTTGATAGACTATAGTTATCTCATCCCTGATGACAGTTTTATTTTATTTATTGATTTCTACAAGGCATTTGATACTGTGGAACATGATTTTATTTTTGAAACTATTCGTTTTTTTGGTTTTGTTAATTTTTTTCTTAAAGCAATGAAGACCTTATATACCGGATGTAACAGTTTGGTGAAGCTATCTCATGGAACCTCTCACAGATTTAATATCGGTCGAGGCATAAGACAAGGATGTCCGATTTCACCTTTCTTATTTTTATTAGTAACCCAAGTAATGGCATTGCATATTAAGAAGAACAATTTCATTGGAATCCCAGTATTAGGTCAGGAATTAAAATTAAGTCAACTCGCTGATGACACTACATTATTCTTAAAGAATGAAAACGAGATTTAAAAAGCTGTAGCATGCATTGATGAATTTAGTGAGGTCTCGGGTTTAAAAATTAATATTAGTAAATCGGTATTATTCCCACTTAAAGAATGAAATAAGACTGTTATTTATGGAATTCCTGTCAAGGATATTGTAACATATCTGGGAGTAGTTATATGCAAAAATGAACAACAAAGGAGTAATTTGAACTTTAAACCAGTTGTGGAAAAAATCCAAAAGAGATTTAATCTCTGGCTAATGAGAGATTTATCCATTTATGGTCGGCTATTTTTATCTAAGGCGGAAGGAATATCCAGATCTGTGTACATTGCTTTGTCACTTGATGTTCCACATAATGTTAGTAATGACCTTGACAAGGTACTTCATAATTTCATTTGGAAAAATAAGTCTCATTATTTAAAAAAAGAAGTGCTCTGTAACACCAGAGACCGTGGAGGTCTGGAAGTTCTTGATTTTAACACTCTTAATAAATCATTTAAGGTTAAGTGGATGATTGAATACCTAAAAAACAGGAATAGTATATGGTATATTTTTCCCAACTACCTGTTTGATCAAGTTGATGGTATTGAATTTCTCTTGAAATGCGACTTTTCTGTTGACAAGCTCCCCATTAAGTTGGCAAATTTTCATCAGCAAGCTCTGAAAGCCTGGCTACTAGCATACAAACATAACTTTTCACCACATAGGTACTTCATATGGAACAACAAAAACATCAGATACAAAAACAGGTCTATATTTTATCAGACTTGGTTTGATAATGGATTATTGACAGTTGGCCAGTTACTCAATCAAAATGGTGGTTTATCTTACAAAGAATTTCTTGACAAATTTAAAATACCTATAAAACCAAAGGAGTATGCAATTGTTTTTGATGCTTTACCAGAAAATATTCTTGTACTTATACGGGATTCTGGTGTTACAGACATGCATTTCAATATTGGAAACTATGTGGGAAATATTTATATTGGTGATATCAATGTCTTGAAAGAGAAATGCACTAACAGAGTGATCAGGAATACACTTTGTTATGTTACTGTCCCCTCTTCTAAATTTTTCTGGTCATCTTCGTTTAATGATGTACAGTGGCAGAAGGCGTGGAAAATATGTGATAAATACTGTATTAGTAACAAATTGAAGGAAGTATCTTTTAAGATACTGCATATAATTTATCCGGTAAAACAGGTATTAGAACGATTCAAGCTGGACATTGACTATAAGTGTGATTTCTGTGGTCTGGAAAAGGAAACCATTGCCCATCTGTTTTTTCATTGTGTTCATACAAGAATGTTCTGGATTGATGTAACCAACTTTATAAAAAGGAAACTTAAGATTAATGTTGAAATAGATATGTTTGATGTTATGCTGTATTTTAGGCAGGATATGATTGAAAACAACAAACTCTACATTATACAGTTACTATTAATAAATGGAAAATTCCATATTCATAAGACAAAATGGTCAAGAACCAAGCCAAATTTCATGTACTTTATTAATGAATTTAACCTTTATAGCTCCATGATTTCTAAAATAAAAAACAAAAAAGCTACTAAAACCTACAAGATATTAGAAGAATATAGTATGCTTAATATCTCAAACTCTCTGGCAGTGTGAAATGTATTAATTTTATACATTTTTTATTCTTTATTTTTTTCCTTTTTGTTTCTTGTTTGTTCTGTTTTGTCATATGTCTATTTTACCATTTGTTCTTGTATGTTTGCATGAGCATTTGTATAATCAAAAATCTGATTCCGTCAAAAAAAAAAAAAAAAAAAAAGGTCTACTTTTTCGTGACCTCCTTCTGAATGCAGGTATCAACTGGAACACTCTGAAGCGTATACTGCCCCCATAAGTTCCGGAATAGTCACAGCACCGAAACTTACTGTGCCTTGGTACTTACGGTGCCTCAAAATAATAGGCATCGTCGGTGTTTTTCATTTAAGAATCGAATGGTATCGCAAGTATCGGTTCCTGTGACATCCCTAGTGCTTTGGAGAGGTTCCATCAAACCCTGAAGAACATGATAAGGACCTACTGCCTTGACACAGAGAAAGACTGGGATGAAGGTGTCCATCTTCTTCTGTTTGCTGCCCGTGAAGCTGTTCAGGAGTCTCTTGGGTTCAGTCCTTTTGAGCTTGTTTTTGGGCATACAGCCCGTGGACCTCTGAAGCTTCTGAAAGAAAAGTTTCTGGCCGAAGATGATGTCCCAATGAATTTGCTTCAGTATGTCTCTGACTTCTGTAATCGTCTCTCTAAGGCTTGTGACTTTGCTAAGTCTAATCTCAAAGAGGCTCAGGGCAAAATGAAAGCCAGATATGACTTTCATTCCCAAGACAGAAGTTTTAAAACTGGTGACAAAGTCCTTGCGCTTTTGACAGTTCCAGGAAACCCTCTAAGAGCCCGATATTTCGGCCCTTACACTGTTCTCAAAAAGGACAGTGATCTAAATTACATAATTTTAACCCCTGGAAGGAAGAAACAAAAACAAATGTGTCACATCAACATGCTGAAAGAATACATTGATAGAGACACTCAGCAAAAGCCAGTCTATGTGGTAAATACAATTGAACTGGAAAATTCTGTAGAAGATTGTAACTGCCCCTCGGAAAATGAACCTGGTCCAGCTAAACTTGAAAATTCAGACATTCTTCAAAATATTGACAGCAAGTTGTCCCACCTGGACCCTTTTCAACAACAACAGCTAAAGCAGCTCATATTTGAATATAGTCACATATTCCCTGACGTTCTATCAAGGACTGATATGGTTTACCATGATGTCATCCTACAAGATGATGCCAAGCATTCTTACAGAATGAATCCAGAGAAGCAGAAACACCTTAAACAAGAAGTCAAATACCTGCTTGAAAATGACTTTATTGAACCAAGTAACAGTGACTGGAGTTTCCTTGTTCCGAAACCCAATGGAACATATAGAATGGTGACGGACTACAGGAAAGCGAACGCTCTATCAAAAACAGACTCATATCCTATTCCCAGGATTGATGACTGCATTGACAAAGTTGGACAGTCAAAGTATGTCACCAAATTTGATCTCCTCAAGGGCTTCTGGCAGATCCCTCTAACAGACACAGCAAAGGAGATCTCTGCCTTTGTTACACCAGATGGATTATACCAATACAAGGTCATGCCCTTTGGAATGAAAATTCTCCGGCCACCTTCCAACGTCTGGTAAACAGAGTGATCGCTGGACTACCAGGATGTGAGGCCTATATTGATGACATTATCATCACCAGCGACAGCTTCCAAGAGCACCTCATCTACATCAGAAACTTCTTTCAGAGAGTGGGTGATGCCAAGCTGACTATCAACCTTGTTAAAAGTGACTTTTGTAAAGCTACAGTTGTTTACTTAGGCCATGTAGTAGGACAGGGTCAAGTCAAACCAATTGATGCAAAAGTAGAAGTTATCACTTAATTTCCTGAGCCTACAACTAAAAGACAACTAATGAGATTTCTAGGGATGGCTGGCTACTACAGAAAATTCTGTAAAAATTTCTCTATCATTTCTGAACCTTTGACAAATTTACTGAAGAAAAATGCAAAATTTGTTTGGGATGAAAAATGTAAAAATTCATTTGACCAACTGAAAGCTATCCTCAAAAATGCACCAGATCTCTTATCTCCTAATTTTGAAAAGGAGTTCAAGTTGGCTGTTGATGCCAGTGATATTGGTGCAGGCGCAGTTTTACTGCAAGAAGACACTGATGGAGTAGATCATCCTGTTTGTTACTTTTCCAAAAAGTTTGATAAATATCAGAAAAACTATTCAACAATTGAAAAAGAATGTTTGGCACTTGTTTTGGCTTTACAACATTTTGAAGTCTATTTGACTTGTTCAGCTACTTCCATCAAGGTCTTCAGTGATCACAATCCCCTCACATTCTTGCATAAGATCAAAAACAAGAATCAAAGATTACTGAGATGGAGTTTACTTTTGCAAGAGTATGATTTGGATATTTCTCACATCAGGGGAAAAGATAATGTTATCCCAGATACACTTTCACGCATGTAATTTTATTTCTTTATTTGATTGTGAAAATTGCACTGGTTGCTATGTATATGATTGTTATAATGATCAATGATACTTTTTGTGTAAAGTTCAAGATTATACTGATTATAAAACTGTGTTCATTTTAACAAAAGAAAGCTTTTAGCAAACCTTTCTTAAAGAGGGGAGGTGTTATGTATGAGTATTTTATGTACAGCATTGTATATCATTTGTAAATGGGGATTTGTTACATGCTGTTTTTGCTGCCTTGCTGGTCAGCTATTTATTTTGTTCATTAGCACCCTCTGGTGGTGTGTCAGTAGCAAAACACGATCTGATGTAATATCACTTCTTTGAAATAGACTAGTGCTTTCTAGAAGCCTCTTTCTGCCTGGAGTGGGCGGGATTACCCAGGAATCCTGTAGATCTTTCCATAATGTTGCTAGTCTTTATAAATGCTGTGATTTTTGGTCAGTAGGAGCAGAGTTTTTCTTTTGGCAACAGAGTTACATAGTGGCATTAGAGTGTTATTATAAGATTAAACAGTGGATTATTTGTAGTTTTTTTAAAATCAGTGAAGAATAAATTTGTTTAAGTTGTCACTTCTGGTTTTCTTTGTCGTGATTTTCAAGTCATAACAAGTGTCAATATAGAATTGTTAAATATTGGATAAGATTGTTACATATGGAAGCTTCAAGATTCCCCTATCAGTGTTATTTAATATTAAAAACTTACGATGAAAATGGTAAACAAAACTGGGTATCTGATGTCAGACATTTGCTTTTTTCAACTGGATTCTCCTTTGTATGGTTATCACAAAATGTTGGTGATGCAAAGTTATTCTTACACTATTTCAAACAAAGACTAATTGGTATGTTCTCACAGTCATGGTATGAATCTATTTGTTCAAAGATTTTAAGCAATTATGCTGAGGTTAAATCATGTTTATATCCAGAAATGTACATTACCCAGCTTCAAGATAGATCTTTAATTAGAGCATTATGTAAACTAAGAATATCTTTTCATAAGTTAAATATTAATTTGTATCAGAGAAATAATGAAGTGTTGCAATCTGACTGTATTTGTACTACCTGTAATCGTCAAGAGGTTGAAGATGAATTCCATGTTCTATTTGAATGTGAAAAATACTCAGATCTGCATTGTAAACTATTATAAAAAGTCTGTAAATCATTTGTTTGTAAACAAGATTTTATCAACATTGTACAGTCAACCCGGTTAAGTCAACTTAAATCATTAGCCCTGTTTATGAAACACGTATTTACGTAATGACTATGCAATGATTGTATTCCTAGCTCAAGTTTTCTCTTTTTTTTCATCTTGAATTGTCACCGGCCGGAAGTTGTATAAGTTGTATAAATGTATAATATAATTGTACTTTTGGCCATGTGGCCTATATATTGAATAAACCCGAAACTGAACCTGAACCTGAATGCCACAAGGTTGAAAATCAGTAAAAATGGTGATTTTCTGTAATTTGCATTTACAGCCACAAGTAAAAATTGAGGCAGAGGAAAAACATAGATTCTTGGTGTTTATTGGCATCTCACCGCATTCCTTTATTTTATTTATTTTATGTGAAAATCAAAAATATTGAAATTTTTGAAAAAGAAATTGACATTTTTACCCTGAAGACCCCTTAATCCCACATGATAACACATTATTTTAGCCATCCTTAGCACAAGGATGACGTGAGTAGGCTTTCTGTGCTGGGAGTCCCATCGAGAGGGAATTAAAACGGTCAATTCCATATGATTTCTCGGAAAGGGATGGCATCCATGGTTGAGACTTTCTGAACATCATAAATTGAGAAAATGGATAACAAAATCATTATCAGTGATTAGCAATGCGTTAACTCCCTAAACACTCAACACGATTATGTGTTGCCGGTTTTCATTATGGTAAGACCAAACTGGGCTCAATATACTCAAAGATGTAAATACATTTTGAATGAATGTAGCGAATAAGTTTTCATTTCAACGATCAAGTGCATGTTGCATCACCTGAATTGCAGATATGCAATAAGCAAATGCAGAAAACATCCGAGTCGATCATATATTTGTCATAAAACCTACTTCGAGAACAAATCGCAGCTTTTCCGAATAGCATTTATTTTACAATATTCCTTACATTGCATTCAGAAAAAAGCTGCACAATCGCATCTACCTGCCACTGGATTATGCCAAGCATTAGAAAGCTTATTAGTGATAGAAAATGATTGAAACAAGTCAAGATCAGCTTAAAAATTAATTTGCCGAAAACCTATCGACTAATATTTCGTTCGAAGGGACTCCGCTTGTCTGCCAGGCGAGAGCTGACCTAAGGCCACAGAAGAGGGGAGGTAAGTATTTGCATAATGTTACCGCATCTGATATTGCCAGTCACATGACATCAACCACGCTCAATCAGGACCAAAGTTTGCCGAGCGAATAGTTGTGGCCCATTGACGTCTGAACGTCATGACGCAATACAGCCGAGCTTTGAGTTGCCTTTCGTTGTCATTACAAGTCAGGAGACCCAGTGGAGATCGCGGGTATAGTAAGAACCACTGTTAGCCATATTTACCTTGTGAAGATTTTTTCGTTCTTTCACCTCCCGGACTCCTTTGAAAAAGACTGAAAGTAAGTCGAATTATGTTTTCTTCTGGTTAAGTTGTTTTCGTTTTTTTTTTTTTTTTTTTAATTTTCGGGACTGTCTTTGCTAGCTGGCTTGACCACCATGAAGGGGAACTGCAGTTAGCTTGCTCATGCACGGTGAACGACGTCAGCCGGGTTGCATAGTGTGTGCTCACCAACTTTGGGAGACGCCTATCTGCGCAGCCAAATGAAAAAAGAGGATCGTAAGTTCGTAGACCGCGAGTAACTTTAGTCCACAGTGAGACGGGGGACACTGAGCTCATGTGAATTGGACTAGATGGATTACTCGCTATTCCATTGCGTAGCTCGTATCTAGCCATCTGGCTTGCTAGTTGATAAGCGTTAGTAGCTAGCCGCTGCTTGGTAAGAAGCGCATTGTGCTTTGGTTTATTGAAGGAAACATTTTGAACGGCGGGAGCAGTGAACGGGACGCATGAACGGCTCTTACTGCCCAACTATCATGTATCAAAGTGGCTAGTTCTTGCGGGGTGCAGCGATTAGCGAGAAAGTGCATATTTTCCGAAACTCGGATGTGCGGCGAAAGGACATTATGATTGACGTATGGCGCATCCAATAGAAAACCCGCCCGGGTAAATGCGAGGCGGGGTTGTTTCTTTTAGCCAATCGGTTCTGTATGACGTCATACGGGCGGTTTAGGGCTTGGCTGGGAAGCTGCAAAGCGAACGAGGAGTATCGTGTGAACACAAGGTCAAAACACGAGTTCTCTCAATATTGACCTTCCCGTTCGCCATTCCTCGCCCAACTTTAAGCTTTGGACTATAATCCAAAAAGCAAAGCGGTGTAGTTATCTAGATTGATTTCTTCAACGCTTCCTTTTTCCAAGACTCGTATTTCGGCGCTAACCTCTTGGCTAGAAGGCACCGTACCGACCCACGCTCACCGAGCACGAGACAATGCATGTGACTGACTCTATTGTATTTTAAAACAATGTTTACGGCATTTCTATAACTCCTCCTGGTGTATTCTTTATAAATATGAGGAAACTCAAACTTCCCCTCTTTAGATATGGTGCACAACCACGTTCAGACGTGTCACATCATCTCTGCTTTTGCTCTCAATTAAGACCTTTGTTCAGTAATATTTAATAATATGTGGACCCGATCTACAGTAATGGCCTGATAAACGTCACCCGCGAATCTCCGGCGCGCCCCGGCGTGTCAGCTGGTGAGTCAGCGCTTACAGCATAATCTGACCTCAGTGACCGCGTTTCAAGGAATTATCCGTGGTGCAAGTTGACTGTGTACATCAGGGGTGGGCAATTCCGGTCCTGGAGGGCCGGTGTGTATGCAGGCTTTTACCTCTATCAATTACCCTGACTAATTGAGCTAATTGGTTGTATGCACAAAGACAGATTTGAGCATAGATTTGATTAAAAAATGTTTCATGCTCGGAGACAAGACCAGTCTTTGGTGGTCATTCGTGATAATTTAAACAAATGCAGCAGAATATTCAGATTTCATGTTTAGTTTGGCTAATTAAGATAATTAACTAATTAAAGGCCTGAAGTTGGTGTGAAAACCTGGGATGGATGCGGCCCTTGTTGCTTACATCTGGTGTACACTATCCTTGACCTTGATGGCGGTCTTTTTCGGCGTTAGTTTACATTAGCCAAAATGCAGCATCATTTGACTTCTGATTTCTATAATTAGACGGTTTGTCTCACGTGATTTCTTTAGACACTGACACTGTAAAAAGCGTTCATTTCTTGCTAAATACTAAATACATTTCAAACATTTCTTTCTGTCCTTTAGTTTCCACCCCCACAGTATTTGGACGTTTCTCAATCAAAATTTCAACATGTTTTCATAGAATTCTTCATTGACGTGATTTTGTTTCAGGACTTGCTCTTTGGAATCGTCCTAAATTGTCATAGTGTTGGGTTAGGCTTAGTCCTCAAAATTGCAGTTTGCCTATGAACACATCCGAGTGTCTACGTGCGGGCAGGCTCTATCTCTGTCAGTAAATGTGCTGTGTTTCTGTATTTCCTAATAACGCACGCAACTTTGCTGACCCCAGTTTGCCAACACCTCAGTTTCTCAGCGAGCTTCCTTTTTAAAATGCCAACTCATGCACTGTCAAACCAGAGGAAATCTAATTCTGGCTGGTCGAGTTGCGCTGCACCTCAAGACTTATGATAAGCGCATTTGTATTGACGGGGAGGGAGGGAGCTGTTTGGCGGGTTGCATGCTGCCCTTTTCATGCCTCCTGTACACAACGTAGAGGTATCATGTGTCCTGGGTTTGGGTCTTCCAACTGGGAGAAAAATCCTCTCATCAGTGCCGGGGGTACTGGGGTCTCATTTATAAACGGAACTAATGTCTAGAAATGATGCATGCGCCTTTTTTTTTGAGCAGATTTAGGATCAATAAAGGCAAACTTGACATTGAAAAAACAAACAAAATAAGATCATGCATACATTAAAATTCCAAGTTAATCTTGATCAAATAAATAATTTCTTGCAGTTTTACTTGCCCATTGTGTTATAAATTAGGATTTTTTTTTTTTTTACTGTATGCCTTTTTTTGAGCATATGCAGTATTTAGGTTTGAAATCCTTGCAAATTTTTTACAAATAATACCCCTGCTCAGTTCTGCCTTCTCTTTCACTGGAATGCAACGTTGATTGGAAAAGGTGCTTTAGAACTGATGGTGGGAAAGGGTTAATGCAGCAGAAACCCAGAGTAATCTTCACATTACAGTTAGTAGACATATAGGGCTATCCAGCAGGAAAGATTTCATCAAAATTGGATGAGGGCACATGAAGAACTTTGACCTCCCAAAATGCCATATTTCACTTTTTCCCTGACTGAAGTGCCACCTATACTCTTGCGCCCGAAATGGCCAAAAGTTGCATCTTGCAGCGCACCTTATAGGACGCGCACTCGACAGCCTACAAAAATTTTCAGATTACTGCGAGCCCTACCCACAGTAGATTGACATATGCGAAAATGAATGTGGGCTGGTGTCAGCACAATGATATAATTGCATTTCAAAACTGAATTTTTTTCAGCACTCATTTCTCATCTTGGAACCTTTGGCCCTTCTGGTACCCCTAAAATAGAGACCAAAGGGTATTGGCTCCTAAAAACCTGCAGTTTTTCTATTGAACCAACCATCTTTCTCTAACAAAAATTTTAGGCAAATCTGAAACCATCATACATCACCCTCTGCCTGATTCTTAGAAAAACTGGCTCTTAAACTTGTTTCTTTTCTACACTGAAAAGCCCATTGAAATTTGATTATGGTTTTCTTGGGGCCTATCATGAAGGACTCAGTTACCCAAAGGGACAGTCGACAAGCACCCCTGGGGAATGAGATGGTAAATATGTCTCCCCCGCCCCGCCCCCCAGGAGGGAGGGAAGACATGTTGTTTTTGTACGGTTTCTCGTCCCAGTCCATGTTCGCGTTGCGTCCCACTGTTTGCGGGCTGTAACTCGGACACCGTTTAAGATATTTTCATCAAACCTTGCACACTCTTTCAACATTGTACGTAGATGTGCCTTTTACTGTCTGTGAACATCAGTAAGGGGGGGGGTGTACTTGGGGTGGGGAGAGACATTTGTTTTTTTGCCTTAAAAACAATCTCAAGGTGGACTATAACTTTGCTAGTTGTGCAAAGGGCTCGGATTATCGCAGTGCTGAAAAGTCTCTACTCTAATTCCATTGCTTGTTACTCACTTTATGTATGTGTAATTGTGGCCATTGCTGTTGTTTACAGTTGAATTCCTGTGCATAAACTCCTCTTGCTTGACTGCGAACTCTGCCAACTGGCCTCCTTTGCATGTTTATGCCACTTTGTGTGTGTGTGTGTGTGTGTGTGGGGGGGGGAGGGGGGACAGAGTGCTCATTGGCTGGAGTTCAAGTCACGTCTCGCCTAATGAATGCAGAAGGAGGCACGTGCCAAGGGGCACCTGTCACTGCGTAGAACTTTTTACTTCCGCCAACAAAGTTGGACAAAGGTTATGTTTCCGCCCGTTTGTTTGCCTGTCTGCTCATGTGTAACGAGGATTACGAAAACAAGTTCTGGACTGGCTTTTCTGAAACTTTGTGGGAAGATCATGTATGACAACGGTAAGATATGATTGGATTTTATCAGGTCGAGGTCCAAAGTTAAGGTTGCAGAAAAGGTGAGAGACGATGGTTCAGCCTGAGGTATGCACTCTACTTAGTAGCTGTCTAGTTTTACGGTTTATTCTGATCAGTTTGGAAGAGCTGGTTCGCTCCGTACCGCTGACTACTTCTGTCTTGCTCCCAAGACACAAGCTGTTGAATATGGAGTTGGCCCATTTTTGCTCTTGTATTTTAGCCAAGGTACCTGCAGTCTCTCTCATACTTCTTCTCTCCTTTTAGGAAGAGGGGAACGCAAAACAAGCGAGCAAGGACGAAACTGCAGACAGGACGTCATAAGGAAGTTTCCACTGGCACATCGGAGAAGGGCGGTGGGAATAAAAACCGATTTGGAAGGAGAGTTTGCCTCTTCCTGGTGGCGTTCCCGGATTTATCGTGGCGGGAGGTGTGCGTACGCGCTAAAAGACTGCGATGCATCGCTTAAGGACTTGTGCTGCTCGGCTTCGGCCCCTCACAGCCTCTCAGACTGTTCAGAACTTCTCTCAGAGGCAGGGGCCGGGCCTAAGGACGTTTCAGCCAATGAGGTGCTACACAGCACCTGTAGCTGCAGAGCCCTTTCTCAATGGGACGAGCTCCAACTATGTGGAGGAGATGTACTACGCCTGGCTGGAGAACCCTAAGAGTGTACATAAGGTAAGGCCTGCTGCTCCCGGGACCTGGGGTGGAGAGAGGGGAAATGGGCCTCGGGCTGTGTGTCGGTTTCTCCTATGAGGGGAGAGGAGTCATGCGTCCATCTTGTTACGGAGGGATCCCCAAATCTGGCCCTGCCATCCAAGTCCAGCCCTGGTTTTCTTTCCTTCCAGGCAACTAAGTGAATGATTAGCACTGCTGATTGGCCGGACTGGCTTAACACCTGACTCTGGTACGGGGAGGGTGGAAAACCGGCAGCTCTCGGCCCTCCAGGACTGCAGTTAGGGAGCCTTGTTACCCTCTGTGTTGATTGGTCACTTGTATTTCAAGGGGGTGGAGTCATGAGTTAAGATGGCACTAAGGTGGAGGTACGAGGAGAAACTGCGTCACAGTCATAAGGTGACTACTGGCCTAATTCAGTGGAGTAATTTGTTTTAGGGTGAGCAGTTTGGGGCTATAATTGCTCGCACTGTGTAAACCGATCATAAATCTGCACAAACTCTTTAGGAGGGCACCGGCACTTGAATCATTTCATTTTGGCCGGATCCCAAACCAGCGTTACTGTTGATTCCCTGTTGGCTCATGGGAGGGGTGCAGTGATGCGCATGAATAATGGCGGTTCATGGGACTTTGATGTACTGTGATTGGGTCTGCGCCACATTGAGGTTTGACTCTTAACTCCTGTGGCTTAGTGTTGAACCAGTCTGTGGTGGAAGACTGTTCTGGCTGATGGTTTTACAGTAGCAATTCTGCTGGGTGTTACTCAGATGCCAATTTCATTTCATGATCAATTCCTGTGGTATTAACCCTTAGAGCGCTGAAATAAAAATAAAAATTATATATAAATATATAATTTAATTATCTTGTGCTGTTGAAAACCTAGCATGTGGCAACTTGTTTAAATATTGCCACATGATAGGTTTTCAACAGCTTTGATTTTGATATCTTACATCATTGAGCAACGATAGCTGCATTTAGCGCTCTAAGGGTTAATGATTTGAATTCTTTGTCAGTGTGTCTCTGCCATATGCATGATCTACTACACTCTGTCACATTGGGTGACTTAATTAATGGGGAAGCTGGCAAAATATGCTCTATACCGAAATTGCAGGCAACTGTCCTCTCCCACCAATTTGGGTTGGAATGAACGACTCGATTTGGAACGACGGGGCTTCAGAGTGGGCGTATTTATGGGCAGACTGGCATATTTCGAAGTCACGTGACTCACCTGGGCCATTTTTGTCTCATGTGGCCACCTGCTTGAATTCAGAGGCAGAATATTGCCTGTTTGTTCATGGTGTGCGTTAAGGGTCCACGTCAGTTCTCTACTAAAAACTTGAGCGTTTGTGGCCATGCTCTTGTTCAGTCTGTAATGTGATAAAACTCCTCAAAAACCTTTCTGTCAAATTTCTGGATGAGAGCTGTTGTCTTTCCATTTCCTAAAAGGCATTCAAAGAGTTACTCTTGCAGTCAGAACAGTCCCTGAAGGCGCAATTGCATGGAGTTTGAGATTTCCAGTTTTGCTCATTGCCAGTAGTGTGCTTGCACTGTAAGTGTGATTGGCTGTATATGGGTCAATGACTTGACATTGTCCGAGTGCACTACTTTAGTTTAAAATAATTTTAAATGATTCATAATAAGCATCATTTTATTCTATAAAACCTGTTTAATTTGAACATATTTCCAGTTTATCATAAAAATGATATATATTTTATGTTTTGCCATCTCAAACCCTCAAAATGTCAGGTGGCGCCACCGTCCGAGGAAGTTAACACTATGTGAATGTATTAAATATGTAATTTAAAATATGAATTAATATAATATTAACATGGGGGCATAGTTTTATATTGAAAACCTTTCAAATAAATAAAGTTTAATTGTTTAATTGTTCTTAAATTGTTTGGAAAACCAAAATACCCGCCCCCTACAATAAAGAAGGTTATTTGTAATACCCAGCTCAATTACAAAATAGTAATGTTTTAGGCAGAGTAGACACTCTCAGGTATACTTACTAAAAAAATCACTCAGAAAAATAAGAGGGAAGTGTGTTTTTTTTCCAAGAAACTTTTGGTTACACCACCTGACATTTTTTGGCTGGTGAAATTGCATATACAGTCTAAAACTGTACTAAAACCCTGTAAATGTTGTGCAACCATTAGGACTTATTTAAACACACTCTTTCAACTTCAGATAAATGTATTCTGTACATTTTTAATGATTTATTAAAAAAAAACATTTTTAAAAGGCTTATTTGTCATTGACCCATATTCTAATGGACAAGTGGAGTTGTACATCTTCAACTGCTTTGGGAATGCGGATTACGGTGTTGTATTCCATTAGCTCAGGGGGATCAATTGTTGTGCCAATTTTCAGTTAATTGTGATCTCCTAATCTCGTACTCTGCCTGCTTACTGTCTGTTCTTGGGGTGTAATGATGTTGATTCGCAATTTTCTTTGAGGTGTAATTAGACCAAGCGCCGCTATGGGACCGGAAAGCAGACATGCGCCATTCATTGACTCGTGCTACCTGTAAGAGGCCGAGTCTAGGTCCGCCATTTCGTCTATCGTCTACGTTGAAAATTGGAAATTGCCTAGAAGCCTTTAGGTACAGCGTAATCGGAGCTCTGCGCGCCATGATTACAAGGCTACGCATGAGGAAGCCCGAGTGTTTGCCTACTAGGCGTCTTGTTTTTCGTGAAACATACCTTTGTACCTGAAGCGGTGTTGAAGAAAACAACAACCAAGTATCAAATGCCATGTGAAATGTTTCCAGGGGAAAAAACTGTTCAGAAGTCAACTCATCGCCCGTCAGTTGGCACGTTTTTACCTTTTAACACATGATTACCCTCCAGCTATTTCTGTCGTGTAGTGCTACTGAATAACAATCGAGCTATTTATTTACAGACAGATCAACCACTGTGTGAATTATGTGGTGTAAGCACTTAAGAAGTGATACCGAGAAGCAGATATATGCCAAGCTAAGGTACGGTGTGTGAGATTGTAAGAGTGGCAAAAAATGTGAGTTGTTGGAAAAAAATCTGAACTTTGCGCATCTCCAGTTGTGGCATTATATCAGAAGACATCACTAAACATTCATTACCGTTTCGATTTATTTTACCGTGGCATTGGAGCTGGTAAGCTTTCAAAAACATGGATTGATTGTGGAGAATGCTTTCACTGTATAGAATAGGCATGGGCAACGCTCTGCATAAACTCTAATGGAATGCGTAACAGCTGAACTGGGGCGGTAAACAAGCCTCAGAAAACTTATAAAAAAATGATGTAAATACCATTTTCATACAAAAAGAACACCATGGTTTGATTAAAAGCAACCTTTTCAACAGGATACCCGCATTTCATACATGAACTCTGCGTATTACGGCCAATAATGCGATTTGAACAGAGCTATTATTCGCCCGTTGGATGAATGCTTGACCTCAATTTGCGCCGTGTTTACAAACTTTCAAGTGCATGGCGTGGCAAAAATATCAATTTTGGAGGTAGATTTCAAACAGCCTGCGCTGACGTGATATCCCTGCTACGGCCCTGATTTAATTACAGCCATCTAATTTGAGAAATTACGAGTCTGTTCGTCCAGTCTAGACCTCCAGGGGATGTGAAATAAGTTCGACAGAAGTTGTTGAAGTTCGTCGCGAATTCGCCGTGACTTCTTCTCAACAATAGCAAGAAAGGTGAGTGTATTTTTACTGTTAACGTACATAGGTAGTTGACAGAATATCCTGTGACCCTATTTGTGAAGTTTCAGTAAAATATACCAAGGAATAAACCAGCGCTAGGCGTTCAAAACCTACCAGTGTTCTGACAAATTTTGCTACCTATGCCACCTCGCGAACACCGGTCACAAGATTCATTCACGTATACGCTTCAGTTCGAGACTGCGAGGATGGAAATCTGAATAATCAATTAGGAAAAATTCTCGGCTCTCGGTAATTCTGTATATTGTTTAAACATTTTGTTAATCGGATTATGAAAGAAGACTGAAAATAAGCGCCCGCTTTTTGTTTGGGTGTAAAAGCGCGCATTTAAAGGAGAATACATTGTATATTGAACTGTTTTAATATTTGTTGATGACATTGCTTCGGCTTCCTAGAAGCAAGTACGCACAAATCTGCTTTCTAGTGAGCATTTCAGGGTCAATGTACTGAGTAATAACGCCGCGGAAACTTAAACTGGCCAGTCATTCTGCCGAATAGTCTTACTAAACTAGTTAATCGTCTGATTGCTAATCAAGCAAAGGGGAGGTTTCTGCCTCACCAAACTAACCTCCGACTGCACGTCACTGTGTTTTACTATGAATTATTCACAGTAGCGCATTGAAACTATCATGGGAGGAGGGTATATGGACATTGTAAAAAACAGTGCAAAGGTTTTTTTTTTTAAATTTTAATCACCACAGGTTATTGGAGGGGGAAAGTTTGATTCATTTCGTAGCAGTGGGAGGGCAAACAACTGCCGGCATCAGCGACTTCACTGCATTTTATACAGTAATGGGCGAGTAGCGTTAATGTTTGCCCTCCCACCGATAATTTTGACATTTTTGCAGGCCATTGATCCAAAAAAAAAAACTTCACAGGCAACCCATTCATACCATTTTTAATATCAATGCAAAACCTAATGTTTGTTGAGCATAATTGGGTGAAATTCAATGCATTTTCCATTAAAAAGGGCCAAGAGGGCGCTGCTGTACTTCAGAAAAGGGGTTGATGACTTTAGCATCAATTATTTCTGTTAGGGTACCCTAATGGATAATTTGGCCAGGTTTATTTCTGAGTAGACTGCATTTTCGAAAATGCCCTCAGGCTTCACCCCCCAATTTTCACAATGGGTTTTGTTGATAAATGCCGAAATCAGCCATTTTTGGGACCCTGTGGCTCTGAGACCCTTTCCTGTAAAGGCGTTGGACTTGTGGCAAACTCTTCGTCTGTGTCTTCTGTACTTACCTGCAAAAAATCATTAGAAAATAATAAAAACTTTTTTCTCAGCAACTCAAGAAATGTTGTCATTTTATTCATTTGTATTGCCCATGCCGATATAGAACAATCGTTGTGACTTTTTATTCAGACCTGCATGTAATGGTGAAACGTACTTGAAGCCAAGCAAACTCATTCATGCAAATCTGTGCTTTTTCATGAGCATTTAAAGTTCACGAAGCAACAAAGAGTAATGCTATCTAAATATTAATTGGCAAGCCTACCGCATAGTCTTTGTGATTGAGTGAATCAATTGTTTGGTTGCTAATCAAACCAAGTAAATGAGAAGAGGTTGAGAGTAATCATTGGTTTAAATGTTAGGATTCCAACCACCCTAATGTATACTCTTTGATCTGCACAGCACTGATGGCTACAGATTTTGGTGAATTTTTATCCCAGAAGCGTTTCACTTGGCCTCTGACCTTTGTTCGATGTTTTTGTAATGACCTCATTGGGTATGAAGGAATGGTTCAAGATGAGTACATCTGTACACCCCATGGTGGTACCGTGGTAGTTGGTCTTATTACGCTTAAAAATACCACAATTTAACATTCTGGTAGGGGAAGAAAAAGAGGCTCACTGGACCTGTGCAAATCAGTTGTAATAGGCAGCCATTTTAATTATCAATGGGCTCGGTCAAGGGGTAACTGATGCACAGAGCCATTACTTACTTATTAGCCCATAATAACATGAGGAATACTTACAGTAAAATGATAAACTACGGATCAAAAGATGGGTATATGCCCCCTTTAAAACATATTTTAAAATGAACACTTGCAAAAAAATTTGACTCTTATTATGAAAAACTCCTCTCTAACGGATGCACTCAAAACAAGAGCAATCCGAGATTTCTGATCTCTGCCAAGGGATGATGTTGATACAAATGCAAGATCTTTCTCTTTGGAAGATTTCAGGACCACCCATGTGACAAGTTTAAATGGGATTTTTGTATGTTTGAAGCATCCATTCTCCAAAGCCGTCATCAAAGTACAGAGCGATCACATGATCATCACGTGACCATGATGTCACGTGATGATCGTGTGATTGCGCAATCGCATCGATGTGACTGCACAGGCCGTGATTGGACAATCACTGCCGGTGTATGATTGCGCAATCAGTGGTGTGATTGGATAATCACCGCCGCTGGCGTGTGATTGGACAATGGCCGCTGGGTGTGATAGCGCAATCAGTGGCCTGACTGGACAATTACCCTCGGGTGTGATTGCGCAATCACTTTCCACCTTGATTTGATCAAAATCTGTTCATTAGTTTCGAGAAATGTCACTGAGATTGTAAATACAGATCCGGATCCAGAATCCAAATCCGGATCTGGATCATGACACAATTTTAATGGAGTCGTCCCTTGACCAAGATCTATCTCTGGTGAAAATTTCATGAAGATCCGTCAAGTAGTTTCCAAGATATGCCACTAAGATTGTAAATACAGATCCGGATCCGGATCATCACAAAATTTTAATGGAGTCGTCCCTGGCCCAAGATCTGCCTCTGGTGAAAATTTCATGAAGATCCGTCCAGTAGTTTCCGAGAAATCCTGTCCACAGACAGACAGAAGGACGGACAAATAAATAAAGAAATAAATAAATAAACCGACTCGATCGCATTATCTCCTTGGCGGAGATAATTAACGCTCCCTTGACCAAACCTTGTGTGTGTTTCAGAATTAAATTTGCAAAAGTTAGCGGGGGGAATGAACCGGAACTAAGACTTCTGCTGTAACTTGAAATTGTTTTCCAGGAACAGTGAGTATAAATATGTATATTGACTTGTGCATGTTGAGTCAAGTCTTGAGTTTTGAAAGGATATGATGAATTAATCTGACTCAATATTCAAGTAGTTGGTTTGGTTTTGGAACCACCAACATCGTTGGTCAAAAGTCTTCGGACACTCAGACGTTACAAGCAGTTAGATATTGGGGGGGGCGGTAAGTGTACACAATATATCACTTTTCAGTGTTCGAAATAAGCGGTTATTTGGTTGTCTAGACGACCTGATATAGATCCGGACAACCTAAACTGCTCACGAGGTTGTCCAACCATATAACCACATATTGAATTTGCTCTCCGATCTGCAGTATTAGTCACCGAAGCCAAGGCCTAATAAGTAGCTGTACCATTGGACTTCTGCAGCTAGTGTACTTGCGTTTTGTGGAGCGCTTGCATCGTTATTGTCAGACGAGCATTTCCAAATTTGCCGCGTGCACAACTCAGCTGACAGAAGGTCCAATGCGTTACCATTCTCATCGATGCATGAGTACAGCTGAGCTGTGTTTGGATGCGGCACCATTGTACGTGCCGTCAGCCAATCTGTGATTGGCTGATGTACGTCATGGTGCCAGTCAACCCGCAGAAAAAATTTTGCACGCAGCCACTTCAGGCATAGTGTAACTTGGGCCATACAAAGTGGTGAATAGTAAGGGGGGGGGCCCATGTGCTGAGATTATTCATAAAAAGTTGAATATTGAGAAACAAACAACAAATTCATTTTGAATTGATCAAGTTATTACAAGAATTAAAATACAAAATTTAAGTGTCCATATGTTTTATTTACAAGTGTTTATAATAATAACAGTATCCTCTGTGGGGCCCCTGTGAATGCTGGGCCCCTAGAATCGTCCATGGTTACCCCCCTTACGGCGCCACTAGTGACAATAAGCGTCTTCCTTTGTGGTGAATTCTATGTGCTCATATTATAAGCCTTAACATATTGTATGCATATTCAGAGTTCTGTTCAAAATTACTGCTCTGAGAGTGGCAGCTGGCTCTCTTGTAGCATGAAACTTCACTGCTCTTTGACACCGAGAGGTAAATTATCTGAAATTGTACAGCCTGATATAAAATTTTATGAGTATTCATTCATAATAGGTAATTTAACACCCATAGGAAACGGGAATCTTTAGATAGTGTTTTGGCTACGTTATTTTCAAGTACATGCAGCCTGTATATCTCACTCATCCCAAGCCATGGGTCGGCTCTGTTCTCGCTAGTGATGGCGAGCTAATGCTGAGTCCGATAACAAAGGGAAATGCAGTGTCTTGAAGACTGGTCTTTGCCTGAGATTTTGATGGAAGACGGGACTCAGAAATATTAAAGAAACGGCACGCTAATGAACCGAGCTATTGAGTTGCAGGAGAGTGGTTTGGTTGATAGTTTTTCAGCTTGGCAGGAGAATTTATCGTTTTATATTTTATTGCATTGTTCTGAATATCACCTGTGCAACAAATTCAAGCATTATTTCGCCTCATTCAACTTAATATGCATGTATGCGTGTATTTTTTTTTTTTTTTTTTTAATGCTAATGATAGTACACTGGACAACAAAAAATTCTTGCGTACAACCTGATTTGTTTCCTAGGACAACCTAATTTTTTTTTTCTTATTTCAAACACTGCTTTGGTTTGAAAGAAGATGCCAAAATCTTAGATTCATCAAAATGGCTGCCTTTTTCCATGACTGCTAAGAATATTCATTATTTTTTTCCTACAATGACTGTCCTATGGATATGAAACTACAGCTAAAGCTCCCATGGATATGCTGCACTTGTGGATTCTACTATTTGATTATTCTGTCCAACCTTTTCCCTAATTGGCTATACTTTACTGCCCTTGCTGGAAAATGGAAATAATTAGTTCACCTTTTTTGAAGCATTATGCCTTCTTAATTTACTAAAAAATTAATTTAGACAAGTATCCTGTGAAATGAAAGACCCTTCTCATGGTTCGTGTCCTGGTATGCTTTTTCTGTGCTCTGTAAGATTCTTTAGGTCAGTTAAAATGGCTGAGATTTCAAAGAAAACATGAACAACAATGTGACTGAAGTGTCCCAGGACTTTTGGCTGGTGGTGTACTCTCTGTTGAGCTGTTGGTGTTAGTGAGCTTTGAGCCCTGTTGGATTCTGAGGCAACAGTGCTGCTAACCTGCAGAGACCATGCTAGAGTAAGGGTCCTTCGTCTGCATGTAGGAGGCCACCATCTGTGCCCGAACACAAATGTCACCCTGGGACTCGTACAGAGCCGGTCCTACCACCCAACCCGCCGCAGCTGATATCCGGCACTCATAACTTCTCAGCGAATGACCTTGAGGTGCGCTGGAGTGGCCTTGCTTTACGGTGTGCGCAAGCCCGTGTCTGGCGCTAACCGCGAGAGGAAGGGAACGGGAACCGATGGCAGCTCTGCTGGATGACCCGTTACCGCGGGTCACATTGCAGGCGTCAGGCGGTTATTAATAGCCCAGAGGAGCTGGTCATGCGGCGGTCGAGATCCGCGGTCTCACCAGGGCTCCCCTGCTATTATTAGCATGCTAGCCTGCGCATTGGCTGCGGCGGGTGCAGAGTGTGCTAGCCTGCCGCTAGCGGCCTGTGTGACGCAGGGTTTTCTCAGAAAGGCAAGGTCAGCATAAAGACCGCGGCTCGTCTCGGGAGCTGGGCGGGGGCGGTGTTTCGTAACTGCTGACTCCTCCCATCCCACGTGAGAGGGTGCACCCTGTCCTCGCTGAGTCCGCTGCAAACTCCAGTCCATAAGTTAATCGAAACATTTCACTGTTTATTTTAATATTACATAATTTTGCGGTTATATAATATACCTAGCTGATTATATAATTTCTGTGCTTCTTTCTCGTGGTTGGCGTTTTGAGATTTTGGGAAAGACTTGTTTATTTATTCAGTGTAGAATAAGTCCTTCCATTTATCTATTTTTTTTTTTTTTTTTAAATATTTATGGGATACATGTCACCCATGCATTTGCGTAACCGAATTTGAGCAGAAATCTTGGTGTTTTTGTTATTGGGGATGTATTTTCTCCCATCAAAAAAATATAATTTTATCCTCCTACTTTGACTTTCTGTGTGCGCGCGTGTGTGTGCGTGCGTGTGTGTTTGTGTGTGCGTGCGTGCGTGTGTGTGTGCTTGCATGTGCGTGTGCGTGTGCGCGCATGTGATTGTGTGTGCGTGAGTGTGTGTGTTTGTGCGAGCGTGTGCGCGCGTGTGTGTTTGTGTGTGCACGCGTGTGTGTGTGCTTGCACGTGCGTGTGCGCGTGTGATTGTGTGTGCGTGAGTGTGTGCGTGTGTGTGTTTGTGTGAGCGTGTGAGTGTGTGTGTGTGTGTGTGCTGACATGAGTTATTTCCACCAAAAAACAAAAGAGATAAAGGGAAGGTTCTGTAATGTATAGCGTAAGAGGAATGATTAAAAATGAGCATGTTGACATACAAAAATCATCCATTTGACCGGTGCTGCTAAACTGCCAGTCCTGTGCGCTGTAGTGCCTGCAGATATTTGCTGAAGCCATACACTTCTTCACCACCTGTTTGCTAATAAGCTCATTACCAGAGCTGATGAAGATTAATGATTAACGGAATGATGTGCTACAGTCCAAGGTGACTACAGTGCAACACCTGCTGGTGGATGATGTAGATTGGTGGTGCCCGAAGCGAGCCTGCCCTCTATCGCTGTAAAGCATGAAAGGTTGCTGTACATGCAATGTTCAGGATTTCAGTTTCAAGGACAGAGCTAACATTTGCTGGCAGTGTGGCCTCTTGTCTGCCCGCAGGCTCCAAAGCTGAGTAGCCCTTCTTTTTACCATAAAATCATTAGCTGAATTGTTTTGGGGTTTTTTTTTGCTCAAAAAGTTCTTTTAATGCACTGTTTTAATTAATATTATTTCATTAAAGGAGGTTGGGGTAACGTTCATGAAGTGATAACCTGCAGCAGTGCATTTGGACCCCAGGAAGACTAGCTGGTCATTTAGGCGTCAGCATGGGGATCATTTTTTCGTAAACAAATACACAAAGTACTTTTGCGACTGACTTTGTGGCTGTTAGTTTGACACTGAAATTGTCAAGTTGACATTGATTGTATAACGAAAATTATTCGCATACTATTCTGAAAATGACTATTGGCCCGAAAAATAATATTTCATAATGAAGGTCTCATGCTCGGTCTGGGCTGTACAGATTTTTTCATTATACATTACAGGGTTCAGTCTGTTTTTTGTTTTTTTTTTCCCCCTCTTTTGTAATGCAAGCAAATTCAATCAAAATTAAAATTCAACAAATGGTTTATTGTAATTGTGACTGTATTGTGACTCCCGAAAGCAAATTTCAAAAAATTTATGAAATAATATATTCCTGCTTCTGTGTGTTATAATCTGCCTACTGATATGGCACATGCCATGGATGGCTCAGAAATGTATCACTTTTTCCCAAAAATGTACCATTGCTGCAATCCCATGGAAAATGATGCGGAGAATCTCTTGAGTGTTCCCAGTGTGGGTAGGACTGCCTGCCACGTTTGAAACCGCTGCCATGGTGACGGCCAATGAAAGGAGGAGTACTGCTTTAACCCTCACGGTGACTGCAGCTCTGTGTCTGCTTTGCTCGGCTGCTCTAACCGGTCTGAACCAGATGCTTAAAATGGCGGCTATTTGGCAGAAGGAGCTGGTGACATTGGTTTGGTTGGTGCATCCTCTAAAGATGGCGGTTTTTCAGAGAATGCTGCCATGGCCTTGAGCTCTTTTAAGGTCATAAAGTTTGAGGTTGGCAAGCGTCTTTGGCAACCACAGGTAACAACTTCATTACTTGGTATTTCATTGTATCTCCCCGATGATAGTCGGATCGGGAGATACTATGGTTTAGTTCCGGGGCTGCCGCCGCGCCCGCCACCGCCTCGCCCGCCCACCGCCACCGCGCCTGCCACCGCCGCGCCCGCAGAGATTTTCTGTTCCGGGCTCTGGAAGCGACAATTATTACAGGATTTTTTTTCTAATTTTGCACAGGTGAAGATATTTATTTGACTATGCTCAAGACCAATTTTCGGCAATTTTGGACGTCCAATATGGCTGCCGGCGGCCATTTTGCCTGAAATTTGGGGATCGGGGAGATGCATGACTTGGTCCCTGTGGCGACAGAGTTATCTCGTTTTTTACATTGGTATTATATTTGCCTATAGTAAGTGACTTTGTTGATAAGTTCTAGCAGGTCTCTACTTACTCTGAAGCATGAACAACTGGGCTGTTCTGTTTTCAGTGCCACTAGACATAGTCTATTTCAAGAAGGTTCTTTGAAGGATATTTTTGGGATGGCGTCTTATGAAAAGATATTAGAATTTCTATCACAAGTATGTGTGAAACATTTGGTAAAACAATTTAATTTTGCTACATGAACAATACTACAAAGTCTTAAACATTTTTATGTACTTTTTAAATATTTTTCAAACTTATTTGTTGATTAATTAATTGATTGATCATTATGGTCTTGCCATGAAAAGGTCTGCGGAACTGACAGGGAATTCAGAATGAAATACTTGCCTACCTTCGGTTGGGAAGGCTTGGCTTGGCTAAGTCTCCTTGGAGCAATATGTGGGTTCAGGGCCTCGTTCAAGAGCCCAGCAGCTGTAATGACTCTATTGAGGATACACTGGGGCTTGAGCCCACAACCTTCTGAGTCCCTGTGGAGCACGTTGGCCACCAGGCTGCTACAGTTTCCGAGCGCCCGAGGGGGGGGTCTATGCCTGGCTGCAAGGGACCGGTGTCGTAATGGGCGACGAGCTCGGATTCTGCAGTTTTTGGGCCCGTGTCGGTCCTCATGCTAATGCTCACCATATGGGTCCTAATCGGAGTTGCCCAACCCTCATCCTGGAGGTTCCACCATCCTTGATGCTCTCATGACAGGCCTTCATACCTCAGAGGCAAACCTCATTTAAAACTGTCCGAGATCCCATTGGGGTTGTGCTGTGTTGAGTCCATTTGGCCAGATTAGGGGTTTAAATGAAATTGTGCTGGATGGTACATGTTTAGGAGCCGGGTCAGGCAGCCCTGGTCTGAAGAAAACTGCCTCGGGATGCCAACACTGACTCTAACGTCACTGCAGGACCTGACGGGGATATTTCAGGAGGAGCCAAAGGAGTTGTGCTGTTTGTCAGGGGTCTCCGGCAGGGGGCCTTTGCTCGAAGTGTACATGCATTTACATTTGAACTAGTGATACACCCCCCCCACAAACTCCATTTTGGCTCTCGGGTCTGTGTTTCCTGCTCTGCCTTTGAGCCTTTGTGACGTAGAAACTGGGACTGCGTTGGATGTGGCACAGTGCTGTAACACACTCATTGTTTCTTGTGTTCACGCCAGGAATGTGTGTAAACTCTTACACTGCAACTCTTAACGCGGCTCTGCGGTCTGGTGCAGTTATTTTATGTCTGCGGGGTGAATGAAGCAAAGAGTTTAACTTGGATTTTCCATCTTCATGAATAGATTATAAAAAGGAAGACACTGTACCGCTCTTCAAAAAAGTGGCGGCCTGTATTCTCTAAAATAAATGACTTAAAAAACAAGGGGTGTAGTGCCTTCTCTGCTTAGTGATTAAACTTCCTCGCCCACCCCCCCCTCCTAAAACACCCACAAGGACTGAGTCACTCTGAAGGGAACAAGGGGAACAGGCTGGCCATTAACTCTAAAGGAATGTTATGTGGCCGACATTTGCAGAAAGTTTCCTGGATTTATTTACATTATTCTTTTGGTTGTGTCTTGATGTAAGAATAAATCTCTGAAGGTTACGATTCTCTGCTTTATTCAGTTCCTTGCAAATAAAAAGGCAAGGTGAGGCTTTTTGCCTGGTTCCCTTCAGTGACCCTGTCCTTATGGGTGTGTGTGTGGGGTTTGGTCCATTGTGCGTCGAGAGCACGAGGCCGTGAGCGAGTCCGACTGCTCCTGGCTGCCTGCTCGACCGCCATCACTCTTCGATCTCGGGACGCGCTCGAGCAAGAGTGCAGAACCAGGCGCTGCGACCAAGGTCGGCGTGTGGGAGAATTAGTGCTGTGCTAAGCGTCGCGGTGCCAAAAACGGGCCGAGGGGCGCTTCCTCAAATGAGAAATATTGGCGCCGCAGCCGCTAACACTGTGACCTGGCTGCAGTGGCTCGCCTGTGAACTTGTCGGAGAGGCTCCCGCAGGATATTTGGCCTTGATTATTCAGATTGTGTTGAATTAACTCTTTCACTACCGCTTACTGGGAATAAGACAACCCTTGCTTACCGTAAATTTTCGTGCATTATTGGGGAAAAAATGCCAGTCACGCAAGAGTGCCATATGGCACTGTTGGGGGTGAAAGGGTTACAAGTTATTTTGATGTTTTTATCTTTATATCCTCGTTCTTGTATTCCTGTCACTTGTGAGGAAGTGTTATTTCCCAAAGCAGATTCCCGGTTTTAGATTTAGGTTTTAGAGCCGTCCGCTTTTAGTTATGTGCCCACACCCATTCCTCTACGCAAACAAATCGTCCCATGAATAACAAACAGTCGCAAGTGACATTCCTGATGAAACCTGTTTTTCTGCACCACAAAGTACTTCGTAGTGCAGAAAAACAGGTTTCATCAGGAATGTCACTTGTGACCTTTTGTTATTCATGGGACGAAATATGGTGCCACGCCTGGAAATGATTCAACTGCATTTCAGAATAACAAATACAGGCAAATGAGCGTGAGCTTTTCAAACCTGTGCTAACACAGGTTGCTAGGGCATTGTAGATACACCTTAGCATGGCTATTTTATACTAATCTCACAGTGAAAGGGATTAAGGGCTAATTTTTTTTTTTTTTTGGATTCAAGCAGGCTGTGATATGCCACACCTTAGATTTTGTCCAAACTTTTTTCAAGGGTAGGTGTATGGTTGCAAGTGAGAAAAAAATCACAATTTTAGTTCTGAATAACTCCGCATTTTTTTTGGGGTGGTGAGGGGTCATGGTCTGAAAGGGACAATTTGGATGAAATTCAAAAATGAGGTGCTGAAGTGTGATTTATTTTATTAATTTTTTTTGCGTGCGCCATGAATTACCCTCAACGGTAATCTGGAAAATGATGGTAGAGACCAAAGCATTTATCACAGTGTTGAATTTACGAGGGTTACTCTGGGCGCACACATAGGGGGCGCTGTAAATCAGTACTTTTTTGGCAATTTTCTGTGTATTTCCATAGTTATTGTGACTTGTGCCCCGAGCGACGCTGGATGTTTCATGCTTTCCTGGATAGCTTTGCATCTCTAGTGTACACTGGTGTGAGATTTGAGGGGTACTTGGGGAACACCACTATAGGAGGCACTTTGTTCGACAGGAAAATGAACATTTCTCATTGTCGCAGCCTCTTTCTCGATGTGCCCTGAGTCAAACCTGATATCCCGTAGTTGGTTATATTCCGAGACATGTCATATGTATCTGCTAGGAAGGTCGCCAAGGGTTCTGCCTTTGTTAACCCCCTACATTAGGGCTGGGACGATTCTGAATCGATTTCTTTTTTTTAGGCTAGGCGTAGTACCACTACCTGCTGCCATGGGGCGAACATCCGAGCTTTCCCTTTTCCTTTATCAAACCCGGCGCAGGTTGAATGAAAGCGCCAAACATCAAAGGGCATGTGAAATGCTTCCGGAAAAAAAACTTGACTGACATCAGTATTTTTCGGCAACGTGCTGCTCGGAGCCAAATACAGGACTACAGAATCGTCTCCTATTAACCAATTAGGCTAATCTAAGAAAAGTAACCTGTTCCAGTTTACTTTGCTTGATTAGCAATCAAATGGTGGATGCGTTTGCTCTCTAAGTTGAATGAATAGAGCTGTTTATTAAGACAGCATGTTTGATTGCTGCATTTTGAAATTTAAATGGCCATAGAACAGCACAGCATGAACACGATTTCCATTGCCACGCATTTCATGCAACTGTGATAATTTATATCTCACATTCACGTTTCATCCGCTTTTCGGAATGTTTTCCACCTTGTGTATTTTTTAGACCCTTAAAATCCAGGGCGATCTTATGACAAATCTGTTTTAAATTAATCTTTAATAAAGACCTAAAATGCTACAATGAGAGATGCAATTCAGAGGAAGATTTTTTTAAATTATTCAAAGTATTGGCATTCTTTCACTCGAACACCGTAGCCCAGTTAGGTTTGTCTGCTTTTCACCATCACATCTTAATTGTTATAGGCTACTGAAATTGCGTGATTGTTATTTAGGACAAGTACACGGGAGCAGATTTAAGGAAGGGCGGAGCACCTGCACTTAGCGAAATCTAAACTCAGGCGTCTTCCCGACGGCATTTTAAATCGTCTAAGCCGCTTCAGGTGTGTATGTTTCAAGAAATTACACGCGACCCCATGACGGTAAGTGGTCTTAATCACACTTTTAAAAAAATCCTCGTTCAACATCACCATATCCCAACTCTGCATTTCATCTCTCATTGTAGTATTTTTAGGAGATCTATAATGATAAAATAAAAATAGAGATTTGTTTTCAGGTCGCCCTGGATTTCAAGCTCTAAAAAATACACAAGGTGGAAAACATTCTGTAAAGCGGATGGAACGTGAATGTGAGATATAAATTATCGCAGTCGCATGAAATGCCGTGGCAATGGCAATCGTGTTCATGTTGTGCTGTTCTATGGCCATTTAAATTTCAAAATGCAGCAATCAAACATGCTGTCTTAATAAACAGCTCTACTCATTCAACTTAGAGAGTAAACGCATCCACCATTTGATTGCTAATCAAGAAAGTAAACTGGAACAGGTTACTTTTCTTAGAGTAGCCTAATTGGTTAATAGGAGACGATTCTGTAGTCCTTTACTTGGCTCCGTGCCGCATGTCGCCGAAAAATACTGATGTCAGTCAAGTTTTTCCGGAAGCATTTCCAATGCCCTTTGATGTTTGGCACTTTCGTTCAACCTGCATCGGGTTTAATAAAGGAAAAGGGAAAGCTCGGATGTTTGCCCCATGGCAGCAGGCGGTGGTACTACGCCTTAAAAAAGAATCGATTCAGAATCGTCCCAGCCCTACCCTACATCCCAGTTCATTGTGGTAGGTTTTGATGAATTTCGGTATAGTCTGACAGTGCTCCCCAGTCACATTCAGGGTGAGCCCAGAGCACCCCTAAGTCTTTCAGGCATATATTGACAGCATATTACCTGTATGGAAGCCCATAGTGGACAATATTGAATTGAAAATGTAATCCCACTATTGCATTATAATTTTCCAGTTATGAATGAGTTATTTGAGACAATATTAAATTGAAAATGCATTAATCCAATTATCACTTTCATTTTCACATAAACATCTGGGAAATCTATGACTATATTCAAATGATAATGAAAAGCTGATTGACATTTAATTTTCAAAGTCATGCTCCGCAATACAGTGGACAATATTCAAATGCAATAAGCAAAACTGCACCCCCAGCCTATTGCATTTACATTTACATGTCATCACGCTCTTTTAGGGTCAACATGATAATGAAAATGCTGTTTTCTAATCACTTGTAAATAATAATGATATAATAATGATGATGACATTTGACATTTCATTTTCAAAGACTTATCCTGCAATACATGGGACAATATTCAAACGCAGTAAGGGAAACAGCGCCTCCCAGTCCATTGCATTTTCAAATACATGTCACCACGCTCTTTTTGGGACACAATGAAAATTAAAATGCAATCTGTCAGCGTCTCATCAAGGCGGGTCTTCGCTAGGGCGTCACTCATTAGGGGCGCGAAGAAACCATGTTCCTTATTGCATACCAACCAATCAGCTTCTGGGCAGCGCTTGTGCGCAAAGAGGCTTACTGATAATGTCATGATGGCTAGGTTGCTATGTATTGTGTGCCATCAGCGTATTAGGCTATGTTGCGCTTTGGATGTAGCCATCTTGGCAGCTAGTATGGTAGCTAACGTTAACTCAGGAAAATATTTGTAAATGATCATCACATTAAAAGCGATATGATTTGATTTTTGCCCCCAACTCTATTAACTGAGCTAGCTGTAATATGCATGAACTTATCCGAGGCTTGGCGGTGTTGTGCAACTGCAACCCAAAATGTGCTTGCAGATTTCAGAGGCGTTAGCTAGCTTGCTAGTGAGTCTAAAAGCAATAAACTTAGGTACAGCTAGTTAGCTATGATGCCTACTGGAGAAGCTCTTACAGCCCTGATTTGTCACTTTAAACGCCATCTCGCACACACGATCTCTTTCACCATTGATTAGCAGCTTCTTTTACCTAAAGAACAAACTGACAGTTCAGCCTGAGACATGTTATGTCATAGCTAGTTAAAGCAGCATTATCCTTCCAAGCGTGCTATAGCGTATTACATTACTCCAGATAAAACGCTATCCGTCTTCCCACCCTGCTGACGCTAGTTAGGGGAAATGTTTGTCATCATTTTTATACTTAATCGCTGTGATTCGGTTTTTGCTAGCTGACGATTGCTCTTGTGCTTGCCGAGTTGCAAGTTCGCCACTCCTGAAACATGCACAATGTATGCATCATGCAGAACGGTCCGATAAACGGCCAGCAGTCAGGCTGCCGCTGTTCCTAGTTTAATCGCGATTCCCAAGCCACGTAGCAATGGGAGAAGTTTAGATGACTGGCTGAAAACAATGGTCCTCACTTGCTAACTTAACCTGCTGATATATGAACTTCTTTGATATGTTTGGCAGCACTTTTGTACGTCCCAAGAGTACTATCAGATTTCTGGGAGATTTAAATGGATAGCTCATTACCTGGCTAGCTCAAGAACAATCTGCAAGCACACGAGCAATCGCTGTCGGCTAGCTAGCTTGTGAAGCTAGGGCAAAACCGAATCACAGCGATTAAGTATAAAAATGATGACAAACATTTCCCCTAACTAGCGTCAGCAGGGTGGGAAGACGAATAGCGTTTTATCTGGAGTAATGTAATACGCTATAGCACGCATGGAAGGATAATGCTGCTTTAACTAGCTATGAAATAACATGTCTCAGGCTGAACTGTCAGTTTGTTCTTTAGGTAAAAGAAGCTGCTAATCAATGGTGAAAGAGATCGTGTGTGCGAGATGGCGTTTAAAGTGACAAATCAGGCTGTAAGAGCTTCTCCAGTAGGCATCATAGCTAACTAGCTGTACCTAAGCGATTGCTTTTAGACTTACTAGCAAGCTAGCTAACGTCTCTGAAATCTGCAAGCACACTTTGGTTGCAGTTGCACAACACCGCCGCGAAGCCTCGGATAAGTTCATGCATATTACAGCTAGCTCAGTTAATAGAGTTGGGGCAAAAATCAAATCATATCGCTTTAATGTGATGATCATTTACAAATATTTTCCTTAGTTAACGTTAGCTAGCATACTAACTGCCAAGATGGCTACATCCAAAGCGCAACATAGCAGCCTAGCCATCAGGACATTATCAGTCAGCCTCCGTGCGTACAAGCGCTACCCAGAGGCTGATTAGTTGGTATGCAAATAAGGAACATGGTTTCCGCTCGCGCCCCTAATGAGTGACGTCCTAGCGGAAGACCCGCCTTGATGAGACGCTGACAGATTGCATTTTACGGTAATTTTCATTGTGTCCCAAAAAGAGCGTGGTGACATGTATTTGAAAATGCAATGGACTGGGAGGTGCTGTTTCCTTTACTGCGTTTGAATATTGTCCCATGTATTGCAGGATAAGTCTTTGAAAATGAAATGTCAAATGTCATCATCATTATTATATCATTATTATTTCCAAGTGATTAGAAAACTGCATTTTCATTATCATGTTGACCCTAAAAGAGCGTGATGAAATGTAAATGCAATAGGCTGGGGGTGCTGTTTTGCTTATTGCATTTGAATATTGTCCACTGTATTGCAGAGCATGACTTTGAAAATTAAATGTTAATCAGCATTTCATTATCATTTGAATATAGTCATAGATTTCCCATATGTGTATGTGAAAATGAAAGTGATAATTGGATTAATGCATTTTCAATTTAATATTGTCTCAAATAACTCATTTATAAGCGAAAAAGTATAATGCAATAGTGGGATGACATTTTCATTTGAATATTGTCCACTATGGGCTTCCATATTACCTGCCCTTTATTCTGAAACAAAAATAAACTAGGGGTACTTGGGGCATCAAGGCCTATGTGGCACTGCTGTCAAAAAAAATGTAAAAGTTCACCGTTTTCTGTTTCTTTATGGATTCCCAATTTCCTGTTAAAGATGACTACATTCTTGTTATGCCAAGTGACATTTGCAGTATGATCAGTCAGCTACTTACAGCATTGACCCCATCCAGGCCTTCGCCTTTATCACTTTATTCTTGGTATAAGTTCACTATCATGAATGCAAGTCCGTGTAAGGCAAGTCAATATTTGTAGTCACAGAGCGAAGTTTTTTCGCAAAAAATTATAAAATACAAGTACATGTATTTCTAAATGTTACCTGAACTCCTCTACACCAGACCTGACAGGTGTGCACATTGATACTGCTGAAGTTGCAATGGCAGTCAGTTTAGTAAAGAGTGATTTTCCACCATCTTCTTGAAAAGCTGAACATCAGCACAAACCGTAATATCTTTCACAAATTGAATCAACACAGTAAAATCAATGAAGATTTATTGGATTTTAATTTGGTTGTAAGTCCGAAACAAAGTGATGTTGGACCATGAACTGACGGTTTAGGGATTGTATAGCCTGCATGGCAAGGATAGGGTTAATATTGCCAAACCGAAAGCTGATCATGTCATAAACAACCCTTAGCTTTACATGGATGTCACGCTCTTTTATTTTGAAATCCGATAATGCACAAAGCAAGAGAAAAATTAAATATTCACATTTTTTTTATGATGGAAGCGCCCCCTATGGCTTGGTGCCCTAAGTACCCCTTGATTATTTTTGCTTCAGAATAAAGGGCAGGGACTATGTTTTCAGTATATGCCTGAGAGACATACGGGTGCTCAGGGCGCACCCTGAATGTGACTTGGGAATGCTGTCAGAAAATACCAGAATTAATCAAAAACTACTGCAACAAAATGGGATGTAGGGGGTTAATGAAGTCAGACCCCTAGGTGATCTTCCAATCAGATATACAGGACGTGTCCAGGAGTGTAATCAACTAAGTGTTATCAAATTTGTCTGAGGGCCAATCAAAAGACGGGCTGCTATAAAAAAGCCATTTTCATTTTCCTGTTGAACAAAGCGCCCCATATGGTAGTGCGCCCTGACTACCCCTCAAATTTTATGTTGGTGTACACTAGAGATTCAAAGGTATCCAGGAAAGCATGACACATCCAGGGTCGCTCAGGGCGCAAGTCACAATAACTATGGAAATACACGGAAAATTGCAAAAAAAGTACTGATATGCAGCGCCCCCTATCTGTGCATCCTGAGTAACCCTTAGAAAATTCATCACTATGGTAAATGCTTTGGTCCCTACTATCCTCTTCCAAATTATCATCGAGGGTTACTGAGGGCGCACAGAAAAAAATCACTTTAAAACCTCATTTTTGCATTTTATGCAAACTGTTGCTTTTAGACCATGACCCCTGATCATCCCTCAAAAAACAAAAAATTAAGTGTTCTTCCCAACCAGAATTGTGCTTTTTCCCTACTGCAGCCATACATGTACCTTATAAAAAACTTCGGACAAGATCTGGGATGTGGTGCATCGCACCCTAATAGACACTGCCTGAATCTTAGAAAAATTGGCTCTTAATTAAAAACCCACCGTATTCTTTGTGGGCCTGCGACTCCATTTGGGGCTGTATTGTGAACAGTGCTTTGCCTATTTCAGCCGGGTCTGACTTTAAATCTTCCTTTAATCACCATTCTATGCCTGACAGCTTAATGAAGGCTACAGGGTACTGCTAATTAGAAGGTTCCGGAGCCATCTTTTGTATTCGGCGCTCTGGGCTGTTGAGCTCTGTTCCAGGGCAGGCCTTCAGAGAGATGTTATTTTGTGCTGTTGCCAGGCTCTGTCTTACTGTGTTTGGTTAGCATCAGCGCTTGGCGCTCTAAGCTCTTCAGGAAAGTAAATCTGCTTGTAGTCGTTTGTGTGCAGTAAAGATGTGTTCGCCTGACTGGAATGATCGTTCGGACCCGCGTTAATTTTGGGAGAATGGAACTGAAGTAATTATTCGGCCTGCCGGGACGGCGATGAGTCCTTATTTATGAGCCAATTAAACTGAATGGATCCTTAATATCGGTGGTGTAATGGGGGCTGACTGTGGCGTTCCTGTGGGGGTGTGGCCTCTGCTCTCCAGGAATTCCTGTTTGTATTTTGTGGGAGGGAATTATATTTCTGAATGTAATAAGGATCTGGGAAATTTTGATTTGTCTTTGGCTTGTGGTTCCCTTGCTGAGTCCTGACATGGCTGTTATGGCTTGTTATTGGACAGTAGCCTGCCTATCCCTTCAAGTTGGCTTTTCATGTGAAATTGAACCTTTTACCCATTCTGAATTCTAATTGTGCACACTTTACTGCAGTAATCATTGGCTTGATGCTGGTAACTAGTGGTGGGATGTTGTGTGTTTTGCTGGGGTTAGAGTGACGATGTTCATTATGTTGGTTGGTCAGATCTCTGGTAACAGGGCTGTTTTTCCTGGTGCCAGGTAGGTTTAGAAGCTTGGATAGCTTTTTTTCCCTTAATAAATGATATCATTTAAAAACTGTATTTTGTATTTACTCGGGTTATCTTTGTCTAATATTAAAATTTGTTTGTTGATCTGAAACATTTAAGTGTGACAAATATGCAAAGAAATAAGAAATCAGGAAGGGGGCAAATACTCTTTCACAGCACTGTATACAGCGAGGAAAATGAGTATTGAACGTGTCAACCTTTCTCTCAGTAAATATATTTCTAATGGGACTATTGGCTTGAAATTCTCACCAGATGTCTGTAACAACCGAAGTAATCTGCACATAAAAGAAATCAAAACAAATAAGTCCATAAATTAAGTTGTGTAATAAAGTGGAATGACACAGGGAATAAGTATTGAACACATGAAGAAGAGGAGGGGCAAAAAGGCATGGAAAGCCCAGAAACCAGCCGAAATCTGTCATTATTTAGAAAGCAATCCTGCTCGCTATCAGTGCAAATTAATATCAGCTGGTTTAGTCCTAATTGATGGCCTATAAAAAAGGTTTTTCATTACCAAGGTGTCACACAAGAAGCATCTCATGATGGGTAAAAGCAAGGAGTTCTCAAGACCTTCGCAACCTTATTGTTGCAAAACATACTGATTGCATTGGTTACAGATGTATTTCTAAACTTCTGAATGCTCAGTGAGCACCATTGGGGCCATAATCCAGAAGTGGAAAGAACATCATTTCACCATAAACTGGCCACGACCAGGTGCTCCTTGCAAGATTTCTGACAGAGGAGTCAAAAGAATGATCAGAAGAGTTGTCCAAGAGTCAAGGACCACTCGCGGAGAGCTTCAGAAAGACCTGGAATTAGCAGGTACAGTTGTTTCGAAGAAAACAATAAGTAATGCACTCAACCGCCATGGCCTCTATGCATGCTCACTGCGCTAGACTCCATTGCTGAAGAAAAAGCATGTTGAAGCTCGTTCAAAATTTGCTGCACAACATTTGGACAAGCCTATGAAATGCTGGGAGAATATAGTCAGGTCAGATTGAACTCTTTGGATGCCATAGCACACACCATGTTTGGAGGACAAACGACACAGCACATCACACCCAAAGCACCATACCAACAGTGAAGTTTGGAGGTGGGAACATCATGGTGTGGGGCTGTTTTTCAACATATGGTAAAGTCAGACTTCGCATAATTGAAGGAAGGATGAATGGAGAAATGTACCAAGACATTCTTGAGAAGAATCTATTGCCATCTACCAGGATGCTGAAGATTAAACGAGGGTGGACATTTTAGTAAGACAATGATCCCAAACACACAGCCAAGGAAACACTCAATTGGTTTCAGAGAAAGAAAATAAAGCTGCTAGAATGGCCCAGTCAATCACCTGACTTGAATGCAGTTGAAAATCTATGGAAAGAACTGAAGATCAGAGTTCATAGAAGAGGCCCCCGGAACCTTCAAGACAGTTTGTGTGGAAGAATGGGCCAAAATCACACCTGAGCGATGCATGCAACTAGTTTCTCTGTACAGGAGGCGTCTTGAAGCTGTCATTACCAACAAAGGCTTTTCTACCAAGTATGAAATAAATTTCAATAAACATGTTCAATGCTTTTTTCCTGTGTCATTCCACTTTATTGCACATAACGTAATTTATGGACTTATTTGTTTTAATTTCTTTGTATGTGTGGATTACTTGAGTTGTTACCGACATCTGGTCATAATTTCATGTCAATAGCCCCATTAGAAATATATTTACTGAGACAAATGTTGATGCGTTCAGTACTTAATTTCCCCGTTGTATGTATGTATGTACGTATGTATGTGGTGAGGACTGCTCCCATGTGCCACCTCCCTACAGTGACGAGGTGCCAGTCCAGTCTTCGTACCCCTGCAGTGGGGACATTAAACTCCATTTAGTGTTGGCAGCGAGGTCAGCCATTTCGCCCGGCTTCGTAAAGCCCCATTACACCTGTCAGTGTTAAACTGTCCAGGCAAATTTCTAGAATATCTTGGCACAGTGGCAACCAACCCTGTAGGTTTTCATTCCTGATGTGGGACACCTGACTCTCGTTCTGTGGATCGACGTTTCTCTTCCTGCTCCTGGAGGACCTCTGCCTGATCTAACATATCCAGTTCAGCTCATTAAGTACTGCACTAATGAGCTGATCCGCTCAGTTCAGTGTTGGGTCATTGAGACTGACTCAGATTTTGGTTAAAAAATTACTAATGAAAGAAATTAGGATTTCAGCTGCCAATATCTTAGGCAGTAGAGGAGATGGAATATTTCTACAAAAACATGAGTCCAAGGCACTCTTATAAAAAAGCCTTTAATGAAGGGCTAGTTCTTAGTGTAACACCAACATGTTTTGGCCACACGGCCTTCGTTAGGGCAATGAAGCAAGACAAGTAAAAAGTACTACAAATAACCACGGATAAATTGAACAATTGGCATCAGATGGTGCGTGACACAATACAATTAGGCCTACTAATTGGGGCTCGACATAACCAATCCCGTGGTAGATGCCACTTCGTATCATGTAAAGAATAAAAACAAGATAAAGAAACAAGGCAAATTCGCTCAAATGAGCATACACGCAATGACCATGACCAACAGCATACATATCAAAGAAAAACAACAATATATACAAATTGGTCAGAAGAACATTAGTATCATGCTTCCCCAAAAATAGGGCGAAAAGTAGCTCATTAGGAAACAGACAAAAATGACCAATTAGGTATCCTATATACGCAGAATATAGATACATAGATAAGTAAAAAATAAAGAAATAAAGATGTAAACCACCACAAATGATGACATTAATACCTATATATATATATATATATATATATATATATAGGCGATATCGGCCCAATATAGAGAAGCTATGTTAGCTATATTTCATAAACCACCATAAATGATGACATTAATGCCTATATATATATATATATATATATATATATATATATATATATATATATATATATATATATAAAATATAGGCGATATCGGCCCAATATAGAGAAGCTATGTTAGCTATATTTCATAAAAAACATGTCATATCAATAGTGTCATTAAGACCCGGAAAAACTGTGGCTTGCAATTTATATATCCAACGGCTCTCTTTTTGGTTCAGGGTTTTCTGTCTATCCACTCTCCGTAAAGTTGCGGGGACACAGTCCAAACCTAATGCTGTGAAGGCAACCGAAACACAGGTGTGGGCATCCTTTAAATGTTTTGCCATCGCATTGTCTATATTACCAGTTTTGACTGCATATTTATGCTCAGCAATACGATCCTGCAAACGTCGCTTGGTTCGTCCTACATAGAAGGCATCACATTTAGTGCATGAAAGTAAATAAATTACATGCGTAGTCTTACAATTGATAAAGTGCCTATTTGTAAATATTCGTTGTGTGGAAGGATGCGTAAAACTTTTGGTTTTCATTACCATGTCACATTGTTTACAGTGCCCGCATTTATAGGTGCCTGCAGGTGCCGTGGGTAGCCAAGTCACTGGTTCACTAACTGGCAGATGATTGCGTACCAGTTTATCTCCCAATGTGGGAGCTTTCCTAAAAGAAAAGATAGGCAAGTCAGGAAAGGTATTTCGCAAAGTGTCATCACAGTTAATAAGACCCCAGTTATTTTTAATAATATCGGTTACCTTCACAGCATTGGTACTATAACAGGTAGAGAAGAAAATACGATCGCTTTTACCCCTGGGTAACTTTTTGGTCAAAAGCGAGTCTCGTTTAAGAGCACTAGTTTTTGATATAGTTGTTTTTAACACCTTAGATGAGTAGCCACGTTCTGAAAATCGATACGACATTTCTAGACTTTTTTCTTTAAAGTCTGTGTCTCCATCACAGATTCTGCGTAGGCGTTGGAATTGACCATAGGGAGTATTTTTAATCAATTTAGGGGGATGAAAACTCTTTGCTTGTAGCAAGGTATTTTTATGTGTTTCTTTTCTAAAAATAGAGGTATGTAAATCCCCGTTGCTATTTTTACTAATTTCGATATCCAGAAAATGAATTAAATCCCTGCTGTAATCTAAGGACAGTTGAACATTCTCGTTAGTATCATTGAGGTATAAATGGAAGTTTCTTAACTCATCTTCAGTACCTTTCCACCACATCAGGATGTCGTCAATATACCTTGCCCACCAGATAATTTTATCTTTAAAAGTGTTGTGGGAGTTAAAAACAAAATCCTCCTCCCATTTCCCCATAAACAGACCAGCGTAGGAAGGGCTAAAACATGCACCCATCGCACATCCTTTCACTTGTTTGTATATTTTATTCTGGAACAAAAAAAACATTATTATTTAATGTAAAATCAGTAAGGTTGACCAGAGAATCAGTAGGTGGATCATGTGGACCAGAACGCATATTCAAGTAATACCTTATAGAATGAAGACCTTGGTCGTGATCAGTGTTAGTATATAAGGCTTCAACATGCATCGTAACTAACAAGGAATCTGGCCCAATATTGCCATGTTCTTTGATTTTAATAAGAACATCTGTGGTATCTTGTAGATAGGCAGGGAGGGACGGAAGCAGTGGTTTAATAAAAAAATCAACATATTTAGAAATTGGCTCTGTGAGGGATTCATTCCCTGAAAACACCGGTCTACCTGGAGGATCTAACAAGTTTTTGTGTACCGTGGGCAATAGGTAAAAGGAAGCCATACGTGGGTTAGAGTTAAATAAAAACTTAAACTCCAGGTCCGAAATCAAATGATCATCTTTAGCCATCATAAGAATATCTCTCAATCCTTTGTTAAAGTTTCGATAGGGTTAGATATTAAGGGGACATCGAAAGTAGAATCCTGTAGCTGACAATTAGCCTCTTTAAGATATTGTTCTATACCCCAAATTACGATTGCTGCTCCCTTATCTGCTCTTTTAATTACTATGTCTTTAATCTCTGAGAGTTCTTTAATTATGCTTCGTTCGGACTGTGTCAAATTGTGCCCGAACGCGAGAGTTATTCTCAGAAAGCATTTTATTAATCTCATGATTGACTTTCTTCTCAAAGGTATTAAGAGCAGTGTTTTGTACAACCGGGCAGAAGGTAGATTTGGGTTTAAAAGGCGTATAAGATGTCAAAGGTCCTTTTGTTTACAGTGGTACATTGTGGCATCTGTTTATACCAAAGTTTTATATGCATATTTCTATAAAAACGAAACAAGTCCACCTTAAGATCGAAATCATTCGAAACATATGTAGGAGAAAAAGTCAATCCTTTAGACAGTACCTTGACATGCTCATCTGACAACTGTATCGGTGACAGATTAATCACTGATGTTGCCGGCTCCGTGTGTGATAACTGCGGGGCAGATCTCTTGCGTCCGCGTCTCGTCCTCTTCCCCTTCCTCGGCCGCCCCTGGACATTCTTTGATCCTTGTCCGTATATGTTGGAGCTGGACAGTCTTTTTGAAAATCCCCAGTAAAGTTAGAGCGTGATGGGCCCGCATCTTCGTCCTCACTGGTAAAGTTAAACGAGACGGTGCGGGGGTGTCTCTGTTTGGGTCCGTGCTGGTCCACAGATTTAGATTTCTGCCATGAGTACATGTTATCATCTTTATAATCCTTTTCATCACGTCGAAATTTTCAGAGTTTTTCTTGTTTTAAAGTCTGTGCAAACTTGTTGACGTGTTCAGTTAATTTTGTAACCAAGAGAGGTACCTCCGGATCATTGGACAAGTTTAACTCTAACGCTATTTTATTATTTACGTCATCAATCTTCTGTTGGATTACTAGTCTGTCTTTATTTGCTTCCTCTATCAATAATAGCATCAGATCAAAGGAGCACTTGTTGAGAATTGCTTCCCATTTGTTTTTAAATTCGTGATTATCCTGTGATCCATACGCAGGGATTTTTTTAATTCTCAAACCACGTGGGATTAATCCTCTTCTCCAGTAATCAGAAAGTGTAATTGAATTTAAATCCAATTTAATGTCCTTTTCTCTAAGGTGCTGTAGGTCCTGGTATAGACTTTTCAAATCAGAGTTTGTAAGTTCATTACCTTGTGTCATACCGTCCAGTATAGAAGATTTAGAGATTATTCGTCGTCCATCTTCATTGGAATATGAGAAACCTTTCGATTCCATAATTGGAGAGCCTCCCGAGTAAGAATAGCCCCCAGAAGTAAAAAAGATGCACAACACCACAGGTGGAGCTCCTCTTCAGTATAGACTGAAAAAGTCCATTAGAAATCCATGTAGAAAAACAGGAGGGCTTCAGCGCTTAAATTAGGAGTTAAATCCAGCAAGAACGGTGTAAGGTGCTTTTTGGAAAAATCAGAAAATCAACAAAAACATGAGTCCAAGGCACTCTTATAAAAAAGCCTTTAATAAAGAACTAGTTCTTAGTGGAACGCCAACATGTTTCGGCCACACGGCCTTCGTCAGGGCAATGAAGCAAGACAAGTAAAAAGTACTACAAATAACCACGGATAAATTGAACAATTGGCATCAGATGGTGCATGACACAATACAATTAGGCCTACTAATTGGGGCTCGACATAACCAATCCCGTGGTAGATGCCACTTCGTATCATGTAAAGAATAAAAACAAGATAAAGAAACAAGGCAAATTCGCTCAAATGAGCATACACGCAATGACCATGACCAACAGCATACATATCAAAGAAAAACAACAATATATACAAATTGGTCAGAAGAACATTAGTATCATGCTTCCCCAAAAATAGGGCGAAAAGTAGCTCATTAGGAAACAGACAAAAATGACCAATTAGGTAGCCTATATACGCAGAATATAGATACATAGATAAGTAATGGAATATTTCTAATTGCACATTCTGAAAGCCTGGGGAAAGGTTAGTAACAGTAGCCATTTTCAGGTCTCTACCTCTTTTTGGTGAAAAGATATTAGCTCAAGAAAACGCAAAAATGTTTGGTGGGTTTTGGAAAAGGGCGTGGCCCTCAAAATTAAATGGGCTGTATCTCAGAAACCCTTGGGAGTTTGGAGCTAAAAGTTTGGATTTTGCTCATTATATTCATCAAAGTATTTTTAGTAATTTTTTCAGGGAAATCTGAGTCTGTCACTGTGGGATTTTTCTGAAATTGTGTGAATTGACACGGAATGGCCCTGTTTTGAATCTGTCCAATGAGGTGCGCTTTGCTCGGATTTGAGTGAAAAAAGCGTCTCCAGGGGTAGCCTTGGTCACCACTCCTCTGGCTGGTTCCTGCTGTGTACAGTACTTTACAGTCAATGATTCCTATTGTTTGAAGTGAAAACGGTTGACGCCCTGGAGCGCTCGTTCACCTGTTTTTACATGCTGGCAGTGTACCAAAGTAATACACATTCACAAGTGTTGACTTAACTTTATGATTCCCTTGAGAATATTGGGCTGTCCTGTTAGAAAACCATCTCTGTGCCATTTAAAACAGTTTAATTACGTCACTTCGCAAATGGAATTATTTGTGCCTCATAGTTCAAACGCCAAAGGTAAATTTCTTATATGACGACGTGTTCTGCCGCTCAAGCCTGTGAGAGGATTTACGGGGCGTCTCGGCAGTTGAAATGAAATTATTTAATTAATGTTAGTCAAGTGAAAGGAGCTTCTAATGTTGCCAAGTATTTGAGTTCATCATTCATCTGCACCTGGGGGAAAATTTTGTTTCATTTGTGTCATTTTTGCCCCTACTGGCTAAAATCTAGGGCATTTTAATAGGAGCGAGGATCCTTTCAACCTCCCTGGAGGGGAGGACATAAAAATGGGTGCGTGAAAAAGCCCATGCTGGCTGTGACGCGGGCGATTT
Source organism: Gymnothorax javanicus (assembly GCA_029692085.1). Taxonomy (NCBI): domain Eukaryota; kingdom Metazoa; phylum Chordata; class Actinopteri; order Anguilliformes; family Muraenidae; genus Gymnothorax; species Gymnothorax javanicus. The sequence goes on along the minus strand of CM056194.1, from coordinate 83,492,223 downwards.
TGTTTTTTTTTTCTTCTTTTTTGTGCTATGACTGCACTGTGACTCCGGGCCTCATTGCCTGGAATGAGCACCTCGCCTTTGGCACTGTTGACCAAATAATGAAAAATGACATTTAAAACAAACGAGGGGCATTTCTGTGTCCGGCCTTTGTGTGAATTATGAGAGCAGGATTTTTCCCATTTGCCCTCGGTATATCTTACCCTATTCTGCATGGATGTGTCATTGGCCACGCCCTCTGCAGTAATCAGACTCTTTTTTTGGAGGATATGAGTGTGATGTCATCACTCACACACAGCCAGTCCATATTAGCGCAGTGAGAATGTCCTCTCTGTGTGGAGTTAGCATGTTCTCCCCGTGTTTGACTGCGTGTTGCTCTGGGTTCCTTTGTTCTCTTCCACATTAAACACGTGCATCATCACCGGAAAACTCTGGGCCCCTGACTGAGGCTCTGGCTTCAGTACTGGAGCTGACCTCTGGGTGCTACACTGTGGCTGCCCACTGCCCCTGAGTCACTGGGATGGGTTAAATACAGGGTATGTTTTACTGCAAGGGGTTCGAGAGAGTATAGATTTTTCCTCTAAAATCACAACTGCAAGAGTTTCAGTCGAGCATTTCATTTGTATGTGCTGTAGTTCTGGATTTTATTTTGGACATCGAAGAGATTGAGTGTGAAGTTAAAAAGCCATTGATTTCTATGTTTACGGTGCTGTTCTATTATGAAATAATTAATTCCCATCTTAATGGGCCACTGGATCTCTGTTTAAGAGCGTGTGTGATTGTCTTTCTTGCTTAATTAAAGCTTTGAGTAGAATAAATATGTCCGATGGTGCATTTCTACTGAGGCCCTCTTAATTGCTGTTTGTTTACTATTGAAATTCATGGACCAAGTCCCAGTTTTTAAATCTTGCCACTTGAGCACCACCTGACTTTTGTCTTCGCCCTTAAGAAGTGAAGAGAAAGCGTCGAGTTTAAATCATGAGTGCATCTTCAGACCGAAGCATCGGTGCTGTAAAGGTGAGTAACGATCGGGGAGAGAGCTCATATATCGCTTTCTGCTGCGCTGCTCCCTGTTCGAAATGCAGGCCAGGAAGAGTCAGCGTTTCTCAGGAGGTGCAGTGTCTGGAGTTGGGGAAATGGCTGTCACATACGGACGCACACACACACACACACACTTGTACACTCTGGTGGTTTTTTAGGCTCCCCTTTGGGTACTGGCGTGGGCCACCGAGAGAAGTACCGTCTGCTGCTGTTTAAAACATGAATGTCTTTCCTGAAGCAGGACTGTCAGATGGATCCCTTAGTCACTGCATACCTGCACTGGAGTTACGGGAGGGGCGATATCAGTTGCCCCGCCTCTTCAGAACTGGACTTTCATGCAAGAGGCCAATCAGGAGCATTGGGGCGGAGCTGCAGTTGAAGACTTGATGCCATGACTATGGCACCTTCACCCTCTGTCGTGATACTTTTGCCTCTGTTACGTAATAATGAGCTTATGAAATCCCGGACGTTTGGTCGTAAAGCCTTTAATTAAACTGAGCAGTCCTTTTTCATGAACCTCTGTTGAGCTGAGGCTCTGGCTGTTGCCTAGCTGTGGCTTGCGACGTTTGACATTATTGCAATATAAATTGAATGTGGTCTGTTTTTTCTTTTTAGTAATACTGCAGGAGCTAAGTCCTAAATCGTTGTTATTGCCTTTTTAAAATTGCCTTTCGCTGAGCCGTTTCAGTGTCTGTGTATTTAATTGCAGTACGCAGCAGGTGGTTAGTGAAGGAATTTATAGCCATAGGTTGATTTGTTTTTATTTTATTTTTTTTTTTTGTGTCATCTAATCGGAGCTGCCAATTGAAAGCACCATACTAAAGGGCAGAAGTCTTGCACAATATTGAGATCGGAGAGAAGGAAAGAATTTTTGATTTTTGGTTTTTTTTTTTTTCCTGATTTTGATGAATTTTCAGAGGTTCAGTTCATACATTCATCTGGCAGAATTCCCCCAGTGTAGCTAAAAGTAAAAAAAAAAAAACAAAACTGTTTTTAGGATTTCGCCAAATGGATTTTGGCGAGACTTTTGTTATCTCAAGGGTGGCCATCTTGTGATGACCTCTATGTTGTTGGCTCTGTAATTAATCCTTAGAGTGCTGAAATTAAAAAAAAAAAAAAAAAATCAATTTAATTATCTTGTGCTGTTGGAAACCTATCATGTGGCGCCTTGTTTAAAAGGGCTCCCCTTCAGGTTTCCAACAGCACAAGATAATTAAATTGATTTTTAAATTTTTTTATTTCAGCACTCTAAGGATTTTGAAATCTTACATCATTGAGTAACAATATTTGCATTTGGCGCTCTATGGGTTAAGTATGACTTCCTTGCTCTGTGGTTCTGAATTTTCAGAGCAGTTAGCCGCACTTTGGTGTGGATGAACAGTGGGGAACATTTGGGGTTGACCCGTTGTAGAACATGCCCCCATTTCATTTGAATAGGGTGCAAAATCAGGAGCAAAATTGATTCCCCAGATTTTTGAACCGGTTTTTTTCAGGAGGTCAGGATCACTGGGACTGCTCATAACCCTATTGGTATGGCCTATTGTGTGTAATTCGGTCAGTTTGAAATATTAACTCAAATCAATTAGTTAAACATGAAAAATATCTGGAATGTTTCCTGATTTCTCAGTTGAATTTTAAATTGATGTATTCATTGACCTGGCATTATTCTTGATCCTCTGGCCCTGAGTAGGAGTGGGCAGTTAGCTAGGTTCCTCCATAGTGGGTTTTTTGGAAATTTTAAGGCTTCCAACAAGAGTGCTGCACTTGAGCCCTATTTGTGCTTGACTTGCGAAACAATTCGTGAGATGCTCCCCTCTAGAATTTTCCGGGCCTCCCACTGTACCCTGCAGGGTGACAAGACGGCCACACGGAACTCCCAGATTCATTTTCGTGCTTCTGGTCCTTGTTTGGTTTTGATTGGTGCTGACGCACTTGAAGGGTTTACTGAAACAGATGTCAGGAAAAATATAAGGATCTAAATCAAAAAATCACTCGACTGTCAAGACTTTTGTGGTTTGAGCAGTTCAGCCACAATCCTGAAATATTTACATTTCTCACGTGTGTCCAGCATGCAGTGCTTCTGCATCAATAGACTGGATCATATTTGCCATATTCTTCTTGTTTTTCCCTTGCTTAGTTTTATGTGATTACCTGATTTAAAGTAGATTAAAAATGGTCTCCTGCTGTATGATCTGAATGACTGCACCGGGCACCACCATGTTTTCAGACATATGAGGGTCAATGACAAATGAACAAATAAGCCTTTTAAAAATTTTTTTTTTTTTTTTTATAAAGCTTTAAAAATGTACAGAATATATTTATTTGAAGTTGGAAGAATGTGTTTAAACAAGTCTTAATTGTTGCACAACATTTACAGGGTTTTAGGACAGTTTTAGACTGAATTTGCAATTTCATCAGCCAAAAAATGTCAGGTGGCACCACTAAAAGTTTCTTTGGGGGGGGGAACACACTTCCCTCTTATTTTTCTAAGTGATTTTTTTAGCAAGTATACCTGAGAGTGTCTACTCTGCCTAAAACATTACTATACTCAGAGGCAGTGAAAATGCAACACTCTAAATTTTGGTTTATTTTTGCTCAGGACCTGAGTAGTCCAATTTGAGTTCTTAAGTGACCATTGGGGTCACAATGTGTACCTCGTTACACATGAATGATCATCATGTAACTCAACAGTGTGAGTTGGACTCTCATCAATCCATATTGAACAACGGAACAGGGCCCTGGGTATGCTTGAGGCGGGAGTAAGTGCCCAGCAAGTGGCTCACCGTTTTGGGTGTAGTACGTCTAGCATCAGTACGTTTTGGGTGTAGTACGTCCAACTGGGACGAGCTCTTTCATCAAGAGTACCCAGACCTCAAACCAGGCAGCAACTCCAGAATGCACTATAGGCAGAGTGGCGACAACTTCCCCAAGACAACCTAAGACGCTTAGTCAGGTCCATGAGGAGACGTTGTACTGCCTGTGTGGATGTTCGTGGGGGTCACACCCGATACTGACTGTTCTTTTGAGTTCATTTTTAAATATGTGTTCCGTTCAGTCTTGTTGTGATTTTTCATTTTCAACTTGTGCTCGTTATGTTTAATGCATCTATTTATTATTGTCCATATCGGCCCATTAACACGTTTAATTCATCAAAGTCAACCCACCCAACATATTTGAATTGTTAAAATAAGAAAATAAATTTGAGCCACAAAATTATTTGAATCCAAACTGGTGTTGCGTTTTCATTGCCTCTGAGTATATTTTGTAATTGAGCTGGGTATTAAAAGTAACTTACGGATTCTTTATTGTAGGGGGCGGGTATTTTGGTTTTCCAAACAATTTAAGAACAATTAAACTATTAAACTTTTTGGTTTTCAATATTAAATTATGCCCCCATATTAATATATTAATTCATATTTTAAATTACATATTTAATACATTTCACATGGTGTTAACTTGCTCGGACGGTTGCGCCACCTGACATATTGAGGGTTTGAGATGGCAAAACATAAAATATATATAATTTTTATGATAAACTGGAAATATGCTCAAATTAAACGGGTTTTATAAAATAAAATGATGCTTAATATGAGTCATTTAAAATTATTTTAAACTAAAGTAGTGCGCTCGGACAACGTCACGTCATTGACCCATGAACATCAGCAGGTTGGCATCTCTGTACTGCAGAGACGTATTAGGGCAGCCCATAGCCTGCTGCCCATCACACTTTGACTGGTGCTCAGGAGGTTGTTGGTTCACGCCCCAGTGTAGCTTCAGTAAGATCAGAGCAGCTGTTGGGCCCTTAACCCCACTTTGCTCCTGGAGGGACTGGCCCCAGTTTACTGTTAATAGCTTTGGATGGAGGGGTCCCGTGAATAAATTTAACGACAATCTAGGACAGCAGGAGGGAACCCTGCTTCAGGACAGCCATAGTCCTGCATGTTTTGGATCTCTCTCTCTGCCCTAACACGCCTGATTCTAGTGACTGTAGCTTCTCAAGGGCTCGACAATGAGGCAGATTCTTGATGATGAGGCAGTAGTTTGAATCAGGTGAGTTAGATAACCGAGGCCTCTAACACACGCTGGGCTGTGGCTCTACTGGTGCTGGGATTCCTACCCCTGATCAAGGACAACAAACGCTGTGTCCGAAATCACTCACTACTCCCTGGCCTGTATAGTGCACTATAGTGGGTTCACCATTTTGTAGTGTTGTCCGAATTGTTAGTAAGAGTTATTATCCCCTATATAGTGAACTCATTACATCCCACAATCCACCGCGAAATGCAGTGACCCGACAGTTAGTGATGGTCACTAACCCAGCTATACGTCCCATCATGCACTGCACACAAACCAAAGAGGAGCAGGATGACGCCATTAACGGCGCCGACTAAACGAGCCAGGTAGTGTCCAAAAGCGTTTCTTCCTACACCTACATATGAGTCCCCTTATAGTGAGTAGGGAATAGTGAGTGATTTCACAGCCATAGAGAGTAATTCTTGAGAATGTTTGGGCTGTAAGTTCCTGGTGACTTCAGTCACAAGTCAGATTGGCCCCTCCCTTATTTCTCCTCCCATCATGTGATCATTGTGTCAGACTCTCCCAGTGCTCTGTCTCACGACTCCCCGCTCATGTGATGTGTTCCAGCTCAGGGTTTCGCAGCTCTGCTGCGGTCAGGATCAGCTGCTCCTCTTGTCCTCTGATGTACAGGACGCTCTGGTGGTAAATGGCAGAGATTTGACCAAAGGTGACACCGTTACAGCTGAACGCAGAGCTAATGGAGCGAGCCGTACGCACTACTGAGCTTCGCTGTTTAAATAGCTCTTGCATTCTGCTTTATGTACATACTACCTAGTAGGCATAGTAGGCACTTGTTTGTTGGAGACTTGGCCTGTAAATGCAGTTTCTTCCCACCTTACCTGTCCATTGTACTCACAGTTCATGTACGGCTCTGTCCTCACATTCTTTTATTTAGCACAAGGTCACCTCTAGTGCCCGCAAGCCATAGTCTGAATCTCAAAATTGCTGTATTACTCACTTGTGCACGTTTTTAATGCTGATTGGTTCGGAGGATTGATTGATTGCTTCTGGCCCAGCCCACCTTCTCTATTCACATGTGCACTGCTCTCCTCACGTGTACTGCTCTGTATGGGCTCATTTTACGGGGGGAATGAGACGTTATCTAATTTCCACAATTACTATATAGACAAGGCAGTCCTTGTGGTATTAATTTTCCAGAAACTTGATGTATAAATGATTGATCTGTGAATCTTCCCTGGTGCATCTGCTACACCTGTGACTGACCGTAACTCACTTTGAAATTATCTTTAAGGAAGCAAGAAAATGCCCCATTGGCTGATAAACATCTCTTCGATCCCCCGTCTTCACTGCCTTGTCTTATTTTTTTTTTTTCTCCCCATCTCTGTGAGGGGTGGAGCTGACAGCTAGAATAGTCGGTCGGAGCAGGAAGGAAGGCTGTGATGAATGAGCCCGACCAGCAGTTATCCGCCTCTCCTGTCCCTCCCCATACACACACTGCCTCTCTGGCCAGCCAGAGCCCACCGGCTCCCTCTGCTGATGGCAGGGTGAACTGCTGCAACTGAGCTGTGACACTGCAGCATGTAGAGCAGATATAGTCCCTGTTCTAATTCTCCTCCCCCGAGACTCTCGGACGCGAGGGAGTCGAATCCCCTTCCTGGAGGACCGTAGCATCTGCTGCTTATTCTGTGCTGCTGCAAACGTGATTAATGTCAGTCACTGATTGGCTAAAGACTCAGGGCACCTTGTTTGCAAGGCCTTAATTTGCTGCTGACTGGAAGGCAGCCATGAAGATCTGCCAGCTCTGCGGCCTTCAAGGCTGGAGTTTGACACTGAATCTCGACTAAACCTCACCTCAGACTGGATCAGTACCAATGATCAATGTTCTAGGGGACTCATTTTGAGCCATAATCTTTCACCAGAGCTGCTCACTTTAAGCTCTAACAAACATATCCTCCCTGGCGGTCTGTAAAGTGATCTCTCTCGTGGATTAGTCGACTGTACCTTTCGCAGTTTTTGGCGTCTCTTATTACGTTAGAATCCACCGGATATCGTGTGGACTATTCACATGTTCATAGGCATGACAAGCCTTTTTTAAAGACTTTGAATAAACACATCAACACATGATCCGTACAGTGTGGATATGGAGATACAGCTTTGGGAATGGGGATTAAGAGTCAAATGTGAATTTTTTTTTTTTAACGCGGGACTGTCTCATTGGTTGTGACTATGCAGAGACTGTTTATTAGAGGCACGTCACTTGCTGTTGTTAACTGTTACGCCCATAGGTAGGAATGCTGCAACAGCTTGCTAATATTCCATTCATAATGGATGCCTGTGCTGTATATTACAAATACCAGCACTACAAAGTATTGCAGCCTTATTCTCGCTGGAAAAAATTAACGGCTTTTCATTTAGGGCACAATGTAACATCTAATGAGAAGGATTATGAATGTATTATTTAAATGTTTCTTGATCTGTAAAAAGACATCATTTGCTCTGACTTATGGTGAGTCCTGGGGAATCGGATAACAAGCTGTTTTTAAAAAATTATTCTGCAAATTGTTTTGGGATTTTTCTGCAGTGAGCTAGTACGACTGAATGCCATTATTCTGTCACCCATTGTTTCAACTCCTGGTCCCGTATCTCTTGCGGAGGAGTCAATGCTTTGAGTGGGTGATGGGGTTTGTCTATTCAGTTCCATTCTTTTATTACCACTGAGCATTTCCCACAATGCCGTGTTTGTGGGTGTTTCAGAATGTGGGGCTTCCTTCTTCCTACTGCCCATTTTGTAAATCCTTCATTTAACCCTTTGTGCTTTGTGCAGTCAGTTGCGTTTAAAGGTCCTATATGGTCTGGCCTCTGTTACTGACTGCAAGTAAAACCCTGATAGACAGACATGACAAGGAGGGCCTTGGTCAAATCATCAACTAAAAACTTTCTAGCTTAACAATAATGGCATAAAATTTTGCTTTTGAAGTTCTCTTATAAGATGCAATCCGCTGTCAATTTCCAGTAAACGTGCAGTTTTCTGGTGAGAACTAATTCTCTTCATTCTCCTCCTCTTTTTCTCTTGCAGTCTTGGGACATTTTCTTCCGGAATGCAAACGCAGGAGCACCCCCGGGAACGGCCTACCAAAGCCCGCCCCCACTGGGCATCAGCCTATCAGGGCTGGCGCAGGCACAGTCTCTGGTTGGGGCTCAGCCCAATGTGGAGAAGCTGGTGGAGGACCATCTGGCAGTGCAGTCTCTCATCCGCGCCTACCAGGTTAGACCGGGTCTGAACCTGCATCCAGCACGCCCCCATCCGGGACCTTTCTCCTGAGACCTGGTTAACCCACCCAGGACCCCTTTCCTTAGACTAGGTGAACTCACCCATTACCTCTCTCCTTAGACTAGGTTAAACACCCAGGACCTGTCTCGTTAGACCTGGTTAACCAATCCAGGGCCTGTTTCCTTAGACTAAGTTAACTCACCCAGGACCGGTCTTCTTAGACCTGGTTAACCAACCCAGGACCCTTTTGCTTGGACTAGGTTAACCCACCAGGATCTGTCTCCATAGCCCAGGTTAAGCCAATGTGGACCTCTCTCCTGACACCAGGCTAACCTACCCAAGAGCTCTCTTCTTGGACAAGGTTAACCCTCCCAGGGTGTCGTAACTTAGACCAGATTAACTTACCCATTACTTCTTTCCTAAGAATAGGAGTAAACCCACGGAAGACACTTCACCTACGACCTGGTTAACCCAACAAGGACCCCTCTCCTTAGACTAGGTTAACCCACCTATGACCTCTCTTCTTAGACCAGGTGAACCCAACCAGAACATTTCTCCTTGGACTAGTTTAACCCACCGAGGACTCCTCTCTGATGACCTGGTTAACCCAGATTAACTCACCGCTGACTCCTCTCCTAAAACCTGACACACCCTGGACCTCTCTCCTTAGATAAGGTTAGCCCTCCTTAGTCCTTTCTCCTTAGATTAGGTAAACCTGCTTCAGACCTCTTTTTTTTTGGACTAGGTTATCCCACTCAGGCCCTCTGTCCATAGGCCAGGTTAACCTACACCCTACCTTACTCCCAAAACCAGATTTACCCACCCAGCACCCCTCTCCTTAGACCAGGTTAAGCCACCTATGACCCCTCTTCTTAAACCAGGTCAACCTGAATAGGACATTTCTCCTTAGACTAGGGTGACTCACTGAGGAACCCTCGCTGGTGACCTGGTTAACCTATGCTTGATCTCTCTTCTTTGACCAGATTAATGCACTGCTGACCTCTCTCTTAACACCTGATTAACCCACCCTGGATCTCTGTCCTTAGATCTGGTTAGCCCTCCCTGTTAGGGCTGGGACGATTCTGAATCGATTCTTTTTTAAGGCGTAGTACCACCGCCTGCTGCCATGGGGCGAACATCCGAGCTTTCCCTTTTCCTTTATCAAACCCGACGCAGGTTGAACCAAAGTGCCAAACATCAAAGGGCATTTGAAATGCTTCCTAAAAAAAAACTTGACTGACATCAGTATTTTTCGGCGACATGCGCACGGAGCCAAGTAAAGGACTACAGAATCGTCTCCTATTAACCAATTAGGCTACTCTAAGAAAAGTAACCTGTTCCAGTTTACTTGCTTGATTAGCAATCAAATGGTGGATGCGTTTACTCTCTAAGTTGAATGAGTAGAGCTGTTTATTAAGACAGCATATTTGATTGCTGCATTTTGAAATTTAAATGGCCATAGAACAGCACTGCATGAACACGATTGCCATTGCCACGGCATTTCGTGCGACTGTGATAATTTATATCTCACATTCACGTTTCATCTGCTTTACAGAATGTTTTCCACCTTCTGTATTTTTTAGACGCTTGAAATCCAGGGCGATCTAAAAACAAATCTCTATTTTTATTTTATCATTATAGATCTCCTAAAAATACTACAATGAGAGATGAAATGCAGAGTTGGGATATGGTGATGTTGATCGAGGATTTTTTTAAAAGTGTGATAAGACCACTTGCCGTCATGGGGTCGCGTGTAATTTCTTGAAACATACACACCTGAAGCGGCTTAAACGATTTAAAATGCTGTCGGGAAGACGCCTGAGTTTAGATTTCGCTAAGTGCAGGTGCTCCGCCCTTCCTTAAATCTGCTCCCGTGTACTTGTCCTAAATAACAATCAAGCAATTTCAGTAGCCTATAACAATTAAGATGTGATGGTGAAAAGCAGACAAACCTAACCGGGCTACGGTGTTCGAGTGAAAGAATGCCAATACTTTGAATAATTTAAAAAAAATCTTCCTCTGAATTGCATCTCTCATTGTAGCATTTTAGGACATTATTAAAGATTAATTTAAAACAGATTTGTTATAAGATCGCCCTGGATTTTAAGCGTCTAAAAAATGCACAAGGTGGAAAACATTCTGAAAAGCGGATGAAACGTGAATGTGAGATATAAATTATCACAGTCGCATGAAATGCGTGGCAATGGAAATCGTGTTCATGCTGTGCTGTTCTATGGCCATTTAAATTTCAAAATGCAGCAATCAAACATGCTGTCTTAATAAACAGCTCTATTCATTCAACTTAGAGAGCAAACGCATCCACCATTTGATTGCTAATCAAGCAAAGTAAACTGGAACAGGTTACTTTTCTTAAGAGTAGCCTAATTGGTTAATAGGAGACGATTCTGTAGTCCTGCATTTGGCTCCGAGCAGCATGTTGCCGAAAAATACTGATGTCAGTCAAGTTTTTTTCCGGAAGCATTCACATGCCCTCTGATGTTTGGCGCTTTCGTTCAACCTGCGTCGGGTTTGATAAAGGAAAAGGGAAAGCTTGGATGTTCGCCCCATGGCAGCAGGTAGTGGTACTACGCCTAAAAAAAAATCGATTCAGAATCGTCCCAGCCCTACTCCCTGCTCCTCTCTCCTTAAACTCAGTTAACCCATCTCAGACCTCTCTTTTTATAGAAGGTTATTCCACTCTGGTCCTCTGTCCATAGACCAGGCAGGTTAACCTACCCAGGACCTTTTTCTTTTGACCTGACCAACCTACCCAGGACCCTCTCTCTTTAGATCAAACCCAAACAGGATCCCTTTCTTTAAACTAGGGAAATCTGCCCAGTACTTCTCGTCTTTGAACAGATTATTCCAAAGTGGATCCCTTTCCTATGACCTGGTTAAACCACCCATAACCTTTCTTCTTACACCAGGTTAACCTCTCTCCTTGGACCTTGTTTATACACCCAGGACCTCTTTCCAGAGACAAGGTTAACCTAGGACCTCTACCCCTGGACCCAGTTAACCTACCCATGACCTCGCTTCTCAGACTAAGATAACCCACACAGGACACTCTTCTTAGACCAGGTTAACCCAACTAAAACTTCTCCCCTTAGACTAGGTTAACCCACCCATGACCCCACTCCTTAGACTAGGTTAACCCACCCTGGATAGTTCTCTTTCAGCCTGGTTAACCTACCTAGGACTTCTCTCTAACGACCTTAACTCACTCAGGACCTTTTTCTTTTGACCAGAATAACCTATTCAGGACCTCTCTCCTTACACTAGGTTAATCTACCGAGTACTTCTCTGCTGGAGCAGGTTAATCCACCATGGACCTCTCTCCTGAGACCAGATTAACCCACCCACAACCTCTTTCTTGAGACAAGGTTAATCCACCAATGACCTCTTTCATTTACCAAGCTAACCCACCCAGGACCTCTCTGTCGACCAGGGTAACCCACTCAGGACCCAACTCCTTAGATCAGGCTTTTTACCCACTCAGGACCTGTCTTCTGAGACCGGGTTAAACATCCCAAGACCTTATTCCTCAGACCAGATTAACCCACCCACTGCCTCTCTCCTCAGACTAGGTTAAAGCACTCAGGACCTTTCTGTGGACTGGGTTAAATCACCCAGGACCAGTCTCCCTAGATCAGGTTGGCCTACCCAGGACTTTTGTCCTTGGAACAGGTTAACCCACGTAGGACCTCTCTTCTTTAATGACGTTATTTACCCATTGAGGACCTTAGTCTAGGTTAAAACACCCCAAACCCCTCTCCTTAGATAATGTTAACCTGTCTTTTAAGACCAGGCTGACCCACCGAGGACCTCTCTCCTTGGAACAGATTAACCAGTGAGCTGTCTCGTTTGACCAGGTTAACTCACCCAGGACCTCTGTCCTTATACTAGATTAACACACCCAGGGCCTCTCGTTAGACTAGGTTATTTACCCACTCAGGACCTGTATCCTTAGACAAGGTTAACCCACCCAAGGACCTTTCACCTTATACCAGGTAAACTGACTCAGGACCTGACTCTTTAGACCAGATTAATCCACTGAAGACCTCTTTCATTAGTCCAGGGCTGTGTTTGGAATGCACATTTGTCCACTCGCTGATTCACTCATTTTCTGACTTTATGGTGTTTCTATAGAAAACATTCACTTTTTAGTGCTCTATATTGTGAGTGAGTGTACATATGCCGTACAGGTTAACCCTCCTTTACCTCTCTTCTATGACCCGGTTTACCCATCCAGGACCTCTTTCATTCGACCATTTTTCTGACCTATGACCCCTCTCCTAAGACCAGGTTAAGCCACCCAGAGGGTTCCCTCCTTGCTTCGCCCATCTGGACCTTTGTCTAGTCCTGAGCCAAGCTGACCGCATCCAATCAGTGTGTGGGTTTGAGGGAGATTTCTATATTTGGGAAAAACATTCAGTAGTTCAGGGGGAATATACTTTGTGTGTATAAACCTTTCAAAATGATTTGAGGCATCCACACTGAAAACTTGGTACAGAGTTATTTGATTAATGGCAGGAAATATAACCTCTATTTTCGGTATTGCCGAAAAAAAATGGTTTGGGGTAATGTATGCTTGCACTATTTCATAGCCCTTAAACTATGCTAAGATTTATAGAACGATAATGCAATTCCGTCTACTTATTAACAATATTATTTGAGTTCAGTTTAATTGGAGTATTTTGTTTGATCTGTTTTGCATAGTTTATGTTAAGCTTCGCAAGGCCACACTCTCATATTTTGACACAGTCACACACTTTGTTCATAACATCCCTTTACGCCCAGCGTCATATAATATTATTAACTATTTTGAGGAGAGTGTTTATTTATATGCTGTTTTTAGGATGCAGTCGCTCTTGCCCTGTTCTCAGGTGACGGGGCATCGTCGCGCCAAAACTCAACCCACTTGGCATCAGTTTTGTCCGTTCTGCTGATGCCCTAGCGGTGTTTGGGTTTCGAGGCACCAATGAGATGCTTCCTTGTTGCTGCAGTGCATGAACCAGTAACGAGCCTGAGGGTGTTAATATTACTTTCTCTCCTCCCTCCCCCTCCTCCTCTGTTCCATCTCTCTCTCTCTCTCTCTCTCTCTCTCACTCAATTTTGAACTCTCGCATGCTGCCTTATCTGTTCCTTCTGTTATTTTGTCTTTTTCCCCATGACATGTTTGTGCTTTTTCTGTAATCCCCTCTCTCCTCCTACTCTCCTAATTCCTCCTTTCTCCTCTCCCCTCCCTCCTTCTCCTCTTCATTTTCCTTCCTACTTCCTCTTCCCCCCCATCCCTCCGTTCTCTCCGTTACTGTATGCTGTGTTCCCGTGTGGGCTCTCCTGCCTGTAGATCCGTGGGCACCACGTGGCTCAACTCGACCCGCTGGGGATCATGGACGCGGACCTGGACGCTTGCGTTCCCGCTGACATCATCACGTCCTCGGACAAACTCGGTGAGCGCCCGTCCCTTCCTCCCAACCCGGGCGAGATGGAGGAAAGAGAATCGGGAAGAGCAGGGTTCATCCTTTGCTCCATTCATCCCTATCCATCTTTTATCTCTTTTTTTCTTAACCCGAGCACTGAGGAACTCTCACTCTTCTCTCTATCTCTCCCCGTCTGTCTCTCTGCATCTCGCTGCACTCGTCTCGCTCGCCGCTGCTCTCCCAGCACCTCTGCGCCATGGAACTTTTGCAATGGGTAAAAAGAGTAGATCCCAGTAGCCATGAAACCAAACTGTCAGTCAGTTTAAATTGTTGGCCATCTTGTTGATGGTCTTTTTAATATGAATATCCTTTTGTCAAGAGATGTTTCTCGACCACTGCTATTACTAAATAATAATAATATTAATAATAATGATAATAGTTCGCATCATTTCCCATAAAGATTTCCTCCAGCTCTGGGTATGAACCCCAACACGAATAGACCGAGGACGTGCTGTTCCCCCTGGTCGGTGGTCCTTGCAGGCAGTCGCTGCTCATCACTAGTGCTCATTATGTTGCTAGGCCATGCTGTTAGTGACTCCCCATGTAATACCTTTACTGTGCCTATACATTTCATGTAGATTTGCCCATTGGAAAATATTCTGTGTGTTTCCCCCGAGCTGTGCCACCTGCCATGGTTTTCTGTTCTTTATGTCCTGTCTGGCAATCTGGGAATCCAGCCTTTGGCTTTGCGTGGGGAGGCTGGCGAGGCGAGATCGCCCCCTTACCGTGTGGCGTAGCGGAAGCTTTGCCTTGATTTTACTGCTGATTAATGCCATGCTGATCTGGGCCTGTTGTTGTCTAACCAAAATGTGTACATGTGTATGCAGATACGCGCTCGCACGCTCAAACTCTACACTCACTCACACGCGCACTCACGCGCACACATAAAGACGCTCACTCCCTCACAAACATACACTTGTGGACGCACACAGACAAAAACAAATGCACAAATACGCGTGCTCTGTCGCACAGTTGTATGTAAGTGGTTCTGATGCAGAGGAGGTGTAAACTCGTTACAACATCATTATAAACCCTTCTGTCTGCTTATGTGTTCTTCACTGCCCCCAACTGTCATCATACCCACTATTCATTTTTCATTTTCATTTCTGTAGTATAAGTTCATTCAAAATATGACCTACTGAGGCTTAGAATAAGTGATAAAGACCACAGCAGCAGATTATATTTCCGTTTACATTGATGACATTATGTCACACGGGTTAAAAAAATCTCGCCCTTTATATCACAGTGCAAACTCTGCAGTTCCTTAAGAGCCGCTATGTATGGGAGTGCTGTGCGAAACTGAAAATGCTGGTAAACTGTTGCCTAGTGCTGCACGCCATTCCGTTGGGTCCCGCGGGGATGCAGACCTCTAGTATGGTATCTGGCGCGACATGAGCAAGTGATTAATTGCTATCCTCTGCAGTTTATAATCAAGTTAAGGTGCAAATGCCTGTATTCTTGACCTGTGAAAAATTTACCCATGAGAATAGATTTTTTTTTTTAGCTTTGCAGAATTTTGCCATTTCTGTTTGCAGCTGGTATTCGGTTCAATGCAGTGCATTTTTGCAGTATTTTCAGACTTTTGTATGGCTAGCTTTGCTGAGCTATCTGCATACTGGTCTCAGTCTCAGAGTAGGCTGTTTTTGCTCCGTACTTCCTGTTTGCTGCAGTGCAGAAGGTAGCTTCCAAAAAAAGAAAAAAAAAACTTGCCGCAGGGTAACGGTCCTCATGGAATTCGGCGCGCTGAAAATTCTGTTAGTGGTTGTCAGTTGGAACACGCTGGACAGTGCCAAGCCAGTCAGGCTTCGTGCCCTGCAATGCAGAGCTTTATGTTGAAGGTTTATTATCTGTTCTACACCTTCTAAGTTTCTGAAGGAGATTGAATTTACTGCAGTTCATGAAGGAAAAAAATTCTAATGATCACAGCATGGGGATAAGTCTGTGGTGAGGCTTGAACTGGCCATGCGGTTTGTGCAGACTTGCTACTCTATGAGAGGCCGTTTGAGAGAGAATTCATACTTGCTTTCACATGTACTATCATACTGTCACACAAACACCATCATTCTCTCATACACACACCATCATTCTCTCACGCACACGCTATTATACTCTCACACACACCATCATTCTCACAGACACACACACACACCATCATTGTCACACACACCATCATTCTCTCATGCACACACCATCAATCTCTCATGCACACACTATCATTGTCTCACACACACACTATCATTCTCTCACACACACACCATCATTCTCTCACGCGCACACTATCATTCTCTCACGCACACGCTATCATTCTCTCACACGCACACCATCATTCTCTCACGCACACACCATTATACTCTCACGCACGCGCCATCATTCTCTCTCACACACACCATCATTCTCTCACACACATACCATCATTCTCTCACACACACACCATTATACTCTCACGCACGCACCATCATTCTCTCTCAAACACACCATCATTCTCTCACGCACATACCATCATTCTCTCACACACACACCATTATACTCTCACGCACGCACCATCATTCTCTCTCACACACACCATCATAAACTCAAGCGCATACCATCATTCTCTCACACACACACCATTATACTCTCACACAAAATTAAACTTGTTCAAGTGACAAAATGACAGTGAATGTAAAACAGAATGATAGTGTATGTGAATGAGAATAGGTGATTGTGTGAGAGAGTTTGATGGAAACGGAAGTTAGTTTGATGGAAACGGAAGTTGGTTTGATGGAAACGGATGTAGCATTAAATTCTCAGTTCCTGATTGGTTATAATTGAAATCTTTGAAAATTTAGTCAGAAGCGGGATTTCACGGACATAACCCACCCTTCCGTTCGGCAAGGAAGCATGGTGAAAAAACTGCATGCTCGTCGCGGGAGCAGCACGTCTTTCCAAATCCATTTGAAACGTGACGTGTTGCTCGTTATCATCCCAATTCCGTCCGGAAAGTGGAGTACTATAGCACCAAAGTGAAGTATATCACACTATAAAATTGAAGTATAGCTCGTTATTCTTTCCAATTGCATTAAAAAAAGCAGAGTATAGCACCAGAAGAAAGTATACCTGATTGCACCAATAGCGAAGTCGTAAACTATCATCATCCAAAATTATTCAAAAAGTGAAATATTGCGCCAGAAGAGAAGCACAGAACATCATTCATTGCAATTCCATTTCAAAAGTGAAGTATAGTTTTAATATTGCTACTAAATGGACTGGGGGAAAAACGGGTCTCATGTTTCAATTACTTGCGAAGGCAATATCCATTTCAGAGTTTAAATAATTGATGTAATTAATGCGCGACAAAACATCTGCATGACACTCAGGCTCATAGCCTACTAGCTATATAAGGAACATAAATTGCCGAAGCTGGTTTTACTCCACGACTTAAGCTTTTTATGGATCTAAAGCCCGTTATGTTAAATGATAAAATTTAAATGGTTTGAGCGAATGTATTAGGCTACACTTATTTTATAATATAGTTAAAGGAAAATTGAAACGAGGTTCCGTAAATTTATAAGTGCTGGAATCTCACAGCACTTCTATCAATGGTTTGGTTTAGCAATAGAAAATACGCGAAACGGGGCTTTAGGCTCTGCAAGCGTATAGCTTACGAGTAGTTACAGACTATGGTAAAGCTATAGCATTATATATCGGCTGCTATCACCCAGCGGAAACAAGGAACAGATGGTTCCAGCTGACTGATGCAATAGCAGCGCTCCAGGTCTTAATTGGCCGGTGCATGTGCTGGACCGTAATAGAAACCGAGAACCTGACGGGACAGTGGTGGGACACGATTTAAAAAAAATAATAATTAATTAGAGGCTTTGTAATTAATTAACTGATATCGATTAATCTGGAGCCATCTGTTCCTTGTTTCCGCCGGGTGATAGCAGCCGGTATATACTAATGCTATAGCTTTACCATAGTCTGTAACTATTCGTAAGCTATACGCTTGCAGAGCCTAAAGCCCTTTTTCGCGTATTTTCTGTAGCTAAACCAAACCATTGATAGAAGTGCTGTGAGATTCCAGCACTTATAAATTTACGGAACCTCGTTTCAATTTTCCTTTTACTATATTATAAAATAAGTGTAGCCTAATACATTCGCTCAAACCATTTAAATTTTATCATTTACTCGGCTACATAACGGGGCTTTAGATCCATAAAAAGCGAAGTCGTGAGTGAACCAGCTGGCAATTTATGTTCTTATAGCTAGTAGGCTATGAGCCCGCGTGTCATGCAGATGTTTTGTCGCGCGCAATTACATAAATTATTTAAACTCTGAAAAGGATATTGCCTTCGCAAGTAATTGAAACATGAGACCCGTTTTTCCCCCAGTCCATTTAGTAGCAATATTAAAACTATACTTCACTTTTGTAATGGAATTGCAATGAATGATGTTCTGTGCTTCTCTTCTGGCGCAATATTTCACTTTTTGAATAATTAGGATGATAGACGAGCGACACTTCGCTTTTGGTGCAATCAGGTATACTTCTCTTCTGGTGCTATACTCTGCTTTTCGAATGCAATTGGAAAGAATAACGAGCTATACTTCAATTTTATAGTGTGATGTACTTCACTTTGGTGCTATAGTACTCCACTTTCCGGACGGAATTGGGATGAATAACGAGCAACACGCCACGCTTCAAATGGATTTGAAAGACGCAGCTGCTCCCATTTGAGCATGCAGTTTTTTCATCATGCTTCCTTGTCGACGGAAGGGTGGGATATGTCCGTGAAATCCCGCTTCTGACTAAATTTTCAAAGATTTCAATTATAACCAATCAGGAACTGAGAATTTAATGCTACATCCGCTTCCATCAAACTAACTTCCGTTTCAATCAAACTCTCTCACATTAATTACCTATTCTCATTCACATACACTATCATTCTGTTTTACATTCACTGTCATTTTGTCACTTGAACAAGTTTAAGTTTGTGTGAGAGTATAATGGTGTGTGAGAGAGAATGATGGTGTGTGTGTGAGAGAATGATGGTGTGCGTGAGAGAATGATAGTGTGTGTGTGATAGTGTGTGCGTGAGAGTATAATGGTGTGTGCGTGAGAGAATGATGGTATGTGCGTGAGAGAATGATGGTGTGTGCGTGAGAGAATGATGGTGTGTGCGTGTGAGAGAATGATAGTGTGCGTGAGAGAATGATAGTGTGTGTGTGAGAGTATAATGGTGTGTGCGTGAGAGAATGATGGTATGTGCGTGAGAATGATGGTGTGTGCGTGAGAGAATGATAGTGTGCGCGTGAGTGTATAATGGTGTGTGTGTGAGAGAATGATGGTGCGTGCGTGAGAGAATGATAGCGTGTGCGTGAGAGAATGATGGTGTGTGCGTGAGAGAATGATGGTGTGTGTGTGAGAGAATGATAGCGTGTGCGTGAGAGATTGATGGTGTGTGCGTGAGAGAATGATGGTGTGTGTGACAATGATGGTGTGTGTGTATGAGAATGATGGTGTGTGTGTGAGAGTATAATGGCGTGTGCGTGAGAGAATGATGGTGTGTGTATGAGAGAGTGATGGTGTTTGCGTGACAGTATGATAGTACATGTGACAGCAAGAATGAATTCTCTCTCAAACGGCCTCTCATACTACTCAGTCGTGCTTGTTGTAATCAGTTCGCTGTAATCGTTTGAACAGTAGTGTCCATTGATGATTATACACCAGCACTTTCATCTATTGGGGTCCTAATATATTACTTCTCTATAATTTTTTTGGTGAAAATGTATTGAAATATACTTTTGTAGGCAATGAGAACAAAAAAAATAATTCCCACAAGTATATTGAGGTAAAAATATGGGTGATAAACAAAAACACTGAAAACATCATCCATTTTTTAGAACAATGAAGTGTCACAAATTTAATTTTTTTGACTCTTTCATAGCCTGAATGCATGTTTGAAGGCTAATTCCATGATTATTGATGCTAAAAAATTTGTTCAAACTGGTTTGAGGCAACATTATTTTGCAAAATTTCCTCTGATGGTCAGTTGTTCCAGTATATAAGGGGACATGAACTGTGAGCAGTGTCACAGTGTTAAACATGATGGCAGGACGGAAGGAGCTCTCTGAGATTGTTCTTAGCTGCGTTGTGGCCTTATATGATGCTGAAGACGTTAAATGCTGCCGTGGCATCAAGTGGTTCAGAGAGACCAGTTTGCTGAAAACTTGTGGCAATAGAGGTCCAAAACAGAAGTTAAATGTTTCTTATGTTTGTCATCAGTGTTAGCCTGGAATCCATCCATATCAAGCTTTGGTCGCTCCCAACGGTCACTTGCTTGTATGTCTGGCCTCAGTCGGTAGACCAGCGTTTGACTTTCAAATATTCGCACAAAATCCATGCGAGATCTGTGGCTCACAGTCGCAAGGGTGCCCCGCCCTTTTAGACAGACTTAAAAATAAATAAAATACCACAGTTCTGCATTCAACGGAAGTCCCGCCTCCCGGCTCGTGTTTATACGAGTATTCATCTGAGTGGCAGCAGAGTCTCTGGGCAATGAACGAGCCGGGAGGCGGGACTTCGTTGAATGCGCGAAACTTCTTTAAGCATAACTGTGGTATTTTATTATTTTTAGCGAAAAATAACCGCGTTTCTAGAGTTTTGAGGATATGAGTGGACAAAGCAGACTTAGATTATACTGGACGATGCGTTGGACGATGGTTTGAAAGTTTGTCAACGGACGTTTTATGGAGTTTTCCCATTGCTACTGGGTGACCCCATTTGCTTCCACCAAAAAAGGAATTAGGATAATTTTTCAAAACTCTCCAGTGGCCATAAAGTTGCGCCAGGTGAAGAACAACTTTGTCCGTTCAAGACATCTAATGGTGAGTAATTGATATACAAATTATAGTTTTTGGGTGGAGTATCACTTTAATCTAGCTGATGCAATCATGCCCTTCGAGCTATAGCTAATGCCAATTACAGTGAAATATGTTATGTAATTTGAGTATTATTTAATTTCGCCTTTATTATGCCGGGGATTCCCACTGAAATAAACAAAATGCAGATATGGCCAAACATTATCCTGTTCAAAACCTAACAACCACTCCAAGAGTAAATGCAAACAAACCACAATCTAATTTTTCAGCTCATGTCAAATAACATTCACGAATGCCGTTGCTGGCCAGCTAACTCATATTCGATTGGGCGACCTTTTGGCGAGAACCACCAATCAGCCAAGAGCAGAAAACATGAATATTCATATATTCACTTCATTAGTAACGTAAGGGCTCAACGTTGGCTATACAACCGAGGCCAGACTGATCAGTCAGTGACCGTTGGGAGCGACCAGCACTTTATCAGTATGGATTCCAGGCTACATCAGTGTTTGACAAGTAAAAAAAAAAAAAAAAGAAATTGGTGGTTAGAGAGTACAGCAACTCCCTTAAGATATTAATAGCACCAGAAGTGAAGAGCTAAAAGTATCAAGATCTACTATTTCTAGACGCCTGTGTGAAAATGGCCTGATTGGTCGTGTTGCTGCCAAGAGCTGGCGACATCAAAAAAAAAAAAAAAAAAAAAAAGGCTGTAATGAATGGCTAGCCCACCAGTGTAGCCCACTAGATAGCTAGCTGGTGAAATTACATTTTTAATTAAAATTCCCTTTTTTCCCCTCAATTTGGTTCTTTGCAATGGTCATATAAAAATGTCTTGAATGAAACATTTTGTCAAAATGGTACTTTGTAGCAAAAAAATTTCAAGAAAATTGTTTCCCTCCTCTTCCCGGAAAATGATTATGCCTTTCATGTGGTGTCATCTGGTGTCTGCGGTGGAGCCTTCATTAAATAAATCTTCAGTTCCAGTCCAATCAACATCCTTTTACGCTTCTTAAAATTCGCTGCCGCTTCGATTATGCGTCCTCCTTAATGTCCATCAAATCAACTTTCCTCGCTTCAAAATTTCTGCAGTGAGGGTCTACTGTCACTCGGATATGTGTCAGATCGGGGGAGTTTATTCTCTTCTTACGTAATTTCCACTGCTGCAATAGCTATAAGAAGAATGGCTGAAGAGGTTTAAGTATTCCATGCCATGATTGACACCACTGTAGCCACTGATGATAGTTCTGATGTACTAGGAGTTGCTCCGTCCAATAGATGCACTTACAAGGTCTTGGGCAGGGGTCTCCTACCCTGTTTCTGGAGAGCTACCATCCCGAAGGTTGTCACTCCAACCAAAGAAAAGCACGCCTCATTTCCCAGTTTGAGATCTTGATGAGCTGCTAATTGGCTAAATCAAGCGTGCTGAATTAAGAGTTTGAGTAAAAACCTACAAGATGGTCGCTCTCCAGGAACAGGGCTAGAGACCCCTAGTAGCTAGTGCTAGCTATTACCGGCAACTTTGAATGAAAATATGTGCATTATTTTGTGTGGTCTTTATGAAAGAATTTTTTTCCCAGTAAAATCTTCGATTGTTCCAAGTTGCTGCACATTGGTTGAAATTAACTTTATCAGAATAAATTCAATAACATTCATCAAAAAATGCACTACAAATGATGTTGCTCTGTTCAGGAAATGGGGAGGAAAGTGGCCAAGTGTTTTGCTGGCTTGT
Source organism: Gymnothorax javanicus (assembly GCA_029692085.1). NCBI lineage: Eukaryota > Metazoa > Chordata > Actinopteri > Anguilliformes > Muraenidae > Gymnothorax > Gymnothorax javanicus. The sequence goes on along the minus strand of CM056194.1, from coordinate 83,469,806 downwards.
TCTGCCTGACCTGGCCTCGCATGCTTTTAGGTTGACCTGCCTGCAAGGGAAAATGCTGTAAATGTGTTCATTTGAATGTACACTGCAGAGCTTGTGCACTCTGAAACACAGCCATTGGCCAAATTCTCTGTGATTGCAACCTTTAGCAGCATTTTCCTTGCTAAGCTGTCGGTTTTTGTGTGAATGCAGTTTATTGAGATTAAAGCTTTAAGCTTCTCTGATTTCTTTCTTTTTTTTTTATTGGGTACTTTGTGGTTTTGACTTTAGAGCATTGAAGCTAAATCACTGCAGCGTCTGCCAGTTTTCACTGCGCTTTTGGTCTAATTAAATGAAACTCTGATTGGGTAAAGACTTCACTCGCCTCATTCACTAAGCCCTGATTGGCTGCTGGCAGAAGGGAAACCACAAATCCCTGTGGACCCAGTTTCTCTGCAGGACGGTATGACTCACCTGGTCTCGAGTCTGCTCTGGGATTGGTCAGTTTGAATCTTATCTCAGTGCTTGACTTCATGTTGCACGGTTCCTCTACAGGGTCATGAGCTCCAGGCAGTCAATGCTCCTTTAAATTTAAATGGTAATGTGATGTTGCTGTGTGGCTGTGCGCATAGATCTGCTTCTCGATGTCATGTTCTGAGGCTACCATACCTGCGCTCGAGCAGAGCTTAATTTTGTGCATCATGCATGTCAAATTTTTTTTATGAGGTTAAGATGTTATACTTTTGGACAGTTTCCAGGACTTGTTTTCCTCCAAAGTAATTGGTCCAATTTGTCGGTGGGCTCTCTGAACTCCTATGAGTAAGTTCATTCAGTGCAGTTGGTAGCTGGACAAACAGGGATGCAGTTTGTGCATAGTGCACACAATATGGACAAATATGCTGAAAAATTAGAGGGAGATTTCATATGAAAATCGGAATTTCCATGTATTTCCCCGATTTCATGGAGAGAACCTTCATCAAAATTGATAGATAACAAAAGGAAGAATAATCATTTCCTTTTCTGAGGACAGATTTGAGGAAAAAACTCCCGCACACCGTCTTCTCATTTGCTGCTGCCTATCTTGACTAGGACACTCTCGAAAAAGATTTTAAATTTCAAGAGTTTTTATTCCTGGTTAAATAAAGGTTAATTATTTGGTCAACGTTTCGGGGACCTGACCTTCCTCGAGACATGGTGTGCGGGAGTTTTTTTCCTCACTAGAGTCCACAGTTGGCCTTTCTCCTACGCACCGGTCTGCCCACCAGTGTGCGAAAGTTCTGTTCTTGCTACGAAGGCGGAGATTTAAATTCTCAGATGACCCGTTGGTTCCTGTTTAAACGTCAATTTGCGTGGATGAGGAAGTCACATCGGATTCTTACTTCTTTTGCTGCAGGCGTATTGGAAAGACGACTACCAGCCGTATGAAAATGGGTCGGGTTACTTCTTTTTTGGGTTCTTTAGACTGTCAGACAGAAAACAAGCAAACTCATTTTTCATTTTTCTTTTTACCTTTAAAGCTGACCGTCTCTCACGTGGAATTCATTGTTTTTGAACCCAGTGTACAGGAGCACAGAGCCAAAATGGTGTCTCATTCCAAATATTTACAGACTACATCGTTAAAAAAAAAACTGTTGTCCTGTCCCAGCTGTGGCTCAGATTGGGGTTGAAACCTGAGAATATTCTAGATTCACTGTTATTTAATCAAACTTTTGCATCAAATCCGTCTGTTTTCGGCACAGCAGCCGGTGGACAGGGGGGAAAGCTGCACATGGATTTCGTACGCCGTGTTCGTGTTTTCGAAAACTGGTAACCTAACTTGTCTGGAATGCACCGTCCTCTCTACGACTTCCTCCGCTGCAAAAGAACAGCTTGTTCTGTCCTGAGGACTTCCACAATGTCGGTTGGAGGGGGTGGTTGTATTGAGGACTATGGGAGCCCCCCCCAAGGTTGTGTGGATTGCACTTAACAACCCCCCCCCCCCTTCCCCTGGTCTGGTCACTGAAAGTCTGTCCAAGCACAGTTCTGAGATTTTAACAGCCACTGTTTTCCTCTGAAGTTCAGCTCCTGTCACACAAGGGGGATACAGAGTCCTTCGAAAGTCCTTCATCGCTGTGCAGATCCAGCTTCCTGCTGCTGGGTGTAAAAGGTCCCCTTTTACCTCGTGGTGTTGTTTTTTTATTATCCTTGCTGGTTTAGAATCACCTTTGGACTCTGGGGTCCAGTGCTTTTTTTTCCCTCGTCACCTAACCCATTTGTTTACCCGACCATTCCTCATGTCAGGGGGGTTCAGATCCTTCAGGTGGCCAGAGATGGTTTGGTTTTTTGCCTGGAGGGGGACAAGTGGAGCTTGGGCGTGGCGTGTTGGGTTGGGGCGCTGTTGGTGGAGCTTAGTGGGGTGCTGACTGAGCCCTGATTGTTGCCCGATGCTGCATCTACGGCCGCTGTAGCTTCTGCACTGTGGATCAGGATGAGGTTTGGTTTGCAGCCTGCAGGGGGCGCTGCTTTTTGGATTAGCTTTAGGCTGCAGGTGGAGACTGGCTCTGTGTGTGAGCATGTGTGTGCGCGCGTGTGTGTGTGTTTGCGTGCGACTGCGGAGGAGGAAAAGGGGTGGGTGGGATTGGTAAGCCCCCTCCCTCGCCGCGAGTGTTTGTGGGGTCGGGGGTCACTAACCGTTTCATCTCGGGTTTCTCCTTTCTCACTGCCTTCTCCTCAGACCTGGCGGTTTTCAAGAAACGCCTCAGTGTTCTTACAGTCGGAGGTACGGACTCTCATCTCTTCTGGCCTCTCCCTCTCCCTCATCCTCCCTCTTTCCCTCCATCCTCTCTTAGCTCTTAGTCCACTTACTCCCCCCCCGTCTGTTCTATCCTTTTTCTCGGCTTCTCCCTGCTTTGTGCTGTGGCTTTCTCCCATGGAACGGACAGTGATGAATAAATAAAGGTGTGAAATGAAGGGAATTCTCTGGCTGATTTGACCCCAGCGAGGTAACACCCTGCCTTTTAACCCTCTGTAACATACGCACCGCAGTCACACACCATGTAACCACTCACTCACACTCACCGTGACCCTTAAACGTCTCACAAAGGCCAGTTGACACCAAAGATTTGCGTCGAGATGAAACCGTTTTAGAGCGTTGCAGGGAAAAATTGAACGTGTATAAATTGGTCATCTCAGCTGGAGTCAAGCCGGCTCGTGGCGTTGCCCGTGACTCAGCTTGGCAGGTCGCCAGCAGCTGGTTTTAGAACGTAAGGCGCATCACCTGTTTTAACCACCAGTCAGGTCATTGCAAAGTCTGCCATTTTAGTCACCAACAAATCTGTCAGCTGAACAAAATGGACAGAGGAAGAAATGGTATCAGCTAATCTGTTTGTTTAAGAAACACTTGTGTCTCTACGCTAGCCTTAAAATGTGCACATTCACTATCCTCGTTCATATTTTAAGACACTTCAAGTTTTCCACCTGCCAAAGAACCGGAAAGCAGGCAGTTCAGTACACGGGCAGTTTTAAATAGATTTGTTGCTATGGAAACGATAAACCGTCTCGTCTAGTCGCATTGATGTGAACAGGCAGGTTTCAGAACGTTGCTGACCTGCACATTGCAAATAGTTGCAAGTTTCAACTCATCTAGTTGTGAATCTTTGGTGTAAACTGGCCTTTACATGTACTGATGTCCAACATAGACCTCGCTTGCCTCTGGACCCCTGTTCGGGGTGTGACATCACAAATGTGCAGTTAGAATGTCATGTCCTCAACAGATTGTTCCATAGCTGATGTCGCAAATGCTACCGGTGGTTGATATCACTGTAGGGATCTGGAATTCAGGAGGGGGAAACATTTTGGGAAAAGATGTCTCGAAGCAAAATTGTTTGCAGTCACTTTGCTGTGATTATGAGCGAATTTGAGATGGATGGCAGGAAGTGATAAATCCAATTCCAATAGCCGAAACGAAATGGAATACGCTATGCTGCTGGTTTAGTTGATCCTGCACAAAGCAGATATCATCAATATGAGTATATTGGAGGTAATTCCTATATGATGAAGGATAGTGAATTCTTATTGCTTAAACTCTACAGTGATTATAACTTTCGAACAATCAACGAAAAACATTAGCGCTCGCCCAGAAATCCCAAGGTTTGCACTTGTTACAAGCTACATTACGCAGATAATGACTGTATTTGAACCTTTTGCTAAAAGCACAAGCTACTGTCCAACAAAGGTGAAGGTTTGCCTCATAGCTTAAAGGTGCCCTGTGTAATGGACAGCCAAAAATTACATTCATACTGTACACACTCCAAAGAAAAAGGGGGCAGTATACCTGCAGAAAGTGAGTTGGTTTACCCTAGCGTAACAATCGAGAAACGGCACAGTCTCTCCTCTCATCAAGCCTACTGTCCATGATTCGCCCCCGCCTTCCCAACGACCCCATAGCCGACTATCTACAATCCAAACAGGGCCGCTCTGACTCCAAAACTCTGAGATAAAAACACATGAACGAACGTCAGTTGATGTCAAGTGATTCTGTACTATGACATCTTCAAGCTACTCCCCTTCACCCGATCCAGTAAATATGTCCAAATTACATGTCATTGTTCATTCGAAATAAATTCATTAGGTAGATAACATTTCGCTACTGTTGAGCAAGCTAGCGTCAACGTAACTTTAGCTAATGTTAAACGCTAATGCTGAAACAACATTTGCGTGAATAAATCTATCTAATGCCGGACTTTACCATAACCAGTCTCTGATCCCAAAATCAGCTGGCCAGTCGATCGCCACTGTTAGTTGACCATCACTTTACCGTACTTCCTCAAAACAGTTATAGCGGAGTTCAAAATTATGAAGTAATCTTAGCTGCACATGTACAAGTAAAACTAGGGACAAGATCATTTTAGAACGTTACGTATACCGCCCGCCTGATGATAATTTCACAGTATGCAAACAGTTTGCCTGATATGCAGCCTTCATTAGCAAGACCTCTTCTAGCAATCAAGTATCATTAGTCACAACTAAACATTCTGTCATGTTTCATTACATTATACAAAGTTTTCCTTTGCGTTTCGTGCATTCATTTAGGGTTCATTATCATCGAAGCCATTTCAAGCTTCTTAGCTAATGTACCTTCCACACGATTGACATCAGGTTCAAGTACGCCCTCAAGCCGTGCGATTTATTCGTGCACTGCAGTTTTGCTGGCTGTTATGTTGCCCGCATAGCACCACCCATGGCAGAAACTGGTATTATGACACAGGACGGTGCGCAGCTAGTGATTTAGCGTGCTAATTCAGGTTGATATATCTGCAGCACTATGCCTTGTCATCTTTTTTATGACATCATTGCCCTTATTTCTTCTCTTGTCTTTCTTTTCTTGTTGTGCCTAGCTCATTTTTTGTATATTTTGACCGCAATTCTTACACAGGGCACCTTTAAACGCCCTAGTTGAGAAAGGATTTGGACTGCCAGCTATCAATGCACGAGCGCTATTCCAAAACATCCGCCTTTTATGCTTTCTGTTTAAACATTAATCTGTCTGGGGGCCTGGAGCTCATCAGCACCCCTGAGGTACTTTCATGGTATACTGAGCAGGATTTGTCCGTTGCTGTTGGTAAAGCCAACATTCAAAGTTGTCCCCTCCTCTGCAGCGCAACCATGTCAGAAGCACATGCCGCCTGGCCGTAATTCAAGCTGTGCTTTGACCTAGCTAGATACACACCATCATCTTGAACAAACATTAGGCACCTAGCGCATATGTCATTTTTTTTATTGCTTTTCAGCTCAGAATTGCTCTGTATTGTGGTTCTAGACCAAAGCTGAATATGACCAGGTTGCTATACAAGTTCTGCAACATTACTGTCGGCAAGTTTTGTTTTAATAATGTTGGCAATCGTCAGGTAGCCGATATACCAGCTCCTTACAAACACTAGCCCTGAGCCTCCTATGATGAACGTACTCGCTGCGTTAGTTTGGGATAGCTACTACTGGAGTGGCTTGTGTGTTATAGAAAATGATTCCAAGATCAATGTCCGCATTTCATACTTCAAGCGTTATTTTCTCGATGTGTAATTCATTTGCTGCAGTTGATGATTTGACTTGGTGTGTACGCAGACATTTTGTACAACATAGGTAGCTAGCAACTATTTTCGGAATATTACGTTTTTTATCGCAGAAAAGCCGATACTTTAGAAATGCCAACCACCAGCACTTACCTGTCGAACATAAAATGGACACCAATTTCACATCGCTCTTCATCTCCATCCTCTCCTTTTAATGCTTGCCAGCAGATGAACGCTAACAGCAGACTTGCTGTACTTTTGGAACGAGCTATGTCCACATGGAGTTTCACCTTGCTAGATTTCCTTTTCGTGTCCGCTATTTCTTAGCTTCCTCTTGGAAACTTGGGTTGCCCAACCTTTGACAGAGTCCTGCCCGTACACCCTGAGTGCTGTTATTGGCTGGGGGCTAAACATCCACTGTCCAAAGGTTGACGCCCAGAATCGTCCCATACAAGGCAAAATAACAACAATACATACACACATGACCACACACTTCCAATTTTTTACAAGTGATGATGGTTAAATGGGATTTTTTTTTTTTTTTTGTATGATGATACATTTTTAAGGAAAATCCTACTTTGTATACCTTAAAATTCAGAGCAGTAGCACACTGAATTTATATGTTGCTTGCTAGGGAGATTGTACTTTGAGGTGCTGCTGCATTTTTTTGGGAAGATATCGTTCGCTAGCTAGCCAACATTGCTAAAAACAAAAATGTTAAGTCACTTCGCTGACTTTCGCTAACTAAAACCATGAGCAACTATCTTGCTACCCAACACATCACAAGTGCTAATTTATCACTTGAATCACAGTATAAATATAAATTAGATGACTATATTCCCAGCAATGTCATCACCCAATCTGTAGTTATTTGAAGTTTTGGGTTGCCAACTAGGTTGAAGAAAGTAGTCACTGCATACACAAGCAATGGCAAACATGAGATGAAGGTTTCCATTCCATTTACTGGCTTTTCTCGTTCAGCTCTAAAGTTTTCTCCTTTATTCTCCCACTATTTTTAAGACTTGAAAATGGGGCTTCCTAATTTGCTGGTTTGTTTGGGTCTAACAGCTGTAGACCGCAAAAACCATTGTTGTTTTGAAAGTGTTCTGTCACGGATGCCGTTAATGTCAGTGTCCCATTCTAACATTAGATTACTGATTGCCCTCCATCTGGAAAGCTTGCTTATCTGTCGCATCATATGCTAGCAAGCTATGGGCAGAAATAACAAACTTCAGAATATTTTACCCAATTTATTTATCAGTCTGTCTGTTCCTGGGGTTGCTGACAGCCATGAAACAAAAAAACCTGCTGCTAAGGTTAACTTCTATAGGCTTAGCGCTCACATTCATTCTTATATTTGAACTTGATGCGGCATTTTGTGTTATTTTTACTGTAGAGAATAATTGCCAGCCTCATGGCACGTCTTGCTTTGGTCGCTTTTCGTCAGCCCTGAGGCTCCATCTTCTGTGTCCAGGTTGTTCCTTTGTCAATTAGAGTAGATGCTTGCTTGTTCCAGATCTTAGATGACTAAACCTGCGCTTGTAGAATAGTGCGGCCTTCTGGTGATGTCATTTGATATTGTTTGTGCTTGTGTAAAGCAAGAGTTCCATTTGGTTAATTTGGTCAATTTTATGTGTACACAGGTGAAGACGGTCTGAAATGGTGTGGGTGTGTGGCATGTGTGCGTGTATTTGTGTGTGTAATTGTATGCAAAGTGCATTTTTGCAGTCTGTTTAGATGATCTGATATTTTTGTTATGGAATCAAGCTTGATGCCTCCTGACTCGTTCTAAAAAAAATTGGCGAGACTGTTTTCAGGATTCTTGAATCCCTCATACTTGAAACTGACCATAGAGCTGCTTGAATCCTCTCGCAGTTCCTTCTGAAATATTCCCATAGTGATGACACGCTCTCTCTGATTGGCAGATGTAGCTGCCTCTGTGTTAATCACCCATACTCTGCCTCATTTCCTTTGGAAAATATGTTTTCGTTCTTTGTTAATTCAGAATAATCTTTTCATCTCAATTTCTTTTTCAGAGTCTGATTTCGAATCTCTTTCTCAGATTTGTGCGAACAACTGTAAATGCGGTAATGGAACGGAGAAAATAAAATGGCGGCAGTGTGTGACGCTAACGCAGCTGTGCTCAGACTGCTTGTTTTTGGCACCGCTGCGTAACGCGTGGAGAAATGCATTGTGGGTTGTGTGAGGGCTGGGGCTGCTGGGATTGCACTGACTCGCTCTAGTGGCACCGTTGTGTGAAACTTGCGTGCGGATGAAGAGTGTCATTCAGTAGGCATTATGCAATGCAGAGAGCTGATTCCGTCCTGCTGCCAGTTCAGTCGCTGGCTTCGCAGGATATGATGTCACAGCTGTGGTAGCCCCTCCCCCACTTGAAGCTTGTGGTTTGGGGTCTTGGGTAACAGTTTACAGCAGTGGCTTTATTGCCTGTTGCTTTTTCTCTAATCTCATTAGAGGAGATGGTCTCACTGGGAGCTGAATGCTGACGGACAGCAGGCTCAACTCAATGTTCTGTTCCAATTTTGTGTTTTTTTTTTTTTTTTTTTTGAGGGGGGGCTGTGACAGTTGGAACAAAACACTCTTCTGCTGCCAAAAATCTCAGCCTGTCCTGTTCCCCCTGGTCTGTGTGAGCAGTGGGTTCAGGGATGCGGGACGGGATCTCTAAACAGGGCTTTTGTTCAGAGTTCCCACCCCTGAAAGGAATGTGGTTGATCCACTGACCACAGAAGAAGAATAATCTGCTGCTTTGAGACATACCCATCCTCACCAACTTTGCCTCTCTTCTTTGGATTTCTAGAACTTTCTTTTTTCTTTTTTATTATTTATTATTTATTATTCATTATTTTTCTTTTTTGTAATTCGGAGAGATGTACCCATCAGCACATCGGGGCTGCCTGTAATCATTTTTTGTTTCTGGACCAAAGCTCAAGAACAATTAAATTTTTCTTCACAAAACTTTCTACAGGCAAGTAGTGGAGTGGTGCCATTGATTGACTTTAACAAGAGACTTCACGTTTTGGCCTATATATAATCTCTGAACCCTTGGTGTCCAGAAATAAAATTATTGTCTTGCTGGATTCTGTGGGTTCAAACAAATCGATCCATACAGGTCACGCCCATTTACTTTCTGCCATTTAGAATTTTTTTGGAAAATCTTTAAACTCTATCTCCTTTGACACAGTGCAACCAATTTGCATGAAATTTGGAATGCAGTATCTTCAGACTAAAGAGCTTTTAACACTATTTAACACAAAATTGCTACTTTAAAAGATGTGGCCAGACTAAGGTTATGAATTCTGTGTGTGGCTTTTATTGCTAAAATGTGCTGTAACTCTTGAATGCAATGTCCAGTCATCACCAAACTTCACATCCTTCATCTATAGGCCATTGGAATAAAGCCTACTAAATTTGGATTAAATCCTTCATAGGTGGCGCTGTTGCAAACAAATGATCATAAGTCCAAAATCAATTGCTCAATCGACTTAAAATCTTGTATGCTTCTTACTGTACAAGTATATAGGTATCTGAATACAAAGTTATTTCATGAACAAGATGGTTACCATCAGCCTATCATGCCAATCACATTTCAACGTGCCATCTCATCTCCGAGCCATTATGTATCATTATGAAAGTATACATTATTTTGGATGTGTGAAAGTCTTATCAACCATTTGCGGGAATACTGCCCTTCGCCATTTTGGAACTCTCAAATGAAAATTTTTGCAGGGACTGGGGGGAAGTGCCATTTTCTGATGGCTCTTGTTTTTGTTGGAAAAAAGATTTTGGACTGAACTCTGTTTTCCACCATGCAGTGGCTGGAAACGAGAGGGGAATCACCACCCTCAACAAAGTGGAGACGGTAGCTTTTCTGCTTTCTTCTTAGACCTTCTCTTTGGTGATTCTACCTGTCAGAGCTCTGACCCCCATCTCTTCTCCCTCCCCCATAAGGGTTTTCCTCCATTTTCCCTCCCTCCCTCCCTCCTTATTATCTGTGTGGCTCTCAGTCTGTCTGATGACTCTTTGAACACTAAATGCTCCACATTATTCACCCTGCTGCCTTTTTATTTACTTCGCAAACGATTAATTTCTGCCATATACGAATTTGGAACCTAAAATTGCTGCCATCATCAACATGTCGATTTCCATTGCTCCTATTGCGAGGCTGACAGCGCATGAGAAATCCCGTAGCAATGGTCGGTGAAGTCATTTATTTATTTATTTATTATTTATTTATTTACTTTATGGATATTAGGGATGGGCAGACATGGCCAAATTGGTAAATGTGTAAATGGTGGAAAATTGACGAGTGACGACTTGACGAATTTCTGCTAACTTTATATTGGTCTAAAATGTAGATACTATCAGCTACTTCTCTGAACGCAGTTTGTGGGTGAATTTATTTTGTACATGTAATCCATATACCCCACTACTCCCAAAGACTGCAAATTCTCACACCAGACTATGTATAACCCACAGTCCGATAGAAGCAGTCTAACAAATGACATTATTCACTTCGTGGGGGGGAAAAAATCGTTCTTTCGGGAAAAAAGGCAAGAAATCCCAGTTATCTACTGATCAAACAACAGAAGTGGGTTAATCGTAATACATTATATACGCAAATGTTATAAAGCTATAGAAAAAGATCTTGTCTCACTGTATAGGCTTTAGGCTGCGAAGGCATTTACAATGGGCAACACAGCTTTTTGTCTACCAAGAAAATGTGGTTACATGGGATGTTAACTCTCCACTCTTTATCTTTAAAAAAATAATATACAGCAAAATAACACAACGATCTGTCATGGCCAAAACAAGGCTACATTTCATATGCTCTAACTATTGGAGATGGACCTTCATTTCATATTTATTCTTTACAAAATAAGTGAATCATAATGTTACTTGAGGAAAACACGTCTATGAAAGGAGCTGTGTCTCAATTACTGCGCATGCTCGCAACTTCGAACGAAACGACTCCCCTCGACTACAAGTCAAAATCTACTTCCATCCTTGCTAATTCGTCATTGTTTTGCATTGTATTTGAATATTTTAGTTACTGGGGCATTACGCTTTCTATATTAAGGAGAACTATGGAAATTGGTGGATTCAAAGCGCTATTTTAGTGCTTTAGCCGAAGGATATGAGGAGTGTAAGCTGGTTTGCCAACTGCCAGTAATCAGAGGAAGGAGGTATTCTTCTTCTATGATGTTTATTAGCGGTAGGCAAACCAGTATAAAAAATTAACGTATAAAAATTACGTATTTAATTTGAACAAATATTGATTTTTCTAAACTTGTAGCCTCTCATAAACGTTTGCATGTTTAAATGGAACACCCCTAATGGACATGTACTTTGTGGAGAGCCAGTGATCGCCACTAATACTAAGACAGTTCTTATGGACTACTGTCGGCACATAGTGTCAGGAAATGGATTCTTTCATTGTTATAGGGAACAAAGGAGCCCCGCTCTTTGTTTACCTACTGAATGAATCACGAGAAATGGTAGAAAAAGGATATTTGAAATGTCGACGCTGGTTTGTCAGGTTATTGCAGGGAGAATATTTGCAGCGAGAGTCGACAATCTCTTTTGATAGCCACAGACTTAGTTGGCTGTTGCACTTTATACACTCTTTATACACTGATGGATTTGTTTGTCGGTGTATACACAACTGGCTGCTGTTTTTTGGCACGAGCGATGTATCGCGTGTTCGCAATGAGCTTGTCAGTGCCTTGGTATTTCTTTCAGCGTTCATGGTATGCTGTGAAGGCTTACTTCAGCGTGTCCATTGAAAGTGGACGTGGGTCATGCGAGAAATTGCCGCACGGACTAACCTGCTACAGCAATCCTCAGCATTCTGTTAACATTACAATTTACAGATGACTTGTGTGCTGCTTGTCAGCAAAGTTGATGGGATTGCGGGGGAATGCTGGAAGGGGCTGTACCTTGTGTAAAATTAGCGGAAATATTTCTGTTGAAGAGGTTAGGGGCACAGGGAGTAGCAAGTCTTACTCCTGGGCCAGAGGAAGGTAGATTTACCTCTCAGAAGTTTGGTATCAATCACGATTCTCACATGGATTACATTGAAGACAATGATCCAGTGCATAAATCCAAACTCTACTGGGACTTGCTGGAAAAGAAATTACAGAATATGGAGTGGACCCCTCAGTGACCTGATTTAAAGCCCATGGAGCTGTTGTGTGATCTCCTGGATTATTGTATCTCCCTGCCGACGATGGTCGGGAGATACTATGGTTTAGTTCTGGGGTCGCCGCTGCCGCCGCACCCACAGGGATTTTCTGTTCCGGGCTCTAGAAGCGACAATTATTACAGGAATTTTTTCTAATTTTGCACAGGTGAAGATATTTATTTGACAATGCTCAAGACAGATTTTTAGCAATTTTGGACATCCAATATGGCTGCTGGCGGCCATTTTGTCCGAAATTTGGGGATCGGGGAGGTACACGACTCTGTCTCTGTGGCGACCGAGTTATCTAGTTGACCCTTGACCCTAGTTGAGCACTACAGGCAACTATAGTTGCCCAGTGAAGTAAAATGTTAAAATCAGATGCTGTTAAAAACCCACGGGAGCTCTTTTAAACAAGTTGCCACATGATAGATTTTCAACAGTTCCGGATAATTACATTTTTAATTTCTTCAAAATTGTTCAGCACTCTAAGGGTTAAGATTTCGAAGTATGCCCATCTTCAATCGTACACCAATGGGGAAATTTCATGTTCAAAAGTGGGTGAGGTTATGAAATTATGCATCCTAAATTTCTTATTGGTGTTTGTTTTATAAAATCAACCATTATACAAACAATTTTGGCGGAATAAATTTCGAGGGCGACTTAAATGACACGTGATTCCAAAATTGCAAGTGGTAGTACTAAAAGTGAAAAATTACTGAAAGTGGTTTTCCACATACGCTTAGGGGTCCAGTTTTACAGGTGTAGACTGAGCCTTGTTCTTCACTATAATCAGTGCAGGGGGTTCTTCAGTTTTACAGGTGTAGATTGAGCCTTGTTCTTCACTATAATCAGTGCAGGAGGTTCTTCAGTTTTACAGGTGTAGACCGAGCCTTGTTCTTCACTATTATCAGTGCAGGAGGTTCGTCACAGTTTTACAGGTGTAGACTGAGCCTTGTTCTTCTCTATATTCAGTGCAGGAGTTTTGTCACAGTTTTACAGGTGTAGACTGAGCCTTGTTCTTCACTATAATCAGTGCAGGAGGTTCTTCACAGTTTTACAGGTGTAGACCGAGCCTTGTTCTTCACTATAATCAGTGCAGGAGGTTCTTCATAGTTTTACAGGTGTAGACTGAGCCTTGTTCTTCACTATAATCAGTACAGGAGGTTCTTCAGTTTTACAGTTGTAGACTGAGCCTTGTTCTTCACTATAATCAGTGCAGGAGGTTCTTCACAGTTTTACAGGTGTAGACTGAGCCTTGTTCTTCACTGTAATCAGTGCAGGAGGTTCTTCAGTTTTACAGGTGTAGACTGAGCCTTGTTCTTCTCTATAATCAGTACAGGAGGTTCGTCACAGTTTTACAGGTGTAGACTGAGCCTTGTTCTTCACTAAAATCAGTGCAGGAGGTTCTTCACAGTTTTACAGGTGTAGACTGAGCCTTGTTCTTCTCTATAATCAGTGCAGGAGGTTCTTCACAGTTTTACAGGTGTAGACTGAACCTTGTTCTTCACTATAATCAGTGCAGGAGGTTCTTCACAGTTTTACAGGTGTAGACTGGGCCTTGTTCTTCACTATAATCAGTGCGGGAGGTTCTTCAGTTTTACAGGTGTAGACTGAGCCTTGTTCTTCACTATAATCAGTACAGGAGGTTCTTCAGTTTTACAGTTGTAGACTGAGCCTTGTTCTTCACTATAATCAGTACAGGAGGTTCTTTTTTACAGTTTACAGTTGTTCTACTACTGAGCCTTGTTCTTCACTTTTATAATCAGTGCAGGAGGTTCAGTGCAGGAGGTTCTTCAGTTTTACAGGTGTAGACTGAGCCTTGTTCTTCACTGTAATCAGTGCAGGAGGTTCTTCAGTTTTACAGGTGTAGACTGAGCCTTGTTCTTCTCTATAATCAGTACAGGAGGTTTCTTCACTATAATCACAGTTTTACAGTTTTACAGTAGACTGAGCCTTGTTCTTCACTAAAATCAGTGCAGGAGGTTCTTCACAGTTTTACAGGTGTAGACTGAACCTTGTTCTTCACTATAATCAGTGCAGGAGGTTCTTCACAGTTTTACAGGTGTAGACTGAGCCTTGTTCTTCACTAAAATCAGTGCAGGAGGTTCTTCACAGTTTTACAGGTGTAGACTGAACCTTGTTCTTCACTATAATCAGTGCAGGAGGTTCTTCACAGTTTTACAGGTGTAGACTGGGCCTTGTTCTTCACTATAATCAGTGCGGGAGGTTCTTCAGTTTTACAGGTGTAGACTGAGCCTTGTTCTTCACTATAATCAGTACAGGAGGTTCTTCAGTTTTACAGTTGTAGACTGAGCCTTGTTCTTCACTATAATCTTCACAGTTTTACAGGTGTAGACTGAGGATAATCAGGTTCTTCAGTTTTACGGGTGTAGACTTTTGTTCTTCACAGTGCAGGAGGTTGTTTTACAGTTGTAGACTGAGCCTTGTTCTTCACTTCATAACAGGTCAGTTGTTCAGGAGGTTCTTACAGTTTTACAGGTGTAGACTGAGCCTTGTTCTTCACTATAATCAGTGCAGGAGGTTCGTTTCACGGTTTTACAGTTGTAGACTGAGCCTTGTTCTTCTCTGTAATCAGTGCAGGAGGTTCTTCACAGTTTTACAGGTGTAGACTGAGCCTTGTTCTTCTCTATAATCAGTGCAGGAGGTTCTTCAGTTTTACAGGTGTAGACTGAGCCTTGTTCTTCACTATAATCAGTGCAGGTTCTTCAGGTTAGACTGAGCCTTGTTCTTCACTATAATTTTCGCACAGTTTTACAGGTGTAGACTGAGCCTTGATCTTCACTGTAATCAGTGCAGGAGGTTCTTCAGTTTTACAGGTGTAGACTGAGCCTTGTTCTTCACTATAATCAATACAGGGGGTTCTTCAGTTTTACAAGTGTAGATTGAGCCTTGTTCTTCACTATAATCAGTGCAGGAAGTTCTTCAGTTTTTTACAGGTGTAGACTGAGCCTTGTTCTTCACTATAATCTGTGCAGGAGGTTCTTCAGTTTTACAGGTGTAGACTGAGCCTTGTTCTTCACTATAATCAGTGCAGAAGGTTCTTCAGTTTTACAGGTGTAGACTGAACCTTGTTCTTCACAAAAATCAGTGCAGGAGGTTCTTCACAGTTTTACAGGTGTAGACTGGGCCTTGTTCTTCACTATAATCAGTGCGGGAGGTTCTTCAGTTTTACAGGTGTAGACTGAGCCTTGTTCTTCACTATAATCAGTACAGGAGGTTCTTCAGTTTTACAGTTGTAGACTGAGCCTTGTTCTTCACTATAATCAGTGCAGGAGGTTCTTCACAGTTTTACAGGTGTAGACTGAGCCTTGTTCTTCTCTATAATCAGTGCAGGAGGTTCTTCAGTTTTACGGGTGTAGACTGAGCCTTGTTCTTCACTATAATCAGTGCAGGAGGTTCGTCACGGTTTTACAGTTGTAGACTGAGCCTTGTTCTTCACTGTAATCAGTGCAGGAGGTTCGTTACAGTTTTACAGGTGTAGACTGAGCCTTGTTCTTCACTGTAATCAGTGCAGGAGGTTCGTTACAGTTTTACGGGTGTAGACTGAGCCTTGTTCTTCACTATAATCAGTGCAGGAGGTTCGTCACGGTTTTACAGTTGTAGACTGAGCCTTGTTCTTCACTGTAATCAGTGCAGGAGGTTCTTCACAGTTTTACAGGTGTAGACTGAGCCTTGTTCTTCTCTATAATCAGTGCAGGAGGTTCTTCAGTTTTACAGGTGTAGACTGAGCCTTGTTCTTCACTATAATCAGTGCAGGAGGTTCTTCAGTTTTACGGGTGTAGACTGAGCCTTGTTCTTCACTATAATCAGTGCAGGAGGTTCGTCACAGTTTTACAGGTGTAGACTGAGCCTTGATCTTCACTGTAATCAGTGCAGGAGGTTCGTCACAGTTTTACAGGTGTAGACTGAGCCTTGTTCTTCACTATAATCAATACAGGGGGTTCTTCAGTTTTACAAGTGTAGATTGAGCCTTGTTCTTCACTATAATCAGTGCAGGAAGTTCTTCAGTTTTACAGGTGTAGACCGAGCCTTGTTCTTCACTATAATCTGTGCAGGAGGTTCTTCAGTTTTACAGGTGTAGACTGAGCCTTGTTCTTCACTATAATCAGTGCAGAAGGTTCTTCAGTTTTACAGGTGTAGACTGGGCCTTGTTCTTCACTAAAATCAGTGCAGGAGGTTCTTCGTACAGAATTCAGTTTAGCCCTGGACTAGGCTTTCTCTGCGTTTGTGGATTTGACCCTTGATTGCACATGCCCAGTGTGCTCAGGCAATGGCCCAGATGCTCTGGTCCCTGATCTCTTCTGGGGAAAAGCTGTATTAACATATTAACTCCAAACTCTGAATACAAATGATGCTTTTGTTCTTTATAGGTTGTCTTTTAACTCAAATGATCCGTATCACCGTGTGACCCACTGCCCCCACACCCAATATCTAATCCTCATGTGATGTTTACTCTCGTGTTCTGTCTTCCATCTCTTAAACCTCTAACATCTTTGCAGAACTAAAAGCCCGAATTTCTGACTTCCCCCTGAGTTTCTTACCGTGCCGTTTTCACCGCCAAATATCCACAGGTTGTTTCTGTGGCAGTATTTGCGTTGCTGCTGCGTTGTCGAAAGTTGGATCCAAGCGCTATGTGGCTGTTTTGAGATGTGGCCGGTGTGTGCTGCATTGTTGAAAAGCTCCCAGTGTCTCGCTGTTGATAAAAAATGATTCACTGATTTCTCTTGTTCTGTTTGCACCCTCCCTTTTTTCCTCTCTCCATGCCCCCCCCCCATTCGCTGGTGTCTCCCGGACGACATCTCCTGTCACACCAACCCCTCGCACTAACTGTCAATCCACATGCCCCTCCGCGGCCATCACACCCCCCACCCCCTCAAATCCAATGGGTTGCTATGGTGACTCCCTCTCCCGAACCAACCACCCTCCCCCCCCAGGCTTTTATGGGCTGGACGAGTCGGACCTGGATAAGGTGTTCCGCCTGCCCACCACCACCTTCATCGGGGGCAGCGAGAGCGCCTTGCCTCTCCGAGAGATCATTCGTCGTCTGGAGGTTTGTGTGCTCCATTAGCCTCGTGCCCAGTTAGTTTGTTTCTCCAGTTATCCTCATGCCCTGGTAGCTTGTGTCCCCAGTTTCCTTCATGCCCAGTTAGCTTGTGTCCCCAGTTAGCTTTGTGCCCCATCAGCCTCATACCCAGTTAGCTTGTGTCCCCAGTTAGCTTTGTGACCTGTTAGCCTGATGCCCAGTTAGCTTGTGTCCCCAGTTTCCTTCATGCCCAGTTAGCTTTTTTTTCTCCAGTTAGCTTCAAGCCCAGTTAGCCTCATGCCCAGTTAGCTTGTGTCCCCAGTTTCCTTCATGCCCAGTTAGCTTTGTGCCCAGTTAGCTTGTGTCTCTTGTTGGTCACATGCCCAGTTAGCTTTTGTGCCCAGTTATCCACATGCCCAGTTAGTTTTTGTCCCCAGTTAGCTTTGTGCCTAGTTAGCTTGTGTCTCTTGTTGGTCATATGCCCAGTTAGCTTTTGTGCCCAGTCATCCACATGCTCAGTTAGCTTTTGTGCCTAGTTATCCACATGCTCAGTTAGCTTTTGTGCCCAGTTGTCCACATGCCCAGTTAGCTTTTTTCTCCAGTTTAGCGTCAAGCCCAGTTAGCCTCATGCCCAGTTAGCTTGTGTCCCCAGTTAGCTTTGTGCCCTGTTAGCCTCATGCCCAGTTAGCTTTTGTCCCCAGTTAGCTTTGTGCCCAGTCAGCTTGTGTCTCTTGTTGGTCACATGCCCAGTTAGCTTTTGTCCCCAGTTAGCTTTGTGCTGAGTTAGCTTGTTTCTGTTGTTAGACACATGCCCAGTTAGCTTTTGTCCCCAGTTAGCTTTGTGCCCAGTTAGCTTGTGTGCCCAGTTTACCACATGCCTAATTAGCTTGTGTGCTCAGTTTATGACATAGCCATCTTGTGAAATTCTGGTGCATTGGTGTCAGCTTTGCTGAGGTTCAGCTAAATATGATTTGAAGTGAATTCTTGCACATGTGCACTGTAAATGGATTGCACTGGCGAAAAGTGAACGGGATAAAGACCCTTTTAATTAGTTCTGCTGTTCCTCACTGCCTCGTTTCGTACAAAACTCTGCTTTCGTAGCAGATGCTTTGAATGTGTTCTTGGCCATGTTACAAGCAACACATGCTCTCTCACATGCAGACACACACACACACGCACACACTGAGAGTTTCCTGTCTCTGCAGATGGCGTACTGCCAGCACATCGGGGTGGAGTTCATGTTCATTAATGACCTGGAGCAGTGTCAGTGGATCAGGCAGAAGTTTGAGAAGCCGGGGGTGATGCAGTTCACTCTGGAGGAGAAGAGGACCCTCCTGGCCAGAATGGTTCGCTCCACCAGGTCAGACTACCACCCCTGATCGCCTCCACGGCCCACAATCCCCGTCTGCCCGGCCCTGTGCTCCCCGCCCCAAATCTCTGTGTGCTTGTGTGTCCTTCAGACTGAAGGGAAGCAACATGGAGTTATTGGTCTGAAGAATTGGGGCATTTGACAATTTTTTTGGCAGTTTTGTTTGAGACCGTCAGCTCTAATTAGTGTGTATGAACATCTTTATTATGAGAAGCCCTCTTGGACAGCATCTAATCGCTGTCTTTGTACATGACAAAATGGTTGCCACTCGGGAGCAGCCTTGGTATCTGACATAATGTCCGCACAGCAGCACCATCCCTGCTTACTGTGTGTGGAATTTGCCCCTGGAGCCAGAGTACCGTGGCCATAGAATCAATCCCCCCTCAGTAAGCATTACAGCGCTGGTGCTAATCTCCCCTCTCGAGCAGTGTTGGTTTAAGAGCTTTGCTCAAGGCCTCGACAGCTGCTCTCATCTTATTGTGGCTGTGCTGGGTATCGAACCACCAACCTTCTGAATCCAGCTCAAACACTTTAACCACTAGGCTGCAACTAATGATTATTTTTGGTATTGATTAGTCTGACGATTATTTAATCAATTAATCATTTATGCTGTAAAATGTCAAAAAATTGTGAAAAAACCTTCAGGTTGTTTGTTTTTGTCCAACTAACAGCCCAAACCCAAAGATTCTTGTTTACGATCTCAAGTGAGAAAGATGAGCAGCAAATCTTTACATGTAAAGAGCTGGAACCAGCGAATGGTTGACGTTTGGAGAACGTTTGCTTGGAGAAATGACAAACGATTAAATGATTACCAAAATTGTTGGCAGCAAATTTCCAGTTCATCGAATAATTGATCAATTTGAATATTGTTGCAGCTCTACTAGACTTTAGCAAATCTCTCATCGTTTTGTCTCCTCTTTAAACTCCATTCTCACCGTCATAGAATTGTTGTTGGAGTCAGACGTGGTGCTTTAATTGCTGTGTTGATGTGTGTTTTCTGAGTGGTGTTAGGCCTAAGAGGTCCCCTGTGCTGTGTCGTCCTGTGTGTCTCAGGTTTGAGGAGTTCCTGCAGAGGAAGTGGTCCTCTGAGAAGCGATTTGGGCTGGAGGGGTGCGAGGCCCTCATCCCTGCCCTCAAAACCATCATCGACAAGTCGAGCGAGAACGGGGTGGAGAACGTCATTATGGGCATGCCGCACAGGTGCGTCACTTCTGTTACTGCCTCTGTCGCCCAGTTCCCGCCCCTCCTGTCCCTTGTTCCCGGTGTTCTGACAATTTGTGCTGCCTTGCCAAAAATGCTACCGAAATGCAAAGCGATCGTAAAGTCTCTGTTTTCGCCTTAATATTGCAGTATTAGTCAGTCTACAGTAGTAACTTTGTTATTTTTTATTGCTCATTATAACACAAGCAGCTGATGTTATAATGAGTTGGATAAGTTTGTTTATAGATACACGCCACATGCCATTATCATTTAATTTCTACATTTTCAATAAAACCCAGCGTGTACATGCAAATATATGCTTACAGGTCGAAAGGCTCACTGAAAAAAAAAAAAAATATCTTCATGATTTTTGAAGATACTGAAGATGTGAGCGAAGAAACACAGTCCAAGATTTTGGGTCTGTGCAAGCGCAGAATCGCGAAGTAGCATATTTTGATGGGTAGCAAAAATTAACGGAACACCGGCCCTTCTATCCCCTGGTTCGGCCCCCTCAATCCTTATTACAGCCCCGTGACCCCCTTGCCTCCACCCCCTATCCCCTGTTCCCCCGCCCCCAATACCTGTTCCTGCCCCCTAACCCCTTTTCCAGCCTTTTTATTCCTGTTCCCACCTCCTTAACCACCGTTACTGCCCTTACACCCACAGTCGTGACTTCGATCCAGGTCTCACTCCCTTGTGGGCAAATAGTCTTGCCCACCCCACACATGGCCCACCTTGCTCATATCTAGTCCAATCCATACACCCATAGACAAGCAGAGATGACGGCCCCCTCCGTGCAGGCTTGCGGATGGCCGATGCTACACGATGCTTAGAGTTCACCTCTTCAGTGCTTACCAAACCCTCCTCATCTTAACCCACAACTCTACTTCATGGACATTTCTTTTGGTTTTTGTCAACTCCCACTTGTACTTTCTTTGGTAGTTCACAAAGAAGACATTGTGGTTGTGTTCCAAGAGTTTGTGAGGAACGCACCTGCATTTAAACTGCCGTGTGTGCGCATTTGTGAGATCTCCTGTCTCATAAGCGTCCTCACTCTGACTGCACGCCTCGGCGATAAGCTTCCAGCTACAGCAGAAGTGTCCTGTCGCCCTAAATCACTTACATGCTCCACTGCTGGTGCTCCGAATGCTCTCAGTATTAACGCCTCCGGCCCTCTCCCTACTGAGGCCGCCAGGTATCGTTTCATCCTCCGCTGAGCTGTAGCAGCCAGGGGGCGTCACACTCCGTGGGTCTTTGACGTGTGGGGAATGGAGTTTAGGAACCCTTCGTCTGTCTGAACGCTCCTCTCCTACTCCACCCCAGGGGTCGTCTCAACGTCCTGGCCAACGTGATCCGCAAGGAGCTGGAACAGATCTTCTGCCAGTTCGACTCCAAGCTGGAGGCAGCTGATGAGGTTTGAGTTTGCACGCGAGTCGCCTGTTCTGTGCCCAGTATCCTGTTCTGTATCGCTTTTATATCTTGTCTCCAGCAGGGGAATTTTGGGATATATGTGCACCTGACTAGAGGGAACAGGGGCTCACGGCTTCAAAATCCTCTTTATCTCTCTCTCGCTTTCTCTCTCTGCCCCTCTTCACCTCCCATCCCCCTTTAATTATCTCTTTTTCTCTCTTTCCCCACCTCCTCTCTTTCTCTCGTTCCCTCTCTCCCTACCCCCTCTTTTTTTCTCTCTTGAACTCTGTCTCCCTTTCCTGCCCTCTCATTTTTCATTTTCTCGTTCTCTCTCTTTCTCTCTTTCCGTCTCTTTCCGTCTCCCTTTCCCTCCCTCTCTCCCTGTTACAGGGCTCTGGAGATGTGAAGTACCACCTGGGCATGTACCACCGGCGGATAAACCGCGTGACGGACCGGAACATCACCCTGTCGCTGGTGGCCAACCCCTCGCACCTGGAGGCAGTGGACCCCGTGGTGCAGGGCAAGACCAAGGCCGAGCAGTTCTACTGCGGCGATACCGAGGGGAACCGGGTGAGGGCCCACTGGGCCGAGCGGCCTGCCGGTTCTGTTTACCCCAGCCCGTCCATCTGTGGACCCTCTGACTCACCACAGCCGATAGCAGTCTGAGCAAAGCAATAATGGTGTGAATTCAAAATGGCTGGTGCCCTCAATTAACCTATTAAGATGGGGCTGAGATCCACTTTAACCTGGTGCGGATCGCTTGTGTTTGATAAGAGTGTTGTTACGTGAATGCTCTAGTGCTGACATAATAATCACTGGATGAAATTGAAAGTATCAGGGTTCAGGAGTACTGTTTTAAATGGGTTTAATGTGCCAGTTTTCAAAATGGTTGTAAGACCAGAAATTGTGTGCTGATCTGTTGCTATTTCATTATCACTCTGACTGTTATCGTTTTAATTATGTTTTTGTCCGTAGTGGACTGATGCCCGTGTTGTGTAAAATCTTGTCTCCTCATGTGACTCTTGTTGCATTTTGCACGTCAATTTGTGTCAAATCGTGTCATTTGAGTCATCTACATGATTTTCGCAGTTCAAAGTATTCTCAGAAATAAATAAGCTGACTCGGCGGACTTCGTACAGTCGTTTGCTTGTACTGAAATAACTAGCTGGCTAGCTTGCTATAAGGTTACAGTTCGCTTCTACTATTATAACCACTAGCTTGCTTAGTAAAGTGATAACGAATTATTTAATGTTATAGCTAGCACACCAGTTTAGAGAGCTAATGTGATGACTCACTTTTTCATGCTATGGCCAGCACACCAATATCACACTTGCTAGCTAGCTAAATATGATTCACTCTTTAATGTCATACCTAGCACACCAATCATGTAGCTAGCTAGGCAATTGCATAACTAATTCCTTAATTTTATAGCTTGCACTTCAATCTTGGGCAAATGGTTCGCAGGAAAAGATCTCTAGCTTGCGGCAGTATACTATGTGCAAGCAGCCGCAATTTAATTAATTCTATGATATTTCGAGAGTGAGCAATGCAAAAATCTCATAATATACGTCATTTGACAGGCATTATGGGGCAGAGGTCACTTGGGGGGACCAGATTTTACAGGGGGACCAGATTTTGCGCAACACCTGCCTTTCCTAACGCCAGTGCGGCAATGTTTCATTTGTTGACTGGGTGATTTGCTTTGTGTTCCAGGTGATGTCCATCCTGATACATGGCGACGCGGCGTTCGCCGGCCAGGGCATCGTGTACGAGACGTTTCACCTGAGTGACCTGCCCTCCTATACCACCCACGGAACTTTGCATGTTGTTGTTAACAACCAGGTAAACCAATTCAGCACGCAGGAGAGAGATCGCGGGGTGACATGGCTTGCCAGTTTGTATAGTGAGGCAGGGCTGTCAGTCCCTGGTTCTGGAGAGCAAGAGTGTCAACTGGTTTTCAGTGCATTTCCATGCAAGCGATTCACTTAGTCCTCGTCCTCACGAAGACGGAGATTTTCAAAAACTGTCTTTTTTTTTGTCGTTTCTAAAAAATCTCCTGTCCACACGGCATCGTTTCTTAAAATATCTGCGTCCACACGGAGATG
This sequence comes from Gymnothorax javanicus, assembly GCA_029692085.1. Classification (NCBI taxonomy): domain Eukaryota; kingdom Metazoa; phylum Chordata; class Actinopteri; order Anguilliformes; family Muraenidae; genus Gymnothorax; species Gymnothorax javanicus. Next base: position 83,446,456 of record CM056194.1, on the reverse strand, counting down.
CCCAAAACGAACCAAAACGCTGTAGTAAATATTCCAGGCCTGTGTGTGGCGCTGAATGGCGCTGGAGCATTTCTACGGAAATAGACCAAAAACAGAGAAGAAGGCGGCGAGTATGCGTATAAAGCTTATGGTTAGGTTGGGGGTGGGGGCTATTATGGGGCCTATCACGTCATCGTTTTCAAAAAAAACCTGCTTTCGTTGTCCACAGAAAGGCTCTGGGGTGGCGTTTTCAGATTTTCTCACTCTGGAACCAGTTCTCAAAAAATGCAGTTTTCGGGCTGCGTTTTCGCCGTCTCCATGTGGACGCAAGGCCGAAACGATAAAGTATTTATGCGTTTTCAAAAAAATCGTTCTCGTGTGGACAGGTGCTTAAGCCGCATACATTTCAAGGCTTTAATTGGCTGCTGTTAGAGAGGACGCAACCGAAGCTTGCAGACGCTGCGGCCCTCCGGGACTGCAGTTTTACACCCATGTCGTCAAGACAGAAACTCGGGGGGTTTTCAAAACCAGGATCGATTCTGTGCTCGACGCAGTCCAGTTTTTACGCATTCTAAATGTTTGCTGTCCTGGAGAGGTAGGTCAGAGGTGAAATTTGTTACGCCGAACGGCCCGTTTTTGTTTCTTGTGGTGTTACCTTTGCACAACTCTAATGCTCGTCTGCCTGTTGCAGGATAGTGCTCTAACGTAGGGACTTCTCAGTGCTGGTAAAATTCCCTCTGATTGCCGATTGGCTTAGAAGCGCCCTGTGTGCCAAGGAGTGGTTTCCAGTCCTGGGCCCCGCTGCATTTTTTTGGAATTGTCTTCCCATATTAGCGTGGGTTTCCTCTGGTTACCAGGTTTTCTCCCACAGTCAAACGTCACGTCGCCTGGGGGCCTGTGTGTGTTGTCATTATAAATTAGTCATTGCTCTCAGCTGATGCCTCTGGTGTAATGACAGTCGGTTAAAAAGTGGAGTGACTGTTTTTTTTTTGCCAGCATGTAAAATGAGAATTTGTCACAATGGTCAGCGCTGCAAATCCAATGAAAGAAGTTGATTGTGGAGATCTAATCACTTTTTTTTTATCTTATGAATTGGAGAAAGAAATACTGAGGTGCGATGGTATTGCTGATTTCTATATTTTCCAGACTGGCTGTAAATTTCAGAAAGATTTTTAGCCATAAACTAGACTGAAATTCCTGGTCAAGGATCAGCTTCGTATTATCTGCTTATGGTGAATATGGTGAGGAGATGGGCAGGGGAAACTGGTCTGGGATCAGTGCCCCTGGGTTTATGGGGTTTTATGGATACTTGTCCTAATTTTTTGTCGAGTGATGTGTTCTGTTTTGGCGACCCCTACAGATTGGCTTCACCACTGACCCCCGCGTGGCGCGCTCCTCGACCTACCCCACTGATGTGGCCCGCGTGGTCAACGCACCAATCTTCCATGTCAACGCGGACGACCCGGAGGCTGTGATGTACGTGTGTAACGTGGCAGCAGAGTGGAGAGCCACCTTCCACAAGGACGTGGTGGTGGACCTGGTAAGAGTGTCTCGTTACTGTCATTGTTCTTCCCCCATCTGTAGGAGCCGTCTCTGAGAGCCCTTATTGCCCGAGTTAGACCACTGTCTGAGTACCCTCACTGTCTGAGTCAGACCACTTTCTGAGTACCCTCACTGTCTGAGTCAGACCACTTTCTGAGTACCCTCACTGTCTGAGTCAGACCACTTTCTGAGTACCCTCATTGTCTGAGTCACACCACTTTCTGAGTACCCTCATTGTCTGAGTCAGACCACTTTCTGAGTACCCTTATTCCCTAATTAACACCCCTTTCTGAGTACCCTTTTCACCTGAGTTAGACCCCTGCCCGAGTACCCTTACTGCCAGATTTTGAGCGCTCTCTCCGTACCCGTACTGCCAGAGTTTGAGCGCTCTCTGAGTACCCTTACTGCCAGAGTTTGAGTGCTGTCTGAGTATCCTTACTGCCAGAGTTTGAGCGCTGTCTGAGTACCCTTACTGCCAGAGTTTGAGCACTGTCTGAGTACCCTTACTGCCAGAGTTTGAGCGCTCTCTGAGTACCCTTACTGCCAGAGTTTGAGCGCTCTCTCCGTACCCGTACTGCCAGAGTTTGAGCGCTCTCTGAGTACCCTTACTGCCAGAGTTTGAGCGCTGTCTGAGTACCCTTACTGCCAGAGTTTGAGCGCTCTCTGAGTACCCTTACTGCCAGAGTTTGAGCGCTCTCTGAGTACCCTTACTGCCAGAGTTTGAGTGCTGTCTGAGTATCCTTACTGCCAGAGTTTGAGCACTGTCTGAGTACCCTTACTGCCAGAGTTTGAGCGCTCTCTGAGTACCCTTACTGCCAGAGTTTGAGCGCTCTCTCCATACCCGTACTGCCAGAGTTTGAGCGCTCTCTGAGTACCCTTACTGCCAGAGTTTGAGCGCTGTCTGAGTACCCTTACTGCCAGAGTTTGAGCGCTTTCTGAGTACCCTTACTGCCAGAGTTTGAGCGCTCTCTGAGTACCCTTACTGCCAGAGTTTGAGCGCTGTCTGAGTACCCTTACTGCCAGAGTTTGAGCGCTGTCTGAGTACCCTTATTGCCAGAGTTTGAGCCCTTTCTGAATACCCTGACTCCCTAATTAATACCTTTCTCTGAGTGCCCTTACTGCTTGAGTTGGAGCCCTTTCTTAGTACTCGTACTTTGTGTTGGATCACTTGGAGTAGCCTTTATGTTCGCTTGGCATATCCAGAACAGTTTGGTCAGCTCAGTTTTTTTATATGGTCAGCTTACACTGCCTGATTTATGCTGAGGCCATTTGATGTGGGCAGTTAGCTAAAGGGCACAATGGCAGTGTCCAGACTGAGAATTTAAAGTCCAGTCCTCTAGAACTGCTTGATTATTTTCAGCGTAAGAAGAATAATTGCTGCCATGGGGTGAACTGTTGAGCTTGTGCCTTTTCTTTTCCAAGAATCATACCTGATGTGATCTTAAACAAACAGCAACCAAATGTCAGAGGCCATGGGCATTGCTGCCTGGAGTATTTTGCGTTGAAAATTCGGCCAAAGCCTCATTGAAGCTACATTTGTGGCCTTGCCTCATCACTTTTCCTGTGGGTCATCACAGGAACGCATCAGTGGTGTTTAACTCCTCTGAGTCATTCTGCCTGAAAGCTGTGGAAAGATTATATGGCAGTGGCGTGGAGGATTAGTGATTTGCACTAATGTCTGAAAAAGGCCTGCTGCGTCACGTTTTCCTTCGAGAGGGGGAGAGACGACCAGAAAAGTGCAGTCCATTGTAAGAATGATGCTCGCGGCTGATGCAGTTTTCTTCTGCTGAATCTCTTCGTGAACACTAGCTGGGGTTCTAAGTTGGTGTTAGATGTGTTTTTGGCTCTTGTTACTGGTCAGTGCTGGTATGTTTTTTTTTTTTTTTAATCAGCTGCTTTCTCATTGGATGGACTCTATAGGGCCCCCTTGAAATTTTATAAAACCCCTCCCCATAGGACTTGCACAAAAAAGTCTCTGGCAGCCATTGCCTACACCAAACAGGAAGTCAGCAATTTTGATTTTCATCTCTGATTATCGGCGATTTCTTCACCTCATATTTTAACAAACTCCTCCTAGGGATTTCACCCTAATGAATTCCCGTTTGGTACAGATCATCTAGAGACCATGCTGATCAAAAGTTGCGTAAAGAATGTCTGTAGGTGAAACGGCGTGGCTGCTAGGGCGTGATAAACTTTAGGGACTTTTCGTGATTTCGTCATCCATTTCCCAATGGCTCTCACACCCACATACTTTATCCTAACAGCTACAAATTTTATGGACATGATGATGGCTCCGCCCTGAACGCCGCCCCCATATATTAATATCCTGCCTTACTCATAGTGCCCCCCGGTAGTAACAGGAAGTGACCTTTTTTTACTTTACTACGTACTGAGCCAACATAGTTGACCCTACCAACTTAATTCCACTTCTGTGACGTGCAGAACAAGTTGGTGAAGCTACATTATGAACACTGGGAAGCTACGAGCAATGGCGTCCGTCTGCCAGAGTAGCGACTATCGATCCCTCACCATCAAATTACGTTTGGCTTTTTCATGGCTTTAACAAAGTCATAACCCCATGAAAATTGATACACATGTCAAGAATGGCGAGTACTTACATATGATAGGGGTGTTGCCCATGGGGGGGGGGGCAAAATGACTCTATAGCGCCCCCTTGAAATTTTCTAAAACCCCTCCCCATAGGACTTTTTTGGAGATGCTGGGTGAAAATTGGTACGCATGTAGAAGTTGTCCTGGTGCACAAAAATGTCTCTTGACGTCATGGTCCAACTCCAGCAGGAAGTCCGCCATTTTGATTTTCATTTTTCGATTATGGCGGCGATTCCACACCTTGTATTTTTTTTTTTTTTTTAAAGATTATTTTTTTGGGAAATTTTCCTTTTATTTTACATTTATACAGTGTAGAGAGACAGGAAGGTTGGGGAGAAGAATGGGGGAAGACATGCAGCAAATGACCTGAGCCGGAATCGAACCCAGGTCGCTGCGGGAAGGACACAGCCTTTATGGTACACGCGCTTAGACCGATGAGCCACCGGGGCACCCCCACACCTTGTATTTTAATGAACTCCTCCTACAGATTTTGTCCAATCAACTTCAGATTTGGTGACCATCATCTCAAGACCTTTCTGATCTCTAAGTCGATGGCCATGGCCGCTGTGGCGCCGCCGTTTTTTTGTTGATTCACCATGCATTTTTGAACAGCTCTCTCTCCCACATACTTTATCCTAACTGCTTCAAAACTTCAGTACATGACAAGAGACTCGCCCTGAACGCCTCCATATGCTCATAGTCACTCTCGCCCATGGCGCCCCCTTGTGGAAACAGGAAATGCCATATTTTACATTGACAAACACCAACCCCAAACTCCTGACCTGATCAACTACATTTTGTGGCCACGTGATGATCAAGTTGATGAATATCCACAGTGACACACGTGTTGTGTCATGTTGCAGGCTGCCTGTGGCGGCGGCGGCAACTTTCACTTGTTATAAATCCATCACGCATTGTCCGATTTGCTCGAAACTTGACATGTGTGATGAGGGTCCCCCCCTGAACGCACCTGCCCACATCTGCTTACGCTCGTAGCGCCACCTAGTGGATGAATGAAACATTGCGTTTCTTCGCTCCTCCCCGTTTTTTTTCTCTCTTGGCGTTTCACAACGCGGCACTTGCCTGCCGCAGGCCCCTCGCGGTCGCGCATGAGTGCCGAGGGCCCGATCACAGCTGCTTGCTGCTTTAATTTTCCATGTCTTTTTTGTGTTGGGTTGTATTATGTTGGATTATATTTGGCAATCATCTAATATGACGATTAAAAAGTTAAATCATCTGAAGTTTAACTGCAACTTGCCGACCGCAACATTTTTGTGCAGTTATATTGTTGTGGTCTGTTTGCAGTCTACTGTGTTCAGTGTGATGCAACATTAAAGTCCGGTCCAGGGTGGGGTCTGTGACTGGAAAACATCGTGGCAAATTCCATGAAAATTGTTCAGTGGTGATGCGAGTTTGCGAGCAGCATAAGTGTTTTACTTCATCAGTGTACAGTGTAGACGCACAGACTTAAAGGAGCTGTGTCATGGTTACTGTGCAGGCTCAGAAGCGATTCTGCTGGACTGCAAGTCATAATCTGATTCAATTTCTTGCCAATTCGCCTTTGTTTTTGTATTGTATCTGTATATTTTAGTCACTCAGGCCATGTGCTTTCTGTATTAAGGAGTATTCTACGGAAATTCCAGGATTCAAAACGCCAATTTAGCCATTTAGCCGAAGGCTATGAGGAATTCAAGCTTGTGTCCGAACCTCCAATAAATACCATAGAAGAAGAATATCTCTTCATGGATATCTGCATAGCTAGCTCCGTAACATAGCTACGATAGTTATGCAGCTAACGTTAGCCAGCAATTTGGCTAGTCGTCTAATGAATTTTTAAATTAAGTTGCAAGCTAAATAAGTACAAAACCAACAAAATTTGCAAGTGAAATGAAAAAGGTATCGTGGCTATTGGTGTAGCAAACATTGGCTATCTATTCGGCTAGTTGAGGGCTGATTTTCTTTAAATGAATTCAGAATACATTTAGCTTGCTGGCTATCTAACTTTGCTAACAAAGATGCATGTGAAATAAAAGGTTTATGTGGATGTCTGTGTAGCTAGCTACGTGGAGAACGTTAGCTTGTACAACGTAATTTGGCTAATTGTCAGGCGATGCTATTTAAATGAAGCAAGTTAAGTAGCTAGCTACTTAGCTAACAAAATTTGTGCGTGAAATGAAAAGTTATTGTGGAGATCTGCGTTTGTCTGCTACTTAAACTTAATATTTGTTAGCAGCTTCCAAACCATTCACCACGTAAACTGCATGTTCCAGTTCGGTAGACCCCCCCCGGCCATTTTGACATGAACATGCCCATAAGCAGCCAGTGGCTGTGAATATTAAGTTGTCAAAGTTGGGAGCATGAGCAGTAATCATGTCACAGTTCCTTTAAGTGAAGGCTGAGTTCAAATCTGGTGAACTACAGTGCTTATGTCACTGCAGCTAAACCAATGACATTATAGCTGGTCGCAGATCAGCTACCATTGGACAAAATGGAGGAAGTGCTGATTCTGGCTATGTCTTGTTGTCCTCTCCCTTGCAATTGTGCTTTCTCCACTTTTACAAATTACACTATGAATAGGAAGCACTATGGTTGGACATTAGCCAAAAGACTGGCGTAGCAAATGGCAAATTGTTGCTAGCTGTATGGAAATGTAATATTTTTAATTTGCTTTCGCCTAGTATAGCATAGCACTACTATAGCTTGCAAGCCTTTGCTAGTCGGTCAAATCTAGGTTATCGGCTCCCACGTTACAATGTGTGTCTCCACCCACAATTCGCAACTGTGGGCAACTACAGATGTTCCGTGTGACTGTGGATATGGACAGGTTTGATGAAGAAATTTCTCCTTACCCTCCCATGACAGTGCTGTGTGTTTGTGCTGCAGGTGGGTTACCGCAGGAACGGACACAACGAGATGGACGAGCCCATGTTCACGCAGCCGCTCATGTACAAGCAGATCAAGAAGCAGAAGAATGTGCTGCAGAAATACGCAGAGAAGCTCATCGCCGACGGAGCCGTCACGCGGCAGGAGTTCGAGGTCAGTGAGCTAGCAAGCGAAAGCGAGAGCTGTTTCACCGCTAAAAATGCCCGTCCAAACTCGCGTTTCAGTCGAAAAAATGCTCTTGTGACGTGTTTTTGTGAAAAAGGTTTGTTGACTTGGGTTTCGGGTTAAAAAAAGGCTAAACTTGTGTTTTAGCTGTAAAAAAAAAAAAAAAAATGCCTTCAGTGTTTCAGTCTCAAAAAGTTTTAACTTGTGTTTTACTCAGGTATCACTGTCTTAACAAGCATTTTAGTCGCATTTTGTCCATTTTAATTCATTCTTCAGTTAAAGATAAAATCTTTTCCAAATAAAGTATCAAGATTTTTAGTCAAAAACACTGTCTTAACGTGCTTTAGTATGGACATGTTCTTGGTAACAAGAGTCTTCCCTAAAATACTGCTAAATTCGCTCTCTCTCTCTCTCTCTCTCTCTCTGCAGGAAGAGATTTCTAAGTATGATAAGATCTGTGAGGAGGCGCACGCGAGGTCCAAGGATGAGAAGATTCTCCACATTAAGCACTGGCTGGACTCGCCCTGGCCTGGTGAGAGCTGCCTTCTGAGGGGCCCTGAGTAACCTACTGCGGCCTGCTGACGGGGAGGAGCTAACTAATGGTGTGTGTGTGCGCGTTTGTGTGTGTCTGTGTGTGCGTGTGCGTGTCGCAGGTTTCTTCACGCTGGACGGGCAGCCCAAGAGCATGAGCTGTCCCTCCACTGGGCTCTCAGAGGAGGAGCTGACCCACATCGGCCAGGTCGCCTCGTCTGTGCCCGTGGAGGACTTCACTATCCACGGAGGTGTGCACACACACACATCACACACGCACCGTCAAAAACACTCTTATGGCCGTTTTGTGTCTGTCAACTGTGCCTGACAAACAGGGATGCGTTTCCCAACATCACAGATGCTAACTTGCGTTGTTGGGCTCATTGACTTTGAATAGATGAACTTTGTAAGTTGCAAACTTAGTTAGCAACTATGCTTTTGGGAAACGCACCCCAGAATGATGTCAGAGAGACAGAAGAAAGTGTCGTCTGACAGTGTCTCATGCCTGTCAAATATTTGTTACGTCACAGACACTGCTGTTGTTAGTCTTATATTTTCATTGGCTGTGTGGACCGAGAGTTCTGTCGTTGTCAGGGATACAGTAGGTTGATACAGTAGCTCGGGCAAAAAGAGCAGCTGGTTATAAAACAACAAATATTTAATCTCCGTGGAGATGATAGGTTGTGCCATCGCCATACAGCACTCCGATTAAGCATAATTAAGCATAAACACTTTTGTTCAGACGTCTGCTGACACCTGTTTTATCAGCATGAAATGACCTTTAAACATGAGTTCAGACACAAACGCATTCACTCACAGACCGTTTTCTGTGTGACCTCCCGGTTTATCTCTCGAACCCTCGCTCTGATGAAGCTCTGTGTGCCCCAGGTCTGAGCCGCATCCTGAAGGGCCGCGGGCAGATGATCGAGAGCCGGACAGTAGACTGGGCTCTGGGGGAGTACATGGCTTTCGGCTCCCTGCTGAAGGAGGGGATTCACGTGCGTCTCAGCGGTCAGGATGTGGAGAGGGGCACCTTCAGGTACTGCCGCAGTGTGTGTGTGTGTGTGTGTGTGTGTGTGTGTGTGTGTGTGTGTGTGTGTGTGTGTGTGTGTGAGGGTGTGTATGTGTGTGTGTGTGCGTGTGTGTGTGTGAGAGAGAGGAAGAGAGTGTGTATGTGAGTGTGTGTGACAGCGAGGGAGAGTGTGTGTGTGTGTGTGTGTGTGTGTGTGAGAGCGAGGGAGACAGTGTGAGTGTGCTCGCGTGAGAGACAGTGTGTGAAAGTGTTCCCGTGCATTCCTTAGTGAATCTCTTTGAACCTGCTTCACTGTGTCTGTAAGGGCTCTCACTCAGGACCACTCTTCAGTGTGTCTGTAAGGGCTGTCACTCAGGACCACTCTTCAGTGTGTCTGTAAGGGCTTTCACTCAGGACCACTCTCAGTATGTCTGTAAGGACTTTCACTCAGGACCACTCTCAGTGTGTCTGTGAGGGCTGTCACTCAGGACCACTTTTCAGTGCGTCTGTAAGGGCTCTCACTCAGGACCACTCTCAGTGTGTCTGTAAGGACTGTCACTTAGGACCACTCTTCAGTGTGTCTGTAAGGGCTGTCACTCAGGACCACTCTTCAGTGTGTCTGTGAGGGCTCTCACTCAGGACCACTTTTCAATGCGTCTGTAAGGGCTTTCGCTCAGGGCCACTCTTAAGTGTGTCTGTAAGGGCTCTCAGGACTAATCTCAGTGTGTCTGTAAGGACTGTCACTTAGGACCACTCTTCAGTGTGTCTGTAAGGGCTGTTACTCAGGACCACTCTCAGTGTGTCTGTAAGGACTGTCACTTAGGACCACTCTTCAGTGTGTCTGTAAGGGCTGTCACTCAGGACCACTCTTCAGTGTGTCTGTGAGGGCTCTCACTCAGGACCACTTTTCAATGCGTCTGTAAGGGCTTTCGCTCAGGGCCACTCTTAAGTGTGTCTGTAAGGGCTCTCACTCAGGACTAATCTCAGTGTGTCTGTAAGGACTGTCACTTAGGACCACTCTTAAGTGTGTCTGTAAGGGCTCTCACTCAGGACCACTCTCAGTGTGTCTGTAAGGACTGTCACTTAGGACCACTCTTCAGTGTGTCTGTAAGGGCTGTCACTCAGGACCACTCTTCAGGACCACTGTGTCTGAGGGGCTCTCACTGTAGGACCACTTTTCATCTCAGTGTGTCTGTAAGGACTGTCACTCAGGCCACTCTTAAGTGTGTCTGTAAGGGCTCTCACTCAGGACTAATCTCAGTGTGTCTGTAAGGACTGTCACTTAGGACCACTCTTCAGTGTGTCTGTAAGGGCTCTCACTCAGGACCACTCTCAGTGTGTCTGTAAGGGCTGTCACTTAGGACCACTCTTCAGTGTGTCTGTAAGGGCTCTCACTCAGGACCACTCTTCAGTGTGTCTGTAAGGGCTGTCAAGGGCCACTCTTCAGTGTGTCTCAGGGCCACTTTTCAGTGTGTCTGTAAGGACTCTCACTCAGGACCACTCTTCAGTGTGTCTGTAAGGGCTGTCACTCAGGACCACCTTCAGTGTGTCTGTCCGCTCACTCAGGACCACTCTTCAGTGTGTCTGTAAGGGCTCTCACTCAGGACCACTATTCAGTGTGTCTGTAAGGGCTCTCACTCAGGACCACTCTTCAGTGTGTCTGTAAGGGCTCTCACTCAGGACCACTCTTCAGTGCATCTGTAAGGGCTCTCACTCAGGACCACTCTTCAGTGCGTCTGTATGGGCTCTCTCTCCTCAGGACCACTCTTCAGTGTGTCTGTAAGGGCTCTCACTCAGGACCACTCTTCAGTGCGTCTGTATGGGCTCTCACTCAGGACCACTCTTCAGTGTGTCTGTACTCAGGGCTGTCATCCTCAGGACCACTCTTCAGTGCATCTGTAAGGGCTGTCATCCAGGACCACTCTTCAGTGCGTCTGTGAGGGCTCTCACTCAGGACCACTCTTCAGTGTGTCTGTGAGGGCTCTCACTCAGGACCACTCTTCAGTGTGTCTGTGAGGGCTCTCACTCAGGACCACTCTTCAATGTGTCTGTGAGGGCTCTCACTCAGGACCACTCTTCAATGTGTCTGTGAGGGCTCTCACTCAGGACCACTCTTCAGTGTGTCTGTAAGGGCTCTCACTCAGGACCACTCTTCAGTGTGTCTGTAAGGGCTCTCACTCAGGACCACTCTTCAGTGCGTCTGTAAGGGCTCTCACTCAGGACCACTCTTCAGTGCGTCTGTAAGGGCTCTCACTCAGGACCACTCTTCAGTGCGTCTGTAAGGGCTCTCACTCAGGACCACTCTTCAGTGCGTCTGTAAGGACTCTCACTCAGGACCACTCTTCAGTGCGTCTGTAAGGGCTGTCACCCAGGACCACTCTTCAGTGCGTCTGTGAGGGCTCTCACTCAGGACCACTCTTCAGTGTGTCTGTGAGGGCTCTCACTCAGGACCACTCTTCAATGTGTCTGTGAGGGCTCTCACTCAGGACCACTCTTCAATGTGTCTGTGAGGGGCTCTCACTCAGGACCACTCTTCAGTGTGTCTGTGAGGGCTCTCACTCAGGACCACTCTTCAGTGCGTCTGTAAGGGCTCTCACTCAGGACCACTCTTCAGTGTGTCTGTAAGGGCTCTCACTCAGGACCACTCTTCAGTGTGTCTCTTACAGCTTCCTGTGATGCTGTGATCCTCTTAGTTCTGCACTGGTTCATCCTCTCACTCCTCAGAACTCTTGATATAGGCAGATTTATTTTCCTTTTTATTCAAATGTAATGTCTCCGTTTCTCTTTTCTCCTTTTTTGTTTTTCTCATTCTGTCTCTCTCTCCCTGCAGCCACCGGCACCATGTCCTTCATGACCAGAATGTCGACAAGAGAATCTGCATCCCCATGAACCACGTCTCTCCAAACCAGGCTCCTTACACCGTGTGCAACAGCAGCCTGTCTGAGTACGGGGTGCTGGGTGAGTTCCCGAAACAGGATCCTGAAAAACATGCTCTATAGCCCTGGTCCTCAAATCACACCCTACGAGGTCCGAGAACTGCTGGTTTTCCATCCTCCCTTTACCTGGGAGTCAGGTGTTGGCACAGTCTGGCCAATCAGAGGCACTAACTGTTCATTTACTTGCCCGGGATAACAGAAAACCTGGGCTGGATTTGGATTTGAGGTCCAGATTTGAGGATCCCTGCTCTATAGGAACACTCCTGTCAGTGACCGTGACCAAGTCTGTGGCTTTAGAAAGACATGCTCCTGACCAAGTCTCTGGCTTTAGAAAGACATGCTCCTGACCAAGTCTCTGGCTTTAGAAAGACATGCTCCTGACCAAGTCTCTGGCTTTAGAAAGACATGCACCTGACCAAGTCTCTGGCTTTAGAAAGACATGCTCCTGACCAAGTCTGTGGCTTTAGAAAGACATGCTCCTGACCAAGTCTGTGGCTTTAGAAAGACATGCTCCTGTTAAGTCTATGGCTTTAGAAAGACATGCTCCTGACCAAGTCTCTGGCTTTAGAAAGACATGCTCCTGACCAAGTCTCTGGCTTTAGAAAGACATGCTCCTGACCAAGTCTCTGGCTTTAGAAAGACATGCTCCTGACCAAGTCTGTGGCTTTAGAAAGACATGCTCCTGACCAAGTCTGTGGCTTTAGAAAGACATGCTCCTGACCAAGTCTCTGGCTTTAGAAAGACATGCTCCTGACCAAGTCTCTGGCTTTAGAAAGACATGCTCCTGACCAAGTCTCTGGCTTTAGAAAGACATGCTCCTGACCAAGTGTATGGCTTTAGAAAGACATGCTCCTGACCAAGTCTCTGGCTTTAGAAAGACATGCTCCTGACCAAGTCTGTGGCTTTAGAAAGGCATGCTCCTGACCAAGTCTCTGGCTTTAGAAAGGCATGCTCCTGACCAAGTCTCTGGCTTTAGAAAGGCATGCTCCTGACCAAGTCTCTGGCTATAGAACTGGAGTTAGTCCCCAGGCGCTGCTCTGTGGCTGCCCACTGCTCCCTTGTGCTAGGATGGGTCAAATGCTGGGTTGGAATTACCTCACAGAATTCAGTAACATATATCCTATCTTTTCTTAATATGGACATGACTGTCGAGTGAACGTGTCAAACTGTCGGCCTCGGTGAGAATTCACTTTGCTGCCTCCTACTGTTGACCTACCTGCGTAGAATTCTGTGGTCTTACTTTTGTGATGTCACTACAGTTAGCAATGAAAATTTGGTCTTATCTAAGATGGCGCCCATTAGTAGCACATTCCAGATCACTAGGACCCTATGACTGATTCGTTATACGCAGCTTTTACCGTGTATTGAGCCATGCATGAGCAAAGTGTTCACCAGTGTGCCAGAAAAGGCATTAAACAAGTCCTCTGTATTACCTCCCCATAGTTTTGTGATGTTTGGATTACGTGCATCGCATTAAAGATTAGTATTGTTCTTCTTTGCTTTCATTATTATTGGTTACTTGTTCAAAAGTGAGTCTGGAGGCCAGCTCTGGGATTGCTACAGCAATCGTTGTTAAACCTGTCTGATTCTTTCCTGATTCTCCCATTTTGTGGCCTTACAGATTGATTTGTGATATAAACTGTTTGCAAACCTAGACAGAAAATGTTTTTTTTTTTTTGTGGTCTTAATTTGCAGTTAATGAATCAGACCTCATCTCAATGTCTCATATCCTAAGATTCAGCATATTGCAATTTTATTGAAATTAAATCACAGTAGAATTGTATGTAAGGACAGTGCATACACTGCCCTCACTATGGCGATTCCGACCCCCTGACTGCCCCTATGTTTATTCCTGCTGTCCTGACTCCATCCTCCCCTCTCTCCCTCCCTCTTGTCTCCATCCCTCTTCTCTCCATCCTCCCCTCTCTCCCTCCCTCTTCTCTCCATCCCTCCCTTTCTCCCTCCCTCTTGTCTCCATCCCTCCCTCTCTTCCTCCCTCTTCTCTCCATCCCTCCCTCTCTCCCTCCCTCCTCTCTCCATCCCTCCCTTTCTCTCTCCCTCTTCTCTCCATCCCTCCCTCTCTCCCTCCCTCCCCCTCTCCCTCAGGGTTCGAGCTGGGCTTCGCCATGGCCAGTCCTAACGCCCTGATTCTGTGGGAGGCTCAGTTCGGTGATTTCCACAACACGGCCCAGTGCATCATAGACCAGTTCATCTGCCCAGGACAGGCCAAATGGGTGCGACAGAACGGCATCGTGCTGCTGCTGCCCCACGGCATGGAGGGGATGGTGAGACCCGCCGACCCGTGCGTTTGAGTGTGTGTGTGCAGGTGTGTGTGAGTGTGTAAGTGAGTGTGCATGTGCGTGTGAGTGTGTAAGTGCATGTGAATGCGAGTGAGGGAGTGCATGCGTGTGTGTGAGTGAGTGCATTACTTTGTCTCACATCTCAATAATCTATCCTTCTCCATCTGTCACTCCTTCTGCGCATCCTCTTATCTTTCATGTCTTTCTTCTTCTGTGTCTCTGTCCCTCTCACTCCCACCCCTGCTCCGCTGGTGTCCCCTCCTTGTGCTTCAGAGGCTCATTCAAGATTGCGGGGTCGAGCGAGAGCCCGCGAGTTCTTGCCTCTTGAACGATTTATCTTCATTTGGTCTTGCAAAGACGAGCGAGAACATCTGCGAACAGTCTCGCCTCGCTCTTCAAGATGGTTTCCTCTATTGTCACAGCTTGTTCAGGTGGAATTTGTTGCAAACCTTAGTTGGCTCCCATGGTGGAAAATGCGTAAGAACTCCTCGCGAGCCCTAGGCGTGGGACCCCTCAACCTTGAACTTGCCCCTGTTGTTTCAGTCTTTCTCTTGATCTCAAACTCTTGATGTGATTGGTTGGGATGTCAAGTGCTTATGTGCTCATCGCTCAACTGCGCTGATGTTGGAATGCTAAGCTCCGCCCCCTCTTCCCTGCAGGGTCCAGAACATTCCTCTGCTCGTCCCGAGAGGTTCCTGCAGATGTGCAACGATGACCCGGATGTGTTACCTGTAAGCCCCGCCCCTTCCCCCCTTCTCAGCCCTGTCTTAGCGCACACACCTCCCGCTTAAAGTGGAGCCTTGCAAATTACAAATTTGTAATTAAAGGCCAGTCCTTCAAAATAAAACAAGTTTGCCTTCAAGTATATATATTTTTACATGTATTACTGTGCCATGTTTGCAGTGATTTGTGCAAATCCTGGAAATATGTGTGCAGGACTAGGAAAAGGGGTCACGTGGGTCATCTTATGAAAATTGAGATTTTCCAACAAAATCGAAGAGTGATCCAAGTTTTTCATTTTGAGAAAGAAATTGGGTTTTGTGCACAGCAAAGTGTTGTAAATTGACAGTACAGTGGTGCTGGGATATCACTATCACTGGGATATCACGGAGATACCCCGTTAATCTCAGAATGGAAAAAAATCCCGAGTGACCCCTTTTCCTAGTCCTGCACACAAATGCATTTTTAAAATAATTAGCATTTCTAGTGGGCTTTGCAGGAGTCTTCAAGTTTTTTTTTTTTTTTTGTTTGTTTTTTTTTTTTTTAGCTTACCGGCCCTATGGGCCGATAAACTATTGTCGTGGTATATTGTCTACTAGACCATATCTCCAGACGTTTTTTTTGGATTTTTGATTGAATAATTTTTGTACGTTTTATAGGCCCTTGGAATTTTGCCCCCAGTGTTAAAGATAGTACTGAGGAATTTTAAAAAATTATTCCTCAAAAACTGTGATAAATTTTTTTCTAAATCAGGCAATCGGCTTACCTTGGTACTGTCAATGTACAGTGCGAGTGCCATTTTGATTGAATTGACGGAAGTGGGTCTAGTGGGGGCGCTGTATTTTAACATTGAGTCTTATGGAGCATATGCAAGATGGCCTGTGGAGGCCAAATGGTTGCAGATAGAGATTAAGTTTGTATTAGAGCGATATAGGAAGTCATATATGACCTATATTTCAGCAAAATTAAATTTGACCACAGATGACTGTGAAAGGTCAAACTTGAGGTCAAGGAAAATATTAACAACGTTAACAGATTGAAATTTCAAAAACATATTTCTCAAAAACGATCAGTTAACTTTTTTTTTTTTTTTTCCTAAATCTGGCAATTAACTCTCCTTGATACACTTAATGTACAGTGCAAGTGCCATTTTGATTGAATCGACGGAAGTGGGTCTAGGGGGGGCGCTGTACTTTAACATTGGGTCTTATGAAGGATGGGCAGAATCGCCTGTGGAAGCAAAATGGTTGCAGATCGAGAATAAGTTCGTATTACTGACATATAGGAAGTAATATATAACCTGTATTTTGGCTGTGTTAAAGTTGTCCTCAGATGACCTTGAAAGGTCAGACTTGAGGTCAAGCAAAATGTTGCTATTTTCAAAGGCTTCTAGGCTTGAAAATATTGAAGATTGGGAACATATGTGCATTGAACACTATAGGAAGTCATATATGAACTTTCATTTGGTGGCCTTGAACTTTACCTTTGGCGACCTTCGAAGGTCAAACTTCACATAGAGAACTTTCAATGACTTCTATCACCAAAATTATTACAGATAGAGCTTAGGTTTGTATTGTGGCCATATAGGAAGTCATGTATGAAGTTTCATTGGGTGACCTTGAACTTGACCTTCAGTGACCTTCAGCGACAAAACTTAACAGTGAAATTTCAATGACTTATATCAGCAAAATCGTAACAGATTTGGTTTAGGTTTGTATTGGAGACGTATAGGAAGTCATTTATGAACTTTGATTTGGTGACCTTCACATTGACCTTCGAAGGTCAAACTTGACCTACTGAAAATTCAATGACTTCTATCACTAAAAAGGTCACAGATGGAGCCTAAGTTTGTATCACAGACTTAAAGGAAGTCACACATGAACATTCAACTTGATTGTTGGTGACCTTTAGAGGTCAAACTTGACCTAATACAATTACAATGACTTGCATCACTAAGATAGTCACAGATAAAGCTTAGGTTTGTGTTACAGACATCTAGGAAGTCAAATATGAACTTTTATTTGGTGACATTCAACCTGACTCGGTGACCTTTCAGGGTCAAACTCGACTGTGAAATTACAACGACTTGTATCACCAAAATGGTCACAGATCGAGCCAAGGTTTGTATAGAGATATTTAGAAAGTCATATCCTAAGTCCATTTGCTGACCTCAACTAGACCCTCTGTAACTTTTAAAGTTCAGAATTAACATATTGAATTTTCAATGACTTGTATCACCAAAACTGCTTCAGAGCTAAGGATTGTATTACAGGAGGTCTTATAAATCTAGGTCAACTTTTATTTAGTGACCTTGACATTGACCTTCAATGATTCAAAGGTCAAACTTCACATAAAATTTTCATAACTTGTATCATCACTTTAAGATTGCTTGCCGGTAAGCTACAGGACCCTTGGTCCTATTTTTGTATTCGCAAACTTTCCGCCGTTTTGAATTGTTTGTGAAACCTTTAATTTTTATCTCCTCCTAAGGCCCATTCACACCAAGCGCGAATTTCCGTGCGGATTACTCGCACGGATTTTTATAGGAGCTATTTCCATGGGTTCTAATGTAAGCTTGCACACCAAAATTTCCGCGGCAGAAAAAACATTTCCGACTTAAGCTTCTCATAAAAATCCGCCTCTTGAAAGTAGTTTTGGTTTTTTTTTTTTTTTTGATTAATAGTTTATTCATATTTTGAATATTTATAGCATCAAATTTTTCATCGTAGTTAGAGATCTGTAATCATAGTTGTTTTTTTTTTTTTTTTTTGATTAACGCTTTCATATTTTGAATATTTGTGCATGCAAATTATGAAGCAGCTTTGTCTGGGTTGGACAAGTTAGTTTATTGAAACAGCCCCAGGTCCGGAAATCAATAAGGAAAACGTTCGTTGGCTACGTCAGTGCAAAAGTAGACTGTGAGGGTAACGTTATGGTTCAGATATATACAAACAATGTCATTGTTGCTGCTGCTGCTGCTGCTATCATGGTTCATTTAGGTTCAATTATAACTCACGGATTTTGGGTGTCTGTTGTGCGAAATTGGAACAGAAGAATGCGAAATTTCGCACCGAGTTCGGTGTGAATGGTTTCACACAGAATTTTAGTGCTGCGAATATTCCGCAAATCCGTGCCGCTTTTTCGCTCCGCCCTGGTGTGAATGGGCCCTTAGACAGTGAGATCAATTGACACAAAATTAAAGGGCGTGGCCTATATTGTTATAAAGAGCTGTAACTCCTTAATGCAATGTCCCATCATTACCAAACTTGCGATCACATATCAACAGGCCCTGCAACGTCATCAGACTGAATTTGGTTTGAATCCATTCACAGGTGGCGCTATAGCAAAAAAGTGGTCATAACTCAAACCAATTGTTTGAGCAACTTTAAATTTTGCATGCTTCATAATGGTGAAGGTTGCCATGAAAGCCTATAAAAACAAAGTGATGGTTCAACCAAGATGGCCGACATTAGCATTCAATTTCACTAGCCCCTGTACGCACTGTAACTGGCATCAATCTTGAAACTTTATTCTATTGCTCAGGATGTGTAAAAGGGCAGTCTTGATGCAAATTACTTTGATTGGCTGGATGGTGGTACTATAGAGAGGTACAAGAAATTTGATTCCAACTGGCCAATATGTGGCACTTTAGTAAGAAAAACAATGCAAAATTGCATATTTGTTTTCAACCTTTTGAAACTGGAACTGAAGGCTATTAAACAATATTTGTACTTGATTCACATTTTTTAATGTTCTGCAAAAATTTTTGAGCACAACTGTACGTCAGCTATAGAACATGCATTCCGCAACACTCTAATCACACGTTTGTGACCTCACAACTTGACTGCTTGTGCTTCTGTTCCCTCCCTCGTCAGAACATTACGGAAGATTTTGCGGTGCGTCAGCTCTACGACTGTAACTGGATTGTGGTGAACTGCTCCAACCCCGCCAACTACTTCCACGTCCTGCGGAGGCAGATCCTCCTGCCCTTCAGGAAGCCGGTGAGTGCGATCCGCTGAGATTCAGGTCGGACACCCCCTGAGCAGCTGATTGGGCTGCTTTGGTCATGTCTCACCATCTGTCTGTCCGTCCGTCTGTCTGCAGCTCATTATCTTCACTCCAAAGTCACTGCTGCGTCACCCGGAGGCCAAGTCCAATTTTGACGACATGTTGTCAGGTGAGCGGACGTGGTGTTGTGGCTGTAAATGAACACATTCACGTGGACACAAAGGTACTCACACGTGCGCACATGCATGCAGTCATGTTGTGTGTTAGCCGAAAGTCAGGTGGACGTGCCCTGCTCACTGAACCGAGAAGTCGAGCGAGTGAGAAGGCATGTTGGCTGGCCGTTTCACACATATCTTAGTGTAAATCCCCGTCGCAAAGAAGTCCAAATAAGTTCAGCGTTGAAATGTTTTCGTCGGACAACATGACATCCATTATATTTGTAGTATAGTGTAAACGCCTGAAGTAATTTTTGCTACAGATTTTCTTTCGCGCAGTTGGCGATATCTTTATTTCCAGGAAAGTTAATGTGCAAATTCATTTATTTTTGCCGTAATATTTGCCGATAAGATTAAGAAATTAAACCTTTAGTTCTAAAGCGCCGTTATCGGAGAAAGCAAAACAACAACAACATGTTTTGCCACCACTTTAATATTATTTAAATTATGAACAAAACCCGCACTTCTGAAAATGGAAATAAAATATGCAAATGTCTATGTAGTTGTAACCTATAATAACGGTGTCACTTTTTCCTAAGTCCACAAGAAATGTTTCGGCCTTTGGAAATCCGGAGGTTTTAGTCCTCGTTGTGTAGGCTATAAGCCGAACAACTCTCAGTCAAGAAAGCGGTGACTTGTTCAGTGGGATCAAACGGTTGAACGTAATGTGCGCTTACTTTTGTCGCCTTTTACTCATAATTTGAGAGCTAATCTCAAGAATAAACTTTGGCTGTTACCGACAAATTAACGCGATAAAGCCCTTCTCAGTTGCAAGTGTCATGGGGTAGTGCGGATTAAAAACTGTTCTCACAGCGGGACTGATTATATTTTCACATTTGTGAGAAATGATCACTTATCCGTCTTAGGTATACTGTGTAAAACATTACATTCAGATTTAATGGTATAGTTATCATTTTGCGAACTGTGTGCAAGCCAATGTCTTAACATTATTAAGTTATTATTGGCAAATTATCGGCATTTACAGTGACACGAGCAAGATTTAAAATTTTGGGCATCCAACGAGAAATTATAAATGTATTAATAAATATTTTGTGACAATAAATACGTAAGTTGTCATCCATAAGGAAAGCGTTTCTACTTCATGACTCCTACTTCTAACTGCCTCTTATAGAATTAGATATTTTAAAACTCTAATAACAAAAACATCGATTGACTTACAAGTCGTATCGGAAACAGTTGAGGTAGTTTATTGTTGCCAAAATTCAAGGCCTGCAATAACATCTGGTACACACCAGTCATACCCAAAAACCGCTCTCCCCTATCGACAGTCCCCCCCAAGTTCTGCCTGCCGTAATCCTACGCCACCCGCCAGGCCAATCAGAGAAAGGTGGACGAAAACGCGAAGCCAACTTCTCATTAACTTTAGCGGTACCTTTATCCACGCTGGTACTGTCGCTCTGTGTTTGGCGTAACTGCCTCTGTAGCAGTGTAAGTGTATACAGGTGTAGCTCTTGAGTTTAGCTTTAGTGTAGCTGTAGCAGTGTAAGTGTATACAGGTGTTAGCACTCTTGAGTTTAGCTTTAGTGTAGCTGTAGCTATGTTAGTGTATACAGGTGTTAGCTCTCTTGAGTTTAGCTTTAGTGTAGCTGTAGCAGTGTAAGTGTATACAGGTGTAGCACTCCTGAGTTTAGCTTTAGTGTAGCTGTAGCAGTGTAAGTGTATACAGGTGTTAGCACTCTTGAGTTTAGCTTTAGTTTAGCTGTAGCTGTGTTAGTGTATACAGGTGTTAGCACTCTTGAGTTTAGCTTTAGTGTAGCTGTAGCAGTGTAAGTGTATACAGGTGTTAGCACTCTTGAGTTTAGCTTTAGTGTAGCTGTAGCAGTGTAAGTGTATACAGATGTTAGCACTCTTGAGTTTAGCTTTAGTGTAGCTGTAGCTATGTTAGTGTATACAGGTGTAGCACTCCTGAGTTTAGCTTTAGTGTAGCTGTAGCTGTGTAAGTATATCCAGGTGTAGCACTCTTGAGTTTAGCTTTAGTGTAGCTGTAGCAGTGTAAGTGTATACAGGTGTTAGCACTCTTGAGTTTAGCTTTAGTGTAGCTGGAGCAGTGTGAGTGTATACAGGTGTAGCTCTCTTGAGTTTAGCTTTAGTGTAGCTGTAGCTGTGTTAGTGTATACAGGTGTTAGCACTCTTGAGTTTAGCTTTAGTGTAGCTGGAGCAGTGTGAGTGTATACAGGTGTAGCTCTCTTGAGTTTAGCTTTAGTGTAGCTGTAGCTATGTTAGTGTATACAGGTGTAGCACTCTTGAATTTAGCTTTAGTGTAGCTGTAGCTATGTTAGTGTATACAGGTGTAGCACTCTTGAATTTAGCTTTAGTGTAGCTGTAGCAGTGTAAAGGCGCTACTCCACTAGACAGAATATGTCGAAACTTTCTGTCAGCCAACTCTCGACAGAAATATCAAACGTCTATCCACCTCAGATTAAAAAGTCTCCGACAGAAGCTCCGATTGACTGTCGACTATGTTTCTGGAAGCAACTGTCGATATAAAATTTCTCATGACGTTCCACTTGAGAGATCATTACAGTTTGACAGTATCGATCGATGACCATATCATGTGACACGAGGGTCTCTACTCGCTCTACTCGACCTCATTTACCATGTTGCCGGCGAGGAGACAACAGGTTGCGGCGGTTGTTGCCGCCTTCATTTAATAAAAAAAGGAGGAAACCGCTGTACCCTGTCCTGATTTGGTTTTAATTGTACATAGCTCGCCATCACAGAGAACAAGGAGGGCGATAAACATGTCTTTAAACTGCTTATTAGTCTTGATCTGTTTTCAGTCAGTATCCCTGGTAAAAGACACTTTAACCCTCCCCTCTCAGGTATAGCCAATTGTCTTCGTTAAGACGAGAAATCAAACGCACTAATTGAACGCAAAAAAGAGCGCATTTCAATCTTTTTCAATTAAAAAATCACTACGCACAGGTTTGACGACTTGATTAGGATGTGACAAAATTTAACGCGGAAAATCCACAGTGGTTTTTTCGTGAAGAGTTGCCTATTAAGGCATGTGAATTAAACATTTTATAGAATTTATTATTCACTCGCCTAAACATTTCATTATAAGGGAAACTAACATGTTGACCAAGAACAATGATTGAAATCAGGTCACTAATCTCATCTGTTTCAAGGGATGTTTTCCGCCCCCCCAGTTTTCCGTCCACCGCCCGCCACTGCTCGCCATTGAACTGATTCTGTAAATTATGCATCTTCTGCTGTACCTCAAGCGACGTCCCTGGAACATGCTAACGTCCCATAAACTGGGTTGGTTTTGGTAGCTGTTTATCAGCTGAAATTTCTCCGATTTCGTCCATTCTTGGCCACTAATGCTTGCCATTTTGTCACATAGGAAGAAATCTACTCAACACACCCTTTTATACACCTCACCATTCACGGACCATTGCGCTTCCCGAAAGTAGCTTCCCCAAAGTAGAACCGGTTCTATTCTCTGAGAGCGCTGTCGCGAGTCATTATGATATTCTTTCAGTAGTCCTTCCACTTGACACCAATAACTCCTGCGACAAACTTCCGAAGGTTTTTCTGCACTCTCAGAAGTAACTATCGTCTCGTTATCCTCCAGAGATTTTCTCTCTGACAGCAACTTCTAACAGTAAAAACTGTCTAGTGGAGTAGCGCCTTAAGTGTATACACGTGTTAGCACTCTTGAGTTTAGCTTTAGTGTAGCTGTAGCTGTGTGAGTGTATACAGGTGTTAGCACTCTTGAGTTTAGCTTTAGTGTAGCTGTAGCAGTGTGAGTGTATACAGGTGTTAGCACTCTTGAGTTTAGCTTTAGTGTAGCTGTAGCTGTGTAAAGGCGCTACTCCATTTGACAGATTATGTCGACACTTTCTGTCAGCCAACTCTAGACAGAAATATCAAACGCCTGTCCACCTCAGATTAAAAAGTCTCTGACAGAAGCTCCGATCGACTGTCAACTATGTTTCTGGAAGCAACTGTCGTCATAAAATTTCTCATGACGGCAGGCCTTTTTTTTCCCAAACTCCGGCGTGAACCATACGCCGTTCTCGTCAGAATGCGCCAGCGTAACCGACCGTTCGGTCACGCAGAAAAACTTGGCGTAACCGATCGAGATGATACCAAAAATGTATTGACTAACTGTGAATAGTGTAATGTCGCGGATTTCCCGATTGACAACAGCCTGATTCAGCGTAAAGTTATAGCTTGCCTAAATGACGTCCTCCCGATTCTGAAAAAAAAAAAAACATGTGCTTTACCTAAAAATTAATTTCAGTCATAACATCTCCATGAACTGTCTACAGCGTCGAGCTCCTTTTTGTAGCCTGTCAAACATAGTGATGGGCGAAAATGAACGAACCAATCTTTTTGAACGACTCTTTTTAGTGTCCGATATGTACCGGATCAGCCTGTCAAATGACCGAGTGCTGAAGTGAATCCCCGACTTTTCCCACCAGTTAGACTCGCCCACTCGTACTGCTCACAGGCTGCTACTGTACCGATATGGCGCTTTTCCACTACGTGGTACCGGCTCTGCTCTGCTCTACTCGGTACCGGGTACTTTTTTGGGGTTGCTTTTCCATCAGAGGGTAGTAGCCTACCGCCTCCGTGGTACCAGCTCGTCGTTGCGACGCAGTAAGTTACTGCCGCGACGGCATCCTCAGTTATACTAAGTTTACTTTTATTCCGTCGATTTTGTTAAATATTTATGTGTTTAAATCAGGGGACGCGCAGTACCATCACCACGTTATGGCACGAAAGTCCGCGTGCGTTTAATTGTAATTTCTGTTTGACATCGTCCAGATGCATAGGATAGCAGCTGGTGTTGTGTCCGATTTGGTTGCGCATTAAATAACGTAGCCTACCACCTAAAAACGCAAAGCAATGATATCCGTAAAAGGCAGAGTATTCATGGAAAAAGGCAAAAACGGAGTTGAGATGGACATTGTTTCGTACTATTAAACGACTGTTAAACAGCTTGCTACACGCACATAGATACGTGGTGACGCAGTTTGCTATAAACTTCATTAATCAAATATGTGTAATGTATGTATACATTAAGATTTACTGTCATGTACACTTCAGACAATTTGACCAATTAGACCTTCTGAATCTCTTTATTGACGCAACTGATGTCGCACCGGGATGACAAAAACAAAACCGGTCGGAGAAGGACAATTGTTTTGGAGAAAAAAAAAAAAAAAAAAACAAAATAAAAACAAACCCCCAGCTGACACATCACGTTGAGTAGAATGAAGTAATTGTTATTAAATCAAGACATTAATTAAAGATTAATCTATACACGCAGGCACGTATTGGTATATACAGGTATAGGCCTGTATAGAGATGACACTAGCGTATTACGGTACAGCACGCGCGGCGCATGTAGTGTGGATACGACCGTCAGTTAAGCACAAAAATGAAGACATATTATTACCAGGTTGCACAGTAAACTTATAGAAGTTTATTCTCACACACACAAAGAAAATGTTCATGAACTGTTGATCACTTTGGCCAAGACATATTCACCCCTCATTTTGCGCGAACGGCCGCCGTTCGGAGTAGGGTGTCTCTGCAGGCAGCAGTTTCAGGACCGCAGTTCTAGGACCCTATCCCTATCCCTATCCCTATCCCTAACCCTAACCCTAACCCTCAATGGGTGGCGCTGTCGCAGAAAACCTTAGGTCCTAGAAATGCGGTCCCAGAACTGCGGGTGGGTCTGAATCTACAGCCTCCAGGTCTGCAGAGATATACTATAGGCCGTTCGCGTGAATTTTTTTTTGCGTAACCTTTACGTAACCGAACGATCGTTCGCGTGAAAAAAAAAGGCCTGTGACGTTCCACTTGAGAGATCATTACAGTTTGACAGTATCGATCGATGACCATATCATGTGACACGAGGGTCTCTACTCGCTCTACTCGACCTCATTTACCATGTTGCTGGCGGGGAGACAACAGTTCGCGGCAGTTATTGCCGCCTCCATTATAATAAAAAGGAGGAAACCTCTGTAGGGGAGACAGGGTCTAGTTGTTACACTTTTTCTTTTAACGGCTGTGGAATTGACATTATCAGGTTTTTGTTATCAATATGCACTGTCAAGGTAGACAGTTTATTAGACTACATGACTGATCTGCAGCAACCCCTATATTCTGCACATGCGTAATGCTGGTGAGGAAAAAATAGACCCCCCCATCACCTGTAACAAACAACCCCATATATGGGGTTGTTTGTTACAGGATGTGGGGCATTTTGTTCCACTAACAATTTGCTTAACTCTTTCAACTCGACAGCCCGCTACAGCGGGCTGATAATTTCATGCCTTTCAACGCGATAGCCCGCCACAGCGGCCAAGTACAGATCGACCCGTAGACCCGTCAGCTCGCTGCAGCGGTCATATTGACATTTTGTAAACATGCTGTTCTATCACGTGACCAGTGAGATTTTGCGTGACCGAGAACTCATTAATATTCAAGATGGATGCCGTGTCAGTGCCCTGTCTGTTCCTCCTGCCTGATCGGTTCTGTGCATGCGCAATACCAGTACTGCGCAAGTGCAGAGAATTCCTGCCCGATTTGTACCACACATGCGCGAACATTTTACTTGACGGCAGTCAACGACTTTTTTAAACTTTAACAACATAATAGTATACAAATTCGCTACAACACAAGGATATTTTAGGAAGATTATATTTTATCTCATGGTCCTTCAAGTAGCCAGCGACTTCTTTTTACTTTAACAACATAGTAGTATACAAATTCACAACAACAAAAGGACATTTTAGAGAGATTAGCCTATATTTTATTTCATGGTCCTTCATGTATAGATTTTTATTTGAATAGGCGTATTTTGCCACATTTTGCACAAAATCGCCTATGTTCATTACTTCCAGCGCAAGTCATGGCAAAAAAAAGGAAACCAAGCGAAATCTTATGGAAGTGTTTACAGTATGGGTTGCTTTGCAGGAATTTGGGTATTTATACATAATTCATTTTTCCTATCCATAATTTAAACCATGTGGGCCAAAACTGCATATTAACGTAACCCCTCCTTTGTCAATATGAATATGTGATCGTACGTGTCCCTCAACTGACATTCAGCACATTGAGGTTGCATTTTCCACATATCTTGCTCTTTAGGCATCCGGCGGAGGTTTTATTTTTTCCCATTGCGATCTGAAAAACAATGTCAAGTTATCCCTTACAGCTTACGATGGAAAAGAAACGGAGATTCGTGGATGCGTCCGAAAATAAATGGATTTTATATCGAGGGAGTGTGATTTATTTATTTTTTCTTATGAGGGTACAGATATCCGGAATGCCTGAGTTTAAAATTGGCTATTAATTTATCTACATCATATATTATCAATAGGGTCGCCAACAACGCAACAAAATTTTAGGGGGAGTCAATAACCGGAGAACTTAAATATTTTATGAAAAAAAATTCGATCACACTTTTAAAAGCTACCCAAGTTCAAATTTAGGCTCTCCTATGCCGTTTTTTGTGGTATAGCCTATTGCATGCGGCAGCTGAACTGTATTTCATACTTTGATAATTAAATTTTGCGATTAATTCACGATTTACATGTGTGCCAATTCGCAGATCATATTCCAACAGATCTGTTTTGTTTTTGCTAATTATATCCAGGGTTCAATGGTATAGCACACTGTGTAATACATGGGGCTGAAGGGTGTTACATTGTATCATTTACTTAGGGGCGAAAGAGTTAAGTGAGACGTGTTTCCCACTTAAGTAGGCAAGTTAAGGGGATGCCTCACGACTATTATCCCACAAAGCTACAGTAAGGAACCTCTTGAGTCATTCTCTAATGGCATTTGCCACGTTCCGTTATTCGTTTGTAATTTCGAGGCATCTTTCTGAAATAAAAAAAGGTAGAAAGTCATTCAGTGAGGTCATTTGATCTTGTCCAAGTTGTTACAGGTTTTGGGGCAAGTTGTTACTGTAACAACTTGGGTGTATCTACTAGTCCATCAGCAACCTTTCGCCATTGTCCCGACATTTTGAAATGTTCCAGTGCAATCTTTACATGGGTGCGCCATGACACAGTGGCTAATGTCTACCTCTCTCATAATCCAGAAAATCTCGGGTATGTATCAATTACACTTGATGTTAATTAAATCTCCCAAACACAAAGAAAGTTACTTTTTCGAGCATTTTTTCTGGAACACTAACCTGCGACTTTCGACGTACGTCCTTCTGTCACGTAAAGACGCGGGTCACCTTCGCAGAGCAACAGGAAAATTAGAGCGCCGTGTGTGCTTTATTATCAAAACTATTTAGAATGTAACAACATGGATGTGTAACAACTAGACCCGGTCTCCACTACCCTGTCCTGATTTGGTTTTAATTTTACATGGCTCGCCATTGAACTGGTTCTGCAAACTATGCATCTTCCGCTGTACCTTAGCGACGTCCCTGGAACATGCTTTTGCAACATCAGCCCAAGCAGCGATTTTTTTCATCCTGTCTTTATATTCTGATGAGCTGACATCCCATAAACTGGGTTGGTTTTGCTAGCTGTTTATCAGTTGAAATGTCTCCGATTTCATCCATTCTTGGCCACTAATGCTTGCCATTTTGTCAAATAGGAAGAAATCCACACAACACGCCCTTTTATACACCACACCATTCACGGACTATTGCACTTCCCGAAAGTAGCTTCCCCAAAGTAGAACCGGTTCTATTCTCTGAGAGCGCTGTCGCGAGTCATTATGATATTCTTTCAATAGTCCTTCCACTTGACACCAATAACTTCTGCGACAAACTTCCGAAGGTTTTTCTGCACTCTCAGAAGTAACTGTCGTTTCGTTATCCACTAGAGATTTTCTCTCCGACAGCAACTTCTAACAGTAAAAACTGTCTAGTCTAGTGGACAGGTGTTAGCACTCTTGAGTTTAGTTTATACAGGTGTTAGCATACAGGTGTAGCACTTGAGTTTAGCTTTAGTGTAGCTGTAGCGGTGTGAGTGTATACAGGTGTAGCACTCTTGAGTTTAGCTTTAGTGTAGCTGTGAGTGTATACAGGTGTGAGTGTATTTAGCAGGTAGCTGTAGCAGTGTGAGTGAGTTTAGCTTTAGTGTAGCTGTAGCAGTGTAAGTGTATACAGGTGTAGCACTCTTGAGTTTAGCTGTAGTGTAGCTGTAGCAGTGTAAGTGTATACAGGTGTTAGCACTCTTGAGTTAACTCCTTCAACCCCACAGCCCTCTACAGAGTGCTGACCAACATATTCCCTTCAACCCCAAATTCCTGTAGGGAAAATTCAAACAATCTGACTAATTGATTGGAACATATCAGGTTACATTTAATGGGATTCCAGAGATAACAGTAAGATACAATGTCCAGATAATGACCAGCCCTCTACAGAGGGCTGTGGGGTTGAAGGGTATAGTGATGCTAGAATATCTGGGGTTGAAAGAGTTAAGCTTTAGTGTAGCTGTAGCAGTGTAAGTGTATACAGGTGTTAGCACTCTTGAGTTTAGCTTTAGTGTAGCTGTAGCAGTGTAAGTGTATACAGGTGTAGCACTCTTGAGTTTAGCTTTAGTGTAGCTGTAGCTGTGTGAGTGTATACAGGTGTAGCACTCTTGAGTTTAGCTTTAGTGTAGCTGTAGCAGTGTTAGTGTATACGGGTGTTAGCACTCTTGAGTTTAGCTTTAGTGTAGCTGTAGCAGTGTAAGTGTATACAGGTGTAGCACTCTTGAGTTTAGCTTTAGTGTAGCTGGAGCAGTGTAAGTGTACACAGGTGTAGCACTCTTGAGTTTAGCTTTAGTGTAGCTGTAGCTGTGTTAGTGTATACAGGTGTTACACTCTTGAGTTTAGCTTTAGTGTAGCTGTAGCAGTGTGAGTGTACACAGGTGTAGCACTCTTGAGTTTAGCTTTAGTGTAGCTGTAGCAGTGTTAGTGTATACAGGTGTAGCACTCTTGAGATTAGCTTTAGTGTAGCTGTAGCAGTGTAAGTGTATACAGGTGTTAGCACTCTTGAGTTTAGCTTTAGTGTAGCTGTAGCTGTGTTAGTGTATACAGGTGTTACACTCTTGAGTTTAGCTTTAATGTAGCTGTAGCAGTGTAAGTGTATACAGGTGTAGCACTCTTGAGATTGGCTTTAGTGTAGCTGTAGCAGTGTTAGTGTATACAGGTGTTAGCACTCTTGAGTATAGCTTTAGTGTAGCTGTAGCAGTGTTAGTGTATACAGGTGTAGCACTCTTGAGTTTAGCTTTAGTGTAGCTGTAGCAGTGTTAGTGTATACAGGTGTTAGCACTCTTGAGTTTAGCTTTAGTGTAGCTGTAGCAGTGTTAGTGTATACAGGTGTAGCACTCTTGAGTTTAGCTTTAGTGTAGCTGTAGCAGTGTAAGTGTATACAGGTGTTAGCACTCTTGAGTTTAGCTTTAGTGTAGCTGTAGCTGTGTTAGTGTATACAGGTGTACCACTCTTGAGTTTAGCTTTAGTGTAGCTGTAGCTGTGTTAGTGTATACAGGTGTTACACTCTTGAGTTTAGCTTTAGTGTAGCAGTAGCTGTGTTAGTGTATACAGGTATAGCACTCTTGAGTTTAGCTTTAGTGTAGCTGTAGCAGTGTAAGTGTATACAGGTGTAGCACTCTTGAGTTTAGCTTTAGTGTAGCTGTAGCAGTGTAAGTGTATACAGGTGTAGCACTCTTGAGATTAGCTTTAGTGTAGCTGTAGCAGAGTAAGTGTATACAGGTGTTAGCACTCTTGAGTTTAGCTTTAGTGTAGCTGTAGCAGTGTTAGTGTATACAGGTGTTAGCACTCTTGAGTTTAGCTTTAGTGTAGCTGTAGCAGTGTTAGTGTATACAGGTGTAGCACTCTTGAGTTTAGCTTTAGTGTAGCTGTAGCAGTGTTAGTGTATACAGTTGTAGCACTCTTGAGTTTAGCTTTAGTGTAGCTGTAGCAGTGTAAGTGTATACAGGTGTAGCACTCCTGAGTTTAGCTTTTGTGTAGCTGTAGCAGTGTATGCAGGTGTAGCACTCTTGAGTTTAGCTTTAGTGTAGCTGTAGCAGTGTAAGTGTATACAGGTGTAGCACTCTTGAGTTTAGCTTTAGTGTAGCTGGAGCAGTGTAAGTGTATACAGGTGTAGCACTCTTGAGTTTAGCTTTAGTGTAGCTGGAGCAGTGTAAGTGTATAGAGGTGTAGCTCTCTAGAGTTTAGCATTAGTGTAGCTGTGCTCTGGTTGTTGGCTGTAATTTCTCCCCTCCTTTCAGGCACACACTTCCATCGCTTGATCCCAGAGACGGGTCCCGCATCCCAGAATCCCGCGGGGGTGAAGCGCGTCATCTTCTGCACAGGGAAGGTGTACTACGAGATCAACCGCGAGCGCAAGGCAAAGGGCATGGAGGACACAGTCGCCATTGCTCGCATCGAGCAGGTACACACTCACTGTCACGCGCGCTCACACACATACTCATACAAGCACACACACTCTCTCACCATACTCTCCTGCTTTCCTGCAGCTGTCTCCCTTCCCCTTTGACCTGGTGAGGGCGGAGACGGACAAGTATCCAGAGGCGGACCTGGTCTGGTGTCAGGAGGAGCACAAGAATCAGGGTTACTATGACTACATCAAGCCCCGCATCCGCACCACCATTGAGCGCTCCCGCCCCGTGTGGTAATGGCCCTCTACCTGTCAATCATCCTCTGCCTGTCAATCATGAGTTCAGCAATGGCTCTGTGTGACTACTTATACTGTTACATCTCTGTTTGTTTACAAACCCCCACTCCAATGAAGTTGGGACTTTGTATAAAACGTGAATAAAAACAGAATTTAATGATTTGCAAATCCTTTTGGACCTATATTCAATTGATTACACTACAAGGACAAGATATTTAATGTTCAAACTGCTGAACTTTATTGTTTTTTTGGAAATATTTGCTCATTTTGAATTGCCTGCAACACGTTCTAAAAAAGCTGGGACAGGGGCAACAGAAGACTGGGAAAGTTGAGGAATGCTCAAAAAACACCTGTTTGGAACATTCCACAGGTGAACAGGTTAATTGGAAACAGGTGAGTGTCATGATAAGGTATAAAAGGAGCATCTCCGAAAGCCTCAGTCACTCACAAGCAAGGATGGGGCGAGGTTCACCACTTTGTGAATAACTGCATGGGCAAATAGTTTAACTGTTTAAGAACGTTTCTCAAAGTGCAATGGCAAGGAATTTGGGGATTTCGTCATCTACAGTCCATAATATCATCAAAAGATTCAGAGAATGCAGAGAAATCTCTACACATAAGCAACAAGGCGGAAAACCAACATTGAATGCCCGTGACAGTCGGTCCCTCAGGCAGCACTGTTTTAAAAACGGCCATCATTCTGTAAAGGATATTACCATGTGGGCTCAGGAACACTTCAGAAAAACATTGTCAGTTAACACAGTTCATTGCTACATCTACAAGTGCAAGTTAAAACTCAACCATGCAAAGCGAAAGCCATATATCTACAACACCCAGGAACGCCACCGGCTTCTCTGGGCCCAAGCTCATCTGACATGGACTGACACAAAGTGGAAAAGTGTGCCGATATCTGAGGAGTCCACATTTCAAATTGTTTTTAGAAATCATGGACGTCGTGTCCTCTGGGCCAAAGACGAAAAGGACCCTCCAGATTGTTGTCAGCGCGAAGTTTGAAAGCCAGCATCTGTGATGGTATGGGGATGTGTTAGGGCCCATGGCATGGGTAACTTGCGCATCTGTGAAGTCACCCTTAATGCTGAAAGGTACATACAGGTTTTGGAGCAACATATCGAGGGATGACTGCAATAAACACTTATGTCCAGATGTTATATATTGGACATAACTGTTTATTGCAGTCAGCCCTCAATATGCTGCCATCCAAGCGACATCTTTTTCAGGGATGTCCCTGCTTATTTCAGCAAGACAATGCCAAGCCACATTCTGCACGTGTTACAGCAGCGTGGCTTTGTAGTAAAAGAGTGCGGGTAATAGACTGGCCTGCCTGCAGTCCAGACCTGTCTCCCGTTGAAAATGTGTGGCACATTATGATGTGCAAAATACGACAACGGAGACCCCGGACTGTTGAGCAACTGAAGTCGTACATCAAGCAAGAATGGGATAGAATTCCACCTACAAAGCTTCTACAATTAGTCTCCTCAGTTCCCAAATGCTTATTGAGTGTTGTTAAAAGGAAAGGTGATCTAATACAGCGGTAAACATGCCCCTGTCCCAGCTTTTTTGGAACGTGTTGCAGGCAATAAATTCAAAATGAGTGAATATTTCCAAAAAAAAAAAATTAAGTTTATCAGTTTGAACATTAAATATCTTGTCTTTGTAGTATGCTCAATTGAATATAGGTGAAAAGGATTTGCTAATCATTGTTTTCTGTTTTTATTCACGTTTTGCACAACGTCCTAACTTCATTACCTCCGCCAAACGAAATTGGCAGGAGGTTCTGTGATCGGTGCCATTTGTTTGTTTGTCTGTTAGTTTTTGAACAAGATATCTCAAAAAGTAGTGAACTGATGTCTCTGGAATTTTATGGGAGGTTGCTATTACATCAGGGATGGACCCGAATAATTTTGACTGCGATCAGTCCAACAATATGGCCGCCACAGCAGCCATCTTGAAATCCTATGACACACGATAACTGAACTTTCAGCAAGATTTGGACTGTGCTGCCTTGGCGGAGGTTTGCACTCTAGGAGTGCCTCTAGTTGGAATTATAATACAAAAGTACTAGCAGCACTTTCCTGCATGCACTTGATACAAAAATATTCCTTCTTTGTTTGTATGCCTTTATGCATTTCCTTTGGAGTCTTACATCTGTGTGTGTGTGTGTGTGTGTGTGTGCGTGTTTGCTCTCCCCCCACACAGGTACGCGGGTCGTGAGCCGGCCGCGGCTCCCGCCACAGGAAACAAACAGACTCACCTGTTCGAGCTGAAGCGCTTCCTGGACACTGCCTTCAACCTGGACGCCTTCAAGGAGCACGCCTAACCCCCCCTCCCCCCTCCCCTCCCCCTCCCATCCCAACACAGGGATACACCCACCACCACCCCCCCCCCCCCCGACCACCACCCTCCCTCCCCCCAACAACCGCACAAACGGCTCCGTCCCGCTGTCCCAGTCCCTCGTATTCACCCACACTGCGCCGTCCCTCGCAGTACCCCCCCGTCACCCCCCCTTCAGCCGCCAGTCAACAGTCGGTTTCCTTCCATTTTACACTCCTCAGGGGTGGGCTAGAGTCTCAGCTGTAGATCACGATCAAATCCACGTGTCGCCACATGAATAGAGGCTCCTCGACCGATGGTACCGTGCGTCCTGTTCTTTATATCTTTTTTTTGTTCCTGTTCTTTTACGGTTCATCTCTGAGGACGTACAGTCCGCTGGGGACACCTTTTCCCGCGCTGCTTCCTCTGGTTCAAGCTGGGTATCTCTTCTTCTGTGGTTTTGCCCTTTGATAACCAAAAGCTCCTCATGCTTGTTGAGGTGAATCCCCCCCTAGAGAGAGTGAAAGGGAGAGCAGTGCGTTTTGATTTTAATTTGTTTTGTATGCCGTTAAGTGGCGACGGGAATAGCTGCTGTTGTTTTATCGGACACTTCAGGCCGTGGATGGTCTGTCTGAGAGGCCAAAGGGGATTTGAGGATGCTGCAAAGCATTATGGGATGCGTGGTGTGCTTCAGGTCCCGCCCTCTCAATGGCTGCTCGTACACGGTCCCCAACACCCCCCGTGAAAGCTACTGAAGTCTCGCTTTTCATCTGAGTTAATCAGCGTTCATTTTCTATGTTCGATTGTATCGCTTTAGTTTTTAATTTGCTGGTAGCATCAACTGGTAACGTAAGGAATGGAGCGTTAGAATCTCTAGATCTGCGTTTTATGATCTCGCACTCTTGCTCGTCAGAGCGGCTGACGTTTTAAATGAGGGTAAAATATGAAATGATTGACGCATCAGATGACTGCACTGTCTGTGTGGGAGGTGCGGTTTGTGAGTGATTGAGTCGGAGCGCTTTTCACAGTGACTCACTTAACCGGCCTTTTCACGCGTTACTCTGCCCCGTCCAGGGATTTGCGGTGGTTAAACTGGCCCTGCCCCCTTCAGTTACTCTCTCTCTCGTCTCCTCAGCAGCTGGTTAGAACTCACTCATCTATCCAAAGGGCATCTGTCCTTCATTTTTCTCTCATCCCCCTCTCCCTCCCTCCCTCCCTTCCCAGCTCACTACCTCCCTCATCACTTTTCTCTCCGGTGCCAAAAAGAAAATTAATAATTTTTAACAGGTTGGAAAATTAAGATTACACAGAGAAAGGTGGGGGGTTAAAGAAATCCGACTCTTTCTGAAATAAACGGAACTTTCCAGAAGCAAAAAATGAACGAGAAAAAACGGAATGATGCTCCATTTCTGGGACTCTGGGACAAACGCATCTGATTTATTTATTTTAAAATGAGTAATTTTGCTTTTTTCCACGGTTGTTTTGCTTCATTCAAATAAATACATTACCTTCTCGTTTTTTCTGTGAGTGTGTCGGTGTCCTTGGGAAAACTGGGACGATATAAACTTTTTGGTGCCCACTGCTTTCAGGTAATTTTGTTAGAAGTGGCGCAGTGCAGTATCCTGTGGTTGTTCTGAGGCTGTTAGAGCCATAGGCCCTTAATATATTCACCTTTACCCTTTCATGTGGTGTACATGTGACCAACAGCCATCGGGCGTTTCTATACCGCCGTGGCGACAGGAGGCTTGTCAGGGCCTGTGGTCCACTAGAGGGTGAAGGTGTCATATTGTGGCTGCACCACATATCTGCGGAGTGTGGGAACCAAATGCTTGTGGCTGGAGCGAAATGTGAACCGTAGGATTAATATACACGATTCTCCTGTGTGTGGGTGTGCGCGCGTGTGCATGCATGCTTGCATGAGCTTGTGTGTGTGCACGTCTGTGCTTGTGTGTGTCAGTGGTTATTACTTCCT
The DNA here is from genome assembly GCA_029692085.1 of Gymnothorax javanicus. Classification (NCBI taxonomy): domain Eukaryota; kingdom Metazoa; phylum Chordata; class Actinopteri; order Anguilliformes; family Muraenidae; genus Gymnothorax; species Gymnothorax javanicus. Next base: position 83,411,617 of record CM056194.1, on the reverse strand, counting down.
TTGTTGGGACCAAGCAATGGAATACAAGATGATGTCATCCTTATGGGGACATGTTTTTGGTCCCCCAAGGTAACAAACCCATTTTAGGGTTGTGGGTTAAGGTTAGGTGTAGGTTAGGTTAGGGTTTGGCATGTGGTGTTAATCGTTAAGGTCAGGGTGGGAGGTTAGGGAATGAATGTAAGTCTAATGGTACGTCCCACAAAACATGAAAACACAACTGTGTGTGCACGAATGGGTGCCTGCTGGTGCGTGCGTGCGCGCACGGATGCCTGTGGGTATGTGTGTTTGTGTGTGAGCACGTTCTTGTTTTTTCTACCTTACACGGTAATGTCTTCTGGAAAAAAGCATCTGCTAACTGTCATATGATGTAATTCTTGCTGGATGTAAGATTTCCTGGATAGACTCACAATTCCCAAGGCCCTACGGGATGAAAGACTGGTAACCTCTTGGTTATTGGCGTCTTTCGTGGGCGATTCTCTTGTTTAATGAGTTTTGCGCTTCAGGTTGTGATCGTCATGGTGTTGGTGAGTGAATTGAAGCAAATGAAATGACTTTCCCTCTCTAGACGGACAGTGTTACAGCTGTGACTGACCTCTCTGAAGTGCCCTCCTTCACCTGCTGACGTGGCTGCTTCTCTGTGAAGGACGATGCCGCTGAGGCCTTACAGGGCTATTCAGTGTAGGACGGATCCTGCAAAGCCCTAAACCGTATTGCAGTGCAGTTGAAGGTCACACCATATTGATTATTATCCAAAAATAGACTGACACTTTCTGCAAACCCACAGATAATGCACCTAACAGGAAGCCTAATGTACCACACAGGGTGACTGAAGTGATTGTATGCAGTGTTAAAATCCCATGAGCAGAATTTTAAACCATGCCTTCACTGCACATTTGATCATTGTGTGGAAAGTGGTGCTGTACTTGAATGAGAGGTTATTTGCCCTAAGACTTTAAAATTTCTCGAATTACTGGCGTCCACAAACTACAATATGGCCTTTAGAGTTGGTTCACTGTTATCTTATTATTATTATGGGATTGTTCATGGGAGCTGGGCTGGTAAGGACTGTACAAAATATATTAAAAACCACATGAAAACTAGATCTAATGTAATGCGTGTTGTCTTGGTTGTCGAAAAGAACACTAGATGGCGATCACGTACAGCTCTGAGTGAGGCCAATGAAAGGAATTTATTCATTGTAATGGTGCCGACAATTTTTCCCAAAATAAAGCTCCTTGGCTGTTTATTTTTGGGCTACATTGTAAATTTGATGCCAATATCGCAGTCCGTCTAGGTCTTCCAGAAATAAAATTTAGTCAAATTGCCTGAATTAAAGATAACTTGCTTGTCGGAAGATGTATTAGCATTGAGGTAAATTGCCAAACGTTTTCGACCCCGATTCAAAATTTCTGTATATTTTAGAATAGCCGGAAGCTAAGCTCCAAATTGCGATATGCTGGATCCGTTAATTAAATATATTGCTCTGGGCCAAGCCTGGGCTCGAGCTCCACGTGGGTTAAATGGATCCTGCGCAGATTCCCCAAACGCTGCATTTTGCTCGGTTGTCATGGCGATCTTTGTCCTCGGTGCGATCTGCGGCAATGGCGTCATTGGAACCGTGACTACACAGGCAAAAAAAAAAAAAAAAAACCGCCCTTCGCCAAATCAAATGAACAAGCCGGCTATTTATATTTCTCCAATTAGGTGTGAGCCACACGAATACGGAATGTTGCAGTGTAAACGACTGAAGACCCACTGAAATATTTGGACCAAATTCAAAATGAGCATCTTAATTTAAAAAATATATATGTTCTCAGTAGGACTGAGCCCTCATAATCGATTTAAGAAACTAGAATGACAGCAATAGCGATGTTAGTGGGGAAGAGATGTGTTATATAAATTACCGCTTTCATTTCACAGATTTATTTTAAAATTGGCCCAGAGGTGCCAAACCTTTTCGCATTCAACTGTGCTATAGTAGCCACCATAGATATTAGGTTACTACCTGAGGTGCAATTTAAAAAAAATTAGCTGTAGATTCCTCTGTATGGTGCCTGGGAATATTCAACACAATCAATGCTTTGTGTGAAATTTATGTCAATGTTTATTTAAATCCTAGTTCAGACAAAAATATTACATTTTTTGGGTGAGAATTCATGTTCCTTTCTGTGCTTATTTTAGAGTTGTTTTTTGATATTCAAATCGATGTTTGCTTGCCTCTCGAGTTCTAATGTAGAAATTTATCCTCATGAATGAGGCAATGTTTCAATCTGTTTAAAACTGAATTTCACGTTCAGTGCAATTACAAGCAATTAGTGTGAATACATATATTATATTTAGCCTACTTCAGAAGATTAAAGGCAAATGTTTGTATTTCATTAGCTTACTGTTTAACAAGAGCAACTGTCAATTTCAAATCATAAATTTGGCTGATTTTAAACATGTTTCTGAAAGAAACATTTTGTGAGAAACTCATCTCTGATGATGGCAGTTTGACTCGCTGAAAATGGAGTCCTTTTTTGGGGGGAGAATAATTGGTGAAAGACGCATTCTTCACAAGGGCAGGCAAAGCAGAGCGGCACTTTTCTTCAGGTCAGGTGAAAGTGCAAAGGTCAGGGCTGTCCCCGATTCTGTCTGTGCACTCATCTCTGCCTCTGATCTCGAGCTCTCCATTGTGAGTCTCCCTGAGTCGGAGGGATTGTGGGTAAATTCCATGTGACCTGGTTAGTCAGTTGACTGCAGAGTGGGGGAGGGGTGAGCTGAATTACTGAAGGGGAGAGGAGGCCCTTGACCCAGACATGGGGAGCGATACTCAAGCTCAGAGGACATAGAAGCTCAATCAGTTGATCCTGCACACATTCATTTGACAATTATGTCCATTTTGGTGCATGAAACACTGCATTTGATGCTTGGGCTCTTATTAGTGATTCTCTATATTTAATGTTGAGTTTGGGTCATAATGGCAGGGATTTAAAAGCGATGCGTTTGCCTGTTTTGCGCATGGGTTGGATCCCACTTTGCTCTTTTTTCAGTACTGCCAGTGAATCTTGAAGCAGAAATCTGCCTTTGAATTTAATGCTCCTTGTCCATTTATCACAACCTGAATCCCCTCACCCTAGAGTCTGTGTGCTCCCCTACTGAGGAGTGGCTCAGGGTCTGTGGGGCTGTATAATGTGTATATGGTTCTGGTATTTTCTGTGTGTGTGCGTATGTACCTTGTGTATATGCATTTTGTGTGTGCAGGGATGTATAGTGTGCGTGTGTGTGTGTGTGTGTGTGTCCAGGGATGTATAGTATGTGTGGTTGGATGTAGTGTGTATGTGGGGTGTAGTGTGCGTGCACGGATGTATAGTTTTTATGTAGGGATGTGCAGTGTGTATATAGGGATGTTCAGTGTGTGTGTGTGTGTCCAGGGATGTGTAGTATGTGCAGTTGGATGTATAGTGCGTATGTGGGGTGCGTGTGTTTGTGTACGGATGTATAGCTTTTATGTAGGGATGTGTAGTGTGTGTATATGGGGATGTTCTGTGTGTGTGTGTGTGTGCATGTGTGTTTGGATGTATAGTTTTTATGTAGGGATGTGCAGTGTGTATATATGGGGATGTTTGGTGTGTGTGTGTGTGTGTGTGTGTGTGTTCCGGGGGTGTTTTTACAGGAGCCTGTGTTCCGCAGTGTGACGTGTCACATGATCTGACCCTGCCCGTATCTCGCGTATCATTAGCCGAACAGCGGGTGGCTGCAGGTTTACCCCGCCCTCGCGCTCCAGACGCCATTGTACCACTGCTCCTGTGGGCTGGAGCACACACTGCCCTCGTCATGTGACTCCGCGGTCTTCCTCTCATCAGCACAGACCCTTAATAATGATCATATGAAAGCTGCCTGTGCATTCTACTCCACTATTCTCTTTTGGGCTCAGTTTTTCTTCCAATTATATTAGGCATTCTGTGACTGATTGGACTTAAGCATCGCACACAGATCGCTGTCCAGGATGGTGATATCCAGCTAAACCTGGGTTGTAGGTTATTACATCATTCTATTCACCAAAATCTCCTTTATGCTCACTTTTGTCTTCATTGTTTTAGAAATGATGTAAATCCATGTTTTGCAAACCTCTCTGGGAGTATCACTTGTCCTGGATTATTTGTATCTCTCCCTGCTCCAGCGCAGGTGATTCAAATGATCAGCTCATTATCAATCAGCTTTTGGAGGTTGATGGTGACCTGATCATTTGAATCAGCTGTGCTGGAGCGGGGAGAGATACAAAGCATGCAGGACAAGAGGTGCTCCAGGAGAGGTTTGAGGAGCACTGGTGTAAATGATGAACTCATCTTTCAGTTTTCAGCTGTCAGAAAAGGTGATGCACAAATAATGCCAAGGTAGGGTTATTTTCTCCCATCAATGGGGGTGGGGTTGATATTGCAGTGTGTGAGGTTCACGGTAATCATCTCTGCACACCTGAGAGGGTGCATGAGCTTTTTCTACATTGGGGGGGGGTTAAGTGCTTGGGTGGTCTGTTGTACCATTCGCATGTTTCTCAAATACCATCCTAATATTCTGCTCGCAAACAGAGCCAAGGACAGACTTCAGTTTTTTGGAAGTGGGGCTGGGCCCCCCCGTCGGTTACTGCCCTGCCCCACCTGTGCACACATGCTCAGAGCCGCCCTGAGACGGTACAGCGGCTAAATCACAAGTCTGGTGTCATCAGAGGTCTGTCGCCGGGCAGAAAACAAGCTGCTCGTCCCGTCTCCCTGCAGCTCGAAGCCTTCGCTTCACGATCGAGGAGCGTTAAATTCCACCTTTTTCAAAGTGTATTTTTATTAATTATTAATCTGCATATTCTTTTACAGCAACTCGTTGGGCTTGGTGCCACTTCTTTATCGTGCCTGAAATAGAACTGCGTCGTTAAGGTGGGACTTGAAGTGGCTTCTTCCAGGAAGGGAGAAAAATGCATTTGTGCAGTGTGGTTCTGTCTGAATGATCTTAAATTCTGTGTGTGTGTGTCTGTGTGTGCGCACTTGGATGGAGGGGGTCATTATCCTCTGTGTTGAGGTTCTGGCGTGCATAGACTCTAGATGCACTGCAGCAGGGGGCAGCGTTCTACTGCCAGGGGTATATGTGTGTGTGTGGGGATGGGGGGGCAGCGGGAGTTGGGGGGGGGGGTGTTCTCTCCATGTGGCCCCGCCCCCGCGCCGCTGCGGCGAGCTCTTATTGTCAGTCAGCCACTTCCCTGGAATGTTCCTATTCTGGCCCCGGAGGCAAAGTCACCCAAATGGAATGCAGAGTGCGCCCACCAAAAAAAAAAAAGCAAGAAAGGAATATTGACTTAAAATGGCCAGAAAAAGGAATAATGTTATTGTGTGAGAGAGAGAGAGAGAGAGAGAATGGAGGTCCACTTGTTAAATTTACATAAATGTTATGTGGCGGAAAACCAATGTGGGGACAAAGGCCAGGGATTTCCTGCATGGATAACTGACAGACTGATCGACCGATTGACTGTTGCTATCGTTTTGGAATGAGGAAACCATATTACCCGCAACTGAAGTCCCCTCTGCATGAAAGGGGGGTTTGAGAATATTTGTTACCAGCAGTCGACCGCCTTCGGCAGATTTCAGCACGCCGTCACTTGGTTGTCACGGTTTGAGGTCTCGACGCACTGAGCGTCGAGTGTGTGTGCTGTAAGAGGCTGAGGAGAGCTTGTGTGTGTGTTGCGTGTGTGTAGAGGGGGGGAGTAGGCTATCTGTTGGGCTGTACGACAGTGTTAAATGACTGCAGCAGATTGGAGCAGAGTCTGTGGCAGGTTTGGGGGGGGGGGCAGGTAGGGGAATGAAGAAAACGCAAAGAATGTAAGCATCTGTTTCCAGGGCAACAGAGAGCTCCAAATTGCTGGTCTAGCTTCAGGTCTTCTCCCCCCTCTGTTCTGGTCTTCTGCGCTGACCAAAGTGCTAACGGTCAGACTGCCTTTCGCTCGGAGATTTACTGCCTCTCCTACTATTCGAGGGAACATCTCGGCGGTGTTTGTTCAGCGCCTCTGTTTGTTCCCGGAGACTCGTTCCCTGCTTCATGTGTGGCTTAAGGTTAATGATGGACTCGCTGGTTAAATGGGGGGGCTGTTCTCCAGTCCGTTTCAACGTGTTTACCGTGATCGCAGTGTCAAAAACGGCCTCCGCTCTGTTTGAGTAGAACGTGCCGGAAGGCACCCGTGTTCTCACTGTGCAAAAGGTTGCTTCAAGGTTATCTGCAGCGTCTCGGCACAGGAAAAGGGCTAAACCACTAGGTTCCTACATCGTGAGACCACAGACAGTTCCTTCCAGCCCAGAGATTTCAAAGGGAAAATGGCTGCCTTCTTTAAAAAAAAAAAAAAAAAAAAAGCCCCGGCCACGTTTATCTCCTCCTCTCTCGCTGTGCCATGACCAGGGCTCTTTCGCCCCATTTTTAACCCTGTGAGATCCAGGGGTCTTCTGGGTGGTAATCTGCCAGCCTTCACTTACAGCCCCTTGTTACCGAACTGATCAGCTGACTCCCTCCCCCCTCCCCCTCCCTGCCCCCAACAAGCCGCCAGTGAGTGAACAGGCTGAATGGATGCCCTATGGTGGCAGGAGCAGTGAATGCTGGTGCTTCGGTGCTAAAACCTTGAGGGCGCATCGCGAATGCGGATCTTTTGTTCCTCTCTCTGCAGTCTCGGTCTGGCCCCCAGCGCTCCCTCTCTCTGCCAAGCTAATTCCCATGATGTGCTTTGCTAGTCGCAGTGCAGAATAGACCACCTACCGCCAGAGACGAGAGGGAGGGTCCGGGGGGGCGTTTCTGATTATCCCTCGGTCGCTTCCAAACCATTCGCCGTCTCAACCCCCTGGCCTCACTGAGAAATGCGGTCTTTTCTTTTCCCAAGATGGAGAACATCACCCTCTTTCTGTTATTGGTGACGTCATGCGACATCCTCATTTTTCCCCTCCCCATTTATTAAAAAAAAAAATGGTATAACCCATTTTTCCCTCTGCCTCTCCGGGTGTCTTATTAACTCAATGTCTTAGAGACTGTGCTTTTTCACCACAAAGGTGGAACAGTCTTAAGGAGGCAGTAGAAGGGGGAGAATAAAGGGGGGGGAGAGACTGTAGCCATTTCTCTGTGGCAGCGATAAGGTCACGATTGCAGGCTTTGTAATGGAACAGCTTGTACTGAATTTAGCGCAGCTGTTGACTCATCAACAGCAGTGATGCATTTTGACATGACTGCTGTTCAGTCGTAGCTGATGAGTCACATAAGTGCGCCTTTCAGAAGAAATTTGAACACAGTTGAATATTAATGATTATGCCTTATTAAAGCGATTAAAACTTATATTTCAAAGTGTAACCTCTTTTGGATCAGCTGCATTAATTTTCCCTAAAGTGCTTTGACAACTGCATTGAGTGAATGAGAAAACGATACTAAGTTTATGTATGCATTCATACCAAATTAAAAGATAAGTCAAAGAATAAATCAACGTGTTGTATGGTTAATTCTCTGAGAAATGATAAATTGAGTCCAAACCTTGAAGCAAACAAAGTAATTGTTTATTTATTAGTTACAGCCCAAATCACAAAAAGCTGGAACAATACCTCATATTGAAATTTAATCTGAAAGCAATGATTTGTCATTTTCTTTTAAGCCATATTATGTTGAAAGGAATATAAAAAGCACATTGTTTGATGGTTCACCACATGAATTTTGTCCATTTCAAATTAACATTTCAATTGTGATTCTTGCTACATATTTAAAAAAAGGTTGGGATAGTAGTCACCACTTTGTAATGTTGGCATTCTTTTTCACAACACTTCTCTTGGTGTCTGTAGTCCCTAAATGTTTGAGTTTTGTCCCATTATTTGTGCAAACAAGTCTTCAGGATTGCAACACTGTGGTTTTTGTTGCTTTCCAAAATGCACCACGTGTTCTCTTTCTCTATTAGGGACAGGTCGGGACTGCAGGCTGGCCAGTCCAGCCCCCACACCCACCTCTTAAAAAGCCTTGTCTCTTTAATGCATGCAGAAAGTGGTTTTGCCTTGTCTATTTGAAATGTGCATAGACATCCTTGGAAAAGATGCTGTGTTGAAAACAGTACACGTTGCTCAAAAATCTCGGTGAAATTCCCAGTATTAATGGTGCCTTCACAGAAGCGCAAGTTTCCTTTGCCAGGGGTACCGACACAACCCCATACTCAGCCCGAGTATGGCTTTTGGACTTTTAGCTGATAATGGTCGTAACTGTCCTTTTCTTTGGGCCGAAGCACACAGCATCCACTTCTTCCACAATAGACCTGAAATATTTATTTGTATACCCACAATGTACACTGATGAGCTGAAAAATTAAAATGCCTCACAGATGCGGCAAATAATGTTTTTTCATTACAATGAAAATTATTACAATGAAAAATTAAATGGGAATTAAAGTGATGTCACTTTGATGGAGCTGTTTGGGCAGCAGAGGAGTGGCCTTCACTACATTAGGCAGCTGGTTTTAATCTTATGGCTGACTGACGTACATTTCCACTGTGATGGTCTGTCACAGATGCCTTTGAGCCCCGAAAAGATGGCAGTCATGGATGCTGTTAACATGAGGCTTCCTTTTTGCACAGTAAAGTAACTGGCATTTATGAACGCAACTACATACTGTCGTACTTGGAAAAGGTTTGCCCAAGTAATCTGGAGTCCATGTGGTTTTATTATTTATAAATGAATGACAATTCTTTATGCAGTACCATCAGAGCGATCGGAGATCACGACTATTCAGCTGCGACTCGCGGATTCCTTGAATCTTTTGTCCCTCCTGTTGTCTTAAAATTAACATTTTTTGGTTTGGGGTCAGTTTGACCCCTGCAAAAAACATACAAAAACTATTGTAGCTGAAAGTGTTACCCAAGTATCTCCCTCAGTTATTTAAGGCATTTCTACTGACCATCTTAACGGCCCAGTAAATAAAACAGGACTCCCTCATCCTTCCCTAATATATTGAATATTGATTTTACAATATTGTTGTGAAATAAGAAGATGCCCTTAGCTTTAGCCAACACAAAAGGACAAGGTCAAAATAATGTTTTTACATAATAGTTGAGCAACAATGCCGATTCATACAACGTGTGCACAAAATGTTTTTTTTTTTTTTTCCTCTCTTCAAATTACATTTTCCCCCTGAAGTTAGGGGAAATAAAATCAGCTGAAAAGTGTCGCCTGTGTTTTTAGAGAATGTAAACATTGAAAGGGGTCAAATTGACCTCAAAGATAATAGGATTAATTATGTTATGCAAAGTGGAGGTGAAATATCCAAATCCCTTCCAGTCTTTCTTTCAAAAGCACTGATGCTAAACCTTTCAATGACTTTCTCACATATTTGCGAGCACATAATCATTGGCAACCCTTGACCCATCTTCGCTCCTGATGGACGAGGCTCTTCCTGGACGCTGCTTTTGTATCAGATCATGCCTACAATCACCTGTTGACATCAGCTCCATACAATCACATCATTATTCACCTCAACTGTCCCCACTTATTTTTGTAGAATGTGTTGTGTACCTGCATGGCAGGAATGGATGTATGTTTACAAATAAAATGAAGTGGATGAGCAAATCGTAAAATTTTGTCTTCATACTGTCTGCAGTGAAATACAACTCAAAGTAAATTTAGAAATGACTGCTTTGTGTTTTTATGAACATTTTCCTTACTGTCCTGACTTTTTCACTGAGCTGGGATTGTGTATTATTCAGTAAATTGACCAACTTGACTTGAATTGCTTGAAATAGATGGCGATTGTTCTGTCATCTTTATGTTCAGGGTTTCAAGTTAAGTGGGAACTTTCTCCTGTACAGTCGTCCTGGTGTTTAGAACCAACAGCTTGGTCATGTGCACTAGAAGTAATATACTGCCACTGAGTAAACCTGCACACCAGCTTGTTTATGCAAAAAGCTAATCGGCCAATCATGTGGCAGCAATATAAGGCACCAAAGCATCTGGGGAGGTCGGAGCAACGCTGAACTCTGGGGTCTGGAGCTTGTTCCTGCACACGGTGGGCGGTTGGCTGGAACGCACCCTGGACAGTTAAGCAAGCCAGCATGGGGATCTCACACCAGTCACTCTCTCCTATGGTCAATATGGTCTCCAGTCAGCCTGGGGTGCAAATCCTACGACTGACGGAGGAAACGGGAGTACCCAGAGGAAACCCTCGTGAACACAGGAATAACATGCAAACTCCACACTGGGAGGCCCCAGGTCTGATTTGAACCCTCCACACTCTTGCTCAGAGGCGATCATGCTACCCGCAGTCAAGCCATAGTTTACTGCAGTGGTTCTCCAACTCGCTCCTGGCGCCCCACTGTGTATGCTGGTTTTTTCACAACCACAACTGCAATCTTAGATTCTTAACAAGGTGTCGATGTGTCTTAATTAGCTGCATTCCATGTTTAGCGCAGTTATTTACCACCTTCAGTTGCATTTTTATGGACATATCCACTGTGCCATGGAGAATAAAAACCCTCAAACATGTTATGCTTATTTTTCCATATTTGTGAGGATTTTCAGGTAAAATAAAAAAAAAAAAAAAAAACCCTTCTAAACAGATAAAATTAGACTGAGAAAATCTGTAAGCTCCAAATTGGGTTGCTGAACACAGGTGTTTTGAATTCTTTCAAAATAGTTTTCCTGAACTTAAGAAAATGAACATGAAAAGAAAAAGGTGTGACTTTATTGTTTGCCAAATAAATTGTTGGTTTTTGCAACCATGTATTGACAGTTTCACCAATGAGGAACCTATTGATTGTTTACGTTGATTAAGGGTTCGGTCAAATTGTTTCCCTCTGCAGTTATTCACACGGGGTTCTAACATATCTTATTGTGGAAATGAAATTTTTATTCTTCATGGCATGTGTAGATTTGTCAAATGTGGCTTAAGAGGAAAAAAAAAATAAATAACTGCTCTAAACATGAATGCACCTAATTAAGGCAAATCAACAGCTTGTTAAAATGCTAAGATTGCAGCTGTGGTCAGAACAAAAACAAGCGTACACAGTGGGGCGCCAGGACCGAGTTTGAGAACCACTGGTTTAATGGGTTGTACAGTACTTTGGGCAGCAGTTTAGGCTGAGTTATTTCTACACTGTCCTACACTCAGTCTGTGCCCGTCTGCTGGTGTGGGCTAGGTCCAGGAAGGCTTGTTTTGAAATTACTGGCTGCCACCTGTATCCTTGATAGGGTGGGCTGGGCAATATGTCGATATTATATTGATATCATGATGCAAAGTAAAATATCGTCACGAATTTTGGATATCGTAATAATGCGATATAAGTGTTGGCTTTTATGGTTTTTAAAAGCTGCATTACAGTAAAGGGCTGCATTTTTCTGCTCTTACTGTTGTAGCTGTTACCTGCACCTGCATGGTCATTATATCAACATTACTAATAAAATGGTTATCAAAAATATCAGTAAATATTTTGCGAAAGCACCACCATTTGTCCCAATAATAATCAGCAAAATATCAATAGAGGTATTTGGTCAAAAAAAAAAAAAAAAAAAAAAAAAAAAAAAAAGGGAGATATTAGATTTTGTACATCTCGCCCAGCCCTGTGTGGCAGTTCCCCAGTTAAGGATCTGTATTTGGGCCCTCAACCTGGTATCACTGAGATCATCACCCCTCCAAACAATCCTTCAATTCAAACCATAGACTGTATAAAAAGATGAACGAAGCAATCGTGACGTCACCTATTGGTTTCAGCATACCATTTACGAAGCCTCGATTTTGGCAATTTGAACCGCTCCATTTTGTCATTTTGAAACCGGATGTGATTTCTATTGGACGAGAGCGTGAATTGAAGATCCAGGGAGGAGCGAGGGGTGGATCTACGGGTGGATCTGACCGTATCTGCTGAGGACCATAGGATAGCTGCACCACTAAAGCATATTCTGGCTTCTAGTCTATTGTGACCATAATTTACAAAAATGAACATCTTGATATATTGAAGGAGACTTGAAACTTGCGATAGGTACCATAAAAATAATGTGGGAAATCGTTACTGAAATAATAAATCAGGTGGGAAAGTAGGATCATTTTCTCGAACTTCTATAGAATTGAACAACTTTCTGAAACCGACGTCGCCATCTGCTGGCCATTAAATAGAATGCAATTTTTGGAGATTTCCGCATTGGCCTCACATTTCAGACTCGGGTGCTGCGTCCATCTTTTTATACAGTCTATGATCCAGACTTGAGTTTTACATCACATCAGCACATGCCTATTTTTTCCCTCTTATTGTCATTATGTTTTCTCTTCAAATAACTGATTGACATTAGGTGGGATTTCCAATCCTCCTCCTAAAAGTAAGAAATCATCTACTCCTCAGATAATCAAGAGCCTTCATGCCATCCCACTTCAATTTCTAAAGCCAGTGACAGATGGATATCCAGGTACTCACTGGAAAACGTTTGCCTTTCACTGCGGGTGGCTTACAACCCAGTGCTCCCATTTTGTATGTTCACTGAGCAAAAGACTCCATATAAATGGAAGTTTGTGCTCATGGGAAGTGTAAAACATTTTACACTCACATATTACATTATGTGCATTTTCCTTCATAAAAATTTGAACCTTGCACATGCTTTAAAGAATACAAAAAGTAAGTGTCATTTTACGGAGAAAGAATTCTGCTGGATGGGAGGACACAGCCAGCAACTTGCATTACAAGCTAATCCTGCACTCAATTGGGATGTCTTAAAATGCAAGAAAAATAACAGGAGATCACTTTGTCAATCAACTCCTGGGATATTTTCCACCTTAGAGATATGCTTCTCACCAATGCTAGACGATTTTTCTCCTAACAGGAAGTTGCATTTGTATTTATTAGCCTTATTTGCCGTTTTTGAGGACGTAAGTCGGGCGCCTACCTTCATGCTACTCTTAAGCATCGTTGTGACAGTCTTTCAACAAATAAAGCTGGATTGAAAACGGAATAAATTTCACCCCGAATGGAATGCAAAACCGGTAGAACAAACATGGCCAATTACCATTTGTCTAAAAGCTATAAATATTAATTAACTCATCCTTAAATATTTCCATGTAAAAATTGCATGGATGGCCGCTTTTCAGATTCAACGTTCAGAAAGAGTATAGAGTTACAAAAGTTTAGAGTGAAGATTTAGTTAACAAATGTGCGTGTTGTTCAGCGGCGACAGTTTTAAAGAGCCCTTAGCTACATTTGTATCATGGTTGAGTATTATACGGTTAATAAGTATTACCGATGCAAATGCAGTAGATCTTGGGGTATTCACATTTGCAATGAATTCGTCTATAACTGAACTTACAGCTCGCACAAGTTGTATTTGATGGGCAAACCTGGAATTTCGTTAAATCTGAAGAGATGTCATATCACAGCTAACTCATGGTCGTAACATCTGCAGTCGATCTACTAGTCTGGTCTGAGACGAATGAAAGCAGGAGAGCAGTGTGGGGTTTTTTTTTTTTTAAAATCCTCCGACGGAGATCCTCCGTCCTCATGATCTCATGAATAAATTATAGCGGGTCATTGTGCAACAGAGGGAGGTAGCTAACTAGCAAGCTGAGCAGTGGAAACTGCCGAGGAGCGCCCAGATCTCGGAATCCACACAAGCGAGTGTGCAAGCTTGCCCTCACTTTCTGTAGCGTCACTGAAGAGAGTCCGCCAGCTAGCTAGTCCTGCTAGCGAAACTCAACGTGAATCGGGAATCGCATCGCGACCTTGCCGGTTGTCAGCGGGCCATAAAGATAGCTCTAATTACTGTATTGCTGTTACGTGTTCAAAAAGGGGGCCAGCGAGATTTTAAGGCACAATTATGGAAAATACTACATAGCTGCCCGAGGTAGCTTGTCAGCGAAGCAGGTCGATTACCTAGAGAGGTAACAAACTGACTGATTCTTCATCAATCTTCAGAGGACGAGGGCAGCTGAGCGACACTATTCCTGACTTCGCCGCGATCGAGTCTAAGTTGGGTGTCCATCGGCAAAGAAGCTGGTCATAACCTCTCAACCCAAGTTATTTGCCTCAGCCTGCCGTGTATCTACCGTGGATCAAACACTGTAACGTTAACAGACGCAGATCAACCTCAGGCAGTTTAGAGTCGAAGGTAAGGGACGTGCTCTCGAAATCGTTCTTTTGTCAGTATCTTCACTAACGTTGGCTGGCTCGCCAATTACTGAAACATGGTCATTAAAGTCGTTCCTCGGGAAGAAAATGCAGCTGGATCGTTTTAAATTTATTTCGTTTCGTATCGCGACATGGAGGTGGAAAGTGTTGATTGCACCGAGCTTATAAATATTTGCGAGTAACGTCTTACCTCAGTTGGTGCGCTTGCCTACGAAAACTGTAGAGTCGCGATACCATTAAGTTGGCTGGCGAGGTGGCTAACTAACGTTAGCCAGCTAACGCATCAAGCTGGCTAATGGAGCTGTGTGCATGAGGTAGCAAATGGGCTTGTTTATAGTCGCGACATGTAATTGGTTAGCAAGCTGTGCGTGAAATATCGTTAATCGTAATGGCCAGTCACGCGATTTTCAGGTGTACGTCGCTAATTTAATTAGCTAAATATTCAAATAGCCTCAAATCTACAGCATTGTGGCTGTTCATGCTGCAAGGAGATACAAAATGTCTTCCATTGTTATTTCATTGCGGGTACACGGCGCTGTGTCCATCGGTGCTGGTAGCGCTCCAACGAGAGTAGCAGCAGCTAATGCAAGAATCGCTAGCAATTAAGCTGCTTTCTCACCGGACGCGAAACGAATTTTTCGCACGACAGATTACATTCAAAGTCAATGCAAAGACGCGAATACAGGCGTTTCCCGTGTATTCGCGTCTTTGCATTGACTTTGAATGTGATCTGTCGTGCGAAAAATTCGTTTCGCGTCCAGTGTGAAAGCGGCTTTAATCACGCTCTTCTTCATCTGTAACGTTAATGTATTGCGCACCTGAATTATTATCCTCGTTTTGATGAATTCACTTTAACGTTGAGCGAATCTGATTTAGTTTGACTTGGCTAAGTTGTAATATGATGATTTGTATGGCAGGGTCTTAAATTCAAGGCGAGGTTAGTGTAGCTGGCTAACTTGCTTAACATTAAATATTGCAATCACAAGGCGCGAAGTGGTCTGTTCATTTTGGAATATAAAGGACACTGGCTGTATTGGTGTCTTTGAATGATGGCGTTAGTTGGACTTCATACTTGGGTAGCGTTAAATTGTCTATTTTATTGTTACATTAGTGTCACTGGCGCCTGTCTAAACTCGAATAAAGGATTTGCTCGGTTATCGCTTTCTGTCCGTTTTTCTCGCACAGTAGCCCTCCATTTGGCTGGGAGCGATATTGCTGCATCAGTCAATTCAGTGCTCTTTGTGTTATGCTGCTTCGAGTTTGGCATGGTGTTTTTTATTATTTATTTTTTTGCTTTCATTCATGGTAGCGTTCTTGTGACGGTGTTAGTTGTTACCGACATCAGGTTCAAATGCCAGGCGACTGTCGCTTATAATGCAGCTTTTGCCTGTGGGTGGATGTTCGGAACAGTATTAACACAGCATTAGTCGAATTGTTATGCAAAGAATGTATTCGACATCACATAAAAACCTCATTCTCTCAACAAAGGTTCAAATTAAACGGTAGCATTTGTTTCCACGTTATAGCCCGTATACTTTTGAGCATGACTAAATGCACTCGAGCGGACGGTGAAGCCCATCTTAATCTATTCGGTAGACTCTCAGTTCTCCATGATGAAGTTATAACTGCCAGCCTTTTCTCGTGGAATGTCCCCGTTATGCGTAAGAATGTGAACATGGAACTGAAATCCCATTGGCTCAGTGATTGCCATTTTTCAGACTGCAAGGACATGTGTTTATATGATAGCCTTGCCCCTGTACATGTCTTCAAGACCTCCACGAAACCAAATTCCAGTAGGGAAAGGAGTGACTCGGGCAGCTCCGAAACGCCTTTTACTCCGTCTAAGCAGGAGAACATGAGAAATGTCTGTCATCCCCGTGGCCAGTGATACTATTTGGTTTGCTGGATATTGAATATCACCATCCTGAACGCGTGGGAATAACCTCCATACACCAATCAGCCGTAACATTAAAACCACCGACAGGCGAAGTGAGTAACATTGAGTGCCTTGTTACAATGGCATCAGTCAGTGGGTGGGACATAATTAGGCAGCTAGGGAACAGTCAGTTCGTGACGTTGATGTGGTGGAAGCAGGAAAAATGGGCAAGCATGAGGATCTGCGAGAATTTATCAAGAGCCAAATGGTAATGGCAAGATGATTGGGTCCGAGCATCTCCAGAACTGTTGCTTTTGTGGGGTGTTTCTGTTATGTAGTGGTCAGTGCCTACCAAAAGTTGTCTAAGGAAGGACAACTGGTGAATCGTCAACTGGGCAATGGGCGCCCAAAGCTCACTGTAGCTCGTGGGGAGCAACGGCTGGCACGTCTGGTGCAATCTCACAGAAGAGCTACTGTAGCTCAAATTGCTGAAAAAGTTCATGCTGGAAGGATGTCAGAGTGTACAGTGCTTGGCAGCTGGCTGTGTGGTGGTCTGTGAAGCCGCAGACCTGTCACAGTACCAACACTGACCCTTGTTCACAGCCGAAAGTGCCCAGAGTGGGCACATGAGCATCAGAGCTGGACAGCTGAACGATGGAAGAAGGTGGCCTGGTCCTATGAATCACATTTTCTTTCGCATCATGTGGATGGCCGGATGCGTGTGCGTCGCTTACCTGGGGAAGACATGGCACCAGGATGCAGCATGGGAAGAAGGCAAGCTGACGGAGGCAGTGTGATGCTCTGGGCAATGTTCTGCTAGGAATCCTTTGAGCCTGGCTCTAATGTGGATGCTACTTTAACACGCACCAGCTACCTAAGCATTGCTGCTGACCAAGAAGATCCCTTAATGGCAATGGTATTCCCTAATGGCTGTGGCCTATTTCAGCAAGATAATGCACCCTGCCACACTGCAAAAATTGTTCAGGAATAGTTTGAGGAACAGGACAAATTGTCGACGGCGTCAAATTGGCCTCCAAATTCCACCAGATCTCGATCTGATGAAGCATCTATGGGATGAGGTGGAAATGAAGGTCTGATCTATGGAGGCCCCAGTTTGCAACTTAGAGGAATTAAATGATCTGCTGCTAATACCTTGGTGCCAGATATTAAAGGACACCTTCAGAGGTCTTGTGGAATCCATGCCTCGATAGTTCAAAGATGTTTTTGCAGTATGAAGGGATCTACACAATTAGGCAGGTGGTTTTAATGTTGTGGGCGATCGGTTTATATGGCCAGTAGTCTCACCGTTTGGAAGAGGTGATTAAAACATGAGCGCTCCCGGCACATGCCTTGGTGTGTCTCTGGACAGATATTATTGAATGCCCGTCCTCTGCAGAAGGTTCAGTGAATTATTAATAGTAGTTCATGCCATCCTGAGTAAAATATTGTTCCCGTGGGGCATTTTCGGCTCTCGAATGCTTAATTTACCCTGGTCTCCCACCCCACTGCTCTGTTCAACAGCCAGAGTCTAATCGAGGTTACTGAGAAGCAAAAGCCGTGTACTGAATCCTGGATTTAAAGTTCTGTTGGGAGGAACAAAAAAGTTTGAATATCTTTGAATCAAATTGTGTCAATTTTTCTAATTTGCACAAGTTCAACTTTTCGCTCTATTCTAATGTTATGATTGAAAGCTTCTTTCTGTGGTTTCTTGGGCACAGTCACGCTATTAGTCTCATCGGTGAAAAAATGTGGAGTGAACCATGACTGACGCTGTCAGTAATCAGTGATGGTTCGAGACGCCCAGGCGTGGTGTCTTTATATCTACATGTATTCCATCTATACCCAACAAAGCTTTATTGCTTGTTGATCTATGCTCTCCCAAGTATTCTGTGGATAACAGAGATTCATTCCTTCAAATGTTGTCTGATTGCATTGACTCAGTTCTAGCGTAGCATTTTTTATGTTACATACTGAAGGACTATAGCGCATTATTTACGGCGTGATTTTTTACCCAAGGATAGTTTAAGACTAAAATAAATAGATTAAATAAAAAGTTGGTTTAATTGCACATTCAATAACCAGTGTTAGCCAAACAAGATCAATTAAGCCATTATTATCAAAGTGCCGAATTGTGCACCATCGTTGGGTCAGAAATCACACCGTAAATAATATATGCAGAACTAAAGTCCTTCAGGTATTCCAATTGGCAGGGTTTTCAATGGTAACTGGAAACTTCAGATGTAAGCCCCCTGATACTGCCCTTTTTTTGGCTTTCTTTTTTAATTTGCGCTTCTACAAGAGGATGTAAATCAAGTGCCGCTCATATAAAATGAAAATAAGGGACAGGAGTGTGTGTTTTGCCCTGCCTGATGGCAGAACATGATCAGCCACTTCTGGCTGCTGTAATATTGGCTGCACTTCAGCAGATAGGCTGGGTGCCAGGCCAGTTCAGTTAGGCTTTTCCATTGTGTCATAGTTAAATGAAGCTTGAGTAGAGAGACACTGGATTGCATTCTAAGGACAGGAGCACATTATACGACCAAATTCTGCACGTCTCGCATTACTAGAGCTACCGAACTGCGTGCACACTTAAGGATGAGGCGACGGCAGGAGTTTGCATGTTGCGAGACTCAACGACGGGAGATGGCAGAGTCATGAGTGTGCCGAGTTCATTTGGAAGTCGACGACGCGCCTAAGTCTCGTAGGCCGGGTTTCGCAGGACGAAAGCGTGCAGTTTGATTGGCCAGAGGGACGAATTGGCTCGCTGTGCCCTCTGGCATCATAAGGGCCAGGACAGAGATTTCCAAAATGTTGGAAAATGTTCAGAACGTCCTAGATGACCCCAGACTGTTGGGGAGATCAGGACGTGAAGTGCTGACCTTCTCACACTGAGCAAGCAAAGACTTTGCTGTGTTCAGTCCGATCTTGAAAATTTGTCTGGGTCGCCTGAATGGGCCATGACATCGTATGTGAGCCTGGCTTTACCTCAGGTGGTAGGAAGTCACAGATTGTTGCACATTTAGTGAGTGTATAGACCCACACATATTCAGATGGACGTTTTCGTAAATGGTTCCTGCTGTTGTCCCTTTCTGGATCACATAAACACGATACATTTGAATTTCTGTAAATAGCGTTTATAGATGATTTGTTTCATAGATTAGCATTATTCTTACGCCTGTTGATAGTTAAGGAATGTCTGTTCCTCTTAATTTACTTGAACTTTGTTGTTGAAGCCCATTCAGAATGGTGAAAATGTTATTTGGACTGACTTGGAGGGAAGCTATTGCTCCAGCCGCTCAATACATTCGTTGGCGAACATGCATATTTAGGACATTGAGAAATGTATTGCTGAAATTTTTTGCTGAATATAAACAGGGAAACTGATACCCCATCACATTTAATTGGAATCTTCCGAGAATTGCAACATTAAATGCAGCAGTGTCCACAGTGGTTATTTAGTTAATTTTGTCTCCAGCATTTATTGTTCAGCTGCACTAGAGTAGCAGATTCGTTAAGCCCAGATCAGGGGTGAAATCTGGGTTGTCAAACACTATAGCTTTAACCCTCATTCTTGAAGACCTGTTAAGACAGTAATTTAGCTGGCGTGAGGGAAAGCATTCTGCGGCGTCTCTTGTCTTTTTACCGAGTTCCTGAGCTTGAGAGCACTTGAGCAGGCAGTAAGTGTGTTTCCTGCTCAGTTTTATGAATGCACGTATTGTCCCACACCTTTAGTGTAGTGGCACCCGTGGTGAGGAGCCCCTGCTTTTTCGCAAGTAGTGAAATGAGCTCATTTAAAATCCTCTTTCATGCTTTTCCACGAGATTGGAAGCTCTCTGTGTATATGTCCCAGAATGCAACTTGCTTTGTTCCACTCTATCTCGCTCTCACTGAAGGGCTACCCTGTTTGGACAGTGGAATTTGGTTATAGAGGCCAGTTAGAGGTCTCCCATGATCTTACACACATTTACTCTCTCAGTGCAAAAACGAATTGGCATCTCTCCATGATAATTGGTATGCATCTCAGGGAGTGGCGAGAGAGTCATAGTAAGGGCATGTTAATTTAAGGCTGGCAAAGAACCAGTAAAAGATGTATTATTCCTTGTTCAACAGCGTAAGATTTAGTCATGCAACCCACAGAATTGGGGGGGCGAAATGTCTTTGCTATCTATGTAGTCATCTTTGGCTTTGTGTCATGACTAATGAAATGCCCAGGTTGTAAGGTTGGGGAAAAAAACTGATGCTCTATTTGGCAGCTCGTATGTAATGGTGCTGGTGTTTACTTGCTGGTTTGATAGCTGGATCAATAAGACTGTATAAGGAAGCAATTTTATTAACCCTTAGAGCTAAATGCAGCTATTGTTGCTCAATGATTCAAGATATGCTCAGTGATGTAAAATATCAAAATCTGTTGAAAACCTATCATGTGGTGACTTGTTTAAAAGAGCTCCCACGGAGATAGGTTTTCAACAGCACAAAATAATTACATTTATACATTTTAAAAATGTATTTCAGCGCTCTAAGGGTTAAAACTAGCAGTGATCATGGCTTTCGTTTCGCCAAGAATTGGAATCCGACATTACTTGCTTTAAAAGGGAAAGGCAGGACTGTTTTGCCTTTTTGGCAAATGTTACTTGTTAAGACGTGGAAATGTAGAAAGCTTGCTCATGGGCATTTGGATGATATAGGACCTACTTTTCTTAACCATTTCAACTCAGCGATCCCAAATGTGGGTTCATCAAATGCAGCTGCTTTATTCAAACCTGTGTTACTGGAGGCCTATTTTAAATCCTTATAGTGATGCAAAGTTTTCCAGAGATTTCCAACATGCCCCACTGAATCACAGGGAAATTCATGTATAATGATGTTTAAGATTTAGATATTTTCCATTAAATGTAAAGCTGCAGCCACAAAAACGTGGCGTCCTGGGTTTGAATATTTCTCTCAATGCAAGTGTGATGTAGCTTCAGTGAAGCACTGCAGCTGGCAGATGGGTATATTTCTCAATATGGGCACTGTTAGTGAAATGCAGAGTCCAGGTCCCTAATTTTAGAAGTGATCCCACAGGGTTAGTTTTTTACCTATTAAACTATAGGTGTGTGTCCTTACTAATTGGAAATAAAGTATCATGGGTGTATTTTCATTCTATCCATCATTTTTGGGGTCAAAAAAGTGGACTGTGTGGCATTTTGGGAGTGTCCCAAATCTGGATGATATTTGTGAAACTCGTAATACTCCAATGATTTCAATTTCCTTTGGCTGGAAACTGTATGCATACATTAAAGGACACTGTGTGATAAATATCCTTAGCAAAAATAAAAAAATCAAAGGTGGTGGTTTTCCAAGAAAAATCACTGAAAATAGGGGTGTCCAAAAAACCCACTGAACTCCATAACCATCACAACACAGACTCCCCCTGGAGACAGAAGCTGAAATCACAC
This sequence comes from Gymnothorax javanicus, assembly GCA_029692085.1. Taxonomy (NCBI): domain Eukaryota; kingdom Metazoa; phylum Chordata; class Actinopteri; order Anguilliformes; family Muraenidae; genus Gymnothorax; species Gymnothorax javanicus. The sequence goes on along the minus strand of CM056194.1, from coordinate 83,390,175 downwards.
TATATGACCCATGCAAACAGAACCTTTGTGTGACAACCGTAGCGGCCATGTGGACTTTTTTCAAAATGGCCCTATGATTATTTCAATATTTCTCAAAATTTTTGCATCCTATGGTGAGTATACTTTTTAAACTCCACTCCGTTACCTTCATTAAAATCCATGGTAATGGTAGTGTATGACACATGTGCAAACCCCTCCATGGTATGGTAGGAAGCATCAAAAGTTACTGCACTTGTGCATGGAAAATACCACTTTGCTGAAAAATACTCAACTCCATAACCTCAACTCCGTTACCAATGTTGGTTTTGGAGGTGAGTAAAATGGTAATGGTAAATGGTAATGGTTTGTCAGTTTCAATCAGAGGCACTGGAAAGGGTGATATTCACTCAGTTTCAGAACTCTGGTAAATCACAATGTACCAGGAGAGAGCCTCACTTGAAAAAGTAACAGAGCTGAGCGGAAGAGAAGACACAGCAAAATTAAAATGGCCTGCCCAAAAAATTCTGCCCTGGTTTACGCTCTGCCTCATGTTTTTTGAGTACCTTAGGGGCAACCCTACCCCAAGGGGAAAAAAGAATCAGAATCAGACAACTTTAAAAAAAAAAAAAAAAAAAAAGACATCCAAAAAGTGCCCGTATTGAGAAAAATACCCAGATACAGAATATGTATGTGACATTGCCTTATAATGAAAAAAAAAAAAATGCTTTACCTGACTTTGAACCTACTGAAGAGGAAATTCAATGAAAGTAAGTTTACAGGGTAAACGGAGATTGGAAAAATGACTGCGGTGATCACAGAATGCTCGGTTTTGTTCTTGAAATGGTCTTTTCTGTTGGTGGGGTCGTGCTAGAGAGAGAGAGAGAGAGAATTTGGTCTATCTCATTGCATGCTGGGAAGTTCATGCAGCCTGGCACTGAAGTTGAGGGGTGAACTGTCCACTTGAAACGATGTGAACGATGGCAGGAATGGCTTAAATAGACTGGGGCCGGCACTTGCTCCTCTGTTGAGGGTTTCTGTGGAGAGAAAAAAAAATCTAGCTGGCTGATATTGGCGCTCTGAAATTAAGTGTCCACTCACTCCTCATTTTCTGAAGAGGCATGCTGTGACACGAGAGCAAATGAAAATTGAAAAATCAAAAATGAGCATCCTCTACCGCAAGATGGGTTTATGGTCTCCATTTGCATCCACATTAAACTGTGCAGTGAGGAGAAAATTGAGGACATATTTTCGTTCCATTGGCATCTAACCAAACTGTTGGCCGTCAGCGCGGTGATTATCTGTGTAAAGTGGAATTTAATTTTCACTCTCTCGGTGCCCGCCGCTGCTGAAAAAGGCGTAATACGGCCTTACAGATAGAAATGCGAAAGGACGTTGTTGTTTAACGTGGCTAGTTCTGTCCGGTCTATTCGTGGTCCATAGCATAGTTTTAACCACTTAGCGCTCGGAGCCTTGTTTACTCGCGAACAATCGCCGGGCTTGAGTCCCGGATCCGTCTGCGAACGATAGCTCATGCGAGTCGTGTTTAACAGGGCAGGAATGAATGCCGCCGTGCGCGCTGGCCCGGATTATTTTCACTGATGGTCGTTGGCGTAATGGGTGATAAGAACTGTGCTGTTTAGCATTTAAACCATCCAAACACTGCCTTGAGTTCATGATACGATAAGGATGCAATCAATTACGATATATACATCTTTTTCTTACAAAGAAACAGATTGCGAGGTGACAGGATCACGGCGACATGAAAAAAAAAACTTGCATAAAAAATTCTTGACAGTATGGTTAGTTTGGAAGCACGGTTCGACACAAAATGGAATCTCATAACTCACGCACATGTAGCGTGACTCTTTCCTTACACCGTTCTTGGCGCAAACTACACAAGATTCGCACAGTCTCGACTTTTTCGCAGTCGGCGTGTGCGAACTAGCCAGTTGATCACTGCGATCTACACCGCTCATACCGTAGTTGTTATCAACAATACAGCGTGGTTTCACTGTTCGCTCACCCCGACGATTCTTCTTCTCTGTTTCGCACATGTGGCCCGCGGGTTGACAGCATCTTCACAGGCTTTTTGTCCTGCCACAGCAGGACCAGCATCAGTTCGTTTGGCTGTCACAATGTGATCACGGTGAAAATGAACGAAACAAATTCTACAAACTGAAAGTAATGAAATGCATGCACGTTACTTCTTATTTCACCCAAGACCAATCATAATGTCGCATGAACTCAAACCATTGTCTGTGCTAAGACGCAACGCAAGAAGCATTCGTGATAACAGTTCTACGTGTTTGGGTGCAAAGCGAGCAACGTGATGAGACGCGGCTCCGGGACTCGAGCCGGTCGGCAGTAATACGAGTACACACGTTTCCGGGCAAGTTCAATAAGCCAACTGATAAGAGATCGGGCAGGCGTGAGTTGCGGTAATGTAAATATACGGGAAACAAGTGGTTAAATTTGTTGTACAAGCTAACTAAGAAAAAACTGAATGTTAATATTTAGTTTGTGCCTCGATAAAACTATAGCCGACCTCTTGCATGAATGTGAACATTAGTGATGGCCGAACCAAACGCACTGTATTGAACAATGTCTATATTTTCTATTTCTGGCATATCAGGAATAATGACCATTCATAAAATTCAACCTTTTCGCACCATACATACAGCCCTTTGTGTAAAAGCAGACTGCTATAGGATTTCTGTTTTCTCTTAAAATATTTTTGAATGATTGCGCAATGTGCTGTATTGCGTAACGCTGCAGTGCCGTTTGGCTGTTTAAAAACGGGTCTGTATGGGCCTCTCTCTCCTCGAGGATTAAGTGCCTCTGGCTGTGCTGGTGTTTCACCGACAAACCAAGAGAACAGGAGGAAAGAGCCTTAAAACTGCCTCTTCATCTGTCTGTCCTCTCCATGGAGCCAGTGTAGGTGTGAAAAACCAGTCCAGCCCCTTAAAACCTACGGACCACATACGGGTCTGTCTAACGCAGCTGCTGTACTCAAACCTGTGGAACTTCAGGCCTATTCTAAATTCTGATGGAGATCCTAAGGTTTTCAACGATCCCAAATACGTCCTGCTAAATTACAGGGAATTGTGAGTAAAATAATGTACAAGATCTAGATGTTCCCCATGTGATGTAATGCTGCGGCCATAAAAACATGGCGTCCTGGGTTTGAATAATTTTCTCAATATAAGAGTGATGGAGCTTCAGTGAAGTGCTGCTACCTGCAGCTACAGAATATGTATGTGACGTCCTGCGATATGGGAAAACGTCTGGCGGTAAGTGACATCAGTCAGTGTTGCCCTCTTGCATCAAGCCTTGATTGGTGGTTTTTCTTACTGGCGGTCAGTTCCATCTGTCAGTTGATGAACTGCTTCTGTAATCAAATCCTCAATCATCAATCCATGAGAAGCAAGGTAAGATGCGGAACCTTAGATTAACTCCAGAGGCGATGGTTTGGATTCAGAGCAGAAAATTTGTTTGTGCCAGAATCTGTGGAGATTCTGGCACGACCCCCCACCCCCGCACATGGCATGGAACAACCGTCACTCCGATTGTCAATTGGCCTTCTGGTCCATGTCGTCCTACTGCAAGCATTACCTTCTCCCCCATGCCATTCAGACCTACAGGTCACCCAGAACTGGGGCAATCTTGTCACCTGTTGCTAACGGCGATGTAACCGCAGTCATCTGCATGTCCAGTGCAGTATCCGTGGTTCTCCCTGTCCATGCTCTGATTGTGCGGGCCCTCTTCTCCACCCCTGACCTCCTCGCCCAGTTCTTCAAAGATTTTCATTGGCACTTTACTGTGGTTTGCGCTGCCCGTGCCCTTTCAAGGAGGCAAATGTAGGTCTATGCCATTTCCTCCTGTGTCAGAGGTCATGTAGAAGTCATGAAAAAAAATGCCTGTGCACCACAGCACTGTGCGCCGCTGTTATATTTAGCAGTGTTCAGACGTAGGTGTGGAGGCCTCAGTGGTTCCATCCAATGAACATTCGCGATACCTTTAGCTTCCCTCAACTAGACTCCCACATGCGCCAAATATATTGGAGACTTGGCTGCATTTCACATGTTTTCTGATCACTCCTTCTCACCTGAATTTTTTCCGGCTTGGATGCGCTCTCTTGTGGAGCTCTGTGAAGACATGGCCCCGGGGCTCAGGCCGCACCCTGTAGGTTTTGAAGTGATGAAGTCTTTTGAAACCATCACATTAGTTATCTAGCTGACACCTTTGAAAAAAAGCAACTGTTGACTAACAGAGTGAACAGGAGCAATGGGAATTCATAGCCCAGTGGTTTCTCTGATCTTATTATAGCATGAACCACCAACCTTTGCAGTCGGAATACGGCACCTTAACCACAAGGCTATGTGCCGCACCCATCGCACATTGTACAGTGTGGAGGTTGAAGCTCTGGGGTTGTGTAAGGTATAGACCAAGTCAGCTGGCGTATGGTGTGTGTGGTGCCCTATCTTTCCGTGGTTCTGTGGTACTCTGTTTGGAGAGCCAGCATTCAATCACCCCCAAGGCAGCGACCTAAAAGGCTGAGAATGCTGGAGTCAAGGGCCGGTCGTCCACCTGACGCGTTCTCGTCACAAAGGTTTTCCCATCGCGTTTGGGTGTGCTACTGTGCAGGGGTACAAGCATCCCGTGTGGTTGCCCCGGGTCACGAACTGTATGTCTAATGCAGACGGGCTAACATGTCATGCTATGTAAGGGTATTTGTAGGACGTGCAAGTCTACATGTTATTGCCAGCACCAAACCTCATTGGCTCTTATTTCTCACGGAATGTTCCGGCAGCCTTCTGTGATTGCGAGAGTCCTTGGTGGCCTCTTACGGCGGTGATAATAAACCAGAGAGCAGCAGGGCCAGGTGTTGGGTTGGCTGGCGAGGGTCAGGGGGGTGCGGGCTGGTGGATGTGTGGCTGGTTGGTGCCCAGCGGTACTGATGAAGCCAGAATATGAGAGCTCGGCAGATGCCATTTCACTTTCTGGCTGCTCTCATTGAAGATTAATGGTGCGGCAGATTTCTGAGCCACACCCAGCACTGGAGGGGATTTCCCTGCCAGGGGTCACTGCTGTACCAGGCCTGGAGGTCCCCAAAGTCCCGGGCGCTGTGTAGTGTTCATCCCGACTCCGTCCCTACAGCGCTTTTAGCAGGGAGGTGTCTCGGTGACTCGGCCTGGAGGGTGGAGTCCACATTCACGATATGAGCTGTGACGCCGAATATTCCATTCTGCCAGTTTGACCTTTACAGCATGTCTTATTCACTAGTCGCCACCTTTCCTGTCTCTCTGTGATATCCTGCCTAATTTCACCGAAAAAGTCCTTAAAAAACAAAGAAAAAAATACGCACACGAGCACAAGCGGCACATTTGGCAGACTTTCAATCCCTGTCAATGGGAGCCAACTCCCTCTCTGCTGTTTTAGGTTAATGGCGAAGTCGCTCCTTTGACTGAAATGCACCCGAAGCGGCATGCAGTAAAAATTTTCCCCTGCCTTCGCTGTGGTTTGGCCTTTGCGTAAATGGAGATTGCACAGATGTCGAACTGCTTTGCATCGCGCCTGAGCTGGAAAGTGAAAGTCGGTGTGCATCAAGGCTACACCGTAATTTACCAGTATTTGCTGTTGTGTTGTCATTTTTGTGTTGTGTTGTTGCATGGTGGCTCACAAAGTTTTTCCTTGAATGAATTTGTAAAGTTCCACGCCTGCCTGGAATAAATTGGCTGACTCCTGAATCCTTGCCTCATTGGTCAAGATTAATTTCATGTGGTTTGGCCACATTGGAGGTCATCTCTTTTTATGTGTCCATGAACATCACCAAGCTTGGCGTTTGCTGTGGACGAGCTTCTGTTGGTTTATATTCGCACTGAATCCCGCTGGAGAGAGAGGCCACAGGCTTTGAGTGTGTTGTAATGACAGTGTCGTCAGAACCCTTGTTTCAAGGTGACTGTAAGCTGGTGTTAGTGTGCTGACGTCACTCTGAGAAGAGCTGGACTGTGTTTCACATCCAACCACTTCTGCTCGGAGAAGATTTGGTCATCATAGGTGCGAATTGGTGGGCAATGCTCGTAGTTGGAGCTGATTGGTGAAAGCTGCTCATGGTTGGAGCTGATTGGGTGGAGCAGCTCATGGCAGGAGCTGATTGGCGGGAGCTGGGAAAGTGACTGTGTGAGAGAAGCTCTTGTTGGTTGCTGCCTTCTTCAGTTGCTTGTGCTGCTGAAGGATGAATAAGAGCCCAGAGACATCGAACACACGCACTATACGCATACAAACTATATGCACACGCATGCACACACAGGCACACAGTACACACAGAATGCGCATGCGCGCATTCATCATACATTGTACAGACTTTATGCGCACACACACACATACATAGTGCACACACACATTCACATGAGCGCACACGCACACGCCATGTCAGCCTGCCTCTATTTTTGCGTATGTTAATTGGCCAAATGAAGCTGGAACAACTTTTGCTTTTCTCTCCTTCTTGGCCAGTGCCATGCAAGGCCTTTACTGAGACGCAAGTCTGATGTTTTTATAGATGTTCAGTTCAAGCAGCCCATGGAATTTGTTCTTGTGACAAATTTTGTCAAAACTCACCTTCATGTTGTGCAAAACCAGCAGCACGTACATGCTGATTAAAATGGTGCGCGGCTTTATGAAAAGGTTCAGAACAGTCTTCCCATGATGCATCAGTGCAACTGCTGGGTCTTTGGTCCTTACGCCTGCATTACCCCTGGGCGAACAGGCCCCACCTAAGTCTAATCAACTGTAAATTGCTTTGAATTTGATGTCAGCGAAACGACCTCCGTTTAGAAGCACTATTGGCCCTCATTACAGTGCAGGTGCTGGATCACGGACCTGTGAGTCTTACACTTACACACAGAGGGTACAGTAAATGTGGGGCGATAATCTGGTGCAGATTAATAAAGACAAGCCTGGCTCTCCTGTTCGGCGCGGAGGTGGGAGGATAAAGGGATTACTGTGGCCTGACGACGGAGAGCTGCGCTGACGGGATTAGGGTTCGAGCTGCCGTCATTGCTGCCCGGGTTCTGAGTCTGTGGGGGGGGGGAACTGTGGGAGGGGAAATGGAGAATGTGCCCCTGAAACATCGAGGTAGAGGCGAAATATGCCCCCTTGGTTTTTTTGTAACATGATTTCGAGTATTCTGTCAATTATACCCAAGGGTGCGTGTTTTTACCCGCTTCAGGAAATGGAAAATTCATCCCATTCTGAGGGTGTGAGTCTGGTTTAAGGCTCTGACTCCAAGGCAGTACTGCTGGAAATTTGCATGACCGCGACTGAATCTCTCCCATAGGGATTAAATCCAGGGGCAGTTTATAAGATATGGGGGCAGATTGATAGGAACAGCATTTTGTTAGAAGACGGGAGGTAAAAATGGGAATGAGTGGGGAATGGGGATGTGCCCATAGCAGTTATTAGGGGGGCGTACAGCTGTACCGCAGGTCCTGCGCCACTTAAGACTACATCATGTGCAACAAACGCCCAGGCTTAACCCCTTTGCGCAGATATAGCGCCGGTGTCCATAAATTCCGAAATTAAATTCCCAAATAAATCAGTAATTGAATTTCCAAATGTTTTGCTTCACAGGAATTGTGTCTCTGTGACACAAATACTGAGTTATAAAGCCTTAAATAGGCTCAGCCATAACAGGAAGAAATGGCATTATTTGTATTCTGCTCAAAGAGGTTAAGGGTACTGGACAAATGAACGAAAAAGACTAAAGGTGGAATTTTTTTCTTTCCCGCACTGTGGTTTTTTGGGGGGGGGATTTTCAGAATTACAAGGGCTTTTTGAGGCAATTCCCAACCGGCTCTTCTCTCTGTGCCTCCATGTTTATGCGAGGTCGAAGGGTGAAAGTCCTGTCATGTGATACTGCCGTCCACGGTTCCACCCACTGGCTAAGGAGTCTAATCAGCGAATCTAGATGCTTACGTGCGTGTCCTCGCTTAATGGGTGAAGATCCACCATCATGTGACACTCGTCGGACTTGTAAATGTATTTTACTGAACTCTCCCGACTTAAATGCCATGAGGCAGCCCTTATGTTCTGAAAGCTCTTTGGAACATTTTTTGATAAGATGTGTCCCCTTAAAGATTGCACTGTTCCTATCAATGTCTTATATTAACCCTTAGAGGGCTGAAACAAATTTAAAAAAAAAATATCTTGTGCTGTTGAAAACCTATCATGTCAAGGGTTTGGAGCACAATGGTGATATGTCCAAATTTTGTGATTTTGAGATTTTTACCTCCTGTCACACATTTCGATCAGCTAATTCTTGGAGCACAATAATTATATGTCCATGCGCCTCAGTTTTAAACTGAATTCACATTTTCATTTTGTGGTATGTCCAACAAAATCTGCTCATATGAATTAAACGTTGATATTTTGATGAATAAACATGAATAGTATTACAGAATCATCGGTCTTCCATTGCAAAACAAACTTAACTTCAATCTATCACCATTGTATTATGTCACATCAAGTGCTAGAATTGTTGGAGCACGGAGGTGACATGTCCATTTTGGCAATTTTGGCCATGATGTCGCAGCACCACACTTATAAGAACTTACATGTTCAGTATACTTCTGAACCATGCAGTAAAAGAGTGACTGACATAAAAATGGTTTAAATGATGTACCTGATTTAATAGAACATTTGCAAACCTAAAAATCAATTTTTCTCAAAACCTCTAAAATGGACATACAACCATTGTGCTCCAAACCCTCGATGTGGTGACTTGTTTAAAAGAGCTCCTTAAACAAGTCGCCACATGATAGGTTTTCAAAAGCTTTGATTGTGATATCTTGCGTCATTGAGCAACAGTAGTTGCATTTAGCGCTCTAAGGGTTAATTTGCATTTTTTTCCTGTATGAATGACTTGTTACCCACCCATTTAAATTGACTTGTATCGCTGCTTTTTTATTTTCTATCTCTTGATTAATTTATCATTTATTTGTTTGTCACCAAACCCTTGCGAGGAAACGGCCTCAGGCGCTCACTTGGTATTTCATTCTAATCACTCGCCCTCCGAATCCAGGCGATGGGAGCACACTTTCGTTGAGGGCTTGTACTGCCCCCCACCCCCCCCCCTGCTGGTGTTTAGTCTTGTTCTTAATTTTCTGTGGTATAATGAACAGTTAGGCCTTTGGTGCTGATATATCTCTCCCACCCCGTGCAGCTCTTCCTCCGATTCACGCCAGTTTGCTCTGCCTGCCTCCCGGCTGACCCAATCACACTCCGACCCGCTTCTCGCTCCTCTGGCGCCTCCACAGAGGAGGTGTTTGCCTCCTCTTTATCTCTCCTCGTTTGGCCTCTCCCATGGGAGCAGAGCATCAGAGAGCATGAAGAGAGAGTTGGAGAATGAGGGAGTGTGTGAAAGGAAGAGTACATGTCCATTCACTATTGAGGCTGGCCTGTAGCCCAGCTTAGGTGCTTGATCAGTGCAGCTACTGGGCCCTTGGACAAGGCCCTTAACCTTGAAATTGGCCCCTGCTTTGTCTTATCAATATCTGTCGCTGTAGATGAATCACTGATTTGTAATGTAATTTCAGTCATGATATGTTTTGTATGGGTTTCCTTGCTTTGTTTTACATGATACTATATTTAGTTTGATTTAATTTAGGGTTAGCACTTTTACAGAAAGACAATGGGAAAGGTATTTTACAGAATAGCTGTTGGGGAAAGGCACGGAAGTAGCTAATGAGCAAAAAATACTTCCCAGTAAGAAAACAGTATTAGGAAGGAACTTGGCTGCCATAGGGTGGGTGGCAAAATGAATGGTAATTGTATGTGATCATTCCTGTGCATATAATTCTGAGGTATTGAGTTTCACCCTTTCATGTTTATATCTGTACTGGTTCTCCTGCGCACCACGCGCCTGGTGTGGAGTACTTCAGCCGTTTCTTCATCAATATTTGCTTGAACATTTTCTCCTGATTTCATAAGGAACTGTTAAGGAGCGACTGTATCTGTCCGGAGTGTAGTTTTGAGGCTGGAAATGCTGAGGGATGGTGTCTGGCGATGGCAGCGGATCTGTGGAACCGATCCCGCTACCTGGTCTCGGCGCAATTGGGTAATATGACTAAGTTACTGCTGGAGCAATGACAACTTTCATGCCTTGGGTACATTTTAACCCAATCATGCGGCATCTTTACGAAGGTCTCTATAAAACAATGCGCTTGATAACCACTTCAAGCCCAACAGTCAGATTCGCTGTTTTGAAGAGTCAATGACTTGGAAGGCCTTTTGCTTGTGGGGACATTTTAAATGAATGATGGTACAGAAACCACTCTGTAGCACGCCCGCAAGCGCACTGTTAAGCAGCCTTCACACCGGACGCGAAACGAGTTTTTCGCTCGACAGATTACATTCAAAGTCAATGCAAAGACGCGATTACGTGCGCGTCTTTGCATTGACTTTGAATGTAATCTGTCGTGCGAAAAATTCGTTTCGCGTCCGGTGTGAAAGCAGCTTTATACGCTGGAGAACCGCACTTGATTATTCGGTGCCATATCTTGCGCTATCGCTGTACTCTGCTGCAATGGCTTTGGTTGATTAGAAACTCGGCATTAACCCGGTAACTGATTTTGCAAGCTATCCAAACCCTAGCTATACAAGCCGATGTAATACAAAGCCTTTAAATAGCACAGGAACCTTACTAGACCGTGATAATATTCTGAGTAATGAAGTGTAGATCCTTCCCAGGGGTCGCTAGCCACTCGTCTGACAGTTTGCCCTGTTAGCATTGTAACCTGCTAGTAGCTGACATTCACACAGTCTAACAAAGATTTATATTAATGTGCAGTATTTATTATAGCTTTAAGGCTAGAGCGTGTGCAGTCGCACAGAATTATGAATCATGCAAATTTGCGGGAATTTATTCCCCGTAGCGGCTCTTTCTGTTGGAGGAGTCGCGCACTGCTGTTTTTTTTTTTTTTTTTTTTTTAAACCGCCGGCGCTCTCCTGATAGGGAGCTAATGCACACATTAGAGCAGCAGACTGCCGTTTCTAGCTGGATCCGCTATAGAGCCGCTGTGTGGTGGAGAGGATGCTACAGAAATCGACCCCGTATGTGACTGTCGTGATGCGCAGGGCCTGGGCAAAATATCGGAAGCACCGCAGAAAAATGGCTTTAACTTCGAACTCTCGAAAGCACAATCGCAAAAGCATCTACCCAGGTCATTCTTATTAGTCTGATTAGCCAACTGGCACTTGTCTGCTTAAATGAGGTGCAACCGGCAGCAGTTTGGTCATTAAATCTCCAAGCAAGATTAGAATACGAACATAGTTCCAAAGGGGCCAAATATTTTGTACCCAAATCGCCAGTGCTTCAGTCACACAAATGGAAAAATCATTTAAGCCAGCAAAGGTAACAGTGTCAAATGATGATAACATATGCCAAACACCAAAAACGGCAACCGCAAGTCAAAGCTTTCTGACTGGGGTAGATGGACGCTTGGTAGTATGATTGCTCATACAGCAATGACCCAAATCATTAGGCAAATAACATTGATAATCTCATAACAATGGGGCATATCAAGGTTTGCAGACAGACCTTTGGTGGTAAGCGAACAGTCTGTTCTTGTAGTCGCATGCTGGATGCGGGAGAAGTGGGACCCGAGCGACTTAAGATCGGCGAGGCTTCTTGGGTGGTCCTGGTCAGTGGTGGTGAGTGCCAACTGACAGTGGTCTAAAGAGGGACAAACCATGAACCAGCGATAGGTAGTTGGGTGCTCATGGCTCGTCAATGTATCAGGGCTATGATGACCATCCCACCTGGTCGAAACCGACAGAAGGACAACTGTGGCACAAGTTGCTGAGAACTTAAAGGAGACCTGCATAAGGAGTGTGTCACTATACACAGTGCATTGCGCAATGCTGTGTATAGCTCTTTGTTGCGGCAGACCAGTTGGAGTGGCCATTCTAACTCTGGTCCACTCTAAAAGTACCTACAGTGGGTATGTGAGCAAAAAAAACTGGACCATGGAGCAACTGAAGAAGTGTTATTTTTTATTTACAGCCCCAATTCCGAAATAGGTGGGAATAAAATCAAAACTCAATGACTTTCAAATCACACCAGCCCGTAATTTATTCACAATGGAACAGAGATAACATGGCAAATGTTGAAACTGAGAAATTTTACAATGTTATCCACAAAATGAGCTCATTTCAAATTTGATGACTGCTACAGGTCTCAAAAAAGTTGGGACAGTGGCCTGTTTACCATGGTACAGCATCCCCTCTTCTTTTTAACACAGAGTGGACGCGTCTGGGGATTGAGGAGACAAGTTTCTTGAGTTTAGCCATTGGAATTTGATCCCACTCTTGTTTGATACAGGCTTCCAGCTGCTGGAGAGTTTTGGGTCTCCTTTGACGGACTTTTCGTTTAATTATGCGCCAAATGTTCTCAATCGGTGAAAGATCAGGACTGCAGGCAGGACAGTTCAGCACACAGACTCTTCTGCTACGAAGCCATGCTGTTGTAATAGCTGCAGTATGTGGTTTTGCATTGTCCTGCTGAGATACACAAGGCCTTCCCTGGAATAGATGTCATCTGGAGGGGAGCATATGTTGCTCTAAAACCTTTATATACCTTTCAGCATTCATGGTGCTTTTTAAAACACGCAAGTGTCCCACACCATATGCACTAATGCATCGCCATACCATCAGAGATGCTGGCTTTTGAACTGAACGCTGGTAACAGGTGGGGTGGTCTTTCTCCTCTTTAGCCCAGAGGACATGACGCCCATGATTTCCAGCAAGAATGTCAAATTTGGACTCGTCTGACCACAGGACACTTTGCCACTTTGCTACAGTCCATTTTAAATGAGCCTTGGCCCACAGAACAGGGCAGCGCTTCTGGATCATGCTTAGCAATGGCTTCCAATTTGCATGATAGAGTTTTAGGTGGCATCTGTGGATGGCACGGCAGACTGTGTTTACAGACAATGGTTTCTCGAAGTATTCCTGGGCCCATTTAGTAATGTCAACGACAGAATCATGCCGGTGAGTGATGCAGTGGCGTCTAAGGGCCCGAAGATCACGGGCATCCAGTAAAGGTCTTCGGCCTTGTCCCTTATGCACAGAGATTTTTCCAGTTTCTTTGAATCTTTTGATGATGTTATGCACTACCTATGATGAGACCTTCAAAGCCTTTGCAATTTGACGTTGAGGAACATTGTTTTTAAAGTATTCCACAATTTTTTTACGCAAGCCTTCATAGGTTGGAGAGTCTCTGGCCATCTTTACTTCTGAGAGACTCAGCCTCTCTAAGACATCCCTTTTATAGCCAATCATGTTACACACCTGATGCCTGTTAACTTAATTACTGGCTAAATGTTCTTTCAGCTGATTCTCTTATATATGAATTGCTTTTTCAGCCCTTTTTTGCCCGTGTCCCAACTTTTTTGAGTCCTGTTGCAGCCAGAAAATTTAAGCTCATTTTGTTGATAAAAATGCGAAATGTCTCAGTTTCAACATTTAAAATGTTATCTATGTTATATTGTAAATAAAATATTTGCTCATGTGATCTGAACATCACTGCATTTTGATTTTATTCACAATTTACACTTTGTCCCAACAATTTTGGAATTGGGGTTGTACATCATGTGCCTTGGCCAGATGCCTGTGAATCACTTACCTGGGCAGAGATGGCACCAGGATGCACTGTGGGAAGAAGACAAGTTGGTGGAGAGAGTGTGATACTCTAGGAGATGTTCTGCTCAAACCCTGAGTTTGGGAATTCGAGTGGACTTCAGTTAGATGGAGTCCTTTTGGATGCACCTACGCAATTATGGGCCGGTGGTTTTAATGTTGTGGTTGATTGGTGTAAACACAGAAGTGCAACCTCACAGAATTTTTTCAGTTCATCTTTGGACCAGTCGCAAAGAAAATAGCAAACAGTATGTTTGGGGCTTCACAGAGGTGGTGTTTACAGCAGTGTTTGATTTGATCACCCCTGTAGATGACGCTGTACAATAGTTGACAGCATCTAGCGCCCTCTCTATTTAAGAACCAGCTGAAATCAAAATTCGCTTTTTCCTAAGTATTGTCTGAATAAACACATTTGTAAACAAATACGATGTAATCCACAAATTGGTAAAATTGTAGAACAATTGAATTTTTTGTTTACTGTCAGTCAGATCTCGTGCTCTTGATGGGGCGTGAATTGCATTGGGAACTAATAGTTGATTAAAATGCCTGTCAATCATCCTTTCCTTTGCAATCAGTGTCCTTTAATGCTTGTTGGATCAAATCCATTGCGGTTTATCTGCATTCCAGCAGAACGTCAGTCCACATTTACCGTCGATCACATTCACTTCCGTCTCTCTGAAAAATCTGTTTGAAGACACTCGTCTCTCGGATGCATGTCCTGTTGCAGTAGCTTCCTCTTGTGTTTATTTCCAGTTTCACATTTTCTTTACACCTCTCAAAACTGTTCATCTACCTCAGTGGTGTCTGATCAAATGGCTGACATTTTTTTTCGGTGTTTCAATGCCTTATTTTGCAGGGGGGGGGGACAATAGACCAGTTTTTCCGCCATTTTGGAAGTTGGTTTTGTATGTATATGCAGAGACCTATGTTTGTATCTCTGTTCTGGTAGGCTGAGAAGCTACTGTTATGATTGGTTGTTGAGCTGAGTGTTGTCCTCAAGGGTTGGGTTATTGACACTTGTTAGGGCGTGGCTCCACGCATGTCCTCCCATAAGCACAGCCGAATGTACTGTCGTCTCTGAAATGTAGGCCTGAAACCACTCCCAGCCTGATCCAAAACAGGGTGAGGGGCATGTGAAGATTAGAACATCTGGCTGCTTAGAACCTCTTTGGACCCACCAGCTTTTCCTGTTGAGAATTGAACCGTAGAAAATTAGACTTTCCGTTTCTAACTGGCTGTGAGACTTGACACTGGCTGTGGTGATAAACGAACGGTTAAGGAACGCTGGTGAATGACACACGCTTTGAGCGGAAAATTTAGGGGTGGTTCGCGCTGAGTGATTCTTATCCACCCTCCACCGAAAGTGGCAATTAACTAGTGTTGCTCAATGATGCAAGATGCCAAATTCAGAGCCGTTGAAAACCTATCATGCGGGAGCTCTTTTAAACAAGTCGCCGCATGATAGGTTTTCAACAGCAGAAGATGATTTAATTTATAATTTTTTGAAAATTCATTTTGGCCCTCCAAGGGTTAATTGTATATTGTGGACAATTTGCTCGCTCGATGCACGCCCAGTTCTCTAAACACCACTGGCACTGCCGTTTCATAGAATTACGGCCTTAAAAAAAAAAAAAATTAATTACACTTTGCTTCCATTTTCCAAAGGACTCATGAGTAGGAGCTTGCAGATGTCGTCCAACGAGAGGACGATTGTCAGTGCCCTCATTACAATGCAGTGTAATTCAAGGAGGTTTGTGATGGAAAAATATTCCTTAACTGCACTCATTTACATACGATAATTTAACCAAAATTTTAATCTGCATTATTTCCTGAAAATGTGGCACTGTGGGATTAATTAACCAACTTTTAAAAGCTTAGCATTTCATTAAGTGAGAACATGGGTGGGAAAAACCCCCCAAAAAAGGGAGGTATTATTAAACAGTGTAGATTTGGGTGAAACGGATCACTATTTTTAAAAAAGTAATCAGGGAGGCTCTTGTTCTTGCGCTCTGAACCACAGTACGTCTCCTCTGTGGAGCTGCACGTTTCCTGATCTTATCAGATGAAGCGCTGCCCTTTGAGCACCTGTAGCATACCGTTACCTCCCCGCGGCCGTGACTCGTGTCTCTGTAGGGACTGTGTCTCTGACTTCACACGTGTGTGTGTGTGTGTGTGTGTGTGTGTGTGGGGGGGGGGGGGGGGGGGGGGGGCAGGGGGGTGGGAGCTGACGTGAAGAGGGACTCATTCTGGAGATGAGTCAGGGAGGGAGATGGGGGTGGGCGAGAGCATCATGTATGGGGAGGGGTGTGTGTGTGTGTGTGTGTGTGTGTGTGTGTGTGTGTGCGTGCGCACTAACAACGACAGCTGCCTGCCTACGGGATTTTCTAACGTCCCGCGCGTCACGACACCACAGGGTGAATTCCACTGCTGTAAGAGCTCGTGTAAAAGCAGTGCTTCCAGGTGCCTGGTGGTGAATGTGTACATGGAGCCCCGACCCCTGCTATGATCTGGGCTGAATACAGATTTGGGGTGGCTCTATGGGTGGGCTTGATCCAGGCGGGCGATTTTGTGAGTTGTCACCGCTTGTTACATTACATTACATTACTTGGTGTTAATTTGCACTATTATTGACTTCAGTTGAGGTGAATATCCCTTGTCCAAGGTGGATAAATCATTGATTTCACCGATAACTGAAGTCAATAACTTATGTTTGACCCTTATATGACCCTACTCGAAAATAAAAAATAGGAGAAGAGAAGGGCGACGACTCTAATGTAAAGCTCCTCGCAAAGACAAAGCAACACGAAATACGGACACTGTCACGGGCTCCTACGGGGAAGCCTAATCTATTGTTAGCTGGAGGTCGTTGGATTGTTATATTCAGACCTGTCATGCACTTTCGTGTGGTGAATAATATCACTGTTTACAGTGGCTGGCAGAGTTCGCCTTGACCAGTCTTTACGGCATATAATAATTATAGTTATCTAAAAAATTTTTTAAATGGACTACACGGGTAAATTGCCTCTGGGGCAGTTTGAGGGGAAGGGCTTCACTCAAGAACCCCACAGCTGTCCTGACCTCGTTGTGGCCAGTTTTGGGGTTGATTCGCCCCTTCCTGTGGAGTGCTGTGGAATGGAGACATAGGATTGGTGCTCAGCTTTGATTGGCGGATGGTCCTGTACTCTCGGATGGCTGGAGGACTCTGAAGCGACGCAGGTGGAGATTGGACCTCCATCCCCCACCCCCCCCGGTCGCGCAGCAGTGATGTAAGAAAGAATGTGCCGGAAGGTCTATACACAAACCAGCTGCTCCCTGTCCCAGCACACTCGGGATATGAGATTTTGTTTCTCAGGGGGTGAGGTATCGGGCATTTTGAGAGTTTTAAGGGTATTTAGTTGCCCCCAGCTCTCCTCAGTTTTCACTCTGCAATCCCACTACCGCCCCCTGCTGCCGAAATGCGCTTCTGCATGCCTGCTGCTCTGGACTCCAGACTCTGTCCCGTCTGTCGTTTCCTCCTGTTCACTCTGCTAATCCAGCGAAGGCCAGGCCTTCGTCAGGGGACACCAGCCTCATTCACACCCACGGACCAGACCGGGAGAGACAATTATTCTGGAGGGTAGGGGAGTCTCTTGGCTTCTGATTCTGTGATTTTTGCTTCCCCTTCGTATTCACAAATTCAATTGGCTCGATCAGCTTCGTACCAGTTTACCCGCCGCTCTATTCAACTACAGTCCGACTCCACCTCCGTTCCTTTGACACCACCTTCATTTCAGTGTTACTTGAAAAATGGCTAAAATGTTATTCAAGGAAACTTGGTGGTCTTGGCTCAGGATGAGCGATTACGGTTACATCTCCTCTTAAATAAAGTTGAGGAAGAGCATCGGTCATGTTTGCATTCAATTGGATTGTGGGATTGCACTTTGGGGTTCTTCGGTGACTGATAAAAGTACGGACAATGCAGGGGTCAAGATTCTTAATGCGCAAGCCAAGCCAATTTGGCTGTTGCTGTTTGACTACTAGAAGTATGAATGAAGAGATAAGTACATTTAAATTTTGTGAACTAGAAAGAAAGCGTACTTTTATTTGCTGCAATGCTCACTTAGTGTGTGCTGTGTGAGTGTTTGGGGTTGGGACAGGGGGTTTGAATATCGGTGTCTCCCCTCCGGACGTGTTAACAACTGGAGACGGCTTCTTTCTGGCCCACACCAATTTTTGAAATCATTTTCGGTTTTTAGATTTGAGACCTGACATAAATCAACATACAATAGTGCATTTCATGGTTTTATGGCCATCTGGTGTGTGGAGAGCTCACTCGCATGACGATTTGGGCTGGACACCCCCTAATATCCGATTGTAATTATTGATTGTGTCTAATATTCCCGACTTGAAATCTGTGTAGCCCCGACGGGCCCCGGAGCAGATTTGGCGACGTCAAATATACACGCCTCAATCCACAGGAGAATTGGGCAGGATAATTTGAGGTGCCGTTTAAAAAAATCAAAAAGATGCTCGGCTCCTTGATGTGCTGGCAAAAAAAGCTCAACATTCCTGTAAAGGTTCTGCCAGTGTGACGTCCCTTAATCCAATGTGAGGTGCTCAGTGGGGCAAGTTCTCTGAGGCTACGATGCTTGACTAAGGAGCATTTTAGCCCTGGAGCATATGTGCATCGGGCATGAAAACAGGGAGAGATGAGCAGCAGTAAAAACTGAATCAAAATCTTCCTTTGAATGGCGGAGAAGGCAGATAAACAGGTACTGGCAAGTGAAAATAGTTCAGTGCCAAGAAATTGTAGAATTTAAATGTATTTGTGTCCAAAATGTAATCGTTTCACCACAGATTAGTCATAATTTAGAGTGGAGTTTATTTGGTAAACTTGCTTTTTGTCACCAGATCCTTAAGAAGCTGTTATACATCTGATGACCACTGCAGTTAGCCAGCTACTGGAGGAATCACTATCCCTCGTCTTGTGAGGAACGGTGTCAAAATCTTTGTGATTTCTCCTCTTGCTTTTGTATAAAGCAAACTGGAGGCTTTCTTTATGTGTAGCAATGGATCTTGCCCAAGTCGACAGTCCTGCACGTGATCATGGGCGAGCCCAGAACTGGGGCCAGTTCTGTGCACAAGGGAGTGTATCAGTCCTGGGATTTTCCTTTATTCTGTCGACATCCATTAGCCCACACTTGACTTCGCAACTTGTTTTGTCAGCTTATTTGGTGCGGAAAGTATTTCCAGAACTACCTGGGTAAACTTGGCAAGAACGGGCCAAAAAAAAAATCTCGCGGAGAAGATTGCGAGTTAAAGGTGCTGTGTTAATGCTTAGCCTGTGCAGTCGGACCGGCGCCAGCTGGACG
Organism: Gymnothorax javanicus; assembly: GCA_029692085.1. Classification (NCBI taxonomy): domain Eukaryota; kingdom Metazoa; phylum Chordata; class Actinopteri; order Anguilliformes; family Muraenidae; genus Gymnothorax; species Gymnothorax javanicus. Next base: position 83,371,150 of record CM056194.1, on the reverse strand, counting down.
GAGCGCTGTGTGTGTGGCGCGGATCGCTGCCAAAGAAGCAGCCAGCCTCGGAGAGGGGGGGTGCAGGGGGGGGGTTAATTACTGGAGGAGGAGTGCTGCGATCGCCAAAGTGGATGTAGCTGCGCAGCCCGTCAGTTTTTTACGAGTTAATGCACTGCTGTTAGGGTCGTCGTTTGGACCTCTGCGGCAGAGGTGACGCTAGGTTGCGACACGCTGGCTCCTGCTTGGCGATCTCTGGCATAAACCTGTCGGTCACCATGCCGACCTGCGCGAGCCGTGCCAGCATAACGCAGGGGAGTGTCATAAAACCTCTTCACAGTTCCAGAACGTTCCCCGAGGCTGTCGGGAGACTTCGGTCTCTGTCAGGTTAGGCCAGGCCTGCACCACCTGGTAGGGTTGTTGGTTTACATCTCGGTAGCCTGTGTGCGATGTACCTGTTCACTGGAGTGGTCGGCCGATGTCCTTTATTCTACAAGTAGCTCATGGCCTAAGGCCTGTAATGGTGTAAGCGGTTGTTCTTGCTAACTAGGGCACATTCGGGTAAATCAGGAAAGACGAGAGGCGGGCAAAAATTCTCTCTGATTTCTCATCATGTCCCGAAGCAGGGAGCTGAGGAATTTGACTGAGAGTCAGTAGGTTGTTGGTTCAAGACCGACTGAAGTAACAGTAAGTTCAGTGCCGCTGTCAGGCCCCTAACCCCACATCGCTCTGGAAAGGGAAGGATTGGCTCCTGATTCGTCTGGTCTACTGCTGGTGTCTTTGAATAAACGATTCTGCAATATAACTGACAGGCTCTCAGAACGGTTGGGAGCCGTGTTTCATTTTCATTGTGTTAGGTAACATTTTCATCAACAGACAACAAAGTGTTAAGTCAGTTTTTTTACCCCTCTGCCCTGACTAAGGGTCAGAGGGGTATTGTCTTCACGTGTGATGTACATCCGTCCGTCTGTCCCGTAAACTTTTGTATTCCGCGCAATAACTTGAAAACGCCTTCGTCATTCGATGCCATTTTCGCTGTGTTGCTTGGTCTTGCGTACCTACAGAAGCTTATTGATTTTGATGGCGCTTGGATGTTCAGTACGGCCGCCACAACCGCCATCTTGAATTTCGTATTCCGCACAATAACTTGAAAACGCCTTCGTCAATTTATATTAATTCCAAGCAATCTAGGGGCTGAGGGGTAGCACCCGCTTTGCGCCGCTATTTATTTATTTTATTTGTTTATTTTTTTGGAATGTGGTCCTCATTGAAAGACGTTTCAATTTCAGAAGTTTTTTGTTAGCAATTGTTGCATTAGCATTCAGTAGCTGGTGTAGCTGAGAGTGATGTGTCAGCAACAAGACAGCATGGTATTGCTAATGCGCCTTGGATTCAGAAGACATTCAAAGACTTTAAACAAGGACACTCTGAAGCCTGTGACTCTGGTAGAAGAGAACAGGAGCACCTCCTCTGCTGCTCTGTCTTTCACTGATACCCCACTTGGTTTGTCTTAGTTAAGATTCTCTGTGCTGCTCTTGCAGTTAGCACTTGCAGAATCTTCCTTCTGTCTGTATTTCTGCAGTGTGTGTGTGTGTGTGTGTGTGTGTGCTCTGCTTGCACCTTTACTGGTGGAATGTGTGTGGAAGCATTAGGACATCATTACCACCCCAACCCCCCTCGTCCCAACTCCACGTACCTGAAAATGGGGTGTGAATTCTGGTGCCAAAGTCGCTTCAAATATCATTAGTGTTAATGGCCCCAAGTCACTCTGGGAAACGCAAAGGACAATGAGCTACTTATGAAGCACGAGGCTAATAATGAATTTATAGCCCCTGCATGGAGAGTTCTGGCCCTGAAAAACTGAAGGAAGCAGAATAAGGACAAGCGTCTGAATGGTGACGCTAATATCGATTTGTGGAGGCGCAGTCTGGAGGACACCGTTAGGAGTCGTCCTGTCTCTCAGGCCTGCGCCGGGTCTTTGTCGTGTCGAGACTGGGGTGGTGGAGGCTGGCAGGTGGAGTTCGGTGGGCGGAGGTCGGCGAGCGAAGCAGACGGAGCTCAGCGGCGCGGCGGACTTCGCCAGCCAGCTCGCTCCCGCCGGCGATCATAAGCGGCGCGATCAGTCAGCCAACCTGTTTTTTCACCTCACAGCGGAGAGAGGCCAGGGCTGTGTGCTCGGCGAGTCACGTTGCAGCAGCTCCTGGAGGGGGGTGGGGTTAGATGAGCCGCAGAGCGAGAGGAGAGCGAAGGAGGAAGAGGGAGAGAGAGAGCGAGCGAGAGAGAGAGGGAGGGAGGGAGAGGCCCTGGAACACTAGAGCACACTCTTTTGTAAAGGACAGTCAAAAGCGCAACAATAGAATTCGCCGGATCGATACAATGTGACGATACGCATTAGCGTTGGCGCCGGAGAGCACAAAGTCTTAATTATTACAGAGGCGGTGCTGAGGGGGGCGTCGTGTCATTAAGAAAACGGTCTGTACTGTTCCGCACGCCAAGCTGTTATAGGCGATACAGCCCAAAAGTGGTCGTCTATCGTGTGGTCCTATAATGAAAATGCACAACCTGGGGGTAGGAGTTGTCACTCTAGGGTGGCCTCAGTGGTTGGCTGTGATTGCAGAATGAGTAATTAACCTGTAAAGCGCTGAAATAAGTTCTTGGAAAAAAAACTTGTGCTGTTGAAAAACCTATCATGTGGCAACTTGTTTAAAAGGGCTCCCTTGCGGGAGCTCTTTTAAACAAGTTGCCACATGATAGGTTTTCAACAGCTTTGATTTTGATGTCTTGCATCATTGAGCGACAATAGCTGCGTTTAGCGCTCTAAGGGTTAACATGTTTTACTAATTGTTTTCTCCGCCATGGCTTGGAGGGCGTGGCTCATGCCGAGTGTTTCTGTAAACGCTGTATTCCCATTGGTCTTCATCAGGACTCGAGATTGTTTGATGGAATGCAGCGTTTGGGGTTTATTTTATTAGAGTGAGGCAAAGGTGGGCTCAAAAGCTGGCGAGCTCGCGTCTGAAACTTGCAATGTTATTCGCGAGTGCACGGCGCGCTCAAGTACGTGTGCGTACTTCGATGTAAGCGCGTGTGTCTGGGTTTAATCGAGTGCGAGTGTCTGTTGGTTCATTGGTGAATGTGAGCTCTTGTGCTTCACCTACATAATTGCGTTTGAGAATGCGTGTCGCTTTGTGCGCACGTGCATGCAAGTGCACGTGTTAATATGAAAACGGAGCATTGTCTCGCTACCTTCGGACCCGGCGCCCGTGAGCACGCACTGGCCAACAGGGTGTGGCCGAGCTCCTTCCTCCGCCCTCTGTAACCCGGGGAAACAGCGACTCCGCTGCCCCCTACAGGGGACGGCTCGCATGCATGGGCAGCAATTTGGGTGGGCTGCCCTCGGAGATCTATGGGCTGACAGGACACAGCGCAACACTGCATCAGGCCTGTGGACACAAGGAAGTCTAACGCAACAAAACTCCCCCTGCTGCACGTTTGCAGTGACCTTTGGACTTACTTCCACATTGATATTTTCCACTTTCACTGGCTACACAGTGACTGACTGAAACTGTTTTTGAACCTGACTGATTACATGTCAAATGATTTGAAGCGTTGCTACTAGTCGGCGCCAATTTAGCGGTAGCATTTGCTAAATGTTATGTGGCTGCGGGCGTCATTTGAACTGTCTGCAGTAGTTGTTCTATGTGCCAGTGCTTGTGTTCACGCTCTGCTCTGATTGGCTGGTGCTCTGGTGCTCAGCAGCTGTCTATCTGCGCTTTTGTTAAAAACTGGTTGCACCTGAAGTTGTGAGGTAGCGGCAAACACGCTAGGTGTTGCGACATCGTTTGCGCAGCTAATCTCACATAACCAACAGCGAAGCCTTCTCTAAATGTTTGGGTTCTGCACTGGCGTGTTGCGAAGTGTGCGCAATTCAAACGGCCTTTTAGACAAGCTGAAATTGAGTTCAGTTACTCTCAACTTTATCGAATTCATGTAACTGATTAACCACGTAAAAATGTCCGAGTACGGCATTCCAAAAAAAAAATACTGAAAATTGTAAAATGTGTGTTTACACTCTGAAGTGTCTCCTTTTGATTCCTGGAAAACCACTTTACTTTGTGATGTCATGTTCTAGTTGTCGTGGTGCAATTTTATACGCTTGTTAAACATCTGGTCCCCTTCCAATCAACTTCATTTTCCGCGCGTTTAGATCAATCACAGTTCTGAAGACTGCCGACATCTGAGGTCATTCAGAAAGGACTCGCTTCCCCTCGACTGTCCCATGGAAAGACTGGCTTTGACACGGATATATTGTGCGTCATTTCGTCGAACTTTGTTCTCCAATGTTTTTATTTCGTACTCACAGTCTTTAACAGCACTGAAGGCTCCTGTGTATCCTTGGCTGTGTAGAACAGCTCGTGCTGACCACCATGGAAGTGCTCTTACCTGTTATTCATGAGCTGTGAATTGCCGAGGAGGGGGAGGGTGGGGACACTCTCTCATTTTTTGAGGAGGAGTTTGTTCCCATTGTTGTTTGGGTCGACCTTTGACCCCTCACTGACTTGGATAAGTCTTTGTTTTCATTCCGGTCCTTTGCCCTCCAGCCCTTGCTGTATTCAGGCGATGATTGCAAAATCGCTCATCGGAGACACGTGCGCTCGCGTTCATGTGACAAGCCGGGAAATTACTGCCTAATGTCAGCCAATCGCTGCCTTCCACTGGCACCTGACTGTGAGCTCCTCTCTCTGATTGGTGACATGAATGGAGAGGTGAAAACAATTAAAGCCTTTACACAATTTGAGCTCGTCTTTGCCGCAGTCTGAGGACCTGTTGGATCGGTGTGCGTGCATTCGTGCGTGCGCACTTATGTGTTCGCGGGCTATGTCTTAATAGCTGCCCATCTCGCTGCCGTTGGTACAGGAGTGCGAAGTCGCGTGTTGCCTGACGCCGTAGTGATGTTCTGGAATGTTCTGCAGAGAATGGTGGGGAGGTGCCCCTCTCCTAATCCCTTTGGACCCTCCCATCTCCCACCCCAGCCATTCCTCAAAGGACCTCAGCATGGGGGGTTGTCTCGGGGGAGGGGTCCAGGCCAATCATGTGACCTTAGGCTGTGTCCATTTGGGCTCTTTGAATGGAGTTGGTAAAGTAAAACGAAAACTCCTTAGTCTCGCTTCCAAACCGGACTGACTCTCTCTCTCTATCTCTATCTCTCTCTGCTCGTGTCCGGGTTACCGGGCTGTGGTGCGGGACTTGTTTGTGTGGAAATGTGCCAAACTGTTGGAAGAGGTAAGCAGGCTCTTCCTCGTTAGTGCGTGTGTGTGTGTGTGTGTGTGTGTGCGCGCGTGCGTGCGTGCGCTTCGCGGGTTCCTCTGCTCAGAGTGTGTGTGACGCACTTGGGTGTTTCTCGCATGTGTCGACGTCCCGGTGGTTTTCCTGTGCCGAAAGATCACCATCTGGAGATGACAACTGGAATCAGGGTGTGAAATACAAGAGTTTTCAAAGAGAGCAGAGCAGCCTTGGCTGGATGAAATTTCGGGAATTTTAAAGGGAACGGGGAGAAATTATTGATCATTAAAATTAACATGTCTACTGTTGGGAGAGGGGAGCCAAAAATAAAGTGTCAGAAGGAGCCCATTTTGGCTCTCAGGCTGGCAGCAGTTTCCAGCTACCTCACAGCCAGTGCTGTGTGACCTTAACGCAAATGCTAAAGTGATTTTTGAACAAAATAGTCCATTTTGTGGCCTCCTGATTTCTGGGACACTTGGAGAAATATGATGGACTATCTGCACTTTGGCCTCCTGAATATCCTACCCTGACTTGAAGCACTTGTTTTGGGGAGGGTGGTCAGGGGCAGTTTGCAAATGTGCTCTCCCTGGTTCAGGATGGGGTTGAGAAGGGCTTGAGTCAGTGGGGTTGTGGAGGAGCACGAACTGGGACCCTGAAGGTCCTGTGCTGTCCGTGGGCCGGGGGACATGGTGGGGGAGGTGGCCCCGAGACAATGGGGACTAATTTGGCTGAGGTGACTCTGTTTGTTTTATAGGTGCAACCGGCATTCAGTGCTCCCAGTTCACACACCCACCCAGCCCTATTCAGATAAAACACATCTGAAGCCTCGTATTCCAATTACGATCGGCTTTGTTACACCCAAGGCTAATTAGACCTGCTGGGAGCCACCATTACGGCCGATTTAACTCCGTTTAAACTGCGAGGAGGGAAAATGCGTACAGAATGTGTACCGAGCCATTTGTCTGGAAAGGCCACTCACCCCCTCCCCTCCCCAGCCAACCCTCCTGTAACTGACGAGCCTCCGATCCTCATTTACTGCTAGGGGGCGTAAAAAGCTGTATCAGCTCAGTGCTGGCTAAAAAAATGTCTGTCCTAGTGTGAACTTTTATCTGCAGTTCCTCCTGGAGGCGGAGAGGGGGAGAGGGAGAGAGAGAGAGGGAAGGAGAGGGGGAGAGAAGACTGTGTGATGGATTATGGATGAAGAGAAATTATTTTAAAATAAAAACGAAATAGAGAAGAGTTTGGAGGGAGAGCGAGGGAGAGCTTGTGAGGGAAAGCGGAGTGGGATGGGGGGAGGGGGGGGGTGACAGGCAGGAGAGACGGAGTGTGATGAGGAAGAGTGTAGCTGTAATTCCAGGCAGGAACAGTCTGTGCTGAGAGGTGTTACGATCGGGGAGGGGTGTGTGGGAGGGGTGTGTGTGGGGGGGGGGGGTGTTCTACTGCAGTGCCATTGAGTTTGTCTGTAAGACTATCTGCGGGCCCTGCTAGTGTGGTATAGACTGGAGCTCTGCTCTAATGGGAGCTAACTAGTTGGGTATAGACTAGAGCTCTGTTCTAATGGGAGCTAACTGGTTTGGTATAGACTAGAGCTCTGTTCTAATGGGAGCTAACTGGTTGGGTATAGACTGGAGCTCTGTTCTAATGGGAGCTAACTGGTTGGTATAGTCTGGAGCTCTGTTCTAATCGAAGCTAACTGGTTGGGTATAGACTGGAGCTCTGTTCTAATAGGAGCTAACTGGTTGGGTATAGACTGGAGCTCTGTTCTAATGGGAGCTAACTGGTTGGGTATAGACTGGAGCTCTGTTCTAATGGGAGCTAACTGGTTTGGTATAGACTAGAGCTCTGTTCTAATGGGAGCTAACTGGTTCGGTATAGACTGGAGCTCTGTTCTAATGGGAGCTAACTGGTTGGGTATAGACTGGAGCTCTGTTCTAATGGTTGCTAACTGGTTAGGCAGAGAGTGGATGTCTGTTCTAATGGGAGCTAACTGGTTGGGTATAGACTGGAGCTCTGTTCTAATGGGAGCTAACTGGTTGGGTATAGTCAGGAGCTCTGTTCTAATCGAAGCTAACTGGTTGGGTATAGACTGGAGCTCTGTTCTAATGGGAGCTAACTGATTGGGTACAGACTGGAGCTCTGTTCTAATAGGAGCTAATTGGTTGGGTATAGACTAGAGCTCTGTTCTAATGGTAGCTAACTGGTTGGGTATAGACTAGAGCTCTGTTCTAATGGGAGCTAACTGGTTTGGTATAGACTAGAGCTCTGTTCTAATGGGAGCTAACTGGTTGGGTATAGACTGGAGCTCTGTTCCAATGGGAGCTATCTGATTGGGTATACACTGGAGCTCTGTTCTAATGGGAGCTACCTGGTTGGGTATAGACTGGAGCTCTGTTCTAATGGTTGCTAACTGGTTGGGCAGAGAGTGGATGTCTCTGTTCTATAGACTGGAGCTCTGTTCTAATGGTTGCTAACTGGTTGGAAGCTATAGACTGGAGCTCTGTTCTAATGGGAGCTAACTGGTTGGGTATAGACTGGAGCTCTGTTCTAATAGGAGCTAACTGGTTGGGAGCTATAGACTGGTTGGGTATAGACTCTGTTCTAATAGGAGCTAACTGGTTGGGTATAGACTGGAGCTCTGTTCTAATGGGAGCTAACTGGTTGGGTATAGACTGGAGCTCTGTTCTAATAGGAGCTAACTGGTTGGGTATAGACTGGAGCTCTGTTCTAATAGGAGCTAACTGGTTGGGTATAGACTGGAGCTCTGTTCTAATGGGAGCTAACTGGTTGGGTATAGACTGGAGCTCTGTTCTAATGGGAGCTAACTGGTTTGGTATAGACTGGAGCTCTGTTCTAATGGGAGCTAACTGGTTGGGTATAGACTGGAGCTCTGTTCTAAACTAACTGGTTGGGTATAGACTGGAGCTCTGTTCTAATGGAGCTAACTGGTTGGGTATAGACTGGAGCTCTGTTCTAATGGGAGCTAACTGGTTGGGCAGAGACTGGATGTCTGTTCTAATGGGAGCTAACTGGTTGGGTATAGACTGGAGCTCTGTTCTAATGGGAGCTAACTGGTTGGGTATAGACTGGAGCTCTGTTCTAATGGGAGCTAACTGGTTGGGTATAGACTGGAGCTCTGTTCTAATGGGAGCTAACTGGTTGGGTACAGACTGGAGCTCTGTTCTAATGGGAGCTAACTGGTTGGGTATAGACTCTGTTCTAATGGGAGCTAACTGTTGGGTAAGACTGGTCTGTTCTAATCGGGAGCTAACTGGTTGGGTATAGACTGGATGCTCTGTTCTAATGGGGAGCTAACTGGTTGTTCTAATAGGTTGGTATAGACTGGAGCTCTGTTCTAATGGTAGCTAACTGGTTGGGTATAGACTAACTGGAGACTCTGTTCTAATGGGAGCTAACTGGTTTGGTATAGACTAGAGCTCTGTTCTAATGGGAGCTAACTGGTTGGGTATAGACTGGAGCTCTGTTCCAATGGGAGCTATCTGATTGGGTATACACTGGAGCTCTGTTCTAATGGGAGCTACCTGGTTGGGTATAGACGGGAGCTCTGTTCTAATGGGAGCTAACTGGTTGGGTATAGTCTGGAGCTCTGTTCTAATGGGAGCTAACTGGTTGGGTATAGACTGGAGCTCTGTTCTAATGGGAGCTAACTGGTTGGGTATAGACTGGAGCTCTGTTCTAATGGGAGCTAACTGGTTGGGTATAGACTGGAGCTCTGTTCTAATGGGAGCTATCTGATTGGGTATACACTGGAGCTCTGTTCTAATGGGAACTATCTGGTTCAGTATAGTCTATAGCTCTGTTCTAATTGGAGCTAACTGGTTGGGTATAGACTGGAGCTCTGTTCTAATGGGAGCTAACTGGTTGGGTATAGACTGGAGCTCTGTTCTAATTGGAGCTCTGTTCTAATGGGAGCTAACTGGTTGGGTATAGACTGGAGCTCTGTTCTAATGGGAGGGAGCTAACTGGTTGGGTATAGACTGGAGCTCTGTTCTAATGGGAGCTAACTGGTTGGGTATAGACTGGATCTGTTCCAATGGGAGCTAACTGGTTGGGTTTAGACTCTGTTCTAATGGGAGCTAACTGGTTGGGTATAGACTGGAGCTCTGTTCTAATGGGAGCTAACTGGTTGGGTGTAGACTGGAGGTCTGTTCTAATGGGAGCTAACTGGTTGGGTATAGACTGGAGCTCTGTTCTAATGGGAGCTAACTGGTTGGGTATAGACTGGAGCTCTGTTCTAATGGGAGCTAACTGGTTGGGTATAGACTGGAGCTCTGTTCTAATGGCAGCTAACTGGTTGGGTAAGACTGGTTGGGAGCTATGGTTGGACTGGAGCTCTGTTCCAATGGGAGCAAACTGGTTGGCTTTAGACTGGAGCTATGTTCTAATGGGAGCTAACTGGTTGGGTATAGACTGGAGCTCTGTTCTAATGGGAGCTAACTGGTTGGGTATAGACTGGAGGTCTGTTCTAATGGGAGCTAACTGGTTGGGTATAGACTAGAGCTCTGTTTTAATGATAGCTAACTGGTTGGGTGTAGACTGGAGGTCTGTTCTAGTGGGAGCTAACTGGTTGGTTATAGACTGGAGCTCTGTTCTAATGGGAGCTAACTGGTTGGGTATAGACTGGAGCTCTGTTCTAATGGCAGCTAACTGGTTGGGTATAGACTGGAGCTCTGTTCTAATGGCAGCTAACTGGTTGGGTATAGACTGGAGCTCTCTTCTAATGGGAGCTAAGTGGTTGGGTATAGACTGGAGCTCTGTTCCAATGGGAGCAAACTGGTTGGCTTTAGACTGGAGCTCTGTTCTAATGGGAGCTAACTGGTTGGGTATAGACTGGAGCTCTGTTCTAATGGGAGCTAACTGGTTGGGTATAGACTGGAGCTCTGTTCTAATGGGAGCTAACTTGTTGGGTATAGACTGGAGCTCTGTTCTAATGGGAGCTAATTGGTTGGGTATAGACTGGAGCTCTGTTCTAATGGGAGCTAACTGATTGGGTATAGACTGGAGCTCTGTTCTAATGGCAGCTAAGTGGTAGGGTATAGACTGGAGCTCCGCTCTGGGGGAGCTAACGACTTTGGTTTAGAACTGAGTTTTGTTCTGATGGGGCAAACTGGTTTGGGAGAGTCCGGATTTATTCTTTAACGGGAGCCTTCTAGTTGGTACGTAGATAAGAACTCTCCTCTGAATGGGTGAACTGGTTGGGTGCTGACTTAGAGCTGTTTTTTGATGTTGGATAACTGGATGGATGTAGAACAAAGCTGTGTTCTGATGGGCATAAGTGGTTGGGTATAGACTAGAGCCCTGTTGTAATGGGGAAGAACTGATCGGGTATAGGCCAGTGCTGTGTTCTGATGGGGTGATCTGGTTTGGTATAAACCAAAGCTGTTAGTGATCCTGCCGTAAGTGTTTTTCCCAGTACTCAAGAAGGTTTGTAAGATATTTTGAGACGAGTGACGTCTCTTTCATTATCATCCTGTATCAGGCCTCCCATTGTGTGCAATGTCCTTGTGCCACGTTGAACGTGATGCCAGCAAGTAACACTTGTATGTAAGAGCAATGAATCACACAACAGTGCATAACATTAATGTATCACAAAAAAGTGTCACATTACTGTACCTCACAATAGTGTGTAACAACAGTGCTAACACCAGTGTATCAAACAACAGTGCGTAACATCAGTGTGTCTCAACAGTTCGTAACATCAGTCTGTCACACAACAGTGCGTAACATCAGTGTATCACAGAGCAGTGCATAACATTGGTGTGGTACACAACAGTGTGTAACATCAGTGTATCACACAACAGTGCGTAACATCAGTGTGTCACACCATAGTGCGTAACATCAGTGTATCGCACAACAGTGCGTGACATCAGTGTATCACACAACAGTGCGTGACATCAGTGTGTCACACAACAGTGCGTAACATCAGTGTATCACACAACAGTGTGTAACATCAGTGTATCACACAACAGTGTGTAACATCAGTGTATCACACAACAGTGCGTGACATCAGTGTATCACACAACAGTGTGTAACATCAGTGTATCACACAACAGTGTGTAACATCAGTGTATCACATCAGTGTATCACACAACAGTGTGTAACATCAGTGTATCACACAACAGTGTGTAACATCAGTGTATCACACAATAGTGCGTAACATCAGTGTATCACACAACAGTAGTCGTAACATCAGTGTATAACATCAGTGTACACAACAGTGTGTAACGTGACATCAGTGTATCACACAACAGTGTGTAACATCAGTGTATCACACAACAATGCGTAACATCAGTATGTCACACAACAGTGTGTAACATCAGTGTATTGCACAACAGTGTGTAACATCAATGTATCACACAGTGTGTAATATCAGTGTATCACACAACAGTGTGTAACATCAGTGTATCACACAACAGTGTGTAACATCAGTGTATCACACAACAGTGTGTAACATCAGTGTATCACACAACAGTGCGTAACATCAGTGTGTCACACCATAGTGCGTAACATCAGTGTATCGCACAACAGTGCGTGATATCAGCGTGTCACACAACAGTGCGTGACATCAGTGTATCACACAACAGTGTGTAACATCAGTGTATCACACAACAATGCGTAACATCAGTATGTCACACAACAGTGTGTAACATCAGTGTATTACACAACAGTGTGTAACATCAGTGTATCACACAACAGTGCCTGACATCAGTGTATCACACAACAGTGCGTAACATCAGTGTATCACACAACAGTAACATCAGTGTGTAACATCAGTCTGTCAGTGTATAACATCAGTGTATCAACAGTGTGTGTAACATCAGTGTATCACACAACAGTGCGTAACATCAGTGTATTACACAACAGTGTGTAACATCAGTGTATCACACAACAGTGCCTAACATCAGTGTATCACACAACAGTGCGTAACATCAGTGTATCACACAGCAGTGCGTAACATCAGTGTGTCACACAACAGTGTGTAACATCAGTGTGTCACACAACAGTGTGTAACATCAGTGTGTCACACAACAGTGCGTAACATCAGTGTGTCACACAACCGTGCGTAACATCAGTGTGTCACACAACAGTGCGTAACATCAGTGTATTACACAACAGTGCGTAACATCAGTCTGTCACATAACCGTGCGTAACATCAGTGTATCACACAACAGTGCGTAACATCAGTCTGTCACACAACCGTGCATAACATCAGTGTGTCACACAACAGTGCGTAACATCAGTGTGTCACACAACAGTGCATAACATCAGTGTGTCACACAACAGTGCGTAACATCAGTGTATCACACAACAGTGCGTAACATCAGTCTGTCACACAACCGTGCGTAACATCAGTGTATCACACAACAGTGCGTAACATCAGTGTATTACACAACAGTGCGTAACATCAGTCTGTCACACAACCGTGCATAACATCAGTGTATCACACAACAGTGCGTAACATCAGTCTGTCACACAACCGTGCATAACATCAGTGTGTCACACAGCAGTGTGTAACATCAGTTTGTCACACAACAGTGTGTAACATCAGTGTGTCACACAACCGTGCGTAACATCAGTGTGTCACACAACAGTGTGTAACATCAGTGTGTCACACAGCAGTGCGTAACATCAGTGTGTCACACAACAGTGTGTAACATCAGTCTGTCACACAACCGTGCATAACATCAGTGTATCACACAGCAGTGCATAACATCAGTGTGTCGCACAACAGTGTGTAACATCAGTGTGTCACACAACCGTGCGTAACATCAGTGTGTCACACAGCGCAGTGTATCATACAACAGTAACATCAGTGTGTCACACAACAGTGTGTAACATCAGTGTATCACACAACAGTGCGTAACATCAGTGTATTACACAACAGTGCGTAACATCAGTGTATCACACAACCGTGCGTAACATCAGTGTATCACACAACAGTGCACAAACCGTAACATCAGTGTATTCACACAACAGTGTATCACACAACAGTAACATCAGTGTATCACACAACAGTGCATAACATCAGTGTATCACACAACAGTGCGTAACATCAGTGTGTCACACAACAGTGCGTAACATCAGTGTATCACACAGCAGTGCGTAACATCAGTGTATCACACAACAGTGCGTAACATCAGTGTATCACACAACACAACATCAGTCGTCACACAACAGTAACATCAGTGTGTCACACAACAGTGCGTAACATCAGTGTATCACACAACAGTGCGTAACATCAGTGTGTCACACAACAGTGCGTAACATCAGTGTATCACACAACAGTGCGTAACATCAGTGTATCACACAACAGTGCGTAACATCAGTGTATCACACAACAGTGCGTAACATCAGTGTATCACACAACCGTGCGTAACATCAGTGTATCACACAACAGTGCGTAACATCAGTGTATTACACAACAGTGCGTAACATCAGTGTATCACACAACAGTGCGTAACATCAGTGTATCACACAACAGTGCGTAACATCAGTGTGTCACACAACAGTGCGTAACATCAGTGTATCACACAACAGTACATAACATCAGTGTGTCACACAACAGTGCGTAACATCAGTGTGTCACACAACAGTGCATAACATCAGTGTATCACACAACAGTGTGTAACATCAGTGTATCACACAACAGTGCGTAACATCAGTGTAGTCTGTGTATTACACAACAGTGTCGTAACATCAGTGTATCACACAACAGTGCGTAACATCAGTGTATCACACAACAGTGCGTAACATCAGTGTATTACACAACAGTGCGTAACATCAGTGTATCACACAACAGTGCGTAACATCAGTCTGTCACACAACCGTGCGTAACATCAGTGTATCACACAACAGTGCGTAACATCAGTGTGTCACACAACAGTGCGTAACATCAGTGTATCACACAACAGTGCGTAACATCAGTGTGTCACACAACAGTGCGTAACATCAGTGTATCACACAACAGTGCGTAACATCAGTGTGTCACACAACAGTCGCGTAACATCAGTGTATCACACAACAGTGCGTAACATCAGTGTATCACACAACAGTCGTAACATCAGTAACATCAGTGTATTACACAACAGTCGTAACATCAGTGTGTCACACAACAGTCGTAACATCAGTCTGTCACATCAACAACAGTCGCGTAACATCAGTGTATCACACAACAGTGCATAACATCAGTGTATCACACAACAGTGCGTAACATCAGTGTATCACACAACAGTGCGTAACATCAGTGTATTACACAACAGTGCATAACATCAGTGTGTCTCTACAGTGTGGAACATCAGTGTTTCAGACTACTGTGTGTAATATATGAGTCTGTTGCGTTTGAGTGTTAAGTTCAGTGTGATGCTTTGAGTGTGTAAGAACAATGTCTCATACGCTGTGTGTAAGAGCAGTGTGTCACAAAGCGGTGTGTGAACTTTGACCCCGCTGCGCCACTGGTCCTGCACCGCTTCAGGAGTGCAGCTGTGCAGGTGTCTGAGTCGCGATTGGGATCTTTTTACTAGTAATTGCTCTGCCCTTCTACGTAACTTCTTTGAAATCATCCGTGCGAGGCTGCAGAGGGTTAGTCTCAGGTGTGTGTGTGTGTGTGTGTGTGTGTTTTTTGTTTTGTGTCAGTCTGTGACTGTGTCTGTGCGTGTTTGAATGTGTGTGTGTGATATGAAAACAGTATTTGAGCGGTGACTATAGGATGCTCTTCTGTAGACGCTCCAGTCTTTCCATGGGCTAAATGTCTACCTTTCTCAGTGTCCTTCTTTCTCTCTCTCTCTCATACACACTCTCTCCCTCCTCTCTCTGTTCTCTTTGCCTCCCCCTCCATCTCTCTCCCTCCCCCCTCCCCCTGTGCTCTCTGTCTCTCTTTCTCTTTCTCTCTGCTGTTCCCCTCCTGCCTCTTTGCCTGCAGGTGTACACCTCTCATGTATTATCCTTGTGGGTGTCCTTCTCTCTGTCTCTGTGCTAATGTGCGCGCGCACACACACATACACACACACACGCACACCCAAACACACATGCCTGCTCCCATCTCTGTACAAGCTGCAGGCTGTCTGACCTAAATCTTGAGAGCGAGAGAGTGAGTGAGAGTGATGGAGAGAGAGAGAGGGCGGGAGGCAACGATGTCACAGACAAATTAGCATGTCAGTTAATGGAGTTTATCCCTGAGAGCTGACACAAAGACCGGGCCCTGGGGGGGGGTCGCAACACGGGAGAGCGCGCCTGCAGTGGAGCCCAGATACCCCTGCTTTCCTTCGGAACCATCCGGAACCTCACTCGCTGCACCTTTTCGAAGTCTGTTGACACGGGCACCTGCCCTGCCCTACCCCCTTCATTCTTTGATATTCTCTCATAACGCTCCTTTCATTTCTCTCTCTCTCTCTCCTTTTTTTCTCTTTTGTGTAATCCTCCTCGCACTATTTTTAGCCGTAAGCCGCTGTGATGTGTGAGGAATCGGGACTTGACGGCAGCGTGTGGCTGCGCGGGCGTGTAAAAGCGCAGGCGCTTCGTTGTCGCCGTGGAGATTGTGCTGCTGCAGTGTCGTGGGTGGGGGGGATGGGGGGGCAGGGGGGGGTCGCAGCAGAACCACCTCCCCTCCCTCCTGCCCCTCCCCTCCCCTCCCCACCTGGCTGCTCGGCCTCTTGCGTCTGTTTGTCCAGGACTTCACCTCGCCTCGCTCCTGCGCAGTCCGACACTCCCAGAGAAACAAAAAACCAAAAAAAATGGCAGCTGATGAAGAGGGGCGATGGCCTTTAGCGATGTGGCCGAGCACGCTAATGCTAGCGCTAGCCGGGGCTCTGATTCTATCCTTCCGTCTGGAACGGCAGCCGTCGCGATGCCTGGCGCCAGCTTTGCAGAGCTTGCATTGGCACGTCTGCTACAGCTCCATTATCTGCCTCTCGCCGCGTCTCTCCCTGCGCCGTAATCTCAGGGAAACGGGGGCCGCGCACACATGCGTGCCACTGCATTTATTCGCTCCGCGCCGCTAATGATACGGCTGCCTCTGGCTTGGATTGGCCCTGTCCTCTCCAGGCTCCTCCAGCGCAGTAATTGGCCCTCTTAAATTCATTCATGTGCAGGGCAGTATGGCTCGCTACGCCGGTGCCCGAGCTAAATTAAATCCCGCAAGCTAATTTCCCCTCTCTGACGGCTCTGGTTTCTGAGAATCTCTGCAGCTTTGATCTCTGGTTTGACATAAGTGCATCTCATATGCGCCAGTTCCTCTGCTATCTTATTTTTATTCTCACAGATCTAGTTTTATGTCCGTCTGATCCTTTTACTTCCAGTTTGTGCGCATCGGCAAACCGCTAGTTTTCGCCCTCCCACGTTTTTCTTTTCACCTAGTAACAACAGTTTCTGTGATCTTTGTGTTCTATCAGGAAGTTGTATATTTATCCTTTGTCTAGAATTCTGACTTTTGGTGATTCGCTGAAAATTGCCCTTGAAATCTACACCCGTTGGTTTATATTTATAAATTAAGAGGGGTAGTCTTGCAGTGAATCTTCGGATCTTCTACATAACCAGACCACAACAACAAAAAAACAGACTTCATTAGCTGTGTCATTAGCGGTGCGGAGCGGATGAATGCAGTCGCACGCATGTGCGCGCAGCCACTTTTCCCCAAGATCACAGCTGTAATCACACATTTTGAGGAAAAATGCAGAGTTTCAGCATGACTGTTGTATTTACCCCTAAATGACTTAATGTTTTTTCGGGTTGTTGGGTGGAGTGGAGGCAGTAAGACCCAGTAAAACTACTCTCTGAACTGTACTCTCAGCAGTACTTGTATTCAGGGAGTGGTGCTGTGGTGCTCTAGAGAAGGTAAACAGCAGCCACTGGGAGGAATAATGGCCGCCGCTTGTGTCTTGTTCTACAGATATGTGCTAACAATGAGGCACACGCTAGCCCTGATGGTGACAGTTCAGATAAAGCATGAAACATGGCCGCTTATTTGAAGGTGCTGCCTTCGTCACGGCGAGCCTCTTATCTCTCTCTTGAACTCTGGTTGCCTCGTCTCAAAAGAAAAAAAGGATTTTTGAATCATCCTCTTCTTCAGATGAATGACCTCTAAGAACCTCGGATGAGTTTCTCACGAGAACATCTTGACGCGCACAGACTGCTCAGTTGCCCTTTTCTGAATGAACAGAGACACTGATTGTGTGTTGGAGCTTAAGAGTGGTGTAAAATATTATAATGATAAAAAAATTAGGTCACATAGACTGCCATGAACTGATATAGTGTTCTACGTGCTTTGCTGATGTACAAGTTTTCACAAGTTATTGGGGGACAACACTAGTTAATGCCAGTTCATTTAAATCTTATTTGAAAGTGTGTCTTATGCTTAGAATGCTTTCGGAAACTGTGTTGCTGTGTCGTCTCGGGGTTCGAGCCACTCTGCCGTATTTTGGGGTGTAGAAAATGTGTAGATATTTGAAGACCACAAGGGAAAAACGATCAGAGTCCAAATTTTGCATTTTTGTATATTTTATATATTATATATTATTATAAAATGTATAATAATTTATATAAATGTATAATAATATTATATATTATTATAATATTTTATATTTTTTGCATATTTTTTCAGTGCTTTGTTTCTAAGATCGTTTTGAATTTTTAATTCATCATTTCTCCACAACGTGAAAATGTGGCTCTGATCATTTTTCAATTGTGGTCTTCATATGTAAATGAATAAGTGCAAGTGTAACCAGAATTAAAACTGTAGCCTTCTCTGAACCCCCTCGGATGTAGGAGATAATGCGCTGTCGATCTTTTACACCACGAGAACCGAGCTGAAGCAGAACAAACTGCTGAAATAATGATGCATTTCCAAGGAAAGCAAATATTTCGACAGAATGTTTGAACAAGGGCGAGTCAGTTTGATTGACGTTAGATGCGGTCGCGCTACACTGGATTTGAACGCGCGTAAAAGGACTTCGATTGGAGAGGAACGGATAATCGACAGATGCCGTTAAACAAGACCGTCCCCACTGCTGTCATCTTTAATGTAAATAGTTTTCTAGGATGTGGAATGGAGCGATCATCTTAGTTTTACTACTTTATATTCATGGGCTACATGCTTTAGGATGTTTTTTTTTTTTGTGGTTTTTCAGAATTTGTCGATGGTCATGGATTGTTAGTTTTTATTTCGGCTGAATTTTCTCAGACTGGCCTCATGGCCGCAGTGCTCCTGAGTGTAGCTCTGATGGCCCAGAGAACCCTGGAGTGATGAAGCCTTCAGTGAAAATAACTGAGGGACCTCTGGAAAATGCTTGGTTTGCACGTTTCCGTGGTTAAAGGCATCTGCTAAGATAACACTGATAAAAATAATAATATGAGCTGTGTGAAAAGTCGTGGGTAGGTATGGGGTCAGTTGTTCTGCCAGAGATTGAGCTGGTTGTTTTGCCAGGACCCTGCCGTTGGGTAATACCAACTTTCCTCTCTTTTCTTTCAGGCTGCCTGTCGGGTTGAGGAGTTTTGGGGCTCCCTGTTGACCCCAACGCCCCTCCGATGAACCCCATCAACTCCATGAAACCTGCCCTGCCTCCGACGCCACACAGGTCAGTGACCCCGCCCGCACCCTCACTCGTGAGCCCCCTGTGTGGGTTATCCAGGGGCAGCAGGCCAGCCGATTGGTAGGTCACATGTCTGGCGGCTGTTGATTGGCTGGTTTGAGACCCTGAAGAGGCTGGAGGTTCTGCAGAGTTGAACGTCGCCCAGAGCCTTGCGAGCGCTCTCTCTGGCAGCTGTCCCAGGCCGTGTCTGTAAATACGAGCGTGTTCCTGAGTGACCCTGCCTGGTTAGATAAATCATTGTTTAAAAAAGGCCCCTCCGTCTGCATCTATGGAACACTGCATCAGCCAATCACAACCACCTCTGCCCTCAATGCCTCAGGATTTAGTTTTTTGGCCAAGTGTGTTCTATTCGTGCAGCTCTTCTTACAGAAAAACGGCAGCATCGTGCTTTACTCGGAAGTGTAAAGGACGACTTGTACCTGGCCTGAACCCCAGAATGTACGCACTCGGTGGGGAAAACATCACTCCAAGAGAACAGAGAAAGAAAAACAAGCGAGAGCTGAAAATTTTCTCGTATGATGCCGTTTATCGTACTCGGTAAATGCTCTGTCAACGGCTCGTTTCCTGTACATATCCCTCATTTTTAGATTAGCATGACTCCAATTCAGCGTGAATTACAGCTGGGGAAGTTGTGGTATGTAGCGTTTGAGACTGGATGGACGGAACAGTGAGAATTGCGGTTTTTTTTTTTTTTTTTGTTGTGCACAGAGAGACCTCGTCTCACCCCGAGTATACACAGCCCTGTTTCTGATTGGCCGACCAGTGTTTCTGGGCACCCCCCTCTGTAATTGGATGCTGGAGGGCCTGGCGCAGGATTGGCTGTTTCCTGTTTGCCAAGATGGCCGGATATCCGGGGGGGCGGGGGCGGGGGTGGGGGGCGGGGTTTGGGCGGGTGAGCAGAGGAACTGAAGAGAAACCTCACGCCCTGCTGTTTCCTGTCTGCAGCGGGGACCAGAGCAGGGCGGTATCACCTTCCAGCATCGCCTCCCACTCACTGCTGCTGTGCACCTGTGGTGCTTTCCACACAAGGGGGCTGCATGACAGACCTGGCCCCAGTGCAGCCTCACAAAGATCAGTGCTGTTCGGGCCCTCGAGCGAGGCCCTTAACCTGGGTGGAAAATTGCCTTTATAAAATGTGCACATATACCAGCCACTGACAAATAAATGTCCAGATTCACCAGCCACTCAATAGTAGATAATTATTTTCTGTCTGAAATCTACCAGCCACCTTAACATTTTACCAATATTTGCCTGGCGACTGGCACTGATTTCCCATCCCGTCCTCAACCCAAAAACATCTTCACCAGTTAATCCATTTTTTGCAGCGGAAAGTGAACTTAAACTGCCATTTTAAGAATGATAGACAGACAAGATTTTGGAAATATTTGATATATACTTTTGTATATACTCGTGTGAAATCTCGCCTGTTCGCACCACATAGAATGACCTCAGTCCTCAGTCTTATTTCATGTTTAGAAATATATGTGTTACATTCAGTGTAAAGTCAAATGTTGGCAGAACCCATGCTGTCCTCGGGGATAATTGGCCCCTGCTCGGTCTAACTAATGTAGATCATGTTTGGAAAATGCGTCCGTTAGATCGCTGCAGTGTGGTGTAATGGTCGTGTCCTGCTCTCGGCTCTGTGTTTTGAGGGTCATTGCTCTGATTCTTCAGACTGAAGAAGAGTGCGATGGCCGCTGCCCGAGGCCTGGCCTGGTGCAGGAAGTGTTTAGTCGACATGTTCAGTATGTGGGGCTCAGAGAGGTGGTGTGGTGCACACGAAGCCTGATGGCGGCGACTGATTGTCTGCAAGCGGTCAGCTGACGCCTGGGCCTATAGAGCACTGAGGTGACTACGCCACGCTGGTGTCGGAAGTAAAAGTTCCCATTCATTTTACCCGTAGACTTCTTTAAATATTCACTTTTGAAGCACTTCCCATTGTTTTCAAGCCTACGTTGATTCTGAGATTTTGCGTCAAACTTCCGAGAAATGAAAAAAGCCGTTTTTCTAAACCGGAGTCAACTATAAATTTTTTCTTATTAATTTTTCACCACCTTGCTAATCTACTTTGCAGTCTAAAGAACTACACGTCCCGTGATCCTTCAGATTCCTGAACAGAATGAGTTAATAAATAGGCCTAACATTTTCAACAATAAACAAGGAATTTAATTTCATCATTTGCATCCTTATATCCCGTGGGCTAATCTTGGCGCGGGCCGGCTTATAAAGTTAATTTGAAAGTGGAAAGTGTCCAAACCCTGTTATAGATTTCCATAGGGATTTTGCTTCCCGCACCAAAAGCTAAGTAGCTGTAACATAGTCCCCTCAGTACTCTACAACTGAGCCCCCGGTGTGTGTAGAATAGGGACGAGAGGTCAGTAATCAGTCCTGACTTCTGTGTAGCATTACATTCGCCTTAGCCCTGTGTCCCATTCAAAGTGAACTCTGATGAAATCTGTCTACAAGGTAACGACAGAATCCCTGTTCTGCTGTACTTGATGATGTGTCCTCCTATGATTGGCTGCTTTTCTTGGTCATATGTGAGTCAGTTTCTCATTGGCTCATGCAGATGAATCCGTCCCTTTCAGAGATAGAAAAGGTGGTGGCAAACTGCTGCTTGTTTTTTGAACAAAACCATTAATCTTGTCAATCTGGTCGTTGTCATGGTATCTTGAAAAACTGGTCACTTGTTAAAATTTCTCACTTTGTACGTAACCCTATCAAACAGATCTCCACATTGGAAGAGGGCTGGTTTGTCAAGTTGAGCCAATGGGAAACCATTGTGCAGTAGTCGAAGCCAATCAGAACAGGGATTTTGTGGTTTCAATATTTCACAGATATAATACAGAGTTCATTCCGGATGTCACACAGGTTGCTGAAAGATTTGCGATACAGCCACGCTTGACGTGATTTATGCTGATGTCAGAGTCAGAGAAATGTGTTTCACGCTGTTTGTACATGTTACACTGGCAGTCCTGTCTGTATTAGTATTGCGGTTTTTGTAATTGCAAAGTGTGGTTTTACATTATTGCATGCCTTGTTGAGACATGTTTCCAGGTACAACTGTGTGAAGTATTTGGTGCATTGATTTACGAAGTGAGTGTTGAACATCGGTGTCAGAAGTTAAGAGTTTTATTGAGTTTCGGAAACCTACAGTAGGTTTTTTTTCTTCTTTTTTTTTTCTCTTATTGGTGGATTCAGGGTTTAACCCTTAGAGCGCTGACATAAACTTTTAAAAAAATACAAATTTAATTACCTTGTGCCGTTAAAAACCCATCATGTGGCCACTTGTTTAAAAGAGC
The DNA here is from genome assembly GCA_029692085.1 of Gymnothorax javanicus. Lineage (NCBI taxonomy): Eukaryota > Metazoa > Chordata > Actinopteri > Anguilliformes > Muraenidae > Gymnothorax > Gymnothorax javanicus. The sequence continues at coordinate 83,348,988 of CM056194.1, read as the reverse complement.
TCCCGCAAACAAGTGGCCACATGATGGGTTTTCAACGGCTTTGATTTTGACGTCTTACATCATTGAGAAACAACAGCTGCATGTAGAGCACCAGGGGTTAAAAATGATGATGTAGAAAATGAGCTCTGCCCCCCTCCACTCCCCCTTTAACCTTGCTCTGTTCTTGAGTGGTGATGTTACCGTGGCAATGTTACCGTGGCGGTGCAGTGGAGCTCTCTCTCGCTCCTGGCTCTGCGGAGGGAGGCCATTGTTCTCGTGCAGAGCAGTGCTGCGTCAGGTGGTCTGTAGCGGAGCGCACCGAGGCTAATTACGGAAGGTGGAGGGGCAGGACTGGAGCCGTCCTGTTTGATCCGGTGTAGGTTACAGATGCACAGGAGCGAGTGTGCACACGGGCTCGCACGTGTCAAACGCAGTGTTCATCTATCTCACACACATGCGCGCACATGTACACACGCAGACACACTCACACGTGCACACACAACTCTCTCCCCACACGCACATGCATATGCATGCATATATCACACTCACTTGCGCATATTTACACATACTCGCACATACGCATATGTCTCTCGCATGCACATCCTGTCACACACACACACACTCACACTCACACTCACACACTGTCACAAGCATGTGCACACACTCTCCACTTTTCTCCTGGCAATACTGCTCTTATTCGTATCTAAGTAACGGCAGTGTCTCCATGGAAACGTTCTGCGGAGTACTTTGGGCATGTGACAAACATAAGTCAGATTTACAAATGTGTGCGCACTCACACACACACACACACACACACACACGCACACACATGCCCTTGTGTGCTGTGATCATCATCAGAGATACAGCATGCACATATGGTGTGGTGTAAAACCATATACATGTTTCTATAATGCGCGAGCTTTCATTAAGACACAAGCGCCAGTGCGTTCACAATCTCTCAGGCGCACTGATAAGACAGAAAAAACCCTGAAAATCATAATCACTGGTGAAGGATTTAGAAAATCCTCTTCATGTGTCACACGGGACACGCAGGCCAGTGTCCGCTGGCAAGATGGGAACCATTACTCCCAGTCCTGATCCCGGCGTGGGCTTGAAATGGTCAGTCGTTTGAAGCGGATGGAGCAGTGAGGGCCAAAATCTCATCACATCCTTTCTCTTCCCTGCCCGTCTCCGCAGCGACGGCTCCTACCTGTATGATCCTGTCTCCTGGCAACAAGGCACCAATCAGCCCGCAGGTTCCCTCTCCGTGGTAACCACAGTGTGGGGGGTGACCAATCCTTCACCCAGCCAGGTAAGGATCGCCGGAAAACGATGACTTCATCGAGGATCAAATGCTAGCGTGCTAAAAATAGCTTGCAATTGAGTTGGTGCCTCTCTTGCAAAGGATTTTGCATGGGGAAGATCGTAATGTTCTTTAGTTATGGCGCCACAACAGAGTGAAGTTATGCTCTGTAGGAATGAATTGTATAGTCTGTTTTTGTGAGTATGTACAGTGCTGTCCATAAATATTTGGCCAATGCCTGAATATGGAGCAGTTCTGTACTCCAGAGCTTTGGCACTGAAAAATAACACACACAAGGTTTAATTAGATACTGTCAGCTTCCATGTGTGTATATTTGCTTCCATATTGTGGGCACCACCTAGGAATTATGGATCTTTCAGTGAAATATCACTGTCCAGTTGAAGAGCCTAGTGCTTAAAGTACTCAAGTCACATATTCTCACACCGTGAAGTAAGGATGGAAAAATGTCTTTTATTGTGAAGTCCATTTTATTAATTTTCTCAAAATAAACATTTTGTGACTGAATACTTTTAGAACTGGGGTCTTCAATGGGCATATTTAATGGATCTGTTGTATCCTCAGACCCTTTCTTCTCAAAAAAGACATTTTGTGACTTAAGCACTTTTAGCTCTTGGATCTTCAATTGCTCAGAAATGGAACTGAATGTAGAGTTAAAATTCATCGAATTTTCTCAAAATAAAACTAACCTGGTTTACGTTTGACCAGAAATTTCTTGAACAGTATCCTGTTAATTAAACGCCCCAAATTTGCCACTTTTTCTCGAAAGTGAGCCTTATATGGAGATCTAAGCGGAGATTTCCAAAAACAAAGTCAAGACTGACCCAAATTTGCCAATTAGTGGATGTGACGTAACGGGAAGTGTTCCAAACGCGGAAGTCCAGCTGAAAACAATAGGAAAACGAGATGTTGTCAAAGAATATTATTTCCCTAAATTGGTGAAAGCAAATATTTTTCACGTCACTTGGGGAAAAGGAGCGATGTGACAGTCAGCCTGTAGGCATGGTGCACCGAAACTAGAGTCTACTTTCTGGGAGTTTTATTTGGCCATGACAAGGAGAGATGTCCGAAAATAGGTGGCTTACGTACATGATAACACACGACTGTCATTCCACAGCGCACACTCGACCAACAACGCAGCCCATGCAGGTCAAATGAGGCCCTGTTTGCACAGCTGGCTAGCTAGCATGCTAAAGCTTTTCACTATTAAAGTATGAAGTTACATGTGTAACAGTTGTCGTAGAAACTTGAATTTATTAATTTAATTGCGAAAAGCGTTAGCATGCTTGCTAGCAAATTATTCATCCCATTGACCTGAACAGACTAGATGCTTATTCTCCAGTTGCAGCCATTGGTCTCGCTCAGGTTTCGCTATCATGGCTGAAATTTCAATTTTACTCTGGGTCTCATGATGGAAGAAGGATTTAGTTTTATTTTGAGTCATTTTTTGCATAAAATTGTTTCTAGGATGGACTTATTAAGCGGTGCCCTCGGCTTATTAACCGGCTTTTCTGAGTACAGAATAGATGGGGAAAATTTGGGACCTTAGCTGTTGGGGCTCAGATTATTAACCGATGGCTTATTAAGCCGCAATTTTAGTAATTAGTAATTAATTTTTCTGTGACTCGGGATTTCATTGATAAAAGCAGTCATCAGTGAAGTGTTTTGAGCAGATCACTGATCCTGATCCCAGCGCCGTGAAATCTGCTCATTTCTTCCTCACAAAAACCACCCATGCCTTTCAAATTAATGGGGTTTTTTTTGTAAATTTATGGACCATGATGCCCCTGCTTGCATCAGCCTTATGGTTGCAGCCATAAACAAGGCAGATATTTGGCATTTTCCCAAGAGAATAATCTACAATTACGAATCACTGGGTCCAATGACATTGACAGTGTGTTCTCTGCTATTGGCTAGATACCTTCCATGAGGTCATCGCCAAAGATAGCTGTAGATAAGTTCTTTCTGAGATGATCGCAATTTGCAGTGATTAAAGTTGAATTATAAATTGAAATGACCAGTGAACAAAGGATGTATTTATATTAAAGACTCCATGGAAGTAAGTCCGTTATTATTCTGGTTCAGGCCGATACACTACACATATTACACTGTGCACATCTGGAAATTCCCACATGCTGAAATTGGTCTGTGGTGTAATTATTACACTGAACTCCTTTGGCGCGTCTGTGCCTCTCTCATTCACAGGCTTCGCTCCTCTGGCGCAGCTTTACTTTCCTTTGTCCTCGTTTGAGATGCGGTGCGTGTTTAGAGTTTAGTCTGCGTTGGAGGCAGGGACGCGAGCGAAGGGCTGTCGTTCAGCGAGCGACAGTCGAGTCGTTCACCGCTGTCACCGCTGTTTTCCCTTTGAAGTCTTTAAAGTCTGTCAGTGTGGATAAACGCTCAGCCCTCTGAAGGAAGCCGCGCTGTGGCTTTGTGCATCGCTAATTTAAACCTCTGTTATTTCTAATTTGTAAGCGCGTCTTTGCACTGCAGAGGGCGGGGCAAGATGAGTGACAGATGATGTGAACAGCCAAAGTGTGTGTCAGAAGGTAACCTGTTCTAATTGGAGATATTTGTTGGCTTAAGGAATTTATTTGAGCCTGTTCTTGGTTGAATAAAGTGAATAGATGTTGAGTTTATAAATTTCTCATGGCGATGGCATTTGACTGGGGCTCAGGATTGGCCCCAGACTACTGTAGTGCTGCTGAAATAAGATCAGTGTAGCTGTTGGGGTCCTTGAGCAAGGCCCTTAACCCACAGTGGTCCTCAGGGATCAGCCCCAGCTTAACCAAATAACCTGTAACTCATTTTGCCACAGTAGTTTTATTTCTATTTCAACATTGTGAAATACAGCCGTCAATATTCCTGTAATACAAGGACAATATTAAGTTGCTGCATTAATATAAAAACAACAAATGCTAACAAAAATGCCCCTCTTATTTTCACAAATGGTAATCTAAACCAAATGGAACTCACAAATTATAATAAATAGAATACAGAATACATTTTAAATAGAAATTTTAAAAAAATCAAAGTTTTACTAACTCATAAAGCATAGCATACACAAAAAAGTTTAACCTTGGTCATCTGTTAAATCTAAATTATTAGTATAATTGAAGGGCATCCATATACTCTTAAATGTTTGCCCTTTGGTCTTTAATATGCAAGTTATCCTTTCTAAAGGTAAAGTTTACAACTTCTGTCTCATCCGAAGGTTAGGGTTTGGCCTGTGATCTGTTTTCAGTAACAGTTCAGTACAGTGTTTGGAATTAAACAGACTGAGGTCTGTAAATGTTTGCTCGTTCTCACTATAATTCTGTTTTTCTGGATACAAACCCAGTAGAAAAGGCCTGGGGTCTTATAAAATTACTTTTGAAATATATATTTTTTTAATTAGAAGTCTTCACTCTTCCCCTGTTACACATTGTGGGTAGATGTGGTGATTAAATAACTCATGCATGGTCATGTTGCTGAGCTGTCGGCAGGCTTTGGTATTTTGCTACACTAATATGGGGAGTTGACCTATTAGAATTGCTGAAAGTTGAACTTTCAGTTGTAATTATTGTACTTGCTGGTAAGAGTAAGTACTTAATATGTCAGATATTTGTGAATTTTTGGCTGCAATTTTAGCATAAATGGCAAGCGCTGAGCTACCCTGTGCTGGTGATTTCAGTCTTGGCTCAAATGAGCAAAGATGTCGGCCTCACACAAAAATAACACTGTGAGAACTCTCGGAGTCAAGAAATTGGCTGCAGTGAACAGACAATGTCATTGGCCGAAGTAGATTAATTTAATTTATCTGAGCTGGAAAACAACCAATGGGAGGATTATTCTGTGGGAAATGGAGGATTTGGGAAATGAGCTTGTGGATTAATTGGATGATAAAGGAAGAAACGCTAAATGAAATTAGCAGAACTGCAGGTTGTGTTGTGAGTCTGTATCAAATCTGTGTACAAATGCAGTCAAATGTCAAGAGTCTGTTTGAGTTTGTAAGGCGAAGTTTGGGCTTTTCTGAGAACCAGTGATTGTGGTTCCCTCTGAGGAAAAAAGCATTTGTATAGATATGATGTTATCTGTGGGGTAAGGCGTCTGCCAGCCTAACACATTCACTGTGAATGTGTCCATTTTGTACGCCGTTGTGTTGACACAATTCAGCGCAGGGCTAATCTGTATTTTGTACCGAGGAGTGCCCACAGTAAGCTGAATTTCGGCTCAGTCTGTTCTTATTCTGTCTGAGAAACCAGCTCAGTGTACTGTGTGTCATCTGTGTTCAGTTCAGTTTCAGTTAAGGTGTGTTATATTGTTGTAAGGACTGTCCCAGGGTCGCTCTACAGCGCAACAGCAGGGCAAACACACGGTCTGGAGCCCTGACATGACTAATTCTCCCCTCTCCCCCCCCCACAGGTTTTGGGCGCTCCCATGGGACCTGGTGGAAACTCAGCTGGAAGTCACATGATGCCTGGAAGCAGCCCGGGGATGAACTCTCCGCAGTTCATGGGGCAGCAGGGCTATGGGGAGCCCAGCAAGGGCTACATGCAGCAGGGCCTGTACGGGCGACAGGCCGGGGGCTACCCGGGGGCTCCGGGGTACGGGGGCAGGTGGGGGCAAGTGCTCAGTGTGTCTGTGTGTGTGTGTCTGTGTCTGTATGTTCTGTTTGTCTGTGTCTGTGTTGCAAGAACAAAACCTAGTTTGAAATTTGTTTTGTGTTATAACATTTCAATACATTGTTCCTGATTTCAAGTAATTATAAACAAAAGAAGCACTTTTTCACCGCCCTCTCTGTTCTCGCCTGTGTTCCTGTCTCTTATTGCTGTGTGATCTCTTTATATCTCAAGTATGTGAAAATCCTCAAAGATTTTTTTTTTTTTTTTTTCTCTCATATCCAACTCTTTGAAGAGTTTATTTTCCTCTGAATTCTGAGTCTCTGCCGCAGAACTCAGCTGCTCTCCGTTGCCGGTGGTGATTGTGACATCGGCATTAGAATAGTTCAGTTGAGCACATTCGCTCTCTGACCTCATATACGATCAAAGAACTTTGTGTTTGGCACACGTTTGAGGCAGGTGTGTGTGTGTGTGTGTGTGTGTGTGTGTGAGCGCGGGGATGGCGTCGGGTGCGAGCGTTACTGCGAGTAGCGGGGACAGCGTTTTTTGCCCACGCTGGGGGGAGCCCACTGGAGTGCGTGGGTGGGCAGGGACTACGTCACAGAGGCGGGATATCGTCAGCGTGGCGTAGGATTGGCTGCGGGGGCGGGAGGTGGGGGGTTTCTACAGTTATTAAGAAACCCCCCCCAAACCCCCCCCACCCAGCTGGGTCTGACTCACCGCCTCGGCCAGTAGCTCCCCCGCGCTGACGCTGCGAGCTCGTTTGCATAGCGATAAATCCCTCGACTTGCCGTGCGGTCTGCGGCTGCCACGCTCAATAACACAGCCCTCCGGCGCCTGATTGGCTGAGAGCGTGTGCCCACACACTGGAGCCAATTTACCAGACTCTGTAGCACTTGGCAAAATGGCAACATGAATTGGAAATAACTAGTGTGGTACTTCAGCTGAATCTGCTGTGCGAACAGAGTGAACATGCTGTGATTGGCTCATTATCTGATCTTAAGGAGTACATGAACTTACTTATTTCATACACGAATATTTATGCAACAGCATCACAGGGGGAAAACACAGATGCTAACAACTAACAAATATATTAAATGTTTTTTTTTATTCCAATTTGAATTGGCTTTAATGAATGTCATCACACTCTTGATTTAATGATTGATAATAAGCGCATTAACAGCTGTATAGATTATAAATGGTGAGCAGTTAAGAACAACATTTGATGATGTCAATTCTTGTGATGTTATTATGAAGTGTTTCCAAAACATAATTTGGAAAAACTGCCCTTGAATACGTTAAATGAGGAACATTACAGCGTTTTTTTTTTTTTTCGGAAATGATTACTGTTGATTCGTTTGCGTTTGTGCAGAAGTAAACATTACCGGAAAAGTTTGTATCTGAGGTTCTGATTTAGGAGTTAGTGCGCATGTTGTCACATCATGTGTGCATGCTCTCCTGGTGTTCGTGCGGGTCTGCCCTGGGTACTCTGGTCTCTTCCCGCAGTCCAGAGACACGCATGTACAGTGGGGACACATCTGTTCTGATTTCTTTGTATGTGTGGAATACTTGAGTTGTTAAAGACATCTGGTGAAAATTTCATGTCAATAGCCCCATTAGAAATGTATTTACTGAGAAAAATGTTGACGTGTTCGATACTTATTTTCCCCGCTGTATTCCTGTTGGAGCAAGTGTGTGAATGAATGGTGATGGATCCCTGTCGCTGTCCAGTGTGTGATCCTGTCTCACACCCATAGTGTGCTCTGATAGGCTCCAGGCCCCCATGTGACCCTGCTCTGTAATAAGCAGGTTACAGCGCCCTCCATAATTATTGGCACCCCTGGTTAAGATGTGTTCTTTAGCTTCTAATAAATTCAGTTTTTTTCTAAATAATATAGGACCACAATGAAAAAAAGAGGAAAATCCAACCTTTAATTCAAGTGCATTTATTCAATGGGAAAAAATCCCACATTAAGAAATAATTCTTTTGCATGAAATCATGTGTGCCACAATTATTAGCACCCCTGATGTTAATGCTTTGTACAATCCCCTTTTGCCAACAAAACAGCACCTAATCTTCTCCTGTAATGTTTCACAAAATGGGAGAATACAGAAAGAGGGATCTTCGACCATTCCTCTTTGCACAATCTCTCTAAATCATCCAGCGACCTGGGTCCTCTCCTCTGCACTCTCCTCTTCAGCTCACTCCACAGGTTTTCAATAGGGTTGAGGTCTGGGGACTGAGATGGCCATGGGAGGAGCTTGATTCTGTGTCTGGTGAACCATTTCTGTGTAGATTTGGCCACATGTTTAGGGTCATTATCTTGCTGAAAGACCCAGTGACGGCCCATCTTCAGCTTTCGGGCAGAGGCCACCAGATTTTGATTTAAAATGTCCTGGGATTTCAAAGCGTTCATGATGCCATGCACCCTAACAAGGTTCCCAGGGCCTCTGGAAGAGAAACAGGCCCACAGCATCACCGATCCTCCCCCATACTTCACAGTGGGCACGAGGTGCTTTTCTGCATACTCATCTTTTGTGTTCCGCTAGACCCACTTAGAGTGTTTGTTGCCAAAAAAGCTCTATCTTGGTCTCGCCTGACCAAAGCACACGGTCCCAGTTGAAGTCCCAGTACCGCTTTAGCTTAACTCCAGACGTTTGTGTTTATGATTGTGAGTGAGAAAAGGTTTTTTCCGCATGCCTCCCAAACAGCTTGTTGGCATGTAGATAGCGCCTGATGGTTGTTTTGGAGACTTTGTGACCCCAAGATGCTACCATTTGTTGCAATTCTTTAACAGTGAGCTTTGGAGAACTTTTTTTATTTCTCTTACCATCCTCCTCACTGTGTGGTGGCAAAATAACCTTGCCTCCTCGTCCAGGCTTGTTTACCACTGTTCCAGTTGTTTTAAACTTCTTAATGATTGCTCTGACAGTAGATATGGGCAGGTGCAGGCAGTGGCTATTTTCTTGTAGCCATTGCCTGACTTGTGAAGGTCGACACACATCTGCCTTACTTGAATGGCGTGTTCCTTTGTCTTTCCCATGTTGAAGAGTGGATAAGAGAAATGGCCTGTGTGTCACGTCATATTTATACCCCAGGGAAACAGGAAGTGATGAATTACTAATTAAATGTTCCTAGATACTCTGATCAACTTTGTAAACTACTGTAGAAATGACAGAAATACTTCAATTACATTTATTTCCTAGGAATTGTTAGGGGTGCCAATAATTGTGGAACAGGTGATTTTATGAAAAATAATTATTTCTTAGTCAGGGACTTTTTTTCCCCTTAAAATTCACTTGAGTTGAAGGTTACATTTTCTACAATTTTCAGTGTGAGAGTATGCTTCTGCAATAAAAATTGAATTTATTTGAAGGCTTTTAACACATCTTAACCAGGGGTGCGAATAATTATGGAGGGCGCTGTAGATGATGGATGAATGGATGGGTGGTGTGGCATCTTGACTTTTTTCTCACGGTCTTTGCCAGTGTGATGTTGCAGCTCCAGAGTCATGTGACTTACCCGCTCTCTCTGATTCCTCAGCTACCCGAATAACGGAGGGGGGTCCCTCGGCATGCCCCCCCACGGCGTCCGCCCCCCAACCGACTTCACCCAGGCCGCGGCCGCTGCGGCGGTGGCAGCGGCCGCAGCCACGGCGACCGCTACTGCTACGGCGACGGTTGCCGCGATACAGGAGAAGCAGAACCAGGAACTGAGCTATGGACAGGTGAGGCGGCCGCAGTGCTTTTAGCCGTTAGCCTGTGTGCTGTACTGTAGCGTACAGGAACAGAGGAGCCCTGGGCACTGAGCTGGTGTAAAGCACAGTGACACACAGGGAGGGGCTGTGGTACAGTGGAGCCGTGTATCTCTCGTCTCTAATGCAGAGGGAACGTTCGGAAGCACTTTAGCTTTTCTATAGTTTTAGCTTTGATTACATTCTCAACCATCTATAGAAAGGGCCAGTGTGGGTCCAGGCTTTCTTACACACATGATTCTACTGATCAAGGTCTTCAGGAAAGAATACTGGGGTCATCAGCTCTTGTGCTGGAATCCCAATCCAGCCCTTGTTGACTTCTATCCCGTGTATTTAAAGGCGCTGTGTCACGATTACTGTGCACTCTCAGAACTCACATCCTTAGAAAGTGAATCTGTTTGACTGCAAGTCATAATCTGATTCCATCCTTGCCAATCCGTCTTCGTTTTGCATTGTATTCATATATTTTAGTTACTCCGGCACTATTCTTTTTATAGTGAGGAGCTATCTATAGAAATATGAGCATTCAAAGTGCTATTTTAAGCTTGGGCGAGGGACCCGAAGAATGTTAGCTGGTTGCCATCGCCAATAATCATTGAAGAAGAAAAATTCTTTCTAGATTGTTTGTCTTGCAGTTGAGTGGATTTACTTCTTTCAAAGTTGTGAGCGTGTGCAGTAATTGTGACACAGCTCCTTTAACTAATTAACTGAACAATTTGTGCCTCTGATTTGCCAGACGATCTTCACACGTGACTCCCAGGTAAAGGGAGGGTGGAAAACCAGAAGATCTCGGATCCTGATCCTGATCTTCATGATCACTGTAGAGGGTTGATTAGTAGAGTCAGGTGTGTAGCTGCATGGCTGGATTGAAAGCCTGCAGGATATTTGGAGCTCTCGACGAAAGACCTGATACTAACGTATACATGCCATAATGGCTGTGGCAAGCTGGCGCGATAGATAAAGTCTATTTGTGCCTGCTGTCCTGAAACTCTTTTTGCATATAGTGGTTAATGTAGTAGCATCTGTCACAGCATTCACTGATAAAAGCGCAAAAATACTGTGACTTATGACATGACTTCGTAACACCGTGGCTGCCATAATACCACTCGGTGCGTTTTTTGGACCGAGGGGAAACTTTTCGTAACTCTAAGAAACCCCTCTTTTTACTTTATCCACACCACTAGTACTGTGAAGGATCGTAGTTCTCAGGACTCCGTTTTGAGGGACCTTTTAGCTCCAGCTTCAGGGTAAGTACTTCAGCAGTACCAGAGGAACTCTGAGTGATGTGAGTGTATGTGGATTACCTCACTTTAGAGGGTCCTGTTGGAGGTGTGAAAGCCAACAGAAAAGAGCCTTAAAGGCGCAAGGTTCCCGGTGAGTTCTCTAGCGGACAGTACCCCCTCAGGGAGTCTCTCGAACTGCGTTGGCCGAAAACACCGCCATATGACTGTGTTTTGTCGGCCTCATCAGTCCTACAGAGCAGCCTAATGTGATGTAACCGGCCGCGCCGCTGGAGATCTTATTGACATGCTAATTACCGAGGTCATGCTGGCCATTGAAATGGTTGAGATGAAGGCCGACAGGACAGTAGATCTTCAGCGATGGCGATGGCGAAACTTCTCTGTGGGCCATGAATGGGCCACTCTGGTTCTGGGCAGCCACAGCACCTGCTGATTTTTGGTGGGTTTCCGCATGAGTGATGGATGTGAATCGCTGAGCCCATAAACCTTTTTCTCGAGGCATTGATTGGCTGCTGATTAGAATCAGACCTCAGAAGCCAGCTAATGCCGTGGCCCTCCGCGCCAGGAGTCGCCCATCCCTGCTCAAGGCAGCAGAGTTTGTAAAGCGGGCAAAATGAGGAGTTCAGGTATGATGCCCCCTGTTTGCTTGAGGGAGGAATGACACCATGAAGCTGTGATCAGGGAAGTGTGCTCACTGCTGCTTTCAGGAAATGAGGAAATTAAATTTTAACGATCCTCATTTCTTTAATGATTTCATATTTTTTGTTTACAGTTTGTTTTTACTCATTGGCTCGATTTCACCAAACCATTTGGCACCTGCGAAAACACCTGAGGCCCCGTCTACATGTACATGGGGATTTTTGAAAATGAATTTTTCTTTTTTAATGTGTTTGGCCTCTCGTCCACATGCAGTCGGCATTTCAGGTCACTAAAACTGAGAATTCGTAAAACTCTTTTCAAAATGAAGATTTTTAAAAAACTTTTCTGTGTGGACATGTAAAGTGGAGCGGGTGGGGAAACGATAATATCATAATCAGTGCACACATGCCCCCTGTTACATTGGGTAATGTTCTTCTCTGTTATGATATGTAAACTTTATCGCCACCTACAGGCCTGGCATTCTTACTTTGAGAATTTGTACTCACTTTTGTGTTCTTGTTATTACGGAGGTTTCGAAAAATACCCGTATTTGTATGGACAAGGCCTGAGAGGGAATGTGTTTGGTTTTGACGGTACACTTGCTCCTGCACAAATAGTGTCACTAAAATTGCAAATGTGCAAAAATTATGGATACGTGCTGTAGGCTCTGATGAATTGGGCGCATGGTCTTGCTTGTAAACTCCCTATGTAAACCTGGTCTGGAGCCTTTTAAATACACGTGAGTCATTGCTGTGTTTATGGTGTTTACAGATGGGCGGAGCCTCCTCCTACAACAGCCAGTTCATGCCTCAGTCTGGGCCCCGGGGCCCCCCAGGAATGGCCCCCACCGGAATGGTCCCCTCCCGTCCTCCCTCGATGGGCCCCATGTACAGCAGCCAGGGCCAGCGGCTGCCCCAGCACCCGGGGTACGCCGGGGGTCACCAGCCCCCCCCTCGCCCCCAGCAGGGCCTCAAACGCTCCTACAACTCCGAGGTGAGCTTCCTGTGCTCTCCTGGCCCCTTTTCTCTGGACACAGGAAATGGTCTTTATCCCAGGAGTAAATAATATAACTGCCTCAAAACCTTCTGCTGTCTTATACAGGGGGATTAACTTTAAATATGTTCCTGTGGACAGCTTTATTTAGTTTTTAAAAAATGTTTTTTTTTTGTTCTTTAGTGATTTGTTTTTTGGTCCCAACAGACTTAAATGCTGTGTCAGCGCCAGAACTGGAATATGGGGGCACAGACACCTCCCTTTAAAACAATTATTAGTCCTGACTTGAGCTCAATCATTTTCTAATTTAACAATACATTCACTCTGAAAACACTCCGCACTGTCAAGCGTTGCTCCTTGTTAAAGTAAGGCGAATATCATTCATTTGGACGCGCACTTTGGTGCATTTAAATCAGCGTTATTGAAAATTGCACTAAGGGGTTTCAAATGCTCTTTTATTTCATTTAAACAATATAAACGATCATAAAGCGCTGGTTAGATTGCCTGATGTGCCGATAAAGTAGCACAGAAGTTTCAGAGCAGTTTGTCTTTCATAAAGCATCGGCCTGTTCATAAGTAAATTATTTTTCTGCACTGAATTTAGCCCATTATTTCATCACTGTTAATCACCTGGGGAGAGAAGCCGTTTCTTCAATTGCCAATGGATTATTACTATACTACTCAAAATTTGATAGGGATCATAGGAATTTTTTTGTGAAATGACATGCAAATTTGGTAACTGCCACTGATGAACAATATATTGGATAAATGACATGCAGTCAGACACAAAACACATTTGCAAGTGCATTTAATGACATTAAATGAGCGTGCAGCCTCACACTTTTGGCTTTCACAAACACTTCATGGTTTCACCTTTGATATGTAAAGTGAAAACAGACAGTGTTCGTTTGATCTTTCATTACCACAGTTAATGTCAATAACGGGTATGGCCTCCCCTAGCTTGAATGACGGCTTGACAACGTCGGGTCATACTGTCAATCAGAACCCGGATGCTTGCAATTGGAATGTTGTTCCATTCTTCAACAAGGGCATTTCCGAGCTCTTCTAGAGTTCTGGGTTGTGCCCTACGACCGAATGGCGACCTGCAGCGTGTTCCACACATGCTCGATAGGGTTTAGGTCTGGCGAACGCTGGCCAGTCCATGCGGACAATTGTCTCCTGCTCTAAGGAATTGATTCACCACCCCAGCACGATGGGGGACGGGTGTTATCATCCATCAAGATGAAATCAGGGCCAACAGCACCAGCGTATGGTCTTACGCACACATTGAGGATCTCATCCCTGTACCGCACCCCTGTCATCGCCCCTCTCCCCCATGACATGCAGGTCCGTTCTGCCGTCCTGCTTATTCCTCCCCAGACCATAATTGATCCGCCACCATAATGGTCGGTTTCGTTGATGTAGGCATCATTAAATCGCTCACGTTGTCTTCGCCACACCCGTTGCCTCCTGTCAGTAAAGTCCAAGCAATATCGGGACTCATCAGTAAAGAGAACTGGAGCCCAATCGTTGTGTGTCCGTGTGACATGATCGTGAGCCCAATCCAAACGGTCACGCCTATGACGCACGGTCAGTGGGATTCAACACATGGCCTTCTTTGAGTTGAGGCCGCAGTATGAAGACGATTCCGTATCGCCTGAGTGGATACCCTGACCCCCGAGGCGTTATGAAGGTCATTTCGTAGGGTGGTGGCTGTCCAGAAAGGATGATGCCGTGCCTGAAGTGTGAGAAAGTGGTCTTGTCGTTGTGTAGTCGATCTCTGACGACCACCCCCATGACGGTGTGCTGCTGTACCAAACGTTTGATGCCGGTTCCACGCTCTGTTCACAACGCTTTGGCTGACGTTAAGTGCATTAGCAACGTGACGTTGTGAGAAGCCAGAGTCAAGCATTCCGATGCATCTTCCCAATTGCTCTGAAGTCAATCGACGTCTAAGACGTTGAGGAGACATTGTTATTGCTAAATGTAATGCAAAAAATTTGGGAACTTCCAAATTTTCACCAACAAGCAACACACACGTCTGAGTTGAAATGGTGAAGTGTTAGTCAAAGCTAAAATGTGACGCTGCACGTTCATTTAATGTCATGAAATGCACGTGCAAATGTGTTTTGTGTCTGACTGCATGTCATTTATCCAATATATTGTTCATCAGTGGCAGTTACCAAATTTGCATGTCATTTCACAAAAAAATTCCTATGATCCCTATCAAATTTTGAGTAGTATATGAATGGAAAACGTATCAATAAGGAAAATGATTGACAACTAGCCAGGACTAATTGTTGTTAAAAAGGGATGTGTCTGTGCCCCCTCAAATTCCAATTCTGGCGCTAAAACTGTGTAATTGAGAAATTGTGTGTACAGTCCAATGTTAAGTGCACTGAGAAACTCTGCTGTTGCTGCGGTGAGTTTACTGCGAAGCAGCATGCAGTGATGTATGAAGTTAGATGAAAAACTCACGGACCCATTTTGTGTGTGAAGTTTACTGTAAATCTCAGAAACTCGGCTGCAGTTTTATGTAAAGTTTACAATGAAACTCAAAAAGATGGCCGCAGGTTTATTTTAAGTTTATTAGGTATTCAGCTGTAGTTTTTTGTAAAGTTTACTATGAAACTCAAAAACAGAACTCAGCTGCAGTAATAAGTAAAAATGCGCAGCACTAATATGTCAAATTTTGTGTAAAACTCAGGGTTCCAGTCTGTGACATTTAATATGAAACTCCGATACTCGGCTGCAGTAATGTGCAAAAGTTTACTGAAAAACTCCTTTACCTTAATTTATAAAATCTAGAGCAAAACTTTGGTTTTATTTAAACTTTACAGTGATGCGCGGCTGCAGTTTTTTTATTGTGTTTGCCGTGTAACTCATAAACTGGGCTGCAGATCTGTGAAAAGTGTACTGTGAAACTTAGTAACTGAGCTGCGGTTCTTTGTAAAGTTTACTGTGAAACTGTGGAACTGAGCTGCGGTTCTGTGTAAAGTTTACTGTGAAACTGTGTCACTGAGCTGCGGTTCTGCGTAAAGATTTCTGTGAAACTCAGTAATTGGGCTGCAGTTTCATGTAAAGTTTTTTGTGAAACTCAGTTATTTGGCTGCAGTTCCGTGTAAAGTTTTTTGCGAAACTCCGTTATTGGGCTGCGGTTCGGTGTAAAGGTTGCTGTGGAACTGAATAACTGAGTATATGAATAACTTTCATGTCAAGATTTCTGTGAAACTCAGTAACTGAGCTGTGATTCTGTGTAAAGTTTACTCTGAAACTCAGTAACTGAGCTGCGCTTCTGTGCACAGTTGGTCTGCGGTTCTGTGTAAAGTTGACTGTAGCACTCTGCTGCCCGCTCTCTCCCTGACTCAGGGATTTCCTGGGCAGCAGTATGGACCAGGGATGGGCAGCGTAGGACCCTACCCGGGTCAGCCCATGCAGTACCACGGCCCCGGGCCCCAGAGGTCCGCTCCCTCCCCCTCCTATCCCGGGAGGATGCCCCTGCAGCAGGGCAACATGGGCCAGTACCCGCCGGGACCTGGAAACTCTGGCCAGTACTACAAGGTAAGAGTCTCAGGCTTTTTTTTGCTGTTTCTTAATGACGCCAGAACACTGGACTTAGTGTAGTTGTTTGGGCATGGGAATTCATTTCTTTTACAGGTCTTTATTTCATTTTTATCAGCCATTTTACATTTACGGGTTTCGTTTTCTGATGATTGAAGGCATCTCCGGGCCGTGAAATTTTTCCTCCGCACCGGAGTTCCTGATACCACATTAACTTCATTTACATACAGCCAATCAGAATCAAATTTCTGCACCAGAGTTCTGGATACCACATTTATATGGACGTATATTTGTACCTCAATCCTGAGCGTGCAATTGGAGATTTTGAGCGGAGAAAAATATATTGCACAAGCACACTAATCTTATAACGCCATAGTCATGTACCTACTCAACAAACACTGTCGTTAGCTAGGTAGCGCTAACGCTTATTTGCCATTTGATGGGGATAAGGGAAGGGAAAAAACCAAGCTTTGCATCGTAGCAAGCTAACCGTAAAATTGTTTGCTAATGTTGAGAATTAAATGGCTAGCTAGCTGTATAGAAACGCGACAAACACATTGAAACAACCAGCAAGTTAACTAGCTAGGTAGTCTGAAATCCTTTCGTTTGGATAGAACAGCGCCAACAACCGCCACCTTAGCAAGCCAGCTAACAAGCTGGCCAATTCGCCGTGCCAAGGCATGATAACTGCACAAGACTGCTAGCTGGCTAACTTGGGTTCCTAGTAAGCGGAGAGAAGGCTGGGGACAATTCTCGGGGGGTAGACTAGCGAGCTAGCTGTCCAACTCTCGTGTTCAGACAGTTTCAATAAAAGATATGCAGGAAGCTAATGTTACCCAGCTAGCTAGCAAAGTTAGTAACTTAAGTTATAACGAAAGATGGCATCACTCACAGCTCTGGGTACCCCCGCCGAGGAAATTCGATTCTGATTGGCTGTTTATAAATTCGGTTCCAAGAACTCTGGCACAGAAAAAAATTTTGCTTCTGGGCCTATGCTTCTGTTATAGGATTTGTGTATGGTGACTTGTGGTTTATTGTGGGGAGAGAGAGAAGCTGTAGTGTTATGTGAAGTTAAGGAAACTCTGCACAGCTGTGGTTTTTTTTATCCCCGTTGGTAAACTGTGAGCGCGGCGCCGGGTCAAAAGGTCAGCGTTCAGCAGCACTGAAGCAATTCTGAGGCTTTGCTCTGTTTGCTTTTCAGCCAGAGCAGTTTAACGGGCAGCCCAGTGCTCTCAACGCCCTGACAGCAGGGGGCGCTGGTGCTGGAGGAGGGGCCTACACCTCATTCAACCAGAGCGCCGTCAATGGGGTGAGTCTGACTGTGTTTCTGTGTGTGTGTGTGTGTGTGTGTGTGTATGTTCTTGTACTTGCTACAAACAACTTTTTTTCCCTTCAGAGTGGGGACATTTTTGGGAAGTGATGATATTCTCAAATGTCCTCACAACTACAAAGGCAAATTGCGACTTATTTGTGAAGGTTTGGGGTCAGGTTAGAATTAGCGATTGGTTAAGGTTAGGGTAAGGGTTTGGGTTAAGGTTAGAATTAGGGATTGGTTACGGTTAGGGTAAGGGTTTGGGTTAAGGTTAGAATTAGGGATAGGTTTAGGTTGGGGTATCGGTTTGGGTTAGGGTTAGAATTAGGGATAGGTTTAGGTCAGGGCAGGGCTTCCCAAACTCGGTCCTGGGGCCTCCCTGTGTGTGCTGGTTTTTGCTCCACCCTGATTTGCAATCATAGGATTTTAACAAGCTGTTAATTTGTCTTAATTAGGTGTATTTTTGTTCACAGCAGCAATTTATCCTCTCTTGACAAACAGTATTTTGAAAGATATGCATACAAACAGTGAGGAATAAATTCCGCATCCACACTGCAATATATGAGTAACAACTGCATAAAAAGAGGGAAAAAATGTACCCAATCAAAGGAAAAAAATCAATGGGTTCCTAATTGGTGAAACTGTGGGCACATGGTTGCAAAAACTAACAATTTACTAAACAAGCAAATGACAGAATCAAACCTGTTTTATGTTATGCCATTGTTATTGAGTGCAAGCAAATTATTTTGAAAGAACTCTAATCACCTGTCTTCAGCAACCTAATGTGGAGGTTACTGATTTTCTCAGTACCTGATTTGATCCGTTGCTTGCCACACAGAAAAAAAAAAAAAACTTTATATGCAAGGGTCTTTTATTTGGTCTTTTATTCTTTATGGCACAAATGGATATTTCTATTAAAATTTGGCTTAAAACAGCAAATAACATATTTAAACACAAAGTGCACCCAATTCGGACAAATTAACAGCTTGTTAAAGTCCTATTATGGCAATAATGGTTGGGACAAGAACCAGCATACACATGGAGGCCCCAGGACTGAGTTTGGGAACCCCTGAGTTAGGGTATTGGTTTGGGTTAAGGGTAGAATTAGGGATAGGTTAAGGTTAGGGTAAGGGTTTGGGGTAAGGTTAGAATTAGGGATAGGTTAAGGTTAGGGTAAGGGTTTGGGGTAAGGTTAGAATTAGGGATAGGTTAAGGTTAGGGTAAGGGTTTGGGGTAAGGTTAGAATAAGATATAGGTTTAGGTTAGGGTAAGGGTTTTGGTTAGGCATATGATGCTTATTGTTAAGATTAGGGAAAGGCTGTAGAGACACACAAAGAATGAATGGAAGTCAATGTAATGTCCTCACAAGGATGGAAGTATAGGGGTGTGTGTGTGTGTGTGTGTGTGTGTGTGTGTCATCTGTCTAAGTGTTGGTGCGCATGTCTGCTTTTCTATTTGAGGTTATGTCCCTGCCTCAGTGTGCATGTAGGTGTGTGTTTGTAGCGGTGTGTGTGTGTGTGTGTGTGTGTGGGGGTGTGTGTGATATTGAGGCGGATGAGACAGCACTGCCTCAGTAAACAGCTCAGATGAGCGAGGCCTTCTGTGCTGATGCAGCCTGCACTTTACTCCCCTGCTGTGGGCTCGTCCTTGGCTGCAGTCGTCCTTTACACTCATTCTCCTTCCTCCCTCTCTCCCCCTCTCTCCCTCTCTCCCTCCCTCCCTCCTCCTTTCTCTCTCTCTCCATCCCTCTCTCTCTCCCTCTCCCCTGCCCTCTTTCCCTCTTCCTCCCTCCCTCCCTCTCTCTCTGTCTCCCCCCCCTCTCTCTCACACACAGCCGGGCCGGGCGATGCCGGGGTACCCCAGTTCTCCTCTCCCGGGCAACCCTACGCCCCCCATGACCCCGGGCAGCTCCATGCCCCCCTACATGTCCCCCGGACACGACGTCAAATCGCCCTTCCTGCCCGACATCAAGCCCAACATGAGCTCGCTGCAACCGCCCCCTACAGGTAACACAGTGCGACTGCGCACAGGCTGCTCAAACGTGGGTGTCTGTCACCTGGTTTTCATCACTCATGCAGTTGAATAGTCAGAATGAGAACCGTTAGCTTTTATCGTAGCCAAGGGGCTCCAAACTCAGTGTCCTTCTGTAGAGATTTACTCCAACACCGCTATCGACAGATGGGGATTTCATTGAGCTCTGATTGGGTAAAATCAGGTGAGCGGAGCTCGGCTTGTGATGAAATCCTTGAGGATGGTAAATCGAGTGGAGATGGGCAGCTGGTCTCGCTCGTACCTCCGGCTGCATTCATCTGGTGTTGAAATTAATTTCCCGACCAGAACTCATCAGACCGTTCTTATCTGGGTATCACCTTAAAATACAGACTCTTTCCTGTCTGTATTCCTGTATGAAAGTATCGGGGATACTATTGATTAACAGCCATTACACTGGCACTACTGTAGCCTCAAAGATTTCCTCCTAATCGCTCTTGAGCCGGCAATTAGTCTCCTGTCAATTTCAAATTTGCAGTGGACTTTGCCTGTGAAGAGAGGACCAAACCTGACCGATATTTTATTCACAGATACGACCCTGTTCTCATAGTGAGGGCAAATTTAAAATGCATAAATGCAAATCAGACTTTGTTTTGAGAGAAATAATTCTGGGTCAGTAAGAAAGGACTGATATTGCTTTAGCATGATGTTCCTGCTGTAAGGTTGTCATCGATAATGGACAGGGCTCCTGTTGTAAAGCCTATGTCCAATGAGCTTATGGCTCAGTTTCCATTATAATCATTATTGTTTACGCACATGAGTAATGTGAAGTATAGTGCTGGACTTGGGGTGGGTACACCTGTGGTTGCAGGCGATTGACTCTTCTGGTTTGAAAATCTATGGAGAATCAGTGAGTAAGTAGTGAGTGAGTGTGTGAGAATAGTGAATGAGTGTGTGAGTGTAGTGAGTGAGTGTGTGAGAATAGCGAATGAGTGTGTGAGTGTAGTGAGTGAGTGTGTGAGAATAGTGAATGAGTGTGTGAGTGTAGTGAGTGAGTGTGTGAGAATAGTGAATGAGTGTGTGAGTGTAGTGAGTGAGTGTGTGAGAATAGTGAATGAGTGTGTGAGTGTAGTGAGTGAGTGTGTGAGAATAGTGAATGAGTATGTGAGTGTAGTGAGTGAGTGTGTGAGGGAGGGTGAGAGTGGTGTTATAGGCCTGGGTTCTGCAGGGGGGACTTGAGGGCTGAGTTTGTATTTACAGTCATTACTGACCCCGCCCCCCCTTACCTCCACAACACAGGTAACCCCAGCGATGACCTGCGGCTGACCTTCCCCGTGCGGGACGGGGTGGTGCTGGAGCCCTTCAGACTGGAGCACAACCTGGCCGTCAGCAATCACGTCTTCCAGCTGCGCGACTCTGTGTACAAGACTCTAATGATGAGGTCAGTGCACACATATATACACACACACACACACACACTTTCACAAACACACACTTACACACACCACGTCTTCCAGCTGCGCGACTCTGTGTACAAGACTCTAATGATGAGGTCAGTGCACACACACACACACACACACACACTTTCACAAACGCACATTTACACACACCACGTCTTCCAGCTGCGCGACTCTGTGTACAAGACTCTAGTGATGAGGTCAGTGCACACACACACACATATACACACACACACTTACACACACCACGTCTTCCAGCTGTGCGACTCCGTGTACAAGACTGTAATGATGAGGTCAGCATGCACACGCTCAGGCAGAGACACACACACACACACACACACACACAAACATGGTGGGGACATAGGTCAGGAATTTCACCTCTTGTTCTGCTGGAGTTCATTTTGGCTCATGTTTTTCTGCTCCCTCAGGTGACCTTTCTGTCTGTCTCTCTGTTTCTCTCTCTATTTATCTCTCTCTCTCTCGCTCCCTCTCTGCTTCTCTCACCATCTTCCCCTCTCTCTCTCTCTCTCGCTCCCTCTCTGCTTCTCTCACCATCTTCCCTTCTCTCTCTCTCTCTCTCTCTCTCTCTCTCTCTCTCTCTCTTCTCTCACTATCTTCCCTTCTCACTCTCTCTCTCTCCAGGCCAGATCTGGAGCTCCAGTTTAAGTGCTATCACCATGAGGACCGACAGATGAACACAAACTGGCCGGCGTCGGTGCAGGTGAGCGTTAATGCCACGCCCCTCACCATCGAACGCGGCGACAACAAGACGTCCCACAAGCCCCTGTACCTGAAGCACGTGTGCCAGCCGGGCAGGAACACCATTCAGATCACCGTCACCGCCTGCTGCTGCGTAAGTCTGTCGGCCCTCTGTCCGTTACAGCAGGCGAAATGACCGTACCTTCTGTTACATTACCATATGCTGCGCTACATTACACTGCATTACATCGCGCTACATGACGCGACGTTACATCACATTGCATTACATAAGGATGTGTGACACTGCAATGCGTCATTGCACATTATGTCCTGTCATGCTAAGTCAAGTTACGTTATGTCTCACTATATTGCTACATTACACGTTACGCCATTTTACGTGACATTACGCCGCATCATTACCTTTTGTTACATTTTTTTCCTATCACGAAATGCCGAGTTATTTTACAGATTACGGAACATTACATTGTTATGTTACAGTGCTGTTTGATTACTATTAACAATTAAGCAGATAAAGGTCTCGTTACCATTAACAACTAGAGGCACTCCTAGAGTGCAAACCTCTGCCAGGGCAGCACAGTCCAAATCTTGGTGAGTGGGAGCAAAGTTCAGTTATCGCGTGTCATAGGATTTCAAGATGGCTGCCGTGGCGGCCATATGGTTTGACTGATCGCGGTGAAAATCAATAGGGTCCATCCCTGATGTAATAGCAACCCACCCACAAAACTTCACAGATATCCATTCATTACTTTTTGAGTTATCTTGTTCACAAACAAACAGACAAGCAAACAAACGGCACCGATCACATAACCTCCTGCCAACTTCGTTTGGCCGAGGTAACTAGCCACTACAAAAGAACTCGCTCATTCTCTAACTTTCGCTCACTCAAATTCACATTTGCATCCAAGCATGCTTTTTTGGCAACTTGAACAGAAATGGAAAGTCAGCAGTACCCCACAGGAGGTACATTAGCAGAGTTCATCTCCGTCACCAGTTTGTCATTATTTGACCCTTATTTCCTGTGTGTGTGTGTGTGTGTGTGTTTGCAGTCGCACCTGTTTGTGCTGCAGCTGGTGCACAGGCCGTCGGTGCGCTCTGTGCTGCAGGGCCTGATGAAGAAGAGGCTCCTCCCGGCCGAGCACTGCGTCACCAAGAGTGAGTTACACACCCGCACTTTACCCAGAGTTCCCCTGCTGTATTCAGCCTTTATCTGACCGGGCGGAGCACATTCTTACCTTATAAACCTTTATTAACAAGTGCAGCTCCACTGAGAACAAGGTGCTCTCTCTGAAGGAGGCGCGGAGAGAAATTACCGGATAGAACAGTTGCCAGTAGGGAGCAGTAGCGAGACGCTGTTAAAGTTTAGGGTTAAAGGCTGTATTTAATGACTGAACAGCGGAGTTCTTTAACACTATCCATACCACAGACGCAAATATGCGTTGAATTTGCCATGCGGCGAAATCCCACTGCCGCATATATGCGCTGCTAGCTGATAAGGTAGAATACCACTGCCGCAGAAATGCCTGCCCACCGCCATTATGGGAAACCCCAGTGAGGCATATATGTGTAAATCCAGGGTCTGTTAAACAACTTCTGATTGGTTCGTATATGGGTAGTCTTGTTAAGGAATGATGAATCAACCGATCAGAAGGCATGTCACAGGGACTATCAAACAAAGAACTTTGCGAATATAAAGACTAATACCTATAGCAGCCCCTGTCCCCTGAGCAGCCTGAAAATGCTCTGGTGTGCAGCCTACAAACTCCCTGCAGTATGAGGCTGTGGATATCTCTGTGGTAGGCTGCCCACAGCCTACTGATAGTATGGATAGTGTTAAACTTCATCCCACCAGCTGCTTGTCAGTATCTCCACTAGGGGGCTCAAATCGGCAACTCCTGTTATGGTGCAACCTAGTGAGTCGAATTTTGGCTGAAGCTGAGTTGGGACCATTTTGTTTCATCACATATGGTAAGATACGTTAAAAATAATCCCTTAATTTTTTGCTATGGCAAGACCTTGCAACAGCTTGATTTTTACTCGTTTGTGATGCAAGCTGATCTGACTGGGTTTTTTCTCATGAATTTTTCTAGTTTTTGGAATGGCAAAACCTAGCAAGTCCAATTTGTCAATTATTAGCAGCATACGTATCATATGATCTGTCCGTTTGGGCCCCCATGCTGTGCGCTGGTTGTGTAGGACATTCATAAAAAAGAATCCCGTCAGGAAGTTTTAACTGACCGAATGAGTATTGAATTTGATAGCTTTAGATTGTTTCACATTGTGTGTAAGGCTATGGTCTGAACATAAAAAAATCATTAGGATATGCATAATTGCTAATCATCATTTTGATGATTGATATTTCACCAGTTATTAGTATTTGTGTGGATTCTGACAAAAATAGTCCTCCCTGAATATCACTTATTATGAAATCAACAAATAACAGCCATGTCAATACCACTGTTGGACAAGAGTCCTAATTCTAGGGGAGTGCAGTTCTCTGCACTGCATTCTCACAAAATCTGCTGTTTGTTACTTCTTAGGTTTTTCCATTACATTCTATAAATCTTACCAGTCAAACAGCCTACTTACTGCTCACTTTGAAGCCTTTACTTTCTAAAATATCTTGATTGATATAAAAGCAGAAAAATATAATGGTTAGAAAGCAATGTGCAGATAAAGAAAGTGCCGAATATATTTGTATTTCCGGGCCAAAGTGTGTTTGAGACATTTCAGCACTTTTTCCAAATGTGTGTTGGATACATTTCTTTTTTTATACAGAGGTATGTTTTTAGACATGTTTAAATCTTTGGCTGTTGGAAAAGTCTGTGCTAGTGAGTTTGCATTATCCTTGCTTCTCTTTCAAAAGGTGGTACAGGGCACATTTGGATAAACAACTGAGTAGCGAGTGTCGACGTGTGCGTGTATTTCTGTGTATGTGCCTGCATGCTTTTGTACGTGCGTGTGTTTCTGTGCGTATGTGAGTGTGTATGAATGTGTGTGCGCGCGCAGGTGCCTGTGTGCATATCTGCATCCGTGTATGTGATTGTTGCCATGTTCTTGTTTTCCCCTCTCCCACGTGTGTGTGTGTGTGTGTGTGTTTGTGTGTCCATGTGTGTTTTTGTGTGTATGAAAGCATGTGTGTGTGTGGGTGTGTTTATGTATGCACGCGTGTGTGTTTGCGCATTTGTGTTTGCGTGTGTTTGTGCGTGTGTGAATATGTTTGTGTTTATGCGTGTATGCGTGTTTGTGTTTGTTCTTGTTCTCCTCTCCCGTGTGGGTGCGGTAGCCATGGCAGACCTCCCCTGTGTTTAGCCTCACTGCAGTGCTGTTTACTCTTTAGCTTTAATGAGCGACTCCCTGTACCTGCTGTCCTGCACCACAGCACTGCACTCCTGTTACTCCAGCGCTCACCCGCACCACAGCACTGAACCCCTGTTACTCCAGCGCTCACCTGCACCACAGCGCTGCACCCCTGTTACTCCAGCACTCACCCGTACCGCAGCACTGCACTCCTGTTACTCCAGCGCTCACCCACCACAGCACTGCAGCACTGCACTGCCCCCTGTTACTCCAGCGCCACCCTGTTACCACAGCACTGCACCACTGCACTCCTGTTACTCCAGCCTCACCCAGCACTGCACCCTGTTACTCCACAGCACTGCACCCCTGTTTACTCCAGCGCTCACCCGCACCACAGCACTGCACCACAGCCGCACCACACAGCACTGCACTCCTGTTACTCCAGCACACTCACCCATACCACAGCACTGCCTCCTGTTACTCCAGCGCCACCCCGCACCTGTTACTCCAGCGCCCCACCACAGCACCACAGCACTGCACCCCTGTCCTGTTACCCTCCAGCGTTACTCACCCACCTGCACCACAGCACTGCACTCCTGTTACTCCAGCGCCACACCGCAGCACTGCACAGCACCCGCACCACAGCACTGCCTGTTACTCCAGCGCACTCACCCGCACCACAGCACTGCACTCCTGTTACCCAGCGCACCACAGCACTGCACCCCTGTTACACCCAGCACTGCACTCCTGTTACTCCAGCGCACCACCTGCACCCACAGCACTGCACTGCCTGTTACTCCAGCGCACCACAGCACTGCACCACAGCACTGCACCACAGCACTGCGCTCCTGTTACTCCAGCGCTCACCCGCACCACAGCACTGCACTCCTGTTACTCCAGCGCTCACCCGCACCACAGCACTGCACCCCTGTTACTCCAGCGCTCACCCGCACCACACAGCACTGCGCCCTGTTACGCCACCCGCACCACAGCACTGCGCACCCACCCGCACCACAGCACTGCGCTCCTGTTACTCCAGCGCTCACCCGCACCACAGCACTGCGCTCCTGTTACTCCAGCGCTCACCCGCACCACAGCACTGCACCCTGTTACTCCAGCGCTCACCCGCACCACAGCACTGCACTCCTGTTACTCCAGCGCTCACCCGCACCACAGCACTGCACTCCTGTTACTCCAGCGCTCACCCGCACCACAGCACTGCGCTCCTGTTACTCCAGCGCTCACCCGCACCACAGCACTGCGCTCCTGTTACTCCAGCGCAGCACTGCACCTGTTACCCAGCACCACAGCACTGCGCTCCTGTTACTCCAGCGCTCACCCGCACCACAGCACTCCAGCGCACCACAGCACTACCCTGTTACCCAGCGCCACCCGCACCCACAGCACTGCGTTACTCCAGCGCCACCCGCACCACAGCACTGTTACAGCCAGCGCCACCCGCACACTCCTGTTACACAGCACTGCACTCCCAGCGCCACCCGCCAGCGCCACAGCACTGCACCCTGTTACTCCAGCACCACTGCACTCCTGTTACCCCAGCACAGCACTGCACCCCTGCGCACCACAGCACTGCCTGTTACTCCACAGCACTGCAGCGCACTGCACTCCTGTTACTCCAGCGCTCACCCGCACCACAGCACTGATTCACTGATGTGTTTGTGTGTTCTTCCCAAATAAAAACACCAGTGTGGGGTGGGTTGATTGAGCTTGACCTCTGACCCCTGCCCTCTCTCCTTAGTAAAGAGGAACTTCAGCAGCGGCACGATCCCCGGGACCCCAGGGCTGAACGGAGAGGACGGTGTGGAGCAGACGGCCATCAGGGTCTCCCTCAAGTGTCCAATCACCTTCCGCCGCATCCAGCTGCCTGCGCGAGGTCACGACTGCAGGCATATACAGGTCAGGAGATCTCTCACACACACACACACACACACACACACACACACACACACACACACACACACACACACACACACACTGCACTCACACACTCACACACACCACACACTGCACACCCCACACCCGCACCACACACTGCACTCCTGTTACACACACAGCACACACACACACACACACACACACACACACACACACGTGCACATGCAAACAAACACTGCATGCATGCACATGCTCCTGTTAGACCCGCACCACAGCACTGCACTCACACACACACAGACATGCACATGCACGTTCTTCAAACAAACACACCTCTGACCCCTGCCCTCTCTCCTGCAAACAAACACCCCATGAACGGAGCACGGTGTGGAGCAGCGGCCATCAGGGTCTCCCTCAAGTCCAATCACCTTCCGCCACATCCAGCGCCTCACTCACACACACACTCACATGTGCACATGCAAACAAATGCACACGTGCACACACACATGCACATGCAAACAAATGCATGCACATGCAGATCTTGTGCAAATTCATGCACATGCACGTGCAAACAAACACACACACACACACACACGCACGCCCACACACAAACACGCACGCACACACATACACAGGTATGCACACGCATGCTCACGCACATGCGTGCAATCACATACGCGCGCACACACACACATTCACGCGCGCACACACACCCTCACAGACATACACATGCTCTCCGCCACACAAACACGACACACACACATACACATATACACTTTCGCCGCACATCCAAATGTGCAAATACACGTGCACACAGACTGCAGTGGCGGCTGGTGAGCTGAAAATTGGTGAAGCCTAGAACATACTTTTAAGTTAATGATTAGTCTCGACCTGTTTTAGGTCATTTATTTAAATAAACATGATGTGAACTCAGAAAACACTCAGCACTATCAGGTGTGGACAGTTTTCCTCATTAGGGACATTGCACAAATTTTTGTTTTTTTTCATTGCAATGTAAACAATCATTAAGCTCCGGTTAGATTGCCTGTGAGGTCGGATGTGCTCAAAACAAACTTGGACGTTTAGCGGAGTAGGTCTTTTTCAGGTGAATAAAACATTTTTATGAGTTGAATTTACAGTCTAATCATCATAACATTCCAATACGACGGAAGCTGTGAGCGTAACTGCTGACAGAGTTTTGTAATCTTTGGAAAACCTGATAATCAAGAAAAACCATTGAAAACTGAAAAGACCACATATTAGTTATAAAGGATCTCTGATCTCTGCTGAGCAGCTGTCACTGACACACTGTAAGACTCTCACACACACTGACACACACATGACCGCAATGAAGTGAAACATGTCTCCCTCCCTGCAGTGCTTTGACCTGGAGTCGTACCTGCAGCTGAACTGTGAGCGAGGGACGTGGCGCTGTCCTGTCTGCAAGTACGTCTCTGCCGCCGTAACCGTGACGACCGCCTCTGTATCAGGAGAGCCTGTCAGGGGCTGACTGGCCAAAAATCACATGCCGCTGCTGCTGCTTTAACCATGATCACATGACCTGAGTTACAACATCTTGTTAATACTGCGAATTGTGTGGTCTTCAGTGACCCGGAATGATCACATGATGACTGGACTGTACTTTTGTCATTCTCCCCTTGAAGAGATTCTCAGAGAAAGATCATTTTCGATGTTCTAAATGGTCAATTCACAAGTTGGAAATGTTAAAACTGATTGAGTGTTTTTTTGGAAACTTTGGATAGTATTGGTCAGGAATCCAGTGAACTCGTACACTGTAGTACCACCTTTTAGCTGACGCTTTCGTCCAAAGCGACTGACAGTTGACTTCACTAAGCTGGAGCCAATCCCCTCTCTGGAGCAATGTAGGTTTAAGGGCCTTGGTCAAAGGCCCAACAGCTGATCATGCAGTCTCTTTATGCAGCTGCGGGTATCTCTGTGTGCTGCTGTCGATATCTCTGCGCTTTAGTAGATGTCTGTGCGCTGCTGTAGATATCTGCGCGCTGCTGTAGAGATATCTGTGCTATAGTAGATATGTCTGCTGCTGTAGATACCTCTGTATGCTGCTGTAGATATTTCTGTGCGCTGTTGTTGATATCTCTGGGTGCTGTTATAGATATCTCCGTTTTCTGCTGTAATATATCTATGCGCGGATGTAGATATCTGTGTGCTGCTGTAAATATGTCTGTGTGCTGCTGTAGATATACTTGTGTGCTACCGTAGATATCTCTGTACACTGCCGTAGATATCTGTGCGCTGCTGTAGATATCTCTGTGTGGTGCCGTAGATATATCTGTATTCTGCTCTAGATATCTCTGCTGCTCTAGATATTTTCATGCAACTGTAGATATATCTACGTGCTGGTGTAGATATCTGTGTGCTGCTGTAGGTATTTGCATGCTGCTAGATATCTGTGTGCTTCTGTAGATCTGTGTGCTGCTATAGATATTTCTGTATGCTGCCATACATTTCTGCACTGCTGTAGATATATCTGTGCACTGCTCTAGATACCTCTGCACTGCTGTAGATATCTCTGTGCGCTGCTGTAGATATATCTGTACGCTGCTGTAGATATATTTGTACGCTGCTGTAGATACCTCTGTGCACTGCTGTAGATATCTCTGTGCGCTGCTCTGTAGATATCTGTGCACTGCTGTAGATATCTGTGCACTGCTGTAGATATATCTGTATTCTGCTGTAGATATCTGTGCACTGCTGTAGATATCTCTGTGCGCTGCTGTAGATATCTGTGTGCACTGCTGTGGATATCTCTGTATGCTGCTGTAGATATCTGTGTGCACTGCTGTAGATATCTGTGCACTGCTGTAGATATCTCTGTGCGCTGCTGTAGATATCTGTGCACTGCTGTAGATATCTGTGCACTGCTGTAGATATCTGTGCACTGCTGTAGATATCTCTGTGCGCTGCTGTAGATATCTGTGCACTGCTCTAGATATCTGTGTGCACTGCTGTAGATATCTCTGTACGCTGCTGTAGATACCTGTGCACTGCTGTAGATATCTGTGTGCTTTGCTGTAGATATATCTGTGCACTGCTGTAGATATGTGTGTATGGCAAGCCGTTTTAACATTTAATAGCGAAGTCTGACTATCCAGGATTAACATTGCAGATATCAACAACGTCATTTTGACTCGTCGTAATTACATTGTGACTAGTCAGAATTTTAATTCAAGATATCTATAACGTCATTTTGACTAGTGAAAACTACAGTTAGAGATATCTGTAATTCAGTTTTGACTAGTCACAACTGAATTACAGATATCAGCAGGGACGTCACTGAAAGCGACACCCGACTCGTCGCGCATCCCAACTGACAAATGTAGATATCTGTAATTCAGTTTTGACTAGGCAGAATGAACATTAAAGATATCTCAAACGTCATTATGACCAGTCAGAATTCTTGTGCAGCGTT
The DNA here is from genome assembly GCA_029692085.1 of Gymnothorax javanicus. NCBI lineage: Eukaryota > Metazoa > Chordata > Actinopteri > Anguilliformes > Muraenidae > Gymnothorax > Gymnothorax javanicus. The sequence goes on along the minus strand of CM056194.1, from coordinate 83,318,779 downwards.
AGCTATCGTTAGCGGAAGAAATGGCGGTTGCTGTTGTGGATAACATTGTTAGAAAATGCCATAAAATAGAAAGAGCTTATTACCAAGGAATTTGTGGCGAACGAGAGCTTCATTCACTAGAGACTTGTGGTAGAAATTTACAGCGTATCGAATATTTGTAGTCTCTAGACACACTTGAGGACCCACGACGAATTCTGGGGTGCATTTCCCGAAATCACAGATGCTAACTTACATAGTTGGGCCCACTGACTGTGAATGGACGAACTATGTAAGTTGCTAACTTAGTTAGCAATACGCTTTTGGGAAACGTGCCCCTGGATGGTGTCAGAACACTGATCCCCCGTTCTGAGATGCGTTCCCGAAATCACTGATGCTAACTTCACGAAGTTGGACCCATTGACTGTGAATCGCTTTTGGGAAATGCACCCCTGGAGTAACAGCTGAAAGAGTCGTCTTGTTGCAGAATGTAACGTTAAACCCTGTGCATTTGACAGCTCATGTCGTGCACAGGCTGCGGCATTAAAAACTCGATCAAAAACACATTCGGCCTCTGCTTGCTCTGACATGGCGTTTGAATGCAGCTTTGAATCAACAGGCGGCGTCGCTCCCGCTTGCCGTAACTTTCTGGCATACAGATATCTGCGACGTCATTTCGCCTAGTCAAAACTCTAATTCAAGATATCTTCAATTACATTTCGACTAGGCACAATGGAAGTGAAAGATATCTCCAATTTGAGATATCTCTTATCAAATTTCTCTCCGAGATATCTGTAACTTGATAGCAGATATTTACAATTAAATTACGTATATCCCAAATTCCAGTTTGAGATATCTACTAATTAATTTTGACTAGACATACATCCAGTTAAAGATATCTACAATGACACTCTGACTAGGCAAAGCTTAATTTAAGATATCTACATAGGACAATGTAGATATCTTGAATTGAGGGCAATTCTAGATATCTTGAACTGGAATTTTGACTAGTCAAAATTTAATTGTAGATATCTCAAACTGGAGTTACTACTAGTCGTAATTCAGTGGCAGATATCCGTAATGGGCCATTCTTTGAGAAGTGAACCAAAATGTCACACACATGACCAGATGTCATCAAATAAAGAAATACTTTGAAAATTAATGAAAGGTATCAAATTTATTCCTTGCTATTCTCCATACCCCAAAACTATGAAAATTCTAGATTTTTCAACTTCACAGAGTTTTTGAAGTCAAATAGAGTTATGAAAACCTGTTTCCGTGTGAAAGTCACACACGTGACCAGTCGTGTTGACCTCTGACCTTAAGTAGTTAAAGTTAATGTAACAAATAACATTTTTACTTGATAGACTTGGATAAGTAGTACTCTTATACAAGGTCCACAATCATGAACCTCCAATGCTTTTGTAATTGGAGGAGATTTTTTCTACTATTTGTTACATTTTTGGTCACACACGTGACTGAGAATGGCCCTAATTCACTTTGCGGATATCTGCAACTGAAATGTAGATATCGGTGATGAGAAACCCCACTCACATGAATGGAAAAAGTGACGTCATTTATCCTAGGAAGAATGACGTTGTAGATATCTTAAATGACACTTGTGGATAGGAGGAATGTCATTGTAGATATCTGAAATGCTCTTTTTGACTAGGAAGAATTGAATAGCGGATATCTGGTACACATATCCAGTCTAGCTATTAAATGTTAAAACGGCTTGCCATATGTGTGCGCTGCTGTAGATATCTCCGTGCACTGCTGTAGATATATCTGTATGCTGCCATAGATATCTGTGTGCACTGCCGGAGGTATCGCTGTACACTGCTGTAGATATCAGTGTGCTGCTGTAGATATATCTGTACGCTGCTGTAGATATCTGTACGCTGCTGTAGATATCTGTGTACTGCTGTAGATATCTCTGTACGCTGCTGCAGATATCTGTGCACTGCTGTAGATATCTCTCTATGCTGCTGTAGATATCTGTGTGCTGCTGTAGATATCTCTCTATGCTGCTGCAGATATCTGTGTGCTGCTGTAGATATCTCTGTACGCTGCTGTAGATATCTGTGTGCTGCTGTAGATATCTCTGTGCGCTGCTGTAGATATCTGTGTGCTGCTGTAGATATCTGTGTGCTGCTGTAGATATCTCTGTGCGCTGCTGTAGATATCTGTGTGCTGCTGTAGATATCTCTGTGCACTGCTGTAGATATCTCTGTGCACTGCTGTAGACATCTGTGTGCTGCTGTAGATATCTCTCTATGCTGCTGTAGATATCTCTGTACGCTGCTGTAGATATCTGTGCACTACTGTAGATATCTCTGTGCACTGCTGTAGATATCTGTGCACTACTGTAGATATCTCTGTGCACTGCTGTAGATATCTGTGCACTACTGTAGATATCTCTGTGCACTGCTGTAGATATCTGTGCACTGCTGTAGATATCTCTGTACGCTGCTGTAGATATCTCTCTATGCTGCTGTAGATATCTCTGTACGCTGCTGTAGATATCTGTGCACTACTGTAGATATCTGTGCACTGCTGTAGATATATCTGTGCACTGCTGTAGATATCTCTGTACGCTGCTGTAGATATCTGTGCACTACTGTAGATATCTGTGCACTGCTGTAGATATATCTGTACTGCTGTAGATATCTCTGTACGCTGCTGTAGATATCTGTGTGCTGCTGTAGATATCTCTCTGTGCTGCTGTAGATATCTGTGTGCTGCTGTAGATATCTCTCTATGCTGCTGCAGATATCTGTGCACTGCTGTAGATATCTCTCTATGCTGCTGCAGATATCTGTGTGCTGCTGTAGATATCTCTCTACGCTGCTGCAGATACACAACGTTTTAGTTGCGCCCCCCTGGTGTGTTCTTCCGGTCACGCTACAGCCCCACTTCAGAGTAAAGCAGCCTATCCAATCACACATGACCGCTATCCACAAAGTGCAGCGCTTGTACATGTAATGGTTTTCTTTAACCCGACACCCGGCGGTATTGTGCAGAGACGGCGCAAAATGTGATTGAGGCGGATGCCTCAGAATTGTGTACAAATGCAAACCCGGGTATTTCGCAGGCGGAAAGTGTGTTCCTGGCTGGCCTGTGTTTTGTATTAAAAGTTCAGCTGTTGGCTGTGAGACTCTGCGGCTCTTGGCCTGATTTCTCTCCTTTGTGTCTCTTTTATCCCCTTGCAGTAAAACCGCTCTTCTGGAGGGCCTGGAAGTGGACCAATACATGCTTGGAATTCTCATCTACATCCAGAAGTGAGTTTCGCCAAAATATCTCTGGGTCGGCAAAATTCTGCTCAAACAATAAATTAATTAAATTTTAAAAAGATTTACTCTGAACTTCGCCATCAAATGGAGCTTTTGAGATGGTCATTTCTGTGAATAAAATTTGGCCTTTCACCGCTACCTTTCATGTCCATGCCCTCCGTCACCATCTTGTTAGCGGGTACACTCTGTGCTCGAAAAAAGGCTTCTTTCTGTGTCTGAGTACGCACTCGCTGAACAGGGTGTGGTCTGAGTACGCGGTCACTGAAAAGGGTGTGGTCTGAGTACGCACTCACTAAACGGGTGTGGTCTGAGTACGCGCTCACTGAAAAGAGTGTGTCTGAGTACGCACTCACTGAAAGGGGTGTGGTCTGAGTACGCACTGGCTAAACGGGTGTGGTCTGAGTACGCACTCACTAAATGGGTGTGGTTTGAGTACGCACTCGCTGAACACGTTGTAGTGAGGACTGCTATACTGAAAACAATAGCAGTATTTGTCGTGGCATTCCCAGATGGTCTCTAGTTTTGCGTAAGGGGATGCGCCCTCTTTGATTTCTCTCCTTTTACTGACTTTTTACTGACTTCTGGCTTCATCTGTTTCTCTCTCTCTCTCTCTCTCTCTCTCTCTCTCTCTCTCTCTCCCCCTCTCTCTCTCCCTCTCTGCAGCTCGGAGTATGAAGAGATCACAATCGATCCAGTGTGCAGCTGGAAACCGGTGCCCATAAAACCGGACCTGCACATAAAAGAGGAGCCGGACGGCCCCGCCCTGAAGCGCTGCCGCACCCTCAGCCCCAGTCACATGATCCTGCCCAGCGTGATGGAGATGATCGCTGCGCTGGGCCCGGCCTCCTCGCCCTACTCCTCTGGGCCACCAGGGGGCAGCAGTGGCACGCCAGACTACCCCAGTCAAGGTACGGTCCTCTGGCTTAGCACGGCAGAGAGGGGATTTTAAGTGCTGCATTCCCAGCCCAAAAATAAACTAATGTGACTGCTGCAAGTGACCATCAAAATTATTGGCACCCTTGGTAAAGAGATAAAGATTTTTTTTATGGTTGTGCCCACAAGCTGGGGACTTGGCTTCAGAAAAATTATGTTTTAGTTTTTTTTTTATTTATTTTTTTATTGCCCTTCGTTTAACCAGGAAATCTCTTGGATGCGCAGCATCTCCCTTCCAGAGCAGACTTGGCAATGGTTTTCGCCTACAGTGCTGCCTACAATATCTCAAAAAGATTGCATAAACCACGCAGACCTCGCAGTAAAAAAACCACACATTTAGGTTTAGAGCCTCCTGAGATTTCTGCCCACTGAAGAGTTTTTCTTACCAGTGTTTGAGGATTTTTCTCCTTAGCGAGAGGTTTTTATTCAATTCTGGCCTTCTGCGGAGGTAGGCTGAGCCCCTGCGCTTTTGCTCTGCGAAACGTCTTTGTGCCAGGCCTGAAAAGTCATGAAAAGCACTACCGTACTAGAGAAACTCTGTTTATGTGTGTGTGTGTTTGTGAGTCCTTCACAAATCTCATTCGCCTGATTGACTTGAAACTTGGTGGGTCTATTGCTGAGGGCCAAATGAAGAACAATGTCGAATTTGAACTTGTCTGACTGAACAGTTCTTGAGAAATCGAGAAAGATGCAAGCATGAATACCACTCGAGCAGTAATTGATTGGGCTCTGTGCTAACACCAGCGAAATGGAATTCATCGCAAACTCGTGTTAAAAATACACCAATGGATCAGGGATGTCATGACATTACCTCAGCAGTAAGAGTTCCCTCTCTTAGTGAGGCTGTGATTATTTAAGAGCTCTGAGGTAACCTCGATGTGGGTTTTTTTATGCCCTCCAGGCTCGGGGTACTCCAGCCAGCCAGGATTCTCCGATTTCCCCAACACTCCCGGGACCCCGACCCTCGGGGAGTTCTCCTCCGGACCCCCGCCTCTCTCCTACCAGGCCGATCTCCCCAGCGGCCTGCTGACCCCCGACAAACCTCCGGGGCACCCCATGTCTGGCCAGGTATGAGCCCCTCCCTTACGCTAGGTTCCCACTATCACGATTCACGGCATGATTGAAATCGTGGTCTTAATCGTGGAGTATTATAATTATAATACTGAAATTTTATATTATTATAATTTCATATAATTATATGAAATTTGATATTAGTCTTTGCCAATGCAAAAGTCTTTGCATTGACTTTGAATGTAATCTGTCCTGCGAAAAATTCGTTTCACGTCCGGTGTGAAAGCGGCTTCAGAGAAGTTCCACAATCAGCTACGAATGGCTAATCGTGGCGTTCGTAACGGAGCGCACGACGGTGGAAACTAAGCATTACGCCTGTCCTGTTCCCAAAACATGGACCAAGCACCTCTGGGCCTGTGACATCACGCACTGACTCTCCATACCTCTGGTGAAAAGTTTCTCAGTGCACAGGAGTGCAGGATCACTAGACCTAATGCACCTCTAGATATTATCTAGATAAGATAAGATAGATATACTTTATTGAACCCCGTGAGGTAATTTGTCCTCTGCATTTAACCCATCCTATAGCCAGGAGCAGTGGGCAGCCATAAAGCAGCACCCAGGGACCAACTCCAGCTCTAAAGCCAGTTCCTTGGTCAGGGGTGCTGGAAGGAGTGTTCCTATGATGCATGTTTTTGTGGGTGGGGGAAACCGGAGTACCCGGGGGAAACCCACGCGAACACGGGGAGAACATGCAAACTCCACACAGAAAGGCCCCAGGCCGGAATCGAACCCAAAACCTTCTTGCTGTGAGGCGACAGTGCTAACCACTATGCCTACATGCCGCCCCTAGTTCTAGTTCTTTAGTGTCCTAATTAACGGTTTGGCGTCAGATGTTTCGTGGGCCTGTGATAACTTCACCTTTTAAATGCATGATTGCTCTCGAGCTGTTCCCACTCAAGTTCGCCTGATTATTCTGTAAATAAACTGTTTGATTGTTAATCGAGACCAATACAGGGCCTGTACTGATAAAGAATTTATAAAGGAAAAGTGATTCCTATTGGCTACATTTCTATATTTGATGAGGCATGGTAAGATGGCAGTCATTCGACTAAATGCAAAAAATCCCGGATGATCGCCGTCTTCCATCTGTCATTCCAGCATTTTTCTGCCGCTTGAAAAAAAATGCTAAACCAAGAGATGGAAGTTGGGGAAAATGTAGGATTTTTTTGCATTTGTTTAAATTGTTGCCATTCTTTCAGTGTCACTTTGCTGTGCATCGTGCCTAATTACGCCCTATAGTGGTGACTATACTCACAATATAGCACGGCCATTCGTACCCATGTGGGGTCTGTTTTTTAACAGTCTGCTCTCTGTCCAATCAGATGTCTCATCCAGGCCGTGTGGACCCTTCCCACAATCCAATGCAGCAGCAGCAGCAGCAACAGCAGCAGCAGCCTCCGCCTCCTCAGCCGCCACATCAGAGCCTTCAGGGCGGCGCACATCTGGGGGGCCCCGGGGCCCCTCTGCTCCCACGGAACTCCTCCCAGAACGCCAGGGTACACACGGAGGGATCCTTCGGGTTAGGAGGACCAGGAGAGGTTCCGGAACCTTCTCTGGATGTGAGTATACTTGTGTGCGTGTGCATTTACGTACATGCGTGTGTATGCATGCATAGGTGTGTGTCTATTTGTGTGTCTGTATGTTTGTTTGTGTGTGTATGCATTCATGCATGTGTATGTGCGTGCGTGTTTCTATGTGCATGCTTGTGTGTATATGTGTGCATATCAGTGCGTGTGTGTTCTTGGGTCATCTATCAGACATAATTACACACAAGCTGCTGGGTTAGCTCACTCTGTTAAGGCGCTGCATTTGCTGAGCAGTGGCGACCAGGGTTGGGTCCAATTACTTTTTTCAATTACAATTGCAGTGATTGTAATCAATTACTTTTGTAGCTGTAATTTAATTTTAATTTAATTTTTTATCGAAAAGTAATTGTAATTATGATTGAACATTCTGTCCAGAAAGTAATTGTAATATTTTAAGTGAAAAAAGTAATTGAACCCAACCCTGGTGGTGACTACCACGGCGCGGGTTCGATCCCCGGTCGTACCAACCGGCAGTGGTCGGCAGCTTTTTCAGAGCAGCGCACGATTGGCTAAAAGTGCTGCAGGGATGCAAATTGGGAAGGGACTGCTGGGAAGGGATATTAAAAATGGTTGCTTTGTTCGTTGCTCAAGCACCTCCTGGCGCTCGTCAGTGGGATTCTGAGCTTGCTCGTGTTCGGGTATCCTCTGCTCTCGTTCTGAACTTGCAAAAGTTTCAACCAATGAGTGTAAAGATGCAGGGGCAGACAGGCGCGTGCTTCGGAGGAGAGCCGCAAACTGTCTCTCTCTCCTGAGCTGGCAGTAGGGGGTTGCATACGAGCAAGCCTTGTACATAGTTCTCGGATTGGGCATTTCAGATTCGGGTGGGATTGGAGATGCCAAATTTAAAAAAAAAAAAAAAGAAAGGTATAATTACACTCAGAGGTCCGGCTCTCTGCTGCCTCCCTGATGTGTGAAGTCCGTCTCCTTCTCCTCCCTCCGCAGCTGCTTCCAGAGCTGACCAATCCGGATGAGCTGCTGTCTTACCTCGGCCCCCCCGACCTCCCCAACAACAGTAACGACGACCTGCTGTCACTCTTCGAGAATAACTGAGCCCCCCCTCCCTTCTCTCTTATCAGTGTCCCATGATCCTTTGCAACACAGTGGCTCATTCATCTCCCAGCATCCATCAGCACTGAGAACCACCCATTTGATCTATAGTCAGTAATCAGAACTGTAGGGGATACTTGATTTAAAAAAAAAAAAAAAAAAAAAAAAACTAGTTAAGAAGTAAAATGTTCGGGTTTATTTGACCCTCTGTAATCCGTGTCAACAGATTATATTTTCAAGAACCTGTCTCGACACCCCCTTTTATCTTTCGGTCTCTTTCTGGGTAAAATCCAGCTTTTTTTTTTTTTTTTTTTTTTTTTTTTAGGAGATAAATGTACCACTATAGATGTTTCCTCAAAATTCACGGCATTATGAAGTATATTTTGTCAGTGGTTTAAACAAACGAGTTGGTTATTGAAAACATGGAACATGTTCCATTTGAATTACCTCAGTGGTAAATGAAGGCCATTTAGAGGTGAATGTGGTTTTCTGTCATTGGTAATAATGGAAAAGATTCTTTACATGTAAAGTGGTCAAATATCCCGCTATGCTCAAGAAGTCATGAAATGCTGTTCAGAATTTTCGAAAGTTTGCTATTTTTATCTTCTCAAATCTATTGAAATATTCCGCTTCGTTGAATTTACTACCAAGCCCTGCGACATCCGTTCGTGTCATTAATCATCGAAAGCACTGGTACTGGCCTGGTATTCCCTATCAAGATAACCTAGGCGAGCGTCAAAAACTCTAAAAATTGCCAAATTATATGGAAATTTTACTCTTGCAGCAATAAAAAAAAAAAGAATCTTGCTACAATCCTTTAAAGGCAAATTGCAATTTAATTTGATTGTGAACTGAAATGTTTTGTGATACTACTTTGTCGGTAGCGATTAGAGAGCGGGCAGAATGTGGTCGGAAGGGCAAGGAGGGTTGGGTATTTTCCTCCATTTTGTAGAAGCACATCGAACACCTCCGAGCAGAGTCAGCCGAATCCCCGAGCTGTGGCCCTTTTCAATGAGCGCCCCACTTTAAATTCAGTGTGTGCCACTTCCGTCGGTTTGTCCTGAGCGCTGGCTGGACTGCAATTAAAGGCACGCCTGATCCCTGGCTGTAAAATCTGTGGTTTTCAAACCACAGGTTGTTAGATGATTTCCAAACAAGATGCTGGCATCTTTCCTACTAAGGTTCCAGTCCAGTGCAGTGGCACCCAGGTCAAACTCCGTTGTGGTGTAGAAGTATAGTGATAAAGGCAAGGTAGATTTCTGTCCTGGAGTATATTTCCCAAGAGCTTAGTTGAAACAGTTAGCTATAAGCTCTTTATCAGAAAAAAAAGTTGCTAACATGGCTAGCTTAGTTAGCAACTTAGCTTTTGGGAAACTGTGCACCCCTGCACCACTCTGGCCTTGGGAGCAAATAGCCTGGCGGTGCGTGACTGCGGCACTGTGTGTGCGGACCTAACCTTTGGTAGGGCAACTACTTTTAAAGGTCTCGGCTCTCCGTGACGACTCCTATTTAACTTCTTTCCTGTTATCTTTACAGGAAGCGTTAAGCGAAAGGTGTGGAAATGATAAACTGGTCATTTTATTTGTTATTCCCACCTGGCTGTGCATAAACAATGAATTTTTTTTTTTTTTTTTTTTTTTTGAGAACTCGAAAACTGAGCAGGGCTCTTTTTTTATTTTATTGTTTAAATTGAGGCAGTGTAAAAATAAAACTTGGAGAAAATGAAACATTCCTTAAGGTAAACAAAATGTTCCGGACCTTGGATGATGTCACATGCTGTTGGGAGATGAAATGGCAGCAGACTGACTGCAGCGGTGTGCGTGGTTTCCTATGAGGAAGTGTAAAACAGTCCATGAGTGTAATTTTACCCGTGCTTTTTTTCCATTGGAATATTAACCCTCGTCTCCTCAGTGAAGGGGATCTGGGACTGATGTGTACTGAGAATGCGTCTGGCCACGCCCAGTCAGGCCCTGAGACGGACATATTCTCTCTCTGGTCCAGACCTCTTGTACACGTACAGGCTAAAAAAGAAAGATGGGCCACTGTGCGTCTGCGTGTTCTCCATCTGTTTTTAAAAATGAACCTTCATCGACCTCACTTTCAGCGCGTCTGAGCTGGACGGGGTGGAGACTGTGGCCCCGGAGCGCCGGTGTTGACGAAAAACGACCCGTGAAAAAACCCCCTCTTTTTATTTTACGATGTTTCTCCACCTTGGACAAAATGGCGAGCTGCTAAACTGAACTGAGATCAGGCAGCACCCCTGACTGGACAATTAATTAGCTCCATGCTTATGTCTACCTGCTGGCCCCAGACCAGTACAGTGTGGCTCCTTCCTGTATCCACCTGTAAGACTTTGGCTTTGGAAGCAATGACCCCTCCACCCCCCAATACGTACACGCACACACGCACACACAATCGCACACACTCCACATAAACACACTCAAATGCATATGCATACATGCATTCAACAGTTATTAAAAAAAAAAAACTGTTTATATTGTTTCATTTCTGACTGGAAACTGTGCAAGTGCTTTTTAATCCTGATAATGCAATGGATGTGCTGATGGTTCACAAACTCTGTCTCTGTTAAACAGAACCTTTGGCGGACTGAGAGACGTGCTATTGAAAATGGATGCTAATAATTCAGTTCCTGTTGTTGTCATTTTAAAGCACAATAATTGTTTGCCCTAGTATGATGTGTAAATATATATATGTGCGTGTGTGCATATGTATGTCTATAACCACATGTGCACATTTCTGTGTCGGTGTGTTTGTATATACGCATGCATACATATTTCACATGTATGTATGTGTACACACATTATAAACACTATGGGAAATGTGCAGAAGGGGAGTCGCTTCGTAATTTTCTCCTTCCTTCCCTCGTTCTCTCAGTCACTTTCTTCTCTGAGGGATTCGAAGTTTAAAAAGATTGGAGTTCACCATTTTGTTCATTGTTTTCTCAGTCTGATTTTATTTATGACATCTGTCTGGGAACTGTCAGCTGTGTGCCGGTTGTATGATAAAGACCCAGTAAAAACGATGTACGATGGTTTTTATTTCAAGTTATTTGTGTATCATACTCATCTTTTTTATTATTAATAATATTATTAATGTTATTAAAGATAATTGGTGTACCCTGATTCCTCTCACTTTTATGTTTGTCAAACTTCAAGATAAGACGAAATAGGGTGCAGAGAAAATGTCCGCAAGGTAGAGGAGTTTTCATCGTGTCTGTTTGCAATGAGGATGCTAACTGTGCAGCCCAACAATGCATAACCTGGTGATGCCAACTTGTTTTTCCCGCCAAGCTTGGGTGTTCCCTAAACCTCCTCCGGATATCGTTTTGTTGGCTGGAGCAAATGAGCATGTAATGTGCTAGTGCATGGAAAAAAAATGAGTAATAATATCGTAGCCTAATTACGACTGTGTAATGACTTGGCGCCGCAGCCTGTTCTGGACACAGTCCAAGCAGTAATGCAGTGATTCAGCTAAACCTGCCCAACAGTCCTGTTTGGTCACGAGCCGTCGGGCACTTTGGGATGTTCTTTATTTTATTCTGTGTGTTACGACTTGGTGTGTTACTGTTCTATTATGATTGTTCAGTCATTGGAATTTGAAGCATTTTTGGACCTCTGTCACGGAGAGACCCGTGAAAGACTCCTGTTTCCCATTCTCCACTCCTGCCTGTATTTCCTCTCTCCCGAGTGCTCCAGGAAAGCTCAGGGTCACACCCCTGAGAGTTAATGCGAGGCGAAACTTCTGGTGGCAGAAATTTAAATGGGGACTTTTTGGGGATAAATTTGCAGTTCTTATTTACTCTTCAAATTGTGCCCTTGCTGGGATTCACATGTTGTACGGTTTTAGCGTGAAACTTTATCAGTAGCCTATAGTGGGGTCTCGGCATAGATCCTGGGGCCCACTTTGTAGACTTTTTTTGTTCCAACCACAGTCGCAATCATAGGATTTTCACATGCTGTTAGTCTGTCTTAATTAGGTGAATTTCAAGTTTTGAGCAATTATTTACCGTCTGAAGATCCATTTTGACATAAATATCAATGCATGCCACGAAGAATAAAAATTCCATGTCTACATTGCGATCTGTTTGAAACAACCTTATAAAACAGGGAGAAAAACATGGCCAATCGGATTAAAGAATCAGCTGGTTTCTAAATGGTGAAACCACAAATAATCTTGAAAACTAACCTTTTATTAGACAGGCAAATTGTAAAAAGTAAAACCTGTTTTGTCTCGTTTGCTTCTATGTTCAAGCATGTATATATTGGGAACAGGTACAAACCCCAATTCCAATGAAGTTAGGACATTGTATAAAACGTGAATAAACATAGAATACAATGATTTGCAAAGCCTTTTCGACCTATATTCAACTGAGTACACTACAAAGACAAGATGTTTAATGTTCAAATTGATAAATTTTATTGTTTTTTGGAATTATTCACACATTTTGAATTTGACGCCTGCAACACGTTCCAAAAAAAGCTGGGACAAGGGCAGCAAAAGACTGGGAAAGTTGAGGAATGCTCAGAAAACACCTGTTTGGAACATTCCACAGGTGAATTGGAAACAGGTGAGTGTTATGATTAGGTATAAAAGGAGCATCCTCGAAAGGCTCAGTCGTTCACAAGCAAGGATGGGGCGAGGTTCACCACTTTGTGAAAAACTGCATGAGCAAATAGTCCAACAGTTTAAGACCAACGCTTCTCAACATGCAATTGCAGAAAATTTAGGGATTTCATCATCCACAGTCCATAATATCATCAAAAAATTCAGAGAATCCGGAGAAATCTCTACACGTAAGTGGCAAGGCCAAAAACCAACATTGAGTGCCCGTGATCGTTGGTCCTTCAGGCTACACTGCATTAAAAACTGACATCATTCTGTAAAGAATATTGCCATGTGGGCTCAGGAAAACTTCGGAAAACCATTGTCAGTTAACATAGTTGTCGCTACATCTACAAGTGCAAGTTAGAACTCTACTATGCAAAGCGAAAGCCATATATCAACAGCACCCAGAAACGCCACCGGCTTCTCTGGATCCGAGCTCATCTGAGATGGACTGACACAAAGTGGAAAAGTGTGCTGTGGTCTGATGAGTCCACATTTCAAATTGTTTTTGGAAATCATGGACATTGTGTCCTCCGGGCTAAAGAGGAAAAGGACCATCCAGATTGTTATCAGCGCAAAGTTCAAAAGCCAGCATCTGTGATGGTATGGGGATGTGTTAGTGCCCATGGCATGGGTAACTTGCACATCTGAAAGCACCATTAATGCTGAAAGGTACACACAGGTTTTGGAGCAACATATGCTGCCATCCAAGCGACATCTTTTTCAGGGACGTCCTTGCATATTTCAGCAAGACAATGCCAAGCCACATTCTGCACGTGTTACAACAGCGTGGCTTTGTAGTAAAAAAAGTGCAGGTAATAGAAAGACCTGCCTGCAGTCCAGACCTGTCTCCCATTGAAAATGTGTGGGTCACTATGAAGCGCAAAATACAACAATGGAGACCCCGGACTGTTAAGCGACAGAAGTCGTACATCAAGCAAGAATGGGAAAGAATTCCAAATGCAAAGCTTCTACAATTAGTGTCCTCAGTTCCCAAATGCTTACTGAGTGTTGTTAAAAGGAAAGGTGATGTAACACAGTGGTAAACATGCCCCTGTCCCAGCTTTTTTGGAGCGTGTTGCAGGCATCAAATTCAAAATGAGTGAATATTTCCAAAAAAACAAAAACATTTATCAGTTTGAACATTAAATATCTTGTCTTTGTGGGGTACTCAATTGAATATAGGTCGAAAAGCGTTTGCAAATCATTGAATTCCATTTTTATTCACGTTTTACACAACATCCCAACTTCATTGGAATTGGGGTTTGCATTTTGAGCTGACTGATTTTCTCAGCATTCATTTTCATCTGCTAAAAAATTACATTACCTGAAATTACTGGTGGTATAGAAAAATGAATGGAGTATGTTCCTGTCTTTTTATACCCCTCAGCCCCCACTAAGGGGCAGAGGGGTATTGTCGTCACGTGCGATGTCCGTCTGTCTATCTATCAGTCTATCCTGTAAACTTTTGTATTCCGCACGATAACTTGAAAAGGCCATCGTCAATCAACGCTATTTTTGCTGTGTTGCTTGGTCTTGTGTACCTACAAAAGCCTATCAATTTTGACGGCACTTGGATGTTCAGTATGGCCGCCACAGCCGCCAACTTGAATTTTGTATTCCGCAGGATATGTTGCATGTGCAGATATTTCAGTCTAAATGCGGCTGAAGAGGGTAAATAACTCTGAACATGAAATTATCCCAATTACATGAGGTGACAAATTAACAGCTTGTTGAAATCCTTCGTTTGCAATTGTGCAACAAGCATAGGCTACACTGGGGGCTCCCTGGACTGACAGAGAGAACAGGTCTGTGGTTGAGACCCACTGGCCTAAAAAGTATGTCTACGGACTGGGGCAGGTACTGCAAAAAAGTTATATGTTGCATTCTGCATTTCATCTACTTTTCAAGTGGCATTCCGATATTACTTGCTATTGCAGAAACTAATTATCTTTTGTTTTACGTTCTTTTCAGTGAATCACGGCATTGGTCAGTTCATGTGTGCATAAGTGATAAGGTGAAGCTTTTTTAGCTATTGCCTATAATTACATTAGTTTACCTACTTTTTTAGCTCGCCGGGACAAATGTCCTCGGAGAGCTATTGCCATACCCTCTGCGTCGGTGTCGGCGTCGGCATCCGTAGACAGCCAGGTTAAAGTTTTCCGGCGAGCTGTGTTGTCTTCTGACAACTCCTGTTTTAAATTTGATAACCTGACATGATTGTTCTTTGGGGCATTACTTTCTCTTGTGTGCATTTTCTTTTGCACCAAAATTGATTTGATAAAGTAGGGAAAAAAAGTTAGGCAGAGAAATATATTACTTATTGTAGTTACTATAAAACATTACCCAAATATTAATAGTAATAAGTTATAATACTAAAGTACTAATATACTGCAATAAGTTAATCAAGTAATATATATCCCCTAACACTGATGCTGACTGTGGTATTCTTGGTAGTGGACCAGTAGAAGTATAGCCTGACTGGGCTGTTGGTCCACAAAAAGTTAATTTCGCAACAAATTTCTGTTAGGCCCAAAATACGTACATCTATGTGACTGCTGTGGCACACAATACAACCCCTGGAAAGAATTATGGAATCGTCACACGGAGGATGTTCATCCAGCTTTTTTGCTTCACAGAAAATAAACAAATAGCAGATTGACAGAAAATTTTTCCTTATTAGCTTAACATTCAAGCCTCATGAGACATGCCTCAAACAAGTTAGACTGAATTATTTTGATTAATGGTATATTTTTTCATCAAGTGGAGGAAAAAAGAGTGGAATCACTCAATGTTGAGGATAAAATTACAGAATCACTGTGTAATTGGCATTTCAAAAGAAATACCAGCGCAAACATGAATATGTAAATTCGTCTGCAGTTAGAGTGCTTGCAGACCTTAATGAGGTGTTGGACTTGGCTAATTGAGAGGAAGCATGGCACCAACAAGAGAACTGGAAAATGAAATTCTAAAACTGCTCTAAGAGGGAAATTCAGCATGGAAAGTGGCCAGCGATGCTTGTAGTTCCCAGTCAGCGGTGTCTAAAATTTGGTGCAAGTATAAACAAAATGGAAAGTTTATGAAAGGAAGGCATAAGGGTAGACCACAGAAGACGTCAAAGTGTCAGGAAAGAAAACTCAAAACGATATGCCTTGAAAATATAAAAGGCACAACGGAACAAATGAAAACAAATGAGCAGAAACAGGAGTCAATATTTGTGACAGAACTGTGAGAAATCAGCTGAATGGCTTTTCTGATTGTAAATCCCTTTTCAAACGAAAACCAGCGACAACACCTGAACTGAAGAAAGCAAGGTTACAGTAGGTGAAAGAGAAGCAATCATGGATGATTGTGGATGATTAGATGAAAGTGATATTCAGTGATGAATCATGAATTTGGATGGGCCAAAGTGATGACGCTGGAACTATTGTCTGGTGTCCTTCCAATAAAACATATAAAGATGACTGCTTAAAGAAAGCAGGCAAATTTCATTTATGATATGGGGTTGCATGTCAAGTTAAGGATCAGGGAAGATGGCAATCATTACCTCAACTGTCAATGCACAGGTGTACATTGACATTTTGTGCCATTTTTTGATTCCACCAACAGAAAATAGGTTGGCTGATGATGAAGTAAGTTTTCAGGATGACGCTGCATCTAGCCAAAGAGCAAAGAGTGTCAAAGCTTTTCTTCAGGAAAGGCATATCAATACAATGACGTGGCCAGCAAACTGTCCAGGTCTCAATGCAATTGAATATTTATGGTGGAAATTTAAAAAATGGATTGTGACAAGGCCCCATCCTGCAAAGCTGATCTGCCAACCATTATTTGAGAAAGTTGGAACCAACTTGATGGAGAATAGCCCATTGTTTTTCATTAGTGAGGTCCATGCCTCAAAGAATTCAGGCCATCATGAAAGCCAGAGGAGGAGCAACAAAGTACTACTTCTGATTTTTTTGTTGATGATTCCAGAATTTTTTCATCAACTTGATTATAAAAAAAAATGCCATCAATTGAAATAATCTCATTTAATTTGTCTGGGGCGTGTTTAATGAAGCCTGAATGTTAAGATAATAATCAAAAATTGTGTCATATCTGCGATTTGTTTATTTGTTGTAAAGGACCCTTTAAAAAAAAAAAAAAAGCTGGATGAACATCTATATGTGGTGATTCCATATTTGTTGCAAGGGGTGGTTAATACCACTAAAAAGTTTATAAAACGTTGGTAGCGTACTACTTTCAGAGTATAAATCCCCTTTGTTTAAAGCTGATAATTTGCACTTTAACCACTAGTGAATTATTTTAAATAGTACAGGGCAAAATTAAATAAACCAGATTTATTTCTGTCGTTAACTTGACCCTATTGACCGGACAAGAAAGCAAGGCAAAGCCTCATAGTGCGATACTATGTTGCAGTGAAGACTTTCACGGAAAGGCGTGGTAGCTATGCCCATGGTGTGATTCATACTGTTATAATCTCGTTGATCGCTTTCATTATATTTTTCGCACACAGGTTCTCATTTCTCCATTCCATGAGAACACTAATATAAGTGATGTAAGTACATACATCAATGTTATTAAGAATATATTCACATTTATCTAACGAATGCCACACCTTCGCCATTACAGATCCATGTAGTGATGTAGTTGCCGACTTGCGACCGTAATACAACGGAGACCGGAGACTTGATGGCGGTCACTTGGGAAGAACCCTGGTACGCTACATCAAAACCGTGCCACGACCCCTCTGTTCTGATACGTCATCACCACTCAAATTACACTGCCCACCCACCATCATTTCTCGATTTCCATTGGATATCCACACTGCCTTTAGTGGACTGTTAAATATTATCGGGTAATACGCACGTCAGTCATTAGCGTGGTATTCTCGCAGGTTGTCTGGGGAGAGACGCAATAATTTATTGTTCAAGGGTGGTTTCTCATTGGGTTGTCTCACTGCCGTTCAAACACCTTGAGATTCTCATTGGGTCTGTTTGTGCATCAGGCTTCCTTCTCCTGGCCTTATATATTCATTGCCAAAGGGTACAGTTTTTCCCGTTCCAGTCCAACCGAAGCGCAGTGCGAACCGAAGCTCAACTGTTTCTCCAGAACCCACAAACCTATTATTGTAGTCATGTCTAAGCCTAGAGTTTACTTCGATATCAGCGCGGGAAACGCCCCACTCGGCAGGGTTATCATGGAGGTAAAGATCTGCGCTTAATTGGCGAGGCAATTAAATTGTGTTGAGCTGCTTTCACAACGGACGCGAACGAATTTTTCGCAAGACAAATTACATTCAAAGTCAACGCAAAGGCGCGAATACATGCGAAACGCGTGTATTCGCGTCTTTGCATTGACTTTGATTGTAAATCTGTAGCGCGAAAAATTCGTTTCGCGTCCGGTGTGAAAGCGGCTTTACGCTTTGTGGCAATACTTGCGTGAGGCGCGCTGTGTCGCTAGCTGGTTACTGGCTAATGTTCTCTTGAGCTTCAACGTTGTCGCTTAATGCCTTGGCAGGTTACGTTGTGTTGCAAACACGCTCCCGATCTGATAGGCTAATTAATTCCTTACGCAGACGGTAATCGTTTTAAAACGGCCTGATTAATTTAGAAGCTTGGAAATGCAGGAGTTTGCTCGCTAGCTTGTGGTAGTTTATGGTACGGTAATGTTGTATGGGTGTCCGGGAATATGCCAACCCAAGAGCATGAAGATCCGCATGCCTTGCCTGGTCGCCTCTGTAGTTGCATAAATAACGGTAGCTACACCGATGAATCACTGAACCTGAGGCCAGGTAGCTAAACACATTTCGGGTTTGGGGGGGGTGGCTCGTCTGCAGGCGCACAAATATCCTGGATGCACTTTCTATGACTGCTAACTGGCTAGCCCGCAGTTGCACGTTTCTCTTTAGCCGGGTGTGCGTAACATTGCTCTTCCAAATGTGTAGGAAACGGTTCAGTCCTGCGCGATTCTGGTAGTGTGGCTGTCTTGAAAGTTGCAGCTCCCAATTGGTGATATAGTGGTGCTTCACCGTCGGATATAGTAATATTAGTTTGTAGCTAAATTCAGTCATCGGTTCAGGTTATGCATTTTTAATTAGACGCCATTTTTATTGTCGTTTTCTTGGAGGTCCGTAGTGGTCACTTCGGGAGGGAGGGGGAAGTATATCTCTTCCTAGCCCCTCCAGTGTTGGCTGCTTAAGGTTGGTGTGGGTAGTGGGCACCATGTTGACTACGTCTATTTTGTGTAGCTATGGCTAATTGACTTAGTAAGATTGTGTGGGTTTTTTTTTTAATTATTATTTATTTTATTTATTTATTTATTTTTTGGTGGGACGCTGGTGGGTCTGCTTTTTTGGAGGTCACTATTCGCTTTTCTGTTCGTGTTCACCGGATCTGCTGTCGTCGGTCACTCGTCTATTTTTGCCCGTTACCGCCATTGGCTATAACTGGGCTTAATTATTAATATTGCGGGGTGGTTTGCGGGCTTCCTACATGCTGAATATGGTTGGCGAACTGGTTACGCGAGTAAAAGCCGCTTTCTCACTGGACGCGAAACGAATTTTTCGCACGACAGATTACATTCAAAGTCACGCGTGTATTCGCGTCTATGCATTGACTTTGAACGTAATCTGTCGTGCAAAAAAAATCGTTTCGCGTCCAGTGTGAAAGCAGCTTAATGGCTGCGGCGGAAATCGCTGGGCTTCGGAATCACCAGTGCGGGGACTTTGACTCGCTAACGTTATCTGATCGTCCTGCGAGTGCGCCAACATTGTCAACCCCTCGCCCTGTTTCATGCTGTATTTTTACTTGGCATTCGTGGTTAACGTCATGTACTTCCAGCCCGTGTTTCCTGAGAATGGCTGTAACGGTTGCGTTCATCGCAGTGCAGTCTCATGAGCGCGCATGCTCAGGCCGCTCCTCTTTGTTGCGTTGATTGCGCTGGTTCTGCACATAGCCGGGGGAAGCGGCGGCGCGCGGTTTCATGAGATGCGTGCTACAAAATCCTCCTATATGAATTCCTGCCCGCGTACTTGTGGCTCAAGAATTTTTTTTTTTCATGTTGGTGGCTTGTTTTTGATGTAATCCTCAAAATCGAGTCAACCGACTTGCCATCCGACGATTGTCAAATGGCGCCGCATGACACAAAAGGATAATGTTCTGGAAACTTCTGTGTGCAGCTGTGGGATGGGGAGGGGTGTAGGAGGGGGGGGCGAGCATCCTCGAGGAGTACGTAGAAATTATGCCTTGGGCTCGCTAATTGTATTGGCACGTGCAATTTTCTGTGAAATCTGTGTGCATTAGATGCTTTTATATTAGACGCTCGTCTTTCGATCATGTTTCCTGTCGTTTTACTCGGCGCTGAAGCTCTTCGCTGGCCGGGTGCTGGTAGCCACCCACTTGATAGTACCACGTGCTTTTTCTGCCGTCACCACGAGGCTGTGATTTCAAAGTCCTCGTGGCTTTTTTTTATATCTGCTGCGTTAACGGAGGCATGAAAATATTGCAGAATGCAGTTTTACGAGAATAGTGGTAATCTGTTATTTCTTTTTTTTTTTCATGCGGCTTTCAAATTTTATTTCATGTGTGTTCCTGACTTGCTTTTTAACTGCGGTGCTTTGCCTTGCCCTATGCGGTGAACTATGCTTTAATTTCGTTTAAAGTGTGGCCTGAGTCACCTGTGCATTAATTTAAAGGTTTAGCTACAGCCTTTTATGAGGATATTTATTCTTTCGCTGGTAGTTGAACGACGATCGTCTGTCTTCGGCGGTGGCAACAACTTAGAAATGATCGCACCCCCCCCCCCCAGAGAAAAGCTCAATTTGGAATTATATATTTTTTTTTTTTTTTTGTAATTGTGACCTTTTAGCGGCCCTTAACATGAGTGGGGAGAACAGGCCATTCAGCCCAACTAAGCTCGCCATTTTCCTATCGCTAAAGTGAACCTAACTCTTGGACTAAATGTGGTGTCCTCTGGCTTTCTGGACTGCACTTGTCATTTTTAGTATTCGGGTATTCTGAGTGGACTCCCTCATCCATCAGAGTCAATCTGCTGCACAGGAGTCTGTTCACACACTGAGCATCTGCTCATGTTGAACAGGTGTCATTTTGCTCAGTTTTGCAGCTGTCAGACAGCTGAGACATTGACCTTTACTTACAACCTGCCTGCCTCACCCCTCTAATGTATGGCTCCTTTCTGATGGTTACAGTATGGAGCTGTATTTTCCTCCTGGTGTCAGTTGCATTGTGCCCCCCCACCCCCCTTCGCAGCTGTCCCACCCGGCCTGTACGGCTCTGATTCCGGTTCCTTCCCCCATTCTGGCGTTCCCAAGCACATCGAGATCTGGGGAGTGGGAATCGGATAATCCCAGTTTTCTGCTGAATTGCAACTTTGCCTCATTCCTGTTTGGTCTGTGCACAATAGCATTTTGAAGCATGAGACTAATTTTTCTTTTTTCCCCTCCCCTCTACAGTTGCGGGCTGATGTCGTCCCCAAAACTGCTGGTAAGTCAGGTGTTTCTGCCCGCTCAACGAGATTTTGTACACAATTCTGACCAGTACTGCTGAATATGGATCTATGAATCCAAGACCTGTTGTAATTTAACAGTAGACTACCGCGTTTCCCGTTGGTCTCCAATATTAAGGCGTTTTCCATACCGCTCCAGAGTGTGTGTGTGTGTGTGTGTGTGTCTCCCTGGTTTGTTGGTTTTGATGGTGTTGAATGCGGTGTGTGCTTCACAGAGAACTTCCGCGCCCTGTGCACCGGGGAGAAGGGCTTTGGGTACAAAGGCTCCACCTTCCACCGCGTCATCCCCGGTTTCATGTGCCAGGTGAGGGTCTCCATCGCAGCGCTAAACTGGATTGTCTCCAGCTGATTTTTTTTTCACTGGCTAAGCTGGAGCGCTGTTCTCCAACCCTATTCCTGGAGAGCTTCTGCCCTGAAGGTACTCAGAAATGAGGAATACTTCACTCAGTTTGGGATCTTGAGCTGCTAATCGGCTAAATCAGGTGTGCTGAATTTGGGTCGGAGGGGGGGGGAAAAAAAAAACGTACGGGATGGTAGCTCTCCAGGAACAGGCTGGAGAACAGCGGAGCAGGAAGGCTGCATTTGAATTGTCAGAAATGGTCGGTCAAACCTCTAACTACGCAACCAGCTTGTTCACCAGCTGATTTAAGACTGTAATCAAATTTGACAGTACTTGGCATGCAACATCGTTGGCACAAATTACTTCGGGATTGCATTTCAACCTTGCACCCCCCAAAACTGGGCATGAGCATTTCAGTTTAAAAGTGCTGAAACTTTAAGTAGCAAATGACTTGTATTAACGTTAAAACTACGGGTTTTGACGATTTCTGAAAAATGACCATTTTATGACCTTAACATTCCTTCGCCTGTAGGCCGACCCCACCCCCTCCTCCATTTGAACGATCTGTAACCTCAAGCTGTCCCTAGTATTGATCAAAATTGAAACTTTGCAGACAAGAACTTTGGGAGAAACTGCCTCGGTATTTAATTTCAACCTTGTACCCCACTCCCAAATGGGGCGTGGTTGGGTGGCAGATCTGTTTAGTTTCTGGTTCATGTGAATCTTGTAAATTTGGTTTGATAAACACTTGTGACCATGTGCTGACGGCACTGTTTTGTTATTCTGACTTCCTATTTCAGAGTCGTGTTCAAGCTGAGGTGGTTTAAAAAAAAAAAAAAAAAAAAAAAAAAAGGAATGGTGCAGTTGTTCCTGGGTCAGGGTTGCAGTGTTGGGGTTGTAGACCAAGGATGGGCAACTCTAGTCCTGTAAGGCCAGTGTTTGGGGTTAGTGTTTCTGCTTAAGTGATTGGCCAGCCCGTGCCCTGCATTAGAGTCCTTGCACCTCAGTTCCTAGGCATTGATTGCCTGGTGATTGAAGTGAGGCCTACAGGACTGGAGTTGACCAGCATCGTGGAGGGGAGTACTCCTGAGTTTGCAAGTGGCTGCTTGGAGTCCCGTTTCAAGCTTGGGCTTTTGCCCCGTGGGTAGCTGAATTTGGCCAGCCTCGAATTGGTCTTTCTCTTCGCGCCTTCCAAGGGTGGAGACTTCACAAACCACAACGGAACCGGCGGCAAGTCCATCTACGGCGCCAAGTTCGCCGACGAGAACTTCACCTTGAAGCACACTGGTATGGGCTGTCTTTCCATGGCCAACGCTGGTCCCAACACAAACGGCTCCCAGTTCTTCATCTGCACAGCTGACACAGCCTGGTAAGACCGCATGCTTGGGTGGAAGTGTTGCGCCCCAGAGGTTTCTAGTGGTGAACGGATGGCGTATAGACTTGTGACATTGACAGTTGGACCCTTTTGTACACATCTTATTAAACTACTGTATTTGTATTCTGCTAGGCTTTCCATGTCAACTTGACCACACTTGAATGGTAGTTGTGAGGCTTATCTGAGAAACAGTTGACTGCAGTTTTTCAATCACTGCCTGTTCCTCTAACCCCCCCAAAGGCTGGATGGAAAGCACGTTGTGTTCGGCCGTGTGGTGGAAGGCAGCGATGTCGTGCAGAAAGTGGAGGGCTACGGTTCCAACAGCGGCAAGACCTCCGCCAAGATCGTCATCACCGACTGTGGCGAGCTTTGAACCGGCACCTTCTCCCCTCACCTCTTTAATCCTCTACATTCCGTCTCATGAAGATTTGGCCGCCCCGACCTCATCGATTCCTCTCCCTAATTCGGTCGTGTCCTTGTCTTAACTTGCTGCGTTTGTGGCTTGCCGTTACAAGGTTTTTGTTTTGCATTTTAGATGTCCGACAGGACCTCAGATTTGTTTTTCAAAAATCCTAAATAAAGGGGAACAAATGACCTGAAATCTGGTGTGGGATTCATCAAACCATTTTTGAATTGAGGCATAGCATGTAATTTTAGGGAGATGTGTTGATCTTTATCTGTTCAAGGTGCTGCTGTAGGATTGTAGTTCCACCTTACCAGAATAGGGGTCTGTTTGGCCTGGATTGACACATTCACCACTGGCACAAATCACAGGTGACCATGGCTCTACGCCCGCTCGCCAGCCCGTGGCTCTACGCCCGCTCGCCAGCCCGTGGCTCTACGCCCGCTCGCCAGCCCATGGCTACTGATTGAATAGTTTGACTTAAATTTACTGGCTTCATCTCCTGCAGTTCAAAAACAGCGGGAAAACCATCAGGGTAGTTCATACTATGGATTTGCCTTTCAAAAGAAGCAGTTGCCTCATCTGTGCTAATGTAGCTGGCACAAGTTAATATACTTCAAAAGAAATGCACGGGTGAGGTATGTACTGTATTTGCTGCAAATTGAAGAATCGATTGATTTTTATTGCTTTTCCAGTGAGGCACGAGGAGAAATAAAGCACGTGGTATTGTAATCCTGACGTGCACCACGTGCACGCGCCAAGCAGTTCAGTGATACCAAACGCTAAGCTGTTTGATGTGTACAGTGACACTTGAATTGTTCTTTTGGGTGTGGTCAGTAGTAGGGGTGCAACGGATCAAACTCACGGTTCGGATTGTATCACGGATTTGAGTCACGGATCGGATCACTTTTCGGATCAACAACAAAAAAAGACAAGACAAATAACTTTGTCCTCCATTTATTTTGTAGAACACTTCTGCCCATTAAATAAAAACTAAACTTTAAATTATATAAAAATTGAAGTGCAATTTAAGGCATGATACCTTCTTTTAAACATGGACCATGAATGAAAAATAACTTAAAGTGCACTAAGCCATGATACTTCATGATACCTTCTCTTTAAACATGGGCTATTTTTTAAATCACTGTCCATGTCCACATCATCAAAAAAAAAGAAAGGAAAGAAAGCAAAGCACACCTCTGCTTATAATTTTAAATTCTTTTTCAAAAAGATAAGGATGTCTACATTGTCTGGGGAGAGTGGAGACCTCTTTGCAGTCACTATGTCCCCTGCAGCAGAGAGTACCCTCTCGCTAGGCACTGAAGTGCCAGGCACAGCGAGATAGCATCTTGGCAATGTGGGGGTATTTACACTCATTGCTTTTCCACTATGTCAGTAGACCACCATCCACTGGAATGCCGCATTTATAAACTTAAATAGCCATTGAACAGCACATATTTGCATGAATTCGATTCAACCTTCTTTTTTGTCCAGCATTGCAACCTAATTTATTTTAAGATTGCACTTCATCAAAATGTTTCCAAAAGAATAGGCTACTTTTGCAGGGAAGCGCAGCTGCACACTATGCTGCAAAGGGATAATGTAGGTTTTTAAATTACTAACGCAAAGCGTTGGTAATTGAATAATTTAGTAAATTGTTTATTAGTGCACTGTAAAAGTTCACCTCACGGCATGCATTTAAAATCAATTCAAATGCAAGCTATGCATCAAACTTCTATGTTAAAATCATTTATGGGGTCTTTATAGTCCGGCATCTGGGAAAGTTGTACGGAGGCTACAATATGAGATTGTATGAACAGCAATTATCCTGTTAATCATAAACACAATCTACACCTTATCTATACAACATCTTCAGCATTTGCTACTTAATATTCTACTAGAATCAGAGATTACAAGTCTCACGCATTCGGCGTCATGCCTCTTGGTGGCATTCACGTTCCTGTGCCGTAGTCAACAATTACTCTATCAACGCGCACTGAAGATATTCACTCGCGGAATTTAAGTCATTGTGCATTAAGTTAAAGTTTCACTTGCATTACGGTGGATTTCCCCACTAATGACGCGGAAATCGATCATGACTCGGGAATTCTCAGGCTGGTCTTTACTGAGGGATTGAAAGCAATGGAATTGCATAAAAACGTTTCAAATGGTCTTATTTCATTAAAACAATTTAAACGATCATGAAACACATGCATTGTTTCCAATCCCTGAGTAAAGAGAAGCACGGGAAGTCCAGAGTCATAATCGCTTTCCATGTTACTTGTGATGAGGTGCACCTTTACGCAAGTGAAACTGAAACTTCAATGCACAAGGATTTTAATTCCGCGTGAGAATCTCATTAAGCATTCAATGAATAATTGCGGACTAAGGTGAATAAGCCTAAAAAATGCGTGAGACCTACGCCGAATGCGTGAGACTTTGCATCTCTGTTATGGTCATGTCACTGGCTGTAGACAGATCTATTTTTACGAAAGCAAACTTAACACTCGGACCTCAGTCGGCAAAAACGCATTTAATAGAAATTTTTCTCAGGCGTATCAAGCAGGACACAGAAAAAAATAGGCCATTTTGTGAGTTACATGAATTCAGGAGCTTCTGAAGACGTTGCCGTTTTATGTCACAATTAACGTGGATAGGGAAATGCTTGATAATTGCAATGAACAATGCAAGTTGAGCGGAGCGGGACAGTAATTCTACCGACTGATTCTCGCATCTAAACGAATTAACACCAAGTTGCTAATTGGGAAACGTAAATTGGAACAGGTTTGGAGAAGGTATGGTGAAAGCATGGCTTGGTAATCCTCCGATGGCTAGTCCAGGGTGCAAGAGTTTAAAAATCAGCTAAAACGCTACGATGAGAGGTGGAGTTTGGCCAAGGTTTTTTTTTTTTTTTTTTTGTTATTTTTAGATTATTAGCATTCTTTCAATTTAACATTGTAGCGCAGTTACGTCTGTCAGCTCTTCTCTATCACTTCATAATCATTATTGGCAACAGGCTGAATTGCTTGATTTTCATTTGGATCATATTATACAGGAGCAGATTTAGGGTTGGCCATTTGAGCCAACCTCGCTGATAATTAGAGGAGTTCTGATCTGAATTATCTTCCCGGAAGCACTTCAAATGATTGTCGTTTATTTCAGACTACTTGTATGTTTCAAGAAGAAATGGGACGCAACTGTGTACACGCACCCCATAGCGGCAAGTTGTCTCATATTGCTTTAAGATCATCGCGATTTGATAAGGTCACACCCTTAGCACAACCTTTTTTTTTTTTTTCATCAACCAATCCGCGGATCATATGCCTACCGAACCGTGAAGTGAGATCCGTACGGATTACGGATCAACGATGATCCGTTGCACCACCAGTCAATAGCTTTCTTAAAGCCAACAAAAAAACCGAAAAAGGCTGCTGCATCAAGAGAATGGAACGGCTTGTGACACAGGAGAGAGAAAAAGAGCCTTTGGCATGTTACGGGCAGATCTCAGCCGCCAAAAGGTGGTGCGTCATTTGCACTGTCACCGTTCAACAATCAGTCGGCTGTCTATCCGAGAATGGAACACAGGCACTGTCACTGACCGACCCTGCTTAGGGCAGCCGCGAGTGACTATGGCAGCTCAAGAGCGCCACATCTGGTTACAGCCTGTACGTGGCAGATTCTGGACTACATCCCAAACTGATCATGAGACGAGGGGTCGGTGACATCTGAGGGTGAGCACAAGTTCCGTCCGACGCCGTCTATGTGAGCAACACATGCGTGCGCACGGCCCCTACAGAAAACCCAGTTTTTGCCCATTTACGCATGGCTGCCATTAGTGGGTCGGTCAGCGACAGTCCCTGTTTTCCATTCTCAGAAACGGAAATAAAGTGCCAAAAAATTACACGGAGGCAGGTGCCCCCAGTCAGAAGTGAAGAGTTCCTACTCCTGTTGATGGGCAAAAAATGAGTTTTCTGTAGGGGCCGTGTGCACGCATGTTTTGCTCACGTAGTCGGCGTCAAACGGTATTTGCGTTCACCCTGAATAGTCTCCGACCCCTCGTCTCATGATCAGTTTGGGTTGTTGTCCGGAATCTGTCACTTACAGGCTATAACCAGATGTGGCGCTCTTGAGCTGCCATAGTGACTCGTAGCAGCCCTAAGCAGGGTCGGTCAGTGACAGTGCCTGTGTTCCATTCTCGGATAGACAGCCGACTGATTGAACGGTGACAGTGCAAATGAGGCACCACCTCTCGGCGGCTGAGATCTGCCTGTAACATGCTAATGGCTCTTTTTGTCTCTCCTGCATCACAAGCCGCTCCATTTTCTTGATGCAGTAGCATTTTTTTTTTTTTTTTTTGGCTTTTATGTAGGCTATTGACCACACCAAAAAGAACAAGTCAAGTGTCACTGTACACATCACAAATAGCTCAATGTTTGTTATTACTGAAGTGCTTGGCGCTGCACACGGGCGCGGCCAGGATTACAATACCATGCGCTTTTCTTTATTTCCACTCGTGCCTCACTGGAAAAACAATAAAAATCAATCGATTCTTCAATTTGCCGGAAATACAGTACGTACCTCACCCTTGCGTTTCTTTTGGAGGTAAGTATAGCAAATTTGAATTCCTCCCCAACCAGTCACCCACCAACCAGTGTTGCATTACCAGTTCAAGACAGTGACATCAAGATTCTTTTTCCTGGAGGTCAGGTTTCCTAAGTTATGACTGGCCTAGTTGGCTAAACCTTGAATTAGTTTAAAATCCAATTGACTGACTTGGGGACTCAACTTACCCTTGTAGGCGACCCGTTTATGCAGTTTAAATTCTGTTTTTGGAAGTCCCGAAGGGAGCTTTATAAACTTCTCGGCAAAACATAATTCCATGATTTCTGGACAGTTTGATTCCTGTCATTGCTAACCCTCTGAAAAAATGGGCTGGTCTTCATGGGTGTTCCATCTATGGCATGAGCTCTGGTCTAATTAGCCAGTGAACAGAACCACTCTGTGGAGAGCAAGGATGTAAACCCCCCCCGCTACTGACAAGTCTGAACACAGACAATGGACTAAGTAGCTAGCAATTATACAACGCAATGAATGTGTAAAGGTAACGTCTGCAGGCGAAGCAAGGATGGACGGCTTTATCTTCCGAGAGGCATATTGGTCCCCTTTTAATATAAATTTCATTGCCGGTCCTAGGTTGTACTGACCCATGTTAGTATAAGGAAGTCGGGCAAGAGTGGGCCGCACACGCGCATTGGGTGCATTTCAACGCGTAGGCTGCATCCTTCTAAGGGTGCATTTTTAGGCGTCGTCAATTAATTCCATCCACCAAACTGACATGACATCATTTTATCTCTGTTAAACAGCTTTAGTTTAAGCAAGTCGTCTCTGGGTTCCCCAACCCTAACTCTAAATCCTAAATTTAATCTTATTCCCAACCCTAAATGTTAGTTCGGTGGATGGAAGTAAGTGACGACCCTGAAAATGCAGCCTTTGAATGATGCAGCCCACGCTTTGAGATGCACCCAGTGGTTTTTGCTAACTGAAGCCGTGAGTGGAGATTTTCAGATGAGGGGAGGAACAGTTACCACGAGCCTGCATGTGATGTAGGAAAGGGGAGCCAAATCTGATTGGTGTGCTGAATTCATGTTGCATGAAAAGGGTAGCCCTCAGAATGCCCTTTTATGCACTAGTGGCAGCTGGGGGAGCTGAAAATTGGTAAAGCACTGAACAGACATTGAAAATGGTGATTGTTCTTGGGGTGTGTTCATTCACCTGAATCAATATTGCATAAACTCTGAAAACGCTCAACATTATCAGGTGTGGCCAGTTTTCCTCGTGTCGGAAACAGGAGAGAGAAGGCAGTGTTTGACGTGTAATTGCATTTCAACCAACATTATTTATTCACAGATATTTAATTTTCACTTTTTGTGCTAAAATTAAACTATCGTGAAGGGAGGATTAGATGGTGCAGGATGTGCTTAACTACTGTGTTCACTTTAACAGTGGTCTATCCTAGTTGTAAAGTGAATAGAACATGATCTATAGTTGTTGCAACGTTGCATTAAGAAGGAAGCTGTTTTTAACTGCCAATGGCTCATCCACTTGGACTTGATAATCAAGGAGAATGACCGAAAACAGATCATGATTCGCTAGTTCTTGTCTCGCCTTCTATGGAGAGCCGGCTACACCTGATGGTCCTAGATGTTTTCCGAGTTCAAGTAATGTCAGTTTACATAAATGAATAAAAACCGGTCAAGACCAATCATCATTTTCATGGGATGTCCTGTGCTTCGCTAATTTCCAGTTCACCAGCTGCAATGGTACGCACATACGCACAATATAAATCTTAATGTGAATGTTTTACATAATATTTGGAGCATTGATTGTGCACTATTGATACGCATGTATGCTCAAAGTCATGTAAGGTGGAAAAATGGGATGAGTATTCTTGATTCCAGCATTTTCATTAGGCTGAAATGAAAATGCGCATTTGTCCATTGCTGATAATGGTTAATTGATTTCCCAGTTCAGGTAGCATTTCTTCTGATTTGAATAATTGGGTCAGGTTGTCTATTCAAACCAAAGGAAGCAGGTTTTCCCAGAACAACCAGTTGAATTGATCCGGCTAAGTGCCATGTCATGGGAAGATCGCTTGATATTGTTTAACAGCAGTTGCCTGCCCTGGAACTTGACCTTGGAAGTGCTCAAGGTGCCATGAAGTGTGGTATGTTACTGAGGTGAGATTCGCAAGCTCTGATTGGCTGTCCTCTGCTGCTATCTGAGCTTGGCATGGAAATCCCTCACTCCAGTTGGATGGATTATTTTAGAATGCAGGTACTGTCTCTTACAGTGGTTTGAAGAATGTTATTGATGGCTTTTTATTGCAATGAATGTAAAAGCCAGAGCGTTACATGGTATACTATTCAATCCTCAATAGTTGCTGTTTCCACTGTGAAATCCCTGGTGATCCAGTGTACATGCTATATGCAGTGACCTAAAACATGAGTGCTCACAAATGAATCGGATGACATTAATTTTCGTGATCGGTCAGGTAAATCGATGGTGGGTAAACGGTCTGTGCTTGTAGTCTGTTGAGTACTGGAGGAATGCAGACATTAAGTCCTCGAGTGACTGACTTGGGGCCACATTATTATCACCAGAAGACTGGGCCTAAGCATCTCCCAAAACTGCAGGGCTTGCTGGGTGCTCCTGGTCAAAAATGGTGAGTATTTCCCGGCTTGGGGCCAATCCACTGACCTGTGAGAGGTTTTTAGACACCGGGACTCGTTGGGTGGGGCCAAAAGAAACTCTCATCTGGTTTCATGCGATGGAAGGGCTGCTGTAGCGCGAATTGCTGAAAATTTGAATGATGGACATGGGTAGGGCTTGTTTACACCACACAGCGTGTGGCGCACATCTGTGTGTGGGGCTGCGTGCTGGTTTAGGTGCCCCTGCTAACCCTTGTCCATCCTCAAAAGCCCCTGCAGTGGGCATGCGAGGGTAGAAACTGAGCATCTGATCAATGGAAGACGCTTGACTGGTCTGAGTCCCGTTTCCCTCTGCACTAAACGGGCCGTCGGTTACGTGCGGGCTGCACCTGCGGATGAAATGGCCCCGGGATGCACTTCGAGAAGAAGACGAGCAGGTGGATGGAGCGTGGTCCTCTGGGCAACGTTTTGCTGGGAAACCCTGGGTCTGTATACTTATGTTGTCAATTTCACACGCGTCTCCTACCAAAACATGGATCAGGTGCACCCCTTCATGGCACAAATGACAGAAATGGCAGAGGCTTCATTCAGCCAGATGGTGTGCCTTGCCACATTGCTCTAGAATGGATTTAGGAAAATAATTCAATTTTATTCGTATCATGTTTTTTTACTGAAGGACTCAACAAAGACGCTTTACAGAGTAAAAAATGGACAGTACCTAATCCCCAAAACAGCAAATGAGGTAAAAAAAAAAAATAATAATATAATAAAAAATAAAAAAATAAAAAACCTGGTGGTGGGAAAGAATTGCTCAGAGGGAGGAGAGATCTGGAGGGACCCAAATCTGACTATAGAGTGGGAGCCTATCCTCTGCAGGCAAGCTAATTAAATTTTGATCAAAGTCCAATAAAAATGCTAGTTTAAAAAATCCAGGAAGTGGTGAGGGAAGGATGGGGTATAATCGGATCAGGACACCAGCAGCTAGTGACCACGTGGTGAGGGGCAGGGGTTGGGTGATCCATGGGCTCAGTGTTCTGGAGGGAAAGGATCTTGGAAAAATAGAGGAAGCCTGGGCACCAGATGAATCATCGGCACTCTCATAAAATGCTGTCCTGGGTTAGGCTTCAACTTACACTGAAGCGTTTTAACCCTGAAGCAAACAGCCATAATCATGCAGTCTCGTATTCGTTGACCCTCCTTCACCCACATATCGTGCCTCCAAGGCCTTGCACTCACACCAGGCTGTATGAATAATGTACCTCCAGTTCACCTTCCACAAAAAAAAGCCAGCACCGTGTGCTTAATATAAACCACCAAAACGGTGGGCATCTCCCTGGTGATACGGGCTGTAACTAGTCCCACTGGCATCATTAAGGCTACTCTGTGCCACTGGCCCCACCAGGATTTACTCAACACTAGCCACCATTGCAGCGTGGACCTCCCCGATGACTCGTGTTCAAGGCGTTTCCTTGGCATCCGAATTCCCCCGGTCTCAATACGATTGAGGTTCTGCAGAACGGGCTGGAAAAACAAAGCAGATTCACGGCTGTTCTTCTTTTCTACTGAAGGACTCGACTTCCTTTTTTTTTGTCTTGGTACCAGATACCATTCTGCACTTTCAGTGGTCATGTAGAGATCATGCCTTTGCAGGTCAAAGCACTTTTTGCGGTAGGCTGTGAACCAGAAACACATTGGCATAGTGGTCACAATGTTTTGGCCCGTCTCATGGCATTTTCTGTTGTATCACTGCAGTGAAGGGCTTTGTGCAGTGTCAGAATACCTGCTGCAGTTCTCCATTTCCTGCAGGCAGTGCTTGTGAAATTCTTGCTGAATCCTCAGTGTCCACCAGGGGGCACTATAACATCATTGGCTTTGGAAAAAGCCTGTTATCGCTTCTGCAGACCGCACGAATTTGAGCTGGAATGAGACGATTTGCAATCATCCATCCGTTATCTATACCGCTGCTTCCTCACTAGGGTCGCGGTTGAGTTGGTGCCTATCCCTGCTGAATATGGGCAAAAGGTAGGGATCTACCCTGGACAGCTCCCCATTCACACAGTCATACCGTGGGGAAATTAGCATCTCCAGTTAGCTTGATATGCATGTCTGTGGACTGTGGGAGAAAACCCACGCGAACACACGGAGAACATGCAAACTCCACACAGAAAGGCCCCAGGCCAGATTCAAACCCATATCGTCCTTGCCGTTAGGTGGCAGTGGTACCTACTGCACCATTGTGCCACCACACTTGTAATTATAATTTATTACCCTGCCCCACCCGAAGGGTGAGGGCAAGGGGTATTGTTTTTGGTTCGGTTTGTTTCTGTGTTTGTGTGTTTGTGCGTTTGTTTCTGTGTTTGTGTGTTTGTGCTTTTGTTTCTGTGTTTGTGTGTTTGCGCGTTTGTTTCTGTGTTTGTGTGTTTGTGCGTTTGTTTCTGTGTTTGTTTGTTAACACTTAAGCAGCAAAACTAATGGCCAGATTCACCCCAAATTCGGTATAGGGATTGCCACTGACCCAGAATAGATGCCTATTGAATTTCGGAAAAGTAGGTCAAAGTATGTGCGAGGGGCGGGGTTTGTTGTGCCTGGCACCGCTGGTTTTACTCCTGGATGAGTGAAGCTTAGGAAGGAATGTTGGGATGAGACTCGAGCGTCACTCACTAATCAATCAATCAATTTTTCGTTAGCACGACTATGGGCGGTAAGATAAATACGGTCTTGGCATGGATGACTGGTCCCTAATTCACAAACAGCTTATCCAGGAGTTAATAATAGCATCCCTGATGAAATAAAATAAATCTCATGTGGTCCAACCAGAACTTAAAATATTTAAAAATATCATGTCACAATGCATATTTCCTAATCCTCCTGAAAGAACATGCACACTCCTTGGCTGAAAAAGAATGGCAAGAGACCAACTTGGCAAAATAAGTAGTTTTTAATGGTTTAACCAATCTTTGGTCAGGAAATCGGCAAAAATTAAAAATGGACAAAGTAACCTATTATGGGATACAGTACCTTCTCCCTGTGATTTCTTTAAATATTTAAACCTTGTGGGTAAAATTGCAGATGGCTTTTTTACAGAAGGAAGAGTTGAATAATAACATCAGATCAGCCCTCTTAACAAAACAGCTGTTCAATCATGGGAATCAAGTCTCTCTGCGTTATTCGCAGGCGCTCAAAAGCATATAATCACTTTTCATAGTGAAGCAGTTAAGCTTCACTATGAAACAGTTTTCATCTTTTTTCCAAACAGTTATCTGCAGCAGAATTTAATAAGCAAATGGGAGCACAGAAGGTTTCTGGAGTGAATTTGGTAATCCTTGCTTATTTTCTGACCAATGATTTGTTGCTTAGACTATAAAAAGCATAATATTTTTGGAATTTGGGTTTGGCTCTTCTCTTTGCTCAGGAATGTCGGGCAGCTGATGGTTCCGTCACTTGAGGATCAAAAAGATGGCTTGAGAGACTGTTGTGTGTCCTGCGAGTCACAAAAAAATGTGCCACAAGAATAAATGTCAGTAAATCTTGATTTGTTGTGCCTGATGCAAGTTTGGCACAAAAACTGACCTTCCCTTGGATTTCTCATGTGATTCACATCGTGACCTAATTATGATGAATAACTAATCATAGAGTTCATAAAGCCATCTTTTTGCCTTGATAATAATGTTTAGAATTAAAAAAAAACTGTTTTTCTCAGTTGCTTTGGTGCATTTCTCTAATCAGAATGAAAATTCTCATAACTATTAGTTCAGCCTCCACAACATTTAGTCACTTGTGCACATCATAGAAGCAATTTCTCATTCCTTTGAACAAATTGCAAATGCTTTTGGACATGCATCGATTGCTTTCATACAATTCTCTGCTGTTTTATAACATCATTTGCTTATGTCTTGTCAGTCAAAATGAACTATACTTATGAATGCTGAATAGTCATTCCCTATAAAACTAATAGTCCTCATTTCATTGCTTGAGTCATGACATACGAAAATGTTGAACTAGTTGTCAAAATCTGTCAAGCAATTGCATTCCAAGGGATGATATTTGCTGTGATGTACAACCCCAATTCCGAAATAGTTGGGACAAAGTGGAAATTGTGAATAGAATCAAAACACAATGACTTTCAAATCACACCAGCCAGTATTTTATTCACAATAGAACCGAGATAACATGGCAAATGTTGAAACTGAGGAATTTTACAATTAATCCACAAAATGAGCTCATTTCAAATTTGATGGCTGCTACAGGTCTCAAAAAAGTTGGGACAGGGGCCTTTTTACCATGGTGTTGCATCCCCTCTTCTTTTAAACACAGAGTGGAGGCGTCTGGGCATTGAGAAGACAAGTTTCGTGAGTTTAGCCATTGGAATTTGATCCCACTCTTGTTTAATACAGGCTTCCAGCTGCTGGAGAGTTTTGGGTCTCCTTTGACGGACTTTTCGTTTAATTATGTGCCAAATGTTCCCAATCGGTGAAAGATCAGGACTGCAGGCAGGACAGTTCAGCACACGGACTCTTCTACTACGAAGCCATGCTGTTGTAATAGCTGCAGTATGTGGTTTTGCATTGTCCTGCTGAAATACACAAGGCCTTCCCTGGAATAGATGTCATCTGGAGGGGAGCATATGTTGCTCTAAAACCTTTATCTACCTTTCAGCATTCATGGTGCTTTTTAAAACATGCAAGTGTCCCACACCATATGCACTAATGCATCCCCATACCATCAGAGATGCTTTTGAACTGAACACTGATAACAGGAGGGGTGGTCTTTCTCCTCTTTAGCCCGGAGGACACAACGCCCATGATTTCCAACAAGAACGTCAAATTTGGACTCGTCTGACCACAGGACACTTTGCTTTAGTCCATTTTAAATGAGCCTTGGCCCACAGAACAGGGCGGCGCTTCTGGATCGTGCTCAACAATGGCTTCCTTTTAGCATGATAGAGTTTTAGGTGGTATCTGTGGATGGCACGGCGGACTGTGTTTACTGACAGTGGTTTCTTTAAGTATTCCTGGGCCCATTTAGTAATGTCAACGACAGAATCATGCCGGTGAGTGATGCAGTGGCGTCTGAGGGCCCGAAGATTATGGGCATCCAGTAAAGGTCTTCGGCCTTGCCCCTTACGCACAGAGATTTTTCCAGTTTCTCTGAATCTTTTGATGATGTTATGCACTGTCGATGATGACACCTTCAAAGCCTTTGCAATTTAACATTGAGGAACATTGTTTTTAAAGTATTCCACAATTTTTTACGCAAACCTTCACAGGTTGGAGAGCCTCTGGCCATCTTTACTTCTGAGAGACTCAGCCTCTCTAAGACGCCCCTTTTATAGCCAATCATGTTACACACCTGATGCCAGTTAACTTAATTACTTGCTAAATGTTCTTTCAGCTGATTCTGTTATATATTAATTGCTTTTTCAGCCCTTTTTGCCTGTGTCCCAACTTTTTTGAGACCTGTTGCAGCCAGAAAATTTGAAATAAGCTCATTTTGTGGATAAAAATGTAAAATGTCTCAGTTTCAACATTTGAAATGTTATCTATGTTCTATTGTAAATAACATATTGGCTCATGTGATCTGAAAGTCATTGCATTTTAATTCTATTCACAATTTACACTTTGTCCCAACTATTTCAGAACTGGGGTTGTAGATGAGGATATGTGGCCAGACAGACAGGAGTGTCTGGATGTGCAGGAGTGATGTACAGTGCTCTGTAGGTCCAGTTACAATATGTACTGAAGTATTGTTTACAGCTGTGCACAGCTCTACCCAAAGGGTGTCTCTTATGTTTGTTGTAAATACATGACTGTAGTTATTTTTCTTTTGCACAATGCTGTGAACAAATTAGAATTGCAAAGAGCATATGCAGTAAAAATGTGAAACATACGTATTCAGTGTCTTGTACTCAATTACCCCACTAAATACAGTAATGTGTAACTTTACTGTAGTTTTCAAATGGCTATACAAGTAGTGTATAGTGCTGTCTTGAGCATTATCAGGCAGTGTCACCAAGATTTTACTCTTTTGCACTGGAAAACACAGAGTAAACTGTCATAATGAAAACATGACAAAGCCATTTGACTATCTTGTTCATAAACAATGGTGTCAGGACTTATCATTTTGATGACACAGACAGTTTCATTGACATGAATACTTGCTTTTGAGGAATAAACTATGCATTTTGAGCAAGTGACACGCTTTTGCAGGTTATCAACTAGGTTTTGCAGTTTGCACTAATTGTTTTGAGAAATGCACTAACTTGTGCAAATGTTAATAGTGATGTGAGAAATGCACCTGAAGAAAAACTGGAAATGAACTTACCCAGTCATTTGAGAGACTCATATTGTATGTTTCAATCTGTTATGGCTCCATTATGTGGTGATGTTGGGTGCTTGTTGAGCATTTTGGTTTAATTGAATGATTTTTTAAAATTCACAGCTATTTTCTTTGAAATGGTGTGATATGTGCAACCCCAAATCAGAAAAGGATGGGGTGGTATGTTAAAATAAAATCAACTCCAAAACCTGTGATTTGTGAACTATCATCCCAGTATTACATTGAAAACAATAGAACTCTATATGACGCTTCACTATATGGAGTTTACTGGTTTTTCAAATAACACATTTCAGTTTTGATTCTTGCTACATGTTAAAAATAAATAAATAAACAGTTGGGACAGTAAAGAGGTCATCACTTAGTAATGTTGCCATGCATTTTTATAACACTAAATAAACATTTAGGGACTGCAGGCAGGCAAGTCCAGCACCCGCACAGTGCAACCCCAGTTCCGAAATAGTTGGGACGAAGTGTAAATTGTGAATAAAATCAATATACAATGATTTTCAGATCACATGAGCCAATGTTATTTACAATAGAACATAGACAACATTTCAAATGTTGAAACTGAGACATATTACATTTTTATCCACAGAATGAGCTTATTTCAGATTTTCTGGCTGCAACAGGTCTCAAAAAAGTTGGGACACAGGCAAAAAAGGGCTGAAAAAGCAATTAATATATAAGAGAATCAGCTGAGAGAACATTTAGCAATTAATCAACTGGCATCAGGTGAGTAACATGATTGGCTATAAAAGGAATGTCTTAGAGATGCTTTGTCTCTCAGAAGTAAAGATGGCCAGAGGCTCTGCAAGCTGTGAAGGTTTGCGTAAAAAAATTGTGGAATACTTTAAAAACAATGTTCGTCAACATCAAATTGCAAAGGCTTTGAAGGTCTCATCATGGACAGTGCATAACATCATCAAAAGATTCAGAGAAACTGGAAAAATCTCTGTGCGTAAGGGACAAGGCCGAAGACCTTTACTGGATGCCCAGAGTTCGGGCCCTCGGACGCCACTGCATCACTCACCGGCATGATTCTGTCACTGACATTACTTAATAGGCCCAGGAATACTTCAAGAAACCACTGTCAGTAAACACAGTCCGCCGTGCCATCCACAGATGCCACCTAAAACTTATTATGCTAAAAGGAAGCCATTGTTGAGCATGATCCAGAAGCGCCGCCGTGTTCTGTTGGCCAAAGCTCATTTAAAATGGACTGAAGCAAAGTGTCCTGTGGTCAGATGAGTCCAAACTTGACATTCTTGCTGGAAATCATGGGCGTTGTGTCCTCCGGGCTAAAGAGGAGAAAGACCACCCCTCCTGTTATCAGTGTTCAGTTCAAAAGCCAGCATCTCTGATGGTATGGGGATGCATTAGTGCATATGGTGTGGGACACTTGCATGTTTTAAAAAGCACCATGAATGCTGAGAGGTATATAAAGGTTTTAGAAACATATGCTCCCCTCCAGATGACATCTATTCCAGGGAAGGCCTTGTGTATTTCAGCAGGACAATGCAAAACCACATACTGCAGCTATTACAACAGCATGGCTTCAGAGTAGAAGAGTCCGTGTGGAAACTGGCCTGCCAGCAGTCCTGATCTTTCACTGATTGAGAACATTTGTCGCATAATTAAACGAAAAGTCCGTCAAAGGAGACCCAAAACTCTCCAGCAGCTGGAAGCCTGTATTAAACAAGAGTGGAATCAAATTCCAATGGCTAAACTCAAGAAACTTGTCTCCTGAATGCCCAGACGCCTCCACTCTGTGTTAAAAAGAAGAGGGGATGCTACACCATGGTAAACAGGCCCCTGTCCCAACTTTTTTGAGACCTGTAGCAGCCATCAAATTTGAAATGGGCTCATTTTGTGCATAAAATTGTAAAATTTCTCAGTTTCAACATTTGCTATGTTATCTTTGTTTTATTGTGAATAAAATACTGGCTGGTGTGATTTGAAAGTCATTGTGTTTTGATTTTATTCACAATTTCCACTTTGTCCCAACTATTTTGGAATTGGGGTTGTAGTTTTTACTCTGCCTTGCCTTTGCAATGCATGCAGAATCTGGTTTTGGCATTGTCTTGTTCAAATTTGTATGGGCATCTATGAAAAAGGTGTCAACTTAAAGGTATATTGTCGGCCTGCTGATAAAACCTTGTATCTTCAAAATGATAAACTTTACAGGAGAGCATAAAAAATGTTCAAATTTGGATGTAAGAATGCAGTTGAGCTGTGTTCGGGTAGGATGACTATTTTTCTTCCAAGAATGTATCCAATCAATAAAATTTTGTATTTTGCAATGTTTGTTATACGAGTTTTTGATTCTTATCAAATTGGAGATACGAGGTTTTATCAGCAGGCCGACGATATGTTGCTCTGAAATCTTAGTGTACTTTTCAACATTAATAATCTCTTCACAGAAGTGCAAGTTACCCTTGCTAATAGCAATGGCATAACCCCATACCATGAGAGTTGTTAGGCTTTTGGATTTATTGATAATAATAGTCTGGTTGGCCTTTTTCTTCTGTATTCTGGAGCACATGGCTTCCAGTTCTTCCAGAACAGACCTGCAGTATTGGTTTGTCTGACTGCAATATGTTTCCTCTGTGTGATGGTCCATCTCAGATGCCTAGGAGGCCAGAGAAGTCGATGATGCTTTGAGCACCGTTAACACAAGGCTTCTTTTGAAAGTTTCAGCTGGTATTTGTGGATGTAAGTACGTATTGCAGGACTTAACAAAAGTTTGCCAAATAAACCTGAGCCCTTGTGGTTATATCACTCGTAGATAAATGACAGTTCTTTATGCAGTGCCTTCTGCGTGACCTTAGGTCATGTTCATTCAGCTTAGGCTTGCATCCTTGCCCATTGTTCACAGAAATTTCTCCAGATTCTTTGAATCTTTTTGTTATGTTATGCACTGTAGAGGGTGAAATATCCAAATCCCTTCCTATTTTATTTTTAAGAAAATTGTTTTTAAATCTTTCAATGACAACCTTTATCTCATGCATTTTTGGGAAAATAGGTGTTACTTGGCCCATCTTTGCTCCTGAGGCAGTAGGCCTTTCTTGAATGCTGCTTTTGAACCAAATCATGATTGCAATCATCTGCTGACCACAGCAGTTTCAAATCGCATCATTATTCAAATTTTTTTTATGTCATCGCTAGCCCTAAATTAATCCAATCCCAACATTTTTTAGAATGTGTTGTAGGCCCGAATGGCAGGAATAGATGTATATTTGCAAATAAAATGATTCTGACCTGACAAAATATTAAATATTTTGTTTTCATATAGTCTGCAAAGAAATACAAATCAAAGTAAATTTCCAATTGGCTGCTTTCTATTTTCACATGCATTTTCTGCTTTCCCAACTTCTTCCAAGTTGTAATTGCCAAAATAAAAGAGCTTATAAGCAAGCTTCAAAATGAATGGACTGCTACAATTGATGTAATAATACTTTTATTTGAAATCCCATTCATTTAATGGTCAATAAATTTAGTGCAACACTACAGCATTCTTGGTAAACACTGAAAAGGAATGAACAGAAATTTGGATAGTGCAGTACAGTAAAACTCGGCCCACCCAACAACTGTAGAAATTGACCATTTTGACTGGTCAATGTCAATAATGTACAAGCATAAGATTTTTCAGTTGGCCCAGTTTGTTGATAATTAGTGGCTGCTCCTTGATTTCGCCAAGATAGGTTTATATTTTTTTGTGATGTTCCTCTCACACTGCTCTTTCACTGAGCAGGGATTCTTCTTGGGTATTGTAGTTTTTTTCTTTAACGCTGGTCTTTCACTGGGCAGACATGCTCCATGGGTGTTGTAGTTCTTTTATGCTGGTCTCTCACTGGGCAGGCATACTCCATGGGTGTTGTAGTTCTCAGAGAGCGGCCTGCAGGACAGGCCCTGGGCGCAGTCGCACCGGCCGACGGCCCGCGGACCTTTGGAGCGGCC
Organism: Gymnothorax javanicus; assembly: GCA_029692085.1. Taxonomy (NCBI): domain Eukaryota; kingdom Metazoa; phylum Chordata; class Actinopteri; order Anguilliformes; family Muraenidae; genus Gymnothorax; species Gymnothorax javanicus. The sequence continues at coordinate 83,278,102 of CM056194.1, read as the reverse complement.
CGGTATCAGACACCCCTCCCCCTCCGCTGGGATTCGCTGACACCTCTTCTCCTCCAGGTACCGCGTGCAGCACAGACCCTCCCCACAGTCCCGGGAACGCACGCACTTGTCCCTCTCCTGGCCTGGGGAGGGATGGAGAACATTACACAAAGGGCCAGATTTGCCAAAGCCTTCAGTGAATGTTGAAAAACTAGAGACCGACTGGGATGGCACCTGCCGCCATAGGGAAGCAGGCATTGCTTAGAGCAGGACCATTCAAAATTACCCAGAAAGGGCTGGTGTGGCTCCAGGCTTTCATTCCAACCAAGCATTTACTCATTCAGTACCTACTAATCAGGCTCTATTGCAAAGACCCCTGGGGCTGGTTAGTAGAGTAAGGTGTGTAAGAGCTCGGTTGGATGGAAAGCCTGCGCCCACACCAGCCCTTTCCGGATACTGTTGAATTGGGCTGGCTTGCTCAGAACATGCCCATCTCTGTACCCAGCCTTCCTTTTTATCGCAGCTATTCACCTGTGAAGTCTCTGGGCTGCATCTTCAGAGCATCTCACAAGAATTGACCACAAACAAACAGAAATATAAACACTTGTAAAAATGCTCATAACAGCTTTCCTGGTAGTTTTATAGTTGTTTCAGAGTAAATTCCCTGTGGTTTGGCCTGATGACACACAGACACACACATCAGCTGAAAGCAATACCAGCTTCGCTATCGCTACAGGTCATCATTGCACATGCAGTTTCACTGGCATAACTTGTGATTGGAGCAAATTGACTCCCTCAACCAATCCCATGATACGTAAATCTTCCAGCATAAGCAGAATTTTTTTTTGCATGAGCGAAATGGTTTAGTAAATCAGGCCCATAGTCCAAACCCATCTCCTTTTCTGTGGGTGTAGTGGAGGCTTTTTTTTTTTTTAGTCAAATGATGGGAATTTAATCCTGGGCAGCGGTGGATGAAATGCACACATCCTTTGCTTGTGTAAAAATATGGAATTAGAAACACCTTCAGATAAACATTACCTAAATAAAAAAAATCAATCCATTTAAATTCTGGAGTCAGAGAACAAAGTTTCTGCTTTTAAAATGCCAAAGGCATGTGCTGTGATTTATCATTTTTCACAGGATACATTTACATTGAAGATGTGGACACTTAAATAGAGGTCTTCTACCTTTACTTTCTGTTTTCGCAAAGGCACTTGAACTCAGACTGAAATAAGGTTCGTGCGCCTTGTCCACAGCCCATGAAAATCCCCTGTTTTTAGGTCACAGCTGTGGGATCTGAAGACCTTGGTGTTCTGGGACTCAATCCTGCTATTATTATTTTAGCTGACACCACACTTTGATCCCAAAAATACTTCATCTGCTGTTCTACAACTCTGCCACTCATATTTTAATTCCAGTAGCTTCTTTGTCAGGTCCATTTCACACTCCAGTCCCCTGTGATCTTTCCTTTCATTTTCTCTTGGTTCCTTAATGTTTTTAAAATAATTTTTGACCTTTCCAGTTGTGTGTTTTTCAGACTAACTAACTAAAGAGAACAGGCCATTCAGCCAAAAAACATACTTGCCAGTTTCCCAGCACTCTTACAGGTGGCACTGGGGTACAGACCAGGGCTGAACTGAAAATCCAAATTAGTTTAATAATAGAATGAAGCCAGGACAACCACTGAGGAAATATTTCTAATTAAGTCGAACCACAGAAACCGTAGGTCTGGGCAAGCACAACCTAAAGCCAAGCAAAGACAGAGGGAGACGGGAGGCTTATTTAGAGAGAGTTTTGGGTACAGGTGCTGGGGATTAACAGTAATGAGAGTAATATGAAAAATGTGGAGCGCAGTTGAATCTGGAGGGGCATGTCTATCGGGAAACCCCGTTGGGACATGACACCCACAACAAAATTAATATTTATTTATAGCTATAGCATGATTCTGGCATATGGTGCAGAGTATTTTACAGCAATAAAGTGACACTATAAAAAACTTAGTGCTGTAAGAATAACAAAGAAAGATTTAGATACAAATAAGAAGACAAAAACAAATTAAGATAAAAAAAAACTGAGTTATCAGGTGATTCTCACCTTTCTGTTTTCTTCGATTATCTAATGGTGGCTGTCGGTTCTTGTTGTCTGGGTTGGTCTTCTTTGGTCGAGTACATAAATCTGCATTAAAAAATCAACAGAACCAGAGTAAATAAAATATATGTATTTAGACTGAAAGAATCGAGGGGCTCAAACTAAGACATTCACAATCAAATTAGATGAAGAACCAATTAAAAGCGCCTGAACATTCATTTCGTTATTGCAGTAAATCTGTTTATATTTACAGCAAATATGAAAGAAAGCAATTAAGAACAGGATGTCAAATAAACCTAAATGTTGTTTTTGATCGGGAGGGCACTGACCGTTGACGCATTGCATTCCGGGACAGCACATGTTGTCGTTGTGACATCTGCGTCGCTTCTGTTGACAGTTGGCGCACACGGAGTGCAGCGTAGCTTTGTGCTCACAGTACTGCCTGCTCTCGCAGTCGCTGTCATTCCGGCACCGCACCTCGGTCTTATAATAGAAGACAATGTTCTAGCATAATCAAGTCTACCCACTACACAGAATAAAATCTTCTTTTTGAATAGCCTACTAATGCAGGCTAACTTCAAAATAACAATTCATAGAAAGCACAGGCCTTCAACAAAAAACTGTTCCAGCGCATCCATGCTGATACTTTCTGGTGTGTGTCCATTTCAGTGTTGTCATAATACTAGAAGCTGGCCGCATGCACAACTTTTATAGCCTACAGCAAATCATTGTGAAATGCTAAAATAAAAAAACGGCATTTGCACGCAAGGGATACTGAAGATACTGAAGAAGGGATACTCCAGTTCACCAGCCTTACCTTTGTTTCTCGGCCTTCAATCTCCGCCGAAGATCGTATGATGTTGGGATTTGAGAGGTCAGCGAGAGCGCTCCATGCGCAGCACACAGAGAGTAGACCTACGAACAAAGCGGTACACGCGTTCATGACTCGGGACCAAGTGGTGGTGCTGCTCAGATAAAATTGCTTTCTCGCCAAATCCGAGAAGATTTATTCTTCAGTTATTGCTACTTAATTGGTTGTTCTAAAGTTTCTAGAACAAAAACCGGTACAAAACTCGAATAAAACTCTTTCTGTAAAATATTGTATTCCTCGTTGCCTACTCAAAGAAAAGCGGCAAATAAGTTTTGTTGGATGGACGAACTTCTCGACTGCAATGCTTCTTGCTTATATCGTTGTTCTGATCTGCAGTGTCCAGTGCTCACAGGTCAGGTGCGTTTCTAGTTGAAGTATCAGATTTATATCTCGTTCATCAGGCCGCCACCTCCTGCTCTAAAGCTTGTGGGCCTTTCATCGCCCTAATAGTTCTCAACAGTCCCTCCAGCCCATGACATCAAAGTTATTTTACTTTTCATTCAGAACAAATACTCTTATGTCCTTTGAACGATTCGCAGCGGTAAAGTCGGATGCGGTTGCTTCCTGGACTGGGATTACTTCATAATCTATATCTCCTGGCGGAAGTGTTTGATCGGTTGAAGAGGCAGTATCATTATTAAGCACTGCTTGAAGTCGAGAAAACGAAACGTGCTTGTTGGGATCATAGTCAGGGGCCAGCGGGTGAGTTCATGGAAGGTAGTTCAGTCGTGCGAAGGCAGTTCATGGCCTGTGATTAATGAAGCCAAGAAATATTAGCAAAAACTTAATTAGATTAAAAACTTGAACATTGCCTAAATTCAAAATAAACCATGAAGCTGAAGCTTTTAAATTTTTTTTTTTTTTTTTAATTTTTATAATTGAGATGTATGGTTGAGGCTGTATAAGAGATTACCTCCTGAGAGAGTTACAAGATCGATGGACTGATGCTAGAGGTGCAGCTTACTTGCGTAAACCCACAAAATTGTAATATGACTGTAAATTAAGACAAGTTGACCAAAGACTTTTAACACGTAGGCTACACTGGTGCTATATTAGACCCCCCTCCCCTGGTCCCAAATATGTATTAAAAAATAATTACTCATTCATTCATTTCCTCCGCAAAGGTTTGGCATTACGCGTGTCCGGAAAACCTCTGTATTTACTGCCTTTAATCTCAGACTGCCAGGGTACAAGAGACAACAAGGGTCTTATTACAAAGAGGGAGGCTTATCTCGCTGGCAGTTCGGATAGGTGCACCCGCGGAGTGTTTACTTCTCCCGCGTGCGTAATCATGACAGTAGTCAGCCTGCGCCTGTGATGTCTCAGAAAGGTTCTCCCCGCGTCTCCCGTTTCCCATCAAACAAAGACACTTTGGAAGCCAGAACCACAATTAATTGACCCCCAAGATGTCGTTTCCATTCCAATGGATTGATGTTTTCTCCATGCAGACCTGAATGGGTAACATTCAATGCTGTACTCAATCTGTGTAGCTACAACTATGACTTGCATTTTTTCCTTTTCACTTCAGTGAGATGGTAGCCCTACATATTAAATTGCAGCGGGGATCAGTGATCAACTTTAATCTGAATATTCCTACAGACAGACAGACAGACACGTTTGTATAGCTATACTTGTGAAGACATTGTATTGACACTAAGTTCAATTTGTACAGCCTTTCCCAAATTGTAACCCTAACCTGGACCTAACCTCTACTGTCAAAACTACCCTACAGTCCACCAATTACCCACAATCCTTCATTATTTTCAGTGAGGACCACCCAAATGTTCTCAGAACTCCTCATATCCTTGCAACATCTGTGGTTTCACACAAAGAGGTAAGCATATCCACACACTTACGTCGCTCAAAAGCACACACATCTGTAACTTACGCACACATGCACATGCGCACAGGCCGCAGCACAGCAGTGAATGGCGCACCTGCCGCTAACGGACGCTGGCGGTTGAGGGAGGTACGTGCCCTTCTGCTGCTCGCGGTTATTTGATTGTAAAAGGGTTTTTTAAAACCAGGCTTTTTTAAAAGACAGCCCTGAGGCTAAGGGGATAGAGCAGGCCCCCACACCTGCTCTGTGCCCCCAGATAATACTCAGGGAGGTGTGGTGACTAACAAGCCAGGCAGAATCTCTTCAAGATTTTTATCTTGATAAAGAACATATTTTTCTCTGTCCATCCATAGTCTCTCTCTCTCTCTCTCTCTCTCTCTCTCTCTCTCTCGTAAGGACCATAAGTATTTGGACTGGCACCATAAAAAAGGTCTACAAATTAAATCTGTCTCACCTAAAATCTCAAATTTATTGTTTTTTGTATTTAAATCGATAGAGCTGGAAAACCGAGTCAAAAAGCAAAAAAAAAAGTCTCTATCCAAATACAGACACACACACACACACACACACCAATAAAGACCTGTGCATTAGCAAACACCCGAATAATGATATCAGCAGCCAAGGTCGGAAATTAGTTCATTTGGAGCAGTGTGTGCGTGTATGTGTCAATAATGACAAGGCCCTGCCTCGTGCCAGGAAATACGTGTGTGTGCGTGCGTGTGCGTGTGTGTGTGTGTGTGTGTGTGTGTGTGTGTGTGTGCATGGAGGACCCGCTGACAGTGTGCAGGGACACCGTGCAACTCGGTTTCTGCAAAAGGCAGGCTGTCCCCGAGGCTGAAAGGGTTAACGTCTCAGAGATTACAGATAACCACCTTATTGTGAAAAATACCAGCCTACAGTCCCCCCCACCCCCCAACCCCACCTCAATAAAGCATAACAGATGCAGACAATTATATCCCCCCGTGACGCACTTTAGGGACTCAGTTCAGTGAATGGTGGAAGTGAGGGGGATCTAATTTGAGGGGTGGGATCTGAAATGACTATATTTTGAGGAAAACGGCTATCCACCTCCCTTAGCTACCAGAGCTCTTAAATACAGCCTCAGGAGAAGCACCCAGTGATTGACTTGCACCTGCTGTGGATTCACGCAATGTCTCCACAGGTAAGATTTCCCTCCTCCATCCGCTTCATAATCACATCCCTTTGAGGGGGACCCCTTCTCTTTCCTGTTGGCCTGAATTGCGCTAGGAACTAATATGCCTTGTTTGTTTCGTTATTTTCCGCGCGCATGAAGATAACCTGTATTCTGATATTGAACTGCGGTTGCGGCTCAGACTTTCTCGCCTCTGTTCCTATTCCGTAGATCACGTCGAATTGACTCATGATTCCTCAAAGTTTGTCCCCGTTATTGCGATATGTCATCTGTCTCTGAGCCTTTACTTTAGTTCTAATAAGTCGTCATGCAGTTGTGACTGGGTTTGATTAAGGTTATACCACTTAAAAAAGCTTCTCGCGCTTAGCCATACAAAAGACATGACTTTGGTTTTGTGTACTTTTTTTCTGTAGCTGTTATTACTGGAATGTATTTTAGTTGGTGAACCCTGTTTTATGGACTAATGTCAGGCAGATACACCTCAGTTCACCACACCTATCTGAAGAGGAATACAGGTCTGTTGCCACCGGTGCAGACAGTGGAAGCTGGACGCAATGCTTTTTTGAGAGAAAACAACAGAAAATCTAATTCTGCTGTTGATAAAAGGGGAAAAGAGGAGAACACAATCATTTTGTTCATCTCGTGAGACTAATGTCTCTTTCAGACCGTAATGCGCCTGTTTGTCCAGTCCTCTGGTCCTCCGTGACTTAATTTGCTCTTAGCGTTTTGGGATTGATAAGTGCTGCATGATATCAGCATCCGTCCGACTGACGCTAGAGCGGAGTTGCAGTTCTCCGGTCCTCATGACCAGGGAACCTGGAGTGGAGCTGGGCTGGCTAGCCTTCTATGTGGACATGAAGATGTGGCATCTTTGGGTTTAGAGGTAGTACTTATGGGACATAATATACTACAGGCATGGCATTCCCATCTTGTGGGGTATTTTATACCCAGGTGGCCCATCCCTTTCCCTGGATACTTCTCTACCGAGCCCAGTCTCATCCTGCTGCATCATATAGTGACACTACATGACCAAGGGTCAATATACGACGTAAAAGGAGGCTTTTGGTGTCGTTATTTGATGCCAGTTTAAAAGGAACCCTAACCCCTAACCCTTAACCCAAACCCTAACCGTAAGCATCAAATAAAGATGCTAAAAACCTCCTTTTGCGTTGTATGTCAACACTTGGTCAGGTAGCGTGTTCTGTATGGCGAGGCAGAGTGAGAATGTGTAGCTTTAGCCTGAAGGTTTTTCAGTTTTTTAACATACTGCACCCCATTCAACAGCTTGAGATCTTCATTGAGCTGTCAATCTATAGAGTCAGGTGTCCCAAAATTAGGGCAGTGATGATGACCCAGAGCAGTGGTTCCTAAACTCAGTCCTGGGTCCTCCTCGTGTATGCTGGCTTTGATCCAGCTACAATTGGAATTATAAAATTTTACTGAGCCTTTGATTTGTTCTTAGTTGGTGCCTTTCATGTTTAAAACAGTTATGTTGTCTGAAACCATATTTTGACAGAAATATGTATGTGTGCCGTAAAAAATAAAATATGAACATATTGTGTGTCTTTTTCTATACTGCAAGCAATCTCAGGTAACCACATTAAAAAAAAAAAAAAAAAAAAATCAAATTAGACTCTGAGAAAACTGATTAGCTCTAAATTAGGTTTCTGAAAAAAAAGAAACATTTAGAGTTCTTTAAAAGATAATTTTCCATAACTTAATAACATGAACATGATACAAAACTGGGTTGATCCTTTCATTCGCTCACCTAATAAACTATTAGTTTTCCTGTCCTTGTGTCCATGGTTTCACCAGTTAGGAACCTATTGATTGTTTGCTTTGGTTAATTTTTTTCCTCAATTTGTGCTATTATTTCTAAAATATCACCATGTGGATGTGGAATTTTTCATTCTTAATTGCCTATATCGATAAATAACTGCTCTAAACATAAATACACCTTAATGAGATAAATTACCAGCTAAAATCTAAGGATTGCGATATTGGTTGGAACAAAAACCAGCACAGACAGGGGTGTCCCTGGACCGAGTTTAAACATCAATGACCCAGAGGATAGTTGAGCAGAAATGGCATAGAACATTGAAAATTGATAAACTCTGTGGTTAAGAATGAAGATTTTCAGATATTCATTTTTGCATAAACATCTTTTGAGGGCACTTTGTGGAACTGGACTCTGTTTCTGTATTTATTCAGACATGTTGAGGGATTAGTTGTCGACGTTCATTCAATTATTCTTGCTACATTTCTTTTTTCAGTTCGTACAAACCAGACTCACCTGTCTGCATCAGCAGTGCTTGAACTTGTTGTAAGACAGGGGGTGCCTCAGTAACCATTTATGTCAAATATACACACCTCACTGGCGAGAAAGTATCAGTTTCAACTGGCCTTGAATGAGAAAAATTAAAAAAGAGGGGCATTCGTATTAAAAACGCTCTTACAATTGAATCAAGTGTGAAGCATTTACCTGTATAGATGTTTGTTTTTTGCGTAAGTGTAGATTTTCCAACTTAACTCAACAGGGTCCTTTGCTTAATAATGCACAATGTCAGGGACAATAGATAAAATGTAGCTTGATAGCTAATTCAAAGGAAGCCAAATAGCTTTCCACTATCCCCACAGTTAAATAAATAAATAAAAATGAATAAATAAATACACCTGTTCCTCATTCTCCTATTGAACTGTGACATGATGGCAAAATAATCCGAAATATTCCATTCAATTTTATTTTTCGAGAAGTGCTTTTTATTGAAGATCAGAAAAGCACTTCTCTTAGCATTACAGGTCCCATTACTGGCCGTAACCCCCAATTTAGCAAACGAGGTAAAAAAAAAAAAAAAATCCTCCTCAAACTCCACAGAATGGGAAGAAATCTCAGGGGGAACCTGGCTATACTGGGAACAGTATTTGGTTTATAACAGATATACAGTGAGGACTCATTATAAATTTTCAAGTGCATGGGACAGGGTGCATTATGTTAATATATTAGCTATAAAATAAAACCGAAGGAGGGTGGCATAGTAGGATCTTTGCGCACCACCTGTGACCCTGAACAGGAAAAGGAAGGACAGATGACAGGAACGGCCGTGGCCTAATTATTGATGGCAAAACGCCCTATCTCCGTCTTTTCAGTGTTTGTAGCTTCACATTCCCACACCCCCCCCCCCCGGGAAGAGTGGAAGAAATGGCCATATTCAACCCCATGGAGTGGTTCCGGGAGAGCAGGGGCTCCCGGAAGCTGGTGCTGGTGGTGGTGTGTGTGGCCCTGCTACTGGATAACATGCTGCTCACTGTTGTAGGTGAGGCCAGAAACTACACACACACGCACACACGCACACACACGCGCATGCACACACACACACACACACACATAGGACTTTTCCACTAGCACCTACTCGGCTCTACTCAACTCGACTCGACTCTACTCGGTTTTTAGGGTTTTCCATTAGGTGATGGTACCTGGTAACAGGAACTTTTTTTAGTACCTACTCGGCCGGGGTTCCAAGCGAGCTGAGTCGAGCCGAGAATGTGACGTCAACAGACTGCAGGCCACTGATTGGCCAGGGAGTGATGCTTGCTATGATGACCCCACCCACATTGAGGTGGATCTCAATTGTAATGGAAAACGACCGAAACCGAGTCGAGTCAAGTAGAGGTGAATACAGACGCACAGAAACACACAGACACACACACACACATGCGCACACACATACACACACACAGAGTCTCAAACACGTTTGTTTAGCTACACTTGTGAGAAAACTATTGATATACATTAATTTTGAACAGCCTTTTTCTGAGTTTTAACTGCGAACAAATGCTGCCTGACCCTTGCCTAACCTTAACCTAACCCTAACTGTAACTTTAACCAATTAGACGCAATCCTCTGTAATCCTCTGTGAGGACCACGCTAGGTGCCCTTGCAACCTCAAATACCCTTACAAGATCAGTGGTTTCTCATGTGTTGGTTCACACAAATGAAGATGTACAAACCCACATACACACACACGCACACACACATATCTTCTTGGAGGCAGCAGAGAATGCCACTCTAATAGAGGCAATAGGATTAATTCACATACTAATGCAATCATAATGTATGCCAAGGAATAGGTTGGAAAATCACGGTGAGAGAGAAGATAACGAGAGTTACGAGAGAGACCTTTGACCTCTGATTCCCCCTTATTTTAACTCATAAAGGAGACTTACAGCTTGTGCAACTCAACCATTTCAAGACGTACATTGTTTGTGAAAATGTTAAGCTAATCTGCTCAAGGGTACATCGCATTTTCTTGACTTTCATTGTTTCTTTTTATTGCCATGTAGTCACCCGGGTATTCAGCTGCAGGGTTGGCATTTAGGCAGAGATACCTGGCCGTGACCTTCTGAGGACAGGGAGGAAAATCAAACTAGCAGAGGGCAGTATCAGGACCTCGGCTCCTGCAGAAATGCCACATCTCGTAGGGCTGGCAGGAGAATTTTATCCAGCAACCACGGGAGACTCTCTGGGTCATCTGCCTCAATCCCCACCTCTCCTCACCCCTGCCTCTCCATGTGTTTTCCCTGCTTTTAGCCTCCACCTTTTCCAAGTGCACCACCTTCCCAGGTTATTCAACTGCAGTGGTAACCAACCCTATTCTAGGATATCAACGGCTAGGTTTCTCACTGAGTTGTAAAGTAGTCAGGTACCCCAGGGTTGGGCTTGAAATGAAAACCTACAGGATGGTTGATCTCCAAGAAGTGTGTTGGTCAACACTGCTCTACATGGTCCATTTCTTATTTGTGTGGTCTCTTCTGCCACATAACATTTTTTTTTACCTTGGCTTTATTTAACCAGAATGATCCCGATGAAATCGTTTCTCATTTTCCAAGATGCCCTGTTTACAAACAAATCACTTGCTTTTTTGACATCTTGCATTGTCACATGAGCAATTTCATTCATATAAACAAATGTTCTGTGTGCATGCATAGATAATCCTTCTATTTCGGTTCGTTTGCGCAGGCGCGGCTCGCTGATTGGCCGATAAACAAAAACAGTGGGAATTGACTTTAGATGCCCTTTAAGGGCCTTGTTTAAGGGCCCAACAAACAGAGTTCTTCCAAACTTCATTTCTCCATATCAGGTCAGAATCCTGAGACCCTCTGGGGGCTCGAAACACCAACTCTTCCATTAACAGTCAAGCAAACGACCGCTAGGCTACCCTACTGGCCCTGCTGCTGCTTCTCCTCTGGGCCAGGGATCTCCAACCCTGTTCCTGAAGAGCTACCATCCTGGAGGTTTTTACTCGAACCCCGATTCAACATACCTGATTTGGCTAATGAGTTGCACATCAAAATCTATAACTGGGAAATGAGGCGTGTTTTGCTTTGCTTGAAGTGAGAATCTTCAGGATGGTTGCTCTTCAGAACGGTGTTGCTGACCACTGCTATGGGGTTTTCAGTACTTGTACCTGCTGATGCATTTTGTGTTGAAGGTTGCTCAGAGTTTGATCACCTGCTTAATACCTCAAATTTAGTGTATCGCTAAACATGCTTTCCATGATACGTTCCTCCAGTGCCCATCATTCCTACCTTCCTCTACGCCACTGAACTCAAGAGTCCGGAACCTTCCGCCCCGGCTTCCGAGCGGAGCCAGCCGGTCACCCAGAGGCCCGCCGAGGAGACGGCCTTCTCCACCATCCTCTCTCGCTACGACAACGCCACCTACGTGCTCAGGGTGTCCACCGCCAACCTCACCGAGCTGGCCTCCACCGTGGCCCCGCGCAGCTCCAACGGCTGTCTGGTGAACTACGCCTTCCTGGATCAGGAGAATGTGCGGGTCGGCCTGCTGTTCGCATCGAAGGCCATAGTGCAGCTGCTCGTTAACCCCTTCGTGGGCCCTCTTACCAACAGGTAAACATACCAGCACCAGCCTGCCCCGACCCCTGTTCCTGTAGATCCATCATCCTTGCTGAGGCACGCCTGATGTTACAGCTTAGCCACTCGACAAGATCTGTAGCTATGTTCTTTTTTGTCGTGTTATTTTTTATCTTGCTTCAGTCACTATCTTTTTTCCTGTTGTCTCTTTTATTTCATAACACTCCATCTCTGTTTCTTTTTGCAGAATTGGATACCACATACCCATGTTTGCTGGGTTTGTCATCATGTTTGTATCAACAATAAGTAAGCCCCGAATTATTACAGCAGAACTATTTTTTTCATGAAACAAATCAAAGTATATGTATTGAAAAATATAAACATGCAAATAGATGTGATGTACCAGTGTTGCTATCAAACATGGCCTACACTACGGGCCAGAAGTTTGGAAGCAAGGCCAATACAGGTCAAAAATTTGGAAGCAACTTCAATTTTCTGTTCACAATGCCTTTCTTAAAAACCAGTATGAAATCTACGGATTTTGGGATGTATTTACTGCATGATTAGACAGTCTCCAGACCTCCCTACAATTGAGCTTCTGTGGGACAAATTGGGTCGATCTATCAGAAAAGTGCGTCCCTTGAATCAGCAGTCTCTCATTGATGAACTTAAGAAAGCTTGGACTGCAATTCCTGGCACATACCTTAAAAAACTTGTGGAACGAATGCCTCATATATGCCATGCTGTTGTTAAAGCAAGAGGAGGTTACTTTAAAGAAAGCAAAGTCTTAGCAAAAAAAGGAAATACCTGATAATTTGAGTAAAAATTCTGATAAGTGACTCTTTATATAATAATCATGTTTATTTTGTTCCAAAGTATGCCAATGAAACTATGATTTTTTTTTTGTACAAATTTGATCTTGCTTCCAAACTTTTGGCCTGTAGTGTATATGTGATCATAATTTTCTCTCAGTGATTACCCATGACCTTATGAATCCTGATTGCATTCCAGGTCACGACTAACTGACCCTGTTAAATGGCTGTCTCTCTTTTAACTGTTTGATTCTTGTCGGCAGTGTTTGCCTTTTCGGGAACCTATACGCTCCTGTTTCTCGCCCGAGCTCTGCAAGGAATCGGATCTTCCTTTTCTTCTGTGGCAGGTAGCACACTTATTCATTGAAGTCACACAGTCCATTTTAGAGTTTACGTCCTTATACCATATATCTGATACCTGTTATGCCTTAGGTATTTCCTATTTATTGGGAAAGTAGTCAAATTTTAAATGTTACATGTTACATAACATTTATAAATGTAATGCAAAGCAAATGTGCCTTCCAAAATAATGAAATTACAAATTTATGAATATCAGAAAATTATTTGGGTTTTCTTTCCCATAAAAAATCGCGTCCTAAATCTAATCAGTATTTGGTGTAACCACCCTTTTTGATAAAAATGCATCATTTCTCTTAGATTTTATGAGAAAATGGGCTGGTTGGTTATTCTAACCACACTGGAGAATCTTCCAGATTTCTCTCTGAAAACTGGCCGTCCCTTTTGCCTTTGTCGCTGTTTGGAATCTCAGAAAGCTATAGCTATGCTGAAATCAGCGACCTGCGGAAGCCATAACTCCTGTTATGTTCTTTAATTAAAGACAAATACTTCACTGCAGATTCTTAATTTTGTCAGAAAATGAATGAAAGGTGCCATAATTTAGATAATCTGAAAAATATAAATTTAAGGCAAAATTTATATTGTAGACAGGAGCACTTAAAGAACGCATACATCAACCAGAAAAAAACAGTTCCCAACATGACTGGGACTCATAGGAATAACTTAACTATGTACCACCACTCAAGTAATTAGAAAATTCCTAGATCTAGAATTTGATGCGGATCACTCCTAATGAAATTTCTTCTAAGTTGGGCCAAGACACACCTCTGGTAAAATCTTCATAAAAATCAGGGCTAGACATTTTCCGTAATGCTGCTTAACAAACAAACAAACATATTTACCCACAAACCAAAGGTGAAACACAACTGCCTTTGTGGAGGTAATAGTATTCAACCTTAAGACTTTTGCTCACTACTGTACATATTATGTATAATGCATAAGATTCAATGACTGAATTTAATCTGTATTAGAAAACCAATTGCAGGACATATGTTGGATTCACACCAGTAGCAGTCTAACAAAGGCCTTTCGTAACCTCACCTTCCAATGTTTAATTGCCTAAACCTCTCGCAGTTTACTTTGCCTGTTTAGCAACAGTGGTGAAGACGAATCGGTAGGATGACTGTAAAATTTATTTTTTTATGGCATTGTTGCACATTGCATCACAAAGTTTTCTTCTGTGCATAAATGACGACGTAAAATATCCACGTGCCTTTATAAATTCTGAAGTCATCTAACGTTACCTCACGAAATGGCTCAGATTTGCAGAAATTAGTTTGCAAGGCTCATTTAGCAATAAGGTAGAAGAATTTGTTCAATATTCTGAACATAGTCGTGGCTAAAGGGTGCTTTAAGTCACGACGCACAGCGGAGTGGCAGTGTAATAATCCAAATAAATGAAAAAATCCAAGAGAGATGGAAGTTGGTGAAAGTTCTGGATTTTTTGCAGTTTGTCATCCTTGCGGAGTCACATCAATTATATCAACATAGCCAATAGGCAATCGTTTTGTCATTAGCATTTCTTAATTATTACTTGTCATGCACTGGTCTTGGTTGTTCAGTTAATAAATTGTTTGATTGTTAATCAGGCAAACTTGATCGCAAATGGCTTAAGAGCAATTATGCAAGAAAGGGTGATGCTACTGAAGGCCTTCCTAACATCTGACGGCACGCCACTAATTCACACCCACTCAGCACATGACTCGTGCGAGGCTGTGTCATAACAACCTTTGCATCCTAAACCACATTTCCCTCCGGCTAAACCACCGGTGCCTATGAATAGAAGTGAAAACAAAACAGGAATCACTTGTAAACCAGCGATTAACACTTGGCAGTGCTGCATATCTCACTTTTACTGAGGAATTATGGGATTGGAGGACTGGATTCAGTCAGGAACCGAGTTAATGAGGGGACTGGGAAGGTAACAACCGTCATTGTATTAAAATAAAAGGTCAAATACCAACCCCCACCCCCAAAAAAATAAAACAGCACAATAACAAAATAAATGAATTCATGTAGTGATGGAGAGGATTTCATTGTTATTATTCAGACTTTGTTATGTTATTCAGACTTGTGGTCTGAAGTATTACTCCCTCAGAATTCAGTAGAAATGGTACAAGCTATTAACAGTATTTAAAAATAATTCTATTTGAAATACAACCCAAATTCCGAAATAGTTGGGACAAAGTGTAAATTGTGAATAAAATCAAAACACAATGACTTTCAAATCACACCAGCCAGTGTTTTATTCACAATAGAACAGAGATAACATGGCAAATGTTGAAACTGAGAAATTTTACAATTTTATCCACAAAATGAGCTCATTTCAAATTTGATGGCTGCTACAGGTCTCAAAAAAGTTGGGACAGGGGCATGTTTACCATGGTGTAGCATCCCCTCTTCTTTCTAACACAGAGTGGAGGCGTCTGGGCATTGAGGAGACAAGTTTCTTGAGTTTAGCCATTGGAATTTGATCCCACTCTTGTTTAATACAGGCTTCCAGCTGCTGGAGAGTTTTGGGTCTCCTTTGACGGACTTTTCATTTAATTATGCGACAAATGTTCTCAATCGGTGAAAGATCAGGACTGCAGGCAGGCCAGTTCAGCATACGGACTCTTCTACTACGAAGCCATGCTGTTGTAATAGCTGCAGTATGTGGTTTTGCATTGTCCTGCTGAAATACACACGGCCTTCCCTGGAATAGATGTCATCTGGAAAACCTTTATCTACCTTTCAGCATTCATGGTGCTTTTTAAAATATGCAAGTGTCCCACATCATATGCACTAATGCATCCCCATACGATCAGAGATACTGGCTTTTGAACTGAACGCTGATAACAGGAGGGGTGGTCTTTCTCCTCTTTAGCCGGAGGACACGGCGCCCATGATTTCCAACAAGAATGTCAAATTTGGACTCGTCTGACTACAGGACACTTTGCCACTTTGCTACAGTCCATTTTAAATGAGCCTTGGCCCACAGAACACGGCGGCGCTTCTGGATCGTGCTCAACAATGGCTTCCTTTTTGCATGATAGAGTTTTAGGTGGCATCTGTGGATGGCACGGCGGACTGTATTTACTGACAGTGGTTTCTTGAACTATCCCTGGGCCCATTTAGTAATGTCAATGACAGAATCATGCTGGTGAGTGATGCAGTGGCGTCTGAGGGCCCAAAGATCACGGGCATCCAGTAAAGGTCTTCGGCCTTGTCCCTTACGCACAGAGATTTTTCCAGTTTCTCCGAATCTCTTGATGATATTATGCACTGTCGATGATGAGACCTTCAAAGCCTTTGCAATTTGATGTTGAGGAACATTGTTTTTAAAGTATTCCACAATTTTTTTACGCAAGCCTTCACAGGTTGAAGAACCTCTGGCCATCTTTACTTCTGAGAGACTCAGCCTCTCTAAGACATCCCTTTTATAGCCAATCATGTTACACACCTGATGCCAGTTAACTTAATTACTTGCTAAATGTTCTTTCAGCTGATTCTCTTATATATTAATTGCTTTTTCAGCCCTCTTTTCGCCTGCGTCCCAACTTTTTTGAGACCTGTTGCAGCCAGGAAATTTGAAATAAGCTCATTTTGTGGATAAAAATGTAAAATTTCTCAGTTTCAACAATTGAAATGTTATCTATGTTCTATTGTAAATAACACATTGGCTCATGTGATCTGAACATCATTGCATTTTGATTTTATTCACAATTTACACTTCGTCCCAACTATTTTGGAATTGGGGTAGTAAGTCTTCTGTGGGGGGGCTCTTGAGAGCTGCTCTTCCCTGGATCAATGGATTTCAATCGCCCCAAAATTTAAACTAAAGTTCAGCAGTTTTTCAGTTTTTTTGTTTGTATTTGACCACACAGTTGCCTTGAGAATAAATCATTATTCAGAAGAGAGTTATACATGCTTTTGTTACATCACGCTTAGGCTACTGTAATTCTTTGCTTGCTGGTCTTGATCACTCATCTCTGCACCGTTTACAAGTAGTTCAAAATGCAGCTGCCTGCCTGTTGTCGGGAAAGAAACGGCGTGATCACATTTCTGCTGTCCTTGCATCTCTGCACTGGCTTCCTGTTAATTTTAGGATCCAGTTTAAAGTTTTATTATTTGTTTTTAAATGTTTAAATGGCTTGGCGCCATCTTATTTATTGGAACTTTTACAGCCTCACACTACTGGCAGGGCACTTAGGTTGTTAAACCAGCTGCTCCTGACAGTGCCTATAGCTCTAGGCTCTGTACTCGAGGAGATAGAGCCTTTTCTGTGGGGCATCTAAGCTGTGGAACATCCTACCTTATCAGGTTAGAGCTGCACAGTCTCTAGAGCACTTTAAAACACTGCTGAAAACTCATCTCTTCTCATTGGCGTTCAGTCCCAGCTAGACAAGTAACCTTGGCTTTTTACTTTCTTTGTTTTAATCTTTTACTTTATACTTCATTTTATTCTTTTACCATAATCGTATTGTTCCTTTTATTGTTTTTATTTATTTATTTTATATGTGTATGGTGATTATTTTGTATCTTAATTACTGTACAGCACTTTGGTCAACTGAGGTTGTTTTAAATGTGCTATAAAAATAAACTTTGATTAATTGATTGATTGAGAAGAATGGCCTGGGGAGAGATGTCAGGGGGAATCAGTTGCAGGTCGGTCGAACGACAGAGAGAAACAGTGATGAAACTCCTGGTGCAGGTTAGGAGTGAACAGCCTCATTTAAGGGCTCAGCTGGAGGAGGTCTTCCCCACCTCATCTCTCCAGATGCAGGTCAGAATCCCAACCCCACCATGGGCTCAAACTAGCAACAACACAAGTGCTTGTCCACCAACCTACCCTCTGAGCCACCCTGTGGAGTGGTTCAATGCAGCTGTTCAAATGACAGGTTACGCTGGGGTTCTTGGAGCGTTTCTGTCACAGCTTTGGTCTGCTTGCAGGTCTGGGAATGCTGGCGAGCGTGTACACTGATGATGAGGAACGAGGAGTCGCCATGGGCATCGCTCTGGGTGGCCTGGCGATGGGCCTTCTGGGTATGTCCTCTCCCCGTCCTGTTGATGGAAACGTTGAGCTCAGTCCAATCGTCATTTCACATTCTTCCTGTATATCACGCCTGACCCGGAAATTAACCGAAATTCCCTATCTTTGAGCTGACTTCTATCTGTTAACTGAGCTGGACACCAGTATTTAGGAATTCTGAAGGTATTTTGAAATGTACTTTGCGGTTTTTTGGGGAATGCTAGGTGTTTAATTATAGACCTGCCCACCCACCTCTCCTTACCTGTGACACATCTGCCACGGCTGTGACTGACGTAAAAACGAACGTTTTAAGATTTTCCTTACTTAAGATTTTCCTTACTTACTCTGCTTACTCGTACCACTTTTTATTTACTCCTGATGGTTGGTGCTTGGACCAAGGAAAGGAAGGGAGGAAATGAAGGAAGGATGTTAAATAAATAAGCGGCTGGATTGAGCCCAATGCTTTCCCAAAGGTCTGCTGTCTCCAAATAAGAGCTTAACCTTTGCCCAGACACGCCCAAATCATTGTCTGATCACTGTATCTTACAGTTGGTGCACCATTTGGAAGCGTCATGTACGCGTTTGTGGGGAAAAGTGCCCCTTTCCTCATTCTGGCGTTTCTGGCAATATTTGATGGAGGTAAGTGGGTATGATTTTACACTCTGCTCCCCGATATTAAACATAAGGCAGGATGGTGATGGAGTGGTTAACACTGCTGCCTCACAGCAGGAAGTAGGAGGGCTTGAATTCGGCCTGAGCCTTTCTGTGTGGGGTTTGCATGTTCTCGCCATGTTCACATGGGTTTCCTAAGGTTAGGGGAGGCAGGGGTCCGAAGAGCCATGGTGACCAGTGAGCCATATCTCATATTAGTAATCAATAGATGTTAGAGCTGCTTAAAACAGGCAAATATGTAATATGGCTCATGGCGACCAATGGCTCATCGGACCCCAGTCTCTCCTACTCCAGTTTCCTCATGTAGCCCAAAGACAAGCATACCAGGCTCATTGGAAACCTTGAATTGCATATGGTTATGAGTGTGTCAGTGAATGATATGCGATCCCTGCGATGGATTGGCGAGCTGTCCAGGGTGTGTTCCTGCTGCTCACCCACTGCATGATGGGATTGGCTCCCCGGGACCCTGACCTCATTTGATCTATTTTTAATGAGGAGGTTACATAATGGATGAATGGTATGCTAATCCTGTAATGTCAATCACTTGTCCTCATCCAATGGCGTAGTTATATACGTGAGTACAGCGATTGAACGGCTGCCTATTCTCACCCGCAAAGGAAAAGTCACAAAGGCTCCTGCACTTGTATCAATCAAAGCACTTGCAGCCAGCAATTTATACATAATGCAGTAATCACATCTGATAAAATTCATTCATCAGTCTTGGCCCACATAACTCTGTCTCCTTGATGTGACAAATGCACTTTCTGGCAGATTGCTTCTGCTTAATAATGAATGCTAAAACGGTTGCATGCCTTTCTGTGCAACCCTCATTAATCAGAATGACCGTTTCTCCAGTTTTGTGATGATAATAATTTGGCTAATGTAACTGGTCCAGTGGAGAATCTGTAATGAAGACCAAATGCCTTTTCCTACATGAATCTGCCTTGTTTGTGGTGTAGGTGCTCTGTGCTTGCAGATATAAAAGCACTTTTAAGTTTTTCTAAATTTTTTTTTTTTTGTTCCACGCATTTTTTGTCTATTCAGCCTTACAGCTGTGCATTCTTCAGCCGTCAAAAATATCTCCAGAGGTGAGAGGCTTTTTATATCTTGCTTATTTAAATAACACTTTAAGGGGTCAGTCTGGTTTGATTGTAGATTTCCTAACTGAACAGAGTTATGCTGATGAAATAGCAGTCACTACTCATGACTGCTGTCCAAAAAACCTGCTTTAAGTCAGGTCAAAAAATTTTTTATTGACAGGCTCTATATTGCAAGACCATAATTTCAACGCGGTTTGGACTCTAGTCAGAATTTATGCAGATAAGTGAACCTAAGTCGGCAGGTCAATGAATGGATAAGTAGATGTATGGTGCACAGTTGTGCTATGGATAGCACTTATTTTCAAGAAGGTTATGTGCTCGACTCTGGGCTGGAGCCTGTCTGAAGTTTACATGTTCTCCTCACTCTGTTCCGATGGGTTTCCCTCAGGTTCTGTGGACTCTTCCCACAGTCCAATCACATGCATATGAGGCTATTGGAGACTTTGTATTGCCCATAGGTGTTTGTGTTTGAGTGAGTGGTATATGAGCCCTACGATGGTTTGGTGACCTGTTCAGCGCATGTTCCTTCCTCTCTCCTGTTTGAGCAGAGATACTGACTCTTTTCCAGAATGAGCCGGTGTGGGTGCAGGATTTCATTCTACCCAATCAATTACACACCTAAGTCTACTATTCAACCCTTAAAGCTTTTGCCATTAGTAGAATCAGGTGTGAAACTGCCTGGTTAGAATGAAAGCCTGCACCCACATCGGCTCATTCTGGAAAAGAGTGAGTATCCCTGCGTTAGATTCTGGAATAGTCTCATGGCTGAAACTTTGACCAGGGGTAAGTGGGTTTGGGTAATGGATGGATGGGTGAATTGTTATAGAGTAGATGGCATTGCTGAATGAATGAATGCTCACTGAGCCGAGCAGATTGTCTCGAGTAGGACGAGCGATTGCATCTTAACGTGACTGTGGGTTTGTCTTCACAGAGTGTTCAGGGGACGCCGTTACTGACACTGCTCAGAGACCCCTATATCCTCATCACCGCAGGTGAGACGGCATCTCCACTATACACCATCAGGGTGGGACTACAGGTACAAAGACATAGT
The DNA here is from genome assembly GCA_029692085.1 of Gymnothorax javanicus. Taxonomy (NCBI): domain Eukaryota; kingdom Metazoa; phylum Chordata; class Actinopteri; order Anguilliformes; family Muraenidae; genus Gymnothorax; species Gymnothorax javanicus. The sequence goes on along the minus strand of CM056194.1, from coordinate 83,257,297 downwards.
CAAAAAATCTATCCTCAGTTCCCCCGCTCCCGACTCGTCTCCTCGCCTGAAGGATGAGGAGGAAAGGAGAGGAGACATGCAGAGGAAAGGAGGAACTGAAGAGTTTGTTTCCAAAACACAATATATCCATTTTACTCATTTGGAGTAAATCAGCTTTTTCTATGTTGGTGCCTATTGCATATTATAGAAAAACACAAACTTTGACCAGGAAAAAATACACCTTATAGTATGAATTTCTAAAAACAAATTATGGCACCATGTGTAAGAAGCACAGGGCTATCGCTCTAGGGTATTATAGCAATTTTTGTAATTTTGGCACTCATTGCATTTTGGACACAAACTCTTCATATATGTTTTTTGTTGAGAACTGAGGCCCAGCTAACTTTGGCTATCCAGCTCCCGAACACGCATTAAGGAATTTTATATCAATTCAGACAAATTTGCATTATTGATTTGGTCGTAATTACCTGTGAGCTGTCTGTGCGCTTCTACTGTGAGCTTCTTTCTGTTTCTCTTCAACAACTATCAAACAAATAGAATGAAATAAATGAGCTGCAGCCAAAGTCTGATGGACTGGGCTGGTCTCTCTGTGGATATTGCGGTATCGGAGGAGGAAATCTGATAATCCAACAATCCCGAATTTCACCCTCAGCCCCCGTATTTTTTTTTTTAACATCCTTGTCCCACGAGAACATAATACAGTGTAGGCTAGGATCCTGTCCAAGGCTCTTTAGGGTCTGGCGCTTGGCTCGCTGGCCGTGCGATTGCATTAAGGGGCTTGGCAGACTCAGTCAGAGGAAAAACACAGCCTTGAGGAAGTGGGTCGTATTAGTTAAAAAAAAAAAAAAAAAAAAAAAGATTTTTTTCTGAGTTTTTTCATGTCAACTTCAGGATACAGATCATTGGATTTAAAAAGGCTTTCTTATAACCTGGGGACTTATTTATAAAAAATATGTGTGGATTTCATACCTAAATAAAGGGCTTTTAGTGCTGAAAATCCTAATTTATGAAACTTTGGGTAAGTTAAACTGCATGCAATTTTTATTTAGGTTATCAGGATTAACTTGAAATTTCTTCATATGTGCATAATATCATCAAATTCATGTTTTTAAATGTGAAGTTTGTTTATATAAATCCAAAATCTGCAAAGAAAGTGGTGTATGGATCTTTCTTGTGTTTATTTATAAATGAGGCCCCTGATCTTTAGAAGGAGGGTGAAATGTATTTGAGCCAGTTGAGATACTTCGGTTGAACAAAAACACAAGTTACTACATAATAGTTAATATATTTTTTGCCACTTTCATCAAAAGCGACTAGCATTCAAATATTCTAAGCAGGGTTCAAATCCCACCTTGAGCAGTGTGGTGTTATAAGCCTCGTCCTCGGGCTCCACAGCTCCTCACATGTTACTGTTGGTACCTTGGGCCTTGAACCAATGACCATCTGAATCTCACTCTAACACCATATGCCAGCCTCACACCAAGGGTCTTTTCAAGTGAATTCACTGTCGCAGATGCATTTCAAAATGTCGGAATAAAATCACCACACTCTTGCAAGAATTGTGGTGTGCTCCCGTCATCTCAATCGTTTGGTGTAAGGTGGTCCTAACACTCAGTCCGAGCTGTTTTTCTCCTCTTGACATTCCGATAAAATCAAACATGTCTAATACAGTACAGTATTATGAGAAGTCTTTGCAAAATCTTATCTTCTGTGTCTGTGACTGAAGCTCAGTGACCTGTAACACTTTTTCTTCAGATGTTTGAGGGGTCAGACATCATAGGTCTTTCCTGACTGTGTTCTAAGTCCTCCAGTATATGGCAGGCATTAGCCATTGGTTTATAGATTGTCTCATGTCCAGATGTGGTGTGAAAATGGAATTGAGATGCAGTAGCGGTCCGGCGGTGGTAACAAAGGCCTTTTGTAACCTCACCTTTCAATGTTTAATTGCCTAATTCTCTTGCAGTTTACTGTGCCTGTTTAGCAACAGTGGCTAAGACGAATCGGTAGGATGACTGTAAAATTTATTTTTGATGGCATTGTTGCACATTGCATCACAACGTTTTCTTCTGCGCATAAATGACGACGTAAAATGTCCACGTGCCTTAATAAATTCTTAAGTCATGTAACGTTGCCTCACGAAATGGCTCAGATTTGCGTAAATTAATTTGCAAGGCTCATTTAGCAATAAGGTAGAAGAATTTGTTCAATATTCTGAATATAGTCGTGGCTAAAGGGTGCTCTAAGATACGACGCACAGCGGAGTGGCAGTATAATAATCTGAATGAATGAAAAAATCCAAGAGAGATGGAAGTTGGTGAAAGTTTTGGATTTTTTTGCAGATTGTCATCCTTGAAGAGTCACATCAATTATATCAACATAGCCAACAGGCAATCGCTTTGTCTTTAGCATTTCTTTATCATTACGTGTCATGCACTGGTCTTGGTTGTTCAGTTAATAAATTGTTTGATTGTTAATCAGGCAAACTTGATCGCAAATGGCTTAAGAGCAATTATACGGGAAAGGGTGATGTTACTGAAGGCCTTCCTGACATCTGACTGCACGCCACTGTTCAGATGTTATGTGAAAAGTGGTTGAGTTTAGGAGTAAACAGTACCCATTGTTTGTCTTCAGGTTCGATATGCTTCGCTAACATGGGAGTGGCCATACTGGAGCCGACATTGCCCATATGGATGCTGAAGACCATGTGTTCTCCAAAATGGCAGCTCGGTGCGTTGTGAAGCAAAAGCCATTACGCTACGATAAAGTTTGGAAGAGTCGCAAGTTTTAAGCAGGTTTTCTTCGCAGAAAATGTTCTTGTCATGGTTCATATGAGGAACTTCATGAGGAACTTGATGGCTGATCCAATTAACTTGGATGTGCTCAATCTGGGCATTACATAAGGGGGTTACAGTAACTTCAGGGCTTCCATGCATAGGTTACTAAAAGGTATTTTTATGGTGTGGATGTATTAACCCTTTAACAAACTGGTCACCCTTTTGGTAGAGCACATTTTGAGACACTGTATCTGATTGAAAAATGTGTACAACTTAACTGATTTTTTTCAGTATAACATACCTCAGCTGAGTGTTAAAGATGGCTTAATCAGGTTAAGTTCAACAAATTTTTCAACAGTGACTCAAAATGTGCTCCACTACAAGGTTGAGCAGGCAGTTCAAGAGTTAAGATAAATGCAAAGCACTATAACTAGATAAATCTGATTGAATTTTAAATGATCCGGTCTATTAGAGCTAAGTGGAACTTGATGATATTTGTCGATTATTTCTCTGAACGGCATCTTCTCTCTTCCAGGCATGGCTTTTCTACCAGCCAGCATGTCCTACCTCATCGGTACTAATTTATTTGGGATGTTAGCTAATAAAATGGGAAGGTAAACACTAGATTTGTCAAATATATGCTAAATCACCTGTTTTCCACCAATGTTTCCTCTTTAATTATTCCTCAACTTTTTTTTAGTTATGGTTATTGATTTTGTGCGAGAGAAATTAGCAATAAAAAATAGACATACTGTACTTGTCACTCAAACTATTTTGATCTCAAATGGACCTCTAATGGACTGTAAGTTGCAGCATAACATATTAGAACGTGACCCAACATAACATCAAATTTTGAGTAGAACAGGTCATTTTACCTACAATGCTCATAATTTTCCTCCTTCTAAAGTGGACATAATGCTTTTGTTTAAGTGCCAGTCAGAGTTCTGTTCAGTGCTTGATAATGGCTCGTATTGAATTGTTTTATTCCCACTAGGTGGCTATGCTCCATGATTGGAATGATAATTGTTGGAGTCAGTCTTCTCTGTGTGAGTACCTCTTCCTGCGCTTCATTTCCTGTTCTGTAAAGCACACCATAGCCGTTTCTCAAAGTGCAGGCGGCATCCTTTGAAGGCTGCATTTTTAGGCTGCTACGTCGTCACAGGCTGTTCCGTTGTGAATGCGTTTGCGTGCGAATAAAGCTGAGAAATGCAGCCTTCATCTTGCCTGATATCGGATGGAATTGTCAACATGGAAACAGAGTGTAAAACAAGCTGCCAATTCTGTCTGATATCAGGCTACACGAAGGCTGCATTTCTCGGCTGTATTCGAAAGCGCGTTCACAACGGAACAGCCTGGGATGACGTAGCGGCCTAAAAATGCAGCCTTCAAAGGATCCAGCCCACACTTCGAGAGTCAGTCCTTCAGTTCTAACAATAATGCTGATCTTCCATGTTGCACTGCAGGTCCCTTTTGCGACTAGCATTTATGGCCTCATCGGTCCGAATGGTGGTCTGGGGTTCGCCATTGGTAAGTGTAGATTGTGCTATCACGGGTCACTGTAGTATGAATCCTGTCATTGATATCAGCAAGCGATTCAGTGATGCGTTTCCACCTAAAGTCTAGTACTCACATATTAGACCGATTAGTGACTCTAAATCAGGGGTCTCAAACTGGTCCATAAAAGGGCTGCAGGTTTTCATACCAATCAAGCAGAAGCACACCTAATACAACTAATTTAATCAACTGATCTCAGCCTTTGCAGTTGATTAGTTAGATCAGGTATGTTTCTGCTGACTTGGAATGAAACCTGCAGGCTCTCGGCCCTTTTACAGACCAGTTTGACACCCCTACTCTAAATTGTTCATAGGTTTGAGTGTGTGAATAGTCTATGTGGCCTACAGTGCATCTGTGTAGGGTATATTCCCACCTCTATTGGATACACCCTCCATTGGATACAGTCCCCCCCCATGACCTTCATAAGGAATAAGCATAATGGATAGATAACCTGCAGTTCAGTGGATGGATGATCCTCTGTTTCTTCCCTGTGTTTTAGGCATGGTAGATTCCTCCATGATGCCGATAATGGGGTACTTGGTGGACATTCGTCATGCCTCTGTGTATGGAAGCGTCTACGCTATCGCTGACGTGGCTTTCTGCATGGGATTTGCCATCGGTAAGGACTTACACAATGAGTGGATCCTGCGTTGGACTCAGACGCTGGCACTGTACTGACACAAATCCAACAGCGGACAGCAAAGTGAGCTTTGTGAACTTAACACAAATTTTGTGGACCTTAAGTATTTAGGAAGTCACCACAAGACACCTGGGTTTGGCTCTCTCACTTCAGCGGGCGAGTGAGGCCTAGTGGTTACCTGAGGTATTGCAGTTTAATTAGTGTGCTCACACATCTTGTACCATAGACCCGATAACCAACCATAGCGCCCTCCATTAAATGGCTTCATGGACCATTGAGAAGTTTCCACAGAAATGCATGCACCTGGAAAGCAGACACCATCTCCAGTTCTTATGCATCTGGAGGGGTCACCCACTCAGTACATTACGTATTGCCATTATTCAGTGGATCCTTATTATCCAAAGCCTCGTACAGTTGATTAAGTGGGGTCTATCCCCCCTGGAGCAGCACGGGGTGCACAGGCTTGATCGCAAGCCTGACAACTGCACTGATCTTAGAGAGACCTTCCGATTCCCATTTGAATTCTTTTGACACTAGGCCAAGGCTGCCCAATCCTGTTCCAGGAGAGATTGTATCCTGTAGGTTTCCATACCCCAGGAAGAGTAGCTGCTACTTTGGTGGCAGCTAATGGGGATCCAAATTAAAAAAAAAAAAAAAATACCAACCCTTTTTTGGCTCACCTGAATCTATTTACTAATGGGTCAACGAGATCTTGAACTGTTAAATGAGGTTTGTTTTCTTAGAGTTGGAATTAAAATCTCCTGGATGGTGGATGTCCAGGAGTAGGATTGATACGAGGCTATAGATCACCCCACTCCCGTGCAGCCACGCCCTCTAACCCCGTCTCGCCATCGCAGGTCCGTCCACTGGGGGCGCTATCGTGCGAGCGATGGGGTTCCCCTCCCTCATGGTGATCATCGGCGTCATCAACATCCTGTACGCGCCCCTGTGCTTCTTCTTAAGAAACCCCGCAGCTTGCGAGGAAAAGCTGGTGAGTCACCGCCCTGTCTTTGACACCAAATCCAGCCCCAGAACAGCGGGTCTACCTCTGCGTGTCTCGGCAGGCCTGACAGGAGGTGATCTGTGTGTTTGATGCTATGGGACGGAGCCAAAAACCCATTAACTTACATTTCTGTGGCTCCATCCTGTCTTATTAAATTATCTCTTGGAGAAGATTCTGTTTTTTTTTTTTTTTTTTTTTAGTAACAGCCTCTTTTCTGTTTCAAACGAGAGATCATAGCTGTGTTAAGAAGTTAGCTAATTATCTGCCGACACACACTCGTCTGGCCAAATCAGAATTGGCCAGGAGAATACACGACATCTTAGCTTACTGCTCGGCCTGCTGACATATCTGGATACTTCAGAAGATTTAGACTTAGGAGTTATTTTGAGAGTAAAATAAGAGTTGTTTTTTTAACCAAATGGGAGAAGAGTCGTGTACGTCACCACAGTACAGTGAAAACAAATGTTGAATTGTACATTTGAGATCAGATGGCAGATTGTAACTGATCGGATCAATTTAAACACCATATTCACAGTAAAAGGCCCTCATATTTCTGTTTTCTCATCAGCACTAAGAGTTAATAGGATGTGATTATGAATATTTAATGCATGATTTGTTAAAGGCTTATTTTGAAGGCTCTTAATTATAGTTTTTGCTGGGTAAGTACCATCTAATTGCTTGCATATATTGCGCAACCGTTTTTATTACAAAGGTAAGTATTATGAAAAGTACCGTAAAATGTATTTTCGTATCACTTCAAAGTTTGTTTCTTGCTACTTACTGACTGACTTTATTTCTTAATACATTGCTCAGGAACAGTAAAGGTACTAATTATAATGCAAGTAGCTGGTAATTACCAAATTAATCCTGTATCTTACAGGATAAAAAATAAAGCCTTAACCACGACGCTTGTGAGAGGGTGTCCAAGAAGTTGACGACCCTCCTGGGTTGGGTGGCTAAAAAAGAATTAACAGTTTTAATTGGTCTATAATTAAAGCCTGTGTGAGAAGGATTAAAGGCTCCCAGAATTGTTCTGAATTCTTTGCCTTTCCCCAGGCCATAATTAACCAGGAGTGCCCGATGCACGTCAAGAGCTACAACACTCAGAGACAGTGCCGAGAGTTTCCGCTGAGCGACGACAGTGAAGGAGAGCCGGAGGACTGACAGGAGCCGCACTCACACCTGTTTCGCAAACACACCTGCCCATTACATCACATGCAGTTCAGAGCGTGATATTGGATTTGAAAATTAAAAAAAAAATGAATATGACCATATGTTGTTGATTTTAAGAATGAATTTAAGGGAATTTTAATCTATGTCCAGTGATTCATATTCAAACTTAAAGCTGTTTTTATCTACAGCCTCTCAATATTAATGGACTGAAAGTGATTGGACAGACTGAACTAATCTTTTATTGAATTACATTTTTTTTTTTTTATGCCAGATTTGCCTGTTTGACTGTTGTCATACGTCACAGTTGAAATTGCTTTGGTATTTGAATTAAGGCTGTGACCTATAGACACCTGGTGACTCTCACTAAGTCGTCTCAAGGTTCTGTCAGTTTTGGGAGATCTCAAAGCTGGGTGGGGTGGGGTACTATGTATATATTGGTCTCTAATTGCAACATGGTTCACTGATGTGAATCTATACTCCTGAAAATGTAAGCTGTGTGATACAACTGGCAGAAACCATGTTTCAGATATTTTCATTTGAATGTATTTCTCATATCTGCACTGCAAAAAATGATAAGATAAAAATACTAGGCAAGATGAATTTACTTATATTAAGACTGAAAACACTTATTTCTATCATCATTTTTCTTAGTAAGACAAAAAAAATGTTTTATTTTGAGGTAATTTTAAGAGCTTGCCAATGGGGTAAGTAAATTTCACTTGTCAAGTCAAATAGTAACTTGAAAAAAGAAACTTAAAACAAGTTACTATTTGACTTTACAAATGAAATTTACTTACCCCATTGGCAAGCTAGTAAAAATTACCTCAAAACAAGAAATTTTTTTTGTCTTACTAAGAAAAATGGTGATAGAAATAAGTGTTTTAAGTCTAAAAATAAGTAAATTCATCTTACCCAGTATTTTTATCTTATCATTTTTTGCAGTGTGAATCTTTGACAGATTTACTGTGAGTATGAATTGACCTGAACCCCAGCAAGATGCCTTTGCTTATTGGTAAAAATAAGAGTGAGGTGCAATGCAAATATCTATTGCTTTTGACACTCGTGAAATAAAGCAGCTGGTGAACGGACAGATGATGATTTCCTCCAGTGAAGACTCAACACTATTCTTCAGTGCATCATTTAAAATGCTATCTTCAACATACCATATATTGCACATTAGATTCAAAAATCGCAGATACAGTCAGGTCCATAAATATTTGTACAGTGACACCAATGTCATTGTTTTGGCTTTCTATACCACCACAGTGGTTTTTGAAATGAAGCGATCAATGCGTGCCTGAAGTGTTGGTATTCAGCTTTAATTCCGTGGTTTGATCAAAAATATTGAATGAACTGTGTTTATATTAAAACCATGTTCACACATCGCCCTCCAATTTCAGGGGCTCAAAAGTACTTGGACAAAGTAATGTGTCCATTGTCATTTTTAATTTTTGGTTGCAAATCCTTTGCCTGAAGTTAGAACCCATTGACATCACCAGATGCTGGGTTTCCTCCCTAGTGATGCTCTGGCGGGCCCTCACTACAGCTGTATTCAGTTCCTGCTTGTTCTTGGGGCATTTTACCTTCAGTCTTGCCTTCAGCAAGTGGGTCGCATGCTCAGTTGGATTCAGGTGAGGTGATTGACTAGGCCAGGGGTCCCCAATCTTTCCCAGAAAGGGCCAGTGTGGGTGCAGGCTTTCAAACTAACCAAGCAGCTACACACCTGATACTACTAATCAACCCCTGGGCTCTTTGCTAATATGCTTGATTAGTAGCATCAAGTGTGTAGCTGCTTGGCTGCAATGAAAGCCTGCACCCACACTGGCCCTTTCTGGGAAAGATTGGGGACCCCTGGACTAGGCCATTGTGGAACATTCCATTTCTTTGCCATTGAAAAGTCTTGGGTTGCTTTCAAAGGATGCTTTAGGTTATTGTGCTTCTGCATTGTGGAGTGCTGTCCAGTGAGTTGTGAGGCATTTGGCTGCTTCTGAGCTGATGACACAGCAATTCATAATTTATCCTGCCTTTTGTTGGATGTCATCAATAAATACAAGGAAATGGTTTCATTGGTGGCCTTACATGCCCACGCCATAACACTACCTCTAACAGATTTCATAGTTGAGGTGGTGTTCTATAGATCATAAGCAGTTTCTTTTCTTTTCCATACATTTCTCTTCCCATCATTCTGATACAAGTTGATCTTGTCTCATCTGTCTGTAGGATGTTGTTGTAGTTCTGTACCAGCTTTATGATTTTTTTTTTTTTTTGGAAAACTCTTATCTGGTTTTCCTACTTTCAAAGCTCATCAATGGCTTACACTTCGTGGTAAACCCTCTGTATTTGCTCTGGTGAAGTCTTTTCTCGATTGTTAATTTTGACTCAGACATATACAGTACCAGTCAAAAGTTTGGACATACCCACATTTTTCCCCACATTTGTTAAATAAAGAAATAAGCAGACTTTATTTTGCAAACAAAGATCTAATTCTTAAATCCATCAAACTACCCACCATTTCTTGTCATATTTGCAGAGCATTCTCAAGTTTTCTTTTTTTAACAAGGGCAGTCATATGAGTATAATGAATTTGCAGCCACACAGCTGTTTAACTTCCCAAAGACGTGCTGCACTTGAGGTGGCTTTTCATCAACCTTCTGCCCAATAAGTCCCAAAAACACTTGACTTTAATTTGGCTGTTGGAAAATAGAAGGTGCTTATTTGTCTGTTTTCTTCGCAAAATATGGCTTCTTTGAGAATTCCAAAATTTTGGACACTGTTCAAACAAGTCAGTTATTCTCTTTTCACTTCTGACTGTTTACCTTTTACAAAATTCCATTTGAGATTATCTAGAGAAGTCAAGTTGTTTAAATTTCTCTAAAAACAGAGTGCTGCGACATTATCAAAGCATGTCCAAACTTTCGACTGGTACTGTACGTCTCCTGGAGGGTGTTTTCATTGGGGCAACTGTTGTTTATGGGTTTTCTTTTACCAGAAAAAGTAATTATTCTATCATCCAACACAGTCTTTATCCATGGTCTTCCACAATGTTTGCTGTTCCTGAGGTTCTAAGTGCATTATTTCTTTTTGAGAATATACCCAATGGTTGATCAAGCCGCTCATAATGCTTTTGTTAGTACTATTTAGATCAACTGCAGAGCTTTTATCTGCTTACCGTAGTTTGAAATAATCAGGGTAAAAACAGACCTCTGGCCATGGATCAGCTGAACAGCTACAATTCCTTCATTGTTCACCAAATTTGGGCGTAAATATCCTCATATGTTCGCTTATAGTCTGCGCAGTGCTCTCATACATACTCACAAACTTAATTTCAACTTCAATGTCCCATGACAGACCACTAAAATAACAATAACCAAATAATTATAGACCTGACTGTATATGATATATAAAGGAGAAATATAACTTCAATTTCCAGAGGAAATCTATTCTTTCATTTCAGATTTGTTTGCATATTGAAATCAACCGAGAGCATTCATGAGAGTATTATGGACTCACAGATATGCTCTGAAAAATGAAATATATCGGAAGCAAATTAAATATATTTAAATTATCCAGCTTGGAAAGTCCGTTGTGATTGACTTTATTATTAATTAGAGTGTAATGCAACTTCTGCTTTCTCTGTCTGTGTTTACATTCAAAGACCAAATTAAAACAGTTCTATCGCGTGTAGCAGCTTTCTCAATCAGAAGAATGGTCTTTCATACACGAACACACACACACACACACACACACACACACACACACAAACACACGCGAGTGCGTGCACACACATAGACACATGCACACACGCACGCGCACACGCACACATACACACACAAACCTGAACAAAAAATGTAGATACATGTGTATGTGTACACAAGGTGTGAAAAATAGAATTATGTTGAATTTTGACATCAAAAGGAAATGAATTCTGACATCATTCAGTTCAGGAATAAAGACCGAAAATATAATTACAGAGTAGGCCTACATAAACTGACTGCTCAAAGGCGTGCTTCCATTTATATGATATTTGCAAAGAAGCAACTGAACGGCACGTCTCCACACCTGCTGGATTAAGAAGAAAACATTTTTTTTTTTCCATCCCTAAGCCCTGGTTTCGGATGTTGTAAAATTCAATATCCTTTCTTTTCGCCAGGCCTTCATGTCGACGTTGCTTTGTCAATACATTTTTTTTTTAAATCTGCAAACACAAAGGCTATCGCGAATCACCTTTAATTTCCTTTGTCGGCCGAGGCGAGGTTCTACGCTCACTTGCGTTTGCTGCTTATCAGTGTGGTGAAATCATGGGCCGGTGCAGAGAAAGAACGGCGAGCTAAAATCTGTTTTCATCCAGCTGCACTCTCTCCCATTTCCACATCCCATAAATAACAAACCTGAGTCTGCGTCTGAAAAAGCACAGCTCTCGGAGCCATCTGTAAAAATGATATTTGATTACCTCCAAACAGTCATGTTCTCAGTTGCCATTGTAACTGGCGAGATTGCAAGAACTGATTCTGTAGTCTGCACATTGGGACTCTGATTTTTTTTTTTTTTTCTTAAATTTGAACACTATATTGATTTCAGTCATATTTGAATTGCAATTGTTCTTTTTCTGTGAGTATTATCCATTTGTACTGCTCCCTGAAACCATATATGATTAGTTTTGTGACGTTAACGTCACATTGTGATTATTATTACATAACGCATTTCAAGCTAGAAATGACAACTAGGAAATAAAATTTGAGCATTACTTTGTTAAGTGTCCTGCTTTGAAATAGTTATACAAAAATATGAAAACATTAAAGCCAATAGAAGTGATTGCTGACTAGAATTACTTGACACTGCAGGTGTCACTGCCAGTTGGCCGTTAAGCCTCGTCATCATGATTCATTGTTCATGTTGAACTCAAATGATTTTTTTCCTTTGGTTTTCTTCTGTAAGTTGAATAGATTAAATGACTCGGAAAAGCCGAATCAACACAGTAAGATCTTTGTTTGCAGTCGTACTATTTTCCCATGAGGGAAATGGTGGCATTTTGTTTAATTGCGTTGTAAATGATTCAGATGTATTTTGCATAAGTTACAAATAGGAACAAATAAAAACTGTATGTCATTCAAACAGGGGCGATGGCAAGTACTGAACAAATTTCCGGGCGTCCTGATCTTTGGAAACTCCTTCATGAAAAAAAAAAAAAAACTCCCATCTGAAACCCAGGGATTCTTCAAGTATTGGTAGGAATTAACAGTTGTATTATTATGATTTAAGGCAAGTGCAGAGAATTTTCGAAAAACATATAGGCTCCTTTGATACTTACAGCCCAGGATCTTAATGATCATCATTTTTCCCTTCCGCTGACTATGCATCCGAAAGGCGTTGATGCTAAACTAATAAATTCAGGGTAAAATCGTAAGCACATCATTTGACTGACCTTACGTAAAAGTGAGAGAAAAAATAGAGAGGGAGGAAGGGAGTGAGGAAAGGAGAGAGGGAGGGGGAGGATGCTTGTTCCCAAAGTACACAATGTACTGGAAACGATCTTATCGAGATCATTGGAAACATACGCCAAAAAGCACCTGCACGGAAAAAAATGACTGAAAGAAATGTATATGAATTAATTAGTTTCTACAAAAGAAATCCATGTGAAACGTTTCAGGGAAAACTAACGGCAATCCAAATGAGAATGTAATTTTTGTGTTTCAAATTATGCCAACAGTGCAGTGTCATTCAAAGTACACGCCAATGCAAAAGTTACGAGACGCCCTCTTGTGGTAATAACCAACCTCTCGGATGAGAAAATAAATGTTCTCAGCCAAACTTACTATCCAGCTGAAATCCAAACCATTCTGCCATTAGGATCCATCTTAAACTGGTATTTTTTCCATTTAAATGTATGAATGGCAACCGAGATATCATTAAAATGTAAAAAATGTAAGACTTCACCGTCACTATGCTCGTTTTTTTATGAATATATTTATTCCAGAATCGGGCTCCTTACCCTGTTCAACACCCATAGCAAAGTTTGCAAAAACAGACCAAATGTTGTCTCATCCACGATGCTTTGTTTTCCAAATCCTAATTTAAACCTAAAAAAATGGCATTTTACCCCTGGTAGTCACCAGAAGTTTCTGATTTTTTTTTCATTGATGAAAATTAGTCAAACTATTTTCAACTTGACAAAAAAGAAGTTTAAGGGAATTAGTTTTGAAAATAAACCCTTAAACAGAAAGAGAGTCTTGTGTCTTATAGTGGAAGATTGAACCCATTCATCTGAGACAAGAGGGTCAGGCACGCTGAACAGTTTGCTGACCCATTGTCAAGCTCACAAACTCACGCATGAGTTTTTATGAGCAATTCAGAATCTCATATTTACCTGACATCAATGTATTTAGATCAGTTGCCTCCATCCCGTTCCTGAAGATTGGTCCTGTAGGTTTTCACTCCAACCCTGGCAAAGTGTGCTTCCCACTAAAGCTAAAGGTCTTGCTTTGTTGCTGATTAACAGAGTCAAGTGTGCTGGATTAAGGCAAAATAAAAAACCAACAGGACGATTGGTGTGCAGGAACAAGGTTGGTGACTGTGGGAGAAAATAATAAAAAAAATTAGAGGGGAACTCAAAGAGTCCATGCTCCATGTGGTCGTCACTTATTTCCATGCACATAACTGACATTTTGGGCTAAGGTGAGTAACGTTTCGGGTTAGGGTTTGGTTTAGGGCTAGGATTAGGGTAATGGGTAAGAGTTAGAGTTAGGGTTCGGCAAAAAGTGATGAGCCACATTATTGGAAGCTGTTTACCAGAGATGTCATGTCAGTTTAGGGGATGGAATTAAGTGACGAGCGCTTCATGCTTCACACAGCAAGGCCCAGGGAAAATTTGAACCCACAGCCTTTTCTGCTGTGTGGCAACAGAGCTACCTTCTGACGGATGGGAAATTTTCTTCAGCCACTGAGCTACAATTAATGTGACTGCAAAATTTATGAGGAGGGTAGAGCTATTTCACTGGAAATTGTATTAGACACGAATTACTTTGATCATCTGTATAGGAAAAACGATCCTGCATTTCTGATTTTTTCCATCAGATAAGACATTTCTATTGATTAAAACTCATGAAGAAGATGAGCATGGATAGGATCTGAAAATGGATCCATGAAGAAAAAAGAAACTCCACGCGAAAATTTTAAAGAAATTCAAAAGAAATACAAATTCAAACGAATCAACAAATATGTTTTTAATATAAATTTGTGTTTTGCTGCTCAAATGGATGATAATACCACAGGCGCAAAATGAACGGGCTACCCTCCAAATATCGAATGAAGTAATAAGAAACACGTTTGTGATTTGTATTTAATTATCAGTCTATATTATAAACAGGTGGTCACAATGATTTGAATACGCTGAGGAAGGCCTGCGAGCCGAAATGCGTCTGTTTTTGTCCTTTGTAAGATTAAAAAAGATTTACTAAGCAAGTGCTGTCCAACGTCTTCAAATTTTTTGCTCAAATGGATGACAAATGATCCTTATCAAGAACCATGGATAAATACATACATAGCTTGTCATGTTAAAAAAAAAAAAAAAAAAAAATCAAAAAACTTGAGCGTTGGCATCTTTGCCCTCCAGATTTTTTTTTTCTTCTTTGAAGTTGAACATGGTCCCGCATCTGAGAGGCTCTGGATCAGTGCCTTAACTGGCAGATGCGTTGGGACCTTTTGTTAATGTATCTTATTACAAAAGCATACAGTTTGGTTTGAGCCTTGTAATAGACTTCAGCTCATTAAATTGCTTTGTGAGAATAACAAGTCTTCTTTATTTAGTTGCCATGATGAATGCAATACACGAATATGTGTTTACAAAAAGTATGACAGAAAAAATGGCCGAATATAAGAGATGCCTCGATCAGGGCTAGATTCAGGTGGTTGAGAAGTTTATGTTGAAATGCTCTTGCTTGAGAGTGCACAATGTATTCAAAAGTATAGTCTTCGACTCATAAAGTAAAAGTATAATTTTTTTTTGTTCAGATTGCTGATAAATAATGCTGATTAAACCACTCCAGGGGAATAAATGACTGAAAATGGTTTAGAAGATAAACGCCTAAAAAAAAAAAAAACACCCAAAAGCCCTCTAACACCACCTTCAGTCTCACATCATTCCAGTCAGCTGCTGGCGACTGGAATGTTCTGCAAAAAAAAAAAAAAAAAAAAAAAAAAAACTGGGAACTGGATAAACTCATTCTCATCGCTGCTTTCAAGGACTGCATCTCACACTGACTCACTGACACCAGCAACTGTTTTCCTGGCCAGTTGCCAAATAATAACACCACCATCATTCTCATCTGCTTGTTTTTGTCAGATGTTGCTATATGGTGTGTTCTTTGCTTGTAAATTTGCTACTTATTTATGCTCGCCCCAAAGGCAATGGTTATGTAATTTGAAACGATTAAATCCTTGAATTCTTAAATGATGATTATATGCAGAATTCGCGGTTCATAGGGACCAGACGGAAATTTAAATTGTGGACCTCTGTATGAAAGTCCACGTTTCCGTTGGGAAGCATTTTGAAGTTGCAGTGTTGCTCCATGTGAATCATGCACATCCTGGAACTTTTGTGAAAATTATGCGTTTCTTCACATTTTTATGATGTCAGAAACAAACTCGAAAGGTAATGCATATAGCCATCTTGCTGCTGCTTCGTGTGCATGTATGAGCGAGCGGCTCAGAACTGATATAGCTGAGAATCATTCTCGAAACTGCTCACTCCTTCAGTTATTAGCTAGCTAGCTAGCGTTTGCAGCGCAGCATGCATTGCTAGTGTGTTCCATTAAAGCCAGAACAGTCTTTTGTTTTTCCTGACATAATAAGTCCAAGTCCGAATAAAAGCGGATACTTTCAGAAAGGTTGCCTCGTGACCAATTTTTCAGATATTTTCTGGTCATTTTACAACAGAATGCTGCCTCATTTTTGGTGTATGTAAGACTCCTCTATATTTAAGTTGGAATTTATCAATCAGAAGAAGAAAGGACCGCAGTAATGTCTTTGTCAGACGGTTTGCAAGATATTGGGATAAACGAGGCTGCCGGACACCAGCGAGGCGACGGTCAGCTCTCGTTCATCTCAATGCGTGAAGTTCGCTCTTTAGTCCAAAACTGCGTCCGAGTTGCAGATTCTTCAGCGGAATTGTTGGATACTTTGCGCAACGTCCAGCAACTATTTGAGAGTGGGGACAGTCATTTGCTCTTCTCTGGGTGCTGTACCAATGAAGGCGCTGACATTAAAAAGTTTTATGCGGAAATCTTGAGTTCTCTGACTCAGTTGGCAGCGTTGCCGCTCTGTGAGGCGGACAGCGGGGAGCTACCGGCCAGCTCTTATGCGGCTGTTCCTGACAAGGCCAGCGCAGTTTGCGCAGTATTGCTGGCCCTCTGCCGCAGACTAGGTGCAGATTGTTCTGCCCAGTGTTCCCACGGTTCTTCCTCTTGGTCAAATACCCTTTGGCGCGCACTCGCGCCTCCCCTCTTTGTGTTTGCGGTGACCCACATACAGGATCAGCCATGGACCAGCGATGGCTCGCGTACGGCGGCTTCCCTGCTACTGAGTGCCGTAGTTCAGTGGGGTGGCTTTGCGTCCAGCTCCCAGTTGTTATGTGGAGCTACAGAAGAAGATCACACTGGCTTCCTGGCTCCCGTATTGGAGATTTTGAGGCCGGAATTAACCAAGTAAGATGATATGAAGTTTTCATGTATGGCCATGCAGTCTGCATGTATGAAGACTACAAATTACTGCGCTTTTATAGGGAAGTGCCCTTCACATGTTACAAAGATGGAGAATTGAAGGTTAAAATACACAAAGAGACCTTGTACTTTAATGCAGATGGAACTAACTGAGCAAGTTCTTTGACATAACCTTTTTCCCACTCCAGAGAGCACTGGAAGCGCAATCAGGCTACGAAGCACATCTTTTCCTGGATGCTTGTGCAGGTGCGCCGCCCGTGGCTGTTTGAGTTCCTGGACAGGGTCTTTCCCCCCTCTCTGTTGATCTCAGACGACTACCGCACTGACAACAAAGTGCTGGGGGTGCGCTGCTTGCATCATATTGTACTCAATGTGGTAAGAACCTCCCATCATCCTCTGCATTACATTACCTTGCATTTGTCTGGCAGAGCCTTTTATCTAAAGCGATGTACAGTAAATGCTCACAGAAAGTTACTGGAACAGCTACGCAGTGTAGACCAGAAAAAGTATGATTTATATCTGCATATATCTCTCAATGCAGACATGATCAGAAATAAGTACACTAAATGGTATTTATCAGTCAAGTTAACTCGAGCTGTTATGATACTCAATGTGGTAAGAACATTCCAGCTTTTTTTTGGAGACTAATGGCAAATGAAAAGGCCATTTGTGTTGCGTCATACTTCATGTCTGATAATAAACACTTTCTTTGTTACAGCCTGCCGCTGACCTCAGGCAGTATAATAGGGCTCAGGTGCTCTATCATGCCCTCTTTAACCACCTCTATGTTTCTGAAGCTGAGGTCATTGAGGTAAGCCTGGGGGGAGGGGCTTAATGGCATCATAAACATTTTCATCAGATTCAGATTCCATTTTAATTAACTGTTATTTCATTACATTAACTATCTAGCTGAGGATTTTATTTAGGGGGACTTATAATTGATTAGACCAACGGTTCTGAAACTTTTCAAATATCAGGACCCCAGTAAGAAATACACTTTAAGATTGGGACCTAATTTTTTAATTCCTCACCTCTCGGGGACCTGTTAAATATTTGTAGTTGCATCGGATTCAATTCATGCAGGCCCTAAGTCATGCTCTCCTGCTACATTTTGGGTCCAGACTGATAGTTCTAGAAACACAGGATTGGACTAAGCAGTTGCTTAGCGCCACACCAATGAGGGGTTATGACCCTGTCCGCATGTACATTAGTAAATTTTGGGAATGTGGCAATCAGGATGTATTTTGTCCACATGCAAATTGCGTTTTCAGTCACTGAAAGTGGCCGTTTCGGGAAAACCCCTTCCAGGGTGGAGATTTTTAGAAACTCCAATGTCACTGTTTGCATGAGGACATGGAGAACAGTTTTTTTGGCTCGTTATAGCAGAGTGTGAGTAGCATATAGTTAGTTTTTAAGGCTTGTTATTGGCCTACATGGTCTTACATTAAATTATATCATCACCTCCTGTTGGTTTGGTATGCTTTTGACACTGCATTAATCGTGTTTTTGTGTCTGTTTGTGGTTGGAGTTTTTTAGCTTACCGGCCCTATGGGCTGATAAGCTATTGTCGTGGTGTGGCGTCCGTCGTCCGGAACATTTTTTATCTTTTTTTAGGCTTGATGAATTTTTGTGTGAATTTGCAATAACATACTACTAGATCATATCTCCAGACGTTTTTCTCAGATTTTTGATTGAATCATTTTTGTCCGTTTTATGGGCCCTTGAATTTTTGGCTCCAATGTTAAAGATAGGACTGAAAAATTTTAAAAAATTAGTTCTCAAAAACCGCTTTATAAATTTTTTTCTAAATCAGGCAATCAACTTACCTTGGTACCATCAATGTACAGTGCGAGCACCATTTTGATTGAATCAACAGAACTGGGTCTACTGGGGGCGCTGTACTTTATGAATATGCAAGATGGCCTGTGGAGGCCAAATGGTTGCAGATAGAGACTAAGTTTGTATTATCGACATTTAGGAAGTCATATATGACCTATATTTTGGCAATATTAAATGCGACCACAGATGACTTTGAAAGGTCAAACTCGAGATCAGGGAAATGTTAAAAGATATGACTTGAAATTTCAAAAAATTACTTCTCAAAGACTGTCTGATAACTTTTTTTCTAAATCTGGCAATCAATTCACCTTGATACACTTTATATACAGTGCAAGCGCCATTTTGATTGAATCGACGGAAGTGGGTCTAGTGGGGGCGCTGTACTTTAACATTGCGTCTTATGGAGAATGGGCCAAATCGCCTGTGGAAGCTAAATGGTTGCAGATAGAGATTAAGTTTGTATTATAGGAAGTCATGTATGAACTTTCATTTGGTGACATTGAACTTGACCTTCAGTGACCTTGAATGCCCAAACTTCACAGCGAAATTTCAATGACTTATATCAGCAAAATGGTTACAGATAGTTTTGGTTTGTATTGGAGATGTATTGGAAGTCATACATAAACTTTCATTTGGTGGCCTTGAACTTGACCTTTGGTGACCTTCGAAGGTCAAACTTCACATAGTGAAATTTCAATGACTTCTATCACCAAAACTATTTCAGATAGAGCTTAGGTTTGTATTGTGGCCATATAGGAAGTCATGTATGAAGTTTCATTGGGTGACCTTGAACTTGACCTTCAGTGACCTTCAATGGCCAAACTATACAGTGAAATTCCAATGACTTTTATCAGCAAAATCGTTATAGATTGAGTGTAGGTTTGTATTGGAGACATACAGGAAGTCATGTATGAACTTTCATTTGGTGACCTTCATATTGAAGGTCTAACATGACCTAGAGAAAATTCAATGACTTCTGTCACTGAGAAGGTCACAGATGGAGCCTAGGTTTGTGTTACTGACATAGGAAGTCACACATGAACTTTCATTTGGTGACATTCAGCTTGACTGTTGATGACATTTGAAGGTCAAACTTGACATAATACAATTACAATGACTTGTATTGCCAAAACGGTCACAGATGGAGTCTAGGTTTGTATTAGAGACATATAGGAAGTCATATATGAACTTTCATTTGTTGACCTTCGTATTGACCTTCAAAGGCAAAATGTGACCTAGTGAAAATTCAATGATTTGTATCATTAAAACGGTCACAGATGGAGCCTAGGTTTGTGTTACTGACATCTAGGAAGTCACATATGAACTTTCATTTGGTGACATTCAACTTGACTGTCAGTGACCTTTGAGGGTCAATTACAGTGAAATTACGAAGACTTGTATCACTTAAATGGTCACAGATTGAGCCAAGGTTTGTATAGAGACATTTAGAAAGTCATCTATGAAGTCCATTTACTGACCACAACTTGACATTCTGTGACCTTCAAAGTTCACAATTGACATTGACATATTATAATGACTTGTATCACCAAAACTGCTTCAGAGCTTAGGATTGTATTACAGAAGGTCTTATAAATGTATGTGAACTTTTATTTAGTGACCTTGATATTTATTTTCATTGATTCAAATGTCAAACTTCACATGAAATTTTTATAACTTGTATCATCGCTGTAAGACTGCTTGCCGGTATGCTACAGGACCCTTGGTCCTATTTTTTGGAAAACAAAAGAGGTGTCATTAAAAATACTCCTGGACTTGTGGACTATGAACCTTGCTAAAGGACCTATAAACTATACTGATCTTATTGAGGCTACTCCGGAGCTAAAACTATCGGTTAAGCACTAGGCTGTAGAACGTGCCGGAATGTTATGCCGTGCTGAAAGAGAGCCAGCAGATTCTTTGGCATTATCTGGTCCTGGCAAACCGCATGATCTGTTGGTTTTAGTTTTTACTATAAATATATCAATGACCTGACCTTTGAATCCAAGCTGAAAGAACTTAATCGTGAACAGCTGCTTAATTTTCTCAATTAAGAGCCAGGTTAAAACAAAGGGCAGCACTTGTGGCTGTCCAGGGCCTGGGTTGGCTACCAGCACTATGGGCAAAATAGGCAATCCGCTCTGTATTCTTAACAACCGATGGCAGCAGGTAAATGTCAGATCATGTAAATCATGGCCGAATCAAGGGCTGAAGTTGGTCTGACATCTAGAAACGGATATCCACCTTCCTTGCCGGCAGTTGACTGTTCGGGGTTTGCTCAGAATTCCCCCATTTGTTGTGACTTGAGCGTATACTGACACACAGTGAAAATGCAACACCCATATTTAATAACCAAAAAGAAGAAGCAACCAATGTTTTTCGAATCAATTTTAATACGAATAGATAAAGTATTTCATTGTCCATAACACTGTAAAGTTTCATCACATTATCTCAACAAATGTTTTTCCGATATGCCATTGTGAATGCACAGACCCTTCGCAAACTGTGAGTAGTGAGTGTGTCCTCTCAGTGCTTGCACACATGCGCGTAAACGGCGAGGCATCGATTCACACAAACGTTGCACAGTTGTTTGGGGAAAGTTCCTCCACTCGTCTTGTAGTGCTGCTGTCAACTCGGCGACGTTGCGTGGTTGACGTTGACGCTGGCGCACAGGACGACCCAGTTCATCCCACGTGTTTAATGGGGTTAAGATCGGGTGAAATGGATGGCTAAGGGTAAACATCGACCCCTGCTTGTTGGAGAAAATCTCTGGTGAGGCGTACAGTATGGGGATGGGCATTGTTGTGTTGGAACGTGAATAGTAATCGTTTTTGTCCACGGTTGTTCAACAGTGGGTGGAGAACTGGTCTTAAAATCTCATCCACATATCACTGTGCCGTTCGACCTCCACGAATCACAACAAGTTCACTCCAAAATCTCACATTAATGGCAGCCCAGACCATCATACTACCCCACACCAAACCAATTTCTCTCCAGAACTCATCTGTCTTGATGACGTTCATATTGCCTCCTGTACGCCCATTGTCGCCGTCAACAAATGACACACTGAACCTAGATTTGTCTGAAAAAACCCTACGGTGGAAGACTCGTGGCGGCTGAAGATGATGATGTCAAGCAAACTGGGGTCTGTTGTCTCTGACGTTGTGTCATGATGTTGCCTCGATACGGCCTCCGCCACCTTAACCCAGCAGCTCGCAGTCGGCGAATCACAGTCATGGCATGGATGGGGCGTTCGTGGCGTCCTATCGTCCTCTGAGCCGTGTCTGCTGCTGTTTGTAACCGGTTCCTCAGATGGATCTGCCGGATGTGTCGGTCCTGACGTGTTGTCGTAACCAGAAGTTGTCCTGGTCGGGGGCGGTGGTGAACACCTCCTGTCTGTTGGTAGTGATGCTCCAGTCCGTTGATGGTGGATGGACTGACCCTGATCCGGCAGGCAACCTCTCTTTGAGATGTTCCCCCAAGCAGCATCCCCAAAGCTCACTCCCTCTGCTGTTCTGTAAGCCGTGGCATTCTGACACTGATGCTGATGGGGATGAACCACTGTGCCTTTTATGCATCCAATGTCTTGCTTTACACTTGCATGTCACTGAAGTGATGCACTCAACCTGCTGCTAATGACAAAGTTGTGTTTCGGAGACGTGATCCCCTGACAGACACACAAACTTGGTTTGAACCCGGACTTGCACAAATTCCAGCTTCATACCACTATATTTCTTCTGTGGTAATTTTGATGGCTTCAAAAAATCAGCTACAATTTCAAAAATTAGGTGTTGCGTTTTCACTGTGTTTCGGTATATAATTTGTAGTAATACCAGTGACATGCCGTTGGAGACATAAAGTCTGAAGTAAAAATACATCACATTTCAACCAGGTTTATTGTAAGTTAAGTCAATTTGCAGCAGTGTGATAAGCTTTTACGTGTTGTATTTAATCCAATTTCCACATGCATAAGTTGTTTACCACCATAAAAGTATAGTTCCTAATGCTAATCAGACAGAGTAAGTGATCATGGGTTTAGAGTAATGATGCATGTAAGGTGAGGATACTAAAAGCCTTTCATACCTCTGCCGGCATATCACAAGGCATACGGAGCATGAAGCCCACTGCAGTATCTTTTAGTGCCTTAATTTTGCTTGTCTCCCCTGCCCACCCCCTTAGGTGGTTCTTCCGTGCCTGCTGGACCTGCTGTCAGTTCTGGAGAAATCTCCGGGAAACGCCGTGGCGCCCCGTAAGCCGAACCGCTATGACGAGGTCCTGCAGCTGGTCCTTACTCACATGGAGATGGAACACAAACTGGTCCTGCGCCGCGTCTACGTCAAGAACGTCGTCCTCTTCGTTGACAGGTGAGCTCTGAATGTATTCTGGGGTAGCTAAGGGTTAACCTTTCTACTCAAATTTTGGCCCAGATGCATGGACAGATTAATTTTTGGAGCTACTGAATATGATTGTTATTCAAAATAACAATAAAATAACACCAAATCTCATAATAAGTTTCCCATAACTGATGTTTTTATGTTTTAATCCTCTCCAGAATCGTTAAAATCGTTTGGATCCAAGTCACTCCCGCTCTCTGGATATTCAAACTCATTGTCAGAGTCATTCAATAAAGCAAAAACTTCATCCACCTTGTATTTACGTTTAGAAACACGGCTAGAATGCCGTATTTGTACTAAATCGATGCCATGTTCACATGTCCCACAATTTGACCGGGAAGTAGTCTCGGCGTTTTAGGAAATCCCATGCCTCGTTCACGGCTAAAAAATACAGTGCTGGGTGACCTGAGAGACAGCCAATGGTAATGAGTGTACCACTAACAAGGGAATTCCCGCAATGGGAATTTAAAGAAGACTTTATAAAACCCGACAAAAATGTCGCTGTGCCTCTGCGAAAGGGTTAAGCAGTTTTACTAAGACTCTGAAGGTTGTTGGTTCGAGCCCTAGGGTAGCCACGGTAAGATTAGAGTGGCTCTTGGGGCCCTAATGTAAGGCCCTTAACCCCTCACTACTCCTGGGGAATTGCCCCTGCTTAATCTAATCAACTGTAAGCTGTTTTTAATTAATGTATCTCTCTAATAAGTTATGTCGTGATTTGAATTTTTTTCCCAATTTATGCTTTATTTAAGCAGGGAAGTCCTACTGAGATCGAAATCTCTTTTTCAAGGGAGCCCTTGGGGTTTAGAGAGAGGACAAATTGCATAGCCAATTGGATCAGGGGAGGATTAGGCGGCAGGTTGAAAGAGCCAGGTTGGCAATTTATCAGCAACCCCGGGGAACCCCCTACTCTTGTTAAAGAGTGTCATAGGATGTTAAATGACCTCGGTTTAACGTCTCATCCGAAAGACAGCATCGGTTTTAGTACAGTGTTTACATCACTGCACTAGGGCTTTGGGGATTATCCCTCTAGAGGGAAGTTCGCCACCTACTGGCCCATCAACACCTCTTCCAGCAGCAACATAAGTTTTCCCTAGTGGTCTCCCATCCAAGTACTGACCAAGCCCACACCTGCTTAGCATCAGCTATGTGGCAGGAGCAGATTGAGAAGTGGTTCAGCTGCTGACAGGTATTGACATCACTGGGAAAATATCTTCAGTGAAATGTGCTACTAAACGAAGTGTTCATTTGGTGTGAGTTCTGATTACTGGTAGGATGCGACTGATTTCATTCAGCTTTTGGGAGTGACAGTGATATTTCTGTTGGGCCTTGATTTGTTTCTAGATTTCTCCATTAGCTCAACAGACCAATATTTTTTTTTTACTGGATGATATTTGCTGTGCAAACAAAATTTAATTTCTTTTATCCTTTTTCACGCCTGCTACAGGTATACTTATATATATATTTGCATATATTCATTACACTGTGCTTCGTTACGATTAACAGAACAAGGCTCTGTGTTAATACTCAGGGGCATTCTGTACTGAAGGTAACATGACTCAAACTGTGCGTTTTCTTAAAAAGAGAAACGGGGGAAATCACGTTTTTCCGTCCAGACAATAAAATTTTGCCACAGACAACCTTGCAAAGTCCACTGTTGACGTCAAGCAAAGTGCAGTTTCCAGGACGGTCCTCATGAGCCCTTGTTCAAGAATGTTCCGCTGTCAGACACTGAATACACTGGCCTAAATAAAGGCTGAGGAAATCCTCTTTGGTTTCTATCCATTTACTTTATGTCAAGTGAAGTTTTAAAGGAGCAGTATGTAAGTTTGTGGCCAAAACTGGTAGTGCAATCACATTCAAAATAGTGCAGAGCACAGTATCCCTTCTGCCTCTCCCCCAGACGAGAGGTTGTCAGCTAGGTTGCCGGATCCAGCAAGAACGTCTACTACACGGAGCTACCATGGCTACGTTTCAATATCACCAATCATTTTCTCTGACAGGGTTGTGTTCTGTTCAGTTCAGAAAAGATTGAGACTAATGACTAACTTTAGCAATGGTCATATTGGTCAACTTGCTCGTCACTCTTCTGTGTGGATAGCCCACTAAAGTCCATACTGTAATATCCGTAAAGAATGAATGAGGACTCATTTGACCGATGTACTGTCTCAATTACATTTCATATTGCCATAATGGCTGTGCTAATGTGGAATGGTTTCCACAGTGTCTCAGCATAAAGCCAGAGAAACGGACTAATAATGCATTGCTAATGTTAGCAATGAAGAGCCACGGTATTTATTTTGCAGTTTGTTACCTAATCAATTTGATGACCCACCTGCATCCGCACTAACGTACCATGAACGAACATAACATTATTCGACTGTAGAGAATATTTGAAATGTCCGTGCCTACATTAAATAGAATTAAGTTAGCCAAACTTAGCTGAATTTTACCTGCCCAGGAGAAAATTAGCGACTTCGGCGTCGGTCTTCAAATTCTTCTCGGCTTTCAGCCGTCTCCATCTTTCAAAGGCATGTCCTATACAGATCCTTGTTTTGTTTCTGACTTTGTCACGACGTATTTTGGAATCATAACGAGGCCTTTTTGGTTTAGTAATGTCAGACATTTGTGCTCCGAAACGCTGGTTGCTGCAGCTCAGTGGTAACTGGCAACCTGGATGCCGAAATGCTACTGACTTCATGATTGGGAGATAGGTGGAAGGCGGCGCAGCAGGCCAAAACACAAAATGAAAACATAAACATTAGTTGTGGGCTGCAACTTCGCTTTTGTAATGAGAATATTCTGGCTGGACTACTGTTGTCAGTGATATAAGTATTTGAAATTAACATCATTCCTTAATGTCTGGTGATATATCAGGGCCATTTCATGATTAATCAACATACATTTCTTACATATTGCTCCTTTAAGTAGAAAATTTCCCTGTCCTGAAAGTGACAAGGGCAGCAATATGAACTGAAATGATTGAAATTGTCATTCAATTAATGGGAAAAAAAGAACCCTTATGTACATTTAGAGTAATAAAAGCTCATGCATCATATGGCCAAGCAAACCCTTAAAGATTGCTTTTTGATATAGCAAGGAAGTATAGGATCAACCTTAGAAGAAAGGAAAGATAAAATATGGACCACAATCCTTTGCAACTGTAGCGTTTGCAAATGTAATTCGGTCCCAAAGTTTTCTAATGAATTTCAGGGGTTATAATTGCCATTGGGCTTATGCCGTATTGAAGGATAGGACATCTGAATTATCTCAAACATGCATAAGGTACCTGTAAATTTGTAGAGTGTTTAACCTTGACTGTTTTTGCTGGCAAAAAAAAATAAAATAATAATGAAAAGCACTGTGTAATTTGGTACATTTCATTGCCCAGTTTGGAAAGTAATACCCATAGTGATATCATTCTAGCCAGCTAAAATTGCAATACATCCAGAACTTATCTGGAAAATGATGGCCTATTAACTATGTTTATTACTGTTTGAAAGGAAGAAATGACTTCCAAGCAAGGTTTTTAGTAAATTGTTTCGCCTGTAGGATGGGTATTGTTGTTGTCCGCCATCTGAAGAGACTGGAGAGGGTAATTCTGGGATACCTGGAGGTCTCCGATGCTCCGGGAGAGCAGGCCAGACTGGGCATACTGGAAGTTCTTGAGAAGACCGTACAGCATGCCTGGCCGAGGTGAGCAGGAGTGGGCAGATCAGTGTTTGGGGGGTCCACTGTGGAATTATTTATTTGGACCCTGAATACGCTCCTGCTTTTTACCTTGTGAAAAGTTGAGGGAACGCATTATTATGGAACCCACCTACATTCTCAAAGACACGCCCCTTCGGAGCATCAAGCACTAGGATTGGCCGGTCATCCAAGCGGCAGGATTAGCCAGCCATTCAGCACTAGGACTGGAATCCTCACTCTTGAACAGCTGGCCAATTCTCGCTCTTGAATGCTCCGGAGAGCCGTGTCTTTGCGAGAACGTTGGTGGGTTCCATAATGACGCTGAGGGGACAGAGTTATTATCTTTTTAAATGACATCTATTTTAGATTATAGATAGAGATATATAGATATTTTCTTCTTCCTACTTGCATGTATGAACTGTTACTGTCATTGTTTTTCTGACACAGAATGGAGTGCAGGATGGCTGTGTTGGTGCACGCTCTGTTGAAGCTGCTGGTTGACGTTGCTGCGGACAGCACTTTAGCACCCCCTGCTGTGCAGGATGAGCTCCTGGGTAGGGCCACGCGATGCCTGCAACTCCTGGATTACTGCTGTCAGGAGAAACTCAAGGTGTGATGTTACTTCTGCTCCTCACAACCCCCACACCAGCATGCATTACTGCACTGAAGCACTGTGATAATCCTCTGGTGGCTGTGACTGACAGTGCGGGGCATGGTTTCAGTTTCAAATATGAGGAGGTGGGGGTAAGATTTATGTTACATCTGCTTTAGTGTAGAGGATATGTTCCACGACTGCAAATTGCATGTATGCATACACATCTCTATAGTTCACACCGTGAAGTCAGTCCATGATATTGTTTTGCTATGTGATATTAAGGTGGATTACCGTTATAAAAATACAATTACCATTTCCTACATTTTTCACGCGCCATTTCTCAAAAACCGCTAGTCTGATTTTAATGAAGTTTGGAACATAAATAGTTTACAGCATGATGGTTGTCCTGAACCTAAAAAATACAGTCCTTGTGGTACTCCTTAAATTTCAGGGGGTGCTGAATATATAATGAGGTAGAGAATTTTCAAGTTAAGAGCAAAATTTCAAAAAACCTTTGTATTTTGTTAAAGTATCCAGCCTTAAGAGGTTTAGCCCATAGATGCTGGATCAGGCAACCTGTGTGCAAAATAAGAAGTTGATATGTCTATTAGTTACTGAGGTATGGTGTTTTGAAATTGTCATGATATGCCCCTTTGCGGCGGCCATCTTGGACACCTAATTTGCATAATTTACACAAATCACCTCCATCCCTGCTAATTTGAATGTTTGCT
The DNA here is from genome assembly GCA_029692085.1 of Gymnothorax javanicus. NCBI lineage: Eukaryota > Metazoa > Chordata > Actinopteri > Anguilliformes > Muraenidae > Gymnothorax > Gymnothorax javanicus. The sequence continues at coordinate 83,229,197 of CM056194.1, read as the reverse complement.
TCTCATATCAATAAAGCAATTTGATGTAAGTGATGAAATAAAGATTTTCATCCTTAATAGCAGTATTCTACCTTAACCATTATTATTGTTCTTTTGTAATAAAATCCTTAAGGGAAATCCATGATTTTGGGGTGCATGGCCAAAATAATTGAGGGGGGAGACAGTGAAACAAATTAAAAAAAAGAATACATTTTAAATGTTACTTCCTTTTTAAAGCAAGAATCATTTGTTTTAGAAGGGCACTATTTGTATCATGACAAAAATTGTATCGACCATCTATGTTGGGGATCTGCTATTGTCAGTTTTCTGCTGAATGGAAACATTAGGCCATACAAAAAAAAAAAGTTGGTGATAATCCTTTTGAGCATTTAAAAGTGAGGAGGGCGGGAGGGTTTTTTTTTTTTAATTTTTTTTTTAAGACTGAAACTGGTGGAATCGCGTTTTAACTGAAGACTGTTCAGATATTTGTGCATGCGCGGCGTGATTCAACAAACGCTCACTAGAGGGCCGGTCTTTACGGGATTCTGGACAATTTTTCGATGAAAAAAAAAAAAATAATTGGGTCGGCACCTTTTTTGCCAGTCGGGAGGGGATGATCACAAACTCATTTTTTTTTAATGGCCTTATGAACCTTTTTTATTTGTAGATTCATGTTTACAAAGTAGCCTTTTGTAATAAATACTCCATCGCCGAGGCTTTGCCCCTATGTTAGTTGCAGTAAAAATGATGCGTTTATGTGCTCTCGTCTGAACAGGTGCTGTTGGCAGAGGTAGACAGCAGCTGTGCTGACAGCACTGTACTGGAGTGCTTAAAGAAGGTCAGGGGGACAGCTTAGAGAGCAAGAACACTGAGACGACTACGAGTGTCTGAACTCAAGACCGTGGGCGGACTGTTCTTTTAAACTGCATCCGTGATTCTTTCACTTGCGTCCGTGTCCGGCCCACCGGGAACGCATGGAGAAACGCAAGGAAACCATGGGAGAAGTTATGAGGAAATAATTTTCAGATAAATGAGATGTCCTCCATCCGAAGCATCATGTAAAGCGACATCTGTTTCTGTTGATGGAGCCGAACTGGATTAGCTATCGACAGACGTGGTGGCTTCCAGCTGAAATTTGTCCAGGAAGGCTGCTCTTGCATATCTTCACTCATGTCTCCTCAGAGCTCCCTCCTTGCTCCTTGCAGCAAAAACAAGGGCTTTGAGACAGCCCGCAAGATGGCGGATCCAGAACAACCTCCGGTTCAAGCGAGGAGCGAGGAAAAACAAAAACACTGAAACGTTTTGTGAAGCCTGGATTTGTGCAAGACTGTGAGAGTAAATGTGCTAATGAGAGCAGACAGCATATGTCACGGAAAAGTGGATATTGGACATAATCAAAAACAATATTGGCCTTTGAAAATAATTATGGGCTTAGATTAAATGGATTGTGAACTATATTAATCTTCATTCGTTTTTTGTTGGTTTCCCAAAATATTTCAATAAATTTGTTTCACAGCATACTCTCCAATTTTCAATATTTTCTTTATCTGTGAATGGTTCTGTGACATCTTTTATATTGTCACATCCTTATAGCTATGAACACTGGGTAATCCCAGGGGCTAAATCCATATTAATGGACAATGGAGCAGGCTCTCTGGACTTCTGCGAGCTCCCCCTAGTGGACGTGATGAGTAACAGAACTTCGCAGATACAGCTGCTCCGGACTTCAGGGGAGGGTGTTCGCTAATCCTGCCAGTCTTAAGTGTGCAGAACATAAGGCACTTGGAGTCAGCCTGTGGATGACAGGTGAGTGGAGTTGTGTGCAGTTCCTTCCAAATGTATTTGTGCACCAGAGGATATTTTACAAAGCAGGATTATGGAGGCGACTGTATAATGACCACAAAAGCCCTTTCAGTCAAAGCCAGTTGTTAGATTTAAGGGGAGGAGAAACCCAAGAATCACTTCAATCTGCTCAAGAACAGGACAATCAAACAGAGGGAGCAGGAGGGAGAAGTTGATGCTTCAGGGGCATTTTAATGTTCAAAGTTGACTGTTACAATGATTTGTAGGTGTACTTTGACTTTAACCTGGATTTTCTCAAAACCTGATTTTTGCCCCAATTGCTATCATTTAAGGCACTATGTCTCACTTATTTGTGGAGCTTTTCTCATGAAATTTTGACAGAAGTCTGTGTACATATCAGGAAGTCTACTGAACTAAAAGTTTTGGTTTAGCACTTTGGGTCTGTGAGTTATGGCGATTCATATTTCATATCGAGGGGACGAAGAATGGCAAAATCCTCTTTTACCCCACTAAATCTCTAGTATTATGTGTAAATGCTTTATTCTAGTTCAGAAGATGGTGTAAACATAACTAAATCTAATATAAAAAAACCTGATTCAAATATCTTGCTTCAGTCCTGAGATATAAGGCAAAGAAATAATGGTGAAATCGGGGTTGCGGCCATCTTGAATCACATGACCTAACTATGCAAAATTAGGTCAAATTCATATTTTGTGTATTTCAGGTTATATACTGTCAATACACCAAGTATGAATGATTTCTATCCAAAAATGACAATTTTTTTCCAAAAGGTTTCTCCTCCCCTTAAGCCAGTTCCGAGTAAACTAGAGCCTAATTTTAGAACTTAGTCTTCAAACTTGACCTAGCCCTTACCATCAGTCTAATAGTTTGGGCATTCGCGGCAAGGCACACCGCTTTATCATCAGAATTTGCTTTGTAGCACATAAAATATTTAATAAAAATTGTTAAATTAATATAAAGGGGAAAAACATATTTTTCAGTAGGTACTGGACCACTTGACCCAGTGACTCAAACCAAAATTTAAATAATTCTAATATTCATTCTTCTTGCGGCGCACGACATGCTTTCTGCCATTCTGATAAATATTTAAAGAAAATTAAAATATGGGGAAAAAAATTCAACAGATACCAGGCCACTTGACCCCAGGATTTATTCCAAAACCTAAATAATTCCAATATTGAATCGTAATTAGGCGTACCTTTAATTATTGCTGGAATGTACAATGAAACATTTTAATAAATATTTAAAGAAAACCAGTAGATTAATTTACACGGGAAAAACTTTTTTTCAGTAGCTACCAGGTTACTTGACCGGGGGACTCAAAACAAAACCTAAATAATTATAATATTCTTTCTTTATTTATTTAATATTCTTACTATAAAGAGATGTGCCTGTCTGGCATTTTAAGAAATATTTAATTAATTTGATCGATATGAATGGGAAAAAGCAGTGTTTTTTTTTCAGTGGCAACGGGGCTGCCTCACCCAGGAACTCAAACCAAGTTGTAAATAATTCTATTTATTATATGAAGCAGACCTTTTTATTGTTAGAATATGCTTTGCGTTAATTTAATAAATTATTTATAAAAATTAGGTTATGAACGGGAAAAAAAAAAAAAAAAAACTTCTCAAAACCTACCAAGCCACTTCATCAGACCAAAACAAGCAATTCTATTATTCATTCTTCATGAGGCACACCTTTTTATTTTTACACTACACTTTCTGGCGGTTTATTAAATATTAAATCAAAATTATTTAAGAATTCACATTTTCCAATTGCTACCACACAACTTGACCAAGTAGCTCAAAATCTGTACAATTTCAATATTCCTTACTAACAAGGCACACCTCTATTTAGAGAATATGCTTTCTTGCATTCTAACATATTTAATAAAAACATGTTATGGAATGGAAACATTTCGGTAGCTACCAGGCCAACTTGACTAAGGGACTCAATATAGAATCTTCATAAGCAAATCTTGAATTGTCAGAGCTTGCTTTGCCGGTAAAAAAATTAATAGATTAATAAGAATGGAAAACTTAATTTTTCCCAATGGCCACCAGGCCACTTGACCCAGGGAATCAAATTATAATCGTAGTACTGCACACCTTTAAGAATAGTCAGAATGTGCTTGGTGGCATTTTAATAAATATTTAATGAAAATTAATAGATTAATATGAACAGAAAAACAATTTTTTCATTTGCTATGAGGCCTCAATACAGCGCCTCAAATGAAATCCAAATAATTCTAATAAAAACGCCTCATGAGGCACACTTCTTCGTATTTAGAATATGCTTGGTAGCATTTTTTTTTTTCAGCTTCATGATTGCAAAGAGTTCCTACCTAGCTCACTTTCTCCCCTCTCTGAGGGATTCACAGATACACCACAGTTTGCAGACATTTCAACAAATAGCAAGATATGAGATTCAAGTGCTTCTGGTGTAATGTAATTTATTCCTATCATAACAGAATACATTTTACAGAATGTACATTTCACTGAGATTTTACCAAAAAAATCTCAAAAACGGCGAGTACTCTGGCCCCACGGATTTGACTCAAGTCCCGAACATAAAGTCCCCCTCAAGTATGCATGAAGGCTTTTCGTTTACAGGGAGAAATTACAATGTGTGGAAACTCATTGAGTGCAACTATTCTGAGGACCGTTTAGATAGCAGTGAAAAAGTAAAAAAGTCCTATTGTGCAATGGTGACATTCGTAAGGACTCGAGGGCACTCAGTTCAATGAAATACCGGTTCCTACTGCAGCATATTCAATTTATTGCGGACGACCCGAGCTGAGGAATCCTCTCCCATTAATAAACTCACACTGGGAAAGACGACTCAAGGCTGTGAGGATTACATTGCTCACGTCTGGTTCAGTGGAATCAGACAGTGCAGAGTCCGTTAGCAGTACGTGCTGGATAGCGGTGGTCTAAGAGGCCTTGCTCTTAGCGGCAGGCTCCACCTCCTGCTCGTACTCGATCTCCACGTCGCCCGCTTCTTCCTGACGGGGCCTTTGAGTGGCGCTTTTCCTTTCGACTTCCCCTTGGGGTTCGAGGCAGCGGCTTTTCCCTTCACCTCCCGCTCCTCCTCGACCTCCATCTCCTCCTCCGATTCCTCCTCTTCGCTGGAGTCTTCTTCCTCCTGGCTGCTCTCTTTCAGTTTGTCCATATCCTGTTTTTACAAAAAATAAATAAAAAACCTTAACCCCACAGAAACTTCAGCTTTCACTTGATAACACTAACAAACCTTAAACACCACAGAGACATTACAAGCTTTTCACTTAGGTGCGCTGATAAACCAGCAGCACCACAGAAAAATCGCTGGGTTTCTCGATAATGCTCATAAACCCTAAACACCACAGAAACATCGCTGGTGTTTCTTTCTCTTAATTACTCCAAGAAACCTTTAACAACCAGTGAAAAAAAAAATCACAGGCTTTTCACTTGATGTAATAAAGTAATCACAAAGTAACTCCAAATATTGTGGGTGAAATGAATTTGGGGAATCGAACAGACATTTCAATAATTAATAGTAATCACATGCTGGAATTTCAACACCAATGTGTGTTTTCTGTTTTTTGACTAGAAGAGTGTTTGCGGAACACCACAAAACAGAGCTGCCCCTCCATTCCACCTGCCCTTGGGACACATTTATAAGTAAATTTCATGGAGTACATCCATGACCTCACTGTGACCTTGACCATGATGGAATTTGCCCAAAGGCTGACAGAAGCTGAGCCCTGTTCTATAGTTGCTAGATACCAAGCTACAGCTTTCCAACACAAAAACTTTTGAAGCCATCGTGTTAACAAGCTTTTTGAGGGGCGTGGCCGGTTGTCACGACCTTGACCTTTGAAGTGACCAATGATTATGCCAAAACTATTCCCCAGGGCTATAATAACTGTGACTTAAGTATTAGAAATAAGTTGAAGGTGGCAAGAAAGTTATAGGCAGAACAAAGTTGGGCGCCGGACGTGGCGGCGGCAGCGGACAAACTCACGCAAGTACTGAAAGCAGCTTCACCTTGTTCGGGCTGCTAATAAAAGTGTTGGCTAATGTTAGCAATTCTCTCTTTGTCAGATGAACAATGAAGTTTTCTGAATCAAAATCTGACTAACCGCAGTGAAGTCAGTTTCACATTGGATATTCAGCGTACATTTATCCACAGACATTCACGGTAGACTATCTGGCATAATTTCGCAATCGTACCCGGAGACTGAGCTCCAAGGCAGGCTGGTTGCAGCTGTTATGGTACCGTCAGTAAGATACATACTACTAATCCATCCATCCATTCTCTATACATGCTTCTTCCTCACTAGGGTTGCAGGGGGAGCTGGAGCCTATCCCAGCTGACTCTGGGCGAAAGGCAGGGACCCACCCTGGACAGCTCGCCAATCCATCGCAGGGTGCACACACCATTCACACTCCATTCACTCTCACACTCATACCTATGGGCAATTTAGTGTCTTTGGATTGTGGGAGGAAACCCCAGGCCGGATTCAAACCCATGACCTTCTTGCTGTGAGGCGGCAGTGCTGACCACTGGAAGAATAGGAAGCATATTTTGTTGTAAATGTGAGATATTTGACGTTTGATTATTTTAAATAAGCAATCAATTTCTCATCATGAAAATAGGCCTGGGTAAAATAGGCCTGTTGTTTTTTTTCAATAGCTAGAAGGCAACAGGACTCGGACTAAATTCAAGTGCAGAATAATTAATAAGAATGAAACTACATCATAACTCATGGCTCAACACAACTCTCACAGCCTGGTGAAAAGTCAATTGACAAAATTTATGATGTCACCCAGCTTTGGCACAGCCCAGATCTTCTCGTTTACAAATCACCAATGACGGGCACCAAATAGAAGGAAAAGGGCATAACTCATTCACACCACATCTTCAAAAGTAATACTTTACTCACATTCCGACAGCTAATGCTGAGGTATGCTACTGGGGAACGACAATATTTACAATATACTCAACTGAAGCATCCAATCAAGACAAAATCAATATTTCTAATAACAGCCTTCATCCACCATCCCTGTTAGACAATATCAATGCAACTAAATAAACCTCTGTCAAAATTTTACAAACTTTTATCTTCCATTGAATCCACAATACCTCTTTCAATAAATATGTGGCTCCTTATTTGCTCTTGAGCACTTTTCAAAGGACAAGAAACAAAATATAAAACTATGAAATCAGATGATTTCATCACAAATCTCTTTATACACTGAACAAAAATATAAACGCCCCATGTCAAATTTTTGAGTTTTTATTAACATTAGGGTTATGCAATATATGAAGCGAATCAAAATTCATTTTTGTTAATGACTAATCTTCAGATCACCGTCCATTACATCTTGACATTGGCATCTGCAAAGGAGTGACAATCCTTTGAACACATTGGGGGTCAGGTTGAAGAAATTGAATGTTCAATATCTTGTGTGTGCACCATTTGTGTCTCTCAGAGCAACACATCTCCTTCGCATGGAGTTGATCAGGTTGTCTATCGTGGCCTGTGGAATGTTATTCCATTCTTCCCGGAGGGCCACACGGAGCTGGCGCACATTATCCAGAACTGGAACACGGTCGCGGACACGTCGATCCAGAACATCCCAAAGATGCTCTATGGGCGACATGTCCGGCGAATACGCAGACCAGTCAAGAACTGGAATGTGCTCTGCTTCAAGGAACTGCGTGCAGACCGCTCTGGTGGACATCCCTGCATCAAGCATGCCAGTGGCACGTTCCCGCATGACCTGAGACATCTGAGGCATGATGACTTTTGACAAAATTTGACATTTTGGGGTGGCCTTTTATTGTCCCCAGTATAAGGACTGTCTGGGTACTGCTCATTCTGTCTGATCACTGTCTGGAAATGCCACACCCATGTACTGAGTGAAATCACTGCATCACTGAGCAAATGCTCACTGACAGAGAGATGGATTAAAAAATGGTACACAAATCAAGAGAAATATCCCTATTGTACAAGTAAAAGTCAGCATATGCTCACTTAGAGTTGTTAACTCCATGTGGCATCAATATTTGACATGGGGCGTTTATATTTTTGTTCAGTGTATTTACCCGTAAAATGGATTCCATTCCTCACTGAATATGCAGAAGTTTTGGCTTATGTAACACAATGGACGCGACAAAAATGACAAGGAAAACTACTTCCAACTTAAATTTCAAACTACATATTGAGTTGCAAAGGTAATATCTATTCTTATACAAAGTAAAGATAGTGTTATTAACATTTTTTTTTAAAGTTAAACTTGCCTTTCAATCAATTTTTCTTCCTTCTCAATACATTGGAGAATTCTAATAAAGAGGCACGAGAACAACACAGAAAATGACTCAGCTGTTCTCTGGCCATTTCACTCGCACACATCTCCACATTTGTATCAACTGAAAAATTCAACTTGTTATAAAAGAGTTTGTGATAATTACGTGCGATTTAGAATCACGTAATAAGAACGGACCGCGCGAGACAACATTGTTTTATCGAGTGAAATGAGCGTTTCTGCCCAATTTAAATTAATTGTGCGACGGCATTCTGTACCAAGTAGATTCAACGACTGCATGTTTTTTGAGACTTTCAATTTTCAAACATAATTTTTAGAGCGATACTTTAAGTTATGAAAAACAGTATTTTTTAAGGACTTTCCCGTTAGCCCATCGGATTTACACAGGTCCGTCATGATTATGCGAACACCGGAAATGAATCTGCCACTAACAAGCTTTAGCTCAAGGGTCTACCATTGAAGCAGGTCACAACCAAGTAGGCTAAACCACGTCATTTTGGAATCCAACTTTGCAAATATATCCTGAAATGAAGTGAATTGTGCCACTTTACCTCCTAATGATAGGAAAAAGATACTTCCACGAAACTTAGGCTACCTTTCTAACATCTCGACAGACGGAACATGACCCTTGATAGTCCATGTTCTTCTTAACTGCGTGCAATCAGCAAATGCCGCCGTGCATGTGCCGGGTTATCGGTAATTTATTTATATGAATTATGGCATATTTTGAAGTTTAATCGACAGCGATTGGCCAAGTTTCACCGTTCACGTACATTTGATTTTCCTGACAGACAAATGAGGCACCTCAAACTATTGTTTTTTTCAAATGCACGTGATAAACACAATACTTTTTATACGCGGATCTTTCCTTAGCTCCTCTTCAGAATAATTTAGAAAGCTGCAGACACTGAAGCAGGAACACAGCTGGACCTCGGAGCACCATCAGAAGCAGACTGAGGAGCTGCGGACACAGATGCAGGAACAGGTGGACCGTGCAGATGATGAGTGGAGGGCCTTCATGAGCCATGAGAAGGACGCCATGAGGGTGACCTTGAGCCGGAAAATGGGGAGGTGGGCCGCGTTGGCTAAAGTGAAGCAGTTCCAAGCTGGCAAACTGCAGAAGGAAAGCGTGCTGATCCGGGTCAGGACGGAGAACATCGGGATTAGTAATTCCCTGCACCAGATTGAGGCTCCGGCGGCGGCCTGCGCAGAAGCGACGGGCTGTTTGCGCCTGCTGAGGATGGTAAACTGGTTCTACAAGCAGAAGTTGGACAAGTGCAACAAGCAGCTGACGAAGCGTCAGCAGAGGATGGGAAGGATCGTGCAGATGATGACCCACGTGACCGCCAAGCTCCAGCTACAGGAGGAGAACCAGCCCCTGAGTGAGCAGCGGGATGAGCTGGTCATGGTGGTGAACGGCATGAAGGACAAGCTGTTTTGGACCAAGCGGAGGCGGAACAGGATCTGTGACGACACTCAGCAGCTGCACCAGAGCTTTCCCCTGCTGGGCAAAGAGAAGCTTCTCAGGAACTTTCAGGAGACGTGCAGCATAGAGGCTATGCAAGACAGGGTGGAGGTGCTTCAGCGTAGACATGCAAACCCGACCCTCAAGTGCTCCAAAGTGGAAAAGAAGGTGCACCAAGCCAGGTAAATGACCTCCCGGAGAGTTCCCTAACCCTCTCACTGTTATTCCAGCTGGCACTGACACAGAAGACTTTGACACCATTTTACTATGACCAATGGCAAAGAGAAGGATGCATCATAAACATTATTGTGCTTCGTTTCAAGGTCAGTGTAATTTTACTTGCCGCATGATATGTTATTTGACAACAGAAATAGAAGGGGCAAGGCCACCTTATTGGACAGGCTTACCTGGGCTGAAGCCCCACAGCCTGCGAGGATCAGGGGCCCATCATGAGCCATTGACAGAGCACATTGTTTTGTAATTTGTGCCCATGCTTACGCTTTACCATAATGTTCATATAAAGTGGTTAAATAAAGTTTTTAACTGTGCCATTAAATTTCATGATATTTTAGTCTTTTTCAGTTGGGCTTGTTAAGTCTTCTGCGGGCTAATGACTTTCTTCTGTCAAAAATCTGACTGACTAATGGTAAAAAAAAAAAAAAAAAAAAAATGGGAATGTTGGGCCCTGGGTCGAATACATTCAATAAAAATCCTTAGAAAAAATTTCCTTTGTGTGGTACAAATTAATTGTGCCTCCCTGCTGTCAATATTCTTGTACATATAACAATGCAAAAACAGTACACTGGATTACTATATATTTTATTCATTTTTTTCAGCGAAAAAATTGCTAGCCTATTTATTTTGATTCAAATAAACAGTCAGCTGAACATACAATAAGAATCATTTCAAGTTCTCAAGTTCATAGTATTAAACATTGACGACCTGTTTTTCTTCAACAGTAGATGGCACTATTGCACCATGACCATTATTTTAGGTCGAGTCTAGCAGTGTCTGTGCGAATAAACCGCGAGCCCTGGGGGGTCAGCCTAGCTGGGAAGGTTACCGATTCTAATCCCCATCACAGTGTCGGACATGGGTCCCAATACATCTGGACTTCTGCCGGGTTCCAGCTGGTGGGTGTCGTAATGAGGGGTAAAAATGTGACACGCCCAACCTAGCTAGATCAATCTAGAAAGTAACAACTTGAAACATCCCTGTGTTTAATGCTGGTCATCTCCACACCTTAGGATGAGGGGTGCCAGAGACTTTCATTGGTGGGAGGGGTCCGGCAGACAGAATTATAGGGGTCCCCAAAATTGAGCTAGATCAGCAAACTGAGTTACAGGATGAAACCTGGTGCAGAATGTTCAGCGAACCCCCCTGGTTCAGGAATGGCCACTGCCAGAAATTTTCTGTGGTGGGACACCCCCAGGAGAAGCCCCCAAATGGGCCACACCCAAAATTGAGCTGGATCCACTCATTGACTTACAGGGCAAACCCTGGTACAGCCCTCTGGCCAGAAACATTCTGCGGCACAGTGTGCTTTGTTCGTACATCCTAAATAGACGGTCAGTGATCACAAGCTAATTCTTCGGAAACCTCATTATTGTCAGTGATCTTTGCAGAATTTTAATCAATATTTGGTTAATAATATTAATAGAAATGAAAAAGCATATTTTACAACAGCTACCAAGTAACTTAACCCAGTTACTCAAGAGCATTTTGAACAATCATTCAAATATTCATTGCACATCAGGTACGCATCGCATACCCGACCAATTTGGAATTTTCATATGGGTATTCATAGTCCTTCAAATGGGTATAAAGCAATATCAATCATTAATCATTACTTCCAGATCTCAAAAGATTTTTTGAATATAAGTGGAATTTTTCCCAATCGCTTCCAGGTCACATGGCTCAGCGACCTCAATCCAATACTAAATTACTGCATTAATGATTCCACATAGCAAACATCTGCCTTAATTGTCACACCCATCTTCGTCACATTTTTCCTGGTAACAGATATGGGAAATTAATCTTTTAACTCTTCTAAAATAGCTTTCTGACCTTGTGACCCAGGAAAAATAAAAATAATTCTCATAGTCATTCTAAAGAGAACACACAAGATAGTATGCGGTTCATTATGCTTCAATAGATAAAATGACGATGTATCATGAAAATGGAAAAGTAATACATGATGTAATATTTAATATGTAAATTCTTCCATACCTTTATAAACTGACCAGCATTGAAAATGCACCACCGTAATTTCATGGCCAAGATACAAATTATGCACGTTTATGATGAGTGTTATAATAAACAAAATCAGATTGATGTTTCTAATGATCAAACTGGAGGCAGATCAAATGATTTAGGTTCAGATTTCTAGCCTCTAACCCTTGCTCTTACATAGTACTACAGCGATGTCTCTGGTGAAAACGGGCTCAATTGGGGGCTTAAAATGCCACTTTTGCAGCTATTAGGCGACTTATGACAGCGGATTTGGACACTCGATCCCTTTGACATCACCTTGGTGAGCCATTCGAGTCAATTTGAATGATCTTTACACCATGGCTAGCAAACTGTGGACAGTCAGGCATTGGACAGATGTCCCCAAACTTTTAGTCAACCTTCCCAGTGATGGAATAATGACAATGCTGCCGCGTAGCAAGAGCACAGATGCGCTTGACACTCGCAACATTTAAGGGTGTGGTTCTACTCATTTTCATCAAGTTCTCACCTCATTCACCATCTAATGGTGATGTATATCAACTGATTTAGGGCAGCTTTTTCCTTTCCACATTTTGAAAGACCAGATTTCGTGTACAGACTCAGAAAGATGCGATTGCATTTTGTCCTGGCCACAAAAATCTATATTAATTGCCACACTTAACGTTTAATTTCCATAATTCCCCAGCCACATTAGGTTTTGTTTCGAGTCCTAGGGTATGGTGGCCTGGTAGCTACTGAAATAAAATGTTTTATTAAAATGCCCTAAAGCATATTCAGACAATAAACATAGACGTATTCTGGTTCAATTTTATATATAAATACGAGAAAATTACTCGTGAAATACGTTTGGGGGGGGGGGGGACTCAACCACTTTAAAAGATGCGAACACGTTCAAAGCCAAATTGAATATAACTCCGTAAAGTCGCAGAATTGTATGACGCATTTGAATCGGGCCTGAGCACTCCATTTTGTACTGATAGCAATGAAAAATCAGGATGAGTTCTGTTTCAAAGACTCCTGCTAATTAAACACATTCAGTGAAGGCGGTAGCTTAGGTTCACCAGTCAGTAGAGTAATATGTTGTTGGTGGCAGCTTGAATTCAAAGGTTGTGCTCCACAGCACGGAAAAAAGTGGAAAACTTCCCCGCTTTACCTCAAAGTCGCTCAGGTCGCTTTCCTCCACCTCATCCTCGGCGACAAATTCCTTCTTCCCGACATCCTGGAAATTGGTATGAATAACAGTTACGATAAATACTTCATCTGGGCATGATCAAGTTTTCACATTCACAATGTTGAGACCACAGATTTTTTTCTTCTTACATTCAAAACACATACTGAAACTGAACGGAAACCGTGACCCAGAAACCGAGGTTTGTATTGAACTGTGGGCTAACTGTATTGTTGCATCCCTAATTATGATGGGCATGAGTCTACACTCAAGTGGATGGCACAATGAGTGTTGTCCAAATTTTATAATTGAGTGAGCATAATTGAGTCCATAAAAATTTGCGTCCGCAGACACACGTTAAGTTTTACGCTGGGTCAAGAAAGAAGACAACAATTAACCAAGTTTGGAACTGAACATTTTAGTATTTTTTCATGATTTTTTTAATCACTTCTTTAATTAAATTTGTGCACATGAGAGATGTCAATGCGTTATTGCATTATATCCTTCCCAGATGCTCCAAAAAACAATGGACATTGGTGCCAGTGATGTTGTATATACACACAATGACATCCAGTCGAATAAACCCTCACCCATCAATATATAAGAAAAAAATCATTGGAATACAATAAAATTTGGACTTATGAGGACTTTTCCAAACCGTTTGTTTTTCTTGATAAACTCTGTTCCATAAATAGTAAATCTTACCTGAATAAAAGCATCGACATCAAAGTATTTACTGTCCCGCTATTGACTTCCTGATTTTATGAGGAAGGTTGTTTTCAACCGTCACTGGGATGCTCCCCGGCGTGTCCCCTCACCTCATCATCCTCTTCCTCCTCTTCCTCTGATGAGTCCGTCTCGCTTTCCTCCTCATCTTGCTGCTCCAGGGCCTTGTCGAAGGCGTGGACCGGGAAGTTGTAGATGTCTCCATACTGGATGGAAAAATTTGCAATTTATCTGAGCCATGAAGTCTTGGATACTTGGATCCGCACATGTGCGCACACACACACACACACACACGCGCACACACACACACACACACAGTGCTGGAAGGTGCCGTTTGGTCCAAACCAGTGTTGTCCCCCCTAAAAATCAAGCTCCATGGGCAGAGTTGTACAAAATACATGCCAGAAGTTTTCGCATGCTTCACAGCAGTTCTCTTCATGCTTTTAGTAAAATATAAGCAGTTTACACTTCTGTAAGTAAACAGAAATGGCACAATTTATTGAATGGTGAGAAGTTGAACCAGATCTTTTATTTCAATGGCCAACATTTCAAGTAATAAAATACAAAATAATGCCATGGGCACTGTAGCTCATTTGGTTTATTTCAGGCTTTAGTGTTATTTAAGCTCACAAGTGGTAGTATTTCTTATGCTTGGGTCCAACACTGGGACAATGAAGATACATTTAGTGTGAACCTTATTAGCTCTATTTTAAAGGTTTTTGTAATTGTCAAGGTCATTGTAAGGTTTAATAATGATAAAATTTGAAACTGTCAAAGCAGTAGTGACTGCCAAGGTCAAAAACAACTGTGCAGTAAATTTCAACTGCTTTCACACACTCCCGAGCATGATACAGTGCAATTTGAGGTTCAAGGTCACTGACAGGTCAAATTTGCAATTAATATCTAATTATTTGCACCTATGGCATCCATGTCCAAGGTTTCAGCCTTTTAATGACAGTCAGAACCTTAGTCACCATATTTTACAGGCTCTGTCCTTGTGCAGGTCACTGAACGGTGATACAAGTCTTCACTACGTCAAAGATCACCCGCCACAAAAGTATGTATGTGTGTACAAAGTTCCAGCATTTTAGCTGCTTTCAAACACCCTCCAACATGATGTAATGCAATTTTAAATATGGCCGACTAGCCCCATGTTTGATATCAAGTTTTGACGCCTTGAACAAAATGTTATCTGTACATCTATACAGGTAAGTACCTCACCACCAAATTTCACTTTGATCCCTTCAGTGGTTCGGCAGAATTTCAAAGTTAACTCCGATGCCGCCACGCAATCCCATAAGCTCCCTTTGGTCCATTGGACCAAGTGAACTAAAAACCACAAGTTTTCAAATGATCAGAAACTAATGATTTCTATTTTCCAGCAACGGCGGTCAAAATAAGCTTATCTGGTCAGACTGGACGGAACAGAACGATCCTGAAGCAGCACACAAGTGCGACACATCCATGCAAACTTACACAGCAGTGCAGAGACTGAATTCTCATCCACAACTGTCCTCATATACAGAGAACACCAGAAATGTATGATTTAAACTCCCTTATATCTGACTGCTTGTCAATGGTGGGCGCATTCAACATATATCTGAGTGTACATTGTGTCCCAAAGTTCATGCACCCCAATGGGCAACATGTCTGTCTCCAAAATGGGTTGCACCTGGTCAGCCAGGTGTTGTGAGGTTGTTTAATTAGTTCATCTGTTTGCGAGAGGCCAATACATTTCTTGGTTGACCAAGGAGCGTGTCACTGAGAGAACCTTTTTGGTAGTGCTGCTACGATGGCCAAACAAAAATCTGGAAAGGCTGCTCTTTCAGAGCCTCAGGTCCGTGCTGAAGCCATTGCCTTGCGCAGGGCAGGGAAAACTTGCAGGGAGGAGCTCAGGACCTTGGCAGAAGCATATGATGGGTGAAGAAGTGGTGGCAGAGACACCAGAGTTGTGACTCCCTTGAAGACGAGCCTCATGCAGGAGCCCCTCAGTCGTGAGTTCCAGGGCCAAGGACCTCATCCGAAAGGCCAAGGGAAAGAGACACCAATCCTGTCGCAGACTCAGTCGAAGACTGAAGAATCTTGGGGAAGCAGTCTCTGAGAGTACCATCCATCGTTTTCTGACTGAGAGACTGAGTCTGAGAGCATCCAGAAGGCAATGGATTCCTCGCCTTAGCAAACTGCAAAAGGAGAAGCGCCTGGCTTTTGCTAAGAAGTATGCCACAATGACCCCAAGGCACTGGGAAAACTGGGTTTTCTCTCATGAGTGCCCACTCTACTTATTTCCAACTCCAAACAGCCAAAACGACAGCAACTACACCGACGATTGAAAGAAAGTGCCACCTTCTGAACAAGTCAAGTTCAGCGCCCATTGCATGGTCTGGGGGGCGATGTCATCTTCAGGGCTGTCTGAGTTGCATGTTGTACCCCAGGGCACCACCATCAATGCTGAGTATTATGTCAAGAACATTCTCCAGCTAGTGCTACTTCCCACACCCACCAGAAAAAAAGAAATTGGGCCCCGTCACTGCGAGGAAGATGTTCAACAGGTGTGCGGAAATGGTTTTCGTGCAAGACGGTGCCCCCGCCCATACTGCTCGTACGACACAGCAGTGGTGTTCTGAGCAGCTTCCTGGCTTTCTGCGTAAAGAGGAATGGCCACCCAACTCCCCGGACCTCAACCTGATTGAGAACTCCTGGGGTATCCTGAACAGTCGGGTCTTCCACAGCCCACCCCCTACCACCAAGCAGCTCAATGCGAGGGCTGTGCGGGAGTGGGGCAACTTTGAGCCTTCCGTTCCAAACAACTTAGTGCATTCTATGCCCCACAGGCTGAGGGCAGTAATTAAGATGCAAGGGGGATGTTTGAATAAACATATCCTGCTGAATATTCACAATCTGAGTTGACTTTTTCTGTGGTGCATGAACTTTTATGCACAGCCGCATAAATTCACAGTTTAAAGCTTTTGGTTACCAGGAAACAGCTCCCAATTCCATAAAAAAAAAATACTCCTCTCACTTGTTCCATCTGGTGTGCAAAATGGTGAATCCTTTCATATAAATGCAACATGATTTAATACTGCTAAACAGTTAAAATATGAAGAGTTAATTTGCAAAAACAGATGAAGGCCATCCTTAAAATGAATAAACCAACAGAGGTTTGATGAATATTCCTTTGACTTCTCAATCAAAAAACTCCATTTAGGAGAAGTAAAAAATTGAAATATCTGACTGAAATAACTCAAAACTAATCTGATTGATATTCCCTAGACTGCACATTTAAAAAACATGATTTACAAAAATAAATCAGAATACGCACAACTGTTTTTGCAAATTGACCCTTCGCATAATTTTCTCACCGACACCGCAGATGTCACACACTTACTGTTCCTTGTTTCAGTCTCTCCAACAGTTCTTTTTCTATAGCGTTATCCAGCTGGGCTGCAATCAAGGCTTTTTCCTGTAACAGGGTAAAAAGAATTAACTACTGAAGCACTCCTGGAATTCAGTGATTGACTACACTTACTATTAAACATACAATAAGAACTTAATGCACCCTGTTTACATCAATTTTGAACTTAACATCAAAACAAAAATCCTTCAATGGAACTAGTCATCAAAATCTAAGGTTATTAATAAAAATAAATCATCA
This sequence comes from Gymnothorax javanicus, assembly GCA_029692085.1. Lineage (NCBI taxonomy): Eukaryota > Metazoa > Chordata > Actinopteri > Anguilliformes > Muraenidae > Gymnothorax > Gymnothorax javanicus. The sequence continues at coordinate 83,211,840 of CM056194.1, read as the reverse complement.
ACATAACCTTTATTACATCAGTAGTATATTGGGTACAGTTTCTGCTGACTGGCATGGCATTGAGTACACATTTTGGAGAAAGTTATTCCACCATCGAGAGAGAGAGAGACAGATGTACACTCTTTCTGATATCCCCATCCACTTTGTGGCAGTGGACAGTAACAGATCCATTGAAGTTACTGGGCAGCTACGTCAGAAACTGCACATGCTCTTTCACTGCCATAGACTGTATAAAAAGATGGACGCAGCACCCGGGTCTGAAAAGTGAAGCCCATGCTGAAATCTCTGAAAACTGCATTCTATTTAATGGCCAGCAGATGGCAACGCCGGTGGTGGCAGAAAGAAGTTCAATGCTATAGAAGTCTATGAGCAAATGACCCTACTTTCCCACCTGATTTATTATTTCAATAATGATTTTCCACATTTTATGGTATCTATTGCAAGTTTCAAGTCTCCTTCGATATATCATGGTGTTAATTTTTGTAAATTATGGTCCCAAATAGACTAGAATAAAGGATAAAGCCAGAATATGCTTTAGGGGCGTGGCTATCCTCTGGTCCTCAGCAGATACGGTCAGATCCACCCGTAGATCCACCCCTCGCTCCTCCCTGGATCTTCAATTCACACTCTCGTCCAACAGGAATCACATCCGGTTTCAAAATGAAAAAATGGCGCTGTTCAAATTGCCAAAATCGATCCTCCCTAAATGGTATGCTGAAACCAATGGGTGACGCCACGGTTGCTTTGTCCACTTTTTTATACAGTCTACGTTCACTGCACTAGACAATCCTACCTCATCCTCCATGGCAGAGGTAGGAATTACTTAGTACTGTCACAACAACCCTCTGACTATTTAAATGAGGAGAAACCCAGACTCACCTCTCTCCTTTTCTCCCTCCGTTCCACCTTTCTGCTCAGAGGAACCAGTTTTCTCCTGAAACAACAGAAGAGCTGCGAGTGAGCTGTCACATATTGCCATGAAAACATAAGGCAGTTTATTTTGAGCGTTCAGAATGGAAAGCTACTCAGCGATAACACAGTGGACTGTAGCCGGGGGTTCCTGATGAAGCCGGGGGTTCCTTGGCTGGCATGAGTGTCAGATAGGAGTATAGAGTCCAAAAACAAATAAGAGTCACTACACCAAAGGATTAGGAGCCAATTTGTTTCGATTACATGCAACCCAGCCATTTCGTGCAATGGAAATGGTCGGATTTTTTTGTTATTTTTTTTTCTCAGAAGAGAAACATTACTTACAAAGAAAAAACAATAAATCAGCTTGCAATGGTTTTCGACAAGCATAAGCGGGGAAAATGCTCAAACATGAGGAAAGAGGAAATAGACAAAAAAAAAAAAAACACTCCTTCACTTTGAGACGGAGCTTGAGAATGCAACTGACGCAAAATGGCTCCATGACCAGATTTTCTGGAACCCTCCAAACACTAGGGAGTGTATTTACTATGCTGTAATGCTGTAGATTGTGTGAGAGACAAAACTTGAATTTCTGTGGCTCTGAGGACGCAGGACTCACTGCCGCTTCAGGGTGAGCTTGCGGATGCGAATGAGGTACTGTGTGATTTTGGTGAAACGCTGTTTACACTTGTGTCTGATGAACCGAGGCCAGTAGATGAGGTTTTCATCAATCTGCTCCAGTGCCTTTTCATAGTTCTTGCTCAGCTTCACCTATGAGTTTGCGAACAGATACATTCATACGACAAGCTAAGTATTTTCTTCAATGCTTTAATGTCAAATACTCACATTTTATAGCTTCTATTTCTTTTTTACAGGTATGTGAGGTGTTGGACAGTGATTGTGGTTCGGTAAAAGTACTTACCTTCTCCCACATTCTGGCAGGAAAAGCTGCCCGTTCAATAACCTTCATGTACAGAAAACACTGACCTGGGGACAAACGGTAGCCAGGTAATCAAATTTAAAACCTTTCTATACATGATCTAGTTCATATCAACATCACAGCTCAATCAGCTGCTCAACCTCATATCGTTTTTCAGTTGGACGACAGCTGCCGCAATTAGCAGTCAAGAACATGCTCCTAATCTTGTTTTTTGCAAATGATTGCTGGAACATGGTTTGAATTAACAGACACAAATGACCACCTATTACCGATGGCACACCGTCAAATAAGTACAGCACTGGGACTGCAGCAGACACAAAAGTGACAACTATTTGTACTGTGTAGTTTCGTCAAAGTTGTCAAGTTATCCCGGCGTCACTCAGCCCCGACTGACACTTAATGATTATCAACGAATGAGTGACAGTATCACAACAGACACTTCCAACACATCTATAAAAAATATCACCCATAACAGTTTACTTCGAAGCTTTACTTATCAAGAATATCGTCACGTGTCACAGTACCTTTTTCCTCTCTGACGGTAGCATACTGACTGTTTGCAAGAGGACACGAAGAGCGATTACAAAGTCCAGTTACGTTGAATTCATTCCGACAAAAATTCTGATTCTTTGTCCTGTGGGTGTGAGAAATAAACAAATTTACAGGCAAGTCACTGGACAGAGCATTAGCGGCAGTGCGTATATTACAAAACATCACCAAATTAGAGGCACTCAGAAGCGCAAACGTCCGCCAAGGCAGCACAGTCGAAATCTTGCGAGGTGAACATGGCTCATGAGAAATTTAAGGTATCTGCAACATAAGATTTCGAGATGGTTCCTGTGGTGGCCATATTTGTCCGATTGTGGTCAAAATCAATAGAGTCCATCCCTAATGTAAAGCGACCCACCACAAAATTTCTGATATCCGTTCATTACTTTTTGAGTTACCTTGTACACAAACAGACAGACAAACTAACGCCGGTGTTGTGTCAATTTTCGCTATCAAAACATGCCACCTCGCGGTTCTGCGCTTGCACAGACCGAAAATCTTGGACTCATTCTTCGCTCACATCTTATGTATCTTCAAAGATCATAAAAAGTAAATTTTTTTTTCAGTGAATCTTTCGACTTGTAAGCATATATATAATTTTTTTTTTACACGCACACACTGAGTTTTCTGAAAATGCAGAAATTGGATGATAAAGGCGTGCGGCACATATCTTTTTAAACAAACTTGTCCAACTCATCCTAACATCTGCTTATGTTATAACAAGCTAACAAATAACAAAGTTACTACAGTAGTCTGATTCATATTACTATATTAGGCGAAAACAAAGACTTCACGATCGCTTTGCATTATGGTAGCACTTTTTGACAAGGCAGCACAAATTGTCAGAACACCGGCAAAAACATAATCTCCCTTGCGGAGGTAATAAAGTAGACAACAGAAGATACCTCGCATGATACAACGCAAATGAGCCAACGGTCATAAATTACCGAACAGCATCCCTGTCGCACTTTTAATTTTTTTTTTCCGGCTAATTTGCGATGGTCAGGTTGTGAGATCCCAATAGAGCTACAGTAGCTGGCAGCGTTACAAGACAACTTACTTGACTTTAAACGAGCAGAACTGTTTGTTTCCAATAATGTCCCATATTACCTAAAACAAAGAAAATGTTAAACATGGCATAACGTTAGTGGAAAGGCAAACCAGCATGCTAGCTACTTGCTAAGACTGTGCACTTACGTCGTCGTGCTGCATTTTCTGCCGTTTGTATAATACTTGTTCTAACTTGTACGCTTAAGGGTGCTCCAAATATTGGGCATTAATATAGCGAACTGCTTGAACAAATGAATTAGCTACTCTAACCAACTACTACCGCTGTGAAGATAGTCAGCCACATGCCTAGTTAGGAAGCAGCCATATTGAAAAGAAATGACCGAAATCTCGCGAGATGTGACAGGACGTGTGGGACGTAAGTCTGCGCCTTGTGAAGGCACTTGACTAGAGTGAGAGCAGCCAGTAAATTCAGAAATAGTATCCCATACTGTCTTGGTTTAAAATACGGAGTGCTACTGCCGTACTATAGTCTAAAGCGCATCTGCAGACCGCATTCATTTCATGCGTTGCTCCACAACCAGACAATTATGGTGGACAAAATGGGAATTAGTATTAACGATGAACAATACGCGGAGCAGTTGGGATCGTATTTCCCACGCACATTGCTGCTGTTTTCTTATCAATGAGGTATGGTAGCTAACATTATGAGAGTGTTAAGCAGCAAGGGTGTCAAAAATATTTTATATTCCATTTGTCTGTGTTTATTTCTTATTTCTCAATTGCAGTTTGTTTTTATTTGACTGAAAATTATCCATTACCACTGACGTATCAATGCAATTGTTAAATTAATTCTCTGGTCTGTATTTTTCTCCAAATTCACAGGTATTCAAAGCGTTTTTGTACTATAATCTTGCTAGTAGGGCAACTATGTCGCATGTCATGGCCAATTAATTAGGTTTGCAGTTAATATTGTGTCGCCACGCTTAAAACAATGAGTGGATATTGCATGATTCCCCCTCAAAATTAGGGAATTCAACAGTACTGCACCGACTTGCAGCAATGATTTGTTTATCACTGTAGGATCAACAAAAGACAAAACAAAATCATCGTTATGCACATGCGCAAAAAAAATTCACGATTTGAAATGAATTAATTCACATCATACGACTCCAGTCGCGCTTCGCCGCCTCAGGAATTACATTAATACTATGTGCCACTAACCATACTTCGATCAGGCACATGTCATGACATTGCAGGTGCGTAGTGCTGTTACCGACGATACCAAGGCTTCGGAGCCTGTATCAAATATGTGAAGCACTTCCAAACGGAGCTCCGTGTCGAGGCTTGTATCGTCTCGGCGAAATGACGTCAGCAAGTCAGTCGACTATGAAATGTCCCAGTTCTCTTCTGCAGCTCGTGGGTTGTCAGTAGTTGAAGTTTGTCAGTGCGGTTTGCGATTTTGCGTGGTGTGAGAGTTTGTCATTGCGTGCGATGGAGCCAGCAAGAAAGAGAAAGTTGTTTCCCGTTCGGGGATACTTTGATTTGATTTCACCGAATAAGGTCGCTTAGTGAGGCTATTAGGCCAAATTGTTCGACTATCATGTGATGTCATATTTTCAAACCTTTTCAAATAATTTGCAATACATAATAAATTCCCTTAATTTGATAGTTTTTCATTTTATTATAAGGGGAAACGCTTATTATTTTTGAACAAAAATACAAAGCTCTTTGTTTCACAAGCGCATTCACTGCCCTCTGTCCTGTCCCCGAAAGTATCTTTTAGTTTCGTTATGACATAACGTGGTCAAAATACTTCATTTTATTTTGCATTTATTGATTCTGCCACTTTCGCGATGAAGGCCTATGCTTGCCTACCATTTCCTACGAAGCACAATTCGTATGTGTTTTTATTGACCAATAAGGGTCTCTAGAGTGCATTCGAAACATCAAGAAATGAACCACACTTCAACACATCTGGCTGGAAAGCTTCAACGCTTCATGAAGCGGCATCTCACCAGCACTACAGGTGCGGATTCTTCATTAAGTTTAATCGTTGTTAGTATTTTGGGATATCACGGTTCATGATCAGATGGGTACTGTGCATTGCGTAACAAGGTTGAGGTAGCACATGTCACAAACATTTTGTGAGCAACCCATTCATCACATGCATGAACCGAAGGATCATCGCTTCAAAGCTTCCGACATCGATATATATATTTGTTACAACGTTTCAAAAACGGTGAGTTATATTCTGTCATCTAGAACTATATTAAAAACCAATTACATCACGGTATCAGTAATAAACATGTTTATTGACGTAATTAGTTTTTTTTTCTACGACGAAACATTTTGTTGGTAACTTGAAAAAGAAAAGGTTTGTAAAATATTCATGACCGGTGCATTCTGGGAAAAATCACTGACAATATGGATATGAACAGAGGGTGGCGGTAATACACCGAAAATAGGGGTAATACGCCCTGGGAATGAAATAGGCAATGATAAGCTTTGTCTCTGGGTGCGAGTCCATTTAGTTTCAAATCATGTCAATTGTGAGAAAAAAATACATTTCCTTTTTGTCTTTACTCAGTGAGCTTACATCTCCAGAGCTGGCCCTGAGTCTTCGCTTTTGTTGGTTCTAAGTTCCATTAAAACATTTCAACATGCACCAATAAATGTATGAAAAGTACACTCCTAAGTGTAGCCATGCACTAAACCTGGCATATCCATAATCAAAAAGACTGAACTACTGAAGGTTCACACATAACAATCAAGAGGAAATTAACAAAATCCAACTCAGAACAGAAAATGTCTAAGATATTCCTAAATCCGTGATAATAATCATTTAAATTATACACAATAACAAAAAATAATCACAATCAACACAGCTCTCCAAAAGGACAAAGGAAAGTGAAAAGCACACACGAGAGAGGATTTTCTGTTCACGTAAGAGACACGCCCGGGTTTAAGATCAGCAGGTAACCCTCTAACTTTCCAGTGGTCCTTCCCCTAATCCTCTTGAGGTAGGGTTTTTTTTTTTTTTGAAGCCCACCCACATGTCGTCTAGTGAATTCTTCTCCTGCGAGTGACCAGGTCCAGAGGTGTTTTTTTGACAGATCTTGATGTTTCCTGCTTGATGGGGTTCGATCTTCCACAGACACTGGCCTTGTAGGGTTTCGCAGTCCTCCCAGTAGACCAAGGAGGTCTTGCACAACAGTCAGGGAAGACCGCAGCAGCAGCCTGTTTAAGAGGATAGAGGAGACAACGAGGCCACGGACCTACCTGTTCAAGGGTGCCCTCCCAAAAGAGATGATGCGTGTACTCAGGGTCAGTGCATTCATGGGGTCGGTGCTCATTTAGCGCTGAATACCTGCAATGCATGACAGCTGTGGTAAGGAGACATCAGTGAGCTGTAATCCAGGCAATGTCTTTTTATTCATGAGTCGAATGTTGATGAGTGACATTTGCCCAGATGATGCGCAGGACAGGTCCCAGGCCGGACCGCCCCTTGGGAGTTATTGTGTTAAAACCATAAACTCTACGTCTTGAGAAAGGGGGTAGCACAGTACTTGGCAGCGGTACCAGCCACCTTCCTCGCCTACCCAGTATTCAAGATAATGGTGGCCATAATAATTGTTACCAGCACTGGGTTTTTTTTTTTTTTTTTTCATTTTACTCCCACAAGCAAAGCAAAATGTCCATCCTGGCGATTTTCTTTCCAGTGGCTCTATCTGGGACGAAATACTCTCCCCACATAAAGAGGAATGAAAAGGACATTTGCCTGAAGAACAGCGGTTTTACCCACCATGGTCAGTGACCGTGCGTTTTAGCTCCGGATCTTATTTTGGACATGGCGAAGGACTGTCTTCCAGCCGTTCTTTCCTCCACGATGTGCCTGGAAGGTCACCCCGAAGAGCTTGATGAAATTTCTGCGATCAGGGAAGGAAACTGTTAACAATTAACTCCTAACAGGACATGAACAGTTTGCACTTTTCTTGTTGAAATTGTTGATAAAGCACACGAGGCCATTATTTGCCAAACTAAGATCAATAAGTTGTTGTTCAGTGCTCAGCACATAGTGAGTACAGATTCCGTTCAGTATTCGGCAATAGTTCAAGAAGACTGTTTCGCATACACGACAAACGCTTAGCGGCAGTGCTCTCATGGCCATAAATATAACGTTCTGAAAACCGGTTGTAATTTTATATTGCGTAAAACTAAATCGAAAATCAATGACATTTATTAAAACCTTTTATTGTCGCAATTACAGTTTCTTCAGAACGTATATCTGAACCTGAAAAGGTGAAAGTTTGTTTTGTATTTATTACCGCTGCTCTCTGGAAAAGTTCATTGACAGTATAGATATGAACAGCAGGTGGCGCTAATACACCAAAAGTAGGAGTAACGCGCCCTGGAAAGAAATGATCAGTTTTAGGCTATATAATATAAGCTTTATATCCGGGCGTGAATCAGTTAGTTTCCAATGATGTAAAGTGTAATGAGGAAAAACATTTCAATTTTTCTTTCATTGCCAGTGAGCTTACGTCTCCAAAGATGCCCCTGCATTTTTGGGGCCACTTTAGTGCCACAACATTGATCGCAGTTGAATTGTGTGGTCCAGGGATGGCTGTACGAAAGCACAGATGTTCTTGCTCATGTTGTTAATGTGGCCATCTCTGAAAATCGCACAGACGCATGACACTGTGCGTTGCAGTCTGTGATGTACCTGGTGATCGAGAAACTAAAAATGATGCGGTGTAACAAAAACACGATGCGCAACTACCTCTGTTGACATGATAAACTAGCCTACTGTTTTACAACCTTGCTCCAGGAGTATCCCAATCCTGCACATTTTATATTTCTCCCTGATTTAACACACCCAATACTGCTCATTAACTTACAATTACCTGAGTGCCTGATGAACTGAACTGGGCGTGCCAGAATGTGCAGGGCTGGAACACTCTAGGAGCAGGGTTGGGAAACACTGGTTTGTTGCGGATAATGCAGAATCACTGCCGCTATAGACCACAAGGGAGCGCTACTGATACCTTCGCAAAAGTAAATTCAATCCATATATTGGGACGAGGCTGTAGGGGTCAAGCAAGCCGAACACTCAGAAAGAAATAAGAAAGGTCCGTCACATGGAATTATTTTCCTAACACCGCAATATAAATTACGTCAGAGGTATTTTTGTATTTTGCATAATATCTCGCAAAGTACTGAGCAAAACATTTGTAAAAACAACTCTCCAAAGAGAGTAATTACTGGTAGGTCAGAAGCATGTGCCAAGTTGCAAATTAAATTTCAAGTGAAATTGTCCATTTAAAGTTTTCTATTTAATTTTGATTCGCATAATTGTCTCTGTGTTGACTGGTAAGTGAAGTAATTTTGCAATGTCTGTAAACATCATCCAGGCAGGGATGAAAGAAGCGGACAGGATAGATTGTAATGAAGAGAAATGCTACTTAATGCAGCTGTCAATCACCTGTATATTAATAGCAACACTGAGCGTAGGCAGTCGCCATGGTAATGTTGGGTAATTTCCAGCTTTTGTGTTCTTTCAAAAATATGACGGCCATCTAAACGCCTTTTAATGTTGAGAAATTTACCGCGTCCATTTCTCTAAATCATAGTGAGCAATGTCAAGTATTTACCGAAAAACGATAATGACTTGTTAATTGATGAATGACATATTATAATTTACCCAGAAGTCGTTTTCGCCTCTAAGAAATTGTACAAAAGTGTTGAAATCTTAAACAGCAAAATATAAGATGGGGAATACTTCGAAGATTTGAAAAGGTGTATTTTCAGGTAATCACTTCTAACCAATTGCAGCGCAGACATTGGTGCACAAACGGTCGTCTTCAAATCTGTCTCCAGAGTTTTCTATCCCTTTCATGGAATTTTTTTTTTTTTTTACAAAAAATGTGAACAAATGAAAGTGTAGATGAAGAGCAGATAAACAATTCAAAAATATTAAATGTGCTCATAAAAGTTAAGAAACAGGCACGAAATGCTCAGATTGCCCTTCGGTTTTGGAGTTCTGGCCCGAAACCAACAAAACGAAGGGGTGGACATACAGACAGGAGAACGGACGGCTGTATGAAAAGGCACATCTATGCTTTAAGATGTATCTGTAAATTAGACTTTGAGCAAAAATGCTGAACGGTTTAGAAGTTTGTGCCCAGAAAAAAAGCGTGACCGACGGACTCGAGGAAGAATGGATGGGCAGAATCTCATCCACATATCCCCCTTCCATTCTGTGGCCGGTATAAAAGAGGACAAACAGCATTGTGAAAAAGTCTCAGCCAGCCAAGATTTTAATATAAAATTTGCTATGAGGTTTCTCCTGCACTATTGTCCCAGTTGAAAAGAACAAAGTTGAGAGTATATTTCCAAATATTCATCATTCAGAAATTAAACGAATACATTTTTATATTTTCTGAAAGGACTTAAAAGACGATATAGGCCTATGGGCTGCACAGAGCTCAGATCTAAGCATTATCAATGCTGTCAGGCATAACCTGCAGAAACAGATGCACTTAAGACAGCCTGTCAGCAAGAAGACTGCAGCATGCTTTACAACCCAAGGACAACTTACCAGCCATTTTTAAAAAAATAAAATAGGAAAACAGCGCACCTAAGAAAACAGATGGAGTTCAAACAAAGGCTGTTACACTGAACATTCATCAGACTTCATTTTAACTGTGCAGAGTGACTTCTATTAAATTTTTAGACATTAAGGAACTTACTAATTAGTCTTACTTATAAGTATAGGATGCGTTTTTTGTAATTTTGTTGCTAGTGCCCAAGACGTGCACAAGAAATTAGATTATTAGAATCTTTCCAGCAAATCTAAGGCAGTGTTGTCTACTTCACTTTAATTAGTGCACGTGACACTGAAAAAAAGGACAACCATTTTTCGATATTAATGCACGATAAAACTGAAAACAGGATATCACAAATAAAAATGAGGAGTTTTGTGGAAACTACTGAAGAGCAGTAATTCAGAAGATTGGCAGAGTAGCTGAATTCAATGAAACATGACACATTTTACTTCATTTTATTTCTCAGTACGACCAGGTAAGATGGAATCAAAAAATGCATGCATTATAAACTTCAGGCACTTTTTGCTGGTGGGTATTGCCAATTTCCTTGACATTTTTAAATACATATATACAAATCAGTGTCACTTCCTTCCAAGGAGACTTCATTCATGAGGCTGTACAATACTGCCCATTTTATATTTTTTGTTACTGCAAATTGCTAACAACTGAATATACTGAAGGTTGGCCCTCTCATGAGCAAAAGGTTCATATATGTACTGGTCTGGAAAATAAGGTAGATGGGACATATCTTTTCTCCAGGACTGTGGACTGTTGGCAGTTTGGCCTCCGCTCAATACCTATATTTACATTACAAATTACACCTTAAAATACCGGCATTTTCATAAGTTCACATTCACACTAGAAGTTGTTTACAAGATAATAATTTTGGACTGGGATTGAAGAAATCCCTTCTCAGGGCAGCTGAAATACATCTTTTTGAATCAACATCCCATCAGCTCAACCGAATAATCTTACTCCGACCCAGCTGCTGTCAGCAAATACACACGACACCCTTCATTGTGTAAGTGGCTATGTATGTACAAGGCAAGGCAGGGAAAGTCATCCTTTTAAGGGGCACTCCACCCAAAACACCATCTGGGCTCATTCCAGCTAATTTTTAAAGCAAATGAACTCCTTCAGAAGGTTTTGCACACCGTCTTTACTATTCTAGCTTTCATAATTTACTGTATGTTGGCCTGTTAGCAGCTTTAATGCAACCAGACGAACTTCAGTCACCAATGCATCAATTTTACTTTTAAAAAACATGATTCTGGTGTATAGAGCAGGATTTTATCGATTGTGGTGGCACTATATTGCATCTTTGAGACCAGTTTTAAAGCACATCATAAACACTTACCAGGTTGAAAACCTGTTTTGCGCGAGCAAATATGGTTTGTCATGCAACTCGTCAGCTTATACCACCGCAATCACATTTTTGAAGACAAAAGTGACCACGTGTCCACAGGATTCCATCTGGTTGCATGACAGCTAATAAGGCTAACACATAATAACCAATGATAACTTCACATAGAAAGGTCGGTGTACGAAACTGCCCAGACCTTAAATTAGTCAAAAATTACCCAGAATGAGCCAAAATTGTGTTTTGGGTGGTGTACCCTTTCAATGACATGTAAACATACACTTGGGCAGAAGTTGAGCACCACAAAATTCAAAAATAGGTTTTCCAAGCATTGACAAGTCCTGAACTGTAGATTTGCATGAAGGCTTTAGCATTAATTCCATCTGTATTCCACGCTCCAAAGCCTTTGTCATGATTCGTGCTTAATTGCATATGCTGACTGTTCGCAGTTGGGTGGAAATTCTGAAAATTTAGGTCACATCTTAGTCAGATATTGATTCAGTTTCTTCCCATTGAAGTTCAGGCTTTAGGAGAAAGTCTTTATTTGATGAACACAGGTTTCCTTGCCATCCTGAAAGGACTACAGGCTCATACTTTTGAAAACATTAAATGTGTTGAAAACATACCCTTTCTTTAAAAGCTAACAAAGTGTGAAGTGAAGATCCAACTCATTTCAAACTGATTTTATCCACCAGGAAAGGTATCACCAAGCTATAATACTAAGACCTGGGCAATGTTTGTTAATATTATTAGTTTAGTCTTTTGGTGAAGTGGAACTAATAATTGGGTGGTGCTTAACTTTTTCCAAGGTGTACACGTCACCCAATGTAACTCAAGTAAACAGTAGAGAAAACCCTTTGAAACAGTGACTCATGTGCTTGTCGATGTGCTCTGTCTGGGCAGTGTTAGCTTATTAGCAAACAATCAGCAATTTTTTTTTTTTTTGTGAGTTGAATATTCACTCATTTGATGGTGAAAAACTACAGGGTGACGGTAAGAACAAAAACATTTCAAAATTTCTCATCAACATGAACAACAGATTGAAAAGCCAGTTTAACTGACATCCGCATTGACCCCATTCTCTTTTTTTGTACACAAACAGTCTCAAAAATGAAACACTCGCTCACTTACTCTCATACTCCCTTTAGAAACTTCACAAAACATCGATACAAGCTTGACCTACAAATCCTTAATGTAAAATCTCATTGAAAGGATGCTAGAGTCCATCACAAACTGAGCTCTGGATATCAGTACCACCAAGTCCCCACCATTCCTCAGGATTCTCCCTGAAAACACTGAGTACGGTTCATGGAACAGCGGCTGTAGATTCAACACGAGGACAAATGGAAGATTTAAGCAAATGCAAGGAAGTCTAAAAATGTAAATTTGGCCATTTACTCCCAGCAAATGAAATCTCAGCCAACAACCGAGATGCCAAAAAAGTATGCGCTTGGCTTGCATTTCATTTCACGTCACATTTATAATCCGGATATAAAATACAAATTGTTGGTTAAGAGCTATCAAACAAAGAGGCTTCATGAATTCAGTCACTTTGATGCTGGACGGTTCGTGACAGAAAACACTGTAAACATCTTTTCAAATTTTTCAGCATTTAGCCTCAGGTCCTTTTCAAATAAATAACAAAATGGAAAGCAGCCCCATCCTCGGATCACGCTCGACACCTTCAGCCCACAGAAAGTATGTCACACAGACGCACATTGGCAAAAAAAAGAAAAAAGAAAAATAAGGATAGCTTCCCCCTTGTTTCACGCCCAGCGTTACACTGCTAGCACAGCTCTCCGCTCCCACAGTCTGTCTCAAAGCGAGGACGAGTTCCCAGACCTTCATGTTTCTCGGAGAACGTCTCTCTCATGTTTGTGTCTGATATTTTAGTCACAGTCTGAGGACCGTCGCGGCCTTTTCCGAGACAGGCGTGTGTCGGAGCTGACAGGAGGGAGAGTGCCGGCGGAGGATAGCTGGTCCACTTCATCACAGTAATGGGCGGAGTTTTCTCCACTGGGGCAGTGTGGGAAATGAAAGGGGGCTGTGTCAATTGGTTGGTGGGAGGGGGGCGGGGTTACACCAGTTCGTCCAGCAGGGTTCCCAGACTCTGGTGCTGCTCTGGGGGTCCGGCGATGGGCTTGTTACACATGGGACAGACGCATCGCACCTCCAGCCACTTTACCAGACACCTGCGGAATCAGAGAGACGTCAGACAAGAAAGCTGCACCGCGGACATGCATCAAGGTGGCAAAAAAACATTCTGTTAAAACAGGGATCATCGAATCATGGTCCTTAAGGTCTGAGAACTGCTTGTTTTCCGCCGTCCCTTTAACTGAGAGTCAGGTGTGTAGTCAGTCTGGCTAATCAGAGGAACAATTTTTCAGTTAAATACCTCAGAGGAAAGAAAACTAGGGCTGGATTTGGATTCAAGGTCCAGATTTGGTGATCCCTGCTTTAATCTGGTTATTAATCTAATCCTGTTTTCAGTCATTTTCCTTAATAACATTTCTGCAATGTTTAGAACAATTTCAGTCAATCATGCAACTTCTTTCTTAACCCTTTAAGTGCTAATCACTGCTATGGTCCCACAAGGCACAAAATATACGAAGCAAAATGTCAGATTTCAGCTTTCAAAAGGTCAACAATTTCGTTCATTTTTAGCCAGCAAATTAGTTGGCAATGACCCTCAGAAGGGTTCACGGGCACCTGGGAGTCCTTCTTAAGGTCATTTGTCAACTAAATAATAAAAGATTAACTTTTGGAGGGATAGGGCGAGTAAAAATTAAGCACTTTATGAGTTAATACAATGTTAGAGTGATTAAAATGCTCTACTCTAGTCAGCTGTACAAAAAAAGATCAACTATTCTGTTAACTTCTGCATTTGTTCTAGGCGCATCCTGCAATGCAGGCAATCCAAGCTGCTTTTCATTGACAGTTCAAATTAAAACCAAGAAAATGAAGATTAGCACAAATCCACCATTTTAAATAATGTGGTATAAATTTGCATACTTTCGCCGTATAGTTTCAACATTTGCTATATTATCTCTGTTCTATTGCGAATAAAATACTGGCTGGTGTGATTTGAAAGTCATTGCGTTTTGATTTTATTCACAATTTACACTTTGTCCCAACTATTTCGGAATTGGGGTTGTAGATTTGACATGATTCCCATCAAAGCCGCTCAAATTATTACAATTTTTACTAATTAAAAGTTTGGTCAAGTGGTGACGGTACAGCAAATGTCTGAACGACCAACGTCAATAACAGCTCTCCTCTATGCTCCAGAGACGACCATAAAAAGCGTGGTATGATTCCCTTGAAAACTGTTCAGAGTTACTGTATTTGGAAATGTTAAGTTCAACCTGATGGAGGCCTTTCATGAAAGGTCACAGGATCACATAAAAACATAGTCTGTTATTGTGCAAATAGACAGGATCTGCGACGGCAGTATCCATGGTGAATCCAGAATCCAAAATATCCTCGCAAACTGAATCGAGGCAATGTTGCTCATGATGGAATCACGTTCGGTGGGTTTGGATCATTACAGTTATGACACTATCCTAACACTTATGGACTCCTCTGCATGACTCTTTTACGATGAGATCGATCTCTCGTTCCATTCATTCACACTGCCGCCGGTGATAATCCCACTGCTTGCGTATAGTGGCGAACAATTGGGCTGTGACACCACGTAATCTGCCACCATTGACATGCAGGCAGCAGGACGATTTAGTCACTTCATGCGTCACTAACAATGACAGCTCACACATCGGGAGAATAAAGAGATAAGTTAAAAACATAGCAGAGGGCTTGCAGACTTCATACAAAGAGCAGTACACAGGACTGAAACCAAGGATCAAAATGTTCCATATTAATAATGCATGCATTCTCTGAGACATTCACTGGCCATTTCCTTTCGACCCAGTTTCCCCACACAGCACATACGGTTATATTCATTCTGAAGCACTACCCTTTGTGGAGCGATGCTTCTAGTTCAAGTAATGGGTCTGTGCTTATGGTATATTATTGACCATGTTGTTCAGACGTTATGTCCATAATGGCATGAGTGATACATCCTGGCTTTTTATTTTTCCAGGAGAGCAATCAGTCGGTTGGACCACACTGTTCAGAGTACGGCCATTATATGCCAAAAAACAGCCACATTCGTCCCCCGTGCTCCCTTTCACTGCTTACTTCCTGTGGAAGGCATGTTGGCATGGCAACACTCCCAGTTCATCCTTCACTTTGAAATCCTCCAGGCAAACTGCGCACGTTTGCTGTGGTAGTGAAAGAGAGAGAGACAGAGAGGAGGGGGAGAAGGGGGGGGCAGAACATCACTTCGCAGGTGTTGGCAGCGAGAGTTTGACTTGATAGCAGTCATTATCTCAATGTATATTGATTATTACTTAGCAACAGCAAATTATGAGAAAAGATGGGCACACTGCAAAGTGCACCAAGACTGAGATGGGAGTAAAACTGTGCTTTTAAGAGGAAATTAAACTGAAAATGACCACTTGTCAAATATTTCTGTCGAATATTACTCTCAACCAACAGGCAAGCGCAGAATGCCATCCTTACCCCATGAAGGTTTAGTTTCTTGACATCTCCTTTCAATATAACCTGTGAAATAAAATTCATTTTGTAAGAAAAAATAATGAAAAGCAGCGAGTCAAAAAAAGACTTGAGTGCACATCCAATACCAGTTGGGTACAAGTGAAGAATTATATTGGAATATTCAAAGAAAAAGACAGATACCTCCATACTGGGTATTTCTCCCAAAAGCTTATTATTATTGCAGTGTCCTGACCGCAAGATCAAGGCTTAGCCTGGAGAGGACAACCAGGCTAAATACTATTATAATAAACTTGGTTGAGCAAAATATCTAGGGTGCTGACTTCTCTCATTTTTAATAACAGTACTGCAACCCCCTCCACTACCTGATCTCGTGCGCAAAAAAGCACAAGACAAAGCAGCATCTCGGTCAGTTTTACTTATCAACACCAAAAAACTGGAGATATAAAATGTCCTATACAAACTGTCTGCAGGGCGTTCGATAAAAGTCAAACTGCTCAATGAATGCAGAGATGAATGGTTGAGAAATTAGGAACAATATGTGGCCGGTAAGAGTGCTCTGACCGTTAAGGTGATGGATCTCAGGAGTCAAAGACACAAACCGCTGGGAGATGAGTGTGGTGAGAGTACACCAAAAGAAAGGAGGATTAATGGACTAAAAACTGAATGAGGTACACGGATAGGCCACCCTAAAATATTGACAAAAGTTATAATATGACACATACATGAATGATTTTTAGTGTCAGGCAATAATATTTCAGGGAACTAAAACCTTGCTGGATGAGAGAAGTTGATGCAAATATCAGTTATTGTTATTTCTTTATTATTTTATTTTTAACTGCAGTGGTCAGAAAATGGCAAGCCTTGCCTGTTCTTGTCATCTTTCTTGTTATGTTACCTACATATGGTTGCTTGTTGACATCTACCAAAGTTCCACCCCACATTTGGTGGTGTAACCATAAAGTTCTAAAACAGCAGAACAGACATCTATCACGTGAATCTGTCATACAGTCGGCCATATTGGGTAAGACTTCACTTGCTACTGACCGCCTATCTGTGTAGAATTCTATGGTCTTACCTTATGATGTCACCTCAGTTCACAACAACAATTGCGTCAAAATGGCTCCCTTTACTTGCACAAGGACCCCTGTGGTGGATGCCCCTCAACACTTAAGTATTTAAGTTCCCAAAATTCCTGCTAGTTAAATTTATTTTTCCATATCTCATATAAAATGCAATAACACAGATTTGGTGTCATGTTCAGTTTATTCGTGGAAATTTACTTTGTTAACTTTATATGGGTGTATAAAATTGTTTAGGTTTTATTAATTTTTGTTAACCGCATTTCTTCAGTTCCGTTGCATCAGATCTGCCAAGGACGGGGCCATACAGCGGCCACCGAGCCCAACCTGAGCAGCTGATGCTATTTGGAATCCTGACTGGGAGGCTCCATTCCCGTTTCCCCTTGGGGGAATACGCTTGGTTTTTAAGGTAATTTAATCATATTTTGCAGTAAATTTAAATCATATTTGTCACACTGAGTTATGTTTGGAATTTTGTTACTTGTAATTGAGGGTCAGGTTCATTTACATGTGTTAAGTTTATTTACCTGTGGTTATACTGATCCCTTTCCCCCCCTTGTATGTATTTTAGTCTGGCCTACCCCTATATAAGTTTCCCCAAATCTCTTTTGAGTCGGTCAGTTTCTGTTCAATTATGAATTGTATTTGTTGTTTGTTTCTGTTGACCTCATTTATTTTCTTGGCCCACTTTTTGTAAATATTCCACTTATGGTTTTGTGCCTTTGATTATAGGTAAATAAAACCCTTAGAAATTTTTTCACTCTACCTGCGATTTCCTGCATATTTTTGGCCGTGTCCCTCACAAACCCTATGAAATCATTCATTATACTATTCTTCATTCTACAGAGAGTAAAAGTAGCAAAATGAGTACAATTTGCTGCAGAGCTTACCTCCTTGTATCCAAACCTCTCACTCTGGGCCTGGTGTCTGAGTTTACTGTGAGAGAACAGAGCAGAACATGATGTAAAGCAGTTAATCACTGCAAAAAAAGCTTTCAGAAAAAAATGGAGAGGCAAAACAATCAAAGTAAACATGCTGCAAGCTAAGAGAGACAACCAAGCGAGACTGCAGACTGCTAACAAGCGACACCGCATGTATCGAAGGCACCACACCGCGGTATTCATCGGGGACCCGTTTATTGTTCTGCTTTTAAGGTTTTTTTTAGCGCTAATGCTGTTGTCGGGCAGTTTCTGCAAAGCTTTTTCACTGTCAGAGTTACGGATGTGAAAGACTTTGCATTATCCCCTCCGCTCGACTTCTGGATTCCCTATGAGTAAATTCCTCTGTAAATGCCAGTCTACTCTCGCTGCTGGGTAGAATATGGACTTGTTTCAATCACTTACTTCTCACCTTCTTCTTTCTTCCTTTGTCTCTTTTCCCATACACTCGCCCCTTCCTTTTCCCCATACACTCCCCCCTTCCTTTTCCCATAATGACTACAAATGGCACCCCTGGCCATATCAATGAAGACGACATTTGACGCCATGGGGATAACCCATTTTCCAATCAATGGGTAGGCTAGCGAAAAGGTCCTTTGAGATATTATATATACACACACACACACACACACACACACACACACACACAGGCATCGTATGTAGTCATTATGGGCGAAAAGAGTTCAGGCGTCATGTGAATTCATTACGGGGAGAAGGGTTAAGCCCTTCCCTGATTTTGGCTCCCCCCACATCGGGAGAGAAAAGGGAGGGATGGTGGGGAATGTGGGAAACAAGAATTAGGGAGATTTAATGTCCCTTCTCCAATAAATATAAATTTCAGGCATGGCTGGGGAGGAGAACCGGGCTGACCGATTATACATTTTTTATGTTTAAGAATGTCTATTTTTGGGGCTGAGCAAAAATGAACTGAAATCTTTTTTTTTTTTTTTTTTTGAAGATTTCAGCCTCAAGCACTATTAAAATTCTCTAATTTTTTCAGTTTAGAAATCTGTTTAAAAATACCATTTTCGGGGTTTTTCCTGTATAGAAAATTGTGAGTGGCCGCCTCCGCCACCCAAAAAAAAAAAAAAAAAAACTGAGTCCTTGTTTTCAAGGAAAACATTATTTCCTACAAGCACTGAACTTGGTGGATTTGACGTTTGTAACTGCAATTGCGACTCAACGCCACCATGGCGATGTAGTGGCGCTGTATCGTAACCTGTGCATCCCACAAAGCCGTCTGAAAGAAGAGAAAAATATGCTGGATTTTGGTTGAGAGCTGTGTGCATAATCGCTTGAATGTTTATGGTCTGTTTAGGTAATTTTTACGTAAATGTTTTGTTAGTTGCTTGTTTATTCTTTGTTAAATAAAATATAACTCTTGGGATAATTGTCGTTTTCGTCATTTTGTGAACCAACCCCCTAGTCATTCACATCATTCCGAAGAAAACAGTCACCACCTCCCCCGGCCCCACCCCCCGGTCTGACAGCTCTTTACCATTCCTGCCTAATTTTTGCTCAGGACAAACTCTGATTTTTCATTAATAATGGCTACAGAAATCATATATTTTTGCATAGCTAGCAATTTCAGCAACTGATAAAGCATTCTCAAAAACATTCCTGTTTTGTGACAAGTCATTCAATTCAATTTTCTCGCTTCAAACTTCAAACCTCATTCTCTGCCTCAGGACGTTCCAATATACTCTTAATTTTTAGGCATTTTTCAGCCTCAACGCTCTCACAAAAAAAAATTATTTAAAACTAGAGGCACTCCAAGGGTGCAAACTTCCGCCAAGGCAGTACAGTCGGAATCTTGCTGAGTGAACATGGCTCATATGAAATTTAAGTTATCTGCAACAAAAGATTTCAAGATGGCTCCCAAAGCAGCCATATAGTTTGATGCAGCGTGTTCCAAACTGATAGGTTCCGTCCCTGAAGCGAGACCAATCAAACCACAAAATTTGAGCGATATCACTGAGAGTGAAGTTCAGTTATCGCGTGTCATGGGATATCAGAGGCTGCTGTGGCAGCCATATTGTTTGACCAATCGCAGTCAAAATCAAAAGAATCCATCCCTGATGTAATAGCAACCCACCCACAAAATTTCAGAGATATCCATTCATTACTTTTTGAGTTATCTTGTACACAAACAGGCAGACAGACAGACAGACAGACAGACAAACCAACGCCAGCAAAAGCATAACCTCCTTGGTGGAGGTAAAAAGTGTGTGTACTGAATTATTTGCACTCACATTACGAAAAAAATAGGTCTACTCTGGAAGACGACAGACTTGCCTCTCCTTGCTCAAGATACCATTGTGCCCACGCTCACGTTTCCCAGCTCCATAACAGCACAGAACACAGACAGAAATGCCGAAAAAGATGTCAGGCTCTGATTGATTTCTGGGTCAAGCAAGAAACAAGGAGATATGGAGGCGAGAATTTAGCAATTGGCACAAGCCCTATGTAGCGCATTAAAAACATCTAGAACGCAAACGCTTTTCATAATCCACGCTTTGTAAAGGATTCAGTATGATCCACAGAACACAGTTCAGGGATTCAGAATGATCCACAGAACACAGCGTAGGGATTCAGTATGATCCACAGAACACAGTGTAAGGATTCAGTATGATCCACAGAACACAGTGCAGGGATTCAGTATGATCCACAGAACACAGTGTAGGGATTCAGTATGATCCACAGAACACAGTGCAGGGATTCAGTATGATCCACAGAACACAGTGTAAGGATTCAGTATAATCCACAGAACACAGCGCAGGGATTCAGTAAGATCCACAGAACACAGAGTAGGGATTCAGTAAGATCCACAGAACACAGTGTAGGGATTCAGGATGATCCACAGAACACAGTGTAGGGATTCAGTATGATCCACAGAACACAGTGTAAGGATTCAGTATGATCCACAGAACACAGTGCAGGGATTCAGTAAGATCCACAGAACACAGTGTTGGGATTCCGTATGATCCACAGAACACAGTGCAGGGATTCAGTATGATCCACAGAACACAATGTAGGGATTCAGTATGACACACAAAACACAGTGTAGGGATTCAGTATGATCCACAGAACACAGTGCAGGGATTCAGTATGACACACAAAACACAGTGTAGGGATTCAGTATGATCCACAGAACACAGTGTAGGGATTCAGTATGATCCAGAGAACACAGTGTAGGGATTCAGTATAATCCACAGAACACAGTGTAGGGATTCAGTATGATCCAGGGAACAGTGTAGGGATTCAGTATGAGCCATAGAACACAGTGTAGGGATTCAGTATCACCCACAGAACACAGTGTAGGGATTCAGTATCACCCATAGAACACAGTGTAGGGATTCAGTATGATCCACAGAACACAGGGTAGGGATTCAGTATGATCCACAGAACACAGTGTAGGGATTCAGTATGATCCACAGAACACAATGTAGGGATTCAGTATCACCCACAGAACACAGTGTAGGGATTCAGTATGATCCACAGAACACAGTGTAGGGATTCAGTATGACCCACAGAACACAGTGTAGGGATTCAGTATGATCCACAGAACACAATGTAGGGATTCAGTATGACACACAAAACACAGTGTAGGGATTCAGTATCACCCACAGAACACAGTGCAGGGATTCAGTATGATCCACAGAACACAGTGCAGGGATTCAGTATGACACACAAAACACAGTGTAGGGATTCAGTATGATCCACAGAACACAGTGTAGGGATTCAGTATGATCCACAGAACACAGTGTTTTTTCCTTCAGTATAATCCACAGAACACAGTGTAGGGATTCAGTATGATCCAGGGAACAGTGTGTTTTTTATTCAGTATGATCCATAGAACACAGTGTAGGGATTCAGTATCACCCAGAACACAGTGTAGGGATTCAGTATCACCCATAGAACACAGTGTAGGGATTCAGTATGATCCCACAGAACACAGGGTAGGGATTCAGTATGATCCACAGAACACAGTGTGGGATTCTGGCCTCAGTATGATCCACAGAACACAATGTAGGGATTCAGTATCACCCACAGAACACAGTGCAGGGATTCAGTATGATCCACAGAACACAGTGCAGGGATTCAGTATCACCCACAGAACACAGTGTAGGGATTCAGTATGATCCACAGAACACAGTGCAGGGATTCAGTATGATCCACAGAACACAGTGTAGGGATTCAGTATGACCCACAGAACACAGTGTAGGGAAAATCATTCAGTATGATCCACAGAACACAAATGTAGGGATTCAGTATGACACACAAAACACAGTGTAGGGATTCAGTATGACCCACAGAACACAGTGCAGGGATTCAGTATGATCCATCACAGTGCCACATTCAGTATGATCCACACAATCCACCCCTTGTGTGTAGGGATTCAGTATGATCCACAGAACACAGTGTAGGGATTCAGTATGATCCACAAAACACAGTGTAGGGATTCAGTATGATCCACAGAACACAGTGTAGGGATTCAGTATGATCCAGAGAACACAGTGTAGGGATTCAGTATAATCCACAGAACACAGTGTAGGGATTCAGTATGATCCAACACAGTGTAGGATTCAGTATGAGCCACAGAACACAGTGTAGGGATTCAGTATCACCCATAGAACACAGTGTAGGGATTCAGTATGATCCACAGAACACAGTGTAGGGATTCAGTATGATCCACAGAACACAGTGTAGGGATTCAGTATGATCCACAGAACACAGTGTAGGGATTCAGTATCATCCACAGAACACAGTGCAGGGATTCAGTATCCTCCCACATAAACACAGTGCAAGGATTCAGTATGAACACAGTGCAGGGATTCAGTATCATCCACAGAACACAGTGTGTGGGATTCAGTATGATCCACAGAACACAGTGTAGGGATTCAGTATGATCCACAGAACACAGTGTAGGGATTCAGTATGACCCACAGAACACAGTGTAGGGATTCAGTATGATCCACAGAACACAGTGTAGGGATTCAGTATGATCCACAGAACACAATGTAGGGATTCAGTATCACCCACAGAACACAGTGTAGGGATTCAGTATGATCCACAGAACACAGTGTAGGGATTCAGTATCACCCACAGAACACAGTGTAGGGATTCAGTATGATCCACAGAACACAGTGCAGGGATTCAGCATGATCCACAGAACACAGTGTAGGGATTCAGTTTATGATCCCACAGAAACACAGTGTCAGAACACAGGGATTCAGTATCACCCACAGAACACAGTGCAGGGATTCAGTATGATCCACAGAACACAGTGCAGGGATTCAGTATCACCCACAGAACACAGTGTAGGGATTCAGTATGATCCACAGAACACAGTGCAGGGATTCAGCATGATCCACAGAACACAGTGTAGGGATTCAGTATGACCCACAGAACACAGGGTAGGGATTCAGTATGATCCACAGAACACAGTGTAGGGATTCAGTATGATCCACAGAACACAATGTAGGGATTCAGTATCACCCACAGAACACAGTGCAGGGATTCAGTATGATCCACAGAACACAGTGTAGGGATTCAGTATCACCCACAGAACACAGTGTAGGGATTCAGTATGATCCACAGAACACAGTGCAGGGATTCAGCATGATCCACAGAACACAGTGTAGGGATTCAGTATGACCCACAGAACACAGTGTAGGGATTCAGTATGATCCACAGAACACAATGTAGGGATTCAGTATGACACACAAAACACAGTGTAGGGATTCAGTATCACCCACAGAACACAGTGTAGGGATTCAGTATGATCCACAGAACACAGTGCAGGGATTCAGCATGATCCACAGAACACTGTGCAGGGATTCAGTATGATCCACAGAACACAGTGTAGGGATTCAGTATGATCCAGAGAACAGTGTAGGGATTCAGTATGATCCACAGAACACAGTGTAGGGATTCAGTATGATCCAGAGAACAGTGTAGGGATTCAGTATGATCCACAGAACACAGTGTAGGGATTCAGTATGATCCAGAGAACAGTGTAGGGATTCAGTATGATCCACAGAACACAGTGTAGGGATTCAGTATGACCCACAGAACACAGTGTAGGGATTCAGTATGATCCACAGAACACAATGTAGGGATTCAGTATGACACACAAAACACAGTGTAGGGATTAAGTATGACCCACAGAACACAGTGTAGGGATTCAGTATCACCCACAGAACACAGTGTGGGGATTCAGTATGATCCACAGAACACAGTGTAGGGATTCAGTATGATCCACAGAACACAGTGTAGAGATTCAGTATGATCCACAGAACACAGTGTAGGGATTCAGCATGATCCACAGAACACAGTGCAGGGATTCAGTATGATCCACAGAACACAATGTAGGGATTCAGTATGATCCACAGAACACAGTGTAGGGATTCAGCATGATCCACAGAACACAGTGTAGGGATTCAGCATGATCCACAGAACACAGTGTAGGTAGCAGGTGTAGTCGATCGCTCAGTTTCCCGCAGGCTGTCGAACACATTCTGCCACTTCTTCTGAAGCTGAGCCTAGTTTCTCCAGAATCGAGGCCAAGCTAACTTCGGCTAATATCCTCTTGAAATCTTAATGACTCACCAATAACTACAAATAGGTTTTTCCTTGTGAGCATAAAATCACACCATTCGGTATAAAAAATGTAACAGTTTCTCACAATTTCAAAAACAACATAATTTTTTTATCGTAATGAACCTATTCCATTGTAGCGAAGAGTCCAGAGCAGTGATCGCCAAATCTGGCCCTCGAATCCAAATCCAGCCCCGGTTCTCCTTCCTCCCAGCTTATTAACTAATTAACTGAACAATTAGTGCATCTGATTGGCGAGAATGTCCTTACACCTGACTCCCAGGAAAAGGGAACGTGGAGAACCAGCCATTCTCAGCCCACAAGGACTATGAGGTCATCATCTTTGGCCTATTAGCAAAAGATCTAAACAAGGAAATTTAGCCACCGTGTGTTTGGGGAATATTCACCAAAGGTGCTAAGAGGGGAAAAATGCCCGGGGTATTTCAAGGCTTGGTGTAGCTACACCAAGTTCAGTGCAGCCCTCGAGCCCCGAGATAGATACAATAGACTGTATAAAAAGACGGGTCTGAAAAGTGAAGCCCATGAGGAAATCTCTGAAAACTGCATTCTTTTAACCACATCGGTGGTTGCAGAAAGAAGTTCAATGCTATAGAAGTCTATGAGAAAATGACCCTACTTTCCCACCTTACTTCAATAATGATTTTCCACATTATTTTATGGTATCTATCGCACGTTTAAAGTCTCCTTCGATATATCATGATGTTCATTTTTGTAAATTATGGTCCCAATAGACTAGAATAAAGGATAAAGCCAGAATATGCTTTAGGGGTGTGGCTATCCTCTGGTCCTCGTCAGACACGTTCCGATCCACACGTAGATCCACCCCTTGCTCCTCCCTGGATCTTCAATTCATGCTCTCGTGCAACAGGAATCACATCCAGTTTCAAAATGACAAAATGGCACTGTTCAAATTGCCAAAATCGAGGCTTCCTAAATGGTATGCTGAAACCAATGGGTGACGTCACGGTTGCTTCGTCCATCTTTTTATACAGACTATGGATACAAGAAGAAGCCGGTAACACTACTAATGTAGGCAACAACATGGCGAGTGCAAGAGCGAGACCCATGCATTGCTGATCAGACAAGGAGACACAGTTTATGCTGTGCAGCACACAAAATGTACAGAGCCGTAAAGTTGCCCACGTCTTCGCCACTCCACATGCTACCAGCTTGCTGCCAGCTGACTTGCTTGTAGATTGTTTGGACTGTGATGTAATGGGTCAAATGGATAAAGGTCCAACACGAGCAAGCTGAAAGGGGGCATACCGCCACCTATCGTAGCCGAGACGGACATGCTTCAGTCACTAAATTGTTTCCCTTCCTGTGCATAATATACTGGGACAAGGACAGCAGTCCGTTTACATGGCCTATAACCGTAGCTCGACTTGACTGTGCATGTGAAAGTACTGTGTGAGGGAACCATAATATTAAGCATGATTGCATCATTTTCAGGCTCATTACATTTCATTGCCAGTCACAGACAGAGATGGGAACAGAACAGCACCTCAAGCCATCAGAGTTACATTACAGGGATTAAGCAGTAGAATACGGCTTAAGAGCAACATTGAAGCCCAATTAGCATCACAGCAAGTCACTGTAAGCAGGCTTTCTCCTAACCATAACTAACACTCTGTGTATCATTTGCCCATTTAGAGAAGTACACAACAATTTTCCGTTAACTCTCCTTTTGCACTTGGATAACTACAAAACCCAAAACCAGTGAAGTTGGCACGTTATGTAAATCGTAGATAAAAACAGAATACAATGATTTGCAAAGCCTTTTCAACTTAGATTCAATTGAATACACTGCAAAGACAAGATTTTTAATGTTCAAACTGAGAAACTTTATTTTTTTTTTGCAAATAATCATTAACTTAGAATTTAAAGGCAGCAACACATTGCAAAAAGTTGGCACAGGGCCTTTTTACCACTGTGTTACATCACCTTTCCTTTTAACGACACTCAGTAAACGTTTGGGAACTGAGGAGACCAATTTTTGAAGCTTTTCAGGTGGAACTCTTTCCCATTCTTGCTTGATGTACAGCTTAAGTTGTTCAACAGTCCGGGGTCTCCGTTGTCGTATTTTACGCTTCATAATGCGCCACACATTTTCAATGGGAGACAGGTCTGGACTACAGGCAGGCCAGTCTAGTACCCGCACTCTTTTTACTACGGAGCCATGCTGTTGTAACACGTGCAGAATGTGGCTTGGCATTGTCTTGCTGAAATAAGCAGGGGCGTCCATGAAAAAAGACGTTGCTTGGATGGCAACATATGTTGCTCCAAAACCTGTATGTACCTTTCAGCATTAATGGTGCCTTCACATATGTGTAAGTTGCCCATGCCTTGGGCACTAATACACCCCCATACCATCACAGATGCTGGCTTTTGAACTTTATGCCTATAACAGTCCGGATGGTTCTTTTCCTCTTTGGTCCGGAGGACACGACGTCCACAGTTTCCAAAAACAATTTGAAATGTGGACTCGTCAGACCACAGAACACCTTTCCACTTTGCATCAGTCCATCTTAGATGAGCTTGGGCCCAGCGGCCGGGCGGGCGTTCTGGGTGCTGTTGATAAATGGCTTTCGCTTTGCATTGTAGAGTTTTTAACTTGCACTTGCAGATGTAGCGACGAACTGTAGTTACTGACAGTGGTTTTCTGAAGTGTTCCTGAGCCCATGTGGTGATGTCCTTTACACACTGATGTCGGTTTTGATGCAGTACCGCCTGAGGGATCGAAGGTCACGGGCATTCAATGTTGGTTTTCGGCCTTGTCGCCACGCGTGCAGTGATTTCTCCAGATTCTCTGAACCTTTTGACGATATTACGGACCGTAGATGATGAAATCCCTAAATTTCTTGCAATAGCTCGTTGAGGAATGTTGTTTTTAAACTGTTCGACAATCAGCTCACGCATTTGTTCACTAAGTGGTGACCCTCGCCCCATCCTTGTTTGTGAATGACTGAGCATTTCAGGGAAGCTGCTTTTATACCCAATCATGGCACCCACCTGTTCCCAATTAGCCCGTTCACCTGTGGGATGTTCCAAATAAGTGTTTGATGAGCATTCCTCAACTCTCTCAGTCTTTTTTTGCCACTTGTGCCAGCTTTTTTGAAACATGTTGCAGGCATCAAATTCCAAATGAGCTAATATTTGCAAAAAATTACAAAGTTTACCTGTTGGAACATTAAGTAACTTGTCTTTGCAGTGTATTCAATTGAATATAGGTTGAAAAGGATTTGCAAATCATTGTATTCTGTTTTTATTTACAATTTACACAACGTGCCAACTTCACTGGTTTTGGGTTTTGTACATAAAAATGACTGGATAGAATGTATTTGAAAAAGCTGCCGACTTCATCATCCATCAGTTGGCGGGGGTTTGTGCGTTTGATGTCAAGATTTCATGGAAATCAAGAATTTGACTTTAATATAGATTATTAAGTGTGATCCTACATGTGTTTGAAGGCTTGACCTGTTGACAGACATGTGGAACCTATAAACACACATGTGGAACAGGGAGTGCAACATGTGCTGAGCTGCCTGTGAAGACTGTAAGTGATAGTCATTCTTAAAAACCTGGGGTGTGAAAATTTAATGAGGCAAAACTTTCATGCACAAACTTTCATGGGATCGTAAATCTGTGACGATGATTTAATGGGCAGGGAGCTTAACAGGATGACCTGATCACAAAAAGTTCTTTAGACAGCAAATGGCTGAAATGACAAAACTCTTGCATGGCAACGCTTGCTCACCTTTTGAGCATAAAAAGGAGGATATAATAGGCTAAATAATGTGACGGCATAAAGAAAGACATTCTCCGAGATTCACATGAGAAATGAAAAGACAGCCACACTACCCGTTGGGAATTTGGAAACAAAATATTAAATATCTTGTCTTCATACTGTCTGCAATGAAATACAAGTCATAGTAAATTTAGAAATCGCTGCTTTCTGTTTTTATGTGCATTTTAGTCCTGATTTTTTCAGAGCTGGGGTTTTAAATTTGTTACCTCATGTAATCATTCACGAATACGCTGTTTAAAGGTGGGTGCTGGGCCATCTGTGTTCTATTTTAAGAGTGCGCATCGGGGTGTGTCGGGGTGACCAAAGTCATGTGACGTCTCTCAGTGACGGCTGTCTCTCGAGGACGGGAGTACCCAAAGCCTCGGTCCACGACGCGCTTCCTCGACCCTTAACTACTTCCCAACTCAAACAATTGGGAGCTGATCTTAATCGGCGGCGTTGGTTCCTGCTGCTATTTTTGGCTGCAAACTAAGCCTTTAAAAAAAAAAAAAAAAAAAAAAAAAAGTGAACACAGAGCTCTGCTCGGTTCTTGTTATTATTATTATTTTTTTTTTGTTGTTGTTGTTAGCAGAGAGAAGCCTTGTTCTTCATCTGAATAATAATGAGCTTCTGCCGCTAATATAATAGCTCATTTTTGGCAAGCAGCAAATATCTAAGAATCCCAGGAGATTGCAGGGTTACTGGGCTGCTGGCATAGTTATGATTGAGTAACCTTTGCTTATTTTATTTGCTACAAATAGTGCTCCTCGCTCGAGAAACTGCTTCAATGGTGATCTCCTATTTCTGTGTCTGAGTGGGTGTCCCCTGTGCATTCCTGTTTCCTCCCAAAGCCCGAAGATATTCTGGCCAGGCAAACTGGAGACTGTAAATAACCCGTAGGTATGAGTGCGATTGAATACTGTGTGATGCCTGGGACTGATTGGAAAATTTTCCAGGATGTGTTCCTGCCTCTCTCCCATTGAATTCTGGGATAGGCTAGATCCCCCCCACCCAAGAACACCCTGGCCATAATCAAATAGGAAGTGTTTGATCATGGACTGCTGGATAGCCGTACTATATTATGAGCTGTGAAGCCTCCAGAAGAGTCTTATCATGGATGAGTTATGGCTGTCAACACAATAAAAAGGAATGGCTGCAATTCAATGTCATTCACAGAGTGCACATAACGGTTAATCATTACATTAAATGTAACTTTATTACAGCAGATGATTTATGCTCATTTAAGCCAGTAAAGACTGCAGTGAGGCATTGCATTTCCTCAAATTAACAACTTTGTAATGCGGGCACAGCCAGATTTATTCTTTTATTTTTTTACAGCCAGCGCTATTAAGATTTTTGAGAGGCTTGGCTGCTCATCGCTCTTTCATCAGTTCAGTCACATTTCCTCAGATTGACCTCGATACGCTGTCTATTATCTGGCCCGTCTCCCCCTAATTGGCTCCATCTTGAGCTCTGCAGCCTGTTAGTTCTGAGGGCTTTTAATAAAATTCCCAACAGGTAGTGAGGCTGTCTTGCCATTTCTCAAACGAATCTTGGGAGAAAGAATATTTCTGACGCCATTAGATTTTTTTAGCCTATCCTTCTTCGCATGCTCAAAAGATGAACATGCACTGCCATACGAGGGCTTTCTTCATTCCACCGGTATGTTGTCAACAGAGGCATTTTAAAAGACTTCATGACAGATTTACAATCTCATGAAAGTTTATAGATATAAGTTGAACCTCATTTATTTTCACACCCCAGGCTTTTAAGAATGACAATTATTTACAGTCTTCAAAAGCTGCTCTGTACATGTTGCTCCTCCATGTTCCACATGTGTGTTTACCGGTCAAGCCTTCAAACACCAGTAGGCTCACATTTTTGAATCTATAACAAAGTCAAATTCAAGGTTTCCATGAAATTTTAACATAAAACTCACAAACTCCCACCATTTGATGGCAGTCAAATTTGGCAGCTTTTTAAGAATACATTCTATCCAGAGGCCTTTTTATGTAGCTAATTTTGTGTGGAAGGATAGTTAATGGATAATGTTGAGCAAATGGGCAAATCACTCGCAACATGTTAATTATGGTGATGGCAAAGCCTGTTTAATTGGGCTTCAGTGTTACTCTTGAGCAGTTTTCTACTGCTTAATCCCTGTAATGTAACTCTGATGGCTTGAGGTGCAGTTTTGTTCCCTTCTCTGACTGTGACCGGTAATGAGATGTGATGAGCCTGACAATGATGCAATCATGCTTAATACTATGGTTCACTCACAAAAACCTGCGCTCTCTTTAACAGAGGCAGTGGTGAATCATGTTTTGAATCTTATAATTAGAAACAGAGTCCAAACCCACAAGCTCTCAGCCATGACTTGACAGGGAGTGCCACACCCTGTGTTTATGTTTTTCATTCAAAGAAACACACTTACTTCATGTCATTAATGATATGAAGCCTGCACTGCCTCTCCAGGTCATCAATATCAGAGATCTATAATATATATCAGCGCAAAATGTTCTACGAAATGCTAAAATTTCAATCTAGAAACTGAGAAAAATTTTACTATATTTTTAATATGGATTCCTAATGTAACTTATTGAATCCCATTTGACAATTTGTCCTTTTAATTCATCCTAGTTACATAGGACTTTTGAGCAGTGAACTAACTCCATTTAGGACATGCAAACTCCACATAGAGAGGTCCTGGCCCAACGACAGCAGAAGGCCGGACCCTTCTCATTGCAAGGCAGTTACACTAAACACTGCGCTATCGTGCCATCCATTGACATTAAAGTTATAATCTCAAATGTTTTTATTTAAATATAACCCCAACTTGGAAAAGGTTGGGACAGTATAGAAAATGCACATAAAAATAGAAAGCATTGATTTCTAAATTTTCTTTTGCATGTGCAGATGGTCTTTGTGAATCTGGTCCTGAGATTTACAAGCAAAATATTTTCCAAGGACGCCAAAGGATATTTCACCAAGACAACACAAAACTGCATTCTGCATGCATTGCAAGAGGGTGCAGGTGCTGGACTGGCCTGCCTGCAGTCCCGACTTGTCCTCAATAGAGAAAGTTTGTTGCATTTTAAAATGCAAGGTACAGCAATACTATTGCACACCTTAAGACTTGTTTACAGAGAGAACTGGACAAAATTACACTGAATCACTTGGTGCCTTCAGTCCCGAAACATTTAATAAGTGTTGTAAAAAAAAAAATGGCAAGATTATAAGTGGGTAAATACATAATTGTCCCAACTTTTTGAAATAATGTTTCGAGAATCAAAACGGAAAAGTTTTCATTTTGATAAATCAATATACAAAACTTGCATATAATGGATTTGATTGGACTAGCTCATTTTGTCGGTTATAAGCGAAATCGGCTACATGCATAAAACGGACAAAATCTGCTATGCGTGTATAATCTGATATACGCATAAAACGGACAAAATCCGTTATACGCATAAGATAGATTATATCCGCTATATGCGTATAACAGATTATATCCGTTATATATATGTATGAATTTATATGTATGCTTTGTGTATTAAGATCGGAACAACTTCATTCTGCAGTGGACATACCTAATTGTTGTCTTCATTTAGTCCATCTTTGCCCTGACACAATGGATAACAGCACTGATATAAATTGACTGAATTGAACAGTTAAATTAACGCATTGTCTCTTGTTATTTTAACTGTAAGCAGAGTCTTGCGCGCATTTAACTGTGGTTTACAGTTAACCAGTTTTGGGGGTAACGCATTACAAAGTAATGACTAATTACTATAATCAGATTACATTTATCAGTAACGCAGTAATGTAACGCATTACTTTGATAACTTAAGTAATCGCATTAGTTACCAAAAATTAATTATCTAGTTACTTGCATTACTTGAAATCCTTCAACTATCAACAGGACAGGAGGCCAGAAACACATCTTCTTCTTCTTCTTCCTTTTGAGTATAATGGCGATTGAGATCGAGGACAGAAAAACAAATCAAACTTCTTTTTTCATGCGTGTTTATGCCAGTACTGTAGCCTTGTACTTGACTCCACTTTTTCTGTGAAGTGCTGTTTGGGCTGATTTTTACAATTTCGCTGTTGGCTTTGCTGTATTAAAGAGCATGAAAGAGAGATCTTGTGTGTGTCCTCCTTACTAGAATAAAGATTTGTGCTGATCTTGGCATATGACAGGTTTTAACATGATATGGTTAATTAATTAAGTTATGGTGAATTTCAGATGATGCTGCTGAGTAATCCAAAAGTAATGTAACTAGTAGTGTAACTACAACGTATTTACTTTCAGCAGTGAGTAATTAAAGGTCCCCTATTATGCCATATCTAGTTTAAAATGTGTCCAATGGGTCTTTAAAATAATGTTAAGAATTCAGTTACCAAAAAAAAAAAACCACACACATCCAGACTTAGTGAGACATATTCCTCTGTGCCGGCCTGAAACACGAGCCGTTCTGAAATGGGCGAGGTGGCTATGCTAATGAGGCGCTGCTCTGACTGGCTGCCTCGATTCCGGGGGAGGGTGCAGGCCCGAAAAACCAGGAAACCAAGAGGGCAGGTATTTCAGGACAGCTTTCCGCGGCATCTATTGCTGTAAGACCGTACATGGTTGATCCCAAATCCGACCCCGAACGGAAGGAGGATGCTATTGAAGTATTGCAGCAACATTTAGCAGGATGTCAATGAGTGAAGAGTCGAAATTTTAGTGTTTTGCTCGTACTGTCTCGCCTTGCATGTGTGTGGTTGTAGCTGTATTGTTATGTAGTCATGTTATATACCCACTTATCCAGAAAAAACTTTGCTAAAAGCTCCTGATGACCATTTCTTCAGAGCGCTAGCCCACATACTGGCAAAGTACCAGGCTGACCCCGGTCATGGATAAGTAAAACGATCATTTCACAAGCAGCAGTAAACAAAACCAAACACGCACCCCAAGCTCTGCAAAACCTACGTCTGGTCTAACTGTAGCCTTTTCAGCCCAACTTTGCAGACACATACAACGCCTCTCAAGTTAGCTTCAAGTGTAGTGGCTACAATCAGGCAACGTTATGATGAAACAGCCAAACAAAGTAACAAAAGCATACCGATCAGAATGACTGCAAATAAGTTAACCAGGAGCATTTTTCAAGTAGCACGGCACGCAAACTAACATGCAGTAGCTAGAAACCGAGCGGTCATAACAACGACAGAGACAAACGTTTCCCTGCAATACAGGTTTTACAGACAGTAAGTTCCGTTACCTTGAACAGTTTTACCAAGCAACCAAGTTACAAACAAGTTTAAAAAGTTAGCTTCAAATGAGGTTTATGTTCACACACCTTCTGTTGAATGTCCCCTGATATATTGCTCTTGCATATTTAGGACACAAACATTAGCAACAGTAACTTGGCTACGTTAGTCGCACTGCTACAGCCACATTCAACAGGCTATCACTTTAGGCAGGATTACGCAGTAAAGCAACTTAAAGCAACTTACTGCTTCTGCATCTGTGAGTCACGGACAGTCGCTACTGATCCAGGCTTTATCTTCAGATATTTTACAAAGCCCGGGCGCTGAGGCCAGTTGTTAGTGCTAACTATTGTTAGTGGTCCTGCTAGCCACCTGTAACACGTTAGCTTAACTTGCATTATTTGCCGTTATATCGTTACTCGCAGCTTGTGGCTCTGAGCGCTTGATCGATGCAACTGCTCCAGGTTTGAGAAGCAGCTGAGATGCTTATCCTGTGTCGAATAATCCTTTACTGACAAAGCTGTTTTTCGTAAAATGCCGAGCACAAACAGCTAACGTTCCCTTTGAGTGTGGCTGTTTGCCGCCAGCAAACAAAAAAGCTACCCACCGATTTCTGGTGGCATCGTCTTTTGGAAGAGAAAATAGTTCTGCTTTTTTTTGCATCCAAAAAAAAAAAAAACGGACGAGCGGACTGCACCTCAAATGATCCACGGTTCTTTTTCTTCTTCTTTTGTATTTCTGGAAGTGTAGACGCTACTAAGGCGTAATATGATCCGCGGTTGTTTGTGCCTGCTTGAATAGTTTCCGGGGTGGGCAGGTCCAGAGCCGTGATTGGCTCTGGCTAGGTCTGTACTAATTGGACGGCACAACCTGACATCAGGTTTTGCCCAGATCTCGCAATGATCTCGGGAGGAGCTGTTCTGAGAGGAAATCATGTTCAGCAAATCACGTTCTCGGACTATGGCAAATCCCCTGTATCTTATGTTTAGAAACTTTACAGAGGTTGAGTATGGACATCCAACATTATAACATTACTTGTATGTATTAAAAGAAGGATCTGCATAATAGGTCCCCTTTGAGTAAGTAAGGGATTTCTTTTTTTAAAAAAGTAATTAGTAATGTGTAATGCATTACTATTTCAGAGCAACTACCCCAACAGTGCAGTTAACATACACGGAACCTCTATTATAAACCGATTGTAAAATCACAGTTCAAATAACTGACAAAAAAGGTGCCAATTAAATTTACGGGCAAAAAGGTGCGAGTTTATAACAGTCAGGATGATATCGCGTGTTGCTCCAACTGGGATGGAAACCGCGCCAGTTTCAGTTTCTGTGAAGAGGAAAGCCGCTTCATTTCGTTGCTCTGTTGCCACTGCGCCTGTGCATGGAGCAAACCAGCTTGTCTGGTATACACGAGTGCTTTTTAATGGAAATGAATTGTGACGGGACTGAACAGTTTGTCCGATGTAAACAAAAATCTGTTATATAAAATCTGGTATATTCGATGTTTGTTTAATGGAAAAACATTACAAAAAAAATTGGGACTTGAGCTGTTGTCCGGTATGAGCGAGTTTCCGTTTTATACAAGGCGAGTTCTACTGTACATCTGGTTAAACATCAAATGATGTGCTGCTTGTTGTTTCCAACATAATAAGGGTCAAAGATAATTTACAAGTCATTACTTTCAGTTTTAATTCTAATATAACATACCATCCCAAAGCTTTCTGATTTGGGGTCGTGATACTTCGTATGCATGGTACATAATCACATGACTGACAACACTGTTATACAAGTGCTTGTTCAGAATTTCAGAAATCACCAGAGTGGGAAAAAACTACTGGCATCTGTGCTCGACTTGCACTGAACATGTCTTATGTTGCATGGAAAGAAAGAAACCCAAACATTTCAGAAAGTCCTTGAAACCAAAGAAACTGTTTTGACAACTCCTTTATAATGGCTGCCATGTTTTCTTTTTTATTGGCAGTGTGGCTAGAATTCCGACAACAAGGTCACACTCAAATTTGCACATGATAGGCCATCTTGGCAGGACAATGTCAGCACATCCACTGCGACATCACTGACCCTGGATATCATGCTGCATATTCACCAAAAAAGGGAAAGCTTGCCTGCTGAAACCCACACTATGGGAGACAGAACCTGAATGAGCACTTCTAGAGTCGCCCTGCTAGCTCAATGCCACATGCTTACTATGCAAGTGAACACTAGCAACAGGCACTAATCTTCAGCAGTGAAGGTGAATTTCAGCTGAGACTGAAATGAATACTGTGGCTTTTCAGATATGCTTTCATGAAGGAGGACAGTGTAAAGACAGACAGGAAGAAATAGGACTGAGCGAGCAGGAGAGGCGGTTTAGCTCATATTGAACATGTGTGTACCACCAAAAAACCATCAGAGGACGGGTAAAATGGGCCATGGTTGAAACCACAGTGATCAGAGTCTTTTTACTTGGTAAGTACGTTTGACTTCATTTACTCTTTAGGTGTAGTAAACCTGAAGGACTGATGTCTCAAATTGAGAAATATACTAAAGGCAAAAGCACAAATGAAAATAAAGAGTAGTTAATGCAAAATCAAACGGCAGAGAACTTATAAATAAGGCCTGAGTCCGCACACGTTGGTGTTTTTTTTTTTTTTGTTGTTGTTGTTGTTTTTGACAAATTTATCGCAGGACCAAATAAACTACCGGTCCAAATTTTTGGGCACTCATATTCTCGTTCATGTCTAAGTGAAAAATAACTAAACTCAATAAAGTAACTTCTAATCCTCAATGACACAAGTGATGATACAAGCAGTCGAGCAGTCAATAAGAATCTGTCCACAGGATAGTGGCCAAATGACTGGCCCTTGCTCAATCCACTGCAAGTTGCTCTGAATCAGCTAAATAAAAAACAAGATTCATCAGATGATGACATATCCCCCCCGGCCTCTGCAATCTAATCTCAGAAACCCCAAAATATCAAAAACAACCAGCCTAGGACCTGATTATAACGAACGGGCAGTTTCGTTACAACATATTGAACAATATTTGAGCTCTGCTCTGGAAACAAAATCATCACAGACGGATGGACGCACGGACGCACGGACGTGCTGATGACTACATCCCCCCGCATTATATGCCAAGAGGATAATAATGGAGAGTCACAGGAGAGGCACTTCCATGGAATAGATATAGGAGGGAGCAGCACAAAATATATCCAGTTCGCCTCCACCCCACACCCGAATAACTATGATTGGGAATTAAAAACATAACAAAAATATGCTAAGACTTTTAAAACAGATGGACAGACTGCCCTCTGCCCACCATATTACACAATATGGTCAGCTCCAGGTTCACAGTAAAGTCACAGGCAGTCAGCTCTCACACACCTCGTTTTCTGCATGTCATCAGCAATGCCAGTTATTCAGTAATGCACATTAAACTTTCATCAGTTCAGTTCCTAGCCTTGCAATACGCAAATTCTGCTTGAAGACAGAGGATAGAGACTCTGGACTGAGATGCACAGGACTGAATGAGAAAGGCCCGGCTCTCCCACTTCCCCCCCTCCCCTGCAGCTAGAATAACACTGGCATCGGCTACCAGGGGGAGTAAAGATGGCCGCCGGCCAAAAAATCCCCGCTGCTCCCTCAAACTGGTAGTCCGACAAGTGCCATTGATCAAAATTGCATCTTTCAGAGCCAGGAATGCCATCTGTGTGTGTGTGTGCCCCTTTGTGTGCACATGTTTGTGTTTGCATGCATGTGTGTGAGGCTCTGAGACAAAGGACAGGATGTGCAAATAATTCAAATACAGGGTGTGAAAATCCAGTGTCGAAGGGCTTCAGTCCCTGTGGGTTTCTGACGCGTGTTTCAGTTCAAATGTGATGAAAAATGTCCAAATAATTTGCTAAAGTGTCCACAAACCTTTTTCAAAAGGCCTTATTTGGCTGCAGACTGAAATAAAACTACAAATACCAGCATACAATATGGCCTTCCAAGATAAACATAAACTTTACTGTACATCAGTAATGTTGAATTGCACATATAAAGTGTATTAACCCTCAGAGCGCTGAAATAAATCTTCAAACGTTTAAGAATTTAATATCTTGAGCTTTTGAAAACCTATCATGAGGCGCCACATAATAAATCTTCAAAAGCATTGATTTTATGTCATTCTAACAGCAAGCAAGTAATGCTGCATTTAGCACTTTAAAGTGCACTATGTGACTTTTCACTGATCATTCTTGTATTGTGGAACTCTACAAAAAAGGTTTAAATGAGTCATTGTTAAACAAACGCTTGAGTTTTCTCATGCCGGCCATTTCTGCAGCACCTGTCTGTGAAACACTCCGCTTAGGTCCTGCCCCGGCCTTCCGAAAACCCCAGTGTGCTGTGATTGGTCAGCTTGATCACTCACTTGTGATTGGTCCATTGTTTGTGCCCCTTGTCACACCCCTAATCATAAATGGATTTCCGCTTTGAAAACACATACCGGTTAAGCCTTGTGGGCGAAACCCACTTGATTCAAGGGCGTGCCAAACTTTCTGACTTGGCGCGAAAATTCAAATGGTGACATCACCAATTGATGAAAAAAATGGCCAGAAGCGATTGGGGCGTTTCAGTCGGCTCTGGAGCAGTGAGTTTTGCAGCAGAGAGTGCTTCTTCTGGAGGTGACTTCAAGTTGTTTTCCAACACAGACCTTTTAAATGCGCATAAAAATGATATGATTCACGGTACGACATTAAAATAATGAAAAACCATAATAGGTGCACTTTAAGGGTTAATGGGGGCTTATGGTGTATCTTTAAAAAAAAAGTTCCATTCTGATCAGCCTCACAAAACCAGACTTATCAGGAGCAGATGTTGCGCCCTTGAGGAAGTTGCCTAACTCTACGTCGCCTTAGTGGCATTAGCCCTTTAATCTACTAATCTACTGTAATTCATCTTGGGGAAAAAGCATCTGTTAAATAACTGTAATGTGATGATGCTTACACTTTACACATTTAGCATTCTGTGACTGATGCTCCAACCTGATAGATTCCCCATTTATATGCTCATTTCAGCGGTGTCGCAGATATACACTACAGGCCAAAATATTAAGAACACCCTGCATTAAAATTGACAGCAGGAGGCGTGACCGTCCTGTCAAACCTGGCAAGATGGTCACGCCTCAGTAAAAACAGCTGATAAGACATGTCACAATACCATCATGTGACACTTCTGAGGAAGATGGGAGTTCCCGTCGAAACATGTCAAGGTATGAATGCAGAACTACGCTTTCTTGTCTGATATAAAAGACCTCAAATTTTAATTCTAAAATTAGAGACATAATGAACACCCTGCATTTTTCAGAATTTGGCTGCTTTTTTTTAACTTAAAGAATATTTTCAGCAACAACAAAAAACAGGATTACATAGAAACAAATATCTTAGCTAGAAATGTGCTAAATTATTTGATAAGAGACATACATATTCAAATTTGACTTTCTACAAAGTACCCTCCCTTAGCCTTGATTACAGTCTGACATATCCTAGGCATTCTTTCCAGCGGTTTAAGAAGAGAACTTCCAGGTAACGCATACCAGGCTTTCAAGAGTTCCTTCATGAGCTCTTTTCATCCCACAGCAACTCAGCTGAATTTCAAGATTTACAGTTGTTAGCAAGCAACATTTTTTGTCAATACAGTGTCCCTTTGGCATTTTGTGTGCCTTTGTTGCTCAAAATTAACTTAAAGATGACGAAAACCTGCCAAATTCTGAAAAAATGCAGGGTGTTCATTATATTTTGGCCTGTAGTGTATAGGTTATTGTTTTTTTAATTCTTAACATGTTCCCCCTCTGTAATATGCAAACCATCATTTTATACCAGCAACAGGCGAAATGACAGACTAGCTAACTAGCTTGGTTACAGTCCTCACGGTGATAGAAGACCTGCTGTCCACAGCTAGCCACTCGTCTCAATGCTTCCATATGCCTGATTATGGATCATTTTAAAACAGTATTCACCCGCCCATGCGTACAACCACAAACTGTCTCAACACATCACAACCAGCCAGTTTTCAGAGATCACTTTCAACACGTTGCCCAAGTGTCATGCTCTCCTTTAGCCACAGTCCAAAAAGCATCGATCGTCTAAAAAGTCAACATCTGTTCTGCCCGTTCTGGCTCCCACGTGGCGGAATGACCTTCTTACAGAGGTCAAAACAACAGAGACTCTGGCCGCCTTTAAGTGCAGTTTGAAGACTCACCCCTTCAGACTGTACCTCTCCCCCCTACCTAATGCTGTAACTGCTACTAGGTTTAGGCATTCATTAAATTGACTTTTTTGGCTCAAAAAATTGTTTCATTGACTAATTATTTTCCTCCACAAGTATTTCAATTAACAAAACCTTTCTATATTTTGTCACTACAGGTGTCCGAAATGTTAGTTCCCCCTAAGATTCTCTGCACTCTTCGTCTCGTGAAATGCACTTTGTGTTGTCCGTTGCCATGGAGACGAACGCCAGCTAACAGACAATAACGCACAGTGATGTAAACCCGTGTTTATCTGCATTTGCTTCCAGGGAAAAGGGCGAAGGCAGTCGTAACACACCTGATAAAGTAGCAGCAGAAGATGAGGCTCAGCACGAAGACGAAGATTCCGGTGCCGAAGATGACCATGTAGATGTTGAGGGGCAGGTCCTGGAAGGTGATGGGAGGCATGGTGCAGGATCTATTGGAGTAAATCAGGCCTAGTCCACAGAAGCACCCTAAACAGGCAAGGACACCAGGAGTGAAGATTAGGCTACCACAGGCACAGGCAGGACCCTTACAGCAGTCAGGTCCCAGGGCTCATGTTTATAAAGCCACTCAGAGAAGGAATTAATGAATAAACATTACATTTATAAAGCACATTCTCACAGGTACTCAAAGCGCTTTACAGTAATATGGAGGAATCTCACCTCACCACCACCACCAGTGTGTAGCAAGCACCTGGGTGATCCATCATGGCAGCCATTTTGAGCCAGAATGCTCACCACACATCGGATGATGTGGACAGTGAAGGGAGAATTTTCACACTCAATTAAAGCAGGGGGTAATTGGGTGGCAGGTTGGAAATTAAGCCAGGACACCGGGGAACCCCCCCGCACATGCTGCAGAGTGTCATAGGTCTCCTTCAGTACAGTATCCCCATCACTGCACTGAGGCATTGAGGATTCTTTCACCAGAGGGAAGATCGCCACCTACTGGCCCAACAACACCGCTTCCAGAAGCAACTTCCTTTTTCCCCACGTGGTCTCCCATCCAAGTACTAACCAAGCCACACCTGCTTAGCTTTAGCCATTTCGCCAGAACAGATCAAATAGCGGGATAGCTGCTGATCCGGGAACAGTTTTGTATCTTGGGTCAGACTGAACAGTCAAAATAAGGGAGATAAGATCTAAGAACAGCGCACCAACTCACAGAGAGGTTTCTAATCCAGCCCCAGGTGCCTTTCTGACCACATCACCTGCTTTAGATAAAGGAAAACTGGCATCCTACCAGAAGAGGGTGTGTAATGTGGGGGAAAAAAAAAAAAAGCCACTAGATGGCAGTATTGACATTTTTTTTTTGTTAAGCAGTCTGAAGCTAGGTTTGGGGCATGTCCCGGGCATGCCTCAGAGGGGGCTGGAAAAGAGTATATAAGGAGAAAAATCGAGAGAGTGTAGTAGTTGGGGAAATTGCAAGGAGAAATTGTGGAAGGATACATTTGACCAGACCTGTCACTCTTTTCAAGACCTGTGAAGCTTTTTGTGGATTTTTGCCTGTGTTGAAGCATTTTCCTGTCCCAGGACATCGCAACATAGCAGCCCATCTCAATTACCAAAGGACTGTAACTATTTTTTTATTATTATTTCAATCTTGGTCAGTAGGGTAGAGTGTAGATTAGTTCTGTTTGTTTAATTAAATCTGTTGAAGTTGAAGAATTTTGTCTGTCATCCCTTGCTGTCCTTTGACGCCATAACAAATTGGGGCCATAACAAATTGGGGGCTCGGGTCCGGGATAGACCATTGAGCGAGTCATTTATTGAAAATCTAAAATTTCAAATAGTGAAATTGTTTTTTGAATTTTCCTAGACATATATTGGCAGATCAACAGCAATGGATGATTTCTTGGTATCACCTACCGTAGAGGTTTTGAAGTCTTTTAAAAAGACAGAACTGCTAGAAATATGAAGACAGTAAGAGCTGACAGATGTAAAACCAGCCATGCGAAAAGCAAGACTGGCTAGAGAGATTGTTGAATATTACATTTATGAAAATGTGTTTGCACCAGGAGATCTGGAACAGTTTCCAGTGGAAAATCCAAATGTAGAATTGGAACTTAAATTAAAAATGCTGGAGATTGAAAGGGAAGAAAAAGAAAAACAACGAGAGTTTGAGAGAGAGAAAGAGAAAAAAAAGGGAGGAAAAAGAAAAACAAAGATAATTTGAGAGAGAGAAAGAGATAGGGAGATTTTGATTTAGAAAAATTAGATAGAGAAGAAAGGCTCCAAATGGAGCTACTAAAAATCAAAATTCAAGCTGAAAACAAATGTCGGGCTAGCCAGGAGGTAAAGCTGGTGCCTCCATTCTCAGAGAAGGAGGTTGATAAATATTTCCAGTGCTTTGAGAAGGTAGCTAAGAGTTGTCAGTGGCCAAAGGAACACTGGCCTCTGATGTTGCAAACTGTCCTCAAGGGTAAAGCTCAACAAGCCTATTCGGCTTTGTCTGCAGATGATCCCTCTGATTATGAGGTTGTCAAAAAGGTTATTTTGACAGCTTATGAGTTGGTTCCAGAGGCTTACTGACAGAAATTCCGAGGTCTGAAGAAATCTGACAATCAGACTTAAGTGGAATTTGCTAACTAGAAGAAGGTTTGCTTTGAGCGCTGGTGTACTTCTATGGAGGTCAAGGATGATTTCAACTCACTAAAAGAGATGGTGTTAGTTGAAGAATTCAAGAACTGTGTCAAGGATATTAAGACCTACCTTAATGAGAAGCAAGCACTGAATTTGCAATCAGCTGCGAAGTTTGCAGACGAATATGTTCTCACACATCAGTCCAAATTTCAGTCTAGCAGTAACAATAGATGGTCCCAATTTCAGAAGAAAGGTAACGGTGATACCCAAGATTCCTCACCCAAAGACAAAGACAAATCTGGTGATGGTGCTCAGAAATCCAGTCAAAGGTCTGATCAAGGTGTGAAAGCTGACAGTGACAAAAGTGGTCTAGTTTGCAATTATTGCAAGAAATCTGGTCATGTTACAACTAACTGTTGGTTCCTTAAAGCTAAGAAAGAAAAAGAAAAGGATACCAAACCCAATGCCTTTGTGAAGACAAGGTTAGAAACCCCTGTAGTAGATGACCGATCTGCTAAATTGCCTGCTCCTTGTGAGGCTAAGAAGCCTGATACTGCTGACTTTGTGAGGGAGGAATTCCTTCCATTTGTGTCAGAGGGATTTGTGGCTCTGAATGAGCATTCTCCTCCTGTCCCCATATATATCCTAAGGGATACCGGAGCTTCTCAGTCACTTTTATTGATGGACTCCTTGGAGTTACGTGATGAGACCGCTTCTGGGGATTTCATACTTGTACAAGGTATTGAAGGGAGGACTGTATCTGTACCCCTGCGCTCTGTATTCTTGAAGTCAGATTTAGTTACAGGACAGGTAAAGGTGGGACTTATGTCAAGTCTACCTATCAAGGGTGTTTCTCTGTTGCTAGGCAATGACCGAGCTGGGGGCAATGCAGTTCCCCCTGTTCATCTTACTTCACAGCCGACCACTGAAGATGGCGATGAAGACCCATCTCTGTATCCTTCCTGTGCAGTGACTCGTGCTATGGCCAAGAAGGCTCAAGAAGAAGATGATGTGGTGCCGTCCAGCACATTGAATAGTCATGACTCAGGTGGTTCGCCTCATGACTCTGTTCAGCCTACTATGGTTTCTCCGTTTGAGGACTTATCAGACACTTTTATCAGTTCTCTATTTAGCCAGCCAGATGGGTCTGGTGATTCTGATGTGTCTGGAGACTTGTCTCTGTCCAGAAAGCGGTTGATTCAGGAGCAAACCAATGATCCTGAAATTTGTGTACTAAAAAAGAGAGCCCTTCCTGATGAAGAAATAGACACAGTTCCAGTTGGGTATTATCTCAAGGGTGGAGTGTTGATGCGGAAGTGGCACCCTCCTGATATCCTGATATCCCTGCCAATGCAGATTGGGCAGTGGTCAAGCAAATTGTTGTTCTGAAGGTCTACAGGAATGAGATCTTAACAATGGCTCATAGTTTGCCTTTTAGAGGTCATCTTGGTGTTAACAAGACTGTTGACAAGATCATGAAACACTTCTTCTGGCCTGGACTTCGGAAAGATGTTTCCAACTTTTGCAAAACCTGTCACATTTGTCAGGTAGTTGGAAAACACCAGTTAGACCCACCTGTAGCTCCATTGCAGCCTATCCCAGCATTTGGGGAGCCCTTCTCCAAGGTCATTGTTGATTGTGTTGGTCCATTACCCAAGACTAGATCTGGAAATCAGTACTTGTTGACAATCATGTGTGCATCTACCAGATTCCCTGAAGCCATACCTCTACGCAACATCAAGGCAACTGCAATTTCAAAGGCTTTGATAAAGTTCTTCACGTTGTTTGGCCTTCCCAGGGAAATTCAGTCAGATCAAGGTAGCAATTTCACTTCCGGATTGTTTCAGCAGGTTGTGTATAAACTAGGTGCAAAGCAGATTCTTTCCAGTGCCTATCATCCAGAGAGTCAGGGTGCCTTAGAGCGGTTTCATTCCACTCTCAAGACAATGATGAGGACTTATTGTTATGACCATGAGAAAGACTGGGATGAA
This sequence comes from Gymnothorax javanicus, assembly GCA_029692085.1. Taxonomy (NCBI): domain Eukaryota; kingdom Metazoa; phylum Chordata; class Actinopteri; order Anguilliformes; family Muraenidae; genus Gymnothorax; species Gymnothorax javanicus. The sequence goes on along the minus strand of CM056194.1, from coordinate 83,167,368 downwards.
GGTGTTCATTTGCTGTTGTTTGCAGCTAGAGAAGCAGTGCAGGAGTCTACTGTATTCAGTCCGTTTGAGCTAGTGTTTGGCCATGAAGTGAGAGGACCTTTGCTATTGTTGATTGAACAATGGCAAGAGAAAGAGCCGCATATCAGTCTGTTAGACTATGTTAGCAAGTTCAAGGAAAGACTGCGTGCAGCTTGTGACCTAGCCAAAGAGAACTTGAAATCAAGTCAGGGAAAAATGAAAACTTGGTATGATCATAAGGCTAGAAGCCGTGAGTTTAAACCAGGAGACAAGGTCCTTGTGTTGTTTCCCTTGCAGTCCAATCCATTGCAGGCTAGATTTCATGGTCCTTATGAAATTCTGACAAAACTCAATGATCTCAATTACATTGCGAAGACTCCAGATAGGAGAAAGCCAAAACAGTTGTGTCACATTAACATGCTGAAGCCTTATCATGATAGGAATGCTAGGGTTGCAGCTGTCACTTCAGATCCTCCTATGGCCGAGACTTGTGAAGATGAGGGGGGAGTTTCAAGATGATGAACCTAGAATTAAAGCTGAAGTTCTTTCATGTAAATTGTCAAATTCTGAAGTGTTGCAAAATCTTGATGTAAAACTCCAGCACTTAGAACCCTCACAGAAAGATCAGTTTGAGAGGTTGATCCAGAAATATAAAGATCTATTTCCTGATGTTCCAAAGAGAGTTTTTAGAGCCTCTCATGATGTAGATGTTGGTGATGCCAAACCAATAAAACAGTATCCGTACCGGATGAATCCTGAAAAGAGAAAGATTGCTGAGAAAGAGGTTGAGTACATGTTAGAACATGATATTATCAGACCCTCTAACTCAGATTGGAGTTCACCCTCTGTTCTAGTTCCAAAACCTGATGGAAGTACTAGATTCTGTACAGATTATCGCAAAGTCAATGCTGTAACTAGAACTGATGTGTTTCCAATACCTAGGATTGATGATTGTATCGATAGAGTAGGGCAAGCAAAGTTTCTGGCCAAGATTGATTTGTTGAAGGGTTATTGGTGTGTGCCTTTAACTGAGAGGGCCAAGAGTATCTCTGCTTTTGCCACACCATCTGGGTTATACCAGTATGAAGTCCTACCCTTTGGCATGAAAAATGCCCCAGCCACGCTCCAAAGGATGATACAGTCTACAATCGCCGGATTGCCACACACGGGTGCGTACATCGACGACCTGATCACATGGAGTGACTCCTGGGAAGAACATCTGAAAGATGTAGAGACGTTGTTCCAGCACTTGACCCAGGCTAACCTGACTGTTAACCTGAACAAGAGTGACTTTGGTTGTGCTACTGTCACGTATCTTGGCTACGTCATAGGCCAGGGTAAGGTGGCACCCATAAATGCTAAAGTCCAAGCCATCATGGACTTTCCAGTTCCTGACAACAAAAAAGCTTTGCGCCACTTCCTTGGAATGATCAGGTTCTACTGCAAGTTCTGCAAGAACTTTGCTGAGATTGCTCTCAGTCTCACCAACCAACTGAAGAAAGGCGTGAAGTTCACTTGGGATGAAGCATGCCAAAGAGCCTTCGATCGCCTGAAGTCTCTGCTGTGTCACTTCCCCGTGCTCAAATCTCCTGACTTCAACAAACCGTTCTCCATGGCGGTCGATGCTAGCGACCAAGCTTGTGGATCTGTGCTCCTACAGAGAAGTGACTCTGATGACATTGAGCATCCCGTGGCATACTTCTCCAGGAAGTTCAATCGCCACCAAAAGAACTATTCCACAATTGAGAAGGAGCTGTTGGCTCTGGTTCTATCCTTACAACACTTTGAAGTTTATGTTTGTACATGGTAAAAACCAATGATTGTATATACTGAGCACAAACCGTTAATGTTTTTGAGTAAGATGAAAAACAAGAATCGGAGATCGTTGAATTGGAGTTTGATTTTACAAGAGTTTGACTTGGAAATTAAGCATGTAAAGGGTGCTGACAATGTAATTGCCGATTGCTTATCCCGTGTTTGAGTATGTGTATATATATCACCTGAGTTAATTAGCATATTGTATTATATGTATATATATACACAAGTGTCAACTTAACCATTTTTGTATTGAAAAGAAAAATTTAGCCTTTATGAGTCAAAATTTTTCCCTTTTGGAATGGAGGTGTAATGTGGGGAAAAAAAAAAAAAAAAAGCCACTAGATGGCAGTATTGACATTTTTTTTTTGTTAAGCAGTCTGGAGCTAGGTTTGGGGCATGTCCCGGGCATGCCTCAGAGGGGGCTGGAAAAGAGTATATAAGGAGAAAAATCGAGAGAGTGTAGTAGTTGGGGAAATTGCAAGGAGAAATTGTGGAAGGATACATTTGACCAGACCTGTCACTCTTTTCAAGACCTGTGAAGCTTTTTGTGGATTTTTGCCTGTGTTGGAGCATTGTCCTGTCCCAGGACATCGCAACATAGCAGCCCATCTCAATTAGCAAGGGACTGTCACTATTTTTTTATTATTAACTCAATCTTGGTCAGTAGGGTAGAGTGTAGATTAGCTCTGTTTGTTTAATTAAATCTGTTGAAGTTGAAGAATTTTGTCTGTCATCCCTTGCTGTCCGGGACACCATAACAAATTGGGGCCATAACAGGTGCCATGATTCAAAATCCCAGATATGATGCAGTACTGCATAGGAATCACAGACTGTATAAAAAGATGGACAAAGCAACTGTGACGTCACCCATTGGTTTCAGCATACCATTTAGGAAGCCTCAATTTTAGCAATTTGAACGGGGCCATTTTGTCATTTTGAAACCGAATGTGATTTCTATTGGACAAGAGCATGAATTGAAGTTCCAGGGAGGAGCGAGGGGTGAATCTATGGGTGGATCTGACCATATCTGATGAGGACCAGAGGATAGCCACGCCCCTAAAGCATATCTGGCTTTATCCTTTATTCTAGTCTATTTGGGACCATAATTTACAAAAATAAACACCATGATATATCGAAGGAGACTTGAAACTTGCGATAGATACCATAAAATAATGTGGGAAATCATTATTGAAATAATAAATCAGGTGGGAAAATAGGGTAATTTTCTCATAGACTTCTATAGCATTGAACTTCTTTCTGAAACCACCGACGTCGCCATGTGCTGGCCATTAAATAGAATGCTACTTTAAGAGATTTCCGCATTGGCTTCACTTTTCAGACCCAGGCGCTGCGACCATCTTTTTATATAGTCTATGATAGGAATTCACAATCTTTCACTGCTGAGTGCACTGAAAAAATTGAGACTTTGGATCAAAGTAAAAAAAACTGCGTCAACTTGTTACTGCTAATTTTTTTAGTTTTTCTCAATTGAAAAAATTTTTGCAAAGGTAATTTTTCTCAATTGAGAAAAACTAAAAAAATTAGCTGTAACAAGTTGATGCAATTTTTTAACTTTGATCCAAAGCTTCAATTTTTTCAGTGTGTCTGTAGAATGCATTTATCTCATTCATTATTTAAATTCCCCCACCGAAAAGTATAGTCTCACTTCCTCTTTCTTCATACTCTGCTATGCAAATACAGGCTAAATTCAATCACGAAGTAAAAAAAAAAAAAAAAAAAGGAACAATTGTCTGCTTCTAGAAATCAGTCTGCTTTCTCTGGATATCCAAATCAATATTGGTCCAGCTCATGAATACAGAGAGGGGATACTCCAACTCCATTTTTCAGCAAAATCATAGACACAAATTACAGAATACAGGCGACTCCTTTCAATGCAATTTGCAAGCATCAGCCTTTCAGCTTTGCGAGATAGCCTGCGGCAGGGTTATTCTTTTATTCGCAGGAAATATTCTGTTGAAGTTTACCCTCATTATTTTGACAGTCCGTCCGCAAGCAATGCGGAAGGAAAAATGCTGTACAAATTACCTCTATAAAATGAGTGCACTTGTGCATATGAGTCTGTAATGCATTTTCCCCTCATTCACAAAGGGCTCTCCTTTGGGCTATAAGATGGGAATTGCCACAATTTACCCAACATTCAATTCAAGCGGTCAATGATATTCCACACCTGCAGTTCATCAGTATTTACTACACAGCTCGGAATAATACATGCTCATTCTAGCAGACATATTCCTACAGTGGCCTTGTGGAAATAGCAGTCGTTATGAGTCTAAGGCTAACCGCAGTCATGTTTATCGCAAACAAAAGGTGAAGGAATTTACATGAGTTTTTGATTTCTCTTATCTTTCCTAAACCAGTTTATAATGTGTGTTTTTCCCTGAACAGAAAAGCACTGTGTGAGAGTAATAACCTCAGAGTGCCAGGCAGTGAAACACAAAGCCCAGCTCAGTCAGCCTGAATACATGTCCTATACAACAGAGCCTTTAACATGCATCTCCACCATCAGCATTAAGTCATGCGCATTTTCCCCCCAATGTGTTCCTCAGTTCCGCGCTGACCAAACCTTCTGAGCAGCAGCACAGAGAGAACATGGGCAATATTCTCTGTACAGAGAGAACATGGGCAATATTAGTCGCACAGACAGAACGTGAGGAATACTTGCAGTGATGGCACAAGCACCTCAGAGCACAGCTCAACATTAGAGCCCAGAGAAAGAGCCCCTCCCCTCTCCAGCCTCACGGACCATAGAGCTGAATACTGAGTACAGCAGCCACACTCTCTCAATTACACACACACACACACGCACAGCGGCCTCCATAATTATTGGCACCCCTGGTTAAGATGTGTTAAAAGCCTAAAAATAAATTCAATTTTTATTGCAGAAGCATACTGTCACACTGAAAATTGTAGAAAAATGTAACCTTCAACTCAAGTGAATTTTAAGGGGAAAAAAAATCCCTGACTAAGAAATAATTATTTTTCATAAAATCACCTTTTCCACAATTATTGGCACCCCTACCATTCCTAGGAAATAAATGTAATTGAAGTATTTCTGTCATTTCTACAGTAGTTTACAAAGTTGATCAGAGTATCTAGGAACATTTAATTAGTAATTCATCACTTCCTGTTTCCCTGGGGTATAAATATGACGTGACACAGAGGCCATTTCTCTTATCCACTCTTCAACATGGGAAAGACAAAGGAACACACCATTCAAGTAAGGCAGATGTGTGTCGACCTTCACAAGTCAGGCAATGGCTACAAGAAAATAGCCACTCGCCTGCACCCGCCCATATCTACTGTCAGAGGAATCATTAAGAAGTTTAAAACAACTGGAACAGTGGTAAACAAGCCTGGATGAGGACGCAAGGTTATTTTGCCACCACGCACAGTGAGGAGGATGGTAAGAGAAATAAAAAGTTCTCCAAAGCTCACTGTTAAAGAATTGCAACAAATGGGGTCACAAAATCTTGGGGTCACAAAGTCTCCAAAACAACCATCAGGCGCTATCTACATGCCAACAAGCTGTTTGGGAGGCATGCATGGAAAAAACCTTTTCTCACTCACAATCATAAACGCAAACGTCTGGAGTTCGCTAAGCGGTACTGGGACTACAACTGGGACCGTGTGCTTTGGTCAGATGAGACCAAGATAGAGCTTTTTGGCAATAAACACTCTAAGTGGGTCTGGCGGAACACAAAAGATGAGTATGCAGAAAAGCACCTCATGCCCACTGTGAAGTATGGGGGAGGATCGGTGATGCTGTGGGCCTGTTTCTCTTCCAGAGGCCCTGGGAACCTTGTTAGGGTGCATGGCATCATGAACGCTTTGAAATACCAGGACATTTTAAATCAAAATCTGGTGGCCTCTGCCCGAAAGCTGAAGATGGGTCGTCACTGGGTCTTTCAGCAAGATAATGACCCTAAATATGCGGCCAAATCTACACAGAAATGGTTCACCAGACACAGAATCAAGCTCCTCCCATGGCCATCTCAGTCCCCAGACCTCAACCCCATTGAAAACCTGTGGAGTGAGCTGAAGAGGAGAGTGCAGAGGAGAGGACCCAGGTCGCTGGATGATTTAGAGAGATTGTGCAAAGAGGAATAGTCGAAGATCCCTCTTTCTGTATTCTCCCATCTCGTGAAACATTATAGGAGAAGATTAGGTGCTGTTTTGTTGGCAAAAGGGGGTTGTACAAAGTATTAACATCAGGGGTGCTAATAATTGTGGCACACATGATTTGATGTAAAAGAATTATTTCTTAGCGTGGGATTTTTTTCCCACTGAATAAATGCACTTGAATTGAAGGTTGGATTTTCCTTTTTTTTTTTTTTCCATTGTGGTCCTATATTATTTGGAAAAAAACTGAATTTATTAGAAGCTAAAGAACACATCTTAACCAGGGGTGCCAATAATTATGGAGGGCGCTGTATGCACGCAGAAAACACACAAAACACACACACACACATACACACATACATGCATACACACATATCACACACACGCACACGCACATACTGAAACATACACACGTGCACACGCACGCACTCAAAATACACACATACTCACACACACACACACACACACACACACACACACACACAAAACACACATGCACGCACATACACACCTGCACACACACACAAAACACACATACATGCACACACACATACACATATCACACACACACGCGCACACACACATACTCAAACATACACACATGCACACGCACGCACACACAATACACACATACACACACTCAGACACACACACACAAACAAATACACTAGCAGGCACTCGCCAGCGCATGCAAACGAACACACATGCGCATGGAGACAGATACACACACTTACACACACACACACACACACACACACACACAAACTCACACAGACAAATACACCGGCATGCACTAAAAAGCACATGCACACACAGACACACAAACGCACATACTCACACAAGCAAATACACTAGCATGCCCTCAAATGCACATGCAGGCATACACAAACGCACACACACACACACACACACACACACACACACACTCAGAACGAGTTGTAGAGATTTCATTTTTTTTTTCCCCTAGAGGATTTTTTTAATAGCAATAAAACCAGGGTCATCAATGTGAAAACCATTTTCCATTGGCTATGTATTGGTCACAACTTGTTCATGCAAACCAAGACCAGTAGAACTGTACAGCAAATATATACGATTAACATGATCACAGAACAACCGTAGCTCCGTATCGAAAAAGTCAGAAGAAATAGTGAGCACTTTTTTTTTTTGGGGTATGTTCATCCTCAGACCAATATAGATAAAAAATAGATTTATTCGGACTCAAGAACCTCATGCACACAAATAAGATGCAATAAAAAAAATAGTATTTGTACATGATTTCCCGTTTGATATTTAACAAAACAATCAGAGGTCCTTTTGAATGACTGATGCATTATTTCTGAAATAAAAAGAATTATGAGAGAAATATAAGAGAGTAATTGACTAGATAAGAAAAAGTACAAAACAACCACCCTTCCCATGATGCACAATCAGAGAAACCAAACTAACACCTGGAAGATAAGTACTCAGTAGTGCACATAAGGCTAGTGCATATGACAGACATCTATAGCAGCAAGACTCGCCGCACGACCATGATACAAAGATGATACTGGCAAACCATGCAAGGTTCTTGAAAAAATGAAAGCAGGCAATTGCTCTTCAGCGCGACGTACTGGAACCCTTCCACGGAACCAGAAGGATTAAGCTTTTTTGGTGGCAGTGGGAGACCAGAAGTAAAAAAATGAAAAAAAATCTGAGGGAATTAAAAGCTTTCCTCTCATCCAGAGGACTAGAGCAGCCAAGTAAATACATAACTTCAACACAAACATAGGCTCTGTAAATAGCTTATGACTCACTTATGAAATTACTGAATGTCTGGCCCATCATAACATTTACAGAGGATCTGCCGTCCAACCGGACTCCAAAATGTGAAAACTGGAGTTAAATTTGGTCAATTTCCATTTTTTCCTCTGTTCCTGCTACCTAATGTTACATCACTTTCATTTTCCAAGCTTTGACATTGAGTTTCTAAAATAAGCACAAACATAATCCTAAGCATTATGTTATTTTTTTCCCCCAGTCAAGTTGGAACATCATATGTCTGCATTGTTCATGCTAACCTGGGCTTCGGTGTCCATTTTGCAGACTTTGTGAGAGCAAAGGAAATCAGCTATGTCCAAACTGGTGAATAATACAGCCAAGAATTCTAACACCAAGTTCAAAAATCACCATTTTATCAAATTGATATGCGAGAGATTGAGGCTACCAGCTTAGGCATTACCTTCAGTGGTAAAGAGAGAAATACACCATAGGCACCGACCTTCCATTTCCCCACTACAACAATCAAGTGCTTTGATAAAGGAAAGAATCAAGTCCAGTTCAAGGACTGAAAATGGCAAAGCAGAATAACAAGAGCTTAACTAAACTGAAAATACTCCCGTAATCAGGAACACTGTCAGTGAAAACAATTACGTGACTGCGGTATCTTTAGAAATGTGAGGCTGAGCAAGTGATACTGCATGTTAAAGGAAACAAAACCCTTTTTTCAGGTACAAAAGTACAAAAAAGTGCACTCTTAAAAAGTACAAGTACAAAAAGTACACTGCCCCTACTATTCAAATATGTTCTTGGGTATTTTTTGAAAAAAATTTTAACGACTAAATCAGCTCAAGAAGATCATAAGATTATAAGCTGTCTGCGGTGCGCCATGTTTGTTGGAATCGGGGTAGCGTGCCGCGTCACCTGGACACCGGAACTCTTGAGCGTGCGGAGGTCATAAATTACGTAAAACCAGTGGTGCAGCATGAACTGAAAATTTCGTGGGGCACAGGACATCCCTTTAAATTAGTTATTCATCCTGACTTGTTCTCAATCATTTTCATAATTAATAATAGATTCACTCTGAGAAGACTCCACAACAACAGCTGTTGCTAGTTCTCCCCATTGACGACAATCATTCATTTGGATGCGTGATTTGGCGCATTTAAATCAGCGTCATTCAAAATTGTATAACTGTCCACTATCACGTATATGGCCTGAGTCTCATGCTTTTAAGTGGCATATCACGTTTGCAGGCCGTAGTTAGCAATCTCACACTTGATAGCAAAAATGATAGATGGACATTTTAATTTGGAAAACAAAATTGTATTGAATCGCCGAGTCCCACTTTATAAATTAAATTTTTTTAATTTAACCCTTACTGAACCAGGGAAGTCCCACTGAAATTGAAATATCTTTTTCAAGGGAGCCCTGGGGGTTGAGGTGGGGAGGGAGAGGGCAATTTGTACAGCCAATTAGATCAGGGGAAGATTAGATGGCAGGTTGAAAGAGTCAGGTTGGGACTTTAGCCATGACACCGGGGAACCCCCTACTCTTTTCGAAGAGTGTCATAGGATCTTTAATGACCACAGTGAGTCAAGACCTCGGTTAAACGTCTCATCCGAAAGACGGCGTCAGCTTAAGTACAGTCTCCCCGTCACTGCACTAACGCATTGGGGATTATTCCATCAGAGGGAAGATCGCAACCTACTAGCTCATCAACACCTCTTCCAGCAGCAACTTGCCCAGGTGGTCTCCCATCCAAGTACTAACCAAGCCTACACCAGCTTAGCTTCAGCCAAGCGGCTGGAGCAGATCGAATAGTGATATGGCTGCTGACATAAAATCAACCCTTGCTGTACCGAGAGTGAAAGGTGATATTTCATTGGAACGCGGATCAGTCATTATTCAATCACGCTTACTTCAGAGATTCTCACGCGGAATTAAAGTCCTTGTGCATGGAAGTTTTTCAGTTTCAAGCACGTTTCAGTAGATTTCTCCTCTAGTATCATGGAAACCTATTATGACTGCGGAATTCTCACACTTCTCTTTTCTCAGGGGTCAGAAGCTATGAAATTGCATGAAGACGTTTCAATTTCATTTAAACGATTTGAACGATCACGAAGCGCAAGTTAAATCGCCTGATGTGCGGAAAAGGTAGCATGGAAGTTTCAGAGCAGTTTGTCTTTTGGAAAGCAAAGGCTTATTTTTGAGCAAATTATTTTCCTATACTGAATTTAGCTCATTATTTAGGCGCTGTTAGATTGCATGGGGAGAGAAGCCATGTCTTCAATTGCCAATTGATTGATACTATAATTGGAAAATATGTCAATAAAAGAAAATGATTGTGAACTAGCTAGGACTAATTGTTGTCATGTCTGAACAAGTAAGGCTTCACCAAGGGAAGTCAGCACAAGCTTATGCCAACGGCTAGGTCCCAATTTCCCGTTTTGTTTGAGCAATCAACAGCCGCACACAGCAACACTGGCTTTGTCGCTCAGGTTCTCATAATGATTGGTAATATCAGATCTTGATCATTTGGCGTAAAACAAAGCTGCAGCACAAGTGATAATCTAGACTAAGTATACATTTTATACAGATCAGCTGATCTCTTGGTGTCCAAGCAAGTAAAAACATCCTGGACATTGCCACAAGAAGTATTTTTGAATCGGCTATATGCAGAATGGCAGCATTCATGAACTTGTGCTAATCAGTTGTATTTCAGAAAATTCGCAAAAAAATATTTATGGACTGAGAAGAACATACTTTTTTCAGGTGAGAGCTGGAAAAAAGGGTTTTCTTTTCCTTAAACACTTAGAGAGCTGAAATTAAAAAAATTATATATATATATATATATATATATATATATACACACATTTAATTATCTTGTGCTATTGAAAACCTATCATGTGGTGACTTGTTTAAAAGAGCTCCCCTGTGGGATTCAATTTAAATTAATTGCTGCAAATGAGGGTTGAACTCGGTTTCTACCAAAAGTGACATACTTACTAAGTTTTTCCAGATCATAGTAGCAGTGCCATACCATAACATACCTGATGGGCGTTTAAAAAATATAAAACTTTATTATGCGTCTTCATCCATCATTGTTCCAATAGTACAGGCAGCACACAAATATGAATCTTTGCACTGCTAAACATACTAGAAGGTTGTGTCCAGAACTGTGCAATTACATAGGTAACTATCCAAGGACATTGAGCTAAGCCTGACTTCATTTCTATTCTAAAATTGCTAAAAACAGCAAGAAGTAAAAAAAAAAAAAAAAAAAAAAAACCCGTAGTGCAACCTCAGACTCAGACACGGAGGAATCCATCCAGTCAGTTAACCACAACGATATATGCAGCATTTTGGCACAAATAATCCCCCTCATTTCCACATCAGAGGCTTATCGCTGCAGCACTGACTTGCAGTTTTGCCAATAAAGAGCAAAGAAAACAATCCCTATGCGAAATGAATAGTGCTTTACTTTAACTCTGCCACACAGGAGAAAAAAAATTTTCAGCGTCAAAGGGAACAATAGTTTTAAAAATGCAAGGCAAGGAACTGGACGGGCCGCTTTATCTTATCAGAAAGACGGCTTTATCGCCCGAAGTGGCACTTGACTTGAAAATAACAGCTGCATCAACATCAATGATTCAGGATGGACATTCCACATTCAGCACAGTGCCATTCAGGTCTGCGGCACTTGCCCGTATGCCTCCTTGTGCTAAGGAAAGTGGAAGGACTCCCTAAGGTATCCGTTAGATCATTTTAGTCTGTTCAAAGGCCTCAGTACCACTTCTGTAACCTCCTCTAAACTCCTCCCTCTGTTCCGAAGCCATAATTTTCCAGCTCTGCATCACAGGAAGATACTTTGAGACCGATTAACTGCACACAGGGCTAAGGGTGATGACACTTATTCCTGCAGATCACACAGAAAGAGAGGCTAGGCAGCTACTTCAGCTAACTTGAGGTTTCCCCTACAATGGGACGCAATCTGATTATTGTTTAACCCTGTAAAACCTGTGGATCCATATATGGGTTTGTAAAATGCAGCTGCTGTATTCAAACCTGTGCAATTTCAGACCCATTTTAAACTCTCCTGGAGATCCCAAGTCTCACCGATCCCAAATAATGTCCTGCTAAATTACAAGGAAAAGTTTATAAAATGGTGTTCAAGATCCAGATATTTTCCATTTGATTCACTGCTGTGGCCATAAAACATGGTGTGCTGGGTTTGAATATTTCTCTCAATACAATGCAATCAGCAGTCACAAAATATGCATTGGACATTATCCAATATTTTGAAAAAATGTTTTCTTTTTTTTTCCTGGATTTGGACCATCTTAAGGGAGAAGTTAGAGTTTCAGGAGGTAAAGCTGTGCTAAGTGGGGTTTATTTGCTCAGAACAGCTGTGCTGAAACAAACTAACAGCCTACAGCAGAGGCGATTGGTTATATTATCTTGAAAAACGGTTCTTCCTTAACATCGGGCTGACATCAGGACGCTAATATTTGTGTGCGCAGGCAAGCCTGAGTAGCGCTGGTGAAAATCCTTGAGAAAAATCTGAAGAGAAACACTAAGACCAATAAATCTGTCTCCAAGGCGTTTTTGTTGAAACGGCGCATTGTTAGATGCAGAAACACAGCATCCTGCAAAAACCATTTAATCTCCCAGGCTAGACTCGCAGAGACATCACACGGAGTAGACGCCAATGCACAGACACAGAGATGCGCTAAAGGATAAGCACAAGGGACGACTCCGTGTGAAATACATGAGTCTACTTTATTCAGACAGCAGTCAGCTCACCCCTCCCCCCACCTCATGCTCACAGCCATAACCAAGCCTCTGTTTCTGAAGGGCCGAAATGCGTCATCCCATATCTGTTCCTGCTACAAGCCCAGCACATTCAACTTCACTGCTTACATCCTTCATCACCTGTTCACCTGGTGCTGCTGGCCCATTGCTAACTTGCGCTGTCAGCCATCTGAGAGTTGAAATGTTACACAGGAGGTAGAAGATACTCAGAGCATGTAATCCAGTAACTAAGCCCAAAACAGGTGACTATGTGGTGTGTTCTCCCGTTTAAGGGTGAGATTTTTGTTTTTAATTTGAAATTAAAGCCAGCACTAAACTCAGAAGGGCACTCAGTAGAGTGCAAATCTCCACCAACACCATCGTTTTTTGACCTGCTCTGCAATGCTGACCTTTGACCTTAACCTGTGAAAATCGAGGCTGAAAAATCGAGATTGCCGTGGTGAGCAGCAGGTGAGATTTCTGCATTTCTGTTAGAACTGAACTTCTGGAATGTTCTCATAATCTCTTCACTAGAACTATCATCGCCCTAGATGGTTTCCCCCAAATATATCCCTATTAAAATGGTCAGAATGCACACAGCAAAACCATGTTCTAGCAGCAGAAGTATGAGATAAGCCACGAGGACAGTGTAATCTGTAGAAGGGAACACAATGAACAGAGGAGAAGAGAGAACAAATAAGGGAGGACGGAACATTATTTTTAGGAACACATGACCCACACAGTACTAAGTTCCTTTGTGAAGTAAAATCAAAAAAATACTCTGAGAACTTTCTCAAACTCAGACACGAAATTCCAATGCTGCTGCTACAACGTATGCTGAGACCATCCCAGAAAACTTCAGCTCTTCTGAATGTGTGACCACAAGTAAAAAAATTCAGCAGAGCTAACAGCCTTCTCTTTGGCATTGAGCTCTTCGCACATTGTTGGACAGACGCTCCAAAATAATGCGCCACTATTGAAGACATATTCACCAGAGTGGAACTGCTAATGCAATAGCTGATAAAAATGACCAGAGAGATACCCAATAACCACTTCTTTGAGAAAATGAGGACTTCATGAAACTGGTGTGTCTACCCCAACAGCCTCCAACCGGTGTCTGGCCCGCATCACATAGAGAAGTACACCTTATCCGACATGCAACCCTATTTCCAAAGAAGTTGGGACGCTGTGTAAAATGTGAATCAAAACAGAAAGTAATGATTTGCAAATCATTTATACTGTATGATTGAAAAAAGTACTAAGACAACATTTCAGATGCTGAAACAGAGAAATGCTCATTGTTTTTTTTTTGAAAAATATGTGCTCATTTTCAATTAAATGGCAGCAAGAGATTTCAAAAAAGTTGGAACAGGGGCACGTTTACCACCGTGTTGCATCACCTCTTCTTTTAACAACACTGTAAAGCGCTTGGGAACTGAGGAGACCAACTGCTGTAGTTTTGAAAGCAAAACGTTTTCCCATTCTTGCTTGATGTAGGATTTCAGCTGTTCAACAATTCGCAGCCTCTTTTGTCATCTTTTTTGTTTCATAATGCACCAAATATTTTCAGTATGTGACAGGCCTGGACTGCAGTCAGGCCAGTTTAGCATCCAGATTCTTTTACTACAGAGTCATGTCATTATAATAGGTGCAGAATATAGTGTTTGATATAGTCTTGCTGAAATAAGCAAGACTTTCCCTGAAAAAGACATCAGAATGGCAGTGTATGTTGCTCCCGAACCTGTATATATCCTTCAGCATTAATGGGGTCTTCACAGATACGCAAGTTACCCATGCCATTCATACTAATGCTCCCCGACAATATCATTGATGCTCGCTTTTGAACTGTGTGCTGATAACAAGCAAGATGGTCCCTCTCCTCTTTAGCCCGGACGACACAGCATCCATGATTTCAAAAAAAAAAAAATTCACATTTAGATTGGTCAGACCACAGGACAGTTTTCCACTTCGCCTCAGTCCATCTTAGATGAGCTTGCCTAGAGAAGGTGGCAGCCTTTCTGGATCTTGTTCACATATGGTTTGATCTTCACATGGTAGAATTTTAATTTGCATTTGTATATGCAGCGACAAACTGTTCACTGACCATGGCTTACAGACGTGTTCCTGAGCCCATGCAGTGATTTCCACTACAATATCCTGTCTGTTTTTAATGCAGTGCTGCCGGAGGGCCTGCAGACCACGACCATTCAATACTGGTTTTTTGCCTTGTCCCATGCGTACAGATATTTCTTCAGATTATCAGAATCTTTGAATGATATTTGACTTAGCAGTCAAAAGTGGTATTTTGGCAGCACACGTTTTGACAAAACGGTCTCAGTGGCCCTTCCTGAAGGTAGAGCAGTCACAGAAACGAAAGCTGGCAGAAAATGTGTTTGTTACAGGTAAACGATCGAATCTCAAAGTTCACAAAAATATCTCAAGGGCTGGGGATAAGAATAGTATAAATTCTGAAATGGTTTCCATTGAGGGGAATAGAAATTTCACAAAACTTTTTGAAAAGCAGAGTTGAAAAAGTTCACACGGAGTCCACAGCCTCCCACAACAGAGGACCTTGTTCATTCTTACCTCCCTCCTGCCAAACAACTACCACTGCGCACATCAAAACAGAATTATGTCCAAAGTCTATGGGACTCAGGAGATGAGCTTTGATTCTTTGACCCAAATTGATAAGGGAACATCTTTAAAATATGCAGGCGAAGCACAGGGATGCATTTGGTGCCACGGTGGCCCAGTGCTTAGCACTGTAGCTTCTCTATAATGTGGTTCCCGGTTCAAGTCTCAACCGGCCTGGACCTCTCTGCATGCGCAGTTTGCATGTTTCCCCCCTTGTATGCCCCCGGTACTCTGGTTTCCCCACTCTGAAAGACATGCCCTGTAGGAACTCTCCCACTAGTGCTCCTGGCCAAGGCCCTGGCTTTAGACCTACAGTTGGTGCCGGGTACTGAACTGTGGCTGCCCACTGCTCCTCAGTAACTAGGATGGATCAAATGTGGAGGACGAAATACCCCAAGGGTGACAATTAAGTATGTCTAAAAGCAACAGAGTCCAATACCAGTCAACAGTGTCTGCTGGTTTTTGGTGAGTATACTAACAAGTAATTAATTTGAGTCACCCGACGGACTAAGGAGTTCACACACCTTGATATCAAGGTATTGAAGGATCTGTGGCATGACTACTGCACATGCTCAGAACTTTGAAAGCTGTTCAGCCTAACAAGAAATCAAACAAAGTGAATCTGCTTGACCGCAAGACAAAATCTCTGTTGCTAATCTGTCTTCATTTTGCATTGCGTCAATACATTTTAGTTACTCAGCCATTATGCTTCTTATCTTAAGGAGTTTTTTTAGTGGAAATTTGAGGATTTAAAGCGCTATCTTAGCGCTTCAGCTGAAAGATACAAAGAAAGTAAATTGGTTTGCCACCAGTCAATAAGAATCACAGAAGTAGAATATCTCTTCTGTTATGTTTTTTGGTGGTTGGCAAACCAGCTTACATTCCGCATATTCTTTGGCTAATGTGGTAAAACAGCACTTTACATCATCAAATTTCCATCTAAAACCCTTTAATATAAAAAGCATAATGCCTGAGTAATTACAATATATAGTCACAATGCAAAATGAATATGGATTAGCTACAATGGAATCAGATTTTGACTTGAAGTGGAGCGGATTCACTTCGTTTGATTTCTTGTTAGGTCGAACAGTTTTCAAAGTTCCAAACATGTGCACTGTGGGTGCAGCAGCTGGCTGCCTGACTAGCTTCGGACCTCGAAGTTTTTGCACGCAACACACTGACATCGGAAAGCAAAAGTCTTGAAGCTAAATTCTTCTTTTAGTATCTTAATTACAAAACTGAAATCATACAAAAAAGAAAAATAATAGATTTTCGACTTTTCTTAGTAAACTAACTGAAATTAGTGCGCTGGTCAAAAGACCATGTTGCATCAAGGTCCAGTGGCTTCTGCCGTTCGCGGACTCACGATGTATTTATACTATACACACAGCAGCCAATGAGAAAACACCATTCTATCGCGTCATTAGTCACTGGCTCAACCTTCATTCCACATTACAACACGGAACAGAAAATACTTCAAACCCAAACATCTCAAACAGAATATTGATTCAAATTATCTTAAATTATATGTGTAGAAAATGGCTACAACACGCAGTAATCATGACACAGCTCCTTTAACTGGTTTCAGTCTGGAGGGGAACCACAAAACCCTGCAGACACTGTGGCCCGCAAGGACTGGAGTGACAACCCTGATTCAAGGGCTCTCGAGACAAAATCAACCACGACAAACAAATATTGTATCATTAATCCTCGTCAAGAGCAATCAAATCACTACAGTCATCCTCAGAATTCAATGGCTCCATTTAAGAGTATTATGTCATGACTTGATTTCGACACAATAGGAGCCACTTGATTCGGCTTGACCTTCCGAGTCAGATTCATCACCAGCTCCTGACACGATGGAGTCTACTGAACAATGACTGCCACCACACCCTTAGCTCCTCATTTCCAGCGCCAATAATCCTTCCCTGATATCAAGTTAATGCCAAGTCAAATCTGCACTTCTCCTTCACTTGGCTATAGACCAGGGGTACTCAATCTCATCCAGAGGGAGCTCGTGTGGGAGCAGGCTTTCATCCCAGCTAAAGGCTGTTACCCGCCTGATTCTACTAATTAACCCCTGGAGTTTCTGCAAAAGGCCTTGATTAGAAGAATCAGATGTGTAACTGCATGGTTCAAATGAAAGACTGCACCCACACTGGCCTTTTTGAGATAAGATCGAGGGTAACACTTTACAATAAGGGTACAACAATTAACATTAATTAACATTAGTTCATCAAATATCAGTTAATTAGCAGGTAACTAATGCGTTAGATAGCCGAATAAGCATTATTAACATTTTTAATTTTCTGTGTTTCCTTTATTGTCAAGTTGAAAACATCCCTAAAGTGTCCCCTATGTAACACTTCAAACTATTAAACCATAATGTATAAATTAATACCTTAGTTGATGTGAACATCATTTGTAAATGATTACCAGGTGCATTAGTTAAATGTTAATTACTTGTTAGTAAATGCTTATTACTGCATCAACTAATGTTAATTGTTGTACCCTTATTGTAAAGTGTTACCAGATCGAGAACCTCTGCCATAGTTAAACTCAACCAAATGTGTCACATAAAGGTTGGGGGTGGTGGGTGTGGTGAGGTAAACACAGGATGTAGGGGAGACATGGCCATGATGTCACAAACAGGTTTCACTACTGCCTCAGTCTGGGGTGACTCACTCAAGCGACTACCGCTGAAATGGACCGGCAAACTGGATGAAACTAAAAGCCAAGAGAAGAAACTAGAGCCATCAAGCTTCCATAGCAAAAGTACTGCCAAGCGCGAACAAAGACCAGGACACCTATGTGTGCCTTTTTCAATGCATGCACGTATAAATGCGAGTATAATGTTTGTTCACACGGCCAGCCAGCAGAGACAAGCCGGAGAAAAACATTTGTTAGTAGGGAGAGAGAGAAACAAGGGTAAAACCCTCGGCACAAATTTTAAGGTGAACAGCCTTGATCAAGGGCCTAATACCAAAGATTTTTTCCACTTTGTCTCTCAGGACGCAAGCCAGAATCCCAACATGTGATAGAGCTTGGATCCTCACGTGCATTAGTTTGAGTGCAAGCTGCACGGTTAGGACACATCTCCTCGCGTATTCTGTCACAGCGGCCTTTGATGCCACTACAGTGACATCATAATGGCTCCAATGGCAGGAAAACTTGGTAACTACGGCAACAGCATCACTGCCTCTCAGACAGCCTTAAACTGTGCGCACAGAATGTACACATTCCCATGGTGTTCTGAAGGGATCAAGGCTTGAACACTGGCATTTCTTCACTGGCCAAATAGCAGGGCAAATTTATTCAGTCAATGGACTGAGAATGCTTATGACTCAAGAAAAAGTTGATGCCTTCGGTAATCAATTAACTACATATCAACTGCCCCATCAATAAAAATTTATCCAGGGTTGTGTACTGAGTCAAGAGCGATGCTTCTCCTGATTTTGGTACAGACGCTGGGCTGGCCAGAAGCCCTCAGCAGTGTGCAAACACCCCATATAACGGAGGACAAGAGCAGGAACCTCATTTATAACACCTGCGTAGACATCATACCAAAATGTTGCTCACCAGCAAAAAAGAGGAAAAGCGGTGTATTGTCAAAAATGACCTAATTTATAACAGTGAGTATTATAAACTGCACGCAATTCATATTCTACGAATCACAATCAACATGGAATCTGAATATGTGCACAATCCTGTTAGTTTGCATGTTTTTTTCTTTTATAAATCCCAAACCCGAAGGGGGAAAGAGACGCATTCTTCTTTTCAGTTTTTGTCTGTATATACCCTTTATAAACAAGGCCCCAGGTCTGCCGGACACATCGATGAGAGGAAGTTACAGGACACACTCAGGCATGGGTACTGCAGCAGAACAGCCCAGTACCACCAATCTCCAGTGGAACCACCGTTACCACGGCAACGATACTCGATGACAAGGCAGGAAGCCCCTCGCTCAGGTTCTGACAAAGGCCTTCTAAACCGCAATGCCAACAAAATAAAAGTTGAGATATGGGGGGAAAAGCATGATGTTTACGCTAAACAAGCCTTATTTTTTTGCTTTGTTCTATGGCACAGAGGCATGTAATCCCCAGTATTAATCAGTCATCATCACCTTTGTGTGTAGGAGCCTGTGAAACTTACTCCTACACTTTGTGCAGAAAAAGAGCAACTCAATCACAGAGGAAGTCATGCATCACTTTGGAGCACACGCCAACCCAACACTAACGCTGGACACTTTTTTGTCTTTGGTTACTTGCCAACCAAGATCTATTTTCAAAGCCTTCTGTGAGAAGACAATTTGAATTTGGTTTTTTAGTCCAGACAGGTAGCCTTATCACAGCTATCATTTATAATGTCATTTCAGCACAGAGGCCCTTACTTTTCCATGGCTAATGGAAGGGAACACCATCAATTACAGCAGTGGTCCACAGTGTCATTCCTAGGAAGAGGCCATGTATGTTGGTTTTTGGTCCAACCGCATTGACACTTTTTAAGAAAGAATTTCAGAAGGGGACAATGAAATGAGCAGCGTCTGTTCATCCGTCCATTCATCCGTTCAAAGGTCATAAAGGAGTCATTTGGGATCATTGATCCAAAACGGTCAGAAGGTCACTGTATCCAAATACTTCTGTGGATTTTCATGGTACTTGGATGCAATGATTATTGGGTCAAATCACACTTGACCCCAACAGTTGTGGGGTCAAAGGTCATGTAGGGGTCATTTGGGGGTCACTGATTCTAAATCTACATAATTGGTCACTGCATCCACATACTTCAGTGGATTTTCATGAAACTTGGTTGAAATTATCCTTGCATCAAGTCACACGTAAGCTACCTACAGGTGGGGGGGTCAAAGGTCATCTAGGGATTCGGCAGGGATATATTTTATGCATCGTGGAAAAATCAACGTTCACCTTGTTTCTTCTTAATTAGTCTTTTTCATGTTTTAATAAATAATTTGCACCCTTTATTTAACCACATTGTCAGAAATAGCTTAGTAGTATGCCATGGAGAATTATAATTTTGCAGTATTGCAATCATTTGCAAAAACAGTGCCTATTCTTGTCTTCACAAATTAGACCATGGTGAATCAATAAGGTCCTACTTTCGTTGCTCAAAAGTGTGTCTTTAACTACAAAATAGGCTAGCTATTTTTTAATGACCATGTGTCCACAATTCTATAGTTTAGAAGGCTATAATTTATTCAATTTCGTTATTTACTTATTTTTTAAGCAATAACTGTTTGCAATATAATACAACATGAATGCGGAATTCTTCAGGATATGCATAGCTATTGGCATAATGTGGCTTAAAAGGTTAAATAATCCAAAGAAATATGAATAGTGCAATTACTAAAGATAAACACCACCCAAAAATTCTGGAATTCCATTTGTGGTTGAGACAAAACCAGACTACGCAGTGGGTTCCCAGGACCAACTGAGAGAACCACTGTGGTATGACAGTTTTAAGCATGCAGTACACTGCTGCATCCAAGCATACAAGTGTGTGTGTGTGTGTGTGTGTGTGTGAGTAAGTGCACAAATGCGTGCTATCCATTTCTCTGCCCAGTCATTTTCAAAATATTTCAATGAGGCCCAAACAATCATAACAAAGCTTATAGTGATTCAACAACCAACTTTCATGCATTACTGTTTGTAACATGATGCAAACTGCATGTTAACATGATATTAGTCATTTCACCAAAGCTCGAAGCGTTCGCCAAAGCGAGACACAATTGATTTAGGGCCAATCCCCACCAGGTAGCCTGGTTTCATGGGCCCTGCCCATTGGCCCCAACACAATATGAGCTGTATGATCTCATTGCACCTACACTGGGGCTTGTAAGCACCAACCTCTTCAGTCCCAGTCACAAGAGGTGGTCATCACTACCCTACAGGCTGCCCAAAGTTATTTAGATCGTAAAATATTATGCACAAAATCATCAAATCTGAGGACAAAATACTTAAAATACTGGACCACTGTATTGCAGAGAGCAGTAATTTTTATATGCAGGGGCCTTAGACATAACTATATGTACAACTGAAGCTCCTGTCGAAGACCCCCCCATTCCTTCGAACATTCAATTGACAATTTCTGCTGATAGAGAAATTGAATACTTTGGACTGACCAGTATAGAGAGTGCTTGAACATATTCAGTCCACAGAAAGTGACCAATTCACTGAAAGATTTATCACGACTTAAATAAAAAAAAAAAAAACAACATACAGTTCACCTCCTGCAAATGCCCAAAATCCACAAAGATGGAAGGCCTCAGGATCTTCCTCTAATCTGACTTCCAAGTCCTCTGCTGAGCATTCTGCAGATAGACCCATGTTGAAGCTCTGCTTTATCATTCTGATAGTTTCAGGACGGTCTAGGCTCATGATGTACGAGAGACAAACATACTGGGGAGGAAAAAATATTGAAAGCACCTCTGAAAAATGGCATTCATTTTGAAATCTCTTAACCACAATTACAAAGGCATCTAAACAGGTCATTCCATCCCAAATCAACCAGAATGTGAGAAGTGCCCCAGGTCACTGTCTCAGAAAATTCTGAAAAAATTGAATCAGTTGAGCAGTTGAAGCGCTACACAAGGAATGAATGTTTACAAAATTTCAGGTCTGTAAGTGCAGTAGTTGCTGAG
This sequence comes from Gymnothorax javanicus, assembly GCA_029692085.1. Taxonomy (NCBI): domain Eukaryota; kingdom Metazoa; phylum Chordata; class Actinopteri; order Anguilliformes; family Muraenidae; genus Gymnothorax; species Gymnothorax javanicus. The sequence goes on along the minus strand of CM056194.1, from coordinate 83,145,551 downwards.
ATATGGCCATTTATATTTTAAGGCATTTTTTTTTTCAATTTTTGCAAAATAAATTTTCGACCATTTTGAATGCTTATTTACAGCAAAGTAATGATGCTGCAGGGTTGTAATCTTGCATATAGGGCTAATTTTTCCCGAATTTTTCATTTTTGGCTTTATAAAAGGTGTATCTTCAGTCCTGGGTCATCTACTGACTACCCAAAATAGAGAGAAAGCTGATTTTGCTAAATTATGCTGTACCTTTGCAGTACTGCTGAGGGAGAATGGCTCATTTTCTAGATCTGAAATTTTTCATGATGTCTAAACTGATGATTATCCATGTGTGCAGCAGTCAGAAGTTTTAAATAACCATTTCTTCCAGCTCCAGTGGCCTATTTATATTAGAACATTTAACGTTTTTCCAAAAAATAGCCCATATTTCACCACAAAAACTAAACATGTTTAGACATCATGAAAAATTTCAGATCTAGATACTGAGCCATTCTCCCTCAGCAGTACTGCAAAGATACAGCATAATTTTGTGAAATCGGCTTTCTCTTCATTTTGGGGGGGTCAGTAGATGATAAGAGACTGAAGATACACCTTTTATAAAGCCAAAAATGAAAAATTCAGGAAAAATGAACCCTATATGCAAGATTACAACCCTGCAGCATCATGACTTTGCTGTAAATAAGCATACAAATAAGGTCAAAAATGCATTTTGCAAAAATTGAAAAAAAAAAAAAAAAAAGCCTTAAAATATAAATGGCCATATCTCAGCAACTACAGCACTTACAGACCTGAAATTTTGCACACATTCATTCCTTAGGTAGTACTTCAATTGTGATTTTTTTCAGACTTTTCTGAGTCAGTGACCTGGGGACCTCTGGTTGATTTGGGATGGAATGACACCCCTATTAACTTGAATGCTAATTAGCAGCATGTGTCTGTTTAAGAGATCTTATCAGCAGCATGGTAAAATCTCCAAAGCAAGATAGGGATAAAAACTAGCTGGTGGCCGAATAGAATGTGCATCCAAAATTATTTAAGATGGCTGGGGTAACGGTGTCTAAAATTAGAACAAAATATCGTCGGCCTGCTGATAAAACCTCGTATCTTCAAAATGATAAACTTTACAGGAAAATAAAAAATAAATATAAAATTAAAAAAATAATAAAATAATATAAATATATAAATATAATTTAACATATAAATAAAATAAAAAAGTTTAATTTTGCATTTTGCAAGAATAATGGACATATAAGTTTTTGTTTCTTATCAATTTGGAGATACAAGGTTTTATCAGCAGGCCGACGATATGCCAAATGCCAAAAAAAACAAACAAACAAACAAACAAAAATAACAATCCAAAAAACATAAATAAATAAAAATACTTGAGGCTGCAAGTCAAACTCTCAAACATGAGTAGATGGACACTTGGTAGGATAGCTGTTAATAACCATAGGACAACAGCTCCACAAATTACCACAGAACCAAATCAATCCATCTCTGAACTAATCTCAATAGAAACAGTACGCTGACATGGTGCACAAAGCTGATATTTACGGCAGCGTTTCTGATGATTTGTACATATTGTCTGATGTATGTACAACCCCCATTCCGAAATAGTTGAGACAAAGTGTAAATTGTGAATAAAATCAAAACGCAATGACTTTCAAATCACACCAGCCAGTATTTTATTCACAATAGAACAGAGATGACATAGCAAATGTTGAAACTGAGAAATTTTACCATTTTATCCACAAAATTAGCTCATTTCAAATTTGATGGCTGCTACAGGTCTCAAAAAAGTTGGGACAAGGTCCTGTTTACCATGGTGTAGCATCCCCTCTTCTTTTTAACACAGAGTGGAGGCGTCTGGGCATTGAGGAGACAAGTTTTGTGAGTTTAGCCATTGGAATTTGATCCCATTCTTGTTTAACACAGGCTTCCAGCTGCTGGAGAGTTTTGGGTCTCCTTTGACGGACTTTTCGTTTAATTATTCGCCAAATGTTCTCAATCGGTGAAAGATTATGACTGCAGGCAGGCCAGTTCAGCACACGGACTCTTCTAGTACGAAGCCATGCTGTTGTAATAGCCGCAGTATGTGGTTTTGCATTGTCCTGCTGAAATACACAAGGCCTTCCCTGGAATATATGTCGTCTGGAGGGGAGCATACGTTGCTCTAAAACCTTTATATACACCTTTCAGCATTCATAGTGCTTTTTAAAACATGTAAGTGTCCCACACCATATGCACTAATGCATCCCGATACCATCAGACATGCTGGCTTTTGAACTGAATGCTGATAACAGGAGGGGTGGTCTTTCTCCTCATTAGCCCGGAGGATACAGCACCCATCATTTCCAACAAGAATGTAACATTTGGACTCTCTGACCACAGGACACTTTGCCACTTTGCTACAGTCCATTTTAAATGAGCCTTGGCCCACAGAACACGGCGGCGCTTCTGGATCATGCTCAATAATGACTTCCTTTTTGCATGATAGAGTTTTAGGTGGCATCAGGGGGTGGCACAGTGGACTGTGTTTACAGACAGTGGTTTCTTGAAGTATTGCTGGGCCCATTTAGTAATGTCAACGACAGAATCATACCGGTGAGTGATGCAGTGGCGTCTGAGGGCCTGAAGATCACGGGCATCCAGTAAAGGTCTTCGGCCTTGTCCCTGACGCACAGAGATTTTTCCAGTTTCTCTGAATCTTCTGATGATATTATGCACTGTCAATGATGAGACCTTCAAAGCCTTTGCAATTTGACTTTGAGGAACATTGTTTTTAAAGTATTCCACAATTTTTTTACGCAAGCCTGCACAGGTTGGAGAGTCTCTGGCCATCTTTACTTCTGAGAGACTCAGCCTCTCTAAGACATCCCTTTTATAGCCAATCATGTTACACACCTGATGCCAGTTAACTTAATTACTTGCTAAATGTTCTTTCAGCTGATTCTCTTATATATTAATTGCTTTTTCAGCCCTTTTTTGCCTGTGTCCCAACCTTTTTGAGACCTGTTGCAGCCAGAAAATTTGAAATAAGCTCATTTTGTGGATAAAAATGTAAAATGTCTCAGTTTCAACATTTGAAATGTTATCTATGTTCTATTGTAAATAACATATTGGCTCATGTGATCTGAAAGTCATTGCATTTTGATTTTATTCACAATTATTTATTCACACTTCATCCCAACTATTTTGGAATTGGGCTTGTACACATGCCGCATGTTAAGAGGAAACTTGGATGGATTCCAGGAAATTTCAAAGAATGCTCCATATATGGGCTGTTTCACAATCAGGGTACACAAATTCTCTCACACATAGGTGAAAATAAAGTTTTACGTGGGTCCAAAGTTTATATGTGAGTTTATTGTATACTATTTCACAATCAGATTTCTAAAATTTCAGAGCATAGGGATATTTAGTTTGGAAAATATTTGGAGTTAATGTTGTAAAATGATGAATATTTTATAGACGCATACTGAAAATTCATTTTGTATCATACATAAATATATGGAGCTATTTCTGACATATTGTTGTTCCAGTTGCAAGGTAAATGTCCAGTAATAACATATGTACTGATTAGAAAATTTTGAAAATGCCAAAATGAAAAAATAATACTGTTTAATATGCAAAACCTTACTGCAAATCATGGTAAGTTTATATTTTAATTATTACTGTGCATGAATATTCTTAATAGTCTTACATTTAATACCACTGCTATGAATAATAAATCATTTCTGGCCTGCCCTGAAAAAATCAGGGTGATATCTGGTATAGACACAATTTGGTGGACAGCAGAAAAGTGTATGAATAGTTTGACAGTTGACACTCAACTGTTTCAAGTTATTTCAAAAAACTTCAGGTGAACTTAATTAGACCAACATAACACAAAACTGGTTTGACACTTTATCATTTACATGTTGAATAAATTTGTCATGATGTGCCAATTAGTTTTCACCAATTAGGAGCCAACTACATCTTTAATTTGATTGGTTACATTGTTTTCTCTCATTTCATGCTGCCATTCCAATGCATCGCAATGTGGGTATGGCATTTTTTAAAATTCTTGATGGCAAACACAGCCATTTCTGTTATCTTGTGAGTAATAGGGCAAATAACTGCTCTAAACATTAAATAAACTTAATTAAGACAAATTAACAGCTTGTTAAAATCCTGCGATTGCAACTGTGGTTGGAACAAAAGCCAGCATACACAGTGGGTCCCCAGGAACAACATTGAAGACCACAGTTCTTGACCATTAATAAAACAGAAAAAAATATGTATTTAGTCCAAAACATCAATACATCCATGTATAATTATAAGGCTCATGGTGATAGTCATGAGAAAGTTACATAGCATCCAAATATTCTGACAGGAATTGCGACAGAGGTTATTATTACATGAAAACTACAGTTTCCGGCAAAGACGTTTACAGAGCCATAAACTATATGTATAAAGTACATGAAATTTATCAAGCAAATTTCAGGTAAGAGTATCTTCATTCCAAGGGAAGTCCTAGATTATAAGAATAATGAAAAAAGATTGGCATCAAGCTATATCTATTCAAGCTACCAATGAAATGTGCATTCCGGAGTGGACATATTTTGGACGGACAAACATTCTGCCTTTTCTCTGACCAATGTACAGCTTTTTATTATATTACAAAATCAACACAACTGTATACACTTTGAGAGAATACATAATCCAAACAAAAATACTCTAAACAGATCACCCATTTGTATTTATATAGCATTTAACTCATCACAATCATTTTATTTCCAGAGAGGACATTTTGGACGGACAAATGTATAGGTTAGTTCATTGCTCATATTTATTCTCTTTACTTTTTCACAGTGTGTCTGTGCTGACTGATAATGCCAAACACGTGAATCTGAATTCAGAGTGATGTTTTGCACCTGCATTTAATAATATATTTCATACAGATGCATAATTTATTCTTGATTCCAACAAGGAGAAAAAATATGTCCAAAAAAAAAAAAAAGCCATTTTTACGCCATTCGAAGGAAAATAAAGCTTCCTTCATGAAATAAACAACATCTTTAGTTGCAATAGATGTATTTCTTGCAAATAAATTTTATAGAATTCAACAGTTCTTCTATATTTTGGCTAATTTCACTCAAAGGCTCACAAATCTCATGCGTACCCTGATTGTGAAACAGCCCATATGAGCACAGCACAGGCCAGCTGACTTTCAGCAACAACAGTTTTGAGATTCTCAAGAGGATTCGGGCTCTCGCTCAGTTCTGTAAATTCAGAGGATTATGGGAAATAACATGTGAATACCAATGAAAACTTCCTATGCCACCACCTCCTTTATGAGCTTTTCATTCCTTTCATCCTCTTGCAAAAAAAAGGTACAATTTCATAATTCAGAATGTAGCTAAATTAACATCTATAGCTGGAGGCAACAGTGCCCGATTCCTAGTGCTTTTGCAGTCAATTAATGATTCCAAACTGTAATATAGAGAGAAATAGAGAGACCTTCCCACAGCTAATCTACATCATACATTGATTTTTGCACCATCCATTGGTGCCACATCAACCCACAGGAGTAATACTAAATACAACACATAAAATTCCACTAAATAATTACTTGCATCCAGTTATTTCTTTTAAACTTTAGGTTTTTTCAAAATATATGACTATGGGAAAACAACAGCATTCTTTAAACAATGATACACTTTATCAATTGCCAAGAGACTAAAAAAAAAAATTTAGACAAATTCATCATGTCAATAAAGCGCACACCATAAAAGATGATGCTGTTTTGTATACTTTGATCCCTGTCAAGGCAGTGAAAGTGTATTTTTATATCATGGTGGCTAAGCCTATACAGTATGGAGGCATGGAGAATACGCAAGATGCATGGATCTTTGTGTCCCTCAGGATCTTAAATACAGTAATTAAAGCTTAATTTACATTAAAATTTTTAAAACATGAATCAATTTGAGTATTACTTTGGCTGCCCTGAATAACTGATCCATAAGGACCACACGGGCAACCAAGCGGGAGCAACTGGATCCTTTATACGCCAATACCCTAATTCAATCTGTTGAGAGAGCAGGATTGTATCACAGAACATCCATTGTCCTGATAATTGGCTGTCAGAAAATAGTGAATACGAAAAAAAACCACCATAAAAACTCAATATTGAAATGAGAAAGACTCACTATAATTGAGACCCTAACAATACATCCTGTTCCAAGACAGTAATTCATTGTATGCTTATTTTCTGATGCACAAACGCTACACTTCATGCTATCCGCAATGCTTTTTGTGCTAATCCAAACAATAACAGCAGCCGTGGGTCATTGTACCAATGGGTAGCTCAGCAAAATCACAGGAATTCAAAAACACTAATTCTATGAGACAGTTATGTGATATACAACTTCATGTCATTATATGAAATTTTTGCGCACCCAAGTGTGCCACTTAAGCTGAGCAATTATGTTTGTATAATGACCTGCATGGAATTGTTTACTGCGCTTATGCCCTGGTAACACACATATGCTCAGCTACAGACTTAATTTTCCTGTTTTCATCAAAAAAAGTGCATTTTTATGCAGACTATTAGCTTCAGCCATGATTAACTTCAGTTGCTTCAAAACAGCCAAAATATCAGTGTCTCTAGGCCTGCGAAAGAGTGCAATAATTTTAGTTTGTTTAATTACAATACAAGCGTGATGGTGGCCCAACTAATTCTACAGCATCACAGTTCCACATGGATGGCTGTTGTCACATTGTGCCGTCTCCAATTTTTCATAATCACCGTATTCACCGAAGATATTAAATAACAGTCATATAGAAATATTCAACTGCGGCACGTAGGCATAGTGGTTAGCACTGTTGCCTCACAGCAGGAAGGTCGTGGGTTCGATTCTGGCCTGGGGTCTTTCTGTGTGGAGTTTGCATGTTCTCCCCGTGTTCGCGTGAGTTTCCTCCGGGTACTCCAGTTTCCCCCACCCACAAAAACATGCATCATAGGAACACTTCAACCAGTAGCCCTGACCAAGGAACTGGCTTTAGAACTGGAGCTGGTCCCCGGGTGCTGCTCTGTGGCTGCCCACTGTTCCTGGCTATAGGATGGGTCAAATGCAGAGGACAAATCACCCCACGGGGTTCAATAAAGTATATCTATCTTATCTTAAATGTGTTGTCCGAGTCCATTCCAACCCTTACTTCCAATTTTTTCAACTATGTGACTCACGTTGTCAGTGAAATTTAGCCTAAATTCAAATACAGCGAATTGGTCCAGTATCGAATGGCCAACATGTTCGGAATTACTGTATTGGTGTGTACTTATAAGAAAATAATGCACACCTTCGGTACGTCCTACAACCAATCACAATCGAGTATTCAACAGACCTGCGGTATGAAGGCCTACAGATGAATCTTTGGTTAGCACTGTGCAGATTGCGCACACCCCCAAAGCAACGAAATCCGAACAAGCTGCCAAGGGACCAATCCATAATCGTCACTGTGGTCTAATACTCAATTCATGTAACTGCATAAGGAAGCTCAAATGATAGATGTTGTTAAGATTGTCTAAATCTGAACTTTCTTGGACGTTGCAAGAGTTCATGAACATTTTTTTTATTATTTGCAAAACTTCAGCTCACAAGAAATGGTGATGGTCAAAATTCACGCATAAATTGTAAAATAAATGAATAAATAACAAAAAAACCCCACTTTTCCTGGAAATATCGCTTCTAAATGCACAAAGAGTGCGTCCACTGAATTATTCGCTCTAGCCTACTAAATTAACTAGCGAGGCCCTAAGAGCTATGCCGAATGACAAATTACCATTCATGTGTATGCTTGACAAATTACCATTCATGTGTATGCTCTCATATGAAAACGTGTTAAATAAGTTAATTAAGATTGTCACCATAGGTACACCAACTAGGCTGCAATGTAATGACACGTTAAACGTAATCTGGCTGCAGTCCTCCCAAGTGTTCGCGAGAACGTGGGCTACTCAAGCCTAAATGAACAATGCAAATAAACAACTCTTAGTTCGCTCCTAATGATTGGAAGCGATGTATAATCATGCGTAGTAGGCCACTTCTCGTAATACAGAAAAAAGTTTTTGGGCCACACAAAATACGGACAACAACGGCAATTATCAGCGCGTAATGAGAATTTTGACATTTAATCTATCTTTTCATCGCAGGGGAGCACGATCGATCTACAAAATAAAATAATGTTATCATTATATAAGACCAGTATCCACTTTAGGTAGCACAATATAGTAGCATATATCAGCGAACATTAAAGACACATGCACTACCAGGCTACCAACCGGGCCTGTACAGGCGAGATCTGCCGTGGTACGGTAGGACAGTAAAAGCAGGACTGCCGTGGCATAATGGAAGAAAATGTCGCCCCGTAGAGGATCATTCAGCAAAATTAATTAAATTAAAATGTCCATGATATGAAAAAAAAAACCGATATAATCACTCCAAACCGGATATATACCGATTGTGTTGACGCAGCCAGGCGAAAAACGACTAAAATATTTCCCCATCAAACCAAGCAGGTAAACTATAACATGAACAGCGAAAAAATGCTTACCGTTACACCACTGAAACGGGTGCATCAATATAGCAGAAGTGTTTCTTTGAGGGAGAACGTCAGTGTTTACAAACAACAAATCGATCGTCCAGTCCGTCAAGATCCTCGGTTTGAAGCGTTTACATCAGTGGGTGCTTGCATGCGTATGCTTCACCAACGGTAGAAAAAAATCGCCACAGATCAATCTGGGATTGCAGCAATTTGAACATCTTCTCAATTCTTCCCACACATATCGACACACTGTTGCCTTAACCACTACACAGTAATACCGAAAATGTCATTCGAGTAATCAGACATTCCATTAAAGCAACTGAGAGAAAACGCGTTTAATTTCGACGTGGCTCTCTCTAGGTTAGAGTAACGGTGACAATTTCGTTTTTGCCTGGGTATAGACGATGGCATAGACTGACAGACAGAAACCTTGCTTTAGATTTTACTCCCGCCCCCTAAAGAGAGACACCGATTCGCACCAATCTTAACACCCCATGCCCCCCTACATGCTGCCTTAAGCGATCGGACCGCCCTTGACATTGAGTTTGCTCACTGTTGAAGCAAACATTAATTTACCTACAGCGCGACCCCAACTCAGTAAAAGTTAAAAGTTGGGACGGCACAGAAAATGCACGAAAAAAAAAAACAGAAAGCAGTGATGTCTAAATTTACTTTGACTTGCAGTCCTATTTCATTGCAGACAGTATGAAGACAAGATGCTGAATATTGTGTTCAGTCAAGCTTCACTTTCTTTGTAAAGATACTTCCATTTCTGCCATTCAGGCGTACAGCGCATTGCAAAACAAAAGCTCGGACGGAGACAATTTAGGACTAATAATGAGGGGATAAAATTATTTTTGGTGCTATTTGCATGGGTAATGTCAGCAGCTGAATGTAGTCATGATTTTGCATTAAAGCAGCATCCAGGAAAGGTCTGTCCTTCAGGAACTAAGATGGAAGAGGGATCTGCAATTTTCCCTCAAATGCGTGAGAAAATCATTGAAAGGTATAAAAAGCAATATTCCTCAAAGAAAGAGAGGAAGATATTTTAATATCTCATGTGCATAACATAGTTAAGAGATTCCAGGAATCTGTGCCCCTGCCTGCAGTCCTGCCTGATCCCCAATATAAAACAAGTGCCCCATTTTGAAAAGCAAAATGTGACAACAAAAATCCTTACTGATGCACACAAGCAGAATGGGACAAAATTTCTCCAGAAACACTTAAGCACTCTATGTCTTCAGTTCCTAAACTTTTAAGTGTTGTGTAAGGGAATGACAGCATTACAAACTGATACAGTACTGCCCCGTCCCAATTTTATTTTCATAGATTTGTCATGCCAAAATGTTTCAGATCAAACAAAATGTAATATTGGATTAAGATATCACAATTAATTAAAAATGCAATTTCTAAAGTGATGATTTTCCTTATTGAAGGAAAACAGCTGTCCAGCCCTTCCTGGCCCTGTTTGGAAAAGCAATTACCCAAACCAATTCTGACATTAAGTTGTGTATTTAAATTTGAGTGGGATGGTAATGCTTCGATCTGGGTAAATCGGGTCACTAGATGGTATGGCAGCTTTTGTACATATGGTGCAGATGTGTATATATTGTACCATCTACGTCGAATGTGAAACAGGGTCGGCACGAGAAGCCAGACAGTAGGATTTGGTTAGGAGAGGCTAACAAAGAGACGCTGTACTATGAATGGGGTATTTCAGTGGAAATGACAGAGGTTGTCAGCGAGTCTCTGGCGCTATAACCAGGTTGCTCCAGGTAGGTGGGGCTCGTCAGACTTGGGTGTCAGTCCACCAAGGAGAAGGACCACTCTGATTTCAAACCCGGGCAGGTGGAGCCCATTAGCCTTAGCTGGCAAACTGCCTAGGAGAAGGAAAACTCTGATTCCAAACCTCCGCTGCCTTGCGGCTATACCTGATCACAGGAAAGGCTTTGGGAGTAAACCTCGAGGACAAATCCGGAGTGGAGCCCTAAGGCGGTTGGCAGATGCTCAGCACTATTTTCTGGCAGCTCCTGAAGTGAAACTGGCCCCAAATTGTATTGGATCATCCTTTCCTTTGGACTCAGCCAGTGACACCGAGAGGGGGACACTGACGTATGGGCAGCCCAGTGTCTCCATACTATCCCACCCAGGCTTTTAGCGCAAACTGGAGAGGCCACTCCAACGGTGTCGCAAGATTCCGGCACAACACGGGACAAGGCAGTTTACCGGTTATAAGCGCCGACCCACTGGCCTAGGGAGGAGCGCCAGGGGTCTCGTTCAATGGTGGGAGAAGCCCTCGCAGCTTCACTGGGCAGCTACCGCCCGCCTGAAGCTGGGCAGCCCCCAGCCAGTAAGGTGCCGCCCCGCCATGGCTTGCCTGCTCTACTGAGTGTGTAGAGCTTAGGGATCTCTCCCGACAAGCCAACTTCCAGGTAGTTGCCGATTGTGGACACGCCAAAGGAATTTATGAGGCCATCAAAACAGTTATTAGCCCCACAAGCATCAAAACAGCCCCACTCAAAGCTAAGACAGGCAAAGTCATCACCGACAAGAGCAAGCAACTCCAGCGTTGGGTCGAGCATTATCTTGAACTGTACTCGACCCAGAAGATCGTGACAGACACTGCCCCCGACGCCTTGCCTGGCCTACCAGTCATGGAGGAGCTTGACGTAATGCCCACACTGGGAGAGCTCAGCAAAGCCATAGACTGCCTCGCCTGTGGCAAGGCTCCAGGGAAAGATGGTATCCCCCCAGAAGTTCTGAAACACGGGAAAACAGCCATCTTACAACCACTATATGAACTCCTCTGCCTATGCTGGGAGCAAGGTCACATTCCCCAAGATATGAGAGCTGTCAACATAGTCACGCTGTACAAGAACAAAGGCAACCGTAGTGACTGCAACAACTACCGCGGCATCTCTCTTCTGAGCATAGTTGGCAAAGTCTTCGCCCGGGTCACCTTGTTCCACCAGCAGAGCCTCGCTTCACGAATCTATCCTGAGCCCCAGTGTGGCTTCAGAGCCGGAAGGTCCAAAATGGATATTATCTTCTCCCTCCGTCAGCTGCAGGAGAAGTGTCGAGAGCAGCAGCAGCCATTGTTCCTTGCGCTCGTGGACCTGATCAAGGCCTTTGACTTAGTCAGTCGAAATGGGCTCTTCCAGATCCTGCGGAAGATTGCTTGTCCCCCAAAGCTCCTTGCAATCATCTCCTCCTTCCACATGGACATGCAAAGTACCGTTTGCTTTGATGGAGCCACCTCAGATGCCTTTCCAGTCAGCAGTGGAGTGAAGCAGGGTTGCGTTCTAGCACCGACCCTGTTGGGGATTTTCTTCTCAATGCTCCTCCACTACGCCTTCGCCGACTGCCCTGAAGGTGTCTACGTTCGCATGAGATCAGACGGAAAACTCCTCAATTTCTCAAGACTTCGTGCAAAAATCAAAGTCTATGAGGTCCTCATACGCGAGCTGCTGTTCGCAGACGATGCTGCTCTAGCATCGCACAGTGAGGAGGGCCCGCAGCACTTCGTCGACAAACTGTCCCACGCCTGCAAGGAGTTTGGGCTCACGATCAGCCTCGAGAAAACCAACATCATGGCGCAAGATGCTGACTCCCCTCCTGTCATTACCATCGACAACACACAGCTAGAGGTTGTGGACACCTTCATCTACTTAGGGTTCACTGTTTCAAACACGCTCTCGCTGAACACCAAGATCAGCTTCAGAATCGCCAAAGCAGCTGCTGTCATGGCCAAACTCAACAAGCGAGCGTGGAACAACAATCTGCTGAGTGTGAAGACCAAGCTACTCGTCTACCAAGCTTGCGTCCTGTCCACTCTCCTGTACGGCAGCGAGTCCTGGACAACTATGCCAGGCAGGAGAAGCAGCTAAACGGGTTCCACCTCGCTGCCTTCGGCGCCTTATGCACATCAAATGGCAGGACAGAGTCCCCAACACTGAGGTCCTTGAGCGTGCTGGCTTGCTAAGCATCCCCGCATTTCTCAGCCAAAGACGCCTCCGATGGCTCGGCCACGTGCACTGCATGGACCCGCCTGCAGAGAGAAATCCTTTACGGGGAACTGTGGGTGGGCGTCTGCCGTGTGGGCCTACCGCTGTTGCATTTCAAAGATGTCTGTAAACGCGACATGCGGAGCGCGCAGATCAACGCCAATAACTGGGAGGTCATTGCCAAAGATCGAGTCATCTGGTGCCACAGTGTCAAAGAGGGAGTTCTCAAGACGGAGGCAAACATGAGGGTCCAGATGGCGACGAAGCGTGCAGTGAGGAAAGAGCGCGCAGCATCAGCATGTGATCCATCAACCTATATCTGCGCCACCTGCTCCAAAGACTGCCACTCAAGGAACGGGCTGCGCAGTCATTCTAGGCGCTGCTCCAATCCTTGACGCGCTAAACCATCGCCTCTTCGAGACGAGGATGCCAGAAGAAAACGTTGAATGTTAAGTACCAGGTATCAAAGCTGGTACTTAATTCTGCATGCACAGATGCAGAACAAGTATTTGGATGCACCCATAGCTTTGTCCTCACTGGGCACTCCCGAATCATTTTATTTTTGGTGGCTGACTGTCACTGAATGGTTATCACCAAAATGCTCTCAAACAACTGCACCTCACAAAAACATCATCAGTGCAGTATTTTAGGCTTGGCTGGCCAAAGAGGCGAGGAAAAGAGCCAGTGTTAAGGCCAAACATGTCTTGTTCAGTCTTTTCCGAACATGTTCACCAGCCTCTACTCTTAGGAGGGTGAATTTCCAAGTCCAAAAACCTTGCAGTTTGTTGCACTCCATGATGTAAAATGAAGGCAGTTACAAAGGCTAATGGAGAGGAGAGGGAATTTCAGAAGTACCACTGCTCATAAGCACTGACATTGCTAGTGTTGACCGGGGTGTAATTATATGAGGGCTGCCGACTGCTCCTCAGTTGTGGGAAAGTGGTGCAAACTTCTCCTGTCTGTGAATGGAAAGACAAAGGTAAACATCTATTAAAATCACTCTTGGTTTTCGGTAAACTGAACTCAGCTTTATGCAAGGATTACACTTTTAAAAGCTGAGATGTGTCCTGGCATAGGCAATGTACAATAAGAAACATAAAGGGGCTCTGAAAAAAGGTACAAAGAAGGGTGACCACAGAAAACCTTTTTAATTCTGTAATGGCATTTGTGGTTTGGTGGAATGCAGCAGTTTTTTCAAACCTGTGAAATTTTAAACCTATTTTAAATTCCTGTGGAAATCTCAAGGTCTCCAAAGATCCATAATACGTCCTTCTGAATTACAGGAAAATATCAATTGATGCACAAGATCCAGATATTTTCTGTTTGATGAAATGTAGTGGCTATAAAAACATGGTGTCCAGGGTTAGAGAATTTCATTCAAAATAGGTGTGATGCAGCTTCAATGAAGTGCTGCAACCAGCAGATACAGAATATGTGTGTAACATTGTCCCACAATATGGAGACAAAAAATCCTTTTTCCAACTTTGAACCTACTTAAGGGGAAATTCTGGTGAAAATCAGAGTAACAGAAATGAATCTTTTGGTGTGATCTGAGGCCTTCCTGTAAAGAACCAACAAAGTAAGCCACCTAAGATTACTTAAAGTAAGGCCTGTTTGCAGAATAATGGGTCATAAATGTAAATTATTTAGCAAATGGTCAAACTTGCATTGATTTTGCAATGTAGCTCTTTTTTTTACACAGAGAGATGTCTGTTTGGAACGGAGTCCTGTAGTACAGGAAGAAAATCTGCGGGATTACAAGACCAGTTTTGATTTAGTTCTAGATAACAACTACAAAATTAATTATCCTAAGTGGCAGGTTAACTTTAGAAGAAAGAAGATGGCAAACTTTTTTAGGTTGAAAGGCCTGTTTTTATCACTTTGTTACAGGGGTTCAAGTCCCACTGAAACCCATTCACACAGATAACAGCAGTGAAAAATTTGTTTTTCTTCTCAACATTTTATAGTCATAATTGCAACGAAACGCAGCAGGTATGGTCACAAGGATGACAGGAAAAAAATTATAGGTGTAACTTCTGACACGTTCAAATCAAACAAATTGGCTTGCTCGAATAGAATTTCCTTCCCTCACTGATTGACCTCGCCTTGATATATGAGGAAATTAAGGGTTCAGAAAACGAAGAAGACACTCGCACAGCATTCTTCGAGTGGGGGACCTGTTATCCAGGTTTCCACTGAAATTGGTTCACTTCTGGGTGCCACAGCACACCATGGAATGGATATTTTCTTCCTTAAAATAAAGGAACAACACAAAAATACTGCTGTCATTATCAGTTCACAGTATAGTTCAATTAATTAAATTCTTACATTTTGTAACAGACGTTTCAATGTAATTGTCTTAAATTTAATGTAAGCCATTTCAATGTAAAACTATTCAGCTGATTGTCAATAGAGGACTACAAATGTAGAAAAGGAGTAAAGGAATAAAATATGAGCACGGTTTCATAATTTCTAACCGTCTAATGTCAAAACAAACTCCGCTCCATTTTCAGCTCCTTTCATTGAAAGAATAAAAAAAGAAGTTTGCAGTTTCTTATTAGCTCTGAAATTCTTTTGTTAAACACAAAATAACATCTTTATGAGGCCTGTTACACCGGCATATACAATGCTTTTAAAAAAGTATCTACTAGCTTCCTAATTTTTTTCTATTTTGGCATATGACTTAAACGTTTCAGCTCATTAAACTAATTGTGATAACTCCAGTAGACACAGACACAAAAGGCAATTTTCAAATGATGGTTTAATTTTTTGCTGGAAAAAAGGCTATTTAACCCAACCTGGCCCTATATGAAAAAAGTAATTACTTAAGTATTTATTAAGCGAACCAATGAAACAAAGTTAATTGATAACTGGGTTCAACTTGACTACGCACTACCGTCAGCCCTGTTGAACTGAAACACAACTTAAGAGCCAATTTTTCTAAGAATGAGACAGTAAAGCATAGGGGGTTATATATCACCCCCTCAAATTCCAACAGAATTTTTTGTGGGGGTAGACATATTGGAAAAACTGACAGAAACCACATTTTTTATCTCTGAAACCCTTCGGAAAAAAAATTACGGCCCCATTAAGGGAAGGGGTCCCGAGGGCCAAAATTGCAAAAAACAAAAAAATGGGTTTTTCACTTTGATTATCTCTGTGCGCCCTCATTCAGTCTCTGTGATTTCATGGTATATGAATGTAGTGGGTAGTGTCCTTCAAAAAACATCGATATTTTAGAGGCTGAATGAGGGCGCCAGCAAAGCAGTACTTTTCACTTTTTGGGCTGCATTCAGGGACCTCCCACAGTTTGCGCCCTGATTAAGCCTGGCATATTCATGCATATTTGGACACCTGGGGACCTTTCCTTTCCAAATATGCATAAATGGCGGTGGCTTAGTTCAGGCGCTTTTGTATAGGGGGCGCTTTTTGTGGCGAAAATGCCATTTTGGCTCATTTTCATCAGCCCATAACTTAGTGCGCCCACTATGGAATGAAATGAAACTACTTTTTTTTGTTCTTCTATATCTCTACTTTCTATGATAATAAAATCAAGAAGGCTTTTTGTCATGCAGTGCTACCCCTGGGCCAGCTGAGCCATGTAGTGGCCAGTTGAAGAACCAACCTAGCAATACAGTACCGAGTGGCTGTAATCTGCCGTGAACATTTTAGCTCAGAAATGGTTAATAGGACAAAAAGCCTTCTTGATATTATTATCATAGGAAGTAGAGATATAGAAGAACATAATAAAGGTAGTTTCATTTCATTCCATAGTGGGCGCTCTAAGTTATGGCCGGATGAAAATGTGCCAAAATGGCATTTTTGCCACAAAAAGTGCCCCCTATACAAAAGCGCCAAACTAAATCACCACCATTCATGCATATTTAGAAAGGAAAGGTCCCCAGGTGTCCAAATATGCATGAATGAGCCAGGCTTAATCAGGGCGCAAGCTGTGGGAGGTCCCCGCATGCAGCCCAAAAAGTGAAAAGTAGTGATTTGAAGCACCACCTATAGGTGGCGCCCTCATCCAGCCTCTAAAATACCAATGTTTTTTGAAAGACACTACCCGATACATTCATATATCAGGAAATCACAGAGGCTGAATGAGGGCGTACAGAGATAATCGAAGTGAAAAACCAATTTTTTAGTTTTTTGCAATTTTGGCCTTCTGGACCCTTACCCTAAAAAGGACCACAATTTTTTTCCTGAAGGGTTCCAGAGATAAAAAACATGATTTCTGTCAGTTTTGGCAATATATCTATCCCCCCCAAAAAATTTATAGGAATCGGAGGGGGTGATGTATCACGCCCTGTCTCATTCTTAGAAAAATTGGCTCTTAAATAGAACCTGTCAGAAATTCAAGAGTAATTAAATGGATAAGAAACAAAGTTGCTGACTTCTATCGATCTGGAAAGGGTCACAAATCTATGCCGAAAGCCATTTCTGCAAAGAACAAAGGGCAAAAATTCCTCCTCGGTGATTCAAAGAGCTCACTGCCAGCGTCTGCAAATGTTTGATTACAGTTGTAGCTGCCAAGGGCGGCAAAACCAATTATTAGGTTTAGGGGGCAGTTATTTGTTCACATGGGTGATATAGGTTCTGAATAACTCTTTACCTTCAGTAAATGAAATGATAATTTATAGCTGCATTCTGTATTTACTCACATTGTTTTATATTGAAATTAGTTGGATGATCAGAAACATATGAATATGACAAATCAGCAAAAATAGAATTTTCCGGGAGGGAGTAAATACTTTTTCACAGCACTGTAGAATAATCCAATATCTGTGAAAAGAACTGAAAAATGACCAGAGGTTAAAAAAAAAGAACACATATTGAGCATATAGTTGAGCTTTCATAATAAAAAAAAACAGCACTGATATTTTGAAGGAAATTTCCAGAATGATAAACAACACATCATCTACCAGCCTCATATCCTCTGCACTCCAGGAACATTTTAAGATGGCTGCCGTGTTGTTATTTACCAGGACAGTTGTTAGCTAACAGCTGCAGTCCCAAGACATTCTGCCATCCGTAAAATAAAATGACATCACTAAAAACAGATTGTATTCAAGGAAATCCCACATTGTGAAAAATGAAAAAACAATCAGACAAAACTTTTTTGGTGACGCAACTTCCTCTGGCATCAAAGACCCATGGAACCAGGTGGCAAGGTGAAACCATTTAAATTAGGAATATGTCATTGTTTGAATCAGCGAGAGGAACAACGTCACAGAGTTCAGCTGTACAGCAGGTTTTCCCAAGTGGGGGTTTAGGAGGGGGGTCCTGATATACATGTTAAATGCTGTTCCTATTGTCTGACCGCAGCACCTGGGATACACATTTCCTTTCATTCAAATACTCACAATCCCGGCCTCTGTCTCCACTTACCCACAACAGCAGTGTTTCTGGTTTCCCCTGTGTATGCGGATTTTTGTACCAACCACAGCTGCAATCGTAAGATTTTAGTAAGTTGTCAGTTTGTCCCTGATTAGGTGCATTGCATGTTTATATTCATTATTTACCATCTTAAGCCATGTATTAACCCTTTGAGCGCCGAATACATTTTCAAGGAATTAAAAATGTAGTTATCCTGAGCTGTTGAAAACCTATCATGTGGCAACTTGTTTGCTGTTTTAAACAAGTTGCCACATGATAGGTTTTCAACAGCATCTGATTTTGATATCTTACATCATTGGGCAACTATAGTTGCCCACGGCACTGAAAGGGTTGGAAATATCCATGTATGCCATGAAGAATAAAAGGCCCTGTAACATACCATGTTTATATGTCTATACTGCAAGCAATTTAAGGGAACAACACTTAAAATAGATCAGATTAGACACTAAGAAAATCAGTAAGCTGCAAATTAAGTTGCTGAACATGGATGTTTCGAGTTCTTTCAAAATAATTTGCTTAAACTTAATGACAGAAAGGACTCATTACAGGGTGGACTCTATAATTTGCTTGCCAAATAAATTGTTAGCTTAAGCGACCATGAGTGACTAGTATGAGGCCAATTAATCAATCAAAGTAAAAAATCAATAGGTTCCTAAATAATTAAAATTCGGATAAAATTATCAATTTATTTGGCAAGTGAATGATAGAGTCAAACCTGTTATGGGTCGAGCAAAATAATTTTGAAAAACTCTGAACACCTATGTTAAGCAACCTAATTTGGAGTTAACAGATTTTCTTGGAGTCTACTTAGATTTGTTTAAAAATGTTTTTACCTGAAATAGCTCGCAATTCAGAACAATTAACATGATCTGTTAAAGGGTCTTTTATTCTGGTGGCACACATGAACATTAATATAATTCTGAGGACAGTAAATAATTACTTTAAACATGAAATGCACCTAATTAGGACAAATTAGCAGCTTAGTAAAATCCCACTATTGCAATTGTGGTTGGAAGAATAACCAGTATACACAGTGGGACACCAGGATTGAGTTTGCAGACCACTGGACTATAGCAGGGGTGAGGTACCTCATTCATGAAGAGCGGACAAGTGTAAAGGCTCTTATTCCTTCCAAGCAGTGATACACCTGATTCAACTGATCAATCATTCAAGTCCTTATGATAGACCCTGACCAGAATGATCTGGTGCATCAGTACTTGGTTGAAACAAAAGCCAGTACACACACCAGTCCATTCTAGATGAGATCTGTCACACTGGCACCATAGACAAATTCAGGTTAATTCTATCTTGATTTGCAACCTCATCTAACTAAAAATTATAACTGAAGGATGTTTATGGAGATCTCACTCACTCATGACACTTTCAAAGGTGTGTCAGATGTGGGAACCACACACACACACACACACACACACACACACACACACACACAACTTCAGTTACCATCATCTCAGGTTTGGACTGTAGGGTCACAAGTAACAGGCATTCTAACAAACATAACTATTATGGAACAATCACTTCTCGGAAATGAGAATTTGCTTTCACCACTTTTTTTGTCTTTATTTTTTTTTTTTAACATTATGTAACAGGAACATGTATTGCAACAGACACCCTCGATAGGGTGAAGCACATGTGTACTAGTTATTTTTACTGCCTCTCACCTTCTCGGTGATGCCACAGCAATGGAAATTTCCTGTCAAATTCTTTTGGGAACAAGCCTTAAGCAGCTCATCTGAAAATCCCTCGAACATAAGGCAGGATGGTACATTTATCCGACACAGAAGGGAGATTACAACTACACGCAAGTAATTCTGCTGCGCATACGTTTACAAAATAAAGGCTCGAAATACAGGACGCATCCTGCCCTCTAATGGCCGCGTGAAGCCATGTCTGTGAGCAGAAAAATGCAAAGATAAATGTATTTTATTACGACCTCAATTCCAAAAGAATTGGCACAATCTGTAAAATGTAAATGAAAACAGAAAGCTGTAATTTTCGAAGCTATGTTAATCCGTCTTAATTAAAAAAAGGACAGAGACAAATAAATTATTTTCAATGAACTGCTTTATCTTAATGTGATGTCTGCAACAGGTTCCAATTGAAGTTGAGATCCGGGCTTATTTTTCATAACCAAGTTGAGGTACCACTTCCGCTCTGAGCCGCACTTCAGCCAATCAGCAGATTGTAACTAACTGGAATTTTAAACCAATCAGATTGTACTTGACTGGAATTTTTCCCGAACTTGGTGAAGAAAATTGATCCGACAGTTAGGACAGGTGCATGTTCACTACTTTGCGACTTATGCCGTTTCATAACAAGCGGCAAACATTTTGGAAACGAGGAGACCAATTGTTGGAGCTTCAAAAGCAGAATTTGCTTCCATTCCTGCCTGATATACCGTTGGGTCCATAAATATTTGATCAGAGAGACAATTTTCATTGTTATAGTTTTTTACACCACCGCAATGGATTCGCAAAGAAACAATCAAGACGTGCTTGAAGAGCAAACATTCAACTTCAATTTAAGAGTTTTTTTTTTTCTCCAAAAAAATATTGTCTGAGCCATGTATGAATTACACCCACTTCATGCATAGTCCTCTCAACTTCAGGGGCTCAAGAGTAATTGGACACACTGACATAGTTAATATTAAACTTCATCCATTCATTCTCTTTTAGACTTGCTTCTTCTGCTGAAAGGTCACAGGGGGAGTAGGAAACCAGAGTACCCAGAGGAAACCCACATGAACATGAGGAGAACATGCCAACTCCACACAGAATGGCCCCAGGCAAGAATCGAACCCGTGACCTTCTTACTATGAGGCGGCAGTGCCAACCTCTGCACCGCCCATAATAATTTAGTTAGCATTTTTAATACTCAGCGGCAAACCCTTTCCAGTCAATGACAGTCTGAAGTCTGGAGCCCACAGACATCACCAGACAATGGGGCTGCGTCCGAATAGTTAAAAAATTACGTCCTATCGTCTAATTCCTAACCACTTTTCTTTAACCTCTGTGTAAAACGTCATGAGGTGAAGGAAAGGTGTAAAGGGGACTCTTGCAGCTTAGAAAGAGAACCGCGCTAATAAGAGAATCCGAATGCACTTAAACGGCACAGTAATCACTCACCTCCTGCCCATCATGCTTGTTTGTTTTCGTGATTGGCCGGATGGACGGTCATCGCGGAATTGTGGGATAGCACTTCCTACTTTCTTTTCGAAAAGGATGGTTCAGTGTACCCTATGCTAAAGGTGATAAATTAGAAAGCACTGAGATACCTTTCCTTTACATTTAAAGAATCCGAACACACTTATCATGGCTGCCACGTAAATACTTCCGGATCGTTTTCTAGGAGTTAGGAACTTTCCTAAGCAAAAAAGACTATTCGAACGCAGCCCGGGGTTCTGCCCTGGTGATGCTCTGCCTGGTCTTCAGTTCCTACCTTGTTGTTTTGGTGTTTTGCTTTCAGCAAGTGAAATGCATTCTCAGCTGGATTCAGATCAACTTTTCTGAGGTAGAACTTCTTTGCCTTCACTTCTTTTCCTTCAAAAACCTCGGGTTGTTTTTGCAATATGCTCCAAAGTCACAGTCCATCAGCTCTGTAAACCCTTTTTTTTAAGTTCTGATGCATTTGGCTGAATCTAAGCATTTACAACCCCAATTCCGAAATAGTTGGGACAAAGTGTAAATTGTGAATAAAAATCTAAATGCAATGACTTTCAGATCACGAGCCAATATATTATTTACAATAGAACGTAGATAACATTTCAAATGTTGAAACTGAGACATTTTATATTTTTATCCACAAAATGAGCTTATTTCAAATTTTCTGCCTGCAACAGGTCTCAAAAAAGTTGGGACACAGGCAAAAAAAAAGGGCTGAAAAAGATATTAATATATAAGAAAATCAGCTGAAAGAACAATTAGCTAGTAATTAAGTTAACAGGCATCAGGTGTGTAACATGATTGGCTATAAAAGGAATGTCTTAGAGAGGCTGAGTCTCTCAGAAGTAAAGATGGCCAGAGGCTCTCCAACCTGTGAAGGCTTGCGTAAAAAAATTGTGGAATACTTTAAAAACAATGTTCCTCAACGTCAAATTGCAAAGGCTTTGAAGGTCTCATCATCAACAGTGCATATCATCAAAAGATTCAGAGAAACTGGAAAAATCTCTGTGCGTCAGGGACAAGGCCGAAGACCTTTCCTGGATGCCCATGATCTTCGGGCCCTCAGACGCCACTGCATCACTCACCGGCATGATTCTGTCATTGACATTACTAAATGGGCCCAGGAATACTTCAAGAAACCACTGTCTGTAAACACAGTTTACATCTGTCATCACCTTGCCATCCACAGATGCCACCTAAAACTCTATCATGCAAAAAGGAAGCCATTGTTGACCATGATCCAGAAGCGCCGCTGTGTTCTACGGGCCAAGGCTCATTTAAAATGGACTGTAGCAAAGTGGCAAAGTGTCCTGTGGTCAGACGAGTCCAAATTTGACATTCTTGTTGGAAATCATGGGCATCGTGTCATCTGGGTTAAGGAGGAGAAAGACCACCCCTCTTGTTATCAGCGTTCAGTTCAAAAGCCAGCATCTCTGATGATATGGGGATGCATTAGTGCATATGGTGTGGGACACTTGCATGTTTTAAAAAGCACCATGAATGCTGAAAGGTAGATAAAAGTTTTAGAGCAACATATGCTCCCCTCCAGATGACATCTATTCCAGGGAAGGCCTTGTGTATTTCAGCAGGACAATGCAAAACCACATACTGCAGCTATTACAACAGCATGGCTTCGTAGTAGAAGAGTCCGTGTGCTGAACTGGCCTGCCTGCAGTCCTGATCTTTCACCGATTGAGAACATTTGGCGCATAATTAAACGAAGAGTCTGTCAAAGGAGACCCAAAACTTTCCAGCAGCTGGAAGCCTGAATTAAACAAGCGTGGAATCAAATTCCAATGGCTAAACTCACGAAACTTGTCTCCTCAATGCCCAGACGCCTCAACTCTGTGTTAAAAAGAAGAGGGGATGCTACACCATGGTAAACAGGCTCCTGTCCCAGCTTTTTTGAGACCTGTAGCAGCCATCAAATTGGAAATGAGCTCATTTTGTGGATAAAATTGTAAAACTTCTCATTTTCAACATTTGCTATGTTATCTCTGTTCTACTGTGAATAAAATACTGGCTGGCGTGATTTGAAAGTCATTGCGTTTTGATTTTATTCACAATATACACTTTGCTCCACCTATTTCGGAATTGGGGTTGTAATATAACCTTATACAATTCATTCTTCAGCTTTTATCAACAATTTCATCATCAGTAGATACAAGAAAACCAGAATTAGCAGTCATATGCCCATATGTAACCCCTCTTCACAGACGACGTAGTATGCCTCATATCATGGGTAGTTCCTTCCCTTCTCCATATCCTCCATTTCTGATCATTCTGGAATAAGTTGATCTTTTTCTCATTTGTCCTTAGGGTGTTATTCTAGAACTATATAGGCATTTTTAGATTTTTTTTGTGGAAATTTTTTCCATTTATGAGCCTTACCAATAGTTTACATGTTAAAATCAACCCTCTGTATTTGCTCTGGTGAAGTCTTCTCTTGATTGCTGACCTTGGCACCGATATGCTGACCTCCTAAAGAACGATGATCTGGCCAACTGCTGTGAAGGAAATCAGTGTTATCTGTAGTCTTGCTAGCCTGCTAGCCTTTCTGTATTCCTGCCCTTACCAGTGCTTTCTTTCTATTTAAGAATATACCAAAAAGTTCAACTGGCCACACTGAATGGTTTCTCTTTTTCTCTGGTGGGCTTGTTTCAATTTTTCAGGCTAATACAGGCTTGCTTTACAGGCACTGAAATTTACCCTAGATGCAGACCTAGGGGTATATTCCAGCTTGGTTCCAGCCTGCTTTTAATTTGTCCAACTGGTTTGGTTACCGTTTGAGACATGTTGACCTGTAGCGACTTTTCACTACATGTTACCAAAACAAATGGACTCTACTCGCTTTTGGTACCAGGTACAAACTCGGTCCTTCTTTCCACACAGCATAGTACCCGCTCCACAGGCAGGACTGACCATGGAAAGTGTAGTAACGTCATCTTCAACGCGACTCAAAACACAACATCACCTTACGCAAATAACGCAACACAAACACGGGAACAATGGAGGATGTTGAAGGGTTGGTGTTCATGGTTCTCGGTAATAATGT
The DNA here is from genome assembly GCA_029692085.1 of Gymnothorax javanicus. NCBI lineage: Eukaryota > Metazoa > Chordata > Actinopteri > Anguilliformes > Muraenidae > Gymnothorax > Gymnothorax javanicus. The sequence goes on along the minus strand of CM056194.1, from coordinate 83,121,336 downwards.
TAGGTGGCTATTTATCCGGCCACTCATTCATTTTGGCATAATTGTTTTAGCGCAATAAGCAATCATATGCTGTGTTTCTGACAGGTGCCTAACTCGCTTGCATTTGGCTGTTAATTTTTGGTGAGTTGCAATGCGTTTGATAGCAAAGCATTCATCACTCCCTTTATTCATAAGGTGATGACAATGTAATTGTCTCGCTTCAGAGCTGCTATCTTGTTATGTGACCCCGAAACAGTTACAGTGCTGTGAATGATTTCTTATCTTTTTGCATATTTGTCACACTTAAATGTTTCAGATCATCAAACTAAATTTTAATATTAGACAAAGATAACCTGAGTAAATACAAAATGCAGTTTTTAAAAGATGATTTCATGTATTAAGGGAAAAAAAGTTATCCAATCCTACCTGGCCCCATGTGAAAAAGTAATTGACCCCCCCCCCAATTACATCATGAATTAACTGTGACTAACCACATTTTTTTGTTCAATTTCACTGGCCACACCCAGGCGTGATTACTGCTAGACCTGTTGAATCAAGAAATCACTTAAATAGAACCTGTCTGACAAAGTGAAGTAGGCTAAAAGATGTCAAAAAGCAACAAATCATGCCGCAATCTAAAGAAATTCAAGAACAGATGAGAAACAAAGTCATTGACATCCATCAGTCTGGAAAGGGTTACAATGCCGTTTCTAAGGCTTCGGGACTCCAGCGAACCACGATGAGAGCCATTATCCACAAATGGAGAAAACTTGGAACAGCGGTGAACCTTCCCAGGAGTGGCCGGCCAACCAAAATTACATCAAGAGCGCATCAACGATTCATCCAGGAGGTCACAAAAGAACCCAGAACAACATCTAAAGAACTGCAGGCCTCACTTGCCTCAGTTAAAGTCAGTGTTCATGATTCAACAATAAGAAAGAGACTGGGCAAAAATGGCATCCATGGGAGAGTTCCAAGGCGAAAACCACTGCTGTCCAAAAAGAACACAAAGGCTCATCCCACATTTGCCAAAAAAACATCTTGATGATCCCCAAGACTTTTGGGAAAATATTATGTGGACTGAGGAGACAAAAGTTGAACTTTTTGGAAGATGTAGGTCCCCTTACCTCTGACATAAAACTAACACAGCATTTCATAAAAAGAACATCATAGCAACAGTCAAACATGGTGGTGGTAGTGTGATGGTCTGGGCCTGCTTTGCTGCTTCAGGACCTGGATGACTTGTCGTAATTGATGGAACCATGAATTCTGCTCTCTACCAGAAAATCCTGAAGGAGAATGTCCGACCATCAGTTTGTGACCTCAAGCTCAAGTGCACTTGGGCTATGCAGCAGGACAATGATCCAAAACACACCAGCAAGTCCACCTCTGAATGGCTTAAAAAAACAAAATGAAGGTTTTGGAGTGGCCAAGTCAAAGTCCGGACTTAAATTAAATTGAGATGCTGTGGCATGACCTTAAACAGGCCGTTCATGCTTGAAAAACCTCCAATGTGGCTAAATTAAAACAATTCTGCAAAGAAGAGTGGGCTAAAATTCCTCCACAGCTATGTGAAAGACTCATTGCCAGTTATTGCAAACGCTTGATTGCAGTTGTTGTCGCAGAAGGTGGGTTTAGGTTAACTCCTTAGGGCCAGGTAGGTTTGCATAGCTTTTTTCCCTTAACAAATGAAATCATCATTTAAAAACTGCATTTTGTATTTACTCGGGTTATCTTTGTCTAATATTAAAATTTATTGATGATCTGAAACATTTAAGTGTGACAAATATGCAAAAAAATGAGAAATCAGGAAGGGGGCAAATACTTTTTCACAGCACTGTATATCTTGATTGTATTTTTAAATGTCCAGTAAGAAAACCTGGGGTGTGCAATTATTCAAAATGCCAATAAACACGTTCGTCTTTCAGCTCTAACTGACTGGCCGTGAAGAACGTAACAGAATCTGACTGGAGATTTGATGACACGCCGATGTGTTGCAACCTCCAGCAAACACTAGATCGCACTGTCAATTTCATTCCTCACTACGCAAATGGGACTGCCATACCACATCTGGTTTACTGATACAATTAAACATTAGAATTTTTCTATTGCAGAGGAAAAACATGATAACTGAATGTCAGTTGTAGATCCTAAGCTGATGTCTTCACAGGAAAGCAAAAGAAGCAAACGTTCCCTAAGGAAACCACATGCAAACTTTGCACTCTTTAATGACTGCTTACACTGAGTTCTGGTCTGAATGCATTAACTGAAATCTGGAACAGCAAATGGGCTTGGAAGCCGAGTAACCGCCATTAGTTTCTAGTAGTAAATATAACTACAATAAAGAATGACTCATTACTTCAAAAACCCAAATCAATTCTGGAACAATATCAAAACAAGCATAAACACATCAGATAAACATTCTGAACTGCCAAAGGGGCAGGTGCAAGAGTGGCATCCGTGCCAGTTCTGACTGTGGCCAACAGCCTTGTGGGAGCAGCGCATAATTAGCTTTGCGCTGCTGAGGGAAACGGGAGGGATAAAGCCTGTTTGGGTAAGAGTTGTTCATTGCTGAAGTGCCTCAAACTGGCCATTTGGGTGATCGTCAGGTACATTCCAAGCAAGTATGTTTTGGTTTCTCCCGCCCTCGTCCTGTGCACGCGAGGTTTAATTGGGTAAGTGAATAAACATCACACACGACAGGCGCGTAATTCACAGGAGAAGGCAAACTCCCCGCGCTCTCTTGCGATGTCAGCATGAGTCACATGTAAGCATGACTGTCCATAGTTCACTGATTAGAAATTCCAGATCTGGGTGGGATTAGACACGCCAAATTAAATGAAATAAAATGTACGAGTCGGAAAATGAAGCCTAGTAATTCCCAACAATCTAAACAACTCCTGCGCCCGCGCTAATCTACATGCTAAGTTAAGAAGTCAGACCACCCACGACGGCGTTCTTTCACAGTTACATCAACATATTTCTTTACCTCTAGCATCGTTTAACTCTTTTCCTCATACACTTAATGACCACAAATGACGACCCTGGCCAAATCAATGAAGATGACATTTGATGCCTTGAGGATACCCTTGTTTTCAATCAGTGGGGAAGCTAGGGAAAAGGTCCATATAGGTGTCATATGTAGTCATTATCGGGAAAAGAGCTAAGGCGTCATATGTAATCATTAAGGGGAAAAGAGTTAAGACAGGAAGTTTTACAGGAGGATGTGACTAATCATTTCATGAGGACAGGTTGAGGCATTTCCCCTGTTGACATCACACTAAGGCAAGCAAACATCCAGAACTTTGATTTTATGTCACTCTTGAGTTTGAATGAATATACTGCTCATTAACTTGAATCAACACTGAACAGTGTTGATTTTGAGTACCAGCATATACAGTAGATTTTCCCATGAAGTCTCATACAAAGCATCAGAGGTGATTCAGCCAACTTAATTATTAACTCGTATACCGTCCACAGGATGTACATTTTCTCAGATACATGTTGAACACACAACACAGTATTCTAGGCGAATGGACGAACAAAACTTCTGGAGCTACAGCAAAAACCAAATTAATTTATAAGTTAAATACAAATTTACGACAGTGGCATACGAGACAGTTTTATCACTGGGAGAATAAAATCACTTAGGGGTTACCTTGTAAAATTTAACTCAAAAGATGAGAACTTTTATTATTAATATCAGCATTACAAATACAAATATTTGAACACCAAAACAGAAACAAAATGTGTTATGATTGCTGAACAGAAAAACAAATTCAGTTTCATTTTTATTGTTTATTGAGACCGAGAAGATGACAAAATATAAGACAGAAAGCTTTAACTGAATGGTTATCACCAAAGTGCTCATAGTTCTTCCTGGGTCAGGCACTCCTGACTTTATATTTATTATTTATATATACGTTTTTTTTGGGGGGTGAGCAATTGGACGGGAGAGGGGTCGTCGACTGTCACTGAAGGGTTATCATCAATGTACTCTTAAACAGCAACAGTACCCTGCAAAAATATAATCCATGCAGCATTTTAGGATGGAAACAGGGCAAAGAGGCAGGGGCCACAGCCACTGCTGACAACCGACCTCCGGACATGCCTGGTTGCATCTTCTCCAAACAATTTCACCAGCCTTCCCAATTTAGCGTGAATTTCCAGGGTCCAAACACCTTTCTACGTCACACACACTTTGTTGTGTTCCCAAAGGTATAGGGAGGGCAGTAACAGAGGGGTCAGGGAAGAGAGGGAACTTCAGAAGAAGTAACACTGTTCATATGAACAGTCACTGGCAGTGTTTACCGGCGTGTAATTATATATTAGGGCTGCTGACTCTTCCTCAGTTGTGGCAAAGTGGTGCAAACTTTTCCTGGCTGTGAATGCAGAGACACAGACAGACATCTGTTAGCATTATCATTGATTTTCTATAAACCGGTTTCAGCTTCATGCATGGATTAGGTATTTAAAAGATGTGACACATCCTGGCATTGACAATGTGTCACAAGTGAGCTATAGGGGCTCTGGAAAAGGTTCACAGAGGGGTCACCACATTAATGCGTAGGTGGGATCTGACTAAGGCGTGACAAAGTGAGCTACATTAGATTATTAAAGTTCTATTTCAAAATAATGGGTCATAAATGGAAGTTAGTAAAAGGCAATTTCCCATGGATAAAACAAAGTATTTTCTTTAAAAACAGGGAGATCACAGCACGGAATAGTTTGCCATTCAGTATAGGCAAAATCTCTGGGGGATCTCAAGACCAGTTCAGGTACAGAGCTAGAGACTGTCTATGTTGTATGTTTAGTGTTAGGTACACTTTGGTAGCCAGACGACAGCAAGCTTTGTTGGGTTGAATGGCCTGTTATCATCTGTTTTGTAATGTGAGTCAACTCCCACTGAAACCCATTCACACAGAAAATAGCAGTGAACAATTTGTTATTCTCCAAAACATTTCATAATGATAATATCAACGAAACATGGCTCTTAATGGCCCCAGGTGCGGTCAACAAGGACGACAGAAAAAAATCATATGTGCAGCTTGCCCCATGTTTAAATCAAACAAATAGGCTTACTTGCATTAAATTCTTTCCCCAACTTGATTTATCATACCTTCATTTACGAAGAATTGAGAAAGCAGAGATGTCACTTGTACAGCATTCTTAGAGTGGGGGAATTGTTTTCCGGGTGCCCACCGAAATTGGTTCACTTCAGGGTGCCACTGCACACCATAGAATGGATATTTTCTTCCTTGTAACAAAAGAACAACACAAAAATGCTACTGTCATATTAACGGTTAACAGTCTAGTTTAATTACCGGTAGTTAAATTTCTTGTATTTTGTTGCTGGCATTTCAATGCAATTGTTTCACAATGCAATGTACACCCATAGACTGTATAAAAAGATGGACGAAGCAACCGTGACATCACCCATTGGTTTCAGCATACCATTTAGGCCGCCTCGATTTTGGCAATTTGAACAGCGCCATCTCGTGTTTTTGAAACCGGATGTGATTTCTATTGGACGAGAGCGTGAATTGAAGATCCAGGGAGGAGCAAGGGGTGGACCTATGAGTGGATCTGACCGTATCTGAAGAGGACCAGAGGATAGCCACGCCCCCAAAACATATCTGGCTTTATCCTTTATTCTAGTCTATATGGGACCATAATTTACAAAAATGAACATCATGATAAACCGAAGGAGACTTAAAACTTACGATAGATACTATATAATAATGTGGAAAATCATTATTGAAATAAGGTGGGAATCAGGTGGGAAAGTGGGATCATTTTCTCATAGACTTCTATTGCATTGAACTTTTTTCTGTAACCACCCCAATGTCTCCATCTGCTGGCCATTAAATAGAATGCAATTTTAAGGCGGTTATGCATTGACTTCACTTTTCAGACCCCGGTTCTGCGTCCTTTTGTACAGTCTATGTATATGCCATTTCAATATAGAACTGTTCTTTTGATTGTTGATTGCGGATCATGCACTTGAAAAAGTACAAGTATTGCTTCATAAATTCTTACCTTCCATTGTCGAAACAAACTCAGCTCCATTTTCTGCCACGTTTGTCGACAGGATGGAAAAGAAGTTCTGCAGTTTCTCATTTGCTCTGAAATCCTTTTGAAAAACACCAAATAAAATGTTTAGATGTTGCCAACTACACAGGCATTGCCCACAGTATAATTTCAAATCTGTAAAAAAAAAAAAAAAGAACTTGAAGATGACCTGAGGTAAAAAAAAAAAATGTAAGTATTGCACATATAGTTGTGTTGTCATGACAAAAAAAACAGCAAGAGCATGGATATTTAACGGAAATCTTCAGAATCAAAAATAACACAATGACAGCAACCGAGCACATATCCAATGTACTCCAAGAACATTTCAAAATGGAGATTGTATCGATGTTATCTAACAAGACAGCTGTTGGCCAACAGCTGCAGACCCTATGCACTTTGGCATCCACAGAATGAAATGAACCACTCAGAAGAGATTGAATCAAAGGAAGTCTCGCACTGTGGAAAAAGAGCTTGAGTAAAATCAAAATACACCCATCATCAGGCACATTGTCAATAAAATCAATTAAGCGACAGCAGCATCTTTAGAGGTGTAAGGCGATACATAGTGATATCCCATGTTAGGTATGTGATATGGAAAGTATGGTAAGAGGCAATGAATTGAGCATATTAACATAATTAAATAAGAACTACAAAGGATGAAGTATCCCTGGGTTCAGAATCAAATTGCATTAAAGGAGGAGACTGCACCTCCACATAGTATATTTCATCAGAAAGTAGAATTCTTGAAGTGTCTAAAACACATAGTTTTATAAACTTTAATTCGATAATGATCCAGTGCAACGCATTTAAAAACCGACGAGTCTTCAAATCGGCATCAATATCAGGGGGCAGACATTTTCAATTGGGGAATCTAAGGCTGCGTTCAGAATGTACACTTGTCCACTCGCTCACTCACTCTCTTTATATTGTTTTCAATGTAGAACATTCACTACATAGTGCCCTATATAGTGGGTGAGTGTACATCAAACGCCAGTGCCACGGTGCTTGTGGCGTCAGTTATTCTCTTTCGTGACATCAGTTGTTCTCTTTCCTTTCATCTGGGCAATGGAGTTGTTCAGCGGGCCTTCAGTAAACTCACCTTTTTATGGCTTGACTGCCCGCAAGCTGTTTTTATTTAAGCTGGCCTGATTAACAATCAAACAATTTATCGACTGAGCGACCAAGACCAATACATGATCTATAATTAGAAATGATAATGAAAACGTTAATTCCTATTGCCTACATTCATATAGGCTAATTGATATGGCATTGTAAATCCAAAACTTTCGCTGACTTTGCAGCATTTATTTTCGCCTTCCTTAGGTTTGTGCAACTTGCCTTACAGTGCTCTTTAGCCGTGACAACATTCAGAATATAGAACGGATTCTCGCAGCCTCGCAAACTAATTTACGCAAATCAGTGCTGCTTAACAAGCAATACAAACGCTGAAATTATAAAGACATATTGATATTATACGTGGTCATTTATGTGCAGAAGAAGAGACCTCCAATCATAATTTTGACTGGTTTTACCAAATGCAGCAACTGTAGCTAATGCTATCAAAAGAGGTTAAGACTGTCATTTTTTAAAGAGGTTTTATCAATTAAAATCAGTCCCCAAGTAAAATGAGCAACTGTCCCCGCTAATCAGGAGATGTAAACTCTAGAGGTTAGCCAACCCAATCTACCCACATGGTTGTTCATACAAGCAAACGTTTACATAACTGCACTGGTGAGGTTTTTCCAAGATCAAATTCAAAATCAGAAGAATCCCCAAGTAAAATGAATGTCTGCTCCCTGATTTTGAAGCCGATTTGAAGACTCGCTGGTTTAAGAATACGTCGCACTGGATTATTGTCAAATTAAAATGTGCGTTTTAGACACTTCAAGAATTCTACTTTCCCCTAAAATATACTTTGCCGTAGTGCGATCTCCTCCTTTAAGGCTCAATTAACTTTGAATGTTAGAAGTCTTCCATTTTTCCACATATTTATTGTGAATATTAATCAAAACTAAATAGATATTTTGATGAGTATTATATATTAAGTGTTTTTCTAAACAACAGAAAATCTATGTGGGGTAATACTGTAGTGCAGTCAATTTATTCCACATTCTACTTGTCTGTTTCATAAGTGCATGCCAATGCTTTTAACCGCTTGTCCATCAATCAAAAGTTCAAACTCCACTGATGTTTGCATGGTATACCATATCATAACAAATAAAATTCAAATTAAAGGACCTGTGTCACGATTACTGCGCATGTTCAGAACTTTGAAAACTAGCGAGAAATCCAACGATGTGAATCTGCTCGACTGCAAGTCAAAATCTGATCCCATCATTGCTAATCCATCTTCGTTTTGCGTTGTATCTGTACATTTTAGTTACTCAGGCATTACGCTTTTTATATTGAGGAGTTTTCTATCTCGTTTTCTATAAGATGGTTTGAATAACGCCAATAAACATCATTGAAGAGACGGATGAAGAGATAGACAGACCGACAGAAAATCACACTGATGACTATATCCCCCCATTATATGCCGGGGGGGTAAACAAGAACCCTCCTCTACCCTCCCCCAACACACGCAGCAAATTCGAATTTGAACAAATTGGCCATTAGCTTCAAAATCTATGAAAACCAAGTGGCCATATTGAAAATCGCAGCAAGCTCATTTTTGAAAGGACCTTTCCTCTACCCAGCACCCAGGCACATAGCAAATTTGAATTTGATTGGACACTGTTCTCGAAATTGACAGAAACCGATTCAAGATTGTTACTGTGTTGAAAATCTCGGCATGTCCATTTTCAAAAGCAACCTACCTCTTCCTATCAACCATGCACACAGCAGATCTGAATTAAATCAGATTGTCCAAGAATCCACAAAGAAGTCTAGCAGGTAATTAAGCCATAGAACCAAGCCGTAAAGGAAGCTATTTAATTTAGGAATATGTGACTGTTTGAATCAGCGAGAGGAAGAACATTGCAGAGTTCAGCTGTAAAGCATCTTTTCCCTGGTGGGGGTTTGGGGGGGGGGTACTGAATGCTGTTCCTACGGTCTTAACACAGCACCTGGGACACGTTTTCCATAGTTTCCCCAATCCTCTCTTTTGTTCTCCACTTATCCTCTATAGCAGCGGTTCCCAGACTTGGTCCTGGGGCCCCGCCGTGTCTGCTGGCTTTTGTTCCAATCACTATCGCAATCTTAAGATTTTAATGAGTTGCTAGTTTTTCTTAATTGCACTATGCATAGTTGCAGGGATTATTTACCTTTTTAAACCGTGACAGAAATAGGAGATGCTTGTTCTAAAGAACTCCAAATCCAAACTGTATTTTATTTCAAGGGACTTTTTATTGAGTATAAAAAGAGAGGAAATTGTGACTCCTGAAACTGAGAAATCAATTAGCTTCTAATTATTAAAATTGTGGATAGGTGGTCACTAAAACTTTTATTCATGTGGTAATTCATAATTCAAAGAAAAGGCAAATTAATTATAATGAGAAAGTTTGTCTGGTGTTATTTTGGTATTTGGTTCAAGGAAAAACATTTGAAAAGATCTTAAGCACCCATGTTTGAGAAATGTAATTCACTGCTTATTCGCCATTCTTGAATTTGATCACTCAAAACAGATTGCCATCTTGGCTTAGCTTGCTTACATGGAGTATCACGAAATAAACAACATGAGCATTAGGCTTTTAAACATCATGGAATGCATCGCATGGATTAAGAGGGGTAAAATGTCTCTCATTCCAGAAAAGAAACTAATTTAGAAAAATTAACAGCTTGTCAATTCTGGGGTTGTAATTGTTGTCGGAAGAAAAACCATTACACACAGTGGGTCCTCAGGATCGTGTTTCGGAACCACTGCTCTATAGGCACAGTTGCATTAATCTAATCTTGACTTATAACGTCGAGTTACTAATGGATTACATGGAAGATACATACTAAGACCTGATGGTTTTTCTCTCCCTGAGTCTCTCAGTCAGGGGATCAAGACATAATTTGAGTGACACCATCTAAGGTTATGACAGTTAAGGTTAAGACAAGGTCAGGACAGGTCACGTATGACTGCCATACTGCCACTGAGAAAAAAAACTGTTTTGGTCCAATCACTTCACGGAATCGAGCATTTATTCTTATTTTTTGATAAAACATAATGTAACAGGAACATGTTTTGTAAAGGACACCTTTGCTAGTGGAAGCACAGCAGTACTTCTGTTTTTTTTGCAGCCTCTCACCTTCTCAGTGACGCCATAGCGATGGAAATTTCCCGTTAAATTTTCTTGGGTCAAAGCCTTCAACAGCTCGTCTGAGAACCCCTCAAACATGCGGCTGGAGAATGCGTCTGTCCGAGAGAGAGGGGACATAATAACTACTGGAGAAGAATTCTGCTAGCATACGTTCACAAAATACAGGCTCAAAATACAGGATGCATGCTGCCCTCTAATGGTCATGTGGAGCTATGCAATTCCACAGGTGAATGCATTTGTTTTATTAAGTCAAATGTAAAGCAATGTAAACTTGTTTACTGCCCTGCAAAATCATGACATACATTGCAAAAATATTTTTCATGTTTTCGTGGGGGACCGCAGTGATCCTCTATGCAGACCCAGAGTGGAATTTCCAACTGGGTTCCAGCCTGATAATAAAGAACCAGTAGGAAGAATTTAGTGCCATCTAGCGGTGACATTGCAGATTGCAACCAACGGATACCCGGTCCCCTCACCCTTCCCTTCCAAGCCTGTAGGTCAGGTTAACATATGTTGGCCGCGAAACTCGCAAAAAAAAAAAAAAAAAAAAAAAGGCCCTCTCTAGCACCAGTGTTCGTTTGCTCCATTGTGGGCTGCCTTAGAGACATAGCAGTATGGCGTAGCGAGCTCAGTGGAAGAGGACCTGCTCCTTTAAGCTACAAAAGCCTTATTTCAATGTAAATAAAACACAACAACTCTTATTTTCTGGTGATTATACACTAATGAAAACATATTGATGAATATTACTCTCAGTTTCTGCCTATAAATCCCCCTAAGTCTTACGCACTGGTCCGTTAATTTTTTCCAGCTGTTTGGGACATTAGCTAGCTTGCAAGAAGAGGGTTGAAATACCGCCCCTGCTGGAAAGACCATGTCCAGCTGGTAGCCCAGCTATCTGTATCTTGCTGGAACGGAGGTTAGATTTTCATAACACATAATATCACTGCTACTTAGTTGATGCGTTTATCCAAAGCTACGTACAGTTGTTTAAGTTTAGGCCAGCACCAATTTAGCATTGAACAATGTTGAGGGCCTCACTCAAGAGCAGAACAGCTGCACTGATATTACTGTGGGTGAAGGGGGACTTGACCGCCCCAGTCAGCCATTCCAAGCACTAAAGCCATAGGCTGTTTCAGGCCGTTAGCAGGAACTTACACCCAAATACTGACTCTTCTTGGGGTAGTGAGTGGTATCTTTCAGAAATAAGAGTGTGTGAGTACCAGTTGTGAGGTTAAGCGGCAGGGCCAAGTTCTCTGCTGTAGCATTGGTCAGCAGATTCTGTCCCGCTACCAGCGCAGTCAACAACTGAAAGCCCAGGCATGTCCCCCATATAGGAAAGTAGTCCCCCGCATCATTGGCCTGAGACAAGAGAAAAAGACCAGAATGCGCTGAAAAAGTGCAACATCACTTTTGCAGAGGTCAACACTCACTTCCTTGACAATGGTTCACGCTCACAGCATAGCAACACATTCACTCGTACACAACACACGGCACAAAATACCTAAATATTTGACGATCAAAAATGTACTGAGAAATGGTTCCTGCTCTTTTATAATGAGCATAGTTTGGGTTTAAGATCGCTGGAAATAAAGCTTAATTTCGTACATAGACGTGAGGACCATGGCAATAAACACTGTTCTAGCTCTTTGTTTATGGTTTGGTTTGGTTCGGTGTGAACCAGTTGCCGTGGCTACGGCAAGTTGTCCTCAAAATTACGTCACCACTTTTCCAGCGCCTTAAAGGCTCACCTCGCTTTGGGATAAAACAGCTGGTTCTACAGTGTGGAAATTATCATCCAAAAAAGACTTCAACAATATTCCCCAATTTAATAATGACAGGATAACAGCCTGAGAATCTGCTCCCTTGTTTTCTTCAACAAGTCATTGCGTCTATGCACTTACACACCAGCACGCACACAAGAAATAGTCCAGTCCTCAGGTAGGAGAGCTCACCTCTATAGCCAGCCTGTAAAAAGCCCTTGCAGCGCGGGCGTAGTCCGAGGTCTCCAGGTTGACAGCTCCACCAATGTACAGCATTCTGGGTAAGAAGAACTGAGTCACGCATCCACCGTCGTACAATTTGACACAGAGGGGTGAGTATCAGCAAGCCATCTGGGACTGCATTGTGAAGCCGGCCGATAAAGTTTTAGTAAAAGAGGGGCACGGCATACAATAAGCCCCCCACACCCTGCTTAGGTATAATACGATCCACTGCAATAAGTCTCACATACATACATGCATACGACAGCCGACACAAATGGAGTCAAGTTAATGCAGGTTAGTGAACCAGACCATGCCTTAGACGCCACTCTATTCCCCCACATCCTAACCAAACATTTACACTGCCTTCCTTCAATAGTCCTGGTCCGTCTCATTCAATGTCACGTCTTCCCTTTCCCTTTTATTTATTTCTCACCCAGTCACTCTATAGGAACCCCAGGGGACAAGAAGGAGCCTTCATGACTCCAAGAAGAGACGCTACCCCCACCCTGAGTCTCTGTTGCCAGGGGCAACCCTTCGTCCAGCACCACTCTGCATCGACTCGACTCCATCCTGTCCTACATCAGCACAAATGATCGAATTCAATAAAAATCGTAAGCCACTATTTTAGGCGTGGTCTAGAATTCCTTTATATTTATTTACCATAGCTATCAAAGCGATGGGATTGACTATCTGACCGAGCACGGCTGTTGCGGCCTTTAACAAGGTGCTTAACCAGAATTGCTCCAGTAAACATCCATGCTCCACGGCATCAATGGATCGTACGCAAAAAGGACATAAGCTGTCTCAGTTGCTCTCCATAAGAACAACTCCTAAAAAGTATGAGATGGGTTTGAGGTTGCTGAACTTGACTAAGAGGCCTGACACTTCATATTTTTAGAAAAAAAAAAAAAAAAAACCATAAAGATCCATCATTTCTAGGCTATTCAATGCCTGTCATTTACTCTCATCTAAAGAACAGCCTGTTTTGAGTGGACGTGCCCTCTGATAATGAGCTCATCACTGATTGGCTGGTGAACGGAGATAAACATGAAAAAAGTAACACTACTGCTACCAGGGAGAGAAAGGTGGGGAGGTGGAGCAAAAAGGTGGGTGGGGGCAGGGGGTGGGGGGAGGTGGCAGACGGACCGAGCTGATTGGCCTGGACTACAGCTAAACTAGGTGGGGTCTTCAAAGCAGTAGTGTAGGGGTCCCTGGAGAAGAGGATATACTCTATTAGGTAGATGGGTAGATCACTCAGGAAGAAGAAAGGATTCTCTCCCATGTATTCCAACAGCTTTTAGGTTGATAAGTGATTATACTACAAATTGACAGAAAAAGAGATGGATATACTCCATACGCCTGCGTGTTCCCTCCGCGACTCCACTGCTCCAAAGTCAACTTTCTCTGGGCTGTAAGATACTGAGCAGGTGGACTGAATTGGGAGAGGCTGTTTCCCATGAGTTCTTCAGGTCCCGCTAATTAGTCATCAGTGACTGAACTGAATGCAACAGTCGGTGGGCCTCCATTACCCGGATCAGCTGTGATTGGTGAATATCGGATTTCACAAAACTCACCCATTAATTGATTTGAAGATCTTCTCGTATTCGGGTAAGGTCTGATTCAGCCTTCAGGAAAGAACAGAAAAAAAGCTATTGAAATTAAAACGCCTAGTAGGTGTACACTTGGACTACCTTGTGCGTAGCCTTGTAATCATGACGTGCAGTGCCCTGATGACGCAATACCTAAAGCCTCCTGGGTAATTTGCAATTCTTGATGAAAACTATAGATAGATAGGTAGGTAGATAGATAGATAGATGGATGGATGGTTAGATAGATAGATAGATAGATAGAGACTCAGGCCCCCTGCAGGCAGCCTGAGTAATAATAAGTGAAAGCCAGGAGGCATCACAATCAGAATGTTCTCATGGGAGTACAGCAGAAAACAGGTTGAGCACACATGCATTTTTCCATCAGTAGACCAGTTACATTAAAGGCATGCTGTACAAGCGTTTCCAAACGGGTAATACTGCTGAACAACCACACCCATTCCCTGCTACTATGCACGGGATACCCAAGACTTGGTTCCTCTCGGTCTGTTATAGGTCTGTGACTAAAACCTGGGTACCCGGGAAGAAAATTGCGATACCCATTTCCCGAAAATCAGTACATTGATTGTGCACACGATAAAATGATGGATAATCATTCATGGCATCACCCAGACATTCGCTAATAACATGTACATTATTTATTCCTGTAGCTCACGACTGTCATGCGCCAACGATTAGTTTATCAACTTACTTGAATGGCAAACAGATAGAGAATAAATCAGTGGCAATTTGGAAATTTTATATAAGGAGGTATTAATCCCTACCTCTTGGTCTAGTCAGCTCGTGCTCGCTAACTGCATTTCGATCTCATCGGCCTCATGGTTTTTTTTTCTTTTTCTTTTCAGCAGTTATGATGATGAATTTTGATTATATTGATACAAATTACGTGATATATTTATTGTCGCTGTGATTGATAGTCCCGGTTGATAGTAATAGTGATGATGAATACGGCGGTTTGGTATTCGGTAACGATTGAAGTTGATGGAATAATTATCAAATGATGATGATAATGAGGAAATGGGAAATTAGGGGTGCAGATATGATTTTGAGTTTTGACGATGGGATTGTTATGATGGTGTAATGAAATACTTATTAATGATAATAATGACATCAGTCAGAAATCTGTACACTCCATATAGTAAATGAATTTGGAAAATACATTTGGAAAGCAAAATATCGTGTTCCTAAAATACCTGATCAGACCATCAGGGACTAGACACGCTCTGTGTAAGTACATGTACGACTTTGAAGTGACATCGGACAGACGTTGACCTGCTCAAGCTGTGAAGTTTGTTTACGAATTAATTCCTCTAGCCTACACTGTCGATCACGATGTGATTTACAAGATTCGGACTTGGAAATTATTCATACTTGACAGTTGACAATGAAATACTTATCACCTCGAACGAGCTTTTCGTTTTAAGTTATCTTTCTGTTTCTCGGTCTTTCTTTCTTTAGTGTACGTAAACGTGTTTGAAACTTTGAGCTAAACAATGAACACGGACATGCATGCCTCATAGACGCAAGACACTGGCATATTTTCTTCACCCTCCATCTTTACTCTCTTGTCTCAACAATTTCCTCCACCTGTTCTTCTTTTCTGCCCATGCCCACCGAGAAGCATACATCCAAACAACATCTTTTCGAGGTCTTCCACAAGCGTCTAAATGACGTCCCCTGAGGAGCCAGAGTGAAAGTTTTTATGACGTCTTGACATCCTCTGGACGTCCACCAGACCTCTGCCCAAGGTTAAAAATTAGTTCAAATGAGGTCCTTCTGGGCGTCTTTTCAACGTCAACTGCACACTTATTTTAGAGATTCTTGACAAAAACAAAATATATAGTTTCCTCCCACCTTGCGATGCCTCCGACTGCTTTCTTGGCTCTAGCTGACGTTCTTGAGCAATTGCTATGACAAGTAAAGCTCTTTTTTGAGGCCATGATGGGATTCGATCATTCGAACTGTTAATCACTGAGCTACACTCGCTACCGACTGCGCCACGATGTTGGGTAAAAGGCGCTGCGTAGTTAAGATGTGTTTCCCGGCGACTACTTTCCACGGGTCATTAAACGAAGTCATTACAACTTGTATCCATAATATGAAAAATAATGTACTGGACTTGTAGTATTACAGTGTTGGGAAAATAAAACAATTAAGAAAATTATTAACATGAAATTTTGTGTTTTAATGTCATCATAGTCGTCTGTTTTTTGTTTGTTTGTTTGTTGAAAGTGGCGACTCGCCCCGCAGCGGGGATAATGGGGAGAAAGAGATCGGCTATCTGCTGTGCCGACAAGAGAAGCAGTTCTGCTATTGGCACCGCGGCGAGGCGGATAAGAGTAGCACTCCCGCTATTTTCCCCACAACTGTGCCAATAAGAGATTTCATTTTATTATCCGCCCCAGTCTTTTAACTCGCTGTAGCAATCGAGTTTCGCGAGGTTTTTAAGGTTTATTACTAACAAACAAACAAACAAGGAAGCGGCTATTCGTCCCGTAGCACTTCGGCGCGAAAGTTCAAAGTTAATGACCCGTGGAAAGTAGTCGTCGAGAAACACATCTTAACTAAGCCATGATTGTACCCGAAATACGTGGCGCAGTCGGTAGTGACTGAAGCTCAGTGGTTAACAGTTCGGAGGATTGAATCCTGTCAATCCTGCAAAAAAGGAGCTTTACTTGTCATAACAATTGCTGAAGAACGACATCTATGAGCGAATAAAGTAGTCGGAGAGATAGGGAGGCATCGCAAGGTACGTGGAGGAGGGAGACAGAAACTATATATATATATTTTTTTTTTCGTCAAGTATCTCTAAAATAAGTGTGCAGTTGACGTTGAAAAGACGCCCAGAACGACCTCATTTGAACCAATTTTTAACCTTGTGCAGAGGTTCGGTGGACATTAATACGGGACGTCCAGAGGATGTCGTAAAAAGACGTCATAAAAACTTTCATTCTGGCTCCTCAGGGGATGTCATTTAGACATTTGTGGAAGGTCTCAAAAAGATGTCGTTTGGACGTATTTTTGCTTGGTGGGTGGTTTACTTCAACTGTCAATCACGAAAGAAGTGTCCTGTGGAGACTGCTTTTCATCTAGACTTTATTCTCAGGGCAGTAAAGGTCTAGATCAAAAATACCAGCTTTTTGTTCATTTAAGCAGGGCTGGTGTTTGCCTTGAAAATTCGGAGGCAAAGATCCATCCCTTTATTGACAACAATTAGTCCTGGCTCGCTCTCAATGGTTTTCCTTTATTAAAACGTTTTCCAATTTAAGAATAATCAAGTGACAATTGAAGACACGGCTTCTCTCCCCCATGCGATCTAACAGCGACAAAATAATGGGCTACATTCAGTGCAGAAGAATAATTATATTATAAATAGGTTTATGCACTGGCACTCAGCAACGTTAATTTTTTTTCCAGCGAGAGCGGCATTTCAGAACTCTTGCAAATGAAGGTAATTTCGGCAACTAGCACGTACACCTGTTTTTGTAACTTGCTGTAAAAAAAAGACAGCTGTCCGATTGGAAGATAATATAAACGGACGAAACCACGTACTTGTCGCCAGAATTAAGTAAGTAAGTAAAATTTATTTATATAGCACTTTTCACAGAGAAAAGCTCACAAAGTGCTTCACAAAATGACAGTAAAAACAAAGGAAACTCACAAAATTATAAAAACACAGAAGACAAATAAAACAGTAAAAACACAAAGCAAAGTTATCAAAAAAGACAGTGACAGTCAGAAACATGGTTAGTTTATGACCTTTCAGGAAAAGCTTGCCTGTACAAGTAAGTTTTGAGATCCCTTTTAAACATGTCTACAGTAACGGAGACTCTCAGGTCCTGTGGAAGAATTACCTTCATTCGCTGAAAAGTTCTGAAATGCCACTCTCGCTGGTAAAAAAAGTTACCTTCACTGAGTGCCAGTGCATAGACCTAGTTATAATTAAATTATTTTACTGTACTGAGTGTAGCCCATTATTTTGTCGCTGTTAGATCGCATGGGGGAGAGAAGCCGTGTCTTCAGTTGCCACTTGATTATTCTTAAATTGGAAAAAGTGTCAATAAAGGAAAGCCATCTAGAACTAGCCAGGACTAGCCTACTTGTTGTCAATAAAGGGATGGATATTTGCCCCCGATTTCTCAGGTCTAGGACCGCCCCTGCGTTTAATTGATTTTCGGGTACCCGGGTACCCGCCCGAAAAATCGTCGGGTTCCCGTTTTGAAAAAATTCCCGAAATTCCCAGGCCTAGTCTGTTACCTGCCTTGTCTGTCTGTATTTGCACTTGTGATTCTAAAAAAATGTCAGGGGTGCTTTTAACCCTTCTGACATGGCCCTTTTTTATTGGTGTATTAAAAGCAATTCACCAGCAGAATGAGGCATGTACAGCAGATGCACATGGATTGGCAACTAAATTAACTAGGTCAGAGAAATGTTCTTTCAGTAGAGTGCACGTCCAAAATTGTGCCACTGCTTCAATAGTTAAGTGCTGAGATTTTGTATTCATCTGACAGACGGCCTTTTGTGCAGTATTTTACCGCCACTACAGAAAGAAACATGACGTGCATTCCACAAGAACAAGAACAACCGGGGAATGCCAGAGCTCGACTCATGCTGTCCAACTGATTTGTTATTGAAGCATAACACTACCTCTTTCCTCTGAAGAATGTGACAACACGATGCTCGGAACACGTTAGATGATTGTCGTTTCTGGATTCATGTGGATATGGCAGTGGTGCAGCCAGAACTGAAAATTGGGTAGGCACAGAACTTCCCTTTTCGGCAATCATTAGTGCTAATTTGTTCTCAGTCTTTTTCCTTTATTAACACATTTGCCAATTAGAAGAATAATCAATTGGCATTAAAAGACAGCTTTTTCCAAAGGGCATTTAAATAGTTGGATCAATCCAGTCCAGAAAATGATTTACACATAAGCAGGCCAATGCTTTATGAAAGTTAAACTGCTCTGGAACTTCTGCGCTGCCTTTCCGGCACATCAGGCAATCTAACCCATGCTTCGTGATCATTAAAATTGTTTAGGCTAAATCAAAGACAAAGATTTGAAACAACTTCAAACAAATTTGAAAAAGGCAGATTGAAATGCACCTAATTGCTCATCCAAATGAATAATAATCATCTTACCTAAAAGAGGATAACTTGCTACACTTGATGGTGTTGAGTGTTTTTGGAGTTAATGTATTATCAATTAGGAAAAATGACAGAACAAATCAAGACTGATAATTCTTTTGAAGGGATGTTCTGTGCCAATCTAATTTTCACTTGTCTCCGCCAGTGCATCGATAGTAAAACACCCACTGTTAATTCCGCACGAAGAGAATTGGTGTAATAAGTCTGTAGGACTAATAGTCAAAAGGTCCCTGAGTAAAAATTATATAGGTTAATATACAGGCTAAGGTGTTTAATTCGTGGTATAAGCCCCAGTTTAACTGTTATAAAATCAGTGCAGCTGATGAATGCTTGAGCAAAACTCCTAAATCACCATTGAAAACTCTAATTTGGTTTGGGTGCGCACATAAGCAAAATTATGTAATCATATTTCCATGACTTATGAAGGTAGATCATATTATTTATTCTCATCTCTATTAGTTTAAAGTCTCCGCAAAAATTGAACCTAGGCTGAACATTTTGCCCCGGAAAGACCCGCTATGAGGTGGCGAAATTGATGCTTTCATAATAATCACAAACCTCCTTCGTCTTACCTGATTGGCATCACTCTGCTTCCCCCAGATTCCACGTACTTCACATATGCAGCAGGGATGAAAGTTTTTCCATAGCGCATCAAGGGTTTATCCACTACTTCCTGCGTCAAAATCCCTATGGATAAAGAGAAAATTATCCATGAGCGGCTTATGTGAACTGCCGCTGTCCAAAGTCCAAAAGACTGGCACGGACTTATTCCTGCACCGGTGCCAAGTACGCCATTTTCTCTCCAATTACAAAACGTAAACTGACAGAAACATCCATACTTTTTAGTTTAAAGGGGTTTGTTAATATTATTCATAGCTGTAATATTCATCACGCAATTACGTACCAATAATGGGCCGGTTGTTCACCGATGATTCCAGGGCTCCCGTTCGCATAGCTTGAATCAGACCGAAGGCAAAAAGACGCATGAATGATACATGTCCCATACTCTCCCGGCTCTGCATTGCAATTTCTATGGACTTTTTATGTCAGCAGTTACTGAAAGAAAAGTTCTGATTGTGCAATTTCGCTACGTGGCTGTTGACTCTCGGAAAGTAACACGGGAGGAGTGGTTAAGCGGAACAAAAAACCCGGAGAGTCCAGCGATAACCCTCAGAGGGAAGTTTGAAATGTTATAAGTGGTGTAATGTAATCATGTGCCGAGTGTTTCTGTAGTGCCGCCTACAACAGCGGAGTTTCCACAGGACGCACTGAGGTAGCAGTGATTCATGCAAAACAAGTCAATGCTGCTAACGAGCAACCGCTATATTTTGGCAGACTTCGCTCCTGTGATCTGAGGCACTGTTCCCGCGCGTTGTCATATGCTGAAAATTCTGGGACGGGACTCAGGAAGAACTCTACTCATAACCCGAAAGATCAAAGATACTTACTGGTGGGAGAGCGAGAATGCGCATAACAGCAATAGCAGGCAACATTATGCAATTCGCAATACTTAAAATTGTTCATTTTCGGATCACTGCACTCGACAGGGGCGATTCTTCCTGCTCATTTTTTCCTCACCGAACTTCGCATTAAAAATGATGATCTCACGCTCAAATTTCACCAAATATATCTACGTAGCAAGAATCATTCATAAACAATGCTGTGGAAAAAGTACAACCCCAGTTCCGAAATAGTTGGGACAAAGTGTAAATTGTGAATAAAATCAAAATGCAATGGCTTTCAGATCACGAGCCAATATGTTATTTACAATAGAGCATAGATAACATTTCAAATGTTGAAACTGAGACATTTTACATTTTTATCCACAAAATGAGCTTATTTCAAATTTTCTGGCTGCAACAGGTCTCAAAAAGTTGGGACACAGGCAAAAAAAAAAAGGCTGAAAAAAGTAATTAATATATAAGAGAATCAGCTGAAAGAACATTTAGCAAGTAACTAAGTTAACTGGCATCAGGTGTGTAACATGATTGGCTATAAAAGGGATGTCTCAGAGAGGCTGAGTCTCTCAGAAGTAAAGATGGCCAGAGGCTCTCCAACCTGTGAAGCGTAAAAAAAATTGTGGAATACTTAAAAAACAATGTTCCTCAACGACAAATTGCAAAGGCTTTGAAAGTTTCATCATCGACATTGCGTAACATCATGAAAAGATTCGGAGAAACTGGAAAAATCTCTGTGCGTAAGGGACAAGGCCGAAGACCTTTACTGGATGCCCATAATCTTCGGGCCCTCAGACGCCACTGCATCACTCACCGGCATGATTCTGTCATTGACATTACTAAATGGGCCCAGGAATACTTCAAGAAACCACTGTCTGTAAACACAGTCTGCCGAGCCATCCACAGATGCCACCTAAAACTCTATCATACAAAAAGGAAGCCATTGTTGAGCATGATCCAGAAGCACCACCGTGTTCTGTGGTCCAAGGCTCATTTGAAATGAACTGAAGCAAAGTGGCAAAGTGTCCTGTGGTCAGATGAGTCCAAATTTGACATTCTTGTTGGAAATCATGGGCGTCGTGTCCTCCGGGCTAAAGAGGGGAAAGACCACCCCTCCTGTTATCAGCATTCAGTACAAAAGCCAGCATCTCTGATGGTATGGGGATGCATTACAGCATATGGTGTGGGACACTTGCATGTTTTAAAAAGCACCATGAATGCTGAAAGGTATACAAAGGTTTTAGAGCAACATATGTTGCCCCCCAGATGACATCAATTCCAGGGAAGGCCTTGTGTATTTCAGCAGGACAATGCAAAACCACATACTGCGGCTATTACAACAGCATGGCTTCGTAGTAGAAGAGTCTGTGTGCTGAACTGGCCTGCCTGCAGCCCTGATCTTTCACCAATTGGGAATATTTGGCGCATAATTAAACGAAAAGTCCATCAAAGGAGACCCAAAACTCCCCAGCAGCTGGAAGCCTGTATTAAACAAGAGCGGGATCAAATTCCAATGGCTAAACTCAAGAAACTTGTCTCCTCAATGCCCAGACGCCTTAACTCTATGTTAAAAAGAAGAAGGGATGCTACACCATGGTAAACAGGCCCCTGTCCCAACTTTTTTTGAGACCTGTAGCAGCCATCAAATTTGAAATGAGCTCATTTTATGGATAAAATTGTAAAATTTCTCAGTTTCAACATTTTTTATGTTATCTCTGTTCTATTGTGAATAAAATACTGGCTGGTGTGATTTGAAAGTCATTGTGTTTTGATTTTATTCACAATTTACATTTTGTCCCAACAATTTCGGTATTGGGGTTGCATTTACCCCCTCCACGATTTCTTTAATATTTTGAACTTTGTGCCATTTATATGTTTCAGATCATCCAACACATTTTCATAAAAAGCAAAGACAACAAGAATAAACACAAAATGCAGCTTTTCATCGATCATGTCATTCAATCAGGAGAAGGAGTTATTCAAAACTTATATCACCCATTTGAAAACAAACAAAAAAAATGCTTCTCAAAACCGAATAACTAGTTGTGCCTCCCTTAGCGGCAAAAACTGCAATCAAACGCATGCGATAGCAAGGAAGTTTTTCACATCGCTGCGGAGGAATTTTGGCCTAGTCTTCTTCGCGATTTTTTATTCAGCACATTTGAGGGTTTCTGAGCATGAGCTGCCCGTTTGCGTAATTTCTTTTCCTACGTTAGTTGAGCGTATATCCAAAAACCTGGGCGTGGCCTGCCTAATTCAGACCCAGCAGATCATGTTATACGTATACTGCTTCATAATTGGCTGATTCGACTTGGTAGGTTTTGACATGGAAAAAAAAAAACGAAAAACAAAAAACAAACTGAATGTGGGAAACCCAATAAGATCAACTTGCTAGTTTTTTGTTTCACAAATGATTAAATACAAATGACTTGCTAGGGTTTGCTATAGCAAAACATGGGAAATCAGGGATTATTCTTTTTGTATCGTACTGTATGTGATGAGGCAAAGCCCAGTAAGCGCAAAAATCGTCTTAACTCAGTTTCGATCAAAATCTGATTTATTTGGTTTTTCCGTAACACTGAAGAGAAGGAGCTGGGTGGTTGGGACTCAGGGATTTTATGACTGACAGTTGACAGCAGCCTTAACAAACTGGGTGTTGGTAACTGCTGCTCGTAATTAAAATAAATAAAATAAAAAAGTAAAAAAAATAAAGTTACGTTAGCTGTTGTGTTGAAGAGCAGTCTTGATAGTGTGATGCACCATTTTGGCTGCAGAGTGCAGGGGAACGTGTATGGCGTTAAATTAGTCTCAAAACTCGAGCGCATGAAAACCGAGAGAGCGCGTGAAAACCGTGGGTGTACGACCCTCAGTATCCGCTCTCAACTTCAAAATGCGCTCACAATATCAAAAAATGCTCACAATATCAATAAATGCTCGCAATCTCACCACACGCGTGATTTCAACACGCGCTCACAATGTCAAAAAATGCTCGCAATCTCAATGCTCGCAATGTCAATAAATGCTCGCAGTCTCACCACGCTCGTAATTTCAACACGCGCTCACAATGTCAAAAATGCTCGCAATCTCACCACGCTTCGCAATGTCAATAAATGCTCGCAAATCTCACCGCTCACAATGTCAAAAAATGCTCGCAATCTCAATAAATGCTCGCAATATCACCACGCCGCAAATGTCAATAAATGCTCATAATCTCACCGCGCTCACAATGTCAAAAATGCTCGCAATATCAGTATCATACGCTTGCCGATTTCACTTTTGAGACTTTGGAGGCGGGACTTACAATGCTAACCATGAGCTTTGATTGGATGTTTGATTCTATAACTGGTTTTCAACTGCCGTAAACTACAGAATAAGAAAGAAATCAAAGAGGTCAACCATCATGTCGGAGCAAGGAAGTTTTTCACAAAATTAAATCTTTCATTGATTCCATTTTAATATTGTTTGAAGGTATTGGTTTCACTTGCTATACGTAGCTAAGATTATAGCTGGCTAAATATTTCACGTTCAAGCTGGCCAACGTCAGCCCCCATGTTAATAATTGTACTTAGCTAGCCTATTTTAGCATCAGTTTACCCATGGCTATACCATTTACATAGCAATGCTACGTTCCCGAGTTTTTCTTAATTATCAATTCCTTCAAACAATATTTCTTTTCTGATGCTGAAGACCCGGCCGAGTGTTAAGATCTTCAGTTCGTTCATTATTTGTGCTGAAAACGTGGAAGTGATGCAATGCAAATGGTGAAGGACTAAGGGTAGGTTTCTTGACAAGCGAACCTAATACCGTGGCAGCGTATTAGTATTTGCAAGAATTCCATTATGAGCTCTTGGCACGCTAGGTTTCGATAGGATGATATGGTTCGGAAATATTCACCACATTCAGGCTAATGCTTTCAACGTTTCTCTGCCTTTAATTACAACTCGATGCCGTTTGAGCAAATGAGTAATAGACACGCGCGCTATTACTGCTGCTGTACACAACTACAATGCTAACTGTTCAGTAAATTTATACTGTTTATGTACTGCGCTTATATATATTTTAAATAGCCTTTGGCCCCTTACACTTCCACTGCTCTCATCGCAAACTGGCATCTATTTACGCCTAAAACATTTAAATTAGGCCTATTTTATTTATTTGTTACATTGTATTAGTCTACAGCAGCAGTACCTATAACCCACTTGTTCAAACGACATCGAGTAGTAATTAAAGGCTAAGAAACGTTGAAAGCATTAACCTGAATATAGAGAATATTTCCGAACCATATGTGACAGTCCACAGGAAAAGGGTGTAGGCCTATAAGGGATTTTTTTACGTTTTAGAGAAAAAACTGTTTTTCTATGTTTAGTACATGGTATGAGATCATCAGATGCACTTAACTCAATTTGACCAAAATATCCCTTATACACCCTTTTCCTGTGGACTGTCACATATCATCCCAACAAAGCAATGCACAATGGCGACACCATAGTGTGCCAGTAGCTCATAATAGAATATTGCAAATATTAAAAAGCGGCTATGTCGTGGCTTTTGCTTCGTCTGGTCAAGAAAACTGCCTTCCCTTCCTTCGTCACTCACCACTTCTTCGTTTTCTGCTCAAGTACGAACTGAAAACTTTATTCTGGGCCGGTGTTCTGACGATTTGTGCTACCTCAACTAAAAATACGACCATAGCGCACCACGATCGGACAGTCTTTGTTTTCGCCTTAATATTACTCTATGAATCAGCCCACAGTTGCAAAATAATTTTTGTTAACTTCTTATAACATTCGCTCATGTTTTAATGAGCTGGATACGTTCGTTCAAAGATAAAATGCTGCATGCCTAATTCCTGCATTTTCAGGAAACGTTAGTGTGTACATGCACGTATCCAAATGTTTACAGGTAGGAAGGCGCTCTGAAAAAAAAATATTTTAAAGATATAGCTATAAAGATATTTATGATGTCAGTGAAGAAACAGCCCGAGATTTTGGGTCTGTATATGTGCTGAACCGCTAAGCAGCATCTCTATTTGTCTATAGATGGGTAGCACAAAACGGCAGATTACCGGGTCTTCAGCGTCAGAGAAGAATATTGCTTGAAGAACCTGATGAATAAGAACAACTCAGGAAAAATTATATTGCTACGTAAAATGGCCTAAGTGAGCTAAGTGTCCGTCTACCGGAAATTTGGCGCTAAAATAGCTTAGTAAAATAATTGATGTTGGGACTGATGTAAGCGAGCTTTTCTAACAGAAAATATTTAGCTAGCCATGATACAACATCATCGTAGCTACACACAGTGAATGAAACCAATACCTTCAAACAGTATTAAAATGAGATCAATGAAAGATTTCGTTTTGTGAAAAACTTTCTTGCTCCAACATAATGATAGTTGTCGTCTTTGATTTCATATTCTGTAGTTTACGGCAGTTGAAAACCAGTTATAAAATCAAACATCCAATCAGAACTCATGGTTAGCATTGAAAGTCCGCCTCCAAAGTCTCTAAAGTCAAATCGGCAAGCGGCGTATACTGATATTGCGAGCATATTTTGACATTGAGAGCGCGGTGAGATTAAGTAGCATTTATTGACATTGCGAAGCGTGGTGAGATTATGAGCATTTATTGAGATTATGAGCATTTTTTTGACATTGTAAACGCTGTGAGATTAAGAGCATTTATGGACATTATGGCGTGGTGAGATTAAGAGCATTTTTTTTGACATTGTGAGCGTGTTGAAATTACGAGCGTGGTGAGACTGCGAGCATTTATTGACATTAAGCGAGCATTGAGATTACGAGCATTTTTGACATTGTGAGCGCGTGTTGAAATCACGCTGCGTGTGGTGAGATTACGAGCATTTATTGATATTGCGAGCATTTTTGATATTGTAAGAGCATGTTGAAATTGCGAGCGCCGTGAGATTGCGAGCATTTATTGATATTGTGAGCGCATTTTGAAGTTGAGAGCGGATACTGAGGGTCGTACACCCACGGTTTTCACGCGCTCTCTCGGTTTTCATGCGCTCGAGTTTTGAGACTAATTTAACGCCATAAACGTGGCACAGCAAGTTTCCGTTTGAAGAGTTTGAAGCAAAGACAACAGAGAAAAGGAAGACTCCTCACCGAGGAGTAATTTTTGGTATCAGTACGTGGGTGCCCCGCCCCTTTAGATAGACTTGCGGCGGATCCTGAATGCATTGATTCCAATGGGAAGAAGTGAACGTGAGCACAAATTATCACCGATTATTTTGCCCCTTTGTCACAGAATTAAATATTGGACTTATTTTTCTCAGGCCACATATTTTCCGAACATTCTGGTGCTGCAATGGCATTTTAAAGACCAACAGATCAGGAGAAAATTAACTTTGTTCGAGACCTGTGTCTCTCTCAGCAGCGGTTAGCTACTTAACATCTGGCAATACAGAAATACAGTATGGACTTCGGCAAACTACGAATTAAACTTCCAAACTGAAATAATGCTTGTGTTTATATGTTCAGTGATACTGTTATTGCCATCGATGTTTAATCATTTTTAAAGGGAAAAGGAATATTGATTGCTATGATCTGTTACTGGATCGATACCAGATATTAAACAAGCTGGGAAAAGCGGCAAAATACGGCGCAACAAATTAAAGCCCATGGTGCAAGTTGAACACCCCTGCGAATGAACGTGTAGATAAACAGTGTAGGAACTCTATTTGCTAAAAGAAATTAATCAGATATGTGCATTAAAAGAGTTTTTGAATTAAACTGTGAGTAAAATTACTTCCGCGTCTCAAAAACGCTCCGACCGGACGTGACGTAACGACAGGTAAACATCTCTGCTGAAGTAAAGTTCGCAATGGAATCAGACAGTGATTGCGTCTACATGCACACCATATTCCTGTATTAATCGGAATATGATAATATTCCGATTGCGTACCTGTCATGAAAACGCGTGCAATAACCCGATTAAGGTAATTTTCCGATTCGAAATATTCCGAATAAGACCCCTGGCATATGCCTGTTTTAATCGGAATATTGGCTCATGTATACACCTTAATCGGAAAATGCCCCCGAGCAGAATATTCAGCTACGTCTGCGCCTGTTCAATTCGCAAGGAATTGAATCCTTCTTGGAGGGAGGAGGAGACGACTGTGCGCATTCAGATAATGAAAGACATGAATATAATGGAATATATCGATTGGCGAAAGCACCGTAACAACGATATCTTTAAGATGTGCGAAAAGTGTAGAGAGGCTGGCTTTGTGTTAACTGCCAACCAAGTTATGCATCGCTGGAAAACTCTGAAGGCGGCATATTCCAAAGCGAAAAAAAAAAAAAAACACAGGCAGTGGCTATTATTACGCCAATCGTAATCTTACTTTAATTTGCTATTCTTCCGAGTTTACGTATGTGCATGTGCAATGTAGGAAATCTGGACTTGGACCCATAGGCTGATTTATACAGTCTATGCTTATACCACGGCATTAACTATAATGTATCAGCTGACGTTAGCTAGCGGGACGGATGTAACATTACTTATGTTTTCTAGCTAATCGCTTAACTTAGCAAACGGGCTAGGTAGTTATGAGAGTGTAATTTTAGGTTCATAGTTTGCTCCCTAATAGCCTATTTGGGGAACTGTCAGGTCGTCACTCTCCACAATCAATAGTCAGTTGGGATTAGCGTAGTGTAGAAGAGCTGATAGCTGCACAAAGTTTGTCCTTGCAAGAAATTCTAGAGTTCAAATTGGCTAATGAGTTAGATGGCTAGCTGGCAAAGTTAGCTGGCTAATAACTAATCCTACCGAACTTGAGTAGAGGACATCCTGACTGTAACTTAAAGTAGGTAAACTGGCTAGTCGGTCTAGTTGTGTGAACCACAAGGCACGCAACGAAAGCGGGATGTTTCCAACCCAGTTGCAGTTTTTTCCGAGGCCGAATTTTCTATTGTGCATGCGGATATGGAAGCTCGTAAGAATAGCAAATTACAGTAAACTCGCGACTGGCGTAAAAATAGCTACTGCCAAAAACAAAACAATACCAGCGGCCCTAATCCAGCCAGTTTCATTTATTTCGCGGTCATGGATGAAATTCTGGGACAGAGACCGCTGGCGATGGCAATGGCCAAGAGAGGGGAGTCGATGTCGGCTTTGAAGCTCTAATTGAAGGCAACCAAAGCCATAATAATTACTTCCGAGCGTAATATTTGCTGAAAACCCAATGTTGAGATTGGACTTAAGTGGTGGATATGCTAATAAACATGTAAACGGAATATTCCCATCGCTTAGCGCATGTAAACAGCTTATTCGGAATATTACCTTAACCCGAATATTGACCTTAATCGGAATATGGTGTGCATGTAAGTGAAGAGGTGAATGTTGTCAATTCATATGATGGGCCACTGCCTTATTAATATGAGCCACTGAGGCGAGAGAGGGTACAGGCAGAAGTAAGGGGAAGGGTCAATGGACAGAGGAGAGATAGAGCTGTGGTGTAAGGAGAATAGGTGGAGAATTGGGCAGGTGTCTTGGTGAGTGGCCGAGGGCTAGCTAATGGTGGCTAACGTTGTCTCCATGTTCATCGCATTGCAGTATCTTTAATAAATGTTCTTTAGCAATATTGCTGTCGACTTTGTTGTTTTTCAAGCATGTAGATTGTCACCATTTAAGCCAGCAACATTGCGTCTTAAAATGTTTACTTTAGATCTCATACTTTTAACGAATGCTGTAGGCTATAGGCTACACAGCTTACGTCTGTGACGGTCGGCTAGTCCATGTAGAACAGCGATGGTAACGCAGTTCCGCACACCGTAGTTTATCGTGAAATTTTGTTGCTAGTGGATTTTTAATCTGTGTTCCGGCTCGGACGGGAACATGCTGTTTATGTAGTCGTTGTTTCAAGGATATTTTATTGTCACATGCACAGAGATTCTGGGTGTAAGGCATGCAGCGAAATTGCTTCTCTTTGCCTGAACAAAACGTAAGTTACCCAAGCACGGAAATCTTTGTGTTTTTGATTTGGAAATCGGTGGACCCGATGGCCAGTCAAGTTGGAGTTCTTACATCCAAAACAAACACAAGAATTCACCATTGTCAAAACTCAAACTATCTCCCTTTACTCAAGGATCACGACAAGCTCTCTCTTCTTTAACCACCACTTAAACCCGCTGTGAGAACCTGGGCAGAGGCGCCCATGTTTACCTGTCGTTACGTCATATGACGCGTTCTCCGGGAAAGGGGCGTTTTTTGGGAGCCCATCTTAGAATTGGTACACTTTCTTCTCAATTTCTGCCCGTGGGTCTTGTAAAACATATTTATTTTTTGTATTTCTTTTTAAATTGACATTTTCATACAAGACTGTGTAAATTCAGTTATAAAATCAACTTGCAAGTTGCTCTTTAAATGTGAAGCGTAGCTATCTTGCGTTGGCCATCCACGTTAAAAATGCCGAAACGTCAAATAGGAACAAGCTACCCATCTCTTCTTTTCCGAAGGATGCAGTCAGGTAAGGAATAAATCAGCAAGTGTCGTATCACATACCAGCTTCATAGGCTTAAACTAGCTGATGCAATCATGCCCTTCAAGCTATAGCTAATGCCATTTACAGTGAAACACGTAACGTAATTTGAGAATTATTTAATTTAGCCTTTATTATACTGGGAAGTCCTACTGAAATTAAAAAAGTACAGATATGGCTAAACATTATCTTGTTGAAAACCTAACAAACACTCCAAGAGTAAACGCTAGCAAGCCATGTGACGTGAGAACTCGAAGTATTTGTGTTTTTACAGTCTTTCTTATAAAAAAAAAAGACCAAATTAATCATTTTGCCACAAGTATTTAAATGCCCCAGGAATCTGCAGGACATGTCAGTGTAACTCTCTGATGCCTTCTCTATATGTAGAAGGGGGTCCTCTGTCGTGATAATGGGAAAAATTGGGGTTAATGAGCCAAAACCAATATGGTAGTGCTGGGGGTAAGATGCCCTTTTTGGATTGAGGAAAGATGCCCCTAGGGAAGGAAGGCATCTTATCCCATTTTGAGTCGTATTCATTCTGTTTTATGAGTTTTTTCTAAAAATTATGTTCTATTTATAGGAAATATATATCAGACATGATAAGTTTTATAAAGAACTTGGGAATGGAAAGTTAAGTGTATCCATACATGTTAAAAGTTGGGCCATACGGAGTTACACAATAATGAATCATATATGCATCAATAAGGGCCTAAGAAGAAATATATTGGGTGAAATGCATTATGGTCACTTTTAATTTTAAAGACTTTTCATGGATACTCATAATGTTCCATACCGACACATGTTTATCTAATGTGGTGCCTAATATTTTTTAGTAGTCCAAAAGATATAACCATCTATTCCTTGATGGATTTAATGCCAACAGTACCTTGCCATCACTTGTGCCTTAGTGTTTAGTCAGTTAATACAAAGTTAAGTTGAGGAGAATGTATCTCTTCCTTCCCCCATTTCTTTAGCAAGGAAATTTCTAAAATGACATTGATCTTTTGTATGATGTGTACCTGCCAATTAAGACAACTATAATATGATAATTACTCATGTGAAATGCAGTAAAACCAGTAGGCTTTACAAGTTATTCTAGATAACATAAAACATGGGCATCTTACCACATCCAGAATGGCATCTTACCCCAGGGGTGGGGTAAGATGACCTTTAAAACAAAAAAGAAAAAGTTCTTAAACATTTAAAAATATTTCTATAGTGACTATGTCATAAATCTTTCGAGAAGTGGTAGCCAACTTTACATACTATCCATTCAAGCAAAAAAAAAAAAATCATTCATGTTGTTTACCTTCAGTTATGGAGATTCCTGCTTAAGGGGGGGCATCTTAACCCGCTCTACCCTACACACAAGCACAAATACTGCACGTGGTCGTTCAATAAGTAGAGCTCGCGTAATTTAACCTTCATTTGGTTGTTTTTTATTCTGCCGCATTAACTCGGTCAGCGACTCTCTGCCACGCAAATTCACGCAATATATTACTGTATTACTTTTGTTTTGTTTTTTTTTTTTTAATAAATATGTGTTCGTATACTCAGCGTACGCCATTATTAAGATCTCCAACTTCGCTGGAGAACAGTAAGACGCACGAGTTCTTTTCTCCACCGTTGCCATGATGAATTGTGTTATCTGTGTTCGTTTTTAATATCCTCGTGCACACGCCTGACTCCCAATGGCCCTCATTTATCAAACTTGCGTGGGATCTGGTGTAGATTCTGGTGTAAATATCAGCGTTCGCCAGGTGTCACGTCTGAGTTACTAAAAGTGTGTACGTCGCTGATTTCGGTGTGGAACTGGCGTGGCGTTGATAAATCTGGCGGCTGAAACCATCGTAATTTACATGACGCCCCAATAAATTCATACTCCGGGAGGCATAGTCCTGCCCACTTTACGACATGGACTCTCGAAAGACGGCAAAGAAGAAAGAACTTCACTGAGGAGAAAATATAAATTATCACGTCCGAGGTGGAGAAAAACAAAATAATTTTATTTGGAAGCCTTAAGAGTGGCATAAAGGGAGCCCAGAAGGCTGCAGTTTGAAAAACTATTGCTGCTGCGGTAAACACCGTTGAGGTGGAAAACCGGAGTGCAGCAGACGTTTGATTTAATTCATTAATAAATCGAAGCGACTATTCGCACTTATTCTAAGCACAAAAATGGATCGAAATTCGCATTAGACGCACTGTGGCCAAGATGCACATTTCTCCATTGCCCACACTTATTTTAAGTGTGTTCAAAGCTAAAAACTTTTCTTGGCCAAACTTATTTTAAGCGGTACTTTCTATAAGCGGCACTGGAATGGTCATCAACTGGAGCAATTATAAGTGTGGCCAAGAAAAAAATTCAGCATTGGCCACACGTATAAGTGCGAATAACAACGGCCTTAACAAATTCAATTAATAGATCCATGATATTTCATGTTATATAGCCTACATAATTGACAATCCAAATGCTTTACATGTAGGTTAAAAAAAGTGGTCAGATTTTAAGATCGCCACCAAAAAACGGGTTGCGGCGCTCAGGCTCAGCGGCGCACAGACCCACGGACCGGTGGAGGCCAACTAGACTCCAACCTCCAGCTGTCACCGTTCGAGGAGCGGATGAGTCCCCACCGCCTCGATCGGAGCTGCATGAGGGTAATTGTTAAAATACAGTCTGCAGAGATCACTCTTCATTGCACTTTTATTAGTAGGCTATTACTCCATGACATTTTATTGGGTGCCACGCAAAACGAGCAGCCACTTAATTGTCACTTTCCCGGAGGAGATCTTCTCTGTGCCGAAAGTTCCTCTCACGTTGGACAGAAGCTTGCTAATTTCCCTAACAACAGCAGATCTCCCATTGTCAAAATGTTATCACGGTCAAAGTGTCCGTAGGCCTATATATACTGAGCAACAAAAGAAACGCAAGTTAGCTAGTTAGTTAATGTACTCTTATGGTTACTCAGTCAAAGCGACCTCAAAATAAAGAAAAGTTTGATGAAATGAGTGTAAATATGCACACGCTGACAAATTTGATTGTCTAA
The DNA here is from genome assembly GCA_029692085.1 of Gymnothorax javanicus. Classification (NCBI taxonomy): domain Eukaryota; kingdom Metazoa; phylum Chordata; class Actinopteri; order Anguilliformes; family Muraenidae; genus Gymnothorax; species Gymnothorax javanicus. The sequence goes on along the minus strand of CM056194.1, from coordinate 83,088,306 downwards.
GTACGCGCAAACTTATTTTCCAGTCTGCCTTTAATTAACTTGCGTTTCTTTTGTTGTTCAGTAGGCTATATATCTGACTGGATGAGCATCTGACATACCACACTGCATATCTGCCAAGCCACGCATTGCGCTTAATCAAATTGATTGTTATTGTCAGCCGTCTGGCCTGACAAGCAGGTTGTGTTATGGTACTGCTTCATGTGTGTTGTCTTCGTGCTTATTTGTGCTTGTGCTTTACTTTCGTTTTATTTTTCAGCTTTCATTCCCGCCGTCTGATGTTCGATTCTCTCTTTTCCCAAACTCCAGTGATGTCGTGTGACAGCCTTCAGCATGCCCGAGTCTCGTTGTGCTATCATGTTTCCTCTTTTGGTTTCGGCTGTGGTATTTCATTCATTGCTTCCACCTGTGCTTAATTCTAGGTCTCGCTAAACTCTGAGTGAATGCGTTCTCTGATAGGATAATTACTAACCCGTACTAACCAGCACTTATTTGAGGGTGATTGTATGTATTTAAATCACGTAGTATTAACCTTAATTAACTCATTAGCGAGTCAAGTGTTTCTAGCTTTTGTAATTCCTTCCTAAACTTTCCCTGATTAACTGCATTTAAAGCTGTGCTTTCCTTTGCTTCTCTCGTGGTGCTTTTTACTCGTCACGTTTAGATTACCTTAATCTAAACTGTCTAGTTTGATTGATTTGTCTCAGCGTCTTGTCTCGAGTCATTATTGTTAACCCGGTTCTCGTGTAATTGTTTTATTAATCCCATGTGTTTCTGTTCCATTCGAGATTGCGTTCCGAGTCCCCACCTCCTCTCGTGGCTATATCTGTGGCAAAGTGAGAAGCGACATCAGACGGAACTTTGTATTGGCTTTGCTCTGCATTGTGAAATCTCCGCTCCTGTGCCTTCCCGAGTATTTCCTTTGTATGATTCCCGAGCCTTGTGTTTTGCTGCGCCCACGTCTTGTCTGCCCTTTGTCTAAGTCTCCCAGTGCGTCCGTCAGTCTAGTTAGGTCCAGTTTTTGTTTTTCTAGTTTATCCACTCTTGGAGTGTGTATTTCTGTTTCCCCCTGCCTTGGGCAGTGTACTTTAGTTTTTCCCATTTGTTCAGTGCATGTGCACGGTGTTTTGTTTCTGGCCTGTGTGCCCATTTTCTCCTTTAGTGTTTGGTGTTCAATAAACACTTCTGGATCCTGCATCTGGTGTTCCCCTGACCTCTTCTTAACAGAAGTTCCATCTCCTGAACACTAGCAGGATGGATTCCCATGATGCCGAGCTCCAGCGCCAGCGGCAGCAGATCCAACACCTGACTGCTGCCCTGGCGGCGCAACAAAACCACCGCTAATGGGAGCATGGGGCTACCTTACCCTCCCGCTGGAGCTGCAGCATGGCCGCCTCCTGGTTTTGCACCTGAGCCTCAGCTACCACCTCCCGAGCGCTACAATGGCAATCCTGGGTCCTGTAGGCCATTTCTGACCACCTGCGAGATGCACTTCGCTCTTCAGCCCAGCGCCTATGCCACGGAGCCTGCCAAGGTGGCCTTCGTCATCTCCCACCTGACGGGTCCAGCTCTCCAGTGGGGAACCGCTGCCTGGTCAGCCCGCCCACCTTGCGTTTCCTCCTTCTCGGCCCTGTCATCCGAGATGGAGCGGCTATTCGACCGCACCAGGCGCAGTACTGCTGCTGGAAGGGAGCTGACCCGGATCCGGCAGGGAAGCCGCTCGGTGGCAGAATACGCCATCGAGTTCCAGACCCTTGCTGCCAGTTCCCCATGGTATTCCGAAGCGCTCTTGCCATCCGGATTGACAACCGCCTGGAGGAGACTGCCACTCGCTTGGGGCGACATCGGCCAGCTCCCTCCAACCACCGCCTGGAGGAGACTGCCACTCGCTTGGGGCGACGTCGGCCAGCTCCCTCCACCTGCGCAGGTGGGGCGCAGCCGCCTCACTAAGGAGGAGACGGATCACCGCATGCAATCCAGGGTCTGCCTCTACTGTGGTCAGCAGGGGCATTTTGTTGCCAACTGCCTGGAGAAAGACCAACGCCCACTAGTGACCGGAGAAGCATTAGTGGGGGTCTCCCGCACTGAAGCCTCCTCCAGCTGCCGCACCTGCATTGCGGTGACCATCTCCTGGGGCAACCAGAGCCGCCGTACCTCCGTCTTGGTGGATTCAGGAGCAGAGGGGAACTTTCTGGACGCGAAGCCGCTGCCTCCTGGGGTGTTCCACTCTTCCCACTGGCGCGGCCTCTGACCGTCTGTGGCCTCGGGGGCCAAAGACTGGCTCAGGCTCAACATCAAATGACTCCAGTCCAGCTTCTGGTCTCAGGCAACCACCGTGAGACCATCTCCTTCCTGACCATCCGGTCTCCCAGATCCCCGGTGGTTCTGGGACACCCTTGGCTCCGCGAGCATGGCCCGGTCTTGGACTGGTCCACCCACGAGGTTCGTGAGTGGAAGTCCTTTTGTTCTGCCCGCTGCCTTCGGCACGCGGCCTCACCTGTGCCTGGGTCTCAGGTTTCTTCCAAGCCAGCGCCTGATCTCTCCCGAGTCCCTGCTGAATACCATGACCTGGGTGCGGTATTCAGCAAGTCTAGGGCGGTGTCTCTGCCACCTCACCGGCCCTGTGATTGCGAGATTGACCTCCTGCCAGGAGCAGTGCTGCCCCAGGGGCGGGTCTTCTCCCTGTCTCAGCCCGAGAGAGTCGCCATGGAGAAGTACCTCCAGGAGTCTCTCGTGGCTGGGATAATTTGGCCCTCCACGTCGCCAGCAGGAGCCGGGTTCTTCTTTGTGGCGAAGAAGGATGAGTCGCTCCGGCCCTGCATCGACTACAGAGGGCTGAACAAGATAACGGTCAGGAACCGTTATCCCCTGCCGCTCATGTCGTCCGCCTTCGGCATCATCCAAGGGGCCCAGGTGTTTACCAAGCTGGACCTGCGGAACGCCTACCACCTGGTGAGGATACGTGAGGGGGATGAGTGGAAGACCACCTTTAACACCCCCAGCGGTCACTGGGAATACCTGGTGGTCCCCTTTGCAGGGTTCTAGCCAGAAATTTTATTGAACGTACCGGGGCGATACTTCTCGTGATGTCACAAACCTGGTCACATGGGTTTGTTGACTACCGTGGTTGGCAAAAAGCCACAACATGACAATTGATTTTATAGGTGAAGTAAAGTTGTCTTCCACTTTTTGTCATAATGCCAATCAGTTGCAGCGTTATTAACTGCACAAACCATTTCGTGAAGGGTTCAGGAATACGTTTCCTATGAATTCCTGATCGAGAACCGAAAAAATCTACTTGGATTGATGCAATTCGATGTAAGAACTGGATGCCGTTGACCCACTTGTGTGTTTGTACTATTCACGTTCTGTCGAGTCAGTCGCAAGTTATTTTCCATCATTTCTACTATGACATTTTGCTAAGTTTTTGCATTTTATTAATCGGTCATGGCAAGGCAATGATCTTTTTTGTGTTGGGTAATTCGATAGGTTCCTTACTTTCCGATAGCGAGTATTTAAGAGACAGTTCAGATATTAGTATTGGAAAGAATTCCGTTTTCATCCTTCATCAGTATCGACTAAGATCAGTACTTTTTCGGCTTGAATTTTGGGTACCCAGAGAAACATTCGAGCGTGTAAAAACGTCCATCGTACATCCAGTCAAGAAAATTTAGAGTTAAATGTCTACTGCACCTGTAACGACGGCAGCCTTGTGACTGATGACACACCAGGTGGCTAGGGAATGCGCAGTATATGCATTCGCGATATTAAATATGAATCATAAATCTTAAACCCCCTTATCACGAATAAAACCCCCCAAAATATATTGGTGCCCCTTTTTAAAATCGTTCTGGTAAACATACGACTGTGAATTACTCTCACTGATCAATGATGATCAGCAAATGTTGAATTTTCTGTTCGATGTAGGAAAATCAAGTGATGATCCAGCCAACCCAGACCCAAAGTGGGCTCGTTCCCCCAACCTTTCAGCTCGTAAGGATCCTGAAGCCTACACAGACCTTTGTTGTACTTAAGCTAAGAGAAATATGTTGCCTTCGCGGTACTGTCAAGGTTTTGTGCATATTCAGAGACTGCCGAATCGGTTCCACAACTGCAGGATGCCATACTTCCCCTGTTTTGTTGTATTGATTTACATTTGTTCTTGCCAACCACACTAATGCATATGGCTGAATATGACGTCAATGTTTGTTAACAAGAAGTATCGCATGTCGAAGGAGTCAGGAGGACCTAATTAATGAAAAATTAACGCTGTGTTCTTACGCATCCGTGAGGTCACAAAAATTATTTCAGAGGCTAAAAGTTTCATTTTGTTTCCCCTGTAAAGTTAATTTGGGTAAAAGCATCGTGCTGTATTACCGTAATCTACTTCACCATCTCAGCAATGCCGTATTATTTTTTCCCAAATAAATTTTGTAACATACCTACACAAAACACTGGCAGCGACGGCAAAAATCACTTAGCACAGAGCCCACAGAGCTTACCGTTTCATGATCATTTAATTGACTTTTTCACCCGCTCAGAGTCCAGTTTTGGCCCAGGACCCAATTTCAGCAATACAGATTTTCCTCCTTCATCCATGGGTATCGCGCATAATTGCTGGTGTTGAAATGCCTCTCAAAAGCCTTGGTTTTTTGCATCAAATTAAGGTCTGGTGTTGGTTTTCCCATGCTGATCAACTCAAACTTCTCATTGAATATTAGTCTAGAACAAGTTCTTCGTAAACTCGAAATGATATTCACAGCTATCATGAACCAACAAGTCAGGTTTACTCGCTAGGTTGTTTACCGCCGATTTTTAAAAAAAATTTCGCTAGATTGTGATTCGCCTTAGGTTACAGCGGGCGGAACCTGTCACAATATTAGCGATAACAAAGCCCTCCCATTCATAAGGGAAATATGATTGGAGAATTTTACTGTCATTTGAAATTACTATTGCTCGGAGCCGAGCCCTCTGTAAATGCACAGTGGACCCACAGCATTTCCTTCCCAGCAGCTGCAGAGGGAGACTTTTCAAAGTATTTAGGCGTAAGAGACACGACTTACTTCGACCATGCATAAAGATGAGCAAGAACTATTAGCGAATGGTATACCTACATTCCAAGTTCGCTAGCTATGTCATGACAAGGTCGCTAAACCCACATTACCAAGGTCTGCACATACTGATTCGGCAGAAAGTTTAACTGGGAAATTGTATTGATATTGGAAAGATACCCATGGCTAAAATGACGAGCTAGCAACAATATTATATTATTTTTTCATCTGTGTGCGACATGCTTGTAGCTAGTCAATATAAGTAAGGCAATTGGCATGAATTTACAGCGTAGCCCGCTGCCAGTAATCAAGCTACCGGACTGTTAAGTCAAAATATGAATGTCAATTCCAGTAACCAGTCGAACTTTATAGTCAATGACAATGCAGTGTTTTATATCTGATAGGAAGTCTGATGCTTCTCGTGAAGATATCTTAGTCCAATTACTTGTGGCTAGTTTGACGCCAGCAAAATGATCAATTTGCAATATCAGTATCTCTGAAGTATATAGCTACCTAGGTTTCCGTGATTATTTTAAACTGTGCCAATTGCGCATGTTAAACGGAAGAGACTGCAAAGTGGCAGAAAAGATCGGGATCCATCGGACAGTGAAACAGACATTTCCTAGCGCTAATTCTAATTCTAGCTGGCTATATTCACTCGCTCAAGCAAGATCCGCCGTCGTTGATGGCTTTCACTTGCTACTAGGCTCTACTCTGACGATTGCATCATCGTCTTTCGAACTTTCTGATGTTGAGACATTCGCGGCACTGGTTTCATTTTGGGAACTAGTCCCAGGAAGTGGACGAACCAGCCAAGCGTCCATGATCGGCTGTTCGCGCGCTAACTGGTACTGAGCCTAATGTGCTATGCCTTTACAAGTAGGCAAATTGCGACAGCGGCGGCTATACGGGCCTATCTTCAGATAATCGATAAAACTAGGTTGATCGGTACAGTCTGAAGCCGTCCGTGTTGCTGCTGATACTGGTACTGGTGACCTATCTGTAACGTACCGGCAGCAACTTTTTGCGTACCGGCCGATTTTTCCAGCGTACCGGCATGCGACTTTTGCGTTCGTAATGGCCTGGCTAGAACTATGCTTTGGCCTCACCAACGCGCCCGCAGTGTTCCAGCGGCTGGTGAACGATGTCCTGGGTGACATGATCGGTCGGTCCGTTTATGTCTACCTGGACGACATCCTCATCTTCTCACGCACCCGGGAGAAGCACATTCGGCATGTGCGCCAAGTCCTGAAACGCTTGTTGGAGAACCGCCTTTTCGTGAAGGCCGAAAAGTGCGGTTCAACACCTGCTCCACAACGTTTCTGGGCTACATCATTTCTCTCTCTCTCCCGGGTCCCTGAGAATGGATCCTGCCAAAGTCCGGTCTGTCCTGGAATGGCCCCAGCCCAAAGACCGCAAGGCTCTCCAAGGATTCCTGGGGTTTGCTAATTTTTACCGCCGCTTTATTCGAGGGTACAGCACGGTGGCAGCTCCCCTGACCGCACTGATTTCCATCAAGCAGCCGTTCCGCTGGAATCCCCAGGCGGACCAGGCCTTCCAGCAGCTCAAGCAGCGGTTTACATCTGCGCCCATCCTGATGACCCCGGACCCGGCGTCCCAGTTCATCGCGGAGGTGGATGCCTCCAACGTGGGCGTGGGAGTGGTGCTGTCCCAAAGATCCACCAAAGACGGGAAGGTCCACCCCTGTGCCTTCTTTTCGCACCACCTCACGCCTACTGAGGCCAACTATGATGTCAGTAACCGGGAGTTACTGGCAGTCAAGTTGGCTCTGGAGGAGTGGCGTCACTGGCTGGAGGGAGCCACTACGCCATTCCTGGTGTGGACAGACCACAAAAACCTCGAGTACCTTAAGACGGCCAAGAGGCTTAATCCCTGCCAGGCCCGGTGGGCCTTATTTTTCGAGAGATTCAATTTCTCCTTGACTTACAGGCCTGGGTCCCATAATGCCAAGGCTGATACCTTTTCCCGCCGGTTTGAGACAAATACCGCTTCCGAGAACCCTCCCGAGACCATCCTCCCTGCGAGTCGTTTCCTCAGTGCCATCCAGCTCCCCATTGAGGAAAGGGTCTGGGCAGCACTGAGAGGGGCAGGCCGCGTCCAGTGCCTGTCCCGGTAACTGCCTGTTTGTGCCCCAGGCCCTCCATTTTGAGGTGCTCCAGTGGGGACATGGGTCCCAGTTCTCAGGCCATCCTGGGGTCAAGAGGCCTACCGCCTTCATTCGGCGTCGCTTCTGGTGGCCGGACTTACCAGACGACGTCAAGGGTTTCGTGAGTGCCTGCTCGGTCTGTGCCACTGCCAAAACCCCACACACATCCCCCTCTGGTCTCCTACAGCCACTCCCCATTCCCAGTCGCCCCTGGTCCCACATTGCACTTGGTTTTGTCACCGGCCTACCCCTCTCCCAAGGCAATACCACCATAGTTGACCAGTTCTCCAAAGCTGCCCATTTCGTTGCACTCCCCAAGCTCCCCTCAGCTAAGTCCACTGCCGAACTCCTCATCCAGCACGTTGTCCGTCCCCATGGTATCCCTGCTGACATTGTATCCGACCGAGGCCCCCAGTTCACTTCCCGCTTCTGGAAAGCTTTCCTGTCCCTCCTAGGCCCTTCCTGTTCCCTCAGTTCCGGGTTTCACCCCCAGTCCAACGACCAGACCGAGCGGGCCAACCAAACCCTGGAGACCATGCTGCGGTGCGTGTGTGCCAAGAACCCAAGCTCTTGGTCGGCCCATCTGCCTTGGGTCGAGTATGCCCACAACTCCCACGCATCCGCGGCCTCTGGTCTCACCCCCTTCGAGTGCTGCCTGGGTTACCAGCCTCCCCTGTTCCCCTCTCAGGAGGTGGAGGTGGGGGTCTCCTCTGCCGAAGCCTTCATCAGGCGCTGCCGTAACACCTGGCACTCCGCCCGCCGTGCTCTCGTCTGGGCGGGGAAGCAGATGAAGGACTCGGCAGACAAGCGATGCAAGCCGGCCCCCACCTACCGTGTTGGCCAGAAGGTCTGGCTCTCTGCCCAGGACATCCCCCTCAGAGTTGAGTCCCGCAAGCTCGCCCCCAGATTCCTCGGTCCCTTCCCCATTGACAAGATTATCAGTCCTACCGCCATCCGTCTGAAGCTCCCCCACACCATGCGCCGCATCCATCCTGTGTTCCATGTCTCCCGAGTCCGGCCCTCCGTCACCCACCCCCTCCACCCGGATCCTGAGCCCCCACCTCCGCCGCGCATCATTGACTGTGGTGAAGCCTACACCGTTCGCAAGCTCCTGAACTGTCGGCGGGGGGTAGGGGGTTACAGTACCTTGTTGACTGGGAAGGATACGGTCCCGAGGAACGTTCCTGGGTTCCTGCCAGATTCATTCTGGATAAAGAACTTATCAGAGTTTTCCATCAGACTCACCCCAAGCCTTAGCCCCAGCTTATGCCGGAGACCTCAAGCATTCTTGTTTGTTTTGTGTATTTTGTTCTTGTGCTGTTTAGTGTTTGGTTTGCTGTTTTGTGTTTTAGTTTTTAGGGTTTTGTATTTTGTTTTTGATGTTTTGTGTTTCTTAGTCTTGTGGGGTTTTGTATTTAGTTTTTTGATGTTTCTTGTATTTTTAGTTTCTGATGTTCCGTTTAAGCGCCAGTGGCACTTCTTGGGGGGGTACTGTTATGGTTCTGCCTCATGTGTGTTGTCTTCGTGCTTACTTGTGCTTGTGCTTTACTTTCGTTTTATGTTTCAGCTTTCATTCCCGCCGTCTGATGTTCGATTCTCTCTTTGCCCAAACTCCAGTGATGTCGTGTGACAGCCTTCAGCATGCCTGAGTCTCGTTGTCCAATCACGTTTCCTCTTTCGGTTTCGGCTGTGGTATTTCATTCATTGCTTCCACCTGTGCTTAATTCTGGGTCTCGCTAAACTCTGAGTGAGTGCGTTCTCTGATAGGATAATTACTAACCCGTACTAACCAGCACTTATTTGAGGGTGATTGTATGTATTTCGTCACGTAGTATTAACCTTAATTAACTCATTAGCGAGTGCGAGTGTTTCTAGCTTTTGTAATTCCTTCCTAAACTTTCCCTGATTAACTGCATTTAAAGCTGTGCTTTCCTTTGCTTCTCTCGTGGTGCTTTTTACTCGTCACGTTTAGATTACCTTAATCTAAACTGTCTAGTTTGATTGATTTGTCTCAGCGTCTTGTCTCGAGTCATTATTGTTAACCCGGTTCTCGTGTAATTGTTTTATTAATCCCATGTGTTTCTGTTCCATTCGAGATTGCGTTCCGAGTTCCCACCTCCTCTCGTGGCTATATCTGTGGCAAAGTGAGAAGCGACATCAGACGGAACTTTATATTGGCTTTGCTCTGCATTGTGAAATCTCCGCTCCTGTGCCTTCCCGAGTATTTCCTTTGTATGATTCCCGAGCCTTGTGTTTTGCTGCGCCCACGTCTTGTCTGCCCTTTGTCTAAGTCTCCCAGTGTGTCCGTCAGTCTAGTTAGGTCCAGTTTTTGTTTTTCTAGTTTATCCACTCTTGGAGTGAATACTTCTGTTTCCCCCTGCCTTGGGCAGTGTACCTTAGTTTTTCCCATTTGTTCAGTGCATGTGCACGGTGTTTTGTTTCTGGCCTGTGTGCCCATTTTCTCCTTTAGTGTTTGGTGTTCAATTAACACTTCTGGATCCTGCATCTGATGTTCCCCTGACCGCTTCTTAACAGGACGTCTCAAAATATATATTTAATTAATTTCTCAACACAGGTGTCTCATTTATTCATTCATTTAGCCGATTTATCTATTTAGACTATTTCTTCATTTTACTTATAAGAGCAACAACAGCATGACATCCGCATTGCTGCATATGGTTTGGTACTCATTTTGACAGCTGCACTCATTCCTGCATGTTGTTCGCTGGTTTCAAATCTGCGTACACCTGGTCAGACCTGGCGTGAGATTTTTGCGGACCGTTCGCTCACGTTCAGATTGATAAATGCCGATCCTTGCGGGAGAATTGGCGTACACCCATTTTTTTGGTGTACGCACTTTTGATAAATGAGGGCCAATGTGCGCTGAGGGAAGACGGTGGGCCAATCAAAGACAGAGGAGGGCATGTCTTTTCCGGGTTTGGCGTGGCCATAGTAAGATTTGTAATTTCGCAACCAGGGGCCTGTACCATAAAGCTGGTTTAGGGTTTATCGTGGTAACTTCAGGTTTAACCCTGGGGTTTCTGTACCATGAAGTTGGCTCACTTCTTACCGAGGTATATCACCGTGGCAACATAAGCTGAACGGCTAACCTGCTCCGGAGCAGGTTTAGTTCTAGATTCAGATCACAGCGTGCAAAAGCACCGCCTACTGACCAATCAGTTCTAAGAAAATGGCATCACCGTCCGTAGAGGTTTCAGCGGAGTTCCGTGCGCGGATGAATACCAATATGTACGATACAGGTTCTCATCTGAGGGTTTGACATGTCGTCCCTTGAGAATCAGCTGGTTCTATGTCCACTTTTTGCAGAAATGGAGTTAAGAATACTAGGACATTCTAAAATCAGTTAGGTTTATGTCACTTAGTGCTTAGCTCCAACCTAAAGTCTATACCATATTAACACGTAGAAACATTTAGTTCTATATCCTGAGTGGGGCTCGTTTCAAATCAGGTGGTTCTATGTCCAAGGAACCAATCAGGGTCCGTACCTGGATCATGTGACATTCGCTCAAAATGGCCAAGGAGCACATGTAAAGCACAAAATGAGAACTCCTCAGAAAAAACGTTCGATTTTGATCCCTTCTGAAAGACTAATGGATTATTTTGATGGGTAAGTTGTTCACCAACAATGTATACACAATGTAAATCTTAATTTTGTTGTGTTAGGACTGGTGTGGAAAAGTCACATTCGTCAATATGCTTGGACATAGAACTACTTAATTCTCAAACGATCAACTCTAGGCCTAGTGTGCTAATGTACAGTGCACTTAATATACAATTTGTCAGCGACATCGGGCAACCCAGGGATATCAGGGAGACCCCTACCCCCTCCCCGCCCGCTCGCCTGCCCCCCACCCGAACCCCCACCCCACCCACCATTTAGGCCCTAGCTAGGCCTACCCCAATATTGTAGTTGATTTTACAGAACATAAGCCTATACTATTTTCACAGAAAATCAAATTTTATCCCCCCACCGGATTTTCTCCATACATAATTATGTATATGTATGGGGAAAATTGGGTAACATTACCATTGATTTATTATTGTATCTATGTAAAACCTGTTCCTTGTCCTAGTAATTTAATCTGGTAAAGTTGCTTGTCCTCGAAACCTTATAAAGCTTTCATATCGAACGTTATGATTGGTCCAAACAGGGCTATCATGAAAATAGTTTTGTTTAATGTTTGTTCAAAGTTGTTCATGTTCAAATTTGGCATTTTTGGACGGGCAAGGCTGTCCCGGTGTCAGGTCTAAATGAGAAAGGTGGCTCATTCATAAACTTGTGAGTGTATGAAGCATTTTGATGCCAAATTTTGCATTTCGTATATAAACTTAATTTTTCTAATTTTTATTTTTCATGCTATTGATTCTGGTCAGTGGGCAATGCTGTCCGGTGTCACAGGTTCAAATGAGGAGGTGGCTCATTCATCAATCTGTTAATTTGATGCAATACTTTTATCTATAAGTGTATGAAGCATTTTCAATACTCATTAATCCTCAGTCTTATAAACGTCGTTCATGGTGTCCCAGTACATTTTTTGTGAAATAAGTATAAAATACAGGTAACCATTCATTGACTAAAACGTTCTTAGTTTGTTCATAACTTTTTTTAAAACAACTCTGATGGACATAGAACTTCCTGATTTCGATCATACGTAAAACCAGTAAAGGCACCAGGTCCTATATTGGACATAGAACTTGTTGACCAAGGGCAACTTACGTTCCTCGGAATCAGAAGGTGTGACTGCTTGTATCTCTAAGCCTGTGGAGATTTTGAACATGTTTGCAATATGTTTAGGGTACCTTCCACAGTCAACTATATTCCACACAAACTTAATTTTGATTAATCTCTAAACATCAGAGATAAGACAGTTGAAATTTTCAAAATCCATTTTCTCAAAATGAGGAAAAGTGGACATAGAACCAGCTGATTCTCAAGGGACGATGTGGCGAACGCAGCGGAGTCGTGCGCATATAGTTTCACATCTTGAGTGTATCACAATGTTGTATTTTTCCACGGGCAAAAGCACTAAAGCCTTGTACTTGTTGCACTTGTGAAAGTAAGCCTACTGACCGCTTTGAATTATGTTTTTGTAGTGATTCATTATTTGTTCTCCGGCTCTTTTGACACCGCCGGGGTTGCAGCTGGAAAAAAAATCCATACACGCCATAACAATACATCCTCGCATCACGTCAATTTAATGAAATACGCACCTGTAATTTTACTGATGGGGCAGTGACATTATAAACGATAAGACACGCGCATCCCTATACCCAATAGGCTTCGTGCTGGATCAAACATATCCTGTAAAGCAGAAATGGAGAGAGATGCGCTCCCTAGCCTACATAGCGCCAGTTTTCATGATTTACTGCAGCAGAAGTAAAATTGAATCATCAGTATTGCAGCAATAGGCCACATACAATCATGAATAAGGGAGTTATTTGCAGTGATATTATCATTATAATTAACGTACGCATTTACACGGTCGGTGACTTTTTTGCCAACTGTCCTTTCTGTATTTGGCAGCCGCAACGGTGTTAATTTTTGCCTGGATGATATGTTTATTCTCTTCATTTTTTTATTAAGAGCTCTTGGTCCGCATTTGAAAAGTACGCTGCTTTCCTTCCAGTCGGTTTGTCCATGTTTGCAATTGGTCATTTGCTTCAAACACCGCCCCTTTTATGTGAACGCGCACATACCTAGATTGGAAAACCCTGGGTTCAGTTACCGAGTTGATATGGCTTCTTGGTACCGCTTATCAGGAATGCGGACGTCTGGTTAAGTGCAGCCAGATAACTAAGAGAAACCCCGGGTATGTTAATCCAGCGTTATGGTACAGGCCCCCGGTCAGCATTCGTTCTGCAAATAGCCAACAATGCGCGCAACACTTCCGCGACCGCGCCCACTTAGGAGACAGGAAGTGTGACTAATTTCTTACCATATGGGTCTATGGGCGATGAGGAGTCTTCCTTTACTGTATTGTCTTTGGTTGAAGAGGAAGAAATTAAACAAGCAGTGATCGGTCAAGTGAGGTGCAGGGTGAATAGAGGGCGAAACAGCGCTGGTCTGGAGAACAAAGCAGTGAACCAGAAATAAAACATAATCGTTTCACAACGGTTGGGTTTTAAAGCACAAAGAAACTCACACACCTCCGCACAGACGACTTGCTTGTGTTCCTGCAATAACGTTACAGAAAAGCCCGAAATGATGTGTAAAAATACACACTTTATGCCGCCTTTGCTTGGTTCTCTGTGCACAAAAGCAGCGTAAAGAAGAATCTTCACTAGAGCTCTACTACGGAATCTCCGTAAAACGGGCTCACTACCTTGCCATCTTAGTACATGATCTGCTGAATCTGCCTTTGTTACTTGTTTAGGCTGTAGCTATGTGTGATACATGTTAGCCCAGTGGCTGCTGAAGTTCGCTTAATGTTAGCTCGTTAGCTACCAATACAGTTTGTTTGCAACCAACTCGTTGCCACCAAGCCAACACAGATAACGTTAACGCAGTGTTTAGAGATACGGCAGTTTTATGGGTACGGCAGTCGATTTGAAGGGATTAGGATAAGGATTAGGGATTCTGGTTAGGGGAAGGGTGAGGTTAGGGGTTAGGGTCAGGGTTAGGTTAGGGCAGGGTTTGAAATTGGGACTGCCGTACCTCTCTACATTGAAATGCATTGGAAAACTGCCATACCCGTAGCAACTGCCTAACGTTAATGCTGCTTAACAGGCAGCTTAGTAAATAGATAAAATGTTGGCTAACGAAGAGTTGGGTAAGAGTTGAACTTTTGAAAACTTACCGAGGAAAAAGCAGTTTGACGGAATCTTGACGAGGGCAATTCACGCCATGACAGACAGCATGATAGCGAAGTGCGCAGGGCGCAGGCAGGTTTGATGACTTCTGATCATTGTTGTTTACATCAGGCGTTCCCAAACCCGGTCCTTGGGGCCTCCCTGTGTATGCTGGCTTTTGTCCCAACCATAATTGCAATCATAGGACTTTAACAAGCTGTTAATTTGTCCAAATTGGGTACATTTTGTGTTTAAATATGTTATTTGCTGTTTTAAGCCAAATTTAGAAATATCCATTTGTGCCATGAAGAATAAAAGACTGAATAAAATACCCTTGCATATAATTTTTTTTTTCTTCTGTGTGGTAATAACATTTCAGGCTTCATAATTACAGGTAAAAACATTTTTAAACAGATCAAATCAGGTACTGAGAAAATCAGTAATCTCCAAATTAGTTTGCTGAAGACAGGTGATTAGAGTTCTTTCAAAATAATGCGCTTGCACTCAATCACAAAAACATAACATAAAACAGGTTTGACTCTGTCATTTGCTTGTTTAGTAAATTGTTAGTTTTTGCAACCAGGTGCCCACAGTTTCACCAATTAGGAACCCATTGATTTTTTTCCTTTGATTGGGTACATTTTTTCCCTCTTTTTATGCAGTTGTTACTCATATATTGCAGTGTGGATGCAGAAATTTATTCCTCACTGTTTGTATGCATATCTTTCAAAATACTGTTTGTCAAGAGAGGATAAATTGCTGCTGTGAACAAAAATGCACCTAATTAAGACAAATTAAGAGCTTCTTAAAATCCTATGATTGCAAACCAAGGTGGAGCAAAAACCAGCACACACAGGGAGGCCCCAGGACCGAGTTTGGGAACCCCTGGTTTACATTGTTTTGGGCATTGATGGTTTGGGGTGTAAAATTAGCCTCAAATATCTATTTTTTGTCTAGACAATTATTTATCATGACTTAGGTTGAAGCTGTTATGTTTACTGGGAGAATAACAAAATATATAAGTGCAATATGAGTGTGATGATATGATACTGAAGGAGGTGGAGCTCAGGTCCGGCCAGGTGCGATATGGACTTAAGGAGGCGGAGCTGAGCTCCGGTAGGCTCCAGCCCAATTTAACCCTTGGGCAGCATATTGGTCCACCTTCTCTACTTCAACTTTGCATAATTTTACAATACTCTGTAAATCTATATGAAACGGACAGATAATATACATGCCATTATTCCCTTTAGCAAGAGAAATATTTAGTCACTCAAGAATGCTTAATATAAGAATATGAAACCGCATTTTTTTGTGTAAATTTCAGGCAGAAAATACATTGCTATGGCAGCGCGGCTCCACAGATGCACCATCAGTACTTGCATAATTGTACAACACTGCGTAAATTTAAACGAAAAGGGTGGATACTATATATGCCATTATACCTTTTGGCCAGTTACATATTCGGTCACACTTGGATTCTTAATATCAGAATATATACCTGCATTTCTTGTCAAAATTTAAGACAGAAAAGACATTAAACTTACCGCGTGAATCCATTATCTCTATTGGCGTATATAGGTCAGATTGGAACTAGCGTGAAGGTGCATTCCTCATTTTCCAAATAAGGCAGGCCACACCCACTTTTTTGGATATACACTCAACTAACATATAGTCCAGTGGCAGGGAGGCTAGACCCAGATTTGTGTTTAATAAAATGTTTTATTGTTGTTTCTGGTTGGTAAGGCCATGAAGATTCAAAATCAGCCGGATGCGGGGGAAATTTTTTTATTGACGAAATTCAAGATGGCCAACAATACATAATTGCTCTTTCTATTATCTTTCAAATCTTAACTTATATTTGAGATAGAGACCTCGTTTTGGTGTCGAAATATAGGTTTTTGGGGTCAAGCAAGAAATGAGGCATAAAACAAATGTCCAAAATTAATTGTTTAATGCCATATTGAATAATATACAAAATAATAAAGCAAAAAATGTACAATATGGGGCAATAAATTGTCCATGGTCACATTTCGAGCACATTTCCAGTTTCAAACTAACAATTTTATATATTTAACCATAACCTCTTTTATATATTTAACCATAACCTCGAGCAAATACATCAACTGCTGATGACAGAATAACCACTCTAAACATCACTTGCTTTGAACTTCAATGCAATAACAATTCAAATGCAATTACTTGCAACATAGTGAACAAAATACTAATATAAAATTAATAAGGAGGGAAAGATAAATTTTAGAATAGCCATGATCATCTCGGCCTATTTCTCAATTACTCAACCATGTCATCAGCATATGTAATGTCCCCATCATCATCATTTTCGTCATCAATGACTCGAATAGCTGTAATAGTTCGCTGTTTTTGCATTCATCACTTCCCCGACATACACAGAAAATGGAGCAGGAAAGTTGGGCAGAATTACAACTGCAACGTGATGTTAAGCATGGCTGAGAAGAGGAACAGCCACACTTGATCAATCTGTGGACTTCAACTGGCGCTGGAGACACATCCGGTGGAAGAGCAACTGGTGATATCGTGTTCTCCCCATCACTGAGTGACCAACCATAGTGAAGAGGGTTGAGAGCAGGAGGGTCAGGATCTAATGCACTTCTCCAAATAGCTGCCTGTAAATGAGCTCTATGCACATGCTCTATGAAAGCCTCTGTTGTGGGAGGTAGTGATTTAAGGTGAGGAGCCGCATTTAACTTCCTGTTGGACATTTTTTTGGACCAAACAGTGTATTGCAGGTTAGTCATGGTGTCTTCATTTGGGTATCCATAACAGGCTGCCATGAACTTGGTTGCCTGTTTGATTACACCATTCATGTCTTCCTGTAAAACACCAAGTTTACAGAGTGATTTTCCAGATCGAAGTATTTTCACGACTGTGTGTTTACAAATACCAAAGAGACAAGAAACGGTACCACAACCTGAGAGACTATGGGCAGCTAAGAGGTCTGGAATGATATTGGCATGTTGTGCTGCAGAAGCTTTAATATCAACACTTGCCCTTCCAGGGCTCGTACTGACCATAAAGAGGCTACAGGACAGTTGTTTCATGACATAGAAGTATGTGAGAAGCACAAACACAACTGGGTCATCTGCAATTACTCAGATGCTCTTCTTTTCATGGTCGACTGCCAGATGAATCACTTGTACAATGATGACATCAGCCTCCTCATGTGTTGTTCGGAGATTAGGTTGTTGATGTATTTCTTCATCTCTATATTCAAATGGAACAGACCTCATCAGCAGAAGTAGAGGTTGAAATGTATCTGAACTTGGATAAACACAACTTTTGATACTGCGCATCGGCTGCATGCAGATCACTGACAGCAGATTGCACTCGGAGACGAACATCATTGGCCCACTCATCATTCCGTCTGTCACAGATTTCAAGGATGACTTCTTTGAAAGACTTCTGAGAAGGACGTTCTGTAGTTCTGCACTTGACTACTTGGCGCCAGTGTCCAGGCTGTCGAGGATCTGGATCCACGCACACCTCTCCACAGAAAAGACAATGTTCTTTAAAGTTAAATGGACTGTCCTGTTCTTTTCACAGATGGTTCAACCTTTGTTTCAGTTTTATTGGACAGATAACGCTTTATATGATGAGAAGATGCGTAAGTGGACACGCATTTTTTATGGCAGCTGTATTATACACCAGAATCAGGTGATAGGTCCTCGTGAAGATCATCACCTCTACGGTTACTGGCTGTTCTTAAGCGTTCTACACCTACATCTACAAAACTACTAGCACTGCCACCACAGTTTGTGTATGGTCTAAGAAAGCAACTACCAGTAACTTTCTCCAAATTCGGATTCAAGCAACGATTGCCTTTTTCATTCACCAGTACTAGAAAGCGTCCTTAATCTTTGTGATGCTTGTGATTTGTGACACTCTTTTTCACTGTGATGCTATTGTGCAATTGAAATGAAGAGAAGCAATATGTTCTACTGTGATATGGTGAATCTCTTTTGCTTTATCTAGCTGAAAAACAAGCAAAGCAAAAACAGAATACAGTAAATATTTTTGATTAGCGCCAGATTAATTTGAAAATTATAACCCAAGATGCGTCATATATCTTTTGTGTTGATGGTAACTTTTAATGATTTGTTTGGATATTATCTAACTTATTACCCCAGACTGAAATCCTGGAAATATGTGTTCATACCACTGGTGTATGATTATATTTTACCCCTTACAGGTAATTGGCTATTGAACATATAAACATTAAGTTCAGTCTTTTTGGCAGTTTTCTCCAAAATTACAGCATTGTTCTTGCAATATGTCAATGAACTATCACTGCTACAGATTCAAATCATAATAAAATGAATTCCTTGACCCCAAAAACCTACATTTTGACACCAAAACGAGGTCTCTACGTCAAAAATAAGCTGACATGTGGACAACAATGGAACAGACAATTACGTATTCATCGCCATCTTTAATTTCATTAATAAAAAAATTTCCCCAAGGGTGCCAGCTTTGCACCCCACTGATTTTGAATCTTCATGGCCTTACCAACCAGAAACAACAATAAAACATTGTCTTAAACACAAATCTGGGTCCAGGTAAAAAATGGCATTATTCCACCAGACTAGTAGGAAAAGAAATTACCAATTACCATTTTCACCCAGTTTCTTTCTTATTGTTGATTTGCGAACACTGACCTTGATTGAGGCAAGTGAGGCCTGCAGTTCTAAAAATGTTAGTCTGGGTTCTTATGTGACGACCTTGTTGAGTTGTTGATGTGCTCCTGGAGGAATTTCGGTTGGCCGGCCGCTCCTGGAAAGGTTCCACGCTTTTCCAAATTTTCTTCAATTGGTGTTAATATCTCTTACCATATTACATTGGAGTCCAAGAGCTGTAGAAATGACTTTGTAACTCCGTCCAGACTAGATCTGGAAGTGATAGATGATAGGTGTCATTGACTTTGTTTCTCATGTGTGCTTGAATTTTTTTTAGATGTGTCATAATGAGCTGCTGTTTGCAAACGTCACATCGCCAGACAGGTTCTATTTAAGTGAGGTTTAGATTCAGCAGGGCTGGCAGTTATCATGCCAGGGTGTGTCTTGTGAAAATGAACTCAATTACACCGCCTTACATCATTTTTTGCTGAATAAAATCCAATACTTGTTTCTTATTCATTTTAAGGTGCTGATTCTGAAAATAGTGTCTGTTTTGCCCCAGCACATAACAACTTACGAAGTGTACTCCATAGCATTCTCAAGATATTATTTTATGCCTAATCCTGATTTAAGGCCTAGTAATATGGCCTCTGACAGAAGAAAATGCCATCATGATCCAGGTGTTTTCCGCCACATCTGTGGGTGTTTCACTACACTCAAACAGAGACAGAAAATTACAGACTTTATGAAAAAGCTACACTGAACAAAACTATAAAGGCAACAATTTAGTCCTTTCAATATTCCGCATAATTATTTCGGAGGTTGGCTTAGGAGGGTTTATTTATGTGACCAAGGTTGTGTTCTACTGGTCTGCGTGGATTTCAGTCACCTTCTCCATATCATTGTCAAGTTCATGCCCTTTGTCAAAACTGGCCTGTCAGACAGGCAGGGCCTGATCCAGAGCTACTGAAATCAGGTACGGTCAGCCCAGGCACATCCTGTACTCTGGTCAATAAAAGGCCATCTCAAAAGTCCCAGTTCTGCCATTGTTCAAAATGCCATAAATGACTCAAGCCATCAGGGAGCGTGCCATTGGCATGCTCAATGCAGGAATGTTTCTCAGGGCTGTCGCAAGTGCTTTTAATGTCCATATTTCAATAGTAAGTTGCAGAAAACACCTTTATGAGGAATTAGACATGACAGCAGACCGCCCACATGCATGACGACCATGTGTGACGACCCCCCCCAAGACCGCCACATCCGGACTCGCCATCTCTGTGACTGTCTGAGACCAGCAACTGCCACTGCAGATGAGACAGTTGGTCCCCTCAATCGCCTCTGTTTTGTCTAAACCGTGAAAATCATCGCCAGAAAGTCCATATCTCTCTGCGTGTTTTGCTCTTTGTGGATTGGACCTCACCTCAGCTCGACGAAAAAAATCGGCTCGACTGGGTGAATAAACACGTTTGATGGCCAATGGCACAATGGAGGACTGTTTTCTTTACAGACAAGTAACGTTTCCAGTTTCTCAGAGCAGATGGACGGGGGATCATTATGCTGACATCAGTGTGGTGCACACGGTGGCACATGGTGGTGGAGTGCTGGTTTGGGTGGGAGTATCCCATGGACATTGCACCCAACTGCATTTCATTAACAGCAACTTGGATGCAATGTGATATCACAATGAGATACTGTGGCCTATCATCCTGCCATTCATTCATCTAAACAATAACCATCCAGCATGACCATGCCAGACCCCACGTCACCCATGTATGCACAGAGTTCCTTGAGCCTGAAAACATTCGTGTGCTTGAATGGCCAGCTTATTCCTCACATTTGTCCCCCATCCAACATCTTTGGGATGTCCTCAACAAACAAGTTCGTCATTGGTTCACATTTCCGGCCAATATCCACCAACTTGGCACAGCTCTTGAAGAGAAGTGGGAACATGTCCCCCAAGTCACCATTGACCATTTGTTACAGTCCGCACAGCAGATATGTGTAGCAGTGCAGCAGGCCAAAGATGGACATACCCAATATTGATTTGTGAAATTTGGACAATAGACCCCATCCCCTTTATCATCACTCCATCGTGAGATTCTTGTTTGTCTGTTTCAATCACTGATTGAAATGTAGTGCAACATGGTCATACAATCTGTCAACACTCAATGAAAGTACAATGAGCTTCTGAACATGGTCATATTTCTCACAATAAGAAGTGTTGTGTTCATATATTTGTTCAGCGTATATATGATAGGGTAATAAAAAAAGATTTTTATTTTGTGAAAAACTGTACATGATAGAAACTTTTTACTTGCATTTTTTTAGCTCAGCATCCTTAAATTAGTAATATGAGGCCTTTTGGGGAAATCAGCGGAAATGTTTTTCAACACGCTGGGTGGTTTTATTAGTTAAATTTGTTCAATTGGTCGATTTAATAACCAGGGAGGCAATTACTTTTCAGTATAGGGCAAGGCAGGGTTGGATAGCTTTTTTTCCCTTAAATAAAGGAAATGATTATTTAAAAACAACATTTTGTGTTTACTCGGATAGTGTTTGTCTAATATTAAAATTGATTTGATGGTCTGAAACAATGATGATTTAAGTACAACAAATATGCAAGAAAAGAATAAATCGAGAAGGAGGCAAATAAAAATTTCACAGCACTGTATCTTGGGTAAGAAACAATGCATATGCAATGGAATGGTCTCCTTGCCCATGTCAACATGTAACTCAGTCAGCCTACTGGTGCTAAGAATTAGTAAAATGGACCTATATCTAGTGCAAATAACTGAGTATCAAAAAATACAGTAAGGTTAATAAAAAAGTATTCTGGGGTAAACTCTGAACCACCATAAAATTGCGGTTGCAATAAATAGATATTTTATGCCACCATTAAGAGTTTTTGATTCCCATTTTGTTTTGCAGCATAAGTATCCTTACATCAAGGCTTGGGTCTGCTCCACCCCAGTTCAGTGAAGTACAATGTAGTAGACAACCATGTTGACCGAAGGTTATCAAACTTTTAATTTACACAGATTAAAGCTAATCCTGGATTGAACTACATTTTGCATGAAGATTGCCCACTCAAATTTGACAGTAACCAGTTGGACTGGGCCCCAATTTCTTTCTGAGAAACTGTCCCAATGTATTGTAGATACTCTCAGTCTCCACAGATTATGTGATGGAGTAAGAGGAAGTTCTGACCGCTGCATGCTGCAGAGGTTTTGCTGTGGAATATCCAGAATGCAAAAAATAGCCACTGTTTTGCTCCATGGACTATCTCAAAACATGAACTGAAACTGACCTGCCTTAGAAATAGGCCAGGTTTCGTGAATACAGTTGCGCTAATGTTCTTCATTGCAGCAGCACCGAGCAGAAGCACTGTAAAACTGCGGAAATACAGATGCACGTGGGGACAATGTGAAATGACGAAGCTTACAGATAAGCCTGGTGGAAATTCCGGCTCCGTTGCAACCTGGTATTTCACTGGTCCAGCTGGTTTGAAGGGACTGAGGCATTGCTGTTTCATGAGCAATTATATGAGATCATAAATAAAATGCTGTTGACAAAATGAACATTTGAAATGATATACAGGAAGCAAAATGAAACACATTGTTCATGTCATCCCACTGCAGCTGACATGATTTTCACTAGCAAAATGAAAAGATAAAGTAGGTAAAACTTTTCAGAGGAGGCTATTTTTGTCTTTACTGACTAAAATGCAGGGGTAGTCTCAGAGGAATTGAGAAAAATAATTTGTCTTTGTATAAATCAAGGAGGTATGTGTGATTGTAAAGAGACCATATAACGATTAGATGAGAAGCATGTTCAGCAACTTTTCCAAGACTGCACTATGACATCTGACTATTTTCTATGATAAACTCACAATGTTTGGTATAATTGGAAAAATAATAATGAAAAGATTTGAGGAATCTGGAGGAATTTCCGCGCATAAAGGACAAGGGTGCAAGCCTATCACTCAGACAGCACTGCATAAAGAGCCGTCATATATTGTATCTATAAAGCAGCGCTGTGCGGTTACATGTTCCCAGGGGCTTCAGTAACCTCACCCTTTACCGCTCAACTGTCCTCAAGCTGTTCTTGTTCAAGTTCACCTGATTAACAATCAAACAATTTATCGACTGAATGAGCAAGACCAATCCATGATCCATAATAAGAAATGATAATGAAAAATTGAATGCCTATTGCCAACATTTATACAATTGATACAACATTGTTAGGATGGAAACATAAATGCAAAAAATCCGAAACTTTCACTGACTTCACAGCATTTTTTTTTGCCTCCACTCAGCTGTGCATCGTACCCAACAACGCCCTTTAGCCGTGACTACATTGAGAATACAGAACGGATTCTCGGGGCTTATTGCTTTATGAGCCTCGCAAACTAATTTACGGAAATCTGTGCTGTTTCACGAGCTACACGAGCGCAGAAATTGTACAGACATTAATGTTTTACGTTGTCATTTATGTGCGGAAGAAAACGCCTTATAATTTTGGGGTGTAATGTTTAACAATGCAATCAAAAATAAATTAGACTGTTCTACCAAATAGTCTGAGCAACTGTTGATAATTGGGAGAGGTAAACTGCGAGAGGTTAAGGTTATTCAGCAGTGAAAGGTGAGGTTACCGCTGGCCTTTGTTCCTGCCAACGGGCCGCCACTGTCTGTAAGCTATACACATGGGCTTAGGATTACTTTGGCAAACTTTTGTCAAGTACAACAATACATAGTAACATTCATTAAAGCCGACTAAAACTTAAACTAAAACTAAAACTTAAGGTAAGGCTTCCTTACCTTAACAGCGTCGAGAAGCGTACTTGACTCATCACGGGCTCAGAGGCATCTACAATGGACCACAAAAAAGAGGAAACGCATATTGTGTTTAGAGGAATCAATATTTCAGGTCTTTTTTTTTTTAGGAGAAAAGGATGCTGTTGTGCTGCAGATCAAAGATGAAGAGGACCATCCAGACTGTTACCAGCAAGAAGCCCAAAAGCCATGCCCTGTTATGGTACGGGTTAGTATTCATGCCCCTGGCAGGGGTAACTTGCACTTCTGTAAAGAGAGCCCATTCTCATTCCGACGCGTCATATATTGACGTTACCTGACCAAGCGTCAATATACGAGGCAAAAGGTCAGTTTTAGCGTCCTTTATCGACGCCAGTGTAAAACGAACCCTACCCCCTAACCCCTAATCCCTACCCCCTAACCACTAACCCCTAACCCGACGCCAAAAGCTTCCTTCTGCCTCGTATATCGACGTTTGGGCAGGTAGCGTCAAGATATGACGAGTCCGGGATGAGAATGTGTTGGTAAAGACACCATAAATGCTGAAAAGCACTTGATAACCTGTGAAAGGACAATCTGTGCATGAAATATGAACTTTTCTATTCAGGTAAAATATTTTTCTGAAGGTATATATTTTTACATAAGATATAATGTCAGCCTGCTGAGAAAACCTCATATCTCCAAATTTGGTAATCAAAAACTCATATGTCCATGATAATAACATAAACATTGCAAAATACAAAATACATTCTTGGAAGAAAAATAGTCATCCTACCCGAACACAGCTCAACTGCATTCTTACATGCAAAATTCTTTATGCTCTCCTGTAAAGTTTATCATTTTGAGGATACGAGTTTTTTTCAGCAGGCCGACGATAATTTTAATATTTTTAATCAGGTGCAATACCAAGGAATATAGGCTACTGTTTAATAAGGTGCAAAACATGTGATGGTAAATGGCATATTTTTTTCCTCCAAGAAGTCACTCAGCAAGTTCCACCACCCAATCAACAAATCAGAAAGATGGGCCTTGAGAACAAGAAAAACACGCATGAGCACATCTCTTATTTTAAACCACTATCATAAAAAAGTAGGGTAAATTAACAAAAAAGATACAGTCTGTCAATGGGGTGTTTTGCTGTACAAATAAGAACTTGAATCGCTTTTGCTGAGTTTCATACATTTGTACCCCTTTCAACAAACATTCGGTGATAATACCTCAACAGCAACAATTCTGAGACCGTTTGTGGAAACATATTCCTGAAAGAACGGTAAAGAAAGAAACTACGTTTTTGCTGTACTTTTATTTCTAATATTGGAACCGGGATGACAGAAAAGTTGCAGTGCAGTGGAATGCAAACTCACCTACTTCGCACATGTAGGAGTAAAATTGGTGAGTCTTATCCTTGCTACGTTAAAACATTGTTCCAAAGTCCATTGCAGTGCAAAATTTAAATTGGGCAAGGCTTATGCACACTTTGAACAACTCCCACAAGTTTGTCCACTCTGGGTAAATTGCGAGGCCAAACGCTGCTCTCCAGTGTCACAATGAGTGAGCACTGAGCATTGCAGATTGACTAGACAGTGTCTGGCATCAGGCCAGTGAGGATTTCCAAGGATGCTTTCGAAATGCAACTGCCACCTTTCCAAGACAAACAGATCCGCACAATTCTACATTTACCTCAAAGTCTTCCTGCATTTCTGGCTGCCGTCCGTTCCTCCAACTGCAGTATTACTTTCAAAAAACATTCAATGTAATCATCTGCGCTTTCCACTTGATTCGTTTGTCACCATAGATAAGCTGTCTGCTGACTGGACAGGTTCCTCTCCTCATGTATGTACTGTGCTTCTCCCTAAGCAGAAGTGAACTGCCTTGCCATCAATGACATCCTTCCTGAGAAATGTACGTAACTTTGGGGTTCTTCGAGACGGAACACTTCTGCTCAGAATTGCATTGAGCCCAGTGTATCAGGTGTGAATGCTGGTGTACTTAATGGTTTAAAAAAATATATTTTATTTGATAAATTCCCAGCCCCTCCCTCCCCTCTCCACATGGGTTAAAATTAGGCCCTGATCAGGTGGATATTTAGGGGATCCAGTCGCTAATCCAGCACCTGTAAGGCCTGCCCTGGCAGACTGATTTAATTCAAGCCTGAATCTTTGAGGGCCACACAACTTAAATAAATGCTGACCTTAATCACAACCTGACCAGTGCTTCAGTTTATTCATGGCTTTGAACTTCCTTCTTTGGGACCAAGACTTTTATCAATGACCTTCAAATGTCTTTACTATTGAAACGATAAAAATATTTCTCATGTCTCATATCACTCGACGCTGAAAAAGCGTTTGATCGAGTAGAATGGCAATATCTGTTTTCAATCCTTAAAAAATTTGGATTTAAGGATCCATTCATTTCTTGGATAAAACTTCTCTATTCTCAACCTTTAGCCTCAGTAATTACTAATGGGCAACAATCTGGATATTTCCCCTTGGCAGAGGCACGCGTCAGGGCTGTAGCCTATCCCCCCTACTATTTGCCATTGCTGTAGAGCCTCTGGCTATTGCCCTTAGACAATCTAAAGACTTCCTGGGTATAAAGCGAGGTGGCCTTATGCATAAATTGTCCTTATATGCAGACGACATTCTATTATATGTTACAGATCCATCAAAATCAGTTCCCGCCATTCTTAATATTCTAATTCAATTTGGGAAACTTTCAGGTTATAAAATCAACTTCGAAAAAAAGTGAAATGTTTCCTCTTAACCAGGCAGCCAGTGCAATCCCTACATCATGTTTTCCATTTAGAATCGTAAACAAGGGCTTTAAATACTTAGGGTAGAAGTCACACCATCTTTTTTTCATCCCTCTTTACTAAAAAAATTTTGGCGTCTTATTTGAAAAATGTAAAAAGGACATGGTGAAATGGACGAACCTTCCACTCTCCATAACTGGTAGAATTAATCTCATTAAAATGATGGTATTACCAAAATTCCTGTATTTGTTTCAAAACATCCCTATCTTAATTAAAAAATCATTCTTTAACTCATTGGAAAAGAGTATATTATCTTTTATTTGGAACGTAGACCACAAAGAATTAAAAGGAAAGCTCTTCAAAGACCTAAAAAAGCTTGCTGGCCTTGCCCTACCTAATTTCATTTACTATTACTGGGCATGCAATATAAAATCGATGTTACATTGGTTTGAGAGAGATGTACCTGAAAAATGTGAGACCTGGGTCCAATTAGAGTATGCTTCTAGCCCACTCAATTTAGCCTCTATATTATGTGCTCCGTCACTCCCCTCTCAAAGCCAGTTTTGCTCTAATCCAGTAGTCTATCATTCGATCAGAATTTGGTCACAATTCAGAAGACATTTCAAGTTACAGACAACATCAATATACTCACCCATCAATAACAATCATAACTTCCCACCCTCTCTTTTTCGACTCCACTTTTGGAGTTTGGTCCTCCAAGGGTATTAGATCTGTCTCTAATTTATATGTAGATGGCAAGTTTGGATCGTTTACTCAACTTTCACAACTATTTGATTTGTCAAAGTCAAATTTTTTTAGATATCTCCAGATTAGACATTTTGTCCAGAAAAATATTACTTCCTTTCCAGACCTTCCGGCGAATAACACTGTTGATTATATCTTGTCACTATCCCCAAATTGCAAAGGCCTAATCTCTGTTCTCTATAACAATATATGTAATATTATTCCTTATTCATTGCAAGACATTAAGAGACTTTGGGAGAATGACCTTGGAAAAGAAATGGCAGATGAACAATGGAAGACTGTGCTTCACTTAATAAATACCTCCTCCTCTTGTGCTAGGCACAGCTTAATACAACTCAAAATTGTTTTGAGAGCACACTTGACCAAGGCAAGACTGGCGAAGATTTTCCCTGATGTTGACCCTTTGTGCCCTCGCTGTAATGGTGAACCAGCAGATTATATACATATGTTCTGGTCATGCCCTAAACTTCAGACATTTTGGATGAAAATTTTTGGTTCCTATAGTATGATGTTTCAAAAAGACATTGCTCCCAGTCCTATTTGTGCTTTATTTGGATTGATCCCTGAAACTCACTCCCTGAAAGACAAAGCTCCCACAATCATAGCATTCACCTCCCTGATTGCCAGACGTCTCATCCTTCTTTCCTGGAAGGAAAAGACACCTCCTAACTTTACAAGATGGATTAGAGATGTGATGCACTTTTTAAAATTTGAGAAGATTAGATACACCCTCAAAGGCTCATTGCAAAACTTTAAAAAGATTTGGACCCCCTTTTTAGAGTACTACGAGAGTTTGCAAGAACCATTAAATAAGGATGACTAAATAACAATGTTAAGAATGAAGCAGTAGAAACCCCTTTATATTTTTTTATTTATTTATTTTATTTTATTTTATTATTGTTTTTTTTTTCTTCTCTCCCCTTTTTTTATGTATTTATTTATTTTAGTTTATTTTACCGGTATTGTGAATATGTTTTTACGTATCCTTGTACATCGCATAATACAATTTGTATTAATGTAATAGTTGGTTGGACAAATTTTTATTTTTAATGGTTAATTTTAATTTATTCAATTTGTACTTCTGTAATAGTTGGTTGGACAGACACTTTGATGGACGATTATTCTTATGTAGATCTGGACTTACGGGGACAAGTAGGGATGATTGGGTGGGTTGGGGTGGGTTGGGGTGGGTTGGGTGGTAAGGGAAATTTGGGAGGGTACTTTTCAATTCTGTAATCACTCAAATAATGCAGCTGTCCTATGCTTTTGTATTTTTCTGTTTTCAAATGCTGCTAACAACTGTATGGAGAATATAATGAAAAATTAATAAAAATTGTTAAACAAAATATTTCTCATGTCTGGGACAGGCATGCACAGTGAGGTCCAAAAGTATGAGGACAGTGTGGCAAATTTAACGGGCTGTGATAGGGTAAGTGGTTCACTCATTATAATTTCAACAGTCAGCTTTAATTTATGAGTATGCACACTTTCATTTGAACTGAGCCCAGCCATTTCAATTGGCCACACTGTCCAAATGCTTATGGACCTCGCTGAAGGCTCTATTCTCTGTGCAAACTTGGCAAAAACAGAAACCATTATATTAGTGGGGAAAAAAATCAGTGGCCCCATATACATTCAAGACACTGCAATCACAATGATTTTTATAGCAGGAATACGTGCAACAGAACACAATTATAAATTACTACACTATTAAAAGAAACAGTCCCAAATACATTTTGGTGTTGACAATGAAAACATTTAATTACTCACTGGTAATACAAGAGTGGTACATCTGGCTGCAGTACCCCTGCAATCCAACCTATTTGAAATATGAGCCGTTTGTTTTCCCTAAATCAACAACAGGTCTATTCTATCTGTGAAGGTTTTGATGATAACAGAATGCATATGGTGTACTCAAACTGAAAGCAGTTGCTCTCTGCCTAGGAATAAACTACTGATTACACAGCAAAGTAAAGCAGAAGTTTATCTGAGGGACAATGAAGTTTAAATTAAGTCCAAGAGTTCAAAGCAATGAATACTGTGCAGAAGGAAGAGAAGTCATATTATGACTGCAGCAATTTAGAACAGAGAAAGCTGTGGCGTTTACATAAATATTCAAAGGTTTAGCATCAAATTAGTCAAAGTGCTCTTTGGATATCCTGGTTGGAAGCTTGTCTTCCAACAATATACGAAGGCAAAGGTTGTTAGTTCAAGCAACTTACTACGATCGTTTGTTCAAGCAGCTTATTACGACCTAAAATTACGTTAAGGAGTCAACTGACCTCTAGCGGTCGTTTAAATAACGACAATCTGGTTTCCATCGTCGGCGTCGCTGTCTCTAAATCCCTAACCCTAATCCTAACCCTAACCCTAACTCTAACTGTAACTGTAACTCTAACCCTTATCCTAACCCTAACCCGAATTTTAAATCCAATTTTAACCGAAACTGTAACTCTAACTTAAACCGTAACTCTAACTCTACCTTCCTGCTGCCAGTAGGGGCGCTATTTTAGGAAAGGCTCCTATGGGTCGCAAGTCAGGGCAAACGATTTATTTGGACAAATGGTTGGAGCACACGCTGGAAATGCACCAACATGCTTTGACCCATAATAGGCCTTCATCAGGGAGTCACAAAGAGAAGACAGAGGCCCCGATAGTTAGGAGGGATAGGGAATGATAACTGACAATCAGCGAGAGCGTGAATTGGCCATGATACCAACCACTGTTTCCTGTTTATTTGTGGAGAGCACCTTAGAATTCTTCTGTACTTTATAACTGAGGCACTATTGCGATTTAAAAAAGAGACGTCTGAAATATTGTTTCATTCGGCAGTTATAATACAATACTAATTACAATAACTAACTCCCAGGACAACACATTCTCATCCCGACGCATCATATGGAGACGTTACCGGACCAAGCGTCAATAGACTGCGAAAAAGGAGGCTTTTGGCGTCCGAACTTAACGTTTGGGGTTGGGGTTTGGGTTAAGGATTAGGGCATAGGGTTCATTTTAAACTAAGGCACCAAAAGCCTCCTTTTCCATCAAGTATTGATGTTTGGTAAATTGCTATTGGGTAAAGTATCAGTATGACACTGTAATGTATGTTATTGTATTTTCTTGATAGTTTTAATCTATGTACCTGGTAATGTAGAACTACCTGGGGATGCGAGGGGAGGGTCCTGGTCGCCACATGGGTGGGCTGGAGGGTTAAACTTATTGTGCTCTTAAAGGGTGCAGTCATGTGGATACTTAGTTTTGTTTGTATATCACTTTACCCTTGTTGAAATAAAACAATTGAAAACACAAAAAAATGTATTGATGCTTGGTCTGGTAGTGCCACCATCTGACTATTCAGGATGAGACTAGGCTCCCAGTAGAAGTGCAGTCATTTTTTAAGCTGAACCAGAATCTCTCGGTATCTCTGCAGGATTCTGATATTTTGTTATTATTTAAATACATTTGATGTATTAATCAAACCCTTTTTGAAGTTAAGGAATATTAAAATGCTCACACAGACCAAATTTAACACGAGGCCGAGACCATCTGAATCAGTTTTTTTTTTTTTTTTAAATGCCCTCTCCTGATTGGCTGCTCTAGGTCCAGCGGTTGCCGTGCAGAGTTCGGTCCAGCTGAAGGAGCTGCCGCAGAAACCCGCGGTTCGGGATGATGCCGCGGCGGTCATTCACCGTCTTGATTGCGTCCACCAGAGTCATGTGCTCTCGGATCATCAGGTACGCCAGCACCAGGGTGGCCGATCTGCTGACTCCCACAGCGCAGTGCACCAGGATCTTCCCTGCCGAAATCGCAGGCGAAAAAAAAAAAAAAAAACGTAAGCAGCAGCATCGAGAGAGTACCTGAGCACTGAATGAGACTGGCTACTTCCTCAAAACAGCGCCAATTAGCAGGCAACATGTCAAAGTAGACAGAGTTGCTCATTAACCCTGAGAGGGCTGAAAAATTTTTCAAGGAATTAAAAATTTAATTATCCTGAGCTGTTGAAAATCAATCACATGATAGGTTTTCAACAGCATCTGATTTTGATATCTTACGTCATCAGGCAACTATAGCTGCCTATAGCACTCTTTGGGTCAATTATAAAAAAAAAAAAAAAAATTATAGTCTCTTTTGACCTCAGATTGCCCTTGTAAAACGTTATGGCACGTACCATTCACTAATTTGTCAAAAAAAAAGATGAGTTTCTCCTCCATCAAAGGCCACAAAGCTCAGGTGAATGACTGATGAGCATGGGTGGCTGGGTAGCCTTGTTGTAGGTCATTCTGGCTGGCAACTGTACAGTTGCTGGTTTTGGGCCCTCAAAGGCGATCACAAACTCTGGGGGGGGGGGCAAGCAAATAGGCCCATCGAGGCTCCCCCATGGCCCAGGTTTTTAGTTGTCACTGCAAAATCTGCCAAATATGAGTGGCCATTGGGGGCTACCATTTAGATTTTTTTGAGGGGTGGGGGCCCAAACATTTGCCTGGTTTGCCTCTCCTGATGGTGCGCCTCTGCCCCCAGTGGGGCTTGGAATTCTCATCTGCTTGTGGAGAACTGAAGACGGAAAGAACTCCTGCTGTTGTACACTTCAGGTAGAGCCTAACCCCCAGAACCCCTCCAGGGACTTCAGCCCTGTATCTCCCCCACTCTCGCTACTTGAAAAAATATGCACAGGCGTTCATTCCAGGCCCAGGCTTGTTAATACGAATTTGTACTCAGAAGCCAGCACCAGGTTCAATACAGGTGAAACGGATTAAACATGTTGCAAATGCACCGACGACCAACAGGTGCACTCTCCCTCTCTTCCTTAACCTCTATCTGGCCCTTTCTCTCCCACCCCCTCTCACCTCCACTGCTGAGAGCCTTGTGTATGAACTCAGCTGCTGGGTTAAAGTGGACACTCATGTCATAATCGGGGGTGTCGTGGGCTTCCACGCCCATGTATGTGATGTCCATGCCGTCGTATTTTTCGGCACCACCGCGCCACTTGCTGTGCACGCAGTTCAGGACGTGCGTGATGCCAAGCTTGGATAGCTCACGGCAATTTGCTGCTATATCCCTGTGAAAAAAAAAAAAAAAAATCTCGCAAAAAACTACGAGCACAAATCTCATCAAAAGTGCTCTCACCAAATTATTACTCATATACTGCTTAAAATTCATTGAGACGTTAATTGGAAGCGATATTCCTAAAACAGTGCAACACTTAATATTTTGAATAAGCCATTTGACAGTGTGACCTGACATGGGGATAAAGTGCTGACATACGAGCCTGACAGGATAACTGGCAAGCCTAGCCCAGCCCATCATTGAGTGACACAGTGAAGTATCAAAAAATCACTTCCATTGTTTTACTTATTTGGGTATACCTAATCCTCCCCACCAAACAAGAATACGACCAAACGACGTCTTTTTGAGGTCTTCCAAAACGTCTAAATGAGGTCCCCTGAGGAGCCAGAATGAAAGTTTTTATGACGTCTTTTAACGACATTTTCTGGATGTCCCGTGTTAACGTCCACCAAACCTCTGCACAAGGTTAAAAATTAGTTCAAATGAGGTCGTTCTGGGCGTCTTTTCAACGTCAACTGCACACTTATTTTAGAGATACTTGACGAAAAAAAAAAATACAGTTTATGTCTCCTCCCTCGCGATGCCTCCCTATCTCTCCGATTGCTTTAATAGCTTTTAAATATTGCTCTTGAGCAATTGTTATGACAATCAAAGAGCTTTCTTTGTGGTAGTGAAGGGATTTGATCCTCAGTACTGTTAAACACTGAACTTAACTCGCTACTGACTGCGCCACGAAGATAGATGAAGTACTTCCCGTAGTTAAGATGCATTTCCCAACGACTACTCTCCATGGGTCATTAAATGAAGTCATAACAATTTGTATCCATAATAGGAAAAATAATGTACTGGACTTATAGTATCATAGTGTTGGGAAAATAAAACAACTAAGAAAATTATGAACATGAAATTTTGTGTTTTAATGTTATCATAGTCGTCTGTTTTTTATTTGTTTGTTGAAAGTGGCGACTCGCCCCGCAGCGGGGTTAATTGGGGGAAAGAGATCGGCTATCTGCGGTGCCGACAAGAGAAGCAGTTCTGCTATTGGCATCGCGGCGGGGCGGATAAGAGAAGCACTTCCGCTATTTTCCCCACAACTGGGCCAATAAGAGATTTCATTTTATTATCCGCCCCAGTCTTTGAACTTGCTGTAGCAATCGAGTTTCGTGAGGTTTTTAAGGTTTATTATTAACAAACAAACAAACAAACAAGGAAGCGGCCACTCGTCCCGTAGCGCTGCGGCGCCAAAGTTCAAAGTTCGTTTAATGACCCGTGGAAAGTAGTGGTCGGGAAACACATCTTAACTACACCACGCTCTTAACTTCGTGGCGCAGTCAGGAGCGAGAGTAGGCTCAGTGATTCACAGTTCGGAGGGTCGAATTTCCTCATTACTGCAAAAAGAAGATTTGCTTGTCATAACATTTGTTCAAATGCGACATCTAAGAGCTATTAAAGCAGTCGGAGAGATAGGGAGGCATCGCAAAGGAGGTGGAGGGAAACGACAGAAATTATATTTTTTTTTTTACATCAAGTATCTCTAAAATAAGTGTGCAGTTGACGTTGAAAAGACGCCCAGAACGACCTCATTTGAACTAATTTTTACCCATGTGCAGAGGTCTGGTGGACGTTAATACGGGACATCCAGAAGATGTCGTAAAAAGACGTCATAAAAACTTTCATTCTGGCTCCTCAGGGGACGTCATTTAGACGTTTTGGAAGACCTCAAAAAGACGTCGTTTGGGCGTATTCTTGCTTGGTGGGTCTGTACAGCCAACTGGTCATGTAAACACGAGCCTTATGAGACAGGCCTATTTGGTATATACAGAACGCAGGCGTAGTGCAATACTCAACTGATCACCAAGATAAAGCCTGGGATAAACTTCATCAGCATGGTTACTGGTTGATTTTCCCGAGTAGAGGAGACGCTCAAGTTCGAATACTGTTAGCGTGGAGGAGCTGAGGTCCAAATCTCGGGTGCTTGGAACTCTCGAGCCACTTCCGGACGTAGAGTACCTCGACAGGTACGACATCATGAACGCTGAAGTCACCTGGAAAGTATCCTGTTCAAATGGGGCAATAGCAGAGACTACAAGTGAAGCGAACGGACCTGAAATTGTTTCTTGTATTTTAGCCATGCGTAAATGCCATTTTAACCCGATCACAAACAACACATCTCCCTGAATTTGTCCCAAAAGCTCGTGATTGCAGCCCCACTTATTATTTGCACAATCTTATATTTCCAAGCGAAATACACACATGAAATGCCGCAGTCAATTGTTCTAGAATGTCATTGGATAAATGACATACGACGAATAACAAACTTGGTATGTGGCTAAATTGTGAAAGTGAACAGACTTCACTCCGATTACTTAGCCATCACACCACTAAGTTTCACCAATTCCTTCAAGAAATAGCCTACATCCTTTTTTCACGTCCGGAGAACGTCGTTACTGACTAAAGCAGTTACCGAGAACAGAGAATATTCCAAAGGCAAGGTTTCTAAAATAACGATCTTGTGTCGTGATAGTTTGCTGTTTAATGTGTTCTTGAAATGATCAGGCGTTCTTCGCCACGCACCTCACGCAAGTCTGATCGTTGGGGCCCTCAGTTCTGTGACGGATATTCTCACCGGATTCTCACGGGCACAAGGGAACCATGTTGCTGAACTCGAGAGAGCTATTTTTAAACTGTGACCAGTCATGAGTGTTTATGAGGTATAAAAAGAAATCACCAGTCCCTCATTTACATGTTGAATTTTGGAACACCGAAAAGAAACCAGAACAGAAGCTACAAAGCATGCCGACTGTAAATTAAAACGCTCTAGACAACGCCTCCTCCTCTACTTAAAATTAAATTTTTCCAGTTTGGTTGATTGAAGAATTGCTATAACTGGATAACAGATTCAGGCAAAATAAAAATAATGCTAGACACACAATCTCAGTAAACGACTGCAGGGAAATATTACTTGTGCGAATTTGGCGTTGCCTCCAAGGGCAAAAGACTTTTATTGACATTTCCGTCGCACATCCCTCTTCATAGTCGCCACCCTGTGTTGTCAACATGGATTACATCGGGCGCAACTTAACTGAGATGCATTAAAAACGCATAATAAAATATACTGTTTTAAGTAGTGGTAAATGGTTTCTTTCGTAGTTGCAAAACACGGTCTCGGGAAACTGTGCTTTTGGTAGTGAGACTTGCTCTCACTGTTATCGTTATGTTGGCAGTCAATTCAGCAGTTCTTATGCATTATCTGACATGGCAGAAGACGTTTTATGGAATGTGTTTTAATGGCATCACAGATGATGCACTTTGTCGGGGACGACAGCTGACACATCTGGTCATTCTGTGTCATCCCTGCAGTCTGGATACAGTCATTTAATGGACATTAATGCGTCCAGAATCTTTTCTCTGAGGCTGGCCATCATTCAATATTCAAAATGCTTGATTCTTCCGAGATTCATTTGTTTGTGGCATTTGAAGTGGGAATGAAGTGACTTTGTTTATGTGTTTTTTTACTGGCCCTGATCTTCAACTTTTCACGTGCAAAATGATTTCTCCCAATGTGATTCACGGCCATGATCCAGGGAACTGTGCTGCATTTAGATAATCATAATGAGGTGTTAAACCAAGAAAGGATTTGAACCCAGACACTTGACATTTTGCAATGCTTACCATACCTGATGGTCATCATGTCAATCAGCAAAAGGTTTTCAAATTAGGCGATAAAAACCATTTTGCGTTTTTAATGCCTCTCAGTATAGATTTTCCGTTAGAATAAATGATTCACGATTTGTGTTTGTAGTACTCCCTCTTGTGGGTAGTTAATATTAAATATATCATTGACTCGTTTTTTTAATTTGCAGATTATTGATATACCTTTCATCAGTGGCGGGTGGTGGACGGAAAACCGAGGGGGCGGAAAACATCCCTTGAAACGGATGAGATTAGTGACCCGATTTCAATCATTGTTCTTGGTCAACATGTTAGTTTCCCTTATAATGAAATGTTTAGGCGAGTGAATAATAAATTCTATAAAAATGTTTAATTCACATGCCTAAATAGGCAAGTCTTCACGAAAAAACCACTGGATTTTCCGCGTTAAATTTTGTCACATCCTAAGCAAGTCGTCAAACCTGTGCGTAATGATTGTTTAATTGAAAAAGATTGAAATGCGCTCTTTTTTTGCGTTCAGCGGATGCGTCTGATTTCTCGTCTTAACGAAGACAATTAGCTACACCTGAGAGGGGAGGGTTAAAGTGTCTTTTACCAGGGAAATTGACTGAAAACAGATAAAGACTAATAAGCAGTTTAAAGACATGTTTATCGCCCTCCTTGTTCTCTGTCCACCACCCGCCACTGCCTTTCATATTTTACTATACTTTGTAAAGAAGATTAATCACAATGCAAAGAAAGAACACACAAAAAATAAAAATAAAAACAAACATTTTCTTTCATGCAACGTTCCAGAGTGATCCTGTGTTTATTTTGTTCTATGAAAAAGCACCTGTTGATATTATGGAACTAATGTAACAAAATATCATGATGATCAGGTGATTTAAAAACTATCTAAAAAATAAAGTGAACCAAAAGATTTCTAATAAGTGACTTTGGTGCAAAAAATAAAAAATGATACAGAGAGTATATATTTTTTCAAAGTTTCAAAACTGTTTTACTCCATGACCCCTCTCCCGTGACCAACACAAAAGTAATGAGTCAGTTCAAAGGGGAAATTGCCATAGCAGACTACCGTGGTCAACTTTGCAGATTTTCGGCAATAAACCAATCCAACATCACTTGGCGATTCCCTCCACAAAATATAATAAAAAACAGGCTTGGAATCTCCAGTGAACAAGAGGTTTCAATACAAACTGCGGATCAAATGTCGACCAACATGAAGGCTTTTAGAAGCTACTCAAATCCTCCCCAAGCCATTTGTTCACTTATGTCGAGATTTTTCTTTTTTCTGCAGTCATGTTGACCAGGAATTAAAGTCAGTTGAGGCCAGCATAGTCTTATGTCGGGGCAAGGAAATTCAAGCTGTGGGCGAAAGGTCACGGGAGGCAGGGCCGCAGCAAGGAATTCTGGGCCCCCTGAGAGAATATTGATCAGCGACCCTCTCGTTTTAATAAAATATTTGAACCCATCCAGCCCCCCTAAGCTGTGGTCTGCTATAATCATCAACTGTCGCCACGCTAGCTATGACCCTGGGAGGAGATGGGGACAGGAACGAGGGTTTTGACGCGTTCCAACGGAAACGTGGAAACGACATCGGCCTTCAAAAGGCCTTCTTCTCCAGCCTGTCGAGAATTCCCTGGATCTTTTGGACTGCTTCCTTTCGGGCCTGTCGGACGGCCTCCTGTCCGTTCGTCTCCACAGAGTCCAGTTCCAACAACTCCTTGGTCAGCAGCTCCT
The DNA here is from genome assembly GCA_029692085.1 of Gymnothorax javanicus. Taxonomy (NCBI): domain Eukaryota; kingdom Metazoa; phylum Chordata; class Actinopteri; order Anguilliformes; family Muraenidae; genus Gymnothorax; species Gymnothorax javanicus. The sequence goes on along the minus strand of CM056194.1, from coordinate 83,050,825 downwards.
CCAGGTACCGGTAGCTCTTGTCCGTTTTGTGACCCACAAACTCGTCCACGTCCTCCTGCAGGAGCCACACGCGGGCCAGCACCTGCTGCACCCGGGCCAGGCTCGGGTTGTCGCTCAGCGGGGGGCCTCCCTGGGCAGTCGGAGGAGCTGGGGGAGGCTCACCCTGGGATGGTTTTGGCTGCTGCCCCTTTCCGGCCTTGCCGTACATTTGCGGAGGCGCGCTCACCTCCGACGTCGACCCGGGAGCGTTGCCAGAAGACCGAGGTTTGGGCCCCACTGGCTGGTTTCGTTGGGGGTAGCCTGGATACGACCGTTCCTGTAGCACAGAAAAAAAATAATAAATAAAAATCACATGAACCTGGGCATAACATTCTATCAAAATTTTAATAAATAGACTTCATAGTCTTTCCAAAATAGCCTTTTTACAGTTTTTGACAATATTCAGTCCTGTTTCTAACACTTCAAATTAAAGCCATTTCAAAACAGGCTAAACTACTCGAAGTTATGGATTCAGGCTTAGTATACCACACGGACAGTGATCAATGCCAGTGCACAATGTGCACAAAACACGTTAACTGCTGCATTAGACCCTCAAAAGGTAGTATCCAGTAACAGTTATATCTTATGCATTTCAACTACGGATAGCGTTTCATTGCAAAAATTCTGCTCTGTTCACAAGGTCTCATCAAAGCGGGCTGCGATTTTCTCGCCAGTAAAAATCCCATTTATCACATGTGACCAAAGACTGAATTTTTCTCAAGTTCTGACATCACTGGGCATTCATTTTTCGAGACTCTGCCCTCCCCACCTTCCTGCTTCCCTCAAGCTAGGCTACTCATACCTCTAACTCTGGACCCAACCCTCAACTTCACTCATACCCACCTCACAAAAACCATGTTTTTCATACAGAAGTATATCAAATACAGGAAGTGAAATGCTCTGCCAACTTCCATTGCTCTGTGACTTCAAGCACAGTGCGTGTGAATCATGTTTCTGTTATACAATAAGAAACTTTGGTCACACTTGCAAAAATTTACGAACATTTCCATGTTGCACAGTTTGAAATAGTGTGCGAACACATCATAGAATCAAAGAGGGAAGGAGTTCCCCAGCCAATTACAGCATTCTTTCGTCCCGTACGATATCTAAAAATATCGAGGAATGATTCATCCCGGAAACAGGCTATTAATACTCTGCTGCACATCTAACCCCGGTTAGCCATTTATGCAGCAGTATTTCATACAACCACTGTTCAAAGCACTGGAGAACTTTTGGAGGGAATCAGGGTGTGTTCATCCATTTTTTATTTTACTCAATCTAAATTGCTGCCTCAATATCTTTCTATTAAATGATCACTTTACCTAATGTTAATAAACTATTTCTCAAACAGCCAAAAGCACATGATGGAGGACTTGGAAACCGAGACCATGAGTGTAGGTTCAAGTCTTTGGCACCTTAATCCACCCAGAGCCATTACCTGGCAAGCAGGATATGATGTTGTCCCAGTTTTCAGGAGGGAGTGAATGGGAACAGAGTGGAACAGCATGACATAATGTCAGGCTTATACACAACACTGGGCCCCGTTTCACAAAGCAGGCTTGCTGACTTTTCTTGGGGGCACTATCCGAAAGCATAGTTGCTAACTATGGTAGCAAGTTACACAGTTTGACCATCTGCAGTTAATGGTTCCAACTAAGCTAGCAGCTATGCTTTTAGGAAAAGCACCCTTCTATAACAGCACTGAGTAAAACCAGGAACAGCTCTTTTAGCTTCAGTCCGAGTTCCATATTGGAAAGGGCTCCAGGTTTTTCTCAGACACCGTTATCCAGTCAACTCAGTAATCCTGCTTTGTGAAACAAGAGGGCCCAGTTGTGTTTGAACAGGTGTGCCAAATTTTACCTGAAAATGGGCAAGTAGGAACAGGTGCTTTTGCTATTGCCCAGGAATTTCACACCTGGTTCTACTTAGCATGATCTTGATCGAAGGTCAACATCCTGGGAAGTCATTTTGTTGAATCGCCTTCCTCAGCGTGAGGCTAAAACAAAAAGCTGCGCCCACCCGCATCTGCTGTATTCAAATAAAACTGGACCCTGTCGTGCAACGAGGTACCTTGGGGTCGTACGGTGGTACTGCAGGGCTGGTGCCCGGCCAGCCAGGAGGCTGCGGGGGCAGGACGGAGCTCCCGTAGGGACCAGGCAGGGGCTGGCTTCCGGGCTGCCACTGCTGTGGGGGCGTGGGGCCGTAGCCGCCCGAGTGGGTCCAGGCCTCAGACTGGGGTCGAGACGGCAGGGGCTGCTGGGTTGGGTACGCCGGATTCTGGGGTACTGGGTGACCTCCCTCCCCATAAGGAGGGTAAGGTGCAGCATGGTATCCAGGCGGCTGAAGGTCCGCATTGCAAAAAAAGAAAAAAATAAATAGATAAATACATAAAATAAATAAAAAAAACAGGAATGAAGACATTAATAGCTTAGCAAATATCTACAAGTATTGAAGATTCGCCTTCTGACTGGCACTAAGAAACGGGAGCATATTACACCTGTTCTGGCTTCCCATCTGTTTTAGGATAGATTTTAAGGTTTTATTGTTTGTCTGTAAGAGTTTAAGTGGCCTGGCCCCTCAACATTTGGCTGAACTACAACAAATTCACAATCCAGTTGGAGCGCTGAGATCAGCAAGTGAGCTGCTGCTGGTTGTTCCCAGATCTAGGCTCAAAACTAAGGGCGACCGAGCTTTCTCAGTAGCTGCTCCCAAGCTATGGAATAGCTTGCCGCTGCATGTCAGACATGCAGAGTCTTTGGAGATGCTTAAGTCTTATTTAAAAACTCACTTCTTTTCTTTGGCCTTTGGACCTGTTGTGAGTCAGACCTGATCTTATGACATATGGCCAGTCCTGAGTTCATGTGTACTTCATATTGTATTTTATGGTTCGTGTTTCTATTTTATATTTTATCTTTGTTACACTGTGTAAGGCACTATTATTGTCATACGCTGTCTCGTGTCTATGTGTTTTTAATTCTGTATTTCATGGTCCGACTTTTCTATTTTGCATTTTACCTCTGTAATGTTGTGTATGGTATTTTTATTGATGTTTCTTTTTTGAGTGTGTCAGTATTTTATTGCTTTTTGTAAAGCACTTTGGTAAACTTCGGTTGTTTTAAATGTGCTATAGAAATAAATGTGACCTTGACCTTGACCTTATAAAATATTATATATACATATTATATTTACACGGGTGGCTGGCTGCCAGCGGAGTAGCGGAGGTGCCTCACACAGAAGGCTACTGGTTCAAGTCCTATTGTAGCCACAACAAGATCATCTGTTCAGCAAGACCATCAACGCCACATATGTCCATGGGTAACTGTCCCCTGCTTAGTCAAATCAAACCTAAGTCGTTTCGGATAAAGGCATCAACTAATTTGCAGTTATGTCATGCAAAATTGTGCAATGTAAAGAAACAAAAGATTTAGTCAGAGGAATACGAGGTTTTAGCACTGCAGGGCCACACAGACCAATCAAAGCGTTGAGATAAAATGTTCAACCCACCCCTGGACAGGGTGGCATCGGGTAGTGGTGGTGCTGGGAGGGTGGTTGGCAGGCCCCTCCCGAGCCTTGCTCAGGACAGCCTTGATTTGCGTAGGGTGGCTGTCTGGGTGGTTGCTGATCTCCACAGTAGAAGGGGTTGGTTGGGTGCAGCACATTTGCTGGGTACTGTCCCGGACCATAAACTCCATTCGGGAACCCAGGCATTGCCTGAAATAGAAGCAGGAGAAATATTTGGTGAGGCTGGAGGACAATAATGCCGGGAACATGACTGAGTCACAAAAGTACACAACCAAGAATTAAGAAAAATGCACAAAATTGTACCTGGGGATTATATGGCGTCTGCCCATTCACCTCTGAGCCAGAGGAATACGCATTTGAATAGGGTCCAGTAGAGTGGGACTGAGGATACCAATAGCTGGAAGGGTAGCCAGGGTAAGGAACCGCTTCCTGCACACCGAACCGGAAGACCGAAGAGAAAAATCACAGATGTGACATTGCCTGCACCAAGTAACATTAAACGCTTTGGCTATAAAAAACCAGTCAACGCATTATATTCTGTGGCCATAAATAGTGCTATGTCACATCTTACCCTCTTTAATTCAGGCTTTTTTCCCCCAGTACCACAGAAAATTATCAAAGCCGCTTTGTGTTGATTGGTTACATAATCATGGCCAAATATGGAGTAAAGGTCTAGCTTGAGATACAATTCCCTTTGAGTGACTGACCTTTCATGATGAACGACCCCACCGCAACTCAGTTTTAAACACCAGCTAATAGACTGAAAAGCAACCGTTTACCTCTAATGCGGAGCCTAGATTTCAGATTCACTGAATGAAAACGCTAAATAACAGATTAGATAGGTAAACAAGTCGCGAGCACGTTCAATTTAAAAGCTGTCATATACGAAATTCAGTGTTTAGTGTTCGGTGAGACGCCGATTTAGGCTACAAGAAATTCAAACTATCTGAAAAGCGTAAGTTTGCAAATCATTAACACGAAATAGTGCATCGTTGATCACATTATGAAAGAGACAAAAATTAAACTAAAATATAGTTAAGTACCCAGTTTGATCGTGCCACTCGCGTAATAAATGTAACAGTTAGCTAATGAAAAAAAAAACTTCGCTTTACATCGGTTAGATCTCACTCCGTATGATAGAAATAAACAAATGTATAGGTAACCAATTTTAGGCTGCACAGTCATTTCAAAGTAGAAATACCGTACCCGGTTTCCTGATACCATTGCGGTGTTCCAATTGTTATTTTCCGAGTTATTATAATTTGTAGGCCAAGCTCCTTTAGGGTTTGATTGCATTTGATGCATAACCCAGGCAGGGTCTCCTCCACTCCTGTCATTGCTGACCGAATTGTACGCCATTAAATGTGTGCCTTTAAGTGTACCTAAATGTTATATTCCCAGTTCAACAGCTACCGTATAATTTTGAGATCCTGAATACTTCCATGGGTAGCGAAAATAGACAGCAACCTACAAAATAACATTTTAAACGTAATACCACCCCTTTAAATTCCAGAATTTGGGCCTTCCTAATACTGGCGGATGATTTTACATAATAACACTTTTGCATGCGTCAGTATGACGTTTATTGTTTTGCACAAATTGGCGTGCTAGCATCCGAAACACATCCCACCTTTTTGCTTGAAAACAGGCCAATAGTTGAAATGTAATTTCGTGTCATACAACGTCACTGCTGTGTCATTATTTTCGCCGGGGATTTTAAAGGGAAAGTTAATTTAGACGGGGAGAGTTTTTTTCCCCCCAAAAGACTTGAGCATAGATAACACTTGCCATTTCACTATTTCAATTTCTCAGGACACGTTATTTCTTGAGTTCTCACCTGCATCCCCAGTTTTAATTATGTATAATGATTAACTTACGCTGAATATCTCTGCTTAGATAGCGCACAGTGCTATGTTAGCTAATGTACATTTAGTGTAGAAATGCAGGCGACTTTATTAAATTAAAAGTAACACCTTTTTTTAAACATGTTAAAATAGCTATGATCAACGCATAGGGGTCAGTGTCCAAGAACCTGCAAGTGCGCTGCTCTTAGTAGACTCATGGAACCCTGAGTTAGCCCGACCACAAAGGGTTAGCTAGCATGCTACGGAATTAGCTAGCTAGCTCATTGACAAACTCGTTGGATGAGTCCCGCAGTGCTGAAACTTCCTCCGCACCAAGAGATCACGTTTTGATTGATTGATGGCCTGAAAGGCATTAAACCGTTAGTCAATGCAAAAACTGTTGGAGCAAGACTGATCAAAATGAATTACATGCCAGGGACAGCTAGCCTCATCGAGGATATCGACAGTAAGTCCAACATATACATGTGTGATGAGCAGGGAATGAGATGACACGCTAGCGCGCCCCGCAGTTCTTTGGAACCTAGCTAGCTATGGCTTAAATTGTTAGCAAGAATTGAATTGTCATGCTACTTTCTCGGTATAAGTAGCTGGCCACACCAGTCTGTCAAACGAAATGATTAGGCTGAGTTGTTCAGCTCGTAACTTAGCTAGCAGTTGGCTTCATAACCTTCTTGCATATTAGCTGGTAGTAGCCAGCAAACAGTTCAGGGTACATTCTGTTAGCCAACAAGGTAACTTGCAATCCCGTTGCAATTCGCTATTTAATTAACTTAAAGTTATACTAGTTAGATATGTCCTGATACATCCGTAGTAGTATAGTTTTGTAAACGTCTTGCTTTAGTTTCTTACTAACGTTAGCGTGCTACGTTTCTTAATTGGTGTTTTATTTATGGTTCTGACATTACCGCAGTTTGCATCTATCACGGTAGCTACTTATTTTATTTATTTTATGCACTGTTGATTGTAATTTTCCCCACTCCTTTTTCCCCAGAAAAACATCTTGTTCTTCTCCGAGACGGAAGAACGTTGATTGGGTTTCTCCGAAGCATAGACCAGTTTGGTATGTGGCCGAGTAGCCAGGCAAGCAATTGAAATGGCTTGGCCTTTAAAAAATTGCAAAATAAGCATCTCATCAAAATGATTTGGCAATGGGAATATTCCCGGGGGAGATATATGTTTATATGACATGGTTTCAAATTAATAATAATTCGGCCAGCGTTTTGATGATATGCAGGGCCTGTCGTAATTTCTTGCATACTCCTGCCCTAAGTGACCCCTGCTACTATAGGTCGCTACAGGGACGAATGTAAAAGTGTGTACTCCTGAGAAAGTTTTCCTATGCACCACCTCAGTAATCCTTGTTCACCTTAAAATATTTGATGCTTTGAAAGGGCCGCATGAAGTGGACTTGCTTGATGTGGAATTTTCATTTTGATATAACAGGCTTGAATAAACCAATTTTAATTCTGATGTGGTACACTGGAGGTTTGGTGAGGTTATCTTTGAATACCTTTCACCAGAATTAAGTCAGTTGTTTGTATTTCTTTGCAGCCAATCTTGTATTGCATCAGACGGTAGAGCGCATCCATGTTGGCAAGAAGTATGGTGACATTCCGAGAGGAATTTTCATTGTAAGAGGAGAGAATGTTGTCTTGCTTGGAGAAATAGTAAGTTTTCTTCTGTTCTTCACATCCAATGACCAATTGACACAGTTTGAATAAATAATGCAATGATGAGTTATGTTCAACATCCTAAACAGTAGAAAAAATAAAAGCCAACAAAAAAAATCAAAAATGCTTTTGCATCAAAAAAATGGAACGGCTTATGACTCAGAAGAGTGAAAAAGAGCCATCGGCATGTTACGGGCTGGTCTCAGCTGCCGAGAGGTGGCGCATCATCTGCACTGTCACCGGTCAACAATCAGTCGGCAGTCTGTCCGAGAATGGAAGACTGGCACTGTCGCTGACCGACCCCGTTTAGGCAGCCACGAATGACTATCTGGTTACAGTTTGTACGTGACCGATTACGGACAGCAACCCAAACTGATCATGAGACGAGGGGTCCGAGGCGTTTGAGGATACCGTTGGACACCATCTACGTGAGCAGCATATGCGTGCACGTCCCCAACAGAAGACCCACTTTTTTGCCTTCAAAAGGAGTAAGAACTCTTCACTGCTGACTGTGGGCACCTGCCTCTGTGTAATTTTTTGGCACTTTATTTCCCTGTTTCTGTCTGAGAATGGAAAACGGGGACTGTCGCTGACCGACCCCGCTTAGGGCAGCCGTGCATCAATGGGCAAAAGTGGGTTTTCTGTAGGGGCCGTGCGCATGCATGTGGTGCTCACGTAGGCAGTATTGAAAGGTACTTGCGCTCACCCTCAATTGTCTCGGACCCTCGTCTCACGATCAGTTTGGGTTGCTGTCCAGAATCTGTCACGTACAGGCTGTAACCAGATGTGGCGCTCTTGAGCTACTGTAGTCACATGTGGCTGCCCTATGTGGGTTCGGTCAGCAACGGGTCCTGGTTTCCATTCTTGGATAGACAGCCGAGTGATTGTTGACTGGTGATCGTGCAGATGTCTCGCCACGTCTTCAGCGGCTGAGGCTTGCCCGTAACATGCCAACGGCTCTCTTTCTCTCTTCTGTGTCATAAGCTCTTCCATTTTCTTGATGCAGTAACATTTTTGATTTTTTTGTTGGCTTTAAGTAGGCTATTGACCACACGCAAAAGAACAAGTACAGTGATGCTTGACACATCACAAACAGCTCAATGTCTGTTGTTACTGAAGTGCTTGGCGTGTTCACGTGGCACATGTCAGGATTACACTACCACACGCTTTTCTTTATTTTCACTTGTATCTCACTGAAAAAGAAATAAAGTCTGATTGATTTATCAATATGCCGCAAATACAGTACATACTTCATTGTTGCGTTTTTAATGGCTCTCAGTATAGCTACCCTTACCGGAGCTGTGTCAGGATTACTGCTCATGCTCAGAACGTACATCCCAAGAAAGTGAATCTGCTTGACTGCAAGTCATAATCTGATTCCATCCTTGCCAATCCATCTTCATGTTGCATTGTATTTATATATTTCAGTTACTCCGGCATTATGCCTTTTATATTAAGGACCTTTCTATGGAAATTTGAGTATTCAAGGAGTTATTTTAAATTTAAGCCAAGGGATACGGTGAATGTAAGCTGGTCGCAATCGTCAATTATCATAGAAGAAGAAAAATACCTATTAGATTTCGACTTGCAGTTGAGCAGATTTACTTAATTCGAAATTGAGAGCATGTGCGGTAATCAGGACACAGCTACTTTAATTCAAATCTGACAACTGCAAAAGACTCCAGAAAAGTTGATCCAGGGAGAATTTAGGACTAATGAAGATGTGATTAGTCCCAATAATAAGGTGTTGTGAAACAGATGATGTAAAACTGGGGGGCATATGTTATAATATAAAGGAAGTAAAAAAAAAAAAATAAGGCCTTGTCCCTGAAGAGCAAAGAATGATCAAGGCTCACAAATCAGCATTCAGTTCAACAGCCAGTATCTCTGATGGTATGGGGATGCATTAGTGCATATGGTGTGGGACACTTGCATGTTTTAAAAAGCACCATGAATGCTGAAAGGTATATAAAGCTTTTAGAGCAACATATGCTCCCCTCCAGACGACATCTATTCCAGGGAAGGCCTTGTGTATTTCAGCAGGACAATGCAAAACCACGTACTGCAGCTATTACAACAGCATGGCTTTGAGTCCGTGTGCTGAACTGGCCTGCTTGCAGTCCTGATCTTTCACCGATTGAGAACATTTGGCGCATAATTAAACGAAAAGTCCGTCAAAGGAGACCCAAAACTCTCCAGCCGCTGGAAGCCTGTATTAAACAAGAATGGGATCAAATTCCAATGGCTAAACTCAAGAAACTTGTCTCCTCAATGGCCAGACACCTCCACTCAGTTAAAAAGAAGAGGGGATGCTAAATGGTAAACAGGCCCCTGTCCCAACCTTTTTGAGACCTGTAGCAGCCATCAAATTTGAAATGAGCTCATTTTGTGGATAAAATTGTAAAATTTTTCAGTTTCAACATTTGCCATGTTATCTCTGTTCTATTGTGAATAAAATACTGGCTGGTATGATTTGAAAGTCATTTCATTTTGATTTTATTCACAATTTACACTTTGTCCCAACTATTTCGGAATTGGGGTTGTACAATCCCATAAGAAAAATCAGTAGATTTTGGGCATTTCGCCATGTGCAACGCGTAATATAACTAAAATATGGAAGGAATTTGCTTGAATCTCTGTGCGTAAAGCTCAGGGCCTCTGAACTTGCAATCTCTGATTTCTCAAAGAATCATCAGGCGACTGTAGCTGTGTTTCCATCCAACTTGTATCGCAAATCTTAAGCGAATTTTTGTTAATGCGGCAAAAGGAAAAGCGCACTTGTGCACGTTTCCATCCACTTCAGTTATCGCTTTTGTTTCACGGGATAAGCTGTACGTGCTGTTAGGTGGCGCTAATTCTCGATCCAATTGCCATTGCTTCTGCAGAAGAAGGCGGCGCACACTATGACGTCAATAAAGCGCGACCAGCGAAAAAGGAAAACAAACGGGAAAGCTGTTGGCGGCGAATGAAAGTAATCACGTAAGCTAATGGTTCTGAAGTCTTTAATGTTACAGCCAGCACAGTAGTGTAAGGTTACAGTTTGCTTCTACTGTATTAACCGCTAGCTAGCTAAAGTGATAACGAACTCTGACGTTATAGCTAGCACGAGGTAGCAAACTTGCTAGCTAGCTTGCCAACGTAGGCAAGCAAAAATGACGTAGAGACTAAACGTCATCATTTATTCGCATAACTTGTTCGCTAACCCGTTTCCACTGCACTAAAGCGCATTTATTTTTATTGATTCGGAAAATTTTCCACCCCCTCCTTGCGCAAAAAGAATTGATGCGATCTTTCGAGTTGATACGCATTTTGGCCGTTTACACTCAGGTTTTTTTAGCGCAAAATCAAAATGCGCATTAAAATAGGTGTATGGAAACACAGCTACTAATGGGTATCACATATCTCAAAATTAGCTCAGAAATACTTTCATAAACCTTTCAGTCATCCCTTTTTGCCGCTACATTCAGATGCGGGACTGCGGATTTTTCTGTGCTTGGTGTCTTTTGAAATGAATAAGTCCAAAGACGCCTGACGAGTCCAAATTTCAAGTGGCTTTCAGAAAGACATGGCCACCATGTTTTCCGCACCAAAGATGACAGGTGCAACAGTAGCTGTATCAGCATCGGGTCCAAAAGCTGGCATTCATCTTGCTACTTATGCCAAGGAGGCTTCCCATTTTTTGTCCCTACTCCTGCCCTGAATCCTCTGTCATTACATCCCACATTGCTTTGTTGCCCTTTTACTTGATTTTGTTGCCCTTTTCCTCGATTCTGATTTTGTTGCGTTTGATTTTGTTTCACTTGATTTTGCTGCCCTTTCACTTGATTTTGTTGCGCTTGATTTTGTTGCCCTTTTACTTGACTTTGTTGCACTTGATTTTGTTGCCCTTTTACTTGATTTTGTTGTGCTTGATTTTGTTGCCCTTTACTTGATTTTGTTGTGCTTGACTTTGTTGCCCTTTTTCTTGATTTTATTTCCCTTTACTTGATTTTGTTGCCCTTTACTTGGTCTTTTTTATCAGTATATTTGGTGCTTACCTATTGGGCTAGCCCTGTAACAACTCAATGTGTTCTCTGTCACTTTTACTGTAAGCATTTTACTTGTCTCCTAGGAGCTCTGCACTTTTGTACTGATCTCTTGCACTTTTATACGTCGCTCTGGATAAGAGCATCTGCTAAGAACCTGTAATGTAATGTAATGTTTATCTGAATGCTTTGGCTCGAAATTTTGAAGGATGATGGGTGGAAGTCCTGGGATGAGTTGATTCAATTTTGGAAGGAATCCGGGGCATATTCTGGATTTTGGATCCAGAGGAATTAAAATATCAGTCTAATGCAGGTCTGTGTGATATTTCTGAACGAATGACACAAAGTTACAAACAGTTTGGCATGAAATTTGGCAGGATATAGATGGTAGTCCAAGGACGAGTTGATTTAATTTTGGAAGTGATCCGGAGCATATTCTGTAACCAAAAGACCTGATATATGATGTAGCGGAGGTATGTGCTCTATGGAATGCCCTTTAGTTATGGAGATGTGTATGCGGACAGGGCACAGGGGACTTTTACTTTAGCCAGGGCACTATTTATGCAGAAAGATATGTATGAATTTATGGAGCAACGTAACTCTTTAGTGATAAGAAAATGGCGAGCCTAGTCGAGCTGAACAGCCTGTTCTGCTACTCGTGCTATATGCTGCTATTTAGACGATGTCTCTGCATTTTCTTGCCGGACGAACGCCAAACCACATTCTGTGTGACTTGCAGGTGCATGACTGCATAAGCAGTGTGTGGGTGCTAGATTAGCCTACCTGCAGTCCTGATCTGTTCTTTGTTGAGACTATATGCCACATTAAATAAAGAAAAATGCTTAGCAATAAAGGCAGTGTACCATTCCGCGGCTAAAGACCTGCATAATGGAGGAATAGTATCAGTGACAACACACTTTGGGTGCAATAAGACATAATGATGCGCAATGGTAGTCAACTGTGCCAAGTTTCATGGACTGTGTTACAGTCATAACATCATGTTTTAAATGAGGATTTATATTACATTCGCATGCAAGAACATCAAATAATGTAGTGTTGTACTATTTTTAATATAGGAGAGCGTGAATGGACTTTTCAAATCCGTCCTTCATGATTTTATTAGCATTTTCCATGATGTGTCGACTTTTTGGAATTGGGGTTGTACAATAGTACAGTGGAGTCAATACAATAAATGCAGTTGCTGATGAATACACTTATGAAAGGTTGTAGGCCTTTTATGACTAGGTGTTTGTTCATGGTTTGCGAAGTACTATAATCATACGCTGAAGAGCGACAACAACATAACTATTGACCGGTGAGGAGAATAATATTGATTATATTGATTGTCTCCTTACCATAGCATCTGTTGAGGGGTGGGATAGGCAGCAAGTGAACAGTCAGGTCTTTAACTTGAAGTGTTGGAAGCAGGAAAAATGCGTTTGGATCTGAGTGACTTTTAGAAGAGCCAAATTGAGATGGCCAGACCCCCGGGTCAGAGCATCTCAAAACCAGCAGGTCTTGTGGGGTGTTCCCGGTCTGCAGTGGTTTTCCTACCAAAGACGTCCACAGAAGGACAACCAGATAAGGGGCGACAGGACCATGGGCGCCTAAGTCTCATTGATCCATGTAGGGAAACAAAGGCTAGTCTGTCTGGTCCTATCTATGAGAAGAGCTACTGTAGCTCAGATTACTGAAAAATGTAATGCTGGCTGTGACGGGGAGGTGTCAGAGCCCATAGTGCATCGCAGCTTGCTGCATATGGCGCTGTTTAGCCGTCAACTGGTCACAGAACTCATGCTGACCGCTGTCTACTGCTGTGAAACACCTGCAATGGGAGCGTAAGCTTCAGAACTGGACCATGGAGCAATGGAAGAAGGAGGCCTGGTCTGATGAGTGTTTTGTCTTACGTTGATGGCTGGGTGCATGTGCATTATTTACCTGGGGCGGAGATGGCACCAGGACGCTCTACAGGAAAGAAGCCAACCCACTGAAGGCAGTGTGATGCTCTAAGCAATGTTCTGCTGGGAAACCTGAGGTGCTGACATTCATGTGGATTTTACTTAGACACCAATCACCTATCTAAACATTGTGGCATACCAAGTTCCTCTTCATGTCAATGGTGTTTCCTGATGGCAGTGGCTTCTTTCAGCAGGATAATGCACTCTGCCACGCTGCAAGAATGGTGCAGGAACAGTTTAAGCAACACAACAATGAGTTCAAGGTGTTGACAAGTCCCCGAATCCCAATGCAATCGAGCATTCATGGGATGTGCTGGACAAACATGTCTGATCAGTCATTTCAGTTGACTGTACGCTATGTCAGAATTTAATTGGCCAAGGTGTTTCCTTCTCCCATTTAGCGTAATGACTCTTTTTTTTTGAAAATGACAAAATGGCAAGTGAGTGTTTATTAAAAAAAATAATAATAATTTAGCAAAATTGAGGTTTGCTGCTTCCCTCAACCTTTTCTAATATGAGACTTCTAAATGCGCGTGAGAATACATTAACATATTTTCATGCGCATGTTGCAGTATCACATTAGGCAAGGTTGATGAAAACGGAAAATCAGCCTTAGCGGTGCTCTAAGCACAGTTGGGTGATGTCACTTCAGTTGACTTTTGAATTATTATCAAACAAAACGGAGAGCTAACTCGCCCCTCCCATGCTACCTGAAACTGTCATGAATGCCCAAACCCCACCCCCCCATCCCTCTTGTTGGTGATTGGCTGGATGGTCCAGGCTGGACCAGGTTGTTTTTCTTGCAGTTTTTGGAGCCTGGGCTGTCTACAGGGGACTGCGTTTTTTTTTTTTTTTTTTTAACAGCGTATTCAGGGGACAGGCTGCTAGCATATCGTGAGGAGATGTTTGCTGTATGTGACAAAAAATGTTCTAGCTTTGAAACTGTGTAGCAAGACTTGGAGCACCTTTAAGACACTCTTTGAAATTGAAGAAACATGGCTGATAACAGTCTCATTTCTCTCTTCTCAGGACCTGGAAAAAGAGTGTGAAACTGTCCTACAGCAGGTCTCTATTGAGGAAATCTTGGAAGAACAACGGGCGCAACAACAGGCTAAACAGGAGACTGATAAAGCCAAGTTACAGGCCCTGAAAGACAGGGGACTGACTGTTCCTAGGACAGACATGTTGGATGAATACTAAGGACAAAACAAGTGCACCTTCTTCTCAAATGCATTTTTGTTTTACTGGACACTAGCACTTCAAAAGCGCTGAAGCTTCTTCTGTGATGAGAAGAAATGGCATGAGAAGGATAATGGCCCTCGGGAGAGAATTGAAAAACAGACCTTGCTTTGAGGTTTTTTTTTTTTTTTTTTTCTTTGTTTCTGTCTTTGGTTCATAGTTTTTTAACATTTTTTGAAAAGTAACCTCAAACTAAAAACTTCCGTTGCCTGTGATGGGTGATGTCACAATGGGCTGACAAGATAATGAAAGCACTTGTTTCTGATCGCGGATTTGTTTATTAAAAACTATGGACTAGTACTTTCATTTTGTACTCTTTGTTTGTCTTTGGTGGATTTTTTGTTATATTTTGATGTAAGAGAAACATTATTGCCAAGAACTGCTAATGTCCAGCTGAATACCTTTTTTGTTGATCTCTGGCTGACTAGATTGTATACATTTGATTTAAAGAATTGCTCATTGCAATGTTGACTCTCATGTCGTCTTTCATATGGGTTTCCAAGCTGGTTTTATTCCTCACCACTGCCTACACCATAATGACCTAATTGGAGTAATAATTGGGTGTCCTGGCTGAATTCATGTTTAACTTGTGCTGACGGTACTTAGGATTTCATGGGGTGGAGACCGAAGCTGTAGGATTCTACTCAAAAGTAATCCATACAGGAGAGCAAGAAACTTGAATGCAACAAAAAAACAAAACATTTGGTCCTCCTGGACCTCGGGGGATATTGGATTGGTGTCCGTCCTTCTGTCTGTCAGCCCGGGCCACAATGGGGACATGATTTTTCTGAAACTATTATACCTAGATGCGTGAAATTCTGTATGCTTAATAAGCTACTCATGATTGACGTGGAGTACGAAAAAATGAATGTTGATGCGTGTTTTTTTTTTTTTTTTACTGAGTTTTGGGCCTTGATTGTGGTGGTGGATAGTGATGACACTCGTTTAATTTGGTTCTGTACTTTCGCATTAAGTTTGGAAGCATAAATTGGAAATGAGCTTAAAGTGTAGACTGTCCGCTTTCAGTGTTATCCATATTCGATGAACCATTTAGAAATGACAATGCCTTTTAATTTACCCCCATTTAAACGTACTACAAGTATTTGCTGACTTGGCTTCACAAATGTTTTGTTCGGTAGGTGTATTCATTTTTCATTTCTGAACGCAGAAGAGAGGTGTTGGCGTCTAGCCTTGAATGTAGGGCTTGCTATTGCCTTTGGATATTGTTGTTGGTGTGTAGTGATCTGAGGAAGACCGTGATGTTGATGCAAATTTAGCTAGCCATCATAGAGCTCAGAATTGAAAATCAAACGAGAACACTGCAAAAACCTGGGCACGCCCAAGTCAATGGTTTCGATCATTATTAACATGGAAAAAAGGCTGTAGAACTCTGTCAAAAGAGCCAGTCGACTGAGGAAGAAGACTATACTGGACAATTGGATAATACTTTTCAGTCAAGAAAACATGACAGCCCAACAGATCAAAAACACTCTCCAGAGGGAAGTCCTATGAAGTAAGTAAAACATTAGCCAGGCTGTCTTTGCGTGAACTGGCTTAACAAACTGGCTAGACGTGCAAATGGAGATGGCAGTAGTTATCATGGCCAGTGAACAAGAGAGCCATATTTGTGACATTGAGAATCCCAGCTTTAGGCTCAACATACATTGCTAACCCACAAATCTAGCTTCATGGTGCACCCCTCAGGATCCAGGTGCGGTTGTGTCAGTCTACCATATGTTGAAGACTATACCTGTAGGACTCAAAGGGCACACTTCAAGATGCAAGCCAGTGATATGCTTGAGGAACTGGAAGGTGAGATTATTGTTTGCCAAAAAGCACAGAAAAGGGCCCAAGTGTTCTGGAAAAAAAAAAAAATTATGTGCAGATGACGCTCATCTGAATATTTACCTCTATGATGGAGGAAAACAGAAAATGAAGAAAAAAAGGAAACGCCCATGATCCAAAGCACACCACCTCATTCATGAAACACAGAAGTGGAGTTATGGCTTGGGCCTGTATGCTTGCCAGTGGAAAAGGCTCAAATGTCTTCTTTGCTGAACCAATTTAGGACAGAAGTATAACAACAAATTCTGAAGCCTACGGAAATATCTCATTTGCTCAGATGAAACTAAATGCCTCCAGACATATTGGACAGCACACCATCATGCAACTAGACAATGATCAGAACATACCGCTGGAGCAACCGATGGGTTCTTCACGGCCAAAGAGGAAATTCTCAACTGGCTGAGTTAATCACCTGATCTGAATCCAATTGAATGTGCATTTTACATGCTGAAGAGAAGGCTTAAGGGAAAAAGATGGCTGCAGTGCTGCCCTGGAAGAGCATCACCAGGTAAAGCGCCTCAGGTCTGATGATGTTTATGTGTCAAATCTGTCAAATAGTCCTTGCATGCAAAGGATATGTGACCAAATATTTGTACTTTATGTTTCAATGGAACCCACCAAACTGTTTCCTCCAAGAGTTTGCCATTAACGGCACTTCTGGTTTCATACATGGTGCAACCACCTATGGCAAGGATAAGAGCATGGAGTCATTTCTTTTACTGTTTGACAAAGTTAAGGTGCACATTTGGGGGATTATGGACTATTCCTCTATGCAGGTCACTTCAAGACTAGTCACTCACTTGGGGTTTAACTCTTTTCCCAATAATGACTACATATGACATCTTAACTCTCTTCCCCGTAATGATTACATAACTATATCAATAGACCTTCTCCCTAGCCTCCCCATTGATTGAAAACGGGGGTATCCCCAAGGCATCAAATGTCGTCTTTGATATGCCTAACTAAGGACGTCATTTGTCGTTATTATGGGGAAAGGGAGGGGGGAGTCTATGGGGAAAAGAGTTAAGCTCTTATCGATCATCCTGTTTAGTTCAGCCCACCGGTTTTTGAAAAGACCAATTCTGTATGGACTTTGAGTTGTGCTTTGTCGCACTGGAACGTTCACCTGTGGCCAGGTCTCAGCCTTCTGTCAGCGGCAACCAGACTGTTGGCCAAAATGGCCTCACACTTGGTGGAATCCATTAAGCCATTAATTTTCTTGGACCTCCGTTTGGACAACCGCAACAAAACATCACTGATCCACCTCCACATTACAGCTTTGGTATGTATGCGTCTCCGTTCTGATGCTAAGCTTGCCAATCTGAACAACAGTTTTGCTCTCCTTTGACCATGGCACCTTTTGATCAGATGATTGTGATCAGTTGAGTATTGCTATTAAAAAACTAACTGGCAAAGTAACAACCTTCAATGACTCCAATAATTTCCTTGGTATTTAACAGGATTTATATTTTCAAAATAATGGAATATATAATAAAATAAATATATGCGAGCAATCTTAGGTAAAAGCATTTTTAAACAGATTGGACAGTGAGAAAGTAGCTCCAAATTAGGTCGCTGAACACAGGTGTTGAGTTCTCTCAAAATACGTTGCTTGAACTTAAGCTCATAAACATGATACAAAACAGATTTGGCTAACATTTGCCTGCCAATTAAATGGTTAATTTCCACAACTATTTATCCAAGGCTTGAGATCCCAAAGGAAGGGTTGGAGGAAATAGCTGCGAAGGGGGATGCCTGGTCTGCTTGGTTGAGTCCGCTATCTCCATGACATGGCCCTGGATTAGTGGCTGAAAATGGATCAATGGATGGATGGCCGGATTTATCCATGGTTTCTCCAATTTGGAAACTACTAATTCTGCCATTGGTTACGTATTCCCTCATTAAATGTAATTCTTTCCAATATATTACGATGTGGATATGTCATTTTTATTCTTCATGGCATGCACAGTCTTATTCTGACATAATGTGGCGTAAAAGGTTAAACATTCCCTTGAAATGGGTATGATTAAGAACATTATCATTTAAAAAGTCAACAGCCAGTTTAAATCGTGGAATAGCAATTGTGGTTGGAACAAAAACCAGCAAACACAGGGTGGGTTGGTGGGGGGGAGGGCCTCAGGACTGAATTTGGGAAACACTCTCCTTAAGAATGTTTGATAGCCAGGGAGAGGTTTAGACTAAATGCCCTAAATGCATTACATTTTGCTTGAAATGCCAGAATGAGGAACTGTCCATCAACCGTTAACTGAGTAAATATAGTGTAACTGTCAGGTGCAGCCCAAATACATATTCAAACACGGAATTAACATGAGATGAAGCCAGTAATGAGCAATAAGAAACATCATCTTTACGTGCATGCACTGTTAAACAATGAACTACAATTTCCAGAGCAAGTTAGACTCATTACACGGCAATATTACTCTGCAGCCTCATGGCTCAATCAGAGAAAGAGCCTTCAGAGAGATATGCGACTTCAGGCCAATAGACTAATATATTCATGCAAGAAGAACATCAATGATTGGATTAATAGTGAAATGAAATCAGGTTGTGTACAGAAAGCAGTATATTGCTCTATCAGAGTATACTTTGAAAAATTATTCCTTTCTTTCTATCGTTCTTTGATAACGATGGTGCTTATTTTCTCCAACCGAAAAACCACTGACTGTCTGGGCTAATGAGGCCAGCTTTTTTAGGAGTGTGGTGAGATTAGTGTGCCTTCTTTTGCTGATCATCAGTATCCAGACATGGCTGTAGTACGACACCTTGTTAAAATGTGAATCAAAAGTATGACCGCTCCTGATGCCTGCCACGGCTGTTCATTTGATTTGGTCATGGCGTACAATGCTAGTGTCAAACTATTCTCACTCTCAAATACTTTAAGAAAATTAATCTAACAAAATTTACATGAGGAGACCATGTAAAACCTCTCAGTCGATGCAGTTTGCTGGAAAAACGTACCAAGCCTGTCATGTACACGTTTGCATAATCAAATGTCACTGACAAACACCTAAACCACACTCCGGTGGCGGAGTGATTTAGAGAGAAGCAGGGCTGGCAACAGTTGAAGTGGGATCTCCCAGAATCCTTCACTTCCTTTCACATCCACTGCCAACAGCAACCAAGGGGAAGGGAGTCTTCAAAAACATTTTAACATTTAATTTACAGCCACATCCTGTTTAGGTGTTCATTATCACGAATAGAAGGGTGTGCCACACACGATGAAAGGTTGATTCATTGCATATTTTCCCATGAATTCATACCATTGTCTCTGCAGGAACAGCTTTTACAGCATCAATATGGAAAGCCAAGGTTAAAAATGACTTTTATGCTTATTTTATGCACATCTGTTAACAGTTTTGCCGTTAAGGACATCAGAATGTTGGGTAGGCTACTACACGATGGAGGATAATGTAAATCGACCTATATTACAATAAGCAGCAGCATTTAATCAACGCACATTTGGCTATATTGAGCATTAAGGCAAGCTGTAGAGTTGAGGTACTTAATTCTGGCCCTCGAATTCTTATCCAATCCTAGTTTTCTTTTCCACCAGGCAATGACAGAGCAATTATTCCTTGCTATTGGTCTGCATATCTTTACCTGACTCTCAGCTTTACAAACTTTACAAAAACAGTAGTGGAATCATTGAGTGAACAATTTTTTGTGAACCCAGCTTATGAAAGGCTTTGTCCCTTTCTGACTGACTGGCAAATAAACCTTCTCAACTTCTTCAACTCTGCGATCCCATGTATGGGTTTGTCAAACGCAGCTGCTTTGTTCAAAACCTGTGGAACTTCAGGCCTATTTTAGAGTCTAATGGAGATCCTAAGGTTTCCAAAGATCCCTAATGTGTCCTGCTGAATCACATAGAGAAGGGGTCGGACTTTGTGGAGGATCTGGCAGTTGAGCACTGGTGAGCCAGAGAGATCTGGCCCCTGATTCAGTTGGCCAGGGCTGAAGGGAAGACTGCATTCCACAGGAGCTTGTATGGATAAGTAGACAGACGTTGGATTGGCGATCTGACATAGTAAAAGCTTATTAGGATGAAGGCTTTGGTGTCTGGTTGAACTGTTCTTTCGATGTTTGCTGGGCGATACCCCAGTTACGATAAGCCGTAATGTTTACACAATTTATTCTTTAATTTCCTCCAGCTCAAGAGGGCTGAAGGACAATATAAAAATCTAACTAGAGGCACTCATGGAGTGCAAACCTCCGCCAAGGCAGCACAATCCAAATCTTGCTGAGTGGGTGCAAAGTTCAGTTATTGCATGTCATACGATTTCAAGATGGCTGCCGTGGCGGCCATATCGTTTCACTGATTCTGGTGAAAATCAATAGGGTCCATCCTTGATGTAATAGCAATGCACCCACAAAATTTCAGGCAAATCTGTGCATTACTTTTTGATTTATGTTGTTCACAGACAGACAGACAAACAAACAAACAGGGGCGAAAACATAACCTCCGCCTCAACTTCGTTGGCGGAGGTAATAAGCAAAACGGTAAATGCATATTTCTGCAGGAGACATATATTTCAGTAGGGTCCTTAACATTTTGTTTTTTGGGAGATTGACTAGGCGAAAGGACAGGATCCTTTATTCATTTCTACAAATGCTCAGCAGGGGGCACTATTTACTATAACAAGCCATCTCTGATAAAGGATCCAGGCGGTCATTGGATTTTGGCTATTTTTTGGAAGGCTCATTTCTGATTCTCATTTATGATATTGGATATAAGATCATTACCTAGAACAGACAACTCATGTTGTTACAGAGAATATGAAACAGAGTCTGATTTTCCAAATAGTTCAATTGTAGAAGAAGGGGATTTCAAAGAGGAAGCAGAAGGAAAGTGTACAGATATCCTTCTGAATATTCCACTCGCCATATAAACAAGCTTATGTTTGATTTTATCACGTCTAACTCCATGGTGGAAAGATGGAGGGAGCTCCACATTCCTGGTTAGGACTTCTCTTGATTTAAGAGCAATGGTTCGTCAAGGTCCAAAATAGACCTCTGGGTATTAGACATGAGGTTGTCTGAATATGTGAACAAAGTAGGCATTTCAGTTACTCCATTAACAGATGACTGACTCATTATTTTGAATTTGGAACAACAACAACAACAAAAACAAAAAAAAAAGCTTTCGCGGATAGAAAGGATTACTGGACATTTCATTTCTGGACAAAATGTCTCATCTTCAAACAGCCTGGAATGAAATACAAATCAAACTAAATTCAGAAATCGCATTCTTTCAGTTTTTATGTGCGTTTTCTATGCCGTACCAACCTTTTCGGAGTTAAAATTGTATGTCCATAAGAAGAAAATCTATACGTTACAATAACTGAATGGAAGTAGGGATTTCATACATTGCCAATTTGTTAAATGGAGAAGAAAATGTCATGTTATATCAGGAGATTTCAGAAACATAATTTGGTCTGTTAAAAAAAAGACGAGGTGGCTTTATTAAAAACCTTTTTAGCCCCCACACCCCCGAGCAGTACCGCCACCGTTAAGTGCACTTCCCCAGTTCTAAAAAGCATTGAACCATAAACCTAACCTTTATAATGTTTGAGCAGGAACTTTCCATGTTACAACATAAAAACAGTTGAAAATGGGCTCCTCTCAGTGTTGTTTTAAAAAGACTGAACAGCTTTAGATACCAGCGCACTTGTTTTAAACATATTTTGAACATGTATGCAGTCCAGATAGATGTCATTTTGCCCACCTGCCATTGCTCATCAACAAACTTTGAATTTCAATACTTGAGTTTTAGATGTTTTGTAGGTATAAGTTGTTGAAAGTAAGTGTTAAAACACTGGACTTTGATCGAGAATGATGTGTCATAATTGTGCAATTCTCCTGTTTCAAAAAAGTTTTGAACCATATATCTCTGGAACAAATAGTTATTGAGATACAGAACCTCTTATTACAATAGTCAAAAGGAGGCCAAATTTTACCCAACTGCCATGGTGTAAGGCACAGTGGTTAGCATTGTTGCCTCTCAGCAAGTAGGTTGTGGGTTCCAATCTGGCCTGGGGCCTTTCTGTGTGGAGTTTGCATGTTCTCCCCGTGTTTGTGTGGGTTTCTTCTGGCTCCGGGAACTCTGGTTTCCTCCCACAGTCCAAAGATATGCACGTCAGGATAATTGGAGATGCTAAATTGCCCATAGGTATGAGAGTGAGAGCAAAGGCTGTGAGAATGGTGTGTGAGCCCTGCGATGGATTGCCAAGCTGTCCAGGGTGAGTCCCTGCCTTTCGCCTAGGATCAGCTGGGACAGGCTCCAGCGCCCCCCATGACCCTAGTGAGGAAGAAGCGGGTACAGAGTATGGATAGATGGATGCCATGGTGTAAGTGGTTGAAACAATGCTGTTAGTTTAATTGATTGAGGGGTAGGTAATGTACTTGTCTTCAACTCTCAAACTGAGGAATTATCCATTGTGCAATATTTTGTGACAATAACCATAATATAAAAGGGGAATAGTACCCTACCTGATTAAATATAATGTCTTAATTGTAAGAATTTAACAAAACGAGCATGAAATACTCAGATCCCTGCCATGGGATGGCTGATATCTGGACTGGTAATAAAACATGGTGAAGGGATGGAGAGATGGACAGACTGAAGTGCAAAACGGCACATTTATAGAATAAGATGTATCTATGAAATTTCATTGAGAAATATTGAACTGTTTAGGAATTCTGGCCCGGAAAAAAAGTGTCAGATGGACAGACACATAGGTGAACACGCAGAAGGACAACACTCATTCCTATATCTCCATCCACTTCTTGGTGGGGGATTAAAAAGACATTAGTCAGATTAGACAGGAATGCCAAAAATTTCATCACCCTATAGTTCACAAAGTACACTTAAAAATGATGTTTGCTATACCGAATACCCAACTGAAGAATGTATTCATCTTCAGTTTATGATTGAGGTTATTTCTTGTCCTTTCTGCAAGGGGTATTTTGATAATTTACCAGTAAATTTGCCAAAATTTTCAGAGAAAAAATTACAATTGTGGATTATTTCCAGAAATAATATTCAGAATTTCCAATAAACCACTACTAAATGCGGCTTATCTGTGGAGTACAAAGCGTTAGAATATTTGTGCAGTAATTTTATTACTGGGGCTGAAGTTTATATTCTACATTTAGAGGTCCTCAAGAAAAAACCAGCCATATTTTAAAAAAATATGCAAAATTATTCAGTAATTTACCCAGATATTGAGAAAGTTGGTGCCATTTTGTTTTATAAAATTTGATTTCCCATTTCGAAACTACTCTTCAGTGTTGTTATATTTCATAAAAGTTCTCTTTCTTTCATGTAAGATAGTTTAATGGCCATTTTGTCAGATATGTTTGTTGTCCTTGAGTTGCTTACTGTTGTGGTACTGCTTGTCTCATTGTATGCAGCCTTATGTTAGATTGTCATTCAATTATTGATAAAATCCCCGTTAAATCCCTGCATTTCATCGTCAAGCCTTCTTGGCATGGTTGCGGATCTACAAGCACAACTTTTCACTACATTGATTCTTAATATGGAACAATATGCATATTTTATGAATCTCTCTTTTAAGAATATTGGTTTGGAGTGTATACTGGTGGATCACCTATTTAATGCAGATTGTTTGTTTCTTACACATGAAGAATTTTTGACCCAATATAATATCCCACTTTCTCTAGGGTATTATGCAAGGGTCTTTGGTGCCATATCTTTGCGAATTAGCCCCCCAGAAATAGACCTAGGATTTTTTTAAATCAAGAGATGCCCATTCTCACCCCAATATGGTCCCCTGTTGCAGAATGTTGTCTTTCTTACACGCCAATAATTATTTATTGTTTAACTACACTTTCAGCATATTTGGCCATATCGCGTCATCCTTTTTGTTCTCATTCCAAACACATGTAGGATTCAAGTCACATCGCTATTTACGCATATTTATGGCTATTTAGAATATCCTGTTAGCCTGACAGGTCTTTAGACTGTGGGAGGAAACCGGACCCAGCAAACATGAGACCTCGGGCAGACGTCTCATGTTTGCTGGGGAGTGTCCGGAGAAAACTGACGCGAACAGGGGAACAGGCAAGCTCCACACAGGGGTTCCAGGCCAGATTCAAACCCACCATCCTCTTGCTATGAGGCGGCAGTGCCGCCCACTGCGCCACCATGCCGCCCCCATTACAACAATAATGGTATGAGAGACGTTTTTCAGAAAGATAAGACACTTTTCTTGACGTGATTTCTTACTGGAGTCGTTTTGATGATGGTGTAACATGGAAAAGGGCCTGGTGTATGCCTAATGAATATTTAATTTGAAACAAGGTTAAAGATGTTTATTTTATTCGAGAGACACATCATTTCCCCTGTACAGCTTGCCAGCTGTGTCAAAATTCAGAATTATTATCTCACAGAAAAGCTGTTGAATTGGTGCGAACAAGTAGGTTGCGTTCAACTTCAGTCTGTTAAACAGATGCAAAGAAAAAGAAAAACATATGGTCAAACACATTTGGACTGCATTTTCTCTGACTACGACGATTAAATTGATATTGCATAAACCAAGCGGCAACCCATATGTTATGACAGCACTCAAAAATTTGGCGCCCGTAAACGTAATATATAGCCCTAACCTCCAGATTCAGTGCGCGATAGGACGGGTTTTATCAATACGTTATTCTAATATCTTCGGAGCTTTATATCCTTCACCCCACTCCAGGGACCGTACGCATGCTGGGGATGACAAAAATTGTTCAGCTTGCAGATGTCTTTGACAGCCAGACGTGTTTCTCCTCTCACAGCGTCCGTGCGTCAGGGCCAGCGAAATATATGCCTCTTCCGACCACTTGCGGCACGAGCGGTGGAGTCGCAGCAGTCGCCTAGCTACATCCAGATTTGCTTTAGAAGAGTGACCAAGAACAAATTACAAACCGATCTGAGCTGGCCGCCCGGAAGCCGACGGGAGACAGCGACCTACCTGACTGATCCGACCAAAAAACTTGACCAAAGCGACGAGGAAAGCCGCTTGGACAGAGGCCAAACCCTAAATTGAAAGAGAGAGAGAGAGAGAGAGAGAGAGAGAGAGAGAGAGAGAGGAAAAAACAGCCCAGCTTAGATTGCGCACCAAGAGGGGGAGCACGACGATATTGTGACAACACATAGTGTACTTTACCAGTTCCAATGGATGTGAGCTATCGAGCTTTTTCGAATTTGAGTGGAACCGACTGTGTTAAAAGGATGTCGACGTTTCGTGACGCTGATGCTGACTGAAGAAAGTAATTTAAAATGACATTTCTCGCTAAACTACTCCGAAGATTGCTGTATGTTGACATTGGAAACGGCTGTTCCAATGGAATACTGAAACAGACAACATGAACCACGCTTACATCGCACGGATCTCATGTATACAGGACTCTATCACTAATTCACAATGGCATGTAAGTAGATAGTGCGATCAAGGGACATAGATACAGAAAAACGACAAAATACGCCAAAAGATTTGGGCAAGATCAACGAAGAAAGCGGGGATCCGATCTGAATTATTTCTGTTCGAACTGTGCGCCTACTTTCCGTGATCCGCGATTATATTACACAGGATTTTGATGGAGCTGGAGAATATTGTGGCCAACACGGTACTGCTGAAGGCGAGAGAAGGTAAGATTTTAAGCCCGATAAATTGAATCTCGGAGTGAACGAAGCCCGTCATAATTATGTGAAGCTGGAAGGCTTTGACTCCGATTCGTTTACAATGGGGGGCTACTTTGCTAGTGGTGATGCAATATCTTAACTTCAGAAAAAAGGTACTTAGAAACGGAAGACACTGTTGGATGTCCGCCAGATAGCTATGCATGCTCGTATTCAGCAAAGATTTTTGTCCGTCTATTACCGGTTAGTTTCTGTACGGTAGCTCAGATGTTCGTTAGGTGTGGGCTGTGGGACACTTTTCTTTGGCAATTAAGATGGTCTACAGCTAAGAGGATAAATACCTGTTTCTGTCCTACGTTTAGCACACTGTTTCTGAGGTTCTTTGAAATATTTTGCTCACAGTATATTTGTGTAGCGATGATAGTCTGGCCGCTCTGGAGAATAAGCCAACACATCGGCCAGTTACAACGGCGCTATACCATAATGTAATCCAGAATTCATGAATACCCTGCTGAATCACAAACTAGTACGGTATGGAGTGACAGTTGCGCAAGTATGCGCCTGTTGAAATTTCGCCAATCTTAAGCAGGCGCATTATCTTCTTATTGTGCCAATGGAGCCATCGTAACACGAATTTAATTTAGCTCCAGTTTAGTCATTTTGGTATATGATGCTATGCATCTGCGCATAAATCATTCTTTTTGTTCAAGCCTTTCTGTTCAAAGTGTCTGTTCATACGAACCAGCTTGATTTTATCGTCCAAAAAACTCACTGAAAAGTCTAGAAAATGATTTGGGAGTTAAATATCTTTTAGAAATGTGTTGCGCTGAAGTGAGACTCGTCATTCATGCTAGTAATTATTTGGTAATTGATGGAAGCCCTGTGGACTGAGACAGGCTGACAGTTGCCGTCGTTAAATGATACGTGTCCATTGATGCTCAGTTCTTGAGATGTAAATAAATGCAGACTGAGGTGTGAAAATTGCAGTAATATACCTATTCGGCATATGACCGACCTTCACTGCTGAAATATGGTTGAAATAATGTCAGTTTTTGTTTCAGCGTTGAAAAAACGTTGAAACAATGTTTTATTCTAAATGGCAGTTTAAAAGGTAGCAAAGTACTTTTAAATCAACTCTGAAATTTTAACAAGATCTGTATGTTGAAAAAAAAAAATAATGTCCTCAACAATATACAAAATAAATTTCAATCTTATAAATCATTATGTCATAATCATGATGATGATGATTATTATTTTTATTATTTCATTATGGCAAAGTTGATTTTCTTTTCAAAATTGAAATAATATTCTACAGTCATTCAGTCTTGATCACAACATTGAAAAAGTTGAACAAGTTCATGCACATATGTGCACACACGATGTGTGCAGACTTGCACTCACAACACACACACGGGCACTCACAACACACACACGTGCACTCACAACACACACACACACACACACACACACACGTGTGCTCGCACGCACATACCACACACGCGCACACACACACACAGTCCATATTCTCTGAATAATTCAATACTGCTCCTATTTGACTGGCTCATGCAGCCATTTGCAGACACATTGAAAGGAAATGGCGAACCGCATTGTCTTGCCGAATTGATCTGAAGCCTTGTGCGTTCTAATGGAAGCCATAAGGGAGTCCTGCTCAAAGAAATGGGTGTCCTTCAAAACTGTGGAAAAAGCCCCAGCCTCATCACCAATATCAGTCCCTATCAATCACATATTTTTGCATCCCTGCTTCTTGTAAAGCTGATTTTGTGTGACTTTTTCCCCATTCCTTTTGAAGTGCACCTGGATTTTAGCTGATGGAAAAAGCCCCATTAAAAAACAAAATTTAAATTCCATATCCTGTATCAGTTTCCATATCAATCAATCTAGATTAACCCCCAACTTCCTCACTGAGAAAAAAGCAATGGAAACACATTGGTTAGCATTGGTTTGCTCTACCAAATGGTTTAGCAGGAAGTTTAAGGGTTAAGGTCACCTGCCATACAGCCAGAGTAGGGGGGTGTCAGGATGTTTACCCCTAAGAGTCCATTGGTACGTTTTTGCAACAAGAAAATTAGCCAGAGGGCAAGCTTTCCTCGTCCAACATTTCTCTCGAGCCGTAGATAGCCGGGAAAGTGGAGTTTACACTCAGCGCAGCCTGTTTATGCTGTTAGCCTGACACTTCCGAACCCTCTCGGGCGAAGCCAGACCCAACCAAGCCGACCCAAATAAGATGTCCTCGGCGTCCCTGGCTGTCCTCCACCGCATTAGCCGGAGAAAGTGTTTCTGGAGATGGCTTATCTCTCCCATAGATCTTGTTCATTTTGATGCGGAAATATTAGATAAGGTAAGAAGCATTATACAGCTATGCTACATTTAATTAGCCAACACTTTTGTCGATTGTGAGTTAGGGACTCGCAGTTCATTTAATTGGATTAAGCAGGGGATAATCCCCCAGGAGTAATGTATGGTAGGGCCTTGCTCAACCGTCATCGGCAATCTCACTGTGGCAACATTGGTGTATAATCTGCTGACCTTGTGGATTCCGTCCAAATACATTAGACAACCGGATGCAGGCCTCACAGCTTTTGCGCTTTATGATAGTGATGCACTGTGGTTGGGTGGACTTTTACCTTGCTGTGTTGCATTTCTTTTCCTTGAAAGTAAGGACAAAGCAAGAAGATAAAGGTAATTAAAAAAACAAGGTGTACGCTGTCACCTCAACAGCAAAGGGTTTATCAGCGAAAGCCCCCAAGCAAAAGCTCCCCAAAAAGAGGTGTTCCAGGAAATTAATTAATTATTTAATTAATTATTATTAGTAATAAAAGGCCAAAAATCAATCCAGTTCTCTATCTTGATAGATTCTGAAGGCATATGAAATTTGAAAAAGGATCTATAGAATAGTTTTTGAGTTATCGCAGTAACACGAAGGATTTTCGGCAGATGCAGTAGAGTTGAAATTGAATGCTGCTGCCCAAAATCTGCCCTGTAAATGGACTTCTGAGATCAGTTACCTCTGCATTCAACTGTTAACAAATTTCCCTAATCTCCGCCAGCTCAACTTTGTCGCCGTCCTTAAGACCGTTTCTGAAACCATAGATGGACAGAAACTTGTAGCGCTGTCACTACTTGGCTGGGCCTCGGCCATCAGAGTTCCTATCTTACTGAAAATTAATTACACATCATCCGCCGAATCAGAGTGGTCCACCATTTCAGATGAAGTAATACACCAATTCTAGCGGAGAGACAAACTTCCAAGAAGAGAACTGAAAACTGTTTAGAAGCCTATAGCATCATTCACAATTTCATAAATGATTACCTGTCCAGCCAACTTCATTTTCTGGTTTAGTGGTTCAGCGGAGATTCTGATGGGACTCTCTCATGGATGAGGGCAAAACACTATTCATATTGACCTATATCCCTCACCGGCCTTCCATTGCTTAGCCTTAAAATTACATCACTTTTCCTTTGCACAAATCCTTGCATTTCAGCCGCATAGGAATCCTGGCACAAAGTTAACCATCTATCCTAGCACTCCACTTCTCTGGCCACTTTTTCGACAGTCTGCCCCACCTCCAGTATTAATATTCATGCTAAACACTTCATCTTCCAAGCTGGGAATCTTGAAAGAATAATTCATTTCACTCATGTTCTCAACTAAATGGGCACTCAGCAGAGTGCGTACCTCTGCCTGAAACATAGCGTTGGACCTTTCTGCAATCTTGACCTTGACCTTTGACCTTAACGTGATAAAATCTGCTGTCAGTTACAACCCTACCACATAGTTTCATCAAAATTGGTCCAGAACTTTAGATGAATTGATGGACTAACTAATGCAGTCGAAAACATAACCTCCTTTCAACTTCATTAGTGGTGGTGATGCATTTTTACATCATACCGAGGTCTGTGGGGCATATTACGCACATGCTTTAATCAACATTACTCATACCTTCAGCTTCAGAACTGTGTTGAAACCTGACCAAAAACACAACCCTAACACCTCTTCCTCTGTACTACTGCCTCCTCTGAACATCAAAACGGAACCAAGAAGCATCCAGAATGTTTTCAGCATCTGCTGGTCATCAAACTGAGTATCTCATTGCCCGTTCAAAAAGTGGAATATAGACTTGAAGATTAACATACTTAATGTAAAAAGTGGTGGCTGGCTGTCACAGTATATCGTGGCTTAGCACATGCATCGCGCATTGAATATGTATAAGTACATTCTTAGAGTCCTAGGCTTTGACAGTATGGTTCCTGTGTATGTACTGAAAGCCTGGTATGTACACTAGCCTTTTGGTTATTTTTGGTCTCGATTAATGAAGTGATTGACTTTCCCTGGCAATTATTGGTAGCAGTTTTCTAAGGTTGAAATTGGCAGTAGACTTACGTAAACCACCTGATGATACTTGCCAAAACTGCAGGGTTTGTGCACCCGTGATAAAAAGACATTAACAGCTGGAGACCATCTGGGATCGCACCGCCCGCAGTAGCGATGCTGGTATTGTTTTCAGTATTGGTCATTATCATAACGCGTTTAGCGCGTGTGCATTCAGACCACGCCCTGTTCAGAGAGTGCGTACTCAGACCATGCCCTGTTCAAGATATTGTGCACCCATCTTCAAATTTATCCTTCCTTTTTGTTCCAACTACTTACCTGTAATGTTTCGTAACTGCATCTTAAAAGGTTGCGATGCTATCGTACTCGCAAGAATTGTCCACAAACAGATGCACAGACAGACAGTACAAATAAACACCGGTGAAAATACTGAAAAAACCTTTCATGGCAGTTGCTTAATGGTTACAGACTAGTCTTGTTGAAGTTTACCCTGATGGCACACACACAGACTAAGGGAATACAATACCAGCATTGCTATGGCAGCTGGTAGTAAGTTTTGCATGTTCAGACCTCACAGATAGAGGAATTTCAACTCATGGAAATGCAGAGTTGGTGAGAGGGACCTAGCGACAGGGCCATGGTTGGCAAATGGCAAAACCTTGCTGTTGGGCAGCCTGTAACCTATAGCTAATGTAGTTGACTGGGGGGCGGGTAAGGTTGGCATTTCGTGGCCCAGTGAAGCCACAGTTACATCAGTTCAGCAGTTGGTTCTTGAGCAAGACCCTTAACCCCAAATTGCTCCAAGGGGGATTGGCTTAGTCTAACCAAACGCAAGTCATTTTGGATAAAAGACTCCGATAAATTACTGTAAATTAATCTAATTCCTTTTCCTGACTGCAGTCTGACTGCCATTAGCATCAAATCCCTACACCCTGAGTCAGTAGTGAGATCCTGCCAGGAAACACCTGGTCATCATAATATCTTCCTCACAGGAACAAGGGAAATATGAGCTGGCTGTGCTCTGATGGAGAATACGCTCAGCATTTCCCGGTGCTAATCAAATATGCTGATACCCCTTAGTCAGGAGTGTCCAATCTCCTCCAAATATGGCTTGGTGTGGTGCTGGTATACGTCACAGCCCTACACTATACTCTTTATTCTGCTTATTAAGGTCTTGATTGAACACCCCGGTTAGTTGTCTAATTGAGTCAGGTATCATAGCACTGGGCTTGCACAAAAACACCCACTATGGTCATTAGCAAATAACATCAGACGCACTTGATCTAGGCCATGGGAATGTCGTACTGTTCTAATCTGGTATTTTCCATTCAATTACATTTTGAAGTTTCTTTCCCCACGCTTAAGCCTCTGCATCCTCGATTGAATTAGTCACGAGTGGGCTAAGTACGTATAGTTTAAAACCATGCTGGTGTGAGCATAAGGTTTAAGACGAATGTAAGCATCTCTATCTCCGCCAGCATGTTCATCTAAACATATTTTGAGCTCTTCGGTTTTTCAGCGAGTTGGAAATCGGAGAATGCCTTCAGGGGGAGATCAATACAGAGACATTCTTTAAATCAAATCACGTTACTCTTTTTGGTCTCGAGTTTCCGGATGTTTCCTCTTGTTGATGACTGGAAGATTAATGAAGAGGGAATGGAGTGGATGCATTGCATTATACGTAGGCCTTTGGAACTTGCCAGAAAACGCAAGGAATTCATTCTTACTCTGGGTTCAGTGCATATCGCTAGCATGACCAGAAGCCAGCTGTCATTGACGAATGCTTAATATTTTTTGCTGTTCGTGACTGAGCTGACAAGTAAATTATATGAATCGTACTAAGTATGCACTGTTTAGTGTAGCTGTTCCAGTGATCTTCTGTGTTCATCACTCATTGCAGTAAATCACTTTGGATAAAAGCTTCTGCTAAGTAAAGGAAATGTAGCATGACATGTTTTGAGTGTAGGTTAGTGTGATGTCAGAGGCACTGCTCTCGGACACTACTATGTTTTACATTTCATGAAAATCTACTTCCTAGTGTCTGTCTCAGGCTGGCTGGGAAGCATTGGGCTTTAGAGACAGGAGGGAGAATGAGTTCTCTGCGGCTCTTCTCCGTTTAAAATCTTTCAGCCGAATAATTACAGCATCTCTGGAGTTAACACAGTTCAAATAATTTTCAAAAATATTTCCAACAGTTGATTTTTAGAAACTATTTAAACACTGTAGACACTGTTAAAATTTAATGTAATTGGATTATGATGATTCATTTTAAAATAAAATTTAAATTAATGGAAATGGATATTTTGAGATTGCACTATTGTTAACTTGGAGGAAGGAGTACAGTTAGTTTATATACCTCTAAGATCAAAAGCATTAATTTTTTGAATTGACTCAGGTTTACTTGTCATAGTAATTAATTGATGATACTCCAGAATTGTGGAGGCTTAAGCATTTTTTTTTTTTCCCCTGTAAGGATTAACACAGTCTGTTTCCCGCTTCTGAGTTCACGCTTGACCACGCATTCCTGGTTCCTCAGAAGACCGACGTCATTAAGTGCACAGTGGGTGTGTTCCTGTGTGTGAAATATGATCCCTGCTTCTCTAAATGTGAAGCGTTCCTTAAAGCGTGTTGATAGGGCTGAGAGCTCAGTTTACGAATTTATCCTCTGGCGCAAGACAGAAGAATCTCAAGCTCATTGTTAATAAAAAAAAAAAAAAAAGAGGGAGAAAATTGCCCTGGCAGAATTGTGAGGTTGAAGTGCACGAAATGCCCTGACAGACTCCGGTGTTATATCACAGAAGTGATCATGAATCGCAGCAAGCAGACCATTTCCCCACCCCTGGGAGTTGTTTCTTGTCATTCTCTGTTTATCATGGATGTATGAGGCAGAACTTTATTGCAGTTCTTTTTTCAGGATGTAACAATTTGAGGAATTTGTCTCTCTTTTTTTACAACCATAAAATGTTTAATTAAAATGAAAGTTGAAAACAGTGAATTGTCAATTATCTTTAACCTGTATTACCTTGACAATGATACAAGAGCATATTATTTGATGCTTAAAGACATAAATTTTATTGATTTTTTAAAATAAACGCTTCCATTTTTATTCTTCCAATATATGTTAAGTGTAGTCAGGAAAGTAAAGTATTTTCTTCTGTTTAATGTTCCCATTCTGTAAACAGCATTTAATAAATATTTGGGGACTGTAGATTATGATTAATTGTTTCAGGTGTAATTTTGTCCCAATCTTCCTGCTAACAAATCATGAGGTGCACGACAATACGGAGCTTCAAAATATGCCACATGTTCTCTATTGGAGACAAGTCAGGTCTGCAGACTGGCCAGTCCAGCACCCGCACCCTCTTCTTAATTAACCAGCCATACCTTTACAATGCCTTCAGAATACGGTCTTGTTGTCTAGTTGGAATATACATTGGCATCCATGGAAAAGATGTTGTTTTGAAGGCACCATATGATGTTGCTCCAAAATCTTTTCAGCATTAATGGTGCCCTCATGGTGCAAGGTACAGTACCCTTATCAAGGCCACTGACTCAACCCTATACCATGACAGAGCATGGCTTTTGCACTTGTTGCTGGTAACGGCCTTGATGCTAAGGGAAGTTAGGAGTGCACGTGGAATTTCACTGACAGGGAAGTTGAATGTAAATTTTAAAAAATTACCAGAAGCCACCGTTGCAGATGGTGATGGGGTAATGTAGCGAGGCCTCCCTCCACTGTCCACTGTAGCTCCGCATACACAAGTCTGTTGTACCTCAGCAGAATGAGACAATAACTGGCTGACAGCATTGGCAAAGCTAGAATCTCTGCATATTATGTGCATACTTGTGTTACTTGAGTAGGAGCGAGAAAGAGAGTGTGTGTGTGTGTGTGTGTGTGTGTGTGTGTGTGAAAGAGAGAGGGAGTGAGCGAATCAGAGGCCAACGGAGAGATGGAGACAGTAAGACTCAGAGGCAGAGGGATGGAGAGAAAAATTTTTCACACATTAAATGAGAGTGGTGAAAAAAGGAAGGAAAATGTGTATTATATAAGCTAAGTAATTTTACAATGTGAGCCGCCCTACTGCATGCTCAGTCTGTTAACCACATCCATGCATGCAGGGGGGAAACCTGAAATACTTATTTTCGTAATTCACTCCTCTAAGTTTAAGGTTTCCTTGCCAGGAATTTTTGGTGCAAATGAATTAACCAAAGTATTTTTAGTTGAGAAAACTAAACCTAAGTGAAGTTTCAGGTTCATCCCATGAAGTATTTTCCTTGCCGCTGGTTATGGTGGAAGTACGCAAGCAAGGGGAAAAAGAAACATCATCTGCATAGTGCTAAGACTCTCTTGGTTTTTAATCCATTTTTAATAGTTCTAGAAAAGGGCAAATAAAATGGAAGAAACAAGGCCGCTTTTTGCCAGTGTGGGAAGTTTATGGTCTGCTAATAAAAAACAAATCACAACATTCCGGAAATGTGAGGACAGGAAATCTGTGCTCATGTATTTGAAGTGGTCGGAGAGGCATTTTAAAAGAGGGAAAAATGACAATTTACTGGCAAGCCTCCTGCTAATGATAATGCTGATGTTGTACTATTGAGCCTAGCCATTGTGGTGACACTTTTTCTGTAATCAGAGTCTCTGAGTAAACTTTGGCAGGTGGATCCGTGTTGGGACTCGTCTGTTGAGTCATCATGACATTTGAGGATGGCTGGCTATTAAAGTTGTCATATCAGGCTTTTTGGGTTTTCCCCTCGCGTTTAGGGTGTTATATTGCTTGTTGTGCATGTAAAACATTGGCGAAGTTACAAAGCTTAAAGTCCACGCCAAATGGAGTTATTTTTCTGACAGAAAACACTGCTCCTGAGCTGCCTGAAATGCCTTGTTTGTAGTCCAGCCTTTTCTTCCATAACATGTCTTTGCCATGATGTAATACGTGTGCATAATGCCTGTCTAGCATCTCGTTTGGCATGCATTGGAACGAAGAGAGGAGCTGAGGCCAGGAGGAGCTCGGTTAGTGCATATCGCAGTGTCCAGAGGACATTGTTTTTCTTTACTGTGAAGACCAGTTCCCTTTGTATCCTTTTGTACGAACATCTAAAAGGAGACAAAGTGAAGAATCAGTGGTTAAAATTAATTTTTACCACTGTTCCTCAGCATGTGCTC
Organism: Gymnothorax javanicus; assembly: GCA_029692085.1. Classification (NCBI taxonomy): domain Eukaryota; kingdom Metazoa; phylum Chordata; class Actinopteri; order Anguilliformes; family Muraenidae; genus Gymnothorax; species Gymnothorax javanicus. The sequence continues at coordinate 83,015,486 of CM056194.1, read as the reverse complement.
CCTTCATTTTACAAAGGGTTGTTTTGTGAACTGCTGTTGTTGACCAATCAGAACAGAGTAGACATGAAGGGATGAGGCCTTGAAGAGATAGTCGCTAAAACTGTCTGTCTCTGGCTGAGTTAGCCTGAGTTTCTGCACACAATCTGCACAGCTGTAACTCTAGGTGCTTTTTGACCATAAAAATGCGCAGAGTTTGTAACTAGATCACAAAAATGAAAATATCAGATTGGGAAATGAGAATAATATGGCTCCTTCAAGGATATCTTTTGAATGAGGAAAGGCTATCCTGCCAGGGTCCTGGGGATGCAGCCAGTGACTGGCTTGTAAAAGCCATAAGATATTTGAATCCTCTGAGTACTAATGCTGTCAGTGAAATGGTACAAGAGGAACATTTTTGCTCAGACCGTTCCCCTCTCGCATTAAAAACACACAGAAACATGTGGCATCACTGGAAACGCGTTGCTCTGTAATAGGGCTGGGCGATATGGACAAAATCTAAGATCTCGATTTTTTTGACCGAATACCTCGATATCGATATTTTGCAGATATTATCGAGACAACTGTTGGTGCTTTGACGAAATATTTACACGATGATATTTTTGATAACCATTTATTAGTAATGTTGATATAACGACCATGCAAGTGCAGACAACAGCTACAACAGTAAGAGCACAAAAATGCAACCCTTTACTGTAATGCAGCTTTTAAAACCAGAAAAGCCGACTCTTATCTCATATCACGATGTTACGATATCCAAAATTTGTGACAATATTTTACTTTGCATCACGATATTGATATAATATCGATATATTGCCCAGCCCTACTTTATAATTAAATAACAATATCCTGTAACTCGTTTCATGAATTAGGATTGTGGAGTTGTGGATAACCACATCCAACCCTCAAAAATCTGGAACATGGACTGAAATTCTCAGCTGCTCTGGGTTGTACACAGCACAGTTACCCTGTTAATTCTGTCAAGTCTGCTTCAATAAATACCCTCTACACCAATAAATACACTATAGGTTGGCTAGTCGAGTGTGCTCTCCCCGTTGTGCTGTTGCTCTGTAAAACTGATTTGGTTCAAACATTTTTAATAACGTCATCAGGGGGCGTTGACTGTGGATCCACATGGATATATTTAAACAACAATTATTACCAAGGCCAATAGAGAAAATTCAATGAACATTTTAAATTCAGGAATTGGCATTATAGGTCATGCCTCTGACTATCCTTGTGACAAATTTGAGGCCCAGAATTTCGCACAAAGACCATAAATTGTCCAGCCATATTCTAGGTTTTGATTGAGTCTTCTTGATGACTATGAAAATGATTATCTTTGCCCGTGGGGAAAGTAGGCTTGTATTTCAGACACTGGGTGCAGATTGGATCTTTGTGTGGTTTAACTCTGAAGCGAAACAACTCAATCAGTGAGAAAGTACATAAAGAAGGTGTAGATTCTGAGTTACCTCATGCTCAATCATTTACCATCGTTGTCTTTGTCATAGTATGGTGATTTTTGTATTCTTGAACCATTCCTTCTAGCATCGTACTGTAAATTGTCAATGTTAATGTAAATAAGTATAATCAGTGTAAGTAGACAGATAATGATACCCATTATTCTGCTGTGCAGTTTATTCGACTTTAACCACTAGTTGATCATAATTTTCATTCTTTGTAAAAAACGTCTTCATCAGATCCTTACCGTGCAGTAATAGTACCCCTAGAGCAGGGCATTTATAATTTTGCGAGAATCATCCATCCAGTATGGATTGGGTTTGTTGTAGTGCTGACCCTGCGTTTCTGGGAAGCATTAAATTGCTGCAAAGTTTTCTCGACATCATGGCAAGGTAGTGAAGCCATTTTAACAGCAATCTGGATGTAAGTATTCAGGCACATTTCAAGTTAAGTCTGTAACAAATAAAAATTACTGGCTCAACAGGGCACTTCTAAAAACTCCTTGCCCCATTTTATCCTGGTCTGAAGCTCTGTCTGTATTATATTTGATAAATTATCGGTATGCTTACCAGTTCATTTTGTTCACTGATGGGCTGGCGCCACTAAACATTAGTATTTTACTGAAACAATACTTCTCTTGATCTTCCTCCCAACAAAGTAAATATAAAAGTGAATCAATAAATGAAAGTGAGTCAGACTGAATATTTTATGTGGTTAGATGTGCCCTGGAGGAAGGCAAAGTTCGTTTCTAATGGAATGTCAGCAGCATCTCGAATAATTGAGGAGACAGTCCTTATATGTGTATGGAATTTATTATCAAATATTTACATACTGAATATCAACCTCATAAAATTTACAAAGTCATGCGTTTGTCAAATTTAGCTGCTTGATTCAAACCTGTTGAACTTCAGGCCTATTTTGCATTCAAGTGGAGATCCCAAGGTTTCCACTGATCCCAAATATGTCCTAATGCATTACAGGGAAATGTGTGAAAATGATGTACTAGATATTTTCTGTTTGATGTAATTCTGTTGCCATGAAAACATGGCTTCCAGGGTTTGAGTATTTTTCTCAGAATAAGTGTGATGCCGCTTCAGTGAAGCGCTACAACCAGCAGATATAGAATATTCGCGTGATATTGTCCTACACTAAGGAAAAAAATACAGTTTCTCCCTTTGCACCTACTTAAGGAGAAATTTAAGTGAAAATCAGAGTTTAAGGGGCTAATACTATAATTCCTTAAACAAATATTGGGCAGTATCCTTACAGGATTTCACTTTGTCCTTGCATTGAACCAGAAATGCTATTTTACAATGCTGTAAAATTGGTTAGCAGTCATATTTTTTGATGTTCATATCGTTTTTCATGATACAGTACAGTGTCATTCTGGTTTAATCATGTTTATGTGGCACCTTTGATTCCAAGTCCTTGGCTGAGTCAGAGAGACTGAGCCAATGCAGAGAGTGGCTTTATTCATTCCCGCTCACAGAGGCTTGCGCAGTGACATAACACTGAGGCTTTTTATTGGGTCAAGAATTATAGCGCATTGAACCAATGAATGTTTGAGTTAGTTGACATTTATCTCCCTTGTGTAAAACAAAGTCCGACAAAGAAAATAGGACTGGTGACAATCTCAAACTTTCACTCTCTGTCATTGGCCTCAGGATGCTAACCAATAGGTCATAGCATTCTCCAAGTGAATGGCAACTTTTACATAGAAGTACATATTTTGTATAGTCAACATTGTTTACCACTAGAAAATGTAGACGTCAATGGGCCTGATTTACATTTATCGCATTGAAAACCCATTTGCACCTGCAAAACCAATAGCATGACCAATGATCATTCTAAAATTAATTCCCTGGCCTGTCAAACCTGGTCACCTTATTGGCTTTACATGTTATACATTTTTTTGGTAAATATATTTTACTATGTGTATTTTTTTCCCTCTAAATGTCTCCGCGTGTGCCAATGTAATGAGCTAATATATTATTTGGACAAAAGATATATATTTTGTTGCCAAATTTGGGGCAGTTAAGGTCACTGCCATTAGGCTTAGATGACTCTCTCGGTGGCAGGAATGCACAGTAATGGCTCGAAATTTTACAAAATGGTGGCGCCCTGATACTGCTTTTATGAGCCAAACTAATTGCTAGTTTCTCACAGCTTTCTTACCTTTTCTTTTAACCTTTTCTTTCTCTCGGCTCCAACGATCAGGAAGACTAGAAAGAAAAGTAAGAGAAAGAAGAACAGATGGAGCTGTCAAAGAAACGCTAATTAGCAAAAAAATGTCATTTTTCCTTCAAATGTCATCTTAATTGATATCAGTCAGAGCTGGTTAAGGTGTGGCAGATGCATTGCTGATGAGGGGAGAAAGATTGACAGATCGGTCATTAATACGTCATTCATTCAGTGGTTAGTTGACATTCGCAGATTTACGATGGGAAACCTCTATTTCCTCTTTCTGACTCGTTTGACGGATTGGCAGACCTCAATTGATTTTCGGATCAGTTTCTAGGGTTGAAAGAAAAGACTGATTCCAAAAAAATTAAAGAATACGAGTGAAAAGAGCCTCTGCTTTTCGAAAAAATTGAGGAAAGTCAATGATGCCAAAGTAGCTCTGCCCATATTTTACAGTGTCAGTGGCCCTGTCTCTCTCTGCCACTGAAGTTCAACCTGAAGTTACTTTGTGGAAACAGATCCTGGTATTCCATACCTGTACAAGCTAATTTCCATAGTAAAGAGAATTTGCAGCAATATACCTACATGGAAACTAGTATAACTTATTATATAGGAACATACAAGAGCTGAGCTTCAGAGGAACTTCCATAACGGTCTTTATTTGAATTTTCTCGTGAAATAACAGCCTGTGAACTGATAGATGCGGTAATGGCAGCTGTAAGTAGCATGTGTGGTGGGACACACACAGATGAAGTAATTCTATCCAGCCTTGTACTTTGTGGGTGTGTGCGTGTGTGTATGTGTGTGGGCGTGTGCCCAAGAGTCATGTGTCTGCGGTCTGAAGTCTTTATATTATGAATTTTGGTGAGGGAGGCTTTTGGGGGTATGGGCAAAAATATTTAGCTGCGTTTAATAGCGCAAACATTACAAAACTGCCTGAAGAGCTATAATGTATGCAAAAGAGACATTTAAAATGGTGGATAAAGATGTATGAGTGTATGAGCGAGTGAATGAGTGAATGTGTGTGCACAGAGAGAAAGGGAAGTAAGAATGTTTAGGGTCATTATGAGATAAGTAATATCTCTGCTGAATTCTTGTGTTTAATGTTATTCTGTGCCTGTAATTTGGATGGCGAGATTAGAGACACAAACAGAACAGACGGCACTGCGCCGGAAATTGTGTCTATGGAGATGGAGGGTGACGTGAAACAGATCAGAGGTCCTGAGAGTAGTGCGTTTGTTTGTAGGTTCTGTCATAAGACCCGTCATGGATGTCGGTCACAGGCCCTCGATAAAGTGTCGATTGATTAAAACATTTACATTCCTTTGTGCTAAAAGGGTTCCTCCAAACTTTGATTTTCAGTGACTGGCGGGGTTCTCAGATTGGACGAGGGAATCAGTGATGGCTGCTGAACTGAAAATAGAGGAGGCATAAAAATCTCTTTAAACTGTTGATAAGTTTTGACCCATTTTCAATCATTTTCCTTCATTCACAAGTTTTCCAATGATTAGAATAATATGTTGGCAGGTAAACAAACATTCTGAATGTAATGAAAGGGCCGTACAAAAATAAAGTCAATCAAGAAAAGTAGCTATTTTATTCACAAAGTACGCTTTAAAAAAAAAAGATTAATATCTCCAGTTATTTTCTGGGTTAGCTTGTGGCATATCCTGCAGGCTGTAACGCAGGCCTCCTATTCTGTGCTTGATAGTGAAAATTGAAGCAAGTCTAAGCTACATGTATCTACAATTTTGAACAAAGCTTTGCACACTGTGCCCAATTTAGCATACAAGTGGAGTTACATTTCTCATCTCATTGTGACATGGACAACTGGCTGCACCTGATAATGCTGAGTATTTTCAGAATTATTGCGTTGTTAATCAAGGAAAATGAAAGAAAACAGGACAGGACTTTGTGTTCCTCCTCTGTTTTCAGCTGTGCAGCTACTGGTTTACATTCCTTTAATAATATGCCGATTTTTAGTACTGAAATTCAGGCAACAATTTTATTTAGTTGTTAACATTCCTTTGTGATAAAAGGATTTCACAAACCTCTGATTTTGCGTGACTTATGGAGCTCTTAGTTTGGACAATGGAATTTATGGCAGGTGAGATGGTGACATGTATATTCTTCCTGTGTTAGTATTTAGACGTTAAGCAGGTCAGTGAATTATCAGTAAAGCAATCTGCTTCTTTGCTTCCTTGTCAGGTGTGTGTGTGACGCAAATCTCTGTCCTTCTGGTGCATGGAGGGTAAGAGCACATGGCATCTGATTACTGAGTGTACCTGACACAGTAAATAAAGCGACTACCACAGAATCGAGATGGAGTTTCTCCAAAATTGAATTCAACCGTTTTATCTGATTTAGAAGTATACATGATATGTAAAACTGTTCAATTATTGCCTTAAACTGAATGAAAGCTGATGTTTTTCTTGCATGTAAATGTTCTTATTGAGCCAATCAATCAGACATAATTTCTTTATCATTTCTGACTATTTGTGGCAGAATTGCAGCACAGTCCAAGTTCTGTGGCTGCCACTAGCACTTAGACTGCTACCACCTTCCCGGATTTTCAGCACTTTTGGTATTTCTAGAATGCACTTTGTGTCGTGAGTCGCTCTGGATAAGAGCGTCTGCTAAATGCCTATAATGTAATGTAATGAAAGAAAACATCCTGGAGGAGAAGGCCCAGGTTCTGCCTTAGAATCTCTATCGGTCACTAATGGTGACATTAACAGGGCAATTGACACCACAGTAAAAGTGAATGGTGGGTTTCTGAAGGGTGCAGCAGAGTATACTACAGGTTTTGCATGGGAGGTTCGTTCCTGAGTGCAGCAGCCTCCTTGTGAGTGAAGAGAAGACATGAACTTCTAGGTCTTGCAGTTGTTCTCTTGTGAACAAAGTGTGAGGTTTAAATGTGAAATATAACTGATCACAACTCAATATTACGGCGCAGTGAGTTAACTTTTGTGTGTATTTTACTGTTACCCTTTTGAGTTTGCTTGATCCTTTTGCTGCCAGCTCAGTCCTTTGGTGAAGTACATTTTGAGTCGCTGTATTTGATTGAAAGATGTCTCAAACTTAAACTGATTCAGCCATCTGTAACATTCAATTGAGGTATGCTATGGCAACTCCAATTAAAGTTCTGTGTCAAGTTCAACACATCATTCAGTTAGATACTGTGACTCAAAATGTGCTCTACCAGGAGGCTGAGCCGGAAGTTAAATGGTTAGGAGGAGCCGTGCAACGCATCATGCAGTCTTTACTTACAGAATGCTCAGAGGGCCAGTGCAGCCTAGTGGGAATCAGTTATAAGAGGTGATTAATTCTGGGCCCAGGCTGTTCCGCTGAATTCAGGCACTGGTGAGATCTTATGCCAGAAACTGATGCAAAACCAGCCAGGCCAGTCGGTGCAGGCCAAAGGTCTGTAAGAGCTGTATGGGAAACTAAGAGGGGCTTGAAATGTGACCCTAGCTCAGTGGTGAGTAAGCTTGTTCCTGAAGATCTACATTCCTGTAGGTTTTTCTCATATCCTAATGAAGCACGTCTCATTCAACAGCTAGAGAGAGGGCTGAGTCAGGTTTGCCAAATTAGGGATGAAATGAAAGCCTCCTGGATGGTTGACTCCTAGGACCAGGGTTGGGAACCATTGCTCTGGAGTGAGTTTCTCGAAATCACAGACACTAACTTACGTAGTTGGAACCATTTACTGTGAATGGACAAGCTATGTAAGTTGCTAACTTAATTAGCAACTACGGTTTTGGGAAACGCACCCCTGGACCACTGGTCTCTAACCCTGCTCCCGGAGCATCCATCCTGTAAGTTTTTACTCAAACCGTAATTCAGCACATGTGATTTGGTTAATTAGCAGCTCGTAAAGTTCTCTAACTGGGAAATGAGTTGTGCTTTGCTTTTGTTCGAGTGAAGAGTTCTGGATGGTAGCTCTACTGGAGCAGGGTTGGAACAAATGCTCTGGATGGTGGATGAATCATAAAAAGGCAGGGTTTTACAGGAAGCGCAATTTTAAACAGACCGTCAGTTATAGAACGGCAGAGGAGCATTTTTCTATCTAGAGATAAGTGTGTCACTTCCTAAATGTTCCCTTCCTGTCTGGCCCTACTTTTCAGACTTGTTCCTGCAACATTTGTATATGGTAGGCTGACCACAGGACTGGAGAGCTTGGCTGATGAGATCCAATCAGTTAAAAGACATCATGCGGTCTTATGCTGTGTACAGAGTGGACTTAGTATTTTCTATGTGTTGCCTAGAGTGGCTCCCTTCACAAAACTTTTGTTGATAACAACCGCAAATGACACAGAATATGTTATCGGAACTAAACGAAGATTCAGCAAGAGCTTGGGTTATATAAGGTTGAAAAGCAAATTTCTTATCACAGTTGATTGCTTTATTACTCTTTTTTTTACCTTCATAACGCTGTGTAAAGAACCACCTTTTCACAAATAAACAAACCAGTTGTGATCATAGTTTGTTATGGGCTTTTTTCAATGCCAATGCATTTTTTTGAATTGCAAATTGCATGGTGATCTTTTATCTCTTGACTGTGGCTCACACCCACACACAGAGAGCTCTACAGGCCGTATGCAGCTCTTAAAACTGAAATTTATGTGGCGTTGTGTACGAGAGCATATGCCAACTGGTAACCTGTAGACAACAGCTGGGTTGATACTGTGTGCTTTCTATCCTTCCCTCATGGGTAAAAATATTACAATCAGCCATTGTGGCTCCTGATTCTATTCGGCTAATCGCAGAACAACCTGGAGCTAGCAATCCTGGCCAACTTGAGCCCTTACCTCTGTAGTGGGACGTAGCCAATTGCATTCTGTCCTAACAGGCACCTGGCTGTAATTGGCCAATCATAGCCCAGCCTGGATCTAGCAATCCTGAAGCTTGTTGAAGATCAGTGGTTCTCACGCGAGGTCTTGCGAGGGAAAGACGCAGAAGTTTTGTACGACCGCGAGTTATTGCATGTTTTTCCACGTGGCTGCTGTCTAAGTTTTACATCAAATTGTATTGAACGAGCTGTGCGAAAGAGTGGATACCGATGTTGAGAATGCTGGATGCCATCTTGAAAAGCAAGGCAAGACTGTCGCAGGCATTCTTGCTTGTCTAAGTTAAAGAAAACATAGTGTAATCACTCGAGGGAGGAATTTGTGGGTTCTCGCTAAAACCCACTATCTTGAACACACCTCTGGTCAAATTAAGCCCTTCCTTCAATGATGGGACAAAGCCTTTTGTTGTCATTTATTGCAGACTCCTGGTTCTAGTCAGCCAATTAGTCCAGCCAGGAGCTTGTAAGGCTAAAGCTACAGGCTGAACTCAGTTATGCTTAGACCCACTTCGTTGACCAAAGCACAAACACGGATGTCCATTTCGACTGAGACGGAGCATACCGAAGCAGCAATGGACGAAAGCCTGCGCAAACGCTCCGTGAAACCAAAATAACTTCAGTCAGGCTGAGCACGTTACGAAGATGAAACCCAGATTTACAGATCATCACCTGTATAAACAGGATGTTACGCTTGCGTCTGAGGTGAGAGGTTGATGACGCAAAAAAAGGCCTGAACTTTTTAAGTCAAGTGAGATATGGCTCACATTTTTGAAGATTGTTAAGATGAAATTAAGTGTGACCTGCATTGAATCTCTTCACTGTGTAAATATCACTGCCGAAGACCTTTAAGATGAAAAGCAATGTTAACTGAGCAGAATCTGTTTACTGTGGAGGTGTCGCTGTCATGGTCTGGGTAAGTGTGATGGTGGGCGGAAGGTCAGTTCTGTTGGCTGTAATTCTGGTTACAGTAATCAACAGTTTCAGCTGAAAAATAAAGTGCAAGTGAGTGGGAGGTATTCTGTTGGCTGGAAAAATTCGGCAAACAAGGTGTTGCCATGTCTACCATGAAAACTAATGACAACACGGTTGTGCTCTTATGATCATAGGAGGCTAGTGACCATTATACAGTACTGCTCTTTGATGTGGAGATTGTGGGCTTATATTTAAGGATGACCGTCACGGTTTTACATTTCCTGCGGTGATACAAACACAAGGACCTCTGTTTTGGTCAAGACCATTGCCATTGGGGTTAGCAGTGATGATTCTTGGTCCCTCAACTTTAGAGGGCATATTGTGTGGCCGAGCGGAGACTGGTGAAGTTACTCCATTGGTTGGTCGGCCAAGTGTACTCCCTTATTGGCTGTTGCTTTTTCTAACTGATTTGGCAAGACCAATTTCTATTACGTCATCAGGGAGCATTGACAGCAGATCGACACGGATACACTTGGACAGCAGTTACTACCAAAATCAATACAGAGTATTCAATGAACATTTTAAACCTAGGAGTTAACATTGTAGATCATACCACTGACTATCCCTGACGCAAATTGCCCACAGTTTTGTCCATTGGCTACAAACGTCTTGTTTTTCCAAAAGTGAGGGTTTGAGTGATGTGTTCATTCTGGGTGCTGCGGACCTATTTTTGGGTAAGGGGCGGGGGGGGGGGTCACATGAGTGGGCCCCGATTCTCTGAAGCCAAAGGCTATTCCCCCAACCGTTGGGCGAATTGTACAAGTCAGTTTTGTTATTCACCCAACCATTCTCAGCCAATGAAATGCATGGAATATTTCGCGAGCGACATGTTTCGGTGAAACCTTTTGGCACCATTTTGTCTTGTCTGGAGCGCGGCATCACAAAGACAAATGGGGAAATTAAAAGCAACTTTCGCCCCTGTTCCACCAACGGTTGGGCGAATAAGAGCAACTTTCTCCCCTGTTCCACCAATGGTTGGGGGAATAGCCACTTTGTTCTTTCAAAGCCTATGTGTGGTAAATGAAGAGTATGTTTGTGTAACCCCACTGCACGGCAGTCATGAAGAAGAAACATACACACCGAGATGCCTTTTTGGCTAGGGTCTATGCCATTTTCTCTGAGTCTGTTGAGCATTATCCAGTATTTCTTTTCTCACATTTATTTTGTTAGTGTTTATTAGCGATTCTCTGACTTGTCTGTAAGCGGCAGGCCGACAGGTGTGGGTGGGTGGGGGTTATGTATTGTCACCCAGCGGGGCGGAGTCTCGCGTCTGCGCTCAGGGTCTCAGGTGTATCCGGCGCCTCGTGTTTTCCTAAGCTTACTCATAATGACCTGGGGGAATCGCGGCCCTACTCTCAGCAGAGAGACTGTAGACGCGCAGTTCTGTCCCTAGATAGGAGAGGAGACTGTGTGTGTGTGCGTGTGTGTAGGCTTGTTTAGGTACACATGTGAGAACTAACTCTTGAGAAACCACAGCAGTGTGGACATTATGGGTGGGCCTCATAGAGGATTATGGCAACTTGGTGAAAGTTAGGGTTACGGTTATAGTGACGGTTTGGTTAAAGTAAGGGTAAGGTGTAATTTGCTTATGGATAGGGTTTGGGAAAGGCTGTACTGAATGAATGTAAGTCAATGCAGTGTTCTCACAACTATAGCTACAAATATGTTTTAGCGCGTTTGTGTAAGTGAGTGCACATGTTTTTCTCAATGTGCGTGCGCGTTTGTGTGTGTGTTTGAGCACGTGTGTTTTAGGCCTGTTTCTGTGCCTGACCACGTTTGGGTAGGTGCTAATTTATGCATTTGTGCGTGCGAATGTGTATTAGCAGATGTTTGCCTGTTGTTTGGGTATACGAATGCGTGTGTATGCATATTTATGCATGAATGTGGGTGTGTGTGCGCATTTTGTATGTGTGCATGTTTGTGTATGTATATGCGTGTTTCTGTGCGTCACCCTGCGTGCGTATGTTCACGCGTGATTGTGGGTGTGTGCGCGCATGTGTTGGTACATGTGTGCGTGAGTGTTTGCTGAGACAGGAAATCAAGAACAGCTGGACAGGAAGCAGTAAGAGCGGAGAGGCCGGGTGTAATCGGTTTAACCCTGCTTCCTGGCTCGTTATGTGTCCTATTGTGTTTTTGGTTTTTGAAAAAAGTTCCTTTTTCTGCTCGAAAGCATAAGGGCGCATATTTGTAAAGCTCCTTTTCAGTCCAGTGATCCCCGTTCACCTCATCAGCACATCCACTGTGAGATGGAAAATCAAATCTGACCCTAGATCATCTTGAACAGCGCGAATTGTGGCCATGGTGTGTTCATCTATGTAGGAATGATGTTTGTATAACATATCTTAATCAGTGACTTCACCCCCCTTCTCTCCCCAGATTTGCCTTATGCTCCCTAGTACTGACAATGCCATGCTCGCCCGTAACCTTTGACCTCTACCTGACCTCAGTTCATGCCCAAATTGCAGCACAGTAACCAGTGCTTCTTGCAATGCCAAAATGTCCACGAGCTGTTCCTGAGTGCTTGCTTGTGTACAGTTTCTTCATTTGTCTTAATGTTTTTTTTTTTTTTTTGCTTTACAGATAATGCCAGCAGTTTTGCCTGTTTGGTAGATTCATGACTTGTTAATATTATGTGGAATCATCATTTTACAGTGAAAGTTTTCTTCTTTTTGTGAAAAATGTGACTGTACTAGACGGATTCACTCAGATTCCATATTGCGGGGTATTTATAGAACAGGAAGGTTTCCGGCACCTGGGGCTCATGTTTCAGGAAGCATTTTATAGTCCTTGCATGGATTCAGGCGCATGCGCACAAGGGCACTGTTGCGATCCATGTGGCCTAGCTTACCTTCAACTGTATGGTCCATTCAGTCACTCCCAGGTCACAAACAGGAAGGGATGAACTCAGAAATCAGCTCTTTAGGCCTGTTGAACTTACCAATCTGCACACTGTCATGTTAAGAGCTTCATTCCACCTTTGAATATTTTTTGTTATTTAAGGAATTATGACCTTTAATCCATTATTATCTAAGAATTATTTTGGATTAAACATCCATCTTAAGTTTTTTACTGTTAACAAAAGAAAAAAAAAACATAACTATACTTTCACATCGTTAGCTTCACAGCATAATTGCCTCATTTTAAGGTTTTTAAAAATTAAATTTAATTTAGTTTTTTTTATTATTTATGAGAATGGATTAAAGAAAAATTAAGGTTTTTAGAAAAAAGGAAAAAACACATTTTTTCTTGCCAACACAAAAGAACAGGCAGCTGATATCTCAATTTGGGAAAAATATGACTCAGGCAATTGTGCCATGAAGCTAACAACATTTTAGGACGAGATCACCTCGGTGTGTAGATGTCTCACATTGATTTGACTTGAATCAGATCAAACAGTGAGGTTTCAGAATATAGCATAGAGACAAAAGCAGACTTTATACAAACGCAGGACTATATCCGTTTTAAATGACAATGAGGCTGGTTGCTTCTAGTTCTGTATTAATCACAGGTTGTTGCTTTGTTACCTCTGCCAGCAGGTTGTGTTTTTGCTTCCGTTTGTTTATTTATTTATTTATTTGTTTGTCTGACTGTTAGCGGGATATCTCAAAAATGGCTGAATAGATTTTAACCAAACTTTGCTGGATTTTAGAGTGCAAGAGGAACAAGTGATTAAATTTGGGCATATCTAGGCCAAAGTACAGCTGAGATATAGGCCAAGGTTCAAAGCCAGCTATGCTGGCAGAGGTGTGGGCTCTCGCGAGACCAGCTCTAGTTCAAATTAGTAAACATCGCTATTAAATGGATGACAGGCACTCTGGCTTCTGGACTTCTAATGCAAAATACCTGCAAAAGCGATTTGTGGTCATGAAAATATTTACTTAGCCACTATTCACTGAGGAGCCCTGAATATGTCATTGTTATTCTGTTCTTGCATCTAGATGAAAGGACATTGAAAGCCCAAGTTGCCGGAGCAATAAAAAAGACAAATGATCGCATCACGCTGGAACTTTATAACAAAGGGTCTTTCCTCCAATAGTCATGCACTTCACCTTTGGAATGGGCAGCGACATTTTTGCATCCTGTGGCACAAAACCCTCGTGTTTAAACGAGACACACCCTTATCAAAGCCAACACAAAAACAAATGCGCCTGACCCTATTCAACGAGCAACTGAAATAGACTGTCTTGGCACTGAGCAGTTGTACATTTTAGGCAATGGTGGCGCATAGACCATCCTCGACGGTGCTCAGATTAATATACTCTCAATCATATGGTTTATACCTAACGTATGAGTGTTCATACATGGCATGTATCAGGTACAAATAAATGAGTGTACCATGTTTCTCTTTGAAATGGTCATGGAACCGGTAAGCTGCAGATGGAAATTCTGCCATTGAAACTGTAAAGGGATTAAGATTTTTTCTTAATCCTTAAATTTTCCTTTATTTCTCCTCTCCCAGTGCTGCAGTGTTGATTAGGTGTACATTATCATGCAAATCCCTGGAAACACTGGCTGGCACTCCGACGGGGAGACGGGTTACTTATGCAGTAAAAGCCTGAAATAATTTCCCAGTTTAGAGTAAGCAGCAAGTCTGGTAACTTCAGGCAAGCAGATTCGCAACTAATAATAGCATCAGAATTCATTGCTAAACGTATTCCCTGGCTTAAATCAATTTTACTGAAAACCGTACTTCTGAGAACCATGGCTCTTCATGTGAGTGGACAAGAGCTGATTTCATTTCGACAGGAAATTGAGTTAAGTCGCTGTGATGTACAGTATCGGAACAGCGCTGCTGCGCAGTGAATGCAGAGATCAGTGTGCCTGGTGACAGAAAGTGAAAACAAATGAAAGAGAATTGAAGCGCGCATTTTTAAGCCTTCAGCCTTGAGTCTTTTCTCACACGGTCACCCAGGATGTGGTTACCCGCCGCCAAGAACGACAGTCAAAACAAGAATGACAGTGACAGACAGAGAGAAGTGAGAGAATGAAGAAGAAAGCAAAAACAATAGAGGAGAAAAAAATAGAGAGAGAGAGAGTTGTATTGCTTCTAAATAGGTGAATGGAAAGATGGAACTGTGGTATGAAGGAAATACCGCCATTTTTGCACACCTGTTGTGAGAGGTAAAGTCTCCGCTGGGGTGGGCCTGGTGTGCTCTCACTTAGATTAAGGCGGATGGCAGACAGCAAACTCATTACACAGGACGAGAGTGCAATGGTAAAACCTAATTAGGGAGGTAAAAATGTTTTGGATGGCAAAAACAGGTCAAATGTAAAATATTCAACTTTTTAACCCTGAACTCTTTTCCCCATAGACTCTACCCTCCCTTTCCCCATAATGACTAGAAATGAAGACAAATGGGGAGGCTAGGAATAAGGTCCATTGATATACATATAGCCGTCATATGTAGCCGTCACTGGGAAAAGAGTTAAAAGCCCACCATTTTTTATTTTTGTCTTTTTGATGTTCCCCAATGAAAAGCTTATAACAAACAAAGTATACGGCCGAAATGCACCTATGTACAAGGCCTAAATTCGAAAGGCAACATCCTCTCGTTTCGGAAAATGGGCTCATGTTGTAGTATGTAGCTAAAACACAAGCACACTACATTAGCTCAAAAAATGAGGATTTTTTTTTATTGGTCGGTTGCGTTTGTCTGTTTGTTAATCTGGCTGTCTGTTTGTCACAAACACGATTATTTCTTAAACTCTCATATTAATTACATTTCTTTCATCATCATTTGAATCTCACATGTCCTCGACAGAAGCCTATCGATTTTGGTGAGAATAACTTCAAGGTCAAGGTCAATATCAGGCAAAAGGTCAAAAGCACATTTTGGTTGATAACTTTGTTTGTATTTGAGATAATGACTTGAATCCAACGCCATTTTGTTCACCATACATAGCCCATTTTAGCGGTTACGGGTCCCGAAGACGATCCTCCGTCAAAGTACGTCAAAATGACGTCACAAAATGAGGAAAATTTTTCATTTTTCATTTTACTGAATTTTTTTTTTATTTCATCGTATAGCCCATTGTTCAAGTACCTCACACACCAATTTTGAGCCTAATCGGTCAAACGGTTGTGACGTAATTCACGTTCGATTTCGGCAAGTTGTCATTCTTATGAATGACCTTTGTTTTTTTTTTTTTTTGCCTGGTGTGCCGGTGATCCTGTGGGTTCTATCAGGTCAATTGAGCTGTTCAATGGAATTTCAAACCGAATGTAATGCAATCCAACACAGCAGTACCGCATGAAAAAGAAGAAATTATTTTTCCCCAATATATGAAGCGCTATGCTAAATGTAGTCTTTGTTTACCTATCCGTGTTGGTAAAGGACTGTATTAGACCTATAGGATGGTTACGGAGGGACAATACCAAAGCAAAGCAGTGTTTTTCTCCCATGTATGTTTGCCATTGTGCCATCCTGGTCTCTCTCTCTCTTTTAATAGCTTCCCAACATTTTTGCTTTTTTGGACAGTGGGAATGGAGTGAAAGACCTGTCTCATCGATCACAAAGACTTCCGTGCCCGAACCTCAGACTTCTGTCCTCGGTGCATCTCTGTGACAAATTTCAAATGCATCTTCGATCAACCATGGAAAAGATATTTTGATATTGGGCTGCGATATTTGCGTTTGTGGTTAGAATGTGTTTACCCTCATTAAGTTTGCCTTTCTAAAAAAGGTGCATACTTTATCAGTCATAATTTCATTGCCTTCATGAGATCCTGTAGTCAAAACGTAATTGGCATAGCTTTTTTTTCTTCTTTTTTTAGAAAAGTCGCAGTACTTGGGTTTTTTCTGGTAGATTCTGGCAGATCTGGTATTAATTTGTGGTCATCGGTACTCAGCTGAGTTTGTTTTTACTCTTTAAGTCACAAAATCCTATTTTAAATAGAAGTATTGGAGCATTTCAAGTGCTGAATTTTCTGGCAAACTTGGAAAGTAAACACGGCCTGATGACGACTAATATTGCAGTCTGTCACGGTAATATTGATCAACATAATGTGCAAGAAGCATTTAGAATTCCATGCACTGATTTTTCTCTGAATTCATAACATTCAATGAGTGCATTCGACCTCGCCATGTCATTAGTTTACTTCCCTCACACAAGTAGTCTTAATTTTAATGTCATTGGGGATGTTGTTCCTGAAACAATCTGTTTAATGCAGCATATAGAAGAGAAATACTGTAAATGCATGCAAATGCATCGACTGTATTTTGACCTGAAAATATGGCTATTCTATTGAAGATTGACATATCAGAGAATAACCTTCATTAGTAGAGAAACTCCTGTCAACTGGTGAGTGCTGATGTGACAATGCACCATTCTTTGTGCATATGTGTGCTGGTATCTAAACATTGCCTTATATTAATAAATAATAAATTGCTAATAAAGTTCTATGAAACATGCGACAGCATAGCAAAAATAGCGTTGACCCTCTACGCTGTCCTCCATTAAAGGGTTTGCGAACCGATGTACTGTTCTGCATTTGCTTGATGACCTGGTGCCTGTTGTGAAATGTGGTGGCACACAGCGAGAAGTTTTATTTACACGTATTCTTCGCCCGCAAAGGCAAGGCAGGAGAGTGAAGCTTGTTTCTGTCGTGCCATATCACCTGTAATGATAAAAGACTCAATGGTCGTGGGAAAAATAGAGAGAAACGGTCTTTTCCGACTGGGTAGAATAACATTCTGAAAATCACATACTGCACCTACTTTATAAATTTCCTGTTTACTCAATGTGCCATGACCAATCGCATGTGGACGATGTTTCCGAGAAAGAGGGATGCCAGAAAGCATCTATGATTAGTGTGGGAATGAGTATGATGTAATTTGAGTCACGGATTACGCCAAGCCTGTGTAGTCAAGCGGGAACAGGCCCACATATATAGCTTCTGGCCTCCTTTCCAATTCCGCAGGTGTTGCAGTATTACTGGTTTATTTTTCAATATTTCAGTGTGGAGGTCACATGATGGTGGGCTTTGGAAGTGCATACAGTATGTCATGATTACTGTGCATGCTCACAACTTTGATTGACTCTGATTTAGAAATACATGTACATGCTTTCTGTATGTGCCCCCCCCACAACTCAAACTAGTTTCAAACATGGTGCTACGAAATTCTAAAGGTAAAATGCATTTGAGTCGCAATACCCTCAAAATGAAGCTGAATGTCAATCCTATTAAGCTGTACACTATGCTGACCAGTTCATTACGAATTCAATTAAAATGTCAGATATGTAGAATTTAAAAATGACCATTTTCTCTGTTCGTCAATGACGTTCCAGTGAAGTTTCAACACACTTTAGGCTATATAGTGTATGTGCACTTGTGTAGGTTTACAGTGTGTGTGTGTGTGTGTGTGTGTTGTCTCTGTGAGTGGATGCTTCAGTGTGCATGGGTGTAAGTGTACCTGTTCTTATATCAGTGAATTACGTGGCCTGTGATTCACGGGGTCACAATCATCAAGCCCACAGACCATGGGCGGAACTGCCGGATCACAGAAAAAAGCCGATCATCGCTATTCGATGGGGGCGAGCGACATTTTCCTCCCTTTAAAAGGAGCTGTGTCACAATTACTGAGCATGCTCAGAATTTATGTCCCGAGGAAGTGAATCTGCTTGACTGAAAGTCATAATCTGATTCCATCCTTGCCAAACCATCTTCGTTTCGCATTGTATTTACATATTTTATTTATTCCGGCATCAAGTTTTTTATATTACAGGGCTTTCTATGAAAATTCAAGGATTCAAAGCGCCATTTTAAGCTTTAGCCAAGGGATGCAAAGAATCTAAGAAGGTTGCCATCGCCAGTAATCATAGAAGAAGGAAAATATCTTCTAGATTTTGACTCGCAGTTGAGAGGATATGAATATATCCTCAAATACAGCTGAAAGTCTGTACTGCTAGCCCGTATTGACCAATTTGTTCCAAATTCAATTAAAATGCCAGATATTTTGAATTAAAAATGTCTTTTCTATGCATGTCAAAGAGGTTTCAGTAAATTTTCAGCACTTTTGGCTATATAATGTACAAAAAAGCACACACACACACGTACGCTGGCACATTTACACTGAGGTCCACATACACCCTGCCAAGGTCATCTCCACTGACTTAGTTTTCCATCGTCGTTCCTGGAAAGCTCAGTAAGGTCATGGGCAGAATGCTGGTTTGGTTAGTGCGCCGCCTTATCTTCTTCATGGCTGTTTTTTGCTGTTGGAGGCTTTTTATCTCTGACCTAGACCACTGGATACTCCTGCAAAAGTCACTGACCTAGGCCACTGGATACTCCTGCAAAAGTCACTGACCTAGGCCACTGGATACTCCTGCAAAAGTCACTGACCTAGGCCACTGGATACTCCTGCAAAAGTCACTGACCTAGGCCACTGGATACTCCTGCAAAAGTCACTGACCTGGACCCCCTGGATACTCCAGTAATCCAGCACAGTGTCAGGCACAGTGCCCACATTTATGCTAGCTGCTGTATCCATGATCTGCTCCAGCTTGAGAATGCGTAACAAAGTGATCGCTGAATGGTTTGAGCTGAGCCATCTCACTTCCATTTACAACACATCACATCACATTTGAGACCGTGCCATTTTGTGAGTTTCCATAAGTGGCTTCCTGAGACTGGACAGTAAGTGTAAAGATGAGAGGCTTTATTGATTCTCTGTGTCTCTCTGTGCTTGGAAGTTCTCCTGGAAAAGCACCCAGACACTAGTGTGTTGTGCTCGCCTGTGGCCCTGCGGTATTTACCTGGTTCCTGGAGATATCAGGCCTAAACACAGCACACCTCCCTCAACAGCTAGCTCAGGCTTTTTCTGAGCTTCCAATTACTGAAATTATGGCTGGAGTAAAAAAATTTCTGCAGAGATCACGGAATCTGGACTTTAAACCCAGGTTTTCTTTTCTCCTATGTAACTTCATTAACTAATTGTAGCCCTTAGACAAAGTCCGGCGGCTACTGTGGATTCATGCGTGTCGTCTCCACCGCCGCATCCGTGTCTGTAGACACTTCCTTGTGGACGCTCTACAGGCTGCAATGTTTTACCGATTACTTTCACATTTGGCATGGACGTGTTACACTTCAGTTATGACACCTATCGATTTTGGTTGCCATGGTGACAGTATTGGCCAAATAATGCACAAAAAAGGAGAGAAGCGGGCTTTCGGGGTCTACACCCATGCAGTTGCGGGCAACCGGACTGGCTAGTTAAATGAACAGTCAGTGCCTCTGATTGGATAGACTGTTTTTACACCTGACCCCCAAGTAAAGGGAGGGTAGAGAACCAGCAGTTCTGGGACCTTGAGGACCGTGATTTGATGATCCCTGACCTACAGGACTGTAGATCTTGAGTGTGCAGTGGGTGGAAGTACAAACATCTGGTTCACAGAATTTGCAAATGCAAGAATTCCTTTTTCAATAAATCTTGGCTCTTGGCTACATTCAGCCAGTGTATGGAAGACAGACGTGCTGTGAGTGCTGGCAGTGGTGCAGTCTCAGTGTTTGTGTAAACCCATAGTACTTTGTGTATAATCAGGGATTTTCTCTTACTCTTCCTCTTTGGTATGACTCCAGTATACCACATTTCCCAGAACTTCTGTCCTGCTCCTACCACCCGGAAGCACTCTCCAGTCCCCCTCAAATCAACAGTCTCCGAGTGAACCACACACATTGATAAACACCGGAGGTGTGGCAAATTCACAGAACTCAAAAGACAATACCCCTTCTCACATATTTTGCTGGGGGACAACTCTCCCCGTCCCCCTTTACATATTTTCATGTGGTAACTGTTCTGTTTTGTTGCTCTCAATTAATTTAATATTTTTGTGAGGTTGGGATGTCAGGTAATTCGATCAGGCCTTAATCCCAGTCCATAATCACAACACGTCAGGTCACATGGTCGCAGCTTGCCGTGCCCCTAGCAGCCAGATACCAGCCTCTCAAACAGACATTTTATGGCAGGAGTCAGTCAAATTAACTAGAAACAAAGGGAGTGGCCTGCCTTATCCCTATGGAACAAATTATGCTGACTAGGTCCTGCACGCGGCACACATTTGAGTGTGTGTGTGTGTGTGTGTGTGTGTGTGTGTGTGGGTGTGCACACGCGCTTGTGTGTTTGGTTTTGGATGTATTTTGGCTGTGTTTTTACAACATTATTCACATACTGGCACATGAAACTGCAGACCACAAATGGCACGCCGAGGAAGGCTGCCAGTTTGGAGCGTGTGAAAACCCAGACGGTTTATTTTGCAATCTGTTAATACGTGCACATTTCATCTCAGTGGAACTGGGTTATTGAGTCATTTTCTCTTCATACTGATCGACGAAGACCACGGATCTACAGTGCATGGGAGGATCTGAGCTCCTGTTTCCCATATCAGAGTATTGGCCCGCATGCCACTGCTGGACGCGTGCCAGTCCTGAATTTCAATTGAAATTTTCAAGTTTCTCATTGGATTTCAGTCAGATTTAGCTTTTCACATTTTGGTTGACAGCAAGTATAACCTCAATTCCACAATAATTAGGAAAGTTCACAGTATACACCGATCAGCCACAAGATTAAAACAACCTGCCTAATGCACTGACGATCCCCTTTGTGCTGCCAAAACGGCTCCATCAAGCTGATGTCACTTGAATTGCCAAACTCTGGGTTTCCCAGCTGAACATTTCCCGGAGTATCACACTCCCTCCACCAGCTTGTCCTCTTCCCACAGTGCATCCTGATGCCATCTCTTCCCAGGGAAATGGTGGAGACATACAAAGCTGAAGCACGTGATGTAAATAAGAACTCACTGGTGATTCAGCTACGATTGGGTATAAAATTAGCATTCACAAAAGGCACGTTCCTTCGCCAGTAAGATGGTGCGGGGTGCATCACTTTGCCAAAAGCTGCATGAACGGTCAAACAGTTCAAGAACGTATCTAAATATGCAATTACACAGTATTTAGGTATTTCATCATTGACTGTCCATAATATAGTAAAAAGGTCCCAAGAATCCAGAGAAACCAGAACGAATTACGTGTGTAAAAGATGATGCTGAATACAAACATTGGATGTGCGTGACCTACTGGAGCCATTCCTTGGCAACGCATTGAGAACTGACATGATTTCATAATGAATGGACATTATCACAAAGCCTCATAAATACTTCAGGAAACCTGTGTCAATAGACACAGTTTGTTGGAGGATTACCAAATGTAAGTTTAGACTCACTACACAAAGATGAAACCATATATCAGCACCATCCAGGAGCACCACCGACTTCTCTGGGCTTGCGCTCATCTGAAATAGACTGATGCAAATTAGAAAGGAGGGCTTCGTTCTGATGAGTCCATCTTTCAGATTGATTTAGGAAAAAAATGGACATCAGGTTCTCAAGGACAAACAAGAGAAGGATCATCTCGATTGGGATTAACAATATTTAAAAAAAAAAATAGCATCCTTCATTGTCTGGGGCTGTATTCGCTCTCCCAGTATGGACAACTTTGAGCATCATTGAAGGCAGACTTGACACAGAAGGGTACATGCAAATTTTAGAACACCATAGGCTGCCTTCCAGATGCTGTCTTCTTCCTGCTTTTTGGATAACATCAAGCCCGACTGCACATATTACCACAGCGTGACATGAAAATTGTGTCTGATTATGAAGAAAAAAATGTCCCATATCAGGCAAGAAATGGAACAGATTCCACTTTTGGAACCCCAACAATTAGTATCATAAGTTGCACAAACACTTCTGAGTGTTATTAAAAGGAGAGGTGATTTTACACTGTGCTGAACATTCCCAACTTCATTGGAGCATTTTGCAGACACATTGTGAGCACATGAGCACATTGTGAAATAGCCATTATTTTCAAAATAACAAATTGATGAGTTAAATCATGACTCATTTTGTCTTTTTACTTTTTCAATTGAATACTTGTTGAAAGGGATTTGTGAATTACTACTTGCTGTTTTTATTTATATTTTACACATTTTCTCTGTTCTTCTGTAATTGAGGTTGTAGCTACTGTATTTTTTTTTTTTAAAGCTGACTGTATCTAGTTGGCATAATGCCATCAGCTCATCACTTGGCTGATTTTCACATACTCGATGTAAGGCGTATGTGACGGAAACATGGCGACATATTGTAGCCTCTTACGAGAACAGCTATGGTCTTGTATGGTCCTTTCAGTTATTTTATTTCGTGAGATAAACTGGTCCCGTAGGGGGATTTTTCACTAAAAAAATTTGGCTCTGTGACAACACATTGGTGTAATGGAAATAAGATCATGAAGTACTGCGTCACTGCACATAAATATATTCCACCCCCCCAACCCACTCCCTCCCGATTTTTCTTTTAGACAGACGTACTTATATACACTCCCATACAGTGGCTACACACTCACTCACCACCATAGGCATCCACTCCACCGCCGCTATACGCACATGCATTCACAATGCACAGACTGAGCACTGTCCCCCAGGGCAGCCGCCAACGTCTGTTACCTCAGCTCCGGGTCATAAAGCCTGATTTACAGGCCTGCTCCATCACACTCCCACTGAAATCTTGTAGCTGAAGGCAGCACGAGCTGATCAAACGGGTTTAAATCCCTTAAACCCTATGTTTTCCCCTAAGTAGGTAGAACGTCAGAAAAGTAATTTTTTTCATGCTGTAAGACAATGTCACGTACATATTGTGTATCTGCTGGTTGCAGTGCCTCAATGAAGCTACATCAGATTAATGTTGAGAGAAACATTCAAACTCAGGACGCGATATTCTTATGGCCACAGCATTACATCCTTTTGAAAGTATCTAGATCTTCTGCATCATTTTATACACATTCATACACTATGATTCAGCATTTGGC
Source organism: Gymnothorax javanicus (assembly GCA_029692085.1). Taxonomy (NCBI): domain Eukaryota; kingdom Metazoa; phylum Chordata; class Actinopteri; order Anguilliformes; family Muraenidae; genus Gymnothorax; species Gymnothorax javanicus. The sequence goes on along the minus strand of CM056194.1, from coordinate 82,992,172 downwards.
AACATTGGAAACCTTGAAATCTCCACTAGAATTTAAAATTAGCCTGCAGTTGCTCAGGTTTGAATACAGCAGCTGTATTATACGGACCCACATGGGTCCATTGGCTTTACAGGGTTAAGCTTTGTGTTGACGGCTTTAGCAGGTCGACTAGACCAGCTGGTCACCATACTGAACAGCCTGTGCCAGGGATTATCAAATCTGGACCTCAGATCCAAATCCGGACCGGATTTTCTTTTCTTCCATGTAATGTATTGAGCAATTTTTGATGTCTGACCGAATCTCAGGTAAAGGGAAGATGGAAAACCAGCAGTTCACAGATTTAATAGATTCGATGACCCCTGGTCTGTACAGTTGGCTAATGCACCAGATGATACCCCATTACTCTACTATGTTAACCAGCTTTGACCAGCCTGCCCCAGCTAGAGATCAGCTTTGAACAACAGAATACCAGCTGCTCACTGGAGTGGTGAAAACACAGCCTGAAATGTCTTGAACTCGCATAGAACCCCGGCTGGTCGGAGAAGTACATTTTTGTAAGCACAAACAACCTTTGTGACAAGTGTCGATTGACGAAAACAATGCATTCTTAACTGGGGAAAGAAAATTGCTTTGATTGTAAGAAAACTGTATGATTTTGCTGCGTTGTGGACAAGATCAGACTTTGTTCCATAGTTTTGATTGGGCAGCCAGATCACAGCACAAAGAAATTCACTGCTGTTGATTCCCTGGTGCGGCCATGTTAGCTCAACAAAAGCAAATCTAAACTGTGTTTTTTGTTACCATAGAAATGACAGAACACCCCAATGCAGACCAGGCAAGACTTAGGCCAAAAGTTTGAGCGACAAAGGAGAAAAGGACGCAAGATGAAATTTTTTTTTTTTACCCCCCAACCCCATCAAAGTCTGTCTTCTTTCTTTGTAATACTGCCCTGACAGCTGAAATGACGTTCATCGACATGGTTACATTTGACTATGAGGAAAAGCATGTTGGCTGCTCAGAAAATATATGGCAACTTATTTTTTTTTTTAGGGGAAGTATGCGGGAAACGCTGGGGCTTTTTCTCTTGTTAAACTGCCAAGGGCATTTATAAGAATTGCACAGTTTGAAGACCTGCCATAGTAGAATCAGCTGTCTGACTCATTGGTTGGAATGAGAGCCTGCATTCACACCAGCTCTTTCTGGATAAGGTTGAGAACCTCCATTTTAAATTAATGTTGATGTTGGTCTACTATCCCCATCCATCCATCCTCTGTACCCGCTACTTCCTCACTAGGGTTGCAGGGGGAGCTGGAGCCTATCCCAGCTGACTATGGGCGAAAGGCAGGGACTCACCCTGGACAGCTCGCCAATCCATCGCAGGGCGCACACACCATTCACACTCCATTCACTCTCACACTCATACCTATGGGCAATTTAGTGTCTTCAATTAGCCTGATGTGCATGTCTTTGGACTGTGGGAGGAAACTGGAGTTGGTCTACAATTGTGTCCACAGTTCCATCTGCATTAAATGACAAGGTACATTGCATGGCGCAATATGGATGATATTCACAGCGCCAATGAAAACCCAGTCTAACATGCAGTGGTATTAAAAAAAAGACAAATGGGCATTACTGTGGACATAAGCGGGAATAGTCAATCCTCGAGATGTGAAATTCGATGTTATTATATACAAGTCCTGTGAAGTTTGTGGGGTCCCTCCTTCCCTAATTTTCTAAGGTTTGCTATTCACTCTAAAAAACTAGAGGCACTCGTAGAGTGCTAACCTCCGCCAAGGCAGCACAATCCAAATGTGCATGAGTGGGAGCAAAGTTGAGTTATCGCGTGTGCTAGGATTTGAAGATGGCTGCTGTTGTGGCCATATTGTTTCACTGATCGCGGTCAAAATCAATAGGGTCCATTCTTGATGTAATGGCAATCCACCCACAAAATTTCAGACAAATCCGTACATTACTTTTTGAGTTATCGCGTGTGATAGGATTTCAACATGGCTGCCGTGGCGGCCATATTGTTTTAGTGATCGCGGTGAAAATCAATAGGATCCATCCTTGATGTAATAGCAATCCCCCCACAAAATTTCACACAAATCTGTGCATTACTTTTTGAGTTATGTTGTTCACAAACAGACAAACAGACAGACAAACAAACGGGCGAAAACATAACCTCCTCCCCAACTTCGTTGGCGGAGGTAATTATAAAGTGTCTGTTGATTGCATGTATCCTTGGTCTCAGTAGCGGAGCTACGGGGGGGCAAAGACACATCCCTTTTAGTCCTGGCTAGATCTCAATCATTTTCCTTTATTGACGTCTTTTCCAATTATCGTATTTGGCAACTGAAGACACGGTTTCTCACCGTATGCGATCTACCAGCGATGAAATCATGGGCTAAATTCAGTGCAGAAAAATAATTTACTTATTAATTGGCCAATGCTTCACGTGATTGAACTGGTCCGTGTTCCAATGAAACGCAGACTTTCACTCTCGGTATTTCGTGGGTTGATTTAAAAAAAAAAAAAAAAAAACTGGCACTCGGCAGTTGAATAGCCTAGGTTATATAAAGCGTGCGGCTCAAGCCATTTGCGTGAGAGTCGACAGGTAGGCTATGGAATTTTGAATAACATTGATTTTAATACAGCAAATACGCGTCCAGATGAATGATTGTCGTCTTACCTAATCGGGGAGAACAAGCAGCACCTGTTAAGTGCGGAGCGCTCTCGGAGTGAACCTTTTGTTAGTCATGAAGATGACTGAGAACAGGTAAGGATTTATAATTGTTTTAAACGGCTGTTTTGTGCAACCCAATTCTCTGTTCCGCCACTGTACTGAATTTAACCCGCGATTTAATCGCTGTTAGATCGCATGTGGAGAGAAACCGTGTCTTCAGTTGCCAATTAAAATAATTGGAAAAGACGTCAATAAAGGAAAATGATTGAGATCTAGCCAGGACTAAAAGGGACGTGTCTTCGCCCCCCCTGTAGCTCCGCCACTGCTTGGCCCCCACTATATATTTTATTGTTTTGAAAATTATTTAAATAAATGTTTTTTCATTGGTTTTGCGAAACTGAAATTCCTGTCCTCTAGCTCTTCAAGGCTTCAGCGAATGTGCAGAAAGTGAACATCTAGGAACTAGTTTGTTTATTGCTTCCAGATGTTTCAGTCATGTTGGAAACAAAGATTGCTAAATTAGTCTCTTGAATCCAAATCCAGCCCTGGTTTTCTTTTTGCCCGGGTAATTAGCAAGTTAACTGAACAGTGCTTCTGATTGGCCGGAGAGTCTTCACACCTGACTCCCAGGTAAAAATGGGTGGAAAACCAGTTGTTCTCAGGCCTTGAGGACTGTGATATAATGATCCCTGCTATAACATGATTGAGCATTGCGTTTTGAGCAGAGTTCGCTGCTTTTTCTCTCCTGAATGTCATCCTGCTATTTCATTGCTTTACATTTAATGTGCCTCTAGTTCTGAGCCTCACAATAATCACAATGCTTTAAAATGTGTGAAAAGCTGAAGAAATGCGATACACAGCATAAATATATCTCATATTACGTTTGTGACCTTTGCCGGTGCTGACAATTCATGGGATTTAACCTGGAGTATAAACGAGGATTATATAGTGTGCTTGTAGGGATGGGGAAATCCTTACGCTTCAAGTCTTAAAGGCACTAAACTGCGTGTTTATGGCCAACAGATATAAATCCTCTCTGCGTGTCATTGGCCAGATGAAGGAATCTGGCGTTGATTCATGCAGAGACTTTTCTGTATGAATTGGCCTCATTCTCTTGGCTTTTTATCACCCTTTGGCTTTTTCGCTATTGGTCTGTCACTAAAATTTACGTAGAAACACAGCTGTCATACATTTAAAAGACAAGACAATGACAAAAGTATTGAGTGATTATCAAAGGATTTCTTGTGGTAGTAATGTATCTTATCTAATAGTTTACTTTATTTATGGGTGGATTGGGGTAGGAAAAGGCTTGTGGCCCTCTGTAGGCTCCACAGACATTCACTTCAGTTGATTTTGTCCTGTTCTAAATTTAGTTTAAATGAACTTAATGCGGAGGAGCATTTGCAGGGGCCTTGAGGTTGTGTGGAGATTAAGGTAATTTGTTGGTTTATTGGCTAGAACAACGAGACCAGGTTGAGCATGACCTCAGAAAGATCGTGCTAGAAGTCGACCAGAGATGACAAAATCTGTCAATGGAATCCAAATCCAGTCTTTGTATTTTTTTTTCTCTCACATAACTGAATGAAGAATTAGTGCCTAGTTAAGGGAGGGTGGAAAACCTGGAGTTCTCGCAGCCGGAGAGAACTCCTATTTGATGATCCCTTCCTTGGACTCTAGAAAACATGCTGACTAAGCCATCATAAGCTCACCCGTAACCTTTTCTCCTGCTTGGTGGAAATGTTTCAAACAACCAGTAAGCACATAAGGGGTAGAGAAGTAGCCAGTTCTTCACTCGTACACAAAACGTTTCTCTACTGTTGGAATAGCACGCTAGCTTAACAATTTGACGCACACAGACATGAGAGAAAGAAAACCTACATACTGAGAGAATCTGTCTCCAATTTCAGAACAAGGAACCTGGTGCAGATCACAGATTTAGCAGAGATGGCCACTTTTAATTAATCGAAGGAGAATAACTCAAAGGCACTTTTGCAGAAGAATTATCAAAAGATGGTCTGAAGTCAGGTGGGGGCGAACAGGTTCAAAGGAGTTAGGTCGGGACGCGTGGTCGAAGGGACTGTCCCAAGGTCAGTTTCAGTGATGGCAAGCTGAATGATTCAGGGCATGCTGGGCATTTGCACACCTTTGAAGTGGAGTGAAGGAGCGACTCCAAGAAGCCAGTCGCCAGGGCTGTAGACACTGGAAAGCGTTTCCCCAATAAATAGTGCCTTGTTTTCTTACGATCATACACTGGAGGTGGAAGACAATAATCCCGTAAAGGGGAGACAGAAACCTGGAACTTAAATACACAAGATTACAAGTAACAACAGGGAACAGGTGAGAGAGAGCGGACAAAGGGAGAGGAAAAGTAGAAGACAACAATTAGGTAATGAGAACAAATAGAGGATCATTTGTTTTTGATAAAGACGTGCATTGAAACTGGTGGCTGATGCACCCATTCTTGTCAGCCTCAGTGGCACTACAAGGCGAGGTCATGTGCCTCAAAAATGAAGCTTGGTTTTGGTCACATTACCAACTTGTCGGTGACCCTCATTATTGTCTTCCCACGCCCAAGTTCCTGCACTGTAAAACTCCGGAAGTTAAAAACAAACTACGTCATTTACACAGCTTGTATGTAACGTGAGATACTCATGCCACATATCTTTGGAAAGCTAAGATTCTTGTGATTCAATTGATGCCAACCATTTCAAAATATAAACATCACAGCAGCTTTAATCAATGCCTGTGTCACAGCTTCATGCTGTGGTCCCATTGTGTTTTTTCAGCTAATAAGTCCCAGCTACACTCATCTGCAGGCATCTGTTTGCAAAAAAAAAAAAAAAACTCAGGTGAGAATAAAAACCTTCTACTTCAGTGTGTTCCAACTTAGATTACTCAATGACAGTAGCACTTACAGTGATTCTTTCAGTTGGGGGAAAAATTTCAGAGTGTTTACTTTCAAAAGAGACCAAAACCATCCATATTCTCCAAACGGTTCAAGAACAGCTTTCAATTTACTTGGGGTACGCCTTGGATAGGCATTTTAGGCAAATTTCACCGGAGTGTTAAAGGGTTAAAATCAATCGTTACTGAGCACATTAGCTGCCCATAGGACTCATACGTATGTCTTCATTTTGAGTTGAATAAACACCTGGTATTCTACGATGTGGGCGGCTTGCCACACCTGAAATCAGTGTTTAGATTCTTGTGATTGGGCAGCACTTTGAAATAAGAGATATCAGACTGTGAACACAGCTGTGGTAACTGGCTGGCGGATTCTTTCCGTTCACGAAGACTGTAACCTGATTTAAGTAGAAACATAGGCCTGTGATTCATTTTCTGGTGGCGATGGAGGATATTGGGGTTTTATGTCATATCTGACTGAGTAGATGCTGTTGTTCTAGCAGTCAGGTTGGACATCCATCCTAAAATAATAGGCTATAACCCCCCCGCATCCAAAATTCAGTGGTGCTTGACTGGGCGGTGGGGGGGTCACAGAGCTGCAGCTGCGAATCCAATTTGCTCATGAACCCCACTGGCCGGTAATGTCATTTCCTGGGAAGAGTCTCGAGACCAGGGCTTTTTCTCCCCTCCTAAAAATTGTTCCAGATTAAACAGCGACTGTGAGATAAATAAACTGTATGTGCGAACTGCGTCTGACCCGGGCTATTGTTACATTGCTTGGCCCAATGACGGTATGGGGGATTGGGGAGGCCCCAGTGTCGACGAGCCAGATAACTATCCCTCAGAAGCACATACTCGCACACGTAGACACTTGCCTACAGTACACACTCAACCACTGACTACCAATCAATCCTTGCCTTGTAAACTCTCACTAACACATCTGTCATATAACCTCTCCACTTTGCCTGTGCCCTCTGTTCTGTCAGAATTAGCCCTAATACCCATATTACCTACTGTTTCATTGAGTGAACGGCTGTTTTTATCCCTTTAAAAGATATCTGAGGCCATTGCTCTGAAGCAGTATTGACAGTGCACTTGTATACTCGATATAGGTAATTGGGCTTTTAAATTAATTAAAAAATGAATCTAATTGAGAGGAGATAAGAATATGAGTAGAATATATTTCTTGAACATGAAATTGCTTTCTTGGACATGTAGTATCAAACCCTCAGAAATAATTACCCTTGTCAAGCAGATTTCTAATTGCTAGACGTTTAATAATCAAACATGTTCCGTGGGATTAATTTTCTCACAGATCCTGGTGTCTCCAAACTGGTGACAACTGCTTATTAGCATATAAATAATCTGAGAGCATGGAGCTTATTCAAGGTTTTTCTATCCGCAGACACTTACTGTTAATTGTAAGCGCTGTGGTTATATTGGGGCTTGAAATCAAAAAGAAGGTGTCGTGGCACACTCAGAACTTAATATGCACAAAGTTTATTTTGGGACTTGAACCAGCAACCTTCTATGTTTCAGTTAAAACACCTTAGCCACCAAGTCAGAAGCTTTTTGTTTAATTTTATTTCACTCTGACCAATTGGGTCAGAATGCAAAAATCAACACTTCCCATCCATCAATGGAAAAATGGTTTTCCTATATCTTTCCATGTGACAATTTGTCTTTAGTGTTCGATTGTGTCATCTGAGCTGTATTTTATGAGTTTGCGGACCATTTCGGGGCAGTTTACGTCCATGCCTTGTCACTTAGGAAGTGCATGGTATGGCTCCAGTCTGTCAATCATAGATTTGGCCTTTATGGTCATTTATGCCCCCCCGTTCTTTTTTTCAGCAGTGTAGACTTGGGGTTCTCATTTTTTTCCGAAAGGGTCCAATTTTTGGTCCTTTTGCTCCAGCCCTGCATTACTATAAATCCAGGCAGAGTTTGTGAAGCTAGCCAGTGTTATTTAGCAAGCCGTTTTTCTGTGCTTTGTTTGCAAGCTAGTCAGCTAAGCTATTAATGGGGTATGCATTAGTGGTATATACATTTAGCAAGGAACTGAAGATAGCATTCCTGCAATTCTCTTTCCTATGCGGTGTGATTTCATTTTGGAAAGTGCCTACCCTTAACATTTTGTACGCTAAATTTTCTTGTACACAGCGGATGTAGTATTAGTATTGTAAATGTAAAGCATATTATGCATCATTTGAGACACTGCTCTTGATTAATAGACTCAGGCGTGCAACATGCATAGCTGGAATGAAAGCCGGCACCCACACTAGCCTTTCCTGGATGAGGTTTAAAACCACTGGTGTAGACTCTGGTTCCAGTTTGTAAAACCGATGCCACAGAAAACCACTAACACATCGTGGTTTTATAACAGTTTCTGAAAACCCATGGAAAATCAATAACATCACAGTTTCTATGTGAATATTTTTTTTTTTTTACAAGCTGTAACAAAACCTCATAATGGGGTGTACAATGACAACTGGTCTTTCAAACTAGAGTCTGTGTATCTCAGGAAGGATCAATATGGGACAATGATGGCCAAACGCCGAAACATAAAAGGGAAGCATTGCTCCGCACAGCTTCACTCGGAGGGATATGAGATGGGGGAAATCAGGCACACCCAATACAGCGCAGCTTTGCTGTCTGGAGTTTGGATTCCCACCACTCACTGCTTATTGGACAAGAGCAGCCAAGTGACAGTCCAATGGGAAGACGTCTCTCTGGGCTCCCCATTTCCACCTGCTCCCCTCTCCCCATCACATGCCCTGCCCTGTCCCACCTGTTCACTCCTGTTCTCTGTCCAAATTCGATCCCCTTGAGAGAGGGAAGTATGGTGTGACTTCATTGTGTGTTTATTGGGTTGGGGGGGGGCAGCTGTCAGTTTTCTTCTCAGTAACGTATTGTTGTTTGCATATGTGATGGGGACATTTTTCAAATGCCGAAAAGTTATAGTTGTTGTGAAAATGAATTTTGGAGTTCCATGATGTGGCTGTCCAACCAAAACTGCTCGGCAAAGTATGACATTGTCACTAAAGTTGAGAAATTGGTAAAGTGTTCTCCGCATAGGAAAAGTATTGAGTGACTCTTTTTTTCTGCTGAAAAATACATAATGCTGGTCATACAACAATGTTGAAAAGGGTGTGCGGTGAGGTATTCATCAGGTTTCCTAAGCCAGGTTCAAAGCAAAACTCAGCAGTGGACCGATTTATAGCTTGCCAGTTCAGTTGAGATGTACATTATCAGACATATCCATTTTGTAAATATGGAGGTCATGTTCATCTGTATTGAGCTCCTATTCCCATGCAAACGATTTATTGCTGGCTTCAGTCCCTGGTGGGGGCGTTCCCAAAATGAGCCACTAGTGGTTGCCCTGGTAACAGTCACATGCAGTAGCTCCTTAACTGTGCCAGTAGGGAAATAAACAGTTGGCATGATGCTACACAAAATCAAATAAAATCAAAAGGGGAAGCATGCAGATGTCGCTTCTGTTCTTAAAGGGATATACACACAAATGTTGCATCCAGTCCTAATGGGTTAAATTGTACAAGTATTTTCTCTGATGTTTGCAATAGCTATACCCTAGCATTGACGCCATGGTAAAGCTAATGTCGAGTTAGCTATTTTAAAGTGCACCTGTTATGTGACTTTTCATTAGTCATTCTTGTATTCTTGAAGTCTACTAAAAAGGTTTAAATGCATCATTGTTAAAAAAAAAAACACTTGAGTTTTCTCATGCTGGCCATTTCTGCAGTAGCTGTCTGTGAAACACTCTGCTGAGGTCCTGCCCCCGCCCTCCCGAAAACCCCTGTGTGCTCTGATAGGTCAACTTTATCACTCACTTGTGATTGGTTCACTGTTCGCGAGTGTGTCTGGAAATGCCACGCCCCTCACCATAAATGGATTTCCGCTCCAGAGTATCAATGAGCTTTAGAAACAAATACCGGTGAAGCCTTGTGGGCGTAACCCACTTGTTTCAAGGGCGTGCCGAACTATCTGCTTGGCGCGAAAATTCAAATGATGACATCACCAGTTGATGGAAAAAAATGGCCAGAAGCGATTGGGGCGTTTCAGTCAGCTCTGGTGCAGTGTGTTTTGCGGCAGAGAGCGCTTCTAGGTGATTTCGAGTTGTTTTCCAACACAGACCTTTTCAGTGCGCATAAAAACGATATGATTCACACTATGACATTATAATAATGACAAGTGAAAAAGTAAGCAGAGCTTACTAATACCCCCGACGTCCCCAATCATGCTTTTTCCGTTGGTGATTATAGAAATTATCACATTCCGAAAATCAATTTTGACAAAAATAACAACACATCTATGACACTTTGCACTGCACCTCTCCCTGTGGTAGAGAATATGTGTGCCAAATTTGCAAAGGATCCAATGAATAATAGTCGAGATATCGATCAGACAAATAATGTCTTCGGACGGAATGACGGACGGTTGGAATTCTTGGTAAATAAATATACACCCCTGACATTTCGTCGGGGGTATAAAAACCCATAATGGGTGCACTTTAAAGACCACTGCAGGTGGTGGATGTACTAATACAAATCATGAGGCGTCCCTGCAATTTCCATCACAGTTCTGGTTCTCATGGAACATACTCTGTATGAGTCCTGTGACATTCAACAGTACTGGATATCTCATGTGGTGAGGCTGTCCATGTCAGCTGCCATGTTGGAAAGGTGCTAGAATCGAAAAACTACTTGTTTTACAATGGAAAACGTCATATTCTCGTGCCCACTCTGCTTCACTCCCATTGGTAGTTGCCTGACCGAAATTGCTCATCATTTGCCTTAAACTGCGCTCAACTTTTTCGTGTCGCTGGCCCCGCGCTCTCTTCGTTCCAAACCGTTGTTGCGTCCCGTCGCCATGGCTCCCTTGACTCTCACTGAAAATGAATGGCTGCTTGTCGCTTTAGTTGCTGGACGTTGCTGCAAAAAGAATTCCCCTTTAGCGGCTACAAGGCCAAAGAATGCTGTTTATGTGACACCCTAGTGATCTGTGGATTCATTTCCTGTCTCAGCCATGGCAATCTTGGCGCAGCCTACGACATGCTTGCTCTGAAAATCACAATCTGAGTATTCGACTGAAGCGCTTGTTGTGTAGACAGTCATTCAAAGAAAAAAAAAGTTGTTCAGATTTGACGGCTTTGGGGAAAAAGACAAATAAATATTTTTCAGATGATGGTGTCCAAGTCATTGCTTATCGAGGACCCTTGGCCACGCAACTCTTATTAGTAAATGGGTTTACTCAAGAACTGTTTCAATTTAGCTTGCTGTATTTCGGAGCCTATAATCCTGTTGGGTCTTAGTGAAGCACAGAGGCCTGTACTCTGCTGTGTGCTCTTTCTTGTATCAATTTGGTTTAATCTCTGATGTTTTAATCTGGGAAAGGTCACCGGCGAGGTCACGCGAAGCAGGGAGCACCGCGCCTGTGGCTAATGAGGTGAAAGGTGGTGAGGACGTAAGGCGCTGAAATTCAGTTTCTTATTAAAAACGGTGGGCCGAAAGCAGTGTTCTGTCTGGGGGATTAGAATTCCCAGCTATGCCCCTCTGTAGCTCAGCTCAAGGTCTTCAGTGCTGTGCTTTGAACTTTGCCATTATTTTCCTGTGACGTCTCCTGCAGTCAAAAAGCAAGTCTACGGAATAAGAGACGTTATTTTCAGTGCGTGAAACTGACAGCGTGAGATGGAGAGAGGGCGAGTGAGAGAGTATGAGAGCGAGAGATAGTGTAAGAGAGAACATGACGGAGAGGCAGCCGCTGATGAAAGGGAGAGGTGGTGAGTATGAGAGAGGGAGAGACGAGTGCGTGAGAGAGACAGCATGAGAAACCGAAAGAAGGGATGAGTGAGGCAGAGCGTGTGAGAATGATAGCCGTTAGCCAGCGTGTGTGCAGTCACAGGCAGCTCACTGAGCCGCGGAGGCCAGCGGGAGATCTGCTCTGCTCTGCAGGTGCGCGGTAACCTGAGGAGAACGGATGGTCCGTTCGCGCCGCGAGGACACGACCTGCCATTCCTTTGCGGACATGCGCAGCACGGCGACCGAGACTGCACCGCTTGACGACGCACTTTTTAGATTTTATTTTTCAACTCTGGAGTTTGTTTGAGGAGATGGAGTCAGACGACGAGGGAAGATGGAGATTGGAAAGGATGGATTCAATATGACTGTGGCGGCCAGAATAGGCTGCATTCTTCCAATAAAAAGATCCTCCCATCTCAGCTCATCTGTGACATAATGTAGCTACTAGTGAGAGGGAAAGTTTGAGCACTTGTGGTTAACACCATTAAAGTCCACCAGTTCCCATCTGCGGGTATATCAGCAAGAAGTGGTCAGCAGGATAACCCCAAGTGAAATCCAAGAGCAGCTGGTTGTCCAGATATGGATGTGTTCGGTGCATTTCAGTTGCCATCTCAACGTTCATTCACCTGTAAATCAACATTGTGATCAGTTGAATCACTTTTCAATTTTGTTTTGATTTTTGAAAACCCAATCAATATTGATATTATAAAGTAATTATAAAATAATAATCATAATATTTTAAAAGGCAGAAATTTATTTTGTATGTTCCTGAGAAAATTGTATTGATTCAACATACAGATCTAGCCATGATTTCAACGTTGATTTATAAGTATTTTGTTAATCTTTATACAGCCATTTAGCATTAAACATTGTTTCAACGAGACAATCAAAGTGACACCATAGTTAACTCCTGAATAAGCTGTTTGTGAATTAGGGATTGGTCATCCATGGCAAGATCATATGTATCTTATCGCCCGTGGTAGTGCTAACGGCAAATTGATTGATTGGTTGATTGACTGATTGATTGGTGAGTGAGTGACGCTCAAGTCTCATCACAACACTCCTTACTAAGCTTCACTTATCCAGGAGTAAAAACTGACATTATTTCAACCATATTTCAACGTTGAAAGTTGGTCATATGCCATCTGGGATCCTGCTAACTCAGAAATCTTGCTTTGTGACGTGCACATAGTCTGCTGGCCTGACACAAATTGTGGGCCTATCTCCACTTTTCATCAAAAATTATGTTCTATCATAGAAATAATCTCAGCATTAACAGGTAATATATCCTGATGTCATTTTTCAATAATGGAGGGCAGCTGGGAGAAACATTGAGAAAATGCATAGTACTTTGTAGAATTTTCAGTCCATTTCAGTTTAAAAAGTTCTACGTCCACTTTGTCGAATCAGGGAGCTGGATATAGGGGCACATGATCAGGATGACAAGATGGCTGAGCAAAGGCCTCATCACTCTACCATTTCGAAGCAAAAACCCTCTAATATACCAAATAGAAGGTTGTTAGATGATGAAATCTGGGATATTTTAGATGAGTAGGTACTATAGCACTTGTATGAAACGTCAATCTGTCTTAAAACCCTTTATTTGTCTTATTCCAGGGGGCCATTAAAGTTAGTACCACTTGATTTTTAATCTCATACTTTATGAATTGCAAGATGCATATGTATGCACATTAACAAGTACAATATGATGGACAGTACTAGTTGAAATCAAGCCCAAGGCCAGAGTTTGTATACTATGTAGTGTGCATCATGTCTGCGTTGAATGTACTCAGATGAACTTGTACTGGCTATGGAGATAGGACCAGTTTTCACTGAAAACCATCTGGACTTTTTAGCTCATTTCATTCAGTGTTACTAGGTTTGTCTCTTATTTATTTGCAGAGTGGAGCATCTGTTGGGAACAGTTTCTGGACCACCAATTAAAGTTGTTTCGGTTGTTTGTTGAAGGTTATCAGTGTTAAGGTTTTCAGGAAGACTAGTTGAGACTAGTTGTTCAATAGAGAGTTTGTTTCCATCATCATTTTCTGCAACAGCACCCAAAGATGTTTGATTTAGAACCAGTTCATTCTTTGTGTTATGGTAGATGTTTTAACTCCTAAGCCATAAGGTGCTCTGAACTCAAACAGGAGGTAGCTGCCCATTTTTTGTGATTATTTTTGTCAGATACCCTGTTTTTCTTTCAAATTCTGTATTACCTTTTACCATGACCATGCAATTTGCAGATTTGGGTAGAGTTACATTGTTGTGTTCTTTTTTAAAAACCACAAGGCTGGACAAAGAACATTGTGGCTGAACAATTCTGGAAATGCAAGGAGATATTTAGGATATAGAACCATATACCTGCGAAATTTATGACATTTTGAAAATTCCAGTGGTCTATCTCCATTCACATTTTCCTAGATCCCCTGTCTAAAATCATTCAACCAAAGGTAGAACTGCATGATATTGTACCTTTCAGTCCCAATAACTCTCCTGAGTATACATTTCTGAAAAGTATACTTGGAGTGAGAATTTATGATGTAGGAAAATTTCACATCCCATTTGTTCCATTTTGTAAAAAGTGGAGATAGGTCCAGTTAATTCTCAGCCCACGAAATGTAATTTCTGATAGCCTATTCGGCGCGTAAAAAAGCGCATTCTTCAGGACTGGCGTGCAGACTACACTTAGGCCAGACCTTACCCCCAAGAGTAAAATCTGCGGCAGCAGTTGCTTGCAAATGGTCAAAAAACCTGCTAAAGTTGAATGAGAGCCGAAAAAAACACGACGTACTGAGGGAGAATTTCTGGATTATTACTTTAAGATGTTCTCCCTCACGCAAATTATGGGGGAAAAAGCACCCACGAAATTAACATTTACCCTTTTAAGAAACTCGAGACTAGTATTAAGAAAATATTTCCTCTTCAAGTCTTGACTGCCTTTAATCAGAGGCAATCAGGGACAACTATCAGTTCATTTACAGAACTATTAGCTCATCTAACATATAACTTTATTTTTAAAAATGACCTCGCTATCAGAAACACAGTGAAAGTGCGGTTCGTCTTGCACCAGCTCTGGGATTTTTAATTGAGTGTGAGCCGAGCTGGAAACGAACGCAACGTCATTACTCAGAGATGGAATCCAAGTTGGCCAAGTCCTGCGTTCTGAAGGGAAAAATCTTGGAATAGATCCATGTCACAGATTCCTGTTCCTGACAGTGTCGGCCACAGTCTCTGGAGCCTTACTCATTTAAAAGGGAAGGGGGGCCAGGAGAGGATTCAAAGAGGAAGTCAAATATGATAAATTATACGTACGCACTGGGACCATGATTTCATTTTGGCAGTAAATCTGCAAGCCCGCACAGACACACTTCGCGACAAACGGATGTTCATTGCTGAGAGCACACGCAATGAGGACTCGTGTGAAAACCAGTTCCTTCCAGTTGTAAAATAACATTAGAACAGCTCTCCTCTCAGGGCTAGTTTAGGCAAAGAAAAACAGTATATGTTTTTCTGAGGCTGCGCTTTTGGTTGGTGATGCATTTCCTATGGGTGAACATCTCAGTTTATTATTTTTATGCACCTATGATTTATTTTTACTTGCGTCTTTTGCCTTGCAGTTTGTCGGTAAACCTGTCAGTTTCGTGTCTCGGATTGCTGATTGTGTGCACTCGCAGCTCTCTGTGTAATTGTCTGCAAACCCCTGTAAATAAAGCAATTTCACATGCAAAGTTTAATTTGTTTCATTTTTGAGGCAAACTGTAGGATTTTATAATTATAATAGTAATCATTATTTTGCCAATGCTTTTATCCAAAGCGACTTGCAGTTCATTTGACTGCACGGATGCCAATCCTCTTGCTCAGGCGCCCAACGGCTGCATTGATCATATTGTAGAGGGAACACAAGATGTTGAACCACCAGTTGTCTTGGGTGCCAGTTAAACTCCTTAACCACTTGGCTGAAGGCTTTTTGTCCGCCGCCACCACACAAAGTGGAGCGGGAGATATTGCAATGGAGTTCATCCATCTGTCTGTCCGCCCATCTGTCCGGATAAGTGGGGATGAATTTTCTCACAAACTACTTTACATAGATGAATGAAATTTTGTATGCTACTCATCATGACCTTGGTTGGGTTCGAAAACGGGATTCCATAATGGCGGGGGATCTTGCTGACAAGGTCCTCTTGTTGTATTAATACTATGTTCACAAACAATTGCTCAAAAGCAAAAGTCATTACAAGGCCTGGTCAGCTTGAAGATTTGCTCCCTGATAGCCTACTTCTGCTTTTGCACATTTGCATGCTCCGTGCTTACGCCCATCCACAAACAGTACTGTGATGTCTTCTAACTTCCTGAAAAAATTCCATGGTAACTATTATACTGCTGAAGGGTTGTGAATTTCACAGAAGTATGCAAAGGTGGATGTGGACAACGCTGCACCATCACGGGTGTGTATGAGCGTGGCTATTTTCGAATACTATTGTCAGTGTGAATATTCTGCATAGAACGCATTTATGGCTACTTTTAGTCTGAATTCTATTCTGATTGGAGACTCACTGTGCAAACCTCAGTTTCGCTTGGGGCTAATGGTAATCTGTGTTTATGAAACTGGCCGTGAAATGGCACCAAAACAAAGATCTGGATGGGCCAATATTTTGATTTCAGGGGCAATGTTTTGCGGCTTACTAATCGCAGCTGGCTTGTTTCCAAAGCATGGACGGGTAAAGTGCTTTCTCTGAGAGTCAGGCGAGACCCTGAAACAGGCACTGTCAGCAGCACACACATTCATGGTTGTGTCATTTCACCTTGACTCACAGTCAATCAGGGCTGACTACAAGTATATGTTCCAGACGTAACTGCTAATGAGCCCTTAGGATAAAATCCCTTGCAATTTAGGTAGGCTTTGGGCCTTAATGTGTGGGATCATATGTAAAAATCTTATCACCTCTGAAAACTCACCTCTCTCCTCATCTGTAACTGGTTCTAGTTTAGGGAATTAGATGGTGTTTTATTTGTTTTTAGTTGGGCAATTGTCTTAATGTCTAGCTTTTATTAGTCAATTTGGTTCCACAGGTACTCTACAGAGCGAAGTTTTTCTATACACTGTCATTTCTAGTCTAATTTTACTCTCCTCTTGGGCTCCCTGCAGTTTTATTTCTCCATATTCACTTTGCATTGCTGGTTGCTCTGGATAAGAGGCTCTGCTAAATGGCAATGTGATGTGTGAGGGCCAAATGCAGTGGAAAGGAACCCATTAATCAATGTCTCCTCTGTTAATCATGCAACTCCAATTCCAAATTGAAATAAAAAGATTGATTTTAACAGTCCATTCACCGATTACTATATAGAAAACATTACAACAATGCATTATTTGATGCTTTAACTTGTGAATTAAATTGTTTATTGAAAATATATGCTTATTTAATATCTGATGACTGCAACAGACTGTAGGAAAGTTGGCACGGAGAAATTAAGGACTAAGGTGGTGTGAAATGTGTGATGCTATACATGCGCGCTAATTGTGTTATTGTTCAAAATAAGGCCCAGTACCACTAGAGGAAAGGGCCAGACTTATTTGTCAGCAGATGTGAAAGCTTATTATCCATCACTTTGAGAACAACATTCTCCAATTACAAATTGGTATTATTTTGTAGTACGTAATATAATTAAAAAGATAAAAAGAGTCCACTCAAATTTTGGCATGTAAATTGCATGG
The DNA here is from genome assembly GCA_029692085.1 of Gymnothorax javanicus. NCBI lineage: Eukaryota > Metazoa > Chordata > Actinopteri > Anguilliformes > Muraenidae > Gymnothorax > Gymnothorax javanicus. The sequence continues at coordinate 82,975,077 of CM056194.1, read as the reverse complement.
CCGAAAACCACTTATTTGAATGCATGTGATGTCTAATCCCTCAGGACATTTCCATCTTGAGAACTGTCATCCAACTGAAACTGATATCATGACAAGGACTCAGAGGTACTTAGGCAAACCTTGTCAGTCAACACCACAGATGCAAGTTAAAGTTTTATTGTTGTCACGACCCAATTCAAGGGAAGGACAAAATATGGAGACCGCACATGACTCTTTGAAATTAAGAATAATTTTATTAAAGAAAAGTATTTATCGAACTTGCAATTAGTTAATGTATAAATGTGCAGACCTGTAAAACAATGTTAGAAAACCAAAATCAAGCAAACCAAAATCTAACAACCAAGAATCAAACAAACCAAGTGACCCAGGGTAGAGAGAGACACTGAATACTCAGGCGCCCATATATATATATATAGCTTACTAGTCACCACCCCCAGGTGTCAGCAGTTGCACTCCAATCAGCCACTCCCAAACAAGTAATTGGGCTAGAGGCCTAGGGGCCGTCACTGTGCAAATTTAAAGCCATCCATCAACAATGTTCAGAAGCGCCACCGACTTCTCAAGGCTCAGTGTCATCAGAGAAAGACATTTGCACAGTGGAAGCATGTTTTGCGGTTTGAGGCATCAACATTTCTAGTGGTTTCAGTTAAAGACAGGACAGCCGCCGTGTTATCCGGACAAAATATGAAAACGACAACCGAAGCTGGTATCAGCATCAGGTTCAAAAGCTGGCATCTGTCAAAGTATGGGAATATGTCAGCGCACATGGCATGGGCGACTACTAGCAAATTTGTGAGGGCACCATTACTGCATAAAGAAATGTAATAATTTTGGAGCAACATAAAGTGCCATTTAGACATCATCTGTTTTAGCGATGACCCTGCATTTTCTGGCAAGACTAAAACAAACCACTTACTTCACGGATTGCAAGTGCATGACTGTGTAAGTGTAGAGTGCTGGTGCTAGATTGGCCTGCCTGCTGTCCTGATCTGTCACCGATTGAGAAAGTATGGTGCATTATGAAGTAAAATATCTTGCAATGAAGACTTTATACAATTGCGCAGTTGAAGACCTTCATAATGGGGGAATGATGGAAAATTCTGCCTGCTAGACTTGACCAAATGCATAGTGTGATTAAAAGAGATGGTGATCTTACTCGGTGGATAACAGTCAACGGTGCCAACTTTTTTGGACTCTGTTGCAGTCATCAAATCTTATATTTTTAATGGGCAATTAAATGCACTTTTTAGGACTTCAAATAAAGTGTTTTGGTATTGTTTGTTAACCCTTAAAGTGCTGAATTTTTACTCGCCCTATCCCTCCATAAGTTGATCATTCATTATTTAGTTGACAAATCACCTTCAGAAGGTGTCACGAGTACCTGTGAACCCTTCTGAAGGTCATTGCCAACTAATGTGCCAACTGAAAATGGACCAAAAAAAAAAAAAAAAAAAAGTTGACCTTTTGAAAGCTGAAATCTGAAATTTTGCTTCATATATTTTGCGCCTTGCATGACTATGGCGGTGATTAGCACTAAGGGTTAATATAATAGAGGCCAGATGCATGGACTTTTCAAAGCTGTCCTTTTTCATTTAATTCGCTTTTTCCAGAATGTTAATGACTCGGAAATTGTTTTGTGGATTGAGGAACTGTTGCTAAATGTTAAGCATCCAAATTTATCTCTTTATCTCTAATTTGGCATGAAGCTGGAACTATGCCGTTGGGTGAACTCTTCGGTCAGCCGAATACTTTTCTTCTTTTTACCTCCTAAAATAAACCAAAAACTGCATTAGCGATGCGAAAGGGGAGAAAACGGTTATGAAACAGCGGACAGCTGCTTAATTCTTCAACATTTACCGCTGAGCTTTTTTCCCCCTCGGTTTTTTCCCCTTCACAGTTTGAAGCTCGTTAATTATCCGGCGGAGTCAAGGACCTGGCGGGTTAGGTCACTATTTAATGGATTTTTGTCAGCGGTGAGAGTTAGTCAGAGCGGTAACCATGGTTGCGGGAGTGTTAGCAGCCTGCCTGGTGTGGACGCCGTGTTTACAGTATGACGTGCCTGGAGGGGGACGGATTCTTTGGCATTTCTCATTTCTCTCCCCCCCTTCTAGGTGGAGGAGGGAAACGGAAAGGAAGGAGTAAGAAATGGAAAGAGATTCTGCGCTTTCCACACGTCAGCCAGTGCACGGAGCTGGGAAACAGCATCGGTAAGCCGCCGCCTTTCCGCCGTGCGAACGAGCTCCGCGGGGGCGACCGCCCTTTGCTCTTTCTGCCAAATAATTCATCACTTATTCATCGCATTTCATTTCGTATTTATGAACCCCGAGTGCAACTTTATTAAAAACGCATTTTAATATTAATGCGCATAAAAAAGGATGAAAAGCCACTTTGAGCATTTTTGGTCAGCTCCTGTGGTTACAGTAAATCCGCTTAATGTGATGCTTCTCGGGAAGGCCCCGAGCCTGAGGTTTTTATCACGAAGAAAAGTGACACCACATTCCCATAATGTCCTGGTTACGCACCATGTGGTTTGTTTATTCTCAAAAATCTAAGTGAAGTTGAAAGGAAAGATTCAGAGACATTCCAACTGTCTAAAATTATGTGAAAGAAGAACTTTGTTGCGCTACAGTGCGGCGCTTCCATCATTGCTTTGAAAAACAGCAGGAAGTACTGTGTATCAACTGGGCGAGATTGCTTTGAATGGGACGGCATTCAGTTCTGATGTTTGCACATTATTCTGCGTAAAAATGAGAAGAACTGCGTGATGACACCTTGTAAGTGCCCTTAAATAGAGCGCATATCATCGGTAGATCTTACAGAAAAATATTTTCATGTTTCAGGTATAATACAAGAAAAATTATTGTGAAATCAAAAGAAAGAACGAACATTTTCAGTGAACGGGTAAAGGTACACCTTTTCCAAGGTCAAATTCAAGCACATTTCAAGGTTTGTTTCCATGGCATTTTTTAAGCTTTTCCTTGCACCGGTGGTAAATTACATCTTCATCAAATTATTCAGTCAGACAGCAATTTATTATTCAAGTATTGCAATTAACATGACAATATCAAGCACTTTATTCAAAATCTGAGCACTTTTCAAAGCATGTAAACACCATTTTAAAATTCAAGCAATTTTAAGGATTTCTAGCACCCGTAGGAACCCGGTTAGGTTAGGAACCCGGTTTTGGAGGTTAGGACCAGAGTCAAAAATAAATGGGCTGATATGAGGAGGATTGTTGATGTAGCAAGTACCTGTATTATTCCCTGTTAGCCTACTGCTTGTTCTGTATTTTTCAAACTGTCTGTGACCTTAGGAGGCCCTGGTCAGCTGGGCAAAGGAATGGCAGTATAAAAATAAGGACATCCCTTACATGAAAAGCTTGTCCCGGGGTTAAGTGATTGAGGGCGAGGGACGGATAATGTCATTTAGCGACAGCGCTAATTGAATGCGAGTGATGTGCAGACAGGCTGACGAGAGAGGGAGAGGGTGTGTAATTAATGAGAAGAGGGGGTGCTGACGTGTGTGTGTGTGTGTGTGTGTGTGTGTGTGTACGGTCTGGCCTATGTTACAGAGAGGGACTACACCAGCCTGTGCGAGAAGCAACCAATCGGGAGGCAGCTGTTCCGCCTCTTCTGTGAGACTCGGCCCAAACTGCAGCGCTGTACACACCTGCTGGACGCCATGGTAACAATACCGAGTGGGCGGGGAGAAATGCTGAGTAGTCTGATAAACGTACACAAATACAGAAACACGCACAGATTTGCACGCACATATGAAGACACTTGAGGCTATACGCGCCTTCACATGAATACACACATGGTTGCATGCAACCACGCAGAAATGCGAACACATACTGTGCATGCAAACACGTACACACTCAGTGCACAAATGCATGAGCTCGTACACAAACACATGCTAATGCACACTCACAATTCAGCACAGTTCCACCAACGCGTACAGATGCGTACGCAGACTTCCTCAAAGATACGATCTGACCTGGTCGTGACCTTTACGCCCTCCACTGAGAGAACGTCTAATTTCTCATGCCTTTGCCGACAGCGAGGAGCAGCTTGCTCCAGCTCACGAAGTTCCTTCACCTAACTGCAAAGCACAAATCACAACTCGCATCTTAACTACACCTTTACCTTTTAACTCAGCAATGCCAACAACTACTTCATGTGCTGTTTTTAGTGCACGCCGTTTTATCTTTGAAATTGCTAGAAGTTTCCGGATTGATGCTTTAGCCACTTTCAGATGCGTACTATCATGGCACCTAACCTGATCACTGCGTATGTTCACAAGTCATAGAAGCCAGGAGTCAGGGAATCATGGCCAAATTGGATTAGCAGGATTGTGCTGATTACACTCTGTAAACTTTTACCCATTAACACATATATCAGAGTTTCTCAACCTTATACAGAAAAGGCCTGTGTGGGAGTAGGTTTGTATTCCAACCAATCAGGTACACTCCTGATACTCCAAATCAAGCCCCTAGTGTCTTTGATAAAGAACGTGATTAATAGCATCAGGTGTGTAAGTGATGGGTTTGAATGAGTAACTTGCACGTACGTGCTCCTATGGCGGGCCACACTGAAAAGTCCCTTCTAAGGCCGGTAGTGCTGTTTATTTTCTTCCGTCCTGATAGTTCATCGATTCATTGATGCCACTGACTGGCCAGAGATTTTTTTTTTTGGATAAATTTGGCGTCTCCAATCCCACCCGAATCTGGAATGCCCAATCCGAGAACTATGTACAAGGCTTGCTCATATACAACCCCCTATTGCCAGCTCAGGAGAGAGAGACAATTCGCAGCTTTCCTCCGAAGCACGCGGCTGTCAGCCCCTGCATCTTTACACTCATTGGTTGCATGTTCAGAACGAGGGCGGAGGATACCCAACATGAGCAAGCTCAGAATCTCACTGACGAGCGCCCGGCTGGCCAACAGGAGGCGCTTGAGCAACGAATAAGGCAATCATTTTAATTTCCCTTCCCAGCAGTCCCTTCCCAATTTGCATTCCCACAGCGCTTTAGCCAATCGTGCGCTGTTCTGAAAAAGCTGCCGACCTCTGCTGGTTGGTACGACTGGGGATCGAACCCGCGCTGTAGTAGTCACTACTGCATCGCAATTGCGGCGCTTTAACCGAGTGAGTTAACCCGGCAGCCCTGACTGGCCAGAGATTGACCTCTCCAGGTTTTCTACAGTTAAATCAGATTGGAGCAATAGTTAGCAATGAAAGCTATTTGTGTTCCTAGCATTCATTTCAAATACTGGCCTTTAATTATTGAATTGGTCAAACCATTTATGAAATCATACATTGTAGCGGCATTTCTTGAATGACCACTGAAGACCGTTATTATATCCCTTCCACTGGACATTTTACTGTGATCTAATCTATGAGCGAACCCATGTTTCAAATACAACCAAGTCATGGTAATTTGTGGAAAAAACCTGCATGGACACCGGACCTCCTGGACTGGAATTGCCCATCCCTTGATTAGAGAGTGAGATGGAAAACCAGTACGGCTGGTTTCAAGGGCCCAGTTTCCTTTTTAATACTGGGTCTCCAACCACAACTTCCACCCATCTCCCAACTTACTGTAATCATAGCACAAAACCCTACAGCAGACAAAAAATATCTATTTTATCTATCATTTGAAAATGACGATACTACTGTGAGGCTGTCATCACCCCAAATCCGCAGATGGTGTGAGAACTCTTGGTCAAACAACGGTATACTGACCGTGCTGGAGGTTGCTCGCTTCGTTTGACGCACAAGGAGGCAAAGACGCGGGACGGTAATTAAAACAGAGCCCCCCTGCCCCATTTTTTCTTGCGTCTAGACGGAATGCCTCCCTCATGACACATTTTAATCTTTTAAGCAAGTCCAAAAATATCTGAGGAGGCCTGGGGAGCGTGTGAAAGGAGCCATTGTTCCTCCCTCAGGCTGCTCCTCGAAACGCGAGCGACCACGGGGTCTAAAAATGTACACGAAGGCCGACCCAAAGTCGTAAACCAGCGAAGCCTAATGTTATCCTGAAAGAAAGGAAACAAGTAAGCCTTACCATTATATTTGGAGAACATGACTTAAGAGCTCAAAGGAAAAGGGGATGAAAGGCTAGAGCAAGTTTTGTTTATTTTAGAAATCCTTTATTCGCAAGTGAAAGCTTTGTGCCGGCCTTGGGGTACTTGACTGGTTCGCATTTCCTTAAAAAACAAAGAGCCCGAGCAACGCTGCTGCGATGCATTCATGCAGCAAAAGTTCGCCGAAGTTAAGTGAGGTCATCGTGGGCTATTAAGAGATGCGCAGGGGACCGGAAGACGAAATGTACATGGCAATAAAGGAGAGACAAGGGGAGAGAAGGAGAGGTACAACCGTGCAAGGGAAGGAGAGAGAAAAACGTGTCAGAAAGCAGAAGAGAGGGATGACTGCTGCGAAAGAGTGAGTGTATACAGTGTGTAGCCGAAAGTGTGCATCTGTGAGCCAGAAAGCGATCCGGTGAGAAGAGGTCGGGTAGTAAGCTCTCCAGTGATGCAATAGCTACGTACATTTTAGTTGGTGCATGCGTTTATGCGTGTGTGTGTGTGTGTGTGTGTGTGTGTGCGCGTTTGCAGGTGTGTCTGCGTGTGTGTATGTGTATGCGTGTGTGTATCTGTGTGTGCGCGTGTGCATGTGTGTCTGCATGTGCGTACGTGCGTGTGTGTGTGTGTGTGTGTGTGTGTGTGTGTGTGTGTGTGAAGAGGGGGGTCAGAGAGGGAAAATAGCGCAAGTGTAAGAGGAATGTTCCTGGGGCGGTGGCGGGTGTGTGTGTGTGTGGGGGGGGGTACGGCTCCTGAAGGCTGCTCTGACGTCAGTGCTGAGCGAGAGCTGGAGTGCTGGAGCGCGGGCGCTGGGAGACCACATTGTGTAACCCAGGGCTTCCTGTCAGGGTGGGATAATAGCAGTGGAATGAGCCGCTCGATTGTTATCTTTGGCGGGACGGGGGGGGGGTTGTGGAACACCCCCTCAGGGGAAGACGAAAGGGAAAAGGATACGCCCACTGCCCTTTTGGCTGTCCTGCACCTCTTGGGGGGGCAACCCAAACACCTCGCGCTCAGAAGAACCAGCAGGACTGATCTAATCATGTGCTCTGCGTTCGCCAGTCTCCTTCCCTCCACGTTCGCTTTTGTTTTTGGTGCGTTTGGCCGCCCAAGACGTCATTAAGCTGCCAGAGAGCAGTGACGCTCTTTCTTTGTGAAGAGGTTCAAAAAAATGATTGTTTTCCTTCGATTTGAGGATGAAGTGGCAGCGTGGGTGGGTCGCCTTAAGGGTGCTGTGGGCTTGTTTCTTTGTTACGCGTCATCTGTGTGTCCTTGGCTGTCACAAAATCCTGCTCCTCTTCTCTCAACAGGGAATTGTTTCAACAGAAACCAGCTACGAGATTCGTGCCAATTGACGACGTACCTTTCAATGATTCAGAATTCTTCAGTATTCAAGTCTGAAATAAACAGACATTATAATTGTTCATTCTAAATTATTATAAAAACAACACAAAAACCGCTCAATCATTAACCTATGTATAATCAATAGTGTAATTTAACTGAAAATTTAGTAAGCGATAATCACTATCTGTAACCGAAAGCAACGGAGTCGAAGAATTCTGAAAACAATTTCCAAAAATACCTTCCAAAATACTGCTCTTCAAAGGGGGAAACATTTTGTCACTGACGCTGCCTTCATCTTGGTAATAGTTGGGGCCTGTGTGACCATCCATACTCGAGAAGACTGGCTGAATTCGTTTTTTACAGTTTGAGGAGTGCCCTGCATGTGGGTGGAGGGTGGAGGTTGGGCGGGGGGGGTAAATTGAGAATGGAAACCCAGCTTGGCCCCCACTGTGATGCTGGCGGTATCCCGTGACGCAGCTGGGACAGGGATTCCGCGCAATGTGACACTCTAGACTCGTCAGGAATCCCGCGCTGTTGACGGTACGGTCGCTAGGCGACGCGGCGTCACGCGGGCAGGTCTTTCCAGTGTGGCCTGTGGGGTCTCGGGACGTGCAGGTGGCTTGGGCGGAGACGCTTGCGTAATGGCTGCTCGGCGGTAGCTCGTGATTCACGAGTTGGGGGGGGGCTAAGGGCCACGGTGGCTAGATCACCGCTGTGGTGTATAGATCAGCTGACACAGGCCGATGATTTATCCTCAGACAACTACCGAGTAGGACTTTATTAGACATTCGTCATACTGTGTCCTTAGGCCCGTAGAGAAATACCCTGTTAGCTATGACAGACCTGCGCCATTTTAAACATATGAATTACTCTCTCGCTACCGTCCTTTCTGTGGCTGAAAATTTTAAAAGACTGTTCTGACATTTACACGAAGGTTCAGAATGAAATTATTCTTGTTATTTCTGCTCCCTATTTGGTTTAAGTATGAAGAATATCAGTTATTTTTTTTATTTTACCAACATCATCAAAAGAGAATTTCAGTTTTTTTGATACTCAGGCCTGTGCAATTCACACTGCTTACGTTTGGACAAATCAGAATAGATGCCCATCTTTATATTATTTATCAATTTTTATACCTTTGCCAGGAGGTAATATGTTTTCACCCGCGTTTGTTTGTTAGCTTGTTTGGTCATTTGTTCGTTCCTGGAGGGGTATCTCAAATGGATGGATGTCAATGAAATTTTGTGTGTTGATAGATACTCTGTTTAGGAGAAAGTGGTTAAATTTTGGTGAAGATCTGACTCATATTCTTGATTCAGGATCCAAAAGAATTTCCATGCACGTAAAAACGGCACTGTCGAGACTCGTTGAACACACACGGTCGATCATAATTCCTCCGCCAACGATTTTCAAAATGGCGGAGTGCTTTCCGAGTGCCTTCTAGTTTTTTTAATGAACGGACTGAAGAATGGCAGCGATGCTGCATAAGCTGCCCGAAGTCTAACCTCGCCTCTCGCTCAAGTTTGAAAAACAAAAATCTGTTTTTATCGCCAGCGTTCTGAGAGCTGCTGGAAGCCATGGTCCTGCTGTTCTCACAGACAGAGATGATGTCATGTTTGGAGCTGAGCGGTGGAGGAATTAAAAACATCCAATTCACAAATAGGGGTCCGTTATCCAGTCTGGTACCGTTATTTTTCTGCCGAGTTAAGACAAAGCGACTTGCGATCAGTACGACCAGCACTTTGAGGAGCATTTTGTTGAAGTATCTCGCTCAGGGGCCCAACATCTGCTCTGATCGTATCATGGCTTGGACCACCAACCTTCTAAATCCCATTCAAACGCCCGAATCACTAAACCCGAGGTAGGGAACCCTGCTCTTGCAGAGCCATAACCCTGCATGTTTTAGATGTTACACACCTGATGTAAACAACTCAAGCTTATCAGGGGCTTGATACTGAGACAGATGGTTGATAACGAGCCAATCAGGTGTGTTAGAGCGGAGAGATGTCTAAAACATGCAGGGCTATGGCCCTTCAAAAGCAGGGTCCCCACTCCAGCACTGAGCTACACCGGTTATCCAGTCTCCTTACATACTTTGTCTGCTTTTTAGCAACTTCAGCCCCCCCCCCTTACACAGAAAACACAAGGAAGATGGAGATATGCAGGCACACAGCGGTTGTGTCAGTCACTGTCATGGCATGTTTAGGGGCCCGTTTGTCTTCAGCCGGCTCATCTGACGTCGAGACGTGGTGTGTCTTTATTTCAGGAAGATTATGAGGTGACACCGGACGAGAAGCGAAAGAGTCGCGGTCACCAGATCATCCATAAATTTCTCAACAAACAGGTGTGTCCCTCTGCACGGGCCTGCCTGTGGGGGGGTGGGCCAGTTACCACCCAGGGGGCTTCCCCTCTCCAGAATCCTCCAATCAGGGCGTGGTAATGAAACTGTAGTACTCGCCATCTCAGTAATGTGACACTTGGCTGGGATATGTCTGTGAGATCATCAGTGCATTTGATGTCATTAATCTGCGTGTGTGTATGTGTGTGTGTGTGTGTGTGTTTGTCTGTGTGTATACATGTGTGTATTTATATGCATGTGTATGAATGGGTTTGAATTTATGCATGTGTCTGCTTGTGGACGTATGTCTGTATATGTACTGGTGTGTATGCGTTTGTGCATGTGTAATGGATGCGTGTGTGGGTATGTGTGTATATGCGTGTGTAAACGTATGCGTTGTCTGTGTGTGTGTATGCACGTGTGCATGTTTGCGTGTGTGTTTTCAGTCTGTAGATTGCGTGTGTGAGGTAGCAGAGAGCTATGGGCAGAAATGCTCTCAGAACCTGGAGTTGAGCCCCAGCAAAGAGATCTTCAGCGACTGTCGAAGGTGAGAAGCCGCACTCCTGTCTGTACCTCAAACCCCTGTCTGTACCTCACAAACCTGTCTTTACCTCGAACCCCTATCTGTCTGAACCTCACTCCCTGCTTCACATTCCTGTGTGTCTGTATCTCACACCCCTGCATGTCTGTATCTCACTCCCCTGTGTGTCTGTTCCTCACTCCCCGTGTCTGTACCTCACCCCCCTGTGTGTCTGTTCCTCACTCCCCCGTGTGTCTGTATCTCACACCCCTGTGTGTCTGTACCTCACCCCCCCGTGTGTCTGTACCTTACCCCTCTGTGTCTTTACCTCACTCTCCTGTGTGTCTGTACCTCACCCCCTGTGTGTCTGTACCTCACTCCCCTGTGTGTCTGTACCTCACCCCCCTGTGTGTCTGTACCTCACTCCCCTGTGTGTCTGTACCTCACTCCCCTGTGTCTGTATCTCACTCCCCTGTGTGACTGTACCTCACTCCCTTGTGTCTGTACCTCACTCCCCTGTGTGTCTGTACCTCACTCCCCTGTGTGTTTGTACCTCACTCCCCTGTGTGTCTGTACTCCCTCTGTCTGTACCTCACTCCCCTGTGTGTCTGTATCACACTCCCCTTTTTGTTGTACCTCACTCCCTTGTGTGTCTGTATCTCACTCCCCTGTGCATCTGTACCTCACTCCCCTGTGTGTCTGTATCTCACCCCCTGTGTCTGTACCTCACTCCCCTGTGTGTCTGTATCTCACTCCCCTGTGTCTGTACCTCACTCCCCTGTGTCTGTATCTCACTCCCCTGTGTGTCTGTATCTCACCCCCTGTGTCTGTACCTCACTCCCCTGTGTGTCTGTATCTCACTCCCCTGTTTGTCTGTACCTCACTCCTCTGTGTGTCTGTATCTCACTCCCCTGTGTCTGTATCACACTCTCCTGTGTGTCTGTATCTCACTCCCCTGTGTCTGTACCTCACTCCCTGTGTGTCTGTATCTCACTCCCCTGTTTGTCTGTACCTCACTCCCCTGTGTGTTTGTATCACAGTCCCCTTTGTGTCTGTATCTCACTCCCCTGTTTGTCTGTACCTCACTCCTCTGTGTGTCTGTATCTCACTCCCCTGTGTGTCTGTACCTCACTCCCCTGTGTCTGTTCCTCACACCCCTCTGTGTCTGTACCTGACTCCCCTGTGTGTCTGTACTTCACCCCGTGCGTCTGTACCTCACCCCCCTGTGTGTCTGTACCTCACTCCCCTGTGTCTCTGTACCTCACTCCCCTGTGTGTCTGTACCTCACCCCCCTGTGTGTCTGTATCTCACTCCCCTGTTTGTCTGTACCTCACTCCCCTGTGTGTCTATACCTCACCCCGTGTGTCTGTACTTCACCCCCCTGTGTGTCTGTACCTCACTGCCCTGTGTGTTTGCACCTCACTCCCCTGTGTGTCTGTATCTCACTCCCCTGTTTGTCTGTACCTCACTCCCCTGTGTGTCTATACCTCACCCCCTGTGTGTCTGTACCTCACCCCCCTTTGTGTCTGTACCTCACCCCCCTTTGTGTCTATACCTGATTCCCCTTGGTGTCTCTGTCTCACACCCGTGTGTGTCTGTAACTCTCACCCCTGTCACTCTATACCTGAATGTAACAATCCTACCAAGTGCCCCTCTGTCCCTGTTGGAGAACTTTTTCCTGCACTGACAGGTTTTATTTCGCTGTTACTGTTTTTCGTGTTTGGCGCATGTTGTTATAATCGCTTCCTCATACCAACTTGGATAATTTTGCTGCTCTCTGAGCAACACGCTTCCAATTTAGACAGCAGCTACATAGGCCCTGTGAAACTCTGACTGTATCCTGATTTTGTTTTGGAGACTGACTGAGCAAAGTGCTGCTGGTTAGGCCTTTGAGATGCTCACCTCTGATCAGTTTGCTAATTTGCCGGGGGGTGTATATTTTAATCGACTTGTCCGTCCATCTGTCCATCTACAACACAATTTTGTCCGGAGCTTTTTCCCTGAACTATTTGGTGGATTTTTTCAAACTTGGCTTTCATTATTATCACCATGAGAACTTGTGCACCTGCAAGGTTGAAAGTGATCTAAAGTATTTTCATGGAAATTCTGTTGTTTTTCCTATCAGAAAATTGAGTACTAGGGTACTATTTCAGTGCACAGTATATGGTAATGGCTGCTACAGTCAATTGCCAGTCTGAATTCAGGGGGTATTTCTTAGTCCTGTCTGGGATAGACACATCTTGAGTTTTGGATCGCCTATGAGAATGTTTTTGTAATGATGGTTTAGATACTCCAAAATTAAAGCCATTTTTCAAGGATGCTCTGGATATTTTGTCCACCCCCTGCATGAAGGACAGACGCAGGCAATGGGGAATAGGGACATTTTAGCGAGTGTTCTATTATCTGACATGGCTTTATTGTTGCAGCGTGTTAGTGGGCATGCTTGTGTGCTGCCATCTCGGTCAGCAATTGAAAATAAGCTGTGCTCATTTCTGGTTAAAATCCTTTGAAGTCTTATGGGGACTGACTTTGTGTCATGTGCATCTGCTGAACAGAGCTCTCCACGAGTACCTAAGTGGCACCCCCTTCTCCGACTACCAGAACAGCATGTATTTTGACCGCTTCCTTCAGTGGAAAATGTTGGAGAGGTTGGTTGTTTATTTATATCCATTTCTATGAAAGGGCTTCTCATAATGTTAAGACCATAAACTCTGCGGTTTAATCACAATATGCAGCGATTTGCTATTTACATCTTTCAAAAAGGAAAGCTATCCACACCCAAATGTGCCTTCTTTTTTTTCTTCTTTATTAAACAAACAGCCTGCTTAAAGTAGACGTGTATTGATTGGAAGCTTCATAAAAAATTGTCCTATTTGCTATCATCTGAGAGGGTGTGCAAAAGTCTCTAAAACTATCAGTGTTTTTCATTCGGAGATTATGGAGGAGTAGAGTAATCGTGGATGTAAAATGGGCTTTTAGCAACCTCCAATATCGCCCTTGAACAGCACTGTGAATCGGGCCAGGAGCTGTAACGTTGCTCTTGGGATCAATTGTCACACAGAGGCTATTGTATGTGTATTTTAAATTGCGACTAAGACGGCAAAATCACTAAAAATGTCAGAATTTTTGCTTAACTTGGACATCGAAGTTGAAGAGGTTGATTCAAGTGCAAGGTCAACACCTAGCTACAGTGGTGATGCCGATGGTGAGGTAGGAGGGATGGAAAATGAGGAAGAAGTCGGGCGCCGACCTGGTCGTGGTGCTCAGTACAACTCCACAAAGCGGCACCTTCACTGGGTGAGCTCACCCGTTAGCCAAATAATAGCATACTTTTTGACGATAATAAATTCAATCTGCTGGAAATGTAAAACGAAACGAGACAGAGAAATGAACAAATTACAACAGGTAGACGATGGTCGATGCACTCCTTACTAGGGGTGGGAACGTGTACAAAAAATTCTAAACGTGTACATGCACCTTATATTTGCGTGTCCGTGTGTACACGTCTTCAGAGTTTGTGGATTTTGACCGCTGTACAACCGTTAGAGGCCCTGTCACCATTCCAATAACACAGTCCACACATCCATTGACGCAGTTATCAGCCAGATACGTTTAATAAATCAATAGACGGTAACAGTGAATTTTTGGGTTACTCCAATACAAAATTACGGCCTACATCAGATTGGCATAAAATCACAACTAAATTAATAATGTTAGGCCCTTTCACCATTGTAAATGAATTAATCATAAACGAAAATCAACATTTTGACAAGCAAGAACATGGACATGAATGAATTCTGACAGTTTAGCTCTGTTTTTTGTCATTGTCCTTATTATTGTAGCCTACCTTGTTTTTGTACAATTTGATTTGTAAACTTAAACAGCAATTTGCATCCCTCACTCACAGCGGGAGCTGCGTCTCATACCCCTTTCCCACTATCGTTACGTTTCATCGCGTAATTAATGTGAATTGTAATTGAGGAGGAAAAGCAGCTGATAAAGTAAAACTAAATTGAGAAACACTTTCACATCCACAAAGCTATAAGAAAAAGAAATGTAAACTGCGTTTTACGTGTTCTCATTCAAATAACAAAATGATTAGGCTATGCTTTTCTTTTAACGAGCAGACGCGAGGATGACATTATGCATGCCAATATAGGCGGCCGACAGAACGTCCATCAAAAATGTAAAAAACACAGTGAACAATATTTGAGATAAAAATAATGAGCTATCAACCAATCGTGTTTTAAAGCAACATAAAGAGGAATTGAGTGTGGAGACGATGGCTGCGTCCGAATAGTCTTTTTTGCTTAGGAAAGTTCCTAAATCCTACAAGACGATCCGGAAGTATTTACGTGGCAGTCATGATAAGAGTGTTCGGATTCTTTAAATGTAAAGTAAACGTGCTACAATGCTTCCTAATTTATCACCTTTAGCATAGGGTACACTGAACCATCCTTTTGGAAAAGAAAGGCGGAAATGCTATCCCGCAATTCCGCGATGACCCTCCATCCGGCCAATCACGAAAACAAACAAGCATGACGGGCAGGAGGCGGGTGATCACTGTGCCTAGTGTAAGTGCATTCGGATTCTCTTATGAGCGCGGTTCTCTTCCTAAGCTGTGAAAGAGTCCCTTTTACGCCTTTCCTTTACCTCATGCCGTTGCACACTGAAAAAAAAGTAGTTAGGAATTAGACGATAGGACGTAATTTTTTTTTTAATATACTTTTCGGACGCAACCGACGAGTGCGTGTACACGGTTAGTGTTTTTTATTATACGTTTATGATCGACGAATCGTGTATACGTGTACACGTTTACAAGTCCCACCCCTACTCCTTACCACGTGGCCCTGTTTCC
The DNA here is from genome assembly GCA_029692085.1 of Gymnothorax javanicus. Taxonomy (NCBI): domain Eukaryota; kingdom Metazoa; phylum Chordata; class Actinopteri; order Anguilliformes; family Muraenidae; genus Gymnothorax; species Gymnothorax javanicus. The sequence goes on along the minus strand of CM056194.1, from coordinate 82,959,938 downwards.
CACGAATAATGCCGTGAGAAAGAGGCTATTTTCGCTCGGTTTCTTTGGGGATGCGCAAGTTGAAAGGGTGTTCAGAATGCCTCTTTTATTCCCTTCCTGTTTGAGCGAAGGTCCAGAAAGCGTCTTTATCATCTATATGAAATTAGCTTTCCGGGGAGATATAATTTGCCCATTTTTTTGGTTTCTCAATACATGTGTACTTTAATAAAGCAAGGAAAAGGAGACACATTTGAGTGCAGATTCTTTTCCTTTTCGAAGTTGACAATATTTTGGAAATTGACACACCAAGTAAGCCTGTTTGTTGTTTGTTGAGCCGGTGCATGGGCTGTTTTTTGAAGTCACCATTTCCATCTTTAGCAAGATCATAGCCTCTGTCAGGAGCCTTACAAAAACCTTCATCAATGCTTACGCCAGCACGCTATAAGAATATGGTGCATGTCAATTGCCACGGTATACTATATGTACATTTGATATGGAGGACACTTGTAGCTCCTATAAGGCACCATTCATAGAAGGCACTTCCCAGTTTATTCCAAGCCCAAATTGGCTGAGTCTCTGTGATGATTGTGATCTCATTCAGGAGAAGTGATTGCAAATTTTCTGCTTTCAGGCAACCGATAACAAAAGACACATTCAGGCAATACCGTGTACTGGGAAAAGGAGGATTTGGGGAGGTAAGACATGTAATCACATTACTGTATATTATATTTATTTAGTTGTAGGTTTAATGTAAAGCAACTTTCAGTCAATTAGACTTAGCAGGAGGGAGGTGAAGATGAGGGTGATGCTTCCTCAAACTGCTGCATTGGCCTTATTGTGACTGCCATGTGGCTGGATACACTAACTTTCTATGTCCTATAGAAAGACCTTTGTCTCAAGGGTAAGGGAGGTACTGTGTCATCTCACGGTCTGATGTTGTTTGTGTTTATGTGTGTACGCATGCTCTTGTGTGTGCTTTTGTATGTATGTGGGCACATACGCGTGTGCTCTTGTGCATACATGAGTGTGTGTTTTTGTGTGAATATGTGTTTGTGTACACACGTGCACTTGTGTATACATGTGCGCGCGTGCATGTGTGCGTGTGTGTGTTTGTGTGTGTATGCGCTTCTGTGCGTGTGGTGTTTTCCCCAGGTGTGTGCCTGCCAGGTGCGAGCCACAGGAAAGATGTACGCCTGCAAGAAGCTGGAGAAGCGGAGGATTAAGAAGCGGAAGGGCGAGGCCATGGCTCTTAACGAGAAGCAGATCCTGGAGAAGGTCAACAGCAGATTTGTAGTAAGTCTCACACAGCTCCAGAGGGACAGCGCTCATGCTCCGCAAGTCCCTGCAAGCAGTGTGTGTGTGTGTTTGTGTGTGCGTGCATGTTTTTTTTTGTGTGTGTGTGTGTGTGTGTGTGTGTGTGTGTGTGTGTGTGTTTGTGCGCAGGCACGCGTGTGTGTGTGTGTGTTTGAGTGTGTGTGTGAGAACCCTGCATGTTTTTTAACTCCGCTGGCTATGCATGTCAGGAAATGGATACTGGGCTGACTTATTAAAAACTGATCATTTTTGCAAGGGGACAATTAAATGTATAGAAACCCCCCTTTATTCAAAGCTGAGAATCTGCTCTTTGGCCATGAGTGAGAGATTTGATTGTAAATGTAAATACTGATGAGTACAGACCCCGAATCAAGAAATAAGGTGAAAATTGTATATGTCCTCAATATTAAGGACATCACTTTATGTGTTGAGTGTTTTTGCCTGAAACCAGTCGCTTTCAGTTTGCTCACACTGTGCTTCCCCAAAGCCAGAAATTATCTTCCAAATCATCTTCCACTGAACTCAAACTTCACTGGCCTGGTTTTTATTTAAAAATTGATTCTTGCACCCAGGTCAGTTTAGCCTACGCCTACGAGACCAAAGATGCCCTGTGTCTAGTGCTGACCATCATGAACGGTGGCGACCTCAAGTTTCACATCTACAACATGGGCACACCCGGATTCGAGAAGGAGCGTGTGCAGTTCTACGCCGCGGAGATCTGTTGTGGTCTGGAACACTTGCACCGGGAGTCCATCGTCTACAGGTGATGACACCCGCCCCAAATGTCAAATCAAGCGACTAACACTCCAACTCATCTTCTACAGAGCTCAAACTGCCAGGGGCTGGTTTAAATTCATGTATTGGGCATTCCCAGGTCAGTTCAGCCTAGACTGACGGGACTAGAGTTCCTAGATAGAGCGAGTTGCGACCTGAGGGTTCCACAGAATCTGGTCTTGGAGCTATTTTGTTTCCATCTTGTCATCAGGCACCTTCTCAGAGTGAATCAGTCTTTTTTCCGTTTTCTCTTTTCGCATGTCCGAACTTTCTCCCTTCGTACGTGTGTCCAAACCATCCCTGGCTGGTTTCAGTTTGTTGTTTTCCCCCGAAAATAATGCGTCTCCCTTTTGAGAAAATTATAAAAATATCCAAAGATTTTCATCGTGCTAAACATTTCGGTTTGACGCAATGGAAACAACAAGGCTCCTATCCTTGAGTTGTCGTGACCCTCTCTATCTAGGGACTCTAGATGAGACAAAAGAATGACCTCATGTGGCCTCATATAAAAGGAATAAAAGATCAGTGGTCGACCGTTGTGAAACAATATACTGTGGTGTTCGGCAGGCTCTCCTGGCATTCTCTGAGCTGCATGTGATGACCTGCCCTCGCCCGTCTCACGCTCACTGCAGCTTTTCTTATCAAAGCGGCGAAACTAGAAAGGAGAAATTCAAAATCTTTACTGGCTCGAATGCCGTTTCGCCTGACATTTAAAAGATGTTCCGTGAGATTTTACTGGTACGATGCCTCTTATTGGCACTCGCCTCAATAGGGGTGCATGGTTCTTCCCTGCTATCACTTCAAACCCGAAATTCAGATATTTCAGGCGGTCATCTGATAAGAGCTCCACAGTTGTTACTGCAGCATGACCTCACTGACAGATAAAGTTATATCAACCGAGATGCTTTGATGAAAGTATGATAACGAGTTCAGGAGAGGGCGGTGCGATAAAAATAAAATGCCCAGCGTTATTAATATAACCTTAACCCTTTTACTGGTCACTTTTCTCCCAGCTGTAAGATACCACATGGTAATTTTTTTTCTTTTTTGCAAATAAACTAAAAAATTACAATTATGTAACAGCAAATCCTCTTAAAATCAAATAACACACCTTTTTTGTATTAACCGTTTATTAACCCTATCTATGGTTACAATAAAGACTTCAGCAAGTATATGCATAATGTCACTCTATCGGTAAGCCAGTGGTGACAGAAGTGTCTTTTGACAGGTAGAAGGGTTAAAGCGACCTCGGCACGCTGAATTTGACCAACAAAATTTTAAACTTTTATGAACTACAACTTAAAAACGAATCTGTGAAAGTTAGAGTTTTGATGAGAAAGTGAAACATAATGGTTGAATAAACTCAAAAGGTAAAATTAAAAATGTCATAGGTTGGATTAAACACTAAGCAGCCATCCTGAGGATTTTACCCAGGTAACGTCAAATATGATGAGACAAAGAGAATTCGAAGCACAGAGGTTTCTGCTAATCACATGTAATGAAAAGAGAAGAGTGTTTATTGAGTGCAAGATGAATGCTGAATGTTTGCTAAACACTGCCTTTAACGAGTAAAGCCATTAATTATACTTGTTGTGCATTTTAATTATTAAGCTTGGTCTCTATTGACGTATTACCCTTGCCCTTCTTTTCCAGGGATTTAAAACCAGAAAATATACTTTTAGACGACAACGGTGAGTGTAATTTTTGATGCTTTGACGTACATGTATGCACGTTTCGAAATGCAGGCAACTTGTGCGTCGTTCAGGCTGGAACTGTGCATTTTTCAGAATTTAAAGCAAGTACGCTTCGATTGTTTATCTGATACAAACGCTTGCTGCTTACGCCATGTCTGGCTGGCTGCCAGTGCACACAATGTCGTCTCAGATCCCACGGTGAACCCATTTTTATACTGTAATGTTGTTGGATTTTCACCCTTAAGGGCTGTAGTCTAACTATCACTTGTTCTAACAAGCATAGTCTGCGAATGTGACATAATCCTATGATGATTATATTTGTCAGTCAGGGTTGAGTGCAAGTTGGAGGGATCATGCTGTGCTGTTGCTATGGACTCTTTGGTATCTCCCACGGTTTACTTGAGCAATTTTTATGGCGGCAGTTGAACTTATTCCAGTTTCCACATATGAGAATGTGCTTCTGCCCACACGAACACTCTTTTAAGCTAACATACATGCAAACACACAAGCACAGGAAGACACAAATACACTCTAGTGCACACACGGAGAGTAGTGTGCAAACACAGATGCACAAACATGCACACCCAGTCACTGAGATACACTGGCATACATACGCGCACATGCGCCCACACACACCCTCACAGTCAAACTCACCCATGCGCACATACATGCACACACACTGACATGCATATACACGCTTGCATTCACAATCTCAGACTCAAACACACGCGCCCTCGTGGTCAGACGTGCACACACACACACACCCTCAGAGTCAGACTCTTTCACACACTCACACGCACTCACGCACACACATAAACACTCCGACACGCACAGAGACACGCACACTCACTTACACACACATACAGGCACGTACGCACACAGTCAGACTCTTTCACACACTTGCCTGTATGCGGCACACACACACACACACACACACACACGCACGCAGTCAGACTCAGACAGATGCACCCTTGCAATCAGACTCTCTCACACACACACTCACACAAACTCACTCGTACACATAAACACAAAGATGTGTGCACGGACACGCACATGCACTTACCCACACTTACAGGCACATAAGCACACACAGTAAGACTCTCTCACACACGCGTACATGCACACACACACACACACACACACACACACACACAGAACTGTGTACACAGCTGCTCCTCTCATAGCTCTCTCTCTCTCTCTCTCTCTCTCTCTCTCCCTCCCTCCCTCTCTCTCTCTGTCTGGCTGCTGCAGGCCACATCCGGATATCAGACCTGGGTCTGGCCATCAAAGTGCCTGCAGGAGAGCTGATCCGGGGCAGAGTCGGGACTGTGGGCTACATGGGTATGTGCAGCAGGGGGCGCTGTGTCGAGGGCTGAGGAGCCTCCCGAGGGCCCTCACCCACAGGTCCTTCAGCTCCTATAACTGTGCAGGGTTGGGCCGGCTTGGGGTGACTGGGGCTGCATTTGAAGAATTGTCTTTCCACATTCCTGGAGGCCCCTGCTGGTGTGTGATAGCAAACAGTCACCTTAGTTTGGCCCCTTTCAGAAGAAGAATATGAGAATGTGCTCGGGCAGGAGAGAGCCATTATCCATACAGGGCACATACGCCATACAGGTCCATATTAATAAGTTATTAATGTGAATGGCAGAAGAGACATTTTCCTCTAGCGAATGTATTACTGCCAGCAGTAATAGTTAAACATATTAGCTGGTGGTATACAGGGGGACCCAGTAGCTGTAGTGTTTGAATTAGGGTCAATTCTGATTTCATTCAATTCAAAGACCTGGCTAAATACTGTGCAAGATACTATCAAGTTTTATTTGACCTAAGCATGCACTGTTGTGGTTGGAAAGCAGTGAAAATTGTTGGTCTAAATGCCCTGTTCCCATCGTTGTGTCTTATGGCATGTTATGTTAGAATTTCATGTAATGCCGTGTCACGTAGTGCCTTGTCAAATTATGTCATCGTATGATGTTATGTCATGTCACAACGTTAAGTCGTGTTTTGATGCTGCTTTGACGTTATTATGTTATGTCATGATATATTATGCTATTTTATGTTATACTCTGTTGTGTTTTGTTATACTATATTGCGTTATATCATGATTGTTATAATTTGCGCTTCCGAATGACGTGGCGAATGTCCCGGCGCGCCCTCGCAGCTCCTGAAGTGATAAATAACGAGCGCTACGGCATGAGTCCGGACTGGTGGGGGCTGGGCTGCCTAATCTACGAGATGACGGCGGGGCGCTCGCCGTTTCGTGCCCGTAAGGAGCGAGTGAAGAGAGAGGAGGTGGAGAAGAGAGTGCAGGAGGAGCAGGAGGAGTACAGCAATAAGTTCAGCGAGGACGCGCAGGCTATCTGCAGGATGGTGAGTGAGCCTCTCTCCTAGAGCTCCCCCTGGTGGTGGGTCAGTGCTAGCTTAGCTAGTTTGTAATTAAAAACAAGGTGGTGATGTGTGGGTAAGCAGAGGTTGCTATAGGGAACTGCAGAGACACTTCCTGATGAGATTACCCCTCAAAATGATGCTGTCGCCCTTAGTTAGAGGTGAATTCGCCTTAAGCTGACCAGTAACATCTTGGTCTCACAAGCCTAAGAGCCAAGTGAGAGATTCAAATCCTGCTTAGTAACATTTTATACACTAAACCCTGATAGTGTGGTGAACTCAAATGTTTTGTGGAAACCGATTACCTCAAAAAAAAAATTGTGCTGGCAAACTTAATTGCATTGTGTGAAAGGAACTTAAAGAAAATAAGGTCAAGTTTTTTTTTTTTACATGTTTTTAGTGCTGCTGTTGATCATTAAGTTGTTGAACTCAATTTTTTTGAGGTAATCGGTTTCCACAAAACATTTGAGTGCACCACACTTGTAGTTCATTGCTGTGCGTTACACTTGATGACCAAAAGTGCTAAACCTTGCTGTGCTGGACAAAGATGGAAGCTGGGTCGTTTTGCACCTTAAATAGATTAATAATGAACCTGCACCAAAATTATGGGTCATTCGTCCTCTTCAGTTCTCATCTGGGGGTTCCCATCTGTATCCAGACAGGGCTGGTGTGGACGCTGCCTTTCAGTCCAACCCATGCAGTTACTCGCTTGATTCTACTAAACAACCGCAAGAAACTTTGCGATACAGCTTGTTGAGTAGAATCAGAAATATGCTCTACATGGTTGGCATGAAAGGCTGCATCTACACCAGCTCTTTCCAGATAAGGTTGAGGAGCCCTGTTCGACTGCATGGGCCAACACTTTGTTCTAGGATGGGAAGCCATACATGCCTGGGTGACCTGTTGCCGACGGCTCCACAAAGTGTGTTCCCAGAGGTGCTAAATTCAGGCTCAGACAGTTAAATCCATCCTTAATATTTTGTTTCTACCGCAAAAATTTGTTAGTTGTTGGCAGTTGTTGGAGTCAAGAATGTGAAGTGTGTTCATCAGGCTGAGCTCACTGAACAGACGGAGGATTTTGACTCTCGGTCTTTCTCGGGGTTTCGCACCTCTCATGGGGTTTCTCCGTCGGCACTTTCGGCCGCGTTGAGTTAAACCGTGCTGCGCCAATTCGCATTTCCATTACTGCCGCGCCCGAGATGGACGTCCTCTGGAGTAAGGGCCAAAGCGCTGGACTCGCCCTCAAGAGGGCTGCAGTGATGTTAGAGGGCCTCGTCATCATTCAGGTGCACAGTGCAATAGTAGATGGTGCTCATGAGGGCGCTGAGTTTAGTCATCGACTCAAAACAAGCACAGTCACCACTTACAGACACGCCATCAAACGGGTAGTAACGCTTTTGTAATGGAAACGCGTATCTCAGCCACGCTAGGCTGATGTGTGGAGTCGAATGAGTAAAGCCAGACCAGCGTATGCGTGTGTGAAACGGCAGTAGCGTAACCCAGTTTAAGGGAGGGCTCCGTCAGGTTGGATGTGCTTTTCTTTGTTCACTAATGACCCCTGCTGGTTGTTTAGGTAACAAGGCCTGCTGAGTGAATGTGCTCATGAAGTGTTACCCTCAGCCTTTTGCATTTGTGGCAGGGGTGCCCAATCTTATCCAGAAAGGGCCGGTGTGGGTGCTGGTTTTTGTTGGAGCCCAACACTAACACACCTGATTCTACCCACAAAGGTCCTGATTGAAACCCCTGATTAGTTAATTAGTGGAATCAGGTGCAGTAGCACTGCTGGCTCAGACAAAGACCTGCACCCACACTGGCCCTTTACGGATAAGATTGGACACCCTTGCCTTGTGGGCTGCGACGTGAATCGAAGCTGATGGCAACATTTTGAGCTATTAAGGAAAACTAATTGCCACACTCTCTTGGATTAGCTGTGAATATTGCAGCATGAGCATGGCTGTATTTGATTGGTCAATCCCAGCTGGGATTGAATTGGGGGGGGTGGGGGGCACAGAGAAGGACAATGGTTCATATTACACCAACTACCGATTAGATTTCATCATTGATTGCAGGAAACGGAGAACGCACACTCTATTGATTTTTGGGAAGGAAAATGACCTTCGTTTGTTATTTAATGCCCAATGTCCTTAGGTGCCCTACGTCTCGGTTCCTCTTGCTAGGTCATGCAGTGGAAGCAGAAATTCTGTGGATGATCTAAGAACAGGCTCAGTCAGGTGTTTGACATGATCTAGTTTGCAGCCAAAACTCTGTGGTATGACATGGCAGGCTGAATGCCCTGTTCACATCATTTTGAGATGTCGTATTACATTATGTTATGGACATACAAATGTCACTCGGCTGGCTGCCACCTTATCAATTTAATTTTGAGTTCTTGAGCTTGGCATGAAACTCCAGTATGTTAAACAGCACATCATTCATACATATTACATTATAGCATTACAATGACATGACGTAGCAATTCTTAATATGACTTTTATACTATGGTAGGTTATGTTATGTTATGCTTCACTGATGCTAAGCAAAAGAATGTGGAGTTATATTGGGTAATTAAAAATGATGTGAGCGATATTGGTGTGATGCAAATAGTAGGTAGTATGATGCACACTATGTGCTAGCGCTGAGGTACTGCAGTAAAACCTGGAGTTCCTAGATAGAGAGAGTTGTGACACGAGACTCCAGAAAATCTGGTCATGGAGCCATTTATTGCGTTATCGAGCTCCGTCTCGAAGTGAATGAGTTTTTTTCCCCCCGTTTTCTCTCTTCTCATGTCTGAAAATTTTGCCCTCTTATGATAGCTGATACCATCGTTAGCTTGTTTGTTGTTTTTTAGCCCGCTTAGCCACTAGCCCAATCGGGCTTATGCTGTGGTTAGATGCCTTCGTGGTGGTCTGTTTTGCGTCCGTAAACTTTTTTTGCCTTGTCAGTGCTCTAGCACCTTCAGTTTTTCACGGATCCTTTTCATATTTTATATGCGTGTATACGGGATGAAAATCTGGGCCAAGTTCGATTTTAGCCATGTTTGGCCTAGCAGGCGCAGTGGCTTTGCCTCTGTTTTTTTTCTGAAATTAATATGTTTCCCTTCCGAGAGAAGGACAGAAAAAAAAAACCCAACGATTTTCTTCGCGCGAAGCGGTTTGGTGTCCTGCAATGGAAACAAAATGGCTCCAGCTCTTGAGATGTCGCCTCTCTCCCTCCCTCTAGAGACGGTTGTAAAGCTGAGCTCTGACTCCTTGCTCTCTCCCGCCCCAGCTGCTGGCGAAAGACCCGAAGCAGAGGCTGGGCTGTCAGCCGGAGGGGGCCGGGGGGGTGAAGGCCCAGCCCTTCTTCAGCAGCATCAACTTCAAGAGGCTGGAAGCCGGCATCCTGGAGCCCTCCTTTGTGCCTGACGTAAGCAAACCCCCCACTGCGGCTCCGCTGGGCTGATTCATTATACTGCCTCCATTATGTTCCACTGGCAAAAAGGACTAAATGTACAAAACATGGGGGGCCTGTGGGGGAGGGGGGGGTGTACATGAAAGGGAACAGGAGCTCTAATTAGCCTTGCCGACCACCTGTTGCCTCTACAATTATACCTTCCTCCTCTCGGAGAAAGCAGACTGTGGAGACAGTGCGTACAGCGAAGTGATTATTTTTGGTGCGCATCTGTACGCTCTCACGAATGCACTGACAGTGTTGTGCCAGTGGCTGCTAAATCATAAGCCGTTAATTACCAACAAGCTTGTTAAACTGGATATAACGAATTTGCACAGATATTGTTTATGGTTGTAGATGAAGGATGGTTAGCGTTGGTGAAATAGCCTGTTAGCTCACAGTCGTTCTTCCCTCTCTCGCCGCAGCCCAGAGCGGTTTACTGCAAGGATGTTCTGGACATCGAGCAGTTCTCCACTGTCAAGGGAGTCAACCTGGACCAAACCGACAACGACTTCTACAGCAAGTTCGCCACCGGAAGCGTCTCAATTCCCTGGCAGAATGAGGTCAGGGGCCCAACGCAGGCGCGGTGGAGTTCAGAGTGTAGATTTGGGGTTGGTCTATAGCCTGGTGGCAAATATATCCAACTAAAACTCAGAAGGTTGTTGGTTCAAGCCTCAGTGTAGGTAATGTGGAGTGCTGCTGCTTGGCTGTTAAGTATGGCACTTAAACCCACATCGATACCGGAGGGATTGGCCCCTGCTTAAGGCTGTGTTATATGTCTGACGACCAAAATGATGTCATTGAGAAAAAGGTGCCGTCCAACTGCGTCTTGTACTTGTCAAAATCCGTACCGTCACAGACACTGTTGTTGGTTGTTTAGAGGTTAGTTGTCATGGACAAATATTTAGCAACAAAAGAAACACAATTTAATACAAGACTGACTGGAAACTAAGTATGTGTGTCATTTTTATGAAAATGTTACTTATTATCAGCACATGTACATTTACATTCATTTCGGGAAAGATTTTTCTGTGTCATGGTCGCTTTGACTGTAACCGGGCGAGTACACTAACTTGTTAACTTGAGTATCTTTTGTTGCACAGCATTGAAAATCGATACAGCTGTTCACTAAAAGAGCGGTTGGATATTAAACAATAAATATATATAATTACCATGAAGATGAGAACTTGCTTTGCAGACGTTGTTCGACAGTTTGTTTGAGCATAAAAGCGTCTGTGTCCACCAACGCTATTCTTAAGATGCCTTTCGACAGGTCCTTCAAGTAAAATGGCTTTAGTCTAATCAACTGTAAATTGCTGTGGATAGAAGCAACAGGTACGCAGCTGTGATGTAATGTAATTGGGTGGGGGTGTAAGAGAATGCTTGGATTGAGCATCATCTTTCACCTGCAACTTTGACTGACAGCTAAATCACTTAACTGTAAGGCCTTCATTATCCGGGCCCTATTTTGTCAACCTGTTTAACCCTTCAAGTGCTAAATCCTGCTATTGTTGCTCAATGATGTAAGCTATCAAAATAAAAGCTGTTGAAAACAGCTGTTAAACAAGTCGCCACATGACAGGTTTTCAACAGCACAGGATAATTACATTTCTATTTTTAAAAAATGTATTTCAGGGCTCCAAGTGTTAATAAACAGGCTAAACGTGCCTCCCAGTTCTTTTCAAATGATATTAAGAGCTCAAAGCCACAACGTAAACAGTTACAGTTTAAAACCATTGTGGCTGACATTGGATCCCAGGGGATTGTCGGTCACTAGTTTTTTGGTGCGTTTCAGCATCAAAGTCATTCCATTTAATTACTGATTATTTTTAAGGGCCAAATGGGCAGTTAAATGAAAGGGAACCACAGAAACAGGCATACGCTTGTCTTCCGTCACAAACTCAATTTACTGATCCGATTGCAAATTGCCTTACAAACCTATGGCTTTGCTGTACAGTGGAGGCGTTGCTAAACTCACGTTTGCTCTTCTGGGCAGATGATCGAGACGGAGTGCTTCAAGGACCTGAATGTTTTCGCGCCGAACGGTTCGCGACCCCCCGATCTGGACTGGAACCAGCCCCCGGAACCCCCCCGCCGCAGCTTGCTGGACCGAATTCTCAGGAGACACGTAAGAACGCGCTCCTCTCATCAAGATGCGCGCGTGGCATTCACATGGGGTGCGTTCGATTGCGCAACTTGTGTCCTCAGGTCGATCAATCGAACGGCCAGAATTTTGGACTCGGGTCACACTGTGACTCGACCTAGGTGCTCTCCTCTTTTGGCAGGGTCGTTTTGAGTCGAGTGGAATAAGATGGCGGCAACAGTGAGAACCTTTAGCCAATTTTGTTCCTTTGTTTTGGTTAAAATACATGTTCAGATGGTAAGAAACCATATGCAATTGATGGCAAATTAATTTGATAGCATCATAGATTATATTGGCTCGCTATTTGAGGTTTGTCATTGCACCAAATGTGTAGGAATGCTCTGTGAAGTTGCGTCGGAAACTTTTGGGGAAAAGTGGACCACTGGCCATGTAGCAACAAAAAAAAAAAAGAAATTTTATTACTGTCAATGGCCATCTTGACCTGGGTTCTTGCACTTGGCGTTTGATTGTATGCCGTAATACACACGGGTTGTACAATCGAACACACCCAAAAAGGGAACAGACACCACGTACCGCCTTCCTCCTCAATGCGCTGTCAAAGTCGTGACGTCACTCCGAGGTCAACCTGCCGCAGCCATGGCAACCAGTTCACGCCAAATGAACCAAACAACTCCATAACATGTAACGCAGTGTTTATCGCCATGGCCCTTGTTCTATGCATGGAATTTAAGCTTCATTTTCAGCGATCTTAAACCCAAAATATGCTCATTATAAAAGAACAGGAAGCATTTCTCACTATATTTTTGATCGTAAAATATTAGGCATTTCGTGCCGTGTGTTAAGTGTACAAGTGAATTTGTTGCTATGCTGTGAGCGTGAACCATTGTCAAGGAAGTGAGTGTTGACCCCAGCGAAAGTGACGTCGCACTTTTTCAGAGCATTTTGCGTTTTCAATCACGTGACTAAACTGCCACGGCACCAGCGGCTGCCATGGTGGTGGCGTACAAAGAAACAGAATGGCTCCAGCTAACGCCACACTGATCAATAATATTAGTTCTTCCGAGTATTACCTGGGTCTTACGGGCCCCTCAGGAGCAAGATATTGAGAAAAGGTTTCTCTCAGTGGATTCGACCCATACATGCCGAAAAAGTCCGATTGTAGCGAAGATGCATCAGGTTTTCCAAACGTCGAGTATCCGGACATTCTAAATCACCTGGCGCTTCAGACCTTGTGGAAGTAATACAATATGAAAACAGAATTTGTGTAGAGCAATTAGGTTGAGATACAGCAGATATGATAGAAGAAAACAATGTCAGTTACTGACTGACGAGTGCTAGATTCTGCTAAAGGACTTCACACCGAACACTTATAGGGCTTTTCCACTAGCATCTGCTCGGCTCCACTCAACTCGACTCTACTCGGTTTTTAGGGTTCTCCATTAGGTGATAATACCTGGTACCAGGTACTTTTTTAGTACCTACTCAGCTGGGGTTCCTAGCAAGCTGAGTCGAGCCGAAAATGTGACGTCAGACTGCAGGCTACTGATTGGCCAGGGAGTGGTGCTTGCTATGATGACCCCACCTAGTTGAGGTGGTGCTCAATTGTAATGGAAAATGACCGAAACCGAGTTGAGTAGAGGCGAGCAGTGCTAAAACGGTGAAATGGAAAAGCTGCACTTGTTGAACGACCTCCTCCTCATTTTGTTGCATGGTCTCCTCAATAGCCCTCTGTGTGGAAGTAGTCAACGCTGTTTCGTTGATTTAGCATCTTTTTTGGTTTCTGGCTTCAGAACGAGAATTTCATTCAATCGTCAGAGACTGATTCTTTATATTTCCATGACAGAGGTGTAAAGTTAGTGCCCAGTCAGGATTTGTCGTGTCAGCTGGTTATCCCTGCGTGTAAAAATACCCCCTGAGCTGGCGTAACAGTATTAAATTTGAAATTAATATTGCGCTAGTTCTTGCAATTATTTATTAGTCTAAAGTAGGAACTTGACAAAAATTTATTCCAGATGTGTTAGCAGGTGCGATGGATAGACTAATTATCTTGAAGTGGAGCGGTCAATAGTTAGACTTGCAAATTATTTGCTGCATCTTTTCGAGTATCAGATCACTTTCCGATCAGACACTGAAGTATCGTTTTAAAGGTTTGACATTAGCTTTTTCACGGTAAACAGATCATTTATGTAAGCCCTAAAATGACAGTTTTAACGACGTCACGTATTCATGAAAAAAATACCGTTAAAGACCAAGTGATTTGCTACTCCTTCTTATTTGTTACCCCTTAATGTACTGTAATAGGAACTGTTTTGGCTGTCTGCGTAGCTCTGAATAGTTTCATCATACCCGTTATGAAATGTTTACTATAGACACTGGTGTAATCAGCCTTTCTGCTGTCTAGCCCATGGACTGCATAAAAAGGTGGACGCAGCACCCGGGTCTGAAAACTGAGGCCAATGCGGAAATCTCTAAAATTTGCACTCTGTTGGCCAGCAGATGGCGACGTCGGTGGTTGCAAAAAGAAGTCCTATAGAAGTCTGAAAAAAAGGCCCTAATTTCCCACCTGATTTATTAGTTCAATTATGATTTTCCACATTACTTTATGGTATCTATCGCAAGTTTCAAGTCTCCTTCGATATATCATGATGTTAATTTCTGTAAATTATGGTCCCAAATAGACTAGAATAAAGGATAAAGCGAGAATATGCTTTAGGGGCATGGCTATCCTCTGGTCCTCGTCTTATACGGTCAGATCCAACCGTAGATCCACCCCTCGCTCCTCCCTAGATATTAAATTCACGCTCTTGTCCAATAGGAATCACATCCGGTTTCAAAATGACAAAATGGCACTGTTCAAATTGTCCAAATCAAGGCTTCCTCAATGATATGCTGAAACCAATGGGTGTCGTTGCTTCGTCCATCTTTTTATACAGTCTATGGTCTAGCCCCTTTCAGCATGTACTGGTCAACCACCGTCTTTGACATTGTTCTCTCAGCCTGCGAACTTTCCCTCCTGTTTGTTACTACCCCCAGAATTCAATGGAACATGAAAAGACCCCTCTGTTTTCCGTAGAGTTACTACATCTCTTCACTGCACAAATAAATCCCATGGCAATTCACGTAAAAACACAAAGAAACATAGTAACCCCAGACTGAATACCCCATTGAACTGCATTGTGTGTACACCCAACCAACAACTCATGTTTATACCACCAGCACGGCTGGCTTCCTGTTTAAGACGTCATGAATAAATTATGATTATTAGCGATGACAGCTCATGAAAACGAAGAATAGCGTCAATACCCATCAACTGTAACTCCACTCTCAAACTGAATACCATTCACCATTACTCTACTGCCATCCAAAAACACCATTCACAACCATTCGTAAAAACGCTACTCACCATTTCTCCTCTCTTATTTATAAACTTCATCAACTCTAACTCTTCTCACATATGTAAATGCTGTTCGCCATTACTCTTGCACACGGGCACCATTCACCATTGCTCTACTCCAATATAAAAATATTCACCGTTACACTGTTCTTGTACAAGAACAGCATGCATCATTATGCTACTTTCATATGTAAAAACCATTCACTGTACTCTCATTCAGACACCATTCCTGTCGTAAATGCTATACACCATTACTTCACTCGTGTGAAAACACCATCAACCAACTTTCATACCTGAACACCATTTGCAATTACTCTGCTCTCACATGGCGAAACATCGCAATGGTGGAAACTCACCATTTGGTGATGCCCATGGTTCCAAACAGGCAATCAGTCACTGGAAAGGATTTTCATCCAAGTATTAACAATGTATATGTATAAAAATGACTAATTCCTAAATGGTTAATGCAAAATATTTGTGAAACCCTTGAGTTAAAGCTGAAAATCGATACTTCAATGACATCTTGACTGTTTTGTTTCAGATTCATTGTGGTTGTGCATAGAGGCAAAATAATGAAAATTGCATAACCCTGTAAACACTTCATGGCCTAAATGTTTATCTCATGACACCCCAGCTATATCACTGGTACCTGCCTTCTATTGTTGAAACAAGCAAACGAACTTCAGTCAATTCTTTATCAACCTGTTGAATTACTGAATTCTGGGGTCTGGCCTACTCAGTTTTCTTGGTGTTTTTCCTTTCAGCATCCGGAGGTGACCATTGCAAATACACGTGTCTCCTCAGCCAGTGTGAACTCTGTGGACTCCATGTCAAACTCTGCCCCCTAGTGGAGAGCCCTATTAACGATAACAGAGGAGAGCTGACGATTCCACGATAGGCTGGTCTCAAAGAGCCAAGTTAGCCGCCTTTCTTCGACCACAGCTGAACTCGCTGGTAGTTCGATGCACCACTAATCGGAGCCTGTAGGGCCACCGGACAGAATAGAGGATTTCTAAGAGGAAAAGAAAGACCGTTGGAGAACAAATAGTCACCTCATAAATCCTCTGGATTGCTTGAACCAGAGGAGGGCCACCGATTACAAATAATAAATTCAGGAGATTGATGTTAAAAGGAAGACCACTGCAGGGAATTTAAGTCGGTGTGTGTTTGTTTTTTTCTGCTTTATAAGGAACTTAAATAAAAATAGATTACTCACAGGATCATTCGCACAAAAAATGTCAGTCTCAGTTAGTTTTGCGAATGACAATACAAACCTCAAGACAAAATGACTTTGCTTTGTATAAAAATCTCAGGCCAAAGATTTTCATTTTTTAAAAGTTATTTTACTCATTACATGTTTTTTGGGAGGCCATTTTCCAATTACAGACATCTGAGCCTAAAAGCATCGGGCTGGGATGAATCGCTGTTCAATTCGTGGAGTCATAGTCGAAGATGCGACTCACTGCACAACTAGATAAGAGTAGGGTAAATGTGAAGCTTTGCTCCCCGGGACGACGCCAAGGACTGAAAATTCTGTTTAACTGAGGAAGAAATTTTGTTCCCTCTTAAAAGGATGAAGAGTACAGCACAAACCACAATGTCGAAAGATCCACCTACTGCCAAATATTTTGCCAGGCTTCACACTGAGACGGCCGGGTTTCATGGAGTCAGAGGGAAAGTGTCGGTCTTAGTGATCCTCCTAATCTACCCTCCAGCTCAGCAGCATTGAGGTCTCATAGGCCAGCTGACAGGAAATGACCTCACCTCCACAGTCCTCAGCTTCCTGGCTTACATCAGCATCACAGTTAACATGCAAAGTTCCGGAATTTTCCACTCATGAACCAACACCGGTTTTGCATCCCACTCAAAATCATCCAAGTTTCACCATTTTCATGTGAGACAAATTAGACAAAATGAGGAGGCTTTTCAGTTCTACAAGTTGTGAACTTGTATGAAAATTATTGAATAATTTGTGTAAACAAGTGTGCAGTGCAGAAAATGCTTCTGCATCGTATCCTCATTAATGTCACAAAAAGGTTCCCATGAGAAGTACCATTTATCTGCCAATAAAATGCGCAAACCATGTATTTTGTATGTATAGGAACAAAACTGTATTTATTATTTTTCATAACTCCGAACTGAAATTGTTTATTTAGACAGAGGGTGTGCTCTGTGTTTGTTGGTGTTGTTGCTGTAATTTTTTTCTTTTTTTGCTTATTTATTGTTTTTGATATAGTCAAGAACAATTTAGCTGTTTTGAGTTCACTCCCCCACCCGAATGAAGATCTCTGCACTGCATGTTTCCAGCACATAGAGAAAATCATCTGTGTGGCCTGTACAACTCCACGGAAAGGCCAGTCCTCAAACGAGCGAGACCGCAGAAAAGCCAGGCCTTGAGAGTATTTGTATTCCGGTGCGCGTGTGCGTGTGCGTATGTGTGTTTCCATTTCACAGTGATGTACTCCCTAATGGGAATTCTTTAGCTATTCAATATCAAACTAATGTTGACATTTCAAGTGCCTCCTGCATACATTTGACCAGGTAATGCTCAGATAAATCGCTTTTCCTTGTGAAAATTGCACTCTGTTCCCTCTAGGTATAGGTGAAGAATGCCTGCTGTGTGTTTCTGAGGTGGGCAGGGCGATATGGAAGGTGGATTAAGCACAGTGTCTGATTGCATGTGAAGCCAAACTCGAGTTGCATGTCGAGTATAATGGCGAAGACTACCAGTCCAATAAAGAAAGCCTGTGCTGACCTGAGGACTCAGACCTGTTCATTTCACCCAAGAATCAGTATTAGGTACAGCGAAGTATTTTATGTATTATTACAGTGATGCTGTATAAAAACAGGTGCATTTCTGATCTGGTTCACCCGATGTGGTTGGAGATGCCCAGATATTACAGCAGACAGGCTTTGTGTTAACCTTGTATTCATAATGGGCAAATCTACCATGTGGGAGAAAAAAGCCAAAAGGATCAAATTTGGTATCCGTCCAGATACTTAAGGGCTAAATTGTACAGCTTTACAGAGCAGAGCTCTCCAAATCATGATCCTCGAGATCTGCTGGTTTTCCACCCTCCCTTTACCTGGGACTCAGGTGTGACAATGGTCTGGCCAATTGGTGACAATAATTATTCACTCACTTGCCAGGAAAGAGAGAAAACCAGGGCTGGATTAGGATTTGAGGGCCAGATTTGGGGTTCCACAACAGATTCATAGTGCTCCATAAGCCATAGCAGCCACAGAATTTCTTACAGCGCAGCTGAGGTTTGCAGGCATCAACAGGTGGTCTATGTTTACAACAAATTGGGCCAATCAGGGAGATCAGTCCTTGGTCTCATATCAGGTATTTCAGTGGACACCAGAGCAGTATGGATGTGTTGCTATCACATCACAGCTTGTATATCTAGTAATGCAGGGGATTCCAGAGCAGTGTTATGGTGTTAGCGGGGTAAGTATGGTAAATAAAACCTGGAACTGGTCCCTGCCAAATCTGGTACGTGGACTGAAGTTAAGAGTCTTTTCTGGTTGTAGTCTGAAAAATTATCTCGGTAACTTAGGAATCCTGCTTCATGGAACATGCTCCTCATGAAATGTGTTACCTACAGTATATACTGTGACTCAAAGTATTACACCCATTTTAACAATAACGACTAAAAAATTGCCGACAGCCATCATCAATCCTCTATAGAAGTGGGTGGAGTTGTCTCAGACACAGTTATATCCATACTTCTTGACCAGTGCTGGCATTGTAGTAAAATACATAAAATAAAACAAGTGAGAAAGTGAGCACAGCTCACGAATACCCCCGAGAATGCATGACTGAAATTTGAGAAAAATGTGATACGTAGTTTTTGAGAAATCGGTTGGACAACACTTGCACTGGTAAATTTTCTAAGTTCCAAATATGGAAAACAAAAGTAAATTTTTAAAAAATCACCACATTTTCATGAAACTTGGCACTAGGCCTTTCCATGAAGTGTAGAATGCATGACTGCAATTTGAAAACAATCTGATGAGCAGTTTTCGAGAAATGGATTGGACAAACTGGTGTGGACAGACGGGTAGATGGAAGGATGGATACGGCATATTTTCATATAAATTGGCACTTCATCTTTGCATGATGTATAGAATGCATGACTGAAATTTGAAAAAAATCTGAGAAGCAGTTTTCGAGAAATCGGTCGGACAACATTTGCTGTGATAAATTTTCTAAATTCTAAATATGGAAAACAAAAGTAAATTTTAAAAAAATCATCACATTTTCATGAAACTTGGCACTAGGCCTCTCCATGAATTGTAAAAGAATCTGATTAGCTGCAAACTGGGCAAAATCTGATTAGCTGAGTTTTTTTAAATTCGATTGGACAAACTGGTGTGTGGATGGGCTATATTCTTTGGTATGTACTATATACCTCTGCCCCTTATGGGTTGGGGGTATAATCATAGCCTGTTATTACACACAGCAATCAATGCTGTCTCTGGAAATAAAAACCATCCTGATGAGACCATTCCAAATGAACAGGAACCACCAGAGTGGACACATATGCCAATTTATCTGGTTTTCAAAGGCAAAACTGTCCCATGGTGTAGAAGTTCATGCATGTCATTCTCTGTGTTGAAGGTCCCCTATCATGTCAACAGGTATGCAACCAATCGGTCATCACAAGCCATTTCAAAATCTGCTCTTTGTGACTTCACAAGGGAAAGTGACCAACCAGAATAATGACGGAACTGATTAACTGGTTGAATGAAGTTGAGCAATCCTTCTTGCCTCTGGGCTGTCACCTTCCCATGTGATGTCACAAAGAAACAAATTTTGTAATGACCTGATGAGGCCAACTGGCTGTGCACCTGGTGACATGACAGGGGACCTTTAACCCTTAGAGCACTGAAATAAATTTTCAAAAGATTATAAATGAAATTATATTGTGCTGTGGAAAACCTATCGTGGGGACGTTGGGAGCTCTTTTAAACAAGTCGCCACGTGATAGGTTTTCAACAGCTTTGAATTTGATATCTTACATCATTGTGCAACACTATTTGAATATAGCGCTCTAAGGGTCATCTTTTAACCTGAATATTACATTTCTGGTTATAAATGAAGAAATGAAGATAGACTCCCTTTGCTTGTGTGCATAGACACAGATCCTGACACAGATCCAAAGCCATTAATCCAATAATGAGACTTACTGAATATGTGTCAATATTCCTTCATTCCCATAATATGAACAAACATATCTGGCAGTGTTGTAAACCATTACTATACAACATAACACAGGTTGTGGGGGGCCCATTGCCTAATAAGTTTTAATGAGACTCAGAAGGTTGTTTGTTCAAGCCCTTGTGCAGCCACAATAAGATTGAGCAGTAAGGCCCTCATAACCCTATTGCTCAAGGGGGACATTGGCCCTCACTGAGTCCAATCAACTGCCAGTAGCTTTGAATAAAGGCATCAGCTGAATAATGGTATTGCAACAAATGCATGAATTATATGCAATTACACAACAACATATGCTATATGGAGTATGCTGCACGAGCTATACTATACGTCAAACACAAAAGTCTGCAAATAACGCACTGCTAGGAAAATCATGGTAAAATATTTTGTGTTAAATATCTCCCAGAGACAAATGGACTGAAAGAGTTGACTGTGTTGTTTAACGTAGAACATCACTGTGTGCACTGTGTTCACAATTACACACATATTCACGTACTGGTCATGTTTGAAAAGAAGATCAAGCTAAACCTTGGTCATTCTTTTATAATTTAATTAAAACTGAGTAAAGCAAACTGATTGAAATGTAGCATGTAATCTCAGCAGCTGCTAAGCATTAACTACAGTTGGCAACATAAGAGCAGACCGTTAAATCTTACTGGTCCATTACACAGCAGATAAGGTTAAGGTCTAGAAAATACTTTATGCCAGTAAAAACTTACAAACCAGGGACAGAGGGCTAAGGGTTAAGGTGACCAACCAGTGGGCACAATTTATCATGACACATCTGGCAGTTTCAAAACCAGAGGATGTTAAAAATGCACTTGAAATGATGGCATCTCAGTGTCACTTCCAACCCAGTCATTAAAACAATATTTTCCTAAGAAGTGAAGCTTCAGCCAGTCTCAAAGACCAGATTTCACTTGTCATACAGCCTTGCCACAATGCCATGTACAGTGACGTCAACATTATGCAACACATTTTTTAAAACATAAGAAGTATGGTGCTGTTTGGAATTAAAGATTGTGTTAAAATGAAAATAGAACATAATACACTGCTCCTCCAAATGAAAAGTCTCACACTATAATATTTGGTTGGGCCACCTTGAGCTTTGATAATGGCACACATTCATTGTAGGATTATTTTGACCATCTTATACAATGTTGCACCATTCATTTCTGACCAGATTTGAATTCATTTTTTTGGCCGAGATATTGTGTTGGCAATGGGTAAGTCAAGTCATTCCGTTAAGCCTTCTCCTGCACATCCCAAAGACGTTCCATTGGTTAAGGTGTGCACCATTGACTTTATAAAAAGATGGACGCAGCACCCGGGTCTGAAAAGTGAAGCCCATGCGGAAATCTCTGAAAATCTATTCTATTTAATCACCAGCAGGTGGCGACGTCGGTGGTTGCAGAAAGAAGTTCAATACCATAGAAGTCTATGAGAAAATGACCCTACTTTCCCACCTGTATTTCAATAATGACTTTCCACATTATTTTATGCTATCTATCGCAAGTTTCAAGTCTCCTTCGAAATATCACGATGTTGATTTTTGTAAATTATGGTCCCAAATAGACTGGGATAAAGGATAAAGCCAGAATATGCCTTATGGGGCGTGGCTATCCTCTGGTCCTCATCAGATACGATCAGATCCACCCATAGATCCACCCCTCGCTCCTCCCTGGATCCTCAATTCCCGCTCTCGTCCAATAGGAATCACATCCGGGTTCAAAATGAGAAAATGGCACTGTTCAAATTGCCAAAATTGAGGCTTCCTGAATGGTATGCTGAAACCAATGGGCTACGTCACAGTTGCTTCATCCATCTTTTATACAGTCTATGGTCTGCACTCTGAAGTGGCCAATTCATGTGTGTAAATGATGCCTCATGCAAGGAGAACCACTCTTTCACAATTTGAGCCTGAGGAATCTTGGCTTTGCCGTCCTGGAATATACCTGTGCCATCAGGGATTAAAAAGTCACTTGATGGGTTACTGGTCAGTCAGGTCGTCTGCTGAATTCTTTTATTTGCTGCAGAACAGAGCCTAGACCTGAACTGAAGCAACCCCAGATCATAACACTGCCTCCAGAGGCTTATACAGTGGGCACTGTGCATGACGGGTGCATCGCTTCATGGGCTTCCTTTCTTACCCTGACCTGCCCATCACTCTGAAATCGGTTAAATCTGGACTCATTAGACCACATGACCATTTTCCATTGCTCCTCAGTCCAATTTTTATACTCCTTTGCAAATTGAACTTGTTTTTTCCCCCCAGGTAGCTGCACTAATAAGTGGCATTTTTGTGGCCACACAAACTGTTTAGTCCCAATCTTCCAAGTTCTTGTTGCATTGTGCATGTGGAAATACTCTAACTTTCATAATTGAACATAGCCATGAGTTCTACTGTTGATTTTTTTGTATGATGAGACTTCACAGAGCACTTGCTCGAATTAATGCCACTGATTCGCCAGTCCATCATCACACCTGACCTGCAGGTAACAGGAGAGAGGAAAACCAGCAGTTTTCAGCCCTTGAGAACTGTGAATAGGATAACCTGTCTTTTGCCGATCAGAGACTTAAAGCAACCACTAGTGTGGAAACAAAACCAGAACTGAGAGGCAGTGACCCTCCAGGACTAAAGAATGACACCCCAGCTCAAACCCAACACCGAATAAAACACACCGCATCAGTCACTATCATCATTATTACATCTATACTTTGCAGAAATAGCGAAGCCAAAGACTCTGTCTTGTTTTTGTTACCTTGGACGGTGAAGAAGACGAGGACTTCTCCGAGATTATTTTGTTCCCCGTTCGCTGACTCAGGCCATTTCAGGAAAAGACAGTTGGTTCGATGTGCCCAGGCTCATCCTGTCCCGTCTAACAACAGAAACTACACCCAGATAAAGGGCGAAGATTTGCCCTGCACATGAGCTAACAGGGCAGCGTTGCATCTGCAAACAGTTACAAACTGTGTGTGAGTGACTTGTGCTTCCTTATCTTGTCTGATTCACAGTATATATCGAGCTATGCCAAACCGAAGCTGAGCATCCCAGTGCGGTGGGTCATTTACTGTGATGTAAACATTTGATCGTTTGATAGTAGAGATTCTCACCCACACTTCTCACCATTTCTCCCATTGCTCAGACAATACATGTTCTGAATAACCTTAGGAATCAAGCATCTGCGCAAGATAAGCCCTCTTAGCAGATGTGCTGTAATCTCTGTGGTGAGGTTTCTTGGGTTGCTTCCATATTCACAGCGAATATGCTTGAGTGAGTACAGTCACACAGTAAACAGAGGAGCCAGAGTGTGTACAGTCCATAGGCTGTATAAAAAGATGGACAAAGCAACCGTGACGTCACCCATTGGTTTCAACATATCATTTAGGAAGCCTCAATTTTGGCAATTTGAACAGTGCCATTTTGTCATTTTGAAACCGGATGTGATTTCTATTGGACGAGAGCGTGAATTGAAGATCAAGGGAAGAGGCAGGGGTGGAATTACATGTGGATCTGACCATATCTGACGAGGACCAGAGGATAGCCACGCCCCTAAAGCATATTCTGGCTTTATCCTTTATTCTAGTCTATTTGGGCCCATAATTTACAAAAATGAACATCATGATATATCGGAGGAGACTTGAAACTTGCGATAGATACCATAAAATAATGTGGAAAATCATTATTGATATAATAAATCAGGTGGGAAATAGGGTCATTTTCTCATAGACTTCTATAGCATTGAACTTCTTTCTGCAACCACCGACGTCGCCACCTGCTGGCCATTAAATAGAATGCAATTTTTACAGATTTCCGCATTGGCCTCACTTTTCAGACCCAGGCGCCGCATCCATCTTTTCATACAGTCTATGGTACAAACACACAGTATACAGAAGGGTTTGAGTGTGTACAGTCACACAGTATACAAAAAGACCAGAGCAGACATGTCAAACTGGTCCGTAAAAGGGCTGAGGGGCTGCAGGTTTTCATTCCAACCGAGCAGAAGCTCACCTCGATACAACTAATTTAATCAACTGATCCCAGCCTGCACAGTTGATTAGCTGTATCGAGGCGAGTTTCTGCTCGGTTGGAAGGAAAACCTGCAGCCCCTCGGCCCTTTTACGGATCTATCTGACGCCCCTGGCCGAGAGTGTGTGCAGGCACACAGTATACAAAAGGGCTCGAGTGTGTACAGCCACACAGTATACAGAAGGGTTAGAGTGCGTAAAGTATGCGGAAGGGCTCGAGTGTGAACAGTCACATAGTATACAGAAAGGCTTGAGTGCATACAGTATACAGAAGGGCTCAATTGTGTGCAGTCACACGGCAGACAAAGGGACTGGAATACGTACAGTCACATAGTTTACAAAAGGGCTAGAGTGCGTACAGTATGCAGAAGGGCTCGAGTATGTACAGTCACGCAGTGTGGGAAGCGCAGGATGCACTGAACGTTATCTGAAACGAAGTGTTTGTGGAATGCCAGAGAAGGGCTCACCGTGTACGCATCCCATCATTGGCCTCGGGGCTGACGTCTCAGTTGAGTGATGACCAGCTTTATCTGCGCGGTGACAGCTGCGCGGCCTTGCAAGCTGGTTATATAGCGCAAGACGTGCCCAGTACAGGCAGAACCCCGACTCGCTTTCAAAGCACTCGCATACATTTAAGCGCTATAGAAACAAGATGCTGCCCGCAACTTTCAAACTGTGCGCCGGAATCTCCTACCGCCATGCCAGAAATATGACGGGTAAGCTGTGCTCTTCCTTGTGAGTAACAGTCAGGTAATTTACAGTAAGTCTACTGTAAAAGTAGCCTTGGAAAATGTTGTGTACATTCGGTAGTTTGATAAGCATGGGAATATCAAGAGTAAATATGTTGGAGAAAATAAGAATGTGAGTCCTTATATAGCTTAGCATTATAAGTTAGCGTTTAAACTTTAACACAAATATATTTATTATTTTGTCTAATCCTGTTGATTTGCCACTGCAGCAAATTTGTTTTACGGTCTACTACAGGAGTTTGATCTACAATTCAGTATTTTGGAGCTTTAAGAGCCTCGTGCACTTAGCGCAAATAAAAGCCTGGCAGCCTTGTCTCGCCGTGAAGGTTTCGGGCAGGGACTCAAAATGTTTTCGGTTTAAGTCCAAGAGCAGCCAGAATAAGCTGATTGCAGTTGTCGGGCCCTTGCACAAGACCCTTAAACCCGATACTGCTCCAGGGGGAGATTGGTTCCGATTAGCTTAATCAACTGTTTGGTGGCGAGGGATGAGCATTAACAAATTAACAGTGTTGCACTGAAATGGCAAAGAGCTAGGCAGTTGAATATTTACGTAATATTCCTCGATTCTTTGCAGGACTGAGGAGGACCGCCATGGTCGCCATTAACCACGAGCTGAGCAAGCTATCTGGACCCGGACCCCGTGGCTGGATCAATCAGGTCCGCAGGAGGAGTTCGCTACTGAGTAAGGCTCTCAACACCTCATGTACAGTGTCCTGTTACACCCACATTGTGCAGAATTTTCAACATGAAAGTATCATGATACCGTTTCACTACAGACTATCCGGGGTATCACGAGCCGCAACAGCGATGCTAGCGTTGTTTACATTTCAGTCCTCATTATAACTCAGTGAGTGCGTAATCAGACCACATCCTGTTCATTGATTGGGTTCTCGGACCGCACCGATCCTCAAACTCAGCCTTCCGTTTTATCCAAACTACTCAACTGTAATGTATTGCGGCTTAACCTTTAGAGCGCTAAATGCAGCTATTGTTGCTCAATGATGAAAGATATCAAAATCAAAGCTGTTGAAAACCCATCATGTGGTGACTTGTTTACAAGAGCTCCCTCTGGGGAGCTCTTTTAAACAAGTAGCCGCATGATAGGTTTAACAGCACAAGATAATTAAATTAATATATTTTTAAAAATTATTGCAGCGCTTTGAGGGTTAAAAGGTTGCAGTGCTGTCTATTAAGAGTAAAAGCAAAGATTCTTTCACATCAGTAGGCACGCAGAGCACAGCAATTCACAATATCATAGGATCTCAGATGACCTCATTGGGGAAGACAGACAGTGCTGTAGTTCTTCTGTGCCTGTCCTCCAAGATCCAGAATTGAAAAAGAGAAATTGAGCGGCCATTTTCTTACCACAGGTAGCAGGATTGAGGAAAATGTCTTGAGTGAAATGGACATGTCCTACATCCGGCAAGGAGAGGAGGCCCTGCAGAAATCAATCAGCATCCTCAGCGACCAGGACGGCTGGCAGACCGAGATCGTAGCGGTAAGTGCGGTGCAGTACTGGCAGAAACATTGGGTTTGGGTACGTATTTGAGATAGACCACAACAAGAAGCTGTATAGACCAGTGGCCTTCAATGTTGTTCCTGGGGACCCACGGTGTATGCTGGTTTTTGTTCCAACCACAGTTGTAATCGCAGGATTTTAACAAGCTGTTCATGTCTTAATTGGGTGTTTTTCATGTTTAGAGTTGTTCATTCCTCTTCAGCCAAATGTTACACAGAAAAATCCATGCTATGAAGAATAAAATACCCTAGAAGATAGTGTGTTTATTTCCATAATGCAAGAATTTCAAGTAACAGAACATTTCAAACAGATCAAATTAGACATTGAGGAAATCGGTAAACCCAAAATTAGGCTGCTGGACACAACTGTTTCAAGTTCTTTCAAAAAAACTTCAGGTGAACTTAATTAGATTAATATAACACAAAACTGGTTTGACTCTTTACCATTTGCTTGTCGAATAAATTTGTCATGATGTGCCAATTAGTTTTCACTAATTAGGAGCCAACTATGTCTTTAATTTTATTGGTTACTTTGTTTTCTCTCATTTTATGCTGTTATTTCTGATACATGGCAATGTGGGTATGGTATATTTTTATTCTTGATGGCAAACATATATATTTCTCTTTATCATGCTCTTCTTACAGGGAATCTGCACCTGTGATACAGGCGTGAGGCACAATATGAAAATGCCTACATGATATTCTCTATTAACTTGTGAGTTAAGAGGGCAAATAACTGCGCTAAACATTAAATGCATTCAAGACAAATTAAAAGTTTGTTTAAATCCTGCGATTACAAGTGTTGTTGGAACAAAAACCAGCGAACACAGTGGGTCCCCAGGAACGACGTTGAAGACCACTGGTGTAGATAACAGTTTTGACTGCCTTCGAATTTCAAACTAGGTGCACAAAACACACAACTGCAGATGTTAAATGGTAATGCCGATGGAAAATCAATCACTGTGCAGGGCATCATGTTGTATACTGAACATAGACAGTGTGTTTCTGTATGTGTGCATTAGAAATGGGACGCTAACACCAGATGTGCACCCTCGGTGCTAATGCTTTATCCTAGCAAACAGGAGCAATGTGCAACTGTCTACGAGGGAAACATGAAACAAAAGTTGCATTTTCGGTCAAGTTAGCACTGGATAGAAGAGCGCCACCTACAGTCTGTGACAGAGCCTTCAGTCAGCTATAAAAACGCCAACACATTCTCATCCCGACTCGTCATAAAGTGACTCTACCAGACCAAACGTCAATATATGGAGCAAACGGAGGCTTTTGGTGTCCTTATTTGACGTTTAGGGTTGGGGTTCGGATCAAGGGTTAGGGGTTAGGGGGTAGGGTCGTTTTAAACTGGTGTCAAAAAACAACACCAAAAGTGTCCTTTTGTGTCATATATCAATGCTTGGTCAGATAGTGTCACTATATGACGGGTCAGGATGAGACTGGGCTCAAAAATAAATAAACACTAATGAAGGAATTTTAATTGCAGGCAAATGGAGACAAGGTCCTCAGCAAAGTGTTGCCAGACATTGGGAAAGTGTTCAAGCTGGAGATTTTACTGGATCAGCGGCAAGACAACCTGTACGGTGAGCTGGTGGATAACATGGAGCAAATGGGGGAGTGGAACCCCAACGTGAAGCAGGTGAAGGTAAGGGTATCAGTGAAGTGGGCCTGCTAGGTATCCTGCCTGTGTCCTTCATGTTTGTGATCTCAAGCACAGAGCAGATAAAAAGGCTGTGGTGCTTTCTCAGCAGATGCGGCGGAAAGGACTTGATAATTGTGTCCAAAAGACTTTCGTGTGACGCTACGGGTTCAAAAGAAAGTTGCCACTGCATCCACCGCAGAAATTTTGGTGTCATCGCAGGAGAGAAATAAATAATTCATAGATTCTATTATTTCCGGCGTATAGCTCGATGGGAACCTAGACCAGTACAAGTTTGACAAGCTGACGTAGTCATCCATATCCCCCCTAACTGCAAGAGAGTTACAGCCCGGACAGGAATACATTGCATAGCGAGATGGCTGAATACAACAAGTCGTGACGGACAAACGGACATTTTACCTAGTTTTGGTTCATGACTCACCTTTAGGTCATGATGTGTTCGCCCGTCAAGTTTAAACACAACCGACCAAAATAATGAGAGAGTTACAGCCCGGACAGGAACATATGACAGAATAGCACTAGAAATTTTGACAAGTGACAACAGACAGATGGATATTTGACCAAGTGATCTACTTTTCAGCATGACACATTGTGATGTAATAATGTATCTGCCTGTGAAGTTTTGTTGAAATCCGATGATTGGTTCTTGAGTTACGGCTCTTTTCTAGTGATTTCTCATAACACTAGCTGTAAGAAGATGCCACAAACAACGTTCCACCTAAGCTTGTCAATCAGGTCCCTGGTTGGGCCCCTTTGGGCGTGTTGGGGAAGGGAGAGGGGGATACTGAGGGGGGGGGGGTAGCGTGCGGGATACAGTTTTGCTCGGACGGTCCCCCGGCCAAGCACTCCAGTTCTGACTGGTTCCGACAAGTTAATGTCAGCAGTGTGCGACTTTTCAAAACCGTTAAAAACACATAAATCTGCATTTCTCAAGAAATGCACTCACTACTTAAGTCCACACAAAGCCGTAAGTTACCAGTAACACACACTCAAGATGAAATTCAAAATAATTACGCCTGGAGTCTAACATGACAGTAGCTAATTCACATTCAAGACAAGTCACCAACGAAGAAAACAGGAAATAGCACCTAGCCTCACACCATAAATGAAAGAATTCTAATTTCAGATCACAAATGCGTAAAATCTCATGTCAGAACAGTCACAATACTTTTAAAGTGCAGACCCAGTTCCCTCAAATATAGCAGTTGGTTTGCATCAGCTTTGGTAACCAGCCCCTAGGAGTCACAGGCCAGTCCAGGCAGGGCTCGGGTATTTCATTATCGCTCCTTACGCCGGCCTCCCACTCCAGATCCTGCAGAGGATTGGCCAGGACACCTTGGTGACCCACGAAATGGCGGCGGAGACGCCGGGGAACGTGGTCGGGCCGCGCGACTTC
This sequence comes from Gymnothorax javanicus, assembly GCA_029692085.1. Classification (NCBI taxonomy): domain Eukaryota; kingdom Metazoa; phylum Chordata; class Actinopteri; order Anguilliformes; family Muraenidae; genus Gymnothorax; species Gymnothorax javanicus. The sequence continues at coordinate 82,930,280 of CM056194.1, read as the reverse complement.
GTGAGCGTGCGCTGCGCTAAGCGGCGGGGCTCCACCTGCTTCCTGGCGGGAATGTCGACGCAATACCCCGGGATGCCGGAACAGAAAGGCTTTGTGCGGTAGGAGGGCAGCAATACACATTACCTCACCACTCCTAACACAGTATGCATGCAGTACTACAAACACAGCCCTTGAATACAATACAGCAATGGATAGTTTTTATGAAATGACGAAAAGAAAATCTTTGTATTAAGGGGTTATCCTCAATCTTATACAAAGTGCTCCCATATACAATCCATCGGTCACATTACCTGGCAACTGCCCACTAATATTGAGGGGGTTTGAATCTGGTTACCTCTGTCGATACCCAAAACCAATGGGGTCCTCTTCAAATAGGAACCCACTTCACGGTCTCTACTGTGACTTATAATAGCAAGACAGTCAGAAGTACAGCACTGCTAGTAAATAAACAATTGAGTTCATGTGAAGTGAAATTAATAAAACGCTCTGCATTTTATTTGACAAGATGTAAATACATCAGACTGTACCTTTTCAAAGTATTTCCAGGCAATGGCACTTCAAATGTTTCCAGACACAAATGAAGTTTTGCAGTGATGAGTGCAGTTTCCTGCCCTTGCAGAAACACCTTGTCCAGCACTGAAATCATGTCCATTAATGTGTCCCTCTGCAGGGCTGAGAACGGACCGACGTGCATCGTTATGCGACCCAGTACCGAAGACCCCAATAAAACCAAGTTTACTTGGTTGCTAAGTATAGATCTGAAGGTAAGAGGAGTAGAGCAGTGGTTCTCAAATTCGGTCCAGGGGGACTACCGTGTATGCAGATTTTCATTCCAACCGGAAATGCAACCCTAGAATTTTAATGAGTTGATAATTTTTCTTCATTACCCTTTCAAGCAATATTGTCAAAAAATAGTTATGCAAGTTATGAACAATGAAAGTTTGATATTCACATCATGCTATATGGGGAAACTGCAGGATAATAAGAGAGAAATTTGAACAGATGTACCAATAACTTTCAAAATATGAGTCGGCTCTAGAGTAGTTTAATTTTTGATGTATGTTCACTAAATTGAAAAATTTATTCGATAATGTGGAGTTAAAAGGCAAAGCAACTGACAATGACTCATGCCTGTTTTGTGTTTATAGGTAAAAAATTTAAGAACATTAAGCATGTGTGCAGCAACCTATAGCAGCTCAATAATTAACTTTTGTATGACTTGGATCAGTATATTAGACCTTGTGCAATTTGCAGCATTATAAACACAATATGGCCATGGGGCTTTCATTTCCCATGGCAGGTATAGCATTTCTCTCATAATGTGAAGTTTAAGGATTTAAAAAAATCCAACTAATTAAGACAAATCAACAGCTTAATAGAATTCAGGGATTGCACTTGTGGTTGCAGTGAAAACCAGCATACACAGTGGTCCCCCAGGACCGAGTTTGAGAACCACTGGAGTAGTGGATCATTACTGTATGCAGGTATTGTAAGATCACAGCAGTGTTTACGCTATATTTGAGGGCAGTTCTGCAGCACAATAGAGCAAGAGCTCATCTCAATGTCCTGCGCTTTATAAGATACGGAACTTTCTGGAACAGAACATTTAAAATGCAGTTCAAATAAATAACTAAAATTAGAAGCATCATAATAATAATAATGATAAAAATAATAACTCCCTCATTACTCAGCAACAAGTATTGAGATATAAGTAGAGAAATGTGCATATACGTCTTAGCCTTTGTTGAACCAGGAACGCTCCATTGGAGACGACCATGGGAGTAATGCCAGAGAGAACTTTTGCCAGTAGGGAGCGATAGAGTGAAAACAACATGGGTTATGCCCCAGGGGCAGTATTGGGGTTCAGGGTCTTCGATCAAGGGCTCATTAGCAACTGTCCCCAAATCTCATCTCATCAGATGAAAGTCAGAACCCCAAACCAACCCCAAGTCAAGCAACCTCCGACTAGACGACCCCACCGCCAAACATATAGCTTAAAGTGCCATTATATTATCAGCACATCTGGTGATTTGGAGTCTGATTTTTGTTCTCGATGCTCGTGTGCCTCTCAGGGCTGGATACCGAAGACCATCATCAACAGGGTGCTGTCGCAGACCCAGGTGGACTTCGCCCAGCACCTGAGACAGAGGATGGCGGCCGGACACAGCGCAGGGGTGGCCCTGGCCTGCTGACGTCACACGATCACTCCCTCGAAGGCCGCCCGCTAGAAAGGATGCACAAGTTCTGCCCAAATTTCTTAAGGCAAAATCCCTCAAACACCCTCTTCCTCTCCACCCCCCCTGTTAGAGTGGAGGAGTCCTACAAGTTCTGGGAATAAATATTACACCCCAAAACTAAGATTTACTCACTAATAAGAATGTAACATGAGAAATCTGAATTGCCTTCCATCCTATCCCCAGTTGGTCGATTATGAGACAGAATTAATACTGGGAGCCACTTTGGCACTTTTTAGTATCCCCTTCTGGTGGCAACCAACCAATCGACTCCCTCCTCCTGCTATGTATCCACCCCCACCACACCATGAGGTTGATGATTGGCTGATGACTGGCCCTCTCAGCTCCCTTTGCCACATTACTGCTGTCAACACAAAGGAACAAAGGGACCTTTTCCACGTCACTGATTCGCCAGCTCTTCCAGGTCCTATAGTGCAGGCTCCGCCCACTTCTGCAAATGAGAACTGGGGGGAATTTTGCAAAAACCAGTGAACGGCTCCAGAAACGGGTTCCAGTCCACATTCAAGTTTTGTCATAGTTCTAGATTTTATCCGGTTGATGAAATTATCCTGCTTTCTAAGAAAGGACCCAGTGCAACTGTCCTCTCCAGTACAGCCTCACAATACACATTATCAGAGATTAAATCAATTGCAATATCATATATTGTAACCTGGGACAAATGACATTAAACTAAATTTCCCAGAATGCACAACATTGATCTTTAGCCTGACCATTCATTCGCAGCTCATTACGCATGTGCCACACCTGAAGGATGGATCTGCTCGAGAAATGGATTTTGGTTTAGAATTAATTGTACTGCATTGTACTTAGAATTTGCTCTTTGTATTTTGTTTCCTGTATTTATTGCAAATGAACATGGCTGTAAAACAACCTGGCACAGTGAATAAATTATGAAATTTCTAAAGTCTGTTGTGATTTTATACTCAGAGCAAACAGTGATTGATTTCTGTGAGAAAAATGGTGCGCTTGTAAGGCCAGACCAGGTCTCCCCAAATCTGGCTCTTGAATCCAAATCCAGCCCTAGTTTTCGGTGCTTCCAGGGAATTAAGTTCACAATTATTGCCCCTGATGGGCCACACTGTCTTCACACCTGACTCTCAGATAAAGGGAGAGTGGAAAACCAGCAGCTCTTGGCTCTCAATGACCGTGATTCAGGGAACCCTGGACCGGACCATTAGACACAACACCTTCCTTCATTTCTAAACCTTATTTTCCCCTGAACATTCAAAGATGAAGGGATGTTTTTTTAAAGTGGGTTGAGATAGGGGTGGGGGAAATTTAGCACTGCGGGGATCTGTAGAGAAATTAATAAATTCCTGGATATTACTGTCCCAATGATTAGTTTGGAAGAAGTACAGGCGACAGAACTTAATTTGAAGTCTACAATGCCTCTGGCCCAGCATTTAATCCAAAAACAGCAAAGAGTATTTTAAATAAGATGCAGTATAAAATAAGTTTCTCGCGGCTCAACATGCCAATAATCAAAAACGTTCACCAGCTCAGGACCATGACAGAAGCCTTTAACTTCATGTAAGATATAAATACATGTAAAGTGGTGACGTTATGCAGGGGTCTGAGTATTTCATAAAACGGTAATGCACATTCAGTAATAAATGAAGCATCGTGATAATGTTGCTCCTTGGGGAAAGAGAATTAACTTTTAAACTTCAGAGAATCTACTGAGTGCCTCTATCCTGTAAAAGAGGAGCCTCTCAGCAGGCATTATCAGGGGTTCATATTGCAGCCTCATCATCAGCAGCTACAGCGCTCTGGCCCCTTAAACCCAATCCAATCTCCTGTCTCTAGTTCAGGAGTAACTCGGGGCTGAAAATGCTTATGATAAAAAAAATAAAAAAAAAACGCCCAAAAATGCCCAAATTCGAGGCATGATTTGGTCATGAGGACACGGCAGAAAAAATCTGAGAAAATTTCGTGAGCAGCTTTTATATTAGGGCAATAGACAGCAGAAAATTCATCTTGTTTTCCAGGTTGTTCTAAAAAATTCTGGCATTTTTATTTACCATGCTGTGTGGCTTATATCAGCCTAATATGACTGAAAATGGAGTGGGGTACAAATTCAACTGCTGAGATTATTTCTCAGGAGTCTACTTGTACATTCTGTTACTAATAATGCATGGTGTAGTCTTCACTTTTTGGATGTGGAAGTATGACTTTACGTCAAAACGAAAATGGATATTATAGCAGAAATCTCTGGCTTTCCCATGCCTTTTTGCAAGAAAATCGATGTTCTAAACATCCTTGAATCTCTGGTCTTTTCAGCCTGCAGCACTGGTTAAAGTAACTGGAGTTTCATTCAAGAGCCTGGAGGAAATTAACTCCCTCATGACAGCCTTACCTCTCCTAATTTATGGGCAAATACTTGCGTACATTGCAATATTACTTGATTATTAAGCATTCATGAATGAATTTGAGTTCTGGCATTTTTGTGATCCTTTGGGCTTTATTTTATAATGCATATGTTACCCATGTACAAGCAAGTTGACAGGATTTACTGAATATAACAGGGGTCATTCCATATGAACTCAACGAAAGTACAAGAATCTTTCACTGTCACTGACTCAGATTTGGCTCAAATTTATTTTGGTAGTACCTCTATAGTCATAATGAAGACGTGCAAAATTTTAGGCTCCTACTCCAAGGGCTTTCCGAGGTATGGCCCCACCAAAAATCTGGAGCCATGCCTCCTTTTTGCTGTCGCAAACGGGGAACGTTAATTCATAGGGATTTTGGAGGCCAATATCCTTGAAACAAATCATAGCTATGGGCTGAAAATTGCTACTCAGGGTAATTTGGGTCCAGGCTTTCAAATCTCGTCAAAATTGGGATTCCCTTGGATGAGGAATGTGACAATCATACATACTTTGATATTCCTCATCCAAGGAAATTCCAATTTGCACCTGTCAGAAGCCATGCTGAAGCTTCAATGAATTCATTAATTAGCTACCCTATTGTTTTAACCAGAGATGATGCAATACCCATGGAAGATAATGCAATACGCCAGAGATCTGAGGCATTACTCATGGAAGATGATGCAATACCTGGGAGGTCCTAGGGAGGGAATGCAACATCATCTCAGATGTCAGATTATCTAAGAAAATGATTTAACTTGAGTTTATGAGTAGGCACTGTCTACTTAAAACTTCTAGTTGCAGAACAAAGGGGATAATAATGGGCATCTTTACCCCAAAATGTCTAGATATGATAACTTGATTAAATAGTGAAGGAGATGAGAAACCATATTGCAATTTTGAACAAATAAAACCAAGATATATTTATTTATGTTGAACACGTTTCACTACCATGGGTAACTGCCCGCATGGTGAACTTGTCAATCCAAAATTGGCAAAAAAAAGTGACTTTTTTAAGCCGGAACCCTTTTCAGGGTCTCCGAACTCCACTACTATGCCTTGGGTGCAGCCAATCTTCCTTGTACAGGCAGACCTGTCCTCAAATAGAAGGAATACAGCACAATTTAGCCTCTGTAAGGGATCCTGGCCTCATAGGGGGCCCTTGAAAACTGAATTTTGATTTCTGCCCATAAAAAGTTTCATATTTCAGAGGCCAATATCTTGAAAATGAAGGGAGATAGATCAATTTTGACAAGAGATTATGAAAGCCTGGAAGTACTCCCAAAATAAATTTGAGCCTAATCTGAGTCGGTGACCTGGGGAACTCTGGTTGACTTCATATGGAATGACCCACAGGCTGATATAAGCCACACGGCATGGTAAATAAAGATGCCAAATTTTTCTAGAACAAGTTGCAAACACAAGATGCAAGTTGCAAACACTACTGTTTATTGCCCTAATATAAAAGCTGCTCCACAAATTTTCTCAGATTTTTTATGCCGTGTCCACACGACCAAATCATGCCTTGATTTTAGGCATTTTTGGGCACTTTTATCATAAGCATTTTCAGATGCAAGTTACTCCTAAACTAGAGACAGGAGATTGGATTGGGTTTAAGGGGGCAGTGTGCTGTAGCTGATGAGGATGAGTCTGCAATATGAGCCCGATTATGCATTATGCTTCAGTCAAGGGGACCAACTAAAAATCAAACCAAAATCTTAGTTCTGGAAAAATTGTCATTTTCAACAGCCTATTACAGGAAAATCAAATGAGATATGCCAAATCTGATAGCAGATTCATAAATTTCAGGTAATTTTACCTACATGCACCCATAGCCATTAATCTAGGAGCACTGGAAAGTGTATTTGTATCCCTTCAGAAATGCTTTAAAGTCATTGCCACATTTGCGAGTGACTAGACACCCCCTTCTTAAATTGGCAATTACACCATGAAAAATTGGTGTTGGAACTTAAGATTTGGGAGGTGTCCATTTGAAATGATGGCAAACATCCATGATTTTTTTTTCAAATTTTTCTGAGACAGTGCGGTGCAGACCCTAGTCCACTTGGCATGGAATGACCCTAATATTATAATAGTATTATTCTACAAAAAATGTACCTTAATCCAATTTTTTTTTTTTTTAATTCTTAAGATTCTACCTCAATTTATGGAAAGCAATGTCATCTTATTTGGCTGAAGTTTGTAAATCTACTGTAGCCTCTGATGACCAGTGGGGAGAATGATTTCACAAGACACTGCGAAGTTTCTTCGATAATGTCAAAAAAAAAAAAAAAGAAACATCAGACTTTTATTTAAAATCATTTTCAGAATACAAAATAATAATAATAAAAAAACATATGTTACAGACATAGCAACTGTGACGGGACTTCCGAACTTCACTAGCGACAGCAGAGGGGAACGGGTGCAGATATTTAAAGCTGGCACGTGCAGAACAGTGGTACATTTGACCCTTAAATACCGCTCTGAAAATACTGCTTCAGCAGAATGGAATGGGGTGGGGTGCAGTGTGTGGTTCGGGGGCCTTTCCCCTAGTTTTTGTGCGCTTTGAACATAAAAACATCAAACGTCTTCCTGTGCAGAGCTGATGTTCATTGCTGTTTGCCAGAGCAGGCAGTTCACCCCAGCTCCCCGGTAACTTCCCTTCCCACCAATCAGAATTGAGCATTCGCAGCTCTGAAGAACACAGCACACACTGAACTGAATAACGCAACAAATCTTCCGATTAAAGTTATGCGTGCACACGTTACACTCATTACGCAATTGCATCAAGTAAAAACTGGCATTTCATGAAAATTTAAATTTATGGGCTTTTTGCTACAATTTGTCGTACGGTACATACCTATAAAGTACTTGAGGTGTAAATAAAAAAAAAAAAAAAAAAAAAATTTAGTGCGCTTCGTCTATTAGTTTTAATGGAATCATGCAAGATGTGAACCGCTATAACAGATCAAGTAAAAGTGCCCAAATTTAACAGCCTCAAAATTTACAACCTCAAATTAACAGCCTCAATCTCAAAATTGAAGTGTCATGAAATGGCCATTTTTACTTGATGCGTTCACATATACATCATACCTTCCAACACAACAGCATACGCTGCCACAAATGTTGTCCGTCAAGCAAGAAATACATCAACTGAAGTGTGCTACAAAAAACCTTGCTGTATAAGATCCCTTTGCAGGTTTCTGACATTTCATTGAAAAAAATTAGGCACATATGAGCCGCTTACCAAAAAGTCATTGACAGGTAAAGCCGTGAAGACGTTTCAATTATTTATGCACAGGAATGACTGATTCTCAAGTCCCAAACCGTCTATGGCTAGAACAGTAAAGTGAAAATATTGTACTGTTGACCACATACTCTACACCAGAAACTTCTGAGGGACCTGATACACCGTGTTCATGATAGATCCAGCTGGGTTACTGGTTCTTAACGTGAAATGAGATGGTGGGATGAGCATCCTTTCGGTGTCAGTGGAGTTCTGGGGTTGGAACTGTCGACCAGGTGGTTGGGTGGAGAGGTAAAGGGGGGTTAACCTTCCCAAGGAGGGCTGCGACGGCCATCGACCTCTGTCTCCACGTGGTACAGCATGTCTGCCAGGGTGTGCTCGATCACAGCACCCCAGCCCATGTCGCTCATCTGAGGAGACAAAAAAAACATCTTCAGCTCTGCAACAGTGTTTCTCTGGGCAACCTGTATCCTGGTGGTGAGGGTGTTCGGCTAGGAATCAGATGATTGGCTGATCAAGCCCTAGTGTATCCACAGGTCAGAAGAAACCAAGACACTTGACCACATATTGCAGCAAGATCTGCCTAGTCCTATCAACTGTAAGCCGCTTTTGATAAAGGTGTCACCTAAATAACTATTATGTCAAGAAACGTCTCAGAGGCAATGACTGTGAAGGACTGTAGGGCAGGATAAATCAACAATATCACATTACGGTCAGTCGAAACTGACAATAAATTTTGTGGATAAATGAGAAATGACAGGAAAGGTGGTACATTGATAACACCAACTTCACATTATCAAGTCATACCTCTTTAACCAATGAGAAAAGAGCTTTAAAAAGAGACATTTTTAAAAATTTTAATGTAAAAAGTACTTACTGGTTGGTACTTGATATCTTTAGGAGGGTATTTGAATTGTGGACCAAAGTTAACAGATACCTACAAAAAAACGAAAGGATTGAATTCTAAATGGAGCGTTGATGGACGACAGTAATGCCAATTCTCATTATCTAGATTCAGGCAGGGCTAGGCTATGAATTTAAGCACAACAATTTTTTCAAGAAATGGCTAATACTTCACAATGTCCCTCTTACCAACCGACAGATACAACGCATATGCGCAGAACAATACCTACTTTAAAGGAGCAGTGTCACAATTACTGCGCATGCTCACAACTTTGAACGAAGTAAATCTGCTCAACTGCAACTCAACTAGACGGTATTTTTCTTCTTCTATGATTATCGGCGATGGCAAACCAGATTACATTCTTTGTGTCCCTTGGCTAAAGCTTAAAATACCGCTTTGAATCCTCTAAATTTCCATAGAAAGCTCCTCAATACAAAAACCATAATGCCAGAGTATTTTAAATGCAACACAAAGATGGATTGGTAAGGATGGAATTATGACTTGCAGTCAAGCGGATTCAGTCTTAGAATGTACGTTCTGAGCATACTCAGTAATCCTGACACAGCTCCTTTAATCCAATGAGGACAGACAAAGTCATCTATGAACGATATAATTCTTATAGCCAATGGTTTTCATATTTTCCTCGATTTAGCTGATCCACCGGCACCCGCTACTAAAAGTGTTGCCAGTCTCATTTTCCCAATCATTAAACAATCTGAGGCCAGAGGAACACTATCAATTAAAACGAAACAAACGGTAAACCATTAAGTAACACTGCAGACATGCAGGGCGGTTTTATTTCTTTTTTTAGCAGAGCCCAAAGACATGATCTTGAATACAGAGAGGGGAGGGCTTAGTCAAACATTAAGTAGCATCTTTGCTGAGTGAATAGGAGATTAATGGATTCAAAGCTGCCAGCAGAGGTTCAGCTTCATTCAGTGCTCAAAGGCTGATAATGTTAACATGAGGCAGTCCGAGCCTGCATCCACACCCGCCCGCGCTTCACCACAATCCGTCAGTGACGCAAACTGTGGCCACGGTCAGGAAGGTCCGGCACACCCAGCTTACAAAGCATGTGGCTAATATTTTTGCTTTCCATGGCACAGGCCTAGATGACTAGTCAAAGCAAGGAACAGTGGGCCCTGGCCAATGTACAGCCACCGAGAAATTGCATCGGGCCTCCAATTTGGGCTAACTATCAGTCAGTTCTCTTCACTGAGTGGTGTAGAGTTGGGCAGTGTTGTATAGAGGTTGGTAGTGTTGGGCATTGTTGGGTAGTGCATCTCAGAGCTGGGTATTGCTGGGTAGTGCAGCACAGAGCTGGGTATTGCTGGGTAGTGCAGCACAGAGCTGGGTATTGCTGGCTAGCACTGAGTAACACTGTGCAGCATTGTGTATTACCGTGTTTTGAAAATCTGAAGAGGGCCCAGGTTGACCCTTGGGGAACTCACCGTGCAGCCTCTATAGAGAGAGATGGCGGGGAAGTACAAGCCTTCAAACAGTTTCTCAAAGGCCAGACCCTGGCTCACTCCGTTCTTATAGAATATCATCTGTGAGAGAAAAAAGCAGGAGGGTGAATAAAATAAGCTCTTCTCGATTTTGACCCAGACAACAGCACCACGACTCTTAAAACCGAATCAGTGGGGAGAATGCACACGTCTGCATCGATTCTAAAACTCCAGAGAGTTCTGCGGACACAAGCATTCCATGTTGGTGGCGTCTCGCTGGTTGGAGATACTCACTTTACTGGGGTTCACAGGTTTCAAGCTCTTCTCGGCCTTGTCCACATAGTCCTTCTCTTCGAAATACAGGTAGCTTTTGAACTTTATCAGCGCCTGCGGGCACAAAAGCATCAACAATATTGAGATATGTTCAAAGTACCGACACTCCCAAACAGTTGAATGATCAAACTGCATGTTCTCCCAGTGTTCAGACCTTGTCTTTAACAATAGTGGAAAACGAACGACACAGAAACGTAACAGCATTAGTCTTCACCGCCTTTTTTTCCCGCATAAACAATCCTCCTTTCCCCCACAAATTTAGTTTGCAATCATGAGTCGTTATCACATAAATCACACGTGCTTGCAAATTTATACCTCTGTTATTAGTTGGCGGCTCAGCAAGCAAATATACGCTCTCCTATGAAGTGCATCATCCACAGCATCCAAATGTAATCACACTGTAGCCAGTGAATTGAATATGAAGAGGACTGGATTCAACACCAGACTATGGTCCTATCCACAAACGGTCACATGATGTCCCGGCAAGAAACGACACCCGTCCCTACCTACGAGTTTAGCTACTATGTTTGCCTGCACCTCAAGTACCAGACACAATAGACCGTTTGTCAAATGATACCGTTTTGGAGCAAAATGGACAATCCCGCAATGGCAGACTGTACAGCCAGAGTCGGTATTGTATACCTTGTCTTTGTAGGTGTCGGGCAGGGCCTTGGCGGTCTCGGTGTTTTCTGGGAGCTCGATGAAGAAGCCCAGGATGTCCCCCTGGCCGTAGCCCTCAGAATAGTGCTTCCCGATGGACTGGTGGAAACGGGTGCCCTTCTTACTGCGCCAGGAGTAGCTGAATTTGTCATAGCCCAGCGGGGCCTGTAGGTTACCTGTAACAAACAGAGATCCATCGGTCATAGTTACTCCTCACAGTGCCAGTCAGAAGACTGAACGACCTTTAATCGTGTTCTGTACTTTGGTAAAATTTAAGTGCTCAGTCTTCGGCGAAATTTAAGTTGTTAACCCATAGAGCACTAAATGCAGCTATTGTTGCAGAATGATGCAAGATATCATTATCAAAGCTCTTGAAAACCTGTCATGTTGCGACTTGTTTAAAAGAGCTCCCGCAGCGAAACTCTTTTAAACAAGTCGCCACATGATAGGTTTTCAAACATAGATTTTTTAAAAAATATAACGTTAATTATTTCAGCGCTCTCAGGGTTAAATATCTGTAATAACCTCAAATGGCACAGGGTAAGGCGTAAATAGTTTGAATAAAAAAATTACTTTCTTCACAGGATAGCTCCAAAAATTCTGGGATTGAGAATGCATTCATTTTAGATAAATAAAAAAATATATAAATTTTCCAAACTGAATTGAAATCAAGCCAATTGAGAACTTATTTTACAAAAATGATTAAAAATTCAGCACAGCTGTGGGAACTGCCATGCTGGTGTGACTGTCAGAACCATTTAACTGCCTTCAAAATGCTAAGCAATAATTACTTCAAATATCGGCATTTTCGATTTATTTAAGGTTAAGATATTTTGGTAAAAAATGAAAGGTGTTTTGTTTCTTTTCATCATCTCTGGTTGTTTGCGAAATATGGTCGTGTTTAGTGACCCCAGATAAGGAATGAACTTCGATTATCTTGCTGCATATCTGCAAGACCCAGACTGGCCCCAAGATTTGTTACCTCTGCCAGGAGGTTATGTCTTTGCTTCCGTTTGTTTATTTATTTATTTGTTTGTTTGTCTGTCTGTTAGCAGGATATCTCAAAAACGGTTGCATAGATTTTAACCAAACTTTGCAGAATGTTAGAGTAGCACAAGAGGAACAAGAGATTAAATTTTGGCATATATAGGCGGAGGTATGGGCTCTCGCGAGTCCAGCTCTAGTTTGTATATATTTTTGTGTATCTCTACCCATGTATGCATTCCAGTTATCCACAGTAATTATTTGTAGTGTAATGTCTGTGCACCCTAGCTGAGGGCGTGTGGTTTTAGCTGGGGCATCTCTGACCTAAAGACTGAGACCAGCCCAGCCTGGCAGCCGTATCAGGGGGCATGTCGTCAATGGAGACCTCGAAATACCAGGCGCCCTTCCTCACACCGTGGGACGCCCGCACCATGGAGTAGCCCTTCTCCCCCGTCACCGTGAGACGGTCGTCAGAGATCTTCAGCTGTGGAGCTGTGCACAGAACACACACACACACACACAGACACACAGACAAGCCACAGGCTGAGAAACCGTTTATATGCCGCAAAACACAGTTTCTCTAGAGTAGTCACAGGCGGAGACTACAGCGCACGACAGCTGTGGTTTTTAAGAGTTATTTTATAAATAGTCTTCCAATCCTGAAGCTACGAGCCAGCAAACTGAGAGTTGGGCTTTTGATATGTGGCATTTTCAGACAGTAGTAGTTTCATGAGAAGCTGCCCTGGCGCAGGAGTGAGACAAGTGTGTGTGTGTGTGTGTGTGTGTGTGTGTGTACCTCTGTAATGTAGAGTGAGCAGTTCTCTCTCGTATAGACAGGCCCAGTACAGTATGCAGTGTGGAGGTGTGCGTGCGTGCATGTGTGTCTGTATACCTCTGTCATGTCAAGCAAGCAGTACTCTCTCATATAGACAGGCCCGGTAAAGTATGCAGTATGAAAGCATGTTTGTGCGCGCGCGTGTGTGTATTCATACCTCTGTCATGTACAGCGAGCAGTACTCTCTCGTACAGACAGGCCCAGTACAGTATGCAGTATAGAGATGTGTGTGTGTGTGCACCTCTGTCATGTAGAGCGAGCAGTTCTCTCTCGTACAGACAGGCCCAGTACAGTATGCAGTGTGGAGGTGTGCGTGCGTGCATGTGTGTCTGTATACCTCTGTCATGTCGAGTAAGCAGCACTCTCTCATACAGACAGGCCCGGTAAAGTATGCAGTAAGAAAGCGTGTTTGCGCGCGCACGCGCGTGTGTGTGTGTATTCATACCTCTGTCATGTAGAGCAAGCAGTACTCTCTCGTACAGACAGGCCCGGTACAGGTCTCCAGGAATAGGCTTCCCGGCCCAACAGTCTAGTTCCAGTTTCTCCGGGTCGGGTGCGTGGGGGTCCGGCTCGGCCAGGATGTAGCGGTAGCCGTCCTTGTTGAAGGGGTGCTCCAGGGGGTACCCGTGGGGGGGCAGGCGCTGGGCCGAAAACAGCGGGTCACTGCGGGAGGGGGAGGGGCGGACCAGAACAGGCCAGAACACGCATGAAGAACAGACACTAAATTCCTTACGGACAGAATTAAAACGCACACACGCACGCACAAAAACAAAATACATCACTTTATCACAAACTAGAGGGATGTGCACCTGCGGGTTCTCTTGGCAGCACCCGTCGTGCCCCCCTCCTGCTGCTGCTGTTTACGTTTGGCCCCCCGACCTTTCCCTGTTCCGCCCGGAGCCAGCGCACCTTCAAACACACACACACACGGTTAGACCAGAGGGTACTACTGCCACACCACTCTCTCACACACACACACACACACACACACACACACACACACACACACACACACAGTTAGACCAGAGGGCACTACTGTCAGACCATTCACACACACAGACACACACAGCCCAAAGCCACGAACACAGATATGTAAGAACACAGCTAGATACATGAACAGAACACACACAACACGTGTGTTAGAGCAGTAATCATCTTTACGCACTGGCTTGGATCCACCAGAAGTACAAAATAAAGGATTTTCATTAAAACTACGGGAAGTTACTGATTGTCTGTAAAATTACCGATACGTAGTTGCAAACACATTTCAGCAGTCAAGCTTAATTAAGCCTTATAGCCAAACCCCGTCTACAGCGAAAATTAAGCCAATGAAACCCTGCTGAACACCAATTACATATGAAAATAAATTCTTTAATCACATTCAATTTGTTTCTTTTAGTCCAGCCGTCCAGTATTTAAAAGAAACAGGATTCGCTTTCAAACCCAATACCCAATAGCTGAGAAGCAGAGCTATACAAACAGAAATTTCCAACCACTGGAAGAGAACATGCAGCTGATCCTGGGAAGGGAGTGGTTTGGGTCTCAGGATAACGGTAAAGACAGGGGGAGAGAATCCAGGATTCATGAACATACTGTGCGCAGGACTGCACTTCAATGCAGGGTCACATATGGGAAATCAGCACACAGACAGGAATACAGAAGCCATATATCCAGATTATTACTGCGATCAACAGTCATCATTTTAGTTCATGGATTACCAGTCTGAATCAGATTCAAATCAAAGTAAGACACAATTCAAATTACTCACTTCGATTTGACGGCAGAATATTGCCAGCACACATTGCGAAGCGTGTAAATGCATTAGAAAAATCTAAAAATATTTATGTCATGAGTGAATTTATAATCAAATAAAAACAACCCAGATGAGTAGGCCAGAAAGATTGGCAATTGCAGCGTTAATGGTGCGAAGTGGCTCATTAGATTGCATATTAGTTACCTGCAGAGGAATAATTCATATTCTACAAATATTACACACAAACCTGGAAGCTCCTGAAAAATTACAATCCACAAACTAAAATATTTGATAAGAAGGAAAATAAGGCAGATGCTGCACTTGTCAAGACAGGCAAATGAGAGACAGGAAAGGCCAAAGGTGCCACAAAAATATAACAGAATCAATTACAAGGTCATTGTCTTTCCATTTTTTTTTTGAAATTTCTTTGGAGTTTGCAGAATTACAACCAGATTTTTGATATGACAAATTTCACATGATATAATATTGTAATATTTTACTCAGCTAAATGCAGAGTCAGGGGCCCCATTTCTCAGTTTTCCTGTAAATAAAGTGCAAAAACCAACAAGCTTTTCAGCCCTGTTTGATTTCTGGGGTTCAAAAGAGCCAACTGGGTGAGTGAATTTCAGGTGTGGGATGCAATAAGTTCCAGAAGTCAAGGACACAGTGTACTTGGGTGTCTATGTGTGTGTGTGCGTGCGTGCCTGCCTGTGCATGAGCTAGCCTGTGCATGTGCCTGTCTGTGCATGAGCTAGCCTGTGCATGTGCCTGTCTGTGCATGAGCTAGCCTGTGCATGTGCCTGTCCGTGCATGAGCTAGCCCGTGCATGTGCCTGTCTGTGCATGAGCTAGCCTGTGCATGTGCCTGTCTGTGCATGAGCTAGCCTGTGCATGTACCTGGGCACTTGGCACAAGTGCATGTCTGAGCGCAATTGTGTGAGCATGCATGTCCATGCGTGCATGCATGTGTGTGGATGCGTGTTCCAGTGTGTGTGTGTGTGGATGCGTGTTCCAGTGTGTGTGTGTGTGTGGATGCGTGTTCCAGTGTGTGTGTGTGTGTGTGTGTGTGTGTGTTCCAGTGTGTGTGTGTGTGTGTGTGTGTGTATGCGTGTTCCAGTGTATGCGTGTTCCAGTGTGTGTGTGTGTGTGTGTGTGTGTGTGTGTCGTGTTCCAGTGTGTGTGTGTGTGTGTGTGTGTGTGTGTCCAGTGTGTGTGTGTGTGTGTGTGTGTGTGTGTTCCAGTTCCAGTGTGTGTGTGTGTGTGTGTGTGTGTGTGTATGCGTGTTCCAGTGTGTGTGTGTGTGTGTGTGTGTGTCGTGTTCCAGTGTGTGTGTGTGTGTGTGTGTGTGTCGTGTTCCAGTGTGTGTGTGTGTGTGTGTGTGTGTGCGTGTTCCAGTGTGTGTGTGTGTGTGTGTGTGTGTATGTTCCAGTGTGTGTGTGTGTGTGTGTGTGTGTATGTGTTCCAGTGTGTGTGTGTGTGTGTGTGTGTGTGTGTGTGTGTGTGTGTGTGTGTGTGTGTGTGTGTGTGTGTGTGTGTGTGTGTGTGTGTGTGTGTGTGTGTGTGTGTTCCAGTGTGTGTGTGTGTGTGTGTGTGTGTGTGTGTGTGTATGCGTGTTCCAGTGTGTGTGTGTGTGTGTGTGTGTGTGTGTGTGTCGTGTTCCAGTGTGTGTGTGTGTGTGTGTGTGTGTGTGTGTTCCAGTGTGTGTGTGTGTGTGTGTGTGTGTGTGTGTGTACACGCGTTTTACAGCAGCAGCAGAGAGAGAGGGCAGCAGACAGAGACACAGGGATTAGTGTGGGCACTGCATAGGCTCAGGGGGTCCCAGCCCAGGAGAAGCAAGCAAAATTAAATCACAATCAACCGCTAAACGAAAAACACAAAAGCGGCTCCAGGAGCAAAAAAACAAAACAGCCTGGCTAAAACCCAGTATATTCACCTGGAAAGGCTGATCCACCTGGAACACAATGTACAGGTGTTTAGGGTCGCCAACATTACCGCCATTTTCAAACACTGCAGTCAAATGGCTAAATGTCTCTAAGGAACCATGATTTGCCTCACAAAATGCACACTGCCCATCGAAGTCAATGAGCTGTCAGCATACTTTAGTGCAGGGGCTTCTGAACTTATCCAGAAAGGTCCGCTGCGGTTTCAGTCTTTCATTCCAACTGAGCAGTTACACACCTGATTCTACCAATCAAGCCCTTAGAGCAGGGGTGGGCGATTCCGGTCCTGGAGGGCAAGTGTGTACGCAGGTTTTTACTTCTATCAATTACCCTGACTAATTGAGCCAATTGGCCATCTACACAAACACACACACAGATTTGAGCATAGATTCAATTTTAAAAAATGTTTCAAGTTGGGAGACAAAAACAATCTTTGGTGATCATTCATTGTAATTTAAACAAATCATAAACAAAAGTCAGATTTCATATACAGTTTGGCTAATTTAGATAATTAACTCATTAAAGGCCTGAAGTTGGTGTGAAAACCTGGGACAGATCTGGCCTTCGCTGCCCACCTCTGCCTTAGAGTCTTTGCCTAAAGAGCTTGTTTAGTAGAATCAGGTGAGTAACTGCTTGGTTGGACAGACAGCCTGAAACCACAGCGGACCTTTCTGGATAAGGATTAAAAGTGTGTTTATATACTCTACAAGATGTAATTGTATTAAATGCTTGCTTTCAAAACTGTAAACAAACAGGTGTCTGGAACAATTTAGGCCAAAAAAAAAAAAGTGTCCTTCAGTTAATTACAAACAATGCCAAAGAGAAAAACAATCAATGCTAAAGAGATCTCCACTTAGAATATGGCTTTAATCATCTAGTCTAAGTGCCATGTAGTCAAAACACAAACCACATCATGTTATCACAGCATAGAGCTCAATGTGCACAAGAGCGTCGGAGGGGACATGATACAGATTATTCTAAATAATGGCAGTGTCAGATTATTCCAGCGGATTAAAGAAGAGAGAAACTGTGGTCTCACCATTCAGTCCACCTGCCGTCGTGACAGAAGTCGTTTGCTTTTGATTGTCATAAGACGGTCCAATGTTGGCCAGATCCTGTAAAAGACAACCAAAGAAATAAATACTCAGTCTTCTCAAAGGCCTCAGTTGGGCAGGCAGCAGAACAGATATGATTTCAACTGAACAACTTTCAGCACCATCTCTATGTAAACGAGATGGTCATCATTTTTTAGTTTATTTATTTATTTGTCTTTTATTTAACCAGGGAATTCCCGTTGAGATTGAAATCTCTTTTCCAAGGGAGCCCTGGGGGTTGAGGTGGGGAGGGAGAGGGCAATTTGCACAGCCAATTAGATCAGGGGATGATTAGATGTCAGGTTAAAGGGCCAGGTTGGGACTTCAGCAATGACACCAGGGAACCCCCCACTCTTACCAAAGAGTGTCATAGAATCTTTAATGACCATAGTGAGTCTGGACCTCGGTTTAATGTCCCACCCAAAAGACAGTGTGTTAATTGAAATATAGCCAATTTGAAAAAATAAATAAATAAAAGAAGGTACTTGTTGCAGTCACTGCTAGACTGCACTTGAGCAGCTCCAAAAAAACAAGCACAAAATCACAGAGGCCCATATTTAGGGATGCTAATGATTAATCATTAATCGATTGTCGTTAAGAACTTAATTGATTAAAAATATGTTAACCGACAATGTGTGTTTCGCGTAGCCCAGCATTTCTCCACCTCTGCACGTGTTCACTTTTATACCACAAGAGGGCGTACTTCAACTTGGGTATGTTTGGTCTTCCTTGTCAGGTGCCTCAAATTCGCAAAGACCGAGCAGACTAGCAAGACAGGCATAAGGGTCCATTTCCTGGTCGAAGAATTAATGGCAAAAAAAAAAAAAAAAAAAAACATTTAGGAGTACAGAGCTGATTCAAAGCGTATGAAGTTTATGACAGACTAAGGAGACCGAGCTAAATATCACATATACATTTCCCCCCCTACATTGATTGGCACCCAATCAATAAGATTATCAGTAAGCCAAAGGTCTTCTGATTAATTCGAAGCAACACTTAAAGTGACCATGATTAACATTTTTTTTTTGTAAAAATAACCTTTATTGAGGTCTCTGCAGGTTGGCTTTCTGGCGTGGCTCAGTAACGACAGATAAACAATCACGACAGCTCCTGTCCCAAGTGAGCCACCATTAGCTCACAAGAAAGCTTAGTGACAAAAATGAGGATACTATTAAAAAAAAAAAAAAAAAAAAAAAAAAATGCATGTTGTTAACATATTTAACGTTTCAGTGTTTTTGTTCAGATTTTGTTTGCTGAATGGTTTGTGCTCCTTTCTATGTCCTCATAAATTTGCAGCTATATAGTTAGCAGGCCAAGATAGCCACATTGCGACTTTCATTTAAAAAAGCGGCAACTGAATGTTTTTAGCAAACTAGCGACTCTATTGACCATGAATTAAAACAAGAGGCCCATGGGCCTTAACAGTCACCTGAGTTACATAAAAACTGATGTTATTGATGTCAATGAACCAAAAATACCCAGAAGTATCATTTTCCTATATAAAGTATAGTAAACTTCACCCCCTCCCCAGGGGCAAACATGGAGCCTGGGGGCCATGAAATGAACAATGTTGATAAAGCACCTCAAGACCCTTCCATCAATGAAGAGAATTGGTTTCCAGCCTCTCTCGGTCTGGAGAAGGAGATTGTTGAAATTTTTGGCAATATGACCCCGTTTGGGCCCCACCCCTCAGCCCCTGGGGAAGAGACAGGGTCAAAAATGTCATAGTATCAAACTATCATCTCATGGTTATAATGCCAATCAAGTTTGAATGATTTCCAGTAGAAAATGAACAAAATATACCCAAAAGTATCATTTTCCTATATAAACTATAGTAAATTTCACCCCCTCCCCAGGGGCAAACATGGAGCTCGAGGGTCAAGAAGTTCACAATTTTTAAAGATTTTTTTTTTTTTTTGGAATTTTTCCTTTATTTGACAGTTATGCAGTGTAGAGAGACAGGAAGGTTGGGAGAAGAATGGGGGAAGACATGCAGCAAATGACCTGAGCCGGAATCGAACCCAGGTCGCTGCAGGAAGGACACAGCCTTTATGGTGCGCGTGCTTACACCGATGAGCCACCGGGGCGCCCCGAAGTTCACAATTTTTAATACAGCACCTCAAGAGCCTTCCATCTATGAAGAGTATTGTTTTCCAGCATATCTGGGTCTGGAGAAGAAGATTTTTAAAATTTCAGCCAATTTGACCACTTTTAGCCCCGCCCCTCAGAGCACCTGGGGGTGGGCACCATATAATTCACAATTGTGGTGCATATTTGACCAAGGAAGATTTCGGCAAAATTTTATTGAAATCGGATCAGCAGTTTCTGAGAAGAAGTCAAAAATGTATTGACCAGTTTTAGCCCTGCCCCTCAGAGCCCCTGGGGGTGGGCCCCATATAATTCACAATTTTGGTGCATATTTGACCAAGGAAGGTTCCCGCAAAATTTTATTGAAATCGAATCAGCGGTTTCTGAGAAGAAGTCAAAAATGTATTGACCAGTTTTAGACCCGCCCCTCAGAGCCCCTGGGGGTGGGCACCATATAATTCACATTTTTGGTGCATATTTGACCAAGGAAGGCTCCTGCAAAATTTTATTGAATTTGGATCAGCGGTTTCTGAGAAAAAGTCGTAAATGTAAAATGTTTACAGAAGCACGACGGACGACGCACGATGACGGACAAAAGGCGATTAGAATAGGTCACTTTGAGACTTCGTCTCAGGTGACCTAAAAATCTTTGCTCGTACACAAACGTGAATGGCCGTGCCTCAATGATTAAGTGAGTACCAGAGTGATAGTTATCTTAAATCTAACACATAATGGGAATTGCCGTTATGGCGCCAACAGAAATGAGCAATTATAACACGCAATGGGAATGGGAACAAAAATTAGCATCACGATAGCGACAATATTAACAGTCAAACTATAGACTTGGTTTTGACCTAGCTAGTCTTGATTAGCCAGAAGCAATGAAGGAGACATGTTGACAGGAACAAACTGATTGGGTGAATTCAGCTCAGGAGAATAGCGCAGCCATTCCCAATAACTGAATGTTAGCTAACCATCGTTACCACACAAATGCCAGCCACAGATCAATTTTATTATTAAAGACTGAATGCTAAATGTGCGAATGCATGTTGAATTTCTTTAAGAATGTGACTGACGCCCTTGCTTAGCTGGCAGACGCAACTTTTCCAGACTAGTAGTTTAATAGCTCATTAGCTACTTATTCAGTCATATGCATTTACAGACTTGACAAAGACTAAAAAAGCATAGCCTCCATCTTTCGGTCTCACCGTCGTATCATCTAACGCGCAAACACCCAGCAAAATGGCTACTGAAAATACTGCGCAGGGGGAGCATGTGCTGACGGCAATGCCCAGTTTAGGAGACCAGAACTCCGACCAAAAGAAAAAAAGAACTCCCATTCATTTTTAAATTATTCCCCATCTTGTCATTGGGGCTTCACCATCTTTGACATTAGAATTGCTGAATCACGCATGTACACTACCAATGGGTGATGTCACGATTCCATAGTCACAGGTTCTCTGGATCTAAACAAACTTTTCCAATGGTGGCGATAGTTTTGCCTGTCAGCAGTTTCTCTGCAGTTAAGTCATCAATGGATCAGTGTTTTGTTTTAGAGTGTAATGATCAATCGGAAAATCATACTTGCGCGTTAAATCGCTTTCCTACAGATCCAGTTAAAAAGATCTGGGCATCCCTGATAAGGTAGCTCGTGATTCATTTTGCGTGAAACCCAACGAGACCTGCTGATAATGGTCAAATGTCACGCTTCCATGAGAGAATGAAAAAATGAAAATCTGAATAATCTGAAAAAAAATCTGAGATTTTTCCGTAATTCTGTGTCTCGTAGTAGCCTTCTGTTCGTTGAATTATGAAAGAGGAATTGAAACAAACTCCACAGAATTTTTCAAAATGATAGTAAATAGTATGTGCTAAACGGGGGGAAAAAAAAAATCTGAAACACTGATCAATCATTGAACACAGCATATAAAAGGATTAAGCTTGATAGCCAAAATTTGTTTGAAACGGCACCGCCTTGGCCTCCTCTAAGTCTAAAGCTAAAATGACGATCGTTTAGATCCAGGAAAATCGCCATTAAGGAAACATGGCATCGTCACTTCAACTCTATTCTCAAGTCAGAATTCAAAATAACTAAGTGAAGTGCGATTTTTTTCTGCTCCCACTTTGTGCATGTGTACCTGCATCCTCACTTGAGAAATGGCAGTAATTTCTCCCAGTCTGACATAGTTTTATTTTGCGGCACCGTTTGTTGAATGAGGATTGGCGGACTAGAGCAGCCATGTGTGCCTTATTGTTTTACCACTCAGATTAAATCGTTTATGCTTCATGAATTAACGTTTCACGCAACTAACGTGCTGCTAGAATTATTAAGCTAAATAGGCCTAAAACTTAAACTGAGAAAAAGATGAGGGTTTTGTATCTCATTGATGATTAATCGATTATTGATTGATAGCCTGTTCAACTATTGGTCAAGGAAAATGCTCAAAATTTGCAACCCTACCAACAATGTGTAATGAGCACGAGCGCTACTAAACAATCCTTTGAAACCTCCTTGAGCGAGTGAGTGTGCATGGCTCTCTCTCAAAGCGTAAACTGCATCCTTCGAAGGCTGCATTTTTAGGCTGCTATGTCATCACAGGCTGTTCCGTTGTGAATGCGCATTCGAATACAGCCAAGAAATGCAGCCCTCATCTAGCCTGATATCGGACAAAATTGTCAGCTTGTTTACACTCCGTTTCCATGTTGACAATTCCATCTGATATCAGGCAAAATGAAGGCTGCACTTCTCGGTTGAATTCGAAAGTGCATTCACAACGGAACTTCCTTCGATAACGCATCAGCCTAAAAAAAATGGAGCCTTTGAAGGATGCATTCTACGCTTTGAGAAACAGCCCACAGTGGCAGTTTGCAGCACCGTGGGAAAAACGTTTCAAAGGATGAGGGAACAGATTATCACCTGTCTACAGGTGAGAGATAATTTCAGTGCCGATGGTAGAAGTTTTCATAAACAAAGAGAAAGTCTCACAGATGAGCTCAGTTCTGTTTGGAGAATCTCCCTCCATTCATGAACCATCTTATTCTTGGACAATGTGGGGAAGCCTATTCTAACTCACAATGATTCAGAGCCAGGAATACTGTACATGCTGGACAGTTCTCCAATCATTTACTCAAACCCAAACCTATGGCCAATTTATGCCAACCTCCCTCTTCAAGAGATTTCCAAGTTGCAGACAAATGTCCAAAGTCGGAATAAAATCATGAGAGTTTAGCTAGAGTTGTGGCGCGCTCCTGCCATCTTTATTGTTCACTGTTGTTCAGTTTGAGCAGTCAAAGTCAGTCTTTTTTTCGTCTTGACCCTCTGAGAGCCCAAAGAGGGGGCCCTTACACTCTTCTGAGGGTCACATTAGACTCCCAGCCCTGGTCACCTTTATTAGCCCCCTACTGTTCTACAGTGTACAGCCCCACAGCTCATACCACCATCACCACTCATTCTGCACCATAATGCCACCCAATAAATCCACAGTAAATATCTAATTTAGTCCATGAAGACGCTTGGTTTTTTTTTTACCCAGGCAACAGCCCAAAAGTGCAGAAAGAGTCTATTTTAGGGGGGCTACCTGATCAAGGAGTCCGAACTTGGGGTAGTCCTCCTCGGCGTCCTTGCTCCCCGGGTCAGGGTGCTCTTTAACCAGAAAAACATCTCGTTCTTTACTCTGAAAGCAAACAGGTCAGATGCACCTCAGCACTGTCTTTTCTCTCCTAAAATCAGAATGCGAACATGGGCACAGGTGCTCACCATGGTCTTAACGATATTATTGGGCCAGGTGAGTTTCCCTGGTCTCTGGCGGGTGGTCATGCACTCCCAATACTTGTCAATGAACGGAATAATGTCCTACGAGAGAGAGAATTCCAAAAACAAACTTCCTCAGAAAATGCAGAACAATTTTCAAGTAGTGCTCTGTATCATACAAGGGCAATTGTAAGGGTACAAGGGTATTGTAAGTATTAAAACCAAACTAGCATGACCAATGAATCTCTTATTGGCGTGCATTACAGAATCTAGAATGAATCACCAAGACATCGAGAAGATTATTCAAATTTTTGAGGGTAGAATCTACATCATACACTTTGATGGAAAGCCGACTGAAGATTGACTGGTGTTAACTCTGTGAATTATGAATTTCATGACCAGTCTTTTCAATGTTGACACTTCATTTCAACAATCAATTTTAGAGATAAACAAAATTACATTATTTGAAAATTTGGTTTATCAATCCGTCGACTCATGTTTCATTCCAATTAATTTAACTTGAGTGTACAACGCTGTAAGGGAGTAAAATCAGGGAGTAGGCTCCCTTTCACAGCCACAGCGACTGATCCTGTCGCACCATGATGCCGAGCGCTCACCTTGTCCTTGGAGAACATGGTTTTCGGGTGCTCGTCCTGAGTCCGAGAGCGCCATGTTAGGTTGGCCAGAGCAGTAAGGCACATCTCCTTTAGATCTGAGGAGGGAGCAAGTCTCCATTTAAAAAATAACTGAACACAAACTGGGGGCAGGACTGAGAGAGAGCAACTGTGGACCGTATACAGAGCCAAGACGGTTGCCCACGAGTTGATGTACTGCTGCTTGAAAACTTGGGTTCATTAGTTCAATTGTTAATACATTTTTGTATAAAGCAGAGCTCTCATAGCACAGAGTTCCCTGGCATATGCTTGTTTTAGCTTCAACTAATCTGTTGATCATTTAAGGCCATTAAAACATACCAAATCTCTCCAATTCATACTTAACAGGTTTTGATACAATACTAGCTTGCCAAATTCGGTAGCAATGTCTTTGCACAATTTTATTTTCCACGGTCGGGTTTTGTTTCAGTGACTAGACTGGTAACAACATGAAGGGCTTTCAACAGGACTCCGGTCGAGGGACACTCAGATATAATCCAAGTTGCCACACACACATTTCAGACAGCGCAAATATCAAACTGCTCTACGCACTTGCATATCATTCATCCTCTATGGGTTTCCCAGATAAATTTTTATACACATTCACAGGAGGCAGGGATTTTATTTTGTTTGTTTTTAAACTTACTGGCTTGTTTCCTCAGGAAGTAGGTGTTGCCACTGTGATGGCACACATTGCAGTGAAACACATAGTTGGTCATGAAGGCAAGACAAGTTCTGCAGGGGATGGAGAAGAGCACAAGACTGTTACTTTATTTTGCATGAATCAGCAGCAGCCAGACTAACACGGGCTACACCAAGCCGTTTCATTAGACGGTTTTCTTCCATCCATCATATGAAAACTTCTCACAGCACCCTCTTATCAGTATTGTGGTCATTTTGCTGATGTCTTAATTCAAAGCAACTTTAAGTTGGTAAACTAAGCAGGGACCAAGATTCCCACCAAAGTGCAATGTGGGGTTAAGGGCCTTGCTCAGGGGCCAAAGTGCAGCAGTGATCTTACTGTCGTCACACTGAGGCTTGAACCACCAACATTCCAGGTCTCAGTCAAACCCACAGCCAATACCCAACAGGTCCCTATAATTATAATTATAATCATAATCATGATCATGATATAAAGCAAGAATTCTCTGTCCGTGTGCGTATGTACATGCGTCCTCACATCTCAACAGCCGTTCACCCCATCGATGTCAAACTTGGTGGGTGTGTTCTTGAGGACCCACGGAAATGCAGTATTGAGTTAGAAATTATTTGGCAGAGCAGTTCTTGTGAAATCCACCATCTCCAATATCACTGAAGCAGCAACTGAATGCGCTCTACTGCACTACATTGCGCAAGCAGCGATGTAATAAGCAATAAACTAGTAATCACATGACGATACTGTATCCAATATCCCCTCCCACTAAGGAATCGCAATTTCAAACTCAATCAAGGTCAAGACCAGTAGCTACACTCACAAATTTTAATTCATCTTGGTGAGGTGGTTCCTGAGAAAACTTGGATGAACAGACGGACAAGCTCCATTGCTACATCACCCTGCTCCACTCTGTGTCGCGGCACGAGATATTTAATATTAATGGTCTTAAACAGCGAGCCGCGAGGGGGTACTCACGAAGTGTCGATGTTGAACGTGTCAGCAGTGAACCACTTCATGCAGAGCGCGCACTGAAGCTCGACCTCCCCGAGCTGTCGCCCGTTATCTTCATCGCCTGACGCGGTCTGCGCATCTGCAGCTTCGGACCCTTCTCCAGCAGTGTCCTGCATGCGAAAAAGAAGACTTCTTCGTGAATGCACTGAGTTCTGTATAAAACTCTTCATCCATACCGCAAAATGCCATTTTATATTTTAGAAAGGGGATGCTGATCCAACGTTAAGATTAATTCCTACCCAGCTACTGTGAAACAATAAATATCTGACCCTCTTATTTGTGTTCAGGGTCAAAGGGTGGCAGGTGTCCATCCCAGCATCCAGTGGGTAAGAGTCAATAAAATATACCCAGGACAGTGTGCTGATCAATAGCAGAGAACACGCATAATTCTATCACACACTAGATTCCTCCGGGTAATTTAAAATACTCAATTAGCCAAACATACCTTTGGAGTGGACTACCCAGAGGAAACCCTAGACACGGGAGACCATGCAAACTCACACTGAGAGGCCAAAGGCAGTATTAAAACCCTCAACCTGCTTTCTATGAGCCAAAAATGCAACCAACTGCAACCTTCCACCAATAAAACATTTAGCGGTGTGCGACCGTATTTGCTCCTCTCCTCCTCTATTGCATATTTGTCACACTGAATGGTTTCAGGACCTCATATTAAATACTACATGAAAAAGGGAGCCTGCTTTAACATACGGCGGTAGCAGGTGGTGCGAGAGAACATCTAAAAATTGATATTACTGCTTAGCGGGGAAATGTGGGGGTAAATACCATAGTTTCTTTGCCATTTGAGGATTCTGTGTCCATGTTTGTTGCCATGTCTGTAAACGAAGCATCGCTGAAACCAGAAACATCCGTTAGTTAGCCTACTAGCCGGTTAAGATTTCTCATTAACGAAAGAGGATGAAATTGTCCGCATTACCGACCTGCACAAAAGCGAACACTGTTTCAGACACGGCGATCAGTTCCAGAGTCTCTATATTAAGCTGAGACTTCCCGAAGGAATGTGACTGTATAGCAGTGTATATCAATTCTCATCAGGACTTAACGAGCACGCTGGGAATACATTACTATTAAAACATGATGATAAATTTCAACTTATTATTAACCAGCCTCAAAGACGCTAGCTAGCCCAACGTTAGCTTAATTCGCTAATAAATGATTGTTGAGTTCATTCAATTAATGGCCAGCAGTTGAAAGAGTACCGACGCGGGTAGATAGTGAAGAAACCGCCAGTATTATTTTTGCGTCAGCTATGAGAACTAAAAATAAATTTCACGCATTTAACATACTTCAGCATAACGAAGGAGCTAGCTTGTCCTTTATGCTTACCCCTCTCCAGCCTCCGTTTCTGCTAAAGGCGCACTTTCGACCTCGCTTTCTGTCGCCATCTTTCAAACAACAGTGCTTAATGCGCCTCACGCGAGATTTACAGTGATGAATATCGCGAGATTGTGGCAGGACTGCAAATGATGTAGTTCTTTTTCTTCTTTAGCTCGCCAATAATTCATAACTCGCATATGGATTATATATCACTAAACTCGTACTGTATCCTAATTGGCTCAATTTATTCGGCGAGCCCAGCTTTCTTTTCTATTTCAAAATAATAGTTTCTCACTATTTTGGCCTTTAGTATTTCAGCCTAGATCTGAAATAAGCACTCAAATGGCAGTCTGTATTACAGTTTCTTGACAGAAAGAGTTGCGGAAAATCTAGTGATGAAGCCTTCTTTTTTCCATCACGTTATTGGGCACTGTCCTGGCATTAATGGGTTTTTTTTTGTTTTTGTTTTTTCTTTTCTCATGTCTGAATATTTTCTCCTATCATGCTTTAGAAAACCAGTGCCAGCTGGTTCATTGTATTATTTCCTTTCGTCATATCCTACAAAGCCTACCACTTTGTTTGTTTCTTTTTGTATTGAGCTATGCTCTCCTTTAGTGTGTTTTCGATAAATTAATGATTTAGAAAAACGAAATTACTCCTCTGCGCCTTATTGGTAGGAACAAGCAGTCGTGCTTTTGCGAGGAGGAAACTTCACCTGGCCTCTGCCTCAGGATGGCCACTGGCCTAAAAGCGGACATGCCCCTACCTTCACTAGTCATTACCAATTACCCGGACTACCCCCTCCTCTGTTCTGGGTCACAACCTTTCCCTCAGCTATTGCCATATCCCTATTAGTAAATAGTCCCCTGCAGATTGTACCCTGAATCTGCATCTGGTTCCTTGTCTGGATCATAACACAGATATTAATAGAAAAAAAAACGTTTTTTAAATCATTAATTTTGTGGAAAAAGAAAGGTAATGTTTCTCCAATACACTTAAATATTAATCATGCTTCACATACTGTCGTAATATTATATATAAGTTAAATATTTTTTAATGGCTTCAAAGGGAAAAAACTTTAAAGCTTGGTACTTTTCTCAGGCAGAGACACATTGTATAAACAGCCTCTTCAAAGTATTTGATAAACATATTTTTAGACATGTAGTATGGCTATTATGGTTTGTGAATAAGACTCATGCCCAGCACCTTGGCTAGAAATGCTTCAATGAAAGCACATCACCGCAGGCCCCATTTTATGACATAATCATGTCCCCCCTCTACCTGAAGGCACCTCGAATCTTCAACATTTTTTCCCAGCAACAGCTCAGCTTGCCTATACTTCCAACCTCAAATCAAGTCTTGATACAGTAGCCCAGGAAGCATTGCAAATACACCTTTTTTTTGACAGGCTCAGTTTGCAAAATGCACCACTAGAGGGCCGTAGAGGCCCACTTTTTGAGGTAGATTAACCCCCACAAAACACAGGGCCTCATACATGAGGTTCATCACTTGCAGCTGCTTTATTCAAACCAAGGCCTATTGTATTTTCTAGTGGACAAATACCATGAAAATGACTAGCTGAATCACAGAGAAAAGCGTCTAAAATAATGCAGAAAGTCAAGATATTTTCTTTTTGATGTAGTGCTGCGGCTATGGGGGTTTGAATATTTCACTCAATACAAGTGTAATATAACTTCACTCAAGTGCTGCAACCAGGAGATACAGAATATGTATGTGTCATTGATCTAAAAATATTGAAAAAATGATATTTTTCTAACTTTGAACCTTTCTATTTAACCCCTTTGCACTGAAGCCAAATCTGACTAATTATGTGTTACCTTATTTAAGCCCTTATAATTCAAGATTGCAGCTTCACAGAGAGGAAGGGAATGGCTCAACTGAGTCAAGACACTTGTTATGGCCCCAATTTGTTATGGCCCCAATTTGTTATGGCGTCGATTTGTTATGGCGTCACGGACAGCAAGGGATGACAGACAAAATCCTTTAAGTTCAACAGATTTAATTAAACACACACTTTGAACTAACCTACAATCTACATCTACTGACCAAGATCGAAATAAAAAAAAGAGATAAGATATTTACAGTTCCCTGTAATGGAGATGGGCTGCTCTGTTGTGATGTCCTGGGACAGGAAAATGCTCCAACACAGGCAAAAATCCACAAAAAGCTTAAAAGGTCTTGAAAAAGAGGGACAGGTCTGGTCAAATGTATCCTTCTTGCAATTTCTCCTACTCCTACACACTCTCGATTTTTCTCCTTATATACTCTTGTCCAGCCCCTCCCATTTCTGGGACTTTTGCCCTGACATGCCCAACCTAGCTTCAGACTGGGCTTCACAAAAAAAAAAAAAGTCAATACTGCCATCTAGTGGCTATTTACCACATTACACCTCCATTCTGAAAGGGAAAAAATT
Organism: Gymnothorax javanicus; assembly: GCA_029692085.1. Classification (NCBI taxonomy): domain Eukaryota; kingdom Metazoa; phylum Chordata; class Actinopteri; order Anguilliformes; family Muraenidae; genus Gymnothorax; species Gymnothorax javanicus. The sequence continues at coordinate 82,900,532 of CM056194.1, read as the reverse complement.
TTGACTTATAAAGGCAAAATTTTTCTTTTCAATACAAAATGGTTAAGTAGACACTTGTGTATATATACATATAATAAAATATGCTAATAAACACGTGATATATATACACATACTCAAACACGGGATAAACAATCAGCAATTACATTGTCAGTACCCTTTACATGCTTAATTTCCAAGTCAAACTCCTGTAAAATCAAACTCCAATTCAACAATCTCCGATTCTTGTTTTTCATCTTACTCAAAAACATTAACGGATTGTGGTCAGTATATACAATCATTGGCTTTTTGCCCTGTACAAACATAGACCTCAAAGTGTTGTAAGGATAGAACCAGAGCTAACAGCTCCTTCTCAATTGTGGAATAGTTCTTTGGTGGCGATTGAACTTCCTGGAGAAGTATGCCACGGATGCTCAATGTCATCAGAGTCACTTCTCTGTAGGAGCACAGATCCAAAGCTTGGTCGCTAGCATCGACCGCTATGGAGAACGGTTTGTTGAAGTCAGGAGATTTGAGCACGGGAAGAGACACAGCAGAGACTTCAGGCGATCGGGCTCTTTTGCATGCTTCATCCCAAGTGAACTTTTTACGCCTTTCTTCAGTTGGTTGGTGAGACTGAGAGCAATCTCAGCAAAGTTCTTGCAGAACTTGCGGTAGTACCCGATCATTCCAAGGAAGCGGGCGCAAAGCTTTTTTGTTGTCTGGAACTGGAAAGTCCATGATGGCTTGACTTTAGCATTTATGGGTGGCACACACCAATAACCCTTCAATAAATCAATCTTGGTCAGAAACTTTGCTTGCCCTACTCTATCGATACAATCATCAATCCAAGGTATTGGAAACACATCAGTTCTAGTTACAGCATTGACTTTGCGATAATCTGTACAGAATCTAGTGCTTCCATCAGGTTTTGGAACTAGAACACAGGGTGAACTCCAATCTGAGTTAGAGGGTCTGATAATATCATGTTCTAACATGTACTCAACCTCTTTCTCAGCAATCTTTCTCTTTTCAGGATTCATCCGGTATGGATGCTGTTTTTATTGGTTTGGCATCACCAACATCTACATCATGAGAGGCTATAGAAACTCTCTTTGGAACATCAGGAAATAGATCTTTATATTTCTTGATCAACCTCTCAAACTGATCTTTCTGTGAGGGTTCTAAGTGCTGGAGTTTTACATCAAGATTTTGCAACACTTCAGAATTTGACAATTTACATGAAAGAACTTCAGCTTTAATTCTAGGTTCATCATCTTGAAACTCCCCCTCATCTTCACAAGTCTCGCCATAGGAGGATCTGAAGTGACAGCTGCAACCCTAGCATTCCTATCATGATAAGGCTTCAGCATGTTAATGTGACACAACTGTTTTGGCTTTCTCCTGTCTGGAGTCTTCACAATGTAATTGAGATCATTGAGTTTTGTCAGAATTTCATAAGGACCATGAAATCTAGCCTGCAATGGATTGGACTGCAAGGGAAACAACACAAGGACCTTGTCTCCTGGTTTAAACTCACGGCTTCTAGCCTTATGATCATACCAAGTTTTCATTTTTCCCTGACTTGATTTCAAGTTATCTTTGGCTAGGTCACAAGCTGCACGCAGTCTTTCCTTGAACTTGCTAACATAGTCTAACAGACTGATATGCGGCTTTTCTCTTGCCATTGTTCACTCAACAATAGCAAAGGTCCTCTCACTTCATGGCCAAACACTAGCTCAAATGGACTGAATCCAGTAGACTCCTGCACTGCTTCTCTAGCTGCAAACAACAGCAAATGAACCCCTTCATCCCAGTCTTTCTCATGGTCATAACAATAAGTCCTCATCATTGTCTTAAGAGTGGAATGAAACCGCCTAAGGCACCCTGACTCTCTGGATGATAGGCACTGGAAAGAATCTGCTTCAATACTTAGTTCATACACAACCTGCTGAAACAATCCAGAAGTGAAATTGCTACCTTGATCTGACTGAATTTCCCTGGGAAGGCCAAACAACGTGAAGAACTTTATCAAAGCCTTCAAAATTGCAGTTGCCTTGATGTTGAGGGTATGGCTTCAGGAATCTGGTAGATGCACACATGATTGTCAACAAGTACTGATTTCCAGATCTAGTCTTGGGTAATGGACCAACACAATCAACAATGACCTTGGAGAAGGGCTCCCAAATGCTGGGATAGGCTGCAATGGAGCTACAGGTGGGTCTAACTGGTGTTTTCCCCACTACCTGACAAGTGTGACAGGTTTTGCAAAAAGTTGGAAACATCTTTCCAAGTCCAGGCCAGAAGAAGTGTTTCATGATCTTGTCAACAGTCTTGTTAACACCAAGATGACCTCCTAAAGGCAAACTATGAGCCATTCTTAAGATCTCATTCCTGTAGACCTTCGAACAACAATCTGCTTGACCACTGCCCAATCTGCATTGGCAGGGATATCAGGAGGGCGCCACTTCGATCAACACTCCATCCTTGAGATAATACCCAACTGAACTGCGCCTATTTCTTCATCAGGAAGGGCTCTTTTTTAGTACACAAATTTCAGGATCATTAGTTTGCTCCTGAATCAACCGCTTTCTGACAGAGACAAGTCTCCAGACACATCAGAATCACCAGACCCATCTGGCTGGCTGAATAGAGAACTGATAAAAGTGTCTGATAAGTCCTCAAACGGAGAAACCATAGTAGGCTGAACAGAGTCATGAGGCGAACCACCTGAGTCATGACTATTCAAGGTGCTGGACGGCACCACATCGCTTCTTTTCTTGAGCCTTCTTGGCCATAGCACGAGTCACTGCACAGGAAGGATACAGAGATGGGTCTTCATCGCCATCTTCAGTGCTCGCCAAGTAAGATGAACAAGGGGAACTACATTGCCCCCAGCCAGGTCATTGCCTAGCAACAGAGAAACACCCTTGATAGGTAGACTTGACATAAGTCCCACCTTTACCTGTCCTGTAACTAAATCTGACTTCAAGAATACAGAGTGCAGGGGTACAGATACAGTCCTCCTTCAATACCTTTGTACAAGTATGAAATCCCCAGAAGCGGTCTCATCACGAACTCCAAGGAGTCCATCAACAAAAGTGACTGAGAAGCTGCATCCCTTAGGATATATATGGGGACAGGAGGAGAATGCTCATTCAGAGCCACAAATCCTCTGACACAAATGGAAGAAATTCCTCCCTCACAAAGTCAGCAGTATCAGGCTTCTTAGCCTCACAAGGAGCAGGCAATTTAGCAGATCGGTCATGTACTACAGGGGTTTCTAACCTTGTCTTCACAAAGGCATTGGGTTTGTATCCTTTTCTTGTTCTTTTCTTAGCTTTAAGGAACCAACAGTTAGTTGTAACATGACCAGCTTTCTTGCAATAATTGCAAACTAGACCACTTTTGTCACTGTCAGGCTTTCACACTTTGATCAGACCTTTGACTGGATTTCTGAGCACCATCACCAGATTTGTCTTTGTCTTTGGGTGAGGAATCTTGGGTATCACCGTTACCTTTTCTTCTGAAATTGGGACCATATATTTTTACTGCTAGACTGAAATTTGGACTTATGTGTTAGAACATATTCGAAAACTTGGCAGCTGATTGCAAATTCAGTGCTTGCTTCATTAAGGTAGGTCTTAATATCATCCTTGACACAGTTCTTGAATTCTTCAACTAACACCATCTCTTTTAGTGAGTTGAAATCATCCTTGACCTCCATAGAAGTACACACCAGCTCAAAGCAAACCTTCTTCTCGTTAGCAAATTCAACATAAGTCTGATTGTCAGATTTCTTCAGACCTCTGAATTTCTGTCGGGTAAGCCTCTGAACCAACTCATAAGCTGTCAAAATAACCTTTTTGACAACCTCATAATCAGAGGAATCATCTGCAGACAAAGCCGAATAGGCTTGTTGAGCTTTTACCCTTGAGGACAGTTTGCAACATCAGAGGCCAGTGTTCCTTTGGCCACTGACAACTCTTAGCTACCTTCTCAAAGCACTGGAAATACTTATCAACCTCCTTCTCTGAAAATGGAGGCACCAGCTTTACCTCCTGGCTGGCGGAAATTTATTTTCAGCCTGAATTTTTATTTTAGTAGCTCCATTTGGAGCCTTTCTTCCCTGTCTAATTTTTTCTAAATCGAAATCTCTCTGTCTTTTTCTCTCTTTCTGCTCTTTTCTTTTTTCTCTTCTCTTGCTAATTTTTTCTAACTCAAACTGCCTTTGTTTTTCTTTTTTTTCAATTTCTAGCATTTTTTAATTTAAGTTCCAATTCTACATTTGGATTTTCCACGAAACTGTTCCAGATCTCCTGGTGCAAACACATTTTCATCAATGTAATATTCAACAACCTCTCTAGCCAGTCTTGCTTTTTGCATGGCTGGTTTTACATCTGTCAGCTCTAACTGTCTGCATATTTCTAGCGGTTCAGTCTTTTTAAAAGACTTTAAAACCTCTACGGTTGGTGATGCCAAGAAATCATCCATTGCTGTTGATCTGCCAATATATATCTAGGAAAATTCAAAAAACAATTTCACTATTTGAAATTTTAGATTTTCAATAAATGACTCGCATAATGGTCTACCTAACCCCCAATTTGTTATGGGGGCGATTTGTTATGGCGTCACGGACAGCAAGGGATGACAGACAAAATCCTTTAAGTTCAACAGATTTAATTAAACACACACTTTGAACTAACCTACAATCTACATCTACTGACCAAGATCGAAATAAAAAAAAGAGATAAGATATTTACAGTTCCCTGTAATGGAGATGGGCTGCTCTGTTGTGATGTCCTGGGACAGGAAAATGCTCCAACACAGGCAAAAATCCACAAAAAGCTTAAAAGGTCTTGAAAAGAGGGACAGGTCTGGTCAAATGTATCCTTCTTGCAATTTCTCCTACTCCTACACACTCTCGATTTTTCTCCTTATATACTCTTGTCCAGCCCCTCCCATTTCTGGGATTTCCCTCTGGGCATGCCCTGGACATGCCCAACCTAGCTTCAGACTGGGCTTCACAAAAAAAAAGTCAATACTGCCATCTAGTGGCTATTTACCACATTACACACTTGTAGCATATAGAATTCCATCGTATTTCAGTTAATTTTCTTGATTTTGGTAAAAGGGCTGCAAACATAAAAAATCTTCATGAAAATTCAGCATTGAAATTGTAAAAAAAAAAAAAAAAAATTATACTGAGAATTTAAAAATGGCTTGGGGTTAAAACGATACATTTCTGGGCTGATAAACGCCGTGACCACAAGTACACCTAATCTGAGCATGACATTCTAAATTATCTACTCTTTCGGAGCCAAATAAGACAGCTCTCCAGGAGGCTCCCCAAACTCTCAAATCCCTCAAAATGCTGCACTATCAAATCATAAAATAATCATATAAATAACACAAATCAACTTTTGACACATGAAATTTAATATGAATTCATGATTTTCTGGTTGAATTTAGCATGAGTATATCAATATAGGCACAGTTGGACATCAGTGGTCACCAGTAACCTCTCCAAACCCAAAACATGCCTCTTCTCCATGATAAAGTTTAGAATTTTGTCCATTTTTTCTTCCCACAAGCCAGCACACATACTCATTAAAGGTACTGAATATTTAACGGCAAGAACATTCACCCTGCAATGAAAAGCAGTTCCCCCTTCTGAACTCGCAACCTTATATGAAGACTTTCCACACCTTATAAGGAACAAGTATAACTCACTTACTCAGTAATATCTGAAATATACCTTATTTTAACAGAACAGACATTCCACTATCAGGTAAAAGCAGGCAATATGCTGCCCTACATTAAACAGAATGTACCTAAGTGCTTGAGCTGTTTGCATTTTACATGAGCCAAAACCTCGGCATTCGATTTCATTGGATTACGGAATAAATTCTAACAAGGAGCCACATTGAGCAAAATGCCACCACATGCAGTCGTGTTAGCAAGGACTAACGGTTACTCTTACTAACCAATGTGGCACACAAGCTCAGTGATGATCATGGCTATGGTAAACCGAGAATAAAAAACAGCACTGCTAGCCAGCTTTCCGTACATAAAAAAAACATAAAATTGTACTTACTCATAAAATCAACAAAAAATTTTCATTGAATCCCTCCTCCAGAGACACAGATCCGCCTGGTGGAGGGAATCCTCTGGTCCTGTTTCATTCGGAATAATTTCCATTGACCAAGTCTGTATATAATTTAAATCCTGTAATTGTAAGTGAGCACTTCAGGCCGGTTTTGGAAAACTTTTCTCTTTACAATCGCGTCATTTTCAGTTGCGCAACATTAAGAGAATATGACCTAACAGGTGTTATGTAAAGGTTTAAATACTTTTCCGATGGTCCAATCAATGTCTTTCCTTACTATGAAAAGTTTATACTCTCTGGAATTGGATAAGAAACATGTCTATCAATCAATTGATAGTAGAATGACATAGTACCAATACCATGTCAAATTTTTGCTTCAGAAAACTGATTTTTCTTAACTTCTAATTGGGATACCATTGGCTCACTATAGCTGAAGTGGTTGCTTCAAAGGACAACAATTTTTTCTGACGCAAGATATCATTTTTTTTTAACTGCTGGATATATATTATGTGCAAGTATATTGAGCAGTTTGCACATCAGTCTTTGCTGAGGAGTTTAATTCATGCAACTACTGAAAAACAGGGATGGGACTGAACTTGTCCATATTTTAAACTGTGCTCGAGCTCGGCTTGCTAGTGAATATTCAATAGTTGATCCAGGGGTGCCATCTAGTGATAGAATAGAGTAACTGCCTGCATAAATTGAGCAGCTCCGTGTCCGCTGGCATCTACATCTGCACAGAGGGGTTAAACCCTTGAACTTTATGTTTAATTGAATATAGTACAAAGACAACATATAAGATGTTGAAACTGGGAAATTCTATTTACTGTATTTATCTATTTTGAAAATATATGTTCATTGTGTCACCTGCATAGCAGAGCAGTCACATATGGATTACTTTGAGTCGTCTCACGTCTGTCGTCGTCATCCTTTGTCACACTTCTTCTGTCCGCAACTCCTCCCAGACCATTCATGGTAATTGGACCAAACTTGGTCAGTACATTTATTATGACCTGTACACGTGCATTACATATTTAGATTGTGCCGCAGGCAACACGTCTTCCGTGGAAGACTCACATCTATTTTTTTTTTTTAGTTTGAAGCCAGAAGCACTTTGCAAAAAAGTTGGAACGGGGGTTTGTTTACCACTGTGTTGCATCTGCTCTTCATTTAACAACACTCCGTGAGCATGAGGGAACTGTGCAGACCAACTGCTGTTGTTTTGAAAGCAAACTGTTTTCCCATTTTTGCTTGACATAGGATTTCGGCTGCTCAGTGCTTCATGGCCACCTTTGTCAAATTTTCTGTCTCATAATGTGCCAAATGTTTCCGGTGGGTGACAGGTCAGAACTGCAGGCAGGCTTCTTTTACAACAGAGCTGCGTTGTTGTAATATGGGCAGAATGTAGTTTGGCGATGTCTTGCTGAAATTAACAATGCCTTCACAGAAAAATGCATCTGTTGCTCCAAAACCTGCAAATATCCCTCAGCATTAGTATTGTCTTCACTGATGAGCAAGTTACCCATGCCATGTGCACTAATGCACCCCCATATTATCGCGGATCTTGGCTATTGAAATGCGCACAGAAAACAAGCCGGATAATCCCTCTCCTCTTCAGACTGCAGAAAGCGGCGTGCCTGATTTCAAAAACGAATTTCACATTTTGATTGGTCAGACCACTGGACAGATTTCCACTTCACCTCTGTCCAATTTAAATGAGCTCAGGCCTGCAGAAGAAGGCTGCATCTCTGAATCTTATTCATATACGTGGTCTAACATTTACATGGTAGATTTTTAACTTGCATTTGTGTATGCTGCGACATACTATGTTCACTGACAATAGATTTTAGAGGTGTTCTCGATTCTATGCAGTCCTATCTGTTTTTAATACAGTGCTGCCTGAGGGCCTGAATATTATAGCCATTCAATATTTCTTTTTGGCCTGATTGCTTGCATGCAAAGACTTCTCTGGATTCTTTGAATCTTATAATGATACGATATGGTGCAGTTGATGAAATTCTTCACAATTTTATGATGAGAAACGTTATTCATAAATTGTTACAGTCTTTCACAGAGTGGTGAAGCCTGAGAAACTTTGCCTCTCTGTGATGCTCTTTTTATACCCAGTCATGGTACTGACCTATTACCAAGTGACCTGATTAGCAGTGAGATGTTCCAACAGGTGTATTTTTTGATCATAATGCAACATTTTTTTTTTTTGCCCAGTCCCAGTTTTTTTGTAGCCTGTTGCTGGCATCAAATTTAAAACAAGAACACTCAGAGAGCGCAGCACCTCCGCCATGCCAAGGCAACTCTGTGCATTAGTTATTTTCGTTGGCTGATGTAGGGTGTTGTTGCATTCCACCGCCAAGTAGCAGCAAAACCCAAAAGGACGCTGATTGGAAATCCAGCCCATTGGAAAGACTTCAAATCTCTGCCAGCATAGCTAGATTTGAACTTTGGCCAATATCTCAGCTGTACTTTGGCCTAGATATGCCAAAATTTAATCACTTGTTCCTCTTGTGCTACTCTAAGATCCTGCAAAGTTTGGTTAAAATCTATGTGGCCATTTTTGAGATATCCTGCTAACAGACAGACAGACAAACAGATAAACGCCGGCAAAAACATACACCTCCTTGGCGAAGGTGAATGAGCAGATATTTTTCAGAAAACAATAAAATTTTCTCAATTCCAACATTTGATAAGCTGTTTTTGTGCCATTTTCAACTAAATATAGGGTTCAAGTAATTTGCATATCATTTAATTCCATTTTTATTTACATTTTACGCAGCACCAAACTTTTTGGGCAACGAGGTTGTGCTTAAGGGGAGTTTCAAGAGAAAATCAGAGTTTAAGAAGTTAAGAACTGGGGACAGTTTCCACTGACCAGGGGCGTGTTTCCCAAAAGCGTAGTTGCTAACTAAGTTAGCAACTTATGTAGTTCGTCCATTCACAGTCAATGGGCCCAACTATGTAAGTTAGCATCTGTGATTTTGGGAGACGCACCTGAGTTCTGTAGATTTCCTCAGGAGCTGTGCATTGGCCTCTGGAACAAATTCAAGGTGGCTGCCATGTTTGCCTGCAGGGCTTTTTGGAACCAGAGGATGTGCGCTGGGGATAATTTTGGCTATTGAGAGGGTGCAGGGGGTATCTTGACCATATGAGATGAGTGGGACTAAAAACTATATCAAAATCCATTTCTCTGTGTCACAAATAAAGGTTCCTGCAAGTAATGAATAAGACATTTTGGAATCTACAAGTGTAGTCAGACATAGGCCAATACCGCAACACTGAGGTCATCCTTTGAATTAAAGTCAATGGCAAAATGACCTTTTTGACCTCAGGGGTTTAAGGTGATACACCTCTGGTACCCACTGGAATTATCAACCCCTGATCCCCTGGGGTAATCCAGCAAGTTTGAAATGCGGATCCGTTGAGAAAAGTTACCTCTTTTAACACTGGTGTTTTGTTTCAGTTTACATTTTGCTGATATGAGTGTTGTACGTGACATGCTCTCGGAGAAAATTAACCCCTTCAATTGAATTTTTCACTTAAGTTTTCCCTTAAGTAAGTTTATTGTTAAAGATCATTTTTTTCCCAAACTGTTCGAGGATAAACACATAAATGTTCTGTATCTGCTGGTTGCAGTGCTTCACTGAAGCTACATCACACTTTTATTCAGAGAAATATTCAAACCCAGGATGCAGTGTTTTTATGGCCACAGCATTACATCAAATGAAATATTTTTAGATCTTGTACACCATTTTATACACATTGCCCTGTAATTCAGCAGGATATTCTGTATTTGGGATTGTTGAAAACCTTGGGATCACCACTAGACTTTAAAATAAGCTTAAAGATTCACAGTGCATTTGACGTGGTTAAAAAAATGTATATCACATTTTTGAAAAAAGAAAAAGAAAATTAATTAAATAAATAAATAAAAGGTCACTTTGCCCTACGCAATACATATGGATTAACATATAACAATTTTTAAAAATAATACATAAAATATATAAGAGTAAAAATAAATGAATGAAATGCAATGATAAAAATTTTACCTGGGCATTATAATATGAGATCACAGTTTATGCAATTCAACATACAGTATATCTTGTGTGTATTCATTCTGAGTAAAGGTGTAATCATTATTCAAATACTGAAATGAGATTGCAAAGCAAAAATGAAATGAGATTGGTTGCTTACCAGTAATTAGCCACCTAAAGCCACTCACAGGACCTTAGTTACCAACAATAATATGCAAGTTACAAGTGACATTGATTCTTTGGTACCTGATACCACACAATGCCATCTTGGTGGTAAGATAAGATAAGATAAGATAAGATATACTATATTGAACACCGTGGGGTAATTTGTCCTCTGCATTTGACCCATCCTATTGTTAGGAGCAGTGAGCAGCCACAGAGCAGCACCCGGGGCAGCTTGGTAGCTTCGCCACTGCCTCTGAGCTCAACAGCAAAGGTGGTGTGCTGATATGCAAAATACATAATATTCAGCTGAATCATGTTAATTTGTTTTTAGTTGAGTGGTCAAGTTTGAACAGTAGGTTGTCTACCGCATCCTATGCAATTCCATGGACTGCTAACAAATTAGACAATAACTCATCTATCAGAAATCAACATACCTGAACATAGCTTGGGCTGGCATGGTGTGATATTAACCAGACTCATTCTCTGGAAAAAAACAAGAATTCTTCACAAACAAGGGAACAGTATGACGTGAATACGCCATCAATGATTCACACATAAAATTTATAAAATACAACCAGTGCTCTGTTTGTTCGTCGCCTCGTCTTCATTTATTGTAAATCTCATGAATGTGAATAACCCTTCCACACACACACACACACACACACACACACACACACGCTCCCAACGCACAAGCTAACACACGACCCCAGCGTAATGAGCGAGTGGGAAACTGTCGAATGAATGTTCCCTTTGTGTTGATGCAGCTCGCCGCAGTAGAGAAACTATTGTTGTCCGGATGGGAAAGAGAATCATTCAGAATCACGCTGTCTGATCAGCACCCACAGCCTCCGGATCATCAGCTGATAAACAGGCCAGGAAGAAAGCGTTAATACAATGTTACACACTTTTAAGCACCCGGGGAGATCTTCATGAAGGGCTAAACTAATGTAAAGTTACTGATAATATCCCCTTCAGTTATTGCCCTAGTTTAATTTTCTGGCTAGCAAAGTTACTCTCAAGCTGGTAATGTCTTGGCTGTAAGACCTAGCGTGCATTACTGTCGAACAGCCACTTGAGGCAACAAGCAAGTTGTATTTTATCTTTGAAAGCCATTCTAATCAGCTTCCTGTCTCAGTCAGATAGACCTTCTGCTTGTGCATAACCTCTGAGCCATCTGTCATTTGTGACAGTTTTGCATACCGGAACTATGCAATGATAAACAGCCGACAAACCGCAGTTTTTCAAATCGAAACCATTGTGCTTATTCTGTGCAAAACTGCATGTGTTTGTACTGAATGTACAATACAATAATGTACGTATTTGGGCATTGATGCTTTCAACAATTATTTACACCAAGAGATTACATTTGAAATAATAGAACAAATAAGAGGTTAAAATATAGACTGCCAGCTTTAACTGGTTAGTATTTACATTCATATTGCATGTACTATGTGGGATTTTCAGCCCTTTTTAGACACTGTAAAAACTAACAAGTTAACTCAACTTAAAAAACAAGGAAACCAGCTGAAAAGCATTTTTGAGTTGGCTCAACTTCAAGTTCCAAGTTCTTTCAAAGGTGGGTTTGTGCAACCACAAGGACTTGAGGTGGAGCAAACTCAAAAATGCTTTGCAGTTAGTTGGCAAATTTTATTAAGTTTAGTTCACTTTTTATTTATTTGTTTATTTATTTGCAGTGTACACAGTGCCATCATACTATAACACTGTGTTTTGTTTCATATGTGAAGTTGCATAATTAGAAAAAAAAAAAAAAAACAACTTCCAAGGTGTTATCTTGTTCTCAACCCTAACATATCAGTAAAATTATAAAATATCATCAGACATATTCACATCATAAAAAAGAAAGACAGCTCAGGGAATACTTCCTAAAAACTGTACAGTCCCTTAAAATGAAGAAATTATCATCAGTTGCAATTTGAATGAAGATTCCTGTTTTGGATACTGAAAGTGATACCATATTTCTTATTTTCAAAAATGTTTTCTGCTTCTTCCTTTTTTTCATCTGAGAGAGACAGGAAAGATCAAGATGGCACCGCATTCTTTCGTTCAAACATTACATTACCACATCCTGTTTCTCATTCTGCATACATGCACAATAATACCCAGAAGACCTTTCTGCACCATCCTGCGTACATTTCAGCAATATACATCAACACTTATGTTTTCCTACTCTGCACATTATAATGACATTTTAGCTCATTTATCAAATCAGGAATACTAAAAAATGAAAGCACATCAATTGAACAGCAAAATTACTGTTCAAAGTATTATTCCAATAAATTGCATAGAGGATTTCATGATTAAACATTTCAAATATCCCCCAAATGAAATGAAATGTATTTATGCACAGTACATATACACAACTGCCCAAAAATTTGGAGTAACTTTCATTAAGTATGTATGCAAAGTTTTTCCTTTTAATAATACAACCTCAGTTCCAGAAGAACTTGGACAATGTGTAAAATGTAAATAAAAACAGCAAACTGCATTTCACATATCCCTTTTAAGCTGTATACAATGAAATGAGTGTAGTGTTTTAACTCATTTGCTTTGCTATTTTTACTGTAGAAAAGAGCTATTTTCAAAATATAATGTCTGCAAAATGTTCCAATGAAGCTGTGGCAGGTGCATGATCACCAGTGTGCAACATGACCTCCCCTTTCAATAACACTCAGCAGTTGTTTTGAAACAGGGAACACTAATTGCTGAAGTTCTGAAATCACAATTTGTTCCCATTCTTGCCTGTTATAGGACCTCAGTTGGTCAACAGACCCAGGTTTCCACTGCCATTTTTAGTACATTATAATCTTCCACACGTTTTCAATGGGAGATAGGTCTAGGCTGCAGGCTGTACCCACTCTCTGGGTCCTACTGTTATGATCTAAGCACATGATCTGAAGTGCATGATGCAAGTGCATGTAGGACAAGTCCAAATCCATTTTTGCTTGTTTTGATGGTGAGTTATCAGGGCAGGAAGTAAGGCGCAAGGTTCAAAGGGGTCATACTTAATTTCTTAAAGGGGACCTAATATGCTATTTTTCCAAGTTTATATTTTGGTCTTTGACTCCCCTAGAGTACTCCTGATCGCGCAAAGTAAAAAAAGGGTACTTATTTCGCCCATACTGCCATCCTCAAAAAACCCCATTTGTAGTCCATAGTAGTCTCTGCCTGAAACGCCTCATTGGGGTGGCTCTTCCGCTATGGCCCCCACTCCCCGTGTGCCCACTTTCTTCTGACTGGCCAGCTCTGTGGAGGGCAGATCTAGGCGGGACGAGGCAGCAGAACGCAGTTTTCCTGGCCCGGCTCCAGAGGAATCGACGGGCATATTCTGCAATCTAACACAGTACATGTGTATAGATCTAATGAAATTAACTTGTTCTAATAAATGCAACGGCGAAAGTGGAGGACGAAAAGCGAAAGTCTGGCAGATCAAGCACCTAATTTGCTATCGGGCTACAGTTTGCACGGCAACAGTTGGTGAGTACAGCGGTTTTTCTACTCCGTAGCTAGGATGCCGGGGAAGCTAGAATCCACCCCATATAGACACATTTGTAGAATGGGTCGACATGCCCAAGTGTAGACCGGAGACCGTAGAAATCCGGTGGGTCTGAGTTTAGAGGGAAACATGGACAGTGGGGAGCAGCTAAAAGTGGACCAACAGCTTAGGGACTGCTTCTTGTGTGTATTACGACCTGCTGGTTCGTGTGCATAGCTGTGGTGTGTTGTTAGCGTGGAGAAACGAACAGCTTCCGCGCTGGTATATGACGGAGGGGCGAAAGCTCCAAGCTAAATGGCCTTTTCGGAAATTGCCCCCGTAATGGTTTACTTATTGCTTCGGAATGACCAGCTTTTCCTCGCGGAAAATGGGCACATTATGGATAGCGTGCGAGAGCTAGATAGAGATCCGGTTATGTCATGAACATAATACAGGTTTTACAGACCGTAAGTTCCGTCTGCGTGAACCGTTGCTTATGTGGAGCTAGCGAATCGATCACTTTTACAGGAAAGAATTTAATATTCAATCGATGGCAATGCAAAGAAGTCGTTTGTTATACCGGACACGTTATAGCCTGTGCGCTTCCCTATTGCTTTCACCGGTAGTGTCAGAGAGCTTGCTCAGACATTGGAGATGTATCAGGCTGACCCCGGTCATGGATAAGTAAAGCGATCGTTTCATAAACACCCAAAAACGCACCCCAAGCTCTGCAAAATCTACGTCTGGTCTAACTGCAGCCCAACTCGGCAGACACATATAGCACCTCTCCGGTTAGCTTCAACTGTAGAGGCTACAATCAGGCAACATTATGATGAAACGGTCACATTGATGCTTACCGAAGTAACACAAGCATACCGATCATAATTGCCGCATATAAGTTAACCAGAAGCATTTTTAATTTGCAGAGCACGCGAACTAACATGCAGTAGCTGATAAGCGGTCATGACTTTGAATGTAATCTGTCGCGCAAAATATTTGTTTTGCGTCCGGTGTGAAAGCTGCTTAATGCGCCCATAAGGCCTGTATTCACATCTTTGCATTGACTTTGAATGTAGCTAATCTGTTGCGCGAAAAATTCGTACATTTGTGAAGTATCCGGCTGATCCCGGTCATTGATAAGTGAAGCGATCATTTACTGTAGTGGCTACAATCGGGCAACGTTATGATGAAACTGCCACATTGATGCTTACCGAAGTGACACAAGCATACCGATCAGAATTACCGCATATAAGTTAACCAGGAGCATTTTTAATTAGCACGACACGCAAACTAACATGCAGTAGCTGGTAACCGAGCGGTCATAACCAGAGACAAACCCTTGCAATACAGGTTTTACAGACAGCACGTTCTGTTACTGTGAACAGTTGTACCAAGCATCCAAATTACAAACAAGTATTAAAAGTTAGCTTCAAATGAGGTTTATGTTCACACACCTTCTGTAGAATTTCCCCTGATATCACTCTTGCATATTTAGGACACAAACATTAGCAACAGTAACTTGGCTAGGTTAGCTGCTGTGCTACAGCCACAATCAACTGGCTATCACGTCAGGTTGGCTTATGCAGTAAAAGCAACTTACAACTTGTGTGTCTGTGAGTCACGGACAGTCGCGACCAATACAGGCTTTATCTTCAGATATTTTACAAAGCCTGCATTTGAGGCCAGTTGTTAGTGCTAACTATTGCTAGCGGTCCTGCTAGCCACCCGTAACACGTTAGCTTCACTTACATTATTTGCTGTTATATGGTTACTTACAGCTTGGGCTCGAAAGCGCTTGATCGATGCAACTGCTTCAGGTTTGAGAAGCAGCTGAAACGCTTATCCTGTGTCGAATTATCCTTTATTGACAAAGCTGTCTTTGGTGAAATGCTGAGCACAAACAGCTAACGTTCCCTTTGGCCGTGGCTGTTTGCTGCCAGCAAACAAAAAAAGCTACCCACTGATTTCTGGTGGTCTTTTGGAAGAGAAATATTTGTTTTTCTTCGCATCCAAAAGTAAACGGACCAGTAGCTTTGGGAGAGATACTGACAAAATTGCACCTCAAGTGATCTGCGGTTCTTCTTTTATATTTCCAAAAGTGTACACGCTACTAAGGCATAGTATGATCTGCCGTTGTTAGTGCCTGCTAGAATAGTTTCCGGTGTGGGCAGGTCCAGCGCAGTGGTTGGCTCTGGCTAGGTCTGTACTAATTGGACGGCATAACCTGACGTCAGGTTTTGCCCAGATCTCGTGAAGATCTCGGGAGGAGCTGTTCAGAGAGGAAATCACGCTCACGAAATCACATTCTTGGATTACGGCAAAATCCCTGTATCTTATGTTTAGAAACTTTTCAGAGGTTGAGCATGGACAACCAACATTATAATATTACTAATATGTATTAAAAGAAGGAACAGCATGTTAGGTCCCCTTTAAATAATCAGACGTGTTTTGGCCATAACATAAAATAAACCAATCAGACGGTCATCTCCCAATGGGTTTTAAAACTCAGATGCCCTTGCCACTTGGCAAATTGCTATTGTAAGGGTGGCTTTCCTAGTGGTAGGAAAAACACTTCTCTGCAGAGATGGGTTAAAGGAGGAGACCGCGCCTCGGCAAAGTATATTTCAGTGGACAGTACAATTCTTCAAGTGTCTAAAACGCATAGTTTTATAAATTTTATTTGGTAATGGTCCAGTGCAACACATTTTAAAACCGGCGAGTCTTGAAATCGGCGTCAATATCAGGGGGCAGACATTTTTACCTAAGGACTCTAAGGCTGCGTTCAGAATGCACACTTGTCCGCTCGCTCGCTCACTCTTTATATTGTTTTCAATGTAAAACATTCATCACATAGTACCCTATATAGTGGGTGAGTGTACATTTTGAACGGATAATCCAATCAAACGCCAGTGCCGCTGTGCTTGTGGCATCAGTTATTCTCTTTTGTGACGTCAGTTGTTCCCTTTCCTTTAATCCGGGCCATAGAGTAGTTCAAAGGGCCTTCAGTAAGCTCACCCTTTATAGCTTGACTGCCCGCAAGCTGTTCTTATTTTAGCTGGCCTGATTAACAATCAAACTGCGAGAGGTTTAAGTTATTAAGCATTTAAAGGTGAGGTCTCCGAAGATCTAATTCAAAATCAGAAGATTCCCAAAGTAAAATGTCTGCCCCTGATATTGAAGGCAATTTGAAGACTTGCTGGTTTAAAAATGCATCACACTGGATTATTATCAAATTAAAACATGTGTTTTAGAAGAATTCAAGAATTCTACTTCCTGCTGAAATATAGTTAGCCGAAGCGCAGTCTCCTCCTTTAACTATTGAGCGAAGTGATGGTGCGCGAGCAAAGCACTAGTGAAACCTAAAATATGTTCAAGATCAAAAGCGCCCGTGTTAGTGCCCACGCACACCTTTTAACATGATCTTGAACGAGAGCGGGTGCACTTACTATCTTTCAATTTGGCGTCCTGCAACATACATTAGGTGATCAAACTAGCACTCCTTTCCGTATTACCTGATAGCCGTGACTGTTCATATCTGGATGGTGATCCAAGCGTACGTTTAGCTCTTCATAGACCTAGACGATAGGGTTTTTGGCTTGGTTAACAATATTTCTCTGGCAGGTTGACTGAAGTTTTTCAGACATACACAAAGTGTATTTTGTGGACAAACTGTCATTAGTTGATGTCACAACCATGAGAACCAGGTTGTCGGATGCCATCTTTGCTTGCTCAGTGGAACACCTCCAAATGGGTAACGCGTGAGCTCCCGGGCACTCGGTGGGGAGCCACTGTTCAGAGGACGTGCGCATGCAAGCTCACGCGGGCTCCTGCTGTCTTGAACACGCCTCTGATCGCTGTAATATCCAAAAATATTAGCTAATAGGACCTGTATTTTGAAATACTGTTCAAAATTGTTTCATCATATACCGATGAAAAAAGTCTTAAAACACCATGAATCCCTGGGGGGACATTTTCACCTCTTAAACCCGAACGCCCCCGGTACCAGGGGCAGTCATTATGCATTATAATTAGAGCATGTTTCTGAACTCATTCCCTTCAGAATACTTTTATATAAAATTGTCACGTTTGTACGGAATACTTTTTCCGAAAATTACACAATATAAAGTATTGAAGTACAGGTGGCCGATGACCGCGATCGTCAACTGATTTTGTGTCTTCACCGGACTGCGAATGGTCATCCGCGTCCCTGGCACCGGCTTACCGTAGGGAATGGTAGAATTCGCTGCGCTGTTGGCAGCGGCTTGCTGTAGGGAATGAGTTAATGGTATCATCATAATGCGTCATATCCTCTTAAAGGGAAGAAACTCAGCGAAAAGTTCACGATGACCATTTTTACCTAAACTGAACACAATTCAAGCACCAAGCAAGTAAATAAGCATGTAGCAAAACATAGGATTAAATAATATTTCAAGGTTTTAGTTTAGTTTATTCACACATCATCCTGGAAATACAATACAATACATGGTGTATACAACAAGTATTTTTTACACAATCGGATGTGTGAAAAGGGTCACCCCAAGGAAGCTATTTAAAGCTTTTAATAGGAGGCCTGATATTGGCCAGATATCCTTATAATATGGACAACATACAGATAGATAATAGACACTCAATAAACAATAGACAGTCTCAGTATTATGGTTACATTGGATTTGATGCGAAGTACAGTAGCAATGTTAACTAAGAGAAATTAATAGATGCAATAAGATACAAGTATTCATACAATTATTAATCAGCACATTAAACATACATTGCTAGGAGTTGAATTTTTAGTTTTGCCTTGAAGATGGAGATGGAATGAGACATTTTTAGTGGTTCATCAAGCTCATTCCAAATCTGTGGTCCTCTGCACACAATGCTAAAGCTAGTACATTTTAGTCTTCGTTTTTTTCCAGTGATTACATTTTTATTCCTGGTGGTATATGTGTGCCTAGGAGCACAGATTGGGATGAGGTGCCAATATCAGTGCTCCACTGCTAGCGTTTCTACTGAATGTGTGCTATGCATCAAATGAAAGAGGGAACTCCACAGAATCCAATGATATAAGCCTTGTTATTTTAAACCAACAAAACACTCAAATAACAGCAAGCATACAATTTACATTCTACAGCGATAAGCAAAAATTTTTCCTTACCTTTGCTATTTTGTAGTAAAAAACCGTGTTCGAGGGTAAATCTGTGCTGTCTATTGTTAGTCCAATGCGTCCACATTATATTGAAACTACATCTCCCAGTCTCCATGCATGTTTCTTTTCCGGAGCACTTTTTCCAAAGAGGACAAGCCCTGAGCATTCCCATTGGACCAATGTATTTTCTCCTCTGTGATTGGCTTGTGATGCTGTCAATTCGAATTTGGGGGTGGCCATTTGATTCTATGGGCTCCGTGCGCATAGTGGGACGGAACCCAGAAAAAGCAGGCATGTTTCAGCTCAGATGTTGTGGGCGAAGCAGGGCAAAGCCAATCTCCAGCCAGTGGCTTTCCGGGATGACTGCCAGGTTTAGTCCAGACTTTTCCAGAGCTGAACTGTCCACAAGGAGGATTGAGTAGCTTGGGATCTTATTCCTAACAAAATGTACAGAGGATAAGACTTGGACAAAGTCAGCAAGAATGAAGTCCACAACACTGAGAGAAGCTTGGGAGCTTGTTCCCATTAAACTGAACAAAGGTGCAGACTTGAACTGGGTTAACTTGAATGCCATCCCAATCTCGGCCTGGGAGCTTGTTCGAATGACATAAAGTCGAACTTTTCTGCAAATTACTATCATTGAAGGTTATCTTGAACTTTCCAAGGATGAAGAGCTTCTACTGGGAAATACTGACTGGTTCTAAGCACGAATAGCAAATTACAAACCAGCAACTTGCAACTCAAAGTCGGGGGTTTAAATACACGTTACAGTTACATGAGGAAGTAACAGTGAAACAAGACACAGCTGGGGATAGGGGAACAAATGAGATGTGAACCAGTCAAAGGAGACATTACTTTTCATAGACACACCAGTTACTGAAAGGGAGGAAACACAGAAGACATTCATAATGAGGTTTGTGACACCTGTCCCAGTTGTTTTGGAATGCGATGGAGACATCAAATTCGAATTCACAACCATTTAAAAAAAAAAATACAGTTTGATAATGTGTGACTTCAATTTTTTTTCTTTCTGCTGTTTTCACCTGAATGAATGCACAGCCTCATTTACAAATCTCAACTGTGTTTTTATTTGCATTTTACATACTGTCCCAATTCCTGTGGAACACAGGTTGTCTTAAATTACACAACGTATAAAACAAACACTCAGTTATTTTAATATATCTGATTTATAATGTAATTTATCATTTAATATTCAAGTATTTGGGGGCAAAGAAAGTTTTCAAGAAGAAATAAGACTATTTACCTATCTATTTAAATAATTTCTCATCAAAGTACCTGTAGCAACATAACATTTAATCAATCCTTTGAAAATTTTAGGAATCTAGGATTCAGATTTTTCCAAAATAACATTCCAAATAGATTTCCATGTGGTTAGCAATATTTCCCATATATATGTCTTTAAAAATGGACACAACTCACAAACTTTACAATCCAGGTGATCCAACAATAGCTCCAAATTTTTGGCCCCTCCAAACTTTGTCATGTCCATTTGAGAAATTTCCCTCAGTTCGGACATATACTTTGGGTCACTGTCTTGCTCGTTACACAAATGTTTCTTCCATTTGAAATGTGTGAAAATCATTAGAGATTCCAAACTGTAGGCCAGGCATCCATCCATTATCCTCCCCATTTATCAGGGTCACATGGGGCTGTAGCCTATCCCAGAATCCAATGAGTAAAGGTAGGAATGAAGTTCTGCTAGCCGTGTGATGACTGTAAAGAATAAAAAGCTGACTGAACTAGGCTTGGCATTATTCTATTCATGAAGGCAATATAAAGTGTATTCATTTCCACATCTCTTTTTAATAAAAACTGTAAGTCTGCATTATTACCAAATGTATATTATTTGATTACAATCAGCAATTTACAGTGTACCTAAATGAGGTCTTTGACCAAAAAGTTAAGAGCACAAATTTTCAGAGGATGGGTGGTGGGCTCTCTGCTGTACAAGCCTAGATATGGCCTTAAATTAGCAGCAGTCCATTTCAGTATTAATCATATTTTACTTATACAGCATCATATGAATCAGAAGTCATTATTCAATCAATAGTGGTGTTAAATTGCATAATAAATACCAACAGCTATAAATACAGTATCATAAAAAAAGACCATATCCAGTGTAACTTATTTGGCTCTTGACTGAAAGTATCTTAAGCATTTAAACACATAGCAAACCAGAAAAACAAGTCACTTTCCATACAGTAAAAAAGATTTTCCTTGAAAAGTTCTATTATTCAAATGATGTGAACTAACGTGAAAATTTTATCTGATTAAACATTTACAGCACAGTGCAGGATACTCAGCAAGCATGAGCCAAACCAGGTGTGATAAAAGAAGTGTTTACACTCCAGTTTTATTTTGAAAAATAATGTGCATACATAGGTTGTATACAACGTATATCAACCCATGCCGAATAATTTTCTTCATATGACATTCAGTTTTTCCAAAGTCCCAGCCGTTTCAGAAACAGCGATGGAAGTCTCCGACTGACATGTGACCGTTTTGATTCTGAAGAAGACTTTGTGTCAAAATGTCAGTCACCTGCACCTTAATAAATCGCCAATTATAACTGTGTGCTCCAGAACTCTTTCCTTTGACATTTGATCATATCCCCTTTTTTTCTGAGAGGCACCGGTTTTTGGCTATAGTTTGTCAGCTGAGGCGCGCATTTCTCCTCGGTTTCATGTAATGTGACTATGTTCTGTATTCACTTTATTGTGCATGATCGGAATCCCACGAAATCTCTTTCAAGTAAGTTTTGATGTTTGGCAACAGTTAAATCACAAGGAGGCTAATTCGAGAGAATATTGGACACGATTCCAAACTTACTATATTTATCTCGCAGAGCAACAAATGACGAAGGGAAGGAATATGCCTGACTTTTAACACTTTTTTTTCACAACATGAGCGAAAGATCCAGAGAAATTTCTAGTTCATGGAGTGGGTCTCTACTTTCATTTTGTCCACACCTCAGTGAAGTTCACTGCTGCTTCTGTTACTGGTTGTAGGAATAGTAGATCACACTTTTTGATCAGTCCTTGTGCGCTTTAATGGCACAATGGTCCATTTCCAAATGTCTTGCATCAACATTCAACATCCATCTGAACAGTCATGTGCTTGTATCACAGACCAGGATTACTGGATCTACAGTAGGCTACTGAGAAAAAAAACAGAGGAGAGGTTTTTTTTTTTTTTTTTTTTTTACTTCAGAGACATATTCCACGTTTGAGAGTGTTCAGGGTGTTTACTGACAGAAGATATCAAAAATAATTTGGGATACCGGACTACTTCCCATCGAGATTCTGCATGGTCGATTTAAGATTTACAGCTTGGATAGCTCAACAGACAAAATCTTCAGGCTGCAATTTAGTTTCTTTAAATAATTTTAAAACTCTCTCCGTATGCTCAAATGCCCCTTCTAGTACACCCATACACAGCCATAAACTGTTCCTCAGGCCATGTGACCAAAGCAAAAGATACATAGCCTGAATAAAATAAATTTAAGCCCGATGGACCTATTGCGGGATATTGTGGGAACGCTCCGGGGAGTGGACCACATGTTCCCCTCTTCCCAAATCACCGCCCAGCCAGTGTAATTTGATAGAGGGGTAAATTCTTAAAGCAGCCTCTTTGGACGTCATCTCCTCAGTCGTACCCACCTCCTGTCACTGAGTGATAGCAAAATGGTCCCACGCCAACGTTCTCAGTTGAAGTAACACTGACCGGAAGTTTGGGGGGAAAGAAACCGTATAAATACGAAACATTTACGGGACGGCAGACAATTCAGAAGCACGATGTGAAAACAGGATGGGAGAAAGATGAGCGTGTTTCCCTTTCCGCAGTTTAAGAACCGGAGTTGTTGAACTTTGAGCGAAGACGGCTGTTGAGTTCCCAACGCGCAGCGCTTTCAGATGAGGCGAATTTGCTGACTGTTTCGGACTGCAGTAAAGATCGCGACGCCACGGGAAAATGGTATGCTCACTGAGAGAATACAAACAGAACATGCCTCTTGTTTTTCTGTGAAATCCTGTTGCATTTAGGCTCCTAACATTCACAGACCGCAGCCTTGATATGAATTAGGCTAACTGTAGAAAGTTCAACCCAGCAGTGGGTTTGTAGCATGCAAACTAGGTTATACTCCGTATTGTTTCAGATAGTTTGACATTGAAACTGACGCCAAAACCATACATTATTTTTTTACCATCTGCACTTTCCCATTAAATCACATGCGCCTCCGATGACTGCTGGAAAAGCGGTTACTTCTGGGGGACTGGACTAGAACATCGACCGTTATAAAATACGGACTGGCGGTTCGTGCCGTGCAAGCAATATAACATTCGGCAAACCCGGTTCGATTTCGTAGACTGTTTTTATTATTTTAAAACTAAGTCGTTTATTATTTTGAAATGCGTACAGGTCCCGTAGCATATTTGTCTAACGTTGCTTTGAAGAGTGGGTCTCATTATGGCCTCATCTGTGTCATAATAAAAAATTACAAACTAGTAAAATAACATATGAAGATATTGATGTTTTGTTGGTTCCCGGTTTTATTGGACGCCATTGGAAGACATTACTGATTTTTTTGAACGTCTCATCTTGCATTGCCAGCAAAAAATGTTCTGATAGTGTCTCTTGCCCGGAACAAAGCAAGACTGGATTTACTATGTCACAAATGAAAAACGTTTGGACGCACGAAGTTGAGCATTGAAACCTTGATTTGGGAATAAATAACGTTGTGTACACTGTAATGACTAGCGGGGACATTCAACCCTGTGCCAGGAAACTGATGGGGGAGAGACACAGAGAGAGGGAGAGGTAGAGGGAGGGGTAGAGAGAGAGAGAGAGAGCATATTTTTGGCGATAGACCAATTTTCACGAGTGCTATGTAATATGACCAATTTCATTATACAACCCCAATTTCGAAATAGCTGGGACAAAGTGTAAATTGTGAATAAAATCAAAATGCATTGACTTTCAGATCACAGGAGCCAATATGTTATTTACAATAGAAAATATATAACATTTCAAATGCTGAAACGGAGACATTTTACATTTTAATCCACAAAATGAGCTTATTTCAAATTTTCTGGTTGCAGCAGGTCTCAAAAAAGTTGGGACATAGGCAAAAGAGGGCTGAAAAAGCAATAAATATATAAGAGAATCAGCTGAAAGAACATTTGGCAAGTAATTAAGTTAACTGGCATCAGGTGTGTAAGATGATTGGCTATAAAAGGGATGTCTTAGAGAGGCTGAGTCTTTCAGAAGTAAAGATGGCCAGAGGCTCTCCAACCTGTGAAGGCTTGCGCAAAAAAATGTGGAATACTTTAAAAACAATGTTCCTCAACATCAAATAGTAAAGGCTTTGAAGGTGTCATCATTGACAGTGCATAACGTCATGGAAAGATTCAGAGAAACTGGAAAAATCTCTGTGCGCAAGGGACAAGGCCGAAGACCTTTACTGGATGCCCATGATCTTCGGGCCCTCAGACGCCACAGCATCACTCATCAGCATGATTCTGTCATTGACATTACTAAATGGGCCCAGGAATACTTCAAGAAACCACTGTCTGTAAACACAGTCCACCGTGCCATCCACAAATGCAACCTAAAACTCAATCGTGCAAAAAGGAAGCCTTTGTTGAGCATGATCCAGAAGTGCCGCCGTGTTGTGTAACGTGCAGAAATCTAGTCGCTGTGATTTAAAGGTGCCCTGTG
This sequence comes from Gymnothorax javanicus, assembly GCA_029692085.1. Lineage (NCBI taxonomy): Eukaryota > Metazoa > Chordata > Actinopteri > Anguilliformes > Muraenidae > Gymnothorax > Gymnothorax javanicus. The sequence goes on along the minus strand of CM056194.1, from coordinate 82,875,864 downwards.
TAATGGACAGCCAAAAATTAAATTCATACTCTACACACTCCAAAGAAAAGGGGGCAGTATACCTGCAGAAAGTGAGTTAGTCTACCCTAGCGTAACAATCGAGAAACGGCACAGTCTCTCCTCCCATCAAGCCGCATCAAACCTGCTGTTCATGATTCGCCCCCACCTTCCCAACGACCCCATAACCGACTATCCACAATCCAAACAAGGCCGCTCTGACTCCAAAACTCTGAGATATAAACACATGAACGAACGTCAGTTGCTGTCAAGTGATTCTGTACTATGACATCTTTAAGCTACTCCCCTTCACCCGATCCAGTAAATATGTCCAAATTACGTGTCATTGTTCATTCGAAATAAATTCATTAGCAAGATAACATTCGCTACTGTTGAGCAAGCTAGCGTCAACGTAACGTTAGCTAATGTTAAGCGCTAATGCTGAACCAACTTGCGTGAATAAATCTATCTAACGCCGGTCTTTTCCATAACCAGTCTCTGATCCCAAAATCAGCTGGCCAGTCGATCGCCACTGTTAGTTGACCATCACTTTACCGTACGTCGTCAAAACAGTTATAGCGGAGTTCAAAATTATGAAGTAATCTTACCTGCACATGTACAAGTAAAACTAGGGACAAGATCATTTTAGAACGTTACGTATACCGCCCGCCTTATAGTAATTTACTGCGGTCAAGCTATCACAACTGATTTCACAGTATGCAACCAGTTTGCCTGATATGCAGTCTTCATTAGCAAGACCTCTTCTAGCAATCAAGTATCATTAGTCACAACTAAACATTCTGTCATGTTTCATTACATTATGCAAAGTTTTCCGTTACGTTTCGTGCGTTCATTTCGGGTTCATGATCATCGAAGCCATTTCAAGCTTCTTAGCTTATGTACCTTCCACACGATTGACATCAGGTTCAAGTACGTCCTCAAGCCGTGCGATTTATTCGTGCACTGCAGTTTTGCTGGCTGTTATGTTGCCCGCATACCGCCACCCATGTCAGAAACTGGTATTATGACACAGGACGGTGCGCAGCTAATGATTTAGCGTGCTAATTCAGGTTGATATCTCTGCAGCACAATACCTTGTCATCTTTTTTTTTATGAAATCATTGCCCTTATTTATTCTCATTCTTTTGTTGTGTCTAGCTCATTTTTTTTTTTGATATTTTGACCTCAATTCTTACACAGGGGACCTTTTAAGAGATGTGAAGACCTGATAATTGGGGTAAACATGTATTCTAATTGCATAATTTGAATTCTGCTTTCTAACTGTATCCAAAATAAATTTGAATTTAAAAAAAAAAAAAAAAAAAAAATCTGGCAAAGCAAATACCTAGGACCATAGGGTTTTTCAAAACATTAAGGCAGATTTTATTATATTATAGCACATTTGAATATTAAAGTGTTTTAATATTTAATTTTAAAGCAAAATTGGCTGAACAAATCTGTGGACTTCATTCAGTCAAAGTTTTTCTGGCTGAATATCAGGCAGCAGAAGAAGAAGATCTCTTGCCATTAATGGGGCGCAGCTTGTGGCGCTAGTTCTGGCAGACAACTCAAGACATGACCACATTCCCATAGACACTCTCATGCATATCAGATGCTGCTCTGCCCCTCTCATAAGTGGGCTATTTAAGCTGCTCTCCTGCTCTGCCTTTGGAGCAAAACATGCCTCTGCCTGCTATTGCACTGCAGAGCTCTCTACTGCTGCATCACTCTTCCCTGCTGCTAGTTAACATTCCACCTCCACCGAAGTATCCACCTGCAGACTCTGAATTCCCTCGGAGGGGCGAGGGTATATACTTAGACTCCCTGTTCTCTTCTCCTCAATCTAATGAGGCCGTGAGGTGTGTCAGGATCAGAGCCAAGATGCTAAACTGTCATTGTATCCATCCATTACTACTGTTGTAAACGGTTACACATGAGTTAGCTAACAGAATTTGGGGTCAATAATTGACATGAAGTAATCCGTCACTCCCAGAGTCCTGCAATGTATTGTCAGGTTAGTACATTTTCACGTGTTTTCCATCAAAGGACAATTGAAGTTCTATATACAGCTATATTTTATCCAACAGTTATTTTTCTATTATTATTTCCTGAAATTGCCCATTGGGCCATTTTATTAATCATTGCTACAACTGTCTAAGTTGGATCAATACAATGCGCACCCATTATGAAGGTCATGTCAAGATACTGATCTCTATTCATCAATAACCCTTCCCTCCTGTGAGTCTAACTATGGGTTGGTCAATCTCAGGAATGATCTCTGTTCATCAGCAACTTTTCCTCCTCATTGTCGAACTTTAGGTATGCTGATTCTGCACTGATCTCAGTTCATTAGAAAGCCTTACCTCCGCTGTGTGTAACTGTGGATCGGTCGGTCTCAGTACTGATCTCAGTTCAGCAGTAACGTTTCCTCCTCATTGTCGAACTTTAGGTATGCTGATTCTTCACTGATCTCAGTTCATAGGTGACACATTCCTCCTCGGTGCCTAACTTTGGGTCGATCAATCTGAGACCTGATCTCAGGTCTTCAGTAATCCTTTCCTCCTCATCATCTTGATATACTGATTTCAGGTCATTAGTAATCCTTTTCCTGCTCAGTCTCTTAATTTAGGCGGGCAGACTTTAGGCGCTGATATTAGTAATCGTTAACTCTTAGGCCTCTCCCCGCAGGAGGATGGGAACAGTCGACTTCGCCAGGCCCAGGAGGAGGTGGAAGAGGTGAAGGACATCATGCTGGACAACCTGAACAAGGCGGAAGAGCGAACGGGCAAGCTCGGGGATCTGGAGAACCGAGCAGACAGACTCCTGGAGAAGGTCAGTGTCGAGCGTAGTAGGACATCAACAAGGTGTTTCCCGTGCCAGTGTGCTGTGTATACTGCTGTGTTTACCCCTGAGCTGACATCAGCTGTGCCCTTGGAAAGTTTGGATGGAAATTCCCTGTGTACTAAATTGGGTTTTCACTCATAAAGCTAAGGTCTAGTACTTTGCTCATCTCGCAAAGAGCACAAACAAATTACAGTTGTGCGGTCTGATATCTACATTTCTATTTTTTACGTTCACATTTTTGTGATTCTGTGTGCTTTTTAAGATATCCTAAGAAGTGTGACCATTTCGTTTAGTTCCCTGTGTTTCAGTTGTAACCTCTCCAGGTATTGAGCTAATATCCGCAGTTTTATTCCATTGTGCACAAAAAAATTAATGAACGTGGCGACTGCATCGATTCTTAGAGTCAGTGCTGGAAGGCCATTTTGTTGAATAAGATCATTTACCTGAATGAAATTGGATTATTTGGCTCTATTTCCACCCAATATTGTCCTTAGCATTATTGAGAATTCCAGATAGGAACCTATTATTAAATCAAAACAAAGTCAGATATGAATACAGCTGGCTAAAGTCGCAGCACAGTGCATGAGTAGCTTGCAATATGGAGTCATTCAACTACATTGCCCTGTTTGGTCGTTATGTCGGAGCTCATTATTTGATCCTCCTTTCTAGTCAAACAGACATTGTATTAAATTACTTAACAGCTCTTAACATTTGGAACTTATGATTGGGTTCAGAGTAAGCATGCCTGCCAATTGAAAACTGATAACTGAGTCAAGTAATGAAGAACCAATCATTGGTCTGCCCATTAAGAAATGTCATGCAAGTAATGTCAAACAAACAATCTCTTTAAGTGAGGAGGCCTATGGTCCTAATTGTAGCCCCCGGACGAAGTCGGGCGGCTACTTTGGATTCACATGTGTCGTCTCAGCCGCTGTGTCTGTAGACACTTTCTTGTGGATGCAGTACAGGCCGCAGTTCTGGACCGATTACTTTCATATTTGGTATGGACATGCTCTATGCTTCACTTATAATACCTATCGATTTCGGTTGCCATGTTGACAGTATTGGCCGAATAATGCGCAAAAAAAGGGGAGAAGCAGACTTTCGGGGGCTACACCCATGCGGTCGCAGCCGACCGGACTGTTTAGATAAAATTAATAACTCTGGCTGCATCCTCTTCCATTACAAGAATAGACTGGGATAAGCTGATCACTGAGCTGTCTATAGGAGATCTTATGCTCTGAGGAAATATCATATTTATGGACTATTTTCACTTTGTTCCTGAATGCAATAAAATTCACGAATTTCCACAATACTTGTCTTATTTTTTGCTTGTATAAGTACCGAGGACAGAATGACATTTATCTCTTGGTGTGCAAACTGTCACCATAATCTATGTGCTGCAAACTATGGTCACTCACTCACTCACAGATGATCAGTACAGGCGCTTAGAAGGGGAATTTAGTGGGACTCATGCGCATTACTGGCTTTGTGCTGGTAATGAAAGCGCTGGTCATGCCTCGCTTGGCCCCAGCATCTGCTACGTCTCTCTTTGGACATATCACATTCATCATGTACTTGGAATTCAATTTGCCTCTCATATAAGTGACTTAGGGAGTGTTCAGGACGTCTGGTATCGGGGCCATTTCCAAGGTCTGCCCTGGTCCGGGAGCTAGTCAGGAAATGTCATATTGGCGCCTATAAATACACTTCGGGTGGGATAAGGTGGAAGAAGAATGCGCAGTTTACATCCTGATTTTAGTTTACGGGGATATTTTTGGAAAGGTATTTCCTCCCTTCATATGACAAATGAGATGAAAGAAACTTCTCTGCCTCTCTTGGTGACCTGGTGTGCCAGTCAGCTCCTGCTGTCTTGAAAGCACAGTGGTTAGAGTTCCTATATAGAGAGTTGCTACATGAGGCTTCCAGAAATTCTTGTCATTGAGCCAGTTTTGTTCCATCGTGTCATTGGTCTTTGTCTCAAAGTGAATGAGTTTTTTTGTTTTCCCTTTTCTCGTGTCCAAACATTTTCCCTTCTTATCCTTGTTGAAACCATAGCTTGCTGGTTTACTGCTTTTCCCCATTGACCTAATAAAAAGATGGGTGCAGCGCCCGGGTCAATGCGGGAATCTCTTAAAATTGCATTCTGTTTAATGGCCAGCAGATGGCGACGTCAGTGGTTGCAGAAGAAAGTTCAATGCTGTAGAAGTCTATGAGAAAATGACCCTACTTTCCCACCTGATTTATTATTCCAGTAATGATTTTCCACATTATTTTGTGGTATCAATCGCAAGTTTCAAGTCTCCTTCCATATATCATGATGTTCATTTTTGTAAATTATGGTCCCAAATAGACTAGAATAAAGGATAAAGCCAGATATGCTTTAGGGGCGTGGCTATCCTCTGGCCCTCGTCAGATACGGTCAGATCCACCCATAGATCCGCCCCTCGCTCCTCCCTGGATCTTCAATTCACCAATAGGAATCACATCCCATTTCAAATTGCCAAAATGGCGCTCTTCAAATTGCCAAAATCGAGGCTTCCTAAATGGTATGCTGAAACCAATGGGTGACGTCACGGTTGCTTTGTCCATCTTTTTATACAGTCTATGCTTTTCTCCTGAAGTTGATATTTTCCACATGTGAAGGGACAAAAAAAATTCTACAAATTCTATTGAGTGCAATGGCTCGGTTTCGCGTGATGGAAGCAAAATGTCTCCTATTCTTGAGGTGTCGCACCACTCTCTCTCTCCCTCTAGGGGCTTGAAGACCGGGTGTGTGTATTGGTTTTAGGTGATTTCTGTCCCAAAGTCTGTCTTTAAGACAAAATTATTTCCCAGCTCTTAGCCTCAGGAAACAAAAGTGCGGCTGGAGTGGGTCAACAGACCAGTAAATGTAATGTCATAACATAACAGTTACAAGAACATGTCATTCTGCTCTATGTAGCTCACCATTGTCCCTCCCCTCAAGTGTACATCTGCGCATACAGGGGTGCTTTTCCCAAAAGCTCAGTTGCTAACTTGCATAGTTGGAACAATTGACTGCATATGGTTGAACTGTGCAAGTTTCCAACACAATGAGCGCCTATGCTTTTGGGAAACATACCCCTGCTTGATTTACCTAGTCTGTATCAAGCCTGGGAAACCCCATCTACTACTAGATACAACAATAGCAATAAGACTTTCGGAAAACCTCATCATTTCAGGCTTTGATTATATGCCCTAATCCATCATGACAGTACTGTCAACAGTTTGAGAATACAAGCCTTCAAGGTGGCGTCATTCTACACAGTTGTGTTTAATGAAAGCCAAGAGTTGATTCCCAGCATCGCTGCCCAGCTCTACCCATAATCTAAGCCCCCACCTCAGGTTTGTCCATTGCCCCTGCCCCATAAAAATGCTATTATTTCTCCTCTAGGCCCATGATCTCTGTGAAGCATGTTGTCATTGGCTTGGCCAGATGGTGCAATGTATAGCACTGTCGCTTCACAGCATGAAGGTCTTGTGATTGAAGCCTAGCCTTTCTGTTTTGAAGCTGCATTTTCTCCCATGGTACCCAGATTTCCTCCCAAAGTTCAGTGAAGTCCATGATGGGCTCGTCGAAGACACTAAATTGCCCAAAGCTTTGAGTGTTTAAGTGAATGGAGCGCGATCCCTGCGATGGATTGGGGAACCTTTCTGGGCATGCTCCTCGCTCCCAACCACTGGAGTCTTGGATAGGCTCTACACTGCAAAAGTGTCTATCTTAACAAGGGATTTAAGACTGTACCTCTTATTTTTCCTCTCACAAGCAGAAAATACTGGTTTATTTTAACCCTTAGAGCCCTGAAATAAGTTTTCAAAAAATTATAAGTTATCTTGTGCTGTTGAAAATCTACCATGTGGCAACTTTGTTTAAAAGAGCTCCCCTGTGGGAGCGCTTTTAAACAAGTTGCCACATGATAGGTTTTTGACAGCTTTGAATCATTGAGCAACGCTATTTGTATTTAGCGCTCCAAGAATTAAATTATCATGTGCTTCACAAGTGAAATTTTCTTATGCCATGGACAAATCCAGAAATTAGTCAAAATTAACTCACACCAGCATGGGATTTTTGTTTTATTGAGGAAAATGGTAACAGAAATGCATGCATTAAGTCCAAATACAAGATTAAAATGGTTAAGTTTTTTTTTTTTTTTTTTTTTTGTAGTGTAGTTCCCACATGACCTTTACGTGGAGTAAGTCAGGAACATAATAGATGGATGTAGTGGTTACAGCAGGTTATGAAATGTGCTTTTTAATTACAGTTCAATTTCCTTCATTGCAGTTTTGATTTGATTGTAATTATGAGCCACGCTTGTGCCACCATATTAGGACGCTGACAGTACTGTGAAACCGTCGTGTTTGTCGCCATTAAGGCCCCTGCATTTCTGTCTCTGCAGAGCAAGGCCTTTGAGAAGACTGCAGTGAAGCTGAAAAAACAGAAGAGGTGGGAGAACACGAAGATGAAGATAGTGGCCGGCGGCATCTTGGCGGCGGTGGTGTTGGTGGTCATTATCGTGTTGGCGGCCACGCTGTCCACGGGTTACAGCTCGCACGCTGATGAGCGCTCCGCCCCAGATGCCACCACAGCGGCCAATAGCACCTAGGGACTGCCAGAGGGCAAAGGTCAGGAAGCTGACAATGGATTCAGGAACAGGAACGGGGGTGGTTACCGATTCTCCTTTTTTCTGCCAACTTGGACACGTGACATCGTTCTGGGAAAGGAAAGGCCTAGGAAGATACTGTTGGGCTTATTAAAGACTTGTTCTGAGCTAGGCCTCTGTTTTTTTCACTGTTGCCATGGCAGCAGTTAGAGAGACTGAGAAGACAGAGTGAGAATGAGGGGGACAGATTTTGCTAAAAGTTCTGCTTTCTCTGTTAGAGGGAGGAATGGTACCAGTGACTCACCTGTACATTGATATTGTGCATCAGTTTGAGCTGCTCTTCTTGATGTGTTCGGCCCAATGCTTCTCCAGATGCTTGGTGTGCTCCGGAAAGCTGAGTTTACCAAATATAGCAAGGATTAGGAGTCTTTGTTTGGTCTGATTGTTCTAAAATCAAACCAAAAGTGATATTTCTCTGATAAAACAAAAAAAGGCTCTGATGTGAGACCTGTTCATGGGGGCAGGTGCTTAAATAATTAGACGCCAGTTTACCACTGATTCGCACCTACTTTGCTGTACAGTTACTGATTTAGAACAGTGGTTCCCAACCCAGTCCTCAAGGACCCCCTGTCCTGCAGGTTTTTGTTGCAGCTTTACTTTTGCACACCTTATCCATTTAAGGTCCAATACACCTTCATGCACACCCTGTTCAGGTAGATTTTTTTTTCAACCAATCAGCATGATGCCCTTAAATGGATCAGGTGTGAAAGAGTAGAGCTGGAGCAAAAACCTGCAGGGCAGGGGGTCCTTGAGGATTGGGTTGGGAACCACTTATTTAGAAGATGCTCCAATCAAGAGCAATTTACACAGATTACAATCTATATTATTATGCCGCTAAGGTTTTTATCTGAATTACCTTCTTCACCATTCAGGTTATTTCTTTTAGGGTACTCCAGTAGAGCCCTCGCCAGAATGTAAACCCATAACCTCTGGACTTAAAACTGAGTTACCAAATGACTACTCCAGAGTTTTTTTTTTTTTTTTTAGCAATGCGGAATGTGAATATACAAACCAGACATGTGAATGCTCCAGTTATCTGTATGATCGTAGATCAAGAGTTGATCTGTTAAAAAAACACACCTATGGAAAAATAAATGCAGAAATTTTTATGAGGAAAATGCATAAAATTTTAGCCCATAGAGTACTGAAGTGATGATGTCACGCTGATGTCGGAAGTAAAAGTTCCCATTCATTTTACCCATAGACTTTTTAAATTATTCTCTTTTGAAGCACTTCCCGTTGTTTTCAAGCCTCCATTGATTTTGCGTTATATTTCTGAGTAACAACAAATGTCGTTTCTCTTGACTGTGCTCAGCAATAATTTAAATAATTTTAATTTTTCACCACCATGCTGATTCTCTTTGTGGTCTAAAACCTACTCGTCCCATGATCCTCCCAATTCCCGGGCAGAGCAGGCTCGGAACTGCGCATTTGAATTATCCAGCACCTTGCTATATTTGTTTGCTTAGCCTGGTTAGACTATGCTAATTAGTTAGCTACTCTAAGGTCTACTTAGTTATGCTTAGTAAAAACTCGGTAGCTAGCGAACAAGTTAATCAGCCTAGTCAATGCTTAGCTAACTGACCTAACTACATAGCTAATTCATGTCTAACGTTACTTGCTCATCTTACAAGTAGCGAAATAATCGCTATTCACTGTTTCAAGTGATCTATATGCATCAAGTATGGCTAGCTGAGCTTGCAAACTAACTGTTAGCTTGCTAACTTAACCAGCAAGCTAGTATACCGACATCGGTAGTCAGTTAATGTTATATTTGTTGCATGTAAATGCCAGCTATCACAGCTCAATGCTAGTTAAGTAGCCAAATAATGGTTATTCATTCTCGGCAAACCTCGGACGATTCGTTCCTCATCAAATCTCGGATGTGTGACTATGGAAGCCATTCGCTGGAACTTTTTTTTTTTTCTGGATAAAAATGGCGGTGTCCAGTGGCTGCAGCACTGTGTTCAATGTCAAATTGATGAAAACATCATGTTGCCTCTTGTGTCAAGACACAAAGACGCATCACCACCCACAGATTTTGTGAAGGTCAGTTTTGCCTCCATTTTTAGGTGGTGATGTAGTGCACGGACTTTGACTACTGCGTAAATAGGTCTTCCAGCAAAGGAAATGTCTGGCGGAGCAGCATATCAACTTTCTGTCATGCATCCGAGGCTTGATGAAGAGTGGTGGAATCTGCCGAGAAATTCCGAGTGGGTTATTCACTGCTTTTTATTGACTTGGCTAGCTTGCTAGCTAGGCTAACGAACTAGCTATCTAGCTATTTTGCTAGGTTAGCTAGGTATATTTGGTGAATATTCATGGTTGCTAGCTTGCTAAATAACAGTAAGTGACAGGAAACCAACCATTTACAGCAGGGCTATTCAACATTGTCCTGCAAGGGCCGGTGTGGGTGCAGGCTTTCATTCCTACCAAGCACTTACGCACCTGATACTACTAATCGAGCTCATTAGCAAAGACTCTTGGGGTTGATTAGCGGTTAAGGGTTGGAATGAAAGCCTGCACCCACACCGGCCCTTTCTGGACAGTGTTGAATAGACCTGATTTACAGTTTTCTGTCGATTTATGTGCACCAGATGTAATTGGCTAACTAGCTGGTTAACTAGCTAGTTTGCTTGCTTAGCTAGTCATATTTGCTGCATATGAATGCTAGCTAGCTAGCTAGCTAAATGGCTATTGACTATTGTCCATTCATTTCTAGGCATGTAGCTTGCTAACAATAGCCTGCTGGTTGGACGGAGATGGCCAACGGCAATTTTGGTCACCGATCGGCTTCTCTCGAGTTAGGTTGTGAATGTTTGCTGGAACTGAGGTACCCGATTAGCCAGGAACAAATCACGGGCTACTCACCCGTTTGTGTAGTGGATATGTAGTTCGCAAAAAATGGACTACAAACTGGACCACAAATGCAAAAGCATAACATTTTTGGCAATAAACCACGAGTTTGATGTGATCATTCGTATTCATATACCCCATAGGCTCATCTTGGAGTGAGCCGCCTCAAAAAATGAATGTGTGTTCAAGCAATGCCGTATTCAAAGTGTTCAAACCTCATTATAGATTTCCATAGGGATTTTGCTTTCAACACCAAAAGCTGAGTAGCTGTGACATAGTCACCTCAGCATTCTCTTGACAAGTGGTTAACATGAATTTTTTGCTTGCTCAAAATTTCTGTTTATTTCCAGTTTCACATGGAATGTGTGCTTAGTATTGGCAGTGTGAACCACTGATGGCTGCTGAGCCGAAATTTGAGGATGCTGAAAACATCCCCTGAAATAGGTTATTTGCTGTGTAGGAATATGTTTCTCAAAAATACTCAATACTATCGGGTCTAGGCAGTTATCCTCTGTAAAGACACAAAAGAACATTCTTTTTCTGCTTGCTAAATAGTGCCACTTCAATGAATGTTATTCAGAATTGTTTACTTTGTTACTAAACATAGGTCAAATGGCCTGGACTGCAGGATGTGCCAGAGCTGAACACAGTCAATGAGTAGAGTTGATTAATATCATTGCAAAACTTTGTTAATAAAGGAAAATGATCGAAAGCAGGTCAAGGATAATCATCAGTTTGAGGGAATGTTTTGCCACCAAAATTTTCTGGTCAGCAGCCACCGCTGATGTGAATCCTCCTGTATGAGTGGTAACGTTTCATGCGACCTTTTTAAGTTGTGCAATGTTTGCTATTGTTTTTTCTCTGTGATGTTGTGCTGTTCAACTTCATTAATGATACATACACTGAGCGTAAGTGCTCTCATTAGTTTTCAGTTACATGGATGCTATTATTGAGTGAATTATTCCAATTTTTTTGTGTGAATTGATGATGCATGGAAACCTAATGTGTTAATTGATAATGCACGATTGGCTAATAGTTTAAGATATGCACAGATGCCAACATTAATTAATTGATGGACTAATTCTGAATATTGATATTGAAATTCACATTGCTACATGGTTTTCAAGGCAGACTGTTATATCGTCCCCATCGAACAGTGTCATTTTATTTTTTATAATGGGATATCTTGCATTCAAGTGAGGCATAGATTACACACATGCGCATACTTTAATGCGCACTGAATCAGTCTTTTAAATTTTTTTGCGTGTAAATTTATAACATGTTTGAATAAGGATTATGAAATTTATCCTTTGAGATGGTTCCAGTGCTGGTGAAGATTCCAAATCCAGCCCGGGTTTTCTGCTCTCCCAAGTAATCAACTAATTAACTGAACATTTAATGCCTCTGACCGGCCAGATTGTCCTAATACCTGACTCCCTGCTAAAGGGAGTCCTCTGGGACTGCCATAGCCCTGCATGTTTTGGGTCTCTCTCTCTGCTCTAACACGCCTGATTCTAATCTTGTCAAGGGCTGCCTTTGAATAGTCAAAAAAAAAAAAATCATGTCCTATAGTGTAATTCCGGTCCACTTTTCTTTAACCTTGATGGAAAATGTCACGCAGTAAAGGAAAGGTGTTAAGAGGAATTTATAACGGCTTAGGAAGACAATAATGTCAATCAGTGAATCCGAATGCGCTTACACTAGGCAACGTGACCATGCGTCTCTCACTAGTCATGTTTGTTTGTTTTTATGATTGGCCAGTTGATGGTCATCACTAAATCTTGCTGCGGCACTGTATTGTGCGGGAATATTCTCTCCTTTCATTTCGTAAAGGATGGTTCGGTGTACCCTATGCTAAAGGTAATGGGAAGCACTGAAGCACCTTCCCTTTAGAGAATTCGAACACACCTGTCATGGCTGCCACGTAAATACTTCCGACTCATTTTCTAGGAGTTAAGAACTTTCCTAAGCAAAAAAGACTATTCACATGCAGCCAAGGGATTGATAATGAGACAATAATTTGAATCAAGTGTGTCAGAGAGGAGAGACATCTAAAACATGCGGAGCCATAGCTCTCCAGGAGCAGTGTTCCCTACCCCTGGATTAGAGGATAGTACCTATACAATATGTACATTTTCCTTTTGCTTTAGGAGTTGGTGGATTAGGATATAGACCAGGGGTGGGCAATCCTGGTCCTGCAGGGCCGATGTGTATGCGGGTTTTTATTTCTATCAATTACCCTGACTAATTGAGCTAATTGGTTGCAAATGCAAATATAGATTTGTGCAAAGATTCGATCAAAGAAAAATGTTTTATGTAGGGGGAGACAAGAACAGTCTTTGGTCATTTATGATAATTTAAAGAAATGAGCCTGAAATGTCAGATTTCATAAATAGTTTGGCAAATTTAGATAATTAACCAATTAAAGGCCAGAACTGGTGCGAAAACCAGGGACAGATACAGCCCTCATTGCCCACCTCTGATATAGAAAAACACACTGAAGAAAAAAAAGAGATTGGTGACCCGATTTCAATCATTGTTCTTGGTCAACATGTTCGTTTCCCTTATAATGAAATGTTTAGGCGAGTGAATAAATTCTATAAAATGTTTAATTCACATGCCTTATAAGGCATTATTATAATAGGCAACTCTTCACGAAAAAACCACTGGATTTTCCGCGTTAAATTTTGTCACATTCGAAGCAAGTCGTTAAACCTGTGCGTAATGATTGTTTATTTGAAAAAGATTGAAATGCGCTCTTTTTTGCGTTCAACTGGTGCGTTTGATTTCTCGTCTTAACGAAGACAATTAGCCACACCTGAGAGGGGAGAGTTCAAGTGTCTTTTACCAGAGGCCGGTACGATTTGACACACTTCGCCTTCTGGAATACCCTTCCGGAAGACACATCTTCTAATAATAGATCGAACAGCCAGAAGGAAGAGATACGGCGGCACACAACATGCAACAGCTTATACTGGCTATGCAATTAGAGGAATTAGAGAAGAAGACACATGTAGAAGTAAACTGCCAATAGTATTCGCCCTAGCAAGCCTTGCAACGTTAAGTACAAATCGATTATAAGTGCAATGGATGCATACGGGAATTGCGGTCAGTGTCAGTCAGATGTAGCTCGGAAAAAATTGACGCGGACGCCATTTGTTTTGGAAGAGAGTACCAATCTTCGACCTGCTTCTACTCGATAAACGGAAGACAAGGAAGCTCTGCTCGAAAGAGAAGAGTGCAAAGCGAACGACCGGAAGATAACCCTTCTGCTTCGAGAAGTGCAAATCGCACCGGCCTCAGGGAAATTGACCGAAAACAGATCAAGACTCATCAGCAGTTTAAAGACATGTTTATCGCCCTCCTTGTTCTCTGTCCACCGCCCGCCACTGAACTCAATGCCATTGTGATCTCTGCTCAGAACATGGTTTTGCAAGGTGTTTTTTATGATTAACAAGCTGGACATTTCTGCATTGAAATGATTTCTGATCCATGTATTTTTTTTGAAGAGTGTATCGTACACTTGAGTGTTCATGCAGGATAACCACATGTAATGTTGGAGTGATTAAAATTGTGTTCTCCTTTTTTAGAGGGCAGAAGTTGCAGACAACATTTTAGTAGTTTCCTCATGTAATGTGTCTGTGGCTCTTCCATTTACATGTAGACCTCTCCAGCTGTAACGGTCTTGATGTCCCACTGAGTGCCGAGCGGCTGTCCGGCGGGCTCTAGGACCAGGAAATGAAGCAGACTCAAATGCCAGGCTGGGAAGTGAGGAGTGTTTAATTAACAGAATATAACAAACGGGAAACAAGGTTCCAACTAAATATGAAACAAAAACAGCAATAAACCATAACAAAACAAGGAAAGGAAAGGAAAGGTGGCCGTTAAAACCCCACTGAGCAGCAGTTGGGGGAGCAGATTTACAGCACTGAAGGCTGGCACAAGCCAGCCCAAAGTACTCTTATACTCTTACCTGCAGCTCATTAGTAATGAGCCGCATGTGATGGTGCTTAATTATGTGCTGGAGGCAAAGCCTCACATTAGCAAAAACCTGTCTTTTATCACCCAAAATTACATCTCAAATTGTCAGCCATGAAGTGATGAACCGTGAGTATCTCACTGCATTTTTACAGCTTTAGCTACAGTCAGAGTGCTTCCTCCAACTTAGTCTGTAGCGGAGATGACCAATCGGAGTTTAATTTCAAGCAAAACTTCGACATTCACCAAGTCACAGATTCATTGCTTGTTAATAGCCTGATTTCAGTTACATGCCAAAATAGGATACAGAGTGACCTGCGCGCACTCAAAACACAAACACACAAGCATAAATATTTCAGCATTACACTGTTCAATAATTTGTGTTGGCCTCTTTTTCATCTTAAACAGTAGAAACAGAACAAATCATGGTGGACAGACACAGTATAGATCCAAATTAGACAGTTGAAGTGATTTTAAAACTGGGTGGAACAAGTATGCTGAACAACCTGAAAAAATGATTCTCCATAGGCTAGTTAATGTAGTCGACTATGGACGAATGTTTTTTGTTGGGTTGTGGGTAAATTATGGTGCGTGCCAGGAGATGGCTTTAAGCTGAACTGTCTGACTGCTTCAGATATCTTGCCACATGATGTTCATGTGCTGATCACAAACGCCTCTGAACTCTTGCGAGATCTAGTTTGATATGCAGTCAATCACAGCTTTACAGAGACAACCGCTGCAGTGTGGCTGACCATGTAGACTCACGCTTATTGGTTAACCTCTGAACTCTAGAAACCTAACTAAGAAGAATAGCTTCTCCGTCTTCCAAAGATGTTTGACGTCAGTGGGATGTTCTGTGTTATATAATCTAATGTCTAAATGTATATTTCATATACTTTTTTCAAAAAACGTTCAGTTTAGATGGTCGCACTGTGTAAATTACTGCAAAGGTGGTGAATCTTGCTTGACTTGCCATTATGAATGTCATGAAACTGCTGAAACCGCTTGTACAATCACCCTCTCGCCAATAATTGCATTTACCTATAACCTTTAACCTTTACCAGGTAGTCGCTTGACCTCTTTTTCGAGCAAGACCTTGCCAAAACGGCCAGGCCAATAATCATTAATACTTTTAGGGAAGTGACGCTCAATCATGTGCCATGGAGGGCTGAGAGTAAGCAAATTTTAATTCCAACCAATCACTAGTCCTGCTGATTTCAGTGATACGTTCCCTCCTCTCCGCCTTAATAGTCCGGGAGCAGAGGAAGTGAACCTGGTTTTGCTGAATAAAGTTTTTTTCTTTGCTGTCTCTTGTAGCCTGGGGGTAGCTCTTGATCCAGGGGGGTGACCTTTCGCAACCCTTGAGTAATTTTGTATATTAACCCTTTTATGCCGGCAACGCATAAATGATGAAAAAAAAAAAATCAGTTTTTTCACTATTTATTGCAGTGAACCCATGCAAACACCATCAAATTTTCTTGTGTCAATGTTTATTCACAAATTAGGTAACCAAAATCAACCGAAGCAGTAAAGCAATTGTACTTTTCTCAGCATTAACCCTTACCTGGGTGTTTTGTACCCAGGACGTACAATTGAAAGTGGACAACACATTATTGCACAGTAAGCACCTTGTCCTTACTTAAGTCCCAAATCGGGAAATAAAAAAAAACAGCAAACTAGAATAATGACTTAAAACTCAATATTAACCCTTTCTAGACCGATTTTACCTAGCACATAACATTTGAACAAATCTAGATACCAGGACTCCTCGGTGAATCACTACCTTACTGTGGTGGAGGAGTTTGCGTGCCCCTGGGATCTAGGGAGCTGTGTTGTCTGGAGCTCACCTCCTGGTAGGGTTTCCCATGGTAAATTGGTCCCAGTTGAGAGGTCAGACGAAGCGCGATTCTTTAAATACTATGACGAGCTCCTCAAGGAAAGTGAGAATCTTGCCCAGACTAGGGACACCAGGGCCCCTCCTGGAGCCAGGCCTGGGAGGGGAGCTCACAGGCGAGCGCCTGGTGGCTGGGTTTTTCCCGGGACCCGGCCGGGGTCAGCCCGAAGAGCCGACGGGGAGCTGCCTATGCATGGGCCCATCACCCACGAGGAGAGGAGTAGGGGTCGGGTGCAGTGTAGACAGGGTGGCAGACGGGGGCAAGGGCTCTTGCGTTCTGGACCCCTGTCTTGGAAACTGGCTCTTGGGACATGGAATATCACGACACTGGTATGGAAGGAACCGGAGCTTGTGTAGGTGGTTGGCTGGTACCGGCTAGATATAGTCAAACTCACCTCTACGCGCATCTCAAGCTTGGGAACCAAGCTTCTCGAGAGGGGTTGGACTCTCTCCTTTTCTGGAGTTGCCCAAGGTAAGAGGTGGTGAGCAGGCGTGGGGATACTAGTGTCCCATTGGCCGAGTGCCGCCGTATTGGAGTCCATCCCCGTGAACGAGAGGGTCTCTGCAATCCACTTGCGGGTTGCAGAGGGGAATGCTCCGACTGTTGTTTGTGCTTACGCACCAAACAGCAGTTCAGAGGATCCAGCCTTCTTGGAGTCCCTGGGTGGGGTACTGGAAAAGGCTCCTACTGGGGATTCCATAGTTCTGCTGGGATACTTCAACGCTCATGTGGGCAACGACAGAAACACTTGGAGGGAAGTGATTGGGAGGAATGGCCTCCCTGATCTGAACCTGAGCAGTGTTTTGGTATTGGTGATTTCTGTGCTAGTCAAGGATTATCCATAACAGAAACCATGTTTGAGCATAAGGATGTTCATAAGTGTACTTAGTACCAGAACACTTGCCCAAAGATCGATGATCAATTTTGTAATAGCGTCTTCAGATCTGCGGCCTTATGTTTTGGACACTCGAGTGAAGAGAGAGGCAGAGCTGTCAACTGATCACCACCTGGTGGTGAGTTGGATCAGATGGTGGGGAAGACTGCTGGACAGACCTAGGGAGCCTAAATGTGTTGGGAAGGTAGACTGGGAACGTTTGGTAAAGGACCCTGTCCAGACAATTTTTAACTCACACCTCCGGAGGAGCTTTTCCCATATCCCAAGGGAGGCTGGGGATATGGAGTCTGAGTGGACCCTGTTCAAAGTCTCCATTTTGGAAGCGGCTGCCGCGAGCTGTGGCCTGAAGATTGTCGTGCTGATCGTGGCGGCAACCCAAGGACCTACTGGTGGACTCCAGGGGTGAGGGAGGCCGTCAAGCTGAAGAAGGTGGCCTTACGGGCTTGGTTGGCCCAGAGGACCCCTGACTCAGCAGACCGGTACTGGCAGGCTAGAAGGACTGCAGTCGCAGTAGTTGCTGAAGCAAAAACTCGGGTTTGGGAGGAGTTCGGGGAGGCCACAGAGAAGGACTTTTGGGTGACCTCAAAGAGGTTTTGGCAAACCGTCAGACGACTCAGGAAAGGGAGGCAGGGCTTCGCCCCGGCTGTTTTCAACAGGGGTGGGGAACTTTCCTCAGGATGTTCAGTCAGATTCAAGGGGTCAATGCAGGTTGCCAGCTTCTGTAGGTTCTGACCTGGCTGGATAACTTATAGGGCCTAAATCATTAAGAAACTGGCTGAATATGATCTGAGCTTGTCAAGTCTTTTAATCTAGAGAGTCTATTGTACTAACTACTTCATATAGAGCTTGCCAACCGGAAACTAGGTTGCCCATTCCATGTCAAAACTTGAGTAGCAAAATGGGCGTGGTAACCAGCCATGTGCTTCAATATCTGAAATAATGCAATGACGCCACCTTTGGTTGGTCTGACTAACTAATATGAAATGTCTTATCCATGAATTTGCATTTGATAAGCATGGATACTGAGGAGTATCAAAGCGGGAAATATAGACTTACCTGAATTGTTTATGATGCCCCAGGCAGCCAGGAAAAGGGTCATAATCATCAATTGATGGGCAAATTGTGTCAAAATCAGCTGTGAAACACTTACCTAGAGAATGATAATGTTGAAAAATAAATGTGATGACTTTTGACCAGAGCAATTTATAAGAAGTAGCAAAAAGAGTATTTTGGGGGTATTTGGGCACAACTGGCATAAAATGGTTAATATCCAAAATTCCTCAAGGGTTGCGAATGGTCACCTCCCTGAATCATGAAGATCTACCCCCCGCCACAAGAAAAAACAGCAAAGAAACAAACTTTATCCAGCAAAACCAGGTTCATTAAAATATCTGCCTTTTGCTCCCGGGCTATAAGGTGTGCTTATCAGTGCACTCAGCGTACTGATTGGTGGGAATGAAAACTTGCAAACTCTCAGCCCTCCATGGCACCTCACTGTTGTTAGTTAAGGGTGAAGGTTAAAGCTGCTGTAACTGATTTGGTCGTTTTCGTAGCTTCTCGTCCGAAGCCAATGTAAGCAATCCCCGCCCCCACCCCCGAGCCAGGCACAGGAACACGCATTGGTTCACACGGAAAATCCTATAGAACACGCTGTTCTATTAAAATGTTCTATAGAGTTCCATTGATGTTCTATAGAATTCCATAGAAGTCCTATAGAACATTTTTTGCAGGGTAACCCTAACCCTATGAGCTGGGCTGTCTGTGAGATTACCAGCCAATCACGTAGCGCCTTCATCGGCCAGTCAGATGACGGCTCCTCATGAATATTTATGAGATTCCCACGAAAAAAAAATTCTGCCTCTTGTAGCGCTAGGATAGGAAGCTTCATCTGTTCTGCTATTGCATTACTGCTATTGATTTTACCGGCAGATGGCGCACTAACAACGCAGATTCAACTCTGCGCGTACCACAGACTGTATAAAAACATGGACGAAGCAAACGTGATGTCACTCATTGGTTTCAGCCATATGCTGCATTGGGTAACGCGTCCCATGAGCCGTGTTTTCGAGACACGACTGGTGAATTCCGTTCTTTTGACCTCACGACCTCACTGTCCGAATGATCCTTCCTCGTACCTTCGACTTAATTCACGACACGACTCGTGTTTACGAGCGTTACCGAATGCAGCATTAGACTGTATAAAAACATGGACGCAGCACCCTGGTCTGAAAAATGAAGCCCATGCGGAAGTACTGTAAAATGGCATTCTATTTAATGGCCAGCAGATGGCGACGTCGGTGGTTGCAGAAAGAAGTTCAGTGCTATAGAAGTCTATGAGAAAATGACCCTACTTTCCCACCTGGTTTTTCATTTAAATAATGATTTTTCACATTATTTTATGGTAGCTATAGCAAGTTTCAAGTCTCCTTCGGTATATCATGATGTTCATTTTTGTAGTCAGTCAAGGACCAGAGGATACCCATGCCCCTAAAGCATATACTGGCTTTATCCTTTCTTCTAGTCTATTTGGGACCATAATTTACAAAAATGAACATCATGGTATAGCGGAGGAGACTTTAAACTTGCGATTGACACAATAAAGTAATGTGGAAAATCATTATTTAAATAATAAATCAGGTGGGTAAGTAGGGTCATTTTCTCATAGACTTCTACAGGATTGAACTTCTTTCTGCAAACACCGACGTCGCCATCTGCTGGCCATTAAATAGAATGCACATTTTGGAGATTTCCGCATTGGCCTGTTTTCAGACCCGAGTGCTGCGTCCATCTTTTTATAGTCTATGGCGCGCACACAAGCAGAAAGAAACGTGTCTTTATGGCGTTCTCTCACCTGATTGGATAGAAGCAGCCGGAGACTCCAGAATTTTATATGCTGCTTTACTGCAGAAGACTGACTGAGAGACCTGTGTTATCAACCAGATACCAGTGGCGTCGGCAGAGCGTGGGCAAAGACTCGTCACTTTATGACAATAATTAGTCCTGGCTAGTTCTCAATCATTTTCCTTTATTGACGCGTTTTCCAATTATCGTAATTTGCAACTGATGACACGGTTTCTCTCCATATGCGGTCTAACAGTGATTAAATCATGGGCAAAATTCAGTACAGTTGTGGAACAAGAACAGAGAATTGGGTTGCACAAAACATCCATTTAAAACAATTATTAGTGCTGACCTGTTCTCAGTCATTTTCATAACAGAAGGTTCACTCCGAGAGCACTCTGCACTTAACAGGTGCTGCTTGTTCTCCCCGATTAGGTAAGACGACAATCATTCATCTGGACGCGTATTTGCTGTATTTAAATCAACGTTATTCAAAATTGCATACCTGTCGACTCTCACGCAAATAGCTGGAGCCGCACGCTTTTTATAGCCTATTGAACTGCCGAGTGCCACTTTTTTTTTTTATCAACCCACACAATACCGAGAGTGAAAGTCGCGTTTCATTGGAATGCGGACCAGTTCAATCAACGCGAAGCATTGGCCTATTAATAAGCAAATTATTTTGCTGTACTGAATATAGCCCACGATTTCATCGTTGTTAGATCATATATGGAGAGAAACAATGTCTTCAGTTGCCAATTACGATAATTGGAAAATGCGTCAATAAAGGAAAATGATTGAGAACTAGCCAGGACTAATTGCTGTCACAAAGGGACGTGTCTTTGCCCACCCTCTGGCTAGGCCACTGCCAGATACTCTCAATAAATGATCTCTATCAAAATGTGGAGCTATTTAACACTTTTTTAAAAACAAAAAATCACTTGCAGCAGTTTAAGGATATTATTTTGTCTCCCATAGGAGAGCTGTGCTGTACTGCTCACCACTATCTCAGGAAGTGTGGATTAAATTTCACTTGTTCTGGCTTGTTTGATTAAAAGGAGGAAATACCCCATAATCAAAAGATTTATCTTCAATTGAGCAAGATTCTTAAGCTGGATGTGTGGATGAATGGTATTAAAAGCAGAACTAAGATCAATGAAACACAGTCCAGCTTATGCAAAAGGATTTTCGAAGTGCTTCAAGACAAGGTGCAGTATTGTGGAGATTGCATCATTTGTGCTGTGTTTTCTTGTGTGGGAAAATTGGTAGTAATCAAGCAATGACTCCATCTCCCTGTGTAGTTCCTCTATTATGATCATCACCAATGTTTTCATAACACTGGAACTTAGAGCCACCAACCTGAAATCATTACTTTCATTACTTTCCCATGACAAGTCTTTTCGGGAACTGGAATTATAGTTAACTGATTTTTTTCCCAGAGCTCTGGCACTGCGTATGCATCTGTAGAGAGCTGAAAGATGCCAGGCTGGTGTGAGTTCCTCAGCAAATGTTCTCAAAAGAAAAGCTGACGTGCCATCTGGCCCCAAATGCTTTGTAAATGCGTATAGTTTTAAGAACCTTAGTAACAATACGCAGATCTATTAACATTTTGTCATTAAGTAACAATACGCAGATCTATTGACATTTTGTCATCACAAATGTCACAAATGACTTTATTAAAAATGTCTCTGCATTCCTTAAAAGTATCCATTTCAAATTGCATATGAAAATTACTTTGTTCCTTTGGCCTTGCAACCTCACTGCAGGTTTACATGGGCTTCATTTTGGAATCCACATTGGTTATTACTCGAATTGAGTCCCACAATTTTTGTGAGGCAGATTTGAACAAATGCTGTTTTGCATTCCCTTAATTGCTGACTGAGGTGGCGTTTTACAGCTTACAGTCCTGCATTTCATATTTTTCTGTTAAGAAATCTGTTTTAAAATATTGCTTTTCATTGATAATTGGCTTAAGACATTGTATTTCTTGTGTGATCAGCATGAAGCAGTAAGTAACTAAAAGCACTCTCTTGAACATTACAGTTTTGTGACGTGTCTTTCCACATTATATCAATTAAGTTCTTTACTTCAGTACTCATTTTCAGCCTCAAAGGATGTTCATAATGTGTCCTTAATTTTTGGGCATTTTTCAGCCTCAATGGTCTTGTAAAAAAAAAACAAACGTGAAAAGGAGTTTACCGATTTGACTTCTGGTACCAACCCAGGATTATTACGATCCAGACCACGAATCAAGTGCAGAGGCAGAGTACAATCTAATTGGCAGGTTTCTCAGCAGCTTATAAGCTAAGCATAAAAAAGCAAAATGACCAAGGCAACTCTTCTTAAGTTAAAAAGCTTCTATTAAACAGCTAGTTCATATTCAACAGCTTCGAATATGAACTAGCTGTTTAATAAAAGCTTTTTAACTTAAGAAGAGTTGCCTTGGACATTTTGCTTTTTTATGCTTTGAAGTATTTTTCCCGACCCTGTCCAAAGAGCACCTTCTATTAAATATTGATATTTAACATATATTGAATGCCGTAGCCCTTTTCTTTCACGTTTATACAGCTTATAAGCTAATTTGGGGACTGAATCCCAGAATAAAAGGGAGCGGGGTTGGGCTGAACCCTGGATTAGGACAACACAGTTCAGTACAGATGTTTTGGGGGAGGTTGACAGGTCAATTGCCAACTAGTGGCTTCTGAAAGAGCAGCCAGGCAAAATACACACTTAGCCAGAGCCAAACTGTCCCACTGGAGGATGGAGTAGTTTGAGAACTTGCTTTCCATCCTGATGACAGTAGAAGTAATGGGATCTTGCTGTTCCTAACAAACTGGACAGAGGAACAGACTTGGAAGGGTTAACAAGAATGCGGTCCCAGTCCTGAGCACAGATTAGGCTTGGGAGCTTGTTCCTATTAAAATGGACTGATGAACTGGCTTGAGCTGGGTCAACTTGAACGCGGTACCAATCCTGGACCCTGAGTAGGC
Organism: Gymnothorax javanicus; assembly: GCA_029692085.1. Classification (NCBI taxonomy): domain Eukaryota; kingdom Metazoa; phylum Chordata; class Actinopteri; order Anguilliformes; family Muraenidae; genus Gymnothorax; species Gymnothorax javanicus. The sequence continues at coordinate 82,852,886 of CM056194.1, read as the reverse complement.
TTTTAAGCTTGTTTAAGTTAGCAAAGAGGAAAGCCTCAGGAAATAGCTGTCATTAAAGTACTTTTTTTTACATTTGCAATCACAAACACAACGCTTTGAATGCTGACAGCTTTTCAGTCCATCGCTGGATGCACACGCCATTCACACACACATTCAAACCTATGGGCTATTTAGAGTCTCCAGTGAGGCCGACATGCATATTTCTAGGCTGTTCCAGGAAAAGCGGAGTATTGGGGGGAAACCCATTCTGTCAGTGTCAGTGAATTCATGAATTCATACATTTTTTGTCACGTTTTTATTTTGTTTTCTTTAATGCTTCTCAGTTTCCATGTTTGTCTGTTGTTTTTGTCTCCTCGTGTTTGTGTTTACCATTCACTCCCCTTTCCATGTCTCCCTGCCTCATTGATTGCATTATTAAATGACTGTCTCGGTACCTCACCCCTCCCTCCTAGCATTTCTCAAGGTCTGGTCCACACCTGTTTATCTTTCACTCATTTGTCTGCATGCATTTTAGCCAGCGGTTCTCAAACTCAGTCCTGGCACCCCACTGTGTATTCTTGTTTTTGTTCCGACCACAATTGCAATCTTAGGATTTTAACAAGCTGTTGATCTGCCTGAATTAGGCGCATTTATGTTTAGAGCAGTTATTCGTCCTCTTAAGCCACATTTGACAAATCTGCACACGCCATGAAGAATTAAAATTTCTTATCCACAACGAGATATGTTAGAAACCAGTATAAATAACTGCAGAGGGAAACGATTTGACGGAACCCTTAATCAACATAAACAATCAATAGGTTCCTCATTGGTGAAACTGTCAATAACTGGTTGCAAAAACCAACAATTTATTTGGCAAACAATAAAGTCACACCTGTTTCTTTTCATGTTCATTTTATTAAATTCAGGCAAATTATTTTGAAAGAATTCAAAACAGATCTGTTTAGAAATATTTTTCCCTGAAAATCTTCACAATATGGAAAAATGAGCATAACATGTTTGAGGGTTTACCTGAGGCAAGTGAGGCGTTCAGGTCCTTCGATGTTATTCTGGGTTCTTTTGTGACCTCCTGGATGAGCCGTCGATGCGCTGTAGGAGTAATTTTGGGAGGCCAGCCACTCCTGGGAAGGTTCACCACTGTTCCAAGTTTTCTCCATTTGTGGATAATGGCTCTCACCATGGTTCACTGGAGTCCCAATTACTTTTTCACATACGGCCACGTAGGCTTGGATAACTTTTTTCCCTCAATAAATGCAATCATCTTTTAAAAACTGCATTTTGTATTTACTCAGGTTATCTTTGTCTAATGTTAAAATTTGTTTGATGATCTGAAACACTATAGTGTGAAAAATATGCAAAAAAAAAAAAAAAAAAAATCAGGAAGGGGGCAATTGCTTTTTCACAGCACTGTAAGTAAGTAGGTTTAATGGGGTTCAGGTTCAATTCTAACCGAGCATTTGGGAAGGTGATTGTGTTTTTATAAAACATGGATGGCTCTTTTAAATGGCAATTTTAACTCACGCTAAAATCTCTCTATTAACACATCCACCCAACCACCCCAACCTCTAGCCTACCACGAACTTTTGCTCTATGTATTTCAGATATGTTACTTCCTGCTTTGTAGCTCAGTCATTGTCTCATAAAGCGCAACTTCCATCAAACGGATCAGCACTCAACCTACTAATGAACAGTACAGTTCGGCCCTACTCGCTCATATCTATGCTGCGAATATCAGATGATAACGCCCATGCAATCTACTGATAACATTCAAAACCGCTGCTTGCGGTCTCTGTGCACATTCTTTGATATATCATTTCAGGTCATATAAAGCGCCGTGAGGATAAAAGTATCACATTTTAACATTTTTTTTTTTCAGTGAAGAAACTACGTGTTGCTAGACAACAGCCCTACTAAAGCCACTGCACAACCTGTGTCGCCTGTGTTGTTGATGCTGCACATTTACCCAGTGGCGTAGCCAGAACTGAAAACTGGGTGGGCACAGAACATCCCTTATAGGCAAAGAGATGATATTAAGAAGAGAGACTAAAAAACAATTTTCGTGGTCAACATCTGGTAACTAAGAAATTACCATATATAATTATTAAGAATGCCATAAAGAACAGATATAGAGTTGTTACCAAGTCACCCCTCCACCAGTTTTTGACTAATTAACATGAATTCAAAATGGCTGCCATGACAACCTTTGATGTACAGGTAGATTTTTTATAGTTGGTTTTAGACCTCATAAATGTATTACCGACATATAGGAATGTGGTAGCAAACTACTGGAGAAAGGCACTGTGGTGATGATTTGACGTACTAATGACGTAGTGCTACGTCATGCATGACGTCCGCTCACACGTTCTGGACATCAGGAAAGATTGTGCCCCATCAAAAAACATGATGGAAGATTCTTTCTATTGTACATTACATCTCATTACTCCAAAAGGCAAAGGCCTTGGTGTATTCAATAATTAAAAATGTTGAATTTTGAATATACATGTAATTGAACATTTTCCTGAATGTAAAGAAAGCAGACGTTGAAAAAGTTTTTCATCTACAGACATTGGTCATCATGTAGCCTGCTTGGTACTGGAACATTTGTATTTGAATAGGTCCCCTAAATGGAGAACTATTTGGGAATCTCACATTGTTTAAATTCAGTCCTAAGTGTCTCTAGTCTAAGTACCGACTTCAGAGTCATGATCCACAAGTCAACTAGTCCTAGTCATTTTCATCTTCACTCTCTGTGTCGCTGTCCCCTTCTCTTTCAGCTTCAGTGGGTGGACGATCCAGAGTGAGGTGGACATTTTCACAGTCCATACATCCACATAAATCGGTGCCTTTTAGCTTCAATTTCATGCATGAACATGTCCTTTGCACACAATGGCTTTTTTTACAGTTGCAGTGTGTTAATTCCTGAACAGCTTTGGGGGCACATGGAAGAGTCATCCAACTGATTTCCAACATGTCATCTTTCAAGATCCACCCATGCCCATCTGGGGAAGGAACATTTGGGAACTGCTCCAAGCACCTTCTTTGTATGGCAGTTTGATAGTTCGCCTTGGCCAAATGTAATTTGAGGCAGTCGAGGTTAGGAGGAATAGAATAACTTCTTTCCAGTTTTGTACGAAGTTGTCCTTGTATCATTCACTTTCACTCCATTCTTCATGTACAACGAACTAACAAACTGTTCTACATCAGGGAGAATGGTGTCTGGTACTTCGAATGTCTCTCCAAGTTTTCCAAACAATTTTGCCACCTTTTAACCATCATCCCCGAGAAGCATAGTCATCGGTTTCTTTTTACCAATTCCATGAAAGGCACTGACTGAGTCGCAACCTGTGAAGTTATGGAGGCCAACAAGTGCTTTGGCCTTTGATTCAGTCAGATGCTGGCTTATGGCAGATGCATCCAATGTCCGTCGATTGTCTCCACATCCAGTCTCAAACAGAACATGTGCCTCAATCTCATGAGCCTTTGAAACCGCAATGACAAGTACATCAGTGTCTGGGGACTGAATGACAATGGTTTCAGGAGTTTTTGATGCATATGACGCGTGCAGAAGAAGACAGGTGTCAGCTTCCTCATGCGTGCAATCAAGTTCTGGAACAGGTTCGACAGCTAAGGAACCGGCAGTGAATTGTACGGAATGGCATTTGTCTGCATGTCCCAGCACCAACTGATAATTCAGGCTTTTCATAGTCTTGGAATCAGACCAGCACTGAAAGAAGAACTCTGGCAGCTGTTCTTTATTTTGCCCACAGGCAAGGAATTTCTTCCATTGGACAGGGATTTTCTGTTCTTTCGAAAGATCTTGACAACTCTGGACTGTCCTTTTGGCTTGCCACGACGTTCCGTCTCAGTCCCCTTTATGCTGACATCTGGATAACGATCCGGAACGATGTGAATAACAACCACTTTGTTCTGTTCGGCTATTTTTGTAATTTAAAGGATACCCACCAACAAGAAAATATAGGCCTCATTCCGGGCCAGTCATCATGAACTGTACAGACAGTTAGCCATATCACAGGCACTTCTGCATGGAAATGTGAAGTCACAGCACTGTATTTCCTACTTAACTAAACAAGAAAGCCTGGCATGCCTGGGCTCGTTGAACATACTGTGTCCTAAAATAGGTACACTAAGCACACGAAATTACGGTGTTCCAATTGTCGGACAGCAAACAAACACATTACTTTGGCGATTTCTCCATTAAAAAGAAATATAGTGACTTTCCACCTATTGCTTACTGCCTTATGCTTGTAAATAAATGCAAATTTTACATGTATGAGGCCCCTATTTTCCAGGAATTTTGAAATAAGGACTAACCTGAGGAAAAAGAGTTTGAGCCGAAGCCTGGAATGGGGCAGCTTTTGTTCTTGTTTTTATGCAATTACAGGCTCTCATACAGCAAAACTTACCTGTCGAGGATATCTTTCGCCACCCTGAGTTCTTCTCCATACAATTTAGCCCATTCTTCAGCGCTAGAAATGATTTTCTTCCAGCTAATTTCAGTTAAAATCAAAATTTTTTCACTGCAGTTCACAAGATGAACTGCACAGACGGCCATTTTGGGCCAACCTCGATTACAGGTAACCAAAATGGATTGGAGATCTGTACATATAACCTCGTACCCAGAGCCTGTCAGCCACCGATGCACACCGGAACATTTCCAACATAACAGGCATTATATTTAAAGGGGACCTCGGATGCTATATTTCCAAGGTTATATTTTGATCTTGGACTCCAGTAGAGTACTTCTGATCGTTCAAAGCCCAAACAGGGTCCTTATTTAGCTCATATTGCCATCCTCAAAAAACCCCATTTGTAGTCCATTGTAGTCTCTGCCTGAAACGCCTCACTGGGGTGGCTCTTCTGCTATGGCCCCCACTCCCCGTGCCCACTTTCTTCTGACTGGCCAGCTCTGTGGAGCGCGGAGTTGGGCGGGACGAGGCTGCAGAACGCAGTTTTCCGGGTCTGGCTCGCCAGAGTGAAACGCGAGACACGTCTGCAATCTGATAAGGAAGCGGCGGGAAAATTCCGCAATCTAACCTGATACTTGAATATAGATCTAATGAAATGAACTTGTTCTAACAAACGCAGCGGCAAAAGTGGAGGACGCAGTGCGAAAATCTGGCAGCTCAAGCTCAAATTTGCTATCGGCTACAGTTTGCTACAGTGACAGTGGTGAGTACAGTGGTTTTTTTAATTTATAGCCAGGATGCAGGGAAAGCTAGAATCCACCACACATAGACACATTTGTAGAACGGGTCGACATGCCCAAGTGTAGTGTTACGACCATATCTCTAAGGTCATAACAAAAAAGGGAGACCACACAGGGAAACAAAGGTTAAAAAAGAGTGATTTATTTGGCCAGGCATATTTGTCAATAACAACCCCTAAACTCAGCACCATGGTCACAACAAATCCAGCCTTCCTCCCCCTGTTGAGAGAAGGCAGCTCATTAAATAGTCTTACACAGGTGGAGCTAATGAGCTTCAATTGTCTCTTCACAAATTGAACTGAAGAGTTAATTGAATACTGATACCAATCAGCAAAGTGGAATTTTTGCATGCTTTCTTATCTGTGCTTTAAACAGACCAACAGGGCTGTAACACTCCCCTCCATAAAAACAGGGACCCATAGGGCCCTGAATTAGTTGCCTCAAAAGCAAATACAATAAACCATTTAATCACAATCAAGCACTTATGGAAATAGAGGAACAAAACAAAATCAGATAAGTGGGACAAGCAAAACTGTAAAGCAAAAAAAGTAATGCAACACTTAAAAAAAACAAACACCTGAAACGCAAAACTAGCCCAATGGAAAGCACAGTCCAATTCCAACCCAAAAGCAATCCACATCAGGCAAACAAAACCCAGACCATGGCTGAAACAAAACAAGCCCAAATGATCAAAATCAAAACACCCAAAACAAAGCAGCACAATTGCTCTCCAGATTCAAAACTTGCCCACATGTTTAACAAACTGTAGGTCCCGGACACAAAGCTGGCCCACATGGCCAGCGAACAAATTCCGGACCCGGACACACAAAGCTGGCCCACATGGCCAGCGAACGAATTCCGGACCCGGACACACAAAGCTGGCCCACATGGCCAGCGAACGAATTCCGGACCCGGACACACAAAGCTGGCCCACATGGCCAGCGAACGAATTCCGGACCCCGAAACACAAAGCTGGCCCACATGGCCAGCGAACGAATTCCGGACCCGGACACAAAGCTGGCCCACATGGCCAGCAAACTAATTCCGGACCCGGACACACAAAGCTGGCCCACATGGCCAGCGAACGAATTCCGGACCTGGACACACAAAGCTGGCCCACATGGCCAGCGAACGAATTCCGGACCCAGACACACAAAGCTGGCCCACATGGCCAGCGAACTAATTCCGGACCCGGACACACAAAGCTGGCCCACATGGCCAGCGAACTAATTCCGGACCCGGACACACAAAGCTGGCCCACATGGCCAGCAAACGAACTCCGGATCCTGACAGCAAAACCTGTACATGTGGCAAGTGAATCAAGTAAAAATCTAGATCTCATGTCAAGAGCACATGCAACGTGAATTAAACAAGCACTAAAAATAAAAAAATAAACATACCAGTAGCGCGAGCAATTGAAGTCCGTTCTGGGACAACCACAGCAGCACTACCCCCAAAACCAAAATTACAAACAATCAACATAAAACTGACAAATGTCTGAAAGTGAACCCCAGCACTGCCATCCAAAGCACACTGAATACAAACACCAAAGTCCACCTCAAGACACAAAACGAACATAGCATCAATGTGCACCAAAAGCAGCGCGAGCAAATATAATTCAGATATCCCACAATGCATAAGTATTGCAGAAACATCAAACAGGCACAAAAATGAAGGGTCATCCCCCCAGACACATACTCAACAATCCAAAAACCAACTTGAAACCATAAATCACATCCTTCCACAGAAGGAATTTAAATGTACAAATGGGACCATGTCCTCTCCAAGATCATTTAAAAAAAATATATATAACAGGAGGCCAATCCCAATGCACACGTGGATAGATCTCTGCTCAACTAACCTGACGTAGCCTAGTCTTCGCCGACTTTTTGGGCTCATGATTGGCAATGCCATTCAGTCCCCCATATTCACCGGCAAAAACAGAAAAGGAAAAATAATAAAGTGACAAGCCACCCTGGGCTTGCCCGACGACTACCCTGTAAAATCTGTCATTCACCAGTTGGCCAACATGTCCCATTTGACAAATAGAACTTAAACTAGGAAAATATAGTTCCATTTTCCACAAGTACTTGATTAAACAAATTCACCTCACAACTCAGGCCATTCAATACACCAGTTCAATAATATGGCCAAAACAAATACAACACAAACCAAACATGCCATAGCCTTCAATCAAGATTTCCCTCTGCATCTCCCAAAGCACAAATAACAGAACTCAAATGAGCTTCAGACACCCCAACACTCAAACTCTATCCAGTTCACAGAACTACAATATACAAAACTAATAAATGCATAGACACAAGGGCAGGTCATAAAATCTCATTACCAAAAACAGCATGCAAAAAGCCAAAATGCACGCACTAATTTACTACAAACTGAAGGAAAACACAAACTAAACCCTGTCTAACAATGGCAAAAACATCCAAAAACCAAAAAAAAAATCCAAATATCCAGCTCCCAGACGAGCCCCCAATTGTTACGACCATATCTCTAAGGTCATAACAAAAAAGGGAGACCACACAGGGAAACAAAGGTTAAAAAAAGTGATTTATTTGGCCAGGCATATTTGTCAATAACAACCCCTAAACTCAGCACCATGGTCACAACAAATCCAGCCTTCCTCCCCCCGAGAGAAGGCAGCTCATTAAATAGTCTTACACAGGTGGAGCTAATGAGCTTCAATTGTCTCTTCACAAATTGAACTGAAGAGTTAATTGAATACTGATACCAATCAGCAAAGTGGAATTTTTGCATGCTTTCTTATCTGTGCTTTAAACAGACCAACAGGGCTGTAACAGTAGACCGGAGACCGTAGAAATCTGGTGGGTCTGAGTTTAGAGGGAAACATGGACAGTGAGGAGCAGCTAAAAGTGGACCAACAGCTTATGGACTGCTTCGGTGTGTATTAGGACCTGCTGGTTCGTGTGCATCGCTGTGGTGTGTTGTTAGCGTGGAGAAATGAACAGCTTCCGCGCTGGTATATGACGGAGGGGCGAAAGCTCCAAGCTAAACGGCCTTTTCGGAAATTGCCCGTGGTAATGGTTTACTTATTGTTTCGGAATGACCAGCTTTTCCTCGCGGAAAATGGGCGCATTATGGATAGTTTGCGAGAGCTAGATAGAGCTCCGGCTATGTCATGAACATAATACAGGTTTTACAGACCGTAAGTTCCGTCTGCGTGAACCGTTGCTTATGTGGAGCTAGCGAATCGATCACCTTTACAGGAAAGAATTTAATATTCAATCGATGGCAATGCAAAGAAATTGTTTGTTATACCGGACACGTTATAGCCTGTGCGCTTCCCTACTGCTTTCACTGGTAGCATCAGAGCGCTTGCCCAGACATTGGAGATGTATCAGGCTGACCCCGGTCATGGATACATAAAGCGATCGTTTCATAAGCACCCAAAAACGCACCCCAAGCTCTGCAAAATCTTTGTCTGGTCTAACTGCAGCCCAACTCGGCAGACACATACAACACCTCTCCGTTTAGCTTCAACTGTAGTGGCTACAATCAGGCAACGTTATGATAAAACTGTCACATTGATGCTTACCGAAGTAACACAAGCATACCAATCATAATTGCTGCATGTAAGTTAACCAGAAGCATTTTCAATTTGCAGAGCACGCGAACTAACATGCAGTAGCTGATAAGTGGTCATGACTTCGAATGTAATCTGTCGCGCGAAAAATTCGTTTCGCGTCTGGTGTGAAAGCTGCTTAACGCGCCCATAACGCCTGTATTCATGTCTTGACTTTGAATGTAGCTAATCTGTCGCGCGAAAAATTCGTTTCGTGTCTGATGGGAAAGCAGCTTTATGGATAGTATGCGACAGCTAGAGAGAGCTCGGTTATGTTATGAACATAATACAGGTTTTGCAGACCGTAAGTTCCGTTAACGCGGACAAGTTGCTTATATGGAGCTAGCGAATTGATCACTTCTACAGGAAAGAATTACCTATTTAATCGCCGCCTTTTTCGGTTTTTTATTAGGCACAACAATTTCTAAAGGGGGATGAAATTATGTCAAGGTAGTGCAGAGAAATCATTTGTAAACCGGTAGAGCTTCTGCGTTTCGCATTGCTTTCATGGTAGCACCAGAGAGCTTGCTCAGGCATTTGTGAAGTATCCGGCTGATCCCGGTCATGGATAAGTGAAGCGATCACAAACTGTAGTGTCTACAATCGGGGAACGTTATGATGAAACTGCCACATTGATGCTTACCGAAGTAACACAAGCACACCGATCAGAATTACTGCATATAAGTCAACCAGGAGCATTTTTAATTAGCACGGCACGCAAACCAACATGCAGTAGCTGGAAACCGAGTGGTCATAACCACAGAGACAAACCCTTGCAATACAGGTTTTACAGACAGCAAGTTCTGTTACTGTGAACAGTTGTACCAAGCATCCAAATTACAAACAAGTATTAAAAGTTAGCTTCAAATGAGGTTTATGTTCACACACCTTCTGTAGAATTTCCCCTGATATCACTCTTGCATATTTAGGACACAAACATTAGCAACAGTAACTTGGCTACGTTAGCCGCTGTGCTACAGCCACAATCAACTGGCTATCACGTCAGGTTGGCTTATGCAGTAAAAGCAACTTACAGCTTCTGTGTCTGTGAGTCACGGACAGTCGGGACCGATACGGGCTTTATCTTCAGATATTTTACAAAGCCTGCATTTGAGGCCAGTTGTTAGTGCTAACTATCGCTAGTGGTCCTGCTAGCCACCCGTAATACGTTAGTTTCACTTGCATTATTTGCTGTTATATGGTTACTTACGGCTTGTGGCTCCGAGCGCTTGATTGATGCAGCTGCTTCAGGTTTGAGAAGCAGCTGAAACGCTTATCCTGTGTCGAATTATCCTTTATTGACAAAGCTGTCTTTAGTGAAATGCTGAGCACAAACAGCTAACGTTCCCTTTGGCGTGGGCTGTTTGTTGCCAGCAAACAAAAAAAGCTACCCACTGATTTCTGGTGGCATCGTCTTTTTGAAGAGAAATATTTGTTTTTCTTTGCGTCCAAAAGTAAACGGACAAGTAGCTTTGGGAGAGATACTGACAAAACTGCACCTCAAATGATCTGCGGTTCTTCTTTTGTATTTCCAAAAGTGTCAACGCTACTAGGCATAGTATGATCTGCCGTTGTAAGTGCCTGCTATAATAGTTTCCGGTGTGGGCAGGTCCAGCACAGTGGTTGGCTCTGGCTAGGTCTGTACTAATTGGACGGCACAACCTGACGTCAGGTTTTGCCCAGATCTCGTGAAGATCTCGGGAGGAGCTGTTCAGAGAGGAAATCACGCTCACGAAATCACATTCTTGGATTACGGCAAAACCCCTGTATCTTATGTTTAGAAACTTTTCAGAGGTTGAGCATGGACAACCAACATTATAACATTACTAATATGTATTAAAAGAAGGATCAGCATAATAGGTCCCCTTTAAATAACTGGGGAAAAGTGAAAGATATTTAGTGTTGTCTCTTTGTCTATTACAACTTTTATTAGTCCTGACTTGTTCGCAATCATCTTTTCTAATAAACTATGCATTCACCCCGGAAACACTCCACTCGATCAGATGTTGCTAGTTCTCCTCGTTAAGGACGGTAAGATGACAATCATTCGTTTGGATGCGGTTGAACAATTATTACTCCTGACTTGTTCTAAATCATTTTCCTTAATTAAAACGTTTTACAATTATTATACACTATTGGCAATTATAGACCCGGCGTCTTTCTTAATGCGATCAAAGTGTGACAAAATAATAGGCTAAAATCAGTTCAGAAAAATAATTTATTCGTAGCCGCTCGCTTTATGAAACTGCTCTGGATCTTCCGCGCTACATTTTTTGGCACATCAGGCGATCAAACATGCTCTTCATGATCGCTTAGATTGTTGGAATTCAATCGAAGACGAAGATGAGAAACACCTTTACGCAATTTTGACTTGGCCTATGGCTGATTGAAAGGCAAAAAAAAAAAGAAAAGAAAAAAAAGCGCGTCCAAACGAATGATTTCCATCTTACCTTCAAGAGGAGAACTAGCAACACCTGATAGAGTGGAGTGTTTCCGGAGTGAATGCATAGTTTATTAGAAAATATGATTTTGAACAAGTCAGGATTAATAAAAGTTGTAAGGGATGTTCTGTGCCCACCCAATTTTCAGTTCTGGCTACGCCACTATTTGATGCAAGACCTGTTTCTATGTGATCTTGTACCATGACCCGCAGTCACATGATTGAATGACTGGATAATTTCGTCTGTAAGCATGTATTCCGTTGGTGTTTGGTGAGTGCAAATCCAGCTGGGTCAATAACTGCTATGTCTTCTGTCTTCCTTTGAGGAGGGATATCACAATCGAGACCTAATGTGGTGTTTCTCAATTTGAGACCTTCGCTAGCACAGTCTAGAACAGGGGTGTCAAACTGGTCCATAAAAGGGCTGAGTGGCCTCAGATTTTCCATCCAACCAAGCTAAAGCACACCTGATACAACTAATTTAATCAACTGATCTCAGCCTTCACAGTTGGTGAGTTGTATCAAGTGTGCTTCTGCTGAGTTGGAATGCAAACTTACAGCCCCTCGGCCCTTTTTCGGACCAGTTTGACACCCCTGGTTTAGAAGTTTATTTAATCTTACGGATCAACACTCTCAAAAAGATGCAATGTTTGATGAGGAATATCAACATGTGGGCCAGTATATTACTATGGGGTTTCAATTAATCCATATGCATGTTCTCTCAGTTTTGCTTCTATGGATGAGATTTGATCATATTATTATAATTGTCTTGATTATGGTGATGATTACTATTGTAATAAACCTGCGGTACTAACGGCCGGGCACACTCAGGATATTTATTTTTGGGTATGACCCTAACCACAGGCAGACCCAGAGGAACCAAAAGGCATCAGACCACCACTAAGAAATCAGATACAGCTTTATTTCATGATACATATATAAAAGACAAACGTATGCCGGATCTGTAACGATAACTTGAATAAGGGACACAGGAAGCTACAGGAATACCGTCCCACAAATGTGCAACACAGCAAATCAATCAATAGTTATGGCAATACCACAGCGATAAAAGAAGTAGTTTTCAATGGGATCGCTAAACCACTACAGAACAACCCACTCAAGTGCATGAACACAGCAAATATATTCCCAGCCCCTTTTCCCAATTATTGCACAGGCCCGACTATCTAAAAAGACACACCCGCTCAACACACGCACACTCACACAAACACGCACAAAATATCAGTAGATTAAAAAGGGAACTTCCCTGCTTTCACCCCCAAGACCCAGCCCTAGGGTCTAATGCCAGTCTGCAGTGAACAGTCCAGATGACACAACCCAAGTTCCCGTGGTCCCAGAAGTCAGTTCAGCGTCTTTAGTTTGACCAACCACAGGCACGACAGCGCAGTTCGTCTACAATACTCCGGGACATGCTCGTCCTAGCGGCGGTCCTAATAAATATGCACCAGACCTATGCTAAATTCCCCCGACTAAACTATCTTCACCGGCGGCGACCCTAATGACCGCGACCGGCACAATTCGAACCCCAGAAGTCCGACCGCGTCACCCGGCGTTCTCTCGTGCACTGGTGTCCGCTCCTCCTTTGATTTCCACCTGCAGGCTCCTATATAGATTCTCACAGGTGGACACAATAATTATCCCGAGCACCGCCCATCCATTCACCACACTTCCCCCTTCCCAGTGAAATGGACTCGTCCCCGAGTCAAACTTATTCCAGGTCGAAATCCATCGTCCAAGCAGGCCGTCGCCTCTCCCGCTGTGGACGTCCCACTCCAGGGTGAAGTGGTGGCAGCGGATGATCTGCCTCCACGGTGACATCGGTCCCAACCTCCGATTTCAGCGCGGCATGATGCCTCCCTGACACCTGTTGGGCCTTCCCTGCTTGTTGATCTAAAGCAGCGGTCCGTCCCACACCTGCCCCCGCTACACTGCCAGTCGGCGATCGTGGTGCATCCCTCTGCTGCCACCAGTGTAATAAACCTGCGGTACTAACGGCCGGGCACACTCAGGATATTTATTTTTGGGTATGACCCTAACCACAGGCAGACCCAGAGGAACCAAAAGGCATCAGACCACCACTAAGAAATCAGATACAGCTTTATTTCATGATACATATATAAAAGACAAACGTATGCCGGATCCGTAACGATAACTTGAATAAGGGACACAGGAAGCTACGGGAAATACCGTCCCACAAATGTGCAACACAGCAAATCAATCAATAGTTATGGCAATATCACAGCGATAAAAGAAGTAGTTTTCAATGGGATCGCTAAACCACTACAGAACAACCCACTCAAGTGCATGAACACAGCAAATATATTCCCAGCCCCTTTTCCCAATTATTGCACAGGCCCGACTATCTAAAAAGACACACCCGCTCAACACACGCACACTCACACAAACACGCACAAAATATCAGTAGATTAAAAAGGGAACTTTCCTGCTTCCCCCCCCCCCCAGCCCTAGGGTCTAATGCCAGTCTGCAGTGAACAGTCCAGATGACACAACCCAAGTTCACGTGGTCCCAGAAGTCAGTTCAGCGTCTTTAGTTTGACCAACCACAGGCACGACAGCGCGGTTCGTCTACAATACTCCGGAACATGCTCGTCCTAGCGGCGGTCCTAATAAATATGCACCAGACCTATGCTAAATTCCCCCCACTAAACTATCTTCACCGGCGGCGACCCTAATGACCGTGACCGGCACAATTCGAACCCCAAAAGTCCGACCGCTTCACCCGGCGTTCTCTCGTGCACTGGTGTCCGCTCCTCCTTTGATTTCCACCTGCAGGCTCCTATATAGATTCTCACTGGTGGACACAATAATTATCCTGCACTCTCAGAAATAATGTGTTAATTTTGTACCTTTAAGGGTCCAACGGCTTGTCACTGGGGCAGTACCCTCAAAGGTACACCCATTGTACCCCTTAACACAGGTACATTTTAGTGCCCTTCAAGCTAGTACCTCATGGGGACATTTAAGCACCTTGGGGTACAAAAATGGACCGGAATGCTCTCGGAACGAAAATGTACCCCAGAAAACGGCACAAATTTGGTCTTTAGAGGGTACTGACTAAGTGACAAATCATTTGTACCTCATGATCGCAAATTTGTACTTAATAAAACGCAGTGGTCAAAAGAAATGTTTCATCCCATTTATTAATCTGAAAAAAATCAAAACATACAGAATTATGGCATTTTTAACACCCTTAACATTTAATTACAAAATGTTAAAATTATTAAAAACCAGAACATCATTAAAATGTATTTCATATTTATACTGCATTTTAAACTAAATTCACGACAATTGGCTCAATCCGTAACACTTTGCAATGCATAACAATCATTTTACAGTTTTTTTTTCCCTTTATAAATCGCATTTATAAATCCTCTCAGCTTCAAACATTTCTTGGGGTGACATACAACTTGTCATCAATATGGTACAAGTCCAGTGACTGAAAGTCTATTTCTTGTCCTGGTTTGATTACACTCCAGTCTGGATCAACTTTGACTCTGTATGCATGCAGGTGTGAATCATAAAAAGTTGGGACAAGAAGTTTACCACACAGAAGCCACAATGTGTTAATATTTAAAATATATTTGATCAGGAAAAAAAGAGGAATGTCCTCTGCATGCAAGTAATCAACAATGAAAACGTCTTTACAAGCATATTTAACACTGTCAATAATGACCCCTGAAACACGCTGCATGTTTTTAAATGAATCTTCACTCCCGTGTACATCAACAAGACATCTCTGTAGCTCAAGTGGGAGAGATGAAAATAGGGTATGTGTACTTGTCCCTGTCACAATCTCAAACTCATCTAGAATGTTGTTTTGGGAGAACTCCCAGCATTGTCGCAACTGGTGCCTCTCACTTAAAGTTTTTGCTACATTAATAAAATTTCTGCAGGTACTCGCAACAGTCTTAAAATACTGGTGTTTTGCCTCAAAGCGCATGCACCATACCCTCCGCAGGGGGCCATACATGGCTAGAAGTCTCGAGTAATGTATCAAATAGTGGCATTTCGGAGTGATGACATCTCCAAAAACATCCTTAAGTTTTGTAAGAAATTCATAAACAAGCAAGTTCAAAAAAGACAAACTCTCCCTTTTAACTTTAGGGGCAGTTACTATGTCAACTATGTCTCGACAGATGAGGAAAACATCCCAACAGCTGCAATTAAGTGGAATGCGGTGCGCGATTAAAAAAGGCAACAGCCTAAACAGACACCATTTCTGAGCAGCAGACCCTGAAATTCCCGAGTTCAGCATTAGTCGCTCTGACAGTTGTACTAGTCTGTTTTTTTTTGTCATTCTGACCAATGGCTAGATGTTGTAGTTCTTCATTGATTTCTTGTATGGTTATATGTTTCTCTTTGTGTGCTCGGCACACAACTAGTTTCAGTATAAGCGGAATGACTCCTTCTAACAAGTCGTGCATTATATCAGGTGGAAATGCCTTCGTCACATCAAAATAATTCAACTCACTCAAAGGAGAAGGACCAGTTACTCCATATGTTACTTTATGCTCAGGGTTTTCAGTACACGATTTCAGATGATACTCGTGTGCCTCTGGGCTTCTCAAGACAAAATCATCCTCGCAGAATTTTTCTTTCATTTCAGTTTAAGTTGCCATGCAAAAGCGACAAACTCTGTGTGAGTTAAATGACGTAGTAAAACCACCCAACATGTGGGCTGAAAGATTATCTGCTGAAAATGTTGCTATTGCAGCATGTAAAGTCTGCTCAATCCCATCAATTGTGACAGTGATACCATCTCTACCAAGTTTTTTAAGGTTGTCTAAAATGGGTTTTAAGATGGTTTGTAAACCACAGCGTTTCACAAATGTTTGACAAACTAAAAGAGCAAGATGGATATGCTTGAGTTTTGACTGATGTTTGTTATCAAGGTTGCCTATAGTATAGTAGAAAGCGCATAGCTTGTGCTTGGTTCGCTTTGAGCCTAAGGGATTAGTCACCTCAAATTCATCTTCATAAAAATGAAGACGCTATGCATTTGGATTACCCTTAAAAAAGGGATGTTCCATGAAGTAAGTACCATCAGAGAAGCTGCATAAGTAATCAGGGTCTCTTTCCATGTGCTTGTTGGCCTCAATTTCATCAGCTATGTCCTCATGTGTACAGTAATGTGTCAAAACCTCCATGATGGGCACATAAGAGTATGTACCCATTTTGTGACCACTTTCTGACCTTAAAATGTAATGTACAGGTTCAACCAAATTTAGCTTAGACTTACAGTGTTCTTTCAACATGTATGGCGATTTGACAGCTGCTGAAGCTTTTTCAAAAAAGTCATTAGATTGTATTACCCCACTTAGTTCAGGACACTCCAAAATACTGAACCCATTTTCTTGAAGATGGTATGTAATAAAAGCATCGTAATTTTCTTTAAAATAACAAAACAAAAAATTTACATCATTTAAAATTTCCTGTTGGACAGCCTGTGGAATGTTATTTTTTTCTCTACATTTAAGAATAAAGCTGCAAAGATTTTCTTTAAAGTTAGTAAATAGAGCATCCATAGTAGGTGGTACATCTGCCTGACCCTGCAAATCACTGTCCGAGTTATCTCCATCATTTAGATCAGCGTCATTTCCGTTGTTTAGATCAGTGTCATTGCTGTTGTTCTCAGGCAGCACATGTTCCCTGTGTTTACGATACACATGACGTCTGAAGGACTCAAACATTGTAAAAGATGATTTACAGTCATTTAGTCCACAAGTGATATTAAAGTTGGATTCGTGTGCATGGATAAGTCCAACATGTTGAATCAGTTTCATTAAGGTGAAGGTGGTTCTTCGACACTTTGGACATCTATACGGTCGTGGCATATTTAGAACAGTAGATTGATCATTCGGGTGACAGTGACTGGTAGGGCCTTGTCACCCACCTCAGTAATGTTTAATACAGTTCGTTGAAGAAAGATCAGCGTCTTCTTCATGTAGGGTGGGTAAGCCAAGTTGAAAACAAAGTAGGCTCAGAAGGCTGCGATTACCCGATCTTCAACTCCAATTCCTCGGCACAGATCCACACTGTCCACCTTGACCGAAACTGGAACCTTCCTGCTAAAGGCCATTTTCCAGTCACTCTCTATTAGCTGTACAGTTGGATAGGGACTTTGGGTGTCACACTGCAAAAAAAAAAGTTCAAGCAATGGTGAAGCAAACAAATAAAACCACAACAACTTCATTATCAAGGCTCCAAAACTTCATCATAATTTATAAAAAACGTGGAAGTGTAACAATTTGCCCTAGTACTTTGTGACCCCGTTATTAAAAAGGTGCTATATCAGTAAAATCATAATCACAAAAATAGATTTTAAGTAATATTTTTTTTTCCAGTGAGAGGCACTAACAAGGATTGTCCCCAAACTTCTTTCAGTTTGATTATAAGAACTGAATCCATACCTGTCCTACTGTAATAAAGTGGTCCACCTTCTCTTTAAAGATGTGAGGCAGCAAGATTAGCGCTGCACGAAAGTCAACTTCTGTAAGACACAATGAAATGGGTCTTTTAAGTCATTTTTAGACAATGCAACCCCTTGTGGTTTTCCGACAAATAATTTGAAGTGTTTGGCTACATGTTGTATGAATGAAACACTGAGGAAAAAAAAAAAAAAACTTAAGACTTTTAAAAGGAATTTTTCAAAAATAAATAAATGCCTTGGAAGGGGACCCCTGGCATATTAAAACCATTGACTGAATGAATGTTTACCAAAAACCAAAATTAAACAGTAGAATACCTGGTAGTTCTTCTGCCAGCATTTGCTTCCTTGCTTCACAGTAAATTCTGGCTAATGTGGATTTTCCTTCCACCAGCTTGATCACCTTTGGCATTATGCAGGTGAAGCCCTCTTTCCAGCGACAGCACAAGTTCACAGCACATGGATGGATCCAGTCAACTTCTTTCCACAACTGAAAGATTTAACAGAGAGAGGAAAATCATTGCTCATTTAACCGTATAATCTCAACATTCAGGAACAAGACCACCATCAAAGCATTTTTCTTACTTCCTTGCAGTTGTATTAATTTTTACTGTTCCAAGTGCTACAGTTTGCTTACATTGACATCAACGGTCAGCTTTTAACAGCTGAAAATCGCCTAAAAGTTCTGTAAATCATATCACTTACGCCAGAAGGTGTCCTCAGGAAGGGGTATTTCCTCAGTACATCTTTAACAGTCATGCCATCCGAGATCTCTTTTCGCCGCCATGTAAAAGTTCGTTGCATGCGGTCTTTGACCACAGAGCTGTCTGGTTGCATCTTTTCATACTGCATATGTAGATCATGCACATGCCTCTCAATTGAGGATGCGTCCTCGCCAATTACAGCGGGCACCTGCTGGAATTAAAAACTGAAAACTAAAACAGTTCAAATGCAGAATTGCATTTAAACTAGAATTTTGCCACCATTAAAATATTATTATTATTGATGGGTGACAGACTAGACTTGGTAGCAGTACAAAAGTATCTCAAAAGAAAATATTCCAAGGTTCTCCAACCTCAAAATGACAACCTCATTTAAAAATGACCATGACAAAACAGTGCTATTTGAACAGATGCAGATTTTTGTGGTTTGGCTGGACTGTCATTGTCTGGAGGTCACTGAATAGCAACACTGCTCTCCAGCTTATATGCAAGTTTTAGGCAGTTTAAGCACATACAGTGCTGTGAAAAAGTACTTGCCCCCTTCCTGATTTCTTCTTTTTTGCGTATGTGTCACACTTAAATGTTTCAGAACAAACAAATTTTTTTTTGCAGTGGTTTTTGCCTTGGGGCTCTCCCATGGATGCCATTTTTGCCCAGTCTCTTTCTTATTGTTGAATCATGAACACTGACTTTAACTGAGGCACGCGAGGCCTGCAGTTCTTTAGATGTTGTTCTGGGTTCTTTTGTGACCTCCTGAATGAGTTGTCGATGCGCTCTTAGAGTAATTTTGATGGGCCGGCCACTCCTGGGAAGGTTCACCACTGTTCCAAGTTTTCTTCATTTGTGGATATTGGCGCTCACCGTGGTTCACTGGAGTCCCAAAGCCTTAGAAATGGCTTTGAAACCCTTTCCAGACTGATCAATGTCAATGACTTGGTTTCTCATCTGTTCTTGAATTTCTTTAGATCACAGCATGATGTGTTGCTTTTTGAGATCTTTTAGCCTACTTCACTTTGTCAGACGGGTTCTATTTTACTGATTTCTTGATTCAACAGGTCTGGCAATAATCAGGCCTGGGTGTGGCTAGTGAAATTGAACTCAAAAAATGTGGTTCATCACAGTTATTTCATGATTTAACAATGGGGCTAATTACTTTTTCACACTGGGCCAGGTAGTTTTGGATAGCTTTTTTCTCTTAATAAATGAAATAATCTGCAAACTGCATTTTGTATTTTCTCTGGTTATCTTTGGCTAATATTAATATTTGTTTGATGATCTGAAACATTTAAAGGGGATCTATTATGCTGATCCTTCTTTTAATACTTATTAGTGATGTTATAATGTTGGTTGTCCATACTCAACCTCTGAAAAGTTTCTAAACATAAGATACAGAGGTTTTGCCGTAATCCAAGAACGTGATTTCCTCTCTGAACAGCTCCTCCCGAGATCTTCGCGAGATCTGGGCAAAACCTGACGTCAGGTTGTGCCGTCCAATTAGTACAGACCTAGCCAGAGCCAATCACGGCGCTGGACCTGCCCACACCGGAAACTATTCTAGCAGGCACTAACAACGGCAGATCATACTATGCCTTAGTAGCATGTACACTTTTGGAAATACAAAAGAAGAACCGCAGATCATTTGAGGTGCAGTTTTGTCAGTATCTCTCCCAAAGCTGCTTGTTCGTTTACTATTGGACGCAAAGAAAAACGCCTATTTCTCTTCCAAAAGAAATCAGTGGGTAGCTTTTTTTGTTTGTTGGCAGCAAACAGCCACGGCCAAAGGGAACGTTAGCTGTTTGTGCTCAGCATTTCACCAAAGACAGCTTTGTCAATAAAGGATAATTTGACACAGGATAAGCGTTTCTGCTGCTTCTCAAACCTGAAGCAGTTGCATCGATCAAGCACTCGGAGCCACAAGCTGTAAGTAACGATATAACAGCAAATAATGTAAGTGAAGCTAATGTGTTACGGGTGGCTAGCAGGACCGCTAGCGATAGTTAGCACTAACAACTGGCCTCAAACGCAGGCTTTGTAAAATATCTGAAGATAAAGCCTGGATCGGTCATGACTGTCCGTGACTCACAGACGCAGAAGCTGTAAGTTGCTTTACTGCATTAGCCTCCCTAACGTGATTGCCAGTTGATTGTGGCTGTAGCACTGCGGCTAACGTAGCCAAGTTACTGTTGCTAATGTTTGTGTCCTAAATATGCAAGAAAAGGGGAAATCAGGGGAAATTCCATAGAAGGTGTGTGAACATAAACCTCATTTGAAGCTAACTTTTAATACTTGTTTGTAATTTGGATGCTTGGTACAACTGTCCACGGTAAAGGAACTTGCTGTCTGTAAAACCTGTATTGCAAAGGTTTGTCACTGTGGTTGTTACGACCGCTCGGTTACCAGCTACTGCATGTTAGTTTGTGTGCCGCCGTGCTAATTAAAAATGCTCCTGGTTAACTTATCAGTTATTGAATACTCACAAGCAAGATGGAAATGCACGAATAAAAGATCGATCTTTGAATAAAATGAATCGATATTGAAAATTTAAATAAAAAAATCGATCTGAATCGGAAAATCGATTTGTTTGAACCCAGCGCTACTTATCGCTCCCATTTTCTGTGAGCAAACGCCGGTCATTCCGACGCAATAAGTAACCATTACCACGGGCAATTTCCGAAAAGGCCGTTTAGCCTGGAGCTTTCGCCCCTTCGTCATACAACAGCGCAGAAGCAGTTTGTTACTCCACGCTAACGACACACCACAGCTATGCACACAAACCAGCAGGTCCTTATACACACCGAAGCTGTCCATAAGTTTTTGGTCCACTTTTAGCTGCTCCTCACTGTCCATGTTTCCCTCTAAACTCAGACCCACTGGATTTCTACGGTCTCCAGTCTACACTTGGCTTTGTCGACCCGTTCTACAAATGTGTCTATAAGGGGTGGATTCTAGCTTTCCCTCAATGCTAGCTATAGAGTAGAAACACCGGTGCACTCACCATAGTAGCCATAGGTAGACAGCAAATTCAAGCTTGAGCTGCCAGACATTCGCACTGCGTTCTCCACTTTCGCTGTTGCATTTATTAGAACAAGTTAATTTCATTAGATCTATACACATGTACTGCGTTTGATTGCAGAATATGCCCGTCGATTCCTTCGGGAGACGCGTCTCAGTTTCACTCTGAGGAGCCGGACCTGGAAAACTGCGTTCTGCTGCCTCGTCCCGCCTAGATCCGCCCTCCACAGAGCTGGCCAGTCAGAAGAAAGTGGGCACACGGGGAGTGGGGGCCATAGCGGAAGAGCCACCCCAGTGAGGCGTTTCAGGCAGAGACTACAATGGACTACAAATGGGGTTTTTTGAGGATGGCAGTATGAGCTAAATAAGGACCCTGTTCAGGACTTTGAATGATCAGGAGTACTCTAGGGGAGTATAAGATCAAAATATAATCTTGGAAATATAGCAAAATAGGTCCCCTTTAAGTGTGACAAATATGCAAAAAAAAAAGAAATCAGGAAGGGGGCAAATACTTTTTCACAGCACTGTATAATCCTATACGACTAAACAATGTAGATGTCCATGAAAACTGCCCTCTAAATCAGCATGAGAAACCTGTTGCTGATCAATACTACAAATGAATTTCTGATTACAGTCAGCCATTCCAGTAAACTATACTCAGCCCTGTCCAATTAGTGGCAGAGTACAGAGAAAAAAAATGTTTTTTTCTACAGTAAAATGTTGTTACAACCAAGGTAATACTAGTTTATTTTCAAATAGGTTTTAATTTTAATATTTTTTGCTCTGCTTTTTTTTTTTTTTACATTTCTGTTTCGTTTTGAAGCAAATTTTGTAGTTTAGTTTTTACTTTATTGAACTGTCATTTTTGTTTTGGTTTTTTTTCCAGTTTCAGTGCAAGTTTTAGTCTTTCCCCATAACTTGGTAAAGGTAAGCCAAGTTAGCCTTCTTGTGTGAGATTTTCAAATTGCCCTTTACATTCATGGGATTTTCATAATTGAGAGGTTTGACGTACTTAAATTTCTTTAGAAATGTTTGAATAGGAGGTTTAAAGATTCATGGTAGAAGTTAGTTTTTAATTTGTAAGTTGTTAACCGAAGGATTAATTGACAAATGAGAACATTATTAATAGATTAATTGAAAAAACAATAGCTGTTAGTGAACTCATCGGAAAAGTTTACCCAAAAATTAAAATTCACTCATCATCTACTCTCCCCAAGGCTAATCGAAGGGTTTGTGAATTTCTTTCGTCCTCAAAACACTTTTGGAGTTACCAAGAAAAGCAGCATTGAAGAGGAATCCAAATCAACTGAAGTCAATGGAGGCCACTCTTTCAAGCGTAAAAAAAACAAATTTTAAAAACTACAAAATGCCACCATGCTGCTCATACAGTGTAATCTATGTGTCTGTAAGCCCCGAGATTGAAATTTGACTCATAAAGACGTCTTTTCACCATGTGTTTAGCCTACATGTCCAATGTAGCCACTCAGCTAGGAGCCCTGTTTATTTTCACGGAAGAAGTTCAAGATTTAAGACCTCTAGCTCCGGTGGCCAACGAAGGCAAAAGTGCTGCAACGGCCCTAAACATCTCCAATTGGAGAAATGCGCCGCAGATTCGAATGTTAGTGTTCACTGACTGAACAGCGCATTTTTATGGTCGGCCAACATAGCGAGGTCAACTTCTTCTGCGAAAATAAACAGGCTCCAAGCTAAGTGGCTACACTGGACATTTGGGCTAAAAACATGGTGAAAAGACATCTTTGCGGGTCAAATTCTAATGTTGGATACTTGGATTACGCTGCACGAGCAGTATGGAGGCATTTTGTGGTTTTCAAATGTTGTTTTTTATGCTTGAAAGAGTGGCCTCCATTGACTTCAGTTGATTTGGATTCGTCTTCAATGCTGTTTTTCTTTGTAACTACGTAAGTGTTTCAAGGATGAAAGAAATTCACAGACCCTTTGATTAACCTTGGGGTGAGTCGCTGATGAGTGAATTCTCATTTTTGGGTGAACTTTCCCTTTAACCTTAATCGAGACACATACCGTAAAATATTATCATCCATCATAACTTTGCTAATAAATGCATGTAGCTCCATGAATAGACTCACCCCTGACACAGATCTGCGACAGGTTCCTGCAGCTTCCGTCGACTTTCTCATTCTTCTGTTCCCAAACTTTTCCTTACTTCTTTTCACTTCATCATCATGAATCAAAGGTGCACGCTCTGCTTTGAATTTGCGTTTGAGAGATTGATGCCAGGTATGCTAATATAAACAACAAAGGAAGGATAACCCCCACCAATAAATGCAAATAAATGAACATATTCAAGAGTTTAACATAAATAACACACATGCATTACTGTAATCAGTCATTATTTTCTTTTCAATCATTACATCAGACAATATCCAGCTGCATAACATCAAAACTACCAAACTTTGTAACTTACATAGCCATTTCCCTCCAGATCCTTGAGGAAAGGGTACTTCACAATGAGTGCTTTAACTACTTGCACATATTCCGCGTTAGTAGGACACCTGTGAGAAAGAATAAATTAAAGAATGGAGCTATAAATACTTCACCGTATGACTCCTATTTGAAAGTCATAGTTGTTAATGTTTATCATGGAATGAGCCTAGACTTCCCAGGGAGGAGCAAAATTGGCTCAGCAACTTGACAGCTTCAAGTATGTTAGTAAACAACGAGAGTGACATCGTAGCAAATATACGGGCTCTCTCTAAAATGTGGACATTGCTGACTCACATTGTGTATTCCAACATTGCTTCATGAAGAACACGAATTATCCTGTGTCGATCTCTAGATGACTTCTGACATGCCTCTTTGTTATCAAGCCTGGTCTGAATATCTTTAGGGAAAGAAGGAATAACGAATAGAGCAGGAAGTCTCCCATTTGCTGCATTTCTGACATGGGGTGGGAAAGGGAGAGGAACTTGTGTTACCAGTCATCAGGGCAACCCAGATTCAACACATTAGTAGTGGAATATAGCAAACTTCATTTAATCAAGCGATTAAGCTCAAATTTCAGGTATTTGAACTTTACTTCAAAGTTTCTGTTAAGCTACTTTCTAGCCCACTTCTACCCCACTATATCTCAGAGGCAAATTTGAACTTCTAACTTGACAACATCTGTCTGAAAGTGTTAGCAGTTACTTTCAAGTGTACAATTTTCATACCCTTCCTATCCAGGGAAAACCATTTATCAACAGATGTGTTAATGTTAACTGTTTGTGATAAAAATCATTACCTGAAGGATAAAATTTTCCTCTAAATGTGAATTAAAATCTCATTTACATACAAACCCAATTCCGAAATAGTTGGGACGAAGTGTAAATTGTGAATAAAATCAAAATGCAATGACTTTCAGATCACGTGAGCCAATATGTTATTTACAATAAAACTTAGATAACATTTCAAATGTTGAAACTGAGACATTTTACATTTCTATCTGCAAAATGAGCTTACTTCGAATTTTCTGGCTGCAATAGGTATCAAAAAAGTTGGGACACAGGCAAAAAAGGGATGAAAAAGCAATTAATATATAACAGAATCAGCTGAAAGAACATTTAGCAAGTAATTAAGTTAACTGGCATCAGGTACGTAACATGATTGGCCATAAAAGGGATGTCTTAGAGAGGCCGAGTCTCTCAGAAGTAAAGATGGCCAGAGGCTCTTCAACCTGTGAAGGCTTGCGTAAAAAAAATTGTGGAATTTAAAAACAATGTTCCTCAATGTGAAATTGTAAAGTCTTTGAAGGTCTCATCATCGACAGTGCATAACATCATCAAAAGATTCAGAGAAACTGGAAAAATCTCTGTGCAAAAGGGACAAGGCCGAAAACCTTTACTGGATGCCCGTGATCTTCGGGCCCTCAGACCAGTGGCGTAGCCAGCGGGTGTGCCAAAACACGTCCCTTTATGACAGCAATTCGTCCTGGCTAGTTCTCAATCATTTTCCTTTATCGACGCATTTTCCAATTATCGTAATTGGCAACTGAAGATACGGTTTCTCTCCATATGCGATCTAACAGCGATGAAATCATGGGCTAAATTCAGTACAGTGGCGGACCCAGAACTGATAATTGGGGTGCACAAAACATCTGTTTAAAACAATTATTAGTCCTGACTCCTGACATGTTCTCAGTCATTTTCATGATTAACAAAAGGTTCACTCCAAGAGCACTCCACACTTAACAGGTGCTGCTTGTTCTCCCCGATTAGGTAAGACGACAATCATTCATCTGGATGCGTATTTGCTGTACTTAAATCAATGTTATTCAAAATTGCATATCTGCGCAAATAGCTTGAGCCGCATGCTTTTTATAGCCTATTTAACTGGCGAGTGCCACTTTTTTTTTTAATCAACCCATGCAATACCGAGAGTGAAAGGCGATATTTCATTGGAATGCGGACCAGTTCAATCAACTGGCCAATTAATAAGTCAATTCTTTTTTTGAACTGAATTTAGCCCATGCTTTCATCGCTGTTAGATCGCATATGGAGAAAAACCGTGTCTTCAGTTGCCAATTACAATAATTGGAAAACGCGTCAATAAAGGAAAATGATTGAGAACTAGCCAGGACTAATTGCTGTCACAAAGGGATGTGTTTTGGCACACCGCTGGCTACGCCACTGCCTCAGACGCCACTGCATCACTCACCGGCATGATTCTGTCATTGACATTACTAAATGGGCCCAGGAATACTTCAAGAAACCACTGTCAGTAAACACAGTCCGCTGTGCCATCCACAGATGCCACCTAAAACTCCATCATACAAAAAGGAAGCCATTGTTGAGCATGATCCAGAAGCCCCGCCGTGTTCTGTGGGCCAAGGCTCATTTAAAATGGACTGTAGCAAAGTGGCAAAGTGTCCTGTGGTCAGACGGATCCAAATTTGACATTCTTGTTGGAAATCATGGGTGTCGTGTCCTCTGGGCTAAAGAGGAGAAAGACCACCCCTCCTGTTATCCGCATTCAGTTCAAAAGCCAGCATCTCTGATGGTATGGGGATGCATTAGTGCATATGGTGTGGGACACTTGCATCTTTTAAAAAGCACCATGAATGCTGAAAGCTATATAAAGGTTTTAGAGCAACATATGCTCCCCTCCAGACGACATCTATTCCAGGGAAGGCCTTGTGTATTTCAGCAGAACAATGCAAAACCACATACTGCAGCTATTACAACAGCATGGCTTTGTAGTAGAAGAGTCAGTGTGCTGAACTGGCCTGCCTGCAGTCCTGATCTTTCACCGATTGAGAACATTTGGCGCATAATTAAATGAAAAGTCCGTCAAAGGGGACCAAAAACTCTCTAGCAGCTGGAAGCCTGTATTAACTAAGAGAGAGATCAAATTCCAATGGCTAAACTCGAGAAACTTGTCTCCTCAATGCCCAGACGCTCCCACTCTGTGTTAAAAAGAAGTGGGAATCCTACACCATGGTAAACAGGCCCCTGTCCCAACTTTTCTGAGACCTGTAGCAGCCATCAAATTTGAAAAGAGCTCATTTTGTGGATAAAATTGTAAAATTCCTCAGTTTCAACATTTGCCATGCTATCTCTGTTCTATTGTGAATAAAATACTGGCTGGTGTGATTTGAAAGTCATTGCGTTTTGATTTTATTCACAATTTACACTTTGTCCCAACTATTTCAGAATTGGGATTGTGTATATATATATATATATATATATATATATATATATATATATATATATATATATATATGCACGCACGCACACACACACGAACAATTTTAGTAAAACAAAAAAAAATCTTGGAATCGAAGAAAAAATGCATGACAGAGCCAAAACAGGCAATTTTTCTCAGGAGAAATAGACTTTGAAGGAATATGTGATTCTCATGGGTCAGAATGTTACTTAAAGGGGACCTATTATGCTGATGATTCTTTTAATACATATTAGTAATGTTATAATGTTGGTTGTCCATGCTCAACCTCTGAAAAGTTTCTAAACATAAGATACAGGGGTTTTGCCGTAATCTAAGAACGTGATTTCGTGAGCGTGATTTCCTCTCTGAACAGCTCCTCCCGAGATCTTCACGAGATCTGGGCAAAACCTGACGTCAGGTTGTGCCGTCCAATTAGTACAGACCTAGCCAGAGCCAACCACTGTGCTGGACCTGCTCACACCGGAAACTATTCTAGCAGGCACTAACAACAGCAGATCATACTATGCCTTAGTAGCGTCGAAACTTTTGGAAATACAAAAGAAGAACCGCAGATCATTTGAGGTTCAATTTTGTTAGTATCTCTCCCAAAGCTACTTG
This sequence comes from Gymnothorax javanicus, assembly GCA_029692085.1. NCBI lineage: Eukaryota > Metazoa > Chordata > Actinopteri > Anguilliformes > Muraenidae > Gymnothorax > Gymnothorax javanicus. The sequence continues at coordinate 82,825,124 of CM056194.1, read as the reverse complement.
TCCGTTTACTTTTGGACGTAAAGAAAAACAAATATTTCTCTTTGAAAAGACGATGCCACCAGAAATCAGTGGGTAGCTTTTTTTTTGTTTGCTGGCAGCAAACAGCCACGGCCAAAGGGAACGTTAGCTGTTTGTGCTCAGCATTTCATCAAAGACAGCTTAGTCAATAAAGGATAATTTGACACAGGATAAGCGTTTCAGCTGCTTCTCAAACCTGAAGCAGCTGCATCGATCAAGCGCTCGGAGCCACAAGCTGTAAGTTACCATATAACAGCAAATAATGTAAGTGAAGCTAACCTGTTACGGGTGGCTAGCAGGACCGTTAGCGATAGTTAGCACTAACAACTGGCCTCAAGTGCAGGCTTTCTAAAATATCTGAAGATAAAGCCTGTATCGGTCGTGACTGTCCGTGACTCACAGACACAGAAGCTTTAAGTTGCTTTTACTGCATAAGCCAACCTGACGTGATAGCCAGTTGATTGTGGCTGTAGCACAGCGGCTAACGTAGCCAAGTTACTGTTGCTAATGTTTGCGTCCTAAATATACAAGAGTGATATCAGGGGAAATTCTACAGAAGGCGTATGAACATAAACCTCATTTGAAGCTAACTTTTAATACTTGTTTGTAATTTGGATGCTTGGTACAACTGTTCACAGTAACAGAACTTGCTGTCTGTAAAAACTGTATTGCAAGGGTTTGTCTCTGTGGTTATGACCGCTCGGTTACCAGCTACTGCATGTTAGTTTGCGTGCTCTGCTAATTAAAAAGACAGTGGCTATTCTTACGTGACTGTAATCTATTGCAGGCAGGCTATTCTTACGCGACTCCTGTTCGGGCATGCGCAGATTGAAATTGTATGACTTTTTTGCGCAATTTTTTTCAATCAGGTCAATTTGGCGGCCGAGCTTGTGCAAGGGGCCGAAGGGTTAAGCCCGTAACCATGGCACCGGTAAATTGAAATCTCGTCCCCGGAGCTTCTATACTGAGCAACAAAAGAAACTCAAATTAGCTAGTTAGCTAATGTACTCTTATGATTACTCAGTAGAGTGACCGCAAAACAAAGAAATGTTTGACGAAACGAGTGTAAATGTGCACGCGCTAGTAATTAATTTGATTTTCTATAATAATTAAGCGCAAACTTATTTTCTGGTCTGTCTTTAATTAACTTGCGTTTCTTTTGCTGCTCAGTATACTTGCTTCACCAAGGTTGGGCAATCTCGTGGTAGCATCTGGAACTAGGCCGTTAATCAGATAGGAGAACTCCGGTAAAAATTATTATACATATCCCCATTACGTGAGCGTCAGTCACGCAAACCATCAACGTGTCTAGCTATTCTTACGGGAGAACAAGGTAAGAAAATTATCGAAGCCCGGCAATTTCAATCTGCGAATGTCTGACCGAAAGTCACGTAAGAATAGCCTGCCTGCAATGGATTACAGTCACGTAAGAATAGCCACTGTCAATTAAAAATGCTCCTGGTTAACTTATAAGCAATAATTCTGATCGGTATGCTTGTGTTACTTCGGTAAGCATCAATGTGGCAGTTTCATCATAACGTTGCCCGATTGTAGCCACTACAGTTAGTGATCGCTTCACTTATCCATGACCGGGATCAGCCGGATGCTTCACAAATGTCTGAGCAAGCTCTCTGGTGCTACCGTGAAAGCAATGCGAAACGTAGAAGCTCTACCGGTTTACAAATGATTTCTCTGCACTACCTTGACATAATTTCATCCCCCTTTAGAAATTGTTGTGGCTAATAAAAAGCCAAAAAAGGCAGAGATTAAATAGGCATGGGCAATACAAATGAATAAAATGACAACATTTCTTGAGTTGCTGAGAAAAAAGTTTTTATTATTTTCTAATGATTTTTTGCAGGTAAGTACAGAAGACACAGACGAAGAGTTTGCCACAAGTCCAACGCCTTTACAGGAAAGGGTCTCAGAGCCACAGGGTCCCAAAAATGGCTGATTTCGGCATTTATCAACAAAACCCATTGTGAAAATTGGGGGGTGAAGCCTGAGGGCATTTTCGAAAATGCAGTCTACTCAGAAATAAACCTGGCCAAATTATCCATTAGGGTACCCTAACAGAAATAATTGATGCTAAAGTCATCAACCCCTTTTCTGAAGTACAGCAGCACCCACTAGGCCCTTTTAAATGGAAAATGCATTGAATTTCACCCAATTATGTTCAACAAACATTAGGTTTTGCAATGATATTAAAAAATGGTATGAATGGGTTGCCTGTGAAGTTTTTTTTTTTTTTTGGATCAATGGCCTGCAAAAATGTCAAAATTATCGGTGGGAGGGCAAACATTAACGCTACTCGCCCATTACTATATAAAATGCAGTGAAGTCGCTGATGCCGCAGTTGTTTGCCCTCCCACTGCTACTTAAAATGAATCAAACGTTCCCCCTTCAATAACCCGTGGTGATAAAAAAAAAAAAAAAAAAAAACCTTTGCACTGTTTTTTACAATGTCCATATACCCTCCTCCCATGATAGTTTCAATGAGCTACTGTGAATAATTCATAGCAAAACACACAGCGACGTGCAGTCGGAGGTTAGTTTGGCGAGGCAGAAACCTCCCTTTGCTTGATTAGCAATCAGGCGATTAACTAGTTTAGTAAGACTATTCGCAGAATGACGGGCCAGTTTAAGTTTCCGTGGCGTTATTACTCAGTACATCGAACCTGAAATGCTCACTAGACAGCAGATTTGCGCGTACTTTGCTTCCAGGAAGCGAAGCAATGTCATCAACAAATATTAAAACAGTTCGACTAATGCAGAGTTCAATGCTTGATCAATATACAATGTTATTCTCCTTTAAATACGCGCTTTTACACCCAAACAAAAAGCGGGCGCTTATTTTCAGTCTTCTTTCATAATCCGATTAACAAAATGTTTAAACGATATACAGAATTACCGAGAGCCGGGAATTTTTCCTAACTGATTATTCAGATTTCCATCCTCGTAGTCTCGAATTGAAGGGTATAAGTGAATGAATCTTGTGACCGGTGTTCGCGAGGTGGAATATTTTGATAGGTAACAAAATTTGACAGAAGACTGGTAGGTTTTGAACGCCTAGCGCTGGTTTATTCCTTGGTATATTTTACTGAAACTTCACAAATAGGGTCACAGGATATTCTGTCAACTAACTATGTAGGTTTACAGTAAAAATACACTCACCTTTCTTGCTATTGTTGAGAAGAAGTCACGGCGAACTTCGCGATTTAACTTCAACAACTTCTGTCGAACTTATTTCACATCCCCTGGAGGTCTAGAGTGGACGAATAGACTCGTAATTTCTCAAATTAGATGGCTGTAAGTCAATCAGGGCCGTAGCTGGGATATCACGTTAGCGCGGGCTGTCTGAAATCTACCTCCAAAATGGATATTTTTGCCACGCCATGCACTTGAAAGTTTGTAAACACGGCGCAAATTGAGGTCACGCATTCATCCAACGGGCGAATAATAGCTCTGTTCAAATTGCGTTATTGGCCGTGATACGCAGAGTTCATGTATGAAATGCGGGTATCCTATTGAAAAGGTTGCTTTTAATCAAACCATGGTGTTCTTTTTGTATGAAAATGGTATTTACATCATTTTTTTATAAGTTTTCTGAGGCTTGCTTACCGCCCCAGTTCAGCTGTTACGCATTCCATTAGAGTTTATGCAGAGCGTTGCCCATGCCTAGATTAAATATGTAATTCTTTCCTGTAGAAGTGATCAATTCGCTAGCTCCACATAAGCAACTTGTCCGCGCTAACGAAACTTAAGGTCTGCAAAACCTGTATTATGTTCATAACATAACCAAGCTCTCTCTAGCTGTCGCGTACTATCCATAAAGCTGCTTTCACATCAGGCGCGAAACGAATTTTTCGCAGGACAGATTAGCCTACATTCAAAGTCAATGCAAAGACGCGAATATGTTTTGGGCACGTCAAGCCGCTTTCACACCGGACGCGAAACGAATTTTTTGCGCGACAGATTAGCTACATTCAAAGTCAATGCAAAGACGCGAATACAGGCGTTATGGACGCGTTAAGCAGCTTTCACACCGGACGCTAAACGAATCTTTTCGCGCGACAGATTACATTCAAAGTCATGACCGCTTATCAGCTACTGCATGTTAGTTCGCGTGCTCTGCTAATTAAAAATTCTCCTAGTTAACTTATATGCAGCAATTATGATCGGTATGTTTGTGTTACTTCGGTAAGCATCAATGTGGCAGTTTCATCATAACGTTGCCTGATTGTAGCCACTACAGTTGAAGCTAACCGGAGAGGTGCTGTATGTGTCTGCCGAGTTGGGCTACAGTTAGACCAGACGTAGGTTTTGCAGAGCTTGGGGTGCGTTTTTGGGTGCTTATGAAACGATCGCTTTACTTATCCATGACCGGGGTCAGCCTAATACATCTCCAATGTCTGGGCAAGCTCTCTGATACTACCGGTGAAAGCAATAGGGAAGCGCACAGCCTATAACATGTCCGGTATAACAAACGATTTCTCTGCATTCCCATCGATTGAATATTAAATTCTTTCCTGTAAAAGTGATTGATTCGCTAGCTCCACATAAGCAACAGTTCACGCAGACGGAACTTACGGTCTGTAAAACCTGTATTATGCTCATGACATAACCGGAGCTCTGTCTAGCTCTCGCACGCTATCCATAATGCGCCCATTTTCCGCGAGGAAAAGCTGGTCATTCCGAAGCAATAAGTAAACCATTACCACGGGCAATTTCCGAATAGGCATGGGCAACGCTCTGCATAAACTCTAATGGAATGCGTAACAGCTGAACTGGGGCGGTAAACAAGCCTCAGAAAACTTATAAAAAAATGATGTAAATACCATTTTCATACAAAAGAACACCATGGTTTGATTAAAAGCAACCTTTTCAATAGGATACCCGCATTTCATACATGAACTCTGCCTATTACGGCCAATAACGCGATTTGAACAGAGCTATTATTCGCCCGTTGGATGAATGCGTGACCTCAATTTGCGCCATGTTTACAAACTTTCAAGTGCATGGCGTGGCAAAAATATCCATTTTGGAGGTAGATTTCAGACAGCCCGCGCTGACGTGATATCCCAGCCACGGCCCTTATTGCCTTACAGCCATCTAATTTGAGAAATTACGAGCCTGTTCGTCCAGTCTAGACCTCCAGGGGATGTGAAATTAGTTCGACAGAAGTTGTTGAAGTTCATCGAGAGTTCGCCGTGACTTCTTCTCAACAATAGCAAGAAAGGTGAGTGTATTTTTACTGCAAACATACATAGTTAGTTGACAGAATATCCTGTGACCCTATTTGTGAAGTTTCAGTAAAATATACCAAGGAATAAACCAGCGCCAGGCTTTCAAAACCTACCAGTGTTCTGACGAATTTTGCCACCTATGCCACCTCGCGAACACCGGTCACAAGATTCATTCACTTATACCCTTCAATTCGAGACTGCGAGGATGGAAATCTGAATAATCAATTAGGAAAAATTCTCGGCTCTCGGTAATTCTGTATATCGTTTAAACATTTTGTTAATCGGATTATGAAAGAAGACTGAAAATAAGCGCCCGCTTTTTTTGTTTGGGTGTAAAAGCCGCGTTTTAAGGAGAATAACATTGTATATTGATTAAGCATTGAACTCTGCATAAGTCGAACTGTTTTAATATTTGTTGATGACATTGCTTCGGCTTCCTGGAAGCAAGTACGCACAAATCTGCTGTCCTGTGAGCATTTCAGGTTCGATATACTGAGTAATTACGCCGCGGAAACCTAAACTGGCCCGTCATTCTGCAGAATAGTCTAACTAAACTACTTAATCGTCTGATTGCTAATCAAGCAAGGGGAGGTTTCTGCCTCGCCAAACTAACCTCCGACTGCACGTCACTGTGTTTTACTATGAATTATTCACAGTAGCTCATTGAAACTATCATGGGAGGAGGGTATATGGACATTATAAAAACAGTGTAAAGTTTTTTTTTTTTTAATCACCACGGGTTATTGAAGGGGGAACGTTTCGTAGCAGTGGGAGGGCAAACAACTGCCGGCATCAGCGACTTCACTGCATTTTATACAGTAATGGGCGAGCAGCGTTAATGTTTGCCTCCCACTGATAAGTTTGACATTTTTGCAGGCCATTGCTCCAAAAAAAACTTCACAGGCAACCCATTCATACCATTTTTTAATATCAATGCAAAACCTAATGTTTGTTGAACATAATTGGGTGAAATTCAATGCATTTTCCATTAAAAAGGGCCTAGGGGGCGCTGCTGTACTTCAGAAAAGGGGTTGATGACTTTAGCATCAATTATTTCTGTCAGGGTACCCTAATGGATAATTTGGGCAGGTTTATTTCTGAGTAGACTGCATTTTCGAATTGCCCTCAGGCTTCACCCCCCAATTTTCACAATGGGTTTTGTTGATAAATGCCGAAATCAGCCATTTTTGGGACCCTGTGGCTCTGAGACCCTTTCCTGTAAAGGCGTTGGACTTGTGGCAAACTCTTCGTCTGTGTCTTCTGTACTTACCTGCAAAAAATCATAAGAAAATAATAATAACTTTTTTCTCAGCAACTCAAGAAATGTTGTCATTTTATTCATTTGTATTGCCCATGCCTATTCCGAAAAGGCTGTTTATCTTGGAGCTTTCGCCCCTCTGTCATATACCAGCGTGGAAGCTGTTCATTTCTCCACGCTAACAACACACCACAGCTATGCACACGAAACAGCAGGTCCTAATACACACCGAAGCAGTCCATAAGCTGTTGGTCCACTTTTAGCTGCTTCTCACTGTCCATATTTCCCTCTAAATTCAGACCCACCGGATTTCTACGGTCTCCGGTCTACACTTGGGCATGCCGACCCGTTCTACAAATGTGTCTATATGGGGTGGATTCTAGCTTTCCCTGAATCCTAGCTATAAAGTAAATAAAACCGGTGTACTCACCACTGTCGCTGTAGCAAACTGTAGCCGATAGCAAATTTGAGCTTGAGCTGCCAGATTTTCGCGCTGCGTCCTCCACTTTCGCCGCTGCGTTTGTTAGAACAAGTTCATTTCATAAGATCTATGTTCAAGTATCAGGATAGATTGCGGAATTTTCCCGCCGCTTCCTTATCAGATTGCAGACGTGTCTCGCGTTTCACTCTAGCGAGCCAGACCCGGAAAACTGCGTTCTGCAGCCTCGTCCCGCCCAACTCCACCCTCCACAGAGCTGGCCAGTCAGAAGAAAGTGGGCACATGGAGAGTGGGGGCCATAGCGGAAGAGCCACCCCAATGAGGCGTTTCAGGCAGAGACTACAATGGACTACAAATGGGGTTTTTTGAGTATGGCAGTATGAGCTAAATAAGGACCCTGTTTGGGCTTTGAACGATCAGGAGTACTCTAGGGGAGTCCAAGATCAAAATATAACCTTGGAAATATAGCATCCGAGGTCCCCTTTAAAGGCCCAGTATGTAATTCTCTGCCGCTAGAGGGCGCTTAACCAAACAATAACAAGAGGCCGAGTTTGATGACGCAATCCGTTCGCGTGGAAACATGGGAATTGTTGTCTTCATCAATTTACACGCACCGCTGACAGCTAAATTCTCCAACGTGACTCAAACAGGAGCGGCGAAATCATGTACATGGACGAGGTAAGGTTATATTTCTTTACTATTATATGACTTCATCTTATTTCAGTCAAATAAAAAAAATGTAAGGGATAATGATAAGTCAGCCGTTTACAGCGCTTATGATGTGCTGCAGGTCAGAGGCTGAGATAAGGGGGTGGGGCCGGCTCATGTTGCCCATCTCTGTAGAGAATAATAACAGATGTGAACACTCTGTCGCTGAATGAAAATGCTAAAGGTAACAGATATCGAGGAAATGCCACTGTCAGCTGGCAATGTACGCTTTCAGTTGCTCTTGCCGCTATTGCTATAGCTTCCTTAGCAATGGTGTGCTCAACAGACCTGCTGGCCAGCGGTTACCTGTCGAGACACTCTGATAGACCAAACTGAATCGAGTATTCAAGGGAAAAGTGTTCTAACTGCAAGTAATGTAGCTAACGTAGCACTGACTTCTCATAACGCGCAAACGATGAGCCGTAGGCTAATTTTTTTTTTCTCTAATTAGAAATTTAGTAACAAAAAACCAAGATAACAAAAGTTTATTTAGTAAGGTAGCCAACAACCTGAATAACATTTGATCTACGACCATTTCTGGTGGAAAATTAATTTCCAGACACAAGATGGTTACCATCTTGGCTTGAAACTCTTCGGCAACGGCGAAGCATGCATGCGTGGAGGGTGATTTTCTCGCTCTCGCGCACTCTTTGTGTTGGGAGTGACGTTAAATACGCAACGAAAAGACAGTAAGACACGGACCGTGTCCCTACATTGATAATATAGATATCTCTGTCTTTGATAATCATTGAATACATCAAGGATAATGTAAGTACACAACACCAAAAGATATATAAAATATCTATACATTTTATAGGTTTTTGAATTTGGAAATTTTACATATTGGGCCTTTAAGTAACATTTTGAATTTAGAACTTACTAGTGGTGGAGTATTTTAATAATGTGATATGACTGAGGTGAGGGGTCTAAATACACCAGAGATTATCAGCACCTATGACAACAGTATGTTCAGCATTCTACCCATTAATTCCTTGCAATATATTTCAAGACGCTTTTCAAATTCTTTACATTGTAAAACTTACCCTTCTTCAGCCAATTGCTGGACGAAGAATTCTTCAGGCACTGGTTCTAAAGTTAGTGTGACAATATCCTTCAGCTCCCGAACAAATTTGCTGAACTTTGCTTGCTTTTTGAATGACCCAGAAAAAAGGTACGACACCATGTTATCGGTCAAGCCACATTCTACTGTTTCTCCATCCACTTCATTGTCTGAACTGTATCCGAGAGAGACAAAGAAATAGTCATTTTACAAAACATACAAAAAAGCATGAAGTGAGTAAATGTATTACAAGTTGAAAAAGCGAGGTTGTCGGACTACAGCTATTGATTATGTCAGTAATGAAGTAATCTACCGATTATTCCTGCAATTACGATTAATGGCGTAATCGGATAAGTGCGCGGTAATGTTTTCACTGTGAGCCCGAACAGGGCCCGACTGAGCTCTACCAGCGAGTCCTGCAACAAACAGCGAACAACCGCTCACTAATCATGCAAAAACATATTCATGCTGCATATCATGTTAAACGGGACAAACTTGGCTACAAACTCATGTAAAACATTTTTACATACAGCTAAAAACTCCAACACGGGGCATATTAATAACCACGTAGCCCATCGCAAATTCACTAGCTCGTGACATCTTGTTAAGGTGCGCAGTCAGCTTCAGGGGCATAGCGACGCTATTTCACAATCCAGATCGCTAGACAGGAATGTCATTTACGTTATCTTTCGCGGGTACTTTCAGACAAAGAGGTACAAATGTGGAACCTCAGGTGACACTTTAGTCACCACACCTAGGTTAGTTAGCCACTGAAAGATGTCAGCTATTTTTAGCTAGCTGCATACATGCCAAATCTACCACTTCTGGGGCGGGTTTTTTTTTTTTCCCCAGAATGAAACTGTCGAACCTTAGCATTAACATACAGTTCCATCCAGCAACACGAAACCCGTCAGTAAAACGTACAAGCCACGAAAGATCGTCTCACAGGCCATATCTTCAGTCACGTACTATATAACCGGTTATATATAGACTGAAGCTTAATGGCTGACTTGAGCAAGATAAGCGATTAATTTTCTAGATAATGCTAACATTAGCTTGCTAACATTTTCACGTAGTCATTCTGTTTATTCACTTTCGACAAAAAAGGCTGCAAAGAACATATAAAGCACTATATCCGTAACATTTTTCAGTTCAACGTGACATTAACTTACCTCTAAATCTCTGGGCCTCTTCCTCCGTCAAATTTAATCCAGCAGCCTTCAACTTTTGGAGGAGTTCCTCCGTGGTAAACTCCATCTTCAGTTTCGCGCGCAAAGTGGTGACTGACTGACCTTACAAGCAGATGATGCCCGTGCGTGCAACGACCGAGCTCGTTGAGTGCGTGCGCTCCTGCGGTGAGAACGCGCATGTCTGAGCCCCCTGGTCCGTATTTCCCCCTCACTCGCTGCAGTTCGTCATTGGGCCTTGTAGGCGTTAAATTAGTCTCAAAACTCGAGCGCATGAAAACCGAGAGAGCGCGTGAAAACCGTGGGTGTACGACCCTCAGTATCCGCTCTCAAGTTCAAAATGCGCTCACAATATCAAAAAATGCTCGCAATATCAATAAATGCTCGCAATCTCACCACACGCGTGATTTCAACACGCGCTCACAATGTCAAAAAATGCTCGCCATCTCAATGCTCAATGTCAATAAATGCTCGCAATCTCACCACGCCGTAATTTCAACACGCGCTCACAATGTCAAAAAATGCTCGCCATCTCACCACGCTCAAATGTCAATAAATGCTCGCAATCTCACCACTCCTCACAATATCAAAAAATGCTCGCAATCTCAATAAATGCTCGCAATCTCACCACGCTCGCAATGTCAATAAATGCTCGCAATATCAGTATACGCTCGCCTGCCGATTTGACTTTAGAGACTTTGGAGGCGGGACTTTCAATGCTAACCATGAGTTCTGATTGGATGTTTGATTTTATAACTGGTTTTTAACTGCCGTAAACTACAGAATATGAAATCAAAGACGTCAACTATCATTATGTTGGAGCAAGAAAGTTTTTCACAAAACGAAATCTTTCATTGATCTCATTTTAATATTGTTTGAAGGTATTGGTTTCATTCACTGTGCGTAGCTACGATGATGTTGTATCATGGCTAGCTAAATATTTTCTGTTAGAAAAGCTCGCTTACATCAGTCCCAACATCAATTATTTTACAATGCTATTTTAGCGCCAAATTTCCGGTAGACGGACACTTAGCTCACTTAGGCCATTTACGTAGCAATATAATTTTCCTGAGTTGTTCTTATTCATCAGGTTCTTCAAGCAATATTCTTCTCTGACGCTGAAGACCCGGTAATCTGCCGATTTGTGCTACCCATCTATAGACAAATAGAGATGCTGCTTAGCGGTTCAGCACATATACAGACCCAAAATCTCGGGCTGTTTCTTCACTGACATCATAAATATCTTTATAGCTATATCTTTAAAATATTTTTTTTTCTTTCAGAGCGCCTTCCTACCTGTAAACATTTGGATACGTGCATGTACACACTAACGTTTCCTGAAAATGCAGGAATTAGGCATGCAGCATTTTATCTTTGAACGAACGTATCCAGCTCATTAAAACATGAGCGAATGTTATAAGAAGTTAACAAAAATTATTTTGCAACTGTGGGCTGATTCATAGAGCAATATTAAAGGCGAAAACAAAGACTGTCCGATCGTGGTGCGCTATGGTCGTATTTTTAGTTGAGGTAGCACAAATCGTCAGAACACCGGCCGAGAATAAAGTTTTCAGTTCGTACTTGAGCAGAAAACGAAGAAGTGGCGAGTGACGAAGGAAGGGAAGGCAGTTTTCTTGACCAGACGAAGCAAAAGCCACGACATAGCCGCTTTTTAATATTTGCAATATTCTATCATGAGCTATTGGCACACTATGGTGTCGCCATTGTGCATTGCTTTGTTGGGATGATATGTGACAGTCCACAGGAAAAGGGTGTATAAGGGATATTTTGGTCAAATTGAGTTAAGTGCATCTGATGATCTCATACCATGTACTAAACATAGAAAAACAGTTTTTTCTCTAAAACGTAAAAAAAATCCCTTATAGGCCTACACCCTTTTTCTGTGGACTGTCACATATGGTTAGGAAATATTCGCTATATTCAGGTTAATGCTTTCAACGTTTCTTATCCTTTAATTACTACTCGATGTCGTTTGAGCAAGTGGGTTATAGGTACTGCTGCTGTAGACTAATACAATGTAACAAATAAATAAAATAGGCCTAATTAAAATGTTTTAGGCGTAAATAGATGCCAGTTTGCGATGAGAGCAGTGGAAGTGTAAGGGGCCAAAGGCTATTTAAAATATATATAAGCGCACTACATAAACAGTATAAATTTACTGAACAGTTTGCACTGTAGTTGTGTACAGCAGCAGAAATAGCGCGTGTCTATTACTGATTTGCTCAAACGGCATCGAGTTGTAATTAAAGGCAGAGAAACGTTGAAAGCATTAGCCTGAATGTGGTGAATATTTCCGAACCATATCATCCTATCGAAACCTAGCGTGCCAAGAGCTCATAATGGAATTCTTGCAAATATTAATACGCTGCCACGGTATTAGGTTCGCTTGTCAAGAAACCTACCCTTAGTCCTTCACCATTTGCATTAAATCACTTCCACGTTTTCAGCACAAATAATGAACGAACTGAAAGATCTTAACACTCGGCCGGGTCTTCAGCATCAGAAAAGAAATATTGTTTTGAAGGAATTGATAATTAAGAAAAACTCGAACGTAGCATTGCTATGTAAATTGTATAGCCATGGGTAAATTGATGCTAAAATAGGCTAGCTAAGTACAATTATTAACGTGGGGGCTGACGTTGGCCAGCTTGAACGTGAAATATTTAGCTAGCTATAATCTTAGCTACGATAGCAAGTGAAACCAATACCTTCAAACAATATTAAAATGGAATCAATGAAAGATTTAATTTTGTGAAAAACTTCCTTGTCCGACATGATGGTTGACCTCTTTGATTTCTTTCTTATTCTGTAGTTTACGGCCGTTGAAAACCAGTTATAGAATCAAACATCCAATCAAAGCTCATGGTTAGCATTGTAAGTCCCGCCTCCAAAGTCTCAAAAGTGAAATCGGCAAGTGTGCGTCTACTGATATTGCGACATTTTTTGACATTGTGAACGCGGTGAGATTGCGAGCATTTATTGACATTATGAAGCGTGGTGAGATTAAGAGCATTTATTGAGATTAAGAGCATTTTTGACATTGTGAGCGCCGTGAGATTAAGTAGCATTTATTGACATTGCGAAATGGTGAGACTGCGAGCATTTATTGACATTAAGAGCATTGAGATTGCGAGCATTTTTTTGATATTGTGAGCGCTGCGTGTTGAAATCACGCGTGTGGTGAGATTGCGAGCATTTATTGATATTGCGAGCATTTTTTGATATTGTGAGCGCATTTTGAAGTTGAGAGCGGATACTGAGGGTCGTACACCCACGGTTTTCACGCGCTCTCTCGGTTTTCATGCGCTCGAGTTTTGAGACTAATTTAACGCCATAGCCTTGCTATTCATCAACGATATCTCCAGGCTAAATTTTCGAAATTGGGCATTTCACTGTCAAATTTAAACTGTCAATCTTTTGTTGGGTTCAGCCAAAATATTAGTAATGTGTGATACTACTGTTATTCTTTCCGATCCGATAGCAAGTAACACCAAAGGTGGTATTGCTCATAGACTACCAATACAATACCGATACTTCGTACAAAAGCTTTATGTGTTGAGATAAATTGAAGACCTTACACGAGTGGGCGTGACATATGAAAGTTATACAAAGAGTTGAGTAGCTAGCCGTAGTGAACTTAGTTGTGAGCGGCACCTTGCGAGCTTGCAACAGCGCTGAGCAAACATATTTGACCAACGTTACTAAAGATAAGGACACTTGGTATTCATTTTGGCTAAATATTAACAGCGTGACGTAACGCAGAACGTCCCCCCACGCTCTTAGCAAACGAAATTTTCGCAAAAGTGCTATTATCCTTGGGTAGTATGAAAAATGTTATCAGGTGGGCTATGGGGAAAATACTGCAGTTATAAAATAGTAGAAATTATTATTATTATCAATTAATTATGAATGATTTTGTGTGACTTGCAATACTATGTTTACTAAATTGTTGAATTCACTGCTGTGTTCTCTGGGGTTCACTTGAAAACAGGTTTTTTTTCCCCCTCCCCATCGTGGAACCTTGGCTTAAACTTAAACTGAATTTCCCAATTCAGATGCACAAACCATACCATCCCCAAACTGTATTGGTCACACTAACAGTCTCATATTGTCATTGTACCCCCATTTGTGGAAAAAATGGCACAAATATGGACCCCTAATCATTTTGGAACTTATATGTACCCTTTTAACCCAAAAAAGGTACATGTAAGTGCCATGTGGATCAACTCGGAACCTTTGAGGGTACATTACCAGCAGTTGTACCTTGGAGAACAAAACGTGAACCTCAGTCGTACCTTTTTTCTGACAGTGTGGGCACCGCCCATCCATTCACCACACTATGACTATTATTATTTTGAACTTTTTATATTTTTTTTCAAAATGTTATTTCCCAATGCACACCAGAACGTTGCCGACAGGATGTATTCCGATAAGTTTAATGGGTGCGAGCATCCGTGCCTTAAAGTTTTTTTGATATTTACTTTCGTTTCCTTCTTGTACTGTAACACATATAGCATTTAATTAACGCGCTACGCTTGCATATGAGGCGAGTTTGCTTTCTGTTCTGGACGACACTGGGGATTGCGTTGCATCCGAGAAATGGTAAGAATAAAAAGAATGTCTTTTTTGTCCTTTGAAGTCCTGGTATATTTAGTGCCAGGACGTTTGACAGAATCCTTGATAGTGAATAACTATAAACATGTATAAAAAAGTGATTTGCACAGCCTTGTTTATTTTATATTACCTCGACGATAATCTTCTGCGATTATCGTCAGCATATTGAAATTATTATTATAAGTTATTTCACTGACTTGCGCGCTGTCTTATTACATAGACTAATACCCGCATTGCTTTGCTTGTTACTAGCGGTTACTCGGGTAGCCTACTATCATGTGTGTCGGTAAAAACGGTGATTCTCAAGCTTGACCCTCGTTGTGAAAAAAATAAAAAGTCGACTCAACCTGAAAAAGAAAGGCAAAGCATTGCAGCTGTTTGCCTTACTTTTTTAAGTTTAGTCAGCTTTTTAAATTTTACAGTTTAGGGACCACTGTGTACGTCGGTTTTCCTCCCATCTGCAATAGCCATTCTAGAATTTTATCACACGGATTTTTCTTGCTCTATTCCCGTCTATAGGGGTTATTTACCATATTACGACACACTATGGGTGCATCTCTTGGCGTAGGCAGCAGCCTTCGAAGGCTACATTTTTAGGGGTCGTCACTTAATTCCACCTGTCAAACTGACTTCGGGGGTGAAGGATAAGGTTAAATTTAGAGTTTGGGTTAAGTTTAGGGCTGCGTTTAGAGTAACGGGTTAGAGTTAAGGTTACGGTAGGGACACACTGCAGCGGCGCGGCGCGATGCGAATTCGCTGACGCTTCTAGCCGCCGGCCGCTTATGGGCGTTTCCACTAGGCGTACACCCCACTCTGGAATGCCGGAAGCGTTGGACTCTTAATAATGGTGAGCGCACGTTGAAGTGCAATGCATAGCAAAGGTGACATTCGAAAATCTTGCACATACCAATCGTCATACAGTAAAATTAAAACCTCTGACTGCAAAAATAATGGGCTTATCTGTTGGTAGCTTGGCTATGCGTTGTATGTAGGCATATAAATATCACTGTCGAGTCAGGCTGAATAAATCGGACACAAATTATTTACATGGTCGCAAATCATGCCTCTTCAGTCTATTGCTATGTCCCGCTCGTTTTCAGAAATGGCACAAATTAACTTTTTCGACCTATCTGATTTAAAGTAAAACACCCGTTCATTTTGAGTATATAAAAATCAAAGTCCTCGCTAACCAGCCCAGTTTAGAGACCTGATGGATCAGCTCGAAGCCCTGCAAGCAATTGTGAAGATTGCCGTGATGCAATCCCAGAGGAGAAAGAGGGGAAGATACTGCGTGCATCCCACGCGCCGCACTCGGAAAGTGCCCGGAGAGTACCACCGTCTCGTCAGAGGTTCGTCTGGATGACTCTGCCTTCCAGCAGTATTTCAGACTGCAGAAGGGGGAATGCGATCATCTATTGAGCCGTGTGGGACCGCAGATTGCGAAGCGCTCTACTGCATTGCGAGAGGCCATCGGTGCAGCTGAGCGTCTCGCTGTTTGTCTTTGGATTCAGTTTTAGTGACAATAATAAAATTGTCGATGCACCACAGTACCTACGGCAGGGGTGCGCGGTGGTTTAAATAAAGGCCTAGTATAACACTTGAATATAATATAGGCTACTATAGGCCTACTTGTCGGGTATACAGTATAAATAAACAAGTCAAAGATTTTGATGACGGTCATTATGCTGGCTGCTGAGACTTAATTTAAATTCACATAATGATGTTGAAGAGTCATGTTGAAAATAATTTCAACATTGACATTGCGCCAAGGAAAATGGTTTGTATTTCTAAAAATCGCACTGAATGCACATCTATTTCCAATGTCACAACATGCTTTTGTTAATAAGACATTCGGTTCTCTTGGTTTAGGAAAAAAAAGCTGCCGTTACTAAAGCTTAATCATTTCGTTAATTTTTAATTGATTAGACATCGCACTTCAGGAGCGCCGTGCATTTCATTCAAAAAAAGGCTACGGGCAACAGCTGATAATGATATAATTTAACATATCTGTACACGCGTGATACTGACTTTTTCAGTTGCGAAAGTTTATTATGCATGATTTCACATCACGGATAGGCCTATTCAATAGGTAACGTGAAAGACATTCATTCTTCTCAAAAAAATATAAAAGGCTCTGTTGGCGATTCACGTTTTTGTAGTCAAGGAGCTTCTCCATTTCAGTTTTCCGATTAAACGCGTTCGCAAATGGGAGCGGGGGACAAGTACTGTGATATGCCTCAGGGCAGCGAATACTTCTGATTGCGAGCCGATTACAGGAACAGTGATTTGACTACCAACTAGGCAAAGTACAAGACAAACGCAAACATACACTATAACCTTTTCTTTTACATCGGAACGTCGTGTAGGCAATTCATTTTTATTATTTTAAATTACCTCTTCAGACAACTAGCCTACTAGCTAGCTAGCTTAAATGGCAGGCAGTATGCGGGCACACTTCGCGTTTATATTCTGGATAAACGTGTTTTATTATTAAATTGAATATTGCAACCCACTAGTCACTCCCAAATCTCAGCGACTCTCCTCCATGCATCTTTTTTTTGTTTATGTTCCGATATTCAAAGAGTGAGCAATCATAAAGTATTGGGAAATCCGAGACCGCCGTGATCAGGCTCTCCTCCATTTCGAGAGCTGTTAATTTACCGGCTGCCTCCTACTTCACAACCAAAGAACGTGATTGCCCAGAGCAGGGCGTCCTCCGCCCCTCATCTGAATGAGATTCAGTTTCTGGCCACTGGTCTTGTTTACTTCTCGCTGCATTGCTTTCTATCGGTCTCATTATGCACTGCGAAGGCGCTTATTTGAAAGTGAGTGAAAGCGAACTGAATATTCGCGCCGCGCAGCTGCAGTGTGTTCCTACCGTTTGGCTTAGGGGAACCAGAGACGACTCGCTCAAACCAAAAGCTGGGGCATATTGCACAAAAGTCGGATCCTGAGATCCTGGATCAACGCCAAAGCGAGGATTGCCATATCCCAAACAGCGCGTCGCTGGCTTAATTGATTGCACAAAGCCAACAGCGTGTGGAGGAAAACAGGCTTAGTGAAGCCCGATACCGCTCATCCTGCTGGGTGCGCGTACACGGCTACCCCAAATAGGCCCCGAGATTGATCACAGAATCGCTGATCATTACCATGCACACTGAGCACCTGCAGCCGACGCATGCGCCAGCAACACTCAGAGACCACGTTCAGACACAGGGACGATGGGATCTCTAAAATGCCTCTGCTTGCTTTTCCTTCAGTTTCTGTCTGAATGGTGCGAGACGTTTGAGAGGAGTGCTAAAGTGAACTAAACTCAAGTGAAAGTAAACTCGGGAGGTTTTTCAGCGCCATCAAAAAGGAGTAGCTGAGGCGCCTCGGCGTTACCGTGAACGAGATAAGCCGTCGCTGTCAGACATTTAAAGTCGAGCAACACTCTGTGAAACCAGTCAATATATGGAATGAGCTTGCAGTCACGAATATCAGTATGTATAAAACACGATTAGCCGATTTACGATATAATACTGCTGCACGATTATGCTACGAGCCCTTTCTTGTCATACACTAATTGAAATGATAGTCCGATCGAGAAGACGTTTTCAAATTAGTTGAGTTTACTTTCTGCTTTTAATCACCTGTGATGGAAGCATACTCAAAGTTAAAAAGCAAAATGTTAACGTCAGAAAATTCCGTCGAGGAGCCTCCTGATAATATTTGATTCCGGTATCGCGAAGCGAACGACATTGCACTCGTGCCCGGCACTGAGGCAACGACTCTATCTTACCCGTCGCAGTCTGAATAGAGACGGTGAAAAGTAGCTGCAGTGCTGTAGATAGGGGGTTACCGCAGCGATTTAAGACCGCGCTGAAACACGGTAAACTACTTCATACAGCACTGTTCATTTTCTACTCTGATGGAAGTCTCAACTTGAGGAATAAGGACAAATCTGATAATGACGGATTCTAAATATGGTTAAAGTGTAACATGGAAGGGGGACTGATTGAACTATGATGGTCACTGTCACATGGATACTTGAATATAATGACCTAATATTGGCTATTTTACTGACATCAATGGTCACAAGTTTCTAGATAATTACTCTGGGCCTACTATAATTGAGATAGCAATGTGTAGTGGACAATTCAGAACGACTGTTAAGGACATTGATTTTCAATTTGGGTGACTGCTGAATGAGGTGAGGTGAAATTGGCTGGAGGCAGGAGCTCAGCTAGTTCGTAAGCTTGCTCCGGAGCTGGCTAGCTCCGCAGACTTTGTTTCCATAGTAACTAGTGCCATGGCTTAGTTCACATGCGCTGTGCAACTGAAATGGGGCTTGAGATCAGGCTAATCCCGTGTCAATCCTGGGCTAATCCCTTATCCCGCCTTCGTGCAATAGGCCCCTGTTTAACAGAGATGAAATGATGTCATGTCAGTTTGGCGGATGGAATTAAGTGACGACCCCTAAAAATGCAGCCTTCAAAGGCTGCAGCCTACACTTTGAGATGCACCCTATGTCAGGAATGGCTGTGCAGGCTCTGAAGAGTTCCATATTCATATTGCAGGCTTTTGCAAACGTCTTTTTATTGCCAAAAAAGACAGAAAATTGCATCTCATGAAGTAAAAGAAACAATAGGCTTGTAAATGGTGACTGAACGTATGGTCACTGAACCTTCCAATTAATTAAAGAAGCACTCAATTTAAAGCCAAAGCCAAAAATATACAGCCAGTTACAAAAATAGCTGCAAAGAAGGGTGCAGACCTATCATAATCGACATGAATAAAGAAATTTATTTATTATGAATTTAATGATTTATTTGTGTCTATGTGAATGTGGTTAGACAAAAGTCAAATGAAATTGACACTGTCTTGCAGCAAGGTATTACTTTTCTTTGCTGTGGAGTGCTGCAGAAAGAGATGGTAGTGTCCAACCACCTTTTCAAAGTTTTTTTTTTTTTAAATTCGTGAAATCTGTTGAAAAGCAGAGAGTTATACATGAAGCTGAGCGCAAGCTTACGACTTTTATGAAAATATGTGCACATGTGTAATTTATGATGGATCTTAGGTGATAGATATAGACTGGATTTACACTGCAGAGGCCCGTACCATAAAGCTGGATTTGGGCTTATCGTGGTAACTTCGGGTTTAACCCTGGGTTTTCTGTACCACGAAGGCGGCTCACTTCTTACCGAGGTATATCACCGCGTCAACATAAGCTGAACAGCTAACCTGCTCCGGAGCAGGTTTAGTTCTAGATTCAGATCACAGCGTGCAAAAGCACCGCCTACTGACCAATCAGTTCTCTGAGAAAATGGCATCACCGTCCGTAGAGGTTTCAGCCGAGTTTCGGTGCGCGGATGAATACCAATATGTACGGTAAAGGTTGTCATATGAGGGTCTGACATGTGGCGAACGCAGCGTTGTCGTGCGCTTATAGTTTCACATCTTGAGTGTATCACAATGCTGTATTTTTCAACGGGCAAAAGCACTAAAGCCTTGTACTTGTTGCACTTATGAAAGTAAGCCTACTGCCCGCTTTGAATTATGTTTTTGTAGTAATTCATTATTTGTTATCGGGCTCTTTTGACACCGCCGGGGTTGCAGCTGGAAAAAAAAAATCCATACACGCCATAAGAATACATCCTCGCATCACGTCAATTTAATGAAATACGCAACTGTAATTTTACTGATGGGGCAGTGACTTTATAAATGATAAGACACGCACATCCCTATACCCAATAGGCTTCGTGCTGGATCAAACTTTTGGGTTAGTATATTAATAGTACCGGGTCTAGATAAATTCAAGTTGGCTTATTAGGAGTGCTTATTATCGATAGAGTTTCTCAATTTGGTATTTCATTTCTGTTCACTAAAACTAAGCCCCTGTTAAAAGAGGCTTATTATCCATTCACATAGTTTCCCCACGGTTTCTATTGTGACTGCTGCTTAGGGCTTCTCAGGTTAATTAATTAATAAATTGTGGTTCCTGAGCTTCTGTCTCGGCATTAGTAATTTTCTTTGTTATCTAGGGTGAGCGAGGTCATTAGGTAGGGGGTTCAAAATGTGGCCAAAACTATGTGACGGTTGCAGGATGATCGCACTTTTGGAAAGAGATTTCCAGGGTGGGTTTGTCTGTCACCGGTGCCAGCTAATTGAGCATCTGGAGAGCAAGATCCTTGTTCTTCAGGGCCAGTTAATGGCACGACATAGTTCATAATCAGTAGAGTTCCTAGAGGAACTAAGTAGTATGTCGTTTAGAGAAATGGTCTGTACGCCAAAGCAGGGTGGTGTGGGGACCCCAGAGCAGGCAGGGAGAGAAAGTTGGGTGACGGTAGGACGTCCAGCGCAGGTAAGGGCGTGCACACCGTGCACAGCGACAGCTCCTCCAGTGGTTGAGGTGTCCAACCGATTCCAGCCCTTGCAGGAACTCGAATTGGCCCCTGATCCTGAGAGTGAGGGGACTGATGAGCAGCAGGGCACCCTGTTGGCCTCTACCCCTCAGAAAAGAGAGTTATTGATAGTGGGGGACTCAATACTTAGAGGAATAGACAGTTTAGTCTGTTCGCGCGACAAGGAGTCTCGTACGGTGTGTTGCCTGCCTGGTGCTCAGGTAGGAGACCTCCTGGAGCATGCGGACAAGCTCCTGGCCAGAGCGGGGAGGGATCCAGTTGTCATGGTCCATGTTGGGACTAATGACATAGGTAAGGGTAGGTTTGAGGTTCTGCAAAGCAAATTTGTTGAATTAGCTGAAAAGCTTAGGAGCAGATCCTCCACGGTAGTGTTCTCCGGGATTCTACTGGTACCACGTGCAAGCAGAGGGAAGCAGAATTTTATCTGGAGGTTTAACACGTGGCTACGAACCTGGTGTAGGAAAGAGGGGTATAGGTTTATGGGGCACTGGAACTACTTCTGGGACAGGGGTGACCTGTTCAAGCCGGATGGGCTACACCTGAACCGGAGGGGTACCTTTGCACTGGGTCAGCGTATGTTGAGGGTAGCAGAGAGTTATTTAAACTAGGGACTTGGGGGGCAGGGAGGTTAGAGAGTGTTACACAGAGGGAAATGCAGACTGCCCTGATGGAGGCTGACAGCGTTACATGCACTATTGATGATATATTTTTAAAGCAAAAAAAAAGCATGGTGAGGGGCTTTGAGCAGCAGGCGCATGGGAAATCGAAGGGAAGAGCGTCATGATAACCTGAAATGTTTTTATCTAAATGCAAGAAGCATTAAAAATAAATTTCAAGAACTTGAGGCCGTTATGATTAGTGAAGGCTATGACATAGTTGGGATTACAGAGACATGGCTTAGTGAAGAGGATGGAGATGAATATAATGTAGAAGGTTATAAGCTCTTTAGGAAGGATAGATGTAATAGGCGAGGAGGGGGTGTAGCACTCTATGTGAACAAAAACATAAATGTGCAGGAAATTCCTGAAATTGAATATTCCGTGCCTTGTGAAGATATCTGGGTCAGGCTCACTGGCAAACACGAGACTGGTTTAAACATAGGTGTGTGCTATCGACCACCAGCTTTGGACAGTACAGTCAATGAAATGCTCCTTAAGAGGATTACGCAAGCTTGTAGAGGAGGAGGGACTATTATTATGGGAGACTTAAATCATCCTGGTATTGATTGGGAAATGGTGAAAGGACAGGGTAGGGGGGAGGAAGAATTTCTAGATGTCATAAATGATAATTTTTTGGTGCAGTATGTTAATAAACCTACAAGATAGAAGGCAATTTTAGATTTGCTGCTCTGTAATGACCCAGATAGAATTAGCACGGTTGAGGTACTGGAACCACTTGGGACAAGTGATCACTCTACTATTAATTTTGAGGTTTCATGGGAAGTTAAAAAGGTGTCTCCAAAAACAAAAATTTTTAATTTTAGGCAAGCAAACTTTGACAGGATGCGGTCATATCTAAGTGAAACAAAATGGGAGACACTCCTGGACTGTGAGTCTGTAAATGAGATGTGGGAAAGATTTAAGGGGGGTTTCACTTGATTCACAATGTAAATTCATTCCAAAGGTGTCCAAAAGTAAGCTGAAAAAGCAGAATCCTCAGTGGATGACAGCAGCTATTCGTAGGAGTTTGAGGGAAAAGAGGAATCTTTATAAGATGTACATAGAGGATAACAATGAGATTACTAAGGCCGAATTCTGTAAAATGCGGGCTGTGGTCAAAAAAGAGCTGAGGAATGCTAGAAGACTGTATGAAAGACAAATTGCAGAGGGGGCAAAAACTAACCCTAAGCGCTTCTTTCAGTACTGTAGCAGAAAAAGGAAAGTCAAAGAGCAGGTTAAGTGCATAAAGAATAAAAATGGATCGCTGCTATATGATAATAAGGATATTATGGACACCTTAAACGGTTACTTTGTTGAGAATTTTACCTTAGAGCGGTCTTTATTCGCCAGAGGGCTTGTCCAATGCTCAAGATTATTTAGCGGAAATTGAGGTTAGGGATAACGTCGTATTAGACAAGTTGCATCAACTAAAGGCAGATAAGGCGGCGGGTCCTGATGGCTTATATCCTAGAGTGCTCAGGGAAGTTAGTGAGATCATCTTTAAGCCGCTATCTGCCATCTTTAGACGGTCTTTAGAAACTGGAGAAATACCAAATGATTGGAAACAGGGCAATATAATACCAATATATAAAAAGGGGACCGTATTGAGCCAGGTAATTACAGGCCAGTCAGTTTAACTTGCATTTCGTGCAAAATATTGGAATCTATCATAAAAGATGAGCTGGACTTATTTCTTGAACGTAACAATATCTTGAGGGATAGCCAACATGGTTTTCGTAAGGAAGGTCATGCCTGACAAACCTTCTGGAATTTTTTGAAGAGGCCACCAAGACTTATGACCAGAGCAGGGCTTATGACATCATATATTTGGATTTTCAGAAAGCATTTGACACAGTACCGCATAAGAGACTAATTTTTAAAATGAGCTCCATTGGAGTTACAGGTGGTATTCTGAAGTGGATTCATAACTGGTTGCAGGACAGAACACAAAGAGTGGTGGTCAGTGGTATATCATCTGAGCTAGGTAGGGTGGGGGAGTGGCGTCCCCCAGGGATCGGTGTTGGGACCCCTGCTGTTCCTCATCTACATTAATGACCTTGATAGGAATATTGAGAGCAGATTAGTGAAATTTGCAGATGATACTAAATTGGGGGCTTGGCAAATAGTTTAGAGTCCACTAAAGTGATTCAGGATGATTTGGATAGAATTCAGAATTGGGCAGAAATGTGGCAAATGAAATTTAATGTAGCAAAATGTAAAGTAGTACATGTAGGTAATAAAAACATTAGACGGGATTACTTCATGGGAGGTTTTAAACTGGAATGTGCTCCACAAGAGAAAGATCTGGGAGTGATTGTTGACCAAACCCTCACAGGCTCTAGCCATTGTGCCGTAGCTGTTAAAAAAGCCAATCGGATGCTGGGATACATTGCCAAAAGTATTGAGTTCAAATCCAAGGAGGTGATGCTTCTTTTGTACAACACATTCGTCAGACCACATCTAGAGTATTGTGTACAGTTCTGGGGACCATACTTTAAGAAAGACATAGAGGCTTTAGAGAAAGTTCAGAGAAGAGCCACGGCTAATTCCGGTATTAAAGATGAAAGCTATGAGAAAAGGCTGAAGATCCTTAATCTCTTTAGTCTTAGGAAAAGGAGACTAAGGGGTGATTTGATTGAGGTCTTTAAATATGTTAAAGGGATTAACAAAGTGAATTATGTAGGATTCCTTCGACCAAGTGTTGTTAGCAGAACTCGGGGTCACAAATGGAAGCTGACTAAAGGTAAATTTAGCACTAATATTCGGAAATATTTCTTCACCCAAAGAGTAATTTCGGTGTGGAACAGCTTGCCTGACCATATTGTTGAGGCAGAGACCTTGGGAGTTTTCAAGAGCAGACTAGACTTAAAGCTAGATACCATTGAGTCATTGAGTATCTGAAGTGATATATTCACGATGGTACAAAGAAACTGGCGAGCCTAGTTGGGCTGAACAGCCTGTTCTCGCCATTCATGTTATGTTATGTTATGTTATGTTAAACTTATCCTGTAAAGCAGAGAAGGAGAGAGATGCGCTCACTAGCCTACATAGAGCCTGTTGTCGTGATTTAGCCTACTGCAGCAGAATTAAAATTAAATCATCACAATTGCAGCAATAGCCCACATACAATCATGAATACGGGAGTTATTTGCAGTGATGTTATCATTATAATTAACTTACGATTTACACGGTCGGTGATTTTTTGCCAACTGCCCTTTCTGTATTTGCCAGCTGCAACGGTGTTAATTTTTGCCAGGATTATGTCTTCATTCTCTTCATATTTTTATTAAGAGCTCTTGCTCCCCATTTGAAAAGTACGCAGCTTTGCTTCAAGTCGGTTTGTCCATGTTTGCAACTGGTCATTTGCTTCAAACACCGCCCCCTTCATGTGAACGCGCACATACCTAGATTGGAAAACCCTGGGTTCAGTTACCGAGTTGATAAGTGGCTTTGTGGTACTGCTTATCAGGAATGCGGAAGTCTGGTTAAGTGCAGCCAGATAACTAGAAAAAACCCCGGGTATGTTAATCCAGTTTTATGGTACAGGCCCCAGGTCTTATTGCCCAGATCGGATATGGATCGGATTTTGAGGCCCATATCCGATTTGTTCAACTGCGTGTTTACATCTTGATTTGAGCGTGAATGATATTTGTTTGTTTCGTTTCGATTCCGTTTGTTTACAACGAGGAACCTATCGATTGTTTACGCTGAGTAAACGTTTGGTTAAATAGTTTTCCTCTGCAGTTATTTATTCTAGTTTCGAATATATCTCTATGTGGGTATGAAATTTTTACTCTTCATGGCATGAATAGATTTGTCAAATGTGGCTGAAGAGAATAAATGACTGCTCTAAACATAAATGCACCTAATTAAGACAAATTAAGACAGCTTGTTAAAATCCTATAAGATTGCAGTTGTGGCTGGAAATAAAACTAGCATACACAGTGGGGTGCCAGGACCGAGTTTGAGAACCACTGCTGTACATGTTCTTACCACCACCTTGTGGATGAAAATTAAATAAATTTGCCATACTGTTAAAGAAATGATGTTAATTTGTCATGCTGATACCCAACCTGCCGTTGGTCAAACCTGCTTATACTGGCATTCAGTCCTCATCAAGCATCAAATTTTCAAAACCAGAATTAACATGCAGAAGTAACATGCAGCTGAAGCAATTAATTCATGCTGTATAGATTAATTTGTTTCTGAGGATCATCATGTCATGTACCTTAATTTAATGTGTTAGTGTACAACTCTGTCCACCTGATTGATAGATTGCAGGACCTTTATATTTTTCCTGCAATTAAGTTGTAGATTTACATATTCATGGTTTTATAACTAGTTTATAGTAATTATTTAACCATCAGCAGGAGACTGCACATGAAATTCTGTCAACATGATATCGTCTCAACAAAATCTGTCCAGCAGTATTTCTGTTCCATCTGCCAGCGACTGTCATACAGATGTTCAGTTCTTTAGCATTTCAACACCATTTACTTGAATCAGTTGTGTGAGTATAAAATGGTTTTACACTCTCTGCCTAACTCCTTAGCATGCTGCAATGAACAAAGTGGTGATTCAGAGTATGACGCTGTTGACAAAAAACTACCTGGTCACTCTGATATGCATCATAAGTCCAAAACAGTGCAACTTCCTGCTTCAAACTGCCAGTCATTGATGACAAAAATATTTTTCATCAAAGACAAAAATGCTACCCACGGCTAGCTTTCTTTGTCTTAAACTTTTCAGAAACTATGTGCTCAACATATTCTAGGTGGAACATTACAAAATACATGTTATAGCACTGATTTATGTGTAATTACCACCACCTTGGGGACAAAAATTGCACGTCACTTGCCTTTTTTTTTTTCAGAAAAATGGCAAAAAGGTTGAACATGATACAACATGGTGCGGTTTTATTTGCATGTGACTAGGTAGTTCTTTGTTGCTGGAACCTGCCTTCTGCAAACTTTTTGGGACAGGTACAACCATACAAGAAATCAAACTTCATGTTAATTGTACTTGTGGTTCCAGGGGAGAAAAGTTCAACCTTTTTTGGATTTGAAAAGGCAGAATATTGAATATTGTGGCAGCCATTTTGTTTATTCGATCCTCCTCAAATTTGGTATACGTTTATATTGTTACACCAAGTTTCACATTGCTTGGCTTCAAAATGGCCAACATAACCCAATTTGCATATGTCATTAATTATGGCGCTGATTCATTTGCATGTAAGAGTGTCTTTTTTTAACGGGAACTTTTTGTTCACAAACTTGTAAAGGACCGGTACATACTTAGGATATGCCTACACTGTTTCATGCCAGTTGGACTTATGGTATATGATAAGAGGATTTTTCTGTTTTTCATAAAATCCAAAATTACAAAAATTCTATCATGATGCGTCTTTTGGGACTGAATACATTTTTGTTCATTTTGAGGAGCTGGACATGCCTGTTTTGATCAGAAATTTTTTCATCAAAACTGTAGTGGCAATGTTGGCTGGGTCTCTCTTCATGCTTGCCAAAAAGTAAAAAAAAAAAAAGGAAAAGAATTCATACTTGTGAAAATCAGGATCATTTTTTTGACAAAATGGCAAAAAGGCTGCACATTGTACAGCATGGTGCAGATCTATTCGCATGTGGCAGGGTGGCTCTTTGATGTAGGAACTTTCTCTGTGCAAACTTTGTCGTGACAGACACTAACATGCTATGTACATAATTTCAGTTGGTTAGACTGGTGGTTCACGAGGAGATTTTTCAGTACAATTTAATTCTAAAAGGCAGGAAATTAAAACATTTGTGGCAGTTATCTATTAATGTGATCATCTTTAAATTTGGAATATGTCTGTACCATGGTATTGTCTTGAGTGACACCAAGTTTCGCATTGATCGGCTTGATTGTCTCAAAAATGGTCAAAATAGCCTCCCTATGAAGAGAGGCAGTCACACTTTCTTAGACACAATGCAACAATAATTAATTAATTTACCAATGTTTTGATGCAAGTTCTCTCCGAGGTATGGAAAGATGTATTTAATAGCCACTGTCCCAACTTTTTTGGAACGTGTTGCTGGCATCAAATTGAAAATGAGCAGATATTTTTCAAAAAACACTACAAATGAGCTGCCAGATAGCTCACTCGGTAAAGCATTGTGTTGCGAAGCAGAGGTGACTGTCACGGCGCGGGTTCGATCCCCGCCTCGTACCAGCCGGCAGTGGTCGGCAGCTCCCTTCAGAGTAGCGCGCAATTGGCCAATGCGCTACAGGGATGCAAATTGGGAAAGGTCTGCCGGGATAGGGTATTGTAAAGAACACATTCTCAGGCACCTCCTGTTGGCCAGACGTGTGCTCGTTAGGAAGATTCTAAGCTCCTTCATGTTCGGGCATCCTCCGCCCTCGTTCTGAGCTTGTGAAGTTTCAACCAATGTGTGTGTAAGAAGCGGTGGCGACGGGCGCGTGCTTCGGAGGAGAGCCATGAGCTGTCTCACTCTCCTGAGTTGGCAATAGGGAGCCGCATATGAGAAAAGCCTTGTAAATAGTTCCCCAGTTGGACATTCCAGATTCGGGTGGGAAATGAGATGCCAAATTTATAAAAAAAAAAAAAACACTACAATTTTTCAGTTTAAACATCCAATACAGCGGGGAAAATAAGTACTTAACTTCTCAGTAAATATATTTCTAATGTGGCTATTTACATGAAATGATTGTCAGTAACAATGCAAGTAATCCACACATAGAAAGAAATCAAAACAAATAAGTCCATAAATTAAGTTATGTGTAATAAAGTGGAATATATATGTAGGACACAGGTGTGCTGAATAGTGAAGTAGGAGCAAGTCGTTGATACAAATGCCAGTTAAAAATCACATTCAAAAGGCACAAAATAGTTGATAAGTAGTGTTAGTATTTTTCACATGGTACCACAATAGCAAAGACAGCAACACTCCAGATTTTTTCCTTTATACGGGCATCTCCAATTGAAGACCACAATGGAAAAACGATCAGCGTCCAAATTTTGCATTTTTGTATATTTTATATTTTATATATTGTTATAATATTAATAATAACATACAATAATATTATATTTTATATTTTTGCATTTTTTAGTGCTTTGTTTCTAAGATCTTTTTGAATTTTTAATTCATTATTTCTCCTCAACGTGAAAATGTGACTGATCATTTTTCCATTGTGGTCTTCAATTGCTTTGTCCTGTTCTCTTTGTCGAGCAAGTGCTTTCACACTTGCCAGATAAATGAATTCCCTAAGGCAATAATATCTTTGTTAGTTTTAGTCTTGCAGGAAAGAAAGCTAACGCAGCACATTTTTCAGGAAAAAGAACTTCACCTGAGTTGTCCCCTCTGAAATCGTTTCCTCATCCTTTGCCATTAGTTCAAAGAAAATCTGTATGGTTGTTTTATTATTATTGTACTCAGGAAAACCTGGACACAAAAAACATTTTCAAAATCCTTTCAAATGCAATGTTCAAAATATCTGCGTGATTCTCCCAGTTAAGTTTTTGACCTCTGCAAATCTTTGCATTGTCATGATCCAGACCAGGAATCAAGTGCAGAGGCAGAGAACAATCCAGAAGTAGAGTTTGTTAATAGTAATATGGTATCAATGGGATGGGACCCAGAAGAAGAAAGCACAGTTCATTTCAGATTTAGTGGGCAAAGTGAGGAGGCGTTGCCAATCAAGAGCCAGTGGCTTTCTGGGATGACAGCCGGATGGAGTGAACACTTCATCTCAGCTGACCTGTCCCAGGGCAGGAAGGAGCAGTTTAGGAGGAATGCGGTTCCAATCCTAATGACCGTGGAAGAATTGGGAGCTTGTTCTGAATAAACTGGACAGAGCAACAGACTTGGACAGGAATGATAAGAAGTAGATCTCTGCATTGATACTGGTCGATCTTTAACTCTCTCGCCCTAACTGTGTTGCCGTTTGGGAAGAGTCGATTGCGTCAAGCACAGGAGGATGCTGAGGAGGTGAAGGTCATCATGATAGAGAACATGAACAAGGTGAAAGAGAGGTCGGATAAGCTGGAGGACATTGAGGAGCGAGCGGAACAACTCAGAGAGAAGGTGAGTGTTTTGAATGCTTCATTCATCGTCATCATTAAGACGCCTGCCTCAGTGAATCCCAATGGGTGAGGATCAGTGCGCCGATTTCAAAGTTGTTTCGTAATTTCAATTGGAGGCTAGGAATTTAACACACATCTAAGAAAACTTGGCAAAACAAACATGTCCTATTTGTAGATGGCAAAATAAATGGCAAAAAATATATACTGTCTAATTAAGGCCCCAGAAAAACATTAGACCTTCTGTTGTTGTTGTTGTAATTATCATTATTATTCCATGCGATAGCGAGCTAATATGGGCATAATGGAAGTGTGAGAGTGAGTGAGTCACGATATTTTTATATTCAATATCCCAAGAATGGTATTACCCATGACTTTTAAACTTTGCACATAAGCGTAGCAGATGAGCTGATTAAAGTTTGGTTGAATCTGTGAAGTTGCATCATGCAAAATCAATATGCAAAAACACACCATATTGCACAGTCCTGTACAATCCAATAGGACTACATATTGCTTCCATAAGTTAACTTGCTAACCAAGCTCGCAAACGTGTCCATAAAATTATTAACAATTCAGTCAAAGCCTAATAAATTTCATTAATAGTTCTGCTAGCGATGTTTGTTTTCTGTTTCTGGCTCAGTTGAAGTGTATGCTGCACTAACGTTACTTGCCTATACCATCATTTGACATCTACAGTAGCCAACTGACTAGCTAAGGAGATACATAAAAACCGTGGCTTTCAGCAGGTCGTTTTTCATGCAGCTCTGTAGCTAGCCAGCTGGCCACCCACCCAGCATAATTTGACGTCTACAGTAGCCAGCTGGCTAACTATAGAACTACATGGAGATCGGGTCACTCAGTGGAATAGAGTAGCAGATGAACTGAATAAAATTTAGTTGAGTCTGTGAAGTTGCATCATACTTAATTAATATGCAAAATGACACCACATTGCAGGGTCCTGTACAATCTAGTAAGATGATACATTGCTTGTTTATTATTTATTTATTTATTTATTTTTTACTAGTCGTTGAGATGAGGCTTGAGAGCAATTACACACAGAGATTCTGGTTGCTCACACTTCATACTTTATTAAGCTATCTAATTAGTTCCTGCTACTTAATTAGTAATGTTTGCAACACGCATACTTGTATACTGGACAAAGAAAGTTAGGGATCACTCTGATTTTTAATATTGAAATATGATATGGAACATAATTTGAACTATCAAATATTTCAAATTCGAAAATTGGGGTGATCCCTAATTTTCTTTGTCCAGTATAGTTTAACTCCATAGACTATAGCTGCAATTGGAGATTATTAATTAGGCACACAGATTTACTTTTTTCTATGTAAAGTTTGCAATGCACACACTTGTAGTGTAACTCTATTGACTAGATCTGCATAAAGACGTTATTAATTAGGCAAAGACAGAATTTGCAACTCGCACTGAGACAAATAATAATGCAGTGGGAGAGGGTCCAAGTCAGGGATTGCTGCCGTCCGTTCACAAGAGTTGAATTTGTAGTCAGAGTCGAGTCCATGAAAGGGTGCAGGCGCATTTCCTGACTATTTAATTGAACATTCTCGGGGAAGTTTTACTGGATTAGTCAGTAAATTCCATGACTTACTGGTTTTGTCACAAAGTTCCATAGATACAGAAGTTCCCAGTTGCAGTTGGTGTTGACTTCCCTTAATCTGGCTTTGGTTTAAATCATCAACAGCTTCCAGCTGTTGTGTGCCTCCGCCCCTGAGTTTCTTAACTTCCTTCATCTTCAGTGTTCACAGTTGTTTATGGCAGTCGTCTAATACATGTCTCAAAATTTTCCATAATTTTGCCGAGTCCCTGTTTTCAGACTTATCCAGTCAGGCACTCGAGGCCTCCTGGTTGCCATGGTAACCCAACCCTCTTGTTTTTGACTTCAAGCTGTCTGCATTATACACAGACAGACAGACAGACAGACACATATATCAATTCTGTTACTGCAAATCTAGTCATTTAGTAATGCCAAACAATATCTAAAATACACATATAATATTAATTTCACTCCCTGTTAAACTCCCTAAATGTGTCATTACATTTCATCACTTATAAGATTATTGCACTCTTTACACGCTTCTACTACAACACAATTGTCTGCTACTCTTCTAATACAGGTTGAATCACACTCGTCTTTTAGTTTTCTAATACAGGTTAAAACCTCTTCCACTGCGGAGTTAGATACTGGCACTGCTCTCACCTTGCCTTAAAGCGCATCTCTAAACTCGATCCCATGTAGGTTTCCTAATTACCAACTAAGTGTTAATTTGTTCTTTTGCAAGGATAAGACCGAATCCATTTCCCCTCAGCTAGCTTTATAGTTCATTGATATAATTATGAAGCAATTTCCTATCCACATTTATGGTGACACAAAACGTTGATGTCTTATGAAGCTTCTGAATTCCTGCAGTTCACAAAACGGAATATATTTATTTTTGTGTCCGTGTCCGATCAGCTTGATACGCCTAAGAAAATGTTTCTAATCAAACTGACACTGTTGTTAACTCCCGGATAAGCTGTTTGTGAATCCTACCGCCTGTGGTAGTGCTAATGGCAAATTGATTAATTGAATGATTGATTAGTGAGTGATGCTCTAATCTCCTCTCAACACTCCATCTTCCTAAGCTTCGTTATACAGTCAATGGTTCAGACTAGTGGTGAACTGAGCGAGAGGCAGGATGCCAAAGTCAGGGTGCCAGAAAAGAAAGGAAAGGAAAGAAAGAGCTGAGAGAGAGAAGAAACTTTGACAGATGGTGACCCAGTTTTTTCAAAATGAAGGTATATTTATGCATCTGGCCATTAACAAACTGACTAGCTAAATGGCTAGGATAGCTGAGTTTGGCTACTGCCTGGATGAAAACTTCATTTGCACTGTCATTCATAAATACCCTGGGCCCTTGCGACAGAATATGAGATTAGTGTACTTTTGTCCACCTTAAGAGATCAATGAGTTTGTAGCCTTCATCCTGGCTTATGGTAGCTACTTAAAAATAGCCCACTGTCCACACAGTAAAAATATGTTTTTGTCGATTTCTGGTCTTTTTTTAAACATGAACGTGTTCTCTATGAGAAATTCATAGATGATTTAGCCCCAAGATTGTTATTCGTATATCGAGACTCATTACAAAGAGGTAGGCTTCCTGAGAGTATGAGGTCTGCAGTAATTGCATTATTGCATAAAAAAGGAAGGGGCCCACAGCATTGTGGCAGCTACCGCCCAATATCTCTTATTAACGTAGATGAAAAAATCCTAGCCAAGGTATTAGCATCAAGATTGGAAATAGTTGCCCAACGTCTTATACATCAGGACCAGGTGGGATTTATACAGGGCAGGAACTCTGCAGATAATCTTTGCAGATTGTTGCATATTATGTGGAAAGTCAGAAATTTGGACTCCCCAGTTATTGCCTTCTCTCTAGATGCCGAAAAGGCGTTTGACAGAGTGGAATTCCCATTTTTGTTTCTTACCTCAGAAAAATTCGGAGATGGTCCCGTATTTAGAAATTGGGTGCAGTTAATGTAAACAGATCCAACAGCCACAGTACACACGAACGGGATTATGTCTGCTCAGTTCCAGCTGAATCGAGGTGTGAGACAGGGATCTCCCCTCTCACCCTTGATGTTTGCTTTATTTCTCGAACCTCTGGCTATAGTCTTCCGGGAGAATACCAAAATAAAGGGAGAACATGCAGGTTCAGAGCTTCTGCTGTATGCAGACGATGTCTTATTATCCAGCAATCCAGAGTTAGCAGTGCCTGAAATTTGTAAAGTTATAGACCTGTTTACTGAGATATCTGGATACAGTTAATTGGTCTAAATCTGAGGCCATGCCACTGACAAAGACGTGTCCTTCACATATCAGAAGCGACTGGAAATTTAGATGGAAGCCACAAGGATTAATATATCTAGGCATTAGCTTAACAACAGGCTTGGACAAAATAATGGAAGTAAATATTCAGCCAGGCATCCAGAAAACTCAAATATTGTTACATAACTGGACTAAATTTAATATTTCCTTTCTAGGTAGGCTTAACTTGGTCAAAATGATTGTAACTCCTAAGATCAACAATATTAACTGCATGTTGCTTCTGCAGTTCCCCTCCTTATTACTTAAAACGTATAACGGGCTGGTTGAGAAGTTTATTTGGGCTGATAAAAAACCTTTGTTTAAGTGGTCAAAATTATATGCTGCAAAAGATAAAGGGGGGCTAGCTTTATCAAAAATAGACTGGTATCATTTGTCATTTTCACTGTTCCAATTGACCAAAATTCACCTTCCTCCAAATAAGAGCCCTCAGTGGGTCAAAATGGAAGAGCAGCTTGTACACCCATTTTCTATTGAGGTCTTCCTTTCACAGGCAAACAGGTCAGTAACGCTTCAAGATCCAGTGCTGGCCTTCGCCAGGGAATCCTGGAGACGGGCACATCAGATAGCCAAGCTCGATCTCTATTTAACACGCAGATCCTCTACAGGGCATAACAAAAATCTCTTAATAAGAAGAGTATTGCTTGGGGATGGCTTGACTTTTTCTATTGCTATAAATTTTAAGGAAGGAGCTGAACCATGGTTGGCCTCTGCGTACTGACGCGCCATAGCGTATTCGAAATTTTTATTTCTGATAGCCGTTTTGTGTTCACCTACACTCATTTAAGTGCACGTTTGGTCTGACCCACATAGATCAATCCACAGGGGCATTTCAACATGTAAATAACGTGGGTAGAGTTGCAATTAATGAATTCTTTTATTTCATATTTGGTACCATTCAGTGGATGATAGAAGAATCTGGATTTGTGTGAATTTGAGCAATGTGCGAGTGGCATGACTATAAAAACCAGCAGGTGCGCCAGGTAGCCAGGTATTAGGGGCTACAGTGCGGGGCATAGCACTATGTACAACTATATCTTTAATATTACGTGGTCTTCTAAATGCAATAAGTGGTGGTCAGAGGCAATGTCTTTAAGAGACGGCTCACTTTTTAAAACATGCCAGTGTTTCAGGATTATGTTCTTAACTTGACCACAGTGGGGGCTGTATTCAGTGGAGAAGCAGACGCGTGGGGAAGCTTTCTTTTTAGGCCTTTTCATCAGTAATGAGGAGCGATCTGTATTTGTGGCTCAATTTATTGCCAGATCAACCACCTGTTTACTGTACCCTCTCGGTAAAAAGCGTGCTTGCATCTCTGTAGTCTTAACCAGAAATTCTTCATGACTGCTACAATTACGCCGCAGTCTGAGAAATTGACCTACTGGGATGTTGCACTTAAGCTGTTCTGGGTGGTTACTGTGCGCATGTACAAAAACCAGTGAAGTTGGCACGTTGTGTAAATCGTAAATAAAAACAGAATACAATGATTTGCAAATCCTTTTCAACCTATATTCAATTGAATACACTGCAAAGACAAGTTACTTAATGTTCGAACAGGTAAACTTTGTAATTTTTTGCAAATATTAGCTCATTTGGAATTTGATGCCTGCAACATGTTTCAAAAAAGCTGGCACAAGTGGCAAAAAAGACTGAGAGAGTTGAGGAATGCTCATCAAACACTTATTTGGAACATCCCACAGGTGAACGGGCTAATTGGGAACAGGTGGGTGCCATGATTGGGTATAAAAGCAGCTTCCTGAAATGCTCAGTCATTCACAAACAAGGATGGGGCGAGGGTCACCACTTAGTGAACAAATCGTGAGCTGATTGTCGAACAGTTTAAAAACAACATTCCTCAACGAGCTATTGCAAGAAATTTAGGGATTTCATCATCTACGGTCCGTAATATCGTCAAAAGGTTCAGAGAATCTGGAGAAATCACTGCACGTGGCGACAAGGCGAAAACCAACATTGAATGCCCGTGACCTTCGATCCCTCAGGCGGTACTGCATCAAAAACCGACATCAGTGTGTAAAGGACATCACCACATGGGCTCAGGAACACTTCAGAAAACCACTGTCAGTAACTACAGTTCGTCGCTACATCTGCAAGTGCAAGTTAAAACTCTAC
This sequence comes from Gymnothorax javanicus, assembly GCA_029692085.1. Lineage (NCBI taxonomy): Eukaryota > Metazoa > Chordata > Actinopteri > Anguilliformes > Muraenidae > Gymnothorax > Gymnothorax javanicus. Next base: position 82,789,405 of record CM056194.1, on the reverse strand, counting down.
AATGCAAAGCGAAAGCCATTTATCAAGAGCACCCAGAAACGCCCGGCTTCGCTGGGCCCAAGCTCATCTAAGATGGACTGATGCAAAGTGGAAAAAGTGTTCTGTGGTCTGACGAGTCCACATTTCAAATTGTTTTTTGGAAACTGTGGACGTCGTGTCCTCCGGACCAAAGAGGAAAAGAACCATCTGGACTGTTATAGGCGCCAAAGTTCAAAAGCCAGCATCTGTGATGGTATGGGGGTGTATTAGTGCCCAAGGCATGGGCAACTTACACATATGTGAAGGCACCATTAATGCTGAAAGGTACATACAGGTTTTGGAGCAACATATGTTGCCATCCAAGCAACGTCTTTTTCATGGGACGCCCCTGCTTATTTCAGCAAGACAATGCCAAGCCACATTCTGCACGTGTTACAACAGCATGGCTCCGTAGTAAAAGAGTGCGGGTACTAGACTGGCCTGCCTGTAGTCCAGACCTGTCTCCCATTGAAAATGTGTGGCGCATTATGAAGCGTAAAATACGACAACGGAGACCCCGGACTGTTGAACAACTTAAGCTGTACATCAAGCAAGAATGGGAAAGAGTTCCACCTGAAAAGCTTCAAAATTGGTCTCCTCAGTTCCCAAACGTTTACTGAGTGTCGTTTAAAAGGAAAGGTGATGTAACACAGTGGTAAAAAGGCCCCTGTGCCAACTTTTTTGCAATGTGTTGCTGCCTTTAAATTCTAAGTTAATGATTATTTGCAAAAAAAAAAAAAAAAAAAGTTTCTCAGTTTGAACATTAAACATCTTGTCTTTGCAGTGTATTCAATTGAATATAAGTTGAAAAGGATTTGCAAATCATTGTATTCTGTTTTTATCTACGATTTACATAACGTGCCAACTTCACTGGTTTTGGGTTTTGTAGTAATGTGTTGCGGCTCAAAGGTTAACGATAGATAGTCGTCTGTAAAATATTTTCACTATTTTCAAAAATTGATAGATCCAAGAAGCATATGCTCATGAAGCTATGTTCTTCTTTGAAAGTAAGACAACTATCTGTACTGTTCACATATTGTATAAATGAAGCAAATTCCTCTTCAGAGCCATTCCAAATTAAAAAGATGTCATCTATATACCTGCGGTAAAGACTGGTCTTAGAAAAGAATGGATTGGTATTAGGATTGTAAATAAACCTTTCTTCCCAGTAACCCATGAGCAGATTGGCATAATTTGGTGCGAAAGCTGCGCCCATCGCGGTGCCCTGTGACTGAATATAAAAGGAACCTGCATATTGAAAATAATTCATTTTAAGCGCCATCTCTGTGAGAGTCAATAAAAACTCATTCGGAGGAAGAATACCTTCCGGACGCTTCTCAAGATAGTGCGCTAAAGCTTGAAGAAGCTTTCTATGCGTAATATTAGTATAGAGAGACTGTACGTCAAGGCTCGCCAGAATACTACTCCCGTTAACTTTAAGGTTATTTAGAACATTCAATATGTCCACGGTGTCACCTAAAAAAGCTGGCAAATCAGGTACTAGTTTTTAATAAAAAGTCAATATACTGAGACAGGGGTTCAACAAGACTACCATTGCCAGATACAATTGGTCTAAGAGGAGGGTCTATGACAGATTTATGAATTTTCAGTAGTCCATAGAACACTGGACAAATGGGATGATCAGTCGTTAAAAACTGTTTTTCATGCTCAGTAATCCAGCCTTTCTGTAGTGAAAGGGCAATAAATGAATCAATCTCAGATTTAATGCTGACAGTAGGGTCGTCACGCAAATGAGAATAGAAAACATCACTATTTAGTTGACTTGTAATACTATGATCGTATTTCTCCCTACTCATTACACAGATAGCCCCACCTTTGTCCGCTTTTTATATTACCAAGTCACAGTAGGATTGCAGAGATTTTGAAGCTGCATATTCCTCTTTAGTTAGATTGGATTCACTCTTGTAATGTTTAGCTTTTGCATTCAATTTAGACAAATCCGGTTCAACCAGTCTACTATACGTGACAACAGAAGGACTGAGGTTGGAATAAGGTAAAAACACAGATTGCTTTTTAAATGGAGTACTTTCTCTATTGTTATCAGAGACATTACCATCAGCATTTCTCAGTACAGCATTGCTATTGGTCAGAGCATTAGAGGCAAAAAAGTGTTTTAAATGCAACTGGAGAAAAAACTTGAAGGTGTCAACTTTAACTTTAAAAGGATCAAAAGAATTACTAGGGGAGAATGATAGTCCGTTACTTAACGCAGATGTTTCAAACTCACTGAGTGAATGTCCAGATATATTCACGACTGCAGTCTCTTCCCCCTGCGTTGAGAGCGGCGCAGAGGTTCGGGAGGGAGGTCTCCTGCGGCCAAGCGTCCCCCGTCTGGTACGTATCGACCGCCGCGTGGCGGTCTCCGACAAGCTAAAAAAGGAGGTTCGTGTAGTCCATCATTCCCGTCAGAGGATTCCTGTTCGCTCGCGGTGGAGAGTCGCGTATCCTTGCGCTTTTTGGACCAAGTCGGGCGTGGTCTGGATATGAACCTGTGGCGGGCTCCATGCCAGCTGTATACGGTTCCATCGCTGTAATCCCTCGTATCCCGCTGATATTTTTGTAGTTTGTACGCCTCTATCTCCTTTTGGAACGCAGCCAAAGACGTCGTGATTTTGGTGGTGATTGTGGCAAAAGTCTCTCCATCCACTTTCACTTTGATGCCATCCTCTATCCGTTTTGTTTCAATTTTCAGTTTTTCCGTCTCCGCCTTCGTCTTCTCAATGGCAAGGAGCATTAGATCTGAGGAGCACTTATTGAGGATTTGTTCCCACTTTGTAGGAAAACTTTGTCATCTAGTCCGAAGGCAGGTGGTTTGTTTGTACGGAGTCCCCTGGGGATGCGTTTTTCACACCGGTATTCCGATAGCGTAATGGAATGCCAAAGTAAGCGAGTCTCTTTCTTTTTCAATTCCGCCAACCGTGCGCAAAGTGTATCGTGACAGGACTCGATTGGCTGAAACAAGTCCTGAAATAGACTCTGTGGGAGAATAATATCTTTACCCTGTTCATCTGTATAGGACAGGATCTCCGAACGCGCAGATGCGCTTTGATTTATTTCCAAAAAGGAACTCATTGTATCCTCAAATAACTTTCCATCGGCGAGCAGCAGGGACAAGTGGACCATTCAGCAGGTCAAAAACAGTCTACATGTACTTTTCTTATTTTTTATTTTATTATCCCCCGCCACACGAAGTGGCCGGGGGATATTGATTTGACCTCTGTCCGTGCGTGCGTGCGTGCGTGCGTACGTCCGGGATAAAGGAGAACAACTTTTCACAAGAAATATTCGAGATAGGATAACCAAATTTGGCATATAGCTTCAGACCATGAAGGCCTTGATCGAGTTCGAAAATGAGACCAGCGCGATTATTTTTTCTAGAGTTATTGCCCTTGATTCGCATTTTTCAACTCTGACTACGGTGTCTATAAAGGAGAACAACTTTTCACAAGAAATATTCCAGATAGGATAACCAAATTTGGTGTGTAGCTTAAGACCATAAAGACCTTGATCGAGTTCGAAAAATGAGACACGCGTGATTATTTCTCCCAGAGTTATTGCCCTTGATTCACTTTTTTCAACTCTGTTCACGGTATATGTAAAGGGGAACTACTTTTCATGGGAAATATTCCAGATAGGATAACCAAATTTGGTGTGTAGCTTAAGACCATAAAGACCCTGATGGAATTCGAAAATAAGAAGCACACTATTATTTTTCCCACAGTTATTGCCCTTGTGGCACTTCTGGGAGCCTCTGTTCATAGTATCTTTAAAGAAGACATTTTGGCGGGGGATGTTGTTGACCATGTCTACTTGTTTTATCTGTATATGTATATATTTAAAATATTAATTTTTTTCTTTGAAATCACGCCATTTTAAATGGCTGTCAATTACCCATGATCCCATTATCTCTGTGTGGGAGGGTATTTAAACCTTACCAAGTTCTTTGTTAACTCTGAGGAAGACATCTTGTCGAAACGTCAGTCGCACCCTGTTTTCTGACAATAAAAACGTGCAGATAATAGTGCTCCGGTGTTGTACTTTGGGTGGTCTTATTGAAATGCCCTGGTAATTGTTTCTTTTCTCATACTGTCCGCTACTGTTGAGCACCACCAGATCCTCATTTTTGAAACTTTAGCTGAGGCGCATTGGACTTTATTCTTGTAAATATATGTGTGTGTGTGTGTGCTATATAGCTATGGGGGGGCAAATCGATTTCCAGTCATAGGGCCCAAAATTGCTAGTGGCGCCTCTGCTGTCATTTCTTTACTGCCAGAATTTATAACGGTCAGGCGGATTTCTATTAGGGGTTGATATATGTGTGACAGTAAATGGCCTGAAATTTCTTTTGGTGTAAGATCTATTAGTAAATAGGAAAATTCCAGGTTTTCAGGTTCCAGAAGTCGACGATTTGGTTTTTATGGTCTCGAGAAGGGTCACCCTCCAGAGGGCCAAAATTGAACTTTTAAGAAAAATAGGTATTTGAGTTGAAATATCTCAGTGCGCCCTCAATAGCCCAGCTTCATTTTTACTGTTGTCAGTCTATATTAGGAGGAGTTTTGGAAAATTATGAAATTTTGGTGGGCTATTGAGGGCGCCACCTATGGGGACGCTTGAAAACGCCATCTTGGACCAAAATAGCAGTCACGTTTGAGGCATTCCTTGCTTGCGCCCTCATTAGCCCAAGCTTGTTTATGCATGATATGATTCTATAACGGTGCCTTGTACTATTCCACTTGAAATTGTAGTGGGATGGTGAGGGCGCGGAACTATAGGTGGCGCTCAAGTCGGTGAAAATGCAAAAATAGGGGTATTCCGCGGCTGTAGATCTCCATGCGCCCCCATCAGATTTGAATGAAATCTATTTAATTTGATAGCACTACATGTCCACTATGTGTATCAAAAAGATTGATGTGGGGTTCAACTGTTTTAACCCTTTTTAACATCATTCTGAAAGGTGTGACGTGACCATTCCATACGCTTGTCCATGTAGTGCTGTTACGGTACATAAGTCAGCATAGGTGTCAGTTTGAATTCAATGCCAATGGATGATTTTTAATGGAGCAATCAGCAATTTAAAGCTCTCTTCTGAACCAATGGATAAGGTCCGGCCTTCTGCTGACTTCCTTTGGAATGTTTAGAAGATTGGAGGCGGGGCCGGACAGATTGCACGCTTTACCGCTCATGAATAAATTAAAAAAAATTGTTTACTTCTTTTATCATGCTAATTTCAGGAAAATAAATCACTCATTATCTCCATCATCCCTACTTTGTTAGAGAAAACTCAGATGAAGGTATGATGTCAGAAACTTGGTTTTCCCCCCTAGTCTGTTATTTTTTGGAGATAACGACGGAAAACATGAAACGTGCCAAGAGAAAGTAAAAATTGTGCACATTGTCAGGTGAAACTGAAAGTACAAAGTGCAACAGCTTGATGCATACAGATGTGAATGAGAAAATGTGGTGACTCCTTTTTGATGATCTTTTCCACCTTCTGCTCAGCAGAGGGTTCTATCTGATCCCCAGCAGAGGGTTCTATCTGATCCCCGTCCTGGGCCCACCCACACGTGTGCAGTTACATGTATTGCTTTTCCTGTCCCAGTCTCACTGCTGCTCAATTGGATGAATAGATTTTTATTTCAGGCCCTCCAGCTAATGAAATAACCCTTGACCACGGGCCAGATGTGTGCACCTTCAGCTGGTTACCTTTCCATCATGCCTTGTTGCCTTCATCCCTTTATTCAATCCATAGATCATATATTGTACTAATTAGCATTTGAAACTTTGCCTCACTGGGATGGTCAAAAAGGGGTTAACACAGTTGAACCCCACTTCAATCTTTTTGGTGCATATAGTGGACATGTAGGGCTATCAAATAAAATAGACTTCATTCAAATCTGATGGGGGCGCATGGAGATCTACGGCCGCAGAATACCCCTATTTTTGCATTTTCACCGAATTGAGTGCCACCTATAATTCCGTGCCCTCATCAGCCCACTACAATTTCAAGTGGAATAGCACAAAGCACTGTTCTAGAATCATGTCATGCATAAATAAGCTTGGGCTAGTGAGGGCGCAGGCAAGGAGTGCCTCAAACGTAAGTGCTACTTGGGCTCAAAGTGGTGTTTTCAAGCGCCCCCTATAGGTGGCGCCCTCAACAGCCCACCAAAATTTCATGATTTTCCAGAACCCCTCCCAACACAGATTGACATCAGTGAAAATGAAGCTGGGCTATTGAGGGCGCACTGAGATATTTCAACTCAAATACCTATTTTTCTTAAAAGTTCAATTTTGGCCCTCCAGAGGGTGACCCTTCTGGAGGCGCTAGCAACCAAACCGTTCACTTTTGGAACCTGAAAATTTGGGATTTTCCTGTCTACCCAAAGGCCTTCCACTGGAAAAAAATTAAGTCAAATATCTAACAGACATATATCACCCACCGCCTGAACAGTATAAATTCTGGCTGTTCACACTTTCTTAACAAGCGCACTCGGAGATCGCACACCTCTGCCAAGGCCCAGCCGTCCCCCCAGCTGCTTAATCCCTTCCGGATCTAGCCCAAAATCTAATGGGATCTCAGTTGGACCAAATCCCACCTACTGTGAAAATTTTGTGTATATCCGTCCATTAGTTTTTCCATTATGTTGCCAGCTAACTAACCAAAAAACAAACAGATTCCAAAGATAACCTCCCTGGCGGAGGTAATAATCACAGACTTAGTTATTGGTCTTGATTATTCAGTCAATAAATTGTATGATTATTGATCAAGCAACCTTAAACAGGGTCAGCTTGAAAGCAATTATGCTTTTAAGGGTCAGAGACCCACAGCATGTCATTTGAAAATCCCGTAACGCCAGCATTATCACCGGGGGGACATTTGGCTTGAGGGAGTTAAAACACTAGTCTGTTAATTCTCTAATACAGACTAAAACACTCATGAGTTAAACTAATCCCTAAGTCCTCTTTATATAAGTCTCGGCTGTCCATTTTTTGCTCTTCTAAACTCCATAATTCTGTAAGGCCATAGAATGTCTAAAATGCACTCCCCACTAATGCTTATGTACAAACCCCAATTCCAATGAAGTTGGGACATTTTGTAAAACTTAAATAAAAACAGAATGCAATGATTTGCAAATCTCATCAACCCACATTTTACTCACAATAGGACTGAGACAACATATCAGATGTTGACAGTGAGACATTTTACCATTTCATGAAAAATATTTGCTCATTTTGAAATTGATGGCCGCAACACATCTCAGAAAAGTTGGGACAGGGGCAACAAAAAGCTGGAAAAGTAAACCGTACAAATAAAAAATAATTGGAGAAGCATTTTGCAACTGATTAGGCAACAGGTCTGTAACATGACCGGGTGTAAAAAGAGCATTTGGGAAAGGGAGAGTCTCTCAAAAGTAAAGATGGGCAGAGGTACACCACTCTGCGCAAAACTGCGTCTAAAACTTGGGGAACAATTTCAGAAAAATGTTCCTCGATGTAAAATTGCGTGGACTTTGAATATCCCATCTACAGTACATAACATCATCAAAAGATTCAGAAAATTTAGAGAAATCTCTGCGTAAGGGACAAGACCGAAGGTCAATATTGGAATCTTGTGATCTTCGGGACCTCAGGCGGCGCTGCATTAAAAACAGGCATGATTCTGCACTGGAATTCACTGCATGGGCTCAGGAACACTTCCAGAATTCATTGTCTGTGAATACAGTCTGCCGTGCAATCCACAAATGCAAGTTAAAGCTGTAGAAGAAGCCATATGTGAACAAGATCGAGAAATGCCGCCATCTTATGTGGGCCAAATCTCATTTAAAATGGACTGAGGCAAAATGGAAAACTGTTCTGCGGTCAGAATTTCAAAATTCTGAATCAAAATTTGAAATTCTTTTTGGAAACCACGGATGCCGTGTCATGCAGACTAAAGAGGAGAGAGACCATCCAGCTTGTTATCAGAGCTCAGTTCAAAAGCCTGCATCTCTGATGGTATTGGGTTGCATTAGTGCCTATGGTGTGGGCAGCTTACACATCTGGAAAGGCACTATCAGTGCTTAAAAGTATATTGGTTTTACAACAACATATGCTTCCATCCAGACAATGTCTCTTTCAGGGTAGGCCTTGCATATTGCAGCAAGACAATGCTAAACTACATACTGCATCCATCACAACAGCATGGCTTCGCTGTAGAAGAGTTCGGGTGCTGAAATGGTCGCCCTACAGTCTAGACCATTCACCAACAGAGAACATTTGGCGCATCATAAAACCAAAAATCCTGCAAAGAAGACCCAGGAATGTTGAGCCGCTAGAATCCTTCATGAGAGAAGTCTGGGACAACATTGCTCTCCCAAAACTCCAGCAATGGGTCTCCTTACTTCCCAGACATTTACAGACTGTTGTTAATAGAAGAGGGGATGCTACACAATGGTCAACATGGCCCTGTCCCAACTTTCTTGAGATGTGTTGCTGCCATGAAATTCAAAATGAGCTAAAATTTTTTATGAAATGGTAAATTGTCTCACTTTCAATATCTGATATGTTGTCTATGTTCTATTGTGAATATAATATGGGTCTATTAGATTTGCAAATCATAGAATTCTGTTTTTATTCACGTTTTACACAATGTCCCAGCTTCATTGGAATTGGGGTTTGTAGTAGAGTGGTTTTGATACAGAAAAGCTGTGGTGTTTTTTCGCTTGTGACACCCTGTCACTTTTACCTCCCCAGAGCAAGTTGTTTGAGAAGACCACAGTAAAGCTGACAGGGCAGAAGAAGAAAGAAGCGAACGGCGATAAGGAAGAAACGCGCTGCAAAACAAAGACTAAAGTGGGGTGTGGTATCGTTGTGTTCATGGTAATGGTTGCAGTCATTGCTGCGTTGGTGTACTTCCTGACCAGAAGAAAATGATCGCTCTGCTCTCAGACAACAGCCAATCGGATGTCAGGATTGCTGGAAGCAGAGGTCAGGCATAAATTAGAGCTGAGGCTGATTCAGCTGTGCTCTGAAGACTTGGATAACATGACAGAGGAATAAGGACATTGATGTGGACAAGGGGAGGATTATGAACAAACTGTGCAGCTTAGTTGAGGCTGCTCAAAGTTATTGTTTTACTGACAGTGACACTGACAGAAAAAGACAATTTTCTGGCCTATTCCAATTAACTTTAATTTATACAGTATGTGAATGCACAACCCTGGCATTAGAGCGATAGTGAGTACTTATCATCCACAATTTGATCTGAAAATAAATATATGTTAAAAAAACAACACAAATGTTACTTAAGAATATGCCATTAAATTTTAGCCATTTTGACACATATTTGTTAGTAGTTAATACAATTTTTTTTTTCACTTGTGCAGAAGTTACATTTGTTTCTACAGCCTTAAATTGAATAAGTGCAAATGATTGTTGATATTAACTATAACCAATGAGTATTATGTCTCATGCAACCTTTTAAATTAGTTTAGTATGCTTTTCTTGCATTTGTGTTGCTTTGACTTTTTTTGTCCTAGTGATGTTATGCCATTTAACTTTATTAATTTTATACTTTCATGTGTTTTTAGTCCCCTGTACGGTGAAACAAAGTTATTGACCCAAGTTTGCATTTTGTGGGTATGAATTGATATAACGTGGGAAATGCTGCCGGTTTAGCTCACTCGGTTTAGGCGCCGCATTGGTGGAGCAGTAGTGACTACCACGATGCGAGTTCGTCCCGGTCGTACCTACCGGCAGTGGTCGGCAGCTTTTTCAGAGCAGTGCAAGATTGACTAAGCGCTGCAGGGATGCAAATTGGTAAGGGACTGCCGGGAAAGGACACAAATAATGGTTGCTTTGTTCGTTGCTCAAGCGCCTCCTGTTGGCCAGCCGGGCGCTCGTTAGTGAGATTCTAAGTTTGCTCATGTTCGGGTATCCTCCGCCCTCGTTCTGAACTTGTGAAAGTTTCGACCAATGAGTGTAAAAGATGCAGGGGTTGACAGGCGCGCGCTTTGGAGGGGAGCCGCGAACTGTCTCTCTCCTGAGCTGGCAACATGGGGTCGCATACGAATTGGGCATTCCAGGTTCGGTTGGGATTGGAGATGCTAAATTTAAAAAAGAAAGAAAAAAACTTGTGGGAAATGAATGTGTGAATTGGTAAGGCATTATAGGCAAATATTTTGAGAAATGTCACAAGTTAAGTCTTTGCGTGGGGCAGGGGCGCAGGAGATATTTTCAAAGTGAGGGGGACCAAACTGCTCTGAAGCCCAGATAGCAAAATCAGATTTCCAGATACTGGACCACCAATTCTGGCCCACTGTTGGACCATCATGCACCATCATACTTTTACCTTGACTGAATTTTATGAAAATAACATTAATTGTTATTAAAATGAATTGAGAAGTATAAATTAATGACTTAAGAGGTTTTTTTTAAAAATCAAATTTGGCAAAACTGCTGGTTTTTTGTGGGTAGCCTGTTCAACTTCATTTCATTTGTAAATATTTAGGCTAGAAACACAGTAGGAAAATTTGGACAAGGAAAATTTAGGAATAGCATTGAGGTAAAAAAAACAAAAAAAACAAATTTGAGTGATGAAGTGATTTCATATGTCTGATATCAGTAAGTAATTGTACGAGTGTGATTTGGTACAAAAGCAGCATCTAGGAAAGGCCTCATCCTGCAGGAGCACAGATGGGCCGAGGATTGCTAACTCACCCACATATATGTGCCAAGCATTGAGATAATGGATATGCCAACCTTTAAAGTGCATAACATGGTGAAAATATTCGGGCAAAAATCACTCAGATGCCACCGCATCAAGAATTATTATTTTTATTATTATTATCATCACTCCAACAACTGATTTACAGAAATTTATTTGGATTTTCATACTGATTTTGTAATGGTATGTTTTTGTGTTTTATTTTTATCTTGATGTTATGCTTGTTTCTGGAAAGCACTTGGTGACCTCTGTTCGGAGAAGTGCTCAATAAAGATCATTCTATATATCTATTTCCCTATATGTCTGCCTGTCTGTCTGTCTGTCAGTGATATAGCCACATGGGCTCGGGATAACTTTGTCAAACCTTTTTCAAGTTCTACAATACCAATTTACATCCACAAATGCCAGTTAAAACCAACCTGTACAGAAAAGAAGCTGAATGCTAACAGTGTCCTAAAGGGCCATCGACTTATCTGGGATCAGAGGTATCTGGACTGGTGGAAACGCGTTCTGGAAGAAATGGATAGCGTGTGCTCTGAACCGAAGAAGAAAAGGACTATCCAGACTGTTACCAGCATCAAGTTTAAAAGCCATGCTCTGACATAGTGTGGCATTGTACCTCTGCCCTCGGCAAAGGTAACTTAGGCTTCATTGATGCTAAAATCAGGCCAACAGTGAGACTTTGGAGTGACCTATGCTGCCTTCAAGACAACATACATCAAATATAACAAGAATAATTATCTTTTTTGTACAGCACTTTTCAATCAGTGCCGGCTATACCTTATAGCAGCAAAAATAAAAACATGAACACATAACACAGTTCATAAGATATCCATAATGCCATAAAAAGTATTTCTGTATTTATAACAATGATGCATATGCTTAACAAACAAACAAAAAAATTAAATACTTATTTTTTTTTTGCCATACCTAATTTTACAGACTTCTGCATTGCCTCCAATAATACACAGCTGCTATATGAAGTCCTCCATTCAGGGATTGGTTAGAAACATGAATGGTTGTATGCCAGGGATAACCAAATCTGGACCTCTAATCCAACTCCAGCCCTGGTTTTCTTTTTTCCCCAATTAATGAATTAATGTAGTAATTAGTACCTCCGGTTGGCCTGACTGTCTCAACACCTGTAGCCCAGGTGAGGGCAGGGTGGAAAACCAGCTGCTCTCGGACCTCGAGGACCGTCATTAGATGATCTGATCTCTGCTCATCTCCTCCTTTTGATTTTACGGCAGATTGCAAACACATTTTATTAAGGTGCATAACGCCACCAAGTGTGCCAGCGTGTGTTATAATCTAAGCCGTTTAACCTTATGTATCAAAAAAGGAAAAACCACCAACTAATTAACCAACCCCCTCCCGCCCTCCCCCACGTTCCAAACTCCACATTTCTCAAATCTTGCCTTCCTGTTACCCGACTCCCACCAAATCCATGTTCCAAAATTCCCTGTATCTCCTCTCCTTTCATGTCTAATACTCCAAAATCTCCCGAGCTGTCTACTACCATTTTGATTCTCTTGTTTTTACCTTCAATATCCCTTGAGCAAATAACCACCATTGCAATATTTGTCAAAAAACTTCTCTCACCCATCATAATGATAACTTGATCGTATTGTCTTTTCTTTGAAAGGAATACTAATGGGAGTTCTCTGTCGTACGTGCTCTGCCCTCTAACGCGCTTCGCTCTTGGTTTACCCCTCCGGGGCCCCGCCTCGGTGCCTGAGAAAGAAAATTGAACTCACCTGCTCCGTCGGAGGGGGTAGCGCACTCACCTCCTATAAAGCCTCGATGATGTCACTGCTCGTCTCCCCTTTTTCACTCAGCCTGGTGAAAGTTTGGACTCTCGCGAATTTCAGTCACTGTCTAGTATCGCGAAAAATATGGATAAGGTTTGTCTCCAATGTGCCTCCCCCATGGCGCCCTCGGACCAGCACGATGACTGTTCATCTGTCTGGGCTGGCGGCACCAGGCGGAGGCTGCTTCCTGTGCCGCCTGTGCAAGCGCTGCCCCCAGGAGGAGCATGAGCGGTGACTACAGTTTGTGCGGGCCGCATGCACCCCCCAAGCTGGCTCGGAGCCAGCCCGGGAGCCGGCGGCAGTGGTCCGTTCAAAGCCCTGGGTGGAGTACAACGAAGAAGAAGACCGTCGTATTTATGAGGAAGATCCAGCGACCCTCTTCCGGGACGACGAGCCTCCCCCAGAACCCTGCTACCCTCCTACCCGGGTTATTCCAGTCGGCGGCAGCGCGGATGGAGATGGCCCTGCCTCCACAGCCTCCCTCCCGTGCTCAAGTGGACGACTTCACCATCGGCCTCCTGGCCCAGCCGAAGTCAAGACCGTGGCCCCGGGTAGCGTGTCTGAAGATGTCGCCCATCTTTCAGTACGCCCAGCAGGATTGGACGAACCCGATGGCAGCCAAATCCCCACGATCTCTGATGCGCCCTGAATGGGATACGGGCGAGCCAGCGATAGAAGATGCGGTGAGTGAGTGTCTCCTCCGCACCGCCTCCATGTGGCCAGGCGGTCGGCCGCTGCTCCCGTCCGAAAGGGACAGGATGACCGCGAGCCTGTTCGACAGCTGCTGTGCTAGTGCAGCTCAGGTGGTCGCGCTAGCTAGTAACACGGCCTTCCTCGCCAGCTCCATGGACCGACTGACGCACCGGAAGGCGGAGCTATCCCCGAACGAGATCCTGGAGATACAGACGACAGTGGCTACGATGCTTTGGATGTTGCAGGCGTTCGCCATCGATGGGGGGGGTGGAATATGTGCGCCGCTCAGGTGGGGCACCGCCATCTCTGGCTGGGGCTCTCTTCCCTGAAGGGGCGTGAGAAGTGGGCGCTCATCAACTTGCCAATCTCCACTGCCTCGCTGTTTGGGCCCAATATCCTGATGATGGGCGACCGCCTGGAGTCTGCCTGTAAGGCGTCCAAGCAGCTGGGGTCCCATCTTCGCCCTCAGCATCCAGTCCGCAGGCCTCAGTTTGCCCAACCTCTGCCAAGCCGCTGCCGTCGCAGGTCTTCAGAGGACCGGTCATCTGCGGGCTCCAGCCAGCCGGATCCAGAGCCCCGACATCCACTGCCACCGAAGCCTCTCTGGTCGCCCTGCTTCTGGAAAGTTTACAAATAAAAGGCGTTATTTGTACAACCACAATTCCAAAATAGTTGGGACAAAGTGTAAATTGTGAATAAAATCAAATCGCAATGACCTTCAAATCACACCAACCAGTATTTTATTCACAACAGATCAGAGATAACAAAGCAAATGTTGAAATTGAGACATTTTTTCAATTTTATCCAGAAAATGAGCTCATTTCAATTTTGATGGCTGCTACAGGTCTCAAAAAAGTTGGGACAGGGGCCTGTTTACCATGGTGTAGCATCCCCTCTTCTTTTTAACACAGAGTGGACGCGTCTGGGCATTGAGGAGACATGTTACTTGAGTTTAGCCATTGGAATTTGATCCCACTCTTGTTTAATACAGGCTTCCAGCTGCTGGGGAGTTTTGGGTCTCCTTTGATGGACTTTTTGTTTAATTTTGCACCAACTGTTCTCAACTGGTGAAAGATCAGGACTGCAGGCAGGCCAGTTCAGCACACGGACTCTTCTACTAAGTAGCCATGCTGTTGTAATGGCTGCAGTATGTGGTTTTGTATTGTCCAGCTGAAATACACAAGGCTTTCCCTGGAATAGATGTCGTATGTAGGGGAGCATATGTTGCTCAAAAACCTTTATATACCTTTCAGCATTCATGGTGCTTTTTAAAACATGCAAGTGTCCCACACCATATGCACTAATGCATCCCCATATCGTCAGAGATGCTGGCTTTTGAACTGAACGCTGATAACAGGAGGGGTGGTCTTTCCCCTCTTTAGCCCGGAGGACACGACGCCCATGATTTCCAACAAGAATGTCAAATTTGAACTCGTCTGACCACAGGACACTTTGCCACTTTGCTATAGTCCATTTTAAATGAGCCTTGGCCCACAGAACACGGCGCTTCTGGATCATGCTCAACAATGGCTTCCTTTTTTTTTTTAGGTGGCATCTGTGGAAGGCACGGAGGACTGTGTTTACAGACAGTGGTTTCTTGAAGTATTCCTGGGCCCATTTAGTAATGTCAATGACAGAATCATGCCGGTGAGTGGTGCAGCGGCGTCTGAGGGCCTGAAGATCACAGGCATCCAGTAAAGGTCTTCGGCCTTGTCCCTTACGCACAGAGATTTTCCAGTTTCTCTGAATCTTTTGATGATGTTATGCACTGTCGATGATGAGACCTTCAAAGCCTTTGCAATTTGACGTTGAGGAACATTGTTTTTAAAGTATTCCACAATTTTTTTACGCAAGCCTTCACAGTTTGGAGAGCCTCTGGCCATCTTTATTTCCGAGATACTCAGCCTCTCTGAGAAATCCCTTTTATAGCCAATCATGTTACACACCTGATGACAGTTAACTTAATTACTTGCTAAATGTTCTTTCAGCTGATTCTCTTATATATTAATTGCTTTTTCAGCCCTTTTTTGACTGTGTCCCAACTTCTTTGAGACCTGTTGCAGCCAGAAAATTGGAAATAAGCTCATTTTGTGGATGAAAATGTGAAATGTCTCAGTTTCAACATTTGAAATGTAATCTATGTTCTATTGTAAATAACATATTGGCTCATGTGATCAGAAAGTCATTGCATTTTGACGTTATTCAGAATTTACATTTTGTCCCAACTATTTCGGAATTGGGGTTTTATATGGCCTCAGGGTCGTTATGTTCTCATGCTACACACACTGACACACTGGCTGTTTCAGGTGTTAGCATTCATGGTCATTTGGGACACGCTACCGGAGGAAGCAGAGTGGCTCTCCCTTCCGTTGACAGGGTTTAGAAGAATGACACGGTGTGTGAGGCTCATGTGTTCTCGGTATTTCCACTCAACGCAGATCCACAAATCGGCGCTTCACCAGCTAATGGCCTGTTTATGAAACACTGGCTAGCTAACCGCCGGCAGGGTTTGCGTTGTTCTACCCGCGGGCGTAGTACACAGTCTAACAATGTGGCTAATCTGAATTCTGACGGCGATACCCTCCCGTTATACAGTAGCGGGTTGGTTCACTCTAAATCCTTCGATTTAGTTCACTGGTTTCGTCCCGGTGCAGCACCAGTGAGGAAACGTTCACAAACTGATGCAGATTGCCAGCAACTTCCTAACACTGCTAGCTGGGCTGGCTCCAGCGGCGTGGTTCGTACAAGTCAGCATGCTCCATCTTCTTTGGGGTTGCGCGGAAGTGGGGCCGTCCGCCATTTTGGCTCCATGGCTCCTGAGGTGTCACACGACGTTCACTGTACAACTCGGAGGCATGGGGGGGGGTGTATACAAATGTGTAATACTAGTGCCTGTACTTATGAACCTGTGGAGAAGGTCTTCACTCGTTCTGTTCCGCAGGCCGCTGTTTCTGAAGTTGAGCGGCTGGAAGGGGTCTCGCTTAACTCAGAAATAACTGTGCCCCCACTGTCCATGGTGAGTGAGTCATCAGGTGACGTGCTTGGGGATGCAGCGGAAACGTTGTTGCTATTGTCTTCTCAGCCCTTTCGGGCGAGGCCCCCCGGTCGACTCCTCTCTCAGGGGGAGGTGCATCGCGGGAGGGTCCAAGTTACTGGAAACCAAACTGCCTCTCTGCTCACAAACCATTATCAGTTTTGGGTGAGTTTGTGCGCCGCCCTCCCAGTCTGGCTGGACAGAACACTGGGGAAGGCAGGGGCGCAGGAGATTTTTTCAAAGTGAGGGGGACCAAACTGTGCTCTGAAGCCCACATAGCAAAATCAGATTTCCAGATACTGGACCACCAATTCTGGCCCACTGTCGGACCATCATGCACCATCATACTTTTACCTTGCCTGAATATTATGAAAATGACATTAATTGTTTTTAAAATGAATTAAGAAGTATAAATTAATGATTGAAAAGATTTTTTTTTAATCAAAATTGGCAAAACTGCTGGTTTTTTGTCAGTAGCCCACCCGTGGACCACCCTCAAACTGATGAGCAAAATGCCAGCGAAATGCCAGATTTACCTCCAGTGGTCCACTTGCTATGTAAGAGGTCTAAACTTTTAAGGTTATATAATTCTATTTTTACTATTTTGATTGAGTTATTCTACATTGTTTGGGGTAATGGTTTAACCTTCTAAAAATAACATGGGATGCTGACAGTTTGTGAAGCCATGGATGACCATGAGTTAACACAAATAAACAGATAGACTACACTTGCTCAAATGCATGATTAAATGATTAGGTCTACTTCACTGTCTGGTGTGAAATTGCCAACAAACCACCAATATAACATGTATTCTCCGAAATATGTTAAAATTAACATTTATTGATTATCGGCTACTGTAATGTTAAAAATTATGTGAGGAGATAATGGTTCTTGATTTGTAGGGTAACCTGGGGCAAAATGGGGTATTGGGGCAAAATGTCAGAATGCCTCCTTCAAAGTCTTCAAGTGACCTCAGCCTTCACTGGCTTTGAGAGATCACTTGATGAGAGCACTGCGTTTCTTCCCAGTGCACATGTTGACTGTTGAACTCGCCAGGGAGAGATAAATATCAAAATACGTCCATTTTCATACTATTTTTCACTTGTACTTTTTGTGGGACAGTTTTTTTTGTAGAATAGACACTGATATAAAGGTGAGGTTCTGTTGGAGTGGTATGCTACAGGCTACAGGAACGCCTTGTTGATCTTGACCTAAGTTCGCCTTGCTTTTCTTAAAGGACTGTGTTGTGTACTGTGTGCGATGTGGGGTAAAATGGGGTAGGCGTTGTGGGGCATAATGGGGTACTTCCCCGTTATGCTCCAAGTGTCTTATTTTGTAATGTCACAGATACTTTTGTATCAAACGGGTGTCAAGACAGAGAGGGAAAACAGCTGTGCTCACATGTTCACCTTACAAAAAGGAACTGCTGGAAATGAAAGAAAAGTGCTCCAAAAGTCAAAGGTTGCAAAAAAGAAAAAGGAAAGAAAAGTTCAGATGCACAGAAGGATACTGAATGTTTCTATTGTTAAGACTTTTATTCGGTCAGTCATGAAAGTTGGGTTACCTGCAGGCTGCAGCAAATGCACCAGATGGGTGCACTACTCATGTGCTGGACTGGATGAAAGCAACAGAAACCCAGTATTCATGTGTGAACTGTGTGAAGACTGAAAATGGGATTAGACGTTGTTTTGTGATCATTTTTTGGACTTGCCACAATAGTTTGCTGGTTCCCCAATTTGCCCCAGAAGCCACCCCGTTTTGCCCCTTGCATGGCGTAAACCAGGGTTGCGAGCCATTTTTTTTCAGTCTTGAGTAAAAACCTGAACTTGAAATTTATGCATTTCTTCCTTGGTCATATTGTTCTTTACGTGCAAACCTTTAATGTTTATACAAGTTTGAGTCCCTTGAATGAATTATACGGATGTGGGGAAAGATCTTTCTTAAGTACCCCATTTTGCCCCAGTTTCCCCTACATAAATAGTCCAGCTATAGTCCTAGTAACAGTATTTATCAAATTTTCCTAACTTCGTGTAAGTTCCTATGTTGGACTGAGGGATGTTTAACGTTACCAACTTGTCTGAAAGAACAAAACAAAGGATGGGATACGCCCGGCCAGCCAGCCAGCCAGCCAGCCAATTGTCGGCCAACCAATCGTTGAAGTTCTTCCCCGCCGGCTGGCCAATCGCTGAACTTCTTCCCCGCCGGCTGACCAATCGCTGAAATTCTTCCCCGCCGGCCAGCCAGTCGTTGAACTTGATCACTCAGGCACCAATTGTTGAAGTTCTTCCCCGCCGCCGACCAATCGCTGAACTTCTTCCCTGCTTGCCAGCCAATTGTTGAACTTGATCACTCAGGCAGTCAGTCACTCACTCAGCGACATTCGCGTTTATAGGAGGCGGGCCGCTGCTTGGCCCAGCCCAAAAATATCAAGTGGGATAAGAAGTGTTTTGCTGTTGACTTTGTGCAATAGCCTTTTAACTGCCTAACAATTAAGCATGGAGTAATATTGAACCTCTAGTTTCTTTCCTCATCAATAACCAAGTGGTCATTTTGACATGAAAACGTTGTTAGTTTATGAATAACCTACTGGCAAAGAGATCTGTTTTGCTGGGCATCATCAGATTAGTACCTAACTGCTTACACACCCATCCACCTTGCATCCATCATCTAAAATCAGCCTTCCTGAATAGTTGTGTAAAAAAAAATCATCTAAGTCACTGTCCGTATCTTCACCAAGAATACTGTCTAGTATTTCTTGGACGCTCAGTTGCCTGGGCACTGCCATGTTGGATTTTGCAGATTGTAGCCTCCTGCGCAGAACACCTGTTCGTCGATCTAGAGGGCAAGATCATGACACGCCCTGTAACGGCTCCATTAGGAACGGGTTCAGTTAGTAGACCGTAGCACAATAAAATTCTGCCAATTTTGTATGGTATGAGAATGCAAACTCATTTCAGGAAAAATGTCAGTTAGTAGGCTTTTGCTCTCAGCCACTCAAATATCACTAAAACTACGCTTTCATAGAGAATTAAAAAAAAAAAAAAAATTTTGCAGGGTGTGCATGGTTTTCACGGGCAACAGCGCAACAAGAACTAACCATTTTGGCACATAAATCATACGCATCCAAACTGATAAAAGCACTACATGTTTTGTTTCGCCATGACTGGATGTTAAAGCCAATTTACCACGAGAAAGGGGGCTTTGAGCAGTTTAGTTTTTTTCCTCTATGTCATTGTCTGGGCACCATAATAAACCACAGCGCTTTGACTCCATCATCCCAAAACTTGTTCATGCAGGTTCAAGTGCTCTGGTTCCTTCAGGTATAAAGATACTAAAATAATCACCACCATCATCTAAGCGTTTTAAGGCATACAGCAGATGCAGATGATGAGACCAAAAACATGCACGACACAAAAAAATAGTACCAAGGGTCCTGTGGCTTACCGGCAAGCTGTCTTATAGTGATGATACAAGTTATGAAAATTTCATGTGAAGTTTGACATTTCAATCAATGAAAATCATTGTCAAGGCCACTAAATAAAAGTTCACATACATTTTTAGGACCTCCTTTTATACAACACAATCTTAAGCTCTGAAGCAGTTTTGGTGATACAAGTAATTGAAAATTCAATATGTCAATTGTGAAATTAAAGGTCACAGAATGTCAAATCGTGGTCAGCAAATGGACTTCATATATAACTTTCTAAATGTCCCAATACAAACCTTGGCTCAATCTGTGACCATTTTGGTGATACAAGTCATTGTAATTTCACTGTCAAGTTTGACCCTCAAAGGTCACTGAAAGTCAATTTGAATGTCACCAAATGAAAGTTCATACGTGACTTCCTAGATGTCAGTAACAAATACCTAGGCACCATTTGTGAACATTTTAGTGATACAAGTCATTGAATTTTCACTAGGTCACATTTGACCTTTGAAGGTCAATACGAAGGTCACCAAATGAAAGTTCATATATGACTTCCTATACGTCTCTAATACAAACCTAGACTCCGTCTGTGACCGTTTTGGCAATACAAGTCATTGTAATTGTATTATGTTAAGTTTGACCTTCAAAGGTCACCAACAGCCAAGTTGAATGTCACCAAATGAAAGTTCATATGTGACTTCCTATGTCAGTAACACAAACCTAGGCTCCATCTGTGACCTTTTCAGTGACAGATGTCATTGAATTTTCTCTTGGTCAAGCTTGACCTTCAAAGGTCAATATGAATGTCACCAAATGAAAGTTCAAATATGACCTACTATACGTCTCCAATACAAACCTACACTCAATCTGTGATGATTTTGCTGATGCAAGTCATTGAAATTTCACTGTATAGTTTGGCCGTTGAAGGTCACTGAAGGTCAAGTTCAAGGTCACCCAATGAAACCTCATGACTTCCTATATGCCCACAATACAAACCTAACCTCTATCTATAATAGTGTTGGTGATAGAAGTCATTGAAATTTTACTTTGTGAAGTTTGACCTTCGAAGGTCACCGAAGGTCAAGTTCAAGGCCACCTAATGAAAGTTCATGTATGACTTCCTATACATCTCCAATACAAACCAACACTTTATCTGTAATTATTTTGCTGATATAAGTCATTGAAATTTCACTGTGAAGTTTGGTCATTCAAGGTCACTGAAGGTCAAGTTCAATGTCACCAAATGAAACTTCGTACATGACTTCCTTTATGATCACAATACAAAGCTAAGCTCTGTCTGTAAATGTTTTGGTGATAGAAGTCATCGAAATTTCACTATGTGAAGTTTGACTTTCGAAGGTCACCGAAGGTCAAGTTCAAGGCCACCAAATGAAAGTTCATATATGACTTCATATAAGTGTTCGATACACATATGTTCCCAATCTTCAATATTTTCAAGCCTAGAAGCCTTTGAAAATTGTAACATTTTGCTTGACCTCAAGTTTGACCTTTCAAGGACATCTGAGGTTAACTTTAACAGAGCCAAAATATAGGTCATATATAACTTCCTATATGTCAGTAATACAAACTTAATCTCGATCTGCAATCATTTAGCTTCCACAGGCGATTTTGCCCATTCTCCATTAGACCCAATGTTAAAGTACAGCGCCCCCCACTAGACCCACTTCCGTCGATTCAATCAAAATGGCGCTCGTACTGTACATTGACGGTACTAAGGTAAGTTGATTGCCTGATTTAGAAAAACATTTATCGCACAGTTTTTGAGAAAATTTTTTTTTTATTTCTCAGTCCTAGCTTTAACATTGGGGCCAAAATTTCAAGGGCCATTAAAACGGACAAAAATGATTCAATCAAAAATCAGAAAAAAAATTGACTCGAGGTATGGTCTAGTAGTATTTTATTGCAAATTTACAAGAAAATTCATCAGGCCAAAAAAAAGATAAAAAATATTCCGGACGACAGACTACGGACACCACACCACGACAATAGCTTATCGGCCCAGATGGCCCAATGGCCATTTTCAAAAAGTGGGCGAAGAACCTGACCTGACGCTTGGTTAAAAAGTCTAAATCTGTTTCGACTCACAAAGCAGGGTTGCAGCTCAACAGGTAGCTTATTCGCTAATGAGGAACGGCAGGTTTGGAAAAAAGTTCTGCGTATGAGCCCTTTCAAACAGCTTGAGTTAACGCGCCTGCCGGTTGAGATGTTCACTTGTAGCAGGGATAGAGCACCCGCTCCGGGAGAGACATAATCCTCCATGTTTTACATGCCACTCTGCTCTAACAAACCTGATTCAAATGACTGTATAGTCAAGGCTTTGGTAACCGAGGCAATCATACGAATCGTCTGTGTAAGAGAAGACAACATCTGAACAACATGCAAGGCCATGAAAAGGAATGGTGACATTACGAAGTGGTAAATACTTCACTGTCCCAATATTTTTGAAATTTTGTCAAAAGAATCAAAATTGAAATGAACATTTTGAAAAAAATTTATAAAATTCATATGTTGAAACATCAAATAATGTGCTGCTGTTACACAAGCCATAGATAATTCACAAATCACTGCTTTCAGTTTTAATGTACAAACCATCCCAACTTCTTCTGATGTGGGGTTGAAGTTGATAATGATGCACATTTTGATTTACAGGCATGTTTTTCTGCACTTGCTGACTTATTGGGGAGGGAGTGAGGGATTCACAATGTAAGAGAGATCGCATGAAAATGTACGAATTTGGTTGGTTGAGAAGGGAACTTTGTCCCTGGGCCAAGTGGTATTTTATCATCTGCTCTTCTCTTCATCATGTTAAAAATGAGTGGAATTTATCTCCAATCACCACTCAAGGGTGATACTGAAGGAGGTCTGGAAATTATGTGAAGCCATTCTGTTCATTATTGCAACCACAGGTTGTGATTTTACATAATCCACCAAAAGTGGAAACTGCAGTCAGTCCCTAGCCTGTGTGGGTCACCTTGTGAAAGTATTATGAGAGTTGGAACATTAAACTTTACTTGCACATCATGTGTTGAGAAAATGAAGCGAAGTATCATCAGTGTAATTTTTATCTGTGTGGGCTGAGCCAGGCTCAAATGTCATCTCATCTCTGGGCTTTGATTTCTACTGCAGTGTCATTGCGAGAGCTGACTTGTTAATACCGTTAATGATGCTTGTTAATGATGATTTTTTAAAGGAATATTTTTCCATTTTTAATCCTGACAGGGCAGATTTTTTTTTCAGTACCACATACCAGCTTACTTTTACCAGTGGCTGAACTGATAATGTTATCGCGTGTTATCAACCATTAGCTTGAAGCCTCTTAAATTTGGAGTAAAGTCAGGAATGGAAGACAAGACTGAATGAGCTGCTAGAGCAGGTAACCCCCTCTGTTGGTCAAAACAAAAAACATAAGATTGACACCGAAAATTGCTGCTCTGCGCAGTCTTTTTTGCTAAATCAAAAATAATTAATATTAACATGTTAATTATCAACTTGCATATCCTGCCAGCTAGCAAAGCTTGAGTTCCCAGATCCCAAATTAAAGGGTCAATTTGCCGATTTAAGCCTCTGGAAGGGCTTAAAGTGAGGAAACTGGTGTATCCTCCGCGGAGGCCAAGTATCTTGAGCCCTGACATTTGATTGCTGCACCCCCACATGTGACGTCACTTAATGAAACAAAGGATTTCTCATTTGGCAGCTTTCGGCTCCTCCATGTTTGTGGCACTTCTTCACATCTTTTTTGCAAATCCTTGCAGGGAGGAGCAAAGACGGGACTAAGAGATCCAAGTGAGGGAATTAAGGAGACATGTTAGCATGATGAAAAACACCCAGTAAGGAAGGATAGGCAGAGAGATAGACAGGAAGACTCCATAGCCGGCTCCAACTCAATATCCACCTCCAGCTCAGATTCGGATTCTGCAACCAGGTCCGATTCTAACTCCAGAGCCGACTCAGTCTCCTCCCCCAGTTCAGATTGAGATTCTGCCGCCAGATCCAGTTTAGACTCCCCAGCCAACTCAGACTCTGTCTCCACCGGCTCTGATTATGATTCAA
The DNA here is from genome assembly GCA_029692085.1 of Gymnothorax javanicus. Taxonomy (NCBI): domain Eukaryota; kingdom Metazoa; phylum Chordata; class Actinopteri; order Anguilliformes; family Muraenidae; genus Gymnothorax; species Gymnothorax javanicus. The sequence goes on along the minus strand of CM056194.1, from coordinate 82,765,628 downwards.
CTCTCAGCTCTGATTCAACTCTCAGCTCAGATTCAATAGCTGGTTCTGTTTCAATCTGCACGGTGACGCTGAATTTGTGCACTTCACTGAGCTCGTCCTGCTCTGAGGATTCCGGCCCACTAATCTCAGAGGCCGGAGACAGAGGAGACAAAAAGGGTAAAACTCACACATGTCCACACCTGAAAGCATTTTAGCCCTGGTATTGTCCAAAGCCACTTTCCTACCCTCTACATGCAAGCAACAGACATGGCTAACATTTTTACATGTTACAAACCATTAAAATATGTGAATATTATTCATGTTTTAAAACCATCCAGAAAAAAACAAATATTAAAATGACAACAGGGACAAATTTTATGATTTCCCCAGCAAACTGGGAAAAGAAACTTGCCAGAGAGACCTTAGTGTTGCATACACTAAAATAAGCAGTCTGTTCTGAGCAGAATTGGAAATAGTTTTCCATTTCACCAGATTAGTCTTGCAAATCTGCCTGTGATTGGTGGGAGCACATTTAATTACCTCAGGGGCGGCGGCTCTGCTCTCAGACAGGAGCTGCTCAGGAAGCTCCTCCTCAATTTCCAACTGGCTCTCCGACTCAAACTCCTTGCGGATCTCTTCAATAGTTTTGGGCCCCTCCTCCTCCCTCCTGGGAATCCAATTATTCTGAAACAGACCAGAAAGAAGGATGGAGAGGGAGAACGGGAGAGATACAGTATAATATGAGGATGACCCAATAGTGAGGATTTCTGAACCCTGTGAACTCAGCCTAAGAGGTGTATTACTAGTCTCAAATCAATCAGATCCTGCAGCATGAATCAGACTCTCGTTGTCAGCTTTGCTTTCTCCAGGACTCTCCCAATTTGGCTGAAAAACCAGCCCAGTTGGGGCTGTAGATACAAATGGGTATGGTGAATATATGTTTTGAGCCTGTGTTCTATGTAAGCATCAGAGATGCAGCAGGCAGTATGACATACCTTGTTGTTCTCAGAGTCCAGGATTGAGCCTGTGGTAGATATCAGACAGCAAAAACACTCCAAAGCGTCTTCAGTCAGGGTGCGCCGGGACGCGATGATGAACCAAAGGATGGACGCATCCCTCACCAATTCATGTTTATATAATTCTCCTAGGAACTTCATGCTCCCAATGGACCGTCTTCGCTGGGCCATGACCTTAGCCTCCGGTTCCTTCAAACACTGACTGCCGCCCTCCTGGACGTACAGTGAGGAGGTTGAGTCAAGATGAGGCACCATTGTTAGAGCACAGAACAGGTATTAGATTGACAAACCACAAATGGCTCATATCAATTTGTGTAACTATGAATATGATTAGTGAAAATGCTTGTTCTCACCCTGTAAAGCACTTTGTCCATTGATTTCATGATTGGAACACCGTAGAAAAAAAACATGCCTTTCTGACAGGTATAGTTCATGCTGTTTTCAATATCCATTTTACAGCCAGCCATAACCTCCCATAGAATAATTATACTCTAAAGTCTGTTTACCCAACCTGACCCATGCTTACCATTCTGGCATGGTCCTGCCATTTCTTCTGGAGGGCGATGCCATAAGTAGTGACCTTGTAAAATTCCATCCGGCACAGATGGAGCACGAATGGCAGGATGTTGAAGGAAAATTTTGGATCATCGGAGGTGATTAATGTGAGCTGTTAGGGAGAAAAGAAAGGAGCAAGTTGCAGATTCCATTAAACCAGTATTCCCTATGGCTCAAGCTTCCCCTGAGTATCGGCAACCTCTAGAACATCAAATCCACTGATGTGGCAGGCGATATTGTTCAAAGCAGAAAACATGAATCATTGAGTTTCCGAAGGGCCCAACTCCAATGAATTAGAAGTCTGCATATCTTATGACAAAAAGGGGAACTTTCTTGTAATTTCAGCAAAAAGTATCCCAATGACACTCTCTTGTAAAGAAATAAACTAAAAATATATGGGTCATAACATGGGCAAAAAAAAAAATCAATTTTTCCCTTTCTTGAAAAAGAGCGTTCCTTGGAGTTGGGCCCCGTGGAAACTCAAGGATTCATATAATCTAGACACGTACTGGGAAACACTCTAGTGTGGACATGGACTAGCTTACTCACATCCTTAAGGTGCTGACACATCTTCGCGTAGATGCTCGTGAATTTCGTCTCGCGAATGGCTCTCTCAAACATCATTTTACTGATGCCTGCGAGCTGAGCCTGTGTATTTATGGAGAGTAGCTTGACCTGCTTCATTAGCTGATCAAATTTCTCTGGCGTCAGCTTGTTTAGGATGCTGCGCATTTGGCCGTACATCTCTTGGGCCTCTTCAGGGTTTTTAACCTCCTTGACCATCATGCTTGATGGTCTCCAGGCATTTTCCGCCTTGTTGAGCTCCACTGTCATGGTTTTCTGTCTCTGGGCCTGTAATGATATTCCAGGACCAAATTTAGGGGCCCAGCTGGAGGCAAATGAAGCACAGATGTTTCTCCTAGTTTGGGTAACATCAACTCATGGTCGTTGAGGGCCGAGAACTGCTTGTTTGCTTCCCTCCCTTTACCTGAGAGTCAGTTGTAGAGACAGTCTGTTAATTTATTACGAGGGAGAAAATAAAACCAGGTCTGGATTAGGATTTGAGCGACAAATCTGTCGATCCTTGTCCTAGTTTTTTGTTTTATGTATGCCACCTCCCCAGAACATTTAAAATCATGGATCACCATACCTAGACCTCAAATACACTCTTAGCCCTGGTCTACTTTTCTCAGAGTTAATTTTCTTTGCACAATTCAGTGCATCTGATTGGCAAGACAGTACGCCTGACTCCCAGGTAAAGGGAAGGAGGATAACCAGCAGATCTCAGACCTTGAGGAGCATGATTTGATGATGATCCCTGGTTTAAAATTTTGGATAAGACAGCTGATTGCTGTTGCTGTCATAATTATAACCAATGTAAGATATGGGGAGATTTTCTTCTGTGAAAAAATGGCACAGGAGGTGGAGCAGTTTTTTTTAACAATAAAAACAGACAGGCTGCAAATTAATGGAAAACCCCGAAAAAAGTGTGATTAATCTTGATGCATGGTTTAGATTCACTCTTCCCATTAGAAGGTAGGGTCAGAGAAAATCAAGATGAAGTTATTCTTAGTGATAACCTTTATCCTATCATTAAGCTTTTTATTCCTGATGCAGATTATAATGCCCTTTTTGTCGGGTATTTTGGGTCACTGAGTGGTTAATTGAGTGTGAATATATTATTCATATGCGATTGCCCTCACAGTCACCAGTACGCAATTTCACGGAACGCAAATGAGAGAGTTTGTTTTCTAGCCAACTAAAGTTGCTAAAGTAGCCAACGAGGAATTTTACTGGTGTGAACTGAGCTGACTACAATTTTTCATAATTCCTGCATTTATCAAACTGTTCATTTTTTTATGTGAGCAACAACATGCAACAGTTCACATGCATTTCACAAGTTTATGAACATGTACGTATGTAGCAAATTCAGAAATGATCAAAAAATGTAAGGCTAACATAGCTTATGGCTACCTATTCCTCCCCATTTAGGTTGTGTGGATTATTTATCAACATTAAATGATACATCATCAGGTTACATCATCAGGTTATCAGGCAAGTGGTGATGATTAAGATGCCTCTACTCAGCAACTTCATCCAGCCTTTGTATTTGACAGCAGACGGATTTAATTCGTTTCACAAAACTGAAGCCGATGCATAGTGTTTTGCATGACATTGAGTGCAGACAGGACCACATGAAGTTGACACTGGTTGAGCCATGAAGGCATTTGAGCTTTCATTACCCTGATTTTCTTTGGCTAGCTGCCCAGGTTGGTATCCTTGTGCGCCCGCTGAGCATTTGTAATTACCCTCCTCCAGAATATATGATTCAGGAAGATTCCCTGCTGATGTTTTTTGGGAAAAAAGTGACTTGGGCTGATAAGCCACTTACGGTCTTGTAGCTGCTAGCCAAGGTTAGGTTACAAAAAACAAAAGGGTAAATGTAAACTAAAACGTCCAGTTAGCCCTGGCCCAACACATTTAAATGAAGTTGATTGTTTTGAGTTCTCATTCTATAAGCTAGTCCAGAATAAAAGGGGAACACTTTTTTGTTGAAATTGAATTGGCGTATTCAATATGGGCCCTCTACACATTTAATGCGTGGAGTTGGGGCCTTATTGAATTCACCAATTCAATTCCTATCACATCGATTTCTACAAAAAATTAAGGTCTAGACGATAGCTTCATGCAATGCTATGACATTTATCGATCCCCTCCGAGAAGCATGCAGCTAAGATGTTCATCTTGGAGCCCTGTGGTCAGGTGTTCAAATCCCAGCCTCACCATTACCAGCGATGGCTGGAGGTTTGCATAGGCAAAGGAGTGACCAGCTGAGCCTCGCCGGGGGTAGAAGGAGATATGCCAGTTAAATCTGTTAGCCTCATCGCTCTCTAGCAGCCCCTCCTTATTGGCCACACACTTGCAGATGTATGAGAAAAAGATATGCTGACTGTGGTATCCTTCAATGGCATAAAAGATGTGCTTGCAACATGTAAAGAGGCAGCGGTCAGTCGTCATTTAGAGAAATGATGTACTCCTAAAAAACTTTTCATTGTGTCCTAAAAAGAGCGTGGTGACATGTATTTGAAAATGCAATGGACTGGGAGGCGCTGTTTCCCTTACTGCGTTTGAATATTGTCCCATGTATTGCAGGATAAGTCTTTGAAAATGAAATGTCAAATGTCATCATCATTATTATATCATTATTATTTCCAAGTGATTAGAAAACAGCATTTTCATTATCATGTTGACCCTAAAAGAGCGTGATGACATGTAAATGTAAATGCAATAGGCTGGGGGTGCTGTTTTGCTTATTGCATTTGAATATTGTCCACTGTTTTGCAGAGCATGACTTTGGAAATTATATGTCAATCAGCATTTCATTATCATTTGAATATAGTCATAGATTTCCCATATGTGTATGTGAAAATGAAAGTGATAATTGGATGAATGCATTTTCAATTTAATATTGGCTCAAATAACTCATTCATAAGTGGAAAATTATAATGCAATAGTGGGATTACATTTTCATTTGAATATTGTCCACTATGGGCTTCCATAGCCGTGGACTCCTCTTTCCTATTTTCGTATACCCTGACGCAACTATGTGTATTTCTGCCCTCCGCAGGTGGAAATCGTATACGTCAACCGCGCTTCAGATGGCCGATTTTACCATTTTATCTCCGGCTACCTGAGGCGGGTCCGAAGCTAAGTCGGCCGTTTCGTCTGTCTGTCTGTCTGTCTGTCTGTCTGTCTGTATTTCTGCCCATCTTTCTATGTATCGTCGACGTCGACTATTGGAAATTACCCAGAAGCCTTTGGATATCGCGCCAGCAGGGCTCTGGGCATCATGATTACTAGGCTATGCACGAGGTAGACCAAGTGTATGCCTACTAGGCCAACTTAGATTTTGGCCATGTTTGGCGAAGCGGGCGCAGTGTCTTTGCCACTATTTTTTTAAACGACTTCCCAAAACCCCATTCATTTTCATTCTTGCTTTGTTATAATGTTATTTTTCATGTTAATAAATTAATAGTTGACTGCAAGGGCAAATGAAGTTGCAAATTAGTGTTTTCTGGTTACAGTTAGTTGGGGAAACTGGGGCAAAATGGGGTACTTAAGAAAGATCTTTCCCCACATCCGTATAATTCGTTCAAGGGACTCAAACTTGTATAAACATTAAAGGTTTATGACCGAACAAAAATCTTTGCAATAGAGACATTCAGTATCCTTCTGTGCATCTGAACTCTTCTTTCCTTTTTCTTTTTTGCAACCTTTTACTTTTGGAGCGCTTTTCTTTCATTTCCAGCAGTTGCTTTTTGTAAGGTGAACATGTGAGCACAGCTGTTTTCCCTCTCTGTCTTGACACCCGTTTGACACAAAAGTATCTGTGACATTACAAAATAATACACAATGGGGAAGTACCCCATTATGCCCCCGTCATGGTTTGGTCCCGCCGGATCATGCAACCTGCAATCCGGCAGGCACTGGGACCATGTACCCAAAAGCAGAGAAAAGGGACCCACTCGCACAGGCTGATAGAAAAAATGAAAAAAAAAAAAAACATTTAATAAACATACTTTAAAAATCCAACATAAGACAACAGGGGAGCAGCAGTACCACACGGCAGGGATAAAACCAGAATGCAGCTGCAATGCCAATTAGTAATGCAGCTTCTTAAATACTTTAACTTCACCTCCACTTCAACGAGCAACAGGTGTGGCTCGTTGAAGCGAGGCGAACACAGCCGAAGGGGGAGGGACTGCAATGAAACCATTACAGCCCCACAACGCCTACCCCATTTTACCCCACATCACACTCAGTACACAATACAGTGCTTTAAGAAAAGCAAAACATGGGGAGCACTGGTGGCTCATCAGTCCAAACGTGCGCACCAGAAAGGCCATGTCCTTCCCGCGGCGACCCGGGTTCGATTCCAGCTCGGGTCATTTGCTGCATGTCTTCCCCCATTCTTCTCCCCAACTCTCGTGTCACTCTCCACTGTATATCTATCAAAAATAAAGGAAAAAATCCTAAAAATATAATCTTTATAAAAAGAAAAGCAAGGCGAACTTAGGTCAAGATCAACAAGGCGTCCCCGTAGCCTGTAGCATACTACTCCAACAGAACCTCACCTTTATATCAGTGTCTATTCTACAAAAAAACTGTCCCACAAAAAAGTACAAATGAAAAATAGTATGAAAATGGACGTATTTTGATATTTACCTCTCCCAGGCGAGTTCAACAGTCAACATGTGCACTGGGAAGAAATGCAGTGCTCTCATCAAGTGATCTCTCAAAGCCAGTGAAGGCTGAGCTTACTCGAAGACTTTGAAGGAGGCATTCTGACATTTTGCCCCGATACCCCATTTTGCCCCAGGTTACCCTACAAATCAAGAACCATTATCTCTCACAAAATTTTTAACATTACAGTAGCCTATAATCAATAAATGTTAATTTAAACATATTTTGGAGAATGCATGTTATATTGGTGGTTTGTTGGCAATTTCACATCAGACAATGAAGTAGACCTAATCATTTAATCATGCATTTGAACAAGTGAAGTCTATCAGTTTATTTTTGTTAACTCTTGGTCATCCATGGCTTCACAAACTGTCAGCATCCCATGTTATTTTAAGAAGGTTAAACCATTACCCCAAACAATGTAGAATAACTCAATCAAAATAGTAAAAATAGAATTTTATAACCTTAAAAGTTTTGACCTCTTACATAGCAAGTGGACCACTGGGGGCAGATCTGGCGTTTGGCTGGCATTTTGCTTATTAGTTTGAGGGTGGTCCACAGGTGGGCTACCAACAAAAAACCAGCAGTTGTGCCAATTTTGATAAAAAAAACCTTTTCGATCATTAATTTATACTTCTTAATTCATTTTAAAAACAATTAATGTAATTTTTATAATATAAAAGTATGATGGTGCATGGTGGTCCAACAGTAAAAGTATGATGGTGCATGGTGGTCCGACAGTGGGCCAGAATTGGTGGTCCAGTATCTGGAAATCTGGTTTTGCTATCTGGGCTTCAGAGCACAGTTTGGTCCCCCTCACTTTGAAAATATCTCCTGCGCCCCTGCCTTCCCCAGTGTTCTGTCCAGCCAGACTGGGAGGGCGGCGCACAAACTCACCCAAAACTGATAATGGTTCGCGAGCGGAGAGGCAGTTTGGTTTCCGGTAACCTTGGCCTTCCCACGACGTACCTCCCCCCGAGTGAGGAGTCGACCGGGGGGCCTCGCCCGAAAGGGCTGAGAAGACAATAGCAACAACGTTTCCGCTGCATCCCCAAGCACATCACCTGGTGATTCATTCACCGTCCATGGACCCCTTCCAGCCGCTCAACTTCAGAAACATTAATGTCTGGAAACACAGCGGCCTGTGGAGCAGAACGAGTGAAGACCTTCTCCACAGGTTCATAAGTACAGGCACTAGCATTACACGTTTGTAAACACCCTACCCCTTGCCTCCGAGTTGTACACTGAAAGTATTGTGATACCTCAGGAGCAATGGAGCTAAAATGGCGGACAGCCCCACTTCCGCGCAACCCAGAAGAAGATGGAGCATGCTGATGTGTACTATCCATGCTGCTGGAGCCAGTCCAGCTAGCAGTGTTAGGAAGTTGCTGGCAATCTGCATCAGTTCGTGAACGCTTCCTCACTGGTGCTGCACCGGGACGAAACCAGTGAACTGAATCTAAGGATTTACAGTGAGCAAACCCGCTACTGGATAACGGGAGGGTATCGCCGTCAGAATTCAGATTAGCCACATTGTTAGACTGTGTACTACGCCAGCGGGTAGAACAATGCAAACCCTGCCGGCGGTTAGCTAGCCAGTGTTTCATAAACAGGCCATTAGCTGGTGAAGCGCCGATTTGTGGATCAGTGTTGAGTGGAAATGCCGAGAGCACATGAGCCTCACACACCGTGTCCTTCTTCTAAACCCCGTCAACGGAAGGGAGAGCCACTCTGCTTCCTCCGGTAGCGTGTCCCAAATGACCATGAATGCTAACACCTGAAACAGCCAGTGTGTCAGTGTGTGTAGTGTGAGAACATAATGACCCTGAGGCCATATACAACCCCAATTCCGAAATAGTTGGGACAAAGTGTAAATTCTGAATAACGTCAAAATGCAATGACTTTCTGATCACATGAGCCAATATGTTATTTACAATAGAACATAGATAACATTTCAAATGTTGAAACTGACACATTTTACATTTTCACCCACGAAATGAGCTTATTTCAAATTTTCTGGCGGCAACAGGTCTCAAAAAAGTTGGGACACAGGCAAAAAAGGGCTGAGAAAGCAATTAATATATAAGAGAATCAGCTGAAAGAACATTTAGCAAGTAATTAAGTTAACTGGCATCAGGTGTATAACATGATTGGCTATAAAAGGGATTTCTTAGAGAGGCTGAGTCTCTCAGAAGTAAAGATGCCCAGAGGCTCTCCAAACTGTGAAGGCTTGCGTAAAAAAATTGTGGAATACTTTAAAAACAATGTTCCTGAACATCAAATTGCAAAGGCCTTGAAGGTCTCATCATCGACAGTGCATAATATCATCAAAAGATTCAGAGAAACTGGAAAAATCTCTGTGCGTAAGGGACAAGGCTGAAGACCTTTACTGGATGCCCGTGATCTTCGGGCCCTCAGACGCCACTGCATCGCTCACCGGCATGATTCTGTCATTGACATAACTCAATGGGCCCAGGAATACTTCAAGAAACCGCTGTCTGTAAAAATAGTCTGCCGTGACATCCACAGATGCCACCTAAAACTCTATCATGCAAAAAGGAAGCCATTGTTGAGCATGATCCAGAAGCGCCACCGTGTTCTGTGGGCCAAGGCTCATTTAAAATGGACTGTAGCAAAGTGGCAAAGTGTCCTGTGGTCAGACAAGTTCAAATTTGACATTCTTGTTGGAAATCATGGGCGTTGTGTCCTCCGGGCTAAAGAGGGGAAAGACCACCCCTCCTGTTATCAGCGTTCAGTTCAAAAGCCAGCATCTCTGATGGTATGGGGATGCATTAGTGCATATGGTGTGGGACACTTGCATGTTATAAAAAGCACCATGAATGCTGAAAGGTATATAAAGGTTTTAGAGAAACATATGCTCCCCTCCAGATGACATCTATTCCAGGGAAGGCCTTGTGTATTTCAGCAGGACAATGCAAAACCACATACTGCAGCTATTACAATAGCATGGCTTCGTAGTGGAAGAGTCCATGTGCTGAACTGGCCTGCCTGCAGTCCTGATCTTTCACCAATTGAGAACATTTGGCGCATAAATAAACGAAAAGTCGGTCAAAGGAGACCCAAAACTCTCCAGCAGCTGCAAGCCTGTATTAAACAAGAGAGGGATCAAATTCCAATGGCTAAACTCAAGAAAGTTGTTTCCTCAATGCCCAGACGTCTCCACTCTGTGTTAAAAAGAATAGGGGATGCTACACCATGGTAAACAGGCCCCTGTCCCAACTTTTTTGAGACCTGTAGCAGCCATCAAATTTGAAATGAGCTCATTTTCTGGATAAAATTGAAAAAATTTGCTGTGTTATCTCTGTTCTACTGTGAATAAAATACTGGCTGGTGTGATTTGAAAGTCATTGCGTTTTGATTTTATTCACAATTTACACTTTGACCCAACTATTTTGGAATTGTGGTTGTACACATAACGCCTTTTATTTGTAAACTTTCCAGAAGCAGGGCGATCAGCGAGGCTTCGGTGGCGGTGGACGTCGGGGCTCCTGGTCCGGCTGGCTGGGGCTTGCAGATGACCGGTACTCTGAAGACCTGCGACGGCAGCGGCTTGGCGGAGGTTTGGCAAACTGAGGCCTGCGGACCGGCTGTTGAGGGCGAAGGTGGGGCCCAAGCTGCTTGGACGCCTTGCAGGCAGACTCCAGGCGGTCGCCCATCATCAGGATATTGGGCCCAAACAGTGAGGCAGTGGAGATTGGCGCGTTGATGAGCGCCCGCTTCTCACGCCCCTTCAGGGAAGAGAGCCCCAGCCAGAGATGGCGGTGCCCCACCTGAGCGGCGCACATATTCCACCCCCCTCATCGATGGCGAACACCTGCGACATCCGAAGCATTGCAGCCACTGTCGTCTGTATCTCCAGGATCTCGTTCGGAGATATCTTCGCCTTCCAGTGCATCAGTCGGTCCATGGAGCTGGCGAGGAAGGCCATGTTGCTTAGCTAGCGCGTCCACCTGAGCCGCACTAGCACAGCAGCTGTCGAACAGGCTCGCTGTCATTCTGTCCCTTTCGGATGGGAGCAGCAGCCGACTGCCTGGCCACATGGAGACGGTGAGGAGGAGACACACTCTCACCACATCTTCTATCGCTGGCTCGCCCGTATCCCATTCCCAGCCCTCCAGGGTGGAGTAGGACGCATCGGAGATTCCGGGGATTTGGCTGCCTTCGGGTTCGTCCAATCCTGCTGGGCGTACCCCAAAGATGGGCGACATCTTCGGACATGCTACCCTGGGCCGCAGTGTTGACTTCGGCTAGGCCAGGAGGCCGATGGTGAAGTCGTCCACTTGAGCACGGGAGGGAGGCTGTGGAGGCAGGGCCATCTCCATCTGCTCTGCCGCCGCCTGGAATAACCCGGGTAGGAGGGTAGCAGGGTTCTGGGGGAGGCTCGTCGTCCCGGAAGAGGGCCGCTGGATCTTCCTCATAAATACGACGGTCGTCTTCTTCGTTGTACTCCACCCAGGGCTTTGACCAGACCGCTGCCGCCGGCTCCTGGGCTGGCTCCGAGCCAGCTTAGAGGGTGCGTCCGGCCCGCACAAACAGTAGCCGCCGCTCACGCTCCCCCGGGAGGAGCGCTGCACACGCGGCACAGGAAGCAGCCTCCGCCTGGTGCCGCCAGCCCAGACAGATGAAGCAGTCATCGTGCCGGTCCGAGGGTGCCATGGGGGAGGCACACTGGAGACAAACCTTATCCATATTTTTCGCGACACTAGACAGTAACTGAAATTCGCGAGAGTGCAAACTTTCATAAGGCTGAGTAAAAAAGGGGAGACGAGCAGTGACATCACCGAGGCTTTATAGGAGCTGAGTGCGGCTACCCCCTCCTACAGAGCAGATGAGTTCAATTTTCCTTCTCAGGCACCGAGGCGGGGCCTCGAGGGGTAAACCAAGAGCGAAGCCCCTTAGCGGGTGGAGCACGTACGACAGAGAACTCCCCTTAGTATTTCTTTCAAAGAAAAGACTACGATATAGTTATCATTATGATGGGTAAGAGAAGTTTTTTGACAAATATTGCAATGGTGGTTATTTCCTCAAGGGATATTGAAGCTAAAAACAAGAGAATCAAAATGGTAGTAGACGCAGCTCTGGAGATTTTGGGGGTATTAGACGTGAGAGGAGAGGAGATACAGCGAATTTTGGAACATGGATTTGGTGGGAGTCGGGTAACAGGAAGGCAAGATTTGAGAAATGTGGAGTTTGGAACGCGGGGGAGGGGAGGGCGGGAGGGGGTTGATTAATTAGTTAGTCTTTTTTATTTTTTTGATACATAAGGTAAAACGGCTTAGATTATAACACACGCTGGCGCACTTGGTGGCGTTATGCACCTTGATGTGTTTGCAATCCGCCGTAAAATCACAAGGATGAGGAGATGAGCAGAGATCAGATCATCTAATGACGGTCCTCGAGGTCTGAGAGCAGCTGGTTTTCCACCCTGCCCTTACCTGGGCTCCAGGTGTTGAGACAGTCAGGCCAACCGGAGGTACTAATTTCTCCATTAATTCATTAATTGGGGAAAAAAGAAAACCAGGGCTGAAGTTGGATTAGAGGTCCAGATTTGGTTATCCCTGGTATACAACCATGCATGTTTATAGCAAAGTCCCTGAATGGAGGACTACATATAGCAGCTGTGTATTATAGGAGGCAATGCAGAAGTCTGTAAAATTAAGTATCGCAAAAAAAAAATTAGTATTTTAAATTTTTGTTTGTTTGTTAAACATATGCATCATTGTTATAAATACAGAAATACTTTTTATGGCATTATGGATATCTTATGAACTGTGTTATGTGTTCATGTTTTTATTTTTGCTGCTATAAGGTATAGCCGGCACTGATTGAAAAGTGCTGTACAAAAAAGATAATAATTATTATTATTGTTATATTTGATGTATGTTGTCTTGAAGGCAGCATAGGTCACTCCAAAGTCTCACTGTTGGCCTGGTTTTTAGCATCAATGTTGCCTAAGTTACCTTTGCCGAGGGCAGAGGTACAATGCCACACTATGTCAGCGCATGGCTTTTAAACTTGATGCTGGTAACAGTCTGGATAGTCCTTTTCTTCTTCGGTTCAGAGCACACAGTATCCATTTCTTCCAAAACACGTTTCCACCAGTCCAGATACCTCTGATTCCAGATAAGTCGATGGCACTTTAGGACACTGTTAGCATAGGCTTCTTTTCTGTACAGGTTGGTTTTAACTGGCATTTGTGGATATAACTTGATATTGTAGTACTTGACAAAGGTTTGACAAAGTTATCCTGAGCCCATGTGGCTATATCACTGACATACAGACATACAGACAGACAGACAGACACACATATAGGGAAATAGATATATAGAATGATCTTTATTTAGCACTTCTCCAAACAGAGGTCACCAAGTGCTTTCCAGAAACAAGCATAACATCAAGATAAAAATAAAACACAAAAACATACCATTACAAAATCAGTATGAAAATCCACATAAATTTCTGTAAATCAGTTGCTGGAGTGATGATAATAATAATAAAAATAAAACTTGATGCGGTGGCATCTGAGTGATTTTTGCCCGAATATTTTCACCATGTTATGCACTTTAAAGGATGGCATATCCATCATCTCAATGCTTGGCACATATTTGTGGGCGAGTTAGCAATCCTCGGCCCATCTGTGCTCCTGCAGGATGAGGCCTTTCCTAGATGCTGCTTTTGTACCAAATCACACTCGTACAATTACTTGCTGATATCACACATATGAAATCACTTCACTACCTACTGTGTTTCTAGCCTAAATATTTACAAATAAAATGAAGTTGAACAGACAAAACATTGTATACTGAACAAATAAAAGTTAAGGACCTCTGTGTTTTTCTCTATTATTTTCTCTTGTTCTGAGCTTCTAAAGATGCCGTCAAATTATGGTGAGAGCTCATGGCGGTTACACAAGATATTGAAATGACTTTGGATATTGTTTTTCATTTTGATTAATGGTCTGAACTTGATATGATTGTGATTGTCCCTATGGATACCCTGTTTTGGAGTAATAAGGTCATCTGATCAAATGTTTTTTTTATGCATTTTGCGCGTTGGATTAAAACAAAAAATGAAAAGAACATTCGGAATTTTGGTTCAAATTTTTTCATATTACATACTTGGGTCAAAATTGCGTTTTCCTTCCCTTTTTTTGTTGAGTATATATCTTGTCTTTATACTGTCTGACATGAAATACAAGTTAAAATGCATTTAAAAATCACTGCTTTCTGCTTTTATGTGCACTGTCTCTACCTTCCCAACTTTTTTTCTGAGTTGGGATTGTAAAGACATTACAAAAATGGGACAAAGGGGATTTACCAGACAAATATAAATTCGAGAGTCTTTCCATCCTTCTGTTTATCTTCATTGTGAAACCAACTTATTTGTTGAGTTAGCAACTTACATAGTTCGTCCATTCACAATCAATGGGTCCAACTATGGTAGTTAGTATCTGTGATTTTGCTAACTTAGTTAGCAACTATGCTTTTGGGAAGCGCACCCCTGGACAGTTTGCCAGTTGCAGGGATGACGACCCATTCACTTGCTTCATCATACCTACAGCCAGTTTAGGGCCTCCAGTTAGCCTGTCATGCATGTCTCTGAACTATGGGAGGGAACAAGACTACCCCACGCAAAGACTTAATTAGTGACATTTCTCAAAATATTTGCCGATAATGTCTTACCAATTCACACATTCATTTCCCACGATTTGTTTTCTCTCTTTTTTAAATTTGGCATCTCCAATCCCACCCAAATCTGGAATGCCCAATTCAAGAACTATGTACAAGGCTTGCTCATATGCGACCCCATGTTGCCAGCTCAGGAGAGAGAGACAGTTTGCGGCTCTCCTCCGAAGCACGCGCCTGTCAACCATTGCTTCTTGACACTCATTGGTCGAAACTTTCAAAAGGTCAGAACGAGGGTGGAGGATACCCGAACATGAGCAAGCTTAGAACCTTACTGACGAGCACACGGCTGGCCAACAGGAGGCGTTTGAGCAACGAAAAAATCAACCATTTTTTGTGTCCCTTCCTGGCAGTCCCTTCCCAATTTGCATCCCTGCAGCGCTTAGTCAATCGTGCGCTGCTCTGAAAAAGCTGCCAACCACTGCCAGTTGGTACGACCGGGACTCTAACCCGTGCCATGGTAGTCACTACTGCTCCACAAATGCAGTGCCTTAACCAAGTGAGCTAAACCGGCAGCATTTCCCACATTATATCAATTCATACCCACAAAATGCGGACTTGGGTCAATAACTTTGTTTCACCGTCCAGTGGACTGAATACACATGAAAGCCCCCATACGTATAACACATGTATAAAATTAATAAAGTTAAATGGCATAACATCACTGGAAAAAAGAAGTCAAAGCAACACAATTGCAAGAAAAGCATACAAAACTGATTTAAAAGATTGCATGAGACATAATACTCATTTGTTATAGTTCACATCAACAATCATTTGCACTTATTCAATATAAGGTTGTAGAAACAAATGTAACTTTTGCACAAGTGAAAAAAAATTGGATGAACTACTAACAAATATGTGTCAAAATGGCTCAAATCTAATGGCATATTCTTAAGTAACATTTGTGTTGTTTTTTTACAAATATTTATTTTCAGATCAAATTGTGGATGATAAGTACTCAATATCGCTCTAATGCCAGGGTTGTGCATTCACATACTGTATAAATTAAAGTTAATTGGAATAGGCCAGGAAATTGTCTTTTTCTGTCAGTCTCCCTGTCAGTAAAACAATACCTTTGAGCAGCCTCAACTAAGCTGCCCAGTTTGTTCATAACCCTCCCCTTGTCCACATCAATGTCCTTATTCCTCTGTCATGTTATCCAATTCTTCAGAGCACAGCTGAATCAGCCACAGCTCTAATTTATGCCTGACCTCTGCTTCCAGCAATCCTGACATCCGGTTGGTTGCTGTCTGAGGGCAGAGCGATCATTAGCTTCTGGTCAGGAAATACACCAACGCAGCAATGACTGCAACCACTACCATGAACACAATGATACCACACCCCAGTCTCACTTTAGGCTTTGTTCCGCAGCTCGCTTCTTTCTTCTTTTGCTCTTTCAGCCTTACTGTGGTCTTCTGAAACAACTTGCTCTGGGGAGGTAAAAGTGACAGGGTGTCACAAGCGAAAAAACACCACAGCTTTTCTGTATCAAAACCACTCTACTACATAAGCATTAGTAGGGGAGTGTATTTTAGACATTCTGTGGCCTTACAGAATTATGGAGTTTAGAAGAGCAAAAAATGGACAGACTTATACAAACAAAGAGGACATAGGACTTAGGGATTAGTTTAACTAATGAGTGTTTTAGTCTGTATTAGAGAATTAACAGACTAGTGTTTTAACTCCCTCAAGCCCAATGTCCCCCTGGTGGTAACGCCGGCGTTACAGGATTTTCAAATGACATGCTGTGGGTCTCTGACCCTTAAAAGCATAATTGCTTTCAAGCTGACCCTGTTTAAGGTTGCTTGATCAATAATCACATAATTTATTTACTGAATAATCAAGACCAATGTATAAGCCTGTCATTATTAATAAAGTGTTCAGAAATGACAGATCACTGAAGGGTAACACTGACAACAGACTTAATAGTGATACTGGATGGAGAAAAAAAATGAAATAATAAAAAATAATTAATTAACCCAGTGCTTTCCCTGAATTCCATCTCCTGTTTGAGGAATATTTTTCTTTAGCAGTGCAACCTAATTTATTCTAAGATTGCACTGAATCATAATGTTTTAAGCATTCAAAAGAATAGGTTGCATTTGCAGGGAAGCTTAGTTGCACACTGGTTGCCGCGCAAAGCAGTAACAATTATGTCTACCCCCCGGAGGGAGAGGGGCGACATATTGTTTTAGGCTCGGTTCCCATTCGCGGTCGTGTCGGTGTTCCCACTTCAGTTTCCGGAGCGTAACTCCAAAACTATTTGCATGATCTAAACGAAACTTGCATACTTTCTACTCAGGTCCTAAAGTGGTGCCTTTTGGTATGTGCCTGTGTGTCCGTCTGTCTGTAATGAAGTTTTGTCCGGAGCATAACACCAAAACCGTTTGCATAATCTTAACAACACTTTGCATACTTACTACTCAGGTCAGGCCCTGCAGTGGTGCCTTTCGGTATGTGCCCGTCTGTCTGTCCGTCTGTCGGTCCGTCCTGTGGGTTAGGCAGGGAAGGGGGCTGGGGGGGAGACATCCATTTTTACGAGTAAAAACACATTCTACATCATTTATTAAATTACCAACGCTCCTTAGGTCGAAGCATTGGTGAATGAATAATTTAGTAAATTGGATATTGGAGCATCCTGAAAGTTCAAACATGGCATGCATTTAAAATAATTTAATATGCATGTCATGCGAAGAACTTTCATCGTCCGGAAGTAATTCATTGGGACATTAGGAAGTTCGGCTTCTTGGAAAGCTGGAGGAAGGCTATAATATGAGATTGTACAACCGACAATTATCTAATTAAACAAAAAACGAGAGAAACGAGAAATTTCGCTTAATTACCGTTCATTCAATCTCATTGTAGCCTTCCTCGTTGAAGCAAAGCTTATGTCATAATTGTTTATGTACATGCAACTTATGGGAAGCCCATTTGCTCAATAAATTATTCAGTATATTATTCGATTCTTACTCAGAAATAGATTGAGTGTTAACCTGCATTTTGGTTATGTCACTGGTTGTAGACAGAGTTTCATTGCTACATGAGCAGCATTAACACGCGCACTGAAGTCGGAGAAACCACATATTTACCATAGACTGTATAAAGAGATGGACAAAGCAATCGAGACGTCACCCATTGGTTTCAGCACACCATTTAGGAAGCCTCGATTTTGGCAATCTGAACAGTGCCATTTTGTCATTTTGCAACCGGATGTGATTTCTATTGGACAAGAGCAAAGATCCAGGGAGGAGCGAGGGGTGGATCTATGTGTGGATCTGACCGTATCTGACGAGGACCAGAGGATAGCCACGCCCCATAAAGCATATCTGGCTTTATCCCTTATTCTAGTCTATTTGGGACCATAATTTACGAATATGAGCATCATGATATAACGAAGGAGACTTGAAATTTGCGAAAATCATTATTGAATTAATAAATCAGGTAGGAAAGTAGGGTCATTTTCTCATAGACTTCCACAGCATTGAACTTCTTTCTGCAAACACTGAAGTCGCCATTTGCTGGCGATTAAAGAGAATGCAATTTTCAGAGATTTTCGCATGGGCTTCACTTTTCAGACCCGGGTGCTGCGTCCATCTTTTTTTACAGTCTATGATATTTACTCTAGCGAAGCTTAGGAAGAAGGAGTGTTGTGAGGAGATTCGAGCGTCACTCACAAATGGGTCATTCTACAGAAACGGCCACTTTTGGTATAGCATTATGTCAAAAAAAAAAAAAAAATTTTTTCATATATTTAAACTTCAGTAACACTTTTAGTTAACCATTTTGCTTTATGAATCCACAAAAATTAGAGCTTAATCGATTACCATTATTTTTCTAAACTCGCTTAAAACATGCTTCCGCTGTATTTTTTGTAATTGGTGTTACCTCATAAATTCACAAGTTTTCAATAGTTTTAAGAAATAATATTGCTTAACATATTCTGTACACATAGATAAACAAAAAAACATATGTATGATGCCTTTTCAAAGGCTTAGAACAAAGATAATCATAGTAACATAAATGATGGTAACACCAGTGACAATTTTCATGTCAAAGCCATTTTACAAAATGGCAGTAATAGTAATTCAAACCAAATGTTGCTATTCATGTTGGCCTCATTAAAATGCATAATAAAATCCAATTGTAGTACATTTCTTTGCATTTCCCTTCTCATAAAATGGGTAACACCAGTGACACCTTCTAAAATCCCCACATGAAATTGTGAGATTAAGGGTCAATTTTACAAAATATGAAAAGAGGCAGCAGACTTATCATTCCATGACAGTCTCTCAACAAGTTGTTTGCTCAGTAGGAAATGATGTTATAAATGTTTTTATTTTTTTTCAGAATAGGGGTTATTGTGAAGTGGTAACACCAGTGACATGACACCCAGGGACAGCCATTTCCTTTCAATTATTTCTAACAATGAGTTGGAATTTTATTAAATTATGCTATCCATTTCATAAATGTGATATTGGTGTAAAAATTATTGCATTCAAAATGTGGGGAAAATATATTTTAAAACTTAACATCTGACATTAAACCTCCACACATCAGCCTGGGGACATGCAATTTTCAAATGCCTCAAATTTGGTATGATTGGTTAAAAATGAATTTGACCCAATGCCAATGCTCAAATTGGTATTACTATTCAAAGAACATCTTACATTACTCAAATATATACATCTAATGTGAATATTAGCTATATTTAATTTTCAAATAGTATGCAAAGCCAAGGGACAAGAAAGCGGCTTTTTCTGTAGAATGACCCTAATCAATCATTCCATCAATTAATTTGCCATTAGCACTACCTGGGCGGTAAGATTCACAAACAGCTTATCCAGGAGTTAACGACAATGTCACTTAGATCTGAAACGTTTTCTTAGGCGTATCAAGCCGATCGGACACCAACGCAGAAATAAATATATTCAGTTTTGTAAGCTGCAGGAATTCAGAAGCTTCGTAAGAAATTAACGTTTTAAGTCACCGTAAATGTGGATAGGAAACTGCTTGATAATTATATCAATGAACTACACTGCCCGGCCAAAAAAAAAGTCACCGTTTGGAAATGAATGAACAAATTCTATAATTGGATCATTATTGCGGTTATTACTATGTTTCAGCTGGCAATAATCATTTTTACCCTGACCGATGAAGCGCATCGCCACTCATTTCTTAAAAAATCATGTCGAAAGATACATCCCTTGATGGTGGAAAAGATGTTACAGTATTTCAGAACGGGCAAGATATTGGCCTATATTTAGCAAAGAACACCATGAATGACAAAAACAAGTATGAGGAATCATTTTCACAAACAAATTTGCCACCACAAAGTCCTGACCTTAAACACATTAAAAGTTATTGGGATGTGCTCAAGACCACCGAGTGGTTCAACCATTATGTCGAGAAGACAAGATCTCGGCCAAAAATTATGGCATTTCTGATCGAAAATAAATGTTCTGGCATTGCATATAGTTGTCAAAACAATGACAAGACGAATATGCACTGTAATCAAAGCTACAGGGGTTCCAACTAAATATTTGAGTGTGCGACTTTTTTTTTTTGGCCAGGCAGTGTATAAAGCAAGCTGAGGGAAAATGGATTTGAGCTTATCCTCACAGCAGAACAAATTAACACTTAGTTGGTAATTAGGAAACCTACATGGGATCGAGTTTGGAGATGCGCTTTAAGGCGAGGTGAGAGCAGTGCCAATATCTAACTCCGGGGTGGAAGAGGTTTTAACCTGAATTAAAAAACTAAAAAAACAAGTATGATTCAACCTGTATTAGAAGGGTAGCAGACAATTGTGTTTAACTTGTAGTAGAAGCGTGTAAAGAGTGTAATAATCTTATAAGTGATGAAACGTAATCACACATTTAGGGAGTTTAACAGGGAGTGAAATTAATGTGTAGTTTACGTGTATTTTAGATATTGTTTGGCATTAACTAAATGACTAGGTTTGCAGGAACAGAATTTCTGTGTGTGTGTGTGTGTGTGTGTGTGTGTGTGTGTGTGTTCTTGTACATTATACAAAGTAAGAACCAAAAAATGTTTTTTTTTTTTTTCCTACAGAGTGGGACATTAGTGGAAAGTGAGGACATTTTCTTGTGTCCTCACAACTACAAAGGCAAATTGTGACTTATTATTTAAGATTAGGGCAAGGTCAGAATTAGCGACAGGGTAAGGATAAGGGAAGGGTTTGGGTTAGGCATGCATTGCTTATTGTTAAGATTTGGGAAAGGCTGTAGAGACACAGAAAGAATGAATGGAAGTCAATGTGACGTCCTCACAAAGATATAAGTACAAGGATGTGTGTGTGTGTGTGTGTGTGTGTGTGTGTATCTGTCTGTCTGTCTGTGTATATGTATAATGCAGACAGCTTTGAAGTAAAAAACAAGAGGGTGGGGTTATCATAGCAACCAGGGGGGTATTCCAACAGCGAAGCTAAGAACATCCAGACTAAGGCGTAATCTTGAGGCTTGAATTAGCTCCAACTCCCTGTATAGCCTCGACCCGTTCCATCAAGTGAAGTAAAGTAGCTCCAAGTGACGCTTATTCGAGCCTCATCTGCTAAGCCGCACTTCGTGCACGTGCCCAGAGAAAATAAAAAGCCCACACTAGCCGAGTGCCGAAAATGTCGCAAAATGATTCAAAGCAAGGGAAAGGGACGAGCGGAGGCCTGCTCCGCTTTTTCTGTTAGGTTTTTTCAGGGTTGACAACCAACGTTAAGGTGCATTACCGCCACGCACTACGGTGACGTAAGGCAGGGGTCATCAACTACATTTGTCCAAGGGCCAAATTTTTTCCAAGCAGACACTGTGGGGGCCGGATTTTCATTCATACACACATTATATACTGTACCAGTCAAAGTTTGGAAACACTTTGCTAATGTCACAGCACTCTGTTTTTTGAGAAATTTAAATGGCTGAACTTCTCTATTTAATCTCAAATTGAATCTGATAAGAGGTTAACAGTCAGAAGTTAAAAGAGTAAAATATTCTTGTTTGAATAGTGTCCAAAATTTTAGAATTCTCAAAGAAGCCATATTTTGCAAAGTAAACAGACAAACAAGCTCCTTACATTTTCCCACAGCAAAATTAAATTAAAGACAAGCTGTTTTGGAACTTATTGGGCAATAAAGGTCGATGAAGAGCAAACTACAAGTGCAGCACATCTTTGGCAGCTTAGACAGCTGCTCAGCAGCAAACTTGTTATAGCCATATAACTGCTCTAGTAAAAAAAACAAATAAAAAAACAAAAAGTGAGTACGCTCCGCAAATTTGACAACAAATGCTGGTTAGTTGGATGGATTTAAGAATTAGATCTTTTTTTTTTGCCAAATAAAGAGTGCCTACGACTTCATTTAATATGTGTTGTAAAAAAAATGCGGGTATGTCCAAACTTTTGACTGGTCCTGTATACCAGTTACCTGCGCGGAGTACAAGATGTACACCATGTCCGCACCGCATCTGCAGGAATTAGATCAAAATCCACACCGCTCTACAGTGCGGTCGCGGAGTTCGCGGCTCCACCGCATTATTAGCTCACCGCACAAGACACTGGTATATGCGGTGAGCGGATAATGCGGTGGAGCCGCGAACTCCGCCGATTTTGATCTCATTCCTGCGGATGCGGTGCGGATGTGGAGAAGCAACCTGCGGCTGCGGTGCGGACATGGTGTACATCTTGTACTCCGCGCAGGTCACTGCTGTATACATCTCAGTTATGATCTCAATCTCTCATTTTAGCATTTTCTGCAGCGTAATTAATTGTTAGATGGCTCTTGATTTAATTATAGGCTGTGGTTTTTCGCATTGAAACGAATAGCTACATCCCATGAGGGAGAAATCTTAGGTTTATCAAACCATACTGACAGGTAAAATGCTTTCATGGCAATAATCTGCGAAGAAATGGGAATCAATGCTGTTTTATGAGCTACATGCGTTCGGAATCTTCGAAAGACGTCAGTTCTGTGCATAGGAAAACGCCTAATAACTTCTTGATGCAATTTGCAATAATGCAATAAAAATGAACTAGTTAGTCATTCGATCGATTAGTCTCAGCAACTGAGCAAAGTTAAATGGCTGTGCGAAGTTTTTTCTCCGTTATGATCTAATGTTCAACTTTGTACCCGCATTCATATTCCGCGCCGGAGAATGGCTGCGCCAACAGTTTTATGAGTTTGATTCATTGTGAACTGACTGATCTAGTTTTATTTTTAATAGCGCTTTATTTGATACAGCCATATTGTGAATGGCTTCACTTGGACCCGTCAATTTTTTATCATTCATATCTGTTGTCGCACAAAGATGGTATTTGTCATTGTTGCTTAAATAAACAGATTTTATTTTATTATTTTCTGTTTTTGACTGTGATAGGCTATTTTGCTTGCCCTGAGCATCATTATTGTGCATGTGAAAAAAGTAAAACCGAAATATTGGGCAGGGTTTTATTTGTGCGATTCATTGTAAACTGACATGGTCTAGTTTTATTTTTTTTTCTTCATCATAATCATCATCATTTTTTTCCCACAGGGCACATCACTGGCCTAGGGGCGCTCCTGATGGGGACAGTCTCTCATCCACCAGTCGCATTAATGCTGTTTTGTCCATCATGATTTTCCGCGCTTGGAGTGTGTCAATGCCTAGTATTTTCTCGACATTGATCCATACTTTCCTTGACGTTGTGACATCAAACAGTACTTGTTTCTACAATGCACAGTTCTCCAGCCTGCATATATGTCCCAAATATTTAAGATGTTGTCGATGGTAGAAATTCCTGATTGGTAATGTGTTCGTTATTTCTCGAAGGCGTTCGTTTGAGATTTTATATCTCCAATCCAGCTCACTGTCCATTTCCTTCTGTTTACTCCTCCTGCTTGGTGCATTTATACGCTCATATCCATCCTTAACTATTTTTCTCAGAAAACTATGCCATATGATCTCCAACGTACATAGCTCTTTCTCCGATAATGACCATGCCTGGATACTATATAGAAGGCGAGAACGTACACTTGTAGTTAGGAAAGTCACTCGTGTCGATAGCTTTATTCGGCGATCAGTTAATATATGCTTGAGTTCATTCAATTTCTGGAAAGCAGCTCCAATTCTTGCATACAGGAAACGAGATGTATTCAATTCTTCATTTGTAATTGTATACCCAAGACATTTTAAAGTTCGCACATTCTTGATTTTGTTATTACCGATGGTAATTAAACTTTCCTTGTTCTTGATTTCATCGTCGACATTGAATGCCATTGTTTCCGTTTTACTATATGACATTTTCAAGCCGAAGCGTTCAAAGGTTCGATTGTAGATTTCCATGATGGACTTCAGCTCTTCCACAGAACTGGCAAAAATAGCTTCATCATCAGCATATAATAGCTCGGTAATCTGGATAGTTCCACGTGCTGGGGCTCTCTTGCGATACTCCCGCGGCGATATTTCATTGGGTATGCAGTACTCTACTTTCATACCTGATTCTGGATATTCCTTCAATATTTCATGATGTGCAACTCGTACTACGAAGTCCATGTAGATGTTAAAAAGGACGGGGGATTCCAGTGTGCCCTGGCGGCATCCTACCAGTGTCTCAAAGAGGTCCTTGCTTCCTTTTATGTACGCCTTCGTGCCGGTGTAAAGTGCACGTAGTACTGACACAAGATGGGGTGACTTCAGTCGGATTTCTAGACACTTAAACAGGGCATCTCTTGGAATCCAATCGTAGGCAGCCTTTAAGTCCACAAACGCTATATACACTGGTTTCTTTGATTTCTTTGCATTTTCGAGCAGCTGACGTAGCATATATATGGCATCAGAGGTCGGTCTATTTGCTCGGAAGCCAAATTGCGACTGCAGAAGGATATGCTCGTACGCTTCCCTGATCCTCCCGACAACGATCCCAGATAGAACTTTGGACATTGTTGCATCTATACTTAGCCGTCTGTAGTTATCCGCCAACGATTTTAGGCCCCTTTTGTGCAAACACGTAATGCTAGCTATTAGCAACTTGGACGGTACTTGAAAGTAAGACCATACCAAACCAATGAGATGCAAGATATGGTTAAGCAGACCTGTTGACCGCAAGTACTTCAGTTGTTCCGCATAAATCTTATCCGTGCTGCAGGGTGAAGTTGCCTTCAGCCGTCGACTTCCAGGCTGCTCAGCCTGTCAGGCTGCATAAATGCCGCCCCCAAGTACAGCCAATCAGATCGTGAGCTAGAGTACAACCAATCCGCTCTCGAGGCAGCCAATTCAATTCAAATTCCTCTCCTCAAAGCGGAACGGGCTTAAGAACATCAATGTTGTTAAAAACGAATGCATTTAATTGTCTTTTCTCATTAAAGAAACTGATTCGGGAGGTAATGTTAACCAATGCAAACAAGTGCTTTTTTTTGTCTTACAGTTAACTTATAGACCTAACCTTAGCTAAACAGGTCATGCTTGTTAACCTAAACACTTCTACAATATAACTTCAAGTATAACTCTCTTTGAAACATAAAATTGGCCGACTTGTGTGATATTTTGTTCAATAAGCTGTTTAGTTGAGCTTCTTAAAAACTTCAACTGCAAGTTGCTGTAACGTTAGCTGCCTTCAAGGCTGATTGTACAGACTAGTGCCTTGCAGGCTGGTTAGAAGGCTAATGTTGATTTCATCTTGTATAATCTTTAATAGTATTCAGTCAGATGCCTTAAAGGCTGATTGAAGAGATTAGTGCCTTCAAGGCTGATTGTAGAGACTAGTGCCTTGCAGGCTGGTTAGAAGGCTAATGTTGATCTGATATTGTATAATCTTCAACAGTATTGCCTCAGATGCCTTTAAGGCTGATTGTAGAGCACTAGTGCCTTCCAGGCTGACCGAAGAGACTAGTTCCTTGCAGGCTGGTTAGAAGAATAATGTTGATTTCATATTGTATAATCTTTAAAAGTATTCAGTCAGATGCCTTCAAGGCTGATTGTAGGGACTAGAGCCTTCCAGGCTGACCGTAGAGACTAGTGCCTTGCAGGCTGGTTAGAAGGCTAAAGTTGATTTCATGTTGTATAATCTTTCATAGTATTCAGTCAGATGCCTTCAAGGCATCAGGGCCCGGGGTGGGTGCTGGGGCTGTTTTTTTTTTTTTTTTTTAGCGGGGCAGGTAGATAGGGCTCCACGACGGCGCCGAGACATCGTTTTAACTCCTAAAAAGAGTGCAAAAAGTAAAGACAACATCAATATGCAACAACACCTGGGCCAGTTTTCTGAGGTAACGTGGTTGGTTTCGAACTGTAATAAATGTATGGGCTGAAAAATAGAAGATTTTAAATTAGCCTAGGAACGCTCCAACTCAGTAGAGATTCCCAGTAGAGACCCCCTCAGTAATGCTGAGGGAGTCTCTACTGTCAGCCTTGAAGGCATCAGAATTGTAAACACACACACACACACACACACACACACATATATATATGAAATCATCAGCCTACCAACCAGCCTGCAAGGCACTAGTCTCTACTGTCAGGCTGGAAGGCACTAGTCTCTACAATCAGCCTTGACGGCATCTGACTGAATATTATCAAAGATTTTACAATATCAAATCAACATTAGCCTTCTAACCAGCCTGCAAGGCACTAGTCTCTACAATCAGCCTTGAAGGCAGTAAAGGTTACAGCAACTTGCAGTTGAAGTTTTTAAGAAGCTCAACTAGACAGCTTATTGAACAATATCTCACAAGTAGGCCAATTTTGTGTTTCAAACAGAGTTATACTTTAAGTTATATTGTAGAAGTGTTTAAGTTAACAAGTATGACCTGCTTAGTTAGGTCTATAAGTTCACTGTAAGACAAAAAAAGCACTTGTTTGCATTGGTTAATATAATCATAATAGCCGAAATATCTAACGTTACCTCCCGAATCAGTTTCTTTAATGAGAAAACTCAGGATTAAATGCATTCGTTTTTAAAAATATTAATGTTCTTAAGCCCACTTACCGAGTAAAGGCTTCCGAATTGAATTGGCTGCCTCGTGAGCGGATTGGTTGTACTCTAGCTCGCGATCTGATTGGTTGTACTTGGGGGCGGTGTTTATGCAGCCTGACAGGCTGAGCAGCCTAGAAGTCGATGTCTGAAGGCAACTTCACCCTGCAGCCTTATGCGTCCCCTGACATTTGCCATTCTTCAGTTTCTTTATATTGTCCTCTACTTCTACACTGCTCGGCACTGTAGCATCTATATTAGGTACATCATCCGGTCGTAATATATGAGGATAGTCTTCTGGTTGTTCTAGTTTGGGCTGTGGCCAATATTTGTGATCACTGAAGTGCGCAGAGAAGTGCTCCTCTAATTTTCATATTGGAACAAGTGGCCTGTTTAACCTTGACACTGATGAATGTTGTTTCATCAGCCTGAATTCCTTCTCAGTGTCCCTTTGCTCACTTGCAAAATTCAGTTTGTCCGCCTTAGTTTTGAAATAAGCATTCTTTAACTTTGTACGCATCTTTCTCGTCTTATAATATAGTGCCTTTTTCTTTATTGGGTCCTTCTCAACGTGGAATCTCTGAGTCAGTTCCCGGTATGATTGGTTCGTCCACGGCTTATCCATCTCTTTCTTAGTCTTTGCTGGTATCGTATCTTTAGAAGCCTCAATGATAGCCTCTGTCATCTGTTCTTCCACTTCCTCCATTTGGCTCTTGTTTCGGACATCTCTCAGCAGACAGTCTAGTCTCACACTATATCTACCCTGAATGTCTGGGTCATCACTTAGTTTTCCAATATCCAAGTGTACAGAGCATACTCTGGGTTTTCGAAAAATTTTATGCACTTGTTTTTTTTGTCGGAAACGCAGCATGCATAACCACTATTCGATGGTCAGATTCGAATATTTGACTCTGCATCGGGTATACTCGACAATTTGTGGTGGCACGTTTTACATACCAGTCAGCCAATATATAGTCAAGTCGGCGTTTATAACCAAGGTTAGAGTGGAACGACCACCTGTGTACGTCTGATCTTGTTGCATACATAGTGTTTACGAGATAGAGCTGGTTGCACTCAGCAGTTTCCAGGAGTTTTGTGCCATTAAAGCTTGTGGGATCTTCATCATGGTAAGGTCCAACTCCTCTCCAGCTACAATGGTTAAGGTCCTGTCCAATGGTTGCATTAAAATCACCGGCCACAATGATCTTATAAGAGGGGTGATCTTTCCTCATTTTATGGATGGCTATATTCAATATACGATAGAAGTTCTCCTTTGAGGAGGTACATGTGAAAAAAGTAAAAACGAAATGTTAAATATGACTGTACAAAAGAAAATTCTTATATGTTACATGTGACCGTGAATACATATAAATAATACGAATTGTTTGAAGCAGAGATTTGAGTTTGCCCCCTTCTTTGAATTGAGAGATAGCATAGCTGACTCACTGCGCGAGCTGACTTTCTGTCCCAAGAGAGGAACGCACATGCAACACGCACGCCAGTAAATCATTCCAAACAAAATTATTTTCACCTGCGGTTCTTTTTGGGGTTGTTTCAATCTATATCAGAGGGAGAAATACTACTGTAGATATCTAAAAATACCGAGAAACACTTCTATGTTCACATTTTCTGAATTACTTAAATGTTCCGCGGGCCAGATGCAAAGCCTTGGCGGACCGGATGCGGCCCGTGGGCCGCCAGTTGATGATCCAGTATGTGGGGTCTAGAGTGACTATCTTCAATATACAAAAAAAAAACTAATCCACAGTTCTCTTTTTCAACAAATTTTTTTCTATTTCCCTAGCACCCAACTTCCTCGAAACATGACTTTATAGCCTACACAACTAATTAATTTGCATTTGGCTCTCGCCAAAACCTTTTTCTAAAATTTCTTGGATTTCTCCCTTTACTTCCATTATTCCAAGAAATATCCTCCCTGCATGGACCACCATCCTAATCCTTTCTGTCTTTGATTCAATTTCTTTTGCGCAATTGATGACCATTGCAATGAAAGCCAAAAATGTACCCAAATGTCTTCGCCCTACAAACTGCGGCAACATTCTTGGCACCAGAAGCAATGTAGGCCAAGTGGTACTCTCTTTTAAGCCCTCACCACATAACTCACATAGTTCAAAAATATTCTGTCCGGTAATTTTTTCGAATTGAAGCAAAACCACCACGCCTTGCTCCTTCCCGTCTCGACATGCGCCGAGCTGCGCAAACTTCCTCTACTGCCAAAAAAGAATCAACTTTAAAGGGGACCTATTATGCTGATCCTTCTTTTAATACATATTAGAAATGTTATAATGTTGGTTGTCCATGCTCAACCTCTGAAAAGTTTCTAAACATAAGATACAGGGGTTTTGCCGTAATCCAAGAACGTGATTTCGTGAGCGTGATTTCCTCTCTGAACAGCTCCTCCCGAGATCTTCACGAGATCTGGGCAAAACCTGACGTCAGGTTGTGCCGTCCAATTAGTACAGACCTAGCCAGAGCCAACCACTGTGCTGGACCTGCTCACACCGGAAACTATTCTAGCAGGCACTAACAACAGCAGATCATACTATGCCTTAGTAGCGTTGACACTTTTGGAAATACAAAAGAACCGCAGATCATTTGAGGTGCAATTTTGTTAGTATCTCTCCCAAAGCTACTTGTCCGTTTACTTTTGGACGCGAAGAAAAACAAATATTTCTCTTTGAAAAGACGATGTCACCAGAAATCAGTGGGTAGCTTTTTTTGTCTGCTGGCAGCAAACAGCCACGGCCAAAGGGAACGTTAGCTGTTTGTGCTCAGCATTTCACCAAAGACAGCTTTGTCAAAAAAGGATAATTCGACACAGGATAAGCGTTTCAGCTGCTTCTCAAACCTGAAGCAGCTGCATCGATCAAGCGCTCAGAGCCACAAGCAGTAAGTAACCATATAACAGCAAATAATGTAAGTGAAACTAACGTGTTACGGGTGGCTAGCAGGACCGCTAGCGATAGTTAGCACTAACAACTGGCCTCAAACGCAGGCTTTGTAAAATATCTGAAGATAAAGCCTGTATCGGTCGCGACTGTCCGTGACTCACAGACACAGAAGCTGTAAGTTGCTTTTACTGCATAAGCCAACCTGACGTGATAGCCAGTTGATTGTGGCTGTAGCACAGCGGCTAACGTAGCCAAGTTACTGTTGCTAATGTTTGTGTCCTAAATATGCAAGAGTGATATCAGGGGAAATTCTACAGAAGGTGTGTGAACATAAACCTCATTTGAAGCTAACTTTTAATACTTGTTTGTAATTTGGATGCTTGGTACAACTGTTCACAGTAACAGAACTTGCTGTCTGTAAAACCTGTATTGAAAGGGTTTGTCTCTGTGGTTATGACCACTCGGTTACCAGCTACTGCATGTTGGTTTGCGTGCCGTGCTAATTAAAAATGCTCCTGGTTGACTTATATGCAGTAATTCTGATCGGTATGCTTATGTTACTTTGGTAAGCATCAATGTGGCAGTTTCATCATAACGTTGCCCGATTGTAGCCACTACAGTTAGTGATCGCTTCACTTATCCATGACCGGGATCAGCCGGATACTTCACAAATGTCTGAGCAAGCTCTCTAGTGCTACCATGAAAGCAATGCGAAACGCAGAAGCTCTACCAGTTTACAAATGATTTCTCTGCACTACCTTGACATAATTTCATCCCCCGTTAGAAATTGTTGTGGCTAATAAAAAGCCGAAAAAGGCGGAGATTAAATAAGTAATTCTTTCCTGTAGAAGTGATCAATTCGCTAGCTCCACAAATGCAGCTTGTCCGCGCTAACGGAACTTACGGTCTGCAAAACCTGTATTATGTTCATAACATAACCGAGCTCTCTCTAGCTGTCGTGTACGATCCATAAAGCTGCCTTCACATCAGACACCAAACGAATTTTTCGCGCGACAGATTACATTCAAAGTCATGATCGCTTATCAGCTACTGCATGTTAGTTTGCCTGCTCTGCAAATTAAAAATGCTTCTGGTTAACTTATATGCAGCAATTATGATCGGTATGCTTGTGTTACTTCGGTAAGCATCAATGTGACAGTTTCATCATAACGTTGCCTGATTGTAGCCACTACAGTTGAAGCTAAACGGAGAGGTGCTGTATGTGTTTGCCGAGTTGGGCTGCAGTTAGACCAGACGTAGATTTTGCAGAGCTTGGGGTGTGTTTTTGGGTGCTTATGAAACGATCGCTTTACTTATCCACGACCGGGGTCAGCCTGATACATCTCCAATGTCTGGGCAAGCTCTCTGATGCTACCGGTGAAAGCAATAGGGAAGCGCACAGGCTATAACGTATCCGGTATAACAAATGATTTCTTTGCATTGCCATCGATTGAATATTAAATTCTTTCCCGTAAAAGTGATCGATTCGCTAGGTCCACATAAGCAACGGTTCACGCAGACGGAACTTCCGGTCTGTAAAACCTGTATTATGTTCATGACATAACTGGAGCTCTATCTAGCTCTCGCACGCTATCCATAATGAGCCCCAGTTTCCGCGAGGAAAAGCTGGTCATTCCGAAGCAATAAGTAAACCATTACCACGGGCAATTTCCGAAAAGGCCGTTTAGCTTGGAGCTTTCGCCCCTCCGTCATATGCTGCAGGGTGAAGTTGCCTTCAGCCGTCGACTTCCAGGCTGCTCAGCCTGCCAGGCTGCGTAAACACCGCCCCCAAGTACAACCAATCAGATCGCGACCTAGAGTACAACCAATCCGCTCACGAGGCACCCAATTCAATTCAATTTCATCTCCTCAAAGCGGAGCGGGCTTAGGAACATCAATATTGTTAAAAACGAATGCATTTAATCGTCTTTTCTCATTAAGGAAACTGATTCGGAGGTAACATTAGATATTTCAGCTATTTTGATTATGTTAACCAATGCAAAGAAGAGCTTTTTTTTTGTCTTACAGTTAACTTATAGACCTAAACTAAGCTAAACAGGTCATACTTGTTAACCTAAACACTTCTACAATATAACTTCAAGTATAACTCTGTTTGAAACATAAAATTGGCCTACTCGTGTGATATTTTTGTTCAATAAGCTGTTTAGTTGAGCTTCTTAAAACTTCAACTGCAAGTTGCTGTAACCTTAGCTGCCTTCAAGGCTGATTGTAGAGACTAGTGCCTTGCAGGCTGGTTAGAAGGCTAATGTTGATTTCATCTTGTATAATCTTTGATAATATTCAGTCAGATGCCTTCAAGGCTGATTGTAGAGCACTAGTGCCTTCAAGGCTAATTGTAGAGACTCGTGCCTTGCAGGCTGGTTAGAAGGCCAATGTTGATTTGATATTGTATTATCTTTCATAGTATTCAGTCAGATGCCTTCAAGGCTGACTGTAGAGACTAGTGCCTTGCAGGCTGGTTAGAAGGCTAATGTTGATTTCATATTGTATGATCTTTCATAGTATTCAGTCAGATGCCTTCAAGGCATCAGGGTCCGGTGGGTGCTGGGGCAGGACCTGCTGCAGGAGCATCAGGGCCCGGGTGGGTGCTGGGGCTGTTTTTTTTTTTTTTTTTTTTTTTTTACTTTTTAGCGGGCGGGTAGATAGGGCTCCACGATGGCGCCGAGACATCGTTTCAACTCCTAAAGAGAGTGTAAAAAGTAAAGACAACATCAATATGCAACAACACCTCGGTCAGTTTTTTTCTGAGGTAACGTGGTTGGTTTCGAACAGTAATAAATCTATGGGCTGAAAAATAGAAGATTTTAAATTAGCCTTGGAAGGCTCCAACTCAGTAGAGACTCCCAGTAGAGACCCCCTCAGTAATGCTGAGGGAGTCTCTACTGTCAGCCTTGAAGGCATCAGAATTGTAAACACGCACACATATATATATATATATATATATATATATATATATGAAATCATCAGCCTACCAACCAGCCTGCAAGGCACTAGTCTCTACTGTCAGGCTGGAAGGCACTAGTCTGTACAATCAGATTTGAAGGCATCTGACTGAATATTATCAAAGATTATACAATATGAAATCAACATTAGCCTTCTAACCAGCCTGCAAGGCACTAGTCTCTACAATCAGCCTTGAAGGCACTAGTGCTCTACAATCAGCCTTGAAGGCATCTGGGGCAATACTATTGAAGATTATTAGCCTTCTAACCAGCCTGCAAGGCACTAGTGCTCTACAATCAGCCTTGAAGGCAGTTAACGTTACAGCAACTTGCAGTTGAAGTTTTAAGAAGCTCAACTAGACAGCTTATTCAAAAAAACTCACAAGTAGGCCAATTTTATGTTTCAAACAGAGTCATACTTAAAGTTATATTGTAGAAGCGTTTAAGTTAACAAGTATGACCTGTTTAGCTAAGATTAGGTCTATAAGTTCACTTTAAGAAAAAAAAATAGCACTTGTTTGCATTGGTTAATATAATCAAAATAGCCGAAATATCTAACGTTACCTCCCGAATCAGTTTCTT
Source organism: Gymnothorax javanicus (assembly GCA_029692085.1). Classification (NCBI taxonomy): domain Eukaryota; kingdom Metazoa; phylum Chordata; class Actinopteri; order Anguilliformes; family Muraenidae; genus Gymnothorax; species Gymnothorax javanicus. The sequence goes on along the minus strand of CM056194.1, from coordinate 82,732,725 downwards.
TAATGAGAAAACTCACGATTAAATGCATTCGTTTTTAACAATATTAATGTTCTTAAGCCCACTTTACGAGTAAAGGCTTCCGAATTGAATTGGCTGCCTCGTGAGCGGATTGGTTGTACTCTAGCTCACGATCTGATTGGTTGTACTTGGGGGCGGTGTTTACGCAGCCTGACAGGCTGAGCTGCCTGGAAGTCGACGTCTAAAGGCAACTTCACCCTGCAGCCCGTCATATACCAGCGCGGAAGCTGTTCGTTTCTCCACGCTAACAACACACCACAGCGATGCACACGCACCAGCAGGTCCTAATACACACCGAAGCAGTCCATAAGCTGTTGGTCCACTTTTAGCTGCTCCTCACTGTCCATGTTTCCCTCTAAACTCAGACCCACCAGATTTCTACGGTCTCCGGTCTACACTTGGGCATGTCGACCCGTTCTACAAATGTGTCTATATGGGGTGGATTCTAGCTTTCCCTGCATCCTAGCTATAAAGTAAAAAAACTGCTGTACTCACCACTGTCGCTGTAGCAAACTGTAGCCGATAGCAAATTTGAGCTTGACCTGCCAGATTTTCGCACTGCGTCCTCCACTTTCGCCGCTGCGTTTGTTAGAACAAGTTCATTTCATTAGATCTATATTCAAGTATCAGGTTAGATTATGGAATTTTCCGCCCGCTTCCTTATCAGATTGCAGACGTGTCTCGCGTTTCACTCTGGCGAGCCAGACCCGGAAAACTGCGTTCTGCAGCCTCGTCCCGCCCAACTCCGCCCTCCACAGAGCTGGCCAGTCAGAAGAAAGTGGGTATACGGGGAGTAGGGGCCATAGCGGAAGAACCACCCCAATGAGGCGTTTCAGGCAGAGACTACAATGGACTACAAATGGGGTTTTTTGAGGATGGCAGTATGAGCTAAATATGGACCCTGTTTGGGCTTTGAATGATCAGGAGTACTCTAGGGGAGTCCAAGATCAAAATATAACCTTGGAAATATAGCATACGAGGTCCCCTTTAACAGAATAAGGGACACCTCCAAAAACAGCCTTTTTTGTTGGCCGCTGAAACATTTTAAGACATGTCATTTGAAAAAGATCAAATCATTTTATTTCAAGTGCTTTTCCCTTGTTTCGTCGTCCTACATTCAATTATCACAATTCCACTTCTACATACCCTGCAATCCTTTACGTCCCCAGTTCCATTTTTGACAAACTTCTCCACAAAATGATTATCACTGAAAACACGATTGTTTTCCCATCTATTTCCTACCACCTTCATCCCTACAACAAACGGCCCTTCATCAGTTTCATTGCCACTTCCTTTATTCCTTTTCTTTTTACCCCCTTCCACCTCACTCTCCACTTGTTCGAAATTCAAAATTTCAAGCAAAAGACAACTATCTAATAATCAAACAAAACGCTATAGGCCTACTTTCGAAATTTGCACCTTCCACTCTACCCGCGCACCCCGTCTCTGCGCTCTCCTCAGTGGAGCAAACCCTCTTTATGGGAGTTTATGAGGATTATCGAGAAATTATCACAAGGAAAAGGAACACTGCTGCCATAAACAGGGCGAGGGAGGTGGCCTGGCAGAATATCGCCGACAGCATGCATAAGTGACACAGATCAATCAGTAGGTTGTATTATATAAAAAAAATCCCGCATGAAAGGAACAAAATGAATAGGCTTACCGAAGTTCACCAAATTTATTAATTTATTTTTGAAAGTGATAGGCTACCACATTTATCGACTGATTGCTGTGAAAATTTTAGATAATTTGCTAGCCAATTGGAATTTTATTTTTTTTTAAAGTTTGATTTTGTCTTTATTAGAATGATCTTATTTATTTTTGAATAGGTTAATGTTTTTTAATGAATTATATTTATGTTTCACATATTATTATCATTACTTGACAGTTGTGAGTGTGTAAATGCACTGGCAGAACTGTCTTTTGGGTGTCTGTTCCAGTCTATTGGACATTCTTTGAACATAGATGAATCTAATCCTCACCTTAAACCTGCTACAGGGCGGGATTGCCCTGCAGCTTAAATCACCATGATTACTAGGCTGGGATTCACATTAACCACCTTGATGGAACGGAGATGTGGCTCAGGTTGATGGAACAGAAATCTGAGGTTAGCTGGATGTATCAGGCTTAGCCAGAACCATAGCTTCCACGGTTACCGATGTGGGGCTAATCTCAGCCACTTTGATGGAACTGAACTCTCGCTATCATAAGGCAGACTTGGCCATTTAAGTCTGGATTTTCCTTTGGCCTGCTTGATGGAATACCCCCCAGGAGGCCGCTAGTGCCTGACTTAAATGGATAAGTCTAAAAACAGGGACTCGGCAATATTATGGAAAATTTTCAGGCGGGTATTAGACGACTGCCGTAAACAACTGTGAACACCGAAGATGAAGGAAGTTAAGAAACTCAGGGGCGGAGGCACGCGACAGTTGGAAGAAGTTGATGATTTTAACCAAAGCGAAATTAAGGGAAGTCAGCACCAACTGCAGTTGGGAACTTCTGTATCAATGGAACTTTGTGACAAAACCAGTAAGTAATGGAATTTACTGACTGAACCAGTAAAACCTCTCCTAGAATATTCAGTTAAATAGCTGGGAAATGTGGCTACACCCTTGCATGGACAAATCTCTAACTCCAGGTTCACCTCTTGTGAACAGACGGCAGCAATCCCTGACTCTGATCCTCTCCCACCGCATTATTACTGTCTCAGTGCGAGTTGCAAATTCTGTTTGCTTAATTAATAACGTCTTTATGCAGGTCTAGTCTATAGTAGGGCTGTCAGAATGAGCCTAAAATGCCGTTCGAATATTCGCGACAATTATACGCATGATATCGATTTAACATCGAATATTTTACTTTCTGTATTTCCCACATAAAATAACAACATACCATACTAACATAAGATGCATCAACATAAACATATATTTGATGGATAATAAGCACAGATTAAGACCTAGAGTTTCCTATGTCTGTAATAAGCCCCGACACAGTGAGTCTGAACTCAGGACCCCGACGCATTGCAGAGCTTATGAAATAACAACACACTAGGCTCATCCAAGTTCGAACGGGATGCCAACCGTTCAGTTTTATTCCGCGAGACAGTAATTACTGTAATTAATTACAGTACAGTACACAACATCATTAGCTCCCTCACCACAGTAAAATCCAAAACTATTGTCCGCAAATGAAACTGCATTTCAGAAAGCACATTTTCTCTTCTCCGGTTTTTCACGTTACACAATGAAAACCAACACCCGCTGCAGGAATGATAAGCTAACTCGAACTTGCATATAGTTTGCGAACAACTTTCGCTCGGTCCTCAGTTTTACCGTCGTCGACCGACCAAAACCCAAAGTATTTCCAAACGGTGCTTTTTAGATTCTTCGGGGTGTAAACCGGTTATTTTCTGAACAGTTGCGGCTCGTGAACTGGCGATAGGGGAAGCTCAAACCCATCCCTTAAAAATAATGATTGGTCATGACCTGTTTTCAATCATTCATTTAAATTACTATTACAGAAACTCCGAAAACTCTCAATATTATCAGGTGTGGTCAGTTGTCACTGATAACGCATACCTGTCAACTCTCATGCATTCGGCGTCAGTTTTGAGTGGCATATTTACGTTCCCCTGCTGTAGTCCGCAATTATTCAATCAACGCAGAGATTCTCGTGTGGAATTGAAGTCCTTGTGCGTGGAGGTTTATCAGTTTCACATGCGAAACGGAGATTATGACTCCGGACTTCTTAGGCTTTTCTTTACTCAGGGGTTGGAAAAAATGGAATTGCATAAAAACGTTTCAGATGATCTTATTTCATTTAAACAATTTAAACGATAATGAAACACATGCATTGCTTCCAAGCCCTGAGTATAGAAAAGCGTGAGAAGTCTGGAGTCATTGGCCATATTTACACTGTAAGTCTTGATGCCCAGATCGCCCACATGGAAAGAATCAATATGAACATATATGCGCATATATGCAACCTATATGCCGCATATATGCAGCATATATGCGCATATAGGCCAAATTCAGGTACATATATGTGCTTATAGAGGGCATATAGGTCTCCTATATAGCTCATATACCCAGTGGCAGGTTCTGTTTGTCATACCTATTGTATAGCTGATATCTCACTTTTGCAGTTGTCATACATGATGCCTAGCTCATATTTTTATTCTCAAGGTAATATCTGCATACTAGTCCAAAGTCCCTTACAGGAATAACAAGAATTTCACGCAATAACTTATTAATTGCATGTGAACATGTGAAATTGGCATCACATTTGATCCTAAATACATGTTGACATGTGACAACGGCATGTTATGTGTAAACCAGTCATTATTAACTATGGCAAGCGAGAGGAGACAAAAAGCTCAGATTTCAACACAAATATCTAGTACTATTTGTTACATTTTTTTCCTGAAACATTAACAATAACACGGTCATCAATTCTTTCTTGACCATACTTATTTCCATTCTATGAAGATTGAGTTGTGTATTGTGGAAGAGAAGGAAATGTATAAAAACAAATTGGTTTGATTATGTTTATTTCATCAATTAAACATTTTTTCGAGTTTAAGTCACTGCCAGATTCACCACATTGGATAAAATTGGATTCACGTCATTACAGCTCATACACATCCACTGAAAAGTTATACACCTCACTGTTACATCCACCAAATGGCAATGTTTTCTATCTTGTCTGTAATGCACTTTCTAGATGATTATGGCTCCGAGGTCCTTTGTCTAAATGTAGCAAAATTTAAAAAAAAAAAACAAAATAATAGTACACAGATGAACATACATTCAAGTAAACATGCCTTTCAAAAGTCATTTTCATCCCCACATCTGGCCCTATATTAAAACCTATATGTTTATATAGGTTCTTTCCGTGTGGGCGGATTTGCTGCCTGAATCCGATTTTTTTTTTTCCGTGTGGTTACACGTATTTTATCAAGTGACCCATATCTGATTCACGCGATTACGGATTACACTAGCCTACAACATCTGAAACATCGTGTATGCCTACTTTTAGTTTTTACTAAACTTTCGGCCACGCCTACTCCTGCACCAAGCACTAACTGCTAAGCCAAAAAATGGATGATGACATATGTTTGATGCTAATGTTGCGGTGCATGAAAAAAATCGCCAAACGTTGCCAGGAATTTTGGGCAGAGAAGGAGGAAAAGGGCCACAATTGCATCTTGTGCATATGCTGCAATTATTGCCTCTTCAGTCGTTCATAGGAATGTCTGGGTGCGAGACATGTCTCAGGATTGGTGGGAGAATATTGTTGCGGGCTTTGACGAAGAGCATTGGTTCAGCAACTTCAGAGTGAGCAAGCAAACTCTTGACATGCTATGCGAGAGTTTGTCCCCATTCCTTTCCTACCAGGATACCACGTTTTGCCTGACTTCTCAAATATAAAACCTCGTTCATTTACCGCGCATTCACTGTTTATGCGATAAAATAAGCTAAATGGTCGCAGATTTGATGACGTTAGAGACACAATGTGTAAGAAAATCCAATCAGCCTGTTTACACGGCGGTCGTATTGGCACATGTCTGATTTATTTCCACATATGAATGAGGCCTGAATCCGATCTCAAAATATCCGAATGCATGCGTCTTTTTCCTGTTTACACTGTCAACGAGCATATCCGATCTGTGCCACATAAGAGAAAAAAATCGGAATTGGGTCACATTACACTGACAATGTAAATAGGCCAAGGACTTCAGTTCCGCGCGAGAATCGCTTACATATGCGTTGACTGAAGCAGGGGAACGTAATTATGCCACTCAAAACTCACGGCGAATGCTGGCTGTAAAACCGGCATGCACTGCGCACGCCCGGCACAAAGGTGTGACAGTTTCAAGACAGTGAGCCGTCTCTGCAGTATAGCGCGTTGGTAGCCACCCGCTATACACTGCACACACTGACAGTGGGTTAATGATCTTGACATGACTTTTTAAATATTCGATAATTAATTTTCACGTTCGGTGGTTCGTTCTATTGATAGAAAATGGATATTTATTCGAATATGGAATATTCACTGACAGCCCTAGTCTATAGAGTTAGACTACAGGTGTGTGCATTGCAAACTTCACATAGAATTTAGTAAAACTGTGCCTAATTAATAATTTCCATTTGCAGGTATAGTCTATGGAGTTAAACTACAAGTATGCACGTTGCAAACATTACTAATTAAGGTTAGGTTACAGGCAAAACTCAAAAATTCTTATATCTTCATAAAATCATATAATTTGATCATAAAATGATGTTATGACAAGGAAAGCATATTTCCTGAGTTTTGCATAATTATGCTAATTAGGTCATGTGATTCAAGATGGCCGCCACCAAAAAGTGACAGAGAGAAAATGCAGCATATCTCAAGAAGTATTTGGAGTACAGCCTTGGACTTTGGTATATCAATTATGTATATGGGAGATTTTCAGCCAAGTGTGCAAGTAACATGAAAGACACTTTTGAAAAATCAAACCCATTTTTTCCCCATAATTTGGCCTGATATTGTTTTCTCAGTGAATTTCTAAGGATTCTACAAAGCTGCAATGCAAGAACTATCTTTAATTATGAGAAAATGCATTTTTAAATTTTTCATGTTGTCTTTCATGTTACCGCAGTAACATACGTTTGCAAGCTGTTATAGCTGCCCGGGGAGGAATTATGAAGTACTAGCTGACAGGGTTCCCAAACTTTTGTACAAGGCCTTTTTCCTTGTTTTCTTATTTTGAAAGTGTAAAATGTTCAAAATAAAAATTACTCTTGCTTTAAAATGTGATGAAATGTGCCATGTTTAACTTTGTAGCATTTAGTGTTCAGGTTTGCTTTCAGTCACTTGGAGATTAATTGTAACAGACCAGGGGTGCCCAAATTTGTGCACCCCAATGTAGTAGGCCAAGGCCTTGGCCTTGTTTCATCAAGATTTCATCAAAATATCTCTAGAGGAAAACTAGGAAATGGGGAGACAAATCTGTTTTAGAGACCTAAAATACTAAGAAAACTGTGAAGTTTTGTAAGTGATAAGGTTTCTCAAGGGAAAAGAGAAAAAAATCAACTTGAGTGAAAGTGACCCCACTTGAGACAGGTAACAAAATGGACATTTTGACCATAAAAATCCTGCTATTTTTTGTTTTTTCCCCTCAAACATGACCAAACAATTTTTTTAAACTAGAAAAAAAGTGTTCTGCAACAAACTAAATTGCTTCCTGGGTCTTTATTATTATCTCCGCCAAGGAGATAATGCGATCGAGTCGGTTTATTTATTTATTTATTTATTTGTCCGTCTGTCCTTCTGTCTGTCTGTGGACAGGATTTCTCGGGAACTACTGGGCGGATCTTCATGAAATTTTCACCAGAGGCAGATCTTGGGCCAGGGGGCGACTCCATTAAAATTTTTGTGATGATCCGGATCCGGATCTGGATTCTGGATCCGGATCTGTATTTACAATCTTAGTGGCATATCTTGGAAACTATTTGACGGATCTTCATGAAATTTTCACCAGAGATAGATCTTGGTCAAGGGGCGACTCCATTAAAATTGTGTAATGATCCAGATCCGGTTTGGATTCTGGATCCGGATCTGTATTTACAATCTCAGTGACATTTCTCGAAACTAATGAACAGATTTTGATCAAATCAAGGTGGAAAGTGATTGCGCAATCACACCGAGGGTAATTGTCCAGTCAGGCCACTGATTGCGCAATCACACCCAGCGGCCATTGTCCAATCACACGCCAGCGGCGGTGATTATCAATCACACCACTGATTGCGCAATCATACACCGGCAGTGATTGTCCAATCACGGCCTGTGCAGTCACATCGATGCGATTGCGCAATCACACGATCATCACGTGACATCATGGTCACGTGATGATCATGTGATCGCTCTGTACTTTGATGACGGCTTTGGAGAATGGATGCTTCAAACATACAAAAATCCCATTTAAACTTGTCACATGGGTGGTCCTGAAATCTTCCAAAGAGAAAGATCTTGCATTTGTATCAACATCATCCCTTGGCGGAGATCAGAAATCTCGGATTGCTCTTGTTTTGTATTAAATAGGTTAAATGCGATAAGACATTTTTTACCCCTAAATTGCACACTTGGCTGAAAATCGCCCATATACCACTCTTGGTTTTGAATTAAAAAAACTTAACAGTATGTACTTAAATATGCAGCCTTGAGAGGGTGAAAGTCAGTTAACACCCCCCTGAAATTGGGTACCTCGCAAATAGAGGCAATTTTTTTTTCCATCCTAGGGTCAAGTTTTCTTTTTAATTCTAAACCAAGAGTGGTATATACATAATAGATATACCAAATTACAGGTCTGTACTCCAAATACTTCTTGAGATATGCTGCATTTTCTATATGTCACTTTTCGGTGGCGGTCATCTTGAATCACATGACCTAATAAGGAAAAAATCAGGAAATATGCTTTCCTTGTCATAACATATCATTTTATGATCAAATTATATGATTTTATGAAGAAATAAGAATTTTTGAGTTTTGCCTGTAATATAGCCTTAAGTAGCAGGAACTAATTAGATAGCTTAATAAAGTATGAAGTGTGAGCAACCAGAATCTCTGTGTGTGATTGCTCTCAAGCCTCATCTCAACAACTAGTAAAAAAACAATAATAACAAGAGCAATCCGAGATTTCTGATCTCCGCCAAGGGATGATGTTGATACAAATGCAAGATCTTTCTCTTTGGAAGATTTCAGGACCACCCATGTGACAAGTTTAAATGGGATTTTTGTATGTTTGAAGCATCCATTCTCCAAAGCCGTCATCAAAGTACAGAGCGATCACATGATCATCACATGACCATGATGTCACGTGATGATCGTGTGATTGCGCAATCGCATCGATGTGACTGCACAGGCCGTGATTGGACAATCACTGCCGGTGTATGATTGCGCAATCAATGGTGTGATTGGATAATCACCGCCGCTGGCGTGTGATTGGACAATGGCGCCGGTGTGATTGCGCAATCAGTGGCCTGACTGGACAATTACCCTCGGGTGTGATTACAAATCATTTTCCACCTTGATTTGATCAAAATCTGTTCATTAGTTTCGAGAAATGTCACTGAGATTGTAAATACAGATCCGGATCCAGAATCCAAATCCGGATCTGGATCATTACACAATTTTAATGGAGTCGCCCCTTGACCAAGATCTATCTCTGGTGAAAATTTCATGAAGATCCGTCCAAGTAGTTTCCAAGATATGCCACTAAGATTGTAAATACAGATCCGGATCCAGAATCCAGATCCGGATCCGGATCATCACAAAATTTTAATGGAGTCGTCCCTGGCCCAAGATCTGCCTCTGGTGAAAATTTCATGAAGATCCGTTCAGTAGTTCCCGAGAAATCCTGTTCACAGACAGACAGAAGGACAGACGGACAAATAAATAAATAAATAAATAAACCGACTCGATCGCATTATCTCCTTGGCGGAGATAATAAAAAAAAAATACAGATTTCCTTTAAACTAATGGCAACGGATGAGGAAACGATTTCAGAGGAGACAACTCAGGTGAAGTTCTTTTTCCTGAAAAATGTGCTGTGTTAGCTTTCTTTCCTGCAAGAGTAAAACTAACAAAGATAGTATTAGCTTAGGGAATTCATTTAACTGGCAAGTGTGAAAGCACTTGCTCGACAAAGAACAGGACAAAGCAATTGAAGACCACAATGGAAAAATGATCAGAGTCACATTTTCATGTTGAGGAGAAATGATGAATTAAAAATTCAAAACGATTTTAGAAACAAAGCACTGAAAAAATAAGCAAAAAATATAAAATATAAAATATAATAATATATAATATTATTGTGTTATTCGAAATATTACAACAATATATATAAAATATACAAAAATGCTAAATTTGGACTCTGATCGTTTTTCCTTTGTGGTCTTCAATTGGAGATGCCCGTATAAAGGAAAAAATCTGGAGTGTTGCTGTCTTTGCCATTGTGGTACCATGTGAAAAATACTAACACTACTTATCAACTATTTTCTGCCTTTTGAATGTGATTTTTAAATGGCATTTGTATCAACAACTTGCTCCTACTTCACTATTCAGCACACCTGTGTCCTACATATATATTCCACTTTATTACACATAACTTAATTTATGGATTCTTTGATTTCTTTCTATGTGTGGATTACTTAACATCTGGTGATCATTTCATGTCAATAGCCACATTAGAAATATATTTACTGAGAAAAATGTTGATGCATTCAGTACTTATTTTCCCCGCTGTAATGGATGTTTAAACTGAGAAATTATAATATTTTTTGAAAAACATCGGCTCATTTTCAATTTGATGCCAGCAACACGTTCCAAAAAAGTTGGGACAGTGGCTATTAAATATGTCTTTCAATACCTTGGAGAGAACTTGCATCAAAACATTGGTAAATGAATGAATTAATTATTGTTGCATTGTGTCTAAGAAAGTGTGACTGCCTCTCTTCATAGAGAGGCGATTTTGACCATTTTTGAGACAATCAAGCCAATCAATGTGAAACTTGGTGTCACTCAAGACAATACCATGGTACAGACATACAGTATTCCAAATTTAAAGATGATCACATTAATAGATAACTGCCACAAACGTTTTAATTTCTTGCCTTTTTGAATATAAAGGTACTGAAAAATCTCCTCATGAACTACTGGTCTAACCAACTGAAATTATGTACATAGCATGCTAGTGTCTGTCACGACAAAGTTTGCACAGAGAAAGTTCCTACATCAAAGAGCCACCCTGCCACATGCGAATAGATCTGCACCATGCTGTACAATGTTCAGCCTTTTCGCCATTTTGTCAAAAAATTATCCTGATTCTCACAAGTATGAATTCTTTTCTTCTTTTTTTTTTTTTACTTTTTTGCGAGCATGAAGAGGATCCCAGCCAACATTGCCGCTACAGTTTTGTTGCAAAAATTTCTGATCAAAACGGGCATGTCCAGCTCCTCAAGATGAAGAAAAATGTAATTGGTGCCAAAAGACACATCATGATAGAATTTTTGTCATTTTGGATTTTATGAAAAACAAACAAAAAAAAAAAACCTCTTATCATATACCATAAGTCCAATTGGCATGAAACAATGCAGGCATATCCAAAGTATGTACCGGTCCTTTACAAGTTTGTGAACAAAAAGTTCCCGTCAAAAAAGGCACTCTTACATGCAAATTAATCAGCGCCATAATAAATGACATATGCAAATTAGGTTATGTTGGCCATTTTGAAGCCAAGCAATGTGAAATTTGGCGTAACAAAAATATAAACGTATACTAAATTTGAGGAGGATCGAATAAACAAAATGGCTGCCACAATATTAAATATTCTGCCTTTTCAAATTCAAAAAAGGTAAAAATTTTCTCCTCTTGAACCATAAGTAGGATTAACATTAAGTTTTATTTATTGTATGCTTGTAGCTGTCCCAAAAAGTTTGCAGAAGGCAGGTTCCAGCAACAAAGAACTACCTAGTCACATGCAAATTAATCTGCACCATGTTGTATCATGTTCAGCCTTTTTGCCATTTTTCTGAAAAAAAAAAAAAAAAAAAAAGGCAAGTGACGTGCAATTTTCATTACCAAGGTGGTGGTAATTACATATACAGTAAATCAGTGCTATAACATGTACTTTGTAATGTTCCACCTAGAATATTTTGTGCACATAGTTTCTGAAAAGTTTAAGACAAAGAGAAAGCTAGCCGTGGGTAGCATTTTTGTGTTTGATGAAAAATATTTTTGTCATTAATTTATGGAAGTTTGAAGCAGGAAGTTGTGCTGTCTTGGACTTATGATGCATATAAATTGTCAAATTTAACAGACCAGCAGGGTATACTTTCAGAGTGACTAGGTAGTTTTTTGTCAACACCGTCTTCCTCTCAATCACCCCTATGTTCATTGCAGCATGCTAAGGAGTTAGGTAGAGACTGTAAATTTGTTTGAAGCAGTGTCATGCCTTTATACAAATTGTATCAGACAATTTCAATATTAATTACTGCTTTGTTTCCAAAGGTGGAGTAAATTTGATGTACTCACACAACTGATTCAAGTAAATGGTGTTGAAATGCTAAAGACCTGAACATCTATATGTCAATCGCTGGCAGATGGAACAGAAATACTGCTGGACAGAGATTTTGTTGAGACGATATCACGTTGACACAATTTCATTTGTAGTCTCCTGCTGATGGTTAAATAATTACTATAAACTAGTTATAAAACCATGAATATGTAAATCTACAACTTAATTGCAGGCAAAATATAAAGATCATGCAATCCATCAAACAGGTAGACAGAGTTGTACACTAACACATTAAATTAAGACACATGACATGATGATCCTCAGAAACAAATTAATCTATACAGCATTAATTGCTTCAGCTGCATGTAACTTCTGCATGTTAATTCTGATTTTGAAAATTTGTGGCTTGATTAGGACTGACTATCAGTATAAGCAGGTCTGACCAGCAGCAGGTTGCGTATGATTATCAGCATGACAAGTTAACGTCACTTCTTTCGCAATATGGCACATTTATTTAATTTTCATCCACAAGGTGGTGGTAAGTACATGTACAGCAGTGGTTCTCAAAGTCGGTCCTGGCACCCCACTGTGTATGCTGGTTTTTCTTCCTGCCACAATCGCAATATTAGGATTTTAACAAGCTGTCTTAATTTGTCTTAATTAGGTGCATTTATGTTTAGCAGTCATTTATTTTCTTAAGCCACATTTGACATGCCATGAAGAGTAAAAATTTCATACCCACATGGAGACATGTTCGACACTAGTATAAATAACTGCAGAGGAAAACAAACAATTTAACCAAACATTTACTCAACGTAAACAATCAATAGATTCCTCATTGGTGAAACTGTTAACACATGGTCACAACAAAACTAACAATTTATTTGGCAAACAATAGAATCCCACCGGGGACCTGTCTCACGAAGCTGGATTTCGGTTTAGCAAGGTAACTTCTGGATTAACCCTGGGTTTTCTGTATCACGGAGCTGGGTCACTTCTTAGCGGGCACGTTGTCAAGGTAACTTACGCTGAACGCCTAACCTGCTCCGGAGCAGGTTAAGTTCAGGATAAGATCTCAGCGGGTATATAAAACCACCTACTGGCCAATCATTGTCTTGGAAAAATGGCCAGCCCATTTCTTGAGAATCCCGTGGAGGAAGCCGCACGGATAGTGAGAGGAGCGCTCGGGAGAGAGTGGCCTGCATGAGAAGTAGCAAAAGATTTCTTTTCCCCCCTTTAATGTATGATCAGCAGCAACAGATTGCTTGTAAATGCATACAAAAGTTTGAATTTACTGTTACCACTATCAAGGACGGCATTTGTGTGGGTGGAGTTAGCAGCGTTAAAGTGAGAAAGTTACTATCCACTGCGTCAAAGAAAAAAAAAAAAGAAAAATAAGTACATATTACTTAAGCTACTATCACAATAAAATGATAATTGAGTTTTAACATTTGACGCGCTGAAACATACCATGTTCATATGCCGGACTTTGTGAGGCGGTACCTCCACCAGGGTCTGATGAGACTCACCCTCCACACCCTCCGTTACGGGGCGACCCTTATAAGAGAAGGCCAACTCCTCTGCAGGAGTGTACGGTTGTGTAGGAGAACCCCCTCCCGTCTTTTTGTCACATTTTTTTCCTGTGAGCTGCACACAAAATCAAATCCGTTCCATTGTGATCATTCTTCAAAGAGACGGTGCAAAAGGTAAAGCTTTGTGCATGTTGTAGTGTAGACTGTGTATATTGTTCACATCATATGTAGCCTGGAATTATATTATAAACTTACTGACTGCTTTGAACTATGTTCTTGTATTTATTTTTTTACTTGCTCCCAAGTCCTTTTGGCTCCACTGGGGTTGCAACTGAAATGAGGTTAAATTGTCAAAGAATAAAAGAAAATCGAAACAGACACATACATTTGAGAGACAGTGGTGATTTAATATTATAATCCCAGTAACTTGCATTGACAGAGTCGGCGATTTTTTGCCAAGATTCCTTGCGGCTTCTGGCAGCTGCAACAGTGTTGCTTTTTGCCTGAATGATGTCTTTATAGTCTTCATACATCCTTAGAATTATTGTTTGCTCCTCCGTCGAGAAATAAGTTGCTCTCTGCGGTTTCTCCATGGTGCGCAATTGGTCAAATGGCGTTAACACCGCCCCTTTTATGTGCACGAGCACAGATCTAGATTGGAAACTCCTGGGTTCACTTAACGAGTTGATAACCGGCTTCGTGAGACCGATAATCAAGACCGCGGATGTCTGGTTAAGTGCAGCTGGGTAACTGAGGGAAACCCCAGGTATGTTAATCCAGCTTCGTGAGACAGGCCCCTGTTTTGTTTCATGTTTATTTTATTAAGTTCGGCTGGATAATTTTGAAAGAACTCGAAACACCTGTGTTCAGCAACCTAATTTGCAGCTTACTGATTTTCTCTGAGTCTAATTTGATCTGTTTGAAAATGATTTAACCTGAAAATCCTCACAATACAGAAAAATACGCACAATATGTTCGAGGATTTTTATTTTCCATGACACAATGAATATGTCCATCAAAATGTGGCTTAAGATGGTAGATACTGCCTCTAAACATGGAATGCAGCTAATTAATACAAATTAACAGCTTGTTAAAATCCTAAGATTGCAACTGTGGTTGGAACAAAAGCCAGCATTCATTAGTGGGGCCCCAGGACCGAGTTTGGGAACAACTGATGTACAGGAACAATACACATATCACCTAACATCCATCATAAATTACACATGTGCACATCTTTTCATTAAAGTCGTAAGCTTGCTCTCAGCTTCATGTATAACTCTCTGCTTTTTAAAGGATTTCATGAATTAAAAAAAAAAAACTTTGAAAAGGTGGCTGGACACTACCATCTCTTTCTGCAGCACTCCACAGCAAAGAAAAGTAATTCCTTGCTGCAAGACAGTGTCAATTTCATCTGACTTTTCTCCAACCACATTCACATAGGCACAAATAAATCATTACCCCCTTCTTTATTCATGTTGATTATGATAGGTCTGCACCCCTTTGCAGCTATATTTGTAATTGTGTTATGGCCCCAATTTGTTATGGCGTCAATTTGTTATGACGTCACGGACAGCAAGGGGTGACAGACAAAATTCTTAAACTTCAACAGATTTAATTAAACAAACAAAACTAATCTACTCTCTACCCTACTGACCAAGATTGAAATAATAATAAAAAATAGTTACAGTCCCTCGGTAATGGAGATGGCGCTGCTATGTTGCGATGTCTTGGGACAGGAAAATGCTCCAACACAGGCAAAAATCCACAAAAAGCTTCACAGGCCTTGAAAAGAGTGACAGGTCTGGTCAAATGTATCCTTCCACAATTTCTCCTTGCAATTTCTCCAACTCCTCTTCACTCTCTCAATTTTTCTCCTTATATACTCTTGTCCAGCGCCCTCTGAGGCATGCCCAGGACATGCCCAAAACCTAGTTCCAGACTTGGCTTAACAAAAAAAAAATGTCAATACTGCCATCTAGTAGCTTTTTTCCACATCACACCTCCATTCCAAAAGGGAAAAATTTAGACTCAGAAAGGCAAAATTTTTCTTTTCAATACAAAGATGGTTAAGTAGACACTTGTGTATATATACATATAATACAATATGCTAATAAACACGTGATATATATACACAGACTCAAACACGGGATAAGCAATCAGCAATTACATTGTCAGTACTCTTTACATGCTTAATTTCCAAGTCAAACTCCTGTAAAATCAAACTCCAATTCAACAATCTCCGATTCTTGTTTTTCATCTTACTCAAAAACATTAACGGATTGTGGTCAGTATATACAATCATTGGCTTTTGCCCTGTACAAACATAAACCTCAAAGTGTTGTAAGGATAGAACCAGAGCCAACAGCTCCTTCTCAATTGTGGAATAGTTCTTTTGGTGGCGATTGAACTTCCTGGAGAAGTATGCCACGGGATGCTCAATTTCATCAGAGTCACTTCTCTGTAGGAGCACAGATCCACAAGCTTGGTCGCTAGCATCGACCGCCATGGAGAACGGTTTGTTGAAGTCAGGAGATTTGAGCACGGGGAAGTGATATAGCAGGGACTTCAGGCGATCGAAGGCTCTTTGGCATGCTTCATCCCAAGTGAACTTTACGCCTTTCTTCAGTTGGTTGGTGAGACTGAGAGCAATCTCAGCAAAGTTCTTGCAGAACTTGCGGTAGTACCCGATCATTCCAAGGAAGCGGCGCAAAGCTTTTTTGTTGTCAGGAACTGGAAAGTCCATGATGGCTTGGACTTCAGCATTTATGGGTGCCACCTTACCCTGGCCTATGACGTAGCCAAGATACGTGACAGTAGCACAACCAAAGTCACTCTTGTTCAGGTTAACAGTCAGGTTAGCCTGGGTCACGCTGGAACAACGCCTCTACATCTTTCAGATGTTCTTCCCAGGAGTCACCCATGTGATCAGGTCGTCGATGTGTGCACCCGTGTGTGGCAATCCGCGATTGTAGACTGTATCATCCTTTGGAACATGGCTGGGGCATTTTTCATGCCAAAGGGTAGGACTTCATACTGGTATAACCCAGATGGTGTGGCAAAAGCAGAGATACTCTTGGCCCTCTCAGTTAAAGGCACACACCAATAACCCTTCAATAAATCAATCTTGGTCAGAAACTTTGCTTGCCCTACTCTATCGATACAATCATCAATCCTAGGTATTGGAAACACATCAGTTCTAGTTACAGCATTGACTTTGCGATAATCTGTACAGAATCTAGTACTTCCATCAGGTTTTGGAACTAGAACACAGGGTGAACTCCAATCGGAGTTAGAGGGTCTGATAATATCATGTTCTAACATGTACTCAACCTCTTTCTCAGCAATCTTTCTCTTTTCAGGATTCATACGGTACGGATGCTATTTTATTGGTTTGGCATCACCAACATCTACATCATGAGAGGCTATAGAAACTCTCTTTGGAACATCAGGAAATAGATCTTTATATTTCTTGATCAACCTCTCAAACTGATCTTTCTGTGAGGGTTCTAAGTGCTGGAGTTTTACATCAAGATTTTGCAACACTTCAGAATTTGACAATTTACATGAAAGAACTTCAGCTTTAATTCTAGGTTCATCATCTTGAAACTCCCCCTCATCTTCACAAGTCTCGGCCATAGGAGGATCTGAAGTGACAGCTGCATCCCTAGCATTCCTATCACGATAAGGCTTCAGCATGTTAATGTGACACAACTGTTTTGGCTTTCTCCTATCTGGAGTCTTCACAATGTAATTGAGATCATTGAGTTTTGTCAGAATTTCATAAGGACCATGAAATCTAGCCTGCAATGGATTGGATTGCAAGGGAAACAGCACAAGGACCTTGTCTCCTGGTTTAAACTCACAGCTTCTAGCCTTATGATCATACCAAGTTTTCATTTTTCCCTGACTTGATTTCAAGTTCTCTTTGGCTAGGTCACAAGCTGCACGCAGTCTTTGCTTGAACTTGCTAACATAGTCTAACAGACTGATATGCGGCTCTTTCTCTTGCCATTGTTCACTCAACAATAGCAAAGGTCCTCTCACTTCATGGCCAAACACTAGCTCAAATGGACTGAATCCAGTAGACTCCTGCACTGCTTCTCTAGCTGCAAACAACAGCAAATGAACACCTTCATCCCAGTCTTTCTCATGGTCATAACAATAAGTCCTCATCATTGTCTTGAGAGTGGAATGAAACCGCTCTAAGGCACCCTGACTCTCTGGATGATAGGCACTGGAAAGAATCTGCTTCGCACCTAGTTCATACACAACCTGCTGAAACAATCCGGAAGTGAAATTGCTACCTTGATCTGACTGAATTTCCCTGGGAAGGCCAAACAACGTGAAGAACTTTATCAAAGCCTTCGAAATTGCAGTTGCCTTGATGTTGCGTAGAGGGATGGCTTCAGGGAATCTGATAGATGCACGCATGATTGTCAGCAAGTACTGATTTCCAGATCTAGTCTTGGGTAATGGACCAACACAATCAACAATGACCTTGGAGAAGGGCTCCCCAAATGCTGGGATAGGCTGCCATGGAGCTACAGGTGGGTCTAACTGGTGTTTTCCAACTACCTGACAAGTGTGGCAGGTTTTGCAAAAGTTGGAAACATCTTTCCGAAGTCCAGGCCAGAAGAAGTGTTTCATGATCTTGTCAACAGTCTTGTTAACACCAAGATGACCTCCTAAAGGCAAACTATGAGCCATTGTTAAGATCTCATTCCTGTAGACCTTCGGAAAAACAATTTGCTTGACCACTGCCCAATCTGCATTGGCAGGGATATCAGGAGGGTGCCACTTCCGCATCAACACTCCATCCTTGAGATAATACCCAACTGGAACTGCGTCTATTTCTTCATCAGGAAGGGCTCTCTTCTTTAGTAAACAAATTTCAGGATCATTGGTTTGCTCCTGAATCAACCGCTTTCTGTACAGACATAAGTCTCCAGACACATCAGAATCACCAGACCCATCTGGCTGGCTGAATAGAGAACTGATAAAAGTGTCTGATAAGTCCTCAAACGGAGAAACCATAGTAGGCTGAACAGAGTCATGAGGCGAACCACCTGAGTCATGACTATTCAATGTGCTGGACGGCACCACATCATCTTCTTCTTGAGCCTTCTTGGCCATAGCACGAGTCACTGCACAGGAAGGATACAGAAATGGGTCTTCATCGCCATCTTCAGTGCTCGGCTGTGAAGTAAGATGAACAGGGGGAACTACATTGCCCCCAGCCAGGTCATTGCCTAGCAACAGAGAAAAACACCCTTGATAGGTAGACTTGACATAAGTCCCACCTTTACCTGTCCTGTAACTAAATCTGACTTCAAGAATACAGAGCGCAGGGGTACAGATACAGTCCTCCTTCAATACCTTGTACAAGTATGAAATCCCCAGAAGCGGTCTCATCACGTAACTCCAAGGAGTCCATCAACAAAAGTGACTGAGAAACTCCGGTATCCCTTAGGATATATATGGGGACAGGAGGAGAATGCTCATTCAGAGCCACAAATCCCTCTGACACAAATGGAAGAAATTCCTCCCTCACAAAGTCAGCAGTATCAGGCTTCTTAGCCTCACAAGGAGCAGGCAATTTAGCAGATCGGTCATCTACTACAAGGGTTTCTAACCTTGTCTTCACAAAGGCATTGGGTTTGGTATCCTTTTCTTGTTCTTTCTTAGCTTTAAGGAACCAACAGTTAGTTGTAACATGACCAGATTTCTTGCAATAATTGCAAACTAGACCACTTTTGTCACTGTCAGCTTTCACACTTTGTTCAGACCTTTTACTGGATTTCTGAGCACCATCACCAGATTTGTCTTTGTCTTTGGGTGAGGAATCTTGGGTGTCACCGTTACCTTTCTTCTGAAATTGGGACCATCTATTGTTACTGCTAGACTGAAATTTGGACTTATGTGTTAGAACATATTCGTCTGCAAACTTGGCAGCTGATTGCAAATTCAGTGCTTGCTTCTCATTAAGGTAGGTCTTAATATCATCCTTGACACAGTTCTTGAATTCTTCAACTAACACCATCTCTTTTAGTGAGTTGAAATCATCCTTGACCTCCATAGAAGTACACCAGCGCTCAAAGCAAACCTTCTTCTCGTTAGCAAATTCCACATAAGTCTGATTGTCAGATTTCTTCAGACCTCTGAATTTCTGTCGGTAAGCCTCTGAACCAACTCGTAAGCTGTCAAAATAACCTTTTGACAACCTCATAATCAGAGGAATCATCTGCAGACAAAGCCGAATAGGCTTGTTGAGCTTTACCCTTGAGGACAGTTTGCAACATCAGAGGCCAGTGTTCCTTTAGCCACTGACAACTCTTAGCTACCTTCTCGAAGCACTGGAAATACTTATCAACCTCCTTTTCTGAGAATGGAGGCACCAGCTTTACCTCCTGGCTAGCCCGAAATTTGTTTTCAGTTTGCATTTTGATTTTTAGTAGCTCCATTTGGAGCCTTTCTTCTCTAATTTTTCTAAATCAATATCTGTCTCTGTCTCTCTCTTTCTGCTCTTTCCTCTTTCTCTCTCTTTTTTCTCTTCTCTTGCTAATTTTTCTAACTCAAACTGCCTTTGTTTTTCTTTTTCTTCCCTTTCTTTTTTTCTTTCTCTCTCTCAAATTCTCTGTTTTTCTTTTTCCTCCCTTTCAATCTCTAGCATTTTTAATTTAAGTTCCAATTCTACATTTGGATTTTCCACCGGAAACTGTTCCAGATCTCCTGGTGCAAACATATTTTCATCAATGTAATATTCAACAATCTCTCTAGCCAGTCTTGCTTTTCGCATGGCTGGTTTTACATCTGTCAGCTCTAACTGTCTGCATATTTCTAGCAGTTCTGTCTTTTTAAAAGACTTCAAAACCTCTACGGTTGGTGATGCCAAGAAATCATCCATTGCTGTTGATCTGCCAATATATATCTAGGAAAATTCAAAAAAACAATTTCACTATTTGAAATTTTATATTTTCAATAAATGACTCGCACAATGGTCTATCCCGGACGAGCCCCCAATTTGTTATGGCCCCAATTTGTTATGGCGTCAATTTGTTATGACGTCACGGACAGCAAGGGATGACAGACAAAATTCTTAAACTTCAACAGATTTAATTAAACAAACAAAACTAATCTACTCTCTACCCTACTGACCAAGATTAAAATAATAATAAAAAATAGTTGCAGTCCCTCGGTAATGGAGATGGCGCTGCTATGTTGCGATGTCTTGGGACAGGAAAATGCTCCAACACAGGCAAAAATCCACAAAAAGCTTCACAGGCCTTGAAAAGAGTGACAGGTCTGGTCAAATGTATCCTTCCACAATTTCTCCTTGCAATTTCTCCAACTCCTCTTCACTCTCTCAATTTTTCTCCTTATATACTCTTGTCCAGCGCCCTCTGAGGCATGCCCAGGACATGCCCAAAACCTAGTTCCAGACTTGGCTTAACAAAACAAAAATGTCAATACTGCCATCTAGTGGCTTTTTTCCACATCATAATTGGCTTTATCTTTTTGGCTTTGGCTTTTAATTGAGTACTTCCTTAATTAATTAGAAGGTTCAGTGACCATGCGTCCATAGGTTCATCATTCAGAAGCCTATTGTTTCTTTTACTTCATGAGATGCAATTACCTGTCTTTTTTGGCAATAAAAAGACATTTGCAAATGTCTGCAATGTGAATATAGAACTTTTCAGAGCCTGCACAGCCATTCCTGACATAGGGTGCATCTCAAAGCCTAGGCTGCATCCGAAGAAGGCTGCATTTTTAGGGGTCGTCACTTATTTTCACCCGGCAAACTAATATTTAGGGTTAGGGATGAGGATAAATAAAGGGTCCACCTCAAAGCATAAGCTGCAGTCTTCAAAGGTTGCATTTTTAGGGATCGTCACTTATTACCATTTGCCAAACTAACATTTAGGGTTAGGAATAAGAAGAAATTTACGGTTAGGTTTAGGGCTAGGTGTTAGAGTTAAGGTTAGGGTTAGGGTTAGGGAAACCAGTGAAGACTCGGAGTGCATCTCAAACTCTAGGCTGCATCCTTCAAAGGCTGCATTTTTAGGGGTGGTCACTTAATTCCATCCGCCAAACTGATGTTACGTCATTTCATCTCCATTAAACAGCTTTGGTTCAAGCAAGTCATCACTGGTTTCCCTATCCTTAACGTTAACCCTAAACCTAACCCTAAATTTAACCTTGTCCCTTACCCAAAATGTCAGTTTGGCAGATGGAAGTAAGAGATGACCCCAAAAAATGTTGCCTTCGAGGGTTGCAGCCTAGGTTTTGAGATGCACCCTCGCTTAAACCAAGGCTGTTTAGTGGAGATGAAAAGACATCGGCCTTGTTCGAAACCACGCTCTACGTTCTACATACACTATTCTCACTACACACTAGTCACACTACACGCTACTCACTACGAACGAACCCTTCCTTCTTCTTGAGTTTTATGGCCACTGACACACCAATTTGTGTATTACCGCCACCCTCTGTGTGGTATAAAATAATGATTTACGAACGAACCCGTTTGAGAAATGAATATTTCCCAATGTTTTCTACGAAATAAAACCCCCTTAACCTAACAATACGCAGAAGACCAAAAAGGGAAAAATCCCGCATTTGTTTTGAAGGGATTGAAACAGGATGTTTACCTATACCCTCACTTTAGCAAACCTGAAATAGCAGTTTTCGACTCCTTGGCCGGCATTTCGCCGTTATGCCTTACCTGGTGAAGATGCAGTCAGCAAGGAGACGACGGAGACAATTGGCCCACCGTCCGCGTTTCATCTGTACGCTTATGAATTTTGAATTTTCCTAAGCGGTAACATACTATTTTAAACAAGTTTCTACTTTCACTCAGCTTACTTACTCCCAGTGGATGATGTGAACGCATGAGAGTGAAATGTTAGCTTGGCTTCAACCAAAGAACAATTGTAAGTATCAGAATACTGAATGACCACGAAGAAAGTATTCTTTAAATTATCATCTAATGTTAATTCTCATGCATAATGTTTTTATCATCGCATTTCTACTTGAAACAGAACTTAAACCCAAAC
The DNA here is from genome assembly GCA_029692085.1 of Gymnothorax javanicus. Taxonomy (NCBI): domain Eukaryota; kingdom Metazoa; phylum Chordata; class Actinopteri; order Anguilliformes; family Muraenidae; genus Gymnothorax; species Gymnothorax javanicus. The sequence goes on along the minus strand of CM056194.1, from coordinate 82,710,067 downwards.
AGCTACTGGTTTGGAGCAGAACTCGCCAATTGCTCTACAAATGAAATTGGAGGGAAAAAGTAGCCTACATTCACAATTCATATTAACCCTTTTGCGCAGGTATAGACACCTGCGTCCATGAATACCGAAATGTAATGGCTAAATTAATTCTGTAATTTAATTTTCGAATGTTTTACTTCACTGGAACAATTTTGGCCAGTATCTGCGATACAAATGCTGAGTGATGAAGCATTAAATTAGCTCTTGCACAACAGGAAAAAAATTTGCTTCATTTGTGTAATGCAAAGAGGGAAACATTTGAGCTCATAGATACATTGAAATAAAAAAAAAAATTATAAGATGGCAAATGTGAATTTAATCTTTAAAAAACAGTCATTATGCAATAATTTCATAGAAATATTCCGATGAGAAATTTAATAAAATATTTCAATCACTTTAAAGAAAAGTTCAATAAATAATTAAATTATATAATTTAAGAAAATGGTTCTATTAATAATTGCATGAAATAGTTAAATAATTTCATATACATTGTTAACAAAAGTTAAAACATTCAATATATAGTCCAATAAATAATTTAAAATATTGCCCTTCACAGATGGGTTCGAGAGGGCCATACTGCAGGGTGAATCCCCATGGTCCCCTGTTGCGCTCTATTTTGAGGGGAGGTGACCATGAAGGACTTCCGCCTATCAAGGTCATCGCTGGGGAGCCTTATCCGTCTCCTGGGAGAGAACGACCATGGATGGGGGAAGTCGATAGAGGTGCTGGTGTTTGTGTACTGGCTGGCCTGTGGAACGTCCTACCGGGTCGTGTCAGAGGCCTTTGACATTCCCCACACCACATGCCAGGACATGATCCACCGGGTCAGTAAGGGCATCCAGGAGGTTTTCAGGAGGCTCATCCGCCTCCCCACCCCCGAAGAGCTGGAGGAGAATGGAGCCGAGTTCCAGCAGCTGTCTGGTTCCCCAGCCTCTGGGTGGGTGGCAGGGAGCATTGATGGCTGCCATGTCCGCATTGTTCCACCTGGGCGGTTTTTCAGTGGACTATTACAACATGAAGCTGTTCTACTCGGTCCAGTTCCAGGCCATCTGCGACCACAAGGGTCGCTTTCTGGATGTGGTGGTGGGCTTCCTTGGCTGCATCCATGATGCCCGGGTCCAGAGGTGCAGCCCCTTCTATGTCCACCGGCTGTACCCACCTCCTGGATGGTGTTTGCTGGGCGATGGCGGATACCCATGCTTGGCAGAGCCCATCTGCCAGATGACGCCATCCCGGGAGCCTGTCCGGAATCCTGTGGAGGGCAGGTACAACACCAGGCTGTCCAGGGCACGGTGCGTGGTGGAGAGGGCATTTGGGGTCCTCAAGATCAGGTGGCGCTCCATTTTCCTGAAGGCACTGGAGGTGAAGGTAGAGTTAGTGCCTGAGGTCATCTGTGCCTGCCTTTTCCTGCACAAAGTCTGCCTCGGGAACGAGGACGTCTTGGCGCCTGAGGTCGAAGACGAGGATGATGGGGGTGATGTTGAAGCCCATGAGCCACTCCAGCGGTCTGGGGACACCCTCAGGGGCAGACTTGCAGCATCGGCGTCTGCTCCTGATATTCCCATTGCAGTGCTGCAGGAGCACGATTATTGTTAGTTGTTTTTTTTTTGGTTTGTGTTTCTCTGCCCAGGGAGTTCTTTGTTCCTGATTTATCTCAAATGTTAAGTGTTATTCAACCCTGGTTTACATAGTTGGATTATAGTTCTTTTATTATTGCCTCTTAAAAATCCAACCCCTCGTCCGAGTCGTAAGAGGTGGAAACAGGTAAAGTACAGGATTGCTAGGCAGGGCGACGTATGGTGGGTGGTTTAACCACTCGGGCCGATACAATAACCATGAAGGCCTGTCTGGATCTACCTGGAAACGCTCTAGCTAACGGGGCTTTGGTAAAACTATGTGGACCAATCACTTGCTTAGCGGATAAGTTATGATTACAGAAACGTTCCTGGAAAACCTATAGCTAAGTGTGGAAGTCGAAGGTCTCTCCCTCAATCATGGTGCTGGACAATGAAAGCTAAAAAGAAGTTGCTCAATTCATGTTGCTACCTGAAAAAGAGGGGTTTTTAGTGAAGTTGGTCAACTGGCCGTTATTTGACTTTCACATGTTCCCTTGTGATATTTAGTACGTTTCTGCAGAGCAAAAACCAGACACAACACCCTCCATTATTTTTTAGGTTCTCTCAGGCAATGCAATTTGTGTGTGTATCCCATGGTACTTGACAGTTTTTTTCTCTCAAGCTAGGTTGTTATGCATCATCAGACCAAAATAATGTAAAAGAATATGAAAACCCACAATGCAATAAACCAGCTGGTCACAACTCTAATATCACTTGTTGTCTCTTACATTTTCATAATCTCTTGCAAATCAACAACCTTGCCTTTTCCTTTAACTTTTTTCCAACTCAGAATTATACAAAAAGCATTTTTTTTTGTTAACATTTCGATTAAGCTCAGGATCCCCATCATCATCTTGTTTCTTTTGTGTTGACCGTAGAGCATATGATTTTTCAACTCACTTTAAATTTCTGTTTGAGGTTCTCCCATTTCTTTTTTATCCACCCTGGCTCCACCTTGCCCTCCAGGCCATGTTCCTTTATGTACATTCTACAGAAACATAACATCGGTGACATTGACATAACTGAATATAAGCATTTACTAACGTTGAAATACTCCGAGAAAATTATTTACAAACTGAAATCCTCTGACCCAACAAACCACCGCATTGCGCCTCCCTGTAAAGAGCGCCTCATTGCTGGCTCTCCAGGAGATGAGGCGCCCTGTATCTTCATCTGTCCCTATAAGAAACGAACAAACGAGCAAGATGTACGTCGTTAGATCCAACATTTTACACGGATTAATAATCAGAAATCCTCACTTTCACGGCAGTAACAGCTACGATGTTATAAGCCCATTTTGGCTACATTGGCTAACGGCCCGATTTATGTATGCTGATGCTGACAGTAAACCGGGCGGTAACGTTCTTTACAACTCTGAAATAATAAGTTCAATACATCTTCAGCTGAATATTATTTTACCATATATAAACCATATTTCAAGATCGGTTAACAACATTTCAACATTTTACTCACATTTGTATTGATGCTGCTGCTGGCTGGTGCCGGCGTCGCCTCCCACAAATTCCGCAATTTTGCAGTTAAAGTTGCTTCTTCTTATTATTCCTCAGCGAGTTTTATCTGGCGGTGTACGTCGCGTTGCATCTTGGGCAATTTATGTATGAATAGTGTGCTTGCGATGCACCCACAAAATATCTGCCCGATCTACTATATATCCGGGAACTTCTCGCGGACACGAAATCACTCCCCACGCATAAGTGAACACCCTACCCCAGAGGTGGGCAACGAGGGCCGTATCTGTTCTCACACCAACTTCTGGCCTTTAATTAGTTGATGGTGTAAATTAGCCAAACCATTTATGAAATCTTACATTTCAGGTGCATTTCTTTAAATTGTAATGAATGAACACCAAAGACTGTTCTTGTCTCCCTTCATAAAAAATTTTTCTTTGATCTAATCATTGGACAAAAATTTAGGTTTGTATATGCAACAAATTAAGTCAATTACACAGGGTAATTGATAAATTAAAAACCTGCATACACACCAGCCTTCCAGGATCAGAATTGCCCTGCCCTACCCTACCCTACCCTACCCTACCCCTACCCTACCCTACCCTACCCTACCCAGAGCCATGTAGAGACCCCACTCTACCCCCTATATCTGACGTCATCGGTAGTGCGAGTAATAAGTTAGTGCGCGGTTTCGAACATGGCCATCATGTCAGTTTGGCGGGTGGATTTAAGTGACAATCCCTTAGAATATAGCCTATGAAGGATGTAGTCTACGCTTTGAGACGCTCCCATAGGATTAGGGTTAGGTTTAGGCTAGGTTTACAGTTACGGGTTAGATTTAAGGTTACGGTGAGGGCAACCAGTGACGACTTGTTTGAACCAAAGCTGTTTAACGGAGATGAAATAACGTCATGTCAGTTTGGCAGATGGAATTAAATGACGACCTCTAAAAATGCAGCCTTCAAAGGCTGCAGCCTATGCTTTGAAATGCACCCAGCGCGTCTTAAAATGGTAAATAACCCCTATAAACAGGATTAGAGCAAGAAAAATTCGTGTAAAAAAATTTTGGGATTGCTATCGCGGATGGGAGAAAAACCGGCGTACACAGTGGTCCCTAAACCGTAAAATTTAAAAGGCTGACTAAACTTTAAAAAGTAAGGTAAGCAGCTGCAATGCTTTACAAGATTTGCATTTCAAAGCGTGGGCTGCAGCCTTCGAAGGCTGCATTTTTAGGGGTCATCTCTTACTTCCATCCCCACACTAACGTTTATGGCTAGGGATAAGGATAATTTTAGGGTAAGGTTTGAGGCTAGGTTTAGAGTAAGGAGTTAGAGTTAAGGTTTAAGTTAGGGAAACCAGTCGCGTAAACCAAAGCTATTTAACGGAGATGAAATGATGTCATGTCAGTTTGGCGGATGGTGACGACCCCCAAAAATGCAGCCTTCAAAGGATGCAGCCTACGCTTTGAGATGCACCCATGCTGTTTGCCTTTTTTTTTCAGGTGGAGTCGACTTTTCATTTTTTAACAACCAGGGTCAAGCTTGAGAATCACCGTTATTGGCGACACACACGAGTAACCGCTATTGCGAGCAAAGCAACGCGGGTATTAGTCTATGTAATAAGACAGCGCGCAAGTCAGTGAAATAACTTACAATAATAATTTTAATATGCTGACGATAATCGCAGAAGATTGTCGTCGAGGTAATATAAAATAAACAAGGCTGTGCAAAGCACTTTTTATAGGTTTTTATGGTTATTCACTATCAAGGATTCTGTCGAACGTCCTGGCACTAAATATAACAGGACTTCAAAGGACAAAAAAGACATTCTTTTTATTCTTACCATTTCTCGGATGCGACGCAATCCCCAGTGTCGTCCAGAACAGACAGCAAACTCGCCTCATATGCAAGCACAGCGCGTTTATTAAATGCGATATTTGTTACAGTACAAGAAGGAAACGAAAGTAAATATTAAAAACTTTAAGGCACGGATGTTCGCACCCATTAAAGTTATCGGAATAGTCCAGTGGCGGCTGGTGAACTGGAGATAGGGGAGGCTCAAACCCATCCTTTAAAAATAATGATTGGTCATGACCTGTTTTCAATCATTCATTTAAATTACCATTACAGAAACTCCGAAAACTCTCAACATTGTCAGGTGTGGTCAGTTTTCATTAATAACGCATACCTGTCAACTCTCACGCATGTGGCGTTTAGTGGCATATTTACGTTCCCCTGCTGTAGCCAGCAATTCATCAATCAACGCATGTGTAAGAGAGAGCCCAGTCTCATCCCGATGCGTCACATATTGACGCTACCTGACCAAGCGTCGATATACGACGCAAAAGGTCGCTTTAAGCGTCCTCATTTGACGTCAGTTTAAAACGAACCCTACCCCCTAATCCCCAACCCGAGCCCATTCTCATTCCGACGCGTCATATATTGACGCTACCTGACCAAGCGTCGATAATAGTAGGTTGAATTAATATCGTTAGTGGTGTAAATTTACTTTCGCCAACATGACATTGGACAGTACTTATTTCAGGGCAGCATTTGACGGACAGCCACGTCACTGGGAATGCTGAACCGCCCATAAGCGGCCAAACCGAGGGAGGCGTAATGTCTGCTGGCGATGACGGGCCGGACCCGTGTAAATCCCCCGTTACAACACATTCTCATCCGGACTCGTCACATATTGACGCAACCTGACCAAGCGTCGATATATGAAGCAGAAGGAAGCTTTTGACGTCTTTATTTGACGGTTAGGGTTAGGGCTCGGGTTAAGGGTTGGGGATTAGGGGGTAGGGTTCGTTTTAACTGGCGTCAAATGAGGACGCTAAAAGCGACCTTTTGCGTCGTATATCGACGCTTGGTCAGATAGCGGCAATATATGATGCATCGGGATGAAACTGGGCTCTCTCTTACACATGCGTTGATTGCTGACTACAGCAGGGGAGCGTAAATGCCACTAAAACAAACGCCAAATGCGTGAGAGTTGACAGGTATGCTTTAGCCTATTAATGAAAACTGACCACACCTGACAATGTTGAGAGTTTTCGGAGTTTCTGTAATGGTAATTTAAATGAATGATTGAAAACAGGTCATGACCAATCATTAGGCTATTTTTAAAGGATGGGTTTGAGCCTCCCCTATCGCCAGTTCACCAGCCGCCGCTGGACTATTCCGATAACTTTAATGGGTGCGAACATCCGTGCCTTAAAGTTTTTGATATTTACTTTCGTTTCCTTCTTGCACTGAAACAAATATCGCATTTAATAAACGCGCTGTGCTTGCATTTGAGGCGAATTTGCCGTCTGTTCTGGACGACACTGTGGATTGCGTTGCATCCGAGAAATGGTAAGAATAAAAAGAATGTATTTTTTGTCCTTTGAAGTCCTGTTATATTTAGTGCCAGGACGTTTGACAGAATCCTTGATAGTGAATAACCATAAGAACTTATAAAAAGTGCTTTGCACAGCCTTGTTTATTTTATATTACCTCGACGCAATCTTCTGCGATTATCGTCAGCATACTGCCGCGGCGCTAGAACGAGGAATTGGGTGGGTACAGACACGTCCCTTTATGACAAGAATTAGTCCTGGCAAGTTCTCAATCATTTTCCTTTATTGACGTCTTCCAATTATCGTAATTGGCAACTTAAGACACGGTTTCTCTCCATATGCAATTTAACAGCGATGAAATCATGGGTTAAATTCAGTACAGTGGCGGAACCAGAACTGAGAATTGGGATGCACAAAACATCCATTTAAAACAATTATTAGTCCTGACCTATTCTCAGTCATTTTCATTAACAAAAGGTTCACCCCGAGAGCACTCCACACTTAACAGGTGCTGCTTGTTCTCCCCGATTAGGTAAGATGACAATCATTCATCTGGAGGCGTATTTGCCGTATTAAATCAACGTTATTCAAAACTGCATACCTGCATAAATAGCCGCATGCTTTTTATTTTTATTTTATCAACCCGCGCAATACCGAGAGTGAAAGGCGATATTTCATTGGAATGTGGACCAGTTCAATCAAGGCAGACAACTGGCCTATTAATAAGTAAATTATTTTTTTCTGTACTGAATTTAGCCCATGATTTCATCGCTGTTAAATTGCATATGGAGAGAAACCGTGTCTTCAGTTGCCAATTACGATAATTGGAGAAGACGTCAATAAAGTAAAATGATTGAGATCTTGCCAGGACTAATTCTTGTGATAAAGGGACGTGTCTGTGCCTGCCCAATTCCTGGTTCTAGCGCCGTGGCAGTTGTAAGGCATTGCAGCTGCTTGCCTTACTTTTTAAAGTTTACTCAGCCTTTTAAATTTTACAGTTTAGGGACCACTGTGTACGCCGGTTTTTCTCCCATCCGCGATAGCAACCCCAGAATTTTATGTCTCTAATTTTTCTTGCTCTAGTCCTGTTTATAGGTGTTATTTACCATTTTAAGACATGCTGGGTGCATTTCAATGCATAGGCTGCAGCCTTTGAAGGCTGCATTTTTAGAGGTCGTCATTTTTTATTTTTTTTATTGTTAATATAACAAAAATACAGTATACAGAGGATTTCAAAACAGGTATAAGACAGAAAACAGTCAGTATACACAGACAATTAACCAGGAAAAACTAAAAAATGAAGGAGCCAGGGGTATATCACATTAGACAAAAACATACAGACATTAAGCGTTTTGACAGCCTTTTTGTTAGTGGAATTAGATAGCAGTCTCACATATTGTTCAACTTCCTTTAAGAAGACCACAATACAAGGTTTATGATTAATGCATTTGCATTTATGAATGAAGAATTTTGCCAATATCAGAATCAAATTTATTATAAAAAACATTTTTCTTTTCTTAGATTCTTAAAAAAACCAAACACCACATTTTCCCAATATAATGTAAAGTCTTTAAAAATATGATCAATAATAAATCTGCATGGGTCTTGCCAAAATTTCTTGGTGTAAGAACAATGCCAGAATAAATGTTGAACTGTTTCTGGATATTCATCACATAAAGAACAGTTAATGCTTATATCTTTTTTGAATTTCTGCAAGTAATTATTCGCGGGGTAGTATTTATGAATAATTTTAAAAGACACCTCCTTAACCTTCTTCACAATTAGGTATTTATGAGGAAGCAACCATACTTTTTTCCAATAAATATCATTTACAAAATGATTCCAGTATGCCATGACATATGGGATAGAGACCACCTCTCTTTGAAATAGGGCATGAATGGCTCTATTGTTATTCTTAGGATGTAGTGAGAAACAGATTTCTCCTACCAGGGAGTCAGCTGCATTGGGTAAAGATATACATTGAGGTGTAGGCCTGGATACGTTCCTATAGAGCATCAATGTTCCTGTTGGAATGGCATCGAAAGTTATAGCAAATTCCTTAGGGGTTGCGGGGAATTTGTATGTGGATAGAAATTCTTTGTAAGTGAGTAAGAGTCCATTCTCATTAAACAACTGACTTACCAGTAAAATCTGATTCTGAACCCATCTCTCAAAGAACAGTGATTTATTTTTGAACAAAATGTCTCTATTGTTCCAAATAAGGTACCTGTACGGTGAGAAATTGTGTTTATATATTAAAGACCAGGCAAGGAGGACCTGTTTATGAAATACAGATAATTTTACAGGGAGTTTTTCAATGTTATAATTACAGCATAAAATAAAACTTAGGCCACCAAAACGAGAGAAAATGTGATGGGGAATAAAATTCCACACGGAAATGGGATTTTTAGAAAATGCTTGGCCCAATTAATCTAGCGTAGTGAAATCCAGGAAATTGAGCCCTCCAGATTCATAATTATTCATAAGAACACTTTTTTTAATATAATTTGTGCGATTTTTCGAAATAAAATCAAAGAGCATTTTATCTACCGCTTTGCTGATTTTATTGTCAAGGTGTAAAGAAAGAGCTGCATATGTAAGTCTAGATAGTCCTTCGGCCTTAGTAATTAAGACTCTTCCTTTCAAGGACAAATCTCTTTGCAACCACTGATTTAATTTCTTTTGAGTTTTTTGGATAATAGGAGTGAAGTTTGAAGAGCATCTTGATTTTTGGTCTTTAGAGATAGAAAGCCCCAAATATGTAACTTCTTTCCTTACAGGGATATTGCAAAAACTGTGCTCATTACAGTCCTTCACCGCCAACAGTTCACATTTATTTATATTTAAGTATAGGCCAGAAGCCAGAGAGAAATCATTGATCACGGACAGGGCAATGGGTATCTGACTTGCATCTTTCAAAAACAATGTAGTATCATCAGCCAGTTGACTGATGATTATTTCCCGATTTGCTATGGCAATTCCTTGAATATCACTATTGATAATATAGGTTGCGAGAATCTGTGTGCAAAGCAGAAATAAATATGGTGAGATAGGACATCCCTGACGGATGCCACGATTCAAATTAAATCTGTGGGTCGTGCCATGTTTCAATTTTATTGAGCTATTGCTGTTGGTATACAGAGTTTTGATGGGTTTACAGAAAAAGTTGCCAAAGCCGAATTTTTCGAGGGAGTGGAATATAAACTGGTGTTCTACTGAATCAAAGGCCTTATAGAAATCCAGAAAGAGAATAAAACTGTTTTCATATATTAGTTCAGAGTAATCAAGAATGTCAAATACAAGCCTAATGTTATTAGAGATATGTCTATTTTTCATAAAGCCTGACTGCGTCTCATCAATAATCGAGTCTAGGACTGTTTTAATTCTTTTGGTAAATGTCAAAGCAATAATCTTATAGTCATTATTAAGCAGACAGGTCTCCAATTTTCAATAAGAAGCGAATCTTTTTTGGGCTTGGGAATCAATGTAATTAGACCTTGAGTAAGGGTAGGAGGAAGAGTATTATTTCTTATGCTTTCGGAAAAAACCTGTAACAGGAATGGGGCAAGCTGGTTTGAGAAGGATTTATAAAATTCCGCAGTTATGCCATCAGTACCGGGAGATTTATTATTTCTAAGTGCATCAATAGATTCAACAACCTCCTCTACGCTAAGAGGGGTGTCACAGTAATTTCTGTCATTTATGTCAATGGATTTCAGACCCTTTACTGAATTCAGAAATGAGGCTGTGAACTCTTCATTATAATTCGAAACATATAAATTACTGTAAAATTTACAACAGAAATTTGATATAAGTTTGGCATTATCAGTAATGACCCTGTCAATGTTTAATTGATGAACAGAGTTATTTTTTAAGTGATATTTTTCGACTCTAAAAAAGTATGCAGAATTTTGTTCACCCTCCTCCAACCATCTCTTTCTGGATCTTATAAAAGTTCCTTCTGCCTTATGCCGATATAAGTCATCTAACTGATTCTGAAGGTCTAATAGATTTAGCCTGTCCTCTTCTAATATACCACTAGGGGGCTTTTGATAGAAAGAGGCAATTTTAGTAAATATATTTTCTTCCTCAGCTCTTCTGGATTTGGCAATAAAACTCCCATATCTTCTTAAAAATTTACTTACCTCATATTTAAACAGTTCCTAATTATTGCTATAGGACTTCTCCCTATTAACTTTATTCCAGAATTGAGCAATTAATTTATCTCTACTTTGACAATCACGTGTTTTAATAGTGAATTGTTTAATTTCCAATAGGAAAATCTACAGACTGTACTGTCAGGCACAAACAACTGAATGTTGATATGAATTGCCCTGTGGTCAGTTAGAGGTGTAGTAAGAATGTTAGTTGAAATATCATCTTTGTTAAAGGAATTGGATACCAACCAAAAATCAATGCGTGATTGTTTGGATGCCGCTCTGTTGCTCCAAGTAAAGGAACGGTTATTTGGAAATTTTGCTCGCCACACATCACTCACATCAAACTTCTCCATAAACGTCTTCAAGCTTGTATTAAAAGAGGAGGGCCGACCTGGGTGCCATCTATCAATTGCATTAAAGTGATATTAAAGTCCCCACCAATTAAAAGAAAAGAATTTGGGTATTTCGAAAGCCAAAAGAGAACTGTTTTCCAAGGATTCAAATAAACTATTTTCATGTTTCATGTTGTATCCATATATGTTGACAATAATAAAAGTGACATTATTATACCTAATCACAAGACATATGTAGTGCCCTAAAGAGTCACAGTCTGAATGTAATATTTCACCACTGAAAGTGTTCTTGGCTGTAGTGACTCCAGCAGAGCACTCAGATCCATGTGAAAACCAAATATCGTTACCCCATTGTGATTTCCAAAAGCTGACATCAGCAGATGTGGAGTGAGACTCTTGTAAAAAACAAAAATTGGTTTTGAGTTGTTTTACAAATAAAAATAAGGCTTTACGTTTGCAATTTTGTCTTTATCCCCTGGTATTTGAGGAAACTATAGATAAAGACATGGTTATTAAAGAACAAGAAAACAAGTATGTAGTGGTCACTAATCAGTTAATTAGAAGTGTAACACTGGATAAGGGGACCGGGTACTGCATCATTAAAATAAAACACTGGTAAAGGCGTAGAATGTGAGATGCCAACATAAAGTCTACAGCATTTTAACCTGTTGCCATGGCCTTAAAAATGGCATAACAAGAAATATATACACATAAAAATGAAAAGGCCTTTAGCTTTGTAAATTATATAACAATTTAACTAAAACGTTTTTGTTGAGTCTTAGTAGTATAATTAACAACTTAATACCAGCATATGGTCAATGAACATTTGTAACGGAGCCAAATTAGCCCACCTTGTTTCACCGCGTTTGATTCATAATATGTGTTGCTCGACAAACGAAACAGTCATCAGGGAGGAAAAACTTCGGAACCGTTGATAAATGCACGACCTCCGATAAAATAGGCAGTGTTACCCTCGTTTCGAGCCTTCTGAATCATCGGCCACAGTTCGTTCTTGGGCGATCCCTGTCCTCCTTTTGATAGATCCTCCGCAAACCGTAGGCTCTTACCTCGCAGGAAGGTGGATGTTTTGGCCGCTTTCCATATTGCATCCCTGGAAACTCGGGAGACGAATTGGAGAATAATACCTCTGGGCTTGGAGGCTCCCTGCCGGCTGGCCCCGAGATGGTGCACAGTGTCGATGGTGTCGGCAATTCTGCTCTGGAAGGACTGCTTGGCAAATTTCGATGACCGTTCGTCGCACATCTTCTTTTTCTGATTCTTCAACTCCATTAAGCCTGAGGTTCCACCTCCTGGAGTATCTTTCCAATTCGGAAATCCTTTGCTGACATGAGTTCACTCGTTCCTCCTCCTTTGCAACTTTTTTCATGCAGTATACACACTTTCCCTTTCATGTCTTTTTATTTCTGCACAGGCAAAGTCCACTGTCTTTTTTAGTCCCTCAATTTTCAGTGCATTAGCACTGACCATGCTCTCAATATTGTCCGATCTTGTATTAATCAGCGCAGACAGAGAAGCAATTATGTCGCCCGCGTTGATTTGCTCTTGAGAGTTAGCACTTGAGATGTGTGCATACATCACCTTCTTCAGAGCAGGGGATTTGCTTGGGGTGATGGGCAAAGGTGGAAACTCGTCCATTTCGTCTCCTAAAACTGGATGGCTCAAGGCAGCTGTATAATCGCGGCAGCTGTCTATCAGTGCATTCCCAGCCTTAGCACTGTTAGCTTTAGCATCGTCGGATGCTCGTTTTCGTTCTCGCTGCTGGTTCGGCATTTTACCACTACCCGTTTTAAATTTGCTGTATAAAAGTTTTTAAGTAAATTATTAGTGTTTGGCAAACATAAATTTTCAGTCTTTTTACTGTTCTGAGAGTTAAAGTTTGCAGACCGCGGTAGAAAGCGTGTGCTCACTCGGCCATCTTGGCACTAGAGGTCGTCATTTAATTCCATCTGCCAAACTGACATGACGTCATTTCATTTCCGTTAAACAGCCTTGGTTTAAACAAGTCGTCACTGGTTGCCCTCACCCTAACCTTAACTCTAACCCGTAACTGTAAACCTAGCCCAAACATAACCCTAACCCTATGGGTGCATCTCAAAGCGTAGGCTACATCCTTCGTAGGCTATATTCTAAAGGGTTGTCACCTAAATCCATCTGCCAAACTGACATGATGTCTTTTCATCTCTGCTAAACAGCCTTGGTTTAAGCGAGGGTGCATCTCAAAGCCTAGGCTGCAACCTTCGAAGGCAGCATTTTTTGGGGTCGACTCTTACTTCCATCTGCCAAACCGACATTTAGGGTAAGGGACAAGGTTAAATTTAGGGTTACGTGTAGGGTTAACGTTAAGGTTAGGGAAACCAGTGATGACTCGCTTGAACCAAAGCTGTTTAATGGAGATGAAATGACGTTACATCAGTTTGGCGGGTGGAATTAAGTGACCACCCCTAAAAATGCAGCCTTCGAAGGATGCAGCCTAGGCTTTGAGATGCACTTCACTGGTCTCCCTAACCCTAACCTTAACTCTAACACCCAGCCCTAAACCTAACCGTAAATTTCTTCTTATTCCTAACCCTAATTGTTAGTTTAGCAAATGGTAATAAGTGACGATTCCTAAAAATGCAGCTTTTGAAGACTGCAGCCTATGCTTTGAGATGCACCCTTTATTGATCCTCATCCCTAACACTAAATATTAGTTTGCCAGGTGGAAATAAGTGACGACCCCTAAAGATGAACCTATGGACGCATGGTCACTGAACATTCCAATTAATTAAAGAAGCACTCAATTAAAAGCCAAAGCCAAAAAGATAAAGCCAATTACAAATATAGCTGCAAAGAAGGGTGCAGACCTATCATAATTGACATAAATAAAGAAGGGGGTAATGATTTATTTGTGCCTATGTGAATGTGGTTGGAGAAAAGTCAGATGAAATTGACATTGGGGAGTGCTGCAGAAAGAGATGGTAGTGTCCAGCCACCTTTGCAAAGTTTTTTTTTTTTTTTAAATTCATGAAATCCATTAAAAAGCAGGGAGTTATACATGAAGCTGAGAGAAGTTTACGACTTTAATGAAAAGACGTGACCATGTGTAATTTATGATGGCTGTTAGGTGATACGTGTATTGTTCCTGTACATCAGTTGTTCTCAAACTCGGTCCTGGGGCCCCACTAATGAATGCTGGCTTTTGTTCCAACCACAGTTACAATCTTAGGATTTTAACAAGCTGTTAACTTGTATTAATTAGCCGCAGTCCATGTTTAGAGGCAGTATCTACCATCTTAAGCCACATTTTGATGGACATATTCATTGTGTCACAGAAAATAAAAATTCTCAAACATATTGTGCTTATTTTTCTGTATTGTGAGGATTTTCAGGTTAAATCATTTTCAAACAGATCAAATTAGACTCAGAGAAAATAAGTAAGCTCCAAATTAGGTTGCTGAACACAGGAGTTTTGAGTTCTTTCAAAATTATCTACCCGAACTTAATTAAAATAAACATGAAACAAAACAAAACAGGCGTGACTCTGTTGTTTGCCAAATAAATTGTTAGTTTTGTTGTGACCATGTGTTAACAGTTTCACCAATGAGGAACCTATTGATTGTTTACGTTGAGTAAATGTTTGGTTAAATTGTTTTCCTCTGCATTATTTATACTAGTTTTGAACATGTCTCCATGTGGGTATGAAATTTTTACTCTTCATGGCATGTATAGATTTGTCAAATATGGCTTAAGAAAATAAATAACTGCTCTAAACATAAATGCACCTAATTAAGACAAATTAAGACAGCTTGTTAAAATCCTAATATTGCGATTGTGGCAGGAAGAAAAACCAGCATACACAGTGGGGTGCCAGGACCGACTTTGAGAACCACTGCTGTACATGTACTTACCACCACCTTGTGGATGAAAATTAAATAAATTTGCCATATTGTGAAAGAAGAGACGTTAACTTGTTATGCTGATAATCATACGCAACCTGCTGCTGGTCAGACCTGCTTATACTGATAGTCAGTCCTAATCAAGCATCAAATTTTCAAAATCAGAATTAACAGGCAGAAGTTACATGCAGCTGAAGCGATTAATTAATGCTGTATACATTAATTTGTTTATGAGGATCATCATGTCGTGTCTTAATTTAATGTGTTAGTGTATAACTCTATCTGATAGATTGCATGATCTTTATATTTTTCCTGCAATTAAGTTGTAGATTTACATATTCATGGTTTTATAACTAGTTTATGGTAATTATTTAACCATTAGCAGGAGACTGCACATGAAATTGTGTCAACATGATATCGTCTCAACCAAATCTCTGTCCAGCAGTATTTCTGTTCCATCTGCCAGCGAATGACATATAGACGTTCAGGTCTTTAGCATTTCAACACCATTTACTTGAATCAGTTGTGTGAGTACATCAAATTTACTCCACCTTAGGAAACAAAGCAGTAATTAATAAGATTAAAATTGTCTGATACAATTTGTATAAAGGCATGACACTGCTTCAAACAAATTTACACTCTCTACCTAACTCCTTAGCATGCTGCAATGAACATAGGGGTGATTGAGAGGAAGACGGTGTTGACAAAAAACTACCTAGTCACTCTGAAAGTATACCCTGCTGGTCTGTTAAATTTTACAATTAATACGCATCATAAGTCCAAAACAGCACAACTTCCTGCTTCAAACTGCCATTAATTAATGACAAAAATATTTTTCATCAAACACAAAAATGCTACCCACGGCTAGCTTTCTCTTTGTCTTAAACTTTTCAGAAACTATGTGCTCAACATATTCAAGGTGGAACATTACAAAGTACATGTTATAGCACTGATTTACTGTATATGTAATTATCACCACCTTGGTAATGAAAATTGCACGTCACTTGCCTTTTTTTTTTTTTTTTCTCAGAAAAATGGCGAAAAAGGCTGAACATGATACAACATGGCGCAGATTAATTTGCATGTGACTAGGTGGTTCTTTGTTGCAGGAACCTGCCTTCTGCAAACTTTTTGGGACAGGTACACGCATACAATAAATAAAACTTCATGTTAATCCTACTTGTGGCTCAAGAGGAGAAAATTTTTACCTTTTTTGGATTTGAAAAGGCAGAATATTGAATATTGTGGCAGCCATTTTGTTTATTCGATCCTCCTCAAATTTGGTATACGTTTATATTGTTACGCCAAGTTTCACATTGCTTGGCTTCAAAATGGCCAACATAACCTAATTTGCATATGTCATTTATTATGGCGCTGATTAATTTGCATGTAAGAGTGCCTTTTTTTGACGGGAACTTTTTATTCACAAACTTTTAAAGGACCGGTACATACTTAGGATATGCCTGCACTGTTTCATGCCAATTGGACTTACGGTACATGATAAGAGGTTTTTTTTTTGTTTTTCATGAAATCCAAAATGACAAAAATTCTATCATGATGCGTCTTTTGGGACCAAATACATTTTTGTTCATCTTGAGGAGTTGGACATGCCCGTTTTGATCAGAAATTTTTGCTTCAAAACTGTAGTGGCAATGTTGGCTAGGATCCTCTTCATGCTCGCAAAAAAAAAAAAAAAAAAAAAAAAAAAAAAAAAGACAAGAATTCATACTTGTGAGAATCAGGATAATTTTTTGACAAAATGGCGAAAGGGCTGAACATTGTACAGCATGGTGCAGATCTATTCGCATGTGGCAGGGTGGCTCTTTGATGTAGGAACTTTCTCTGTGCAAACTTTGTCGTGACAGATACTAGCATGCTATGTACATAATTTCAGTTGGTTAGGCCAGTGGTTCATGAGGAGATTTTTCAGTACCTTTTTATTCAAAAAAGCAAGAAATTAAAACATTTGTGGCAGTTATCTATTAATGTGATCATCTTTAAATTTGGAATACTGTATGTCTGTACCATAGTATTGTCTTGAGTGACACCAAGTTTCACATTGATTGGCTTGATTGTCCCAAAAATGGTCAAAATCGCCTCTCTATGAAGAGAGGCAGTCACACTTTCTTAGACACAATGCAACAATAATTAATTAATTCGTTCACCAATGTTTTGATGCAAGTTCTCTCCAAGGTATTGAAAGACATATTTTTTATGCATATTTGATTGCCACTGTCCCAACTTCTTTGGAATGCGTTGCTGGCATCAAATTGAAAATGAGCAGATATTTTTCAAAAAACATTACAATTTCTCAGTTTAAACATCCAATACAGCGGGGAAAATAAGTACTGAACGCATCAACATTTTTCTCAGTAAATATATTTCCAATGTGGCTATTGACATGAAATGATCACCAGATGTCGGTAACAATGTAAGTAATCCACACATAAAAAGAAATCAAAACAAATGAGTCCATAAATTATATGTAATAAAGTGGAATATATATGTAGGACACAGGTGTGCTGAATAGTGAAGTAGGAGCAAGTCGTTGATGCAAACGCCACTTAAAAATCACATTCAAAAGGCAGAAAATAGTTGATAAGTAGTGTTAGTATTTTTCACATGGTACCACAATGGCAAAGACAGCAACACTCCAGATTTTTTCCCTTATACGGGCATCTCCAGTTCAAGACCACAATGGAAAAACGATCAGTCCAAATTTAGCATTTTTGTATGTTCTATATATTGTTATAATATTTAGAATAACATACAATAATATTATATATTATTATTATAATTTATATTTTTTGCATATTTTTTCAGTGCTTTGTTTCTAAGATCGTTTTGAATTTTTAATTCATCATTTCTCCTCAACGTGAAAATGTGACTCTGATCATTTTTCCATTGTGGTCTTCAATTGCTTTGTCCTGTTCTCTTTGTCGAGCAAGTGCTTTCACACTTGCCAGTTAAATGAATTCCCTAAGCTAATACTATCTTTGTTAGTTTTAGTCTTGCAGGAAAAAAAAGCTAACGCAGCACATTTTTCAGGAAAAAGAACTTCACCTGAGTTGTCTCCTCTGAAATCGTTTCCTCATCCTTTGCCATTAGTTCAAAGAAAATCTGTATTGTTGTTTTTTAGTTATTATTATTATACTCAGGAAAACCTGGACACAAAAAACATTTTCAAAATCCTTTCAAATTAAATGTTCAAAATATCTGCGTGATTCTCCCGGTTAAGTTTTTGACATCTGCGAATCTTTGCATTGTTATGATCCAGACCAGGAGTCAAATGCAGAGGCAGAGTACAATCCAGAAGTAGGGTTTGTTAATAATAATATGGTATCAATGGGATGGAACCCAAAGAAGAAAGCACAGTTCATTTCAGATGTAGTGGGCAAAGTGAGGAGGCGTTGCCAATCAAGAGCCAGTGGCTTTCTGGGATGACAACCGGATGGAGTGAACACTTCGTCTCAGCTGACCTGTCCCAGGGAAGGAAGGAGTAGTTTAGGAGAAATGTGGTTCCAAGCCTAATGACCGTGGAAGAATTGGGAGCTTGTTCTGAATAAACTTGACAGAGCAACAGACTTGGACGGGAATGAACAAGAAGTAGATCTCTGCGTTGATACTGGTCGATCTTTAACTCTCTCGCCCTGACTCTGTGTTTCCGTTTGGGAAGAGTCGACTGCGTCAAGCACAGGAGGATGCTGAGGAGGTGAAGGCCATCATGATAGAGAACGTGATCAAGGTGAAAGAGAGGTCGGATAAGCTGGAGGACCTTGAGGAGCGAGCGGAACAACTCAGAGAGAAGGTGAGTGTTTTGAATGCTTCATTCATTGCTATCATTAAGACGCCGGCCTCAGTGAATCCCAACGGGCGAGGATCAGTGCGCCGATTTCAAAGTTTTTTCGGAATTTCAGTTGAAGGCTAGGAATTTAAAACACATCTAAGAAAACTGGGCAAAACAAAACATGTCCTATTTGTCCATAAAATTATTAGCGATTCAGTCAAAGGCTAATAAATTTCATTAACAGTTCTGCTAGCGATGTTTGTTTTCTGTTTCTGGCTCAGTTGAAGTGTATACTGCACTAACGTTACTTGCCTATACCTTCACTTGACATCTACAGTAGCCAACCGACTAGCTAAGAAGATACATAAAAACCGTGACTTTCAGCAGGTCGTTTTTCATGCAGCTCTGTAGCTAGCCAGCTGGCCACCCATCCAGCATAATTTGACGTCTACAGTAGCCAGCTGGCTAGCTATAGAGCTACATGGACAGCGGTCACTCAGTGGTATAGAGTAGCAGATGAACAGATTAAAATTTAGTTGAATCTGTGAAGTTGCATCATACTTAATTAATATGCAAAATGACACTGCATCGCAGGGTCCTGTACAATCTAGTAAGATGATACATTGCTTGTTTATTTATTATTATTTATTTATTATTATTGTTTTTTTTACTAGTCGTTGAGATGAGGCTTGAGAGCAATCACACACAGAGATTCTGGTTGCTCACACTTCATACTTTATTAAGCTGTCTAATTAGTTCCTGCTACTTAATTAGTAATGTTTGCAACATGCATGCTTGTAGTTTAACTCCATAGACTACACCTGCAAATGGAAATTATTCATTAGGCACACAGATTTACTTAATTCTATGTGAAGTTTGCAATGCACACGCTTGTAGTCTAACTCTATAGACTAGGACTGTCAATGAATATTCCATATTCGAATACATATCGATTTTCTATCAATAAAACGAACCACCGAACGTGAAAATTAATTATTGAATATTTAAAAAGTCAGGTCAAGATAATTAACCCACTGTCAGTGTGTGCAGTGTATAGCGGGTGGCTACCAACGCGCTATACTGCAGAGAAGGCTCACTGTCTTGAAACTGTTACATCTTTGTGCCGGGTGTGCACAGTGCATGCCGGTTTGACAGCCTGCATTCGCCGTGAGTTTTGAGTGGCATAATTACATTCCTCTGCTTCAGTATGTAAGAGATTCTCGCGCGGAATTGAAGTCCTTGTGCTTGGAGGTTTATCAGTTTCACATGCGTTATGACTCCAGACTTCTCACCCTTTTCTTTACTCAGGGCTTGGAAGCAATGCATGTGTTTCATTATCGTTTAAATTGTTTAAATGAAATAAGATCATCTGAAACGTTTTTATGCAATTCCATTTTTTCCAACCCCTGAGTAAAGAAAAGCGTAAGCATCAGTTTTTGTTTTTGTTTGTGTTTTTTTTTCTTACCTAATCATGTTTTTTTTTTTTTTATGCTTTTCAACTGCCACACAAATATTGGCACGCATGGAACCTAAGTTGAATTTACTTTACTTTTCATATCTGCATGGATTATGGTTAGCTCTTCTGTTATCCCTAGAAAACATCCTATGGTATATCTGACCATCAAACCCTACATTCTATTAATCTTAAAGCCTAGTCTTTAAAAATGGGAATAGCTGTAGTCTGTATCGCCAGTTATAACTGCAATGGCCACGCAGATAAAAGGAAAAGACACCAAATATTTACTTGGTTAAAAGAGAAAGATTATGCTATTTTTTTGTCGACAAGAAACTCACTCAGTAATGACAGATGAACTATATGGATGGAGGAATGGGGTCGGCAAATATTATTTTCACATGGTTTAAAAAAAATCAGAGGGGAGTTATGATCATGTTTAAAAAAAACTAACAATACTCTCCAAGCTTTAGAAACTGACCCTCAAGCAAGGTGGGTCATTTTAAGTATGATTATTGAGGATAAACAAAAATGTTTGGTTAATTTATATGATCCAAATAACGATGATCCACACTTTTTTAAAATCTATTTATAAAACTATAAAAACCTCAAAATTCACAAGGAAATGTCTCATAATGGTTGGAGACTTTAATACAGTACAAAATAATTTAATAGATCGTAAGGGAAATAATTCAACTAATCACCACCCACATGCTTCTACAGAAATCACATCAATAATAAATACAATGGATCTGGTAGATGTTTGGAGATTAAGAAATCCAGAATTATATAAATATACATGGAGAAGACAGAATCAGGCAAGCCGCATAGATTATTTCCTTATTTCCATTTCTTTGTTATCCAAAACAAAAAAGGCAGTAATTGAAGACAAACTAAAATCTGATCATTAACTTATTTCACTTCATTTAGAACTAACTGAATATCCACTAGGACAGGGATACAGGAAATTTAATCAAAAGTTACTAGCGGATCAGACATTTGTAGAAAGTACAAAAAAATTTATTACATTTTTTTTTGCACATAATATAGGATCAGCAGACCCTCTTATTGTATGGGATACTTTTAAATGTGTCTTTAGAGGCCACTCGATTCAATTTGCCTCACAGAGAAAAAAACAATTAAGATTAAATGAACAAAAAATCAAAGAAGAAATTGAGAGGCTTACATCACTGCTTGACAGCTCAGAAGTAACTCTGGATGTGGCTGATAAACTGGACCAAAAACAAAAAGAATTTGAACAACTAATTTATGATAGGTCAACAATAATGCATTATAGGAATAAAGCAAAATAGATGGAGAAGGGTGAAAGATGCAATAAATTATTTATAAGTCTCCAACATAGAAACATAGCAAAGAAAAATATACAAAGATTAAAAAGGAATGATGGGACAATTCTTACTTCACCTATAGATATTCTGACTGAAGAAGAGAGATATTTTACAGATATTTACATCTTCTTTTTCCAGTCACCACCTGTTCCACTAAATAACATTGATTGTCATCCATTTTTCCCTCATAATCAAGTTAAATTATCAGAGGAACAGAAAGAAACTTGCGAGGGTCTAATTACGGAAACTGACCTCTACTATTCAATTATGTCCTTTCAACGGGGGAAAGTGCCAGGATTGGATGGTATTCCAATAGAAGTGTACCAAACTTTCTACGAACAGATTAAAAACCCCCTACTTACAAGTTTTAATTTTTCATATGACAAAGGTATTCTCACAGGGACTCAGCAGGAAAGTGTAATCTCTCTGCTCTTAAAACAAGAAGCTAGTGGCCACTATAAAGATCTGGTTCACTTAAAAAACTGGAGACCACTTACTCTTCAGTGCTACGATGCTAAAATATTCCTAAATGCATAGCATTGCGTATAAAAAAAAGGTCCTGCCTGATATTATACATCATGATCAGTCTGGCTTTATACAAGGACAAAATATTGTAAATAATATAAGACAGTTACTTGAAATTTTAGAACATTATGATAAAATAAAGAAACCAGGTTTGGTTTTTATAGCAGACTTTGAAAAGACCTTTGACAAAATAAGATGGGATTTTATTTATCAATGTTTGGAATTTTTTAATTTTGGTGAGTCTCTAATACAATGGGTTAAAGTTATGCACAATACCTCAGTCTCCAAAATTATAAATGATGGTTATATTTCAAAACCCATTGCACTTTCACGGGGGGTAAAACAGGGTTGCCCGTTATCACCGTATTTATTTATTATGGCAATAGAAATACTTGCTATAAAAATACGAACAAATAATAATATCAAAGGCTTGGAAAAGCAAGGTCTAAATACAAAAATTTCAATGTACTCTGATGATACAATTTTTCTACTGAGCCCTCATTATACATCGCTACAGAGTCTAACAAAAGATCTGGATGACTTTCCAAACCTATCTGGACTGAAGCCAAATTATGAGAAATGCCAAATATTGAGGCTTGGTTCCCTGAAAAATAGAAATTTCACTCATCCATGCAATTTACCAAATCATTGGACAGATGGATTGGTTAGTGTACTTGGTATACACATCCCAGAAAATATGAGTGAATATTTCAACTATTAATTTTAATAATGAACTAAGTAAAATCGAAAAAATTCTGCTGCCCTGGAAAGGGAAACATCTGACCATTTATGGCAAAATAACTTTAATTAACTCACTAGTTGTATCCCGTTTACATACTTATTTATGACATTACCAACCCCTAAAGAATCATTCTTCAAAATATATGAACAGAAGATATTCAAATTTATATGGAATGATAAACCTGATAAAATTAAGCGTACATATCTCTACAACGATTATGTATCTGGTGGGCTAAAACACTTAAATTTAAAAGCTTTAAATCTTTCACTGAAGGCATCCCGTATTCCAAAATTCTACTTCAATCCAAACTGGTTTTCTAGCAAATTACTTAAAAGTGTCCATCCTATATTTGATAAAGGCTTCTTTCCATTTCTGCAGATTAAACCTATGCATTTCGCGTTAATTAATGACATGTTTTCTGGTGTCCCCACTTTTCTGGAAGAAGCTCTACAAAGTTGGTTACAATTTCAATTTTACCCATCAGAAAATGCAGAACAAGTTCAACGACAAATAATATGGCTAAATTCTAATATACTTGTTGATAGAATGATGATTTTTTGGAAACCTATGTTGGATAAAGGTATTATTTATAAAAGGGATATCGTGAATGAGGATAATAAACTCATGTCCTACAAACAATTAACTAGTTTTTATGGAACAGTCTGTACACTGCAACAATATAATCAACTTATTGGAGCTTTACCAAGTGCTTGGAAATCAAAAATTATAAAAGGAACCGGAGGACATTTAGTCTGTACTCTGTAGGCCTCATGTGAAATTGGTAAATTGGTTAAAGAGAATAAAGATCAACAAACATATGTACACATTTTATTTAAGAATAAAGAATTTAGTCACTATACCATACAGGATTCTAGACAGTTGGGAAAATATGTTACATACACCAGTCCCTTGGAACAAAGTTTTAAAAATCCTTTACAATACATCACTTGATCCAAAGATAAGATATTTTCAATATAAGTTAATATATAAGTTTTTAGCAACTAAAAAGATGCTAAATATATGGGCAATAGAGTTATCACCCCTTTGTCGATTTTCCCAGGAAGAAGTGGAGTCAGAAGACCATTTATTTTGGTACTGTCCTCTAATAGCCTTATTTTGGATAAAGGTGCAAGACTGGATATCTCAGTATAATAGAATACAATTAGATTTATTTAAAGTATTATTGGGTGATGTAACAAAAGGAACACACCTAATCTGTAATATAATTATATCTTTGGCAAAAATATTTATTTTTGGATTGACATCTGTTGAGGCATTAAGAATTGAGATATTCAAAAATTTTGACAAGTATTACAGTAGAATTGAGTGTGTGATGGCCCATGAGACAGGACTTGTAAATTATGCCAAAAGATAGGATATAGTAAGGGAGGCTGAAGGTTGGGAATAAGGAGAGACGGAATAGATGAGCTAATGCAAAGGTAGAAAAGCATTGTGAATGTGATCGGTGTAGTGTTGTATTGTATCGTATTTTTAATTTCTTTTTATTTATTTATTTATTTATTTTTTATTGCGTGTTTTGTTTTGTCGGGTGATGGTAGGAGGACTCGTACACAATTATATAACTGACTGAATTAACAAAGTTGTCCTCCAGAGTGGGGGGGTTTAAAAAAAAAAAAAGAAAAGCGTAAGAAGTCCATAATCACCGTTTCGCATGTGAAACTGATAAACCTCCATGCACAAGGACTTCAATTCCGCGCGAGAATCTCTTACATATGTGTTGATTAAATAATTGCTGACTACAGCAGGGTAACGTAAATATGCCACTCAAAACTGACGGCGAATGCATGAGAGTTGACAGGTATGCGTTATCAATGAAAACTGACCACACCTGATAATGTTGATAGTTTTCGGAGTTTCTGTAATAGTAATTTAAATGAATGATTGAAAACAGGGCAGGACCATCATTATTTTTACGGGATGGGTTTGAGCTTCCCATATTGGCAGTTCATGAGCTGCAACTGTTCAGAAAATAACCAGTTTATTTATTTTTTTTTTAAGTTTATTTGTCTCGAACATGAGCAACAACAACAAAAACAAAAATAAACTACAATACATAAAAAGATAGAAATTAAAATAAAATAACACAAAATATAATACAACACATCACTTGGTATTCATCAGAAGAACTGAAAATTTGTAATGTGTTCGAGAAGGAGCAGGAAGAAGCAAGAATGCTTATCAAGTCCTACCCCATCATTATAGTATCAATATAAATAAAGATAGTTCTTTTAGACCCGAAAGTAATACTCTCTAAGATATCTTTAACATTGCAATTGAATCGTTCCCCACATCATTAAATCATCATTATTTTTTGAGCTCTGCCTCATCTCTGTATTTGTCCATGATTGATTTCTTATATTTGCTTTTAAACTGTGTAATATTATTGCTTTGCTTAATGTCATCATCAAGGCTATTCCACAGGATCACCCCACAAACTGATATGCACATGCGTTTTTGTGTCGTACGGACACAAGCTTGTTTCAGATTCAATTTCCCTCTTAGTTCATATCTTGCCCCTCTGTCACTGAATAATTTTTGAATGTTTCTTGGTAGTAGATCGTGTCTTGCTTTAAATATGATTTGTACAATTTAAAATTTTATTAGATCCATGAATTTCAGAATGTTTGATTTTAAAAGCAGTACATTTGTGTGTTCTCGGTATCCCACATGATGCATTAACCTTATTGCTCTTTTCTGCAGTGTGCATATTTTTTGTGAGTTGCTCCTGTACGTATTTCCCCCAACTTCCACACAGTAGCTGAGATATGGTAGAGTTAGTGTGTTATACAGCATGTACAGCGTTTTTTGGTTCAGCATATGTCTAGTTTTCCACAATATCCCAACACTTTTACAGATCTTGGAGCTCAGATATTTAACATGAGATTTCCAGCAGAGCTTATGGTCTAATACAACACCCAGAAACTTATATTCATAAACCCTTTCTATCTTTTCCTTATTAATTTTGGCTGGTACCTCTGTATTTATTTCACGCTTACCAAACAACATGCATTTTGTTTTGTTCAAGTTTAAGGATAATTTGTTTTTATTGAACCAACATTTAATTTTACCCATTTCTTTTGTGACCACCTCTAATAACTGCTGTAAATCCATTCCAGAACAAAAATATTTGTGTTACCAGCAAAAACAACAAATTTTAGCAAATCTGATACTTTGCAAATGTCATTGATATATAAAATAAACAATTTGGGACCCAGTACTGAGCCCTGTGGGACACCACAAGTAATATTGAGGCACTTTGATTTGTGTTGGCCCATCTGCACAAATTGTTGCCTATTTACAATATAACTTTTCAGCAAGTCAAGAGCTATACCTCTGATACCATACCTCTCCATTTTTTCAAGTAAAATTTCATGGTCAATTGTATCAAATGCTTTTTTAAGATCAATAAATATTCCCACGGCATATTTTTTATTTTTGATACAACTCATTAATTCCTCAACTAACTCCATTTAAGCCATTGAGGTTGATCTGGCTGATCTGAACCCATACTGACTGTCCATTAATAAATTGTTTTGCTCAATAAAATTGTCTAACCTTGCAACAAAAAAGTTTTTCAAGTACTTCTGAGAATTGGGAAAGGAGAGATATCAGCCTATAATTAGTATAAAGATGTTTATCATTTGCTTTGTATACTGGGATAAATTTGGCAATTTTCATTTTATCTGGGAATGTACCGTTTGGAATGATAAATTGCATATATGAGTTAGTGGATCTATAATTTCTTTTTTTTCTTTATCAAACTCATGTCAATGTCATTCCAATCTGTGGATGTTTTATTCACATATCCATTAACTATTTTTATAATTTCATTTTTTTCTATTGTTCCCAACGGGATTGAGTTTAGATTTCTTTCTCCGTAGTCCTCAATAACGTATTTCTCTCCAGTGTTATTTATTTCACTAGCCAGTTTTGGACCCACTTTCACAAAAAAGTTATTAAATCCTTCCACCGCCTCATTCATGTTGGTAATCGTTGTGTCATTATCAGTAAAAAGTTCTGGATAATTTGGTTTGGTTTGTTTGTTCCAAATGATTCCATTTAATGTATTCCATATTCCTTCAATGTTGTTTCTGTTATTCTCTAATATTATGGTATAATAATCCCTCTTACATATTCTTATTATATTAATTAGTTTGTTTCTATATTACTTTTATATTTTATATTTATATTATATTTTGGTATAATAATCCCTCTTACATATCCTTATTATATTAATAAGTATGTTTTTGTATTTCTTATATTTACACCCCGAAGAATCTAAAAAGCATCGTTTAGAAATACTTTGGGTTTTGGTCAGTCGATGACGGTAAAACTGAGGACCGAGCGTAAGTTGTTCGCAAACTATATGCAAGTTCGAGTTAGCCTACCATTCCTGCAGCAGGTGTTGGTTTTCATTGTGTAACATGAAAAACCGGAGAAGAGAAAATGTGCTTTCTGAAATGCAATTTCATTTGCGGACAATAGTTTTGGATTTTACTGTGGTGAGGGAGCTAATGATGTTGTGTACTATACTGTAATTAATTACAGTAATTACTGTCTCACGGAATAAAACTGAATGGTTGGCATCTCGTTCGAACTTGGATGAGCCTGGTGTGTTGTTATTTCATAAGCTCTGCAATGCGTCAGGGTCCTGAGTTCAGACTCAGTGTGTTCGGGCTTATTACAGACATGGGAAACTCTAGGTCTCTATCTGTGCTTATTATCCATCAAATATTTGTTTATGTTGATGTATCTTATGTTAGCATGGTATGTCGTAATTTTATGTGGGAAATACAGAAAGTAAAATATTCGATGTTATATCGACATCATGTGTTTAATTGTCGTGAATATTCGAACGGCATTTTAGGCTCATTCTGACTGCCCTACTATAGACTAGACCTGCATAAAGACGTTATTAATAAGGCAAACAGAATTTGCAACTCGCACTGAGACAGTAATAATGAGAGGATCAGAGTAATAATTGCTGGTGTTCAGAGGATCAACCTGGAGTCAGAGATTGTCCATGCAAGGGTGTTCCACAAGAGCTTTTAACCTGAATATTAGAGATTTGTCCATGCAACTGGTTTTGTCGTAGCCACATTTCCCAGCTCCCATTTAACTGAATATTCTAGGGTGAGGTTTTACTGGTTTAGTCAGTAAATTCCATTTATTTATTTATTTTTTATGTATCTTAAAAGTTCCATTGGGGGCAGAATGTTCCCAACTGCAGTTGGTGTTGACTTCCCTTAATCTCGCTTCCGCTAAATTCATCAACTTCTTCCAGCTGTCGCGTGCCTCCGCTCGTGAGTTTCTTAACTTCCTTCATCCTCATTGTTAACTTGTTTACGGCAGTCGTCTAATACACGTCGGAAAATTTTCCATAATATTGCCGAGTCTCTGTTTTTAGACTTATCCATTTAAGTCAGGCACTAGCGGCTTCCTGGGGGGTATTCCATCAAGCAGGCCAAAGGAAAATCCAGACTTAAATGGCCAAGTCTGGCTTATGATAGCGAGAGTTCAGTTTCATCCAAGTGGCTGAGATTAGCCCCACATCGGTAACCATGGAAACTATGGTTCTGGGTCGCGTTTCCCAAATGCGTAGTTGTTAACTAAGTTAGCAACTTACGTAGTTCGTCCATTCACAGTCAATGGGCCCAACCATGAAAGTTTGTATCTGTGATTTTGGGAAACGCACCCCTGGCTAAGCCTGATACATCCAGCTAACCTCAGATTTCTGTTCCATCAACCTGAGCCACATCTCCGTTCCATCAACGTGGTTAATGTGAATCCCAGCCTAGTAACCATGGTGATTTAAGCTGCAGGGAAATTCTGCCTGCAGGTTTAAGGTGAGGATTAGCTTCATCAATGTTCAAAGAATGTCCAATAGACTCTAACAGACACCCAAAAGACACACTGTAAAAAGTCCTTCAATGGCAATGTCCAAATTACTTAATTTTAAAACGTATATTTAGTACAATAAATTGATTTTGTCTTTTTTTACTGACTGTTTAAGTTACAGAAAAGTAAAAAGTGCTAATGTTTTAGTGACTTAAAATTTTCTGTCATAAATTTGATTTTCTGGTACTCCACAATAAATTGATTTCACGAAACTTAGTTTAAAAACGTATTCAATAAGTAAATTGTCAGGACCCGCCCACATGCAGTAATTGGAGAACACATTCCAGCATTGTAATTTAATATCTTCAGTAGGCATGTTGAATCTGCAAGTCAGACCTTGTTTAATGTGAAATATGGAGTAGAAGAGTGAATAAAAGGGTTTATTAATATTTAGCAGTGCAGGGCGGGCTGGCCATCGGGTATACTGGGAGTTTTCCCGGTGGGCCGCTGTATCAGTCAGTGCGCCGGTCCGAGCGGCGTGAAGACTTAATTCGCACTTGTGTAGACGGCCCGCTAGTGGCCGATAACTCTCATTAATAAGAGCGGTGAATCAGAGGTGCCGTTTTGTAAAATATTGACTTATGAAGACAACTCTGCTTACGTTTAATATGATCATTGATAACGCATGAATTTTTGTGCATAGATAAGAACTTTAATTCCTTTTAGTTTTGCCATGCGTAATTCAATGTTATATGTACCACTTTTATGGTTCCACTTCACTATTCCGGTTATCCTGCGTCATGGCCATTTGTATCTATCTATATATTTACTTCATGATATAATAATGACCGAAAAACTGTATTCTTGCAAATAAAAAACGATGCATGGGTTTAATCTATGTACAATTTATTTAATGTTGTTTTCATCCCAAAAGTTTCAGAAAGCAGGTTTGCTGGGAAATTTGTTTGACCAATGGCCTTGCTTGTCCCTGTTGCGTTAGCAGTCATTCGTTGTTGCTGTTTGACGTCATGATTAATCTATCTGGACATGTGGAATTAGTAAGGCAGAAACGGTGTGCATTCAGCTGGTGATTGTGTGCCCAGAACGACAGACAAGTGCTTTATTCAGTAGCAGTCCGTTGTTGGTATTAAAGACCTTTAGGTAATGGCACATCTGTACGCTTAATTACCTAATCCTGCTGCAGTTTTTGTCTGATTAGCAACAGTTGCTAAAACTAATTGGTAGTAATAAAGTAATAGTCCACTTTATTTTCGATTGCACTGTTTAAGTTGCTTCACAAAGTTATGACGCGTTTTCTTATGTGCATAAATTATGACTTATATTGCCCCAGATAAACTCCAATTGTCTGGTCTTTTTTTTTTTTTTTTTTTTTTTTTTGCGCCTTACAAGCTTGTGCGCATGCTTGTTGGATATGTTTTCGAACAGCAACTACGAATTTAAGCAGCACATCATTAAGTTTGGATTACTAGATCTTCACCGAGGCGATGTTAATTCGTCAGCGATTTATGAAACTATGAACATTGATCGCTCTGAAAACTTTTTTTTTTGCTTTGCTACGCCTCCACCGGTAGACATTTTCCTATCCATTTTAAAGATATGCTCCTCCCTTGCCGCTTGTCATCACTTCTCGAGCGCACCCAGTAAAAACAGCTGGTGGAGCGTTTTGCAATTAATTAGTTTAATTGGCAACTGGTCAGTAACATGACTGGGTATAAATACAGCATTTTAGAAAGGCACTCTTTCTTAGAAGTAAAGATGGGCAGTGGTTTACCAATCTGCATCTAAAAATTGAACAATTTCAGAAAAATTTCTCAATGTGAATTGCGAAGACATTGATTATGCCACCATCTACAATACGTAGACGATTCAGAGAATCTGAGGAAATCTGTGCGCAGGGGACAAGGCCGAAGGTGAATATTGGATGCTCGATCTTCAGGCCCTGAGCAGTGCTGCCAACTCTCCCGTATTTTCCGGGAGTTTTAGTGGCATATTCATGTTCCCGTGCCGTAGTAAGCAATTCTTCAACCAATGCGTATTTAAAAGATTCTCACGCGGAATTGAAGTCCTTGCGCATGGAGGTTTATCAGCTTCACGTCTGTTACAGTGGATTTCACCACTAGTAATATGGAAACTGATTATAACTCCTGTCTTCTCGCGGTTTTCTTGTTCTCAGGGGTTGGAAGCAAAGCATGTGTTTAATGATTAAAATGATACAAGACCGTGAGAAACATCTTTAATTGCTTCCATCCCCTGAGTAAAGAAAAGAGTTAGAAGTCGGGAGTCATAATCGGTTTCCGTAATACTAGAGGTGAAATCCACCTGAAAGGAATAGTTCACTTTTTTTTTGAAGTGGGGTTGTATGAGCTGCAAATTGCCACTACTTAACATTAGATGCAGTAGAAAGCTCTCTGATCTCCTCCAGGTAGCCGCACCAGGGCATAGTGCTGGCTGGAAATTTAGGCGATACACTGTTGTGAACGGAAACACAGAAACAGCGTATTTTCGCGGCCTAAAAGAGGTCCTACCTGAAAATAATACACCATTTCAACTGTACGCTATATTTAAAAAATTACAGCACTTTAGCTGCTCGGGAAAAAAACACAGTTGCTCTTGAACTAACTAACTGACGTATTCCTCCGCGAGGCGCATCGTAGTTCACTGCGCGCAGTAGCGATCAGCTGTTTGGGTCAGACTGAGTGGTTTGCGGCAGAGCCGGATTTTCAATGGCATAGAATCACGTCTCTAAAAAAAAAAAAAAAAAAAACCTACAATAACCAGCACAGCAGATACACAGTATGTGGCTGCGTGGACCCTATGCGATATCAATTTGTGCTGCAATGTTACATTAGACTTTTTCACAGGTGTTTCACTCTTTTACCTGATGCTTGGGTACAGCAGTGCTCTTCAGCGTGCACCGTTGAGATTTCCCTGAATGTAGCCTAACGAAATCCTCTTTGGAAAAATAAATACTGCAAACAAGGAGTTCTTTTAGGGATACGGGTGGCATATCAATATCCGTGTTGAGGCAACTAGCCACAGCTGCAAGTCCAATATTCCGCAGAGGAATGCGGTGGAAGCTGTAAGTGCACCAGGATACAGCTTTGCTTTCACATCCAAGAAAGCGACACGCACAGACCATTTTCGAAATATTTGCACAAGTTAAACGGCCGTCCGACCTCGCAACCGCAGTTAAGCCGCTTGCCCACTGGAAGCAAAACGAATTTTTCGCACACAGATTACATTCAAAGTCAATGCGAAGACGTGAATACACGCGTTTGTGCAAGCAGCTTTACTGTGACCCAAACAGCTGATTGCTACAGCGCGCAGTGAGCTACGATGCGCCTCGCGCAGGAATACGTCAGTTGGTTAGTTCAAGAGCAACTGTATTTTTTTCCGAGCAGCTAAAGTGCTGTAATTTTTTAAATATAGCGTACAATTGAAATGGTGTATTATTTTCAGGTAGGACCTCTTTTAGGCCGCGAAAATACGCTGTTTCTGTGTTTCCGTTCACAACAGTGTTTCACCTAAATTTTCACCCAGCACTATGCCCTGGTGCGGCTACCTGGAGGAGATCAGAGAGCTTTCTACTGCATCTAATGTAAGTAGTGGCAATTTGCAGCTCATACAACCCCACTTCAAAAAAAGTGAACTATCCCTTTAACGCACGTGCATCTGATAAACCTCCTCGCACAAGGACTTCAATTCTGTGGGCGGACCTCTTTAATATGCGTTAATTGAATTATTGCTGAGTACGCCACAGGAATGTGAATATGCCACTAAAACTCCCGAAAAATTCGGGAGAGTTGGCAGCACTGCCTGAAGCTGTGCCGCATTAAAAACAAGTTTGATTCTGCACTTGAATTCACTGCATGGGCTCAGGAACACATCCACAAAGTACTGCGTGAACAGAGTTTGCTGTGCAATCCATAAATGCAAGTTAAAGCAGTAAAAGCAATATGTGAACACAATCCAGAAATGGTGCCATCTGCTCAGGACCAAAGCTCATTTTAAAATGGCTTTCCATTTGACCTCAGTCCATTTTAAACCATTTTAAATGCGCTTTGGCCCAGAGAAGATTGCAGCATTTCTGGATTTTTACATATGGCTTCTTTACATGATATAGCCTTAACTAGCACTTGTGGATTGCACGGTAAACTGTGTTCAGACAATGATTTGTGGAAGTGTTCCTGAACCCATGCAGTGAATTCCCATGCAGTATCATACCCATTTTTAATGTAGTGCCATCTGAGGGCCCGAAGATCGCGAGCATCCAATATTCACCTTCGGCCTTGTCCCTTAAGCACAAACATTTCTCCAGATTCTCTGAATCTTTTGTAGAGATGGCAATTTCGACACGCAGATTTGAACCGTTTCGGACACGTTCGAAACTTCTGGGTTTGACCACTGACTGTTTTTTTTTTTTTTTTTTTTTTTTTTAATTTACACAAAATTGCAACAGGTTCACAATTCCAATAATAACAAGACAGTGTTTGCTCGAGGTAGTACGCGCCTTACAGTATAAAAGAATTATAAAAGATAAGATAACAAGCATAGAAATAAATAAACACAATGAGAAATAAAATAAATAGAAAGTAAATCAAATAAAATTAAACTCATTAAATAAGGTTCTAGTTTTCACAGCTTTAAGGTTATTGCAGAATTTTAAAGTGTCCAGGTAGGATTTTAAGTATGCGAGGAAGACCGTCAAATTGGGTTTTTGTTTTGTATATTTGCTGGTGTGTACATGGAATTTTGCTAAAAGCAAAATAAAGTTGATGATATATGTTTTTTTGACAGGCAATTTATCATCAAAAAAGCCGAATAAAATAAATTCACATTTAAATTTGAGTTGAATATTCAATTTTCTATTCAATAACAGATTAAGGTCCAGCCAAAAAGCCTGACTAAGGGTGCATTCCCAAAATATATGAATAATAGTTTCCTCTGTGTGGTGACAAATGAACAAAGAGGGTCAATACTGAGTCTGTATTTTGCAATAACAGAATTAACAGGATAACACCTGTGCAATATTTTCATAGAAACCTCCCGCACCTTATTTGAAACACAAAATTTCCTGGGTAACGACCACGTTTTTCCCAGTCTATGTCAATATATTGATTATTCCAGATAAACACTGAAGTAGGTTTACTAGTTGTATTTCTCAGGATTAAATCTTATATGCATTTATTGTTAGTTTTAATACTAAGGAAAGGATCTGAGTTTCCTATATATAAGTCTGATGGGATGGTTTCAATGAAAACACTGGTGATTGAGGAGGATAACAACATTTTAAGTCCTGATGGAATAGCGTCAAAGATGATTGCAAATTCTCTAGGTGGTACAGGAAAATTATATTCAGACAGGAACTCATCCTAAGTAAACATATGACCCTCCTTGTTGAATAATTGTTGGACCAGTAATAAGCCATTGTCAACCCACTTCTTAACAAACAGTGTTTTATGCTTGAAACATATATCCTGATTATTCCAAATATAGCATTTGTGGGGTGAAAAATTATGTTTGTACACCAAGGACCAGCATAGAAGCAGCTGTTTCTGGAAATTGGAGAGTTTTGCAGGGAGCTTTTCTATCTTGAAATTACATCTTAATAAGGAGTGAAGTCCTCCTAAGGCCTCAAAGACATATGTGGAAATGAAGTTCCATAACGAATTGGGATTTGTCAAATACCTTTTGATCCACTTAATCTTAAAACTGGAGTGTAAAGTACTGAAATCAAGAACATTGAAACCACCACTACTAAGTTTGTTGATCATCACATTTTTTCGTATAAGATGAGACCCCTTTTTCCAGATAAAATCGAAAAGGGTCTTGTCAATTTTTGTATAGAGATCTTTTGAAACATCTAGCGAGGAGCTAGCATAAACAAATCTAGATAGGCCCTCAGCTTTAGATAGCAGAACTCTACCAGTTATGGTTAAGTCCCTTTGCAATCATAAATTAAACCTCTGCGTAAGTGTAGAGATGAGTGGATTAAAGTTTTCATTCATTCTTAGAACTTGGTCTTTAGCAATGATTACTCCCAAATATTTAACTTTAAGCTTAACAGGAATTCCTGAAATTTCTGTCTCATTGCAGGCCTTGATGGGTAACAACTCACATTTAGATAAGCTCAGTTTTAGACCAGAAGCTGCGGAAAACTTATCTAACAGTTTGATTGAAGCGTCAATTTGAGATCTATCATGTAAGAACAAAGTAGTATCATCAGCTAGTTGGCTCAAAAAGATTGTCTTTCCTGCTATAGAAATACCCTTTCAACTACTTTCTTTAATGTAAAATGATAAAATTTGCATAGGAAGTAAAAATAAGTACGAGGAGACGGGACAACCCTGTCTGGTACCACGTTCTATCCTAAATCTTTTGGTAGTTCCATGTGGCAGCTTAACTGAACTATTCCCCGAGGCATATAAAGTGCGTATTGATTTTTTGAAATGCTCTCCAAAACCAAATAAATCAAGAGCTTTAAACAAGAATTGATGCTCAATAGAGTCAAAGGCCTTTCGGAAATCTAGAAACAGAATGAAACTATTATCTGTAATCAAATCTGAGTAGTCTAAGATATCAAGGACAAGTCTTATGTTATATATTATATATCTACCAGACATGAAGCCATTTTGGGATTCATCAATAATGTCATTTAGAACTTTCTTTAATTTATTAGCTAAACACAGAGCAAAAATTTTGTAGTCACTGTTAAGCAATGAAATGGGACGCCAATTATCCAATATCAAAACATCTTTCTGAGGCTTTGGGATTAAAGTAATTAAACCTTGGTTCAGAGAAGGAGGGAGTTCTTCAAAGTTTATACTCTCATTAAATACATTAAACAGGAAAGGGGCAAGCTCTGCTGAAAATAATTTATAAAACTCTGAAGTTAAACCATCTACTCCAGGGGATTTATTCAATTTAAGTTTCTTAATAGCATCTTTAATATCAATAATATTGATCGGGGTATCACATATTGATTTATTAACATCACCAATTGACCTTACCCCCACTAAAGTGGAAAAAAAAGTTTCTATTTCAGCTGTTGATGGGTTAGATTTGTATAATGTTTCATAAAAGTTTTCACAAATTTTAGCAACGTCTTTGGGGTTATAACCAACTGAGCCATTTAGGGAGAGATGTGTTATGCCATTTTTGTTTTGCCTTTGTTTCTCTAAAGTAAAAAAATAGCTGGAGTTCTGCTCCCCCTCTTTGAGCCACTTGACCCATGAACGTATGAAGGCTCCTTTAGCTTTGCCGATGTATAGCTGATCCAATTTCAGTTGCAATGTTTGTAAATGTGCTCTTTGGATCTCAGACGTATTTTCAGACAACATAGAGGACAAGGAGATTATCTCAGCAATGAATTCGTTTTCATCCTTTTTATAAACTTCTTTCATTTTTGCGCCCTTATCCATTAAAAAATTCTTAATTCAAACTTAAGTAGCTCCCAATATTTCCCATAAGCCTTTTCACTGTCTGCCATTTTTATGTATTCCATTATCTTAAGTTTAATAATCGAGTTTACAGATTCACTCATTAATAAAGAATTGTTTAGTTTCCAATAAGCTGGGGTCCTTTGACCATTGACTGTATAAAACATGGACGTAGCCTCCGTGACGTCACCCATAGGTTTCTGAATATCCATTTTGAAGCAAATTTGGTCGCCATCTTGGCACTTACTTGACTCCGCCTACCTCTTGGCTAAGCCAAAAATGGGCAAAAAGGTGGGGCCGTTGCTGGAGCAAAGGCGGCCCAATGGGAGGGGCCGAAGGAGCCTGTTTGCGGAAACATGCCCTCTAAGCTCACAACTACCAAGCTAGCTACGGCTTCCATATTAGACTAAAAAGCTAACTCATCTCGATGCTTCATGGTTCACCTAGGCCAAGATGCGGGGTCATATCTGTCCTAGTAAAGAAATGGATCCTACCAAGATGCTTGCGGTGGCGGGTCGAACACTGTTTATATTCGTGAAGTGGTTGCGAGATGAACGTTGTTCGTATCCGGGAGGCAGTAGCGCGAAGAACGCAGTACACCGCTGAGAAGTAGTGGTGGTTGCCTCGTTGAGTAACAATATCACCTCGGGAGTGAAAGCGGGTGCTAGGCTTAGCTCTTGTACGCACCCTAACCAGGTCCCATTAACAGTAGTATGGCCAGCCAAACGATAACATTGCATTATGTAAGCTTACCAACAAACCTGATGGACCTTTATTTTCCTACCTCACACTCGCACATTTTGATAAGAAGTACTATCACCCTACATTTTGACTTTGGGAAATGCTGAATGAATTGGTTACTGCAGGCAGCATACGTAGGCTTGTCAATGCTCACACATCTGGGCGTCTGGCTCCTTCGTTATTTTATCAGCTGCCCAGCTTATCTCTGACTTTTATATTAGCTGACGATACCACTACGTCGTGCAACTTTTTTATTGCGCCGTAAAATTGGTGTTACTTTTGGAAAAAAAGCCTTTACTCCCAGCGAAACCGAATATAGCCGAACGTGGCTAGTTAGTGACACTTTTCCATTGTCGTCTGGCTTATTGGTTGGGTTAATGTGGTTAGCTAGCTTGTGCATGATGAACTTTATGTAGAAACACGTTTAGCAACAGCTAGCTAGCTTGCTAGATAACGTGGGATATGTTAAATTAGCTATATAGCTAGCTAGCTAGCCTTTTTATTTACAATGATACCGCATCTGTAATTTATTTATCAGGGACAGTGTACAAAAACATTAAGCTCAGCAGAGCAGAGATGCTGGTACCAGATTCTAGCTTATTTAGCTAATTTCCATCTGTTGTCCACAATACTCATTCATTAACAACTTCCATCAAATACATTCGTAATTCCCACCTACATTCAGAAATTGGGTGCAATCACACTGAAAATGGAACAAATCCATTGTTGGTAAATGCAGTTCTATCAGATATTGCTGTGCGAATCCACTGAGTGTATAACCACGGCAATCTCCGGTCAAGCCCTCCAAATACTCCAGGGAATCAGCTAAGGGACCCCGTCATTTGGGAGCGTGCTATGGTGGTTTTAATGTTGCAGCTGACCAGCCAGCTACGTTGGCAAACTGCTAGGGAATCCGTGACGGTTTTCCTACCCCCGACTGACAGTTTCTGTTTAAAAGTATGTTTACCCTAAATTCAGACAATTTTCTGTTTCACTATTACTTGGCTGCATGCCAGTATAATAACTGTGGCAGGCGTACACTCCCGCTGGCACAGCTGGACATGTTGGGCAAAAACTAACCGGGGGAGGGGGGGTTACTGTATCATTCTCTGGCTAGTTGGCAAGAGAACGAATTGACACTACTTTGTGTTGTCATATTATGTTATATGAAATAATATTATAATGTCATCACCTTAGAAAATAGACCACAGACTCTCAAGACATTATCATCCTAATTATTCGATAAAAAAATCTCCAGTCAGAAACGCGGCCAATGGATCAAGTTCCATGACTCGAGTGAGCCTAGGTAGAATAACGGTCCACAGACGACTAGAAAAGGCCGAGGGTTACCCGCCAGGCTAGCCGAGCTGTAGTAACCCCCCTTCCTCAGACAGCCAGGCTAGACCCGTGGTTAGCGGCAGGGCTTGGCGTTCCTACTCTACAGCCCGGGGCTGTGTAAGCCTGTGCTGTAGCCTAGCCACGACATAACCGGATGAGACGACTCCTGCCCACAGACTGTGTAATTCAAGGTTCTGTCACTCAAAGTGGCCACGCCCTTAATTATGCAAATATTTAAGGCTTTATATAATGTAAATAGTAGAGTGACAAAAAAATTCACTCCCCCCACAGTTTTCACGGAGGGGAAAATTATCCATAGAGACCAAAACCGTATTTTGAACCAGGCTGTAAACATGTTCAATTTTGCTGTGAAATTGGGCTTTTTAACATGGGGATCAATGGGGATTGACTCCTTTCTGCAGTCAGCCTCAAGTGGCTATTCGAAGAACTGCAGCTTTTGGCACTTCCGTATTTGCTTCACTTTTCAGCCCCGCAGGTTGCCGCTCGGGTTTTACACGGGTTTACGAATCTGCTTCAAAACTTTGGTCACGTGACTAGTGACGTTTTTCCTGCTCCCCCCCAGCAATGATCTATCGTTTTGTTTCACTTTGGAACATTTTAAAAGCTGCAGTAAAAGTTTTTGCCACTAGGCTGTGCACTACTGAAATAAATCTGGTTTCGGAACATTTCGAAACTGTGGTCGTTTCAGAGGTTTCAAAACTGTTTCAAAGGTTTGAAATTGCCATCTCTAATCTTTTGTACTCTGGATGGTGGGATATTCAAAGTCTTCGCAATTCAAGATTGAGAAGCCTTTTTCAGAAATTGTTCTCAATTTTTAGATGCAGATTGGTGAACCTCTGCCCATCGATGAGAGACTGCCTCTCCAGAATGCTGTTTTTATACCCAGTCATCTTACTAACCTGATGCCAATTAACCTAATCAGTTGCAAAATGCTCCGATTTTTTTTTTTTTACTAGCACCACTTTTCCAGCCTTTTGTTGCTCCTGTGCCAACTTTTCTTCAATGTGTTGCTGCCATCCAATTCAAAATGAGCTAATATTTCCAATATTTTTCATGAAATGTCTGAATTTCAACATTATGTTGTCTATGTTCAGTTGTGAATAAAATGTGAGTTTGAGATTTGCAAATCATTGCATTCCATTTTTATTTATATTTTACACCATGTTCCCACTTCATTGGAATTGGGGTTTGTAGTTTAATACAGTACTTCCCAAACCTCTCATTGAGGACCACCTGTCCTACATAGATCTCTGCCTGCTCTAGCACAGGTGATTCAAATAATCAGCTCGTTATCATTCCCCTGAGGCCGATTGATAATGAGCTGATCATTTGAATCACCTGTGCTGGAGCGGGGAGAGATCTAAAATATGCAGGACAGGTGGCCCCTGGGAGAGGTTTGGAATTGGTAAATATGAAAAAAAAAGTAAAATGAAAGTAAAAATTCATGTTTTCTTTTAAATACAACTTAAAGTGGTAATCCGTAAGATTTCCGTCTCGTTACTCTCTGTAATGTCTGTGTTTATCAGAGAGGGGGGATAAAACAACGGTGATTGGGCCTATGATCCACTGA
Source organism: Gymnothorax javanicus (assembly GCA_029692085.1). Lineage (NCBI taxonomy): Eukaryota > Metazoa > Chordata > Actinopteri > Anguilliformes > Muraenidae > Gymnothorax > Gymnothorax javanicus. The sequence goes on along the minus strand of CM056194.1, from coordinate 82,670,349 downwards.
TGAAAGCACTTGTATTTCATTCTATGCCAGGTAAAGCGATCAGTGTGTCTATCGCGACATTCCCGCGCTATATTCAAATACAGGCGCACATCTAGTGACGCTTTTTACGTCAGTAAGCAGTGTTTGGTCTGTCCAGCAGGTAGGCGGAGCCGCAAGCTAGCTTGAAGGAAGGTAAGGAACCCCAGGAGAAGCAATGACAAGGTAGACGTCAGAAGGGATCCAATAGCCAACGTACCTTAAGGGTTAGAGTAGGCAATGAATTACCAGAAGAATTCATGGTGGAAAGTGGAATTCCCCAAGGGAGCATTATCAGCCCTATCCTATTCAATTTACTGATTAACGACATATTTGGGAAAGGAAGTGAAGGATTGTTGTATGCGGATGATGCAGTTGTCTGGAAAAGGGGGCGTAATGTATTATATATAGTAGAATGCTTACAAAAAGAAATGCAAATATTAGAACAGTGGGGAATAGATTGGGGATTCAAGTTCTCTTTACAAAAGTCTAAGGTAATGTTTTTTACCAGGAAGAAAGTCACAGAGAGCTTCAAAATAATGTTATATAATCAACCATTGGAAAGAGTGAGAAAGTTTAAATATCTTGGAATCCTGATGGATGAAAGAATTACATGGAAACATCACATAATTCATATAGAAATTAAGTGTAAAAAAGTATTAAATCCTATGAGGATGATCTGTGGGCAGTACTGGGGTGCAGACAAACAATCTCTAATGAACATATATAAAGCATTAATCAGATCAGCCATAGATTTTGGATGCATAGTGTATAGTTCTGCATGTACATCAACTCTCATGAAGCTTGATAGAATTCAATTCAAAGGTTTAAGGATTGCTTTAGGGGCAATCAAAACAACTCCTACCTGCGCACTGTTAGTAGAAGCTGAGGAAACCCCACTTAAATTAAGATTTGATAAACTGTGGTTAACATACTGGATGAGGCTTATTAAAGGGAGTATAAATAATCCTTCCTTGTCGGTTCTAAATGAATGTTGGGAATACCAATCAAGGAGTTCTGGTTTCAGATGGAATATTGACAATAAGGCGGAAAAACATGGGATTAAATATTTTAATGTTAGTCCTGCAATTGTGTTGAGTCAAGTTCCTCCATGGGTGTTACCAGTTCCAACCGTTGATTTAGAGCTGCTGAAAGAAAAATCAGAACAAGCAAATGAACAAAGTCTAGTAGAATGTAATGAAAGACACCTTGTATGTAAATATTATGATTTTTTTTAAAATATTTACAGATGGACCAAAGGATCCACGAGATGGACATTGTGGAATTGGGATATATATCCCAAAATTTAATAAAAGGTATGGATATAGATTAAGCAATTTTTTGTCAATCTGTACTATAGAATTAACTGGAATAATAACTGCTCTAAGATGGATTGAAGAAGCTAAACCAATTAGATCGGTTACATGTACTGATTCATTGGCAGTGTTACTCAGCTTGGAAATGGGAAATTCAGGAAGAGAGGATTTGGTGGTAGAGACAAAACATATTTTATTGAATCTTAGGAACCTTGGAATAATAGTTCAATTCTGTTGGGTTCCAGCTCATGTTGGGGTAAAAGGCAATGAAGTGGCTGACAAAATTGCAAAGAAAACGCTGGTAAAAGAACATATAGAAATTAATATTCCAATGGGGAAGGGAGAAGTCAAAACTAAAATAAAATCAGAAGTTCTGCTTAAATGGCAAAATGAATGGAAGGTAGAACAAAATGCCAGACACTATCATGCAATTCAGGAAAATGTTTGGGGAAAGAGGGTTACATCAGGCCTAAACAGAAGGGAAGAGGTTGTATATAGCACACTGAGGTTGGGTCATACACATCTTAATGGTACACTAAGGTTAATAGGAAAGAGTAATGGACTATGCGATGCTTGCCAAGTTATAGAGGATGTTGATCATGTGCTATTTAACTGTAATAAATATACAGAATACAGACGACAATGGCGAGAAAGGGAGGTAGATAAAGGAATAGAGAATATGCTTAAGGAAGAAGGAATGCAGAGTGATAGAATCAGATCTTTATTTATTTATCTTAATGATACAGGTTTAAATAAAAGGATCTAGGATTTTTTTTTTAAACTGCAGATAGCCATAGCCTGCTAATGTCCCTTTACGCACTCCTGTACAGTAGGTGGCGGTATGCACCAAAATGACGTAATGTATAATATTAAGTAAAAGAAGAAGAAGAAGGATCCAATAGCGGTACTCTCGCTAGCTTGAACCTTGGCTCTATCCCCTAACCCTAAATATAACTTGTCCCTTACACTATTTGTCAGTTTTATGGATGGAATTAAGGGAGGACCGTTAAAAACGCAGTTTTCCAAGAAGCGGAAAGTACCGCTACTGGATCTTCTGACGTCTACCCAATGGCAATGGCAAATACCATACTGTGTAGCAATACTATGCACAGTAGAAACTAACGTTAGCTGAGTTAGCTCTGTTGAGGCTACTACTAAAACTATAATTATAACGTAATTTCAGGAAGCAAACGGGAAAAAAAAGCTACGTTAACAGCCTCGACAAATTTTTTTTATTAAAAAAAGCTATAACGTTACCTGTTCACCAACTACCGTTTTCATTATTTACACTGGGCTCTCAACTTCCACATATTCGGCTTGAGTTTAAATGACATATTCACGTTCCCGTGCTGTAGTCAGAAATTATTCTATCAGACCGTTTGTAGTGATTCTCAGGTGGAATTGAAGTCCTTGTGCATTGAAGTTTATCAGTTTCACATGTGTTACGGTGGATTTCGCCACTAATAAAATGAGAACAATTATGATTCCGGAATTCTCACGCTTTTCTTCACTCAGGGGTTGGAAGCAGTGGAATTGCATAAAAATGTTTCAAATGGTCTTATTCCATTTAAATAATTTGAACGATCGTGAAACACACGCATTTCGTTGATTGAATAATTACTGACTACAGCATTGAGCCTGCGTGTCACTGTGGGTGGGTATTTATAAATCTGACTTTCAACGTACACCCACAGAGACACTGCTTGTTCCATTCAATTCAGGCATACTTTTTCGCTCTACGTCTCTAACATTTCCCCAACTCTTCGGATCGAAACAAATCAAACGCACATACCTTCCTAGCCAAAACAGCTAGACTCAGCCGTGAGAACACGCCGGTAGATGCCTTCCGTGTATGCCGTCATTTTAGGAATTCCCTGGTGTACCGTTGTATGTCGGGATTAGAAAATGGCTGGTAGTGTTGGAAACCGTTTGAACCGTGTCGCTTCGGTGGAAGTTTTTGCTCATATTTCTGCACGGAAGGCATCTACCGGCGTGTACTCGCGGTACACGAGCTAGCTGGAGTCTCGCTGCCTTAGCTAGGAAGGTATGTGCGTTTGATTTGTTTCGATCCGAAGAGTTGGGGAAATGTTAGACGTAGAGCGAAAAAGGATGTCTGAATTGAATGGAGCAAGCAGTGTCTCTGTGGATGTAAGTTGAGAGTCAGATTTATAAATATCCACCCACAGCGACACGCAGGGTCTAATACAGCACGGGAACGTGAATGAAGCACAAATTCTCACGGCGAATACGTGAGAGTTGACAGCCCTTTAAGTTAATCGGTTTCCCAGACAGCAAAGTGGTGCTGGCGCGACGCTGGGCCGAAGTCGCTGGCTGTCTGGGTTATCATAATAGCCTAACATGTTACTGGAATGAGATTACGCTAATGGATGACTAATGTCACATAATTTTTACTTTTAATGAGTTCAATTGCCGTGTCTAAGAGCATCTTTCCCGTCTGCATGAGAGTTGAGGAGGCGCGTAATTGGTAAAAGCCGTCAATTTACCGACGTCATACAGGCGACACTGTTGGGTCTCGACAAGAGTTATGAGAAATGAGGCCCAGAAGCGCACCTGCAATTACAGCTTACTGCCAAAGATGTCAATATAAACAAACCAATTCAAATCTTACGGATTACCACTTTAATTTAATTAAGTTAGATGTACTTAAAATGCTGTCCATTTTGACAATGGTTGTACTCAATTTCCTGGTTTTTTTTTTTTTGTAGACTGTTCTTAAAAATTTTACTTTATGCTAAAATTTTATGATAGTTTTCTCAACTTAAAAAAAACAAGAAGTTCACAAAACTAAGAAAAAGTGCTTGGAAAATGTTGCCTTATTTTTTTTTTTTTTTTTTTGAGTTTTATCTAAGTAACAGTTTTTACAGTGCAGTTCTGCCAGTACATTTACACTCTCACAACTGTCATGTAATGATGATAACGTGAAACATAAATATAAATCATTAAAAAACATTAACTATTCAAAAATAAATAAGATCATTCCAATAAAGACAAAATCAAACTTAAAAAAAAAAAAATCCAGTTGGCTAGCAAATTATCTAAAATTGTCGGAACAATCAGTTGATAAATGTGGTATCACTTTCGAAAATAAATTAATAAATTTGGTGAATTTCAGTGAGCCTATCTACAATCATTTTGTTCCTTTCATGCGGGATATTTTTATTATATAGCTAATACAACCTACTGAATGATTTTTGTGTCACTTATGCATGCTGTCGGCGATATTCTGCCAGGCCACCTCCCTCGCCTTGTTGATGGCAGCAGTGTTCCCTTTCCTTGCGATAATTTCTCGATAATCCTCATAAACTCCCATAAAGAGGGTTTGCTCCGCTGAGGAGAGTGCAGAGACGGGGTGCGCGGGTGGAGTGGAAGGTGCAAATTTCGAAAGTAGGCCTATAGCGTTTTGTTTGATTATTAGATGGTTGTCTTTTGCTTGAAAGTTTGTATTTCGAAGAAATGGAGAGTGATGGGGTGGAAGGGGGTAAAAAGAAAAGGAATAAAGGAAGTGGCAATGAAACTGATGAAGGGCCGTTTGTTGTAGGGATGAAGGTGGTAGGAAATAGATGGGAAAACAATCGTGTTTTCAGTGATAATCATTTCGTCGGGAAGTTTGTCAAAAATGGAACTGGGGACGTAAAGGATTGCAGGGTAGTGGACTTGTGATAATTGAATGTAGGATGACGAAACAAGGGGAAAAGCACATACAATAAAATAATTTGATCCTTCTCGAATTACATGTCTTAAAATGTACCAGCGGCCAACAAAAAAGGGTGTTATTGGAGGTGTCCCTTATTCTGTTAAAGTTGATTCTTTTTTGGCAGTAGAGGGAGTTTGCGCAGCTCGGCGCATATCGAGACGGGAAGGAGCAAGACAACATGGTGGTTTTGCTTCAATTCGAAAAAATTACCGGACAGAATATTTTTGAACTACGTGAGTTATATGGTGAGGGCTTATAAGAGAGTACCACTAGGCCTACATTGCTTCTGGTGCCAAAAATGTTGCCGCAGTTTGTAGGGCGAAGACATTTAGGTACATTTTTGACTTTCATTGCAATGGTCATTAATTGCGCAAAAGAAATTGAATCGAAGACGGAAAGGATTAGGATTGTGGTCCATGCAGGGAGGATATTTCTTGGAATAATGGAAGTAAAGGGAGAAATCCAAGAAATTTTAGAAAAAGGTTTTGGCGAGAGCCAAATGCAAATTAACTATACTGGACAAAGAAAGTTAGGGATCACTCTGATTTTTAATATTGAAATATGATATGGAACATAATTTGAACTATCAAATATTTCAAATTCGAAAATTGGGGTGATCCCTAATTTTCTTTGTCCAGTATAGTTGTGTAGGCTACAGTCATGTTTCTAGGAAGTTAGGCGCTAGGGAAATAGAAACAAAATTGTTGAAAAAGAGAACTGTGAATTAGTTTTTTTTTTTGTGTGTGTGTGTATTGAATATAGGGGAGAGCTGGTACGAAAGTTACATTTTTCACATGGACGTCATTTTAAAAGATAACGTTACAGACCGAAACAAAATTTCGGAGCGATTAACTACTTTCGTGTGTGCTCTGTCAATATCAGGTGCTAAATCATCACCATATATATTGACTTCGGCATAGTTTGACGTCGAACGGAAGTTGCGGATTGCTTCTTTCGACCCATCCAGCCGGGATGAAAGTAATGCACGGACAGGGCAAAAGTAACGTGATCAAATTTACTGGAATCTTTTTTAAATTTCTTGTTAAAACAGAAGCAAAAACAGCCAGGCATTTGTTTTAAACATTTTGATTGGCTTCAAATGTTCCAAAAGTGACCGTGAACATGTTTAATGTGCAAGGACTATTTATAAAAATTATCCCAGAGAGCAAGCACCTCCGCTCCGGATCTGCCCGGCTCTGTGCCGACTCCAGCTGATCCGGCTCAGAGCCGGGGCAGATCCGGAGCGGAGGAGCTTGCTATCTGGGATGAAATTACTCATCACAGTTGTGACAGATATGAGTGGCACCCTCAGTGCATGCCTCATGCGACCACAGCAGACAAAAGATGCACCGCACCCACACTTCTCCAGGCAAAGATGAGGCAAATGTCTCCCCACAAACAAGAGATTCCTCATCCTTGCCCCGAGAAACTGTGGTTGCAGTGTGTCCACTAAGCCTCGTTTTCTTTGGGAGTTTTGAAGAGGACTGTTTTCTCTGGCTCCTCCGCTGACTCTCCTCCTCCAAAGCAGCTTTCACCGGGGTGTCGGTCAGTATTGCTGTTGACCTGCAACATTCAATGAGATAATAGTCAGAATCAGCTTGTTTTTATACAAGCAAGAGAACCAAGACGAGTTAAAAATGACACTATGCTCACCTCTTTCGGCCTCTCCTTTTATTTTCTTTCCTCGAGCCAGCCTTTGGATGTGGGCGAAGCTTTTCTGGGCTGAACCTTTGTACTGGCGTGCCACTAGATGTTCCTGGAACCACTAGCATACCTGGATAGATGGTATGCGCTGGCGATGGAGCTGGCGCTGGTGATGAAGGGGGCGCTGGTGATGGAGCTGGCCCTGGCACTGGGGATGGAGCTGGTGCTGGTGCAGGACGGTTGGTCACATAAGCTGGAGCAAAGTCTTCCTCACTGAAAATATCTGGATTCAAGGGCCAGATACCGGTACACTCGAAACCACACGAAATGCTGCTTGGTGTCGCAGCTTGAGGCAGAGCTTTAGCCACAAGACTCGGGATGTTGTAGATGGTCAAAGTTCTTCCAGGGTTAATTCGCATCCAATTGTCGGCTGCACTGTTAATGTAGTGCTTCAGAGGGCCAAAAACGCTTCGGTCTAGCGGCTGAAGACGGTGGGAGCAGTGGGGTGGAAATGACAGGAGTACAACGCCCTGTGACTTGCAAAAGTCAATAGCTACCACGGAGAGGTGTGATGCATGATTGTCTAAGAGTAGCAGCAACTTTGACTCCGGGGTCACGCGGGTGTGTCTTGCAAAATGCTGTAAAAAGACCAAAAAATCTGTCTCCTCCATCCACCCCGATCCATTGGCAGAACCAGTGGAGCCAGGGGGACCATCCCGGATGAAGTGGTCATGGAACTTTTTCCTTGGGAAGATAAAGTAAGGGGAACAAAGTTGCCTTGTGCGTTGGCAGCAAAGGCAACGGTCACCAATGTCCCTCTTTCCCCGGAGGTCACAGCACCGACCTGGCGCTGGCCCTTGGTGGCAATGACTTTGTCTGGCACTTGAACCGTTGTGGTACCTGAAATAATCAGTGAAATGTATTATTGCTGGTGCAAATCACTGGTGCTTTTAAATTTATCATCCAAATATAAATTTTTACCTGTTTCATCCATGTTCCAGACGTCATTTGCCTCAAAATTATAGCGGGTGAGGACAGTCTTTAGGTTGTTAAAAAACGCGGTCATGTTGGTCTTATTGAAGCTGGTGGAACGGGACATGCTGGTGGCTTAAGGTCGACGGATGGACAGGGTTCTCTTGCGCTCGAGGAAGGAGGTGAGCCAATCCTTCCCTGCCATCTGGTTTTTCCTCCATGAACATGGAGGTTTGAGGCCAATATTTTCGGCCAGCTCATATGCAAACTTTCGCACCTAAAAAAGCATAAAAAAGAGGTTAGTTCCCAGATAGCAAGCACCTCCGCTCCGGATCTGCCCCGACTCCAGCTGATCCGGCTCAGAGCCGTGGCAGATCCGGAGCGGAGGTGCTTGCTATATGGCGGTAGTGGTGTAGCTCTGTCTGCGGTGTTACTCGCACCTCTTTAGGACTCAGGCCAAAATATATATATCGGCTGCTCTCTTTATATATGCCTGCAGTCTCTTCTCCTGTTCTTCTGTGAAGACTTTGTTGTGAGCCCTGTACCCCGGGGCCCTGGTCTGCTGCCCTCTTGCCTCTGCCCTCCTCTTGCAGTACCTGAACAGGGTGACATGACAAACGCCATGCACCACTGCTGCCCTCCTTATCCTGTCGCCTCTTTGGACATCAAAAAAGGCCCTTGCGTAAACCTCTGGGTCAACCGTTCCTCTCTGGGTAGTTCTGACCCTAACTCTGGGCATTTTCTGTCGGTAAAACATAACACACATTTTTATGGAGCTTTTAAACACAAAATGCGGCCGCATTAGCAGAGAGGGACGAACGTAACTGTTGCTACTTCAGTCCCGATGGTGACTCCTGACATTTGAACGAGGATTACTTCCAAAGTGGAAAAATTCTGACATTTCAAACTGCACCATATGTTGCGGAACTAAATCACCGATCATTTCATCATAAATATGACACATGGAGCGATAAAGACAATCTTTATATCGAAAAAGTTTAGCATTCGTCTGAATTTACTCACCGCTGTGGAAAACAGTCTTCTCGGTCTTGTGCCGCGAGGAAGACTGGACGCCTCAAGAATGTTCGCGGTTCTGGAGAGGGGCGCGAGCTGCACATGCTGACCTAGTATGACGCATCGAAGTGCGGATGGCTGTGAGTAAATCGCCGTGTTACTTTCGTCCAGAGTTACTTTCGCACCGGCGCTCCCCTAGTCACTATAGACCTTACGTCCTGGATCATCAACTGGCGGCCCGCGGGCCGCATCCGGTCCGCCAAGGCTTTGCATCTGGCCCGCGGAACATTTAATTAATTCAGAAAATGTGAACATAGAAGTGTTTCTCGGTATTTTTAGATATCTACAGTAATATTTCTCCCTCAGATATAGATTGAAACAACCCCAAAAACAACCGCAGATGAAAATAATTTAGTTTGGAATGATTTACTGGCTTGTGTGTTGCATGTGCGTTTTCTCTTGGGACAGAAAGTCAGCTCGCGCAGTGAGTCAGCTATGCTGTCTCTCAATGCAAGAAGGGGGCGAACTCAAATCTCTGCTTCAAACAATTCGTATTATTTATATATATTCACGCTCTCATTTAACATGTAAGAATTTTCTTTTGTACACTCATATTTAAAATTTCGTTTTTACTTTTTTTCACATGCACAATAAGGGTGCTCACAGCCTGATCTCAGGAAATGCGTCGTCTTATTTTCTTCAAGAACAAATTCCGGCATTGTGTGACAATAGATATGAAAAATAAAACAGACAGGTCCAAAGCAGGCTAGCCTAGCTATATAAATAAAACATAATAAAAAAATAAAACTAGACCATGTCAGTTTACAATGAATCGCACGAATAAAACCCTGCCCAATATTTCGGTTTACTTTTTTCACATGCACAATAATGATGCTCAGCGCAAGCAAAATGGCCTATCACAGTCAAAAACAGAAAAAAAATAAAATAAAATCTGTTTATTTAAGCAACACTGACAAATACCATCTGTGTGCGACAACAGATATGAATGATAAAAAATTGACGGGTCCAAGTGGAGCCATTCACAGCATCTGTGGCTGTATCAAATAAAGCGCTATTAAAAATAAAACTAGATCAGTCAGTTTACAATGAATCCAACTCATAAAACTGTTGGCGCAGCCATTCTCCGGCGTGGAAAATGAATGCGGGTACAAAGTTGAACATTAGATCATAACGGAGGAAAAACTTCGCACAGCCACCATCAGTTTGCTCAGTTGCTGAGACTAATCGATCGAATGAATAACAGTTCATTTTTTTATTGCATTATAGCAAATTGCATCAAGAAGTTATTAGGCGTTTTCCTATGCACAGAAATGACGACTTGTCTTTCGAAGATTCCGAACGCACGTAGCTCATAAAACAGCATTGATTCCCATTTCTTCGCGGATTATTACCATGAAAGCATTTTACCTGTCAATATGGTTTGATATACCCAAGATTTCTCCCTCATGGGATGTAGCTTATCCCATGTCCAATAGGAATCCTCCGGGGGGCATAATTATAATTACTTTGCGCTGCAACCAGTGTCTATAGCTTCCCTGCAAATGCAACCTATTCTTTTGAATGCTTAAAACATTATGATTCAGTGCGATCTTAAAATAAATTAGGTTGCACTGTTAAAGAAAAATATTCCTCGTACAGGAGATGGAATTCAGGGAAAGCACTGGGTCAATTAATTTTTATTATTTCATTTTTTTTCTCGATCCAATATCACTATTAAGTCTGTTGTCAATGTTACCCTTCAGTGATCTGTCATTTCTTAATACTTTATTAATAATGACAGGCTTATATATTGGTCTTGATTATTCAGTAAATAAATTATGTGATTATTGATCAAGTAACCTTAAACAGGGTCAGCTTGAAAGCAATTATGCGTTTTAAGGGTCAGAGACCCACAGCATGTGATTTAAAAATCCTGTAACGCCGGCGTCACCACCAGGGGGACATTTGGCTTGAGAGAGTTAAAACACTAGTCTGTTAATTCTCTAATACAGACTAAAACACTCATGAGTTAAACTAATCCCTAAGTCCTATGTCCTCTTTGTTTGTATAAGTTTGTCCATTTTTTCTCTTCTAAACTCCATAATTCTGTAAGGCCACAGAATGTCTAAAATACACTCCCCTGCAAATGCTTATGTAGTAGAGTGGTTTTGATACAGAAAAGCTGTGGTGTTTTTTCGCTTGTGACACCCTGTCACTTTTACCTCCCCAGAGCAAGTTGTTTGAGAAGACCGCAGGAAAGCCGGAAGAGCAGAAGAAGAAAGAAGCGAACGACGATACGAAAGGAATGAGCTGCAAAGTACTTTAGTCTGAGATGCCAGACTAAAGTGGGGTGTGGTATCGTCGGGTTCATGATAGCTGTGGCAATCATTGCTGCGTTGGTGTACTTCCTGACCAGAAGCAAATGATCGCTCTGCCCTCAGACAGCAACCAGTTGGATGTCAGCATTGCTGGAAGCAGAGGTCAGGCATACATTAGAGCTGTGGCTGATTCAGCTGTGCTCTGAAGACTTGGATAACATGACAGAGGAATAAGGACATTGATGTGGACAAGGGGAGGGTTATGAACAAACTGGGCAGCTTGGTTGAGGCTGCTCAAAGGTATTGTTTTACTGGCAGGGAGACTGACAGAAAAAGACAATTTCCTGGCCTATTCCAATTCACTTTAATTTATACAGTATGTGAATGCACAACCCTGGCATTAGAGCAATAGTGAGTACTTATCATCCGCAGTTTGATCTGAAAATAAATATATGTAAAAAAAACAACAACACAAATGTTACTTAAGAATATGCCATTAGATTTGAGCCGTTTTGACACATATTTGTTAGTAGTTAATACATTTTTTTTTAACTTGTGCAAAAGTTACATTTGTTTCTACAGCCTTAAATTGAATAAGTGCAAATGATTGTTGATATTGACTATAACAAATGAGTATTATGTCTCATGCAACCTTTTAAATTAGTTCAGTAGGCTTTTCTTGCAATTGTGTTGCTTTGACTTTTTTTGTCCCAGTGATGTTATACCATTTAACTTCATTAATTTTATACATATGTTATACGTATGGGGGCTTTCATGTGTTTTTAGTCCCCTGGACGGTGAAACAAAGTTATTGACCCAAGTCCGCATTTTGTGGGTATGAATTGATATATCGTGGGAAATGCTGCTAGTTTAGCTCTCTCGGTTAAGGCGCCGCATTTGTGGAGCAGTAGTGACTACCATGACGCGGGTTCGTCCCGGTGGTACCAACCGGTCAGTGGTTGGCAGCTTTTTCAGAGCAGTGCAAGATTGACTAAGCGCTGGCGGGATGCAAATTGGGAAGGGACTGCCGGGAAGGGACACAAAAAACGTTTGCTTTGTTCGTTGCTCAAGCGCCTCCTGTTGGCCAGCCGTGCCCTCGTCAGTAAGATTCTAAGTTTGCTCATGTTCGGGTATCCTCCGCCCTCGTTCTGAACTTGTGAAAGTTTCGACCAATGAGCGTAATAGATGCAGGGGCTGACAGGCGCGTGCTTCGGAGGGGAGCCGCGAACTGTCTCTCTCCTGAGCTGGCAACATGGGGTCGCATACGAATTGGGCATTGCAGGTTCGGGTGGGATCGGAGATGCGAAATTTAAAAAAAGAGAGAAAAAAACTTGTGGGAAATGAATGTGTGAATTGGTAAGGCATTATAGGCAAATATTTTGAGAAATGTCACAAGTGAAGTCTTTGTGTGGGGCAGGGGCGCAGGAGATATTTTCAAAGTGAGGGGGACCAAACTGTGCTCTGAAGCCCAGATAGCAAAATCAGATTTCCAGATACTGGACCACCAATTCTGGCCCACTGTCGGACCATCATGCACCATCATACTTTTACCTTGCCTGAATATTATGAAAATAACATTAATTGTTATTAAAATGAATTGAGAAGCATAAATGAATGATTTAAGAGGTTTTTTTCTTAATCAAAATTGGCAAAACTGCTGGTTTTTTGTAGGTAGCCTGTTCAACTTCATTTTATTTGTAAATATTTAGGCTAGAAACATAGTAGGAAAATTTGGACAAGGAAAATTTAGGAATAGTATTGAGGAAAAAAAAATTGAATAATGAAGTGATTTCATATGTGTGATATCAGCAAGTAATTGTACGAGTGTGATTTGGTACAAAAGCAGCATCCAGGAAAGGCCTCATCCTGCAGGAGCACAGATGGGCCGAGGATTGCTAACTCGCCCAAAAATATGTGCCAAGCATTGAGATGATGGATATGCCATCCTTTAAAGCTCATAACATGGTGAAAATATTCGGGCAAAAATCACTCAGATGCCACTGCATCAAGAATTATTATTTTTATTATTATTGTCATCACTCCAGCAACAGCAATTTATTTGGATTTTCATACTGATTTTGTAATGGTATGTTTTGTGTGTTTTATTTTTATCTTGATGTTATGCTTGTTTCTGGAAAGCACTTGGTGACCTCTGTTTGGAGAAGTGCTAAATAAAGATCATTCTATATATCTATTTCCCTATATGTCTGCCTGTCTGTCTGTCTGTCAGTGATATAGCCACATGGGCTCAGGATAACTTTGTCAAACCTTTGTCAAGCACTACAATACCAAGTTACATCCACAAATGCCAGTTAAAAACCAACCTGTACAGAAAAGAAGCTGAATGCTAACAGTGTCCTAAAGTGCCATCGACTTACCTGAGATCAGGGCATCTGGACTGGTGAGAAACGTGTTTTGGAAGAAATGGATACCATGTGCTCTGAACCGAAGAAGAAAAGGACTATCCAGACTGTTACCAGCAACAAGCTTAAAAGCCATGCGCTGACATAGTGTGGCATTGTACCTCTGCCCTCGGCAAAGGTAACTTAGGCAACATTGATGCTAAAAACCAGGCCTACAGTGAGATTTTGGAGTGACCTATGCTGCCTTCAAGACAACATCTTGCAACACATCAAATATAATATTAATATTATTATTATTACTATCTTTTGTACAGCACTTTTCAATCAGTGCCGGCTACACCTTATAGCAGCAAAAATAAAAACATGAACACATAACAGTTCATAAGATATCCATAATACCATAAAAAGTATTTCTGTATTTAAAATAATGATGCATATGTTTCACAAACAAACAACAAATTTAAATACCAATATATTTTTTCGATACCTCATTTTACAGACTTCTGCATTGCCTCCTATAATACACAGCTGCTAAATGTAGTCCTCCATTTTTTTGGACTTGGCCATAAACATGCATGGTTGTATGCCAGGAGTAACCAAATCTGGACCTCCAATCTAACTCCAGCCCTGGTTTTCTTATTTCCCCAATGAATGAATTAATGGAGTAATTAGTACCTCCGGTTGGCCTGACTGTCTCAACACCTGGAGCCCAGGTATGGGCAGGGTGGAAAACCAGCTGCTCTCGGACCTCGAGGACCGTCATTAGATGATCTGATCTCTGCTCATCTCCTCCTCCTCCTCTTGATTTTATGGCAGATTGCAAAGACATTTTATTAAGGTGCATAACGCCACCAAGTGCGCCAGCGTGTGTTATAATCTAAGCCATTTAACCTTATGTATCAAAAAAAGAAAAACCACCAACTAATTAACCAACCCCCCCCCCGCGTTCCTAACTCCACATTTCTCTAATCTTGCCTTCCTGTTACCCGACTCCCACCAAATCCATGTTCCAAAATTCCCTGTATCTCCTCTCCCTTCACGTTTAATACCCCCTTAATCTCCCTAGCTGCGTCTACTACCATTTTGATTCTCTTGTTTTTACCTTCAATATCTCTTGAGCAAATAACCACCATTGCAATACATGTCAAAAAACTTCTTACCCATCATAATGATAACTTTATCTTAGTATTCCTTTCAAAGAAAAGACAATAAGGGGAGTTCTCTGTCGTACGTGCTCTGCCCTGCAATGGGCTTCACTATTGGTTTACCCCCCGAGGCCCCGCCTCGGTGCCTGAGAAGGAAAATTGAACTCATCTGCTCTGTAGGAGGGGGTAGCTGCACTCAGCTCCTATAAAGCCTCGGTGATGTCACTGCTCGTCTCCCCTTTTTCACTCAGCCTTATGAAAGTTTGGACTCTTGCGAATTTCAGTCACTGTCTAGTGTCGCGAAAAATATGGATAAGGTTTGTCTCCAATGTGCCTCCCCCATGGTGCCCTTGGACCGGCACGATGACTGTTCATCTGTCTGGGCTGGCGGCACCAGGCGGAGGCTGCTTCCTGTGTCGCGTGTGCAAGCGCTCCCCCTGGGAGGAGCGTGAGTGGAGGCTGCAGTTTTTGCGGGCCGGACGCACCCTCCAAGCTGGCTCGGGGCCAGCCCGGGAGCCGGCGGCAGTGGTCCGTTCGAAGCCCTGGGTGGAGTACGACGAAGAAGACGACCGTCTTATTTACGAGGAAGATCCAGCAGCCCTCTTCAGGGAATAAGCTCATTTTGTGGATGAAAATGTAAAATGTCTCAGTTTCAACATTTGAAATGTTATCTCTGTTCTATTGTAAATAACACATTAGCTCATGTGATCAGAAAGTCATTGCATTTTGATTTTATTCAGAGTTTACACTTTGTCCCAACTATTTCGGAATTGGGGTTGTATATGGCCTCAGGGTCGTTATGTTCTCACGCTACACACACTGACACACTGGCTGTTTCAGATGTTAGCATTCATGGTCATTTGGGACACCCTACCGGGGGAAGCAGAGTGGCTCTCCCTTCCGTTGACGGGATTAATAAGAGGGACACGGTGCGTGAGGCTCGTGTGTTCTCCGCATTTCCACTCAACACAGATCTGCAAATCGGCGCTTCACCAGCTAATGGCCTGTTTATGAAACACTAGCTAGCTAACTGCCGGCGGGGTTTGCGTTGTTCTACCCGCGGGGGGTAGTACACGGTCAATCAGTGTGGCTAATCTGAATTCTGATGGTGTTATCCTCCCGTCATACAGTGGCGGGTGGGTTCACTCTAAATCCTTCGATTCGGTTCACTCGTTTCGTCCTGGTGCAGCACCAGTGAGGAAACGTTCACGAACTGATGCAGATTGCCAGCAACTTCCTTACAATGCTAGCTGGACTGGCTCCAGCGGTGTGGTTGGTACACGTCTGCATGCTCCGTCTTCTTCCGGGTTGAGCAGAAGTGGGGCCGTCCGCCATTTTGGCTCCATGGCTCCTGAGGTGTAACACGACGTTCACTGTACAACTCGGAGGCAAGGGGTGGGGTGTTTACACACGCGTATTACTGGTGCCTGTACTAATGAACCTGTGAAGAAGGTCTTCACTCGTTCTGCTCCACAGGCCGCTGTGTTTCGAGATATTAGGGTGCGTTCGAGAGCGTCTGCAAGTAAGCTGGCTGCGCGAGATTCCCGAAAAATTACGCGAGAATCTTGCCGCAGTTGCGTGATAAGCCCTCCAAACCCTGCGATAGCTGCAAGATTCTGCAGCTATTGCACGGTTGGGAAGGGCTTATCGCGCAACCGACTGGATTCTCGTTTTTGGGAATCTCGCGCAGCCGGCTTACTGGCAGATGCGCTCGAACGCACCCTTAATGTTTCTGAAGTTGAGCAGCTGGAAGGGGTCTCGCTTAACTCAGAAATAACTGTGCCCCCGCCGTCCATGGTGAGTGAGTCACCAGGTGACGTGCTTGGGGATGCAGCGGAAACGTTGGTGCTATTGTCTTCTCAGCCCTTTCGGGCGAGGCCCCCCGGTCGACTCCTCCCTCAGGGGGAGGTGTGTCGCGGGAGGGGCAAGGTTACCGGCAACTGCCTCTCCTCTCACGAACCATTACCAGTTTTGGGTGAGTTTGTGCGCCCCCCTCCCAGTCTGGCTGGACAGAACACTGGGGAAGGCAGGGGCGCAGGAGATATTTTCAAAGTGAGGGGGACCAAACTGTGCTCTGAAGCCCAGATAGCAAAATCAGATTTCCAGATCCTGGACCACCAATTCTGGCCCACTGTCGGACCATCATGCACCATCATACTTTTACCTTCCCTGAATATTCTGAAAATAACATTAATTGTTTTTAAAATGAATTAAGAAGTATAAATTAATGATTGAAAAGGTTTTTTTTAAATCAAAATTGGCAAAACTGCTGGTTTTTTGTCGGTAGCCAACCCGTGGACCACCCTCAAACTGATGAGCAAAATGCCAGCGAAATGCCAGATCTGCCCCCAGTGGTCCACTTGCTATGTAAGAGGTCTTAACTTTTAAGGTTATAAAATTCTAGAGTTATTCTACATTGTTTGGGGTTATGGTTTAACCTTCTTAAAATAACATGGGATGCTGACAGTTTGTGAAGCCAAGGATGACCAAGAGTTAACACAAATAAACTGATAGGCTTCACTTGTTCAAATGCATGATTAAATGATTGGGTCTACTTCATTGTCTGGTGTGAAATAACCAACAAACCACCAATATAACATGCATTCTCCAAAATATGTTTAAATTAATATTTATTGATTATAGGCTACTGTAATGTTAAAAATTATGTGAGGAGATAATGGTTCTTGATTTGTAGGGTAACCTGGGGCAAAATGGGGTATCGGGGCAAAATGGGTTTTGTCAGAATGCCTCCTTCAAGTCTTCGAGTAAGCTCAGCCTTCATTGGCTTTAAGAGATCACTTGATGAGAGCACTGCATTTCTTCCCAGTGCACATGTTGACTGTTGAACTCGCCAGGGAGAGGTAAATATCAAAATACGTACATTTTCATATTATTTTTCACTTGTACTTTTTGTGGGACAGTTTTTTTGTAGAATAGACACTGATATAAAGGTGAGGTTCTGTTGGAGTAGTATGCTACAGGCTACGGGAATGCCTTGTTGATCTTGACCTAAGTTCGCCTTGCTTTTCTTAAAGGACTGTATTGTGTACTGTGTGTGATGTGGGGTAAAATGGGGTAGGCGTTGTGGGGCATAATGGGGTACTTCCCCGTTATGCTCCAAGTGTATTATTTTGTAATGTCACAGATACTTTTGTGTCAAATGGGTGTCGAGACAGAGAGGGAAAACAGCTGTACTCTCATGTTCACCTTACGAAAAGGAACTGCTGGAAATGAAAGAAAAGAAAAGTGCTCCAAAAGTCAAAGGTTGCAAAAAAGAAAAAGGAAAGAAAAGTTCAGATGCACAGGAGGATAATGAATATCTCTACTGTGAGGATTTTTATTCGGTCAGTCATGAAAGTTGGGTTACCTGCAGGCTGCAGCAAATGCAGCAGATGGGCGCACTACTTATGTGCTGGACTGGATGAAAGCAACAGAAACCCAGTATTCATGTGTGAACTGTGTGAAGACTGAAAATGGAATTAGACGTTGTTTTGTGATCAATTTTTGGACTTGCTACAATAGTTTACTGGTTCCCCAATTTGCCCCAGGGGCCACCCCGTTTTGCCCCTTGCATGGGGTAAAACGGGGTTGCGAGCCTTTTTTTTTTTCAATCTTGAATAAAAACCTGAACTTGAACTTTATGCATTTCTTGCTTTGTCATATTGTTCTTTATGTGCAAACTTTTAATGTTTATACAAGTTTGAGTCCCTTGAATGAATTATACGGATGTGGGGAAAGATCTTTCTTAAGTACCCCATTTTGCCTCAGTTTCCCCTACTAACTGTAACTAGAAAACAGTAATTTGCAACTTAGTTTGCCCTTGCAGTCAACTATTAGTATTAACATGAAAAATAACATTTTAACAAAGCAATAATGAAAATTAATGGGGTTTTGGGAAATCGTTTAAAAAAAAATCATGGCAAAGACACTGCGCCCGCTTCGCCAAACATGGCCAAAATCTAAGTTGGCCTAGATTTTCATCCAATATACACATATATAAAATATGAAAAGAATCCGTGAGAAGCCGAGCACTGACAACGCAAAAAGTTTATGGACTACCGACAGACCACCACGAAGGCGTCAAACCACAGCATAAGCCCGATTGGCCTTGAGGCTAAGCGGGCTAAAAACGCTCCGTAGAGTGATAACTGTTTGAGAGACCATGAATTTGATTATGTTGCAGATCTGTTGCCAATGTATAGACATAAGACCCATTATATTTCTAAAATACGTCTGTTGGTATCCCCTCGCTGACAGCAAGAACTAACGGACAAACTAAAAAGCAAATCACTTAGCTAATGCGTCAGCGATTTCGAAAGGCAAGCAGAGGCTAATCATGGTTAGCTTTATCAATTGTAGATCACAAGTTTTCTCAAAACAACCACGTAGATAACTTGTGTAAATACATGAATTACCTGAGAATTTCATGGCCACAACCTGTTGCGTTGAATAAATCAGATATTGAGTTATTTGAGATGAAACGTATGGTTTCGAAAGAAACTGCATGGTGTGAGAAAAGATGTTTCCCGTAACTATGATTACCATTCTATACTCCCGCATATTACTTGAAGCTAGCGACACGATGCAGGCCTGATTCCTGCTCTAGCATATCGATCGCAAAATCTATTAGCGTCACGCTGTAAACAAACAGAAAGTTACCAAAGATCGACGGTTAACTATATTTTAACTCATCAAACCGTTTGCCTATTTTTTCTGCTGCTGTTGTTTAATTAATTCCTTCTTTCGGCCGATTTGCGCAAAAACCCATTCATTTTCCCGCATGGATTTTGCTATAAACTGCTGCACACTTCCGGGCTTTGGTAACTCAACAGATAGATCTGCACCATGTCGCTAAAGATGTTTGAAATAAATGTTTTAGAGATTAAAATTGGTGAGTTATTCATCTTTTATTTAATCATTCCAATGCCGTAAGTGAAAATGAGTTGAGCATTAGTAGTAGCTGCACAGTTGGGACAGGTTGATAGCCCGTAAATTATCTAACCTTACAAACAGGGTGAACGGGAGACAGCCTACAGAAGCGAATAGCCTACTTTGTGATAATTGTCAAACTACGCAAAATCATCAAACATTTTAGATATGTAACTGTTACAAGCAGCGCTAATATTCTGTTCTGCTGAAGAAGGGATTATAATGGTTTACGAACAGCTTGTTCTTGTGTTTATCAGTGGCGTAGCCAGAACTGAAAATTGGGTGGGCACAGAACATCTCTTTATAACTTTTATTAGTCCTGACTTTTTCGCAATCATCTTTCCTAATGAACAGTACATTCACTCCGAAAACAATCTACACTATCAGGTGTTGCTAGTTCTCCTCGTGAAGGTAAGATGACAATCATTCATTTAGACGCGGTTGAACAATTATTACTCCTGACTTGTTCTCAGTCATTTTCCTTAATTAAAACGTTTTACAATTTATTTTCTTTAGTACAGGGAAGTCCTACTGAGACCGAGGTCTCTTTTTCAGGGGAGCCCTGAATACAAACAAACAATTATAAAGTTGGTTAACACAGAGCTCAATAAAATTCACACAATTATAAACAACAATTGCAGAATGAAGGAAAACAAACTTTAAAATACAATTAGAAATAAAAAAGAGAATAATAAAATAAGTAGAACATACAAATACAAAGGACAGAGAACAAGTCCTCAGTTAAAACTAAAGGCAAGAACACCTGGCCTCCTCAAGTAATGTCTCCCACAGTCGACTCTTGAAGGACTCATATGGAATGAGACAATCATGCTTCAGAGAGTCTTGGCATCTATTTCAGACACAGGGTGCATACGAGCTAAAAGCAGAACAGCCCAAATTTGTTCTAGTCCTGGGTGCCTCCAACAAAATCCACCCTTGTGATCTGACATGCTGGCTTCTGATTTTGATGGACAAAAGCCTAGTAAGACAAGAAGGAAGTTTGCCAAGTAATGCTTTATAAATAAATAAAATACAATGGAGCTTCCTTCTAAAATGAAGGGGAAACCACCCTAATGAACTATATAAAACACAGTGATAAGCGCGGAAACCATCTACAGTGATAAAACCATAGACTGTATAAAAAGATGGACGCAGCATCCTGGTCTGAAAAATGAAGTCCATGCGGAAGTACCGTATAATGGAATTCCATTTAATGGCCAGCAGATGGCGACATCGGTGGTTGCAGAAAGAAGTTCAATCCTATAGAAGTCTATGAGAAAATGGCCCTACTTTCCCACCTGATTTTTCATTTAAATAATGATTTTCCACATTATTTTATGGTTGCTATAGCAAGTTTCAAGTCTCCTTCGATATATCATGATGTTCATTTTTGTAAATTATGGTCCCATATAGACTAGAATAAAGGATAAAGCCAGAATATGCTTTAGGGGCGTGGCTATCCTCTGGTCCTTGTCCGATACGGTCAGATCCAGGGCCACGGTCCTCCCAGGATCTTCAATACACGCTCTCTTCCAATAGAAATCACATCCGGTTTCAAAATGACAACATGGCGCAATTAAAATTGCCAAAATCGAGACTTCTTTTATGGTATGCTGAAACCAATGGGTGATGTCACGGTAGCTTCGTCCATCTTTTTATACAGTCTATGGATAAAACACAGAATGCAGTGATAAATTGTGTCCATGCATGTAAAGGACATCCCCATAGTCAAATAAGGGTAAGATTGTTGCCTGGACAATTCTCCTCCTACTGTCTAAAGAAAAACAAGACCTGTTTCTGTAAAGAAACCCAATTTTTGCTCTAATTTTCTTGGACAAGTTAGACGTGTTTTCCAAATATTTGTAAGACTGAACTTGCTCAATTTTAGCACCAGTCACAGAGAAAATTGAGTCATTTGGCATAATTGCATTCCATGCAGAAAAAAACATGAACTTAGTTTTATCAGTATTTAAAACAAGTTTAAGATCAGCTAGAGCGTGTTGAATATGATTAAAAGCTGATTGCAAGTAGCTAAGGGCCTGGGCATACGTTGGCGCAGAGGAGTACAACACAGTGTCATCTGCATAAAAATGAGCCTTGCAATTTGCAATATTACGAGCAATATTATTTCTATAAATTGTGAATAAAATTGGTCCAAGTATGGATCCTTGGGGTACTCCTTTCGTCACTTTTAAAAATTGAGACTTTGCATCCCCAAGCATAATAGCTTGTTTTCTATTAGAGAGGTAGTCCTGGAACCACAAGCAGGCAACACAATCAAGACCAATGGAGGACAACTTTTTTAATAAAATAATATGTTCAACTGTATTGAAAGCTTTTGCTAAAACAATAAATAGGGCTGCACATATTTCTTTATTATCCCAAATCATTTATAACCACTGAGGCTGCTGAAATGGTACTATGACCAGGCCTGAAGCCAGATTGTTGTGAAGTTAAAATGTTGTTGAAAGTTAAAAAGCTACAAAGTTGTTGCTTAACGAGGGATTCTAAAATCTTAGCCAGGCAAGGCACTTTTGAGATAGGTCGGTAGCTGTTCACTGAACTGGGATCACCACCCTTAAATACTGGAAAAACATGAGCAGCTTTCCATACACTGGGAGTAGTCCCCATCAATAATGACAAGTTAAAAATATTAGTTATTGAATGCGCAATCATTGGGGCTGCTAAACGCAAAAGACTCAGAACTAGATGATCCTCTCCAGTGGAATTATTCACATCAATTCGTTTCAATTCTTGTAAGACCTCATTCACTTGAAATTCCCTAAATGAAAACAAAACTCTAGGTGTTGGAGAATTTGTGAATGAACGAGAGCTGAGGTCAGACACATCTCCTGTAGTGGACTGAATAATAAAATTTTCAAAAGGTTTCCAGCCGCGATAAAATGGACCACATCGGAGTTAGCTTTAATACTCGTTATCCATTGCGCGTGACGTCACGCATTTTCGGCTGGGGGTATAAACTCCACAGTATCTCATATAGATTTCCATTGACAGCCAGCCACACAACGTTCATTCCTACCAGTTATACGCGATATTAACACACTTTTGTGAGAAGTTGCAGAGCAACAACGACATAGAAAGTATGCGATTTGGTGGTGTTTGTTTTATAAAGTTTTAGGGAGTTTAAAAGGTTGAAGTATGTGATGAATGAAGAGGCTACATTCACTTTCATTTTGTAATACGACTCTTGGGCTGCGAACCATACAGCGGGATTGGAATGAAAATTACAGTGTATGCAACCAATGGGGTTTATGTTAAAAATAAATTGTCACGACTGTAGGCAGAAAAATGGAAAATAACCACTTCGAAAAGCAAAGAAGAGTTAATTTTAATAGCCCAACAGAAACCATTATCTCTATGAATCAAGCTCGGATCGAGCTAAAAATCCGAACACATACCACTTCTGACTTCAACCCTGTTGACTGCCTTTGCCCAGTCTCATCTTAGCTCGTTGTCAGCTATAGGGAGTGTAACATACGGAATGGTGGAGGGAAATCGCATGCGCCTTGACCGAACAGGCCAGCATGTTTTAGGCAGATCTTCCTTTTCCACTTACGAAGATAGTATGTGACATTTGCAGCCCTTGACAGCACACCATGTAGTTGCATCTAATTAAGAGAGAAAAGATAAGCTTTACGGCTATGAATTTGTATATGCACTGCCAGCATGGACAATTTAAAATAAAAGGAAAGAAAAATTTAAACTTTTTTGCTTTTAGAAGTGGTTATTTTCCATTTTTTTTCTGCCCACTGTCGTGACAATTTCTTTTTAACGTAAGCCCCACTGTTTACATGCGCTAAAATTTTAATTCACATCTCGCTGTATGGTTTGCAGCCCATAGTCGTAATACAAAATGAAAGTGGATGTATGCAGCCTCTTCATTCATCACGTAATTCAACCTTTTAAACTCCCTAAATCTTTATAAAACAAACACTACCAAATCGCATACTTTCCAAGTCCTTGTTGCTCTGCAACTTCTGAGAAAAGTGTGCAAATATCGCGTATAAATGGTCGGAATGAACGTTGTGTAGGTGGTTGTCAATGGAAATCTATATGAGAAACGGCGGAATTTATACCCCCAGCCGAAAATGCGTGACGTCACGCGCAATGGATAATGGGTATTGCCAAGCTAACTCCGATGTGGTACATTATTACAATACACTGTTGGCAATTATAGACATGGCATCTTTCTTAATGCGATCAAAGTGTGACAAAATAATAGGCTTAACTAAGTTCAGTAAAATAATTTACTCGTAGGCGTATGCTTTACGAAACTGCTCTGGATCTTCCGCGCTACATTTTTGGCACATCAGGCGATCAAACATGCTCCTCATGATCGCTTAAATTGTTGGCATTAAATCAAAGACGAAGATTAGAAACACCTTTACACAATTTTGAGTAAGGCTGCCTGATTGAAAGGCATAAAAAAGTGCATCCAAACGAATGATTGCCATCTTACCTTCACAAGAAGAACTAGCAGCACCTGATAGAGTGGAGTATTTTCGGAGTGAATGCATAGTTCATAAGGAAAGATGATCACAAAGAAGTCAGAATTAATAAGTTGTAAGGGATATTCTGTGCCCACCCAGTTTTCAGTTCTGGCTACGCCACTGGTTTGAAGTGGACATGAGCCAAAACTCCAGACCTGTTTCTATGTGATCTTATATACTTAGCGCCAGTAAAAACGCAACGGTGAGGTATGTACTGTACTAGCGGTAAATTGAAGAATCGATTGATTTTATTGCTTTTCCAGTGAGGCACGAGAGGAAATAAAGAAAAGCGCGTGGTATTGTAATCCTGACGCGCCACGTGAACGCGCCAAGCACTTCAGTAATAACAAACGTTGAGCTGTTTGTGATGTGTATAGTGGCACTTGAGACTTGTTCTTTTGGGTGTGGTCAATAGCTTACATAAAGCCAACAACAACAACAAAAAAAACGAAAAATGCTACTGCATCAAGAAAATGGAATGGCTTGTGACAAAGGAGAGAAAAAGAGCCATCGGCATGTTACGGGCAGGTCTCACCTGCTGAGAGGTGGTGCGTCATTTGCACTGTTACTGTTCAACAATCAGTCAGCTGTCTATCCGAAAATGGAACACAGGCGCTGTCACTGACCGACCACGCTTAGGGCAGCCACAAGTGACTATGGTAGCTCAAGAGCACCACATCTGGTTATAGCCTGTACGTGACATATTCTGGACAGCAGCCCAAACTGATCATGAGACGAGGGGTCCGAGACGATTGAGGGTGAGCGCAAGTACCATTTGACGCCGTCTACGTGAGCAAAACGTGTGCACACGGCCCCTACAGAAAACCTATTTTTTGCCCATCAACAGGAGTAGGAACTCGTCACTTCTGACTGGGGGCACCTGCCTCTGTGTATTTTTGGCACTTTATTTCCCTGTTTCTGTCTGAGAATGGAAAACGGGGATTGTCGCTGACCGACCCCGCTACGGGCAGCCAGGCATAAATGGGCAAAAACTGGGTTTTCTGTAGATCCGCGCGCACGCATGTGTTGCTCGCATAGACAGGGTCGAACGGAACTTGCGCTCACCCTCAGATGTCTCGGACCCCTCGTTTCATGATCTGTTTGGGTTGCTGTCCAGAATCTGTCACGTACAGGCTGTAACCAGATGTGGCGCTCTTGAGCTACCATAGTCACTCGTGGCTGCCCTAAGGAGTAGGGTGTCCCTGCAGAACCGGAGGCAGCAGTTTCAGGACCGCACTTTCAGGACCGCAGTTCAAGGACCCTCTGGTTTTCACAACAGCGCCACCCTGCAGGATAGCAAAAGAATTTGTGCAGGTGTTGAATAAAACTGTCACGCCATTTAACGTCTAGGGGTGTTTACTTGAACCCTAACCCTAACCCTCTTCATTTGAAACGGTTTTATGCAATTCCATTGCTTGCATTGATCTTATTTCATTTAACCTATTTAAAAGATTATGAAACACATGCATTGCCTCCAACCCCTGAGTAAAGAAAAGCATGAGAAGCCCGAAGTCATAATCGCACGTGAAACTGATAAACCTCCATGCACAAGGACTTAAGTTCCGCGCGAGGATCTCTTACAACACATTCTCATCCGGACTCGTCATATGTTGACGCAACCTGACCAAGCGTCGATATACGACGCAGAAGGAAGCTTTTGACGTCTTTATTTGACGGCATATGAGGCGAATTTGCTGTCTGTTCTGGACGACACTGAGGATGGCGTTGCATCCGAGAAATGGTAAGAATAAAAAGAATGTCTTTTTTGTCCTTTGAAGTCCTGTTATATTTAGTGCCAGGACGTTTGACAGAATCCTAGATAGTGAATAACCAAAAAAAACTTATAAAAAGTGCTTTGCACAGCCTCGTTTATTTCATATTACCTCGACGACAATCTTCTGCAATTATCGTCAGCATATTTGTTGTAGCCATTTTCTACACATATAATTTAAGATAATTTGAATCAATATTCTGTTTGAGATGTTTGGGTTTTAAGTATTTTCTGTTCCGTGTTGTAATGTGGAATGAAGGTTTGGCCAGTGACTAATGACGCGATAGAACGGTGTGGGTGCAGCAGCTGGCTGCCTCACTAGCTCCGGACCTCGAAGTTTTTGCACGCAACACACTGACATTGGAAAGCAAAAGTTTTGAAGCTAAATTCTTCTTTTAGTATCTTTATTACAAAACTGAAATCATACAAAATAGAAAAATAATAGACTTTCGACTTTTCTCAGTAAACTAACCGAAATTAGGGCGCTGGTCAAAAGACCGTGTTGCATCAAGGTCCAGTGGCTTCTGCCGTTTCGCGGGCTCACGGTGTGTTTATACTATACACACAGCAGCCAATGAGAAAACACCATTCTATCTATATAGAAAATGGCTACAACATATCCCGGCCCCTAATTGACTAAGCCTTAGC
Organism: Gymnothorax javanicus; assembly: GCA_029692085.1. NCBI lineage: Eukaryota > Metazoa > Chordata > Actinopteri > Anguilliformes > Muraenidae > Gymnothorax > Gymnothorax javanicus. The sequence continues at coordinate 82,643,988 of CM056194.1, read as the reverse complement.
ATATCAATTGCCAACTTTACTCAACTTGGAGCCATTTACGTCATTACTAACATTTCTCAAATCTTTTTTCTTTAACTAGAGTCTACTCCTCTCTTCACAGGTAAGTATTTACAGTCTATTCAACAAGTAATTACAATTTATGAGTCTTTCTCTTCACTCTTCATTCTTCTCCTTGCAATAAACACAGTTTTGTTATGAGTCTCTGGATGACGCTGGTCTTCGTCTGGACCTCAGTGCTTCGGACGACCCCTTTGTCTGGCATCACTTTGATGATTCTGCCCAACGTCCAGACGTTTCGTGGGAGGGACGAGTCAGCGACGAGGACGACATCTCCAACCTTGAAACTTCTCTTCAGACTGAGCCATTTTTGACGCTCTTGCAACAGAGGTAGGTATTCAAGAGTCCACCTTCGACAGAACAGATTCACCAGATATTGGATTTGCCTCCAGCGACGGCGGGCATAGACGTCATCTTTGGTAAACACGCCTGGCGGAAAGCAGGGCTGTGCTTTCAGTAGGAGTAAGTGATTCGGCGTTAGTGGCTCGAGGTCACTCGGGTGGTCTGTGTTCATGGTTAAGGGTCTTCCATTGATGATGCTCTCAACTTCGCAAAGGAGAGTCTGTAGCCCTTCATCATCCAATTGCTGTTGTCTCACAACAGAGCTCAGCACTTTTCTTACCGTGTGGATTTGACGCTCCCAAATTCCACCATGGTGGGATGCGGCAGGCGGGTTGAAAATCCATTGCACCCCCTTTCTCATCATTGCTTCATTGATATGAGACTGGTCCAGCTCTGCTAATGCCTCTCGCAGCTCTCGTTCAGCACCAACAAAATTTGTACCGTTGTCGGAACGAATGATTGACACTTGTTCTCTTCTTGCTTGAAAACGCCGTGGGGCATTAATGCATGAATCCGTGTTAGGGAATGGGCGACTTCAATATGCACTGCTCTGACAGTTAAGCATGTGAAAAGAACTCCATAACGCTTGACTCTGGCCCGTCCTCTTCTGACCTCAAATGGACCGAAGTAATCTACACCTGTGTTAGTAAAGGGTGGTTTGTCGGGGAGTAGACAGTCTTGCGGCAAATCTGCCATTTTCTGCTCTCCTGCCTTTGCATGCTGTCTTCTACAGAGGTTGCACTCTGATATCGCTCTTCTTACTGCTGCATTGGCTCTTGGTATCCAATACTGTTGTCGTATTCTGGCTAAGACATGATTCCGTCCTCCATGTCCAGTCTCTTGGTGCATGTCGTGGAGGATGAGGCGGGCTATTCTGTGATGTTTAAGCAGAATAGCAGGATGCTTGGTCTCCTCAGGCATCGCCGATCTGTTCAAACGCCCCCCAACCCTTAACACACCCTCCTGCAAGAATGGATCCAGCTTAAAAACTGAACTGGTCCTTTTCACGCCAGTGTTTCCTGTCTGCAGAGCTTTCATCTCTTCAGTATAGGTCTTTCTCTGGCTGTATTTGATCAGTTTCATTTCTGCTCTGGATAGGTCTTCAACGGTAAGTATTCTCTTTTTCAGGTTATTCTTACACATCCCCATCTACTGTTCAATCATGGATCTGTGTTTTTCTGGATCTTTTTCAGATTGCTTTATAGTCTGTTCAAACTCTTTTCTTTTCTTACTTAGGTGTTGCAGCATTTCTTTTTGGTGCAGAATCCAAGCTGTTGCCTTTTTCAGCTTATGCCAACTCGAGTAATACTCCACAAGCTGGTTAAATGGATCTGTGCACTCGTCTGGACTTGTGCATGACACCGCAGTGGACGTCTTCACCTCAATGTCATTTTCTGTCAGGTAGGTACACTGTTCAGGTTGTTCTGGCCACTCAGCTTCATTTGGCAGGAAGCTAGGCCCCTGAAACCAGCTCTTACTTTTCATGAAGCTTTCAATCGTCAAACCTCTTGAGGCCTGATCTGCAGGGTTTTGTGAGGTGTTGACATACTTCCACTGAGACAAAGTTGTCGCCTCTCTAATGTACGAAACTCGATTTGCCACAAACGTTTTGAAACGAAGGGCATCATTTTCAATGTACTTTAGTACTGTTGTACTATCTGTCCAGAAGACCGATTCCATCAGGGGAACTTCCAGTTCTTCTCTCAGCATCCGATCAATCTTGACTGTAACCATCGCTGCTGTCAACTCCATTCTAGGAATCGTGATCTGTTTGAGCGGAGCGACTCTAGACTCTCCCATCAGGAAGGATACGTGTTTCTCACCTTGGCCATTCGTCGACAAGAGATACAACACAACGCCATATCCATCTTGACTGGCGTCAGAAAAATTGTGGATCTGGGCAGTCTTAGTTGGCCCAAACGTGGCAGACTTGAAACATCTGCTGACTTCAAGTTCTGAAAGCTTGTCAAGGTCTAAAATTAAAATTTGACTTCTTTTATATCAGACAAGAAAGCGTAGTTCTGCATTCATACCTTGACATGTTTCGACGGGAACTCCCATCTTCCTCAGAAGTGTCACATGATGGTATTGTGAAGTGTCTTATCAGCTGTTTTTACTGAGGCGTGACCATCCTGCCAGGTTTGACAGGACGGTCACGCCTCCTGCTGTCAGTTCGCCTCTTCAGAACCGCACTCCACGTGTGAGACAGCATGTGCGCCCCCTCATCCCTGTTCATCATCCTTTGGGCTCGCTTCCGGATTTCTATCGCCTCCATAATCCAGCGTTGGTGTCGGTTTTCCTCAGTGCGGAAAACTTTGGCCTTTTCCCAGTCCATAATATGGTTTTCCCTCTTACAATGGTCCGTAATGGGTGATTTTAAGTTTTCTTGTAGTGCCTTGTCTTTTATTGATCTCGTCTGTCTCATCTCAGTTTCTTTTTCGCATTCTGTTTTGTGTTCTTTTTTCCGTGTGCTGAAGCATCTCCCTGTTTCTCCAATATAGTTTTGTCGCAAGAGTGGCATGGTATTTCATATATGACATTACATTTATTGTCCTGTTGAATTTTGTCTAATGGATGCACTGCTGCAACTGGCAAACTGTCCAGGGGTGCGTTTCCCAAAAGCATAGTTGCTAACTAAGTTAGCAAAATCACAGATACTAACGAACATAGTTGGACCCATTGATTGTGAATGGACGAACTATGTAAGTTGCTAACTCAACAAATAAGTGGGTTTCATAGTGAAGATAAACAGAAGGATGGAAAGACTCTCAAATTTATATTTGTCTGGTAAATCCCCTTTATCCCATTTTTGTAATGTCTTTACAATCCCAACGCAGAAAAAAATTGGGAAGGTAGAGACAGTGCATATAAAAGCAGAAAGCAGTGATTTCTAAATTTACTTTAACTTGTATTTCATGTCAGACAGTATAAAGACCAAGATATATACTCAACAAAAAAAAGGGAAGGAACACTCAATTTTGACCCAAGTATGTAATATGAAAAAATTTTAACCTGAATTCTGAATGTTCTTTACGTTTTTTTGTGTTAATCCAACATGCAAAATGCATTAAAAAAAATTTGATCAGATGACTTCATTACTCCAACACAGGGTATCCATAGGGACAATCACAATCACATCAAGTTCAGACCATTAAATCAAAATGAAAAACAATATCCAAAGTCATTTCAATATCTTGTGTAACCGCCTTGAGCTCTCACCATAATTTGACAGCATCTTTAGAAGCTCAGAACAAGAGAAAATAATAGAGAAAAACACAGTGGTCCTTAACTTTTATTTGTTCAGTATACAATGTTCTGTCTGTTCAACTTCATTTTATTTGTAAATATTTAGGCTAGAAACACAGTGGGAAAATTTGGACAAGGAAAATTTAGGAATAGTATTGAGGTTAAAAAAAAAATTGAATAATGAAGTGATTTCATATGTCTGATATCAGCAAGTAATTGTATGAGTGTGATTTGGTACAAAAGCAGCATCCAGGAAAGGCCTCATCCTGCAGGAGCACAGCTGGGCCGAGGATTGCTAACTCGCCCACAAATATGTGCCAAGCATTGAGATGATGGATATGCCATCCTTTAAAGTGCATAACATGGTGAAAATATCGGGCACAAATCACTCAGACGCCACTGCATCAAGAATTATTATTTTTATTATTATTGTCATCACTCCAGCAACTGATTTACAGAAATTTATTTGGATTTTCATACTGATTTTGTAATCATTCTATATATCTATTTCCCTATATGTCTGTCAGTCTGTCTGTCTGTGATATAGCCACATGGGCTCGGGATTACTTTGTCAAACCTTTGTCAAGTACTACAATACCAAGTTACATCCACAAATGCCAGTTAAAACCAACCTGTACAGAAAAGAAGCTGAATGCTAACAGTGTCCTAAAGTGCCATCGACTTATCTGGGATCAGGGGCATCTGGACTGGTGAAAACGTGTTTTGGAAGAAATGGATACTTTGTGCTCTGAACTGAAGAAGAAAAGGACTATCCAGACTGTTACCAGCATCAAGTTTAAAAGCCATGCTCTGACATAGTGTGGTGTTGTACCACTGCCCTTGGCAAAGGTAACTTAGGCAACATTGATGCTAAAACCAGGCCTACAGTGAGACTTTGGAGTGACCTATGCTGCCTTCAAGACAACATCTTGTAACACATCAAATATAATAATAATAATAATTATTATTATTATTATTATTATTACTATTATCATTATTATTACTACTATCTTTTTTGTACAGCACTTTTCAAGCAGTGCCGGCTATACCTTATAGCAGCAAAAATAAAAACATGAACACATAACACAGCTCATAAGATATCCATAATACCATAAAAAATATTTCTGTATTTATAACAATGATGCATATGTTTAACAAACAAACAACAAATTTAAATACTGATTTTTTTTGTTTGTTTGCGATACCGCATTTTACAGACTTCTGCATTGCCTCCTATAATACACAGCTGCTATATGTACTCCTCCATGCAGGGACTTTGCTATAAACATGCATGGTTGTATGCCAAGGATAACCAAATCTGGACCTCCAATCCAACTCCAGCCCTGGTTTTCTTTTTTCCCCAATTAATGAATTAATGGAGTAATTAGTACCGCCGGTTGGCCTGACTGTCCACCTGTAGCCCAGGTAAGGGCAGGGTGGAAAACCAGCTGCTCTCAGACCTCGAGGACCGTCATTAGATGATCTGATCTCTGCTCATCTCCTCATCCTTGTGATTTTACGGCGGATTGCAAACACATTTTATTAAGGTGCATAACGCCACCAAGTGTGCCAGCGTGTGTTATAATCTAAGCCATTTAACCTTATGTATCAACAAAAGAAAAACCACCGACTAATTAACTAACCACCCCGCGTTCCAAACTCCACATTTCTCAAATCTTGCCTTCCTGTTACCCGACTCTCACCAAATCCATGTTCCAAAATTCCCTGTATCTCCTCACCTCTCACGTCTAATACCACCCCCCCAATCTCCATAGCTGCGTCTACTACCATTTTGATTCTCTTTTTTTTACCTTCAATATCCCCTGAGCAAATAACCACCATTGCAATACATGTCAAAAAACTTCTCTCACCTATCGTAACTTTATCGTATTATCTTTCAACACCTTGAAACCTAACCTGCTCTTTCCCAGTAATTACTTCATCTACTTTTACTCACCTGGTTGCCTCTGCATATGATATATTCCCCTGAATTCTAGTTTTTTTTTTTATTTTATTTAAAATTTATTTAACCAGGAAAAACCTCACTGAGATTAAAAATCTCTTTTACGAGAGTGTCCTGGCCAAGATTGACAGCAGCACCTTTTGAACAACGTTACAGACACAAAACGAAAAAAATTACAAACACAAGTCAACAAATTCTGAGTCACATAACAGAGGTCATCCGTTAAAACATTTACAGCCTGACTCATCTTTCTCTAACACCTTCGATCTACTCTTAAAAACATTTAAAGAGACCAACTTCTTTAGACCCAAATCCTCCTGGAGCAGGTTCCAGGCTGCAGGAGCAGAGTATCTAAAACTCTTTTTTCCCATTTCAAGACGCACTCTGGCAACAGAGAGCAAAAACAGGTCTTTAGAATGGGTCACGGAGTGAAGACTATAGCTTCCAGCATTTTTCAAACAAAGAAAATTAGGCCTAAATAAGTAAGATGGAAGCAAGTTAAGAACGGCTTTATAAATAAAAACATGCCAGTGATTTAGTCGACGGGTCGACAATGCAGGCCAGCCAACTCGAGCATATAACGTGCAGTGATGAGTTAAGGCCTTAAGATTTGAAATAAACCTAAGTGCTGCATGATAAGCCGTATCCAGAGCGTGAAGGCTGCCCTCCACTGCCTTCCACTGCCCTCTCCATTGTCCATCTTTCACACTTCAATGAACCAAATTCATGTCCTCCGCCACAGTGAAAACACACTGCCTTCTCTTTTAACAAACTACATTCATCCTCTTTCCCAAATCTTCGACACCTGTAAGTTTGCCTCCTCCATATTGCTGCCATATGTTCATATTCCTGGCACCAGAAACATCTAAGGGGAGTTCTCTCGTATTCCCTCACCCTGTAACTAACATAGGCGAGGAAAACTCCTTCAGGTCGTTTTCAACTGAATTCACACAAAACAGACCCGCTTTCCTGTTCTTTTCCTTCTCAGTGGGTGCATCTCAAAGCATAGGCTGCATCTTTTGAAGGCTGCATTTTTAGGGGTCGTCACTTACTTCCATCCGCTAAACTGACATTTAGGTTAAGGGACAAGGTTAAACTTAGGGTTAGGTTTTGGGTTAAGGGTTAGAGTTAAGGTTAAGGTTAGGGAAACCAGTGACAACTCACTGAAACCAAAGCCGGTTAACGGAGATGAAATGACGATACGAAAGTGACGAGTGGCTGCTTGTTTTATGTGGCACACAATAAAATGTCATGGAGTAATACTAATAAAAGTACAACGAAGAGTGATCTCCGCAGACTGTATTTTAACAATTAGGCCAACCCTCATGCAGCTCCGATCGAGGCGGCGGGGACTCGTCCGTCTCCCCACCGCCTCGTATTCCAACAATGTACAGGGGAGCCCTGCTGCCACGCGCTCCTCGAATGGTGACAGCTGGAGGTTAGAGTCTGGTTGGCCTCCACCGGTCCATGCGCTGCTGCGCCTGAGCGCAGCAACCCGTTTTTTGGTGGTGATCTTAAAATCCGACCACTTTTTCTTACCTACATGTAAAGCATTTGGATTGTCAGTTATGTAGGCTATATAACATGAAATATCATGGATCTATAAATTGAATTTATTAATGAATTAAATCAAACCTCTGCTGCACTCCGGTTTTCCACCCCAACAGTGTTTACCGCAGCAGCAATAGTTTTCCAAACTGCGGCCTTCTGGGCTCCCTTTATGCCACTCTTAAGGCTCCCAAATAAAATTATTTTGTTTTTCTCCACCTGAGGCGTGAAAATTTATATTTCCTCCTCAGTGAAATTCTTTCTTCTTTGCCGTCTTTCGAGAGTCCATGTCGTAAAGTGGGCAGGACTATGCCTCCCGGAGCATGAATTTATTGGGGCGTGTCATGTAAATTACGATGGTTCAGCCGCCAGATTTATCAACGCCATGCCAGTTCTACACTGAAATCAGCGACGTACACACTTTTAGTAAATCAGACGTGACACTTGGTGAACGCTGATATTTACACCAAAATCTACACCAGATCCTACGCAAGTTTGATAAATGAGGGCCATTATCCTGACGATTTCAACATTTACCGATTTCTTTCCTCACAAATTTCCCTTTCTTGTGTGCATCACCAAAAAGACCATTTGCACCTGAACCAACAGCCCAAATTCCACAAACTAAACTCCTCTTTGTTTTCATTCTCTGCTCCTTTTCCCTTTCTTCTTCGCACCCTCTACCCCATCAAGCTCAATTTTTCTACATCCACTTATCCGCAATCCAAACTCTGCACCTAAACCATGCTAAAGTCCAAAAAACCGCTATTTCTACCAAAAATCAATTTCTAACTTCCCTCGCACGCACTCCCACCCTTCTAATTTCCCTTGGGGTGTGTCTCTCGCCACTGTCGATGATCTCTGTTGTATGCCATTGAGTGCTTCTTCTTCTTCTTCTCTCGATTTACTGGCCAAATACCAGCAACTTTCAAGTGCATACTGCCACCTACTGTACAAGAGTGTGTAGCACTATGTCATCAACCTCATATTCTGACCATAAGATTTGTGTTCTGTAAAAAGGCTAAGAGCGCCATCCTTACAGCTCTAATTCTTCCTTCTTCCCCTTCTGTTCCCAGAATTCCTGCCAAGGTCCACTCCTGTCCTGCTGCTCTAACTCTGCCGAAATCTCACTCGCTCTGCTGAGTAACAAACACAGTTAAAAATCACGTTCTACGTTTTCTTTAACACCACATCTGTCACACTTGTCATTATTCCTTTTCCCCAGTATAAACATTATGTCATTTAGTCCAGAATGGCCCAACCTGAGTCTCGATATGGTGATTTCCTCCCTTCTATTCCTTCCTTTATAGTTCTTTATTGAAACAGACTTTTGTATATTGTAGAATCCCCTGCCCTTCTGATCATCCTCCCACCTCTTCTGCCATATTTCCATTCCATTCTTTTTAATCAGAGCTTTACCCTCTCCTTTTCCTAGCGATATTTGCATTATGCTGTTCTTTCCCAGTGCCGCTTTTGCCAATTTGTCAGCAGCTTCATTTTCTTTAATACCCTCATGCGCCAGCACCCAGCAAAAATGAACATCCATTCCACCTCTATATAGTCTAAACAAGCTGTGCTGAAGATCTATGAGCAAATCCTCTCTATCGGAGTTTGTTGACTTTATGTTTTCTAAAACTAACACTGAATCCATGCACACTACCACTCGATCTGGCCTAACATCCTCCACCCACTGCAGATTTATGATGACTTCCACCATTTCTGGTGCAAAAACTGAAATTCCATTTGAAATTCGTTTAGACATTTGTACCTTGAATTCTGGTATATATACCCCCACTCCCGCATTATCTTTTGTGTTCTTAGAACCATCAGTGAAGATTTTAAGATAACTGTAATAGTTCTCTCCCAAGTATACGCTTGTTTTAACCCCCACCTCATTCATTGTCCAATCTCTTTTCCTCTGCAAGATGTTCATGTCCACTTTTACATCAGGATACAGCCATGGGGGAACACTACTTCCTGGTGTGTGCTGGGAAAACTCAAGGTCCTCCATTTTATATGTGTTAGCACACACATCTGCCTTCAACCCAAAGCCTCTCCCCTGGAACCTTGAATATTCCCAGCAGCTTTGCAATGTGCCATTGAGCTCTCAAACAAACTAGCAAGTCAGCGACCGGACGTGCCCACCTTCTTTATTTTCATTGGCTCAATTCTGAAAAAAGTTGCATGCTGATAGGATACAAGAAAATTCCTTGACTTCTCCTTTAAGCGGCGGCATGACAGTGCATTGAGAAGCTTGGCAACTTCCCGCAAAACGCGGAAGTGCCATTATTCGAAGTGGGAAAGCTGTCCTTGTGATAAATCAATGAGGAAGGCACGTTTTTAAATCAAAAAGTTATTTGCCGAATTGGGAATTTTCCCTAGTCTTGAAATCCAGCCCTTAGCCTTGTCAAAGGACTTTCTAAGACTCCTGACGATCGACTTAGTCACGTCGTGAACTTACCGTGCTAGCTCTGTGTGTTCTGTATTTGGAAGACCCCAGTCCAAGTTCGGAGAGACTGAGGGATGGCCTCGTATTTTGACGAGCATGACTGCGAACCTACCAACCCAGAGGAACAATATCGACAAAATGCGTTGCTTGAACTGGCAAGGTGAAGTCTCTTTTCTTATTCTGTCACGCTTGAGTCCGTTGAGTGGAAGTACTGGACAGTAGGTTACTAATGCTGCAAATGAGGACTTTCCTAATCTATTCCAGGCGATATATTGTCCTGTAAGTCTTAACCTATATAAGCACGCTTCATTTAGCTGCAAGAAACCATGAGCATCATAATTAATTGGATACCGCCCAATGGACAGCGATACATTTATTGTCATTTTGATTCTGTACTCTAGCACTTTGAGTTTGAGAAGTTATAATGACACCCGGTTCATCCCAAATGAAACACCCTAAAACTAAAGCTGACAGTCTGCATTTCTTAATCATTTTGTCTTTTCAAACTCCAAGTATTATAGAACAGAACCACAGCAACAAAAAAAAAGTGTCACTGCCCAAAGAATAATGGCAGTCACTGCGAGTCATCTTTCGGTACTGCTGGTTAGTTGTTTTGGTGTCCCGAACTGGAGATGAAATGCAACCCACTGGGCAGTATCTCTCCTGAAACAGGGGTTGGACAGCCATATTTTCGATTATGTAGATATATCCTACTTTTTAATCACCAGGGGGCACAAATCATATGCAGTGTTATTAAGCAGTGAGTGTTGGATTTGCCTGCAGGTCTCTTATGCAAGGCATGGACATCGATATGGGGCAATTTGAATTATCGGATTGGGATCATCGCCTCCCTCCTCCCACTGCCCGAGCTGTTGTTCAGAACCTTCCCACTGTTGTCATCACCCCAGAGCAAGCAGGTACATGAGAAATGATCCCCCTCTTCCTTTGTATGTACATTAACCAATGTGCAACAGATTTTAGCTTGCTGTTTTACCGCCTTATTTTTGCTGTTTGTTCTAACTGCTCGCTCTGCGGTCACTAGACAAGGGCCTGAAGTGTCCCGTTTGTCTGCTGGAGTTCGAGGAGCAGGAGACAGTTCGGAAGATGCCCTGTGAACACTTCTTCCACGGCAGCTGCATTCTACCCTGGCTGGGGAAGGTGGGCATGGGTCTTCACAGATGTATATTACCTTACTGTTATTCATGTACTTACTCACTTATTTATTTTATGTATTTTGCATCTCCGATCCGAATCAAATATTGTATGTCAAACAAGCAAACTATGTTCAAGCCTGAATCTTACGCTGCCCTCTCTGGAAACCAGTGACAGTCCGTGGTTCTCCACCAAAACTAGTCAGCCCTTGCTTCTCATTTTGCTTATGGTCACAGACCTAGTGTGCATCAAACGAGGGTGGAGGAAACCTGAACATTTGCTTGCTTAGAAAGCAACTGATGGCTGCCCAGATGGCCACCAGGGGGCGATGGAGAAATGAATAACGCTAAGATGAAGCAACTGAATCCACATTGGTCGAAAGCAGTCACGTGGAAACCCCCTATATTCCCATATTACGTCTCTAAGCCCCATACACGGCGTGCAAGTATATTATCTCCCTCAGCGTCCCTGGAGCAGCCAAAATGGCATGCATGTTAAAAAAAAAAAAAAAAAGGTCTTTGGTGGGATAAATTCGTTACACAGTTTGTTAGAGGGTCAATACGGAAATATATGGGGAACAGTCAATGGCATATGTCATTTACTGACCCCAAATATTTCTGTATTGACCCTCTAACAAACTGCGTAACTTATATTAGTGTCGAGTTAAATTGTCATGGTTACGATGTCGGACTCTGTGAACTGCGACATGCTCCTACACTTTTTTGGGGGCACTTTCTGATTCTCTTGCCTGAAAACTACTCATGCTGCTGCTGGGAGCGTAGCGCCTAGTCTTTTCGAGGGAGGGGTGGTTTGGGCGCATCTTCACCCTTGTCTTGATGACAGTATCTCTTACTCAGGCTAAAGATATTTGAATGAATTCACTGAGAACATCTTGGTGGGGATGTTTCTGTCCGTAGCGCAGAAGCCCTTGTAATATCAGTTGAGCTTGGGCTAAACACGGGATATTTCTCAGCCCTAACACACACATCTCTGTCGCAGACCAACTCTTGCCCCCTGTGTCGTCTTGAGCTTCCGACGGACAATGAGGAATATGAGGAGTTTAGGAAAGATAAGGTGAGTTTGCGGGGCTGTTTGTGGGCAAATGTATTATCGTTTAACAATAAAAACATTCAGAAGTACCCTCTGGAGCCATTTGCATATAACCTCTATTGAAGAAGTAGAAATGCCCCAGTACCGATACTGATATCAGATATCAGTCCGATATGGACTCAAACGGTTGGATCGGATATTGTCAATGATTACTTTCATAAATCACAATCCAGTACATTTATATCTGTGCATTTATATGTTACATTTTGTTTTACATAGTTAGGAATGTGGTGTTTAGGTCAATCCTGATGCAGCTTCACAAATAAAAGGATAGTCCCGGTATTTTCACACAGTGAGGCATAACGCTTTTTAATCAAACACTGGTATCGGATTGGCACTGATACCCAAGGCCTAGTTATCAATATTGGTATTGGGACTAAAAAAGTCAGATTGCTGCATCCTTATGAAGAAGTACTGATGTAGGGTCAGCTTTCCCTGATCCACAGCCTTGCCTTAGAGATAAAAGATAAAAGGCAGAACTGATCCCAGATTAGTGCTCTTATTCTAAAGTGTTTTATGAATCTGTGTCCTGGTTTAAAGCTGGAAAAACTGACCCTTTTTTACCTCTGCCAAGGAGGTTATGTTTTCACCGGTTCGTTAGTTTATTTGTTTGTTAACAGGATAACTTAGAAAGTTATGAACGGTTTGGCACTAAATTTAGTAGGATGATAGGTGGTAGACCAAGGATGAGCTGATTCAATTTTGGAAGAGAGATTCTGGATCCGGAAGAATTAAAATACATCTGTCTATTGCAAGTCTTTGTGATATTTTTGACCGGATAACTTAAAAAGTTATCAATGGTTTGGCACGAAATTTGGCAGGATGGTAGGTGGTAGTCCAAGGAAGAGTTGATTTAATTTTAGAAGAGATCCGGAACATATTCTGTAACCAAACAACAGATATATGGCATGGCGTAGGTATGCGCTCTATCGAGTTTCAGCTTGTATACAGGAAATTTGGGAGCTTTTTCATGTGTTGCAGGAGAGGAGGAAACAGAAGGAACATCGGTTGGAGAACCTGCATGGAGCCATGTACACGTGACCACTCAGGGACACTGGTGCAGACTTCTACACAAGCTTCAGGGCACTACAAATGCCTGGTTTTATTCTTCTTTCACTTAAATTTACAGAATCAAGTTCAGATGGTTACTGGGGCATAAGACCATTTTGTCTTTATGTGCTGCTTCAGTTACAATTTAATGAATTCCAGACCACACCTGAAGTAGAAGTTAAAGGTCCCCTATTAGGCCACCAGATGCACAGCTAATTAGCCATTATGAGCAAGTTCAAAGTTTCCCCTTCCTGACATCACAAGGGGGAGTGACCACCCAGAATAATGAAATCTGATTGACTGCTTGGCTGAAGGTAATCAGTTCTTCTTGGCTGTGGTTGGTTACTTCCCCATGTGATGTCAAGAGGGGAAAGCTTTTGAAATGGCTTGTATTAACTAATTGGCTGTGCACCTGGTGACATCATAGGAGACCTTTAACGATATTTATTGAATTGAATGAGCATGAGAAGTTGTACTGATGAAGGATGGAATTGAGTCGAGTAGGTGGAGATCAGTACAGGATAATGGGAAGCCCCAGGCAACAAGACTCAGGGTGGGGGTCACGTCTCTTTTTGGAGTCATAAAGGCCCTTCAAGTCCCCTGGGCTTCCTATAGAGTGATGTAGTGAGAGATAAATGGAAGAGAATGGGAGGGAGGGACATCAAACGAGACCGATGAAGGCTGTAGATTGACAGCGGTATAAATAGGCTGGTTTGATAGGACGTGGATGAAAGGAGTAACGGTTTTAGGTCTGGTCTGGTTCACTAACCTACGTTTAGAACTCCATATATTCAGATAACTAGTAATTGAAGTATATTTTGTGTCATGTTACATGAACGCAAACTAAAAATATTGAATAAAACGTATGCAGAAGTGGACCAAATTAAACCAAAAGTTCCTGTTTAGGGTGGATTTATACAGAACAGGTCCTTTAAATGTTCTACACAATCATTAATTCCAGTATGGTTGTTGAAGAAAATGTAAATGCTGTGATCTTTACTCTTTCATTGTATTTTGATAAAAACTGAAATGATGAAAGGCTATCAGCTTATGAGCATTTATTATGGGTCAAACATGGGCAGCTGTCGAAGTGCCTTTACAGGCCCCTGCCCATCAGCTGAGTCTCGGCTCAGACCTAAGGAGATGGGTACGGTAAGGATTTCACGCCGTCACTGGACAACAGTATTCTCAGGGTTTTAGTGGCTCTTGGGAATCAGAAGTCAGTTTTGGCCTTAAAATGACGTGCAAGGTCTCTTTCTTTGACCGCAAACCTGAATGCAGCGCTTGGACTAGAGAGCAGCACAGAAGTCTCTCAGTCGCTTCCATGTTGGGCTTTGCGAAGCAAGATGCCAAATCCAGTCTCTAATTGCAATGACAGTTACTGCCAGAACATGAGTAGTCAGACTCGCTGCCACCCCACTGCTAAAAATAACCACCTGCTTTCACATTACAGTGATGCAGCAGGTTCTACGCATCGTGGATTTGCGCTCAGCCCTCACGAGGCAGGGCAGCATGCTTCTTTGGCAGGGTGCCCTGTTGCCTCATGGCTATACAGTTGTGGATGAAGACCGAGCAGGTTTGAGGAACGGATGGTACAGCAAGGCACTGAGCAGCTGAAAATGCTCGCTGAATGTATCTGAGCAGATACTGCGGTGCAGCCATTTTTTATCCCCCCGGCATATAATGCGGGGGGATACAGTCGGCAGCGCAGTCGCCTCTCTGTCCGTCCGTCCATGATCATTTCGTCTCCGGGACAGAGCTCTAATACTGTTGAATATACAGTGCTTAACAAATTTATTAGACCACCTGTCATAAAAACGAGAAAACACAAGTATTTTAGAAATTAGTCAAAAACTTGTTTAAAACTAAAAATTGTATTGTTATTTCTTTGGCAAATAACAAACAAACAACTAAATAAGTCCTTATCCACATATAAAAACCGAAAAACAACAATACTTTGTGTGGCCTTCTTTGGCTTTGATAACAGCTTGCATACTAGCATTCAACTACTAAAACTAATTTTTATGTTCACGAATGCAAGAAAATAACTTATTTGGCATCTTAATCAAAAAATAATGTGCTTAACTATTTTTTTTCTGCTTTTTGTGTAAAAAGTGAATTCGAAAATTCGTGGATAATAACAATTGTATTTTAGCATTAAAAATATCAATTCAATTAAAGAGCTTGCGCATGCTGGTGGATTAACAATTAGAGAAACATAAAAATTATTTTGGTAATTACCAATGGTGTTAATTTAGGGCAGCTGTGGCATAAACCTTATATTGGGTGGTCTAATAAATTTGTTAAGCACTGTATTTTATTGAAACTTGCTGTGTGTATTAATCAGGTCCTACATTGGTGCCTTCTGATATTTTGGGATTTCTGATATTAGATTTCTGGCCGGGGGCCGGGGGAATACATCATCTTTTGATGACTCTTGTATACAAGTGGAGCAAGAACGCAGCCAGAAGTAATAGAGTACACATTACAACTACTTATTATCCCCCACCAGGAACTGGAAGGGGGATATTGGAATGAGTGTTGTGCTTTGTTTGTCCGTCACGCCTCTTTTCCGGGCCAGTACCAGGTCTAAACCCTTCAGCATTTTTCCATGAAATCTAAGATAGGCCATGGATGCATCTTAGCATAGATGTGTCTTCTCATACTTCCATCCGTCTATCAGTCCTCCTGTCCATCCCCCAGTCAAGTTTTGTTCCCAGGCCAGAATGCCAAAACTGTGGCAGAAATCTGAGTGTTGTATGCTTTTTCCTCTCTCCTTTGCTTCTTGTGCCCGACTTGAAAATTAGTGGAGGCACACCATGATAAGGGATCCCAATCCACTAATTAAGATTGTTAAAATTAGGAATGCATTTCCCCAGGTGACTTCAAGAGCTCGTCCTTCGCGGAACTTGCTTGTAATTGATCGACCTCAGAATTTACCTCTTTCTACCGCATTTTAACTGTCAATAAGGGACTCCATTTTGAAATGGTGTTGGAGGGAGTTAGGACATTGTTTAGCCAATTTGTGTTTCTTCGTCCACTCCCTTCTTTTCTTTATTGTCTCACTGATGACAGGAGTTTACTGCACGGAAGGAAAATTGATAAGTGACTGAAATTAGCTCTTGGGTCATGTGACCGGCTACCTAACTTTCCAGTGTCTTGAATGAAATCTACTCAAGCCAGTATTCTCCAAGATGAGCATTCGTCAGGCTGTCAAACAGAGTAAGCACCTCTGTGTCCACAAATATCCGGTCAGGTCAGTTTATGTTAACGGGTGTATGAGTGCACATTTATACAGAAACGGAACACTGTATTCATTCACAGGATTTATTTGAATTTATATTTGAATATAAATCTCCTTGAAACAGCAGATAAACTGTGTATTTACTCAGGCAATTATTAAAAAGGTAAAAGTATTCTCTCCATTGTTGGTTTGAATATACCAGGATATCCTTTGCCTCCCTCTACTCAAAATAATACCATAAAATAGAAACGTTGGAACGGCAATGGAAATCCTTTACATTTTCTGCTTAAATGCAGCATAATTTACAAGCAAAGTTACATCCAATAAGTTGTATCAAGTTTTGAGTGTCAGTTTTGATATTGCGATCATATCGTATGTTTCAGGAAAAGACGAACAAGCTTTCACCTGCCGCTGTCACTGACATACAACAAGATAAAAAAAAGTGCACCATATGCAACTAAAAAAACCTTACTATTAATTTTGCCATATTCTCAGCAACTTCCAGTGATGAACACAAGCTTGTGAATTTCGCATGAGTGAATGGGAAAAATTGCTTAGCTCTTAAGTTGGCTCATATGGAAACTACAGTGCTATGGATAAAGTACTTGCCCCTTCCTGATTTTGTCATTTTTTGCATATTTGTCTTAGATAAATGTTTCACATCAAAGTAATTTTTCCATTAGGCAAAGATAACCCGATTAAAAACAAAATGCATTTTGTAAGCGATGATTTCATTCATTGAAGGAGGAAAAAAAAAAGCTATCCAACTGTACTTGGCCCTTCAAGAAAAACTGCCCCCTTAGTTATTAAATCAACCTATTATCCAAACTTGATTGATAATTGGGTGAAATTTCATTAGACACACTCAGGCATGAATACTGCCAGACCTATTGAAACTAAACATCACTGAAATAGAATCTGTCACGCAATAAGTTGACAAAAAGCAGCACATAATGCCACGATCTTAACAATTTCAAGAACAGAGGAGAAACTAAGTCCTTGACATCGACCAGTCTGGAAAAGGCTTAAAGAACGATTTTTAAGGCTCTTGGACTCCAGTGAACAGTGGTGAAAGCCATTATCTACAAATGGAGAAACCTGGCACAGTGGTGAACCCTCCCAGGAAAGGCCAGCCTGCCAAATTCTACCAAGAGCGCACAGACAACTCATCCAGGAGGTCAATATAGAACCCAGACTACCATCTAAAAAAAAACTACAGGCCTCACTTGGTTTAGTAAAGGTCAGCGTTCACCATTCCGCAGTAAGAAAGAGACTGGGCAGAAACAGCATCCATAGACGTGTTGCAAGGTGAAACATTCACTGCTGACCAAAAAGAGCACATCTGTTTGGCTCCAATTTGCCAAAAAACATCTTGATCCCTGAGACCTTTGGGAAAACATTCTGTGGACTGATGTCAAAAGTTGAACGTTTTGGAAGAAATAGGTCCCGTTATATCAGGCATAAATCAAACACAGCATTCCACAATTAGAACATCATACCAGCAGTCAAACGTAGTGGTGGCGAGATGGGCTGGGGCTGCTTTGCTGCATTAGAACCGGGGTGACTTGCCAGAATTCAGGGAACCATGAATTCAACTCTCCGCCAGAAAATTCTGAAGGAGGATACCTGGCCATCAGGTAAAGGGCATCTAAAGTCGATTCCCATTGTTTTTGTTTATCGGCCAAACAGCGAGCCACACCTGCGCAAACGAACCGAAATAGAAGGATCATCTATGCATGTACACAAAACATTGGTTTATATGAAAAAAATTGGTCATGTGACAATGCAAGATGTCAACAAAAGCAAGTGATTTGTTTGTAAACATTGGACGTTCAACGTCCCGTCTGAGAATCGACTTTAGATGCCCTTTAACGGCCTAAAGCACGAGCACAGTTGGGCAAGTTCATCTCTGAATTGCGCAACAGAAGCAAAGGTTTTGGAGTGGCCTAGTCAAAGTCCTGACTTGAATCAGACTGAGATGCTGTAGCGTGACCAGCAGGTAGTTCATGCTGGAAAACCCTCCAAGGTGGGTGAATTAATACAATTCTACGAAAAAAAAAAAAAAAAAAAAAAAGCAGGCCAGAATTCCTCCACAGCTATATATAAGACTCACTGCCAGTTATCGTAAAAGTTGCAGTTGCTGCTGCCAAGGGAGGGCACAGCCAGTTATAAGGTTGAGGGAAGACAATTTTTTTCTACATGGGCGACATTCGTTTCATAAAGCTTTTCCTTCAATAAATGAAATGACCATTTAAAAGCTGCATTTTGTGTTTACTCATATCGTCCTTGTCTTATATCAAAATTAGTTTGATGATCTGACACGTGTAAATATGACAAATAAGCCAACATAAAAGTAAAAGTAAAAAATAAAATCCGGAAGGGGGCCAATAGTCTTTCACAGCCCAGTACATGTTAATATTGCTGCAGTCTGGCTAGAGACGGCGACAGGCATTCATGGCACACACAATGGCTGCTGGTGATGAGGTGATTTTGTCCATTATAAAGCTCCGATTTCTCTCCCCCACATCTGCTACTGCTTATTTCAGTACTTTAAAAAGGCAAAAACATATGTTTCGTCTCACGGTGAAACGTTAAACATGATGACATGTTTTACCCAGTCAGTGCATATTACAGACAGCCCACAGTAAAAAAAAAAAAAAAAGCAAATCTGCTTTTGCTAATATTACAAATCCTCCTGCCGCCATGTGCATAATCTATTGTTGCAGTGAACTCTGGTTGACTTGATTTATAATTTTACTATAAAATTTGGCATTACTTTTCATACTGTGCACATGTCAGCGATGCATTACTTCTTTTTCCACAAATAATGCTTTTTTTTTTTTTTTTTTTGCATTTCACGATTTTGAACACCACTATTTTACAGACTGAAAATTGGAAGTTTTTTTTTTTTTTTTTTACAGTACATGGTTGCACATAGCACTGTTAACAACATAATTACTACTAGCTGAAGCACACAACATGATAATGTGCAAATGCAATGGCTGAAACAGTAAGGATATAAAAAGTTCCACATTAAATGCCTGAATCAAGCAGGATGCTACTATCCAAAAAGAAACAAACTTTTGCATGAATGACAGAAAAATTTAACACTGGCATCGATCATTACATAACTGGAAATGTAAGGACGTCAAAGACCCTACTGTAACAAATTTATTTGAGCCGAGTGCAAAACAATACTGTATATGAAAGATGATTATTGTGAAAAAACAATTATAAGGCTTCATTCCGTTGAAATATGTGAAATTATTTGGAATTATGCTTTGGAATAATAAATTTTTTTGCTGAAATGCTTTAAAGAAGCAAAATAGAGGAGCTCTCGCAATTGTCATATGGTTGAAGAATAAAACCATTTACTACCCACAAACGCTTATGCAGCACGTCGACTTAACTGGTCTCCTACACTACAATCACGGCATTATGCCTAGAATGTGCCGGCAACAAGTTGGACTCGACAGCTTCTCAGTGGTGGGGATGCTTCTCTGTTAAGATTTCTGTAGTCACGGAAAAACAACAACAATATTGGAGGGTTATTTTGACATTTGTTTTTCAACAAATGTTGGTTTGAACACTGGCAAATGGTAGCAAATAAAGGATTTGCTCCACCAACTCATCCACAGAGCAATCATACAGTCTCTTGAGCGTTTTCCAGCAGGAATAGTTGTCGATAGAAAGTCAGGGATGATATAGCAGCATGACTGGTTATTTGCACATTAACTGAGGTAATCGTCCTCCAGCAGGGGGCGGCATTAACACATTTAAAACAAGAAAATGTATTCTTGCTTTCAGACAGTCAATTCATTTGCCCTGCCACAAAAAAATATGAATATTAAATATTTTCATAATACGTTTAAAATACTGCCCTACAGATGAGATATTGAAGCAAAAAAACTGTTTTATATGATAAACACATTTTCACTGTCAAGTGGCACATTTATGAGTGATTCTCACAACTGCTTTAACATTGCTGAATTCTTCTTGGATTAGCTATCGACTGGCAACAATTACAGGTAGCAAAACACAGTGTCTCATTTAAAGACAAACCTAAGAAGCACAATGGTAGAAGAGCAGAAACAGACTCTTGATTGCCTTGTTTGTATGAACTTAAAAAGCAGTGTGACATTACAGTGTTAAGGTGACAAAACTTCTACCTCTTAAGACTCAGTGGTCAAGGGTTTGTGTCATCAGTATGTAGCTCCAAAGGAAACCAAAAAAGGACCCAAAAAAAAAAAAAAAAACCCATTGTATTCAAAAAGAATTTCTTCAAATTTGACCTCCAAGTAAATGCAAACATTTGACTTATAATATTGCTTTGAGTATTAGTCAAAAATAAGGACTCATGTTGACTGGATTCAGACTGAAGGGCAATCTTTTTTTTTTCTTAGTAGTTCGTTTTCCTATTCATCAGGAGGCTGACATTTAACTGTAATTTGTCCTATAAACAAGCTGCAGAAGTTCATACAGTGCTGCATAATCCTGCGTTTTCGGGCTAAATGCAAAACCTGAGATCGTCAATGCCCTCTAACTTTGCCGCCGTGTTCCTTTGCAGAATAAAAAGAGCCCACAAGGTGGTGCTGTTGGGCTGGTATATGTGGCATATTTCCTTTTTCACACCTGCACGAAGACGCACAGGATTGCGTCAAAAATAACAACTGCACAATGTACTTTGAAACCTCAAACTATCTTTAATCTCGGACACCTTGGAGCAGGAAAAGCTCATTTTTTGTATCCTATAAGAAGGTTCTGTCCCAGCATCAGCGCTGGCAGTCCTGGATCTAGCGAAGATTAGTGTCTCGACTGCATGAGCAGCTGCTGACTCAGCAGGAGCAATGAGTTTCACGTCATCATGCTCTACTAGCCAATAATGACAAGCACTGATCTCGTGCGCCTTTAATATGCGCAGTATTTCTATTAGTTTTCGCAGTTCTAACTCCATACTTTGCGGATTAACAGATTTAAGGTGTTGGGCTATAATGCATCTCAAATTCACTCAGCAAAAGTACCAGTATCTCCTCTCCCTTCAACACAGTCATGGGTCTCTGAACAGGGGAATTTAAAAATCCCACACAGCAAGTTCCATTTCCGGCAAACGAACTAAGAACATTCTTTTGGTCTGTTGATTTAGGTATATTGCCATCTTGATCATTTGAATGTATCGCTGTTGTATATTGCTGTTTCATTAATACCAATATAGCATTGGTCTTCTCACCATTCATAATCAACTGTTTGCCGCACACGGAATCTTCATACGCCTCCGAACAGAATAACGAATAAGTTCCCAAATTTCAATTCACAAACGGCATCACCTGGTGGCTGAGGTTAATTGCAAGCTCAACTGTCAGTCGGCGACAACCAATTGAACAGATACTGGAATAAAGAACTAGAGCTGCCTACAGCGGCTTAAGAACAGGACTCGAATACAAGCTCATTTTCTGCACGAATACTCCCCCTGGAGATATAATGCCACAGCATTCCAAGTATATTCTTTTCACATGGCGAACATCAAAACACTACAATATGAATTAAAAGTGAAAGAATAAAATACGAAAAGCACGAGACCACAGAAGTTTGAGACGCGAGTGACTGATTCCAGCGCAGGAAATTTCAGTGGGCAAAAGGCTTAAATTGCCATCATTAGTTTGAAAATGCCCCTGAAATCACAAGGCAGGGGGCACATAAATGCACCTCGTTTTCTGAAAAATGAGGGCCGTCACGGCGAAGGTCAGCCGCCACAAGGCTGTGCCTCAATGCCACATCATAGGCCCTCTTCCATTTTTTTTTTTTACCCAAATGCTTTCTACAAAGCTGAAATGTTATTTAGTAATTTGCGCCCATTTCTTTCGAATTTCCCACAGAGTTCAACAGATTTCAATTCAAGTTCCTAACCTGGCTGAATCTCAACCGCTAAACGAGTCCTGCAGGGCCCTTGATAAATCAGGGCTTGATCTGCAACAGCACGTACAAATCTGTGATCCTTTCTCACTCTTGTTGCACGCACGTCGCTTTCCCTGGGGCTTAATACATAACACGCACCACGCACGCGCACACACACACACACACACACACACACTAGAAGATCAGTATTTCTACAGTACTGAAAAAAAATGTCCCTGCCCCCCAATTTTAAGCTTCTAAAAATGTTTAGAGTGTGCGTTCCTGCAGAAAGTACTTTAAAGACAGACATGTCGGAACATCCAAGAAAACTACCCGACGATATAGACGAGGAGTCTATATAATCAGCGACAATGATTGGCAGTCCTCATTCAGGTCCTGACAGATGGCGCACGGCTACTGCGCACTCAATCAAACCGAGAATATCAATGGAATCTGAAAACCTCTAGCAATGAGCTCCTTTACAGTAAATCCCTTGAATAAATAAATAAAAAAACGCACCATTTATAAAACTGCCCGATGCCTAGGGGCACAAAGCAGAAACTACTGCTCGTCAGCTGTGTGGGAACGGGGGGGGGGCAGGTGAGTACTTCGATAAATGAGTGTCTTTGAGTCCCAATCCATTATGCTCGTTGCAGTATCCCATCGCCCTATAGAACAGTTAAAATTAAACATACCCCCACCACCCCCTGCCCCCACTTATTTATGCTGACCCAGCCTCACAAATACCCTCAAGAGCACAGCTGCTCAAGAAGACCGGAGAGGAGCTCCATTAAGTTGGCAATCTCAAACGCCAATCCCGGAGGACGAATTTAAATAGCCACGATGATGCAGCAGATCGTGGTAGGGGCATTCTTTGACCCGTCAAAAATTTTCTCGATAGAGTGTCGCACTTCTGGAATCCTGGGGGGCTAATTTTGTTCAACTCTGGCAAACCGTTTGCGAATTGCACCGCGCCGCGTCACGCAGAGAAACTGCCTCCGCGGGTCAAAATCTCTGTGTCTACAACATGGCGATGCTCTCGGGGGTGCAGTTGAGGTGGGTGGAAGCGTTACTGCTCCCTGGGGACTTCAAGCCCTTGGCCCCCCCGCCGAGCGGCACCGCCCGCCCGCCGGCGCCCATGACGACCCCTGACCCCTGCTGGCGGCCTGACTGCAAGGCCGCCATGACGGTCTCGCTGGTGACGGTGCCGAACTCGTAGGTGAAGGTGCCGTAGAACACCAGGATGTCCACGGTGAAGACCCACTCGCAGATGGCTGCCGCGTGCTGGAGGACAAAACTCTCGTGGATGAAGAAGACGCCACCTAGTGAAGGGAGGTCGCCAGTTAAGGAAGTGAATTGCTGCATCAGTTCCCAGAAAGCAAACTGTAAATTCTGTCTGGGTGTGGCACGCGAGCGCCTCTAGGAAAGCACATGAATGGCATTGTGGGCCTTCATGCAAACCATACCGGCAGGCCCTGATCACCTTAGCAGATGACATATTTGCCATGCGGTATCTTCGCTAGACCTACATACCTAAATACTAGGCCCACCTGTTTGCAGTGAGGCGTGAGCTGAGCTCAGCTAATTCTTTTATCTTTTGGCCATTCCCTGAAGACTCACATGACAGACATACCCGTCATGCCTTGCCCATTTTTTGGAAATTCTGCATTCCTGCTGCTGGGGGGGTTCCAAAAGACGGTGACGACAGCCGCTGCATCAGGAAAGGCAGCCAAATAAAAAGCGAAACGAAATAAGAAACATCATCACGTCGATGAGTTTCACAAGTTCTCTGATTCTCCGAAACGTTGGATAACACTTATTTGGCAGATGTACTGATTCAGAGGGATTTACAGTGTGTGCATGCAGTTAGTGATTGAACAGCTACAGAACATAGTGGCTCTTTCTCCCAGTGTAGGCTGCATTATGATACGTTATCACAGACTGTTCAACTGCAAAGACGCCTTCGAATATAGCCGGGAAATGCAGCCTACATCTCGCCGGATGTCAGACGAAATTGTCAACAAGTGTAAACCAGTTGACAATTATGTCTGATTTGGGACAAGATGGAGGTTGCATTTCTCCGCTGTATTTGAAGATGCCTTCGCAGTGGTACAGTCTGCGATAACATATCAGCCGAGATGCAGCCTACACTTTTAGACATGGCCAGTCTGTCTCAAGCCAAGTGACTCATTAGGCTAGCACTTTATCTCCAGTTTTCATCGTTTAGAGCGGGGATATCACACACTTAAAACCCAGTGTAGTGTGTGTCCGCCGCCATTTTTCCTTCTGTGGTACGCTTTGCTAAATAACAGACTATCATATTACGCCAAAAGTGAGTGACACACTAAAGCTGATTTTACGTTGGCAGCCCACTCTTCTGGAGTTTTAATTTAAGATTCGACAGGCCTTTTTAAAGCCTTAATAAAAAATAAGTATATTTCAAGGGTTTGGAGCACAATGGTGACATGTCCAAATTTTGTGATTTTGAGATTTTTACCCCGTCACAGCTTTCTATCGGCTACTTCTTGGAACAATAACATCGGCCATAGTTTTAAGCAGAATTCCCATTTTCATGTTGTGATATGTCCAACAAAATCTGCTTAAATGAATTAACCATTGATAATTTGATGAATAAACATGAATTGTATCACAGAATCATCTGTCTTCCATTGCAAACAAATTTAACTTCAATCTTTCACCATTGTGTTATGTCATATCAAGTGCTAGAATTGTTGGAGCACAGAGGTGACACGTCCGTCAATTTTGACTATGATGTCGCAGTACCACACCTCTGAAAACTTAAGTGTTCGATATACTTCTGACCCATGCGGCACAGGAGTGACTGATAAAAAAATGTGCTTCGCAGGAGCGAAGGCAGTACCCCTCAGCCAGTACCCTTCAGATCAAGGTCACTGAGCAAAGGTCAAAGGTCATTTGGGTACAAAACCTCAACGAGGTACGGCTACCCACCAAGGCAAGTCCACATATGCAAAATAAGTTCCTAACCCAAGCGGCTTGAGAGAAATGGCCCAGACGTCAAGGTCACTGAGCAAAGGTCAAAGGTCATTTGGGCATGAAACCTCGACGAAGCTCAGCTACCCACCAAGGCGAGTTCACGTACGCAAAATGAAGTTTCTAACCCAAGCGGTTACAGAGAAATGGCCTGGACAATGGCTGGATGCCCGTCTACGAAGGGGACGACAATACGCCTCTGCCCCTTAGTCGGGGCTGCGGGGTAAAAATTAAAAAAAAAAAAAAAACCTGATTCAATAGAAAACTTGTAAACCTAAAAATCCATTTTTCTCTAAACTATTGCGCTCTGACCCCTCGATATTTGCTTTTGTAATTGGATTTTTTTTGTTGTTGTAAATTTTAACTTCTGCATTTTTTTAGAAGGATGTTTTGCCCTGTACTCCTGACCTTTGGTGCCCTAATTTTCGGTGTCTAATTTTCACTTTACTTTCGTTTCCTTCTTCAGTTTCCAGTGACGCCAAACGCTAACCGGGTGTGCGGCTTCCCGGCACACCAGACGTGAGTCACAAGCCTGCAGAAAACCAGCAGAGCATGCGATCGATGACACCCGTGCCCCTGGGCACATGCATTGTTTTTCTCTGAACAACAGTAACTTACATTCCAAATAAACCTACACGTTAATGATACGTTAAAATCCCATCATCGCTGTACTCCTTGTGATCAAAGACATGCCCCAATGCCGACACTTGAACAACAGAAAACCTGTCTGAACTGGCCCCGTGGCTGGCACACTTGTCACGAGCATGCCGCAAAGCATATACCGCTTGCCAGGAAACTGGTTGTATTTAGAGTGAACCTGGCACGTGACTCCGCTTCGGTGAACCCTTATATTTTCATTTGCCCATTCTGAGTGAAGGCATTCGATGTCAGGTGTCGATAATCCCCGCATGACAAGTTGGAGATTCTGTGGATCAGCGATTATCACGCCGCGTCTGCTGCATCCGCAGAGATTGTCTTGTGAGCGCTTTATAGGCCGCATATTGCAGCCGACTGGTTTCGTATTTGGTGTGGGCCTTGTGTCCGGTGAGGTCACGAAGCCTATCGATTTTTAAAGTGATTGCATCAGGGGGGCCGGGATACGCGTCAACCAACAGACGACCGATTGTCTACTTCATTTAGTCCTTTGGAACTAGTTTTAAGAATTGGGTGGTGCTTAACTTTTGCCCAGGTGTATATTTCAACCTCAACCATGTTTCACCCCCTAACCCTCCACACCCCCACCCCCATCCTAAAAGAATTATGATTAACCCCATAAAAATTATTTATTCTTACTTATTTATATATCATTTTAAGGGCTGAGATAGAGCCAGGGCAGATGCATTTCATTGCATCTAAATGTACATTGTACTTTTTAAATGTATGTGACAATAAAACTTGAACTGAACTAAAAACCTAAGGACCTACAGTGCTTAACAAATTTATTAGACCACCACCCAATGTAAGGTTTATGCCACAGCTGCCCTAAATTAACAGTGTAGGTAATTACCAAAATAATTTTTATGTTTCCGTTATGGTTAATCCACCAGTATGCGCAAGCTCTTTAACTGAAATATTTTTAATGCCAAAATATAATTATTGTTGTTATCTGTGAATTTTCGAATTCACCGTTTTACAAAAAAGCAGAAAAAGTAGTTAAGCACCATATTATTTTTTTATTAAGATGCCAAATAACAGTTATTTTCTTGCAATTAGTTAGTTTTTAGCTGTTATTCAAGGCCAAAGGAGGCCATACAAAATATTTTTTTTTTGGTTTTTTATGTGTGGATAAGAACCATTTAGTGGTTTCAGTTCGTTATTTGCCAAAGAAATGACAAAATAATTTTTAGTTTTAACAGAGTTTTTGGCAAATTTCTTAAATATTCGTGTTTTCTCATTTTTTTAATGACAGGTGGTTTAATAAATTTGTTAAACACTGTATATATTGTTCAGTCAAATTCACCTGCTGTATGAGAACCAGTGGAACTTCTGGCATATTTTATAATCTAGTAAAGATCCCAAGGTTTCCAACAATCCCAAGTACGTCCTGCTGAATAATGGGAATGTGTATAAAATAATGTGCAAGATCTAGATATTTTCCATTTGTAATGCTGTGGCCATAAACACATAGCATCCTGGGTTTGAATATTTCTCTCAATATGAGTTATGTAGCTTCAGTTAAGCACTGCAACCAGCACATACAGAATGTGACATTGTTCTACAGTATGAAAAAAATGCTTTTTGACTGACTTTGAAGCTACTTAAGGGAAAACTTAAATGGAAAAATTTG
This sequence comes from Gymnothorax javanicus, assembly GCA_029692085.1. Lineage (NCBI taxonomy): Eukaryota > Metazoa > Chordata > Actinopteri > Anguilliformes > Muraenidae > Gymnothorax > Gymnothorax javanicus. The sequence goes on along the minus strand of CM056194.1, from coordinate 82,616,636 downwards.
AGTTTAAGGGGTTAACTGGGCAGACAGTAGCCTTGTGGCTACCACATTATGGGACTCGGAGAGTTTATGGTCCAAGCCCCAGTACTGCCATAATACCCAGCTGGGCCCTTGAGCTGGACCCTGTATCCCACTTTGTACAACAGAGGACTGGCCCCCAGCTTAGCAAAATCAACTGCACGTCGCTTCAGATAAAATCATCAGCTATATGACTGTAAAGGATACTGAGGACGAGAGAGACCATGGCCCCAATGGCAAGGCCTACGCGGACATGAGCCATCCAGTGATCCAGCGTGGTGACCGCCACGCGGTACGTTAGCACGCACTGCAGGCACACGAACAGCAAACCAGCAGGGAACGCCACCCCCGCCCCCACGTAGTGCAGCGATTTGGCGTGGTCCACCTGCATGTGTGTGATGAATGGGAGAGATGAGATAGGAGGGGATAAACCATTTGGTGTGGGAATGAGGGTGGGGGGGGGTGTGAAGAGGAGGGGAAAAACCATCAAGTTACAGTCAGTTACATAATTATATATATAATGATGAAGTTGTTGTTATTTTACTGTCCACAACAGCATATTGGACCTGAAATTTAATTAGAATACGAGCTCCAAATTCAGACTTTTTGCTTCAATTTGAGTCGTCTTCAAGTGTGGAATTTCAATTTTGAATATTTTCCCATAAACTCACAATATGTAGTCTAAAGAGCAGTCACTGAAATTGAAGCAAGCCATTATTCAGAAGAAAAATCAAAAGAAATGCCCTAAAGAAATAGCAAAAAAATTTCAATGTGGCCAAATGAACTGGCACTTTTAAGGAGAACGAACGCACTGGTGAGGTCGGGAGCACCAAAAGGCCCTGAAGACCACAGATAATGACTCTCATGGCTAAGAGAAGAACTCTTTCCCTGGTGAATAAAAACCTTGACACAACAGTAGACCAGCTCTAGAACACCCTCCAGGAAGAAGCCATATCGCAGTTAAAGTCAACAAGCAAGAGAAGACTATAGCAAAGGCTTTACTGCAAGATGTGTGTGGACCTCACGCCTCAGAATGGGATGCATGCCAAAAACATCCAAAAGAGCTGGTATAGTTCTGGAACAACATCCTATGGGGTCATTCCATGTCAAATCATCAGATATACAAAACATCTGTCACCATGTAGTCGTAGATTGCTTCCATATTTTCAGTGCCTGTCACGAGAGGGGCGCGATCGTGCCGGCGCACGTAAACGCCCGTCAAGTCATCCTCACGGGCGCGATTTAGCACGCCCGTCAGTCACTTCACAGGCGCGCCACTATTTGATCCAAGTGTTAGCCCATTTGACCTACCCCGGTAGACCATGACGATGACGACAATGTCATAATCAAAACTAGTAATCGCAATATCTCTTGGCGCAAGTTAAAAGCTTTAAATACCTTGGTGTTACTTTAGACGAAAATTTAAAGTGGGATATTCATATTGGTAACATGCGTAGCGAAATACGGAAAATGGCGAGCTATATTGGACGTTTAAGTCAATTTGTTAACCTGTCTGAGTTGAAATTAATTTATAATTCAATTATACTACCGCATTTTGATTATGGAGATGTAGTGTGGCAGTCAACAAGTAACCATTGTATTTCTCAACTTCAAAAAATCCAGAACAGAGCTGGTAGAATTTTTGTAAGAATTGATCCTTATTCACATACTCGAACAGTCACATCCATAATATTGTGGGATGGGATACTTTATGTAAACAACAAATGAATCATACGCAATTATTTACACACAAAATTCTGAAAAATATGGCTCCAGAATACATGAAAGATATGTTCAAAATTAAATCTACGCCTTACTCTCTACGTAATCAAACTGACATTCATTTACCTCAACCAAGAACAACTAGAGAGGCACTCGTAGAGTGTAAACCTCCACCAAGGCAGCACAATCCAATTGTGCATGAGTGGGAGCAAAGTTGAGTTATCGCGGGTGATAGGATTTCAAGATGGCTGCTGTGGCGGCCATATTGTTTCCGTGATCGCGGTGAAAACCAATAGGGTCCATCTTTGATGTAATAGCAATCCACCCACAAAATTTCAAACAAATCCGTGCATTACTTTTTGAGTTATCGCGTGTGATAGGATTTCAACATGGCTGCCATGGCGGCCATATTGTTTCAGTGATCGCGGTGAAAATCAATGGAGTTCATCCTTGATTTAATAGCAATCCACCCACAAAATTTCAGACAAATCCGTGCATTACTTTATGAGTCATGTTGTTCACAAACAAACAGACAAACAAACAGGGGCGAAAACATAACCTCCCCCCCAACTTCGTTGGCGGAGGTAAATATCTGTAAACGAGCATTTATATATATGGCTGCTTCCGAATAAAATAAACTACCGTTATATGTACCTGAAATCACATCTCTTGATGCTTTCCAACATATCATAAATAATTCTTAAAACGTACTTTCAAATTGAATCCATCAACAATAGGTCTTAGGGAACATCTGTGAAATAATACGATAATATGTAAATATCTAATATGATAATATGTGTAACTTTTTTTTTTTTTTGGACATCAATTTTTTTTGTATAGGTCGTGTAGTTTATATTTGATATCTGGCTCCATGGAAGACCAGCCGCAACAATAATCGTTGCAGCTGAATATGGGCTACCAGCCGTATCTTTTGATGATCTGTATTTTGTATTATACTTTGCGTATTTTTCTTTTTTTTCTTTATTTTCTTGTTTGTAATGTTTGTGTATATATATATAAATTAAACCAACCAACCAACCAACCAACCAACCAACATTCTCTCTGATCAAGGCAACCAGTGCCAGCTGTGAGGAAGCGGACTCATATTCAGTTAGGCATATCAGACCCATCATCATAGCCGTAACTAGCAATCTCCAACCTCGGAAAAAAAATTGAGAAAAAAAAATTCAACGCGTTTATCATTCAGGTTTTGTTCTGGGTATCTTAAGTGTAACCCGTGTGAACATGTGATGTTACATTTCACCACAAATCAATTTCTGTTTGCACATTATTATTCTTTTCCCCTTATCTATGCATGTATTGTTTTGGGGAGTTTTCTTTAATTCAGTAGAATTTTTATATAACGCTGTTTGATCTTTGACATTTTGGCAATGTAACTTCCTCCAAATTTGCGGTATTCTCCTCAGCATTGAGCTCTGCTTTGGAGAGGTAAGATGAAATAAGTGCCCTTCAGTGGTTTTGTAAAACGCAGTAAAATCCTAAACGGAGGCGAAGATACTTCTTTGTTGAGGTCAAAGATTTTGTTCATTATTGCCTCGATGATTACTTTGGAGTTTTTACATTTTTATTTTATAGTGTACGGCACTTTTGTAAAGCATGCTAATTTACCTATCGTAAGTCCAGGCTAATGGAGCATTAGGTGGTTTCTCGTGCGGTTCGCCGTTTCTTCCATCTCCAATTTAAAGGTGTGCTTGTGGAAGCGTGACATGCGAAGTTGCTGTACTGACATTAATGCGTTGCACGCAGATACGTGAGCTCCCCATTTCAAAATTACCTCCGCCATCTAAAGTAAAAGGAAGTTATGTTTTCAGTCCCATTGACTGGAAAATGTTATGACATGCTGTATACTCAGTTAGTATTAGGCTCTTCTTTGGATAGCTGTCAATGTAGAAACGTGATATGAGAAGTTGCTCTCCTGATATTAATGCGTTGCACGCAGAATAAAAATCTGTTGGCTGGCAATTATGAGTGGTCTTCACCTTATTATTCATTACACGCAACACAACGCTGAACTATAAGACCGGCTATATAAGTACAACCCCAATTCCGAAATAGTTGGGACAAAGAGTAAATTGTGAATAAAATCAAAATGCAATGACTTTCAGATCACATAAGCCAATGTTATTTACAATAGAACATAGATAACATTTCAAATGTTGAAACTGAGACATTTTACATTTTATCCACAAAATTAGCTTATTTCAAATTTTCTGGCTGCAACAGGTCTCAAAAAAGTTGGGACACAAGCAAAAAAGGGCTGAAAAAGCAATTAATATACAAGACAATCAGCTGAAAGAACATTTAGCAAGTAATTAAGTTAACTGGCATCAGGTGTCTAACACGATTGGCTATAAAAGGGTTGTCTTAGAGAGGCTGAGTCTCTCAGAAGTAAAGATGGCCAGAAGCTCTCCAACCTGTGAAGGCTTGCTTAAAAAAAATTGTGGAATACTTTAAAAACAATGTTCCTTAATGTAAAATTGCAAAGGCTTTGAAGGTGTCATCATCGACAGTGCATAACCTCATCAAAAGATTCAGAGAAACTGGAAAAAGCTCTGTGCGTAAGAGACAAGGCTGAAGACCTTTACGGGATGCCCGTGATCTTTGGGCCCTCAGACGCCATTGCATCATTCACCAGCATGATTCTGTCATTGACATTACTAAATGGGCCCAGGAATACTTCAAGAAACCGCTGTCTGTAAACACAGTCCACCGTGCCATCCACAGATGCCACCTAAAACTCTATCATGCAAAAAGGAAGCCATTGTTGAGCATGATCCAGAAGCGCCGCCGTGTTCTGTGGGCCAAGGCTCATTTAAAATGGACTGTAGCAAAGTGGCAAAATGTCCTGTGGTCAGACGAGTCCAAATTTGACATTCTTGTCAGAAATCATGGGCGTCACACCCTCCGGGCTAAAGAGGAGAAAGACCACCCCTCCTGTTATCAGCGTTCAGTTCAAAAGCCAGCATCCCTGATGGTATGGGGATGCATTAGTGCATATGGTGTGGGACACTTGCATATTTTAAAAAGCACCATGAATGCTGAGAGGTATATAAAGGTTTTAGAGCAACATATGCTCCCCTCCAGACAATATCTATTCCAGGGAAGGCCTTGTGTAGTTCAGCAGGACAATGCAAAACCACATGCTGCAGCTATTACCACAGCATGGCTTCATAGTAGAAGAGTCCGTGTGCTGAACTGGCCTGCCTGCAGTCCTGATCTTTCACCGATTGAGAACATTTGGAGTATGATAATTAAACGAAAAGTCCATCAAAGGAGACCCAAAACTCACCAGCAGTGGGAAGCCTGTGTTAAAAAAGAGTGGGACCAAATTCCAATGGCTAAACTCAAGAAACTTGCCTCCTCAATGCCCAGACACCTCCGCTCTGCGTTAAAAAGAAGAGAGGATGCTACACCATGGTAAACAGGCCTCTGTCCCAACTTTTTTGAGACCTGTGTTATGACTTGAAAATCACAACAAAGAGAACCAGCAATGACAACTTAAAAAAATTTATTCTTCACTGATTAGGTCCAAAAATTTCTATGAATAATCCACTGAGTAATCTTATAATAACACTCTAATGCCACTATGTAGCTCTGATGCAAAAAAAAAAAAAAAAAAAAAAAAACACCTTTTTTTTTACTGACCAAAATCACAGCATCTATATAGACCAGGAACATTCTGGAAAGATCTACAGCAGTTCTGGGTGATCCGGCCCCCTCCAGGCAAGAAGACGCCAGAAACCTCTAGAAAGCACTAGTCTATTTCATCACAAACAAGTGGTATTGCATCAGATCATGTTTTGCTACAGACATACCACCAGAGGGTGCTAAATGATGAACAAAATAAACAAATAGCTGACCAGTAAGGCAGCACAAACAGTATGTAAAACCCTAGTCACACTAGAGGCGGAATGAGCCGGAATGCCGTCGGAATGAAAATTCTTTGTATATTCTCGGATATTTGAAATGCATTCTAAAAATTCTGACTGCATTTTGAGTGCATTCCAAATATTCGGGCCCGTTCTTGTGGCCGGCCAGAATGTTTTGCTCATGCTCAAAACTTTCCAGCTGCAAGTGGAGAAATATCGAACGGCATTTGAAGTGTATTCTAACTGCGCTCTGACTGCATTATAAATATTCTTATGGCATTCAAACAGCATTCAAAACATTCTGAATGCATGCGAGGGAGAATCGAAAAGGCAAGCCACATCAAATCCTGCCAGAATGTCCTGAATGCGCTTCGAATGAGCCCAAATGCACCTCGAATGAGCCTGAATGCGCCTCGAATGAGCCTGAATGCGCCTCGAATGAGCCAGAATGCACCTCGAATGCATCTCGATTGCTGCAGGAATCTATTTCGATATTAAAACAATTCAGCTGGAATGCACTTCGAATGCCGTTGGAATCTTTCGATTGCCGCTGGAATCAGTGGCGGCTGGTGAACTGGCGATAGGGGAGGCTGAAACCCATCTCTTAAAAATAATGATTGGTCATGACCTGTTTTCAATCATTCATTTAAATTACCATTACAGGAACTCCGAAAACTCTCAACATTATCAGGTGTGGCCAGTTTTCATTAATAATGCATACCTGTTAACTCTCATGCATTCGGCGTCAGTTTTAGTGGCATATTTACGTTCCCCTGCTGTAGTCAGCAATTACTCAATCAACGCATACGGGACACTCGTGTTACTTTCCAAGTACATTCTGAGTATTCAAGCTGCATTCTGTTTGAATTCTTGGACGTTCCAACCATATTCGGCGGCTATTCCGGGAATGTTCCGATGGCATTCGAGGTGAATTCCTACAGCATTCGAGGCATCTTCCAACCAGACTTTGGGTGGAGTTCAGGCAGCAATTGAACCGCACTCGTACAGCATTCAAAGTGTATTCTAAATATTCTGACTGCATTCTGACAGCATTCTAAATATTCCTACTGTGTTCCAACTACATTCAAGCTGCACTCGAGAGCTAATACACCCAGAATGTGCAAGAATCATTTGAGGCGGGTTTGAAGCGCATTCTAAGTATTCGAACGGCATTCTTTCAAAGCTGTAAGAATTTTGGTCAATTTGAAATTCCCGCTGGAATGTTACTCGAATTCTTCATTCCAACTGGTTCTGCTTGATTCTTGCTGATTTTGAAGAAGTGTGACGGGGGCTTTACAAATCTCCATTTACAAATGATATACAGTGCTTTACATAAAACACTCATACATAACACCTCCCCACTTTAAGAAAAGAAAGGTTTGCAAAAAGCTTTCTTTTGTTAAAATTAACACAGTTTTATAATCAGTATAATCTTGAAACTTTACACATAAAGTATCATTGATCATTATAACAATCATATACCTAACAACCAGTGCAATTTTCACAATCAAACAGAGAAGTAAAATTTAATGCGTGAAAGTGCATCTGGAATAACATCATCTTTTTCCCTGATGTGAGAAATATCTAAATTCTACTCTTGCAAAAGTAAACTCCATCTCCGTAATCTTTGATTATTGTTTTTGATCTTATGCAAGAATGTGAGGGGATTGTGATCACTGAAGACCTTGATGGAAGCAGCTGGACAAGTCAAATAGACTTCAAAATGTTGTAAAGCCAAAACAAGTGCCAAACATTCTTTTTCAATTGTTGAATAGTTTTTCTGATGTTTATCAAACTTTTTGGAAAAGTAACAAACATCGCCTGCACCAATATCACTGGCATCAACAGCCAACTTGAACTCCTTTTTGAAATTAGGAGATAAGAGAACTGGTGAGTTTTTGAGGATGACATCATGGTAAACCATATCAGTCCTTAATGGAACGTCAGGGAATATGTGACTATATTCAAATATGAGCTGCTTTAGCGGTTGTTGTTGAAAAGGGTCCAGGTGGGACCAACTTGCTGTCAATATTTTGAAGAATGTCTGAATGTAAGTTTGGCTGGACCAGGTTCTTTTTCCGAGGGGCAGTCACAATCTTCTTCAGAATTTTCCCAGTTCAATTGTATTTCCCACATTGACTGACTTTAGCGGAGTGTCTCTGTCAATGTATTCTTTCAGCATGTTGATGTGACACATTTGTTTTTGTTTCCTTCTTCCAGGGGTTAAAATGACGTAATTTAGATCACTGACCTTTTTGAAGACAGTGTAAGGGCCGAAATATCGTGCTCTTAGAGGGTTTCCAGGAACTGGCAAAAGCGCAAGGACTTTGTTACCAGCTTTAAAACTTCTATCTTGGGAATGAAGGTCATATCTGGTATTCATTTTGCCCTGAGCCTCTTTGAGAATAGACTAAGCAAAGTCACAAGCCTTGGAGAGACGATTATGGAAGTCAGAGACATACTGAAGCAAGTTCATTGGGACATCATCTTCGGCCAGCAACTTTTCTCTTCAGAGGTTTCAGAGGTCCACGCACTGTATGCTCAAAAACAAGCTCAAACGGAATGAACCCAAGAGACTCCTGAACAGCTTCACGGGCAGCAAACAGAAGAAGATGGACACCTTCATCCCAGTCTTTCTCTGTGTCAAGGCAGTAGGTTCTTATGTTCTTCAGGGTTTGGTGGAACATCTCCAAAGCACCTTGACTCTCAGGATGGTAAGCTGATGACCTGTATTGTTTAACACCAAGCTCATGCACAACTTGTTGAAATATGCCAGACATGAAATTTGACCCTTGATCAGACTGAATAGACTTAGGAAGACCAACAAAGCAGAAAAACTCGGTAAGAGCCTTGATGATAGTCTTCGCCTTGATATTACGAAGTGGAATTGCCTCAGGAAACCGGGTGGAAGCACATGTTAGTCAGTAGGTACTCACAACCAGATGTAGTCTTCAGCAATGGTCCAACACAGTCAATGATGATCCGACTGAAAGGTTCTTCAAAACCGGGAATGGGCTTAACCCCTTGTCTAGACCGCAAGCGTTTTATACTCGTGCGTCTGATGCAGCAGATACACTCGCATTTTCATCTATGCAGCTGTCTGCACCGGCTCCATGCGGCTCGCGTCTCAGCTGCGTCTCAGGGGCGTAAACGCGACCCGAAGCTTTTATTTACGCTTCGTGTCCATTTTTCCGACCAATACGCATGTAAACTCGAGGGGATGTCCAATAAAAATACATTGAATTAATGTATTTTTCCACATTTTGCAATTTATAGGCTTTTTGCAATTTTAAATTTCATGGGTTTACTACAATGTACAATATACTTTTGTATTTTAGCTTTATCATTTAACTTTTGTCATATTATCTTTATTTTTTATTATCTGACCTTTTTCTTTGATTTTGTCGTTTCTGATGGCATGTTTTCTGCTGTATTATTATAAATCAGACATACTCACATATATCAAGATAAAACTGCACGCTGTACAGAAGATTTGGCTGCTCCTTTGCTGCTCTACACTTCGAATCATATGCAGGCAAGACGGAACCAGTATAGACAGTCGTTTCTGTGTCGCGTGAACGCTGTCGTGGCGCTTGCGGTCTAGACAAGGGGTAAGTCGAGCCTTTGAAATATTCTGGTTCAGCTTCCCAACCATTTGACAAGTATGACAGGATTTGCAGTACTCCTGTACATTGGACCTCATGGGAGGCCAGAGGAAATGATTCCTGACACGTTGAAGGGTCTTCTTGATACCCAAATGACCTGACATAGGATTGTCATGGGCCAGACTAAGAGTTCCTTGACAATAAGACTTTGGAAAAACAATTTGATGGGTGATCATCCACTCTTCATCTGCAGAAACATCAGGTGGATGCCACTTTCTCATAAGCACACCATTTTTGTAGTAAAAACAGACAGGAACTTGAGTAGCCTCTTGTTCACTTACAGCCTGTGGTAGAAGATGCGCTAGATCACGAGCTTGTTGTTGCTCCTGAATAAGTTGTTTCCGAGACAGAATGTCATTTGAGTGACCTGACAAAGACAAGTCTGAAGATTTCCCAAACATCTCAGGACTGGAAGGTTCCTGATGAAAAGACTGCCCAATGAAGGTGTCAGCCAGGTTGAAGTCCAGGTCAGCATCATCTTGAATAGCCTTTTTGGCCATAGAACGAGTAACTGCGCATGAAGGATGGAGGTCTGGAATTTTCTCCTCTATGATTCAGATTCCTGTTCAATCAAAGGAGTGTCAGTTACAACAGGGTAGGGCACAACCTTATCCCCAGCAAGATCATTACCAAGAAGCAAATGAACACCTTTGAAAGGAAGAGAAGACCTAACGCCAGCAGTAACAGGCCCAGAGACCAAGTCTGATTTAAGATGAACATTATGGAGAGGTACACTTGTAGAACCACATTCTGCTCCTTGAATAAGGACATTAGCCTGAGTAGACGTTTTGTCCGAAAAAAGCAGAATATCTGTAAGAATAAGAGAGTGGGAAGACCCAGTATCCCTTAGAATTCGAACAGGAGCAGATGAGGAAAAATCATGTGAAAGTGAGATAAAACCATCGGTGATGAATGGCTCAAAACCCTCTATAACAGAATCAGACACAGAAGGTAGAAGATCAGGCAAACTGACCTTTGATACAAGAGATTCTCTCCTAGTGTAAGTAGTTGGCTTGGTTTCTTCTCGTTGTTGGTTTTTCTTGAGAGCATAACACTCAGAAATACAGTGAACTTGCTTTTTGCAGTATTGGCAAGACACAGAAGGTAAAGAATCAGAGGATTGCCTCTCACTGGAAGGTTTCCTCTCAGAAGTGGCCTTGGAATCATAAGAAGTGTTATTAGAAGAAGTCTTGGACTGAGGCTTGCCTTGAAATTTAGAAAAAGTGGATTTTTGGACAAAAGAAGACTTATGAGTCAATGCATAACTATTAGCCAGGGTGGAAACATCTTGCAAAGTGTTGGCTTGTTTCTCCTCAAGGAAAGTCTTGATATCAGGCTGGATACACCTTTTGAATTCCTCAACCAGAATAAGTTGCCTCATTCTGTCAAAATCTTTCTCAGCTTTCATGGAATTACACCACTGATCAAACGACTGTTCCTTCAACCTGCCAAATTCAACATGAGTTTGACTGGCTTCCTTGCAAGAATTCCTAAATTTTTGCCTGTAAGCCTCGGGGACCAATTCATAACCCTTCAGAATGGCAGATTTGATAAAATCATAATTAGAACACTGTTGGACAGATAACTGGTTATAGATTTTCCTAGCTTTACCAGTAAGAACACTTTGTAACATCATTGTCCAATGCTCCTTTGGCCATTTCAAATTTTCAGCAATTTTTTCAAAATGGGTAAAGTATTGGTCTACATCATTTTCTAGGACGGGAGGAACAAGTCTGATGTGTTTAACCACATCAAAATGATCAGAAAGTCCAAAAGATTTTGTTACAGTACCTGCTTCTATTTTCTTCATTTCCAGTTCATACTGCAACCTTTTTTCTTCTAGTTCTTTCTCTTTCTCCAACCCCTTTTCTTCTAGTTCTAGTGGTTTCTCTTTCTCCAACCTTCTTTCTTCCTCTGCAACCTTCTTTCTTCCAGTTCTCTCTCCAACCTTCTTTCTTCCAGTTCTAGTTGTTTCTGGCATAGCTGAATCTCAAGTCTTTGCAGCTCTGTTGCAGGCACTTCCACATCTTTAATCAATTCTGCTGCTTCTTCCCCAAAGATATCTTCATCAATGAAATGTTGCACCAAAATGTTCAATATTTCTTGTTTCTTCATTGATGATTTCACATCAGATAATCCAAGGTTTGAGGCTATTTGCAGCAAGTCCTTCTTCTTTGCCGGCACAAATGATTCCTGGGTTGGAGTTTTCAGAAAATTTTCAACATCAAAAGTCATGATTGCTGGTTTTTCAAATTGTCACAAGATTTAAAATGATAGATCAGCTTTAATCTTTGGTGAATCCAATGGTTGATCCAATGAATGGTTTATCTCGGTGGAACCTCCAATTTGTTATGACTTAAATCACAACAAAGAGAACCAGCAATGACAACTTAAACAAATTTATTCTTCACTGATTAGGTCCAAAAATTTCTATAAATAATCCACTGAGTAATCTTCTACTAACACTCTAATGCCACTCTGTAGCTTTGATGCAAAAAAAAAAAAACAAAAAAAAAAAAAAAAAACCTTTTTCTACTGACCAAAATCACAGCATTTATAGAGACTAGGAACATTCTGGAAAGACCTACAGCAGTCCTGGGTGATCCGGCCCCCTCCAGGCACTAGTCTATTTCATCACAAACAAGTGGTATTGCATCAGATCATGTTTTGCAACAGACATACCACCAGAGGGTGCTAAATGATGAACAATACAAGAGCAATCCGAGATTTCTGATCTCCGCCAAGGGATGATGTTGATACAAATGCAAGATCTTTCTCTTTGGAAGATTTCAGGACCACCCATGTGACAAGTTTAAATGGGATTTTTGTATGTTTGAAGCATCCATTCTCCAAAGCCGTCATCAAAGTACAGAGCGATCACGTGATGATCGTGTGATTGCGCAATCGCATCGATGTGACTGCACAGGCCGTGATTGGACAATCACTGCCGGTGTATGATTGCGCAATCAGTGGTGTGATTGGATAATCACCGCCGCTGGCGTGTGATTGGACAATGGCCGCCGGGTGTGATAGCGCAATCAGTGGCCTGACTGGACAGTTACCCTCGGGTGTGATTGCGCAATCACTTTCCACCTTGATTTGATCAAAATCTGTTCATTAGTTTCGGAGAAATGTCACTGAGATTGTAAATACAGATCCGGATCCAGAATCCAAATCCGGATCTGGATCATGACACAATTTTAATGGAGTCGTCCCTTGACCAAGATCCATCTCTGGTGAAAATTTCATGAAGATCCGTCAAGTAGTTTCCAAGATATGCCACTAAGATTGTAAATACAGATCCGGATCCAGAATCCAGATCCGGATCATCACAAAATTTTTATGGAGTCGTCCCTGGCCCAAGATCTGCCTCTGGTGAAAATTTCATGAAGATCCGTCCAGTAGTTTCCGAGAAATCCTGTCCACAGACAGACAGAAGGACGGACAAATAAATAAATAAACCGACTCGATCGCATTATCTCCTTGGCGGAGATAATAAACAAATAGCTGACCAGTAAGGCAGCACAAACAGTACGAAACAAATCTCCATTTACAAATGATAGACAGTGCTTTACATAAAACACTCATACATAACACCTGTAGCAGCCATCAAATTTGAAATGAGCTCATTTTGTGGATAAAATTGTAAAATTTTTCAGTTTCAACATTTGCTGTTATCTCTGTTCTATTGTGAATAAAATACTTGCTGGTGTGATTTAAAAGTTATTGCGTTTTGATTTTATTCACAATTTACACTTTGTCCCAACTATTTTGGAATTGGGGATGTATATCAAATCGTGTATCTCTTATAAAGAATGACATTACTTTTCAAATTTACTATGTTATTAATGTGTTTTTCAGTATGAACAAAGTTTTATTACTATAAAAAAATTTCAGAGGTCTATTTACCTCTCATCTCAATATATCTGAAAAATGGTTTTCTAGAGTCCTCTCTTAACATCATGGTTATTTTAAACTTACTACATTTTGGGACTGTGTGAGGATGGATGGATATTGGCTTGGAAGCAGCAGTAAAAGCAAATCTGCCTTTTTTAGCTTGGTACTTGTACTGGTAACCATGGTAACTGATACAGTTGTGAGGTTATCAAAATAAAATACATGTATGGACAATAGGCTATACTCTTTGCAACATACTAAAGGCAGTCTACAGGCCAAGGACTGGACAGGACACCAGGGCAGGTGAAGAATGAAGTAGGAGGCTTAGTGGTAGCAGGTACCAGTGTTTCCCACACACAGAGCATTGTGTGGCGGGCCGCCACAGAATCAACTCAGACCGCCACAAATTGAGAGTGATTGATAGTGCCCGCGCAGTTTTCTCCTGGCATGCACTGTATTTTCACATTAGATAAATATGTATTACTGATTAACAAATCCGAAATTTCAGCTCATTCGGACCAAAAATGAATTTTCGGTGAATTATTTTCTAAGGGTACTGTCCGTCAGTTTTGTGTCCATTTGTTTATCAAATTCACGTCAATTTACATTTTTCTTGTATTTAACATGGCATATCTTTTTTATTATTACACCTATAGCTTTAAAACTTTGCATCTAAGCTTATGTTATACTGCTAAACCAGGAAATGCAGTCCATTCTACTTCACCTTTCTTGGTTGTGGAGCTATGAGGACATCAAAAGTGCCTTTTGTTCAGGCAGTTCCATGTTTAGGTTCCCAAAGCACCCCCAATATAAACCCTAGCATAGGCTCTCTGGCATTTTTTCCATTCATTTGTGTCTGCTGAATGTAGATCCGGCTGAATTCACCATGAATTCATCACCAACTGTAGTCAGTACTGTGCCAAATGTGAAAAAAAAAAGCTAAAATGCCACCTGTTCAAACCCCCGTATCTCCAGGGGCACACCTTCGATTTTCTTAAATTTTTTTTTTCCTGATTCCTCTATTATAGTAGAAAGACCACTCCAAAAATTGTTGATGTGTTTTGACCAATATAAATTTTGCAGGTGTCAGAACAGGGGTGGGGTATAACATTAGCTTAGATGCAAGGTTTCAAAGCTATAGGTGTAATAATAAAAAAGTTATGCCATGTTAAATACAAGAAAAATGTAAATTGAAGTGAATTCGTAAAAAAAAAAAAAAAAAAAAAATCGATACAAAACTGACAGACCGTACCCTTAGAAAAAAATAATTCACCAAAAAAGGATTTGTCAGTGATATACATTTATACAGCTGCACAAAAAAAATTGGCAAAATTGAGAAGGTGGTGGTGAGACCCATTTGATGATCTGACATGGAATGACCCTACGGACAGAAAACACCTGTGCAACAAATATAGGAAGAGAAACAAATAGAGCACTGCTAATGATCTGAAGCATACCTCATCTGTGAAGCTTGGTCATGTGTGGATATGTATGGTAGCTAATGGACCTGGTTTCCTTGAATTACGAATCATATAGGGTAATATTATTGGTTCAGATTCAGTCAAATACTTCAAAACTCATTGGCTGGGGATTCCTTGCCCAGACAATGACCCGTGGCATACTGCAAATGTAACCCACGTCTTTTTTCCAAGGCCAAGAAGAGGAATTTTCAAAAATGGCCAAGTCAATTAGAGACCATCTTGGAATGGGATTGTACCAGCCACTCTTCCTACCTCCCACACATCTGGTGCCCTTGCTCGGACCACACCCACCTTCAAACTCAGCCTTCATTTTGATCTCCACTACAACCCTGTAAAGCTTTGTGACATATAATCGCCTGTCAAACTACTCAAACCGCATATGTTGTAGTTTCTGCTGATCACCATCTCTAGGACCTAATTTTTCCACCATGACGCACACATGCATGCAGACTCACGAGGCGAAAACACTACCAGCAGACACTGTTGCAGCTGGTTATCACCAGATCAAAATCCAACTGAGCGTGCAATTTAACAGCTGAACGATAATCTGAGGGCAAAACTCCCAACGAACGAGCAGGAACTTAAGATGACAGCAGTGAAGGCCTGGCAGAGGCCTTCACAAACTATAACTATTTCTATAAGTTCCAGACATCCGGCAATTATTGATTGCAATAATTTGGAGGAATATTTATAAAACTGGTTGTAATCCCCACATGGTTAATTCTGTTACATTGACAAAACCCTGAAAGCTGGAGGCCTACATCCAAAGCACATTTTGATTGCTTCATTCCAAATCCATTGTGGTGGCGCAGTGAGCTAATACAATGAAAACTGTCACAGTCCAAATACTTTTGGACCTGACTGTCCATAGCCTCCTACACGATGAAAGAAATTCTGTACTGGATTGCTGCACTGTATGGAAGTAATCTGTCCATGAAGCTGTAATAAACGTTTGAAATTCGTGAACGATTCATACAAAACAGATGGAAACACACACAAATTTGAAATGTAACCTCACATTTGTGGTTTTAAAATCCAATTAGCTGCAGTACAGAGCCACAAGGCAAAAATTGCATCTCCGTCCAAACGCTTTTGGACCTGCACTGTATGCACTGCCAAAATAAGGAATATAAGTCCAGACTCGGCAGCGTAAATGGGCTCAGAAAGATTCTGTAAACCACATTTGTTCTCAGTCTGCAGTTATCAAGTTGTCAGCGAAAAAAACCTAAACGGCAACAGTTTTCACAAGGCACCATTCAGTTTCACATTCTCCATGCCTCTGAATCGGTCTTCAGCTCAATTACAAAATGTTACGGTCAAGCAGTGATGTTGGCTGCAAAATAAAATGCATTGTTGTGTTACTGAATAGTTTTCAATGTGCCCCTCCTGTACTGGATTTAACATGCATCCATGCACGTGCAACCACATTCCACAGGATTAGTATCACAGTACATCTATCATGAGCGAAGGGATTCATCAACTGGTTTTTCTTACACTAACAAAAATGCAATATTTTATATAAAAAAATGAAATGTATTGTGAACACTATGTATATATCATAATATAAGGCCAAATATAAAAATGATCATACAAAGTCGTGGAAACTGCAACGAGATTGGCTGGCTCTTCCGAAAACACACATCCTGAGTTTCTTCCGCCATTTTGAATTCCTTGCTTTAAGAGGTAAACAAGGCCACAGCCTGCCCAGAGTCCTCAAGCAGAGGCCAGAAAAAGTTTCAAATTACCGACTTACGTCTAGAGTTTATCACTTTTTTTGAGGGTAGCGGAGAGGAGATATAAATATACTGTGTCTCCAATGTACCAATGACGCAGTTGATGGTGTCAAAATTAATATTTATATTCCAGCTAGAGCAAATGGGACGGAACATTAAGATGGGAATTCATCAGCTCTGTTTTTAGAGCAGCATACTTTCAAATCTCGAACCAATTAGTTATACTTCTTCAAATAACTATTACACTAATTATACATATTTAGTAATTACTTGTCATTATCCTTCACAAAATATTACTTTCCTTTACGGTGTGCTGCCATCACCGTACCCTTGGCCTTCTAACTATCCACTGTGTACAGGGCCACATTTCTCGATTCAATCTCAGATTGAGGAAAAGTGTAATATGTGTGCACGTACAACTAATCAAGCGCGAGTGTAGGACAATAGAGATTAACCACCAAGGAAAAACTAACTTAACATCAGGAGTGACTTTTCGCTCCCATAATATTGATGTGCGATATTTTGACTACTCGGGTCTTCATCAGCCGCACTGCAAAAAAAAAAAAAAAAAACTTCACCAAGCATTTTAATCCTGTAACTAGATATCTATCACCTTTCTCTTGAAAACAAATTCTGCCACTGAATGTTTGATAATTTTGACCAATTTATAGATTTGTCCATGAGGTAAGTGGTATTTTCTTACCTTATCACTAATGATTCGAAGAGAAAAGATGATAGAAATAAGTGTTTTAAGTCTAACTGCCAGATTAAAATGATTGCTAAGATTTTGTTTTTACAATGCCACTAGTTTCTCCATCTCGGACTAACCTGGAAGTTTCCCACCATCACCAGACCGAGGGCGTTGACACAGCCGGCGGCCAGGGCACTGGTGTTAATCCAGGAGTGGTGGCTGTGCTCGATCACCTGGGCATATCGGAGCAGACAGACCATCACTACTGCAGAGTGAGACAGAGAGAGAGAGGAAGGAGGGAGAGAGAGGGAATCGGAGATGAGGGGGGAGAGAGAGAGGGGACCAGAGAGGGAGAGGGGGAGAGAGAGAGAGGGAGGGAGATAGAGAAGCTACTTACGCAGTCTCTTTAAATTTCTCCCTTGGTTTCAAATTTTATTGTCTTTAGCCCTATATGGCAAAAGAAGAAAACTCTTTACTTTAACTCAGTATCTCTGTCCACTCAGATTCTATGGGGGTTAGAAAAAGAGGACTGCACCCCAGGACTGTCAACATTTTTTTCATGCATGTCTAAGGTGCTGTGAAATAGAAAGGAATTGGTGCATCAGACCTATTTTTTTCAGGATTTTTTCATTATCCCGGATGCTTTAAATCATCAAACTATCATCAAACTGGGCTCAAACCCCTTTAGATCGTTAAACAACGCCAACTTTTTCCCACCATACAGCTTCATTCAGCAGTCCCTTTCATTTTATCCGATAGTTCTTCACCAGACCACTCATTTTTACCTCCGCCAAGGAGGTCATGTTTTCACCCTTTTGCTTGTTTGTTTGTCTGTCTGTCGGTCTGTTAACAGGATAACTCAAAAAGTTATGAACAGTTTGGCACGAAATTTGGCAGGATGATTAGGTGGTAGACCAAGGAAGTGATCTGGAACATATTCTGTAACCAAAAGAACAGATACATGGCGTGGCGGAGGTATACACTCTACTGAGTGCCCTCTAATTACAACCGATGCTTTGAGAATAAGACCATATCCACGTCTTCAAAATGAGGGGAACATGGCACGAAATTGACAGTATGGTAAGAAAAAAGCTTCTCCATAGCTCCAAGGTGATTGGAATCATGTTGGAAATTTGAGCATTTTATACTGTTCTCGAAGTGAACCATCATCAAAAGAGCTCGATAGCTAAAATGCATGCCACCTGAGAGAAACCAGGCTGGGAAAGTGGAGCGTCAAGAGACCTTTCCAAATTTTGGCCTCCACATAGCACTGCCCGTAAGGGGATTAAACTCAGTTTGATGATAAATTCAGAAAATGTCCAAGATAATGAGCAATTCCTGACACGAGCCTGATGCGACAATTTGTTCAAAATTTGTAATGTAAACACAGCTGCCAACAATGGGTTTCATAAATAAGGGAGATTTTGCGAGTTTTGCCAGTTTGAATTGAAACGCTGGTCCATTACCACTTCGTCTCATTTTGTTCAGTGGGGGGTTGGGTGGGTATTGCGATTCATTTTGTTGAGCGAGGGGAGGGGGGGACTGGGTTGCGAAGCTCACAGATTTGTTCGTATTGTTCATCAGGGGTCGGAGAAATAATGCGCACTATACTATACTGAGGTAAAGTGTGCCCTTTGGAATATCGAAATTATAATAATATTGAGACTACTCTGTCCGGGGGAGCACAGGTGATTTCACAGGCATGATTACATGATCCAAATAGGATTATAAGAAACTTCCATTAATTTTCTTTGAATGAAAAGTCCATTTGTGATTAGCTTTGTGTTAAATCATACTTCCATGCAGTCATATTGTGCCCATCTTCAAAGTTTATCAACGCAAGTCAATTGAAGACCAACACTGATTTGCATATATCAATGCTAGTGCATTTACACAGATTTTGTGGAGCTCTTTGGAAACACAGCAGTCATGTTGCTGCAGCCGTATTTTAGTGGTATGCAGTACTGTGTTTTGGTGGTATGCGGTACTGTGTTTGGTGGTATGTGGTACTGTGTTTTAGCGGTATGTGGTACCTTGTTTTAGTGGTATGCAGTACTGTGTTTTAGTGGTATGTGGTACTGTGTTTTGGTGGTATGCGGTACTGTGTTTAGTGGTATGTGGTACTGTGTTTTAGTGGTATGTAGTACTGTGTTTTAGCGGTATGTGGTACTGTGTTTTAGTGGTATGCAGTACTGTGTTTTAGTGGTATGTAGTACTGTGTTTTAGTGGTATGTGGTACTGTGTTTTAGTGGTATGTAGTACTGTGTTTTGGTGGTATGTGGTACTGTGTTTGGTGGTATGTGGTACTGTGTTTTAGCGGTATGTGGTACTGTGTTTTAGCGGTATGTGGTACTGTGTTTTAGTGGTATGCGGTACTGTGTTTTAGTGGTATGTAGTACTGTGTTTTAGTGGTATGTGGTACTGTGTTTTAGTGGTATACTGTGTTTGGTGGTATGTGGTACTGTGTTTTTGGTGGTATGTGGTACTGTGTTTTAGTGGTATGTGGTACTGTGTTTTAGTGGTGTGTGGTACTGTGTTTTAGCGGTGTGTGGTACTGTGTTTTAGTGGTATGCAGTACTGTGTTTTAGTGGTATGTGGTACTGTGTTTTAGCGGTATGTGGTACTGTGTTTTAGTGGTATGCGGTACTGTGTTTGGTGGTATGTGGTACTGTGTTTTAGTGGTATGTGGTACTGTGTTTGGTGGTTTGTGGTACTGTGTTTTAGTGGTATGTGGTACTGTGTTTGGTGGTTTGTGGTACTGTGTTTTAGTGGTGTGTGGTACTGTGTTTTAGCGGTATGTGGTACTGTGTTTTAGTGGTATGCAGTACTGTGTTTTAGTGGTATGTGGTACTGTGTTTTAGCGGTATGTGGTACTGTGTTTTAGTGGTATGCGGTACTGTGTTTGGTGGTATGTGGTACTGTGTTTTAGTGGTATGTGGTACTGTGTTTTAGGTGGTATGTAGTACTGTGTTTTAGTGGTATGTGGTACTGTGTTTTAGTGTTTGTGGTATGTTTTAGTGGTATGTGTACTGTGTTTTAGTGGTATGTGGTACTGTGTTTGTGGTATGTGGTACTGTGTTTTAGTGGTATGTGGTACTGTGTTTTAGTGGTATGTGGTACTGTGTTTTAGTGGTATGTGGTACTGTGTTTTAGTGGTATGCGGTACTGTGTTTTAGTGGTATGTACTGTGTTTTAGTGGTATGTGGTACTGTGTTTTAGTGGTATGTGGTACTGTGTTTGGTGGTTTGTGGTACTGTGTTTTAGTGGTATGTGGTACTGTGTTTTAGTGGTATGTGGTACTGTGTTTTAGTGGTATGTGGTACTGTGTTTTAGTGGTATGTGGTACTGTGTTTTAGTGGTATGTGGTACTGTGTTTTAGTGGTATGTGGTACTGTGTTTTAGTGGTATGTGGTACTGTGTTTTAGTGGTATGTGGTACTGTTTTAGTGGTATGTGGTACTGTGTTTTAGTGGTATGTGGTACTGTGTTTTAGTGGTATGTGGTACTGTGTTTTAGTGGTATGTGGTACTGTGTTTTAGTGGTATGTGGTACTGTGTTTTAGTGGTATGCGGTACTGTGTTTTAGTGGTATGTGGTACTGTGTTTTAGTGGTATGTGGTACTGTGTTTTAGTGGTATGTAGTACTGTGTTTTAGTGGTATGTGGTACTGTGTTTTAGTGGTATGTGGTACTGTGTTTTAGTGGTACTGTGTTTTAGTGGTATGTGGTACTGTGTTTTAGTGGTATGTGGTACTGTGTTTTGGTAGTGGTACTGTGTTTTAGTGGTATGGTACTGTGTTTTAGTGGTATGTGGTACTGTGTTTTTAGTGGTATGTGGTACTGTGTTTTAGTGGTATGTGGTACTGTGTTTTTAGTGGTATGTGGTACTGTGTTTTAGTGGTATGTAGTACTGTGTTTTAGTGGTATGTGGTACTGTGTTTTAGTGGTATGTGGTACTGTGTTTTAGTGGTATGTGGTACTGTGTTTTAGTGGTATGTGGTACTGTGTTTTAGTGGTATGTGTACTGTGTTTTAGTGGTATGTAGTACTGTGTTTTAGTGGTATGTGTGGTATGTGGTACTGTGTTTTAGTGGTATGTGGTACTGTGTTTTAGTGGTATGTGGTACTGTGTTTTAGTGGTATGTGGTACTGTGTTTTAGTGGTATGCAGTACTGTGTTTTAGTGGTATGCAGTACTGTGTTTTAGTGGTATGTGGTACTGTGTTTTAGTGGTATGTGGTACTGTGTTTTAGTGGTATGTGGTACTGTGTTTTAGTGGTATGTGGTACTGTGTTTTAGTGGTATGCAGTACTGTGTTTTAGTGGTATGCAGTACTGTGTTTTAGTGGTATGCAGTACTGTGTTTTAGCGGTATGTGGTACTGTGTTTTAGCAGTATGTGGTACTGTGTTTTGGGGGTATGTGGTACTCTGTTTTAGTGGTATGTAGTACTGTGTTTTAGTGGTATGTGGTACTGTGTTTTAGCGGTATGTGGTACTGTTTTAGTGGTATGTGGTACTGTGTTTTAGGGGTATGTAGTGCTGTGTTTTGGGGGTATGCGGTACTGTGTTTTAGTGGTATGCGGTACTGTGTTTAGTGGTATGTGGTACTGTGTTTTGCGGTACTGTACGCGTGAGAGAAATGCAGATTCTCTCACCCATAAAGGCCCCCACATTTCCAATCAGGCTGAAGAGACAGCTCTCTGGAGGGAACGAGCCACACTTACTGCAGGATACAGCAAAGACAGCAAAGTACTGTGATTGACAACCAGTCACGTTCTACCCACAGACAAATAAATTAATATAACGAAACAGAGTGGTAAGAACAGGCAATTATATGGCAGGCAATGTGCCCTAGAATGCAAAGTGTGTATTGAATCAATTATGCATGCTTTCTAAAAGAGATTAACAAGGCATGCCTACATGCACAATGCAATCAATATGCAAAAATAAAGTTTTCTTCCATTTAAGTCTGAATTAAAATATCTGATGAGAATCTGCATGACAGGCGCTTATCTTAAAGTGCCTCTTAATCAAAAACTCATCTGTGTGCATACTTAGAAGATATGATGCTAAAAAGTAGGAGGCATAAGGCTTTTCTTTGCAAACTGTAGGACTAGTCTGGCCCCTAAATTCGAGAAATCTAGAAGCTTGGGTCTGTGCAATACTGCCATAAAGAGCTGATAGCCAGATAACCTTTCTCAGCAGTCACCCAATGTGCAAGTGCCTGACACTGCTATAGCAATTCTAAGGGGCCTTGGCAGTAAATTAAAAAAGATCAGCGTTCATAATGTTGAAAAATAAACAATGAATTACAGTAATTAAAAACAATGTTGGCTTGAATTTTTATGACAAACACGTGTGCAAGATATCTCAGTGCATGTTGCACGTACAGCCCCACATTATGGAAAATGCAAATAAAATAAATTATCATTATTATGAAATACGAGTGATTTGAAAATTCTGTTCACCCCCTACTACACTGAAAACACTGCAACGGCACATTGCGTGATGCTTTAACTTGCGAATTCAACTGCTTATTAAACATACATGTTATGTGAGAAAAAGCCAAACCAGGGTTTTCCCCAACATATAAATGTTTGGGGCGCAGCGCCTTAGAGTTATTGCGGAGCGTCTAAGCCGAATAATTGTAAAAATGCAAACAATGATTTTCCATGGGCTGACAAAAAAAAAAAAAAAAAAACTGAGATGCGGCTTAATCTCAAACGGAAAGGTAACCTGGCAAAAAGAATGATCTGCCAATGAACAATCGGTGTTGGGACAAACATTTGTGTGATAGGTGTGTGACAGATGCTCATCACCTAGCTACTAAAACAGCTGACTGGATATTTTTCTGTAACGTCAATGCTAGATGGTAGTTTCAGCCGTCCCTCGAAATAAGTCTCAAAAAGTAATAAGTACGGGCCTACATTTATTTGTGAGGATGCTAAAAATAGCAATAGCAGATGAAAAGATATATGAAAATAACTAATGTAAGTTGGCCTATTTTACGACTAAAGAAATGGCTAACCTACCGTACAGGCCAGCAGACAGTGCCATTTCTACGCGAGATTATCGGCAGAAATACACGAGACAGACAGGAGAATATCGCGACGCAGCGTAAATGTACGAGTCACATATATCGTGCGTAGGAAAAGTAATAGGCTTAGTGCCGGTGATAATTTGCATTCCAGTACATTACATCCGCAAAATCTATACGCCAAACAAATATCAAACTAATAGGCCTAATTACTGTACACTTAACCAATTCCAACTGAAGGAAAAAAGACATGGAATGTGAGCTCTGTCGTTTTCAGGATACTGCAACAAGGCGTCGCTTTAAATATAATTTGGCATGTGAATCGATAGATTTGTTGCTTTATTTATGACAGAATGAGACGTGCACAGAAAACATTCTACGGTGCATTTACAGTATAAATGTTTAAGAATAAACCAACATCGTCAAACAGAGGGCTATTAAACAGCAAACATAATAGGAGTTGTCTCCCTCTACCACATGACGTGAGGAAATGATGAAACAGTAAAGGCCCATTCACAAATAGACACCGCTTCCACTACGATGGAAAAGTGGCCGAGAGCGTGGCTAATTGTGGGGGAATTTCCATGAGCGTGGTTTGGTCAGGGTGGCATCTCCTAGGTCGGGAAGCTGCACATCCTTGCTCTCCCCACGCTTATTTTGAGCGTGCACAAAACAAGCGTAGCCGGGTCGTGGCCAACAAAAAGTGGGGCAAAGTCTTATTAAGAACGTAGTGGGAACGCAATTATCGTACAAGCAGCGTGAAAGCACCGTGGTGAGATCTCTGTGGTCGTAATAAAAACGCAGCACCGTCGGAGCACAGCCAGTTGAATCAAATCAGCATCAGGTCCGTTCATCTTCGAAGTTGGGAAAGAACTGAAGAGATGCTTGAACACCCCCGATTATACTGAGCAACCAAAGAAACGCAAGTTAAAGACAGACCGGAAAATAAGTTTGCGTGTAATTATTATAGAAAATCAAATTTATTACCAGCGTGTGCACATTTACACTCGTTTCATCAAACTTTTCTTTGTTTTGCAGTCACTTTGACTGAGTAACCATAAGAGTACATTAACTAACAAGCTAACTTGCGTTTCTTTTGTTGCTCAGTATAGATGTAACCCTCGTTTCTCGATTTAGGTAGCGTGCTCCAGGTCTCTGGGCCGTGGAAATGAGCGCTACAATTGGTGGTACGCAAATCAATCTTTAATCTTCGTTCTTCGTTAATCACACCAATACAGTACTGTACAGCCAACGTTACATCCAACAAGACGGACTGCTCAACTCAATTGTTTTTTCTGCCACTTCTTTTTCCCCCATCACGCCCCCTCTTCCCCAATAAACAATAAGTAGGAACTAATATTCAATCGAAGCAAGAGGATATAAATTATAACTTAATTCAGTGCACAAAATAATTGCATACATTAAATAATAAGTACAATGACTTTTGCTTACTGTATTGTATTTTCTTCACTCACTGTATTTAACTTAGACATCACAAAATCAGTTGAGCAAGTATAAGATACTGTATGCATTATATTTCTTTGTAGTAATTACAAGTCCATAGACATCGCCACAAACCGTACTAGAAGCGTAATATGGTCAGCACCAGTGTAGCGACATCGTCCTTCTAGCTCTGAGTAACAACGTAGTATGGTCCTGTACATCGTAGCGGCAACATAGTAGAAACGACCGCTTGGTCGGCATTCGTCTAGGTGTAATCGTAGTGGCAGAGAGTCAGCAGCGCTTTTGACGTAGAAGCATCGCAGTACAGTCGTGATGTAGTCTTTAATTTCCCAAATTGCTGGATTTTGACGGCAATAATGCCCCGATTTGATAACTTTTTCAGATCGGGGTGATCGGCATGGTCTTCGTAAGGTCGAGCTGTGTAAACGGGGTGTAAACAGGCTGAAATAAATGCAAAATTACAATCTTCATGTATGAAGCACATTATGTTTTATTCAGACCAGCGGTACATGTATACTGAGATTTTCAAAGTGATTCTTCAACCGCTGCTGGATATCGTATACTCTTCTTCAGCCCACCCTCGATTTTCACGGATTAGTGATTAGCGATTACCAACAACAACGCAGCAACACAACAGCGTATTACATCTCTTAAATCCACATATGAAAAGTAATTCTCAGTAACAACTGTGCATAGGCCTAATTCGGACTACATTACGTCGCATATTTGGCAGACTACGTGCGTAGGTTCGACGGCCTGCCGACTGCGAAGCTTGTCTCAGCAGAGCAAGAGGTTGATAATAGCACGCGACATAAAGAGGAGATTATCGCAAGAAATATACAAGAGATACACGAGACATCTCGTGGTAATTAGGCAGTATCTGCTGGCCTGTACAGCAGCTAACTTAGTCACATATAATTTCATACATTAGTCCATGTATCCAATTCTGTCCGGCAAAGCATAAAATAATACGCACTTCTCAGAAAATCTGTCATTGCTCATTTTATCTATTGCAGTTTTCATTTTAAGTTTTCACATTTTTGCCATGCTATATCTGTAGGCTTTTTCAATCGCGACTAGGCTTTGTTTGTCTCCCAGTCCCCCTGAAACTGATGATAGTGCACGTTACTTGGTCATCTAAAAGACATACTGTAATGGGGGAAAAAAAAAAAAAAAGCCACTAGATGGCAGTATTGACAATTTTTTTTGTTAAGCCCGGTCTGGAGCTAGGTTGGGCATGTCCTGGGCATGCCTCAGAGGGGGCTGGACAAGAGTATATAAGGAGAAAAATTGAGAGAGTGAAAGGTAGTTGGAGAAATTGCAAGGAGAAATTGTGGAAGGATACATTTGACCAGACCTGTCACTCTTTTCAAGACCTGTGAAACTTTTTGTGGATTTTTGCCTGTGTTGGAGCATTTTCCTGTCCCAGGACATCGCAACATAGCAGCCCATCTCAATTACCAAGGGACTGTGACTATCTTTTTTTTTATTTCAATCTTGGTCAGTAGGGTAGAGTGTAGATTAGTTCTAAGTGTTTGTTTAATTAAATCTGTTGAAGTTTAAGAATTTTGTCTGTCATCCCTTGCTGTCCGTGACGTCATAACAAATTGACGCCATAATAAATTGGGGCCATAACAAAGTGGGGGCTCGGGTCCGGGATAGACCATTGTGCGAGTCATTTATTGAAAATCTAAAATTTCAAATTGTGAAATTGTTTTTTGAATTTTCCTAGATCTACATTGGCAGATCAACAGCAATGGATGATTTCTTGGCATCACCAACCGTAGAGGTTTGAAGTCTTTTAAAATGACACAACTGCTAGAAATATGCAGACAGTTAGAGCTGACAGATGTAAAACCAGCCATGCGAAAAGCAAGACTGGCTAGAGAGATTGTTGAATATTACATTGATGGAAATGTGTTTGCACCAGGAGATCTGGAACAGTTTCCAGTGGAAAATCCAAATGTAGAAATGGAACTTTAATTAAAAATGCTAGAGATAGAAAGGGAGGAAAAAGAAAAACAAAGGCAGTTTGAGTTAGAAAAATTAGCAAGAGAAGAGAAAAAAGACAGATTTCGAGTTACAGAAGCTAGATAGAGAAGAAAGGCTCCAAATGGAGCTACTAAAAATCAAAATGCAAGCTGAAAACAAATTTCGGGCTAGCCAGGAGGTAAAGCTGGTGCCTCCATTCTCAGAGAAGGAGGTTGATAAGTATTTCCAGTGCTTCGAGAAGGTAGCTAAGAGTTGTCAGTGGCCAAAGGAACACTGGCCTCTGATGTTGCAAACTGTCCTCAAGGGCAAAGCTCAACAAGCCTATTCGGCTTTGTCTGCAGATGATTCCTCTGATTATGAGGTTGTCAAAAAGGTTATTTTGACAGCTTATGAGTTGGTTCCAGAGGCTTACCGACAGAAATTCAGAGGTCTGAAGAAATCTGACAATCAGACATATGTGGAATTTGCTAACGAGAAGAAGGTTTGCTTTGAGCGCTGGTGTACTTCTATGGAGGTCAAGGATGATTTCAACTCACTAAAAGAGATGGTGTTAGTTGAAGAATTCAAGAACTGTGTCAAGGATGATATTAAGACCTACCTTAATGAGAAGCAAGCACTGAATTGGCAATCAGCTGCCAAGTTTGCAGACGAATACGTTCTCACACATAAGTCCAAATTTCAGTCTAGCAGTAAAAATAGATGGTCCCAATTTCAGAAGAAAGGTAACGGTGATACCCAAGATTCCTCACCCAAAGACAAAGACAAATCTGGTGATGGTGCTCAGAAATCCAGTAAAAGGTCTGATCAAAGTGTGAAAGCTGACAGTGACAAAAGTGGTCTAGTTTGCAATTATTGCAAGAAATCTGGTCATGTTACAACGAACTGTTGGTTCCTTAAAGCTAAGAAAGAAAAAGAAAAGGATACCAAACCCAATGCCTTTGTGAAGACAAGGTTAGAAACCCCTGTAGTAGATGACCGATCTACTAAATTGCCTGCTCCTTGTGAGGCTAAGAAGCCTGATACTGCTGACTTTGTGAGGGAGGAATTTCTTCCATTTGTGTCAGAGGGATTAGTGGCTCTGAATGAGCATTCTCCTCCTGTCCCCATATATATCCTAAGGGATACCGGAGCTTCACAGTCACTTTTGTTGATGGACTCCTTGGAGTTACGTGATGAGACCGCTTCTGGGGATTTCATACTTGTACAAGGTATTGAAGGGAGGACTGTATCTGTACCCCTGCGCTCTGTATTCTTGAAGTCAGATTTAGTTACAGGACAGGTAAAGGTGGGACTTATGTCAAGTCTACCTATCAAGGGTGTTTCTCTGTTGCTAGGCAATGACCTGGCTGGGGGCAATGTAGTTCCCCCTGTTCATCTTACTTCACAGCCGAGCACTGAAGATGGCGATGAAGACCCATCTCTGTATCCTTCCTGTGCAGTGACTCGTGCTGGCTAAGAAGGCTCAAGAAGAAGATGATGTGGTGCCGTCCAGCACATTGAATAGTCATGACTCAGGTGGTTCACCTCATGACTCTGTTCCTACTATGGTTTCTCCGTTTGAGGACTTATCAGACACTGTTATCAGTTCTCTGTTCAGCCAGCCAAATGGGTCTGGTGATTCTGATGTGTCTGGAGACTTGTCTCTGTCCAGAAAGCGGTTGATTCAGGAGCAAACCAATGATCCTGAAATTTGTGTACTAAAGAAGAGAGCCCTTCCTGATGAAGAAATAGACGCAGTTCCAGTTGGGTATTATCTCAAGGATGGAGTGTTGATGCGGAAGTGGCGCCCTCCTGATATCCCTGCCAATGCAGATTGGGCAGTGGTCAAGCAAATTCTTGTTCCGAAGGTCTACAGGAATGAGATCTTAACAATGGCTCATAGTTTGCCTTTAGGAGGTCATCTTGGTGTTAACAAGACTGTTGACAAGATCATGAAACACTTCTTCTGGCCTGGACTTCGGAAAGATGTTTCCAACTTTTGCAAAACCTGTCACACTTGTCAGGTAGTTGGAAAACACCAGTTAGACCCACCTGTAGCTCCATTGCAGCCTATCCCAGCATTTGGGGAGCCCTTCTCCAAGGTCATCGTTGATTGTGTTGGTCCATTACCCAAAACTAGATCTAGAAATCAGTACTTGTTGACAATCATGTGTGCATCTACCAGATTCCCTGAAGCCATACCTCTACGCAACATCAAGGCAACTGCAGTCTTGAAGGCTTTGATAAAGTTCTTCACGTTGTTTGGCCTTCCCAGGGAAATTCAGTCAGATCAAGGTAGCAATTTCATTTCCGGATTGTTTCAGCAGGTTGTGTATGAACTAGGTGCGAAGCAGATTCTTTCCAGTGCCTATCATCCAGAGAGTCAGAGTGCCTTAGAGCGGTTTCATTCCACTCTCAAGACAATGATGAGGACTTATTGTTATGACCATGAGAAAGACTGGGATGAAGGTGTTCATTTGCTGTTGTTTGCAGATAGAGAAGCAGTGCAGGAGTCTACTGGATTCAGTCCGTTTGAGCTAGTGTTTGGCCATGAAGTGAGAGGACCTTTGCTATTGTTGATTGAACGATGGCAAGAGAAAGAGCCGCAAATCAGTCTGTTAGACTATGTTAGCAAGTTCAAGGAAAGACTGTGTGCAGCTTGTGACCTAGCCAAAGAGAACTTGAAATCAAGTCAGGGAAAAATGAAAACTTGGTATGATCATCAGGCTAGAAGCCGTGAGTTTAAACCAGGAGACAAGGTCCTTGTGTTGTTTCCCTTGCAGTCCAATCCATTGCAGGCTAGATTTTATGGTCCTTATGAAATTCTGACAAAACTCAATGATCTCAATTACATTGTGAAGACTCCAGATGGGAGAAAGCCAAAACAGTTGTGTCACATTAACATGCTGAAGCCTTATCATGATAGGAATGCTAGGGTTGCAGCTGTCACTTCAGATCCTCCTATGGCCGAGACTTGTGAAGATGAGGGGGAGTTTCAAGATGATGAACCTAGAATTAAAGCTGAAGTTCTTTCATGTAAATTGTCAAATTCTGAAGTGTTGCAAAATCTTGATGTAAAACTCCAGCACTTAGAACCCTCACAGAAAGATCAGTTTGAGAGGTTGATCAAGAAATATAAAGATCTATTTCCTGATGTTCCAAAGAGAGTTTCTATAGCCTCTCATGATGTAGATGTTGGTGATGCCAAACCAATAAAACAGCATCCGTACCGGATGAATCCTGAAAAGAGCAAGATTGCCAAGAAAGAGGTTGAGTACATGTTAGAACATGATATTATCAGACCCTCTAACTCAGATTGGAGTTCACCCTGTGTTCTGGTTCCAAAACCTGATGGAAGTACTAGATTCTGTACAGATTATCGCAAAGTCAATGCTGTAACTAGAACTGATGTGTTTCCAATACCTAGGATTGATGATTGTATCGATAGAGTAGGTCAATGAAAGTTTCTGACCAAGATTGATTTATTGAAGGGTTATTGGTGTGTGCCTTCAACTGAGAGGGCCAAGAGCATCTCTGCTTTTGCCACCCATCTGGGTTATACCAGTATGAAGTCCTACCCTTTGGCATGAAAAATGCCCCAGCCACGTTCCAAAGGATGATACGGTCTACAATTGCCGGATTGCCACACACGGGTGCGTACATCGACGACCGGATCACATGGAGTGACTCCTGGGAAGAACATCTGAAAGATGTAGAGACGTTGTTCCAGCGCTTGACCCAGGCTAACCTGACTGTTAACCTGAACAAGAGTGACTTTGGTTGCGCTACTGTCACGTATCTTGGCTACGTCATAGGCCAGGGTAAGGTGGCACCCATAAATGCTAAAGTCCAAGCCATCATGGACTTTCCAGTTCCTGACAACAAAAAAGCTTTGCACCGCTTCCTTGGAATGATCGGGTACTACCGCAAGTTCTGCAAGAACTTTGCTGAGATTGCTCTCAGTCTCACCAACAAACTGAAGAAAGGCGTAAAGTTCACTTGGAAATTAAGCATGTAAAGGGTACTGACAATGTAATTGCTGATTGCTTATCTCGTGTTTGAGTATGTGTATATATATCACGTGTTTATTAGCATATTGTATTATATGTATATATACACAAGTGTCTACTTAACCAATTTTGTATTGAAAAGAAAAATTTTGCCTTTATGAGTCAAAATTTTTCCCTTTCGGAATGGGGGTGTAATGGGGAAAAAAAAAAAAAAGCCACTAGATGGCAGTATTGACAATTTTTTTTGTTAAGCCCAGTCTGGATCTAGGTTGGGCATGTCCTGGGCATGCCTCAGAGGGGGCTGGACAAGAGTATATCAAGAGAAAAACTGAGAGAGTGAAAGGTAGTTGGAGAAATTGCAAGGAGAAATTGTGGAAGGATACATTTGACCAGACCTGTCACTCTTTTCAAGACCTGTGAAGCTTTTTGTGGATTTTTGCCTGTGTTGGAGCATTTTCCTGTCCCAGGACATCGCAACATAGCAGCCCACCTCAATTACCAAGGGACTGTAACTATCTTTTTTTTTTTTTTCCAATCTTGGTCAGTAGGGTAGAGTGTAGATTAGTTCTAAGTGTTTGTTTAATTAAATCTGTTGAAGTTTAAGAATTTTGTCTGTCATCCCTTGCTGTCCGTGACGTCATAACAAATTGACGCCATAACAAATTGGGGCCATAACAGTACCAATTCCAGATGTTTCCTTTGGGTCATATCAGCATAAAGGTAAACCCTTTCGGTACCTTCACAATATGTATGGCTGTTTATGGAAATGCATCATTAGTGCTCATCTGTTGCCGTGTTTGAGCTTTTTACTGGGCAGTTTTGGCTTCATTAGTTAGCAATATTATAGACTGTCATACGACAGGCAAAGCAGCAACCTTCAACATAAAATAGCTGTCGCCCAAAGTGGAATTCTGGGAGTCTGGCAGCTTTTTCGTACCTGAGCTTATAAGTTATCGATTTATAAACGCAAAGATGAATATATATTTTGATGAAACTCAGTAGTTATCTTCTCAGATAATTGTAATTTAACATTACTTGCCTTGTAATCATGACTGCTGGAAATTAAATGACAATAACAGCTGGAAGTTGATACTGTTCCATTGGCTAAATGTTAGTATGCAGAATTACCCCGTGAGTTGACATTACATAGAGGCCTCGGTTACACTTATCGATTCAATTGGATTTTCATCACCCAATCACGGCAGGATCCATTAACTATAAGGTCTTGACAGACCCTGATCTGATTTTGCTCACACTGCTAAATATGAGCCAGACTGCATCCAGACGTGATTAGGCTTGCATTGCAATCAGAATTCTACACAGCCTAGTCGCATTCCAGCCACAATGTATACATGAGCAATGCTAAGAAATGAATGAGCGGGAAAAACTATTGTGGACACGATCCAGCCATGGGAGAGGTGTAACAGGCATTATAAAGCAGTGTGTTGACATACAGCCACAGGAGAGGTAAAGGCATTATCGAGCAGCGTGTGAACACAAAGAAAATGCGATCTCACAACATTTTGCAATATAGATTCAAATAAAAGTAATAAAATATTGTTAATTTAGTGCTAGCTACTAAAGCTAGTTTACACAAGCTAAAGTAAATTATATTGGTGGGATTTGCAAGGTGGAATCTGATCCAAATCTTACCCTATCGTTATTTTAGCTATTATTTCCCAGATAAACTCAGTAACCTCTACCTCCTAAAAAACATAAAAAATAATGATTAGCCATACGATCCGGCTCCCTTCAGAGGTCTGCAATTCTCAATTCGGCAAGGTAGCTAGCGTGAGGAGAGGGAGTCGCTTCCCTATGGTGGAGTCATTCAATAACAAAACTCCCACCTAGTGGCTGAAACTGAAAATAGTCCCACAGAATTACATAACTTGCTTACTTAGGGCCCTATGATTTCCGCAATCACGGAATCGCGGAATTGGCCAGTAAAAACGGAATCTATTGATAAACGCGGAATTTCGTGGAAATTGGCATAATTTGACTGAAATGCTGTTCGTAAAGCCACGTTTCCACCGAACGCTAAACAAAATATTTGCGCGTCCAGATTACATTCAAACTCAATGTAAAAACGCGAATGCACGCGAAAATGTGAGAAGCCTTCGTCAAATTCACCTGACCTAAGTGTTCGAGCAACACATATCTTCAGTGATACAGAAGGTCTGTGGGAAGAAGTTTTACGTTGTTGTAGACGAGACCACTGATGCCAGGGATTGCAGGTTCCTAAACATCGTCATTTGTCATCTTATGTTAGCTTAACAACTTATATAAACGTTGAATAGCCTACAATATTTCTTTTCACGGTCTACTTAGTGAATTGAGTGCGTGCAAATTATGACGTAACGTCGTCCCCCAGTGGTGAAATAATAGCTGATGCATCTTTGTGCCAGTTTGTTCATGTTTAATCATTACTGTAAAACATTTTGTCCTAGGATTGAATACACAGTATTGGGATTACTGAACAAAAGTTTCTTAAAAATAAAAAAATAAATTAAATATAGCTGATGCATCGGAATCAGACAACTGTTGATCGTGGGGGAAACTAAGTATCATTACTGCTGCTCTCATACATATATATATATATATATATATATATATATATATATATATATATATATCTATATATACACACACACACACACACACAACGTAAATACAATAAGATTATAAATGATTAAAAAGGGGCAGTCAGAATAATACATGGCAGTACGGCCGTTGTCTGCCTTTTTGACTGTAGCTTACACTTCCTTTAAAGAGACAATTTTATTTTGTAGTATTATTTTAGGTAAAAAAAAAAAAAAATCTTTCATCACAGTGCAATGTTATATTGCGTCATTATGCAGTACTTGTTCTGACTTAAAGTACTGAGGAAAATGGAGGGTTGCATCAACTAATTTAAGGTTATTTCTATTTAATTAGTGAACATTTTATTCATTGACATAAATAGCACACTCTCTCTGATGGCAAAATTGGTGTAATTGGTAAAAAACGGAATTCCAAAAAATTAGAACGGAAAAAACGGAATTTGGGAAAAAATAAAATGGAATTTGGAAAAAAATAAAATGGATTTCATAGGGCCCTACTTACTCAGGCATTGCACAGTTCCAGGGTCGCGATTGTCCTGCTCATGCGCGCGCGCGGTTTCGCGATTGGCCCAGGCCTAGACCCGGCCCAAGTACAGGCTCTGAGGAGCCTCTTGTTCAGTTATTTCAGTGACGTTTTCAATAATTTACATGGGGGGGTACAGAAGTCGACGTTGATTCTTCTGAGCAATTGTTTTTTTCTGACCCATCCCTACTGCATACTCAATTTACATATTTTATTTTTGCAAGGTATTACCCGCCATCTTTGATAATGGGCAAAAAATGATGAGTTAAAGCTTTGTTTAAAACCCCGCCTTGCCTTGCCCCCCCCCAAAACCCAGTTAGCACCCAAGCCCTCTGAAAACCTGGGGAAAGCCCTGCACACTGATTACGAAAGAAGTTGCTGCAATCTCCACATTACTGTAAAAGAATGTAGAATATTTTCACCAAGCATAAGATAATAAGAACAGAGTGTCAGCTGTCACAAGTGGTGTAATTATGAGTTAGAGGGAAACCTGATGAGGGGGATGTCTTGAAGGGTGCAACATGTTTTGGGGAAGCCTGGTCGGGCCGTTTCTTCTGTACACGTCACATTGTAAGACCTGAAAACAGATAGAACTTAAGTATAACATTACATAACTACCAAAAAGATTTCAATTCCTTTTTATTAAAAAAAAAAAAAAAACTACATTATCTGGTCTGTACTGGGTTTAATTGTTTCTTTTCATGGCTGATTTGTAAACTTGTCTTGATTTTGCTTACCAGTTTTCTACTGGACAAACATGATGATTTACCACTGCCATTGCATAGCTGTAATGAGATGAAACATCTTTAAAACATGAACCCTTTAAGGCCGTAAGATGGCACCTGTGATAAAAATACTCTTAGCTGAACAGTTAGTAATAATTACTACCAGGTATTGAAAGCGAAAAAGTTTTATGACTTTTGGGGAAAAAACAGATAAACTTGCAGAAAATATTTCAAAAAAACCTACTTGACAAAATGGTTTTAAATACAGCCAGGCTGTCATTACAAATAGGAAATTGTTCTTGTCTTGCCCAGGAAAACAGAGGTTAAAAAAAAAAGAAAATAATAAAACGTAACAAAATTCTAGTCCTCGTCAAAAAAAAAAACAGGACGAATTTCTTTAAATCTGACTTCTCTCTTTGTAATTGTCCCCACTATGCCTTCGATATACAGCATTAGCACACTTTCAGTTTGTGGCGCACTTCTTACACTATCCATATTCCCGTGATGGAGAACGCAGACAGGCTGAAAGGCAGCACGATCCAGGCGGTCATTGAGCAGCTGGGGAGAGGCCCGTGTCAAAAGCATGAGGAAGCAGAGGACTGGAGTCTGGAGCGGTGAGACTGTGGGTACGCTGGAGAAACTGACGGGAACGGGCGTGGTGGTACGGGAGAGGTGAGACAATATGGCACCTCTGATAGCGCTCCCGTCGCACCCAGTGTTTCCCAACTCTGAGAAAAGAGGAGGCAATGTGGAAGAAGCATGAAAGAAGGGTGAAGAAGGGTGGAAAAGTGAAAAGAGAAGAAGTGAGGAGGAAGTGAAAGACAGGAAAAGGGTAAGAGATAATACACAGGTCACAATTTTGTAGTGGTGCACAGGTTGGTTCAACATTATTTAAACTCTTTAAACTTTATAGCAACGTGCTGTTCGAGAGGTGTTGAAGCCTTTCAGTAACCACACCTTATAACACACGATTAGTCCAAACCAGTTCACATTTACTTTTCCTAATTAGCAACCGAACATTAATTTGAAGACTAAGCATTAGTTTTTAGCTGGCATTAATGTTCATTGCGTCACAGAGTTACCAGGCATTTTCTAATCTCCATTAATGACAAAAAAAACTTCAATGTCTTTCAAAGACTCTGAATTTAGGTAGCTCATAAAAAGAAACATATTTGTTAGCTGGGCTTATAAGTGACACTGCTTTTCACCAATATCTGCTAGGATTTGATAACTTCAAAATGCGGTTTCCCAATTTTTAAATGAATACTTTTTCCCTTCTTCAAAATGTTTCAGAGTTAAGAGGTATCTGAAAATAAATAAAACAGCAGGAAAAAATGTTAAATCAAGAGACTATTCAGACAAAGTTCTGGATCAATTGATTGAGTTATTGCCATCTGTATTACACGTATTACATTACACCAATTTTATTCATAATTTATATAAATAATATTGCTTGTAATATTGTAAATTGCAAGGTTCATTTTAATGCTGATGACACTGTGTTGTACTCCTCTGCATCGACGTGTGCCCAGGCCCTTACCTACTTACAATCGGCTTTTAATCTTATTCAACACGCTCTAGCTGATCTGAAACTTGTTTTAAATACTGATAAAACTAATTTCATGTTTTTTTTCTGCTCGGAATGCAATTATGCCAAATGACTCAATTTTCTTGGTGACCGGTGCTAAAACTGAGCAAGTTAAGCCTTACAAATATTTGGGTATCTGGCTGGATCATGACTTTTCCTTGAAAACACGTGTCCAACATGTCCAAGAAAATTAGAACAAAAATTGGGTTTCTTTACAGAAACCGGTCTTGTTTTTCTTTAGACAGTAGGAAGAGGATTGTCCAGGCAACAATCTTACCTTTATTTGACTATGGGGATGTTCTTTACATGCATGCCTCCGATAGTACTTTAAGACCTTTGGACGCCATTTATCATAGCGCTTTGCGTTTTATCACTGGAGATTGTTTCCGCACTCATTACTGTGTTTTATATAGTTCAGTAGGGTGGTTTTCCCTTTATTTTAGAAGGAAGCTCCATTGTATTTTATTTATTTATAAAGCATTGCTTGACAAACTTCCTTTGTATCTTACTAGGCTTTTGTCCATCAAAATCATAAGCCAGCATGTCAGATCGCAAGGGTGGATTTTGTCAGAGTCACCCAGGACTAGAACAAATTTGGGCTGTTCTGCTTTTAGCTCATTTGCACCTTATGTCTGGAATAAATGCCAAGACACTCTGAAGCTTAATTGCCTTATTCCATTTGAGTCATTCAAGAATCGACTGTGGGAAATGTTACTTGAGGAGGCCAGATGTACTTGCCTTTAGTTTTAACTTTGTCTAGTTCTCGGTCCTTTGTCCTTGTATTCTTTTTACTTATATTATTTTCTTTTTATTTTAAAACTTTGTTTTCCTTTAGTCTGCCATTGTTGTATGTAATTGTGTGAACTCTTCTCTGCTCGGTGTTGTTAACCCACTTTGTAATTTTTTTTTTTTTTTTTTTGTATTTAGGCCTCCCCTGAAAAAGAGACCTCGGTCTCAGTGGGACTTCCCTGTAATAAAGGTTTAGAATTACATGCATTATATATGTCATAAATGTAGCCCATGGGCACAATTTTTTTCCCCGCCCCATTGTCAAGTCTTAATATTTTCTAGACTATTCATAAGAAAGGGGCAGAATTAGAATAAAAAATACACAACATATATGGGAAGCTGTACGTGCAATACCAAATCCCCGTCTTTGAAATTAGGCTTTGGTTTAAGCGATGCTTAGATTGAACAGGACCGGCAGTAATCATGCAAAGATGTGCCTAGTGAAGTGGAACCCAGTTATCAATAACATTTCCTCGCAAGCGACAAAAATGGGAAACACAAGAAATCGGGAAAGAGGAAAATACTTTTTCACGGCACAGTAGGCTACTTCTATAGAGCAATCACAAGCATCTAAACATCCATTACATCATGATTTCATAATCATCTCATTCAAACCCTTGTTTACCATAACATTCCACACAACAATGAACAAAGTAGATCACCGTAAAATAACGTCCAGTGTTTCAATTGCATCGAGCCAACGTGTGATGACTGAATCGGCGTGTGATTAATGTGCAGAAGGCTAACATGTAACACTGTTTCTAATAAAGTCAAGGCAAATTTCACATTTCACAATTTTGACACCTATCGCTGGGTGATATAATTTATTAACCTTCACTACCAGAAATCTTCACAGATACATACGAACAAGCCATTTAATAGCAAGGACAGAACACATTAGTAACATGCATCGTTTAATGTTGACAAGTCAAGAAATAGCAAAATACTCATAATGAGCAAGAATCAGTCGATGAGCTAGCCCGCACAGCTAACTCAAAACACTACCTGGCGATTAGCAAGATAGCTAATATCAATGTAAAGTTACCGACATTAACGATAGGAAAATAGCAGGACATTTCGCGATTATCCAGTAGTGCTAGCATTCATCTTGATTACCGCACAAACTGCGATATTCATTAAAGTGAACTGAAAACGTTAGCCAACTTATGCATCGTTTTCTGCAAAGCATTGTGCAGCGAAATTCTTAAATTAGCCCTAACGAATTAAGTGGGTTTACCGCAGCATCATGCTACCACGTTGCATGATGCTTACGACTCTCTCCTCAAGACTCAACTTAGCTAGCTTGATAATTCAGCAGTTGTTAGCTATTTAGCTAACAAGTCAGTAAACTTACATAAACAGCAAGCTAACGCGATCAAGTAGAATAAATAATACGGTCCAAGGTTGGTTAATGTTTTAAAAGTCTCCAAGCGTGTGACATTTTATTTCGAATAGCTGAAGCCATGGGTGAGAAACCATAACTGTTGACCTTACGAATAACTCACTTACCCTTAATCCGTCCCGTTAAACCGAACGTTACATTGAACCTGAACAACCTTGACATTACTTTAAACTGGCTAGCGGATTTCAATTTCGGACACATAGCACCCGGATTGGGCGCTGCATCCCAGCGCCACATGGTAAATGTAGTCACTTAAACGCAAGCCTTCCGTTTACAAAGGTAAAATAATAAAATTATTGGTACAAAAAACGAACTACACAGCCCAGAGGCCAATTTACAGAGTCTCCAGGGGGAGGGCAGACTCGCCAGATCAAAAACGAATGACATTTATTCACACCGTTTGCTTAAATGAAGAAAAACATTTGTTTCCACAGGAAAGACTGCAGCATACACCGTTGGCTCCGCTTCGCAGAGTTCTGAGTCGGGAGATGAATTAGTGTGAGCATATTCCTTCAACCTCCCAGAAGAACTGAGGCAATGTGTAAAATGTAAATAAAACCAGCAAGTACTAAGCAAGCGCAGATCCTCTTATTTCGGTTGAATATCCATTAGTGTTCAAAGATGAAAAAAAAAGTTAAAACCACGGAATTAGACTTCTGTGGCTTTCACTCATCAACTTTACTGTTTCTGAAAATAACTGGTATTGTGAAATGAGAGATCTTCGACACCAAAGATGATATAGCGTTCACCACGTTCCAGTGATGTTGACACGGGTACATATTTACCTCTACATCACCTCTTCTTTCAATGCGTTTTGCTACCGCTCATTTTATACCCAATCATAATTAAATCACCTGTTATCTATAATTCACTTGATTATATTCCAAATACCTGTTTTTCTGAAGATTTCATAACTTTTCCGGGGGGTATACTACGAAGTAAGTTCAACATAGACAGGTTTTAATTGAGTGAGCCGACTCAACAAACCCTGAACTCACAACCAGAGATAATTGGTTCGACAGCGGTGGCTAGAATCTTTCTTTGTTAACCTCGGCTTTGTGCTTTTAACGCCGTGAGCGCTCTCAATTAAAGGGCGTTCCATACGTCAAATGACCCTATTTCCATTAATAAAATAACCGAACGCGTGCTGTACGTTTCCCCGAGGAAGCTATCCCTGATCCAGGATCAGTCAGACTGCGAAACGTCTCCCCCGCGCCACCAGGGGGGCGCCGCCAGCGGCTTAATGAGAGACACATATGAAGTTTTGCAGTGATTGGTTGGACACTTGAAAGACTGCACGATTGTGCATGCGCAGACTCGGGTAGACGCTTTTGAAATTGTAACTGAGATTTATAGTCCATGGGCCAGACCAGGGTGGTATACCACGAAGCAAGTTCAACATAGACAGGCTTTATTGGAGTGAGCCGGTTCAACAAACCCTGAACTCGCAATCAGAGATAATTGGTATCACAACGGTGGTTATAACCTTCCTTTGTTAATCTCAGCTTTGTGCTTTTAACGCTGTGAGCGCTCTCAATTAAAGGGCAATCCAAGCGTCAATTTACCGTATTTCTCTTCATAAATTGACCGATGGCGTGCTGAAGGTTTCTCTGAGGCAGCAATCCCTGATCCAGGATCAGGAAGACTGCGGGATGTCTCCCCCCGCGGTACCAAGGCGTGCCCCAGAGGCTTAATAGGAGACAGATGAAGTTTTACACTGATTGGTTGGACACTTGAAAGACTGCATGATTATGCATGCGCATAGACTCTTGGGAAATTGTAACTGAGATTTATGTTAGTATATGTATTCTTGCTTGTTGATATATGCATTTGTTCATTGGATGCAATGTAAGTGGTTGCTGGGTGATAACTAAAATCTTTTAAAAAATCTCCTAGGAGGAGTGGGTCATGTTTATGGAGAGTTATGAAGAATGTAAAAATATAAAAACAGTAAAAAGCAACACTGTTGCTGCTAATAAGGCCAGAGAGGAATTCTGGCGGAAAATTTCTGACCATGTAAATGTGTAAGTCCTCTGATGAAGGACTAGTGGAAATCACTTTAGTTTCTCTGCCAAATGAAACAAAGTGAAATTAAATTATAGACAATATTGTCTGATTGATAAATACCAGTAGTAAACTCCATTTTATTAATTTCTTCAATTTTGGTTAAAGTATTTTTTCCTATTACTTTTCTTTTATACAGCATGATTTTAATAAAATCGTATCCCACCACTAACCTTAACCAGTTGCACCTGTAATGTGGGAAAAAAAAAAAAAGCCACTAGATGGCAGTATTGACATTTTTTTTGTTAAGCCCAGTCTGGAGCTAGGTTGGGCATGTCCTAGGCATGCCTCAGAGGGGGCTGGACAAGAGTATATAAGGAGAAAAATTGAGAGAGTGGAAGAGGAGTTGGAGAAATTGCAAGGAGAAATTGTGGAAGGATACATTTGACTAGACCTGTCACTCTTTTCAAGACCTGTGGAGCTTTTTGTGGATTTTTGCCTGTGTTGGAGCATTTTCCCGTCCCAGGACATCGCAACATAGCAGCCCACCTCCATCACAAAGGAACTGTAAATATCAGATTTTTTTTTCTGATTCCAATCTTGGTCAGTAGGGTAGAGTGTAGATTAGTTCTAAGTGTTTGTTTAATTAAATCTGTTGAAGTTTAAGAATTTTGTCTGTCATCCCTTGCTGTCCGTGACGTCATAACAAATCGATGCCATAACAAATTGGGGCCATAACACACCATTGCAATTTTACAGTAGTCCAGTGGCATAAAATACAATTTAATAGTTGAATACGCTTTAATAGTTGCAGTACCAGCACTGTCAAGAGGACTTGGCAGCAAGTTAAAAAAAAGAAGCATGAGAACATTTGTCAAAGTGGTACGCCCTATGCTGCTTTGCTTTTTATAATTATTTAAATTATTTTAATGTAATGCTGTGTAAAATGTATAGCACGGCATACAATATTCTTGCTCAGATTTTCTGCATCACCGCTTGAATGTTGTCGGTTCCCGCGGCAAAAAAAAAAAAAAAAAACGGTACTGTTCGTGCAACTGTAAGTGCCTCTCTTTGCTACATTGCCAATATATGGTTCCAGTAGATCACATAAGTAACAAATTCCCTCCGCTGAGAATCTGTAACGTTCATAGAGAATATCGTCAGAAAAAGCAAACAGGTCATGTCAGTCTCCCTTCGAAGAGAACCGCGTACGTTTCGGGCACCGAAGTCCACAGGATTATTCAAGAAAGGTGACGCCAACTTCAAAGGAGGTGCTTAGTAATAAGGCAGCACATGTATAGCCGATTTAAGCCGAAACTCGGCACGTAACCTGCTCCAGACCAGGTTAAATTCGCAGCGTCCCACATGGAAAGAATCCATTTGAACATATATGCACATATATGCAACCTATATGCCGCATATATGCTGCATATACGTGCATATATACAGAATATATGCGCATATATGCCGCATTTAGGCTGCATATAGGCCAAATTCAGGTACATATATGTGCATATACAGGGCATATAGGTCTCCTATATCGCTTCTTTATATCCACATATAGGCCCTATGTACATACAAGGTATATGTCTCCTATATAGCTCATATACACAGTGGCACGTTCTGTTTGTCATACCTATTGTATAGCGCATATCTCACTTTTGCAACTGTCATACATGATGCCTAGCTCATATTTTTATTCTCAAGGTAATATCTGCACATCAGTCCTAAGTCCCTTACAGAAATAACAAGAATTTCACGCAATAACTTATTAATCGCATGTGAACACGTGAAATTGGCATCACATTTGATCCTAAATACATGTTGACATGTGACAACGGCATGTTATGTGTAAACCAGTCATTATTTACTATGAAAAGCAAGAGGAGACAAAAAGCTATGATATCAACACAAATATTTAATACTATTTGTTACATTTTTTTTCCTGAAACATTAACAATTACAAGGTCATCAATTCTTTCTTGACCATACTTATTTCCATTCCATGAGGATTGAGTTGTTTATTGTGGAAGAGAAGGAAATGTATAAAAACAAAATGATTTGATTATGTTTATTTAATCACTTAAGCATTTTTTCAAGTTTAAGTCACTGCCAGATTCACCACATTAGATAAAATTGGATTCACATCATTATAGCTCATACACATCCACTGAAAGGTAATACACTACACTGTTACATCCACCAAGTGCAATGTTTTCTATCTTGCCTGTAATGCAGTTTCCAGATGAATATGGCTCAGAGGTCCTTAGTCTAAATGTAGCAAAATAAAACAAAAATAACAAAATAAAAGTACATAGAAGAACATACAATTAAGTAAACATGCTTTTCAAGAGTCATTTTCATCCCCACATCTATTTGAGCATTTCACTGTGGTTAATGAATTTGAAGACAAAGTCTACATTTCTGTTCACA
Source organism: Gymnothorax javanicus (assembly GCA_029692085.1). Taxonomy (NCBI): domain Eukaryota; kingdom Metazoa; phylum Chordata; class Actinopteri; order Anguilliformes; family Muraenidae; genus Gymnothorax; species Gymnothorax javanicus. The sequence continues at coordinate 82,574,001 of CM056194.1, read as the reverse complement.
GTTTTAATGAACAGACACTTGTCTTTCATCTGAGATGCTTGTATAGCAACTAAAGGTCCCAGACTTTTTCCTACAGGGATGAAATAACAAGGATTCATAAATTCCCACACGGAAAGAACCTATATAAATATATAGGTTTTAATCCCCGCCTCGTATCAACCAGCAGTGATCGGCAGCTCTTTTCAGAAGTAGCGCGCAATTAGCCAATGTACTCCAGGGATGCAAATTAGGAAGGGTCTGCTGGGAAGGGTTATGTAGATTAGAGTTCCCCTAGGCGGCTCCTGTTGACCAGACGGGCGCTCACAAGGAAGATTCAGGGTAAGCTTAGATTTGGACATTCTCCGTCCTTGTTCTGAGCTTCTGAAATTTGAAACAATAACTGTATTTAAAACAGTGGCTAATGGGTGCGAGTTTGGAGGAGAACCACGTGCTTAGTATACTCTCCTGAGTTGGCAACAAGAGCCGCATGTGCGAGAAAGCCTACATAATACCCTATGTGGATATTCCAGGTTCGGGTGGAATTGGAGATGCCACACAAAAAAAGAAATATGTATATATATATATGTATAGATTTTAATATAGGGCCAAATATAGGTTTCGCATATATGTGACATACATAAAATTGGCCGTTTTCATATATTATAGGTACATATAGGTACATATATAATAGGTACATATATGTACCTATAATATATGAAAACGGCCAATTTTATGTATGTCGCATATATGCGAAACCTATATGTGGCCCTATATTAAAATCTATATGTTTATATAGGTTCTTTCTGTGTGGGGTAAGTTACCATGGTAATCTAGCCACGTTACAAGAGAGGCACCTTCGTGACATTGAAAAGCCTAGGTTTAGGCTGGACATACCTCGCTAACCCACTTACCTTGCTTCGTAGTATACCCCCCAGATATTGGTACCACTCAAGGTGACAAAACTTGCTTATAATTTTTGAAAAGATCTATGTAGATGATATTTTGGTATGATAACCCTTCCTGAGTGGCAGCTGTATCATGGTTATCAGCTCATGAAGTTACCCACCCCCTTCAGAAAATTAAATTTTAGACGCTGGTGCATATCCTTGTTCAGACTCATGTACAGGACCTCTGTCAATGTTTCACTGTATTGTCTTTGGTATCATTTTAAAGGGAACCTTTTAAGCTTTCATTCAAGCCAAGTTGTGAATTTTTCTGACCAGTATAGAGGTCACTGTAGCTCTTCAAACTATAAACAACACACATTTTTACACAATTTTCACCTAAATGATATATTATCTTTTAGCCCTGTGTCATCTAGGAACAGCAGGGATACCAAATATAAAAACTGGAATACTCACAGGACCATAAGGATTCAGGAAATGCATAATATAACCATACCATGGGTGTAGTTTTGATTTCAAAGGTGGGGGGGACACATTTCTGGTTTAAATTCTCAAAAGGGCTTTAGTTCTGAAGTAGAACAAAATAACCATGTTTCTTGATTGTTAAATAAAATAAATGTAATGCAAAATACATCATAGCGTAATGAAATTGATCAAAATATTGACGTACCCCATAAGGTGGAAAAGAGCACAGTAAAACCACCCTGGATCGAGGTGGATGCGGGGTTATGGGGGTGACTACTTAATCTCACGTAATTTTTCACCCATTGCTGAAATTTAGTAAGAATTTGCAATAACATTACTCTGATAGCTGCCATCAAAGCAACATGAATATCAAAATATGTATTTACTTAGAACCTGAGCCCAGCGGCTTTTAAAGCCACATTATGTGGGAATTGGAATTTTTTCAAAACTGCGCCCCCTCAAGTTCTGCATGCTACACCACTGTTGTAAGTCACACGCTTCATCTCCAAACCCCCCAGGAAAACAGTAAACACCAGAGTAACAACTTTTGAAGCTTGCTAGTTAGGGCAAAAAAGATTTTTCTTCACTAACGTTAGCTAGCTAGCTAGATGGCTATATAATCTCAACAAAAATGTAATTCGCAATTGTATACGGAACAACATAAGGCAGCTAATGATATTGTCTCTAGCCAAAGTGCATGCTTGCTGTGTTTAGCTAACAAGAAGCTGTTAGAGGTTGTGTGGGCGTGATCGCGTTGAAAGCAACCAATCATAAGAGGGCTAGTGCCTCCCCCTACCTGTGTGTACGCCCTCCTGAGAAGCTTGTTGCCTACAAAGTCAGCTTTAACTTGTTTTCAGCCAATCAGAGTTGTCAAAACCTCTCCCCTACCTATCTTTTTTGGGAATCACACATTCAAGCTTTGGTGCAGGTTATACGTTCAGCAATCTGTGGTTCTCAAACTCAGTCCTGGCGCCCCACTATGTATGCCGGTTTTTGTTCCAACCATAATTGCAATCTTAGGATTTTTAAAAGCTGTTGATTTGTCTTAATTAGGCGCATTTTCGTTTATAGCAGTTTTTTATCCTCTTCATTCACATGTGACAAATCTATACATGCCATGAAGAATAAAAATTCCATATCCAAGTTGAGATATATTAAAAACTAGTACAAATAACTGCTGAGGGAAACGATTTAACCATTCATTTAATCAATGCAAACAATTGGTTAATAAACAAACAATAGGTTCTCATCGGTGAAGCTGTTGACACATGGTTGCAAACACTAATTATTTACTGGCAAACAATAGAGTCGCACCAGTTTTGTATCATGTTTATTCAGTTCAGGCAAATTATTTTGCGAGAACTCAAAACACCACTATGAGCAACCTAATTTGGAGCTTACTGATTTTATCAGTCTAATTTGATCTGTTTAATGTTTTCACCTGAAAATCCTCACATTATGGAAAATAAGCACATTAAGTTCAAGGGTTTTTATTCTTCATGGCACAATGGATATGTCCATCAAAACGCGGGTTAAGATGGTAAATAACTGCTCTTAAAATGGAATGCAGCTAATTAACACAAATAAACAGATAGTTAAAATCTTACAAAAACTAGCATACAGTGGGGCGCCAGGACCGAGTTTGAGAACCACTGGCATAAGTCAACATGCTGATTTACCCCGGTAAGAAATGAACCACTGAAGTGGTCCTGAAAACCAGATTAAACCTCAAGATACCTCGAAAATATCAAATTCTGCTTCGTAGTGCTGTCCCAGGTCAGATCTGAACAGAGACGTGCGGTCAGGGGAGGCAGTGACTTCTTTTTATCGGTAGATTTTGCCAACCTGTTTCCACGTACTATGCCTGACTGACAATCGGTCAATTTTAACTTTTTTTCTTTACCAAACAATTAAGAATTAGCATAGGCTTTATGTAGCCTGTAACGATTAAGAGATGATTGTGACAAAAATAAAATAAAAAATTCATCTATGTCTACGCTTTGATTCGAGACTGCAAGCATGTAAATCTTAATAATTAATTGGAAAAAAACTCAACTCCCTCGGTAATTCAGTATATCGTTTTTACCTTTTGTGTATCCGTTTATGAAAGAAGACTGGAATAAACTCCCCATTTTTTGAATGGCATTTAAAAGTACGCATTTAAGGGCGAAAACATAATCATAAACATATTGACCACACATTGAACGCAGCATAAGAAAGGTCTTAATATTTGTTAATGGCATTGCGTTAGCTTCCTAGAAGCAAATATGAACAAACTTGCTGTCTCGTGAGCATTTTAAGTTCGATGCACTGAGCAATAGTGTCGTGGATGGAACTGGCACGCCATTCTGCCGTTTAGTCTTGTAAATTAGTTAATCAATCTTCAGATTGCTAATCAAGCAAAGTAATAGTGAGTTATCGTTAGTTTAACGGTGAGGATTCTGCCTCCCCTAACTGACCTCTAACGGCACCTCACTGGATCTGAATTGTCATGACCGGGGATAAAACAATATTGGTATTTGTTTGCTAAGCAGCTCACTTTAACAATCAATCGCCCAACTCAACTACGTTGTTTAAGGAAGTTCCTAATACTGTTTATCTACGTAGCTAGCCATAAAAGAGGAAAACAAGCAGTTCCCCGCAAATGTACGTTCGTAAATTGGGTTTAATGTGACTCGCAGTTTTTTCTTCATATAAAATCTAATGTAATCCGTCTTCGGTGGTTAAGGGGTTTATACATTGCGATTCGCCAGCGTTTTTCCTTGCATGCTGGCAAAGCCTACTGTCTGTCTGAATGAAAGGCGGGACTTGGAGAGAAGAAGGGAAGGAAAGTTGAACAGGATTGGCCACTGGCAGCTTGAGCGGGTATTATTTCCCCGAGGTCTTAGTGCGTGCAGTGTGTGTGTGTTTGTTTGTTTGTTTGTTTTTTTAACATTATTTTTAGGACTGTGAAAAGGGGGGGGGGTGTCCAATGCAGCCTTTTCAAAAAGTGCAGGGGACATGTCCCCCGTGTCCCCCCCCTAAACTACGCCCCTGGCCAGTCATTGTGAGCCAGGTGGCAGAGTCACTCTTCACCCAGGTCTTCCACTAAGGGGCACAGAGTCAGAGGATTGATGTTGTGTTTGATGTTTACCGCCCGACTTCTATTAAAGATGCTGAACGACTGAACCGGGGTGCAGACACCACTGTCCAGTACAAGAACCTGGCAGGAGGACACCACGTACAGCAGTGGAGAACTTTTCTGTGCAGTCCTTCCAACAAGACCAGTCTCATCACGTTTCTGGTGGAAGAGTGGAAACTCCCACAACACAGAGATAGGCTGCATGGCAAGGTGTTATACATGACCTGTGAGGAAAACTGCAACAGGCTGACAGATGATGGGTGTGAAGAAGTAGTAGAGCTGCACTCCACACATGAAGAAGCTGACACACGCCTGCTCCTGCATGCTTCAGATGCCGCCAACACTGGCTCAAAGGCAGTCATCATCATAGCTGAGGACACGGATGTCATGGTTCTTTGTCTTGCCTTTCAGAAGGACATCACCTGTCCCATCTACCTGAAGTGTGGGACACAGAACCGCACACGATTTGTGGACATCAGCAAACTGGCAAGCTCAGTTGGAGACAGCCTTTGTGCTAGCCTAATTGGCTTACACGCCTTCACTGGCTGTGACACTGTCAGCGCATTTGCTGGCCGGGGGAAGCTGATTGCCCTGAAAATAGTGAAGAAGGACATTTCCTGCTAAGAAACCTTCAGCGGACTTGAGCAATCATGGGACGTGAGTGAGGAGTTGTTCCAGAGAATTGAGGAGTTTACATGTCACATGTATGCTGCTAACAGCAGCACTGGTGAGGTGAACCAACTGCGCTACCAGCTCTTCTGTGCCAAAAGGGGAGAGGTCGAGTCTAGCCAGCTGCCAGCATGTAGAGACTGTCTCTTCCTGCATGTTGAACGAGCAAATTATCAGGCAGCCATCTGGAAGAGCAGTCTGCAGGCTAACCCTGTGGTGCCAAGTCCTACAGAGCGTGGATGGAAAGAAGATGAGGAGAAGATGGCAATTTACTGGATGCGCTCCCCACCTGCACCAGATGTAGTCTTGGAACTGCTAACATGCAAATGTGTGCGTTCATGCAAAATGCCAAGCTGCACATGCTTATCAAATGGACTGGCATGCACAGACATGTGCAAGTTGCAGACTTGCAGCAACCAAAAACTGCGGGATGATCCAGAACCAGATGTGGTGGGAAATATATTGCAACCTGACCGGGCCATAACTACCGTCTCATGCCTCAAGGTGTGACAAGGGCATTAGTGCAATTCAAGACTATATGTGTAACTGGTTTGTTTGTGTTTCTTTTCTTCTTGCCTTTCCATTGCACCTGTTGTCAGAGTTGCCTGCATCAGAACAAGTGAAACTGATCCACAACCACTTGGGCTTCCTAAATCAATAGATTGAATTCCTAAGGTTTAAATGACTTGAGGTCATGAGTGTTCCCTTAATCTTGAGCCATATAAATGTGCCACAATACTTCTGTATAGTGTGGGGGGTAAACGTTTTAAAGTCAAAGAATAAACATGATTACCACTCTCCAAAGAGAACTGAGCCAGGCTCATGTGGCCTGCATACTGCTGTAGAAAAAGTAGTGGGAATGAAACAAAAACTCATAAATCTGTTAAAAGAATCAGATAGCAACCTATAGCTGGCTGGCTAAGATGAGCTAATCTTCCGGAATGACCATATTGGTAATCAACCAATGAGAAGTCCTTCATAAGAACCGGCGCCTCCAGTTTATGCTGGATGAATCCAGAGATCCAGTCTTCTTGGGCACCCAAAGATGACCCTCAGGTAACCCCTAGGTTTGGGAGGCTCAAACATGGTCTCCGAGCATCCCTGGCAGCAAAAAATGAATTTACACCATGATGTAATGGCAAACTTGTTACTAAGGGTGGAGTGTTACCATGTGACAATTACCAATCAGAAAATGATAATTGTATGACGAGGTAGAAAGTATCATGTTTTACCCCACCTTATGGGAAGGTCCAAAGGCCCTATAAATTAAGTGGTCAGACAATCAGTGGTCAGTCGGTGTGGGGCGATTGATGGGATATGAATGCTTCGTGGTATGCGCATACCAGCCCGGGATGTTGTACTTCACTTTGAGCAAGATACAATAAACCCACTTGCATCAGACTCTGGAGATTGCGTCTATTCTTTGGCGGAAAACTACAGATGTGGAGACCCCTCAGTCTAAGGGCCCAGACTGAGGTCGTTCACCCACATCACCGACTTTGAACTCGGGGAGTCAGATGACAAGAGAGACGAGCAGTTTGAGTGACATCATGTTGTGATTCTGATGTTAATTTTGTTTACAATATTGCTATGTAATTATGTTAAATATGTTAAATAAATACGTTATATGTTGTTTATAAAACTCAGCTGGTTCCTTATCTCATTGTGGTGTCCTTTATGTCCTGTATTTGCATGATAAAGACCAGTTTGTGACATTAGCCTAGTGGCTGTCTCGTTACAGTTTATTAGGAGCCTAATGATGCTCTTCTAATTTAAAGCTCACAATCACCCCTGACAATGAAAGAGTATAGGCATATTATACATTTCCTGAATCCTTATGGTCCTCTGAGTATCCCATTTTTGTTTTTTTTTTTGTCCGTGTTGTTCCTAGATGACACAGGGCTAAAAGATAGTATATCATTTAGGCGAAAATTGTGTAAAAATGTGTGATGTTTATAGTTTAAAGAGCTACAGTGACCTCTATATTGGTCAGAAAGATTCACATCTTAGCTTGAATGAAAGCTTAAAAGGTCCCCTTTAAAATGATGCCAAAGACAATATAGTGAAACATTGACAGATGTCCTCTACATGAGTCTAAACCAGGATATGCACCAGCGTCTAAAAGGTAATTTTCTGAAGGGGGTGGGTAACTTCATGAGCTGATAACTATGATACAGCTGCCACTCAGGAAGGGTTATCATACCAAAATATCATCTACAGACATGGATCTTTTCAAAAATCATAAGTAAGTTTTGTCACCTTGAGTGGTACCAACAAGTGAAATTTTGGGCTCGGGCCCATGGACTATTATGTCATGTTGGTTGATGTATGCACTTGTTCGTTGGATGTAATGTTGGTTGGTTGCTGGGTGATTAATAACATATAAAAAAAAATCTCCTTGGAGGAGTGGGTCGTTATTATGGATAGTTATGAAGAATGTAAAAATATAAAAACAGCAAAAAGCAACTCTGTTGCTGCTAATAAGGCCAGAGAGGAATTCTGGCGGAAAATTGCTGACCGCGTAAATGCGTAAGTGCTCTGATGGAGTAGTGGAAATCTCTTTACCTTCTTGGCCAAATCAAACAAATTGAAATTATAGATTGAATATTACCTGACTGTGATAAATACCAATAGTAAGCTCCGTTTTACTAATTTCTTCGTTTTTGGTTTAAACTATTTTTCCATTACTTTTCTTTTATACAGCATGATTTTAATAAAATCGTATCCCACCACTAACCCTAACCAGTTGCACCATTGCAAATTTACAGTAGTCCAGTGGCACATCAAAACAATGGTAAGAATGATGAAATATTATATAATTTTGTAATTGGTGCTTTAATAGTTGCAGCACTGTGAAGAGGACATGGCAAGAAGTTAAAACAAAGCATAAGAACATGTTTCAAAGTGGCAGGCCCGATGATGCTTTGCTCTCGTAATTATTACCCCGCCCCACCCGAAGGGTGTGGGCAAGGGGTATTGTTTTTGGTTCGGTTTGTTTCTGTGTTTGTGTGTTTGTGCATTTGTTTCTGTGTTTGTTTGTTTGTTAACACTCTAGCGGCAAAACTAATGGGCGCATTCACCCCAAATTCGGTTTAGGGATTGCCACTGACCAACAATAGATCCCTATTGAATTTCGTACAAGAAGTTGAAAGTATGTGCGAGGGGCGGGGTTTGTTGTGCCTGGAACCGCTTGTTTTAATTATTTTAATGGTATGCTGTGTAAAATGTATAGCGCGACATACAATATTCTTGCTCAGATTTTCTGCATCACCATCTGAATGCATGTAGGTTCCCATGGCAATAAACCGCAACGCTATGCATACCATTTGTGCAACTGTAAGTGCTTCTCTTTGTTACATTGCCAACATATGGCTCCAGTAGATCGTATAAGTAACAAATTCTCTCATCTGAAAATCTGGAGCGTTTATAGAGAATATTGTCAGAAAAAGCTCACAGGTCATGCCAGTTTCTCTCCGAAGAGAACCGTGTACGATTCGGGCACCAAAATCCACAGGATTATCCAAGAAAGGTGATGCTAACTTCAAAGGAGGTGCTTAGTGATAAGGCAACACATTTATAGCCGATTTAAGCCGAGACTCGGCACATGACATGAATGACATGAACATGAATGGCGAGAACAGGCCGTTCAGCCCAACTAGGCTTGCCAGTTTCTTTATACTATAGTGAATATATCACTTCAGATACTCAATGACTCAATGGTATCTAGCTTTAAGTCAAGCCTGCTCTTGAAAACTCCCAAGGTCTCTGCCTCAACAAAATGGTCAGGCAAGCTATTCCACATTGAAATTATTCTTTGGGTGAAGAAATACTTCCGAATATCAGTGCTAAATTTACCTTTGGTCAACTTCCATTTGTGACTCCGAGTTCTACTAACAACACTTGGTCGAAGGAATCCGACATAATTCACTTTGTTAATCCCTTTAACATATTTAAAGACCTCAGTCAGATCACCCCTAAGTCTCCTTTTCCTAACACTAAAGAGATTAAGGATCTTCAGCCTCTTCTCATAGCTTTCATCTTTTATAACCGGAATTAGCTTAGTGGCGCTTCTCTGAACTTTTTCTAGAGCCTCTATATCTTTCTTAAAGTATGGTCCCCAGAACTGTACACAATACTCCGGATGTGGTCTGACAAATGTGTTGTACAAGAGAAGTATCACCTCCTTGGATTTGTACTCAATACTTTTGGCAATGTATCCCAGCTTTTTTAACTGCTACGGCACAATGGCTAGAGCCTGTGAGGGTTTGGTCAACAATCACTCCCAGATCTTTTTCCTGTGGAGCACATTCCAGTTTTAAACCTCCCATGAAGTAATCCCATCTAATGTTTTTATTACCTACATGTACAACTTTACATTTCGCTACATTAAATTTCATTTGCCACATTTCTGCCCAATTCTGGATTCTATCCAAATCATCCTGAATCACTTTAGTAGACTCTAAACTATTAGCCAAACCTCCCAATTTAGTATCATCTGTAAATTTAACTAATTTGCTCTCAATATTCCTATCAAGGTCATTAATGTAGATGAGGAACAGCAGGGGTCCCAACACCGATCCCTGGGGGACGCCACTCCCTCCATACCTAGCTCAGATGAGATACCACTGACCACCACTCTTTGTGTTCTGTCCTGTAACCAGTTTTGAATCCACTTCAGAATACCTCCTGTAACTCCAATGGAGCTCATTTTAAAAATTAGTCTCTTATGCGGTACTGTATCAAATGCTTTCTGAAAATCCAAGTATATGCTTGCTCTGGTCATAGGTCTTGGTGGCCTCTTCAAAAAATTCCAGGAGGTTTGTCAGGCATGACCTTCCCTTACAGAAACCATGTTGGCTATCCCTCAAGATATTATTATGTTCAATAAATAATTCCAGCTCATCTTTTATGATAGATTCCAGTATTTTGCACGCAATGCAAGTTAAACTGACTGGCCTGTAATTTCCTGGCTCAGTACGGTCCCCTTTCTTATATATTGGTATTATATTGCCCTGTTTCCAATCATTTGGTATTTCTCCAGTTTCTAAAGACCGTCTGAAGATGGCGGATAGCGGCTTAAAGATGATCTCACTAACTTCCCTGAGTACTCTAGGATATACGCCATCAGGACCCGCTGCCTTATCTGTCTTTAGTTTATGTATGTAGTTTATGCAACGTAGCCTAATGCGCGATGGCACACAACACATAGCAGCCTAGGCATCATGACATTATCAGTAAAGTAAGCCTCCGTGTGTACAAACGCTACCCAGAAGCTGATTGTTTGGTATGCAAATGTGGAACATGGTTTCCGTTCGCGCCCCTAATGAGTGACGTCTTAGCGGAAGCCTTGACGTGACGCTAACAGATTGCATTTTAATTTTCATTGTGTCCCAAAAAGATTGTGGTGACATGTATTTGAAAATTCAATGGACTGGGAGACGCTGTTTCCCTTACTGCATTTGAATATTGTCCCATGTATTGCAGGATAAGTCTTTGAAAATGAAATGTCAAATGTCGTCATCATTATTATATCATTATTATTTCCAAGTGATTAGAAAACAGCATTTTCATATCATGTTGACCCTAAAAGAGCGTGATGACATGTATATGTAAATGCAATAGGCTGTTTATCTTATTGCACTTGAATATTGTCCTCAGTAGAGCAAGTTATGTCTTTGCAAATTAATTGTTGAATGTCGTTTTCAATATCATTTTCAAATAGTCAGAAAATAGCATTTGCATTTTCATGTTGACCCTAAAAGAGCATGTTGACATGTAAATGTAAATGCAATAGGCTGGGGGTGATGTTTTGCTTATTGCATTTGAATATTGTCCACTGTATTGGGGAGCATGACTTTGAAAATGAAATATCAAACAGCTTTTCATTATCATTTGAATATAGTCATAGATTTCCCATATGTGTATGTGAAAATGAAAGTGATAATTGGATGAATGCATTTTCAATTTAATATTGTCTCAAATAACTCATTCATAAGTGGAAAATTATAATGCAATAGTGGGATTACATATTCATTTGAATATTGTCCACTATCCATATATCCAAACCTACCTGGCCCTATGTGAAAAAAAGTAATTGCCCCCTAAACCTAATAACTGGTTGTGCCACCCTCGGCGATAACAACTGCAATAAAACATTTGCGAAAAAACTGGCAATGAGTCTTTCACATTGCTGTGGAGGAATTTGGGCCCACTCTTCTTGGCAAAATTTTTTTAATTCAGCCACATTGGAGGGTTTTCGAGCATGAACGGCCTGTTTAAAGTCATGCCACAGCATCTCAATCGGATTTAAGTCCGGACTTTGATAAGCCACTCCAAAATCTTCATTTTTTTTTTAAGCCATTCAGATGTGGACTTGCTGGTGTGTTTCGGATAATTGTCCTGCTGCATAACCCAAGCGATGATGATGATGATGATGATGATGATGATGAATACTTTATTGATCCCCCGTAGGAGAAATTCAGGTGTCCAGCAGCAAAAAACACATCCACCAGTACACATTCATCAATAAATAATTAAAATTCTAAAACGTTTCTAACAATAGTAATAAAGTGCACATGTTAAGTTCAGACACATCTGCTGTACAGTCTTACAGCCGAAGGAACAAACGACCTCTTAAAATGCTCCGTTCGGCAGCGCAGTGAGAGGAGCCTGTTGCCACGGTTACTCCTCTGAGCTGCCATAGTGTCATGCAGGGGATGTCTTGAGTTGCCCAGGATGCCCTGCATGAGAGCTCTCATCCTTCCCTCCAGCACAGCTCCTACAGAGTCCACACTTCTCCCATCACAGAAACACATTTCCTGATCAGCCTGTCCAACTGGTTACTGTCTCTCGAGGTCAGACTGCCGCCCCAACAAACAACCCCAAAGAAAACAGCACTGGCCACTACAGACTGGTAAAAGATGTGTAGCATCTCACTGCTCACTTCAAAAGACCTCAGCCTCCTCAAATAGAACAGTCTGCTCTGGCCTTTCTTATACACAGCATTCGCCTGTACTGACCAGTCTAGTTTGTGGTCCAGGTGGACTCCCAGGTATGTATAGGAGTGGACCACCTCAATGTTCTGTCCGTTTATTGTGACCGGCTGGTGGGAAGGACTCCTGCGAAAGTCAATGATCATTTCCTTGGTCTTAGACGCGTTCAGGAACATACCATTTCTCTTGCTCCAGTCCGTGAAAGCAGCCACCAGTTCCCTGTACATGCCACACACATGCCACAACAGCTTTATCCTCAGAGTACTTCTGAACGTGGCATGTAGCAGATTTATATGCAAAGTCTGCGGTGTATATTGTGAAGAGAAAGGGGGTCAGAACGGTTCCCTGCGGTGCCCCAGTATTGCTCACCACTGTTCCTGAGACAGACCTCCCCAGCCTGACAAACTGTGACCTTCCAGTGAGGTAGTTGTAGATCCAGGTGGTAAAAATAAAAAATAAAAGTGCGCTTGAGCTTGAGGTCACGAACTGATGATTGGACATTATCCTTCAGGATTTTCCGGTAGAGAGCAGAATTCATGGTTCCATCAATTACGGCAAGTCGTCCAGGTCCTGAAGCAGCAAAGCAGCCCCAGACCATCACACTACCACCATCATGTTTGACTTTTGGTATGTTGTTCTTTTATGAAGTGCTGTGTTAGTTTTACGCCAGATGTAACGGGACGCACACCTTCCAATAAGTGCAACCTTTGGCTGGATTTACACTGCGGCTTAAATGTGACACGAATGTGACACGAATCGGATCTTTTGCTCAAATGCGGCCAATATCCGATCTGTCACATGCCTGTGTAAACAGAAAGAAAACAAATTGATTCCGCCCTCAATCGGATCCGTCAGATCGGATCCAGGCCTCATTCAAATGTGGTTTTTGTTCGGATATGTATCTGATGTGTGTCGGATATGTGCCAATGTGCCCGTTGTGTAAATGCATATCAACATGCAGATCGGATATTTTGTAAAAAAAAAAAAAAAGGCCCAGACTATAGGCGGAGTCTGCCTGCGATTTTTTCACGATGATGCAGGTGATAGGTGTAAATATTTCTCATCATTTCACACCAAATCAGTACCCAAAACGAATTTTTCGCGTCCACATTACATTCAAAGACAATCTTTGCATTTACTTTGAATGTGTTGAGGATTTTTGATATTTCAATATTTCTCATCATATTCATCAGTAAATCAGTAACTAAATTAATTAGTTTTGCGTCCAGTGTGAAAGTGGCTTAAAAAGGCGTTAACTGGAGAATCAGATGTAGGTTACCCAGTGAAATGTTGTGAGCTTGCTTCATGTTTTGATCATTTCATGACTGTTAGGCCTGCATGCTTTTGTTGCACAACATTTGCTTTTATTTTCGGTAGCCTTCTCCACTGTCACAATTGCCCAAGACAATGGCCAGGTAGTGAGGGAAAACAAACGGAATCAAAATGAAACAGATATCATTCAGGCTCAAAGCAAGATGTAAACACAAAGTTGAACAAATCGGATATGGGCCTCAAAATCCGATCCATATCCGATCTGGGCAACAAGACTTGCAGTGTAAATCCAGCCTTTGTGTCATCAGTCCACAGAATATTTTCCCCAAAAGTCTTGGGGATCATCAAGATGTATTTTGGCAAATGTAAGACAAGCCTTTGTGTTCTTTTTGGTCAGCAGTGGTTTTTGCTGTGGAACTCTCCCATGGATGCCATTTTTGCCCAGTCTCTTTTTTATTGTTGAATCAAGAACACTGACTTTAACTGACGCAAGTGAGACCTGCAGTTCTTTAGATGTTTTTCTGGGTGCTTTTGTGACCTCCTGGATGAGTCGTCGATGCGCTCTTGGATTAATTTTGGTAGGTCGGCCACTCCTGTGAAGGTTCACCACTGTTCCAACTTTTCTCCATTTGTGGATAATGGCTCTCACCATGATTTGCTGGGGTCCCAAAGCCTTAGAAATGGCTTTGTAACCCTTTCCAGACTGACAGATGTCAATTACTTTGTTTCTCATCTGTTCTTGAATTTCTTCAGTTCGCGGCATGATGTTTTGCTTTTTGAGATCTTTTTGCCCACTTCACTTTGACAGACAGGTTCTATTTAAGTGATTTCTTGATTCAACATGTCTGGCAGTAATTAACCCTGGCTGTGGCTAGTGAAACTGAACTCAAAAAATGTGGTTAATCACAATTAATTCATCATTTAACAAGGGGGGGCAATCACTTTTTCACATAGGGCCAGATAGGTTTGGATAGCTTTTTTTCCCTTAGTAAATGAAATCCTCATTTAAAAACTGCATTTTGTATTTACTCAGGTTATCTTTGTCTAAATTAAAATTTGTTTTATGATCTGAAACATTTAAGTGTGACAAATATGCAAAAAAAAAAAAAAGAAATCAGGAAGGGGAAAATTTTTTTTCACGGCACTGTATGTATGTTGCATATAAGGCTCCCACATTGATATCACTCTCAGAATATTTTTCATTTATTGTCTTTATTGATCTTACATTCAGAAAATGAAGATTTGCAGGTTTAAACAGCATTAAAACAGAATCAAATTAGTCTTCTTTAATGATACATTAAATAACATCAAAATTAAAAATAGTGGCAGCATTGATGCCCAGCGTTAAATTAAGTGTTATCTCACAGAGAAAACACATTCATATTAATAAAAAGGAATTACAAATGTATTTCATCTCATTTCTTTTTTTTTTTTTTGTAAATTAAAATTACTGTCTAATTACAAAGTTTAGATAGACAGAAATCAGTTTAAACAAAACCTTTGCGACTACTTTTATGCACAAGTCACAGTTCTTCGTACAGGCTATCATCTTGTGACATTAAAGATGTTTCAAGTATATGATAACTTTTTAAAAAAAAAGCAACAATTGCTGTGGTTCAATGCTTCAGTGCACTGGAATTTCAGGAGAAAATATTTAAAGAATACAAGACACATTTGGAGAGGAAAAAGATTAGATGCATTGGATTCTCCTTCATTTTCTATGACCTAATGCTCAAATTGCAGATATTGGCATAAATTTCCTTCATGTTCCAATCTTGATAAAGTACTGAATTATTCCAACTCGTTTAAAAATAACTTTAATGAAGATGAAAAAAATGCATCTTCATATACTATTTACATATTTATTATTCTAGATTCTGATTCACAGAGCTGTAAAACTGAAAAATAAACATCAGCCAACAGCCAACCCCTCACTTTGATACAAACTGGAGAGAAAAAAAACAGTGAAGGAGGAGGTAGAAATACAATTAGAAGCTCATGTGCTGCGTGCACGGGTGCACATTTGTACATGGTGGGCCCCTGAGGTCTGTGTTTATTGGCCCCCCTAATTAGTGGGTCGGTTTGTTAAAATCTAGAAGAGTACATGACCTGAGAAAAAGCTTTCAGCGGTTAGAGCATTGCCTCTTTGGGAAGTCTGAAGCCACACCTGATCTCCCACATTGAGTCTCATTATGGTTCCCCCGGAGGCCATACTGAAGCCCCTCTGCCTTGTTATGAGGGAGTTTATCACCACTTCCCCATTGCGCCTCAAGGTGACACTTCCTGCTTGACTGGAAAAGGTGATGTGGAAGTCGAACTGGTAGACGCCGGCCACGGAGCAGTTGAAGATTCCCGTATCGGTGCTGTAGTGCCCCTGTTCATTGTAGATTGGCTCACGGAACTTGATTCTTGTGTCGGGTTCAGGGTTGTTGCGTCCAAGGCGCACGGCGAAGGCAGATTGTTGGATGGTTCTAGACCCTGGGGGGCCGGGAGGGCCAGCGGGTCCTTCTGGACCTGGTGGACCTGAACAGTTGGGTGGAGGGGGTTAGTGACCTGAGGTATCCTTAATTGCTGTGACCTTAGCATGAGGATTCTACACAAAGTTGCACATCTTTCAGTTAAATGCTTAAATCTAAACTTTGGCTATGGAACATGACTTCAAAGTAGTTTTATGTAATCATCTGTTTAAAGTTCTAAATCTGAGTCTACTTGTTATAAATAGAGGAGACATGAGGATAAATGGCCCTTGCAGGAGTAGAGGGTTTTGCTGGGTAGTGTAGTGTTTGATTGCTTGACTGGAAACTTTAGAGTTGCCAATTTCAGCCCCAGTGGGGCTTGGGATTTTGGATGGGGTCCTTGAATAAGAGGCACAAGGTTTCAGTGGACCACCCCTGAAGATTAAATGTTAAAAATGATGAACAAGGCTGTCAGAGTGCTCACTCACAAAGACATCCCTGTCATCTTCTTCTACTTGTATGTCTGACTAGTATGGCACTGCTAGTTCTGTCTTTTTTATGTTGCACTGCTACTGTTACTAAATTTGGACATAATAGTCAGAAAAGTGGCGTGTGCTCCCACTACTACTCATGTAAAGAGCAATAGTACTGTAACTTGTCATGACTCCAAGAGCTGCTGGCTTTATTGTGTGTGTTCCAGTGCCGTCTCATTAATAGCGTGCAGAAGACACAAAGCATCACGGTGTTGCACTCTCACCTGGGGGTCCAGGTGGTCCTTGTGGTCCGGTGTAATTTCCAGGGAATGGGAAATCTATTGGAAAAATAATAATCATTTTAGTCTTTGTTGGGCTTAGTGTTTTTCCTTAAAATCACTGTAAATTTACTGGAATATATGTCATTTAAGAATGAATAAAGCCAGTTGAATAGCTGGTTTCCAAGCCCAAGGACTATGTCAACAGCTATATTATTATTATTATTATTATTATTATTATTTTTTAATTGGAACGTTGTGTGTCAATATAAGTTTCAATCACAGGTTATTGTGATTGCGGAAGAGAGGGTTTAAACTCACGAGTGTCCTGCCAGGGTGAGAGATCGAAGGCTGGGATGTTCTCACAGGGTGTGTATCCAGTCCCACGGGGTCTGAACAAGAAGGGGTTTATGGGGACATCCGTAATACCACTGTTGTCACAAATGATGCGGGCAAGGTTCGTCCGAGCCAGGGATGCTCTCTGATAGCTGGTGAAGACGCCCTCTTTCTCCCACCAAAACCTATAGGATGCAGTTTGTAGGGTTATAAGACTCTGAGAAACATCTTGTAGTGCATGAGTGAGAGCATAACCCTCTTGTAAAGCTGATCTAGTCTTTTTCCCAAAATATGCAGTTATAAGATCAGTATTTAATTCTGTTTGCTTTTGCTTTAAATGATTTGATCCATTTAAACCTGATTTGAATCTATGCAACAACTTGTGTGTTTGAATATGATATCAGAAGCCAGGTAAATTTATTTTTTTATTTTTCATTTTAAGGACAAAAGCAAAAGATGATAGTCAATGCCAGAGTCAAGATCTGAAGTAACTTTTTTAGTGCCAGTCAATGCAGAATTTTAAAATATGTAAGCAAAAGAGCCACAGGTTCATAGTTATTATAAAAAATACAACTATGAGGGCTTTTAGCTTACACAAATGAGTGCACTCTTACAAATGCACACATGTGCACTCCCACACAAACACACATGCATTGCTCACCTGTCCCCTTGGCGGATCTTCTGGAACTGACGAGCGATGATGCAGGCGAAGAGGGGTCCCACACGGCCACCTTGTACGAAGGGCTCGGTGATGCCACCCAGCCATACATCGATGTTGTCAGGCGTGCCGTACAGCTCCATCAGTTTTTGAGCCAGGACGGTGTTGTTCATGACCTCTGCCAGCTCTTCCTCTGTTTTGGGCTGAGACAGGCCACAGAATCCACGCCAGGCATTGTAGCCTGTTTGGGGAGGGTACGAGGAAAGGAGCAAGGATTAGAGCATACTGTGGGAAAGCTCAAAAGGCAAAATACACACAGCGTCATACAGTCGAGACAGACTAAAAAGACGTGCTGAAGGAAATGACTGCTCAGTTGGTACAATGTTTTTGTCCCATCAGGAACAATAAAAGGGTGACCTTGTGGTTGAGAAAGAGAGTATTGAGAAAGAGAAAAAAAGACTGAGAAAAGGGATGTGAGAAAGAGAGACGAAAGTTTTGCGCAAAATGGCTCACTATTCACGTTTTAGTCTTATAAACATTGTATCAGCCATTTTGTGGTAATATCCAAATACTCAGTGATGTATTTCACTCAATACATAGTCCACTAACAAAATACCAAAAATGCACTGAAAAATAAAGTGAACAGCCAATGGTCACTACATTGGTCTGATGTATACCACAGTACGATGCCACTGTGTTTGACAGGCCTCTCCAAAGAAGAAAGGAGACCAATGGCGGAAGGACGGTTTGTTTATGCGACTGAATTGAGTCGGGCTCATGCATCCCTGGGATTTCATGCACATTTCTTGAATGCAATGATTTCACTGGTAGTTTCCTAAACTTCCTTCACGTTACGGTATGCAGTTCACTATATGACAAAAACGATATAGTGAAAAGTGAATGAGTGAGCTATAGCCTAATAAACAAAACCAAAGAGACTGATTTAGAGATATAGCACCGGTCAAAAGTTTTTGAGAACCTAAATATTGCAAGCAGTTGGAGAGGAAAAAAAAAAAACAATATTTAGACACTTTTTGTTTGGAAAAAAAAGATCAAAATCTTAGATTTGATCAAAAAAGCTGCCTTTTGCCATAACTGCTGAACATATTCATTATATGTCTTCTACAAAGACAGTCAATAGGTTCTGAAATTGACACCCAACACTGCGGAGGATGTGCTTCCCTTGTGGGTCACTTCTATCATTCTATCCGATATGTCCCAAGTTAGCTTGATTTTCCTTCCTTTGCTAGAAAATGGAAATCATAAGTTAACCTGTTTATTGATGAATTACGACTTCACTTTACTATTCTGTGAAATCAATGGTCTTGTCTTACTTCTCGCTTATCATCTTTGTAAGGTTTCTTCACATTTTGCCCCTTTGCAATATAGATGTTTCCATTTCAAATTTAATAAAAACAATTCTGTCATTGAATTTCCAAATGTTTGCTTCACTGAAATAATTTTCCAGGTCTCTGTGAAAAACACTGAGTTAAAGCCAAATAGGCTCATGCTAAAGGAAAAATTGGCATTTTTTTATTATTCATGAACACTTTAAAAAAACATGATTAAAGTGCACGTGAACTTTTGACCAGCGCTGCATTGATTACTATTATTCTTGTTTTGCAGGCATTTTATTATTGTTATTTATTGTTGCCACCTTTTCTTTGGATGGCAGGGTGCTTGTCGTTGCCAACAAAGCGCCCTCAAATTAAGATTTGAAGATTGAGGAAGAGGTGAAAAAAAAGAGGAATATAGAAAAAAAAGACAGATTGGGAGTTAGTGAGGAACAGAGTGAGGGAATGAGATGTGAGGGAGAAAGTGAGGAGAGAAAGAGAGATGGAGCGAAAGAGATGATGAAGATGACAGGATCCCGTACCAGGGAGACCATGGTCTCGTCCTCGCTGCATGTTCAGAGCGGCCAAATCCAGGGACAGTTTGCTGGTGAACTCGAAGAGCTTGTTCCTCAATTCATCATTAATCCCGTCCTGTGCATTCAGCTTAGCCTTGCCGCCCACCAAACCCCGCAGAAGGGGGTCCAGACCGCCTGTGAATGGGAAAAAAAGTGAGGACACCCCTATTTTAATCAGAACAGGCCCCAAAAGTACCTCTGCATCTCAGTAGACCACCTGTGAATGTTTTACGCCAGACATCCCATTGACCTCAGACTTAAAAACTAATTAGTCCCTGCTACCATCGGACTAATCAACAGTGTCCTGTGACATGTTTATTTATTTATTTATTTATTTTTTCCTCCTTTGATGTTTGTAAGTATCTGTGTGTGAGTTGTATTGTTGTTTTGATTCACTGCTGGCTGTAAGGCAAATTGCCCCTCCGAGATAATAAAGTTTGACCTTGACCCTTCTTTTGTTTTGAAGGGACTTTCAAAGTTTGCTCTACTGCCCTGATGGAAATCCAAGATGTGAAAAACTGTACCTTGAAAGATAACTCTCCAGGGAGTGAAGAAGGCCTTGTGAAGCAGCACACTGGGGAACTGTGGGTGGTCGTTGTAGTTCTCGTCAAGTCTGAAGATCGTGGGCTGGACAGCTATGTGGGCGAACCTGAAGGCAGCCGTGGCGAAGACGTTGGCGATGCCGGGGTCCACGTTCTCGTCGTAGCCGGGATAAGCTGACAGGTACCGTGACATGTACTCTGGCCCCACAATGAAGGGCAGATAGTCCCGGAATGTTATCACCTGTGGACAAGAGTGGCATCAGTAAGTAATATGTAATAATTACAAATTTGGACAAAAAATGAAAGGTGTGGTGCTCGACATTTTTTACATGTATTAATCGCTCTCTGAGTGTTCAGTCCCTAACTTAAAACACTGAGGGCCTGATTTACTAAGACCTTTAGCACATGCAAAATCTTTTTGCCTGTGCAAAACCAATAACATTGTCCATGATTGGCCAGGGTACTTGCCTTGCACCAATCAGTGGCAATGTTATTGGTTTTGCACAGGCAAAAAGATTTTGCATGTGCTAAAGGTCTTAGTAAATCAGGCCCTAAGACCTTTCCCAGCTTTCTCAGTCACCAATAACCGGCTGTAGACTGATTTTTTACGTGGAGATAGCAGGGCAGATTTTCCGAAAAATCCAAAGGAAATAACAATTGCGCACGTCCCGATGGCCTGGCCTGCTACTCTTCACGTCAGACTTCACTAAAGTGAAAATAGTGCCAGCTGTTGCTGTCACATCTGGTAATAAAATTTACTTTCAAGCTGTTTTCATGCTAAGTTGAAATATTCATCGTTAGCTCATTTTGGCGTCAGTTTGATTGATCTTATGAAAAAAGTGGGGTGGGGCTGGGGGGGGGGTCAAAGTTACCTGGGCATAGCCGCCCATGATTTTGCGGGCTTCCTGGTACAGGGTCTCGCTGCTCCAATGAGGGTTTAGCTGGGCCAGAGCGCGTGCCAGGCGGTTATGCTCCCGCATCATCAGCGCATGCATGGCTGTCAGGAAGATGTTCTCGTCGACACGCGTATCACCTGTCAAGAGAAACTTCAATCAGCTTACCTGCTTGTGCTTTAATGAAACCTGAACACCTGCACTGGGGTCTGTTGACTTGCTTAATTAATTCCTTAGCAGTGGCTAATCTACGACCAGGCATGATGGCACATGAATTCCATCGTGTTCTATGCTCAGGTCAGGGTGCAGTTACTGAGCTGACTTGAGAATGCAGTTGTGTTATTGTTGGGGAGTCAATTTTTGAACCATCCTGTAATCAAATCGAGCCCTGTCATTTTTTTTTTACTAACAAGCCACTTTGTTGTCAGCTCATTTCAGGTTCACCACATGGGCAAATATGGATTACACATTCCTCTACGTCCAGTTAAGGTCGACAAATTTTGTGTCAGTTTAATCACAGTCCCTGTTTAAAAGTCTCCCTATGTAACAACTGAATTGTGTAATTGTGATATGACATTGGTAATATTTTCAATATGTGCTTCAATTCAAGAGTTGAAAGCAACGCAAAATAAGTGAGAATGTCAGTTGGAATGAGATTGCAGCGCTGCACGCCGCTGTTTTTCCGCTGAAATACTGTGCTTACCCGCCAGGAAACAGGGCACCTCCTCCAGGTCTGAAGCTCGCTCGATGGCGTTGCGGGTGGCGCACATGTTGACAGACATGTTGGCGAAGGGCAGGTGCTCTCGGCCGTTGTCGGTGAAGACTTCGTTGACCCGTAGCAAACCACCGTTGTTGGTCACGTCCCGCAGGTCTCTTGACAAGACGTCGGTGGAGCCGTACACCTGGCCGGCGTCCAGATAAGCAGTCAGTGCGTTCATCTGCTCCCGCACGGTGCTAGCCCCGAAGAAGAAGCCAGTGTTCCCCGTCCCGCAGCCCGGTGCAGAGCGAGTCATGGGGATGCACTCGTTTTCGCCGAAAAAATTGGGGTCACCCTCAGGGTACTGGTTGAGGGAGGGGGAGATGAGAGCGAGAGGGGAAATTAATTGTTTAAATTAAACAAGAAAAAAGCGAGCAAAGCTCACGTACCCCCGCTCCCCATTTGTCACTCAATGAATGTCAATAGCAAATAACGCTTCTATGGAAATGTAATATGCAGTCATATTCAAATCAAGTACCAAAAAGGTCCATTTAGTGTACAAACTTGTCTGCATTGATGCCTCCCTGTCGATTTTCGTACTAAGTTGAATTAAGATTCAAGGGCAATAACTCCGTAAGAAATACAGTTTTAAGTAACTTCGGTTTGAAACTTTCGAAATATCGTCAGGAGTACCCACAAGCAAAATGTCATTGATCTAGGTGTAGTAATTTCCGAGTAAACTTGTTCCCCATTGACGCGTCCCAGCCAATTTTCAAGACTAAGTCGAATCAAAGATTCAAGGGCAATAACTCCGTAAAAAAATAAAGTTTCGAACTGGGTTTTGAACTCGTTCAAGAGTATCGTCTGGAGTACCTACAAACAAAATTTCATTCATCTAGGTGTAATAGTTTCCGAGAAAATTTGTCCCCATTGATGCATCCCGGATTTTTGCACTAAGTCGAATCAAAGATTCAAGGGCAATAACTCCGTAAAAAAGAAAGTTTCGAACTGGGTTTCGAACTCGTTCAAGAGTATCGTCAGGAGTACCTACAAACAAAATTTCATTCATCTAGGTGTAATAGTTTCCGATTTGTCCCCATTGATGCATCCCGCGGATTTTTTGCACTAAGTCGAATCAAAGATTCAAGGGCAATAACTCCGTAAAAAAGAAAGTTTCGAACTGGGTTTCGAACTCGTTCAAGAGTATCGTCAGGAGTACCTACAAACAAAATTTCATTCATCTAGGTGTAATAGTTTCCAGAAATTTTGTCCCCATTGATGCATCCCGCCACTAAGTCGAATCAAAGATTCAAGGGCAATAACTCCGTAAAAAAAAGTTTCGAACTGGGTTTGAACTCGTTCAAGAGTATCGTCAGGAGTACCTACAAACAAAATTTCATTCATCTAGGTGTAATAGTTTCCGAAAAATTTGTCCCCATTGATGCATCCCGGCGGATTTTTTGCACTAAGTCGAATCAAAGATTCAAGGGCAATAACTCCGTAAAAAATAAAGTCTCGAACTGGGTTTCGAACTCGTTCAAGAGTATCGGGAACAAAATTTCATTCATCTAGGTGTAGTAGTTTCGAAAAACTTGTCCCAATTGTCCACTATAGAATAAAGTTGTGACGTTTCCATGGAAACGTCAGAAAATTGACATCCCAGAAAGCTGAAAATGACTGGATGCGTAGTTTGTGACATGGTTCATTGTACAAAGTTTGGTCGAAATTTTCCAACGGTTTTTGAGATATGACCCCGGACGGAAGGGCACGACGGACGGGCGGGCGTTATACCCCCGCTTTGTATTATGTCATGGTGCCATTTTTACCTCCGCCAAGGAGTTTATGTTTTTGCTTCCGTTTATTTATTTATTTATTTGTTTGTCGGTCTGTTAGCAGGATATCTCAAAAAGGGTTGCATAGATTTTAACCGAACTTTGCAGGATCTTAAAGTGGCACAAGATGAACAAATGATTAAATGTTGGCATATCTAGGCTTAAGTACAGCTGAGATAAAGGCCAAAGTTCAAATCCAGCGATGCTGGCAGAGGTATGGGCTCTCGCGAGTCCAGCTCTAGTTTTTATTGTTGTCTTTTTCAGTGGTTTTCAGGCTTGGTCAGGCTTGGGGGGGACCCCTGTGTATGCTGGTATTTGCTAAAGCCACAGTTCCATTTCCAGAATTTTAACAGGCTCTATTTTTTTTTTTTTTTTTTTTTTCAGTTTGATGTCTTTGATGTTTTGATATGTCATTTTCTATCTTAATCCATATTATGTCGACAAAGCTTTGCAATGACATTAAGATTCACTATGTTGTGTTCTGCTTAATGCACTGCATGGCCAACAATTGTATACAAAGTGGTAAAAAATGAAAGACTGAGATTAATGGGCTAATTTAGTCAACTAGGTTAACATTTTTATGGAAAATGTAATTATTTCAATCGCAACTCAGCACAATGTAAGTTTGCTTTACTATTGTTTGCTTTGTCATCTTCATTATCTTCCAGGTTAAGTTAGTGAACAGGTGTCTCTACAGGTTATTCAACACTTTTCATGCAATTTTATGCAAGATGAAATATATTAATTGTTTCAAGTGCAGGCCAATAAGAATAACTTAATCACAGAATATTATTTTTCAAGGCATGCATAACTATTTCTGACCGAATGTGTTTACGAGCAAAAGAAGCCCACATTAGGTTCTCAGTTATACACCTGATACCACTGATTAAAATCTTTAGCTAATACTCGAGCAGTTCATTAGTAGAATTGGGTGTGTATCTGCATGGCTGGGATGAAAGCCTGCACCCATACTGGCCCTCTCTGAATAATCGTTGGGCCACCCCAGCGATTGGTAATCAGGAAGTGCACAGCGATGTACTTACCTCCATGGGGAAACAGGGTTGGGTTCTCTCACAGCTTTCTTCACAGTCGACACCATTGCTGAAGGACCGGATGCTGGGGGATATCGGGGTGAAGGTGAGGTCGTGATCTGTCCACTGGCCAAAGGTGGTCAGCAAGTGCGTGTAGATGTCATCGTTGACCACGTCTTTGTTGGACACATTCAGGATGCGGTTAGATACTTCTCTTACCTAGAGAGTTTGGGTTTGGGAGGAATAGAGACAAGTGGAAATGACTGAGAATTTAGCTTTTCTGTGTTGAAATTTTGACATGTAAGTTGCTGATTTAAAGGCACTTTCATAGCAAGCGGCCAATTTTTCACATGACACTGCTGCAAGTTACTGAAGAGTTTGTTTCCAAAATGCAATAAGTCCCAAAATTAGAAAAATTGAGATAATACCACAGTGCGATAGCCCTGTGCATCTTACACATGGTGCAAAAATCCGTTTTTTGAATTTCAAACTACAAGGTGTATTTTTTCACAGTCAAAGTTAGTGTTTTTCTATGAAATGCAATAGGCGCCAAGCCTCTCCAACATAAAAAGGCTGATTTACTCAAAATGAGTAAAATGGTATCAAACTCTTCAATAAACACTACCGTTGTTGCCACTAACACTGCTGCTGCAACAAATATTGCTATAAAGAAATAATAAAATTGTACCAGGGGAAGCAGATATCCATTAATTTCCTTGTCTTTATCCCAACCACGAGGCAAGGATACACCGTCCTCATACTGAGGTGGCAGCCAGCGGGTAAACGCGGTGTTGGAAGCTCCCTGGCGAGTGTGTCTCCTGTCGATGAGGAGGGCAGGAGCCAAACAGACAAATGAAAGCAAGCAAAGGAGTTGAAGCGTCAGTGACCGATGACTCGAGTCGCCTTCAATGCAAATTCATCTCAACCCAAGCATGTTCTAAAAAGGTGATTTTTCTGATTTTAAAGCCAGTTTTCTTTTGGTTAGTTTATTTTTTTTTACCCTACTGCTGACAGCTACCATATTTAAATCTGAAACAAGGTCAATTTTGAACGTGAAAATGTTTAAGCTCTGTGTCCAGATCATGACAAGGGTGTAAGCTACTGTACGAATAGCATGGACAGAAGGTGGAATAGCCATCCTGGGGCCATAAAAATTAGCATGATTTTCATACCTAAATAATGCATACTCTCAAAAAAAAAGCAAATAGTAAAAAAAAAATCCTTATTTATAAAACTGTGGGGAAGATGAACTCCATATAATTTTTTATTCAATCAGGATTAACTTGGAATGTCCTCAACTGAGCATTATCTTATTAATTTTGCATGTTTTTAAATGCCAGGTTTGTTTTATAAATCTGAAATCTGCAAAGAAAGTGGCGTACGCATCTTTTTTCTGCCTACACACATTATGAATGATGCCCCTGGATTAAGGAGAGTGGAGCACTCGACTTATGTAAAGTAACAGAATTCAAGAGGAAAGGTGCCTGTACTCAAATGAGCCATGAGTAGATGTCTCGTTATGGCATATCCAGTCCTGTCCGGCCCAGTTCAAGTGCTGGTCAGAGTTAAAAACCAATGCATTCATGGCCATGCCTACCATCAGCCCCTGGAACCATGGTGGTTTCGTCAGGATTAAGGGAAGTTGTCAGGGACTCACTTGTTGTTGCAGACGCTGGTGGCCGTCCTGAATCTGTTGATCTGTGGTGTCGTGCGACAGGAAGGCGGCTTAGTCCTGACTGAGCAACCAGTCAGTCTGGCAATTGTGCTCAGGTCCTCTGTTGTCAGCAGGTCTGGGACATGAAGAATGTGTGTGTGTGTGTGTGTGTGTGTGTGTGTGTGTGTGTGTGTGTGTGTGTGTGTGTGTGAGAGAGAGAGAGAGAGAGAGAGAGAGAGAGAGAGAGAGAGACATAATTAGAGAAAAAAAGGCTACTGATGACAGCACATAAAATGCATCCATGAAATCATAGCCCACCATCTTCAAGCTATGTGTGTGCACATCCTTGTGTGCATATACGACTCAGTAGAACTTAATTTATGTGTGAGCTTCTTTGTTGCTAGTGCGCGTGTATAAGAGTGACTCTGCATAAATTATTTAAAAATATCTGTTCTGCTGTGACCCCTTGACCCCAATAAACAATGGCCTCAATCTCAATGAGATTCACTGCAATGAGCGCAAAGTGAAAATTAAAGCTCCTAACATTTGACGGACAGTTTTCCGAGGTTGCTCACCTGTTGCGTTGAGGGAACGTCTTTTGCGACCACCATTCATTTTTTCCTGGATGAACCTCAGAGTGTTCTCCATGTAATCTGCCGCACGCACTGCCGTTCGCGTGTCTCCAAACGGCTGCTTCATCAGTCGCAGCTTGTTTGTGGGACTGAAGGTGTTTCTCCGCACTCTCTCCAGAGTCCTGTGCGAGCAACAATGATGCACTCAAAACACAACCAGCACTACTCCTCTTGCACCTATTACTGTTGTTCTCATTCCCCAACAGTACGATTACCCGTTACAGTTGGAATATAAGTCTTTAGACACAGATGCAAAAACCAGTCCTTTACTCATCCATACATGCTGCAGACGTTTTCCTCTTTGGAAATACATGGCATTCTCTTTTATCTCGGAAGGCCTGGATTACCCTTTTCATTGGCCAATGCAAGTTTGGCACTCAGAATAAAAAGGAGGCACTTACATTTCTCTGGAATATTTGTCTGGAATATTTGTAAGCTTCTATTGAACTCAGTATGTATCTGTCCTTTTGGATCAAAACTTCTATTGAACTCAGTATGTATCTGCTGCCCAGACTCTCTGTTGGGTACAAAACACGTTGGATATTAGAGAACTGTGGCAGAATCAGAAATCAGTGAAATACTGTTCACTCTAGGTTCAGATGCCTGGAGTCCATTTGTGCTAAACAATTGAAGACCTGTGGAATCAACAATTTTGAAAAAATGAGCTGACTTCTAATGCCTTAATCAGGCCATTTTCTGATCTGAAGATTTCTGCAAAGAAATGTGACTCAAGTCTTGTGTACTGGTGGGTTTCCATTGTCCATTGTCATGATCAGCATCATGTTTTGAAAACTTTGACCCTCAAAATCTCAAAAGTAATCCATTTTGTGACTTGTCCATTTGCACAATCTTCAATTGTAATCTAATGATTTTAACAAGCTGTTAAAAAAAAAATCATCCAAAACCAGTCTAACAATCAATTTGGGGGATGTCATGGTCAAATTTTCTAAACCAGGTAACAAAGTATTCTGTTTTTAGTTAATCTCCTTGCCTTGAATAGCTCCTTACCATCCTCCCCAACAGCGATTCTGTGAATGAACATTGTGTCAAATGATAGCTTAAGCTTCAAACTTGCATTGCACTGTCTCTACGGTAAATGATTGAACCTCCAGTTAGTGAGCAAAGCCGCAGTGCTAGTGTTGGGGACTTGAGGGGGTCATCTTGTCTACTGACGCAGAGGATGTCCAGAGATAGCGTATTTGACCTGTCAACCAGTCAGACAACATTTCTGTGACCATTAGCTTACTGGTATGGCAACATTATTCACACTCTTCCTAAGGTCTTTGTTGTAACCAAAGATACGGTTAGTTAAGAATTAATACAAAAATGGTTTTATTGGACTTTGAAATTGTTGTTATATTGTTGTTATATTATTGTAATTCTTTGTAAAAAAAAAAAAAAAAAACAAATCTCCAAGTGGCACTGTATAGCTGGAAGACATTTGACCAGTAAAATGCTTAAGGATCCAGAAATTTCTTTATCTTACTTCACGGCACTTTGTATTTAAGCGTCTGTTATATCTGGAAAGCCATCATGTGCTGTCTTCAGGCAAACAAAATTATATTTTAACGTGAAGAGAGTTACACAGTATCAGACCAGGCATCTTTCAGAGAATGTTAATTGATCTACCCTTCTGATGATGCGGCAGAAAGTTTCTTGATGGATTTATGTTTTAACAGATGCACTTTTCAAATTACCAGTATGAACTTACAGGGCCCACTAAAAATACACCACTGGCCAATTTTTACTGAAAATGGGTCTGTTTCATTTTAGTGGAAACATTGCAGAACTTACCGGCAAAAGCCTGGCCGAACAGACACTGGCACATGGCGAACCCAAAAGGCACAAAAAACCCCTCATATCTGAAAATGCAAAGGGTACAGGTGTCTTAACAACAAAGTGGCATCCACAGAAAAAAAACAACTCAAGGACTGTGCAAAGCATTGTTGCATGTGACATGTCATTCTGAATACTAACATTTGAAACATTTCTCAATACAGACTGAGCAGGTTGCATTGAGTTTATATCTTTTAGCATCCATTAGTTTCCCAAACTCCCAAATATGAACTGAGCTAATTTTCATTCCATTCAAAATAACAAACAACATCTCAAACTTAAAAATTCAGAACGTGCATAAAAACACAGAGACAAAATAACTTCCATTCTAATAACTGTGAAAGTGCAATTTACAGAATGAACAAGCACTTTTTCTTTTTTGCTGGACTTCTTTTTCTGCCAAAATATCAGCTAAGAATAAAATTATCTAAGCTGAGGTAGAGACTTTGCAGCCTCAGGTCAGAGCCAGTACCTGCAGAGCCTCTTCGAACTGTGTTCATGTCCTCTAACACTCCAGGCTAAATTGCTATTCACTTTTACACTCTTGAGTCTGAACCAACTAGATATAGCAGTGCAACCAGTTTCAATCTCATTAATTTACATATTAGTATTACGATTGGCATTAATCAATATTATGGATTATGTTGGTAAACAACCCACTTGAAATTGCAGCCTGGAAAATTTTTCTGCCAATAGGAATTCCTCAAACCATTTTCCTTTTACATTCAAGTAGCATCTCAGGAGTATGTGTGACTCAAAATAGTTAACTCTTAGTTCCCTTAATTGATAACTTCAGTGCATCAATGACTAGGTCATGTCCATATTAATTTTTAAGGATTTTTTTTTTTCCACAAATTGACTTAATCACATTAAGTACAAAATAATCTTCCCAATGCTCAATAATTATTATCTTTTACTCTGGGTCCTGAACCTGATTTTTATACCTTTTATTGTCCTAATGACTGAACATATACCATTGTGACAAGCTTCATGAAAACACAGCAACCCAGAGAAAATGCGGCACATAAAGTATTGAACATATTTACCTGCAGCACAAATGACTTCTCACTCTGGACACGC
Source organism: Gymnothorax javanicus (assembly GCA_029692085.1). Lineage (NCBI taxonomy): Eukaryota > Metazoa > Chordata > Actinopteri > Anguilliformes > Muraenidae > Gymnothorax > Gymnothorax javanicus. Next base: position 82,544,291 of record CM056194.1, on the reverse strand, counting down.
GGCGCCTCTGGAGACTCCACACTCACTACTTTTACAGGGCAAGCTCCACCCAGCTTGTTCATATTTTACCACCCCTCACAGGTGCATCGGGTATTCCCCCCTGAATTTCCTCCTGTCAGAAAATTTCCTGGAGTTCCTGATCATCTTTAAAGGAAACAATAGATAATAAGTATAATCAGCAAATATGTTTTCCTCTTCAGCTAGCGTGCATATTTCTGTGCACAAACATCAGTGAATCAACAAGATTGGTATTCAGCGTCAGCCTGTCATCTTTTGCTGCTGGTAAAGTGTCACACCTACGTTGCCTCATTGTCCATTGGCATGTGAGTTGAGAGATTACATTATGGTGGAATGCTGTGAACTCAATCGTTTAATGTTAAATAATCATCATTTCTGGTAATTGAGAGCAACAGGGAAATAGACAAGTGACTTAAAATAAAAAATAATTTAAAAATTTCTAAAAACCTACTTTTTGTAGGAAATGCAACATTGGAAATAAGAGAATTAAATTTACGCAGGTTACATTTTTAAAGTGACAGTAAACTCAATGAACATATTTTTCAAAAATTTTCTGGCAAAAACCATCCATTAACATTTTGGAAATTTTAGCTTGTCAAAATAACTTAAAAATAAGTACTCCATGAGTAAATGTGTCTACTGCATATTGGTAGTTCACTGCAGGCTAAGAAGTTTTACTTATGGACTTACAACTCGATAGCATAGTGTCAACTTGCACATGCGTGGTAGACACAAAAATTAAGTTTATATTAAATTTAGAATTTAATTTAATAATATAACATAATAAACTCAATGCAACCTGCTCGGTCTGTATTGATAATTGTTTCACCAGTATTCAGAATGACACATCACATCCAACAATGCTTTGCACAATCCTTGAGTTGTTTTAATGTAAACTTAATTTATATTTATATCTACAATAACTTACTTTGAAATTGTGTGATTCTATATTTGGTCTGATTTTCAGTTGCGCTATACTGTCAACTCAGTAAGAAAGCGAGTAAAGTTTATTTACATTGCACCTCTCCAGAAAAGGCTCTCAAGTCCTCAACAGAGAGACATAAAACATACCTGCAAATAAATGAATAAAAATGGATTAAATTGATTATAGAAAATAAAAATGAAATGATAAAGTGAAAATAAAACCTGGCAGGACCTTTCATGTTAAATTCAGCTGAAATTTTAGCTGCTGCTTTAAACTGTCTGTTGTCATCCACAGATCTTAAATCGAAGAGGGCCTTACTCCACTGTGTTGGAGCCACTATGGCTCTGGCCCAATTTCCGTCACCCTCCAAAAAATGCGGTTTTGCACCCTGTACTCCACCCAGAGCCAAGGGGTTGGATGAAAGCTCAGTTGCTGTCTTTCTAATGATATAATCTTCTTGTCTGTTTATGACCAATTCTGTCCCAGTTCCCGCATTATTTTTTAGTGTCACGCTTAATTCCTCATTGCAGATTAAAGATTTTATCACGCTGTCAGGCCTCTGACAAATTTAGACCACCTTACTGGCACTGGTTGCAGGGCTGCCAGTTTTAGCTTTCTTTTGATTGCCTGATAATTACTGTCAAATTCACATTCCTAGGCCAGAAGTGAACTTTGATTTATGCTGTGAAAAATTGAGACCTTGGATCAAAGTGCAATTATTGCATCAGTTTGTGACATCTAATCATTTTGAGTTTTCTCAACTGAATTTTTTGTTTTGAAAAATTCACTTTTTCAGAGAGATAAATCGAATTATATCAGCTTAAATTGAATAGGATTCTCTCTTCACATAAATAGCAGCCCATGATCACTTTGTCAGTGTTTTTTCCGTGATTATGATTTGCTAAACTTCCACAAAATGTTTTTATTTTTGCATCTGTAACCCACATTCTTGGTATTAATTCTCTTGATCATGTTTTGTTGTCCTAACTCTACATTAATCACCTACATCCACCATGCTTGTCTATTGCATAATGGTGAATGACTCTGAATATTTGGCCATTAAATCCAAACTAGTCTAATGCAGAAATTGTTACTGATAAACATATTTTCTGGAAAAAAGCAATCCTTGGAAGTCTTGCTTGATGCAAAATAAGGCAAACCACTATGGGAAAAACAGGCTCTCCGTCTTTGGATAAAAAAGTGGGGAAAATTTATTCTACGAGCATAAGCAGGCCTTCCAAAGAAAATGGCCAAGCTTTAGAGCAGCCCAGATCCTGGGACTTTTTAAGTCCCTTCTCAAAACTCATCTCTTCTCCCTTGCCTTTGATTAGAGATCAGCCCACATCCCCCACGTTTAATTTACAGTCGTTGTCTCCTGTTCTTGCACTATTCTTATGCATTTTCTAGTCGATTCTGAATCTTTTTTTTAAGTTCCACCTGCTACCATTCTTATCCGCCTTTCCCTTTTCTTTATTTTGATGTCCACTTTTAATTTTTAAATCTTTTGACCTCAGTATTTTTCACTATTTTTATGCAAATGAAAACAAAATCTTTTATCCTATTAACCAATTTGGCAACTTCAAGAAACATTGCTGTGTTCCCGTTTACTTTGCTATTATCAAATATTCTTTTTAATTTATTGAATTGTGTTTAAAACAATTTGTTTGATTGCTGCATTTTTTAAATAACCAGAACACACTGCAAACATCGAAAACCATTGCAATTTTCCTGTGATAATTTTATCTCACATTCACGTTTCATCCGCTTTTCAGAGTTTTTCCACCTTGTGTATTTTTAGACAGAAACTCAAACTCTTAAAAAATCTGTTTTAAATTAATCTTGAATAATGTCCTAAAATGCTACAATGAGAGATGTAATTCAATGGAAGATTTTTTCAATTATTCAAATTGGTTTCTTTCAAAACACCATAGACATTAGGTTTGTCTGCTTTTTCACATCTTACTCGTTATAGGCTACTGGCTTTTCTTGATTGTTATTTAGGCCAAGTAAAGCAGATTTAACAAAACAGCAATTAACGTCTAAACTCAGACTTTTCCGTTTTAAATCGTTTTAAGCCGCTTCAGGTGTGTATGTTTCAGAAATTACACAGCCTCAATGAGAAGTTGTCTCATTACACCAAAAAAATCCTCGTTCAACATCATACATCCCAACTCAGTATTACATCTCTCATTGTGGTATTTTTTTAGGAGATCTATAATGAAAAAATAAAAATAAAGAGATTTATTTTCAGATCCCCCTGGATTTCAAGCATCCTAAAATATACACAAGGTGGAAAACATTAAAAGCGGATGAAACGTGAATGTGAGCTATAAATGATCACAATCAAAATGGCCAAATGTGCCTGCTACAAATCTATATGATTTAACTTTCAGAATGCGGCAATAAAACATGCTGCCTTAATAAACAGCTCTACTCATTCAGCAAAGTAAAAAAAACAGAAGACAAGTTTGATTGCTAATTGAGCAAAGTAAACAGGGACAAGATTAATAGCTAATTGCTTAAAAGGACTTTCTGTATTTTACTTGGTTCCGTGCAGCATGTTGCCGAAACGATCAAGTTTTTTTTTCGACATTTCTCATGCCCTTTGATGTTTGGCACTTTCTTCAAGACTGCGTCAGGTTTTAATAAAGACTTACAAGTTAAACTGGATGTTCCCCATGGCGGTCCTATGCCTTAAAAAACATCGATACAGAATCGATTCAGAATCGTTACACCCCTAGCATTTTCCTTTTTCTGTAATTTGTTCCACTTTTAATTTTAGTCTTTTCACCTGTATTTGCACTATTTTTATGCCTTTTATGCTTTTATCTGGAAAGCACTTTGGTTCAGCCATTGGTGTTTGTAAATGAGCTATATACAGCGCCCTCCATAATTATTGGCACCCCTGGTTAAGATGTGTTCTTTAGCTTCTAATAAATTTAGTTTTTTTCTAAATAATATAGGACCACAATGAAAAAAAAGAACAAATCAACCTTTAATTCAAGTGCATTTATTCAGTTCCCCCATCAATATTCTTTTACTCAAATCATGTGTGCCACAATTATTAGCACCCCTGATTTTAATACTTTGTACAACCCCCTTTTGCCAACAAAACAGCACCTAATCTTCTCCTATAATGTTTCACAAGATGGGACAATACAGAAAGAGGGATCTTCAACCATTCCTTTTTGCACAATCTCTCTAAATCATCCAGCGACCTGGGTCCTCTCCTCTGCACTCTCCTCTTCAGCTCAATCCACAGGTTTTCAATGTTATGTACCAGCCGTGGGTGACTTCCCCCCAACCAGGCCAAGTATGTGACCCACAGAGGGCTCAAAAACAGCCGCACGCCCCCACAACATCCCAAAGCATGATTCATTCCTTTAAAACACATTTACTTACAAGGGAGCCAATAGTGTACCCTGTACATAAAAATATGAGGATGTTTTACTGATACTTCATTGACCTACATAGGAAACAGGAAGACAAAGAGATTGTCAGCACGCTGAAATAGCTCTCAGGACTTGCTATTTATCGTCCACACACAGATGACATTTTGAGCACATGGCTCTTCATTGGACTTACAAGTAAAGGGAAGGATCATCTTTGCGGGCTGAAAAAATCCCCCCCAATTCCGACACCCAGGGTATGTCATCGAGGTCCTGTGAAAAATTACCCCACATACATACTTTACATCAAGCCATTAATGTCATTGCGCCAACAAATCAACAACCCCACTCTTGGAATCCCCGTAATCCTCACCAAGATTAGCATTAACACCATCATGAACACAACTGTTGCGCTCAACATTAGCAATATCACTAAACGCTGTAGAAGAGAGTAAGTACAGAAAGGTTCTCTCCTGTCATAGACCCAGGATAAAGAGGATCTGAGGTGGAGTGGGGCAGGATGAAGAAACAGGATCTTCTGGAAAAGACCAAAGGCGGAGATTACACTTGGATAAAGGCGTCTGAGCAAAAACAAAAGGTCTAGATAAACATAAACTATACATATCTACAGAGCAGGACGAGGCAGTAACAACAAATGACAAGTGTTTGTCCTCAGATTAAAAAAAAAGGGCGAATATCAAAGTCCTCAATCAGTCCTTGAGGAGCCAGTGTGTCCAGTGTAAAAATCCCAAATGCCTCCCTTCTCAGTGGCCGATAGTCCACATTGCTGGCCTTATGGGGGGCATTGAACACTTTAAATTCCCAGATACCTGAGAGTAGACACATTATGTTATTATGCCAGGGTAAAATTTGCGGAAAGCTGGGCTTTTTGTGTCCTGGGTGCTAATGGCACTCAGGTGTTTTTAGATTATGGTTTGAATACTTCGGTGGTCTCACCAATATAAGGTCACAGGGGCACTTCGGCATGTAAAGTACATTTTTGGTGATGCATGTGATTATCTGGATCATGCTGAACACCTTTCCAGTGTGGGATGACAAAGTGCTGGTTGGGGAGTAAAATTGCAGTGTGCAATGTGTGTGTGTGTGTGTGTGTGTGTGTGTGTGTGTGTGTGTGTGTGCATCTGCAGTTGTCAGGTTTTATATCAGGAAACAGGGAGGGGTGTCTTGGGTAGCTCAGCTCCTTTAGGAAGCCTCTTGTACATCACGCATGGGGGCTCAGTAAGACAGTTTTTGAGAGTCATCCTCAGTGACCTGTGTTTGTGTAATGTGTCCATAATGTCTATGCCCAGGGATGAGATGCTCATCAAACAATGGACTCATATCTCAGTCTGTCTAAAGGGCCTGTTGTCACACTCAGATGAGTACAATGCCCTAAAGAGCTTTGCTGCAGGTGCAATCTTTTGAGGGGACTACATTTCAGAAACTGTCCCCCAATTCACCTGATTGGTTGTTGAAGTATGCAATGAGCTGCAGATACGATGAACAATGCCGAATAGTGAGATGGGAATGCTTCTTTTGCAAGGAATTGCATGAAAAAAACGTCCTATGTAGCGCTGAACTCTGATTAGTTTCCTTGCAATATATTGAAATTCCTTGAATTTCTGCAGAAAGCTCCAAATATAAAAAGCATAATGCCTGAGTAATTAATGCAAAATGAGGACAGATTGGCAACAATGGAATCAGATTTTGACTTGCAGTCGAATGGATTCACTTTGTTTGATTTCTTGTTAGGCTGAACAGTTGTTTTAGTCACATAATATGATGAATTTAAGATGGCTGTCGCTGAAATTAATGAACCTTAAAACTCAGAAAGTGTTGTCTCAGAGCCAGTCCAAATAAAAAGATGTTGTCAATATATAACATTTCCAGATGTGCATGTACTGTGAAATAGGGATAGATGCGAGTTTTAATGCTCATTCTCATTCAAATTGGCTGACATTTAGGGAGGAAAAGAACCGGATGCCATCTTAAGAATTTATGGTTGTGTTTGAAATCTGCAGGTAGTGTAAAGAACTCACCAGGAAGTAGTACTTGCAGAGAACAACCAGGCACTGAGCACTGGGCTTTCAAATGGGTCTTTGGGACAGGAAGTGAGATGCTGCGCTGTGACCACCTTCAAAAGGAACATTAGCGCAAAGTGACCCAGTATCCTTAATGATTGGGATGCAACTGTCATCATCAGGTTGGCAAGACTGAATAAAAATCCATCGAGTCACGTGTTTCAAGGTTCCCTATTATGTTACCAGGTGTACAGCTAATTAGTTATTACAAGCCATCTCAAAATCTTTTCCCTCTTGACATTACATGGGGAAGTAACCAACCAGAGGCAAGAAGAACTGATCACCTTCAGCTATGCAGTCAATCAGATTTCATTATTCTGGGTGGTCACTCCTCCTTGTGATGTCAGGTAGGGGAGACTTTGAACTGGCTCATAATGGCTGATTCACTGTGCATCTGGTGGCATAATTGGGGACCTTGAAGCGGGAAGAGACGCAACAGTTTGTCTTAAAAAATGGGCAAGAAAAGCAGAGGGAACAAATAGCTGCCGCTATGGGTCTGCCAGGTATGTCTGTGTATGGTTTGTGGATCTTAGGCAGGGTGTAGATGACACCCTGCCTAAAAATTTTTTTCTCCTAAAAAAATAAATCAAGTGTCTCTTGAATGATTCTTTTAAGAAACCATATGGGGTTTCAGCCTGATTCTCTGTAGAGGGCAGTGTTACCCAGCTGTCTTAATATTTCTCGATCATAGGCAGTTCTGTCCAAAATCACAACTGCCCCACTCTTATCAGCTCTCTAAATGACCAGGGAATTATACTGGTAAGGGCTCACCATCCCCAGGACACCCCTTTCCCATTTCCCAATACAAAACCTGACAACTACAGAAGATCACGTGCACAGTGCACTCAGTGTTATTCTACCCATAAAACCCACACATTCAGATGTACCCACACGGCAAAGGTGTTCATGATGAACCAGATGATCAACTAAACACGCTGAAGTGCCCCTGTGGCCTTACATTGGTAAAAACATCAGAGCACTCAAAACCAGGGTCTGAAAACATAAGAGTGCCAGGACACAAAAGGCCCAGGCGCTGTACATTTATTCCGACCTATCATAAAGTTGCTGCAGCTGAGAGGGCAGGCATTCGGGATTTTTACATTGGCCATAGGTGCCACAAAAGGACTGAAGGAGGACTTTGATATTCGCCCTTTTTGGACTAACACTTGATGTTGTTGTTACTGCCTTGTCCTGCTCTGTATATACATATATTTTATGTTTATTTAGACGTTTTTTTTGCTCAGACGCCTTTATCCAAGAGTAATCTCCGCCTTTGGTCCTTTCCAGAAAATCCTGCTTCTTTATCCTGCCCCACTCCACCTCAGAGCCTCTTTATCCTGGGTCTATGACAGGAGAGAACCTTTCTTTACTTACTCTCTTCTACAGCGTTTAGTGATATTGCTAATGTTGAGCGCAACAGTTGTGTTCATGATAGTGTTAATGCTAATCTTGGTGAGGATTACGGGGATTCCAAGAGTGGGGTTGTTGATACTTTGCCGCGATCACAGGGTTCAGTGTAATTTACACGGCCACATTGAAATACCCTGGGTGTCAAGATCGAGTGTGATTTTTTTCACTCGGCGAAGATGAACCTTCTCTTTACTTGTAACTCTGATGAAGAGCCATGCGCTTGAAATGATGCCTGTGTGTGGATAATAAATAACACGGGAGCTATTTCAGTGTGCGAACAATCTGCTTGTCTTCTAGATTTGTCTCTGTCCTGATCGTGTCTTTAGGTTTTTCGCAGAAATATAGAAAATGAACATTTTTATTTCTACATATCTGGTATTTTAATTTAATTAATAATGAACCAGTCAGCGTTACCTGATAGGAAAGACTTTCAGCTTCCATTTGACAGTACCACAATTCAAATCCAATTAGCCATTTGTATTTTGTAGTACTTTTTATATATTTTCATCCCTCCCCCACTGAAGGTTCCATTGAAACGGAATAAAGTCGCACAGGGTTGGGGGGAGGGGGGTCCTATGTATTTCATAGAGGTTTCGGTGAAGTGTCCACATACTGTGCACTATATAGAATAGGACTGCCGGATTCATTGGTCCAAAACTCGTAGGAGTGTGTTGAAGATTTTTGTCCTCTTTGTCATCGTAAGGAAACAACCCCGCCCCGCCTGTCTGTCCTTTCTGCCTAAAATCAAAGTGCTGGGACTTTCCTCCTGGCACAAACTCAGGTGGGGTGACCAGATAAACATTGTGATAACAAGCGCTAGCTACAAACATTTCCTTCTCAAACACAATGATGCTTTCCTCGCCCGAGTATTTTTTGAAGATGCATTTTGATGCTATCCTCTGCTATCTGCGATCTGTCAACACCCCTGGAATATTCAGATATATTGATATGTAAACAGGAAGAATGGAGCACAAGTGGCGGTGGCAGAACTGGAAATGGGGGGGGGGGCACAGAACCTCCCTTATAACAACAATAATAAGTCCTGGTTAGTTCTCAATCATTTTCCTTTACTGACACATTTTTCAATTGCGTATAGTAATAATGTTTAATAATCCATTAGCAATTAAAGACTTCTCTCCCCATGCAAGCTAAAAGCAATGAAATAATGGGCTAAATTCAGTACAGAAAAATAATTTACTTATAAATTGGCCAATGCATTCCAAAAAACAAACTGCTCAGAAATTTCTGCACTACCTTTTTGGCACAGCCGGCAATTTAACCTATGCTTCATGACCATTTAAATTTTTGAAATGAAATCAAAGACCATTTGAAACGCCTTCATGCAATTTTGAATAACTCTGATTTAATTGCAACGAATGCGTGTACAAATGAATGACTGCTGTCTTACTTTAATGGGGAGACCCAGCAACGCCTAATAGTGCGGAGTGTTTTCGTAGTGAGTGTATTGCAATTTTAGAAAATGATTGAGAACAAGTCAGGACTAATAATTGTTTTAAAGAGATGTTCTGTGCCCCTCCCCCCAATTTCCAGTTCTGGTGGCGCCACTGATAGAGCCTCTAATTTTAAACAGGAGAAACCATTTCGCTGTTGCATATTAACCTTGTTCCCGGTGTCAGAGGAGCTGAGACAAGATATTGATTTCATGCAGTTTGTAATTTTGTCAGTCTGGTTCTTTGTTTGTCTGTCTACAATTTTGCATGAAAAATCCCAATCCGATCTCAACCAAATTTTGTGGGGTGATAGGCTAATCACCTGATTTAATTTTGGGCCAGATTCGGGCAAGCGCTAGGCTGCTGGCCCATAAAAATGTCAAAAAAAAAAGTGTTTTTCGGCCATAACTTATTTCATAATTGTCCGATTGACTTCAAACTAAAACAAAACAGTAGATATTTCAGTTCTACTGTACATCATATGATATGTATTGATATTGAAAAGGGTGAATAACCCTCTTAGCAGTAGTAGGGTAAATATTCCTGGTGTCGGGCCAGAAATTTAAAATGAATTGAAAGGACTGCTGGGACTGGGTTTGCTCACCCAGGCACCACTTGTTCATTCTTTTTTACTCTTGAATGTTAGTCATTTTCATGAAAAAAAACCAACACTGTCGACAAATAGCAGTGAAAGGCGTATGGATGTTATTTAACATTAACCAGCTGTTTTGTTTTCAAGTTGTCCACATGTATCGAGGAGATTCATCACACCTCGTGAAAAAGCTTGTGACCATGGAACCCATCTTTACATGTTGGCAAGGTGCGCCAGAACGCACTGTATTCTTGATCGTTTGACCTATTATTATCAGAAGACCCGTAACAGCTCCCGCCACCATATAACAGTGAAACTGCTGATTGACGGAAAATGTTGTTAATGTCGGGAAAGGTGTTAAAGCCACATTTTCACGGGGAAGTCCAGTTCAGTTTACAATTCCCAATTCCAATGAAGTTGGGATGTTGTGTTAAACGTGAATAAAAACAGAATACAATGATTTGCAAATCCTTTTTGACCTATATTCAATTGAGTACGCAACAAAGACAAGATATTTAATGTTCAAACTGATAAACTTAACTGTTTTTTTTTTTGGAAATATTCACTCATTTTTTATTAGATGCCTGTAACACTTTCCCAAAAAGCTGGGACAGGGGCAACAAAAGACTGGGAAAGTAGAGGAATGCTCAAAAAAACACCAGTTTGGAACATTCCACAGGTGAACAGGTTGATTGGAAACAGGTGAGTGTTATGATTAGGTATAAGGGGAGCATCCCCGAAAGGCTCAGTCGTTCACATGCAAAGATGGTGCGAGGTTCACCACTTTGTGAATTCACCATATTAGAATTTCTCGATACGGTGTTCACTCTTATAATGAAATGGCATGCAAAGAAACCAGAATCAATAACTATTTTGTAATTTTACATTTTCAAATGTTAAAATGCAATTAATTCAAAGAATTCTGGCAAAATTTTGTTTTCAATCAACACATCCCTGCTAAAAATTCCAGCCAGAACAGGCGTGAGGAAGTCAAGTTGGTTTATGCTGCATTTTGGACACTTGCAGCTGGTTATCTCACTTACTCAACCTGCTTAACCAACAGTGACCTTGCACTCCTGCGTCCATTACTGTCTACATGTGCCGAAAACACAGCTTGGACCATGTAAAACAATCTTGGGTCCCCAGCTCGTCGTAGCTGGAATTTTCAGCATTAAATGTTGGTCTTACTTTTCTCATTATACCTCCGCACAAGAGGTAATATGTTTTCGCTGGCATTTGCTTGTTTGTTTGTTTGTTCATCAGTTAACAAAAAATCTCAAAAAGTTTTGAATAGATGTCAACTGACTTTTGTTTCTTGATGGATACTGTGCTAAGGCAGAAGTAATTTGGTAACACTTTACATTAAGGGTACATTAGTTAATGCAGTAATAAGAATTAACTACCAATTAATTAATTAATAGTTTACTGATGCATCAAAGAGCTAAATAAGCATTAGGTAACCTTAACATTTATTCATGCTTTTTGACATACTTATTATGAAGTTGAAAACATCCCTTAAGTATCCCTTAAGTAACACCACAAACCATCGAAGTATTCAATAATGTACGAATTAATACCTTTGTTAACATGAACATCATTAGTAAATGATTAGTAGACCCATTAGTTTACTATTAATTAAGTAATAGTCAATGCTTATTACTGCATGTTAACTTATGTACCCTTACTGTAAAGTATTACCAGCAATTCAATTTAGGTGAATATGTGCCTCATTTTCTTGATTCAGGATCCAAAACTATTTCTGTGCGCATAAAGTTGGCATTGTTGAAACTCTTTTGACACTCACATTCAATGCTAATGCGAGTGCCTTCTAGTTCAGTTTATTATTTTTGCCTTATGTTTTCACTTTTTTTTTAGGCCACCTTGGATTTCCCCTTCATTGTTCCATCCCGTGGGCGCAAGACCTTTGTTTTTTCAGACAGCTAGTGCATTTGCGTCGGAGCTGGCGATTGGCGTATATTGTGTCCTGACTGCATTTTCAGGTCTATGACTGAGGCTGATACAATGTGGAGGCAGAAAACTTCCTCATGAATCAATAGTTGGAATGGGATTTCCCAGAACTTACAGCATAGAGGAATCCTCCAATTCTTCTTTGGCACACAATAACACGAAGGCAACATAGCAAGAAAAAAAAATAGCTTATGCATGTATTTTAATATTTGTATTTATCACTGGTATGTGTACCATATGTTATCCACACCTTGTATGAATGACAGTAAGGAAATAATAGAATATGGTCAAATTTTGGGCTCAAACATAATATTGGAGGTGTGTCACTTCTCTAACACAAAAGACTTTATCGAAAATAATTATTTCTCGATACAAAACATTGGCACCCCTTTTAATAATATTTGGTGACACTTTAGCATTTGCAGCAGCACTGAGAATCATCCAGGAATGTTTACAGTTTTGGATGTCTGTTGGGGCATTCCAATTCAAAATGTTCAAAATCCTTAACTTTGCATTTGTGGACTGTTCTTTTCAATTTCAGATGACAGATTTCTAGTAAGGATCAAGTCCGGATACTGAAATATCCTCTTCGAAAACACTAATTTTCCCTAACTGGTGACTGGTGTTCCCAAGACCATTTTTGTGTTGATTGTGATGTATGTTTGGAATCATTGTCATGTGGAAATTTCAATTTACTGCCAAATTCGTTATGCAACTGTTCTAAACAAGAGCCTATGGATCACCGGGAGTGGAACTGCCCTAAAGGACTATGGGCATTAGGTATATGTCCTTGCAGTGATCTTAAGTCACCATGCCAACAGGTTAATGATGACCATGGCCCCATAAATGTACATTTTTGTCTCACAGAACCATAACAGACAATCCAACTTGTAGTTTCAATGATGATTGAAGCAGTTTCAATTTACAGGCAGCTGTCAGTTAAAGTTTTTTTACTTTTAATTTTTCAAAGAGCTTGGTGACATATAGGTGATATCTATAGACTGATTTTTAAAATTTAATAGCTCCTAGGTTCCACAAAACAGTGTAGTTTTGAAACTGAGATCATTGTGTATTTCTTTGCCTTTCTCACCATCTTCATCCTCCATAATGTGCAAGGGGAGAATATTCATTTGCATTCTCCTTCTGGCAATTTTGCATCAAATCCCAACTTCTGTGCATTTCCACTCCTGCCCTGGCTATGCTTAATGCCATTTTCAATGAATTATTTTTGCATCGGTTGCCTGACTTGTGTTGGTCAACAAGCACTGTTTGAGTCAGAAGCTCTTTGCAGATGGATTAAAAATGGATTTTACATGCAAGTGTGGCAGAGTTAGCTCGGCTAATTTGGTATTAAAACAAAAGGCAGAAGGAAGATAGGGGTAAAGGCTGTAGCAGGTGACATTGCCCTCATAGTCACTGTTGCACTGGCTAGGGGTGACAGACCAGTCCAGTCACTTGTTGGATTAAGAGTCACTTTGTGCAAGTGAGATGCTATTGTTTGAATCCGCCCTCAGCGTCTGAAAATCTTTTACTCATAGCATACTGTATGCAAGCTCATATTTTGCAGGAAATGGTGAAAGGCTGCTAATTAATGTAATATTGGTGCCAGTTCCTGTGATCAATTTTTTTTTTATTTCAATTTTATTTTATTGATTTTTTTTTAATTATTTTTAAAATGTGTTATTTTTAGATGCCAAGAATTTGTTTCGAGAAAAATAAAACCTTTTTTTTTTTTTTAAACAATTGAAGACCCTGGTGCTAAAAGTACTTAAGTAAAAAATATCTATTTTGAGAAAAAAATGGTTTGAATATGGTACATCCATGAAATCTGCTGACTGAAGACCTTTGTGCTAAAAGTGCTTGAGTCACAAAATGTCCATTTTGAGAAAATGGGGACAATTAACTTAGGTAACTATAAAAGACATTTTTCAATCTTTGCCTCTTGGTTTGTGGAAATGTGACTTAAGTACATTTAGCACTTCAACTGTGAAAATATGTCCTTTCCCAGAATGTTTGACAGGGAATTTTGAATCATTTTGTAAATTTAGTCTGTTCAATCACTTTGCAAATTTAATGAAAGGTGTAAATAATCGTTGAGCTGACATTTTGTCGACAGAAAACGGATAGAAGTCTTGTATTGTCACATTTCTTAAACCATCTGTCCTATTTGCCACCAGCAGACTTTTTATGATTTGGTTATAAGTATAAAAATGACATATTTGGCATGTTCAATAGTTTTGCCAGAAACATTCCGCCAGAGATTAAGGGTCACATTCAAAGGCCATGGCGGTTCTTCTTATCAACGCGGAAACATATCAGCCATAATTAGGCCCATCCCTGTTCCTGGAGATCTACTGGGGTGTACGTTTTCTTTTCAATACTAGTTTGGCACCTATTTGCAGTAACCAGCAGTTGTCACTTATGATAAGACGGAAAAATCTCAAATGGCAGCACATCTCCAGGAAAAGGGCAGCTCCGTTTTATCGAATGCCAATCAGCATTTTATTTTTGTCAACTTAATTCAGCCTGGAGATCTAAGATGAAAATACAGAAGCATGTCACGAACATAGCAGTTCTGGAAAACAAATCGTATCATTTTGTTGATATCTGTACTCCTCTAAAAATTAGATAGTCTGAGGTACAAACTTTCAGATCAGTGGTATGCTGATGCCGTGCTATGCTGGGTCACTGTAGATAGACCGCAATCTGAGAGTGATTATGGTGGACGAGTGCACAGAGGCAAACAAGACTCGGTGCAACCTAGTATATGGCTGGGCTGCCAAGTGCTGTATGAGAATGTGGGCTCAAGAAAAGGGTGCTAAATGAGGCAAAGCTCACAGAGTTATATGAAGTGCAAGTTTAGTAATGAGTAGGAACTGATGAATTATTTATAATGTGGGTGGGGAGGGTGGGAGAGTGTGAGATTAGGTGGGATCCATGACATTAAAGGAGCTTACAAGTCACCCATAAGAAAATTACTTGAGTAAAAGTCTTAAAGTAGCTCACATTAAATGTACTTAAGTACCAAAAGTATTTTGTGAAAAAATACACTTAAGTATCAAAAGTGCAAGTACAAGTACAAAGTATTTTTTCATAGTACGCATAGAAAGAAGCAAAGCAACCACTCTTTGTTCCCTCCTTGTGATCTTTAATCAATTTTCAGGTGAATGAAAAATACAGTATTCAAAAAACAAACAGGCGGTCTCTCCTTAATATACTTCTTCTTCTTCTTCTTTGAGTTTACTGGCGGTTTAAAAACCACTATAATTGACTATAATTAATAGTAAAATTACATAGTAGGGTAGAGCTGGGTAAGATGCCTCCCTTAAGCAGGAATTTTCATAACTGAAGGTAAACAACATGATTTTTTTTTTTTTTTTTTTTTTTTTGAATGGATAGTATGTAAAGTTGGCTACCACATCTAGAAAGATTTATAACACAGTCACTATAGACATATTTTTAAATGTTTAATTACTTTAAAAATAAAAGGCCATCTTACCCCACCTCTTCATCTGTTTATATCTAGAATAACTTGTAAAGCCTAATACATACTGGTTTTACTGCATTTCACATGAGTAATTATCATATTATAGCTTTCTTAATTGGCAGGTACACATCATACAAAAGATCAACATCTTTTTAGAAATTTCCTTGCTAAAGAAATGGGGAAAGAAAGAGGTACATTCTCCTCAACCTAACTTTTTATTAACTGACTGAACACTAATATGGAAGCATATAGTTAACAAAATTAAAATGAAAATGCAATGTCAGAAATGCATTTTCATTTTCAAGATACAAGCGCATTATTTGTATCATAATGAAAATTCAAATGTAATCCTCCGCTTTGCATTTTCATTTTCAAGTCCATGTATGCAATTTTTATAACAATTGGAAAATTAAAATAC
Organism: Gymnothorax javanicus; assembly: GCA_029692085.1. Classification (NCBI taxonomy): domain Eukaryota; kingdom Metazoa; phylum Chordata; class Actinopteri; order Anguilliformes; family Muraenidae; genus Gymnothorax; species Gymnothorax javanicus. The sequence goes on along the minus strand of CM056194.1, from coordinate 82,528,552 downwards.
ATTCCTCATTTACATTTGCATTTTTGAGAAGTGCCCTGTAATATCACTAACAAAATGAAAACGAAAACGCTAATCGTATAAAGCAAATACATTCTCGGAAATGCTTTTTCGCTTTTTTTCAGAAGCACGCCAAGATTATTTGTATCATCACGAAAATGCTAAAGTAATCCTCCACTTTGCGTTTGCATTTTCAAGTCCATGTAGGCACTGTTTTCATTTGCAAGAAGTGCCCCGCAATATCACTAACAAAACGAAATCGAAAACGCTAATCTCATAAGGCAAATACATTCTCGGAAATGCTTTTTCTTTTTCAAGAAGCAGACGCAATATCTGTCTCATAATTAAATCGCTAACGCAGTTCGCCACTTTTCCTTTTCATTTTCGTGACAGACTGCCCTGCCTGACTTTGCATTTTCGATTTCGAGATCCCACGCGCTTTTCCTAACAAAATTAAAAAGAAAATACCCTCCCTAGTTGGGTGTGGCCTGTCGGTAAGAAGGCGGGACGTCCTCCACAATTTGGTACGGATTGGATATTAACAAATACAAGCGATCTCGTTGGTTATCAATCAGAGCGAAACTCCTGCTGCACGCACTTTTATGTCAAAGCACAAATAGCAACTTACATGGCCGGAGCCACTGACTGTGCATGGACGCTCCCCTGAACATTGCGGAGTTTGATTGAGAGTATAGCTAAGGTTTTCCCCCGAAAGACACTGCTCTCGCACTCAATTACCCCCGTGTGCGCTTGGATTAGCGCTGCTTCCACTGAAATTGTGTGTTTACACTCAGATCTGTCGATCTTCGGACGGGTTATCTGCGCATCATCTGTTTAGTTGTTCAGTCGGTTACAAAGCAAGTTCATACGCTCCTGCTCTCTTGGGCTTAATGTACTTTCATTGCTTTCTTCACGAATTTGGAGTGAAAGGACCGTTCGTATTAATACACCAGTGCCTATACGTCTCTTTACATTAATAGCCGGCTACATACAATGGTAGCTGTGTAACACGTCGACCTCCAGTTCTCTATTATGCGAGTCTGTGGATGAATCGCAGAGGTGGACTGAGCTAAAGCCCGTGATCCACTTACGCATTTAAGGTTTCCAATTGTCCCGATTCTCCCCTTCCGACCAGTTACGAGCGATTACGAGTGGAAATTTCTGTTACGCGCAAGACATAGGCGGATCATGACTTCCGACCTGTTCCGACCCTTCCGCGTGAATAAGACAGTTTCCGACTGGATCAGATCACGCGGATCCCTCTTCCGACAAAATCAAACCAGTTAGATTTTGTCGGAAGGTTATGAGCTGTTGGAAGGACGCGGGAGTATCGATTTGTCAAGTGCACACTGGGTGGCGAATATTTCCACTGCAATTAGCCAATTAGACACCGTTTACAAAAACAACCGCCATCTTTATTGTTGACGTTGGCAAAAATCAATCGGAAGTGCTTGCGTTAGTGGATCATGGGATAAAATTTTTCCCCAGTCACTCTGACTTCTGCGATTGTTTGCGCGAGTTTCGGATGGTTTCCGGCGCTTCCAAAAGCTTCCGACTGGCCACGATTGCTTGCGTGCGGAAGCCTTAAAAGCGTAAGTGGATCACAGGCATAAGAAAGGAACAGATTCATCTGTTCGCTTGCATCCTGCTGCTGCAGAAGAAAGGCTTGCGAAATCCATAGATTTCCCTTATTATACCGTAAAGTCGCTTGTAATAATTTGTTGACGCTGGCCATAGCCAGATGTCGACAGAGTGATATGTTTCGGCAAACCGATGTGTTCTTTATGACCGGTAACATCGTTAGACTAAAACTGCAGTGATCCTGCTTTTGCACTCAATTAGCCCCTGCGTGCGCTTGGATTATACCTGCTTCCACTCGAACCGAGTCCTTACACTCGATCAATCAGTGGTTGGACAGATTATCGGCACGCTATCTTTTGCGGGTTCATACGGTCCTGCCCACCGGGCTGCATAAGTTGCTACTTCCGTGGCTTTCTTCACGATTTTGGAATAAAAGGACCGCTTATATATTAATACATCGGTGCCCATACTTTTCTTATACCTTAGTTACTGCTACATATAGGGCTTGGCACCGACGTCACTGCACAATGCATTCTGGGATGTAAACAGTAGCGCGCCGCCATACTGTGAGGCCATATCGTGCGAGACTAAATTAAAACAGAGCCAGAGATACAGTAACTAGGTGAAAACTTGTCGAAAGCGCTGAAATGCCAAGTCTCACGCATTCGGCCTATGTCTCGCGCATTTTTAGGCTTATTCACCGTAGTCCGCAATTATTCATTGAACATTTAATGAGATTCTCACGCGGTATTAAAATCCTTGTGCATTGAAGTTTCCGTTTCACTTGCGTAAAGGTGCACCTCATCACAAGTAACATGGAAAGCGATTAAGACTCCGGACTTCCCGTGCTTCTCTTTACTCAGGGATTGGAAACAATGCATGTGTTTCATGATGGTTTAATTTGTTTTAATGAAATAAGACCATTTGAAACGTCTTTATGCAATTCCATTGCTTTCAATCCCTCAGTAAAGACAAGCCTGAGAATTCCCAAGTCATAATCGATTTCCGTGTCTCTAGTGGGGAAATCCACCGTAATGCACTTGAAACTGATTAACTTGATGCACAATGACTATAATTCCGCGAGTGAATTTCTTCAGTGCGCTTTGATTGAATAATTGCTGACTATGGCACAGTTACGTGAGTGCCACTAAGAGGAGAGACTCATGCGTAATGCGTGAGACTTGGCATCTCTCATTAAGCGATGCTAAGAAGTCGATTAAACGAAAGAAACTTACTATAAAGAGACAAACTTCTACCGAACGCAAGAAAATGGTACATAAAAAAAGACTGCGTTGATCGGAAATTTGGATCCGCATGAGGTGCCTGCGAGAAACTGCAGTCGAAACCGCCTTACCCCCTTTGACGTTTCCCGATATTTTTGCGTACTTTGTCTGTGGCGTCAGTGCATATACCGAGAATAAATTTCGGAATTATAAATCTATGGAAGCCCATGTACAATTCACAAATGGCTGGGTCCATGATTTGGAGGTCTGCAAACCACCGAGCTGTGAAAACAGCGTCGTTCGCACAAAGGTGTGTATAATCTTGCTTGCTTACCTACCTGTGATTAGAGAGACATACATTATTAGGCTACTCAGTGGCGGCTCGTGAACTGGCAATAGGGGAAGCTCAAACAATCCCTTAAAATGAATGATTGGTCACAACCTGTTTTCAGTAATTCATTTAAATCACCATTACAGAAACCCCGAAAACTCTCAACACTGATGTGGCCAGTTTTCATTTATAACGCAAACCTGACGACTCCCACACATTCGGTGTAAGTTTAAGTGGCATATTTACATTCCTCTGCTGTAGTCCGCAATTATTCATTCAACGCCAGATGTAAAGATTCTCGTCGCGAACTGAAGTCCTTGTGCGTGGAGGAGTTGGAAGCAATGGAATTGCTTAAAGACGTCTCAAATGATCTTATTTCATTTAAACGATCATGAAACGCATGCATTGCTTTCAACCCCTGAGTAAAGAGAAGCGTGAGAATTCCGGAGTCGTAATCGGTATGCAGTATATGCTAAATGAAAACTGACTACATCTGACCACACAGCAGGTTCTTCCCATGACTGTGGCTTCTCGGCCTGCAACAGCAACAAGAAGTGGCCTCACAGTATGGCGATCTCTCCCATCAACCCCTGTGGCGCTGCAGCCGTGACGTCACGCCCCCATCCCCTATAAGAGTTGCCGGGTAACAAACACATCGGCTTCCAGTTGGTGTGCCTCAATGCAATTTTGTGGATGAATGGCAGGGGTGCACTGAGCTGCGGGAGAGAGACGCATCCTGCTGCAAGCATAGTGTTACCACATAAAAACAGACGTACGAAACTGATCGCAATCTGGTCAAGTTAAATGGTCTGGAAGCAAGTTTTATGCTATAGTTGTTCGTAATGTTCGTCATCTTGCAGGAAAGTAGTTGGCTAGCTAATTAACATAGCGTTAGTCTAACGATGTGACTGTTCATGAAAAACACATCGATTGGCCGAAACATATCACTGTGTCGATATCTGGCTATGGCCAGCGACAACATATTATTACAAGCGACTTTACGGTATAATAAGAGAAATCATAGATCTATGGATTTCGCAAGCCTTTCTTCTGCAGCAGGAGGATGCAAGCGAAGAGATGTATCTGTCCCTTTCTTAGCTCAGCCTTCCTCCGCGATTCATCCACAGACTCGCATAACAGAGAACTGGAGGTCGTCGTGTAACACGGCTACCATTGTATGTAGCCAGCTGTAAAGGTAAAGAGACGTATTGGCACTGGTGTATTAATAAGAACTGTCCTTTCACTCCAAATTCGTGAAGAAAGCAATGGAAGTACATGAAGCCCTAGAGAGCAGAAGCGTATGAACTTGCTTTGTAACCTATTGAACAACTAAACAGATGATGCGCAGATAACCCGTCCGAAGATCGAAAGATCTGAGTGTAACCACTCAATTTCAGTGGAAGCAGCGCTAATTCAAGCGCACACGGGGGTAATTGAGTGCGAGAGCAGTTTCTTTCGGGGGAAAACCTTAGCTATACTCTCAATCAAACTCCGCAATGTCCAGGGGAGCGTCTATGCACAGTCAGTGGCTCCAACTAAGTTGCCATTTGTGCTTTGACATAAAAGTGCGTGCAGCAGGAGTTTCCCTCTGATTGATAACCAACGAGATCGATTGTATTTGTTAATATCCAATCCGTACCAAATTGTGGAGGACGTCCCGCCTTCTCACCGACAGGCCACACCCAACTAGGGAGGGTATTTAGGGCTTCAAGCCCGTAGGGCTGAAACCCTATTGTTTTTGTGCTGGTTTATTATTATTATTATTATTATTATTATTATTATTATTGTTTTGGGTTTATTTTTATTATTAGCCAAGCCCGGGGGCTGAAACCCTATTGTTTTTGTGCTGGTTTATTTTTATTATTATTATTATTATTATTATTAGGGGTTCAAGCCCGTAGGGCTGAAACCCTATTGTTTTTGTGCTAGTTTATTATTATTATTATTACTATTTTTTTTCTTCTTCTTCAAAATGTTTTATAAATTCCGTGAGATGGTAAATGGTAGAGACCTGAAGTTTTGCACATTGTTTGGAAGTTGTGTGTAAATGCTGACCAAGGCATTTTTAACTCAGTAGGCCTGATGGTGGCGCTATAATTCAAGAAAAACAGGTTTTCACTTTAAAGGTCATAACTCCTAGGCTGTAAGTCCGATTCACACGAAGCTTGGTACAGACATTCTTTGGTCCATTCTCTACAACTTTCCCATAAGGACCTCTAAGATCCGCCATATTTGATTTTCCGAAATTTTGTATTCTTTGAAAAACACATTTTTGACATCTCCTCCTAGGCCGTAGGTCCGATTCCTTCGAAATTTGCTGTGGATCATCAGTGGACCAAGCTTATCAAAGATTGCGTAAAGCTTGTTGAAATCTCATTTTGTTTCCAAGATATTGACCAATGAACTTCAGCAGGGGCGTGGCTTAGCACAAAAATGGACAAAATTCAACAACCATTGGGCCAGTCATCACAGAACTTGCAGAATATGTCCATATAAGTACCAGGAACATACCTTGACAGTTTCATGCAAATCGGCCCATAGGGGGCGCAATAACACTCCGTCCGCCCGTCCGTCTGTCCGTCCTGTCCCGTTTGTTGTAAACGTGATATCTCAAGAACAGTTCAACCGATTCCATTCATCTTTGGTGTCAAGGTGTATTAGGGGTTGGGGACATAGTATTCAGCTCCATCCATCCGCCCAGCCGTCCATCCGTCTGTCCCGTCCTGTTTGTTGTGAACGTGATATCTCAAGAACGGTTCGACCGATTCCATTCATCTTTGGTGTCAAGGTGTATTAGGGGTTGGGGACATAGTATTCAGCTCCGTCCGCCCGTCCGGCTGTCCGTCATGTCCCATTTGTTGTGAATGCGATATCTCAAGAAAGGTTTGACCGATTCCATTCATCTTTCGTGTCAAGGTGTATTAGGGGAGGGGGACATAGTATTCAGCTCCGTCCGAGCGTCCATCTGTCCGTCATGTCCCGTTTGTTGTGAACGTGATATCTCAAGAACGGTTTGACTGATTCCATTCGTCTTTGGTGTCAAGGTGTATTAGGGGTGGGGGTCCGCCCGTCTGTCTGTCAGTCATGTCCCGTTTGTTGTGAACACGATATCTCAAGAAAGGTTTGACCGATTCCATTCATCTTTGGTGTAAAGGTGTATTAGGGGGGTGCTCACAACTCACTCGATTTACGTGACCTTGCCATTATTCTCAAGGTCATTATTACCATTTGACCACTTACAAATACCTTGTCAACATGATATCTCAAGAACAGTTTGACCGGTTCCATTCATCTTTGGTGTCAAGGTGTATTAGGGCGGAGGATATAGAATTCAGCTCCATCCGTCTGGCTGTCCGTCCGTCCCCATCCTGTTTGTTGTGAACGCGATATCTCAAGAACGGTTTGACCGATTCCATTCATCCTTGGGGTCAAGGAGTATTAAGGCCGGGGGAAATAGTATTCAGCTCTATCAATCCATCCATCCGCCGCCTGTCCGTCCGCCCCATTTGTTGTGAACGCGAAAATCTTGAGAACGCTTTGACCAATTTAATTCATCTTTGGCTTCAATGTGTAATTTTGTGATACGCCGACCCCAGTCGATTTCCGTCACCTGGCGGGGGACATGGCCACGTTTAGTGGCAACACTTGTTAATTAAGCTGTTAGAGTTTTCAACTACTAATGGTCTTTCGTGGCTTGAACCCCGGAATTGCCGCTTGCGGTAGAGACCTGAAATTTTGCATATTGGTTGGAAGTTGTGTGTAAATGCTGACCAAGGCATTTTTAACTCAGTAGGCCTGATGGTGGCGCTATAATTCAAGAAAAACAGGTTTTCACTTTAAAAGTCATAACTCCTAGGCTGTAAGTCCGATTCACACGAAACTTGGGACATACATTCTTTGGTCCATTCTCTACAACTTTCCCATAAGGACCTCTAAGATCCGCCATATTTGATTTGCCGAAATTTTGAATTCTTTGAAAAACACATTTTTGACATCTCCTCCTAGGCCGTAGGTCCGATTCCTTCGAAATTTGCTGTGGATCATCAGTGGACCAAGCTTATCAAAGATTGCATAAAGCTTGTTGAAATCTCATTTTGTTTCCAAGATATTGACCAATGAACTTCAGCAGGGGCGTGGCTTAGCACAAAAATAGACAAAATTCAACAACCATTGGGCCAATCATCACAGAACTTGCAGAATATGTCCATATAAGTACCAGGAATATACGTTGACAGTTTCATGCAAATCGGCCCATAGGGGGCGCTATAACACAAATCAGACTATAAATCAGCAATTGTTTGTCCTATAGCCATAAAACTCACAGGATATATTTATATAAGTACCTGAAACATACCCAGCAAATTTCATTTAAATTGACTGATAGGGGGTGCTATAACTGCAAAACAAAGCAGCATGGTATAACACAAATCCGACTATAAATCAGCAATTGTTTGTCCTATAGCCATAAAACTCACAAGATATATTCATATAAGTACTTGAAACATACTCTGAAAATTTCATTCAAATTGATTGATAGGGGGCGCTATAAATGCAAAACAAAGCAGCATGGTATAAGACAAATCAGACTATAAATCAGCAATTATTTGTCCTATAGCCATAAAACTCTTAGGATATATTCATATAAGTACTTGAAACATACTCTGAAAATTTCATTCAAATTGATTGATAGGGGGCGCTATAAATGCAAAACAAAGCAGCATGGTATAAGACAAATCAGACTATAAATCAGCAATTGTTTGTCCTATAGCCATAAAACTCACAGGATATATTCATATAAGTACTAGAAACATACTTTGAAAATTTCATTCAAATTGACTGATAGGGGGCGCTATAAATGCAAAACAAAGCAGTGTGGTATAACACAAATCAGACTATAAATCAGCAATTGTTTGTCCTATAGCCATAAAACTCACAGGATATATTCATATAAGTACCTGAAACATACCCAGAAAATTTCATTGAAATTGACTGATAGGGGGCGCTATAAATGCAAAACAAAGCAGCATGGTATAGCACAAATCCGACTATAAATCAGCAATTGTTTGTCCTATAGCCATAAAACTCACAGGATATATTCATATAAGTACTTGAAACATACTCTGAAAATTTCATTCAAATTGTCCTATTTGGGGCGCTATAAATGGAAAACAAAGCAACGTGGTATAACACAAATCAGACTATAAATCATAAATAGTTTTTCCAATCATTACAAAACTCACAGGATATGTCCACATAAGAACCTGAAATATAGCCTGAAAGTTTCAATCAAATTGACCAGTAGGGGGTGCCATAAATGCACAAAATAGCCTATTATAACACGAATCAGACTATGCATCATTAGTTGTTAGTCCAATCATTACACTGGCAAAATAGGTCCACATAAAAACCTGCAACACACTCTTAAAGTGGTTTTTGTCCCCTGCCGCCACGATAGCGAGCGGAGCTGGGGACATTGTATTCAGCTCCGTCCGGCCGTCCGTCATGTCCCGTTTGTTCTGAATGCGATATCTCAAGAACGGTTTGACCGATTCCATTCATCTTTGGTGTTAAGGTATATTTGTGTGATACGCCGACCCCAGTTGATTTCTGTGACCTTGGCATTGTTCTCTCATTTTGACATTTGACCACTTACAAATTCCATTGATTCTCAAGGTTTGACCAATTCCATTCATCTTTGGTGTCATTTTACCATTCAGCTCCATCCGCCCGTCCGCCTGTCCGTTCCTTTTGTTGTAACATGATATCTCAAGAACGGTTTGACCAATTCCATTCATCTTTGATGTCAAGATGTATTAGGGGGGGGGACATAGTATTCAGCTCCGTCCGCCCGTCCGTCTGTCCGTCCTGTCCCGTTTGTTGTAAACGTGATATCTCAAGAACGGTTCGACCGATTCCATTCATCTTTGGTGTCAAGGTGTATTAGGGGCTGGGGACATAGTATTCAGCTCCATCCGTCCGCCCAGCCGTCCATCCGTCTGTCCCATCCCATTTGTTGTGAACGTGATATCTCAAGAACGGTTTGACCGATTCCATTCGTCTTTGGTTTCAAGGTGTATTAGGGGTGGGGGTCCGCCCGCCTGTCTGTCCGTCATGTCCCGTTTGTTGTGAACACGATATCTCAAGAAAGGTTTGACCGATTCCATTCATCTTTGGTGTCAAGGTGTATTAGGGGGATGCTCACAACTCACTCGATTTACGTGACCTTGCCATTATTCTCAAGGTCATTATTACCATTTGACCACTTACAAATACCTTGTCAACATGATATCTCAAGAACAGTTTGACCGGTTCCATTCATCTTTGGTGTCAAGGTGTATTAGGGGCGGAGGATATAGAATTCAGCTCCATCTGTCCAGCTGTCCATCCGTCCCATCCCGTTTGTTGTGAACGCGATGTCTCAAGAACGGTTTGACCGATTCCATTCATCTTTGGGGTCAAGGAGTATTAACGCCGGGGGACATAGTATTCAGCTCCATCAGTCCATCCGTCCGGCCGTCCGTCCGTCACGTCCCATTTGTTGTGAACGCGAAATCTCGAGAACGCTTTGACCAATTTAATTCATCTTTGGCTTCAATGTGTAATTTTGTGCTACGCCGACCCCAGTCGATTTCCGTCACCTGGCGGGGGACATGGCCACGTTTAGTGGCAACACTTGTTAATTAAGCTGTTAGAGCTTTCAACTACTAATGGTCTTTCGTGGCTTGAACCCCGGAATTGCCGCTTGCGGCTATATTTATTATTTATTTATTTATTTATTTATTTATTTATTTATTTATTTTCTTCTTCAGAAATGTTTTCGCAAATTCCCGTGAGATGGTAAATGGTAGAGACCTGAAATTTTGCACATTGGTTGGAAGTTGTGTGTAAATGCTGACCAAGGCATTTTTTACTCAATCGGCCTGATGGTGGCGCTATAATTCAAGAAAAACAGGTTTTTACTTTAAAGGTCATAACTCCTATGCTGTAAGTCCGATTTACACAAAACTTGGTACAGACATTCCTTGGTCCAATCTCTACAACTTTCCCACAAGGACCTTTGAGGTCTGCCATATTTGATTTTCCGGAATTTTGAATTCTTTGAAAAACACATTTTTGACATCTCCTCCTAGGCCGTAGGTCCGATTCCTTCGAAATTTGCTTTGGATCATCAGTGGACCAAGCTTATCAAAGATTGCATAAAGCTTGTTGAAATCTCATTTCGTTTCCAAGATATTGACCAATGAACTTCAGCAGGGGCGTGGCTTAGCACATAAATGGACAAAATTCAACAACCATTGGGCCAAACATCACAGAACTTGCAGAATATATCCATATAAGTACCAGGAACATATCTTTACAGTTTCATGCAAATCGGCCCATAGGGGGCGCTATAACAGAAATCAGAGTATAAATCGGCAATCGTTTGTCCTATAGCCATAAAACTCACAGGATATATTCATAGAAGTACCTGAAACATACCCATAAAATTTCATTTAAATTGACTGATAGGGGGCGCTATAACTGCAAAACAAACAGTATGGCATAACACAAATCAGACTATAAATCAGCAATTGTTTGCCCTATAGCCATAAAACTCACAGGATATATTCATATAAGTACTTGAAACATACTCTGAAAATTTCATTCAAATTGACTGATAGGGGGCGCTATAACTGCAAAACAAACAGTATGGCATAACACAAATCAGACTATAAATCAGCAATTGTTTGTCCTATAGCCATAAAACTCACAGGATATATTCATATAAGTACCTGAAACACACCCAGAAAATTTCATTCAAATTGACTGATAGGGGGCGCTATAAATGCAAAACAAAGCAGCGTGGTATAGCACAAATCAGACTATAAATCAGCAGTTGTTTGTCCTATAGCCATAAAACTCACAGGATATAGTCATATAAGTACCTGAAACACACCCAGAAAATTTCATTCAAATTGACTGATAGGGGGCGCTATAAATGCAAAACAAAGCAGCGTGGTATAGCACAAATCAGACTATAAATCAGCAGTCGTTTGTCCTATAGCCATAAAACTCACAGGATATATTCATATAAGTACTTGAAACATACTCTGAAAATTTCATTCAAATTGATTGATAGGGGGCGCTATAAATGCAAAACAAAGCACCGGGCATAACACAAATCAGACTATAAATCATAAATAGTTTTTCCAATCATTACAAAACTCACAGGATATGTCCACATAAGAACCTTAAACATAGCCTAAAAGTTTCAATCAAATCGACCAGTAGGGGGTGCCATAAATGCACAAAATAGCCTAACATAACACAAATCAGACTATGCATCATAAGTTGTTAGTCCAATCATTACACTGGCAAAATAGGTCCACATAAATACCTGCAACACACTCTTAAAGTGGTTTTTGTCCCCCACCGCCACAATAGTGAGCGGAGCGGAGGACATTGTATTCAGCTCCGTCCGGCCGTCCATCATGTCCCGTTTGTTCTGAACGCGATATCTCAAGAACGGTTTGACCGATTCCATTCATCTTTGGTGTTAAGGTATATTGGTGTGATACACCGCCGACCCCAGTAGATTTCTGTGACCTTGGCATTATTCTCAAGGTCATTACAATCATTTGACCACTTACAAATTCCTTGTCAACATGATATCTCAAGAACGGTTCGACCAATTCCATTCATCTTTGGTGTCAAGGTGTATTGGGGCGGGGGACATAGTATTCAGCTCCATTCGTCCGCCCGGCCGTCCGTCCGTCCGTCCCATCCCATTTGTTGTGAACGTGATATCTCAAGAACGGTTTGACCAATTCCATTCATCTTTGGTGTCAAGGTGTATTGGGGCGGGGGACATAGTATTCAGCTCCATTCGTCCGCCTGGCCGTCCGTCCGTCCGTCCCATCCCATTTATTGTGAACGTGATATCTCAAGAACGGTTAGACCGATTCCATTCATCTTTGGTGTCAAGGTGTATTAGGGGCGGGGGACATAGTATTCAACTCCGTCCGTCCGTCCATCCATCCGTCATGTCCCGTTTGTTGTGAATGTGATATCTCAAGAACAGTTTGACCGATTCTACTCGTCTTTGGTATCAAGTCGTATTAGGGGCGGGGGACATAGTATTCAGCTCCATCCGTCCGCCTGGCCGTCCGTCTGTCCGTCCTGTTTGTTGTGAACGTGATATCTCAAGAACGGTTTGACCGATTCCATTCATCTTTGGTGTCAAGGTGTATTGGGGCAGGGGACATAGTATTCAGCTCCATTCGTCCGCCTGGCCGTCCGTCCGTCCATCCCATCCCATTTATTGTGAACGTGATATCTCAAGAACGGTGAGACCGATTCCATTCATCTTTGGTGTCAAGGTGTATTAGGGCCGGGGGACATAGTATTCAGCTCCGTCTGTCCGTCATGTCCCGTTTGTTGTGAACGCGGTATCTCAAGAACGGTTTGACCGATTACAGTCATCTTTGGTGTCAAGGTGTATTAGGGGAGGGCTCACAGCCCACTCAATTTACGTGACCTTGCCAATATTCTCAAGGTCATGACGACCATTTGACCACTTACAAATACCTTGTCAACATGATATCTCAAGAACGGTTTGACCGATTCCATTCATCTTTGGTGTCAAGTTGTATTAGGGGCGGGGGATATAGAATTCAGCTCCATCCGTCCCGCCGTCCGTCCGTCCTATCCCATTTGTTGTGAACGCGATATCTCAAGAACGGTTTGACCGATTCCATTCATCCCATTCCGTGGTGAACGTCCTATCCCATTTGTTGTGAATGCTCAAGAACGGTTTGACCGATTCCATTCATCTTTGGGGTCAAGGTTTGTTAGGGCCGAGGGACATAGTATTCAGCTCCATCAGTCCATCCGTCCCGCCATCCGTCCGTCACGTCCCGTTTGTTGTGAACGCGAAATCTCAAGAACGGTTTGACCGATTCCATTCATCCTTGGGGTCAAGGAGTATTAAGGCCGGGGGAAATAGTATTCAGCTCCATCAATCCATCCATCCGGCCGTCTGTCCGTCACGTCCCATTTGTTGTGAACGCGAAATCTCGAGAACGCTTTGACCAATTTAATTCATCTTTGGCTTCAATGTGTAATTTTGTGATACGCCGACCCCAGTCGATTTCCGTCACCTGGCGGGGGACATGGCCACGTTTAGTGGCAACACTTGTTAATTAAGCTGTTAAAGCTTTCTTTCTTGGCTTGAACCCCAGAATTGCCGCTTGCGGCTATATTTTCTTTTTAGTTTTGTTAGGAAAAGCGCGTTGGACCTCGAAATCGAAAATGCAAAGTCAGGCAGGGCAGTCTGTCACGAAAATGAAAAGTGGCGAACTGCGTTAGCGATTTAATTATGAGACAGATATTGCGTCTGCTTCTTGAAAAAGAAAAAGCATTTCTGAGAATGTATTTGCCTTATGAGATTAGCGTTTTCGATTTAGTTTTGTTAGTGATATTGCGGGGCACTTCTTGCAAATGAAAACAGTGCCTACATGGACTTGAAAATGCAAACGCAAAGTGGAGGATTACTTTAGCATTTTCGTGATGATACAAATAATGCGCGTGCTTCTTGAAAACGAAAAAGCATTTCCGAGAATGTATTTGCTTTATATGATTAGCGTTTTTGTTTTCATTTTGTTAGTGATATTGCAGGGCACTTCTTGAAAATGCAAATGTAAATGAGGAATGTATTTTAATTTTCCAATTGTTATAAAAATTGCATACATGGACTTGAAAATGAAAATGCAAAGCGGAGGATTACATTTGAATTTTCATTATGATACAAATAATGTGCTTGTATCTTGAAAATGAATTGCATTTCTGACATTGCATTTTCATTTTAATTTTGTTAACTATATGCTTCCATACACTAAGGACTCTAAATTCGTAAACCCGGCGCAGGCGCGGCGAATGGGGGGTGCGCCGCGCCAACGGGGTGTGTCCAGGCGTATGTTGCAATTTTGTGCCCGGCGTAGCCTGGCGCAAGTACTCCTCTGTCCCGCCTCGGTCCCTCCTGCCGGCGCCAGTGGCAAAGAGGGAGGAGAGAAGGCGTGTTTTGGTATAACACAGCCGAGTCAAATCTTCACCAATCAAATGAGCTCCTCTCCTCACCTTTAATGTGTTGGATTATAGAAGCCTCTGTCCTATATCTGCATGATGCGTTAATGTTGCATTTTACTTTGCTGCTTCAGGCATGTTTTCTGCACCGCTTACGTCTATATTAAGCATTACGATGATGATTCTGTTGATGAATATGTGACACCTCCCCCTACTACGCCGCCACACCCATCTCGGCGCACGTCCGTCTATCAAATTGCCAAAGTGGCTGCGCACGGTGTTGCACCGGACGAAATTACCACTGCGTGGGCTGCGCCACCCTGCGCTGCGCCAAGATATTAGAGCCCTGGTGCAGCGCAGAGTGGCGTAGCGTGGCACAGCCCACGCAGTGGTAATTTCGTCCGGTGCAACCCACGCAGTGGTAATTTCGTGCGGTGCAACACCGTGCGCAGCCACTTTGGCAATTTGGTAGACGGACGTGCGCCGAGATGGGTGTGGCGGCGTAGTAGGGGCAGGTGTCACATACTCATCAAGACGCAGTGACAATTTCGTAGAAAAAGTCTTCGCTGAAGTTGCGCAGAAAGCTCGCCAGCTTCAACCTGTTTTATTTTCTGTGCAGTGGTAATTTGGCTGACCGGCGCACAGTGCGCACACGTCACCGAAACCTCACAGGCAGGTTTCCAGAGTGTCAGGCACATTTCAATGCAATAAATAATTACAGCAAGCTCTATTTAATGTAACAATCTGAATCAGGACATAAATTATAGTATCTATATCGATTGTCCTGATGTCAGAATAAAGGCGGTTGGCACGAGTAATGGAAGCTCGACCTGGCTTAATCATCGCAGCTGAATCTGTGATGTAAACTAACGACTTCACATCTTTCTCAGCCAACCACAAACTGCCTATATATATATATATATATATATATATATATATATATATATACATATAGCTTGCGTTCTATGCTCAGTAAAGCCGCTTGCACACTGGACACGAAAGGAATTTTTCGCACGACTGATTACAGTCAAAGTCAATGCAAAGACGCGAATACACGTGTGTATTCGCGTCTTTGCATTGACTTGCGCGATGTACGCAGTGTCCACGTGTCCGAAACTCGGACAGGGTTTTAATATATCTCCGTGTCCGACAGTCGGATGGTTTCAATATAACTCCGTGTCCGACAGTCGATTGTTTTTAATTTCTTCAAATCTACTGAATCTTTTAGATATTAAACGTGAATGTTTTGATAAGAGGGCTCAGTTCTTCAAGATGAGTACCGAGAATTTCAATGTTTCTGTTTAAGCTCTGCTCAATAAAGTGAGTCGACATTGGTGCGGGACTTCGTGCATTTATGACGAATTTAGCGACTGTCGGACAGAGATCCTAAAATACTCCGTGTCCGAAAGTCATAAAAGTTCTAATTTTTCGAGTATTCTAGGAATTATTAAACGTACAAACTTGACCTTTTTTTGTGTTCGACCTTCCCAAAAGGCAAATTGATAGCTATCGACTTTTCTTGGTCTTTTTATTCGTCTGTTTTCTTCCGTTGAAGATAGACAGCAGTCCTTTATTCGGTCTCTGTTTTGAAAATTAGTCAGATGGATCGAACAGATTCACGCTTTATTTCCACACCAGAGATAAAATAATGCTTGTAGTCAGTGAGTTAATGAATTCCATGACCACTGACATTGAATTAAGTATCGCATGCACGATCAAGACTGTCCGACGCGAAATGCAAAATACTCCATGCCCGGCAGCCAGCAGAAAGTAAGTATTGATATCAGAACAGATTTTTAACGAAATAAATTAAAATATATCACCAACAAACAGATCATCCAAAAAAGATGGCCCGCAAATAAATAAATCGCAGTGTTCATTGGATGTTCTGTTTGTTGTTAATGTTTTTTTATTCTTTATTTCGTTATCTGTTCTAATCGTCCTCTTATTTTTTTTTTGGCTGTCTGACACGGAGTATTTTGCATTTAATGTTCGACAGGCACTGTACATTGTCCCGCGCCAATGTCGACTCACTTTATTGAGCAGAGCTTAAACAGAAACACTGATTGAAATTCTCGGTAGGGGAGAGCTGGTACGAAAGTTACATTTTTCACATGGACATCATTTTAAAAGATGACCGAAAAAAAATTTCGGAGCGATTAACTACTTTCGTGTGTGCTCTGTCAATATCAGGTGCTAAATCATCACTATATATTGACTTCGGCATAGTTTGATGTCGAACGGAAGTTGCGGATTGCTTCTTTCGACCCATCCAGCCGGGATGACAGTAATGCACGGGCAGGGCAAAAGTAACGTGATCAAATTTACTGGAATCTTTTTAAATTTCTGTCGTTAAAACAGAAGCAAAAACAGCCAGACATTTGTTTTGAACATTTTAATTGTCTTCAAAATGTTCCAAAAGTGAATGTGAACATGTTTAATGTGCAAGGTCTATTAATAAAAATTATCCCAGATAGCAAGCACCTCCACTCCGGATCTGCCTCGGCTCTGTGCCGACTCCAGCTGATCCAGCTCAGAGCCGGGGCAGATCCGGAGCGGAGGAGCTTGCTATCTGGGATGAAATTACTCATCACAGTTGTGACAGATATGAGTGGCACCCTCAGTGCATGCCTCATGCGACCACAGCAGACAAAAGATGCACCGCACCCACACTTCTCCAGGCAAAGATGAGGCAAATGTCTCCCCACAAACAAGACACTCCTCATCGTTGCCCTGAGAAACTGGTTGCAGTGTGTCCACTAAGCCTCGTTTTCTTTGGGAGTTTTGAAGAGGACTGTTTTCTCTGGCCCCTCTGCCGACTCTCCTCCTCCAAAGCAGCTTTCACCGGGGTGTCGGTCAGTATTGCTGTTGACCTGCAACATTCAATGAGATTATAGTCAGAATCAGCTTGTTTTTATACAAGCAAGAGAACCAAGACGAGTTAATAATGACACTATGCTCACCTCTTTCGGCCTCTCCTTTTATTTTCTTTCCTCGAGCCAGCCTTTGGATATGGGCGAACCTTTTCTGGGCTGAACCTCTGTACTGGCGTGCCACTAGATGTTCCTGGAACCACTAGCATACCTGGATAGATGATATTAAAAAAAAAAAAAAAAAAAAAAAAAAAAAAAAATTGGCAAGGCTCAACATGCACATTTAAAGACACACAGACACAAACTCTCACCATCTACAGGACTGGCTGACTCATGGGGATGCAGCTCAAATGGGCTCTGGCTAGGTTGGTGCCCAGATGGCAAGCACCTCCGCTCCGGATCTGCCCCGGCTCTGTGCCGACTCCAGCTGATCCGGCTCAGAGTCGGGGAAGATCCGGAGTGGAGGAGCTTGCTACCTGGGTGGTGTCTCAAGGGAGCAAGCGCTGGCGATGGAGCTGGTGATAGAGCTGGCGCTGGTGATGAAGGGGGCGCTGGTGATGGAGCTGGCGCTGGCACTGGGGATGGAGCTGGTGCTTGTGCAGGACGGTTGGTCACAAAAGCTGGAGCAAAGTCTGCCTCAGTGAAAATATCTGGATTCAAGGGCCAGATACCGGTACACTCGAACCCAGACTAAATGCTGCTTGGTGTCGCAGCTTGAGGCAAAGCTTTAGCCACAAGACTTGGGATGTTGTAGATGGTCAAAGTTCTTCCAGGGTTCATTCGTATCCAATTGTCTGCTGCACTGTTAATGTAGTGCTTCAGAGGGCCAAAAACGCTTCAGTCTAGAGGCTGAAGACGGTGGGAGCAGTGGGGTGGAAATGACAGGAGTACAATGCCCTGTGACTTGCAAAAGTCAATAGCTACCACAGAGAGGTGTGATGCATGATTGTCTAAGAGTAGCAGCTACTTTGACTCCAGGGTCACGCGGGTGTGTCTTGCAAAATGCTGTAAAAAGGCCAAAAAAAAAAAAAAAAAAAAAAAAAAAAAAAACCCTGTCTCCTCCATCCCCCCCGATCCATTGGCAGAACCAGTGGAGCCAGGGGGACCATCCCGGATGGAGTGGTCATGGAACTTCTTCCTTGGGAAGATAAAGTAAGGGGGAACAAAGTTGCCTTGTGTGTTGGCAGCAAAGGCAGTGGTCACCAATGTCCCTCTTTCCCCGGAGGTCACAGCACCGACCTGGCACTGGCCCTTGGTGGCAATGATTTTGTCTGGCACTTGAACCGTTGTGGTACCAGAAATAATGAGTGAAATGAATTATTGCTGGTGCAAATCACTGTTACTTTTAAATTTATCTAAATATAAATTTTTACCTGTTTCATCCATGTTCCAGATGTCATTTGCCTCAAAATTATAGCGGGTGAGGACAGTCTTTAGGTTGTTAAAAAAACGCGTCACGTTGGTCTTGTTGAAGCTGGTGGAATGGGACATGCTGGTGGCTTGAGGTCGACGGATGGACAGGGTTTTGTTGCGCTCGAGGAAGGAGGTGAGCCAATCCTTCCCTGCCATCTGGTTTTTCTTCCATGAACATGGAGTTTTGAGGCCAATATTTTCGGCCAGCTCATATGCAAACTTTCGCACCAAAAAAAAACAAAAAAAAAAAAAAATACACAAAATCATAAAGAGGTTAATTCCCAGATAGCAAGCACCTCTGCTCCGGATCTGCCGCGGCTCCAGCTGATCCGGCTCAGCTGTGGCAGATCCGGAGTGGAGGTGCTTGCTATATGGCGGTAGTGGTGTAGCTCTGTCTGCGGTGTTACTCGCACCTCTTTAGGACTCAGGCCAAAATATATATCGGCTGCTCTCTTTATATATGCCTGCAGTCACCTCTCCTGTTCTTCTGTGAAGACTGTTGTGAGCCCTGTACCCCGGGGCCCTGGTCTGCTGCCCTCTTGCCTCTGCCCTCCTCATGCAGTACCTGAACAGGGTGACATGACAAACGCCATGCACCGCTGCTGCCCTCCTTATACTATCGCCTCTTCAGACATCAAAAAAGGCCCTTGCGTAAACCTCCGGGTCAACCGTTCCTCTCTGGGTAGTTCTGACCCCAAACTCTTGGCATTTTCTGTCAGTAAAACATAACACTTTTATTGAGCTTTTAAACGCAAAATGCAGCCGCATTAGCAGAGAGGGACGAACGTAACTGTTGCTACTTCAGTCACGACAGAGACTCCTGACATTTGAACAAGGATTACTTCCAAAGTGGAAAAATTCTGACATTTCAAACTTCACCATATGTTACGGAACTAAATCACCCATCATAAATATGACACATGGAGCGATAAAGACAATCTTTAAATCGAAAAAGTTTAGCATTCGTCTGAATTTACTCACCGCTGTGAAAAACAGTCTTCTCAGTCTTGTGCATGCGAGGAAGACTGGGCCGCCTCAGAATGTTCGCGGTTCTGGAGAGGGGCGCGAGCTGCACGTGCTGACCTAGTATGACGCATCGAAGTGCGGATGGCTGTGGGTAAATCGCCGTGTTACTTTCGTCCAGACTTGCTTTCGCACCGGCGCTGCCCTACTCATCTTGAAGAACTAAGCCCTCCAATTGTTAGGTAACAATCTGGAACCAGACGCGAGAACCAGGAATGCAGTAAAAGTGGGATTTTATTGGAAAGGGGGGCGAACCCCCGCAGAGCAGGAGGCAACGGTACCAAGTCCACAATCCAAAAATCAAAAATCCACAGGGCGTAATCCAGGTCGTAAACAGGGCACCAATCACAAAAATCGTAGTCAGACAAAAGAGGTTTGATACACAGAGATAGCAAGAATTCCAAAACAGAGCCAAAATCAGTAAACAGGGACGGTCCAGTCAGAAGAGATTCACGAGAGATTACAAGGCGAAAACAAGTGTAGCACAGGCAAACCAAGAGAAACATTCTGACGGGGAACTGCTGTGAGAAGACTGTTTAAATACACAAAAGGGAAGTCACATGCTATTAGGGAAAGGTGAACAGGATCAGACTAATTACGTGGGAGCAAACACGAGGGAGAACCTAATCACATAAAATTGGCAAAAGCCAAAACGCGGACAGGGAACACGAGACAGCCTATGACAAAACATACAGCTCCGGTTAGGGAGTTCTAATGTGCACAGATAATGAGAGGCAGGACAGAGTGGAGCAGGTGCGGAGGATCCGCTGAATAGCAGCAAAGACTAAGAGAAGGCAAGAGGCGGAGACTAGAATAGGGCGAGTGCTGAGAGCTTGTTAATCAATTAGTAAGTGCAGCTATACAATCCCTGGTGCTCGTTAGTAAGTTAGTATTATATACAATGTTAGTCTGGGTTAGTAACTTTAACAAAAATAACAAACTGTTAGTATTGGTTAGTAGAATAGAAAAGCAAGGCGAAGGAAGCAAACGAGATTGGAAGGAATGTTTGAAACCCAGAAACCATGAAATCACCTAAGCATGTGACACACAGGACTGGGGAGAAGCTGTAACTTAACAAGAGACCAGACAGGGGAGACAAAGTGCAATGAAGGGCATGGGCAAAGACATGGACCGGACTATAACAGAAAAGTGGATCTGGCAGGGTAAAAACAAAAACATGGCAAGGAACAAAACTAAACAGAACATGGCAAAAACCTAATGGACATGGCAGAGACATAGTCAGGGCATGGCAGAATCATAACAGGCATGGCAGAATCAAGACAGGAATAGCAGAATCATAACACTAATCAAAACATTCACGTTTAATATCTAAAAGATTCAGTAGATTTGAAGAAATTAAAAACAATAATCGACTGTCGGACACGAAGTTATATTGAAACCATCAGACTGTCGGGCACGGAGGTATATTAAAACCCTGTCAGACTTTCAGACACGTAGACACTGCGTTCAACGCAGCAACGCAATCTGTCGTGCGAAAAATTCGTTTCGCGTCCAGTGTGCAAGCGGCTTAATACTACTATTATTGTCACTTAGGTTTTATTGTTTTTAGTGGGGGAAAGGAATGCAGCCTGATTGCTGTGATCTCGTACTGAGTTAAGATCACATATTGAAAATAAATGTGTAACGTATCTTGCATTGTTGTCCATGCATGTTAATCCCAAAATTTTAAGCAGCAATAGGGTATAATAATAGGAACACGCTATCCATCGTTTCTCTTCCCATGATGCTGGCAGAAGAAATAAATGAGCAACCGCCGTATTTCATTCCAACTTCATAAGTTTGAATGATCTGACGTAGTTTCGTTTTGAAATTCCGTTCAAGTTCGCTAATGGTAATAATTCGAGAATGCCCTAGCTAGCCAGCTAACTCGTATTTGTAATGCTTAATATAGACGTAAGCGGTGCAGAAAACATGCCTGAAGCAGCAAAGTAAAATGCAACATTAACGCATCATGCAGATGTAGGACAGAGGCATCTTTATTTCAACACTTCAAAGGTGAGGAGAGGAGCTTATTTGATTGGTGAAGATTTGACTCAGCTGTGTTATTCCCAAACACGCCTTCTCTCCTCCCTCTTTGCCACTTACGCCGGCTGGAGGGACAGAGGTGGGACAGGGGAGTACTTGCGCCAGGCTACGCCGGGCACGAAATTGCAACATACGCCTGGACACACCCCGTTGGCGCGGCGCTCCCCCCATTCGCCGCGCCTGCGCCTGGTCTACGAATTTAGAGCCCTAAGACACAAGTGATGGCAAGGTACTCCTGGCATTAAATGCATCAAGGAATAGATGGTTCTATCTTGTGGACTACTTAAAAATATGAGGCACCATATTAGATAAACATGTAACAGAATGGAACGTATATGAGTATCCATGAAAGGTCTTTAAAATTAAGACTAACCATAATATATTTCACCCAATAGCCTATATTTCTTTTTAGGCATTTATGGGTATTGATGTATATATGATTCATTATTGTGTTACTCCATATGGCCCTTCGTTTAACATGTATGGATACACTTAACTTTCCATTCCCAAGTTCTTTATAAAAATCCTC
This sequence comes from Gymnothorax javanicus, assembly GCA_029692085.1. Taxonomy (NCBI): domain Eukaryota; kingdom Metazoa; phylum Chordata; class Actinopteri; order Anguilliformes; family Muraenidae; genus Gymnothorax; species Gymnothorax javanicus. Next base: position 82,506,475 of record CM056194.1, on the reverse strand, counting down.
ATGTCTGATGTACATTTCCTAAAGATAGAACATAATATTTTACAAAAAAACCTCATAAAACAGAATGAATATGACTCAAAATGGGGTAAGATGCCTTCCTGTGGGGGTAAGATGTGGGGCATCTTATCCCAAACTAAAAAGGGCATCTTACCCCCAGCACTACCATATTGGTTCTGGCTCATTAACCCCAATTTCTCCTATTATCACCACACAGGACCCCCTTTTATACATAGAGAAGGCATCAGAGAGTTACACTGACATGTCCGGCTGAATCCTGAAGCATTCAAATACTTGTGGCAGAATGATTTAATTGGTCATTTTTTATAAGAAAGACAGTAAAACACAAATACTTTCAGAACTCACATTTCACTTGCTCTGTTGACTCATCTTTTGCTCAGGATTTCCCTCCGGGTGGCAATACATTTTTCTAAGTCACGAGCCACATACTGGGCTAAGCTGAAATTGAATTATAAGCAAAGGGCATCTTACCCTCGGGGGGCGTCTTACCCGGTCTACCCTATTACCATGTTGAATTTTTGCTTCAGAAAACTGATTTTTCTTAACTACTAACTGGGATACCATTGGCTCACTGTAGCTGAAGCGGTTGCTGCGGAGGACAACGATTATTTCTGTAGCAAGATATCATTTTTTTTGAACTTCTGGACAGATACTATGGGCAAGTATATTAAGCAGTTTGCACATCAGGCTTAGCTGAGGACTTTTATTCAGGCAACTCCTGAAAAATAGGGATTGGAGTGAACTCGTCCATATTCTAAACCGTGTTCAAGCTCGGCTTGCTTCATTGTTCCTGTTTTTCTCGTATCGGTTGCAAGATTCAATTGGAAGATTAAGGAAATTATCCTGGTACCGGCTGCGAAATTGAAAAGGGAGACAGAGGAATGTAACACATCGTGCCAATCTAGTGTGAAAGAATCTTAATAATGGTCGGAATTACGGGTGTAACGATCCTGAATAGCGATTTTTTTTAAAGCGTAGTAACACAACCTGCTACCATGGGGCGAACATCCAAGCTTTCCATTTTCCTTTATTAACCCCCGTGCTGTCCTGAACGAAAGTGCCAAACATCAAAGGGCATGGGAAATGCTTCCGGAAAAAACTTAACTGACATCGGTAGTTTTCGGCTACGTGCTGAAAGGAGCCAAGGAAATGAAAACAGAATCGTCTCCTACTAACCAATTAGGCAACTCCAAGAAAATTATACCTGTTCCCGTTTACTTTGCTTGATTACTAATCAAGTGGTGGATTCTTTTACTCTTAAAGCCCCCGTTTACACGTACACGGTGATTTTGACAAACGGAGACATTTCCCTGCGTTTGTGCCCTTTGTTTACACGCAAACGGAGAATTCGCCTCTGAAAACGATTCTTTCAAAAAACTCCGGCCAGAGTGGAGATTTTGGAAAACTTCGGTTGCAAGTTTGCATGTAAACTGAGAAAAACGGAGTTTTAGGCAGCCGACGTCACAGTATGCGCCAGAACTTGCACCTGCGCCAAAAGTGCGACCTATGTTTACATTTTCATTTGGCTGTGGTGATCATGGATGATCGTGATTCGTTTCTGTTGTTGCTATCTTTGGGATTCTGATTGGCTAACGTGGGCTTGAGCTTATCGTTACACTGCCACCTACATGTTTGATATGCTCTTGAAGGCATATATACACGGGTAGGTGTAAACGAAAACTTTTCTGAAAACTGATACGTGTGCATGATCTTATTTTTGAAAACGGAGACGGTGAAATGTTCGTTTATGAAAATAGCCAGCCACATGTAAACGGAGTGTCAGTTGAATGAGTAGAGCTGTTTATTAAGACAACATGCTTGATTGCTGCATTTTGAAGTTTAAATGGCCATAGAACGGCACAGATTTGCATGAACACCGATTGCCATTGCCACGGCATTTCGTGCGACTGTGATAATTCATATCTCACATTCACGTTTCATCTGCTTTTCAGAATGTTTTCCACCTTGTGTATTTTTTTAGACGCTTAAAATCCAGGGCGATCTTATAACAAATCTGTTTTAAATTAATCTTGAATAATGTCCTAAAATGCCACAATGAGAGATGTCATTCAGAGGAAGATTTTTTTTTAATTATTCACTTATTGGCATTCTTTCAATCTAACACCGTAGCCCAGTTAGGTTTGTCTGCTTTTCACCATCACATCTTAATCGTTATAGGCCACTGGCTAAATTTGTTGATTGTTATTTAGGCCAAGTACACGGGAGCAGATTTAAGGACGGGCGGAGCACCTGCAATTAGCAAAATCTAAACTCAGGCTTCTTCCCGGCAGCATTTTAAATTGTTTAAGCCGCTTCAGGTGTGTATGTTTCAAGAAATTACACGCGACTGCCTACACACCCCATGACGGCAAGTGGTCTCATCACACTTTAAAAAAATCCTCGTTCAACATCGCCACATCACAACTCAGCATTTCATCTCTCATTGCAGTATTTTTAGGAGATCTATAATGATAGAATAAAAATAAAGAGATTTATTTTCAAGCATCTAAAAAATACACAAGGTGGAAAACATTCTGTAAAGCAGATGAAACGTGAATGTGAGATATAAATTATCACAATCACACAAAATGGCCAAATACGTGTTCTTGCAAATCTGTGCTGTTCTATGGCCATTTAACTTTGAGAATGCACCAATCAAATATGCTATCTTAATAAACAGCTCTACTCATTCAGCAAAGTAAATAAGCGAATCCCCTGTTTGATTGCTAATCGAGCAAAGTAAACAGGAACATGATTAGAGTGACCTAATTGGTTAAAAGGAGAGACGATTCTGTAGTCCTTTAGGCTACTTGGTTCCGTGCAGCATGTCGCCGAAAAATACTAATGTCAGTCTAGTTTTTTTTTCTGGAAGCATTTCTCATGCCCTTTGATGTTTGGCACTTTCGTTCAAGACTGCGTCGGGTTTAATAAAGGAAAGGCGGTGCCTTTGTGTCCTACAGTCGGATTAGTTTTAATATAACTCCGTGTCCAACAGTCCACAGTTTTTAAAAAGAAATCTGGGCACAAAGATGAGTGCCAAGAATGTCACCAATGGAGCTATATTGAAACCCTATCCCAAAACCCTAAAAGATTCAGTAGATTTAGGCCTAAAAGAAATTTTGAAGAAAAGAAAATGGACTGTCGGACACGGAATTATATTGAAACCCTATCCGATGCTATGAACACCATTTGTATTGAAAACCATCCGACTGTCGGACACGGAGACACTTCGTAAAGGGCAAGGGAAAGCTCGGATGTTCACCCCATGGCAACAGGTGGTGGTACTACGCCTTAAAAAACTGCGATTCAGAATCGTTACACCCCTAGACACGGGATGTGTTTTTAATTTCCCTATTCAATCTCGCAACCGATACTGTCCTCCATGATTATTAACTGTCGTATCGGTTGCGAGATTGAATAGGGAAATGAAAAACACATTCTGACCATTGTTCTTTCATGCTAGATTGGTACGATGTGTTACATTCTTCTATCTCTGTGGAATCTCGCAACCAGTACCAGAGAAAACAAGCATGGAGGACTGAAACAAACCGAAGCAATCTAGCGTTAAAGAAGATTCGCCTAATAATGGTCGGATTGTGCTCGTAATGCAACAAAATCGAATGGAAATTTTTGAAAAGAACGGGATGCTACCTAGGGCAAGCGCATTATATGCATCCGCTATATGAATATTAATCCAAATTTTTGTAGTCCATTAGAAGAAAATACGCATTAATTTTTGTAAAATGGCGAGCAATATCGCCAAAAAAAATTCATTGGCGTCAAAAAATGACACATTGTGAACATTCTATATGTACAATAATGTGTTTAAATTTAACAGTACATTTGCCTGATTATTGCAGTCTATTGCTAGATTGGATTCACGTCTTGTGACATTGGCGTAGTCGGTACCTCAACGTAGTGGAGAGGTAGCTAATTCAATTACGGGGTGTCGAATCCAGCTTGGTGCAATCTTTTAAACTTTTTATTTTCTTAAATTTATTGTTTTCATTGGTGTCTGTTACAGTCCCTATCATAGATACAATCAAAGCGGCCACCACAACTGCTTCCCTTCAAGCGAACCAACTCATGAACGCGCAAGGGAATGAGTTAATTTGGAAACCAGTCTGGGCACTGTACCGGTATTCTTGAAAATACTGAAACATAATAGTGCCGGCGCCACTTCCAGTGTACCGACGTGAACGCCCGGCCAGCCAGCCAGCCAGCCAACCGTCGGCCAACCAATTGTTGAAGTTCTTCCCCGCCGGCCGACCAATCGCTGAACAGCCAGCCAGCCAATCGTCAGCCAACCAATCATTGAAGTTCTTCCCCGCCGGCCGACCGATCGCTGACCTTCTTCCCCGCCGGCCAGCCAATCGTTGAACTTGATCACTCAGAGAGTCACTCACTCACTCACTCACTCAGCGACATTCGCGTTTATAGGGGCCGGGCCGCTGCTGGGCCCAGCCCCCCAAAAAAATTTTCTCGATGGCTATGGCAAATTTATGTTTAAAATTATTTAACTTTTCGCAATTAATTGTAGAATTCCAAACCAGAAGTGACATGGCACAGCTAACAGCAAATTTTGGTGGAGAAGTTATTTTTCCCCAATCTAGACTATACATTATTCATACAATCTCACCACCCCAATTCTGAAAAAGTTGACAAATCATGGAAAATAAAAATAAAATTAAAAAAGGCCAATTTGAAAAGTTCATTCACCCTCTATTATACTGAAAAAATAGTGAAACACATTATTTGATGTTCAAATATAATTTAACTGCTTGTAGTAAATGTGCAATGTGATGACTACAACAGAGTTAAAAAAAAGTCACCGCAATTGACTGTTTACCCCTGTGTAACAATACCATGTTTTTTAATCATACCATTAGCATTTGGCCACAAAAGACACCATTTGGGAAAGTCCAACATGCAGAATTTTTCTCCCATTTCTCTATTAAGCAGGTTTTCGGCTGTGCGATTTTATCAGACCTTCATTGTCATATATTTCGCTTTATAATGCGCCACACATTTTCAATGGGAAACAGGCCAGGACTGCAGGCAGGCCAATCGAATGCCTGCACTCTATGCTTAAGCATCCATGCACTTGTAACCGTGCTGAATGTAGTTTGGTGTTGTCTTGCTAGAAAATGCAGGGATGTCATCAAAATGGCAGCATATGTTGTTCATAAGTCATAGAAATCTTTCTGTATCAATGGTGCCCCTGTAAATGTGCAAGTTACCCATGTCATGTGCACTGACACACACACCCCCATACCATGACATGTGCTGGGGTTTGTGCCTAACCCTGACTGCAGCCAGGGTTGTCCTTGTCATCTTCAATCTGCAAAAATACAGCAGCTGTTTTTTTTTTTCCCCCAAAAACCTCTCGAAATGTTGACATGTTGGGCCACCAAGTCCAGATATATTGGCAGTATGTTTGGATAGTGTCGATGAATGGCATCACCCTCACTTAAGTAGTGCTTTACCCCAGCATCAGTGGATGCAGTGGCAAATGGTACACACCAATAAAGGTTTACAAAGGTACTCCTGAGCCCAAGTCTTCATATCCAATACAGTTCTTAAGATTGCGGTCAAAGAGGCTGGAGATCACACAAATTCAGTAGTGGCTTTCGGTCTTGCCCTTTACACGCCAAGATTTGACTGGAGTCCTTGAATCTTTAGATTACATTACACACTGAAGAGTCAACAGATTGTTGCAGTCAACAGATTTGAAACCAGCATTTATTTTCAATAAGTCATTGATTCACATGTTGATGGATTAAATAATGAGTGGTAGTTGTGTTTTCAGTATAGTAGAGGGTGAACGGACTTTTCACATTTTTTTCTCCAGCATTTTCCAGAATAGACCAACTTTTCCTGAAATGGCGTGGTATTACTGAACCCAATCAACTTTTTTTAAATCAGTGTTTGACGAATTCCAGACCTCACCTAAAAGAATAGATTATGAATTGGACAGGCATTGGAATTCGTGCTGATGTAGGACAGGATGGAGTCGAGGCGATGGAGAGTGGTGCTGGACGAAGGGGTGCCCCAGGCAACAGAGACTTAGGGTGGGGGTAGCGTCTCTTCTTGGAGTGGTGAAGGCCCCCTCGAGTCCCCTGGGGTTCCCATAGAATGACGGGGTGAGAGAAGAAGAGAGGGGAATGGGGTGGGTGGGACATCAAATGAGACAGACCAGGACTGTAGAATGAAGGCCGGACCACACCTGAAATGCCACTCTATTCGTCCACATAGTAAGGCGAATAGATTGGCATTTCAGGTGTGGTCCGGCTCACTAACCTGCGTCAAATGAACACCATTAAAAATAAACTGTATCATAGGAAGAACACAGAGAGACATCGCCCCAGCACCGGCACCTTTTCACCTCCTGTTTCTCCTTCCTGCCACAGAAGTGCTACTCTGCCGAGTGGTGTGTTACATGGAGATTGACGTAAATTCTGATTGGCCACGGAGTCAGTGTGCTAAAGTGGAGGAACCGCTTCTCTCGCTGGAGAATCTCTTGAGTGCTCATGACTGTCATCTGACTTTGCTTGACCAATAATATGCTGGCTTATTTAACCTTTGGCTTCTGAGAAGCGACTCCTCTGCACGTACACTTAACAATCCTCCTCCTCCCCAGCTCCACCCATCCTATTTTAGCATTCTGTAACCCTGTTCCTTCATGACTAAACTGCTGTTCAATAACAATGTTTCTTCAAGATCATTGTTGCTGTAGGCTCTGTTCTATGGGGGGGTGGGGGGGTGGGTGGCAGCTCCCTGCCTTCGGTTCCACGCTTGGACGGGCAGGGATCTCTCAGAACAGAGCCATATCGCCAAACCCAATGTATGCTTGTATGCTTTCAATAAATATTCTCTTTGACAAAGTGGTCCTATCAGAAATGTGAACAATGCATTACTCTCTTGAGTACAAATGCAGCATGACCAGGGAGCCCCAATAATAACCAATATGTTTAAAGTTAATCAGTTCTACCAGAACTGGGATATTTTTTCACAGGGGATCAAACAAACTGGAGACCAGCCCCAAGCTTGTAACCAGAAATACCCTTATTTAACTATTTTTGTCCTCTATTTTTATAATACGGTAATTATTTTTGGCGGCTGTCACTAATTTGTCACTGTATCTTTGTGACATCCTTGTCTGTTCGAGAATTTTTGAATAGCACTGGCTATCATGTGCGGTACACTCTCCCATCAGCCATGCAAAGTCCAATGTCTTTTTTGGGCGACTTGTTTTTGACAATGAGGCAAATTGGACGTTTTGCGGAAATTATGTAAATTTGATTTGTGGCCAGCTGGCTGAAGGTAGATTTTTAGATATGTTTAGAGACCATCTCCTTAGCACTTTCAGTTACAATGTACTACACGCATTGATGACTTCCTTGAGAAAGGAAAATGAAAATATCTAATGTATCTATTCATTTACTGATACACAGTACATTTTTGTTGGCAAATTCAGCAACTGTGCAATCATGGCACATCTGCTGATATCCAGGTAATTATTTAGAGAAAAAACTATTTTTTTTTTTACAGGAGTACATATTGTAAATACACGTATATAATTGAAGCCAGGCAAGGGTGACTCCATTCGTGAGTGAGGATTTAAAGTCAATTGGAAAGATCAACAAACATTTTCGTTTACAATCAGGGAAGTGTTCTGGGGTGAGATTTCTGCAGGAAATGTGTGCGTGCCAGACTAAACATGAATGAAAACAATAATGTCACGCCAGGTATATGAGAATTGGCACCTCTCCAAACAATGCCTGTAACTCTGCATTTACACACGTAAGGCACTGCACAACTAAGTTATGGATAAAATGTGATATATTTACTGTAAGTGTTTCTTTGTTCAACTAAAATGCAAGTCATTTTAATCACATTTGGTTCAGGCTAAAATCAATGAGGAAGACAGTGGTAAAATCTGAGTTAATTAAAGTACTTTAAGGGGGGACACTAAAACTATGACTACAGTGCTGTGAAAGAATATTTGCCCCCTCAGGATCTTTTGTATTTTTGCTTATTTGTCATATTTAGGTTTCACATTATCTAGCTAATTTTGTTATAAGACAAAGACGATGTGAGTAAACACAAATTGCAGCTTTTAAATGATCATTTCATACATTGAGGATAAAAAGTTATTTCAAAACCTAAATGATCCATGTGAAAAACAAATTGCTCACTAAACCGAAATAACAGGTTATGCCACCTTTTGGGTGCAGCCACTGCAATCAAACGTTTGCAATAACTGGCAATGAGTCTTTTACATCTCTGTGGAGGAATTATTTTGGCCCTCTTTTCTTTGCAGAATTGTTTTAATTCAATTCCTCATTGCACAGTTTTTGAGTTTGAAAACCCACGGCTTATCCCAAGTGCGCTTGAGCTTTAGGACATAAACTGATGGCCAGACATTCTCATTCGGGATTTTGTGGTAGAGAGTTGAATTCATGGTTCCACCAATTATGACAAGTTGCCCAGTTTCTGAAGCAGCAAGCAGCCCCTGACCATCACATTACCACCACCTTGCTCAACTGTTGGTTTGATATTCCTATTGTTGAATACTGTGTCAGCTTTATGCCTGATGCAACAGGACCCTTGTCTTCCAAAAGGTTTCAGTTTTGACCACAGACTGTAAAAAAAGATGAACGCAGCACCGGGATCTGAAAAGTGAAGCCCATGTGGAAATCTCTGAAAATTGCATTTTATTTAATCGCCAGCAGATGGCGACATCGGTGGTTGCAGAAAAAAGTTCAATGTTATAGAACACAATGAGAAAATGACCCTACTTTCCCACCGGATTTGTTATTTCAATAATGATTTTCCACATTATTTTATGGTATCTCTGGCAAGTATCAAGTCTCCCTTGATACATCATGATGTTCATTTTTGTAAATTATGGTCCCAAATAGACTAGAATAAAGGATAAAGCCAGATATGCTTTATGGGGTGTGGCTATCCTCTAGTCTTCATCAGATACAGTCAGATGTACCCCTTGCTCCTCCCTGGATCTTCAATTCAGGCTCTGGTCCAATAAAAATCACATCCGGTTTCAAAATGACAAAATGGCGCTGTTCAAATTGCCAAAATCGAGGCTTCCTAAGTGGCATGCTGAAACTAATGGGTGACGTCACGGTTGCTTCGTCCATCTTTTTATACAGTCTATGGTTCTGACTCATCAATCCATATAATATTATTTGAAAAGTCTTGAAGACAGGCCCGTAGACAGCGCAACGCTAGGACGTACATGCATACACTTTTTTCAAGGGAAAAATTAAAGTAACTGATAAATGTAATAATGTGCAAAACAAAAGTACAGGCCTATACTTTTTGAGATGATGATCAATGGCGCGTGGCATGGGATTGCACATGGCCTACAGTTCATTCTTGCAAACTCCTGGGTGGCCATGACCAAATTTATAAATTCCTGAAGTACAACTGGGGCTGTTAATTCAATTAGTGAGGATGATAATGGTGCCTGTGATAGACCTAATCCAGTTTGGGAGATTATTCCTTTATTGGACATCTTAAAAATAATAAATTGCCTAATCATGATGGATTATTATTCAAATAATTTGAGCAGATGTTTGACATACTTGCTCCATTCTTATTTAAGGTGTTTTCAAAGAGCTTTGAGAATATATTGCTTCCTCATTCCATGACACAAAGGCTAATTACTTTGATCGTAAAACCTAGAATAGATTTATTTGTCATAGGTTACCGGAGGCTAATTAGTTCACTTAACAAGGACTACAAGATTCTAGCATCCATTTGTGCGATGACAGTAAAAGTTTTGATACTATCATACAGACAAATTTTCAATAAAACTTGCCAAGTATTTCACTAGGTAGATTATTCTGTCCTTGTCGTGGATGAGAGTAGAATTCTGTTTGCTGATTTCGAAAATTTTACTATGCTGGACACCCATTTTTATTGTTTTTCCACAGAAATTAGGATTTGGTAATTATTTAATGAAATCAGTGAAAACTCTCGGTGAAATTAAAGTGTGGCAGTTCTCAAACATTCAATATGGAACATGGGGCCTGGCATGGCGGGCCAATTTCTGCTAAGCTCTTACTTCAAATTACCCAATTACTTTCTTTGCATATTGAAAACGTCCTTTCCAAGGTGGAGAAATAGCATAAAGGGAAGTTAAAATAACTCAATTTGCTGATGATACAACATTCTGAAAAGCTGTAAGCAAAATCCATTGGTTACTGGTGTGTTTGATACAGTAGCTTCTCCGAGGCATCAGGTCTGTACCTGACTGCCAAAAAACCCCATAGTTTTATCCTTAAAAGAGAGTGGAAGAACCTCAGTTTGTAACTTACCTCTGAAAAACCAAGTCAATTGTTTTAGTGTTGTTGTCACTGAAAGGCAGAGTCCCTCTGTCTAAAGCAGAAGGAATTTCTTGAGCTGTTTGAGTTGCTTTACTGCTCAAACAGTCTTGATGACAAGACAACAAATACTGTTGAGAAACAATTGCTTGACCTCCTATGGAAAAGTTGTTCTCACTACAAACAGAAAACTGTTGTCACAAATTCTTGTGAAAAAAAGAGGCGTTAACTTCCTCAATATTAACAACCTACATAAAATTTTTAAAATTAATTCGCTGAAAATAAATTTAAAAGACAATCTTATAATTTGGCATTTCATACATAACTACATCTTTTTGCAGGTTAGTGGTTAAATTGTCCCAGTTTCATGCAACTATATTGTTGAGAAAATTCCAGCAAATCTTTCCGCATTTCCCAGTCTGACTCTGTTTGATTTGATTTAACTTACTTGGGTCTCTTTTAGCTCACTGGCTAATCTTTCAATATTCCACATTAAAAACATAAGCATACTATTTTTCATAAATAGCTAGTTCAACTGCTTGGGGACTGCTTCCGCGAGCTTGTATGTCTAATTGAAGACCACAATGTAAAAATGATCAGAGTCACATTTTCACGTTGTGGAGAATTGATGAATTAAAAATTCAAAACAAATTTAAGGCCCATTCACACCGGGGCGGAGCGGAAAAGCGGCACGGATATGTGGAATATTCGCAGCACGAAAATTCCGCGTTAAACCATTCACACCGAACTCGGTGCGAAATTTCGCATTCTTGTGTTCCAATTCCGCACCGCGGAAAAACAAATTTGCGAGTTATAATTTCACCTAAATAAACCACGATAGCAGGAGCAGAAACGATGATATTGTTTGTATGTACCTGAACCATAACGTTAGCCTCACAGTCTACTTTTGCACTGACATAGCCAACGAACGTTTTCCTTATTGATGTCCGGACCTGGGGCTGTTTCAATAAACTTAACTTGTCCAACCCAGATGAAGCTTCGTCATACTTTGCTCCTCAGCGACGCACAGCTTCGTGATTTGGTGCACAAATATTCAACATATGAAAACCTTGATCGAAAAAAAAACAAGTAGACATGGTCAACAACATCCCCCACCAAAATGTCTTCCTTAAAGATACTATGAACAGAGGCTCCCAAAAAAGCCACAAGGGCAATAACTGTGTAAAGAATAATCGTGTGCTTCTTATTTTCGAACTCCATCAGGGTCTTTATGGTCTTAAGCTACACACCAAATTTGGTTATCCTATCTGTAACAGTTTCTGAGAAAAGCTGTCCCCTTTAGAGATACCGTGGACAGAGTCCAAAAATACGGATCAAGGGCAATAACTCCGGAGAAAATAATCGCGCGCATCTCATTTTCGAACTCCATCAAGGCCTTTATGGTCTCAAGCTACACACCAAATTTGGTTGTCCTATCTGTAATAGTTTCTGAGAAAAGCTGTCCCCTTTATCTCGGACGGACGGACGCACGGACGGACGGACGGAGCTCAAACCTATATCCCCCTCCCACTTTGTGGCGGGGGATAAAAAAAACTATGATTAGCTAGATATCTAACTACTATGAAAAAGTAAACTAACTGCGCACATGGCTATAAGATGTCACATTAAATTTCAGCGTTAACTAAATACAAGCTATCTAGCTAATCAAAAGGTTTGAATGCTGTGACATCAGTAAAAACAAATCATTTCATTGGCTAAAAGTACAATTTCGCAGGCGGATTTTTGCAGAATCTTAAAGGCCCATTCACACCAAAAGCGGATTTCCATGCGGATTATTCGCGCGGATTTTTATAGGAGCTAATTCCATGGGCTCTAATGTAAGCTTGCACACCAAGGCGGAATTTCCATACGGCAGAAAAACGGACTTACGGACTTACGTCCGCACGGACTTAAGCTTATGCGAAAATCCGCCAGCGAAATTGTACTTTTAGCCAATGAAATTATTTGTTTTTATTGGTGTCACAGCATTCGAACCTTTTGATTAGCTAGATAGCTTGCATTCAGTTAACACTGAAATTTAACGTGACATCTTATGGCTATGTGCGCAGTTAGTTTACTTTTTCATAGTAGTTTGAGATCTAGCTAATCATAGTTTTTTTTTTTTTTTCGATTAACGTTTTCATATGTTGAATATTTGTGCACCAAATCACGAAGCTGTGCGTCGCTGAGGTGCAAATTATGACGAAGCTTCGTCAGGGTTTGGCAAGTTAAGTTTATTGAAACAGCCCCAGGTCCGGACATCAATAAGGAAAACGTTCATTGGCTACGTCAGTGCAAAAGTAGACTGCGAGGCTAACGTTATGGTTCAGGCATATACAAACAATGTCATCGTTGCTGCTGCTGCTATCATAGTTCATTTAGGTCAAATTATAACTCGCGAATTTGTTTTCCCGCTGTGCGGAATTGGAACACAAGAACGCGAAATCTCGCACCGAGTTCGGTGTGAATGGTTTATCGCGGAATTTTCATGCTGCGAATATTCCGCAAATCCGTGCCGCTTTACCGCTCCGCCCCGGTGTGAATGGGCCTTAAGTCCGTGCGGATGTTTTTTCTGCCGCACGAAAGTTCCGCCTTGGTGTGCCAGCTTACATTAGAGCCCATGGAATTAGCTCCTATAAAAATCCGTGCGAATAATCCGCACGGAAATCCGCGCTTGGTGTGAATGGGCCTTTAGAAACAAAGCACTGAAAAAATATGCAAAAATATAGAATATATAAAATAGATTAATAATGCATAATATTAGTATATATTATTATAAATATTATAATAATATATAATATATAAAATATACAAAAATGCCAAATTTGGACTCTGATCGTTTTTCCTTTGTGTTATTCAATTGTGTTCGTGTCTGAGGCTCCGCCTCAGCCACCTAAATAAAGAACCTAGTCTTCGCACCTGGATCCTGCTGTCACTCTCTGCACTTCAGTGCCACAGCAAAGTCACTGCAAGCATTACAGAAATACAAACATAATTTTTCATCACAAAACTATCACATTTACAGTGACTGTGATATGCTGCATATGAGGGAGTCTCTCTTTTTAAAACAGTAGTATGACACAAACACTGTATCTGTTAGTCATTTATTGAACTCAAAAGGCCTTGCTAATTTATGAAGAATTACTCATTTGTTTCAATTTCTTTGTTTCTCTGAGGGGATTTGCAAATGTGATTTGTGCATTTTTTGACAGATGTTCAAAGGCATTATTCCTGTAGTAAATGTAAATGAATGCCTTGTTGATTGGATTTGCTGTTCTAATCGGGAGGGGAAACATAGACAGAGCTGTTAAAACATCCATCCTTCCATGATCTTAACTGCTTTCTCCTCAGGGTCACAGGGAGCTGGAGCCTATTCTAGCCAGCTATGGGTGAAAGGCAGGAACAAACCATGGACAGCTCACCAATCTGCCGCACGGCTCACACATCATTCCCTCACACACACGGCAGTGGTGAGGGCAGAAACTGTTTTGTGTTTGCCTAAATAAATGTTGTTGAGGCAGTTTTTTCCAGCAACAGTACACATCAGAATGAAAATAAATGATGCTTTCATTAGGTGAGCTGGGAAAACTTCTAACTTTTTCTATCATCACACAACTTTCATCTTAAAGCAATGTAATGGATTTAAGTGCACCTCACAAAGAAGATAAACTACTGTGTTAACTACCACCTTAGCTTCTTGCAAATCTCGCAATGCAGGCTGTCTGAACTGCAGCTCATGGTTGTTTTAATTACAACAAATTATTAGCATCATGTATCCATAATTCTGAATGACGTTTATTGAAATGCATACAATGTCACATCCAAATGAAACGTTTTATTTCTCTCCTATAGTGCTTTCACTACAAGAACTGGCCACATCTGATTTTTGGCTTCAGCAGCTGCCAGGGTCAGAACTGATTACATTCCACGTACTGCCTCCGACTTATTTTGAATTTTCCAATGATCCCAAACACTAACTAGCTAAATTAGGCGACACACAAAAATACAGTACGTATTCACCATATACAGTATCTTATAAATTGATAAATCAATCAATCATTTTTGAATTTAAAAATATTTTCATGGGTTGGCGAGCCAGTGCAGAATGTGGGTGGGCCAGTGCTGCCAAGGCCCAATACCAGCTACACGCTTGAGTCTTCAATACCCCTTTCACTCTAGACAAAAAAAAACACAAAAACCCATTAACGTCTTCAATACCCCTTTCACTCTAGACAAAAAAAAAAAACCCCACAAAAACCCATTAACATCTACTCTTTGTCCTCAGTCGGAGAGGGTACAACAGGCATTTATTCCCGAGCCTCATGATTCTACAATAGCCACATATACAGTGCTTAACAAATTTATTAGACCACCACCCAATGTAAGGTTTATGCCACAGCTGCCCTAAATTAATAGTGTTGGTAATTACCAAAATAATTTTTATGTTTCTGTTATGGTTAATCCACCAGTATGCGCAAGCTCTTTAACTGAAATGATATTTTTAATGCTAAAATACAACCCCAATTCCGAAATAGTTGGGACGAAGTGTAAATTGTGAACAAAATCAAAATGCAATGACTTTCAGATCACATGAGCCAATATATTATTGACAATAGAACTTAAATAACATTTCAAATGTTGAAACTGAGACATTTTACATTATTATCCACAGAAGGAGCTTATTTCAAATTTCCTGGCTGCAAAAGGTCTCAAAAAATTTGGGACACATGCAAAAAAGGGCTGAAAAAGCAATTAATATAAAAGCGAATCAGCTGAAAGAACATTTAGCAAGTAATTAAGTCAACTGGCATCAGGTGTGTGACATGATTGGCTATAAAAGGGATGTCTTAGAGAGGCTGAGTCTCTCAGAAGTAAAGATGGCCAGAGGCTATCCAACCTGTAAAGGCTTGCGTAAAAAAATTGTGGAATACTTTAAAAACAATGTTCCTCAACGTCAAATTGTAAAGGCTTTGAAGGTCTTATCATCAACAGAGCATAACATCATCAAAAGATTCAGAGAAACTGGAAAAATCTCTGTGCGTAAGGGACAAGGCCCAAGACCTTTACTGGATGCCCATGATCTTCGGGCCCTCAGACGCCACTACATCACTCACCGACATGATTCTGCCATTGACATTACTAAATGGGCCCAGGAATACTTCAAGAAACCGCTGTCTGTAAACACAGTCTGCCGTGCCATCCACAGATGCCACCTAAAACTCTATCATGCAAAAAGGAAGCCATTGTTGAGCATGATCCAGAAGAACCGCCGTGTTCTGTGGGCCAAGGCTCATTTAAAATGGACTGCAGCAAAGTGGCAAAGTGTCCTGTGGTCAGACAAGCCCAAATTTGACATTCTTGTTGTAAATCATGGGCGTCGTGTCCTCCGGGCTAAAGAGGAGAAAGACCACTCCTCCTGTTATCAGCATTCAGTTCAAAAGCCAGCATCTCTGATGGTATGGGGATGCATTAAAGCATATGGTGTGGGACACTTGCATGTTTTAAAAAGCACCATGAATGCTGAAAGGTACATAAAGGTTTTTGAGCAACATATGCTCCCTTCCTGACGACATCTATTCCAGGGAAGGCCTTGTGTATTTCAGCAGGACAATGCAAAACCACATACTGCAGCTATTACAACAGCATGGCTTCATAGCAGAAGAGTCCATGTGCTGAACTGGCCTGCCTGCAGTCCTGATCTTTCACCGATTGAGAACATTTGGTGCATAATTAAACGAAAAGTCCATCAAAGGAGACCCAAAACTCTCCAGCAGCTGGAAGCCTGTATTAAACAAGAGTGGGATCAAATTCCAATGGCTAAACTCAAGAAACTTTTCTCCTCAATGCCCAGACGCATCCACTCTGTGTTAAAAAGAAGAGGGGACGCTACACCATGGCACACAGGCCACTGTCCCAACTTTTTTGAGATCTGTAGCCATCAAAGTTGAAATGAGCGAATTTTGTTTATAAATTGCAAAATTTCTCAGTTTCAACATTTGCTCTGTTATCTCTGCTCTATTGTGAATAAAATACTGGCTGGTGTAATTTGAAAGTCATTGCGTTTCGATTTTATTCACAATTTACACTTTGTCCCAACTATTTCAGAATTGGGATTGTATAATTATTGTTGTTATTTATGAATTTTCGAATTTTACATTTTACAAAAAAGCAGAAAAAAATAGTTAAGCACATTATTTTTTGATTAAGATGCCAAATAACAGTTATTTTCTTGCATTCCTGAAGATAAAAATTAGTTTTAGTGGTTGAATGCAAGAATGCAAGGTGTTATCAAGGCCAAAGGAGGCCATACAAAATATAGTTTTTTTCTTGGTTTTTATGTGTGAATAAGGAATATTTAGTGGTTTCAGTTCGTTATTTGCCAAGGAAATAAAATAATTTTTGGTTTTAAACAGGTTTTTGACAAATTTCTTAAATATTTGTGTTTTTTCATTTTCTTTTGTCAGGTGGTCTAATAAATTTACTAAGCACTGTATTTACCAGCTCCAGGTTCAATCGGCGGTGATGAATTTATGACAGCAGGGTAGACGCACTAATTTTTGCTGCTTTTGCTGTGGTGGATGTTGAAGTTACAAACATTACAGTCAAGCAGTCCTGCTTCTGCAAAGGTATTCACCACCTGGATTCTTCCCCCAGGATGATCACCAGCCAGAGCACAGACACACTCCTGCCCTCTCCAAACATTGCCAAATTTGCTGGACTGCCTCTCCACTGTTCTGGACAATGACCCTTCTCTCAGTCATATCTGCATTCCTGTTACTATACTGTATATTCCTTTGTGGATTGTACACTGAATCTGCCTTTAGTTCCTTGTCTGGATCGTAAGAGATTATAATCGATCTTACTCAAGAAACATCAGAGAATACAGTCGATAAAAAAAATACAGATGTACACAGAAAATCTATGGAGAAAGAAGAAACCAAAATGGTAAAACAATGAAGTGCAAAAATTGCTTCCTGCTGGTAAGGAATGAGTAGGGCAATAACCTGGCATGTTACTCACCTATTTCCTTTGTCCCATCAATCAGGTATATCTTGTTTCAAAAATCACGCTGCACACTTCAGTAATAGTGGAAACTACTCTGACGTCAAATGGAGACTGTCGTCAAATAAATGAACTGACTGACCTCAGCACCTCAGGGTATTGCCCAGGTCCTGGAGGTAGTAAACACCTAATAAATGAATCTGTGAAACATGCAGTGATTGAGAAAATGCAGGTGCCAAATAAATCCAATCCTTGCCTGGTGTGCATGACCCTATTTAAGGCTTCATAACTCAGGATTTGTGTAACCGAGACCGGAGAAAGGGTACTTCAATGAAGCAAGACCCTTGTCTCATTTGGAAATTCATTTACGGAATTATTTAGCAATTCAATTTCAGTGTTTTGTTGAAGCCGGTGTCTACATCTGCATGGAGGGGATAAAAACCATTCGTGATTTTGTTTACCTAACAGCCAAACCATCACGTGCCCTGCTCCCACCACGAGGCCGAGGGTATGACTATATGGGCTTGATTGGTACTTTGATGAGATGCACCCTGAGAAAACTGGCTAAATACTGACTGTAAAGTTTGGAGGTGGTAGCGTCCTGCCTTAGGGCCACTTCTCTTCAGCTCTGACAGGGACAAGATGGATGGGATAATGAACAGCTCCAAATATCAGACACAAAAACCCTACTGACCTCTGTCTGAAAGCTGTCGTTGAGGAGGAAATTTGCCTTCCAACACTACTATGACCCAAAACGCACACCCAAGTCGGCGAAAGCATGGGTGTTGGTAGAGTGGGAGGATTCCAAAGTGAAGATGTGCAAAGTTAAACAAAGAATTTTTCACGACTGCCACTGGCTCCTGTAGTCGAAGGTGCCTCTGCAAAGTATTAGTCAAGGGGTGTGTGACCACTGCGTGGCAGGTTATTCTCCAATTTTCCTTTTTTTTCCTCTTTTGATTTTAGTGAGTTTGAAGTTCACATTGAAGACATGTATACTAACATTTCATTGCGTCTAGCTTTACATTTTAGAGAACCAGCAATTTAAACCCACGAAACCTGCAGACCCATAGATGGATCTGTAAAATACAGCTGCTTTATTCAAACTTGTGGAACTTCAGGCCTGTTTTACATTCTAGTGGAGATCCCTAGGTTTCCAACAATACCAAATATGTCCTGCTGAATTACATGGGAATGTGTATAAAATGATGTGAGAGATGTAGATATTTTCCATTTTCTATGTCATGCTGTGGCCATGAAAACATTGCGTCCTGGGTTTGAATATTTCTCTCAATATAAGTGTGATGTAGCTTAAGTGAAGTGTTGGGACCAGCAGATACACAATATGTGTGTGACATTGTACCGCAATATGAAAGTCTTATGACGGTAGCGTTTGCGCGCTTGTAATCCGGCTTTCAGGAGTCGGTCAGGTGCGTTCAGCCGAGAACAATAGTCAATAAAATATCAAAAACTGCATGCCTCAACAGGTCGGTTAGGTCTAAAATGAACGTTTCGGTCTCTCAGACCTTCATCAGCACAATGGTGACGAAGGTCTGAGAGACGAAACGTTCATTTTGATTTTTGTTTTCACTTTGAGCACTTTTTATTAAATACTTTATCGGCATCCAAGTTATCTCTTTGTTTTTTGTGCAGTGTGCGGGCTGTTATTTGTGCAGTGTGCAGGCTGATATTTTACTGCAATTTGAAAAAAAAATTTTTTTTTGCTGACTTTCTACCTATTTAAGGGAAAACTTAAGTGAAGAGTTAAAGTTTAAGGGGTTAAATATAGCACCTTGTTGCTGAAATAAGCTGGCGCAGCAGGGTAATCCTGTGGTATTGTGCTTGATCAACTGTGGAATTGCAGTTCACATGTTTGATAGAGCCTGGGATTTTGTCTTGAGAATGACTGCCATCGGGCTCTTGAGAAAACTGCCCAGGGGTTTTCCCCCTGGTTCATTCTCACTCAATTCACTTTTCAATTCATTGTGCTTTATTTATCTCTCTTTTCCAAACTTACAACTGCTCTACATTGTAATGAATTTAAAGCTGGCTAAACTTTGAAAGAAAAGTTCACGGGCTGCCTTAAAAATGTGTGTTAACTAAATGTGAGATAACTCAACTTGAAGATAAGCTTTGTTTCAACTCACAATTAGGCACTTTAAAGCCGCTTTCACACCAGGCGCGAAACGAATTTTTCGCACAACAGATTACATTCAAAGTCAATGCAAAGACGCGAATACGCGCAAAACGCGTATTCGCGTCTTTGCATTGACTTTGAATGTAATCTGTTGTGCGAAAAATTCGTTTCGCGTCCGGTGTGAAAGCATCTTAAGATTAACTTAAAACTTATCAACTTGGATCACTTTAAGATTAATTTTTGAAGACTTATAAACTTGAGTTCAGATTCTAAAACTTGTCATGACAAGTGGAGTTAAAGTGGAGAAATAAGTTCACTTAACTTTATGGGGCTGTCATGTCGTACAGCCATTTCTCCAGGTGCTGCCTCGGAAAAGAGAAACGTATTGAAACCTCCAGTTTAACAAAGGCCACAGCCTGACCACTAAAGAGGGCCATGTACGGGAAAACAGCTTCAGCATTTAGGCTAGAGATCCAGGTACAAGACTTTCTCATGTACTGGGAGTATCAGAGACCCCAAGGTAATTTGTAATTGGGATGCTGAGAATACATAAGACCCTCTGTCTGGGAGAAATGACCCAAAAGTAGGTGGGCATAAGACTGTTGTGTACTGGGTGTACCAGAGACCCTGGGCTAATTCATTAACTAATTGTGCTCTGTGTTGTTGACCCATGAAACATGTGCATTACTGTTTTCTTCTGTAATTGGACTATAATCACAGCCTTTGCATCTTCACACTCTTATAAGTAATGAAAATGAAAAATGATGCAAAGGACAAACAAAAAATTAGCACATGAAAGCAGAGATGTAAATGCAGATGTACAAGGGGAGGACGAAATATCAGGACCACCTCTGAAAAATGGCTTTAACTTTGAAATGTGTTAATGACAATTAGAGCACCTACACAGGCCATTCTTGTAATCCTATTTAGCAGTATGAGTCTGCTTAAATTGCTTTTACCACCAAAGTGTTGCTGGATAAGTTCAGAAGCAAGATGAGGGAGCAAATCAAATTCCAAACAGTTAGTTGGTGCCTGAATTGCAGATGGGATGGTTACAAAAATTGCAAAATTATGCAAGGTGGTAAGGGAAACTTAAGTATATTATGAGTATGACACTATAGGCAAAGCATTAAAGAACGGCGACAGAAAAAAGAACTGTTGTTGCAATTTAAAGCTCTCAGTGATGCGAGATCAGTGAGACACCAGATGCGAGATGCAGGGCAACAGGGAGTTTATTAAAACGAAAGAAAACAGGCACGAGGGCCAACAGAAAACTTGGCCCAAAGGGTTGCAAAAATCCAACTAAGGTAAGCTTCACAGAGCTGAAAACTAAAAAGTCCAAACGACAAAAAACAAAACCACTGGAACCTCCAGGGAGAAAAACCATGAACAGAAAAGAATAATCAGGCTAGAATACAAATACAAGAACTTGGCTTGGCTATGAAAACATAAATACTGCAGTGAAACAAAAGGGCATGAAAACACAGTGAGACTCTGTCTGCCAGCCAACTTCCACCGACTCCAGATAAAGGGAGGAAAATCAGCACACATGAGGGGCAACACCTGGAGAAGAAACAAGGGGCAAGGCAAGATCATGAGACGAGGACAATGATAGGCTGACATGACTTGCTCATTAAGAAAATGAGCGTGCTCAGCTTAAGTACCAATGAAGCATGCAGATTGGAAGGAAGCATGAATGTTAAAACAGAAAAGCACAGCAAGATCTTGAAATAGCAAAGCAGGAATCATGACAATAAACTCCCTATCTAAATTAGTAGTATTAGTAATGTGCCTGTCTAAGAATTACACCTCCCGTGACTGTTAGTAAATGTTAGTAACTTAAAAACAGTTAATTGCCAATTAAGCTTAGGCAGCCCTGAATCCAGCACAGCACAGAAGGAAGGGGGAAATACCAAAAGCCAACCAGAGCTCAGAAGTGTGCGAAAACGAAGACACGGGGCGGAACGCAGACAAGCGGTGGAGTGGCTGGGCAGACCTGGCAAAACAAAACATGGAAAAGTAAACACATGAACAATAAACATGAACTATGAAATGTGGAATCCTGAGACAAGAAACTGTTAAAACCCAAAAATACTGTCCTGGCCAAAGGCCCAGGACCCTGGAACACAACACTCAGATTGTGAGGCCAAGCCTCCAGCCCTCAGCCCGCCAGCCTATTAAGACCCGGACTGCATTTACCACTGTGTGGTACTGTTCAGCTATTTAAGAATGAGCCTCGCACCCACTCGGGCCCCGGATTTCGGGGTGAACTCTCGTAGAATTTGTATGTTTCTTTCCTTGTTTCCATTTTATGTGTATTGTGTCTAGACTTATTCCTTGCATATAGCGTGCGGTACTTATTATCCCAGAGCTGTGTCTCCGTGTCGTTTATGTGTATTGTGTCTTTTGTGAAGTCTCGTAGCCACATGTCTGAGTTGTCTCGTATAAGACGTATTCCCCACATTTCGCGTAAACTTTAACTCTAACCCTAACTTCGTTCTGTTCAATTTTTGTCCAGCACTTTATATAAAGGAACTTCGATTCCTGTTTGTTTTTTATTTGTAATACATTCTTACGGCAGCTGATGCCCAGAGTCTGTATTACCAATAGTGTTTATTAAGGAACCGCGATTTGTGTTTGTTATGAAATGTTTCGTTCATACCTTCTGCCACGCAGTAGGTATAATAAATACAACCAAGCCCATCCTTGCACCTGAGTCCAGTCCTCAACTTCCTGTCCTCCGTGCCCCTGAACTGTGTATGAAGCACAACCGTTACAGAGATGGTGACAGACGGACACTTGGTAGGGCAGCTCATAACCACAGAACTGCAGCTGGGAAAAAATGGGGAAAAAACACCATAGAATCAAAACAATATATATATTTTTTTTACCCAGTTACAATAAATCTGCTTTGAAACAATAAACCATCTGACCATACCCTGAGCAAGCTCGTGTCTGATAGTGTAGGTAAGTGCCTGAAGGCGAAGAGGAGTCTGCGGATTTTGGCTTTATAAAAACAAACTTGCGTTATGCAATTAGAGCTTAGTTTTGAAAATTTTGTCGCACCCTTAGAGCAGCAGACAGAACAATTCCATAAGTAATAATTTGTTAATTCCCCTGCACTTGGTGAAGGATCCTGTCTCGCCTCAATCATTGAAAACTTGCCTGTTCTGTTTCTCCACCCACTTACACTCCTGCCTCTACTAAAGAAGACCTTTAGAGGGTCCTTTGAGCTAAACTGAGGGTCATTATTTTCAAATATCCTGTGAGTTCTCAAACCTACCAAAGATTCTGCAACTTTCTGAGCCAAAGAGAATACAACTGGTACAGCCCTTTGTGACCAAAACAAAATATTATCCCTTATATATTTATTTGCCTTAATTTGAATTCATCCCAAGATTTGTCTGTAATACTTGCAAGGAATAATGTACAGGGGGCTGGTCATTATAGCAACATAAACCACGACAGGGTGATTTGTGTAGGGGCTCTGAATCATGAAGAGGGGGTCAATTTCACAATAATGACCAGATCACTGTAAATTATCCCGTGTATTACATGGCCATTCACTAAAAAAGTCACTTATTTGACACTAAATATTGATTTAAAATAATATAGATTGTGATATTATAAAATACTATCATAGATTCCTTCTGCTATTAAAATAGTCTGCTTGATTCTACAGTTAGAAATGCATCATACCCATAGCAATCGTCTGTTCCTCATAGCAGCGGTTGGCATTTCAGAAATAAAAAAAAAAACCTTGGCATGCCATAATTGACCAATCAGGAAGGAGTATTCAACAAAGCCGTGTAATAAATCTTATTTGAAGCTGTTGCAAACTTTTCAGAAGTATTTCATAACCGAACTTCCTGACCTCAAACGATATTCACATTTGGTCTCATTAAAAATAGGCTACAAGCTATGAATAGCTTGATAAAAATTCTATGATGCTCAGCCCTGCTGCCGATAAAGTAATTAATTTGTATACGTGAATTACCAGTTTCAAGGGAAAGAGCTCAGTTCCTGGTGTTTTTCACACCTTAATCTTTAGGTTCACCAATCAGCACGTCCCCCTCTGATCTTGAAGAAGGGGTGAGCTATGAGATATGATCCCCCCCTTTTGTCTGACCTCATAAAAGAGTGGGTCTGTACATAATGTGGGGCTTTTTGACACGCAGAAGATGGGGAAAGAACCTCTGTGGACTGGACTTTAGGTGTTAGGCCTTCCTTGGGACTATTTTGGGAGATACAAGCTTTGGTTTGAGGTTTTTCTTTCTCACTCTTCATCTTTGTTCTTGTCTGATTCATCCTTTTTAAAAGACTTTCGTCTTTTGACATAGAGGTTGTATCTTATTAGACGACCTTGTTTTGAATCAGATTTTGGAGCTGTGTTTTTTGATCAAGGTTGATCCAGGAGGTTGTTCTGCCTATCAATGAATTCAACAATTCATTTTGTGAATTGATATCTTATGATAATAACGAATAAATGGAACAAATTAGTTTGACAGGCTGGGTGAGAGATGAGTTCTAACAGTTGATGCACTTGTGTTTGGTATTGAGAGTGCTAAGCGTTAAGCGAGGGCATCAAACTGCTAAAACTGCTGGATTTGGAAATTGCACTTATTTCACTCAAACTTCACTTCCTAGACACTCAACATTGAAAAAAAAACAGACAAAAGTAATAGTACTGTGCTCATATGCAAAATTTTAAGTTGATCTTCATTGAATAAGTACAGCCCCAAGTCCAACAAAGTTGGGATGCAATAATTAGCAAATCTCATAAACTGACATTTTAGTCACAATAGAACGTAGACAAAATATCAGATTTTAAAAAGGTGAGCCAACAGCGTAATCAGAAAACTGGAGCTGCAGGCATTCAAAGCCTAAGGTATGATCGTCATGACTGGAATGTTAAACAGTAGTTGGCTCAAGCTCGCAAGACTTCTTCGAAGTGTTTGTCCTGTAACAACGAGAAGTATCCGATTCCTAAAAGGTGGCGGTAAAGGTTTGATGATGAGATAAGGATTTACAAAAAAACAAAAGCATAGAGAAGGATGTGAATGACCAAAAAAGGCGATAACAGTGCATCAGCATGGATTAGAAATGATTGCAAACTTGGATTGCAAAAAAGCAGAGACAGTATGTAAAATATAGATGAAACAAGGAGGCACTGTACTTCCTCACATTTCCTTTAAACAACATTCAGTAATCATTTGGAAATTAAGGACATCAGTTGCTGAAATTTTGGATACAGAATCTCATCCTGTTCTCACTATAGATATTAGACCCCTCAACAATCTGGTGTCTCTGTTATCATATTTTGCACTTGATGAGGTCATATTTTGCCTCCATATGTTTTTGATGGGAGCGTAAGGCAGCATTATATATGTGTTCAAAGCCTTTATTTAACCAGGGAAGTTCCATTGCGGAAATATTTTTTTTTTTCAAGGATGTCCTGGGAGAATAGCCAGACTGAACAGTGGCAAGTTCAGCTCAATTGTGTGAAAAGAGGAGGTGAAGTTCCTGGTGCAGTTCTGGTGTCAAGTGTCTCCTTCAAGGGACATCTAACCAACTTTATTTCTCCATAAGTAAGTCAGAGCCTCAAGCTCCTGCACCAGCTCCTGCCAGAAACTTTTCAGTTGCCAGTGAAATAATGATTTATCCCTGTCCATACCCATCACTGTTAATATTTACTTCACAAATGAGCAAGTTACCCATGCCATTTGTGCTAACAAACGCCCATACCATGACAGACACTGGGTTTTACTTTGAAAACAATCGGGATGGTCCTCTTCCTTTTTGGCTCAGACAGCACAAAGTCCATTATTTCCAAAATCAATTTGAAAGGTTAATTTGTCAGATCACTGGAAGAAGCATTTTAGATAATGGATGGACGATGATTGATAAAAGGTGTCCATCATGATTTTGTCGAAAATAAACTGAGGCTTCTTCTTATCAAGTGGCCTGCTGGACATAAAGTTGGCTATAGGCCTAATATTTTATAATTTACTCCATGAAACAAACAAAAGTCTTAATAAGTAATTTAATCATGTTATGAAACTTTTTTTTTTCTCTCTCTCACAAGTAGAAAATAGAGGTTTAATTTACCGTGTGCTTGCCAAGTGAAATTTTTTACCCAACAGACAAATCAAGAAATGAGTCAGATTTATCTCACATCAGTGGCACAATTTTTTTTTTTTTTTTTTTTTACTGAGAAAAAAAAGTAATAGCATTAAGTGCATTAAGCTTAAATGCAGGATTAAAATGCTCGGTAAGATGTGAACAGTTTACTTGTGAACATAGAATTCTTGTTATTGTAAATATAAAAGCATGTATGAAAAAATGGTTGTCCTGTCATCTATGATATGCTAATCTCTGTGCACAACCATCATATTTCTTCAACTGGCTACGTTTTGTTACTATGGAACTTCACTGCCATCTACTGGATTTCAAGATGTATGGAATTTCTTCAGCTAAGGCCAAATTTTGTATGTAGTTATGAGGAAAGAAGTGAAAAATAATTTGTGTATCTGTCCTGTGATTTGGATCCACCCCAAAATGTAATGGGTCTTTCCAAACAGAATTAAAAACAAAAATAAAGTTCAATCCATTCAAGGTATTTGAACATGATTGTGTATTTGCCTGTTCCTCATTTTCATTTCTTAGATTTGGAAATCCTACTTGGGACCTTAGTGTGAAATTAACAAAAACAGCTAATTAAATGAATGACTTTTCCAACTCAATGGATGTCGTTGATAGGTGTGCTCAATGCCCAGAATGCCTACTGCAAAGGGCATTTATTTGAAAGGTTAACCAGCCCAAGCCTCAACTGTAGCAACATGAGAGACACACCTCAGAGGGATGTTGGATTCTGGACCCATCCAGTACATAATAAAAATAAGCACAAATGGGCAAAGATGGTAGTTGAAAACAAGTTTAAAACCAACTTGGTTTTCAGCTGAGAAAATGACAAAGCCCTCAGCCAGCCTACCTGAGTGCTCGTTACCAGCTACGGAGGGACATTGAGGCAGATATTGATGTCATCACAAGCCCATGTGGACAAAGTTACATGATGTTTGGTCACTTCTAGAATATACAAGGTCTTGATCATGATGCGATTCAATAAGTGCGGAAGTAGCATCCTTGTAGGTCTTCAACTTGCTCATAATGCTGGTGTACAAAATATTAGAAATACCAACAAATAAACCATTCCTAGGAGCCAATAGTGAGCCCAACCTTTGTCTTCAACACAGTTTTAATCCTCCTAAGAATACAGTTATCCAATTTCTGAACTGTATGTGATGGGATGTTCACCTTTTCGTCAAGAACATTCTCCTGTTCTCTGAGGGGTGGAAGCGGAACTCTGTTCTCCCAAACATCTCATAAAGGTGCAGCTATCCTTAGATCTGGTGATTGTATGGGCCACTGAGGGCATTTCACCTCCTTCTTAGGTCCTTGGAATGATCCTTTAGTGTTGGCATGTGGGGCGTTATCATGCTGGAATATGGGGCGTTATCATGCGACCAGATAGGTTTTTTTGTTCCTACCCTCTGATAAGAGCCTTTTCTCAATTACTATAACAATAGCATTGGCCCTTCAAATAACTGCAGCATAGCAATTTCAAAAACAAACAGTTTGAATAACATTATAGATTCTGTTAAAGTTCCTGCTGTTATGTGTAGGAATTCTTCTAATTTTATACACACAAGAATCAGTGGTCATCAACAAACAAACAAACAAACAAACCGGAGTGCTGATTTAACACTGTATTTACAGAGAAATCACTAATTCACAATAGCCTCAATGCTTTATTAAAACTAAAATGACAAACAAATTGATCATATTAAAGTAAATGGTTAGTATTCACCCAGTTGCATGGTACAGTGTCCATGGTAATCTTAATGAATGTCCCAATAGGATGATGAAATGGTCCCAAAGGAGATATCCAAAAAATCCAAGAATTTCCAAGAAGTCCGAGAATTTCTGTGTACCTTGATGTAGCTGAGTAGGCAAACTGTATGGTCAACAATGAAGAATAAGAAACGCAAGCTTAAATTAATCGAAGATTTTCTGATTAAATGTTGTAATGTGTCCAAGAACTGCTAAATCTACAATTTAACTGCCCCACAAGTCCTCAAGTATTTATACACCAAAAAAAAAAAAAAAAAAAAAAAACTTTCCAGAGGTTTCCACAGTCTTCTTAATATCTGTTGTTATGGCCCCAGTTTGTTATGGCGTCAATTTGTTATGACGTCACGGACAGCAAGGGATGACAGACAAAATTCTTAAACTTCAACAGATTTAATTAAACAAACAGAACTAATCTACTCTCTACCCTACTGACCAAGATTGAAATAATAATAAACAAGTGTTTGCCACTAACATGGCTATATCCCCCGCCGTCCGTACGATATGTGTTCGTACGGACGGACGTGACACGGACGGACGGACGGAGCCCAATGCTATATCCCCCGCTTCGCGCTAAACGCGCGGCGGGGGATAAAAAAAATAGTTACAGTCCCTTGGTAATTGAGATGGGCTGCTATGTTGCGATGTCCTGGGACAGGAAAATGCTCCAACACAGGCTAAAATCCACAAAAAGCTTCACAGGTCTTGAAAAGAGTGACAGGTCTGGTCAAATGTATCCTTCCACAATTTCTCCTTGCAATTTCTCCAACTACTCTACACTCTCTCGATTTTTCTCCTTATATACTCTTTTCCAGCCCCCTCTGAGGCATGCCCGGGACATGCCCAAACCTAGTTTTAGATTGCTTAACAAAAAAATGTCAATACTGCCATCTAGTGGCTTTTTACCACATTACACCTCCATTCCAAAAGGGAAAAATTTTGACTTGAAGGCGAAATTTTTCTTTTCAATACAAAAAATGGTTAAGTAGACACTTGTGTGTATATACATATATATACATACATATAATACAATATGCTAATAAACACAGGTGATATATATATACACATACTCAAACACGGGATAAGCAATCAGCAATTACATTGTCAGTACCCTTTACATGCTTGATTTCCAAGTCAAACTCTTGTAAAATCAAACTCCAATTCAACAATCTCCGATTCTTGTTTTTCATCTTACTCAAAAACATTAACGGATTGTGGTCAGTATATACAGTCATTGGCTTTTGCCCTGTACAAACACAAACCTCAAAGTGTTGTAAGGATAGAACCAGAGCCAACAGCTCCTTCTCAATTGTGGAATAGTTCTTTTGGTGGCGATTGAACTTCCTGGAGAAGTATGCCACGGGATGCTCAATGTCATCAGAGTCACTTCTCTGTAGGAGCACAGATCCACAAGCTTAGTTGCTAGCATCGACAGCTATGGAGAACGGTTTGTTGAAGTCAGGAGATTTGAGCACTTGGAAGTGACACAGCAGAGACTTCAGGCGATCGAAGGCTCTTTGGCATGCTTCATCCAGAGTGAACTTCACGCCTTTCTTCAGTTGGTTGGTGAGACTGAGAGCAATCTCAGCAAAGTTCTTGCAGAACTTGCGGTAGTACTCGATCATTCCAAGGAAGCGGCGCAAAGCTTTTCTGTTGTCAAGAACTGGAAAGTCCATGATGGCTTGGACTTTAGCATTTATAGGTGCCACCTTACCCTGGCCTATGACGTAGCCAAGATACGTGACAGTAGTACAACCAAAGTCACTCTTGTTCAGGTTAACAGTCAGGTTAGCCTGGGTCAAGCGCTGGAACAACATCTCTACATCTTGCAGATGTTCTTCCCAGGAGTCACTCCATGTGATCAGGTCGTCGATGTACGCACCCGTGTGTGGCAATCCGGCGATTGTAGACTGTATCATCCTTTGGAACGTGGCTGGGGCATTTTTCATGCCAAAGGGTAGGACTTCATACTGGTATAACCCAGATGGTGTGGCAAAAGCAGAGATGCTCTTGGCCCTCTCAGTTAAAGGCACACACCAATAACCCTTCAATAAATCAATCTTGGTCAGAAACTTTGCTTGCCCTACTCTATCGATACAATCATCAATCCTAGGTATTAGAAACACATCAGTTCTAGTTACAGCATTGACTTTGCGATAATCTGTACAGAATCTAGTACTTCCATCAGGTTTTGAAACTAGAACACAGGGTGAACTCCAATCTGAGTTAGAGGGTCTGATAATATCATGTTCTAACATGTACTCAACCTCTTTATCAGCAATCTTTCTCTTTTCAGGATTCATCCGGTACGGATGCTGTTTTATTGGTTTGGCATCACCAACATCTACATCATGAGAGGCCATAGAAACTCTCTTTGGAACATCAGGAAATAGATCTTTATATTTCTTGATCAACCTCTCAAACTGATCTTTCTGTGAGGGTTCTAAGTGCTGGAGTTATACATCAAGATTTTGCAACACTTCAGAATTTGACAATTTACATGAAAGAACTTCAGCTTTAATTCTAGGTTCATCATCTTGAAACTCCCACTCATCTTCACAAGTCTCGGCCATAGGAGGATCTGAACTGACAGCTGCAACCCTAGCATTCCTATCATAAGGCTTCAGCATGTTAATGTGACACAACTGTTTTGGCTTTCTCCTATCTGGAGTCTTCACAATGTAATTGAGATCATTGAGTTTTGTCAGAATTTCATAAGGACCATGAAATCTAGCCTGCAATGGATTGGACTGCAAGGGAAACAACACAAGGACCTTGTCTCCTGGTTTAAACTCACGGCTTCTAGCCTTATCATACCAAGTTTTCATTTTTCCCTGACTTGATTTCAAGTTCTCTTTGGCTAGGTCACA
This sequence comes from Gymnothorax javanicus, assembly GCA_029692085.1. Lineage (NCBI taxonomy): Eukaryota > Metazoa > Chordata > Actinopteri > Anguilliformes > Muraenidae > Gymnothorax > Gymnothorax javanicus. The sequence goes on along the minus strand of CM056194.1, from coordinate 82,476,194 downwards.
AGCTGCACGCAGTCTTTCCTTGAACTTGCTAACATAGTCTAACAGACTGATATGCGGCTCTTTCTCTTGCCATTGTTCACTCAACAATAGCAAACGTCCTCTCACTTCATGGCCAAACACGAGCTCAAACGGACTGAATCCAGTAGACTCCTGCACTGCTTCTCTAGCTGCAAACAACAGCAAATGAACACCTTCATCCCAGTCGTTCTCATGGTCATAACAATAAGTCCTCATCATTGTCTTGAGAGTGGAATGAAACCGCTCTAAGGCACCCTGACTCTCTGGATGATAGGCACTGGAAAGAACCTGCTTCGCACCTAGTTCATACACAACCTGCTGAAACAATCCGGAAGTGAAATTGCTACCTTGATCTGACTGAATTTCCCTGGGAAGGCCAAACAACGTGAAGAACTTTATCAAAGCCTTCGAAATTGCAGTTGCCTTGATGTTGCGTAGAGGGATGGCTTCAGGGAATCTGGTAGATGCACACATGATTGTCAACAAGTACTGATTTCCAGATCTAGTCTTGGGTAATGGACCAACACAATCAACAATGACCTTGGAGAAGGGCTCCCCCAAATGCTGGGATAGGCTGCAATGGAGCTACAGGTGGGTCTAACTGGTGTTTTCCAACTACCTGACAAGTGTGACAGGTTTTGCAAAAGTTGGAAACATCTTTCCGAAGTCCAGGCCAGAAGAAGTGTTTCATGATCTTGTCAACAGTCTTGTTAACACCAAGATGACCTCCTAAAGGCAAACTATGAGCCATTCTTAAGATCTCATTCCTGTAGACCTTGAACAACAATTTGTGACCACTGCCCAATCTGCATTGGCAGGATATCAGGAGGGCGCCACTTCCGCATCAACACTCCATCCTTGAGATAATACCCAACTGGAACTGCGTCTATTTCTTCATCAGGAAGGGCTCTCTTCTTTAGTACACAAATTTCAGGATCATTGGTTTGCTCCTGAATAAACCGCTTTCTGGACAGAGACAAGTCTCCAGACACATCAGAATCACCAGACCCATCTGGCTGGCTGAATAGAGAACTGATAAAAGTGTCTGATAAGTCCTCAAACGGAGAAACCATAGTAGGCTGAACAGAGTCATGAGGCGAACCACCTGAGTCATGACTATTCAATGTGCTGGACGGCACCACATCATCTTCTTCTTGAGCCTTCTTGGCCATAGCACGAGTCACTGCACAGGAAGGATGCAGAGATGGGTCTTCATCGCCATCTTCAGTGCTCGGCTGTGAAGTAAGATGAACAGGGGAACTACATTGCCCCCCCAGCCAGGTCATTGCCTAGCAACAGAGAAACACCCTTGATAGGTAGACTTGACATAAGTCCCACCTTTACCTGTCCTGTAACTAAATCTGACTTCAAGAATACAGAGCGCAGGGGTACAGATACAGTCCTCCCTTCAATACCTTGTACAAGTATGAAATCCCCAGAAGCGGTCTCATCACGTAACTCCAAGGAGTCCATCAACAAAAAGTGACTGAGAAGCTCCGGTATCCCTTAGGATATATATGGGGACAGGAGGAGAATGCTCATTCAGAGCCACTAATCCCTCTGACACAAATGGAAGAAATTCCTCCCTCACAAAGTCAGCAGTATCAGGCTTCTTAGCCTCACAAGGAGCAGGCAATTTAGTAGATCGGTCATCTACTACAGGGGTTTCTAACCTTGTCTTCACAAAGGCATTGGGTTTGGTATCCTTTTCTTGTTCTTTCTTAGCTTTAAGGAACCAACAGTTAGTTGTAACATGACCAGATTTCTTGCAATAATTGCAAACTAGACCACTTTTGTCACTGTCAGCTTTCACACTTTGTTCAGACCTTTTACTGGATTTCTGAGCACCATCACCAGATTTGTCTTTGTCTTTGGGTGAGGAATCTTGGGTATCACCGTTACCTTTCTTCTGAAATTGGGACCATCTATTGTTACTGCTAGACTGAAATATGGACTTATGTGTGAGAACATATTCGTCTGCAAATTTGGCAGCTGATTGCAAATTCAGTGCTTGCTTCTCATTAAGGTAGGTCTTAATATCATCCTTGACACAGTTCTTGAATTCTTCAACTAACACCATCTCTTTTAGTGAGTTGAAATCATCCTTGACCTCCATAGAAGCACACCAGCGCTCAAAGCAAACCTTCTTCTCGTTAGCAAATTCAACATAAGTCTGTTTGTCAGATTTCTTCAGACCTCTGAATCTCTGTCGGTAAGCCTCTGGAACCAACTCATAAGCTGTCAAAATAACCTTTTTCACAACCTCATAATCAGAGGAATCATCTGCAGACAAAGCTGAATAGGCTTTTTGAGCTTTACCCTTGAGGACAGTTTGCAACATCAGAGGCCAGTGTTCCTTTGGCCACTGACAACTCTTAGCTACCTTCTCGAAGCACTGGAAATACTTATCAACCTCCTTCTCTGAGAATTGAGGCACCAGCTTTACCTCCTGGCTAGCCCGAAATTTGTTTTCACCTTGCATTTTGATTTTTAGTAGCTCCATTTGGAGCCTCTCTTCTCTATCTAATTTTTCTAAATCGAAATCTCTCTGCCTGTCTCTCTCTCTCTGCTCTTTCCTCTTTCTCAAATTCTCCGTTTTTCTTTTTCCTCCCTTTCTTTTTTCTCTTCTCTTGCTAATTTTTCTAACTCAAACTGCCTTTTTCTTTTTCCTCCCTTTCTTTTTTCTCTTTCTCTCTCTCAAATTCTCTTTGTTTTTCTTTTTTCCTCCTTTCAATCTCTAGCATTTTTTAATTTAAGTTCCAATTCTACATTGGGATTTTCCACGGAAACTGTTCTAGATCTCCTGGTGCAAACACATTTTCATCAATGTAATATTCAACAATCTCTCTAGCCAGTCTTGCTTTTCGCATGGCTGGTTTTACATCTGTCAGCTCTAACTGTCTGCATATTTCTAGCAGTTCTGTCTTTTTAAAAGACTTCAAAACCTCTACAGTTGGTGATGCCAAGAAATCATCCATTGCTGTTGATCTGACAATATATATCTAGGAAAATTCAAAAACAATTTCACAATTTGAAATTTCAGATTTTCAATAAATGACTCGCACAATGGTCTATCCCGGACGAGCCCCCAATTTGTTATGGCCCCAATTTGTCATGGCGTCAATTTGTTATGACGTCACGGACAGCAAGGGATGACAGACAAAATTCTTAAACTTCAACAGATTTAATTAAACAAACAGAACTAATCTACTCTCTACCCTACTGACCAAGATCGAAATAATAATAAAAAAAATAGTTACAGTCCCTTGGTAATTGAGATGGGCTGCTATGTTGCGATGTCCTGGGACAGGAAAATGCTCCAACACAGGCTAAAATCCACAAAAAGCTTCACAGGTCTTGAAAAGAGTGACAGGTCTGGTCAAATGTATCCTTCCACAATTTCTCCTTGCAATTTCTCCAACTACTCTACACTCTCTCGATTTTTCTCCTTATATACTCTTTTCCAGCCCCCTCTGAGGCATGCCCGGGACATGCCCAAACATAGTTTTAGATTGCTTAACAAAAAAATGTCAATACTACCATCTAGTGGCTTTATACCACATTACACTGTGTCTTGCTTGAGAACCTTCCGCACATATGTAATCACTTCTAGTCTTGTGCCAATGCAATCCAGTTGTAACTAAAACTTTCTGGAATTGTTGAGAAATATATTGAATTTTTTAGACCGTTCAACAAACTACTAGACTATTCAACAGACAGGTCCATAAATATAACACTGCTTTCTTAAGGTAAGCGTTCGATTAAGGTTGGAATTCAGGGTTACGGAAAGGCGATCTTGGTTTAATAAAAGACTGCCAAGCCTTTTAGAAGACAGTCACGGCTTGCATTTCAAAATGTTAAGGATTAGCAGGAATCGAACACGGGCTCCTGTGGGAAATTTTGTTGCTTTATTTGCCTACCCAACCCCCTCAGGCTCCATTGTATGAGAACTTTCGTGCTATGAAGCGAAGTCATACTGTGTCCTTATTTGATGTGCTCAAAATGACTACTGCCACTTGAGGACATCTGTCACTTAATCGTAAATATAGATTGTTTTCATCGCTTGCATTTACCACCTATCCGGTTGTTTACCTTGGGAGGACTGTCTTGGACATCATGAGGGAACAACTTTGCACCATGGTGCAACTAGTCATTTAAAATGCCTTCTTATTGCAAGCCCACTGCACTTCCATCAAGAGCCTTCATTAGACAACTGAGTCCTTAAAAATTACTGCCATTTTTGTGGCAGGACTTCCACCATATTTGACAGCAACAGACACTGTGGATTAAATGCCTCCTTTGTCTACCCCCAAAAATGATCCTATCCTGATGTATTGAAAAGAATAAAATATGACTCATCAGATAATATGACTTCTATCCATTTCTCAGAGGTCCAGGTTTATTATTTCTGATACCATGCTATGCATTTTGGCGCATTAGAATAGGATAAAAATGGTTTCAAAATGACAGCCCAGCCATGAATTCCACTCTGAAAATCTCATCATGAATGAATTCCAGTTCAAACTGGTTAAGCTATGGATTGATTAAATTCCTTGATTATTTTGTGAGAGTGTTTCAGCGGTTTAAAGCACCAATTCTTTTACTTTTGGCCACTGGTAATTTTTTGTGATATTTTTGTGTTGGGTCGATAAAAGTTGCAGCAATTTCTTTGCACTGCTCCCCATGGTTTTGGTAAAATGGACCATGATGGAGACGAGGGGGTAAACAGATAAGAATAATGTCACTGTCAAGTGACTACCAAAGCATTCCTCAGCCTTGCATTGGCTCAACCTTTTTGAGGGATGGAAAGACAGTGACCTTCAGTTTTTTATTGTTTGGTTGCATTCTAGTTATTTTAAGGATTGTACAAGTTTAAAAAAAAAAAAATGGCAAAAAATTCAGTAATAATAATAATAGTATAATGTAATAATAATACCTGGACTTCATATTGGCAGTTCTTTCATTGATTGTTTTTCAAAAGTTGTTTTTCACTTTAATCATTAAGGGGGCCATCAGTGGTGTAACTGTTTTAGTAGGGACGGAGTTGTTCTGGCAGGTGGAGGGTATTTGTGGGGCATAGTGGCTGAAAGCCATGTGGAAGGAAAGGTGCAGGAAAGTTGGTCAGTTTTACTGGAGTTTGACGGTGAGCTACAGTACCTGAAGGAGTGTTTTTAGGTAGAGCAATAGAGTATATGAAAGGCCTCCTTGTGGCAGCAGTGTCTAACTGCAGGGTGCAAAGGTGTGACTGGTGCTGCCATGGCCAGTGCATGGAGGATGAGTGTAGCTCATCAAAAGACCAGTCGGACTGTTTTCACGGTGGGGGAAAATTATAAAATGGATTCACTGCATTATGAGGAAAGAAACATGTAGAAAGAGGAGGTAAGGACTAGAGTACAGTAAAAATTCATTATACAGAGGCAGCCAAGACTGGAATAGTAGAAGAGATAACCGTAGGACAGAGTTTTGATACTAGAAAAGTGACAACAGAGATATGATGGAGATGTCAATTATTTATCGTTTACTAATTCTTTTAACAGTTTATTTTATCAAAATCAAATCAAATCAAATCTCAAACCCGTATGAAGGTCTTGCTCAGATCTCAATGTTCAGGGGAACTAGGATGATGGCCGTGCCGTTGTGCTTGGCTGCTAGTTGTCGCCTTTTTCCACTCCTGTTTGTCATGGCTCTCTTTGTGTGTCTGTGTCTAAATGATGTGCAAGTTAACATTGTCTATGACCAGCAAACATTATTGATCATTTGAAACTCTGTCATGAACTAACATACTCGAAATCCCGAATACCGTGCCTCTCGTAACATCCTACTTTGCCAAGCACCTGAAGGAATATGGACCCAGCCCTGTGGCTACCACCATAGGAAACGAGCTCGGAGGCGCGGTAAACATGCTGGCGCCTCGGTTATACGGCGGAGTCTTCCCCACTGTCACGCCCCACTGGCCTACCTTTTTCACCCTGATGACGTTGGACCTGGTCGGCCTCGGCGCTTCATTTCAATCATGAAGACTTTGGATTTAAGAAAAGGAGATTTGTTAACAATGCAATGACATGAAATGAAATAAATTCAGTATTTGGCGATGACTCCATCCTCGAGGACCCTCAAGTGAGGTGGGGCGCTGATCTGCCTGGGTAGCAGGCAGGGGTGAAGTCATCCCCAAAAGAGAATCTGTTGGATTGAGTCATCATCAAGCTGAACAGCCCTGGAAGACTAAATATGCATTAGAATAAACGAACAAGCGTTTGCACAAGCCAAGTGCGGATGAGTAGTGGCAGCTACAAGATAAGAGGCAGACACTAGCGCAGTATCTGAGAAAGCGCCACTAGGAGTCGTGCTCCTATACCAAGGTGCTAGCTTAGAGCCATGAAATGACCGCAGCTAGCGGTCGTGCAGTGGGTAAGTCGCATGTATTAGCGGATACTAATCCATATAGACGCTTAACGCTGGAGCAATGGCTAAGCGAGAACTGTGCCACTGCGAGTGGCCGTGAAGTGGATACGCGTACTATACGTGAATGTTTGCCGGCGAGGCAAAGTGCACCCATAACCGAGGCGCTAGCGAAGCACTAGTGAGATGCGCCACTGCGAGTGGCCGTGAGGTGGATACGTGTGAAGTATCCGTGAATGTTTGCCGGGGAGGCAAAGTGAACCCATGACCTAAGCGCTAGTGAGATGCGCCACTGTGAGCGGCTGTGAGGTGGATACGCGTGACGTATCCGTATATGTTTGCCGGGGAGGCAAAGTGAACCCATGACCGAAGCGCTAGTGAGATGCGCAACTGCGAGTGGCCGTGAGGTGTATTGCGTGAAGTCTCCGTGAATGTTTGCCGGCGAGGCAAAGTGAACCCATGACCGAAGCGCTAGTGAGCTGCGCCACTGCAAGTGGCCATGAGGTGGATACGCGTGAAGTATCCGTGAATGATTGCCGGTGAGGCAAAATGCACCCATGACCGAAGCACTAGCGAAGCGCTAATGAGCTGCGCCACTGCGAGTGGCCATGAGGTGGATACGCGTGCAGTATCCGTGAATGTGCGCTGGCGAGGCAAAGTGCACCCAAACCAAAGCGCGAGTGAAGCGCTAGACTAGAGAGCTGCGCTACTGCGAGTGCCCGTGAGGTGGATACGCGTGCAGTATCCATGATGGCTGGCCACTGAGGCAGCCCGTGAGGTGAGCATTGCCACAGTTAGTCAGAATACATTACAACAATACTTACGGAACATACATATTGAACCCAAATGACGCCCATAAACAACGCCAACCAGGAGTCCGTTCCCATGCGCACATCGCTCAACGCCAATTATGCTGATGATTCGCAACATAACGCGTGAAAAACTACCACCAACCTGGAAGCAAGTGGAACATAATTTTTCATGAAGCCATGGAGAGCTGCACGTCGATTATGTGGAGACGGACGGCCGTACGTATGTAGTAAATGCGGATGATGACCAGCGCCTCAGAACTTGCAGAGTTGGGGCGTCCAATCCATGTTGGGCTGCCGTAGTTGCTGCTCCGATCTTCAACGAGTGTCCGGAGAAGCGTCCCGGTGGAATTCCACATTTCTTGAGAACAGCACTGAGGTGGGAGGTAAAGAAGTGGCGACTGACTGGTGATCCGGATGATGTCAAAACAAAGGCTTATTTTTAAGGTAGGTAGACACTCCCAAATACATTTATTTCGCTTTCATTCAACAATTTAGTACCAACATCATCTGAACAACTACTAAATGCAGAATTAAAGTGATGGCTCATTTACATAAATTATGCTAATTAGGTCCCAAGATGGCTACCGCAATGTGGAACTTGATCAAGTACCTCAGGCAGGATATCTCTAGAACTTTTTATTACTTTAATCTCAAATTTTCACAGATCATTTATGACTATATAGTGCATGTTCTGATCAGAGGGTTTTCAGAAATAATACTTCTGTGAAAAAATATGGGCATTTTAGTGTTTTTTTTTTTTTTTTACTTTATTGGGTACCCAATTACCACAAAATCTAGAGTTACACAAATGATTTCTTAAAAATGCCTGATCAGTCCATAGACATGCATCTGGTGAACTTATATTCCAAGTTTCACAATGATAGCATGAGAGAAAGAGGAGAAATGGTGTTTCAAGCAATGCTTGGCAGGACAAAAGCAACATTTTTGAGAAATTGACAAAAAACAACAGATGTCCCTATTTTGATAGTCCTATCAAGTACACACACTATGAACTTACTGAAGGTTATTTTACGAAAATGTCAAGAACAATTTTTTTCAAAAAAGAAAAGCCTATTTTGGGAGTGTCTACCTACCTTAACAGTAGGAGGTCTTATACGGACTTAAGCAATCATGGACAAATACGGGCAGAATGCAGAATCAGTACGAGCTATGATAACATGGACCCCATTACCTGCAGCATCAGCCTTGGAGCGCTTAAGGAAAAGGCGGTAGTGATTGGAATAAAGGATATGTCTGAAAAACTGGTCACGTGAAGGAAGAAAGGAGTTTGAATAAGTAGTGAATTCCCCACAATGTAGAAATTCGTAAAACGCCAGGAAAAAAAAAAAAAAAAAAAAAACAGACTCCAGTAACGTGTCCGTGTAGTTCGAAAAACACCCAGCACGAAGAACAGCTAAGACAGTGTAACATGTCAAGTGAAATGGGGAGTCAAGGCAAGGTGTGCCCATAACCAAACCGCTAGCCAAGCGCTCATGTGCTGTGCCACTGGGAGTGGACGCGACATGTCAACATGAAGAATCAGAGATTACTTACCAATATAGATACTTACACAACCATCATCTAAATGCATGAGCATTGCCACTGCTAGTGGACGTGAGGTAGATACTTGCGTAATATCTGTGACTGTTTGCCAGCTAGTCAATGTGCATCCATAACCAAAACACTAGCCAAGCGCTTGTGAGCATTGCCACTGCTAGTGGACGTGAGGTAGATACTTGCGTAGTATCTGTGACTGCTTGCCAGCTAGGCAATGTGCACCCATAACTAAAACGCTAGCCAAGCGCTTGTGAGCTGTGCCACTGCAAGTGGACGTGATGTGGATATGTGCGTATTATCTGTGATGGCTGGCCAGCTAGGCAGCATGTGACCTTGGCACTCTTGTAGCGCACGTGAGATTGCCACTGCGAGCAGACAAGAAAACATGGCATAGCATTTGTAATGATTTGACAACTTCGGAATAAACATTGCAATCATTTAACAGCACCATTATTGTATAACAATTAATTTGCAACGAACAAATACCTTGCACATTTAACATTTGAAAACCATGCTATTCAGGCATTAATTATTAATATCCAACAACATTTCACATCTCATACCTCAATCGGACCACAAACATGGCATGCATGCAAGCGAGACCACCCACTTGTGTAAACTTAGGATGCTGCTTTGGTGAGGCCATGAGAACTGCACGTGGATTATCGTTGAGGCTGAGGGCTGCATTTATGAAATGCCCACAGATGACCAACGCCCATGCTTGTAAATTGGAATGTCCTGCCTGCATTGAGCTGCGGATGTAGCGCCCAGAGGTCGCGTTACACTTTCTGATTGTCCGTCATTGTGACGGACAGGGGCATAAAAATTCCGTCATAATCAATTATTATCCGTCATTGTAATTTTATTTTTTAAAATGATAATCGTTTATTTTTTTAAATAAAATAAACTGAATAATTTATAGATTACGTATTAGCTGATGCCGACAGTGATTCATGTAGACGCACATTGCGCACTGTGTTAAATACAGCACTGCGTGGATTTTCGAACTTACTGCTGTATGAACTTAATAAAACATGATGAAAACAAATGATTTCTCCCCCCACACAGTAACAGTGCGCAAATGAACAATGCTTTCAGTTATTGCTGGGCTTCACTAAGCCTAACAACCGCAGTCTCGCTAAGCGGTCCTACGAAGCTGCTTCTCAACTCGTTATGTCAACTGGGGCTTTCCTACGGTGGCCCTGAAGGGTCACAACACCTGCAAACTCAGAAAACATCTATAAATTCAGAAAACACTTTCATCAATTTCACAACACATGAACTGCAAATGCCAAAACACCTGCATATTCAGAAAACATCTGCAAATTCAGAAAACACTTTCATCGATTTAACAACACATGAACTGCAAATGCCAAAACACATGCATATTCAGAAAACATCTGCAAATTCAGAAAACACTTTCATCAATTTCACAACACATGAACTGCAAATGCCAAAACACCTGCATATTCAGAAAACATCTGCAAATTCAGGAAACACTTTCATCGATTTCACAACACATGAACTGCAAATGCCAAAACACCTGCATATTCAGAAAACATCTGCAAATTCAGAAAACACTTTCATCGATTTCACAACACATGAACTGCAAATGCCAAAACACCTGCATATTCAGAAAACATCTGCAAATTCAGGAAACACTTGCATCGATTTCACAACACATGAACTGCAAATGCCAAAACACCTGCATATTCAGAAAACACATGCAAACTCTGTAATGACAACGGAAATGTTTCCCGGGGGGACCATATTCAGAGTTACGTGTTCTTTAACGGACTTAGCGATGTCGGATACCCCAGTGGTTTTGTTTAATTTAAACATATTAAGGCAGTGTCCCCAAAACGTATTGGTCCACTTAGATAACTGTTAAACGTTCTGCAAACTTTGTTAGCTGTAAACTAGCTGGCTAGCGTTTCTGCATTGCTGTCCCAAGACGAGCGCACCGCACCACTATTTTTGAAAGTTATCACTGTCACATATTATGTATGTCAATTCTGATTTCATAGTGCAATTTCATTGCGAATCGAACACTTTGCCCGTTCTTTAGCACTATTCCCTCTCCTGCTACGGACTCTACTACCATTTTTTTTTTTTAAATCGCCCATGTATCAGCTTAGCGCCATGACCACAGAGAGACCTGTGGTGATGGCGCTAATCCTGCGTTAGGTTTGGATCTGAAGTTGGGGTTGGATACAACGTCATACCCAAGCAGGCTGCGTTCCATTAAGTAAGTCGGAAAACTGACTTGGGGTCAGTGGTGTCTCATCTGACAAGGATAGCCTTTATTAGCTATTGTTAGCTATACTAGTTGATAACAACGCATTACTCGGTATTTTTACCGGAGCAACAAGTCCGCCGATAAACTTTTTTCAGTACTGCGTGTACGAATGATTTAATGAAACACAAATGACACTGAATTGCAAATGCAGTTTATTAACACAAGTTTAAACTTACTGTTGATATATGGTGCAGCCATCTTCAACTCGGAAGTCGGAATTCGGGGTTGGTAAAGAATCTCCGACTTTCGGAGTTGAAAATCCGACTTATGGGGGCGTTCGAATTGAAATTTCCGACTGGGAGCTCGGAGATCCCGACTTCCCAATACAAATGGAATGCAGCATGAGCTGATACATGAGCGATTAAAAAGATGGTAGTAGGGTCCGTAGCAGGAGAGGGAATAGTGCTAAAAAATGGGCAAAGTGTTCTGAACTGCACGAAATTGCACTATGAAAGGTGCGGTGCGCTCGTCTTAGGACAACAATGTAGAAACGCTAGTTTACAGCTAACAAAGTTTGCAGAACGTTTAACAATTATCTAAGTAGACTAATACGTTATGTGGACACTGCCTTAATATGTTGAAATTAAACAAAACCATGGTGGTATCAGACATCGCTAAGCCCGTTAAAAGAACATGTGCCTCTTCGAAACAATTTTCTTTGCCTGGATCGTTTTTTGACCGGCAACTGGATGTGGGTCCGTCACTGATTATGGTCCCCCATGAAACATTTCCGTTGTCATTACAGAGTTTGCATGTGTTTTGTGAGTTTGCATGTGTTTTCTGAATATGCAGGTGTTTTGGCATTTGCAGTTCATGTGTTGTGAAATCGATGAAAGTGTTTTCTGAATTTGCAGATGTTTTCTGAATATGCAGGTGTTTTGGCATTTGCAGTTCATGTGTTGTGAAATCGATGAAAGTGTTTTCTGAATTTGCAGATGTTTTCTGAATATGCAGGTGTTTTGGCATTTGCAGTTCATGTGTTGTGAAATCGATGAAAGTGTTTTCTGAATTTGCAGATGTTTTCTGAATATGCAGGTGTTTTGGCATTTGCAGTTCATGTGTTGTGAAATCGATTAAAGTGTTTTCTGAATTTACAGATGTTTTCTGAGTTTGCAGGTGTTGTGACCCTTCAGGGCCACCGTACTTTCCCCACCTAAATATCTGCGTGTTCACATAACAGAGATGGCGTTTGTAGCATATGACCAATCGTGTACCGGCAGCAAAGCAGCATATTTTACTGACGCATTTGGCTTGAATCTCTCGCCTCTTAGTGGCATTCACGTTCCTGTGCCGTAGTCAGCAATTATTCAAACAACGCAAACTTAAGTCATTGCACATTAAGTTAATCAGTTTCACATGCATTACGGTGGATTTCCCCACTAGTGACACGGAAATTGATTATGACTCGGGAATTCTCACGCTTGTCTTTACTGGGGGATTGAAAGCAATGGGATTGCATAAAGAGGTTTCAAATGGTCTTATTTCATTTAAACAATTTAAACGATCATGAAACATGCACTGTGTCCAATCCCTGAGTAAAGAGAAGCACGAGAAGTCCAGACTGGAGTCATAATCGCTTTCCATGTTACTTTTGGTGAGGTCCACCTTCACGCAAGTGAAACTGAAACTTCAATGCACAAAGATTTTAATTCCGCGTGAGAATCTCATTAATAAGCATTCATTGAATCATTGCGGACTACGATGAATAAGCCTAAAAAGTGTGTGAGACCTACGCCGAATGCGTGAGACTTGGCATCTCTGTCATACAGATCAAAGACAATGCTCGAGACAATATGACACCCACCACCATTTGGACGGGGGTGTGAATCACATTCTGTCAAAATGACGGATGGCCTTCAAAATATTCCGTCATTGTTCAAAAAAAAAATCCGTCAATGACGGAAGATATTCGGTTAACGCGACCTCTGGTAGCGCTCATAACCTCGATGAATGTCCCGCGTAGGTAGAATGTGACAAAGACATTGGATTACCACTTGCAAACTGAGCCATACCTAGTGAAGGAGAAATGAAATGACACCATAGCATTAGTACGATTGGCAACTTGAATTGGATTGCTGCGCTCATAGACAAAGCACCATCATTGGATGACAATTCATTCGCAAAGTGCTACACATGCCATGCACGTTCATAACTAGTAAACCATCCAAATTCAGCCGTCAATGACTCATGCAATTATGCATCACCCAACACCTAGTTAAGACTTTAATGGAGTATGAACACTGAATGGATACAAGCAAACCACCACCAACCTAGAAGTAAGGTAAGGATACCAATTTGATGAGGCCACTGAGAGCTGCACAATGACTATGGTTGAGGCAGAGGGCTACATGCAAAGACCGATGCCCATTTCCAAACTAAGCACATTTAATCCGCATTGGAAAAGTTTTGAATTAAAATTCCTTAATGCACAATGAAACGCAATAACAGATTGCGAGTCTACCAACAAGTGATGACGAACTGATTCTTTGTCTCAATTCTGAAGCAGAATAGAAACCAGACCCACAGAATGAGGGACGAACCCTGAAACTAGATTCTCACCCCAAGCTGTTCGATAAGGTTGCACATGACAACATCACGATAAACGCAACAGTGGAAATTAAGACTGGATACAATAGACACATTGGAAAAACAACCAAAATTTTGAAATGACGTAAAAGCTGAATCAAAAGCTTTAAATATGAAGGATCCCCCAAGGCGCTTAATTTCCATAAAAAACTGATCATGCACCAATAAAGCCAAGTAGACCCGTTCTGATACTTGGACTAAATTTGCGATTTTTTTTCGCATTATATTGAACAGAACTATTGACTTCTGAGCAATCAGAGCCGTTATTGACTGGCAAGCAGTTGTTTGACCATTGATCTGTAACAAACTGTGAAATGAAATAACACGACACTTATCCTTACTCAGAGATTGATCCCATAGAAGCAAAGTGTGCAAAATAATGTGTAATTTTAATCAAGAAATAGCAGACGTTCTGTAAAAAAGCGCTTTTTTAAAATTAAATTAATTTTATTTCTCTCCCCCCATTCCCATAGGCCTCCCTAGACATTGCAACAAGACTAATACGATTTACCTTTAATGAAGAAGCAATTTTGTTCAAACCCCCCCCAAGAAGTGCGTTTTAATAATGAATGAATGATATGGCTTCACACGCGACTTGTCACAGTACTATTGACACTCAAAGCGCCTTTAGAGTGATATGCAGTAAACTAATCTCTAGACCGCTACTGTGGCACGCCGACCTGATGATGCGATATGATGTTTCAATGAAAAACGTATTTTTCGACCGAAAATCGAAGAGTCCTGCAGCTCTGATCATTTAACTTCCTGACCTCCAAAGATAGAATCACACGTAATCTGGGAGAAGTGTAACGCAGCTTCAGCAAACAAGATTTGATATCCGTACAACAATCCTCCACTGAACGTAGCTGTCAATACCAATTAAGGGAGATTAATGATCAACTCTTGACGACACTCGAAATAAACAAATAATATCTCGATAAACTCCGTAGCCACAGCGAACTTCGCAATTGTTAAACACCTAATGATACGGAATTCACTCTCCAGAAAAGTAGACCACATGTGTGCCCATTCGGAAAACAGCAACAGAAAATAGAGACCCGACAAATTCCTAACTCGTAGTACTTGATAAAGAATGAGGATAAATTGATGTAGCTGGTAAAGTGTAGCCTACCACTCAATGTCAGGAATAGCGAAAGCCAATGAAGAATAGAGATACGGTAAGGAACACCGCGGAGTTCCGATTTTGATGCGATGGAACGAGCCGGCTGAATGCTGTAGCTCAGGGTTCCCCAATTAGTTTTCCCTGGGGCCAAATTATGACAAGGATGCCAAGTCAAGGGCCAAATTTTCCAGGGTCACCCCCCCAATTGGACCAGCAACCATTGTTTGTTACGTGCAGATAATGTCGCTTCTAATATTATCAGTGATATTACTTGTATTGTAGTCGTACCACTCTTATTATTAAGTAGCCTGTGCTGTGGGTCACACAAGATTAAAAAAAAGACAGTCTTAAAGCAAAGTCCAACATCAACAATTTAATTATTTAAATACCTCTGGACAATATTCTGTTCAATATAGGAACCAGTGACCAAATAGCAACATAGTGCAAAACAAAAAAAGGTTATCCTGATGCAAAGATAATGGTCACCTTTTCAACACAGGACTGAAATATTTTTGTATACCAATATCACTAATACTGCCTGTTAAGCAGTGAACTCATCTGCAAAATGTCCAAACAGCTTTACACAGAGACAGCTGTCAGCAGCATTTCTACAGCCATGTCCACCTCAAGCAGCAAGTGATACTGTGCGCCAACAGTCAGGGTGGAGGACATCAGTCAGGGTGGAGGACATCAGAACCAGCAAACCCATTCACACATCACACTCTCTCTCTCTCTCTCTCTCTCTCTCTCTCTCTCTCTCTCTCTCTCTCTCACTGAGGGAAACAGAAAGACAGACATATTTTCAGTTCGTCTTTCAAAATATGATACAACAATAACACAAGTTTTGCGCCTTTAAATATGTGTATACCAACTATCAGGCTGTAAACACCAAATAGTATTATTTGCTTTTCTTGTAGAAAACAATATAATTTGCTTTTAATTTTGTATTGTTTTATGTTTCATTTTTTAAGTTATACTAATATTATTTTGTTGTTGATAGCATTGCCTTATCCACTGTTTGTTTGCTTCATTCATTTACTCTTTTTGATTGGCCCATGCAGCAAAGTGCCTTAAATGAAATAGTTATTGTTTTTGTAATTATTATTGCACCACAATAAACTACAAATGCACCAAAATAAAAAATGTTCACTCACCAATCCATGAGAGAAGTGAGAGCGGCAGGACGAGACAATCTTTCGGATTTCAGGCTTGTACTCCGTTGTGGCAATCCTGAGGCACTGTCCCAGATGTGTATTGGAAAGTCTGTTTCTGTCCTGGCTCTTGATAGCATTCATTGAGGAAAATGAGGACTCACATATGTATGTGGAGGGGAACATGGTGAGTAGGAGCAGTGCAATAGCTCTGGCGTTTGGGAGTTGAGGTTGGGGAACCACGCTGATCCAAAAGTCACTCACCCCGACATCCTTGTGTTGTGCTTTAAGCAAATCAGATGTTGCCATCTCCAAGACCTCCATCTGAAGAGCTGCCTCATCTAGAGAAGGCAACAGTCTTTTGGCTTCCGAGTCCACTCGCCATCAGCGAAACAGAGAATGGCTGTCTCAGGAAGAGGAGGATGTCACATGAGAGTTTAGGGGAGCTTTCAAATCGTTCCTTGAAGTTTTCGGCCAGGCTCGACACAAAATCCCTCATTGCTGGATCTTCCTGCATTTGGTTCTTCTCACAATGCTCCCGTAGACGTGGAAAGTGCAACTTTCTTCCCTGAATGTCTTTCTCCAGCAGGGTCAGCTTTGACCGGAAAGCATCAACCGCCTCATACATGTCAGCAACAGTGTGGTTCTTGCCTTGTAGTTGCAAGTTAAGGTGATTTAGATGAGACATGATGTCGCACAAAAAAAGCACATCTGCCATCACCTTATTGTCACTTAAAAAGCTGTGAAAATCTTGCGCTTTTTTGCTCTGCAGGCTGGACAAAAATGACAAAAGCTCATCACGCAGGTCGCACACCCTCTCCAACACGCGGCCTTTGCTCAGCCAGCGAACATCGTTATGCAGCAAAAGATCCTTGTGCTCAGCTGACACATCCTCAAGCAATGCTCTGAAAAGGCGATGTTGCAGACTAGAGCTCTCACGAACAAAGTTAACTAGTCTTGTCACCGTGTCCATCACCTCTCTCATTTCTCCACTCAGTTTGGCGCACAGCACTGCTTTATGAATAATGCAGTGAAATGACTGAAGTGCGGGGTTAACGGCCGAAAGCCTACTCACCAATCCCTTGCGATGTCCCACCATCGATGGAGCACCATCCGTGACCACCGACACAATTTTGCGCACATCCAAGCCATGCTTCTCAAAGAACTGCGTCAGCTCGTTAAAAACGACTTCCCCGGTTGTGCGCCCAGGCAGAGGGAGTAAACAAAGCAGCTCTTCCCGAAATGCCTTCCCATCGAAAAATCTCACGAACACAGCCAGTTGTTCCATATCGGTTCGGTCACAGGAGGAGTCAATGGCGAGTGATATGGAATCCGCATTCTTCAAATCTGTGAGCAGACCAGAGAAACATTCCTCCGCCAAAACTTCTATTCTTCTCGTTGCTGTGTTAGCCGACAGCGGCACCTGTTTTAATAGCGCCACAACAGTTTTCTTGTTTTTCTCATCATGACTTAAAACTGCGCCAGCCATATCAATTGCACACTTTTTAATTAAATCAGCATCAGCGAATGGCTTCTTAGCTTTAGCAAGTGTCCACGAAACCTGCAGTGATGCGGCTGTTGCGTTTTCTTGTGCCGATGTTGATTTTGTCATGGTAGAAACGGACTGCTGGTATGACTTTAGCATGCTTGCTATTTTGTGCTGACGCTGATCTGATTTGGTGGGGTAGCTGGCATTGAAGCTGGCGGCATGCACGGTGTTGAAGTGCCTCCTGAGGTTTTCTGCCTTGGGGACAGCTACAGTCTGCATGCATATTAAGCATGTCGGCTTGGCGTTGGCCCGGTCCGGTAAAATAAAACAAAATTGCTCAGTCCAGTCTGACTTGAACTGGCGATTCTCCTGGTCCACCTTTAAACTTCTTCCGCAAAGGCCATGTTACCACAGTGCATGTTACGATTAATTTGCTGAATCTCGGCTACTTACTTGGGCTAATTAGTTCCGGTGGGAGGGCCGGCTGGCGGGCGGGAGACTGACACCTGGTGTTAAGCATGTGCAAGTGTCAAGTGTATGTTGTGGGATGAGGTAAAAAAATCAGTGGAGCATCAATCACCCATCTTATTTCACGTAATGACAAATGATGGAAACAGTTTCACTGGATCATTGCGGGCCAGACATACGGCTCTCGGGGGCCGGATCTGGCTCGCGGGCCGCCATTTGGGGTTGGCTGCTGTAGCTTCTACTGCCGGACCCGCTTTCCAATGCTTCCACGATTTTCACCAGGGTTTGGATGGTTGGCATCCAGAACCAGGACACGACAGGGAGGCAATGCTTCTGCAGGAGGTCGCTGAACTGTTTCGAACTTAGAACTCCATTGTAGTGAAGAGGATTCGCAGTGGCATTGGAAAGAGCAAGTAACACCAGAACTCTGAACAAAGAAGCTCGAGGTTGATACGAACTTGTAGTTCTTCTTGAAAGAATTTGCTAAATAAAGCTTGAAATCGTGAGCGGACTAACATACCGGAAGCGGCGCGATGCGGAATCTCTGAAACAGCAGACAGGAACACGTCCTGAGCCTATTCAGCCACGCCCATTTTTAAAATTTCTTGTCTTCCGCGATAGGAGCAATCTGATATACAATACGGCACATCGCCAGGCGGATTTGACGGCAGAAAATCACGGGTCAAATGTCAAAATATCGACGAGTGAACTTCCGCTCATATCCGCGCGCGGTCGAACGCTAGCTAATATAATGGCGATTTATAGCATTTCGTTCCAAAACGTGAACTCCTGCTTTGACTCGTTTGTAGCGTTCATTTGAATTTTGCGGTATTTTCATGTTCATATCTGTGTATCCACGATGGTATTCGACTGCAAAGCTGTGCAATGCTCATCGCATTTCGCTATGCATGCATTGGCTTTGCGAGGCTGGTCTTATTACCGGAAGTGCGGATGTCGACAAAAAATCCCCTCCTTCATCTCATCTCCCGATTTACAACAGTTTTGTGCTATATCAGATCGCTCCTGTTGTCTTGAAACTTCCGGTCGGCTAGCTACGGCTAGTTAGCTACGTTGAAAAACCCGTCGAATTAAGATGAATAGGCTAACGTGGCAAGAGTTAAAATTAAATATTAAAAGGTCGGATGGAGGGATTGTACTTGTACATCCAAGGTTAATTAACTCCACCGAGTAGGTGGATGACATGCGGCTGTGGCCTCAGGTGTCTCATGGAGATATTTTTAATTATTTAGTGTTGTCGTTGGGCGTCGATGGGGCGGCCATGAAAAAAGTGAGCTGGCGTTACGGTGGAAATATACTGAGCAACAAAAGAAACGCAAGTGAATTATAATTAGGTCTATGCACTGGCACTCGGCCACGGCATTTCAGATCTCTTCGGCGAATGAAGGTAATTTTGATGACTAGTACGTGGTTTCGTCCGTTTACATTTTCCAATCGGACAGCTGTCTATTTTTTACAGCAAGTTGCGTGACTGTGCTGCAAAAACAGTTGTACGTACTTGTCGTCGAAATTACCTTCATTCGCAAAAGAGTTCTTAAATGCCGCTCTCGCTGGGATTAAAAAAAAAAAAAAAAACCGTTGCTGAGTGCCAGTGCATAGACCTATTTATAATTGAATTATTTTTCTATACTGAATGTAGCCCATTATTTTGTCGCTGTTAGATCGCATGGGGGAGAGAAGCCATGTCTTCAATTACCACTTGATAATTCTTGAATTGGAAAACGTGTTAATAAAGGAAAACCATCAAGAATTGGCCAAGACTAATTGTTGTCAATAAAGGGATGGATATTTTCCCCTGAATTTTCAGGTCTAGCGCCAGCCCTGACCCACCATTACGAGTTATCTCGTAGGCCTAGTTGGCAGTCTTAATTAAAGGGGACCTATTTTGCTATTTTTCCAAGTTTATATTTTGGTCTTTGACTCCCCTAGAGTACTACTGATCGCACAAAGTAAAAAAAAAAAAAGTATTTATTTCGCTCATACTGCCATCCTCAAAAACTGCATTTGTAGTACATTGTAGTCTCTGCCTGAAACGCCTCACTGGGGTGGCTCTTCCGCTATGGCCCCCACTCCCCGTGTGCCCACTTTCTTCTGACTGGCCAGCTCTGTGGAGGGCGGAGTTGGGCGGGACGAGGCTGCAGAACGCAGTTTTCCGTGTCCGGCTCCCCAGAGTGAAACCTGAGACACGTCTGCAATCTGACTAGGAAGCGGCGGGCAAATTCCGCAATCTTATGTTATACTTGAATATAGATCTAATGACATGATCTTGTTCTAACAAACGCAGCGGCGAAAGTGGAGGACGCAGTGCGAATATCTGTCAGCGCAAGCTCAAATTTGCTATCGGCTACAGTTTGCTACTGCGACAGTGGTGAGTTACAGCGGTTTTTCTACTCCTAGCTAGGATGCAGGGAAAGCTAGAATCCACCCCATATAGACACATTTGTAGAACGGGTCGACATGCCCAAGTGTAGACCGGAGACCGTAGAAATCCGGTGGGTCTGAGTTTAGAGGGAAACATGGACAGTGAGGAGCAGCTAAAAGTGGACCAACAGCTTATGGACTGCTTCGGTGTGTATTAGGACCTGCTAGTTCGTGTGCATAGCTGTGGTGTGTTGTTAGCGTGGAGAAACGAACAGCTTCTGCGCTGGTATATGACGGAGGGGCGAAAGCTCCAGGCTTAACGGCCTTTTCGGAAATTGCCCGTGGTAATGGTTTACTTACTGCGTCAGAATGACAAGCGTTTCCTCGCGGAGAATGGGCGCGTTATGGATTGTATGCGAGAGCAAGCTGGAGCTCCGGTTATGTTATGAGCATAATACAGGTTTTACAGACCGTAAGTTCCGTCTGCGTGAACCGTTGCTTATGTGGAGCTAGCGAATCGATCACTTTTACAGGAAATAATTTAATATTCAGTCGCCGATTTAATATTCAATCGACAGCAATGCAGAGAAATCGTTTGTGATACCATACACGTTATAGCCTGTGCTTTTCCCTATTGCTTTCACCGGTAGCATCAGAGAACTTGCTCAGACATTGGGGATGTATCAGGCTGACCCCAGTCATGGATAAGTAAAGCGATTGTTTCACAAGCACCCAAAAACGCACCCCAAGCTTTGCAAAACCTACGTCTGGTCTAACTGCAGCCCAACTCGGCAGACACATACAGCGCCTCTCCGGTTAGCTTCAACTGTAGTGGCTACAATCAGGCAACGTTATGATGAAACTGTCACATTGATGCTTACCGAAGTAACACAAGCATACCGATCAGAATCGCTGCATATAAGTTAACCAGGAGCGTTTTTAATTAGCAGAGCAGGGGAACTAACATGCAGTAGCTGATAAGTGGTCACGACTTTGAATGTAATCTGTTGCGCGAAAAATTCGTTTTGTGTCCGATGTGAAAGCAGCTTTATGGATAGTACGCGACAGCTAGAGAGAGCTCAGTTATGTTATGAACATAATACAGTCGAGCTCGGTTATGTTATGAACATAATACAGGTTTTGCAAACCGCGGACAAGTTGCTTATGTGGAGCTAGCGAATCACTTCTACAGGAAAGAATTACCTATTTAATCTCCGCCTTTTTCGGCTTTTTATTAGCCACAACAATTTCTAAAGGGGATGAAATTATGTCAAGGTAGTGCAGAGAAATCATTTGTAAACCGGTAGAGCTTCTGCGTTTCGCATTGCTTTCATGGTAGCACCAGAGAGCTTGCTCAGGCATTTGTGAAGTATCCGGCTGATCCCGGTCATGGATAAGTGAAGCGATCACTAACTGTAGAGGCTACAATCAGGCAACGTTATGATGAAACTGCCACATTGATGCTTACCGAAGTAACACAAGCATACCGATCAGAATTACTGCATATAAGTTGACCAGGAGCATTTTTAATTAGCACGACACGCAAACTAACATGCAGTAGCTGGTAACCGAGCGGTCAAAACCACAGAGACAAACCCTTGCAATACAGGTTTTACAGACAGCAAGTTCCGTTACTGTGAACAGTTGTACCAAGCATCCAAATTACAAACAAGTATTAAAAGTTAGCTTCAAATGAGGTTTATGATCACACACCTTCTGTAGAATTTCCCGATATCACTCTTGCATATTTAGGACACAAAAATTAGCAACAGTAACTTGCTCGTTAGCGCTGTGCTACAGCCACAATCAACTGGCTATCACGTCAGGTTGGCTTATGCAGTAAAAGCAGCTTACAGCTTCTGTGTCTGTGAGTCATGGACAGTCGCGACCGATACAGGCTTTATCTTCAGATATATTACAAAGCCTGCGTTTGAGGCCAGTTTTTAGTGCTAACTATCACTAGCCGTCCTGCTAGCCACCCATAACACGTTAGCTTCACTAGCATTATTTGCTGTTATATCGTTACTTACAGCTTGTGGCTCCGAGCGCTTGATCGATGCAACTGCTTCAGGTTTGAGAAGCAGCTGAAACGCTTATCCTGTGTTGAATTATCCTTTATTGACAAAGCTGTCTTTGGTGAAATGCTGAGCACAAACAGCTAACGCTCCATTTGGCCGTGGCTGTTTGCTGCCAGCAAACAAAAAAAGCTACCCACTGATTTCTGGTGGCATCGTCTTTTGGAAGAAAAATCGTTTTTTTTCTTCGCGTCCAAAAGTAAACGGACAAGCAGCTTTGGGAGAGATACTGACAAAATTGCACCTCAAATGATCTGCGGTTCTTCTTTTGTATTTCCAAAAGTGAAGATGCTACTACGGCATAGTATGATCTGCCATTGTTAGTGCCTGCTAGAATAGTTTCCGGTGTGGGCAGGTCCAACGCCATGATTGGTTCTGGCTAGGTCTGCACTAATTGGATGGCACAACCTGACGTCAGGTTTTACCCAGATCTCGTGAAGATCTCGGGAGGAGCTGTTCAGAGAGGAAATCACGCTCACAAAATCACGTTCTTGGATTACGGCAAAACCCCTCCATCTTATGTTTAGAAACTTTTCAGAGGTTGAGCATGGACAACCAACATTATAACATTACTAATATGTATTAAAAGAAGGATCAGCATAATAGGTCCCCTTTAAGGACAAACCGGAAAATAAGTTTACGTGTAATTATTATAGAAAATCAAATTAATTACGAGCGTATGCACATTTACACTCGTTTCATCAAACTTTTCTTTGTTCTGCAGTCACTTTGAGTAACCATAAGAGTACATTAACTAACTAGCTAACTTGCTTTTCTTTTGTTGCTCAGTATATTTTAGCCATCTTATTTTAATTGATGAATGGCCGTAATATGTAGCAACTCGATTGCCACACTTCATTATGTAGCGCGGCAAAATGTACAGTAAGCTAAGCCGCTGTTGTGACATCCTAGAACCATGTACGCAGCCAACACCTTACTTTTTTCATATTAAAATGATATGGATCTATCCATAAACTAAGTTGTATATTTCCATTACTTTGAAAAGCACCTATTCACATTACTGTATTTTGATGCGTTATGCATAATGAGTCAGCTGAGTAGCATCTAACGTAATGTCCGTATGAGTGCATTTATAGCGCTACATAAATTCAGTTCGAACACTGCTCAGCAAATCATTTATTAACCATTCTTCATTCACCGGTAATTAGCCTACAGACCTTAATACTTGATGACGAAACTTTTCAGCAACTTGACAGATGAGATCCAAAATGATAACTATTGTTTGTGCATGATCCGAACTTCCATGAAAAGCACTGAACACACGTACACATTATTTGTATTACAGCCTTTATTAGATCGAAGTTTTGGGTAGGTGGGAACGTCAGAGTATGTGAAATCCGAGCATCTGTTTGTGAGCAGCATCTGAGATCAACGGGAGTGATGCAGGTCGACGGTGTGGCTGATTTTCATCTGAACGAAGATAATGAGTCCTAAAAGAGAACGCAACAGTTGAGCATGAGATCGATTAGCTGTACATTTTAGAACAGATATGGTGATTATGAGATAACAGGGGAAGGACAGAAACAAGGAGCGTTAAAAGAAAGGTAAAAATAACGCAGTACAATGTGCGTAACATTTCAGGGTAGACCCACATTTTACTATACTCCACGGAATGGTTATGAGTCTAGCGCGAAGCTAAGTTACTTCAGCTAAAAGTAAATTAGCTTGCCAGAATTGGCTTTAAAACATATCGGTTTATAAGGCACTTGCAGTGTGTTGTGGGTTTGGTTTATCGTCTTGAATCCGGAGAAGATAATGGAGTTCACACGCAGAAGAGCAAGAATCGTCTGACTCTATAAATGTAGTTACTCATCTGTTAGACAGCATAACTGAACATACTTGTGAAAAAAGGTACTAATGTGATAATGCTGATCATACTCATTAGACGCTAGCTGGCTAACGGCTAGCAATATTGATAGCTGTTATCGCTGGCAAAATGTTATCTGATCTGGGAGCAGAGCCGTCTCAAGGGCTGTGCGAAGTGTGCGACCGCACAGGGCCTCGCGCCTTTAGGGGGCCTCACGGCTGGTGTGTGATTTTTTATTTTTTTTAAATAAATGAATAGCCTACATATTTTACATCACTACACTTGACTCATCATGCTCCTTAAATGACAATTCTCTGTGTCAGTTTCATTATTTACCATTTCATCCCGATAAAAGCTTACTCAGATTTTTTTTTTATGTCGACATACATAACATGCTCTGTCTCGCTGCTCACTCGCCTTTCGTAACTGTGAGATTGCTCTCAGGGTCTTATTGAGGATATCAATAATTGGCATCGGGGTAGCGAAGCTTTTCAAAGTTATTTAAAAATATTTTCGGCCTACATGTCGCAGGAGAGACTATGCGGGCTCGCCCTTCTGTCTATCGAAAAAGATTTTGCTGAGTTTGCGGCCCAAAAGGTAAGGAAAGTGACCATCACCTAATCAATGAATGGTGAGCGGGAATCTGATGTTTTAAAGTTATACTGCAGCAGAGCGTTTGTGACGGACTAGTATGAGAAAATATACTGCATCGTAATCAAATATTAAACTGTCGTGTTTGTCAGCGGATAATACGCCTTTGTTAATCTGAGATTTTTTTCCATAGAAATGAGCCAAATAAGCGATCGTCACCAGCGAGTGTGAGCTATTAGGTATTAGTGTTTGTTGAATTGTAATTCATGACGCACTGTCATACTTCAACATGCCAATATAAAGTGAAAGCTGAGCTGATTTGATGATAAAAGCCAATCTTTGTGCAGTTGATTTTTTTTACCTTTGAAAGTTTATGATATCCAAAAAATCATAGTTGAAATTATTGCCACAATAATGCTGTTTTAGTCTAAAAATGCATGTCATTTCACCGGGTATAACTAGAACAGCTATGTGCTTGCAGCCTGACATGATTAATGCGCGTGCACGTGAGCAGGGTCTCGCGCATCAAGTCGGCGCAGGGCCTCGCACCCCCCCCCTGCGACGGCCCTGCCTGGGAGCCTCGCAAGCATCCGACGAGCCTTTTTCGCCGGAGGGGTAACATATCCCAACCATTTCTTTGGGTATGGGTGATGTTCTGATGGTCTGCCGTCCACAAAATGAAACGAACAGACGTAAGGCTTTTTCGGCGGATTCTTTAGGTGTAGTGCCTTTAGCCACATACGCCGGTGTTGTGCCATTTTTCGACTCCCTGCCAAAATTCTACCCCCCGTCTCGTGAACGCGCTTTCGCTCTACGCTACAGTGCGCAGCTCCACGCCAGGAACGCTGTTTCGCTGTCGCTGCCATCCGACCTCATTGACATAAACGGCGCCAAAGACTAATTATTGTGGGCTTCAAAACATGATAATCCGGATGAATGCATGAAGAAAAAAAAAGCAAATAATTAAATCTTGATCTTCCGTAAAACTAATTAGTAAGCTGTTTCTATCGTTTTAATGCATGCTTTTTTGATGACAGTTCTATAGCTTAACGTTGTAAGTTTTGAGATAGAATTTACGCATGAAAGAAGGACGGCTAATTTCACTAAAAGTATCGCTTTTTAATATTTAACCGAATAAACTGAATAGATTGGCAAACTCCAATCGCGGAGTTTTTGAGGACAGTTCTACCTTGGCTAACATTGTAACCTCTAAGGTACAATAAGCTGCATTATTTTAGTAAAGGTATCGCTTTTTAATATTTCACCGAATGACCAGAATAAATTGTCAAGCGCCAATCACGGAAGCAAGACATTACAGAGATAGAATAGCTAACGTCTGTTTGCTGCCTCTGTGCATTTGAATTTGATTAAAATTACTCCGCAATTGGATCCTTTTGTGAGTGCTGGATAACTTTTTACATTAAATAGCTCACGAAATTAATTTATACCAACAAAAAAGGACATTAGGAAATCATTCGACAGTATACGGGGTGGTACAAAATGTCGGAATCACCTGCATAACGTGATGTCTTGTAATAGTGAGAAGGCTCTCTGCCTTCAAAATTCTGAGTACGATTTCTGCACTGTGCAAAGTGGGCAAGTGACCCATTCTTCAAGGATAGTCTCCCGATTTTAAGAACGAAAGAGGAGATCTGTAGGAATTTAGCACTCCAGAACTGTCCACAGTTTCAATTAAGTTTAGATTCGGTAGTTGTACTGGCCATGGTAATTTGACTTTAACCTTTTGTTCTAAGACTACTTTTTAAAATGTTTTTAGATGTGTGTTTGGAGGCATTATCATGTTGGAATATAAAACATTATTAGGGGACATAAACCAATCCAGATGAACAAAAAGTAAGGTCCAACCATAAATGCCAATTTTGTGAAGGTCACTACTGACTGTTGGAACAGCGGACTCAAACTATGTGCAATATCAACATTAGAGGTACATGTCAAGACAAACAGAGCAGTGAAATTATGTCAGCATGAATATTTCCTTGAGTCATATAGGACCCCCCAATATTTTCTCATTAGAAGAACAGATAGATCCAAGATTCCCAAAATGTAGACAAACACTGCAACTGCACTAAACTGTGGAGACAATAGTGCCGAAATTGAAAATAATATAATTGTGGCATCATTAATTTTCCCACAATTCCACTCCCCCCAGATGTTATTAATGCAATAGACTGAAACTACAAAAGAACTTGACTGTAGATGCAAAGGATCAGAAATGGAGGAGGGGGGTAAAACATGATTTTTCACCCCTGCCAAAAATCATGAGATTTTTATTACAAGCACTGTTGGACCCATGTTTGCTGCAAATATTCCATCATGTAGACTGAAACCCTTGACTGTAGATGCAAAGGATCAGAAATTTTTTGGCAACATGAATTTTCACCCTTGCAAAAATTCACTGTTTTATTGGACTGTTGGACTCCATATTTGCTGCAGTTACATATTCCAACATGTAGACTGAAACTACAAAAGAACTTGACTGTATATGCAAAGGATCAGAAATGGAGGAGGGGGGTAAAATTTTGGCAACATGAATTTTCACCCTTGCCAAAATTCTACTCCCACCAGATCTTTTTATTGCAAGCACTGTTGGACTCCATATTTGCTGCAGTATATGTCATATCCCTGTATGTCAACTAAAAATTTTCACCCTACAAAAGAACTGTTGACTGTAGATGCAAAGGATCAGAAAAGGATCAGGGAGGAGGGGGGTAAAATTTTGGCAACATGAATTTTCACCCTTGCCAGAATTCTACTCCCCCAGATCTTTTTAATGCAAGCACTGATGGACTTCAGATTCACAGCTGTTACTTGTCCCAACAGCAAGATTAAAATTACAGAAGAACTTGACTGTGGAGGAAACCGATCAGAAATGGAGAGGGGAGTGATTTTTTGGCAGCACCAATTTTCCCCCTTAACAAAATTCCACTCCCCCCAGATCTTTTTAATGCAAGCACTGATGGACTCCAGATTCACAGCAGTAACCCCTCACAGCATGTAGACCACAATTACCAAATAACCTGACTGCAGAAGCAACATATTAGAAATGGACAAGGGAGTGAAATTTTGGCAGCATGAATTTTCCTTCCTGCCATAATTCCACTCTCCCCATCTTTTTAATGCTATGACTGGTGTACTCCAGATTGGCCGAATGAACAAATCCACAGGTGAAGATGGCAATAATGAAAGAAAGTGACTGCAGAGGCAGCAGTTCAGGAATGATGAGGGGACTGAAATTATGTCAGCATAAGTATTCAGGGCTTACCGGATCTTGTGAAAATGTCCCACCTGGTACTAGGTAAACATTCCTAATGAAGTACAGTAACTATTGAGCAGATATTTTCACAATCCTCATGTGAATTCCTTATGTGTCTCCCCTGCCCTCAGCTACATCTCATTACATGGTTATCCTGTAAAGGTCATTTGGCAGGAATTCATGCCCTCTACTATGTGTGCAAGTTGCTTGATTGTTAAGTCAGCACTTTGCGCCAAGATCCCCGTCATGATTGTTTGTGAAAACAATTGTCTTTGTTAAATGCAATATGCACTTTCACTGCAGCATACTCCGAAAGCTCTAGTCGTGATTCGAACAAGCTTCCAGTCCTAATTAGGCCTCAGGATTGGGACCGTGCTCAAGTTAACACAGCTTTAGTCAATTCTTCAGACCAGTTTAATAGGAACAAGCTTCCAAGCCTAAGCAGGGTCCAGGTTTGGGACCACGTTCTCGTTAATTCCTCCAAGTCTGTTTCTTGGTCCGGTTTGTTCGGAAAAAGCTCCCAATCCTTATCCGGTCATCGGGATTGGAGCCAAGTTCCCCTCAAGTTACTCCATCCTCCTGTGGAAGGGTATGGTGCTGGCAAAGTCTGCACTTAACCTGGTAGTCTGCATTTAACCCCAATTCCGAAATAGTTGGGACAAAGTGTAAATTGTGAATAAAATCAAAACCCAATGACTTTCAAATCACACCAGACAGCATTTTATTCAGAATAGAACAGAGATAACATAGCAAATGTTGAAACTGAGAAATTTTACATTTTTATGCACAAAATGAGCTCATTACAAATTTGATGGCTGCTACAGGTCTCAAAAAAGTTGGGACACAGGCAAAAAAGGGCTGAAAAAACAATTAATTTATTAGAAAATTAGCTGAAGGAACATTTAGCAAGTAATTACATTAACTGGCATCAGGTGTGTAACATGATTGGCTATAAAAGGGATGTCTTAGAGAGGCTGAGTCTCTCAGAAGTAAAGATGGCCAGAGGCTCTCCAACCCGTGAAGGCTTGCGTAAAAAAATGTGGAATACTTTAAAAACAATGTTCCTCAACGTCAAATCGCAAAGGCTTTGAAGGTCTCATCATCAACAGTGCATAACATCATCAAAAGATTCAGAGAAACTGGAAAAATCTCTGTGCCTAAGGGACAAGGCCGAAGACCTTTACTGGATGCCCGTGATCTTATATTTTTATTTCCGTTATGGAAAAAGCTAAAGGAAATGGGAGAAAAATTTGGCAGAGCATAAACAAATTAACTGGCAGACAAATTAAACAAAACAAAGAATTAGAGCTTAACATTAACAACCAGCTGGTGAAAAATCCCGCCACCTTGGCTATGGAGTTTAATAACTCATTTATAAAATCAGTTTCAGATATTTCACAGCTCTTTTTTATCACCTAGGTGTGAATATTGTCCTATTGATTACACTCAGCCTGTTTTTTATTATTAAAGAGGTAAGAGAATTTGAAGTATCTAATATTATCAGTGAACTGAATAACTCGAAAGCTAAGGACGAGTACGAACTAGATAAAGACTCCCTGGTGTACCCAATCACACAATTAATTAATCTATCTATTAAAAACTGTGTTGTTCCTGAATCTTGGAAGGTAGCTATGGTCAGGCCAATATACAAATCTGGGTGTAAAACAGATGTGTGTAACTATAGGCCAATCAGTATCTTGCCCGTCATATCCAAAGTAATTGAAAAATGGGTTGTCAAACAACTACAAGACCATTTGCAAATTTGCCATAATTCTTTACACCCCATGCAATTTGGGTTCCGTACCCACCACTCCACAGAAACCGCTGTTGCCATGTTTCTAGAAAAGACAAAGTGCTTTCTGGACAAGAATAATAATAATAAGAATGGTTAATCAATATGCGATCACATCATGGGTCAATGTGTAACAATTAATGATGTACAAATTATAATTTATCATGGGTTTATGTGCAATTACCATGGGCAGTGTGCAATTTATAGCAATTATACAATTTCTATCAGAGCAATGTGCAATCCTCACTATATTCCGGGTTTATGTGCAATTACCATACAATCTATTCTGGGTTTATGTGCAATTATCATGAGCAACGTGCAATTTATAGTAATTATGCAATTTATATTAATGTGCAATCCTCACTATATTATTCTGGGTTTATGTGCAATTACCATACATGTGCAATTATAATACTATTTGTTCCAGGTTTATGTGCAATTACCATAGGCAATGTGCAATCTTTAGCAATTATATCAGAGCAATGTGCAATCCTTACTACATTATCTATATTTATATTACATTTTTCTTATGGGCAATGTACAATCTATTTAAGTATATGACACTTTATAATATGTTATCTATATGTAATTTCCCGGGCATTGTGTACATACATATCGCACGTTGCACCATCAAGATGCATTTTGCACTTTGTCGTTATACAGTACGTTCTTTTCGCATTTCTGCCTCTGCACTGTTGAACATAAACCAATATGGTTTCGGTCTGGTTGTATAAACTTGTCCTTGTTGTATGCATTTTTTTTTTTTTGTATGTTTTGTATTTTGTGTTTTGTTTTTGTCCAGCTTTCTATCCTTCCCCTTCCTTTTTACATCAACCTGCCAAGGGACTACGGTTGGAAATTAGCCTATAGCTATAAACCGGCATATTTACATGTATAATGTTCATTAATATGCACTGTCCCTTTATGAATAAATAAATAAAAAATAAAAATATAAAGGTTTTAGAGCAACATATGCTCCCCTCCATACAACATCTATTCCAAGGAAGGCCTTGTGTATTTCAGAAGGACAATGCAAAACCACATACTGCAGCTATTACAACAGCATGGCTTTGTAGTAGAAGAGTCCGTGTGCTGAACTAGCCTGCCTGCAGTCCTGATCTTACACCAATTGAGAACATTTAGCGCATAATAAAATGAAAAGTCTGCCAAAGGAGACCCAAAACTCTCCAGCAGCTGGAAGCCTGTATTAAACAAGAGTGGGATCAAATTCCAATAGCTAAACTCAAGAAACTTGTCTCTTCCATGCCCAGACGCCTCCACTCTGTGTTAAAAAGAAGAGGGGATGCTACGCCATGGTAAACAGGCCCCTGTCCCAACTTTTTTGAGACCTGTAGCAGCCATCAAATTTGAAATGAGCTCATTTTTGTGGATAAAATTCTCAGTTTCAACATTTGCTATGTTATCT
The DNA here is from genome assembly GCA_029692085.1 of Gymnothorax javanicus. Lineage (NCBI taxonomy): Eukaryota > Metazoa > Chordata > Actinopteri > Anguilliformes > Muraenidae > Gymnothorax > Gymnothorax javanicus. The sequence goes on along the minus strand of CM056194.1, from coordinate 82,444,927 downwards.
CTGTTCTATTCTGAATAAAATGCTGTCTGGTGTGATTTGAAAGTCATTGGGTTTTGATTTTATTCACAATTTACACTTCGTCCCAACTATTTCGGAATTGAGGTTAAATGCAGACTACCAGGTTAAGTGCAGACTTCGCCAGCACCATACCCTTCCACAGGAGGATGGAGTAACTTGAGGGGAACTTCGGCTCCAATCCCGATGACCGGATAAGGATTGGGAGCTTTTTCCGAACAAACCGGACCAAGAAACAGACTTGGAGGAATTAACGAGAACGTGGTCCCAAACCTGGACCCTGCTTAGGCTTGGAAGCTTGTTCCTATTAAACTGGTCTGACGAATTGACTAAAGCTGGGTTAACTTGAGCACGGTCCCAATCCTGAGGCCTAATTAGGGCTGGAAGCTTGTTCGAATCACGACTAGAGCTTTTGGAGTATGCTGCAGTGAAAGTGCATGTTGCATTTAACAAAGACAATTGTTTTCACAAACAATCATGACGGGGATCTTGGCGCAAAATGCTGACTTAACAATCCAGCAACTTGCACACATAGTAGAGGGCATGAATTCCTGCCAAATGACCTTTACAGGATAACCATGTAATGAGATGTAGCTGAGGGCAGGGGAAACACATAAGGAATTCACATGAGGATTGTGAAAATATCTAATCAATTGTTACTGTACTTCATTAGGAATGTTTTCCTAGTACCAGGTGGGACATTTTCACAAGATCCGTTAAGCCCTGAATACTCATGCTGACATAATTTCAGTCCCCTCATCATTCCTGAACTGCTGCCTCTGCAGTCACTTTCTTTCATTATTGCCATCTTCACCTGTGGATTTGTTCATTCGGCCAATCTGGAGTACACCAGTCATAGCATTAAAAAGATGGGGGAGAGTGGAATTATGGCAGGAAGGAAAATTCATGCTGCCAAAATTTCACTCCCTTGTCCATTTCTAATATGTTGCTTCTGCAGTCAGGTTATTTGGTAATTGTAGTCTACATGCTGTGAGGGGTTACTGCTGTGAATCTGGAGTCCATCAGTGCTTGCATTAAAAAGATCTGGGGGGAGTGGAATTTTGTTAAGGGGGAAAATTGGTGCTGCCAAAAAATCACTCCCCTCTCCATTTCTGATCTGTTTCCTCCACAGTCAAGTTCTTCTGTGATTTTAATCTTGCTGTTGGGACAAGTAACAGCTGTGAATCTGAAGTCCATCAGTGCTTGCATTAAAAAGATCTGGGGGGAGTAGAATTCTGGCAAGGGTGAAAATTCATGTTACCAAAATTTTACCCCCCTCCTCCATTTCTGATCCTTTGCATCTACAGTCAAGTTCTTTTGTAGTTTCAGTCTACATGTTGGGATATGTAACTGCAGCAAATATGGAGTCCAACAGTGCTTCCAATAAAAAGATCTGGGGGAGTAGAATTCTGGCAAGGGTGAAAATTCATGTTGCCAAAATTTTACGCCCCTCCTCCATTTCTGATCCTTTGCATCTACAGTCAAGTTCTTTTGTAGTTTTAGTTGACATGCCGGGATATGTAACTGCAGCAAATATGGAGTCCAACAGTGCCTTGCAATAAAAAGATCTGGTGGGAGTAGAATTTTGGCAAGGGTGAAAATTCATGTTGCCAAAATTTTACCCCCCTCCTCCATTTCTGATCCTTTGCATATACAGTCAAGTTCTTTTGTAGTTTCAGTCTATTGCATTAATAACATCTGGGGGGAGTGGAATTATGGGAAAATTAATGATGCCACAATTATATTATTTTCAATTTCGGCACTATTGTCTCCACAGTTTAGTGCAGTTGCAGTGTTTGTCTACATTTTGGGAATCTTGGATCTATCTGTTCTTCTAATGAGAAAATATTGGGGGGTCCTATATGACTCAAGGAAATATTCATGCTGACATAATTTCACTGCTCTGTTTGTCTTGACATGTACCTCTAATGTTGATATTGCACATAGTTTGAGTCCGCTGTTCCAACAGTCAGTAGTGACCTTCACAAAATTGGCATTTATGGTTGGACCTTACTTTTTGTTCATCTGGATTGGTTTATGTCCCCTAATAATGTTTTATATTCCAACATGATAATGCCTCCAAACACACATCTAAAAAAAAAAAAAAAAGTAGTCTTAGAACAAAAGGTTAAAGTCAAATTACCATGGCCAGTACAACTACCGAATCTAAACTTAATTGAAACTGTGGACAGTTCTGAGTGCTAAATTCCGACAGATCTCCTCTTTCGTTCTTAAAATCGGGAGACTATCCTTGAAGAATGGGTCACTTGCCCACTTTGCACAGTGCAGAAATCGTACTCAGAATTTTGAAGGCAGAGAGCCTTCTCACTATTACAAGACATCACGTTATGCAGGTGATTCCGACATTTTGTACCACCCCGTATACTGTCGAATGATTTCCTAATGTCCTTTTTTGTTGGTATAAATTAATTTCGTGAGCTATTTAATGTAAAAAGTTATCCAGCACTCACAAAAGGATCCAACTGCGGAGTAATTTTAATCAAATTCAAATGCACAGAGGCAGCATACAGACGTTAGCTATTCTATCTCTGTAATGTCTTGCTTCCGTGATTGAGGCTTGACAATTTATTCTGGTCATTCGGTGAAATATTAAAAAGCGATACCTTTACTAAAATAATGCAGCTTATTGTACCTTAGAGGTTACAATGTTAGCCAAAGGTAGAACTGTCCTCAAAAAACTCCGCGATTGGAGTTTGCCAATCTATTCAGTTTATTCGTTAAATATTAAAAAGCGATACTTTTAGTGAAATTAGCCGTCCTTCTTTCATGCGCGTAAATTCTATCTCAAAACTTACAACGTTAAGCTATAGAACTGTCATCAAAAAAGCATGCATTAAAACGATAGAAACAGCTTACTAATTAGTTTTACGGAAGATCAAGATTTAATTATTTGCTTTTTTTTTCTTCATGCATTCATCCGGATTATCATGTTTTGAAGCCCACAATAATTAGTCTTTGGCGCCGTTTATGTCAATGAGGTCGGATGGCAGCGACAGCGAAACAGCGTTCCTGGCGTGGAGCTGCGCACTGCAGCGTAGAGCGAAAGCGCGTTCACGAGACGTGGGGTAGAATTTTGGCAGGGAGTCGAAAAATGGCACAACACCGGCCCTCATCGCTGGTTGGCGGAGGAGGTAGGTTGTAAGGTGCCCCACAACATTCTGCCCTGGTTTTCCCGTGGACAACACAGGATAGGCCTATTTCAAACTTCCGCGTATGCAAACCGGAAGCAGGTAAACTGACTTTCGCCAATTTATACTAGCTTGATGCTCCGTGAATCAACAATGGCAGAGTGTTAGTAGTCGGGTGTTCCCGGTGCTGATTGTTAAAACTGTAACTCGATGAAGCAAGCCGACCTCTCTTTTCTCTTTTCTTCCGAAGACGATGTGAGGAGATGGATTTTGTCCAAAAGAAGAGATGACGGAGGAAGATTTACGATTATGAGATGTAGCTACCTAGGTACATGAGTGTGCAATGCTCACTAAGCTGTACCATTCAGATCCATGTGAACTGGGGCATGAAAAATACGAGTGACGGCAACGGCAAAGAAAGGGGTCTGCGATGAAGTTGGGTTGAAAAACCGATAAGAAGACGGATTCACCCGGTGCAGAACTTTTGGAGCATTGACTACGATTGCTGTCCTCCTGCAGGTAACTAGCTATCTTGCTGCTTCTTGCAAAACACAGCTAAATTTAACCTGCATTTAAAAATTGAGGCAAAAAATAGGATCTGCAAAGCCAGTTAAAGCGGAAAATTTTAGCGTTATTGGCCGATTGATACAATATTATGGCATCAACAATTAACTTAATGGAACATAAAAATACTATCATTAGCTTGCTACCTATTGTTCATGCTGTAATCCGAGGCTAGTTTGCTAGTCTTCTGTGTTCGCTCAAATTACGTTAGTATCAAAGATATCTTGCACCATTTAGCTGGCGAACATACGTCTATGAATTTGTTTTCTAGATATCTCGTCTCCGAAGTTGCTTATTACCGGTTTAGTAAACGTCAGCAAGCTGTGGTCGAGAATGGCTTGTGTGGGTAACGCATTTGTACCGACCAGTGTTTGATAATTATGCTTAATAAAATTTTCCAAAAATTAGAATAATCCTTTGGCAGTTTAATACTCGTCGTTCTTCTTTCTGCAGTGCTGCAACATAAATTCAACTAAGAACATTGTTTTAATTACGTAAATAAAAAAGTGAAATAAAAAATTACACTACTCTGAACTTCTGTGCTCGCTTTTGGCACATCCTGCAATGCAGGCTATCCATCTGGCGCTTAATATTTTCAGTCCATTAGCCACCGCTTATGTAGATGTAAGGGATCAATTTGTTCAACTTCTTTTGTGATTTTATGATGACACAGTAACAACCTTTAGCTGCTTAATTATGACTTATTGGCACTACTTGCTTCAATCTTCGCAAATTTACCAAGGTGTTTTATTAGTGTTTAGTGGTCCTTTACACTATTACCTTGTAATATACAGTCCTTCAGTTAGTACTCCACCTACTCATTTACTACTGCTCTTTTGTCATCTAATCTCCTTGGGTTTTTACACTGTCTTTGTGCCATATTTCTTATTAATTTCAGAAGTTATATTTGTATTGTATGACATTCTATACATAAATTGCTTTGCCTTTGTTTTTATTTCATCAGGTGCACTTGCTCACCTTTGGAAAGGATCTGAGAACTGGAGGACATGGGGTACATCTTAAATCTCTTATTTGATACTTCCTTGCTCCTCACTTGAAGCAGAAGATTTTATGTATCAGCCATCTTGCAGGTCATATCAAAGCTCTCATTTCTGCTGTGAGGAGAGAGCTCTGAGGAGCCATGATTGAGTATTCACAAGGGCAGTCTTCCTGGAAGACTTCAGCTGAAAACCATGCGGTCAGTCCGTAATGACAGACACTGGCAGCAGATCCAGCTGTGTGCCATTATCAGAAATGGATGTGGATTCATGTGATTCTTCAGAGGAAAGGATTCCTTGTGTCCTCCCTCCTCGCATAGTTTCCTTGCATCTCTCCATAGTGGGAAGGACTGAGATGCTAGGAAAAGACTAGTGAGGGAAACGTGGATGCTATTTAAGAGAATTGAGATGTACCCATGATGTCACATCCACGCAGGACCCCTTTTTGGAAAGTCAGTTCAGTGCTGACAAGCCATCACTAATCTTTGCTGTAAGCAGCTGTGGTCGAAGGCCAATTATTGATGCTGTTGCAGTCAAGTTGTCCTTGTTAGGCAGTGGTCCAGAAACATTTGTTTGTGAAGTTTATAGTTTTGCAAATATGCAGATTTGGGATAATTTCTTCTGTATGCACGGTAGTGTTGACTGCACAGAATTTGTACCTGAGGCTTTAGAATTGAGCACTACAAGTGCATCAGCTGGCTCTGAAGCAGTGCCCTAACAAAGTACATTTTTTCAAATAAAATTGGTTTAATTAAAGTTTATCATTTTCATTCATCTTTGTCCGGTAATGACTTGAGTTACTCCCTTTTTACATGAGCATGGGGCGTGTGCCAAATCTGTTGTACGCTCATGTAAGCAGCAGCAGGGACATATTTGGAACCAAGGGTGCTGTAATGGGCTATGATGTAAACTTTGTTTGACATCTTAATTTCACAAGTCCTGGAGATCCATTGAGTACACCCGGGGTAAATTTAATAAAGAAGGTGGCCAGACTTCTTAAGTCTCAGACTGGGACACCTGGCAGTTTACGCATGCCACCCAGTTGGGCTTGCTTAGCTTACTCATGGATTTTACCAACAATAATGATTTTATAGTTACGATTTCATTCATTCACTGCTGTTAGATGTCTGGATGTGGAAAAACCCATGGGTGTTCAATCTCCTTGATGGGGCATTTATTTCAGTATGTCCCATATTTGATAACTGACTCTTAAAAAAAAAATCACATGAGCAAAATAAGATTTACTCTTGATCGACATTTCTAATACAAAAAGGATAGTAAAACGTAATTTTGCTTTTCATTTTTGCAGTATCTCTGTAGTCTATATTACAATGTATATCAATTACATATTTACCAAGGAAGCAATAAAAATCATTATCACTGTGTTGTTCCGAGTATAAGAGGATTTTGGATGTAAGACGACCCTCCTTTCTCAAGACAGATTTTTGGAAAAAAGGGGGTTTTCATGACATCTTGTTTTAATTACGAATAAAACCTTGAGAAAAACCAATATAAAACAAGGCAGACTGTTGTTCGGCGCCATCTATTGTTGTCAACGTATATTTACAAATAGTCTCTAAAATACACAGAATCACTTATTTTGACTAAAAAGCCGAGTCCCCGAAAATAAAGGGGATTTTCAAAGGGGATTTCCCGGGAAGAAACATCGTTTTATACTCAGAACAGAACGGGTAATTTTATTTATTTATTGATTTTGGTTCAAGGCTACACCAACTCTGCGCAGGTATGGTCTATATTAATTTTGTTGATAAGCGGTGCCTTGACGGAAAACTGCATTTTCGCCTTTTTGGGAATACTGCTTCTGGAGAAGAAAGCGCTGAGTGGGCGAAGGTTACTGAGCTCTCACTGGCTACCTCAGACGAAATGCCACGGTGTCTGTTGAAAACGCAAGTCGCAGCAGCTGCCGTAATCAAAAAGAAACGTCAGGTAATGGTGGTCATTAGTCAGCATGCATTTGCAATATCTTAATTTACTAGCTAGCTAGATAGCCATCTACTGCAAAGCGAGTTACATTTAGCCAGACTTTCTTTGCATAAGCTGGTGGGGCAAACCTCAAGCTCCCTATCTGATACCATTGCTAAGCGTTCTAGCATGGATAAAACCAAGCTTTGCTCGTGACAAAAAATAAAATATGGCTTCAAGCCCAACACAACTCACCTAGCTAGCGAACCCCCAATCTCGCCTCATTGGAGCTACAACCTTGGTATAATTAGCTGGCTTCTCAAGCTTCCTCAGTGACTGAACGATATAACATCCAACCCTAGTGACCACTAAGCAATGCCTGAGAGTAGACATAGCTAGGTAAATTCATCCAATATGTCACATGTGCCACTTGAGACAATAAAACACTGGACTTATTTATGCCAACACCAAGGAGGCATATAATTCATCACCCCTCCCTCCTCTGGGAAAAGCTGATCACAACCTGGTTCATCTCCTGCCTGTTTACAAGCCCCTGTTTAACAGGCAACCAGCTGTGTCCCGCACGGTAAAGAGGTGGTCTGAAGAGGCTCTGAGGGACTGGTTTGAAACTGCAGTGTGGGAGATATTCAGCGTTTCTCATGAGGAGGACATTGACAGCTTAACAGACTGCATCACGGACTACATTAACTTCTGTGTTGAGAATACCGTACCCACCAGGACAGTATGGTATTTCTCAAACAACAAACCCTGAATCACTCCTGACATTAAGGCTCTCTTAAAGGGGAAGAAGAGAGCCTTTAGGTCAGGAAACAGAGGAGCTGGGGGCTGTTCAGAGGGACCTGAGGAGGAAAATAAGGGAGGAGAAGGACAGATGCAGGAGGAAGATGGAGGAACAGCTGCAGGAGTAAAACACCAGGGACGTCTGGCGAGGCCTGAAAACCATCTCAGGCCACCAGGAGTCGAACGCCCAGTCAGCTGGGGACCAAAAGTGGGCAGATGAACTCAACACCTTCTTCTGCAGGTTTGAGGACGTGTCTGCCCCTCCCCCAGCTGTGGCCCTGGAGCAGCCCCCATCCCTGGACCCTCCAGCATTCTGCCCAAGTCCTCCCCCCCCCCCCCCCGCCCCCCCCCAGTATCCAGCTCACCGCCATCCCCCCTCACCTCCCCCTTCACAGTATCCAGCTCACCTCCACCAGCTCCCCCCCTCACCTCCCCCCCTACAGTATCCAGCTCACCTCCACCAGCCCCCCCCCCACATTATCCAGCTCACCTCCATTAGCTCCCCCCTCACCTCCCCCCTTACAGTATCCAGCTCACCGCCACCCCCCTCACCTCCCCCCTACAGTATCCAGCTCACCGCCACCCCCCTCACCTCCCCCCCATAGTATCCAGTTCACCTCCACCAGCTCTACCCCCCCACCGCTCCTTCCAGCCCCCTACCTACACCCCATGACACACAGCCCCCCTGCTCCAGCTTGTCCCTCACACCTCTCCAGGTGAGGAATCAGCTGAGGAGGATTAAGACCAGGAAGGCTGCAGGACCGGATGGCCTCGGTTCCAGACTGCTCAGGTCCTGTTCAGACCAGTTGAGCGGGATCATCGGGCATCTGTTCAACCTGAGCCTGAGACTGGGAAGGGTACCACGCCTCTGGAAGACATCCTGCGTGGTACCAGTGCCAAAGACTCCCCATCCCAAGGACCCTAGCTGCTACATCCCACCTCATGAAGGCTCTGGAGCGGCTGGTCCTTGCACACCTGTGCCCCCTGGTGAGCTCGTCCATGGACCCACTGCAGTTTGCGTACCAGACTGGCATCGGAGTGGACGATGCCATCATCTTTCTCCTCCACCGCGCCCTGTCCCATCTGGAGTCGCCTGGGAGCTCTGTTCGGGTCCTTTTTCTCGACCTCAGCAGTACTTTCAATACCATCAGGCCGGCCATCCTGTGGGACAAGCTGGAGCTATCCAGAGCGGACCAACACCTAACATGCTGAATTGTGGATTACCTCACCAATTGCCCACAGTATGTGAGGACCCGGGACTGTGTGTCAGAGACTGCCCTCTGTAGTATAGGGGCCCCCCAAAGAACGGTGCTGGCGCCGTTCCTTTTCACCCTCTATACTGCAGACTTTTCCCACCTGTCACTCACCTGCCACCTACAGAAGTTCTCTGACGACTCTGCCATTGTCGGCCTCATCACAGATGGGGACGACCGGTCATACAGAGAACTCGTCCAGGACTTTGTGGACTGGTGCCAGCGGAAACACCTGCAGATCAACTCTTGAAAGACCGAGGAGTTGGTTGTGGACTTCCGCAGGCGCCCCCACTCCCCCCCATCACCAGTGAACATCCAGGGAAGGGACATTGAGATGGTGACATCTTACAAGTACCTGGGTGTTCACCTGAACAATGAACTGGACTGGACTCATAACACCACCGCACTTTATAAAAAAGGACTGTGCAGACTGCATCTGCTGAGGAGGCTGAGGTCTTTTGGGGTGCGGGGGGCACTCCTGAAGACCTTCTATGACTCTGTTGTGGCCTCTGCAATTTTCTACGGAGTTGTCTGCTGGGGGAGCAGCATCACAGCAGCTGACAGAAAGAGGTTGGGCAAACTTATAAAGAAGTCCAGCTCTGTCCTGGGATGCCCTCTTGAACCTGTGGAGGAGGTGGTGGAGAGGAGGACTATAGCTAAGCTGTCCTCCATGCTGGACAAAGACTCCCACCCCCTCCAACACACACTCACTGCACTCAGGAGCTCCATAAGGGACAGGATGCTCCACCCGAAGTGTGTGACAGAAAGGTATCGCAGGTCCTTCCTTCCTGCAGCCGTTAGACTCTACAACAAAAACCTCTCTTGAGTGCAATAAACCATATTTATATGTATAATAGCTTAATCACCAACTGCAATATATCATACATGCACAAAAACAGCTGTAAATACCGTTTTTACATTTTTATGTATTCATACTTATTTTATTTAATTCGTAAGCTTTCTTTTTTTATATTTCTACTTTATATTTATTTTGTGTATTTACTGCTGCTGTAAACCTGGAATTTCCCCTTGTGGGACTAATAAAGGTTTATCTTATCTTAAAGTAAAAAAAAAAAAAAAAAAAAAAGCAAACATACAAACAGTGAGTTTTACAAACACAGGCATTTATTAAGTCATAAAGTTCTATGCTAGCTAACATTTTTGCAGGAAAGTTAGCCAAATTAGCTGAAATGTCAGCTATTATAAGCCATACCTATACAATCAAAATCAAATTAAAAGAAAAGGCTAACCTAATAACCTTAGACAAATTTATACCTCCTCACGCTCCCCTGTAATTCCAAAATACGGACCACAACTGTAATAATCTCTTAAGACAAAGAAAGAGGAGATTGCGAGAAGATAAATTGACAGTACATGCCTCTACGCTACTGTCATGTTAGCCACAGGAAGTGTTTTTACCTGCTTCCCGGTAGGCGTGGCCATCTTGTGAAATAGGCTAATTGTTCCAAGAACAGCCGTCTTTTCTTCCATTTGTTATGGCAGCCCCTCACCGAACAAGTAATACTCGACATCTTGATTTGCAAATGTGCCACAGTACTGCAATCGCAATGGACAGTTGCTCAACCGGAAGTTCAAAGACAAAACGGAGCAACATGGTGCCGCCCTTGTTGACGCGCGGAATTAGGTGAATAAAGAAGACCGAAGGCGCCGATTGGTTAAGTGCAATTCCTTGGGAATCCTACGTCTCGTGATTGAACTTTCGTTTACACTCCCACTTCTTGGCGCTCCCTTGAGACCAGGTACGCCTTTCTCCGACTGATGATCCCCGACACAGACCTGGATACCAGACCGCTTCTTTGCGGACTCCCCGCCAAGTTTTCTGTAAAGCGCGGTGGTGTAGTCTACCAGAATCTCCGCTCTCTGGCATGGAAGCCATTGTCCGATGCAGCTTCACCATTCAAAATGGCTTTGATCAACGCGAGATCCGCGTCCAATAAAACTTTTATCCTTCATGACTTTTTCACTGCCCATTGATTGGATTTTTTATTGATCGCTGAAACTTGGCTCAACACTGGCGAGTCTGCTCCACTCATTAAACTCTGTCCGGACGATTGTAACTTTTTCAGCTCTCCCTGATCCTCTGGTCGCGGTGGTGGTCTAGCCACTGTGTACAAGAAGAGTTTTAACTGCCAACAGCTGAACTCCGGTCACTTCCCCAGCTTCGAAGAGCAATTAATGAAAGTAGATCCGGTCAATCCCTTCTTAATTGCGCTGGTGTATAGTCCGCCAAAAATGTATAAAGATTTTATAGATCAGTTTGCGGAGTTCCTTTCAAATATTATGTCCAACTTTGATCGCGTTCTGATTTTAATATTCACGTTTGCTGTCCCACTAAGCCTCCTGTAAGAGATCTTATGCATCTTAGATTTTTTTTTTTTTTTTGGGAATTTTTCCTTTGTTTGATAGTTATACACTGTAGAGAGACAGGAAAGTTGGGGAGAAGAATGGAGGAAGACATGCAGCAAATGACCCGAGCCGGTATCGAACCCAGGTTGCTGCAGAAAGGACACAGCCTTTATGGTGCGCTTACGCTGCTCGCGATCGGACCCACTCATAAGTTAGGCCATACACTGACCCTAGTATTGTCGTCTGGTTTTCCCATCTGTAATACGGAAATAATTGATGTGTGTTTGTTTGATCACTGTGCTGTTATATTTGATGCATCTCTGCCCATTCCTGCTGTTAAATCTCGTCTTCTCGCACGCTGCTTTCATTATAGTAACTCTTTGACTGCCATTAAATTCTCTGAAGCTTTAATTGCTGCTCCTAATACCAGCACTTTTGAGGCCTCTCCTCCCCATCTCACCACTGAGGCCCTCTTATCCTTATTGAACTACACCTGCACTTCTATATCAAATTCTGTTGCTCCCCTAAAATCAAAAAAGCCCAAGGCTAAAGCCCTGCCGTGTCTTACTGACACAACTAGAGCACTGAGGAGGGGGTGTAGGAAATGTGAACGCAAATGGAAATGTGACAAATCACAAATCTCCTTTGAAATCTTGAAAAGCAATCTTCTCAAATATCAGGAAGCAGTTGAGGCAAGAGAGCAAAATACTTTTCAAACATAATTTCTGTCAACCCTCATAATCCCAAGGTCTTATTTAGTATCATTAATTCTGTCTTTTGTCCCACCCCCTGTACCAGCTTACATGTGTCTCCTGCTAAGTGTGCTGAATTTCTTAAATTTTTTATTAGTAAAGTTGAAGACATCAGAATGCTGATTTCTCCCCCTACCAGTGATTTAGCTGTGTCACTGGTCTGTTTATCTAAATTAGACTGTTTCCAACCAATTACACTGCCCTCCCTTTACAAAGATTGTTTCCACGATGAAACCTATGTCTTGCTCTCTTGACGTAGTTCCTACTGCCCTCTTGAAGGAGGTCTTTGACATGGCCGGTCCCAGCATTCTCTCTATTTTAAATAGCTCCCTAGCCACTGGTACTGTTCCCACCAGCTTCAAGCATGCAGTGGTCCAGCCTGTCCAAAAAAACCCAACTTAGATCCTACCTCATCAAACAACTACAGACCAATCTCTAAACTTTCATTTCTGTCTAAGGTCCTTCTGAGTCAGTTACTGCCCTATCTACAAAAAAAAACCAACATTTTGGAAAGATTTCAGTCTGGGTTCAGGGCTCACCATAGTACAGAGACAGCCCTGTTGAAAATTCATAATGACCTGCTCCTCTTTATAGACTCTGGAGATTGTGCCATGCTGATTCTCCTTGACCTCAGTGTGGCATTTAACACTGTAGATCATGACATTTTCATACACCGCCTCCAGTAGGGGGTTGGCATTGATGGCACTGCCTTGAATTAGAGCTGTCCGGTTGTGAAAATTGGACTTCGGTTTCGGTTTCAGTTCGGTTTTTTTTTTTATAGAGATGAGTTTCTGTTTCGGTTTTATTTAATAAACTTGAAAAAGGCTCTCAACTTGTGAGAAACATGTAATAACAGAATATATTAATTCAATTAATAATAGAAACAAAAGTAAATTAGCCTTAGTTAGGCAGAAACAAGTAAACAAAATGCCAGGGCTGAGACCATACAATATGTTTCTCACAGTGCCCCGTTTACATATCCAAAGTTTCAAACAAGACAATATTGTAGGTTTTGACAAGTTGATATTGGTAAGTCATGCATGCAGTCATGCACGCCATTGCACGGCACTGGTTAGTGGTTACAAGATTAGACTTATTTCGGGAAAGCCCAAAACCTATGTTCCAAATTCCAATTCTATTATTATATTTAGTAAAGCTTTATGCCATTCTCAAATTGTAAGTCTACCTCCAGAGGGAAGTGTGTGTTCCTTCAAACGTGACACCATCCCGTACTGCCCGTAGTGAGCCCCCTCAGTTGGCCCTAACACAAATGTTCTATTAATGAGAGGATGACCCATCAGGGAACAGAACTGTCAATTTCCAATACGCTTGCATATTTACACTTTTACATGCGTTGTCGCAGCCCCATTTCTATCAGTTTGAAAACATACAAGTCAATAAAAATCAATAAACGTTCGAGACTCGCATTGTTTGTTTACGTAATACGACAACACGTGTTTCCGTGAAGAGAAAGTTGGGGATTACAAAAGAATCAACCAAATATAGAAGTTGGTCACCTGGTCCAATGCAATCGGGTGCACGATGAATTCTTGTTTTGTCGCCCAATATTATAACACCGATCATTTGTAACTCCCGATTAGTTGGTATTTTGTTCCGTAAAATTATTATTTTAACGGAATAAGGGATATTAATTGGTGACACCACAAGACAAAATGAACCTGGGTATATATTGATAACAAAACGGGCACAAATTAGCTGGTTTCAATGGATCGGATTCGCGTTCCGTGCTGAATCGTGCATTGAAGTCAGCCCAAAAATAGTTGACAGTTCTGCGGCCCAAGTCCCGGGAAGCATGAATTCAGGAAGGGATTGATTACAGGGTTTTCTCCAGGATTTTTTGAAACTGTGGCGGAGGGCTTCAGCGTCGGGTCGAAACTCAGCATTATCAGGTGTGGCCAGTTTTCAATAATCAGCGCGCAGGCGATGTAATAATTGAAGTCTATGTGCACGGAGGTTTATCAGTTTCACATGCGTCACGGTGGATTCCACATATAATATGAAAACCGATTATGACTCCGGACTCTGGAATTGGAATTAAATAATCATGAAGATACAATGAGGTAGAGCAGGATGTGCTCACAGCAAACACAGAAGTTAACATCGTAGTTTATCGTTTTGCAAAGTGAACAAAATATTTTTTCTCTAATCGTTGCGCACATTGCTTTAAGAAGAAAGCCGCACGTTTTACTGCCGATGGCTAATTTTTATTCATTGGAAAATGTGTTCATCAAGCAAAATGATTGACAACAGGTCAAGAATTATTAGCGCTCATTTTAACTTAACAAGGAGAACTAGTGACACTTGATTGTCCTTGGAATTTTTGGAGTTTATGTAAAGCATATAAACACAGTAACAAACTCACAATTGATATTTATAAACATATTTTCATAACATAATATACATATAAGCAAGTTATTTTATTATAACAAACATTATTACCTTCATTTTACGTTTGAGTGCAGTTTTCCTTTCAAGAGCTGTTTTTAGCTCCTTTGCCTCGGCCTTGTGCGCTGATTCAACATGCCGGGTGAGGTTGCTGGTGTTGCCATACTGTGCTGCAATATTCCTTTGGCCCGTATTTACAGATTGCATATTTTTTGTTTTTCCCCGGTTTCTCAAAATATAGCCACATTAGGCTTTAATGTTTTTCGTCTGCATCGGCCATGAGTGACGCTATGTTGTGATTGTTGACAAAATGTGAACTGAAACTGAAAGTACGGATGTGACTTCCGGTTTTCTCAGACAACCAAGACCGAGTTGGTTTTTTGGTTAACCGGTCAGCTCTACCTTGAATTGCTTGATATCCTATCTCAAGAATAGACGTTTTTCAGTAAATATGGGCAATTTCTCCTTTTGCCCAGCAAGTCTCTCCTGTGGGGTCCCACAAGGTTCTGTCTTGGGTCCCATTCTTTTTTTCAATTGATATGCTTCCATTGGGCCAAATAATTCAAAAGCACAAAATATCATTCCACTGTTACGCTGCCGACACACAGCTCTGTCTACCCCTAACACAAAATAATCAGTCAAATCTACTCAGTCTCATGAATTGCCTTGAGGACATTAGGGGCTCTAATTTCTTGGCGCAGCGCAGGGTGGTGCAGCGTGGCCCAATGGTAATTTCGTCCGGTGCAGCCCACGCAGTGGTAATTTCGTGCAGTGCAACACCGTGCGCAGCCACTTTGGCAATTTGGTTGACGGACGTGCGCCGAGATGGGTGTGGCGGCGTAGTAGGGGGAAGTGTCACATATTCATCATGAGGCAGTGACAATTTCGTGGCAAAAGGCTCCACTGAAAGTGCGCAGAAAGCTCGCCAGCTCCAACCTGGTTTACTTTCTGTGCAGTGGTAATTTGGCTGACCGGCGCACAGTGCGCACACGTTACCGAAACCTCACAGGCAGGTTTCCAGAATGTCAGGCACATTTCAATGCAATAAATAATTACAGCATTCTCTGTGGCATGTTGCGTGCTACCCAACATAGCTGTACGCCATGGATGTCACTTTGACCTCACGCAGGAGACTTGAGGACTTTACAGGACTTGAGACAGAGAGAGGCCGAACTGAATGTGCCGTATCAGCAGGGAGAGAGAGAGAGAGAGAGAGAGAGTGCATGTGGGCGCGTGAGTGCACGTGTAGGCTATGTGGGTATGTGTCCTTCAGCTGCTTTCACACCGGACGCGAAAGGAATTTTTCGCACGACTAATTACATTCAAAGTCAATGCAAAGACACAAATAGCCTACATGCGTGTATTCGCGTCTTTGCGTTGACTTTGAATGTAATCTGTCATGCGAAAAATTTGTTTCGCGTCCAGTGTGCAAGCGGCTTAATACTATTATTGTCACTTAGGTTTTATCGTTTTTAGTGGAGGAAAGGAATACGGCCTGATTGCTATGATCTCGTACTGAGTTAAGATCACATATTGAAAATAAATGTGTAACGTATCTTGCATTGTTGTCCATGCATGTTAATCCCAAAATTTTAAGCAGCAACAGGGTGTAGTAATAGGAACATGCTATCCATCATTTCTCTTCCCAATGATGCAGGCAGAGGAAATAAATGAGCAACCGTAGTATTTCATTCCAACTTCATAAGTTTGAATGATCTGACGTAGTTTCGTTTCGAAATTCCATTCAAGTTCGCTAATGGTAATAATTCGCGAATGCCCAAGCTAGCCAGCTATCTCATATTCGTAATGTTTAATATAGACGTAAGCGGTGCAGAAAACATGCCTGAAGCAGCAAAGTAAAATGCAACATTAATGCATCATGCAGATATGGGACAGAGGCTTTTTTATTCCAAAATTTTAAAGGTGAGGA
The DNA here is from genome assembly GCA_029692085.1 of Gymnothorax javanicus. NCBI lineage: Eukaryota > Metazoa > Chordata > Actinopteri > Anguilliformes > Muraenidae > Gymnothorax > Gymnothorax javanicus. The sequence continues at coordinate 82,428,769 of CM056194.1, read as the reverse complement.
GGGGAGCTCATTTGATTGGTGAAGATTTGACTTGTCTATGTTAAACCCACTCATGCCTTCTCTCCTCCCTCTTTGCCACTTGCGCCGGCAGGAGGGACAGAGGCTGGACAGAGGAGTACTTGCGCCAGGCTGCGCCGGGCACGAAATTGAAAAATATGCCTGGATACACCCCGTTGGAGCGGCGCTCCCCCCATTCGCCGTGCCTGCGCCGCACCTGCGCCTGGTCAACGAGTTTAGAGTCCAAAGTGTTGGACGGCACAGAATTTCCTTCAACGGAATGAAGGAAAGTCCGAAATCATCCTATTTGCCCCCCTGCCTCCATAAAAGTGATAAATAACAGTCTTGGCAACCTTTCCACTTTTGTCAACCCCATGTCAAAAACCTTGCTGTGATATTCGATTCTGCCTTTAGGTTTGATAAGCAAATCAATGCAGTACAGTTAAAACCAGTTTTTTTCCAGCTGTGATCAATTGCTAAAATCAAACAATTTCTCTCATTCAAAGATCTCAAGAAAGTCATACACGCCTTAATATCCTCTTGAATGGATTACTGCAATTCCTTATATACTGGGATTGGCAAGGCATCCTTATTTCGCCTCCAATCGGTCCAGACCGCTGCAGCCAGGCTCCTGACAGATACCAGGAAGAGGGACCATATTAGTCCTATTTTGGCCTCTCTCCACTGGCTGGCTGCCTTTTTATTTTAGAATTGATTTTAAACGTCTCCTATTTGTTTACAATAGTTTAATGCATTTAATTCTACACACATGTATGAATTAAATCACATACTATTCTGGCGTCCAGGTCAACGGACATGCCCACCGTCCACGTTATGCCACCTGGAACCAGCAATTCTCCTCCCCTTATCGTCTCGACTTTCAGCACCACAGACAGCGCATGTCGACTGAGACTCCGTTCAGCGCCCCTAGTCACCGTTCTACGCTGAACAGCTCCCGCCAGTGTCAGCCTGGCGTGCCAGAGAGACTCTCCACGCACATTCCGCACGAGGCCACGCACCTGAACCCCATCTCAATCAGACAAGGCCGCAATATAAAGCCAGCACGGCAGCAGACAAGGGAGAGTGCGTTTGCAAGTGTGTTACTAACCCGCTGTCTTCTCTCTAATTTTTCTATCAGAGTGTGAAGGCAAAGAGACCGGGGATCACACATTCGCAATCCCTCCAGAAAGCATCACTGGCCACTACTCAACCAAATCCCAGCAGCTAATTCCCCAAGGATATTAAGGCTTGCAAAGTCTATTGTCTTTTGGTTTATCGTTGCAAATAAAATTTCCACTCTGCAGGTTGGATTCTCACCAACCTGTTGCCCTGTCCATGCCAGCTTTTCTGGTTGTTCGCCACCCTATGCTGTCAAATAGTCCCATTTGTGGACAATTTAGAATCTCCAGTCAGCCTAACTTGCATATTTTGGGACTTAGGAGGCAACTGGAGTACACCCATGCAGACACAGGGACAAAGAACGGCCCCTGGCCAGATTCAAACCCAGGCCTTCTTGATGCGAGGAATGGAAATGCAGGGAGTTTCGGAGTGAAGGTTTGGTGGGGGTCAGGTTTCACTGAAGTAAAATTGGGAGATAATGTAAAAAAGGTGGATCTAGGAGTGAGGGTGGTATCTGGAGGAGGAGGAAAAGGTTTTAGATTTTCTTCTTATTTTTAATTCTTAATATACTACCCTTCCCCACTTGCCCTGGCCACTTTCACTCAGACAGATGTAATACATAAGTACACTCCAATAAAGAGGGATGAACAAGGAAGGAAACAGTATATTTTTGAATTGGTCCGCACTTGTACTTAGAAGTTTGTGGGCAAAGCCATGGAAACACCAGTTGCTGTTGCTTGGGTTCTATGAGTTTGAGCAAATCATTTGGATTGTATAAATGATTTGTTAACAATAGAAAATGCATGTGAGGCCTAAAATCAGTCTGAAATAAGAACTGTGAACTAATATCAGGTACTTTGAAGTAACAGCAAAAGCATCAGGCTGCATCCTTGTATTACCATAAGGAGGTCATACTATGCAGTTTCCAGTTTAATATTTTAATTTTTGTGGTTTACTCATAAACATTTTCATTCAGCTGTAAATGGGCTGTTTTGGCTCCTGTATCTTTAAGGCTTCCTCCCTTAAAGGGGCGCTGTCACAGCAAAGGACGCGTTGTGGATGCTCACCAGTTATCAGAGAGATTGTTCAGCTGTCCACAATATTGGTTTTAGGAGGTGACTTTGATCTATTGCAATATAACTGAGAATACAATGCCTTGGAATACCAACAAATTTTGATTTTGGTTCTCTTTTTTATTTTCTAACATAGCATGTGCAATCCAATATCATGAAAGATGAGGTCACTTGAGATTCAGCGAGGGTGCTTTCTTTTCTGGAATCCATGGCCAGACATAGTAACACACAAACAAGCATCTCAAAGTTCATGCAAGCAAAATAGATGTTAAAAAAAAACTGAACTAAAATATACTATGTGTCCTGCCCTAAAGTAAATAATTCGTTTTGGCCAAAAAAAAAAAAAAAAAAAAAAAAAACAAAAAAAAAAAAGCTTTGATTAACGCAATATAACATTAAACAGGCAAATTCCTTCAGTGACAAAATTGAAAAAAATTGGCCAATATTTCAAGTTTACTACGCATAGTCAGCCATGACAACGCCCCCTTTTTGCTAGCCATGGTTCAGGAAGCATTTATCGATTAAAATCAAAGGAGGACAATGTGTCATGATTGTGTAGTCGTGACAAATGAAAAGCTGCAGTTGTACTGCAGAGGATAGTGGTAAAAAAATAATTCTAACCACTGATTTTTCACTTCGTCCTTCTTTGGAAATCCATACAGAGGATACTAGCCTTTGGACTGAAGAACACAGCATCTTTTTAATGTGGTAATATATACAAAATGAACTCTTCTGGGCCTTTGCTCTACCTTAGTCTTGTTGTGAGTAAACACATAATAAAGCAAACATGGTATATGTCTGGGATATTATTTTATTCCCATTCTCCATTTTTTTGGTTATTTCTCAAATAATTCCGGCTCAATAATGTAGTTATCCGGTTTGGCCACTAGGTAGTAGTGATATCTACCCAGACTTCAAGTGTCACAGGTCATGATAAAAGTATAACCTATTTGGTACTCTGAACCCTTAAGTCATGATAGTTGATGTAATGTGATGTCAACAGCTTTTGGACAACAAAACTGAGCCACTGTAGTGGCTTCCAGGTGGTGTCACCGGCAGGCAAAGTGAGATATGGACCTAAAAATTCAGCTTTTTCCATGAGACAGCCATAACTACCTGTGTGCCATGTTTCATTCAATTCCAGGGGGGTCAACTCCTCAACTTCTTCAAAAAGTGCCATTTTCTCATGGAATGGCTCTTTAGTCTTTCATTTGTACACATAACTTAAAATTAGCTTGAAAACATAAAAACTGCCTTCTCCAGGGTCCTCGTAGTATTTTTTGTTAATGTATTGACAGGAAGGACAGGAGCGCAGCCTTTTTAACAGGAAGCTTGGGATTCACATACTGCATTGAGGGCAGTTTCATTGCTTCACATAAGCAGTGTTAAAAAGTGTGGCAACCAGTTTTGCAATAACTACCAGAATTGCAATAAAATTATTACAATTCTCGTTTATTGCAAAACTGGTTGCAAAACACGTTTTCCAACCATTTTTGCAATATACCAGATTTGTAATAAAAAAATTTAAATGGAAAAGAAATTAGTCATAATTTCGAAATCACTAGGTCAGTTTTATAGGGAAACTATTTATCATTTACTTATATCATTATGGTTGTTTTCTCGATAATTCAGATTTTTTTATGTTATTAACCATCCTACACAGCTGGAAATTTTCAGTAACAACAACCTAAAAGGAACATCTGCAAATATTCTACGAACTTTGAAATAAAATTAAATTGTATGTTTTAGCTTGTGGAGATGGCTACATGATACCCTTCTATAGAATCGCCTTTTGGCTTGGGTCAGTGCTTTGACATTGTGATGCACTTGGAGTTGCTGTTGATCATTTATTTCACACACTTGGTGGATGACTCCTTGAGTCTGTGATTGTTTTCATGTGTGTATATGTTATTGCTTGATGATGCCCTCGGAGTTGCCTGGTATTATCTTCTTTGTCTGGAGAAAAAGCTGTTTACAATACATTTCATCTATCTTGTGTTATGTATGAGTATTTTATGTAAAGCACTGTACATTATTTGTAAATGGAGATTTGTTACATGCTGTTTTGCTGCCTTGCTGATCAGCCATTTATTTTGTTCTTCAGCACCCTCTGGTGGTGTGTCTGAAGCAAAACATGATCTGATGTAATATCACTTCTTTGAAATAGACTAGTGCTTTCTAGAAGCTTCTGGCATCTTCCTGCCTGGAGGGGGCGGGATTACCCAGGAATCCTGTAGATCTTTCCAGAATGTTGCTAGTCTATATAAATGCTGTGAATTTAGTCACCAGAGGCAGAGTTTTTGTTTTGGCAACAGAGTTACATAGTGGCATTAGAGTGTTATTAGAGGATTGAACAGTGGATTATTTGTAAAGGTTTTTTTTTATCAGTGAAGAATAAATTTGTTTAAGTTGTCATCGCTGGTTTTCTTTGTTGTGATTTTCAAGTCATAACACTTGTCAGAAAGTGTTTTGTACATATTAGGGACGGTGCATCATTTTAGTTGACTTCATCTTCTGCGTTTGTTCAAATCATGTCCATTAAGTAAACATGGGCAAGTGCGGAGTCCTAAATTCTACATGGTGTTAAATGGGGATACTTGAAAGATCTTCATCTCTGTAACAGGAGCCATTTTGCAACCTGCACGTCTACATTAAATGTCGTGAAACTACAGCTTTACAGTCGTGAGCTTTACATGGCCAAGTTGGCACTTTTCTTTGTTGCTCTTGCCAAAACTTCTTAAAGGGGACCTATTATGCTGATCCTTCTTTTAATACATATTAGTAATGTTATAATGTTGGTTGTCCATGCTCAACCTCTGAAAAGTTTCTAAACATAAGATACAGGGGTTTTGCCGTAATCCAAGAACGTGATTTCGTCAGCGTGATTTCCTCTCTGAACAGCTCCTCCCGAGATCTTCGCGAGATCTGGGCAAAACCTGACCAGGTTGTGCCATCCAATTAGTACAGACCTAGCCAGAGCCAACCACTGCGCTGGACCTGCCCACGCCGGAAACTATTCTAGCAGGCACTAACAACGGCAGATCATTCTATGCCTTAATAGTGTCTACACTTTTGGAAATACAAAAGAACCGCAGATCATTTGAGGTGCAATTTTGTCAGTATCTCTCCCAAAGCTGCTTGTCCGTTTACTTTTGGACATGGATTTTTCTTCCAAAAGACAATGCCACCAGAAATCAGTGGGTAGCTTTTTTTGTTTGCTGGCAGCAAACAGCCACGGCCAAAGGGAACGTTAGCAGTTTGTGTTCAGCATTTCACCAAAGACAGCTTTGTCAATAAATGATAATTCAACACAGGATAAGCGTTTCAGCTGCTTCTCAAACCTGAAGCAGTTGCATCGATCAAGCGCTCGGAGCCACAAGCTGTAAGTAACGATATAACAGCAAATAATGCTAGTGAAGCTAACGTGTTACGGGTGGCTAGCAGGACCGCTAGCGATAGTTAGCACTAACAACTGGCCTCAAAGGCAGGCTTTGTAATATATCTGAAGATAAAGCCTGTATCGGTCGCGACTGTCCGTGACTCACAGACACAGAAGCTGTAAGTTGCTTTTACTGCATAAGCCAACCTGACGTGATAGCCAGTTGATTGTGGCTGTAGCACAGCGGCTAACGTAGCCAAGTTACTGTTGCTAATGTTTGTGTCCTAAATATGCAAGAGTGATATCAGGGGAAATTCTACGGAAGGTGTGTGAACATAAACCTCATTTGAAGCTAACTTTTTATACTTGTTTGTAATTTGGATGCTTGGTACAACTGTCCACGGTAGCGGAACTTGCAGTCTGTAAAACCTGTATTGCAAGGGTTTGTCTCTGTGGTTATGACCGCTCGGTTACCAGCTACTGCATGTTAGTTTGTGTGCCGTGCTAATTAAAAATGCTCCTGGTTAAGTTATATGCAGTAATTCTAATCCGTATGCTTGTGTTACTTCGGTAAGCATCAATGTGGCAGTTTCATCATAACGTTGCCCGATTGTAGCCACTACAGTTAGTGATCGCTTCACTTGTCCATGACCGGGATCAGCAGGATACTTCACAAATGTCTGAGCAAGCTCTCTGGTGCTACCGAGAAAGCAATGCGAAACGCAGAAGCTCTACCGGTTTACAAATGATTTCTCAGCACTACCTTGACATAATTTCATCCCAATTTAGAAATTGTTGTGGCTAATAAAAAGCCGAAAAGGGCGGAGATTAAATAGGTAATTCTTTCCTGTAGAAGTGCTCCATTCGCTTGCTCCACATAATCAACTTGTCCGCGCTAACGGAACTTACGGTCTGCAAAACCTGTATTATGTTCATAACATAACCGAGCTCTATCTAGCTGTGGCGTACTATCCATAAAGTTGCTTACACATCGGACACGAAACGAATTTTTCGCGCGGACATATTAGCTACATTCAAAGTCAATGCAAAGACGCAAATACAGGCGTTAGGCGCGCGTTAAGCAGCTTTCACACCGGAGGCGAAACGAATTTTTCGCGCGACAGATTACATTCAGTCATGACCGCTAATCAGCTACTGCATGTTAGTTCGCGTGCTCTGCTAATTAAAAATGCTCCTGGTTAACTTATAGGCCTATGCAGTTATTCTGATGCTTGTGTTACTTCGGTAAGCATTAATGTGGCAGTTTCATAATAACGTTGCCTGATTGTAGCCACTACAGTTAGTGATCGCTTCACTTATCCATGACCGGGATCAGCCGGATGCTTCAGAAATGTCTGAGCAAGCTCTCTGGTGCTACCGCGAAAGCAATGCGAAACGCAGAAGCTCTACCGGTTTACAAAAGATTTCTCTGCACTACCTTGACATAATTTCATCCCCCTTTAGAAATTGGTGTGGCTAATAAAAAGCCGAAAAAGGCGGAGATTAAATAAGTAATTCTATCCTGTAGAAGTGCTCCATTCGCTGGCTCCGCATAAGCAACTTGTCCGCGCTAACGGAACTTACGGTCTGCAAGACCTGTATTATGTTCATAACATAACCGAGCACTCTCTAGCTATCGCGTACTATCCATAAAGCTGCTTTCACATCGGACACGAAACGAATTTTTCGCGGGACAGATTAGCCTACATTCAAAGTCAATGCAAAGACGCGAATACACGCGCGCGTTAAGCAGCTTTCACACGACGCTAAAGCGAATTTTTTCGCGCGACAGATTAGGCCTACATTCAGTCATGACCGCTTATCAGCTACTGCATGTTTGGTTCGCATGCTCTGCTAATTAAAAATGCTCCTGGTTAACTTATATGCTGTAATTCTGATCTGTATGCTTGTGTTACTTCGGTAAGCATCAATGTGGCAGTTTCATCATAACGTTGCCTGATTGTAGCCACTACAGTTAGTGATCGCTTCACTTATCCATGACCGGGATCAGCCGGATGCTTCGCAAATGTCTGATCAAGCTCTCTGGTGCTACCGAGAAAGCAATGCGAAACGCAGAAGCTCTACCGGTTTACAAATGATTTCTCTGCACTACCTTGACATAATTTCATCCCCCTTTAGAAATTGTTGTGGCTAATAAAAAGCCGAAAAAGGCGGAGATTAAATAGGTATTTCTTTCCTGTAAAAGTGATCGATTCGCTAGCTCCACATAAGCAACGGTTCACGCAGACGGAACTTAAGATCTGTAAAACCTGTATTATGTTCATGACATAACCGGAGCTCTAGCTAGCTCTCGGACACTACCATATTGTGCCCATTTTCCGCGAGGAAAAGCTGGTCATTCCGAAGCAATAAGTAATCCATTACCACGGGCAATTTCCGAAAAGGCCGTTTAGCCTGGAGCTTTCGCCCCTCCCGTCATATACCAGCGCGAAAGCTGTTCGTTTCTCCACGCTAACAACACACCACAGCTATGCACACGAACCAGCAGGTCCAAATACACACCGAAGCAGTCCATAAGCCTGTTGGTCCACTTTTAGCTGCTCCTCACTGTCCATGTTTCCCTCTAAACTCAGACCCACGGTTTCTCACGGTCTCCGGTCTACACTTGGGCATGTCGACCCGTTCTACAAATGTGTCTAGATGCGGTGGATTCTAGCTTTCCCTAGGTTACACCTGCATCCTAGCTAGAGTAGAAAAACCGCTGTACTCACCACTGTTGCCGATAGCAAATTCGTGCTTGAACTGCCAGACTTTCGCCGTTGTGTTTATTAGAACAAGTTAATTTCATTAGATCTATACACATGTACTGCGTTAGATTGCAGAATATGCCCGTCGATTCCTTCGGAAGACGCATCAGTTTCACTCTGGAGCCGGACCAGGAAAACTACGTTCTGCTGCCTCGTCCCGCCTAGATCCGCCCTCCACAGAGCTGGCCAGTCAGAAGAAAGTGGGCACAGGGGGAGTGGGGGCCATAGTGGAAGAGCCACCCCAATGAGGCGTTTCAGGCAGAGACTACTATGGACTACAAATGGGGTTTTTTGAGGATGGCAGTAGGAGCGAAATAAGTACCCTTTTTTTACTTTGCGTGATCAGGAGTACTCGAGGGGAGTCAAAGACCAAAATATAAACTTGGAAAAATAGCATAATAGGTCCCCTTTAAGCCTAAATTCTGTAAAGCTCAGGTGAATACTTCAGGATCGCTTGGGCTCTCTTGTTTATCATCCAGTCGAACCAAGTCGCTGGCTAGAAATTCGGTGTAATTGTGTCTCGGTCTCTTTTCCAGCTTGCGTATTTGTACTGGAGCCAGATACTTACCTCATCTACACCAGGTTCGCATCAGACGTCTACCGTTAACTAATTTTCATAACATTTCGTTGCTAGGTGACTTTTGAAAAGTCGTGAATGTTCAAATTGATCTGTAGCAAATATGAGGCCGGTTACGTAAGAAACATACTTGTTGTACATTTCTATGTTGAAAAACACGTTCAGAAAACCCATGAAAGACTACAGTTTAGCGGAAAGAAACGCACTCATCTAATTTTGGAGACATAAAAACGATCTGTCTTTGAAAACTGTAAGTGGCCAAGAGGTTCTTCTGTGTAATGGAATGACGAGATTAAGAAAGCAGTCAGACGCATCAAAGGTGTTAGTGCCAGAACTATTGCACATTCAATGTGAACGGAATATGAAGGTAGCAGTGAAGCCAGGGTCGAGAGCCTTATACAACAAAGTCGAAGATGTGGCCAAGTGCAAGCTAGATTCGATAACAAGCCCCCTCTCAGGTCTATTCGGGCATCGGAAGTTTTTGAACGGGTCCAGATCGATCTCATGAAGTTGACACCAGTCATGCTTGATGATAATTCTGACAAGTATGTTCTGATGATGGTGGACGTTTTCTCCAGATTTCTGTTTTGCAAGGTGTTACAGTCAAAAAAATTCAAAAGAAATTGCACGGGTTATTGAGGAGATTTTTGATGAGCATTGTTCCCCGAACATAGTTCAGTGTGACAACGGAGAAGAATTTAAAGGGGATGTCAAGAATCTATTGCACAGAAGAAAGGTGAAAGTTCTTACTAGCCGCCCCTACCACCCACAAAGTCAGGGCAAAGTGGAACGGCAAAATAGGATTTTGCAGGCCAAGATACACTATGAAATTAGTCGAAGGGGCTCCATGGGATACAACTGGGTTGAACATTTAGGCAAGGTCTGCAAGTCAATCAACAGTCAACCCAAAGAAGTATTGGGTTATCAGAGTCCCTTTTCCATCTATTTTGGTCGGGCAAAGGAAAACATATCAGTTGATGAACTTCGAGAGAAAGCCTTGCAAGCATCTGATAGATGTATGCGACAAAAGGAAACCCAACACCTGAGGCAGAACAATTGCTCCATTTTCCGTAAAGGTGATAAGGTTCTGTTGAGATGTCCCTTTGGTAGCAGAGTCCCATACAAGCGATACATGATTAAAGGCAAAGTAGAGCAGAGAAGCAAGGGTCTTTGCCGCTACAAGGTGAGGTTCGAAACGCCTAAGGGAGATGTGTTGAGAATTATATTTCAATATTTCTCATTATATGCATCAGTAAATTAATTACCATCACTACTACAATTTGAGTGATGTCTGTGTCTGTCTCCTTCTGTCAGCAGTGTGTAGCGCACACCGTACGTCACTCATCGTACGTCATTTCGTTACTGCGAGATGAACGCTGACCTTATCATTTCTCTTCGCTTCACTCAGGCTCCATTCGGCCTCGCTTCGTTTCACACAGCCGGACCCCAAGTTTGCAGTACTGGCTTCAGTCAGTCTGGAGCGAACTCAAAAGCCAAGGTGATCTTTCGCTACAAATCCAAGCACATTATGAGATTAACTACGAACACCTCGGCTAAGTTCTCCGCATTCGGTAGCGAAATGCTTGCATCGGCTACACTCAAATTATATAACGCCACCGTTCATCTGTATATAACAATACAAATACGTGCATATGCCCAAGTATCATAGAAGTAAAGCCAAGTTGATCTTTCGCTACAAATCCGACCACATTATGAGATTAACTATGAACACCCTGGCTAACTTCACTGCATTCGGTATCATAGAGGTAAAGCCAAGGTGATCTTTCGCTACAAATCCGAGCACATTATGAGATTAACTATGAACACCCCGGCTAAGTTCACTGCATTTGCTAGTATTTAACCATATTATGTAAGCAGCAGTAACACACATATACACACTCACATGCACAGGCACACAGACACACACACATAACACACACACATACAAGCAGTTCTCACATACACACACAGGCACACGCACACAGACACACACACACAGGCACACGCATACAGACACATACACACACATACAAACACATAAAACACACACACAGTTCACTAGGGGCGTAGCTAGGGATTTTGGGCCCCCAGAAAGAAAATTACACAGCCCCCTCCCCACCTGGCCAGCCAAACAAGAAAAATGTGGGTTTTTTTTTTGTTTTACAAATATCTATGCATTTTTATGCATTTTTTAAACTCTTAATTTCCTTGTATTAAAAGCAACAGTTTATCTCCTTCACATTACTTTGTGTTTATTCGCACATTCCCAAAGTAGGATATAATACGTACCATTTAAGCATCTAACCGCCACATTAGGACAATTCTTATAACGCTGCATATATATTTCTTTACCACTTGTGGTTCTTTATGTAAGATAAAATACACTATATTGAACCCCGTGGGGTAATTTGTCCTCTGCATTTGACCCATCGTATAGTTAGGAGCAGTGGGCAGACACAGAGCAGCACCCGGGGACCAACTCCAGTTCCTTGGTCAGGGGTACTGGTTGGAACATTCCTATGATACATGTTTTTGTCGGTGGGGGAAACCGGAGTACCCGAAGAACACCCACGCAAACTCGGGGAGAACATGCAAACTCCACAAAAAGCCCCAGACCAGAAGCGAACCCACGACCTTCTTGCTGTGAGGCAACAGTGCTAACCACTATGCCACCGTGCTCCCAGTGTTTTGCGTGAACTGAACGCACGCACCTGCCGAAAATGAACGATTCCCTGAACGAGTTCATTTTGGAAGGGAATAACGAGCGTTCAATGTTGTTGCCAAAAATACTTCTCCCAGTAGCTTTGTGATGACGTCATCAACTGACGCCGCCGCCGCTCGGTCTATGCTAATAAATAATATATATAGAACCGGAGAGGCTGAGAGGCTTCCGCCGCTTCCTTCTACGAGCGCAGTTGAAGAAACCAATATGGCGTTTAGTGCACTGCACTCCTGAATTTCTCATGGAGAGTATAATGGAGACATTCCTGCTATTTTCCGCCAAACTAAGGGGTCTTCCGAAAAAAATTCAACATAGTTGTGATCGAAAAACATGTAAGAGTAAAAATTAATGCGCAATTTTACATGACACTGTTCGAGACGTCGAGCATATAAAAACACGTCTAAATGGAAAGCGCAACACTATCTAGCCACTTGTCTAGCTGGCGTGTTAGGTAGTCGGGTCGCTGTAGACGGCTGTGATGGCAAACTTTATCTGTAATTTAGCTAGCTAGATGAACTTAGTTGGCAAAATAAACCCAGGTTGCTTACAAAGAGTGATGGCCAGCTAGCTCTCATGCCCGTGTAAAGTCAGCCAAGTAGCATGTCTACATAGCATTAGCCATAGCGAATGACCTGGCAGAAACGTTTGTGTAACGTTAGCGGTGTTCATTCCGGATGAATTGTATAAATAGAAGCATCCTTATCAGGCATCTGCCTATCTAGGGACTATTTAGTGAGTAAGCTGTGAGGTTTTTTTTTTTTAATTACGATAACGCAATCCTAGCTAAGGCAGTCGACCAAAGTGGCTAGCTTTCTATGATTGCCAGCGAAGATAGCGCTTCAGTATACCGCTCGGCTGTCGGTTCCGTGAGATGAAAACACAGCTCAGTAACCATGGGAGTTCAGACTACTTAAGGCAATGTTCTTGCAGACTATTCACCCATGCTATGCGAGTGACCAATCAGGGTCAGATGTGAGTCATATTGACCTACAAATGGATTAACCGTTGACTAAAACAAGCTCTTACAACTTCGTTCTCGAAAAGTGTCAAGCAAAATTGCGCCTCGATTCTTTTTTTATTATGTAATCCAGTCCTACGCAGGAAAGATTTACGATTGTATACCTTTTAAATAACAAAATAATAGCAGGAGTTTTTCCATTATAGTCAATGGGAAATTCAGAGGTGCGGTGCACTGGACGCCTTTTACTCAGTGTTCTTGCCTACTGTAACATTGTTGGTCTTGGCTTATGTTTTTTGTACTGCATTGGAATGTGATTCATGCAGTTGTAATGAAGGACAATTGCATCTACAGAAACTTTGCTGGACCTTACTTTCAGCATGTAGTTTGAATCTACTGACGTTTTTTTCAGTACTATAACTTGTTAAATAAAAGCTGTGATTCCATTTTTGGACATTGTGGCAATGATTGGGAGCTGGGGATGAAAGATAAGAAGAGACTAATGAAAAAAAAATGCTTGGATGAGTGTGTTAAAAATGAACTTAAAAAAATAACTAGTTCATTTTTTGGGACTGTGAACTTAGTTCATTTTTTAAAAAAATATGAACTATGAACTGAACTAGTTCATTTTAAAATCTGTGAACTGAACTTTGACCTTGTTCATATTAATTGTGAACTAACACAACACTGCGTGCTCCCCAGGTACCTTACATGGTTGCACTTTATAAAATCACAACACACCAGGTTCTTTCAAGTTTGAACAAGATTCCAACTGCTGGGTTTTATTTAGAGGTGAAGAAAAGTACACAACTATTGTACTCAAGTAGAAGTACAGTTACTCTGGTTAAAATTAACTTAAGCAAAACTAAAAGTACTGGTCTATAAATCCATTCAAGTGAAAGTAAGAAGAATTCAACACACAAGCACACACTTAATTTTTGATAATCCGGCAATATGCTATAGTATTCGTATAGCAACACTGACATCGGAGGCTGCATTGACTAAAGTTGTTTGGATGCACGTTGTTTTAATAACAAGGAGAGGCAAAGTTGTTCATTACAATGCAGACGCAACAATAATTGGCACCAATCTGGCGCACTTACATGCGCAATCACCTGAATAAATGCCAGGGATAGCCTATCGGAGACTGGCACACAATCAGTACACTTGCAAATGAGAGCCTGCAGTATGACCGATCGTGTGACATTATTTAACCATCCATCTACAACAAATACGATCAGACAGATACATCATTGAACACATACACAAAGCACATTCGCCTAACTGTGCAAACAGGCAATCTCTCAAATTGAAAAAAACACCATGGCGGATGCTGACAAGACAGCCTACTAACAACAAGCCAAACATCACCACAGTGGGTGCTCTCTCGCTCTCTCACACACAGATAGGGCTTGGCAACCGACATCACTGCGCAATGCATTCTGGGACGTAAACAAAAGCGCGCCGCCATTTTGTGAGGCCATATCGTGCGAGACTAAATTAAAACAGAGCCAGAGATACAGTAACTGGGTGAAAACTTGTCCAAAGCGCTGAGATGCCAAGTCTCCCGCATTCGGCGTAGGTCTCGCGCATTTTTTAGGCTTATTCACTGTAGTCCGCAATTATTCACTGAACGCTTAATGAGATTCTCACATGGTATTAAAATCCTTGTGCATTGAAGTTTCCGTTTCACTTGCGTAAAGGTGGACCTCATCACAAGTAACATGGAAAGCGATTAAGACTCCGGATTTCCCGTGCTTCTCTTTACTCAGGGATTGGAAACAATGCATGTATTTCATGATTGTTTAAATTGTTTTAATGAAATTAGACCATTTGAAACGTCTTTATGCAATTCCATTGCTTTCAATCCCTCAGTAAAGACAAGCCTGAGAATTCCCAAGTCATAATCGATTTCCATGTCTCTAGTGGGGAAATCCACTGTAATGCGCGTGAAACTGATTAACTTGATGCACAATGTCTTAAATTCCGCAAGTGAATTTCTTTAGTGCGCTTTTATTGAATAATTGCTGACTATATGGCAAAGGAACATGAATGCCACTAAGAGGAGACACGTAATGCGCGAGACTTGGCATCTCTGATTAAGCGATGCTAAGAAGTCGATTAAACCAAAAGAAACGTACTATAAAGAGACAAACTTCTACCGAATGCAAGAAAATGGTACATTAAAAAGATTGCGTTGATCGGAAATTTGGATCCGCATGAGGTGCCTGCGAGAAACTGCAGTCGAAACCGCCTTACCCCCTTTGACGTTTCCCGATATTTTTGTGTACTTAGTCTGTGGCGTCAGTGCATATACCGAGGATGGATTTTGGAATTATAAATCTATGGAAGCCCATGTACAATTCACAAATGGCTGGGTCCATGATTTGGAGGTCTGCAAACCACCAAGCTGTGAAAACAGCGTCGTTCGCACAAAGGTGTGTATCATCTTGCTTGCTTACCTACCTGTGATTAGTGAGACCTACATTATTAGGCTGCTCAGTGGCGGCTCGTGAACTAACAATAGGGGAAGCTCAAACAATCCCTTAAAATGAATGATTGGTCACAACCTGTTTTCAGTCATTCATTTAAATTACCATTACAGAAACCCCGAAAACTCTCAACACTGATGTGGCCAGTTTTCATTTATAACGCAAACCTGTCAACTGCCACACATTCGGTGTAAGTTTAAGTGGCATATTTACGTTCCTCTGCTGTAGCCAGCAATTATTCATTCAACGCGTATATAAGAGATTCTCGTGCGGAACTGAAGTCCTTGTGCGTGGAGGGGTTGGAAGCAATGGAATTGCTTAAAGACGGCTCAAATGATGTTATTTTATTTAAACGATCATGAAACACATGCACTGCTTCCAACCCCTGAGTAAAGAAAAGCGTGAGAAGTCCGGAGTCGTAATCGGTATGCAGTATAGGCTAAATGAAAACTGGCTACATCTGACCACACAGCAGGTTCTTCCCATGGCTGTTCTCGGCGCGCAACAACAAGGGCTGCATCCAAATGTCCGCACTTCACTGCACTCCCAGACTCACGGACTTAGCGGGCGTGTTCATGGGAAGTCCGGGAGTGCTGAGGGCTGTCCAAATCCACAATTGATCCAGTCCACAAGGGGCCTCAAGCGGACTTTCTGCGGACTTCCAGAGAGTCCGCTAGGGGTGCAGACTTCAGCAGACTTCACTAGCGTAATTACCCACAATTCATTGCAACACGGACGTGACGTTTTAATTTTAACAAATTTCTGACAGAAAAAAAAGCACATTCACACACACACAAAGCCACATAAACTTATTATACATTTATAATATTAAAACGTTACTTGAATATCGTAGGCCAGATATAAAATTCAACATCATGATACAGAAATATAGGCTATAGAGGTAATCAATATGTATTTGAGTGAAATGAGTGAAACAGACTCGAAGCCTGTCTATCAGCTTTTTTTATAATGCCGCAGACTCCCGCTCTTGCAGACTTTACGTGATGACGGTGAAAACGTCACATTACATACGCCTGAAGTCCGTGAGGGCTCAGGTGACCCCTAGTCTCCACCGGGCGCGTCATGTAAGCGACGCGCTCGCGAGACGACAGCGTTCATGCGTCACTGAAGCGAGTGTCTCCACCTACTCCGTCTTGCTCGCGCGCGTCTTTCAAACGAGAAGCGTCGAGCAGCAAAGGAGAAGCCGAGTCACCCTCCGTTTTACGCGCGTAATGTCGAAAAAATAGACTTGAAGCCTAAAAAAACGCTTCAGGTCGCGTTTGCGCGTGTGAAGCGCAGCTGAAGCGCACGCCTGACGGAGCCGGTGGAGACAGCTGCAAAGATAATAATGAGAGCGTATCTGCCGCGTCACACGCGCTAGTAAAAAACGCTTCAGAAACGCGCCCGGTGGAGACAAAGGGTTAGTCTGCAAGTCCAGAGGGTGGAGATTTGGATTCAGCCAAGAAGTGGCCTCACAGTATGGCGATCTCTCCCATCAACCCCTGTGGTGCTGCAGCCATGACGTCACGCCCCCATCCCCACACACGCACGCAATCACCCCAACTTCTCCAACTCCAAGGTTAGGCTGCTTCACTGAGACCACAACCAACCACAAGGACTACATTATGGAGGCAAATCCCTATCTTTATTCGAGAGCGTGGTTTTTCGTTTCGTGCATAGACTGTACAAATTTTTCCCCAAAATTAGCGTGGTATTTTGTTTCATGCGTAGACTGTACAATATTTCCCCCGAATCTAGCGTGGTATTTCGTTTCGTGCGTAGACTGTACAAATGTTTCCCCAAAATTCTGCTCTCGCACTCAAATTGCCCTCGCTCACGCTTGGATTTTTTCTCCTCGCACTCAAGACCGCCTCTGCGCGCTTCAAACATTTTGCTTGCACACGAAACATGTTGCTTGGGCTTGGATTTTTTCTGCGGTACATTCTATCAAATATCACCAACCAATGCAATGCCAGGTTCGGTGTTGACCAATGAAATGATCGCTGCCTCGTTGCAGGCCCATTTGTCTCACTTCATACAGTGTACCGTGGGGGCTGGTGACGTTTACACAGACCCACTCCGCAGATTCTGCGGAATGTGTGGCTACGCCATGAATGCGCGATCGCTTATTAAACTAGGTTACTAGCCATCTAGCTAGCTAGCTATTTAGCTAACGTGAACTATGGAGAATCTTTGTAAATGATCGTCCTAATTAAGCAGTGTAGTTAGCCAATGTAACGGACTCAGAAGGATGTCAGCCACCTCAGATGCATACGACTGTTATCTGCACCTCTGTGGCAAAGGCAAGATATGACACGGCTTTAATGACAAACACGACCCCGAGGCGCACATTCACTGCTGCATACCATATCAGCATGAAGGCATTAGGCAAAATGGTCTTTCAACCTCACGGATATCTCCTGCTCTCATTGCATCCCATTGCAGACTGACTATCGGGAGAAAGAGTAAACGCAATCGTTCCAATTAACATATAACTGAGTGAGCATCTTCAAATCCAATTAAATGCTTCAAAACTCAGACAACTGTGTCTCACATGGAAGCAACTTCTATACAAATTGCTACGAGCTGCATTACAGGCATAGCTTGGGAAAAACGGCAAACATGACAGGGAACTGCAAGGCAATAATGGTGAAAGATCTACACCTTTTGCTGAGAGTCGATGGATTTAAAAACCGCTCTGTCACACTAACGTTAACTGTGAAAAATCCTATTTAAGCGATATGATTTGATTTGGCCATGACTTTACTATCTTAGCTAGCTTCCGTGCATCCAAACCGCATTTTCACATTTTTGGGACGTTGGCTAGCTAGCAAGCTAGCTCAAAAGCAATCACCGGTACTGCAAACTAGCTTTTGAAGTTAGGGTAAAAACAAATGACACCGCTTAATTAGGACGATTATTTACAAAGATTCTCCATAGTTAACGTTAGCTAGCTAGCTAGATGGCTACATAAACTACAGAGTAGCATACTTTAATAAGCGATCACGCATTCGCTGCATAGCCAGATTCTACGGTATCTTCAGAGTGGGTCTGTGTGTATACGACACCACCCCTAGGGTACACTGTATGAAGTAAAACGAATGGACCCGCAACGAGGCAGCGATCATTTCATTGGTCAACACGAAACCTGGCATTCTATTGGTTGGCGATTTTTGATAGGAATGTACCGCAGAAAAAATCCAAACGCGAGCAGCATGTTTCGAGTGCAAGTAGAAATGTTTCAAGCGCGCAGAGGCAGTTTTGAGTGCGAGGAGGAAAAATCCAAGCGCAAGCAGCAATGTTCCAAGTGCAAGCAGAAATGTTTCGAGGGCGCTGAGGCAGTTTTGAGTG
The DNA here is from genome assembly GCA_029692085.1 of Gymnothorax javanicus. Lineage (NCBI taxonomy): Eukaryota > Metazoa > Chordata > Actinopteri > Anguilliformes > Muraenidae > Gymnothorax > Gymnothorax javanicus. The sequence goes on along the minus strand of CM056194.1, from coordinate 82,410,333 downwards.
CGAGGAGAAAAAAATCCAAGCGCGAGTGAGGACAATTTGAGTGCGAGAGCAGAATTTCGGGGAAAAATTTGTACAGTCTACGCACGAAATGAAATACCACGCTCTTGAATAAAGATAGGGATTTACCTCCATACTACATAACCATGCATTATGCCGAAGCCGGTGTTGTGCCAAGGTAGTTATCAGTGGCGGCCGACTAGTAGAGGGCGCTGGGGCGCCGCCCCCCTTCAAATATCAAGAGATGAAAATTTACTTATATATAATTTAGTTGTATAATGCAAATAATTATGAAATAAATGTGTTTTTCAGTCTGTGAGCGCCTGTCAACAGCCCCTAAATATCGGTTCCAAATGGTATTTGGTTGATTTCTCTGTATACATATACTTCCTGCATGAGGGACGCCGGCCAAACGGTACCTTATAGAGACGACTGGCACATCCGGGTACTTCGCCAAACGTCAAGGCCGCGCCCCTTTTTGGGGATAGAAAATCTCAGATCCCATTGACCCTCATGTAATTTGATGTTTCAGGTGTAAAATGTATCCGATTTATTTAACTAAATTTCCTGTTTATATTTATTTATTGATTTATTGATATGGGTAGCGATTATTTTGCTACCTTACACGAACCTGAGCGTTCGCGTTATCTTAATAAATTAAGGTTGATCGGTCCACCCTCTTGCCCTTTCACTACTGCGAATTTCGAAGGCTGTGTCAGTTTGGGGTTAAGGATAAATAACAAATGCACATAACGTTAGACCGCAAACCTGACTCGGTTGGCTGACGCTACTTTACATTAGCTAGTTAAGCAATTAAAGAATAAATAATGACACGAGACAAAGATTGTGGCGAATAAACCTATTAAAGTATAGTACCAAGTCTTACATATTAAACGCGTACTTTCGTTACTTTCTGAGTTTAAAAAAGAGTGGCATGAAGCATTTCCCACACATATAAACATGAGAAGACACTGGATACATAGCTTTTACTCTTCATCTTCTCTTAACTCTCCTTTTTGGATTCTTCCCTTTTCTAGTTAGGATGGGGAACCCGAGGTCCGGACTGGTCATTTTCTTGGAGGTGCAACCCGACACACAACAACTTCTGGGCATTTTACTGCTCAATTATCGCGCTTATTTCTCATTGATTTCAATGCATAAGACCGTTTGTTTTCCCCCAAAAAGGGGCGCGGCCTTTGCGCTGAGCTCTTGATGACATTGAACCGGTCGTCTCTATGGAAGCTCTCAAAGTTTTGATGAGCACGTGAACCGAGGCTGCTGTTTCATTGGTTTCTTCAGATTTCTTTACGGGGCGTGCATTGGTATTGTTTTAATGTTTTTGATCTAATGTGATTGGACAATTCTCGTGGCTGTCAATCATGTTCACACCCACCGCGACGCTTAGTCTCCACTGTCAAATCATCCACCGCCTGTTCAATCTGGTAGCTGAGCGAGATGGCATGTTCAAGTGGAAGCGCGGAAACTGAACACAATTTGGTTCTTTCTAGGGATGCACCGATACCACTTTTTTAAAAACCGATACGAGTACGAGTATTTTATTTTGTGTACTTGCCGATACCAAGTACCGATACCGATATTTCTGAAATGTTTTCCAGGAAAATACAATGACAATTTCAGAGTACAGGTTTTATCTTCTTTTTATAACAAGCCTAAAAGAGGCCAATATCAAACGATTCACACATGGCTATTTCCAAAAAAAAAAAAAAAAAAAAAAAAAAAAGAGTTGCCTAACTGCTAAAAATCTTTCTTTATTTAGGCCCGACAAAAAGCCTTTGAACTAGCACTGCCATCAAATGAGGCAAAACATTACAGAAGCTTGACAAATGAAAAGTAAACTCGCTGCATAGGCAAGGTAACGCACCCAACTTCATAAAAAGTCAGTAGAACTATTAATTGGCAGAGATAGTTTCAACACACATTCATAGGCATTCTCAATCTAACTAAAGTCAATAATAGCTTTCCCAGCAAACAAGGCATCGCTTAAAGTGTGTGGTATTGCCATATTTCAATTACACAAATGACAAATGAAAAAGATTTAACTTAACCACAACAAAAATGTTTAAAGTAACCATATGTTACTAAAATATTTGTAGTAAAATAAGAAAATTCACAATTCTAAGTCTCTGTGTGTGTGATTGTGGGTGTGTGCTTGTGCGAGCTCGGCTTGCTTGTAAATATTCAATAACTGATCCGGGTGTGCCATCTAGTGATGAAATATTGTAATTGCGTGCATAAATTTGCAGCTCCATGTCCGCTGGCAGAAACATCTGCACAAAACGCTTAAGATACCCTGCCGAACATCGTTGTTCTTCTTGAACACGCCGCATCCAGATAATCCTTAAATGATGAATTATGTACATATTTTGATTTGTAACGTGTAGCGAAGTGGCCAGTGTCAAAGTACTGAAGAAAAAGTATACTTTTTATCTTTTAAATGTAGTAGCGTAGAAATCTCGGTTAAAAAAAAAAAAAACTCAAGTAAAGTACAAATCCTCAAAAAAACTACTTAAGTACTGAAACAAAGTTGCCCACATGTACTTCTTTACTATACACCTCTTGTGTGTATGCGCGTATGCCTGCATGTGATGTGATGACTATAAAGCTCTCTTTCTCGTATTTTTTCTAACTCGCTGTCTCCCCCTAGACATAGAAGTCAGATAGTACAAAGTACTGTAGCCTATGCGACCTTGAGCAGGAAGTTACCTTGCGTCTTACATTAAGTGGTATCGGTGCGTGGTATCGGCAAATGTGGACGAGTACGAGTAAGAGCATATTAACGCGGTATCGGGCAGATACCCGATACTGGTATCGGTATCGGTGCAACACTAGACTTCTTTCCTTACAAAAACAGCCTTTCTCAAGGCGTTCACTGGAGGAACAAAGGAAAGTAAAGGAGCTTGGCCCGGACCGACCCGATTTAAAGATTCAGCAGCAGGCAAGTGATCGTGGACGAGCTTCTCCCGCACTTGTTACGACAAACGGAGTTGGCTAGCTGGATGTGGCATTAGCAATGCCTTTTATTGCTTTCTCTGTTTGCTGTTCCAATTTGACAGATTCAACTGGGCCACTGTGAAAAGAACAGTAAATCTACTACTGAAGGTCTGGCCAGGAATATGTTCCCCATTCTTTATTTTACCATGCTAGATACCGTTTTGAAATATCCTGAGCCCTGTTTCATACCGCGAAGCCAGTTTTTGCCGCGAACGTAATTTCTGTCCAATATGTGGTTGTAACGTTCGCTCTGCATTCCGCATAGAAGTCCCTATTTTATGACAACCGGTAGTCTGAAAGCAGGGTGAAGTGCACGCGCGAGCAATGTTTACTTCCTGGCCTTCTAGAATTTTCACCAACTCGCTTTTGCGTCCCTCATCAAAAAGGTAAAAATTTCCGTCCACAGTAATAACGTTAGCACCAACCTGCAATCTTAGTACAGCACTGTTGTGGATGAGATTTGGTGGCTGCTGGCAGGGTATTTAAACCCTTTTGTGCAGATGTGTCCGCCAGTGGACACGGAGCTGCAGATTTATGCACGCAGTTATAATATTCTATCACTAGATGGCACACCCGGATCAGTTATTGAATTTTCACAAGGAAGCCGAGTTCAAATACTCTTTATTAAATGGACGAGTTCACTCCAATTCCTGGATGGATCAGGCCAACCTTGGTTTGACTTAAAGGGGTTGGCACATCCATACTACAGGGTGGCCCAAAAAAGTGTCCCTCCTTCCTCTCAGAACTATAAGGTGGATGAGGAACTTGGAAATGAGTGGGCAGGATTGACTAATTATCCAGTGTATGAATTTTATTGCCACAAAATAATCCCAGGTAAAAACTGTGCATTTCAGGTCACTGTTCAAGAGTAGATATACAGGCTTTAAAGCCCTGTTTATTGTGGATTAGCGGGTTGGTCACTGGCGTGCCTTCCCTTTTCTCTGCTCGTTGTGCCATTATTGGCGTTGGCTCAGACAATCTTGTCACCGTTTGAGTTCTGTCCTGTGAACACCAATTTTCCGTCCATGTAACATTAGCGACAAGACCAAATTTTTAAATTCACTTTTTTACCAAAATTTCAGTGATCCAGGTCTAAAACTTCCTGTAAACATTTGTTTTTATGTTATCAATTAAATAAACCACATATATACCATTAATTTATCATTTCATCCTGTTAAGTACAGTGGGACCTGTTGGTCACACCTTCTGTGAAATCTGTCATTTATGTATATAAATATGTAATTTACCACAGCTGTAAGGTGCTGGAAAAGCATGGAAATGCACCTTGAAAATCCTTGAAAAGTGCTTGAATTTCACTTTGTAAACAGGGTACAAAGCCTGTAGACAGCATTACAGTGCTGTGTTTCTAGATTTGTGGTTTTTTTTTTGTTTTTCTGTTTAACTATGTTCCATTTATTGTTTGCATCTTTACAAAACATCAAAATCCTAGTTAGGTCATCTTTAACATGACCGCTTTTACAATTAATCAGTAAGTAATGTAAGGACAGATACAGTGATCTGTGGACATAGGGGATGCATCCTCAATTCATAATAAAAAAGGGTACAAACCCTGATAAAATCTATAGGCTACATTTTCCTTCTTAATAACTGACTGTGTCGACATCAAAGCAGCTGTCAGGTGTGCTGCGCCAAGGTAAATTGCGCCCCCCCAAAAATTTATGGCAATAGCCGCCACTGGTAGTTATCCCCGATAGAAAGTGTTTCCCCTGTCCGCGGGAGCGCGCACGTCTAGCTATTGAATGAAAAATACGAGGGGAAGTAGAGCGCTACAAGGCTGAGATTTCACGCTATTGAATGAAAAATACTATAATGAAAATTATTGTATGTCTCTTGTAAGTGTTGTCATTTTGTCAGTGGGCCATTCTTTGAGAAGTGAACCAAAATGTCACACACATGACCAGATGTCATCAAATAAAAAAATACTTTGAAAATTAATGAAAGGTATCAAATTTATTCCTTGCTATTCTCCATACCCCAAAACTATGAAAATTCTAGATTTTTCAACTTCAGAGTTTTTGAAGTCAAATAGAGTTATGAAAAACCTGTTTCTGTGTGAAGTCACACACGTGACCAGTCGTATTTGACCTCTGACCTTAAGTAGTTAAAGTTAATGTAACAAATAACATTTTTACTTGATAGACTTGGATAAGTAGTACTCTTATACAAGGTCCACAATCATGAACCTCCAATGCTTTTGTAATTGGAGGAGATTTTTTCTACTATTTGTTACATTTTTGGTCACACACGTGACTGAGAATGGCCCCAGTGATGTTTTGTTAAAGAGCACAAAACGTATCTATCAAAATGAACGACTTTCTTCTTTGAAATTCTTAAGGTTGCCGAACTGTCCTACAGTATTACACTGTGAAGCACCGTTAAAAACTTATCTTAGAACATATTAGTGTTCTTCACAAGTAATACTTTATGTCTCTACGTGCCATGCTCATACACTGAGTTTTGACTGCTCTTCGGAATACTTTTTCATCGACTACTGTAACGTACGATCTTCCGGAAGTTGTCTCCACACTTTCAAAACAATAGCACGTATCCAAGAAAAACGTGAGAAATTGACCTAGACGTAAGACAGGTAAAACATCCAAACAAAGCTTGTAAACAATAAAAATAATTATAAAAATAGTGCAAAAATGCCAGAAAGGTAAGAATTGCTGTAAATGGTAATTTCATTTATTGCGGGAAAAAACTATCCAAACCTACCTGGCCCTCCCATCAGTGCATAATGAGAACCCATTTAGGTTTGATAGACTTTCTATGGGTTTTCAAATCTGTTGAGCACTAGACATGCCAATTTGCACAACCAAACGCAACATTGCTATCTTCGACTGTTGCAAAGTTATTTACTGAGAGGATTTTCAACAAGCTGAGCAGTTCAGATCTGACGGCGAGCTAAAGTCAAAGTACCTGGGTAGATGAACTTTGGTGAACTAAACATTACAAAGGGTTGCAACTTAATACTGAGGAGAGGTCATTTATTTTCTGTTGGTATTTTTTAAAAGGCACATTTTATATTCTATTTTTCATGTACTGTATTTGCACTGTGGGTATGGAAATGAATTTAAATGTTTAACATTAGAACTTACGGTTAAGTTCAGGTGTGGACAGGCCATCTGGAAAATCTTGCAATTGCCTTATGTGACTTCTTTCCAATGGGCCAGTCTGATCACTTGCTTGGGGAAAAAAGTGAAAAGGTGAAAAACTCATCTAAAATCGTCAGTGCCATGCCATTGGCCCACTGTTGAGATCAGTTGGTCCACTTTGAAAGGGGGAAGTGGTTCTCCCAACTGTGAACAAGTAATTGGATTCGGCAGAACCCCTCACCCCACATCCCCGCCCAAATTATGTGCTATGTCAATAAATGCACAGTGTCAAATGAAGCTCAAAACTAAAAAATGGTCCCTCTCTGGCCACAGCCTTTATTCAAAGGAGTGCATTATAATGCCAAAAAAAATGAGCCCTTAAGTCTAAGAAATTAATGGGCTGGAAGAATTAAAATGTAAAGGAAGGTGAAGGCATAGAATTAGATACAAAATGTGGAGATTTCTATGATGTTCCCCCACCCCTTTCTCCACCAGAGTCTGTCAAAAGTGTCATTTTGGCGCACCGGGTTAGTAATTGCAAAAGTAGCAGGTAGCAGCTATTTGGAATCCATTAATATCGTACGTTTGAGAATTCCTGGACAAAAATGAGAATGATTAGCAGGCGCGTCGCTAGAACAGGGAATTGGGGGGCACAGACACGTCCCTTTATGACAAGAATTAGTCCTGGCAAGTTCTCAATCATTTTCCTTTATTGGCGCGTTTTCCAATTATCGTAACTGGTAACTGAAGACATGGTTTCTCTCCATATGCGATCTAACAGCAATGAAATCATGGGCTAAATTCAGTACAGAAAAATAATTTATGTACTAATAGGCCAATGCTTAGCGTTGATTGAACTGGTCTTTGTTCCAATGAAATATCGCCTTTCACTCTCGGTATTGCGTGGGTTGATAAAACAAAACGTGGCACTCGGCAGTTAAATAGGCTATAAAAAGCATGCGGCTCAAGCTATTTGCGCAGGTATGCAATTTTGAATAACATTGATTTAAATGAGCAAATACGCGTCCAGATGAATGATTGTCGTCTTACCTAATCGGGGAGAACAAGCAGCACCTGTTAAGTGTGGAGTGCTCTCGGAGTGAACCTTTTGTTAATCATGAAAATGACCAATAACTGTTTTAAACGGATGTTTTGTGCAACCGAATTCTCTGTTCTTGTTCCGCAACTGTACTGAATTTAGCCCATCATCTAATCGCTGTTAGATCGCATATGGAGATAAACGGTGTTTTCAGTTGCCAGTTACGATAATTGGAAAACGCGTCAGTAAAGGAAAATGATTGAGAACTAGCCAGGACTAATTCTTTTCATAAAGGGACGTGTCTGTGCTCCCCCAATTCCCTGTTCTAGCGACGTGCCTGATGATTAGTGGAATGTCGAGCCTTCTGAGTCCAGTGACTTTTCCAATTAATTGCCGTTTTGATTGGCGATTGTTTGTCCAATAGAGGGCAGCATCGGCTTCACAGCAACTTCAGAGCACCAGAAATATTTGGTGATGCGTACTGGAAGGTTGTTTGCACCATAGACTGTATAAAAAGATGGACGAAGCTACCGTGACGTCACCCATTGGTTTCAGCATACCATAAAGCATTGGTTCCCAACCCAGTCCTCAAGGACCCCCTGTCCGGCAGGTTTTTGTGGCAGCGTTACTTTTGCACACCTTATCCATTTAAGGTCCAATGCACCTTCATGCACACCCTGCTCAGGTAGGTCTTTTTCAACCAATCAACATGAAGCCCTTAAATGGATCAGGTATGAAAGAGTAGACAGAGAGCAAAAACCTGCAGGGCAGGGGGTCCTTGAGGACTGGGTTGGGAACCACTGCCATAAAGGAAGCCTCGATTTTGGCAATTTGAATTGCGCCATGTTGTCATTTTGAAACTGGATGTGATTTCTATTGGACGAGAGCGTGTATTGAAGATCCAGGGAGGACCGTGGCTCTGGATCTGACCGTATCGGACGAGGACCAGAGGATAGCCACGCCCCTAAAGCATATTCTGGCTTTATCCTTTAGTCTATATGGGACCATAATTTACAAAAATGAACATCATGATATATCGAAGGAGACTTCAAACTTGCTATAGCTACCATAAAATAATGTGAAAATCATTATTTAAATGAAAAATCAGGTGGGAAAGTAGGGTCATTTTCTCATAGACTTCTATAACATTGAACTTCTTTCTGCAACCACCGACGTCGCCATCTGCTGGCCATTAAATAGAATGCCATTTTACGGTACTTCCGCATGGACTTCTTTTTTCAGACCAGGGTGCTGCGTCCATCTTTTTATACAGTCTATGGTTTGCACCTTCACAATTTTATGCAAGAGCTTTTTGTAAAGCACAAAGAAAGGCTGCATCCACTGACCACAGAATATCTCTCTCTCTCTCTCTCTCTCTCTCTCTCTCTCTCGTTAAAATCAAACATTTTAAGTTTTAAGAACTTTAGGTTTGGAACAATCAAGAATAATATTGACGGGATTTCTTTTTTCCATGCAAATATAGGTTGTTTATTCGGACACTTCATTTAGAGTTTATTTTTATGTTTTTCACATTAATAGGGTTCTGTAGCAGCGCAGTGGTAAGCAACACGCTAAACAACACGCTATCCTCTGAAATACTTCCCGCACATGGAAAACTTATGTTCTGCACGCTGGCAGACCGCAGCATGTTCGCTCAAAGCATGTCTCTCCCTCTCTCTCAGTCTGCCCTCTCTGTGCGCGCTCAACTACACCTGCGCGCTCGCTCGAGCTGTGCAGAGCGTTACAAATGTGCCACGATTCTGATTGGCTGCTTCAGTCTCCAATTAGATGCATTATGCCCAACCACCAAAGAAAAGGGGGAAAGGTAATGACGAAATTCGTCTGCGACTGGATAATAGTGCTCCCCTTGTTTGAGACGGATTGAGGCTAACATGAAATCTCTATGTATCTTGAGACATCGACTGTTGTGTGACTCTTGACTCATATCCCTCTTTAGCAACACTAGCTGCTGCTAACTGTAGCATTGGACGATGTCTTCTGAGCATCAAAACCAAAATATCACACCGCCGCCATGATTACCACGTTTTATGGACCTTTATGAAATTTTGTTGGTTGGTCTGTACACCTTGGGCTTGCAAACCAAGTTAGCTATCTAGTTAGGTTGTGTTGTGGTTTTCATTCAGACATATTTTCATATTATGAAGTTCCCCCATCCCCAAGCAATTGGAGAGAGACAGATTCTTCAGACAATTAGGCTTTATTGTGGCATATTGATAAATATAAAGCCCAGTTCTTTTTGCGCAAGAACTCCCATCTTGCCTTTCACACCCAGTTTTTATACCTTCATCACAGGAAATATCTTCCAAATATGGTCTTTCCGCTTTCTCATTCTCACGCTACAACAGGACAGGAAAACCAAAACACTGCCCACTAACCTTCAGAACTTCAAGCAAAGATAAGGATGCACATCACTACACAGGACTGGAAAATTACAGTCAAGAGAGGAAAAATACAGCCAGATGAATAGGATACAAGTAGATACATGAATGATTCAATTGATCATGTTTTCAGTAACAACTTACGACTTTACTGAACAAATTTGATCAAAGCTACAGAAATCAAATACATCATCTGATTATGTTTTCACATCAACTAAACAGAAGCCTGCTTACTAATCAAAACTACGGAAGCGCGCTGCTTATGTGTGTGTGAGCTGCTCATGCATGTGTGAATTGAATTTCTTGTATGTGCGTGTGTCTGTGTGTGAACTGCTTGTATGTATGTGTGTCTGTGTGCGTGTGTGTGCATGTGTATGTGTGTGTGCATGTGTCTGTGTGCACTGCTCGTGTGTGTGAACTGCTTGTATATGTGTGTGTGTGTGTGTGTGTGTGTGTTTTTTTTATGTGTATGTGTCTGTGTGTGTGTTACTGCTGCTCACATAATATGGTTATTGATTATGATTATTGATTATGGTTATTCAATATGGTTATTGATTTACTGATGAATATGATGAGAAATATTGAAATATAATCCTCAACAGTTGCTAGCGTCAGGTTAGCTAACTAATGTCAGGGAGAAAAGCAGAAGATTACTGACTTTAATGTTGCTTCCATGACAGCTGGCAACTTGACAGTCTTAAAAAAGAATAGTTTTGGCACCTCTCTCCGGCTGATTTATTTCAACACCCCCGAAGAAGGAACTTTGCCGATAAGTCTGTCGCAATAAACTGAAATACACGTCCCAAACAAGGGCAGCACTGTTATCCAGTCGCAGACAAATTTCGTCATTACCTTTCCCCTTTTCTCTGATGGTTGGGCATAATGCATCTAATTGGAGACCGAAGCAGCCAATCAGAATCGTGGCACATTTGTAACACTCTGCACAGCTCGAGCGAGCGCGCAGGTGTAGTTGAGCGCGCACAGAGAGGGCAGACTGAGAGAGAGGTAGAGACATGCTTTGAGCGAGCATGCTGCGGTCTGCCAGCATGCAGAGCATGAGTTTGCGAGAGGGCATAGAGTGAAACTGAGTGAGAGGGGTTAATATTGCACGTTCATATTGATCATAGCAAACATGCAAAGACATTTGTTGAGCACAGAATAGAGTTTTGTTCGCTCAATCGGAAGGTTTTGTTTGCTCACTAATAATTTTTCCTCAAAACAAGATTTTTGTGCTTGTAAAATATATTTTTCTTCGCTCAAAATTTCCAATTGCTCGCTCAGGATTGTGGCACAAATATAATTCCATACTCTCTAAGGGAATGAATAAAGCGCTTCTCAGGGAAATGTAATTCCACAGTATGCATCTGTAACTGTCCACTAGGGGGAGATGGAACTACGCATTCTGCCTCAGCAAAAAAGAGCAGCAGCGTAATGTTTTCGTAATGTGAGGCAGTCTATCTTATCTGATCTGTCTCTGTCTTACTGAGTGGCAAGACCCACAGAGGAGTCAATCATTGCAGGACTCAGTATCTTCCCCAGTGTCTCTTGCAAATACTGTTCTGCACAAATTTTTTTGAGTATCTTTTTTCACCGTTAATTTTACATTCTTTCTAAATCCCTCCTCTTGTCCTCAAAGTTTGCTGTTGAAATGGCTCACTGTCTTCTTCCAGAAATAAAACTCTTGTTGTTTAAGAAGATTCAGCTTTTTTTTGGATGAGGAAATGTACTGGCTAACGGAGCATTGCTGAAAAATGAACGGATGTAAATACAACCTCAGTTCATAAAGAATGTAAAATGGGAATACAAACAAAATTGAGTCGTGATTGATCTTTCACTTACATTAAATTGAAAACGGCACAACTTTTTTTTTTTTTTTTTTTTTTTAATTTTCACCTACAGCCTGGGCTACATCAAAGGATAATTCAGCTGATTTTGCACCTCTTTCCCTGCTTAAAACAACCTTAAAGAAAGCCTGAATTTAAAATATCTCTAAAGATGATCTTCCCTGATTATCCTGTGAAGGGAAGTGTGTTAAGAGCGCATTTGACGTCTTCAAATTTGCTTGGAAGCCTGTCAGGGCCGTGCCAATTTTGAGTTGAAAATAGCAAACGTGTTAAAGCTGAAGAACTGCAGATGATGCGGTCAGTGGATTCTCACCTGGGAAAGACTACACGCCATTTGGGAGCCAATCTGACAGAAACGGAAGTTATAAACAAACTACCTGTTGATCGCACGGTTTCTGGTCACGCATGTCGGTTTATGTCCATCTGTTTTCTTGCAGTTTTTTTAGCTTTTAAAAGGCTAAAACAATTTGGGTCCCACTGAGCCTACTTTTGATAGCTTATATAATGGGAGAGCTTTCATCACAACCAGAAAAAAACCACAAAAAAAAAAAAAAAATCAAATTAAGAAAACTGTTTTGTTTTAACAACCAGCTCGGCCAGGGTTAGGGAACCCTGCCCATGGAGAGCTGTAGCCCTGGATGCTTTGGATGTCTCTCTGCACAAACACATCTGATTCAAATGATTGGCTCGTAATCAAGCTCTTGGCAAGCCATAATTATTTGAATCAGGTGTGTTAGAGCAGAGAGACATCTAAAACATGCAGGACTATAGCTCTCGAGGAACAGGGTTCCCCACCCCTGTACTGGGAAGCATATCAGTGAACTGATATATTGATATATATTGGCCGTCTGTTGCCTGAATGTGAATGTGGTAGGGAGTGAGATATGGGTTGGGATTCAGATGCTACACTTGACCAAACCTGCGTGGATAGTTACATCCAGGGCTTTTTTTTTTTTTAGGCAAGACTAGTCCATCTCCTGCCATGCTAAGAGATTTAAATTTGACAACTTCTGTCTTGGCTTTACAGGATTGTATCAAATGATAATCAAGGATTATTCAAGAATTGTGGTCACTCAACTGCTTTCCATCCAGATATATGCACCACTAAAGAGAAGAACGGCATCGGCATTTCATCGTAGTGTCGTTGGACCGCTTCATTTGTTGAAAAGTGAACCCAGAAGTGTGACTTCTTGCTTAAACCTCTGAAAGATAAGTTGACCTGTGACCCTTTTCCTTGCTGGATCCCAAACTTCCTTAAATTCTGCTTGCAGATACCAGCCCACAAGGACTTTGGTGCAGCATTTCATCCAGCGCAAGAAGGTTAAATTAGTGTCATTGGGCTCTAAATTCGTTGACCAGGCGCAGGCGCGGCGCAGGCACAGTGAATGGGGGGAGCGCCGCGCCAACGGGGTGTATGCAGGCATATTTTGCAATTTCGTGCCCGGCGCAAGTACTCCTCTGTCCCGCCTCTGTCCCTCCTGCCGGCGCGAGTGGCAAAGAGGGAGGAGAGAAGGCGTCAGTGGGTTTAACACAGCCGGGTCAAATCTTCACCAATCAAATGAGTCCCTCTCCTCACCTTTAAAATGTTGGAATAAAGAAGCCTCTGTCCTATATCTGCATGATGCGTTAATGTTGCATTTTACTTTGCTGCTTCAGACATGTTTTTCTGCACTGCTTACGTCTATATTAAGCATTACGAATATGACTTAGCTGGCTAGCTAGGGCATTCGCGAATTATTACCATTAGCGAACTTGAGTGGAATTTCAAAATGAAACTACGTCAGATCATTCAAACTTATGAAGTTGGAATGAAATACGACGGTTGCTCATTTATTTCTTCTGCCTGCATCATTGGGAAGAGAAACGATGGATAGCGTGTTCCTATTATTACACCCTGTTGCTGCTTAAAATCTTGAGATTAACGTGCATGGACAACAAAGCAAGATACGTTACACATTTAATTTCAATATGTGATCTTAACTCAGTACGAGATCATAGCAATCAGGCTGTATTCCTTTTTCCCACTAAAAACGATAAAACCTAAGTGATAATAATAGTATTAAGCCGTTTGCACACTGGACGCTAAACAAATTTTTCGCACGACTAATTACATTCAAAGTCAATGCAAGGACGCAAATACACGTGTATTCACGTCTTTGCATTGACTTTGAATGTAATCAGTCATGCGAAAAATTTGTTTCGTGTCCGGTGTGAAAGCAGGTGAAGGACACATGCACACATAGCCTACACACGCACTCACACGCCCACATGCACACATCTCTCTCTCTCTCTCTCTTTGATCTGACATCAGGACAACCGATATAGATACTATAATTTATGAGCTGATTCAGATAGTTACATTAAATAGTGGTTGCTGTAATTATTTATTGCATTGAAATGTGCCTGACATTCTGGAAACCTGCCTGTGAGGTTTCGGTGACGTGTGCACACTGTGCGCCAGTCAGCCAAATTACCACTGCACAGAAAGTAAACCAGGTTGGAGCTGGCGAGCTTTCTGCGCACTTTCGGCGGAACCTTTATCCACGAAATTGCGTCCACTGCGTCATGATGAATTTGTGACACCTCCCCCTACTACGCCGCCACACACATCTCGGCGCACGTTCGTCTACCAAATTGCCAAAGTGGCTGCGCACGGTGTTGCACCGCACGAAATTACCACTGCGCGGGCTGTACCGCACGAAATTACCACTGCATGGGCTGCGCCGCCCTGCGCTGCGCCAAGAAATTGGAGCCCAGAGTCTTTACTAGCTGAGGATCGTAAAATTGTGAGCAACACTATCCCACCCAAAGGTCGGTGTTCCATACTCTGAGGTGGGCTATCACATGAAAATTTGTTGACTGGGGATGCAGGGCTGAGTTCATCATATGACATTTCTTAACTTACATTTTTATTTCTGCCAAATTGGACTCAACTGGACACGTATGGCTAAAGCCACTTCTCAACCTTTAAGGGGAGGAGAAACCTTTTGGAAAAAAATTGTCATTTTTGGATAGAAATCATTCATACTTGGTGTATTGACAGTATATGACCTGAAATACACAAAATATGAATTTGACCTAATTTGCCTAATTAGGTCATGTGATTCAAGATGGCCGCCACCACGATTTCACCATTATTTCTTTGCCTTATATCTCAGGACCGAAGCAAGATATTTGAATCAGGTTTTTTTTATTAGATTTAGTTATGTTTACACCTTCTTCTGAACTGGAATAAAGCATTTACACATAATACTAGAGATTTAGTGGGGTAAAAGAGGATTTTGCCATTTTTCGCCCCTTCAATATGAAATATAATTCACCCCAAAGTGCTAAACCAAAACTTTTAGTTCAGTAGACTTCCTGATATGTACACAGACATCTCTCAAAATTTCATGAGAGAAGCTCCACAAATAAGTGAGATATAGTGCCTTAAATGATAGCAATCGGGGAAAAAATCAGGTTTTGAGAAAATCCAGGTTAAAGTCAAAGTACACCTACAAATCATTGTAACAGTCAACTTAGAACATTAAAATGCCCCTGAAGCATAAACTTCTCCCTTCTGCTCCTTCTGATTGATTGTCCTGTTCTTGAGCAGATTGAAGTGATTTTTGGGTTTCTCCTCCCCTTATTATCAGCATTTATCCTGGTACTTCATTCAAAATTTGTGATGTTCCCATCAAGCAAGATGACTCTGCTGTACATCTCGGTCATATTATAGGTCATGATTGTAACATCAGGAACATTAATCAAGGGATCAATCACCTCATCTCCAGCTCTAATACTATGTTGGCTAAATTTAATATGTGTGCCTCAAGTACAAAGGCCAGGTTATTCCAAACATAATTGTACCTCTTTTTATGGCTCGGTGCTGTGAAATTTGAATAGCAATCATATTCAGCGTTTCTACGTTTCATGGCGTAAGGTGTCGCGGCGTATTTGGCGTGTCCCTTACTGCAGTTTGCTTCCCTCTCTTATGTCTGCTCCTAGAAAATCAGTTACTGTGTCGGTTTGCCATGTTTATATGCAATATTGCTAATGGTGTTAACAATTTAGTTCGTCTGTTTTACAAGGGGCTTATGTATAGTAAATCATCAGCAGCTGTCAACATAAGACATCTTATGTTCAGATTAAATGTCAATACTCTGTGCTGCGACCGTTCTGCTTTTAAACTCAGTTTAAAAGGTGATTGTAATGACGAAATTGCCATGTGTATTGCCGAACTTTGTGATGTAAGGGATGGCTTGCGAGTATGCGACTTTGAAATGAATGATATTGTATGTATGATCACTTCACTGGCATGCATGTAAAGCTTACAACTATTGTACTTGATTAATGCTTCCCCTCCCTTTGCTGTACTTTTTCTGTGCGAATAAAATTATTATTATTATTATTATTATTACAGTGCTGGAAAGCACTAACAGGATGCGTATAATCGCTCCGGACGCCCACAACAGCTAAGATTGTCCCAAGTACCCAAGATGAAGATGATGTCAGGCAGTTCACTTCTAAACTCATCAAACACTAAAAACTCTAGACAAAAAGCCATTGCAGATTCATCATTGCAGTGTAGTAGAAAAATAAAATTTTTGGTTGTTTTCAAATTTGGGTGTGGTTTATAATATTTTAAATGGTTTGGCTCCTCTCCACTCTCTGACTTTGATGATACTTGTTCATTGAATTCTATTTGATCCTCAAGAGTATCCTCCACACATAATTGTACTACTCCATTTCATTGCTCTGCTGTTGGGCCATCAGCTTTCTCTGTAAAAGCTGCTAAACAGTGAAACACTCTGCCTATCAATGTGAGGTGTTGCAGCTCTTTTAACACTTTCAAATCCAACTTAAAATGGCTGTTAAAAGCTGAACAGCGTTGTATTCACTGATTTTCAACTCTACTGCATGGAAATATGATTTCTTTCTATCTATTTGACAAGCATGTATTTGCTATGTGCCCCGATGGGCACCTTTTGTGTAATGTGTTTTTGCGTGCTCTTTCTTGTATTTTAGTCTATACTGTTTGTTATGTGGTTTCTTTGTTTGGAACATCCAAGGGACTGCAGATGCAAATTAGCTTGAAGCTATAATCTGGTACGGTGCATCAAATGGCGACATTTATGTTTAAACTGTACATGGTCCCTTATAAATAATAAGAATGAAGGAATGAACGAATAGATCAATAAGGAATTGGGCCCACAGTCTAATAGGAGGCAGAGAAAGCTGTGTGTGAGAAACATCTATAGCTGCTATCAGTCACTGAAGACTCATTATTTGATTTATTTGCTAGAGTCAATTACCTTGCATTGGCTACAAGTGCCATTCCAGTGGGCTTTTGAACAGAGGGCAGTTCCTTCCATCTGTTATCATTTCTATCTTTGACCCTAAAAAAAGTTTTGTTTTTTTTTCTCAGTCAGTCGGTGACTTGAAGGGCCTGTTCTTGTCACTTAGGGGTCCATTACGGGTCTATTTTATCAATACAAAATAGATAGGCGTCTATTTTATCAGTGATCATTTTGCTTTCAAAGTAGCTTTAACTCTTAGCCCCCTTCATTCTTGCAAACTCACAAACAGCTTTTGAGCAGTTTATCATAGATGACAAATTGCTTGAAAAATGTAGATCACATCAGCAGCTGAAATTTGGCTTGATGGATAACTCTAAGCTGACACTGGGGCCGAACACTGTGTCCATTATATAAGCAAAACAGAAAGGAAGGATCATGAAAAAAGCGGGCTATATAATTGTATGTCATAGGCACATTCATACAGTACATCCTCGATGGCTCTTAGGAAACTGTTTCTAATGACTTACAAACTTCACGATGCCTTGAAACATCATTGTTCATCGCTGCATTAGAATGTCATGTTTCTTTCTAAGCTACTAGGTACTTCGAGGCTCCTGAGTTGAAATCACATTCAAATAATTTTTCACACATTGTTTATTGGTCTTACATTCAGTTTTCAACAGTGTTTAAAAAAAGTACAAATCATCCTTCCTTAATGTTAAATAACAGATATAAAAATAGAGCAGGCTTTGATATTCAGCGTTAAAATGAGCGTTATTTTGCAAAGTTGTAATTGCTTTGGATATGGAAACGAGCCCATCCCTATGAAACCTTTGTAGTAATTCTGAAATGCAAAGAGTCTTTTTTTCAGTTCTTTTCATATACTAAGGCTGAACCACGGGCCGACTATCTGTATTTGTTTGGTGGAGAAACTATCTGTATCATAGTTGCATACAGACACAACCCTCTCCACATATTGTATGCGGCTTTGTCAAGGTAGTAGAAATGTTGCCTGAAATGGCGTACATTTTGTTGAGTGATGTGTGCATTTCTTTACAACCATCTGAAAATAAAACATCCCATGTCCATGAAATTTGAATGTAGCAAACAAGGTGCTACTTTGAGCTATCCGTGAATTACGAGGAGATGCCTACTTTCGTTCTCATACAGGATGTTTCAACGAGCTGATGATCTGAGACCAGTCAGTGCATGATGCAGTTCCATATTACTTCAAATCTTTGCATGTCGAAAGTAACAATGACCTTTTAGGAGCCCAGTCTGTTCCCGACGTGTCATATATTCACGCTATCGGACCGAGCATTGCTATGCAACGCAAAAGGACGCTTTTGGCGTCCTCATTTGATGCCAGTTTGAAACAAACCCTACCCCCTAACGCCAAACCCTTTACCCGAACCCTAACCCTAACCCTAAGCGTCAAATAAAGATGCCTTTTGCGTCATATGAACTGAAAAAGTGTGACGTCACTTTCGCTAGGGTCAACGCTCACTTCCTTGACAATGATTCACGCTCACAGCATAGCAACACATTTACTCGTACACTTAACACACGGGACGAAATACTTAATATTTTACGATCAAAACTATACTGAGAAATGCTTCCTGTTCTTTTATAATGAGCATATTTTTGGTTTAAGATGGCTGGAAAATAAAGCTTAATTCCATACATAGACACGAGGGCCATGGCGGTAAACACTGTGCTAGTTGTTTGGTTATGGTTTGGTTCGTTCGGAGTGGACCAGTGGCCATGGCCACGGCAAGTTGACCTTATAATGACGTCACCACTTTTTCAGCGCATATTGATGTTCGGTCAGGTAGCGTCACTGAACGACAAGTCAGGATGAGAAAGTGTTACTTTTAGGGTCTCAAGGTCTATCATTTTTGTAACGGTTTGGAGTATTCGGTTACATAATTGCAATAAACAAAAGGGTGGCCTAATGCATTTCATTCTTTAATTCATTTATGGACCTTATTTTTGCCAATTTTCGAAAAACCCATAGATTTTTCTTGTAGAAACTGGACCAGTGGTAGAGGAAGTAGAAAAAAAGCTATGAAGCTGCATGATAAATTATATCACACAGTGACTCAGGGCTTGGCGATATGGCAATGTAACATTTCTTACTGTCACAAAATTTTATTTTGTGATGCGTAAAAGTTTTGTCTATATTTCTGACTGGCATAACCTTGAAAAGAGGCTTCATGATCACAGTTTGGGATTGGTTTGCGGCATATTCATTTGTATACAATGTGTATAGGATCTCTATGTAGCATGCATGGACACATGACAGAGCGGGTAAAGGAAACGAGGGCCAGCTCCCGCAAAAAATGAATGAGAGGAAAACAGTGATGCTGTCGTGGGTAGTTAGTTATTTTCTCTGAATCGTCATGGATACTTTTCCATGGGTATTCTAGCATGTCCACAGTTTGAAGCATTGGTCTCAAAGGGGTATTTTTGATTAATAACTCACTACGTAAATCGTTAGTGGTTGTTTATACTGAGTATGAGTATAATGCAGGGCCAGGTATTTAGAGTTTATGCAGCAGTTCTTTAGTGTTCGCAGGGTCAATTTTAACGCGGTGGAAATTTCAAAGTGTTCAAAAAAAATTTTTTAAATCGAAATCTCCTGAAAAAGCGAGAGTAGTTTGTAACATACGTAATGGCTATGAGGGTAGTATGTGCCTAGTTACTCCAGTATGAGGCCATAGCGAGGTCAGTTATCGGGGCCAGGTTGGCACGTCATCGCTGCAATTATGCAACGTATTTGCTGTGTGTGCACTGCTAAAATGCCGTAAACCCACTGCGCATGTGCTGTGAACTCACTGCATATTGGCTGTGTAATAGTGTCGCTTGGGTTTCTAGCCTGGCGTCTACGACGCTGTGACTTGGCCAGTTCCTATAAAAGCTGCATATTGACCTCGCTCCATCATTTCTGCATACGATAGCGACATATTCACATCAACATGCTGGCCATGATGCAAAATGATGGTGGATTGTTAAAAACAACCCTTTTATAAGGGATGGAGGTCCCAAGAATTTTGGGTAAACTTTGCAGATAAAGCGCAGCTAATACCTAGCAGTTACGTGCTTTTACGTGCCTTATCTTATGCGGCTCACACGCGGCTCTTAAAGGTGCACTATGCAAGTTTGTTTGTTTTCTGCGCGATTATATTTTGGTCTCAATTCACCGACATCTCTCCACGATCCGCTAGCTGCCTGCCCCTGAATTCGCATGCTCAATGATTACGCATTGAGAATGGTGGTCAGGGCTAGCCAGGGAGCCAGACAAATCTGCAGGCTCATACTGTGTAAAGGATTCATGTCTGGCTCAATACACTTATCATGGAAAGATCCATATGAGAACCCAGCTATTGTTTTACAATGAAACTGATTGCCACGGTGCTGAAATTTCACCAGAAACCATTGAAAGCAGAAAGCTATTTTAAGACATTTTCTGCGAAATGGCTTATTTAAGCTCAGCGTCATTCTTCATCCACCACACTCATTTTCATTAAAATAAAAAAGCATCTAATTTTCATTAAAATAAAAAAGCATAAATCTCATCATTTACAGTTGATCCAGACCAGGGATCCTCAAGTGACCATACTAGGAGTCAGATCTGAAGACAGACTGGCCAATCAAAAGCACAAATTGTTCTACATATTATTTTGAAACAAAGAAAGAAAGTCAAGTATGCGTGTTGATTCAAGGTCCAGATTTGATGATCCCTGGTCTGCTCTATTTTCAGTAACCATTATCTCCACTTCATATTCACAGCTTCAGAACATGAAAAAATTAATTAAAAAAATATGCTGGCATCAGTGGGAAATTTACTGCACTTTTTGTTATTGACAAACTGTGGGTGAGTTTAAAAATGTGAGTAAATTAAGAGTAAAAAATACAATTGGCGGCACAAATCCTGCACAAATGGGTTCACTGACAGTGGTGCTGATGTCTTAGTTGGTTGCCTGGACAAGTGGGTCAGGCTGCATTAGTTCTCGTACAGCAGGTGACCAGAGAGGTAGCTGTTAGCGGTGAGACCATCAGTCCTAGCGGTAGCCTGCAGCCACACCTCGTCTCCCAAGCTCAGCCTCAATATTGTTCCTCCGGAGGCTGTTGTGTAGCCATTCAGCCTGGTAGTGACGGAGCTTAGCACCGGTTCTCCATTGTGCATGAGTTTAATATTGCCCCCATTCCGAAAGTACGTGATGTGGAAGTCGAACTGGTGGACGCCGGCCACGGCGCAAGTGAAGATTCCTGTTTCGGTGCTGTAGTGTCCCTGTTCGTTGTAGATTGGCTCACGGAAGATGATTCTTGTGTCAGGGTCAGGGTTGTTGCGTCCAAGGCGCACGGCGAAGGCAGATTGTTGGCTGGTACCAGACCCTGGGGGACCGGGAGGGCCAGGGGGTCCTGGTGGACCTGGTGGACCTGAAGAGTGGGTGGAAGTGGTTTAGTGACCTGGGGTGTCCTAAATTGATGTGACCCTCGCCTGACGATGTGCACACAAGTTCTACAGTCGTCAGATAAATACTGAGTGCTTTGACTTTGACACATGATTTGAGCCCCTAAGAACCATACCGGCCATCCCGCACTTTTGGCGGAATTGAGTTGAGGTAGTCAGCATGTGCAGAAAACTGAGATCTACATTTCCTAAACGAGCCAACCCAATCTGCCCACATGGATTGTTCATGTAAGCAAACGTCCTCTCTGCCACTGTAAATATGCAATGCACTGCCTTAGTCATAGTGGACCATCCCACAACTTTTCCATAATTCAATGTAAACATGGCGGCTAGGTATCGCACTGATGAGGAATTGCTTGCTATGATTGATGATGATGGTGAAGTGGAAGATAATGGAGACCCAGAGTTTGACCCAAATCAATCAGAAGATGATGGTTCCTCTTCAGAAGGAGGTACCTTTCACTTTAAATGAAACAGAAGGGCATCCAAAACCTGCATAAGAAGTGCAATACGTAACTGTACATATCTTGAGTTTTTAACAGAAGCAGTGTTTCTAGTTCCCAGATACTCTAGATGACGCAGGAAGCTGGCAACTTTGAGTCCCATTTTCTCAAAAGTTCCCCAACATGGGTTGGCCCAGTATGGCTCTTAGGGGCTCATTTGTGGGTATTGTTATGTAATCTGCAAAATGTCCAAAATCTGGGTCTAAATGACAGGAAGGGATGAGAACAGTGCAGTCATTCCCAAACTCGGTCCTGGGGCCCCTCGTATATGCTGATTTTTGTTCCAAACAAAATTGCACTCCAAAAATTTTTACTAGCATGTAATTCAGGCCGGACATTAACGTATGCTTCCCTTTGTCCCTACAGAGACAACAACATGTGGGCCTGTGTTCCAGTAACAAAATGATCGGTCCACGAAATATTTGGACATAGACAAAGCATATTGGATTTCAAATTAATGAGTTGAAAGTGCTGACCTTCAGCTTTAATGTAGGGGTGTCTACATCCAAATTGAGGGAACGGTGAAGGAACTGTATTACATGCGGCCAAGTCCACTATGAAATACCTTTCTCAAAATGTAGAATGCACTGGTGAGCTTGGGAACGACCAAAGGCTCGAAAGAGTTTGAATAACAATTACAACTCCAATTCCGAAATAGTTGGGACGAAGTGTAAATTGTGAATAAAATCAAAATCCAATGACTTTTAGATCACATGAGCCAATATGTTATTTACAATAGAACATAGATAACATTTCAAATGTTGAAACTGAGACATTTTACATTTTTATCCACAAAATGAGCTTATTTCAAATTTTCTGGCTGCAACAGGTCTCAAAAAAGTTGGGACACAGGCAAAAAAGTGCTGAAATAGCAATTAATATATAAGAGAATCAGCTGAAAGAACATTCAGCAAGTAATTAAGTTTAAAGTTTTTATTATGCTATTTTTCCAAGTTTATATTTTGGTCTTTGACTCCCCTAGAGTACTCCTGATCGCGCAAAGTAAAAAAAAGGGTACTTATTTCGCTCATACTGCCATCCTCAAAAAAACCCATTTGTCGTCCATAGTAGTCTCTGCCTGAAACACCTCATTGGGGTGGCTCTTCCGCTATGGCCCCCACTCCCCGTGTGCCCACTTTCTTCTGACTGGCCAGCTCTGTGGAGGGCGGATCTAGGCGGGACGAGGCAGCAGAACGCAGTTTTCCTGGTCTGGCTCCAGAGTGAAACTGACGCGTCTCCCGAAGGAATCGACGGGCATATTCTGCAATCTAACGCAGTACATGTGTATAGATCTAATGAAATTAACTTGTTCTAATAAACGCAACGGCGAAAGTGGAGGATGCAGTGCGAAAGTCTGGCAGCTCAAGCACGAATTTGCTATCGGCAACAGTGGTGAGTACAGCGGTTTTTCTACTCTGTAGCTAGGATGCAGGGAAAGCTAGAATCCACCCCATATAGACACATTTGTAGAACGGGTCGACATGCCCAAGTGTAGACCGGAGACCGTAGAAAATCCGTGGGTCTGAGTTTAGAGGGAAACATAGACAGTGAGGAGCAGCTAAAAGTGGACCAACAGCTTATGGACTGCTTCGGTGTGTATTAGGACCTGCTGGTTCGTGTGCATAGCTGTGGTGTGTTGTAAGCGTGGAGAAACGAACAGCTTCTGCGCTGGTATATGACAGAGGGGCGAAAGCTCCAGGCTAAACGGCCTTTTCGGAAAAATGCCTGTGGTAATGGTTTAGTTATTGCTTCAGGATGACCAGCTTTTCCTCACGGAAAATGGGCGCATTATGGATAGTGTTCGAGAGCTAGATAGAGCTCCGGTTATGTCATGAACATAATACAGGTTTTACAGACCGTAAGTCCGTCTGCGTGAACCGTTGCTTATGTGGAGCTAGCGAATCGATCACTTTTACAGGAAAGAATTTAATATTCAATTGATGGCAATGCAGAGAAATCGTTTGTTATACCGGACACGTTATAGCCTGTGCGCTTCCCTATTGCTTTCACCGGTAGCATCAGAGAGCTTGCCCAGACATTGGAGATGTATTAGGCTGACCCCGGTCATGGATAAGTAAAGCGATCGATTCATAAGCACCCAAAAACGCACCCCGAGCTCTGCGATACCTACGTTGGTCTAACTGCAGCCCAACTCGGCAGACACATACAGCACCTCTCCGGTTAGCTTCAACTGTAGTGGCTACAATCAGGCAACGTTATGATGAAACTGCCACATTGATGCTTACCGAAGTAACACAAGCATACCGATCATAATTGCTGCATATAAATTAACCAGGAGCATTTTTAATTAGCAGAGCACGCGAACTAACATGCAGTAGCTGATAAGCGGTCATGACTTTGAATGTAATCTGTCGCGCGAAAAATTCGTTTCGCGTCCGGTGTGAAAGCTGCTTAACGCGCCCATAACGCCTGTATTCGCGTCTTTGCATTAACTTTGAATGTAGCTAATCTGTCGCGCGAAAAATTTGTTTCGTGTCCGATGTGAAAGCAGCTTTATGGATAGTACGCGACAGCTAGAGAGAGCTCGGTTATGTTATGAACATAATACAGGTTTTGCAGACCGTAAGTTCCGTTAGAGCAGACAAGTTGCTTATGTGGAGCTAGCAAATCGATCACTTCTACAGGAAAGAATTACCTTCATCTTCATCTTCATTTAGGTACTCGGCAACAGAAGAATTACACTTCCATGACGCCGCGGGGTGCAGATGGTGTCGGATTACTTATTGGTTTTGGTAGCTATTGAAGTTAGAGAGTTCTTGAATTGGTTCAGTGACGGTTGACTAGTTAATGTAAGGGGCAGTTTGTTCCAATCTCTAATAGTGCGAGGAAAAAATGAGTTCTGGTATTTGGTAGTTCTGGTGCTTATCACTTTATAGGCGTGGGCAGGAAAGTGGCGGGTAGAGTATTTCATATCACGAGGCTGAAGTCTGGTACTGGTGACAGGGGATTCACCCTTGTGAATCTGGTAAAACTGGCAGAGCCTGGCTGTCTTATGCTTTCTGCAAGGGATTCCCACTCAAGGTTCTGAAGGATTTTTGTAACACTAGATCTGCGACGATAGTCACTGGCAACAAAACGTGCAGCTCTCCTGTGGACTCTGTCCAACATCTGAATATGCTTAGTCAGGTAAGGATCTTTGACAGCAGCCGCATACTCCAGATGTGGACGAACCAGGGCCTTATATGCTTTAACCTTGGTGTCTGCAGAGCATTGATGGATATTTCTCTGAAGAAGGCCCAGGATGCGATTTGCCTTGTTAACGGTCTTAAGATGATTTGCTTCCCAGGAAAGATTGTCAGAAATGGTAACTCCCAAGTAGTCATGCTCATGCACTTGGACAAGCGTCTCTCCCAACATGGTATAGCTGTTGTTTGCTTTGATCTTATTGAGACCAATGGACATGGTATTGCACTTCTTGGGGTTAAAGGTCATTTGCCATTTAGAAGCCCAGTTACAAACATGATCTAGGTCCTCTTGAAGCTTGACACAGTCGCTGTTATTTTTGATGGTGCGATACACAATGCAGTCGTCGGCGAATATCCGGATGTTACACTTGAGGCCGTCCACGATGTCATTAATATATATGAGGAACAACAGGGGCCCCAGTACAGTGCCCTGCGGGACTCCTGACACCACTCTATGCCATCTAGAAGCTTCGCCATTGACAACTACACTCTGTTGTCTTTGTGTCAGGAACATAGTGATCCAGTGAAGAGTGTTATCCCTAATTCCATAGTAGTTGAGTTTTGACTTAAGGCGCTCATGGGGGACACAGTCAAACGCCTTAGTAAAATCTAATATAACTGCGTCAATTTGATTTCCATTATCGATACCTTTCATCCAATCATTGACAACTTGGATAAGTTGGGTTATGCACGAATGACCCTTACGAAACCCATGTTGTAAAGGCGTTAAGATGTTATACTTTTCAAGATGCTTGCTTATAGATGCTTGCGAATAGATGATGTGCTCCAGAAGTTTGCACAAAATTGCAGTCAGTGAGACTGGGCGATAATTTCCTGGGTTATCTTTGGCTCCCTTCTTAAAAAGAGCAGTGACATTAGCAAGTCACCAGTCGTCAGGTAGTATCCCTGTGTGCAGAGACTGTTGAAAGATTGAGGCGACGATCGGAGCAATAACATCCGCAGTTTCCCTCAACATTTAAGCTGTTATTTCATCAGGGCCTACTGCCTTACTAACATCAAGGTTTTTCAGGAGTTTGACTGCTCCCTCTACCGTAATGGTGATCCTTTCCATAGCTGGTAAGTTGCTCGGAGAGAATGGGATGGCATCATCCTTTTCAACTGTGAAGACTGAGTTAAAGTGGTCTGCCAGGCTGTTGGCTTTTTCAGAGTCTGTAACCAGGAGGCCGGAGAACATTTTCAGAGCAGGGATAGATGAATTATCCACTCTTTTACTCCTGATGTACTTCCAAAAGGCTCTTGGATCAGTCTCTAAATCGTCAATACTGGCTTTAACATAATCTAACTCAGCCTTTTTGATGACTTTTTTCACCTGTCGATGGGCCTCTCTAAAGTTTCCCAGTCAGATGGCGATTGGCTTTTCTTTGCTTTCTTGTGCAGTTTATCACGCTTTTTAATCTGTTTTCTAATACTTTTGGTAACCCATGGCAAACTATTTGAAGCACGGGTCATCTTGCTGGGGATATTTGAATCCCTATTTAATCTCCGCCTTTTTCGGCTTTTTATTAGCCACAACAATTTCTAAAGGGGGATGAAATTATGTCAAGGTAGTGCAGAGAAATCATTTGTAAACCGGTAGAGCCTCTGCGTTTCGCATTGCTTTCACGGTAGCACCAGAGAGCTTGCTCAGACATTTGTGAAGTATCCGGCTGATCCCGGTCATGGATAAGTGAAGCGATCACTAACTGTAGTGGCTACAATCGGGCAACGTTATGATGAAACTGCCACATTGATGCTTACCGAAGTAACACAAGCATACAGATCAGAATTACAGCATATAAGTTAACCAGGAGCATTTTTAATTAGCAGAGCATGCGAACTAACATGCAGTAGCTGATAAGCGGTCATGACTGAATGTAGGCCTAATCTGTCGCGCGAAAAATTTGTTTCGCGTCCGGTGGGAAAGCTGCTTAACGCGCGCGTGTATTCGCGTCTTTGCATTGACTTTGAATGTAGGCTAATCTGTCCCGCGAAAAATTAGTTTCGTGTCCGATGTGAAAGCAGCTTTATGGATAGTACGCGATAGCTAGAGAGTGCTCGGTTATGTTATGAACATAATACAGGTCTTGCAGACCGTAAGTTCCGTTAGCGTGGACAAGTTGCTTATGCGGAGCCAGCGAATGGAGCACTTCTACAGGATAGAATTACTTATTTAATCTCCGCCTTTTTCGGCTTTTTATTAGCCACAACAATTTCTAAAGGGGGTTGAAATTATGTCAAGGTAGTGCAGAGAAATCATTTGGAAACGGTAGAGCTTCTGCATTTCGCATTGCTTTCACGGTAGCACCAGAGAGCTTGCTCAGACATTTGTGAAGTATCTGGCTGATCCCGGTCATGGATAAGTGAAGCGATCACTAACTGTAGTGGCTACAATCGGGCAACGTTATGATGAAACTGCCACATTGATGCTTACCGAAGTAACACAAGCATACCGATCAGAATTACTGCATATAAGTTAACCAGGAGCATTTTTAATTAGCACGGCACGCAAACTAACATGCAGTAGCTGGTAACCGAGCGGTCATAACCACAGAGACAAACCTTGCAATACAGGTTTTACAGACAGCAAGTTCTGTTACTGTGAACAGTTGTACCAAGCATCCAAATTACAAACAAGTATTAAAAGTTAGCTGCAAATGAGGTTTATGTTCACACACCTTCTGTAGAAATTCCCCTGATATCACTCTTGCATATTTAGGACACAAACATTAGCAACAGTAACTTGGCTACGTTAGCCGCTGTGCTACAGCCACAATCAACTGGCTATCACGTCAGGTTGGCTTATGCCGTAAAAGCAACTTACAGCTTCTGTGTCTGTGAGTCACGGACAGTTGCGACCGATACAGGCTTTGTCTTCGGATATTTTACAAAGCCTGCGTTTGAGGCCAGTTGTTAGTGCTAACTATCGCTAGCGGTCCTGCTAGCCACCCGTAACACGTTAGCTTCACTTACATTATTTGCTGTTATACCGTTACTTACAGCTTGTGGCTCCGAGCGCTTGATCGATGCAACTGCTTCAGGTTTGAGAAGCAGCTGAAACGCTTATCCTGCGTTGAATTATCCTTTATTAACAAAGCTGTCTTTGGTGAAATGCTGAGCACAATCAGCTAACGTTCCCTTTGGCCGTGGCTGTTTGCTGCCTGCAAACAAAAAAAGCTACCTACTGATTTCTGGTGGCATCGTCTTTTGGAAGAAAAATAGTTGTTTTTCTTCACGTCCAAAAGTAAATGGACAAGCAGCTTTGGGGGAGATACTGACAAACTTGCACCTCAAATGATCTGCGGTTCTTCTTTTGTATTTCCAAAAGTGTAGACGCTACTAAGGCATAGTATGATCTGCCGTTGTTAGTGCCTGCTAGAATAGTTCCCGGTGTGGGCAGGTCCAGCGCAGCTGTTGGCTCTGGCTAGGTCTGTGCTAATTGGACGGCACAACCTGACGTCAGGTTTTGCCCAGATCTCGTGAAGATCTCGGGAGGAGCTGCTCAGAGAGGAAATCACGCTGACGAAATCACGATCTTGGATTACGGCAATACCCCTGTATCTTATGTTCAGAAACTTTTCAGAGGTTGAGCATGGACAACCAACATTATAACATTACTAATATGTATTAAAAGAAGGATCAGCATAATAGGTCCCCTTTAAACTGGCATCAGGTGTGTAACATGATTGGCTATAAAAGGGACGTCTTAGAGAGTATTGTGGAATACTTTAAAAACAATGTTCCTCAATGTCAAATTGCAAAGGCTTTGAAGGTCTCATCATCGACAGTGCATGACATCATCAAAAGATTCAGAGAAACTGGAAAAATCTGTGCGTAAGGGACAAGGCCCAAGACCTTTACAGGATGCCTGTGATCTTCGGGCCCTCAGACTCCACTGCATCATTCACCGGCATGATTCTGTCATTGACATTACTAAATGGGCCCAGGAATACTTCAAGAAACCACTGTCAGTCAACACAGTCTGCCGTGCCATCCACAGATGCCACCTAAAACTCTATCATGCAAAAAGGAAGCCATTGTTGAGCATGATCCAGAAGCGCCGCCGTGTTCTGTGGGCCATGGCTGATTTAAAATGGACTGTAGCAAAGTGGCAAAGTGTCCTGTGGTCAGACGAGTCCAAATTTAACATTCTTGTTGGAAATCATAGGCGTCGTTTCCTCCAGGCTAAAGAGGAGAAAGACCATCCCTCCTGTTATCAGCGTTCAGTTCAAAAGCCAGCATCTCTGATGGTAAGGGGATGCATTAGTGCATATGGTGTGGGACAGTTGCATGTTTTAAAAAGCACCATAAATGCTGAAAGGTATATAAAGGTTTTTGAGCAACATATGCTCCCCTCCAGACGACATCTATTCCGGGGAAGGCCTTATGTATTTTAGCAGGACAATGCAAAACCACATACTGCAGCTCTTACAACAGCATGGCTTCGTAGTAGAAGAGTATTAGAAGACTGGCCTGCCTGCAGTCCTGATCTTTCACGGATTGAGAACATTTGGCGCATAATTAAACGAAAAGTCTTTAAGAGGAGACCCAAAACTCCCCAGCAGCTGGAAGCCTGTATTAAACAAGAGTGGGATCAAATTCCAATGGCTAGACTCAAGAAACTTGTCTCCTCAATGCCCAGACGCGTCCACTCTGTGTTAAAAAGAAGAGGGGATGCTACACCATGGTACACAGGCCCCTGTCCCAACTTTATTGAGACCTGTAGCAGCCATCAAATTTGAAATTAGCTCATTTTGTGCATAACATTGTAAAATTTCTCAGTTTAAATATTTGCTATGTTATCTCTGTTCTATTGTGAATAAAATACTGGTTGGTGTGATTTGAAAGTCATTGTGTTTTGATTTTATTCACAATTTACACTTTGTCCCAACTATTTCGGAATTGGGGTTGTATGTTGGATGACAAAATTCTTTCTGTGGGGGGTGAAAAAATCCCTTTGCAATAGATGACAATGTCAAGAGCCCCCTCCAGGAGCTAGGCATATCTGTCAGAGTCAACTATCGAGAGAAGACTTCACCTGAGTGTGAACGGTTTACCACTGGATGCATGGGTTGAACGCATTGCCGCACAGTGATATTACCACGGTTGGCCGTAGGCGTACTGCAAAAGCTAGGGCTTCTATTTTCAGACAAAAAAGTGAAAGGCCTAACAATTGCGAGGTCAAAGGTGCGTTTCACTTGCTGTCAGAAAAAATTCCTCAAGAACAAGCAGGCACTGAAGACAGGTGTAATGATGGCCTGGCAGAGCATAATCAGCGGAGGAATCCAGCAGCTGATCATATCCATGGGTTCCAGGCCTCAGGCCATCATTGACCCCAGTTAATTTGTCTCTAAGCATCAAAAAGAACTATTTAATTCACGATTAAATTAGTTTGTCCGAATTTGTTGGAACCCCTGAAATTTTGCGGCCATGTTTAAAAACTAACTCCTATATTTTTAACAAGACCAATGTCCAGTCTTCAAGCAAATCTCGATAAGTTCAGATCAATTTTGGTGGTGAATAGAGCCAAAATATCGGACATTTTGTTGCTGTCAAAGTACTTGTGGACCTTTTTGTATCCAGATCGACTCCCTGTCCTGTTTAACCAGATCATCATATTTTATCGAGACAGCATTACAACGTTGTACATCAAAATGTCTAATCTTGCCGTAAAACGGCAGCCATTTAATGGTAGCCATTTAAACTCTGTATTTAAATATACTGTGAGTAATTAGCACTTTAGCGGGCTACTTTTGGGAAATCTTGGGCATGTAAGCGTTAAACACATTATTCCATGTTATTTAATATTTGGAATATACTGTAGTGAATTCCGTTTACTGGCTGCATAGACGGCTATGCCCCACCTACTGGGTTAATTGCAGCAGGCTGCAGGTGCGGCCTGTTGGGAGTGAGCAATTATTTTAGAGAGACGGGGATAAAGACAGGCTGATTTTGGCCGCACGAGAGACCTCAGGGGCATTGATTGGTGCGGCCGGACGGAGCACTCGGCAGCACTGTGGACACTGCGGATTATCTGTGGCAGTACTGCGTACATTGTGAATTACCCGTGGACATTTATAGTCAGTTTTATAATGCTCCGTGGTGGAGCCGGGCTATGGACTAACCCAGTACTCTCTCAAGACTGGTTATAGGACTTTGTTTTTTCATTTATCTTAGCCTTACGTTAGCCCGCAAATTATCATCAGTCTATTGCCATTGTAGCCTATTGTCTGTGTGTGCGTGTGTGTGCGGGTATATGAGTTAGCCCCTGGACGGGGTTAATGGCCAGTCCCTTCCCCTAGCTTAAATCGGCCATAGAGAGGGCTAGTCTTGGGGTTGTGTGAATGCAGGTTGGTTGTGAGTGGGAAGTTGGGTTGTATTATTTTTAACTTGTTAATAAATCGTGAAACGTGTAATTTGTGTCTGTGCTTGATTAACTTCTCCTCCGATAACAATACAAAAAGTTACAATACTTTTGAAACAGAACTACAAATGATTGTTTCCATGGAATGATTATATTCGTAACCATATAACCATATGCTGCCAGTGCATCGAGTCGCCATTGTTTTAACTGAAGTTAAAAGTTGAATGCATTTTTGCAAAGACCTCTGGGATATCCCACCCAGCAAAGCGTATATCCACTTTGCTTTTGAAACAACCAAAAATAAGCCTCTTATCACAGACACTTTTTTATGACTTTGAAGTATGCCTACATAGGGCAAGTGTGAAAATGGTTTAAATGACTTCAAAGGTGGCTGATTTTGTATTTGGACTCAGCAATGTTGTCAGTGGACCTCCCCTGTTGATAAGGATAAAAAACGCAGCGCATGATTTTCACCTATTTTCTATGTCAGCGCTCACTTTGGGGGAAATCCTGCTCATCCCTTTCAAACTTGTACTTCTCATTAGTATAGTTACAGTAATGGTTTCTTAATTGTTTATTCAGCAGTTGTATTTTTTGAGTCCAATGGAAAAACCTAGTAAGTGACAAAAAGAAGACTTTGAGGAAAAAGAAAACTATCCCTCTGGGGTTAAGCTGTTGTCCGACAGTGAAACGGACTTGGCAGTTATATGTTCATTACATAATAAGAAATATTTCGGTAGGATATTTTTCTATTTTTGTCAGCATCCATGCCAATATGACTTACAAGGTTTTTCCATCCAAAAATGTAAAATATCAATTATCAAAATGATGGACAAGAACCAATTAATTATGTAGTTGCAGTGGCATTTGACAGTTTTTCAATGCTAACTCCACCATCTGCTTCGATTTTGAAGCCACTTTTCAGTGGTTATTAGCGTGTTGAATTACGTGAATTATGAATTCTGACCACAAATCGCTTGCACGTCCAATATTCTGCATGGGAACCGACCTGACAGATCATGTAATAGGTATGCTGCTTCATAATTGGCTAATTCAACTTGGTGATTTTGCCAGAACTACAAAAAAGAAAATTTAATGTGGAAAAACCCAGGAAGATCAACTTGCTAGCTTTTTTCTTCACAGACAATTAAATACCTAGGACTTGCTAGGTTTTGCCGTTGGAAAGCATAAGGAATTCAGGATTTTTTAATGTATCTCACTGCATGTGATAAGGCAAAGCCTAGTTAGTACAAAATGGTCCTAACTCAGTTTTGAACAAAATTAGACTTACTAGGTTTTTCCATAACACTCATGATTTGTGCAAAATTTGGACAAAGTACCATGCCAGATAAATCGTTAATGTTCCGATTACTACTAATATGAGGAGTTGTAGAACTACAACCAGCAAGGCTGGGCTACAGTCATACAGCATTAATAGCATTTATAGCATACAGAAGACAAGCATTTTGGAGGTAAAGTCTCACCTGGTGGTCCAGGTGGTCCTCTATAGTGTTCAGCGGGGGGGACTGGTGGTAATTCTGTTGGAAAAAATGATAATTGGTTTAGTCTTTGTTGTGTTTATTGAAAAACACAGGATGAGAACAACCAAAGAATATTCCTAAGAATGACTAGAAATGTTCGAATTGCTGGTTTTCCCCACACGTCTTAAATCTCTTCATCTTTACACATCAATTACAAATTTTTTTTGATCCATAATCCCAAAATTATCATAAGTGAGGAACTTTGACACAGAATCTGATGCAGTTATTTATTGAATTTTTATCCAAAAAGTCGCTTTACAAAACAATAAAGTTACGAGGCCCTACTACCTAAAGTTGCTGAGCTGACATCCTCCCTCTGTGCACTTCCCTTATCCTCAATCTGCGCCCCTTGTCTGAAAAATTTGGACTTCATGTGCTAAGGTGACAGGCCAGTGGTCTCAAAGCCTGTTCTTGGAAAGCTTCCATCCTGAGGGTCTTCACTGCATCCTAAGCAAAGCACGCATCATTTTCCTGTTAGAGCTCTTGATGAGCTGCAAATTAGCCAAATGAGGTGCACTGAATTAGGTTTGGAGTAAAAATCTTCAGGATGATAGCCCTCCTGGAACAGGGATGGAAACCACTGCTTTCAGCCTAGTGGAGAACTTCACTGAATTTCTCTTTCAGTCCAGGACAAGGCATAGCCCATGTCTGGGTAAACTGGGCGGCAAAAGCAGTGCAATGGTAGCAGGTGATAATACTGGCAGCCCATAAAAATAGGAGGGGTGCTGGAGCATTCAGCTGGTTAAGAACTGCACTATGTATTAAAGCACTGAAGAGTCTTTGAGCGGGCCCAGAATTTTCAGTCGAGGCCAAGCCTAAATGCCTGTGTGTTTCATAGGTTTTTTTGGTAGTTCTTCACACAATTTATGATTGTTTAAGAGAGGGTCAAACTCACGGGTCTCCTGCCAGGGCGAGAGATCGAAGGCTGGGATGTTCTCACAGGGTGTGTATCCAGTCCCACGGGGTCTGAACAAGAACGGGTTTATGGGGACATCCGTAATACCACTGTTGTCACAAATGAGGCGGGCGAAGTTCGTCCTTGCCAGGGATGCTCTCTGTTGGCTAGTGAAGACGCCCTCATTTTCCCACCATAACCTGTGGGACACAGTTCGTAGGGTTACAAAATCGGCCAACATCCCACATTATATCACTGTGATCCTCTGATAAGCTGGCCTGGATTCTTCTGGCCTGGATTTGGTTCTGAATTCTATGTGATTCATTCAAAATGAATTTGATGTATTAAAATTTTAAATTTGCTTGGATGGTTTATTAACCCATTTAAACCGGGACAGCATGTGCGCATTTTAAGAACGTGTCGTTGCCGACACAGATGTGCGCGTAATTTTGAAAGTACCGTAATTACGGTAAGTTTTGCGCAATAGAAAAAAATTCCAACTGTTCCTGAAAGCTGAGAAGCTGTGCTTCAGCCCAAATGCAGGTTACTATGGTAAACATGGCAGCATGATTCTCTGCTGGGATTTTTGCATTAGGCCTTAAAGGGTTAAGGACACGTATGCTGAGGCATTCATCATCCGTGTTAAAATTCATTATCAGATGCCAGGTAAAATTCCTTTGTATTATTATATTGCTTCGGTGTTTGTTTGTTTTTTTAACACTTGAGAGCTGTACGGCCAGAAGATAATGGACTGAGGCAGTATCAAGTAAAGAATGTTTTTATAGACACAGTGCAATATAAATAATGGTAGGGTAGAGCGGGGTAAGACGCCCCTGAGGGTAAGATGCCCTTTGCTCATAATTCAATTTCAGCTTAGCCCAGTATGTGGCTCTTGACTTATATAAATGTACTGCCACCTGGAGGGAAATGCTCAGCAACGGATGAGTCAGCAGAGCAAGTGACATGTGAGTACTCAAAGTGTTTGTGTTTTTACTGTCTTTCTTATAAAAATGATCGAATGAATCATTCTGCCACAAATATTTGAATGCTTCAGGAGTCAGCCGGACATGTCAGTGTAACTCTCTGATGCCTTTTCTATGTATAAAAGGGGGTCCTGTGTGGTGATAATAGGAGAAATTGGGGTTAATGAGCCAAAACCAATATGGTAGTGCTGGGGGTAAGATGCCCTTTTTGGACTAGGGTAAGATGCCCCTAGGGAAGGAAGGCCTCTTACCCCATTTTGAGTCATATTCATTCTGTTTTATGAGTTTTTTCTAAAAAGTTATGTTCTATTTAGAGGAAATATATACCAGACATGATGATTTTATAAAGAACTTGGGAATGGAAAGTTAAGTGAATCCATACATGTTACAAGTAGGGCCACATGGAGTTACACAATAATGAATGATATATGCATCAAAGAGGGCCTAAAAAGAAATATATTGGCTGAAATGCATTATGGTCACTATTAGTTTTAATGACTTTTCATGGATACTCATATACATTCTATACCACTACATGTTTATCTTATGTGGTGCCTCATATTTTTGAGTAGTCCACAAGATATAACCATCTATTCCTTGATGCATTTAATGCCAACAGTACCTTGCCATCACTTGTGCATTGGTGTTTAGTCAGTTAATAAAAAGTTAAGTTTAGGAGAATGTACCTCTTTCTTTCCTTCATTTCTTTAGCAAGGAAATTTCTAAAAAGACGATCTTTTGTATGATGTGTACCTTCCAATTAAGACAGCTCTTATATGATAATTACTCATGTGTAATGCAGTAAAACCAGTATGTATTAGGCTTTACAAGTTATTCTAGATAAGGGGCATCTTACCCCATCCAGAAGGGCATCTTACCCCAGGGGTAGGGTAAGAGGACCTTTTTTTAAAAAAAGTAATTAAACATAAAAAAATTTCTGTAGTGACTATGTCATAAATCTTTTGAGATGTGGTAGCCAACTTTACATACTATCCATTCAAGCAAAAAAAATAATTAATTTATGTTGTTTACCTTCAGTTATGAACATTCCTGCTTAAGGGGGGCATCTTACCCCGCTCTACCCTACTCAGGTATTAAGTAAAAAAAAAAAAGGATAAATGTCGACTTAACACTATTATATACCCTACACTAGGGGACAAAATCTCATAAATGCATGCTGACACACTCATTGCTCACCTGTCCCCCTGGCGGATCTTCTGGAACTGACGAGCGATGATACAGGCGAAGAGGGGTCCTACACGGCCGCCTCGTACGAAGGGCTCGGCGATGCCACCCAGCCACACGTCGATGTTGTCGGGTGTGCCGTACATCTCCATCAGTTTATGAGCCAGGACAGTGTTGTTCATGACCTCTGCCAGCTCTTCCTCTGTTTGGGGCTGGGACAGGCCACAGAATTTACGCCAGGCATTGTACCCTGCAAGGGGTGGATATGGGTGGGGGGCAATGAATAGGGCATAGTATGTTGGTTTAGCTCTGCAGACAAAATGGACAGGGTGTCAAGAGACAGTGCTGGACAAAAAAAAGATATGGAGAGGGAAGTGACTGCACAGAGGATGGGATACTATCGTCTAGTTGGGAAAAATAAATGGGAGGGTGGTTGAGAGAGGAAATGAAGAAACTGAGCAATGGGTGAAGCCCGTACCAGGGAGTCCATGGTCCCGACCTCGCTGCAGGTTCAAAGAGGCAAGGTCCAGGGCCATTTTTCTGGTAAACCGGAAGAGCTTGTTCCTCATTTCTTCAGGCATCATCCCGTCCTGTGTCAGGAGCTTGGTTTTACTGCCCACCATCCCTCTAATAAGGGGGTCCACACCACCTGTGGAGAGAGCGACTGTGAGGACACCCTGTTTAAAACCACGACTGGCTCAAAAAGCACCTCTGCCTCTCGCAAGACCAATTGTGAATATTTGACGAACACCTGATGGGTTCATTTTTTTTTTTCTGTTGTGACTCTTTTGCATTTTTTTCCTTGTTGCAGTTGATTTATTTTCAGGGACTGTGCTGATGGTCATCCAAGAAGATTTACCTTGAAAGATGGTCCTCCAGGGAGCAAACAGGGCCTTGTGAAGCAGCACATTGGGGAACTGTGGATGTTCGTTGTAATTCTCATCAAGTCTAAAAATTATAGGATGGACAGTCACGTGGGCGAACCGGTAGGCGGCCGTGGCGAATATGTTGGCAATGCTTGGGTCCACATTCTCGTCATATCCGGGGTAACTGGACAGGTACCGTGACATAAAGTCTGGCCCCACGATGAAGGGTAGATAGTCCCGGAATACTATCACCTGTGTATGAGAGCAACAGTGGTAACTAATTGTAAACAACTAAATGTAAATACTGAAGAAATATTCACTTAGCTACTGCATTTAGCCAGAGTGACTTACAGTTGATTAGACTAAGCTGGGGATAATCTATGCCACCACCAGGAGCAATGTGTGGTTATATGTCCATATTATGGACTCACAGAGCACTATAGATTGCATCATCAGCTATCTGGGCTCAGGTAAGGCACTATAGCCTCTGGGCTATAGAGAGGTAGAATAAGAACACCACTGAATACCCTTTCCAGTATACTGCTAAATACTACATAAGCACATTTCACCATAATTGAAAAGAGCTCCTGCTGTGCGTAGTCAAATAAAACCTTGGATCCTTCTGTTACCACAAAATTTGCGGCCTTGAAATCATTATCAAATGACTAATATACAGCCTCTATCTGCTTTTTAAAAACATTGGCAGGAAGAGTGGACCTCCCGATCCGTTGTGGTAGATCCCAATGGGAAGGTCAGGCAAAAACATCAACGTATAACTCAGTCAAAAAAGAAACTTCACACTCAAAATTTCTAAATATTTTCTTGAAACTTAATACAAGAGATATTATTATTAGGGTAAATGCGTTGTCAAAGACATCATGACACACAGCAACTCCGACGTGCACAAGCATGCAGCACGTGCGAGCATACATCAAGGTAAAAGCACGTTTCCTCGTGTTCCTAGTCACGTGACCTTATGAGACATGTGCAATTGAGCCCACGTTAGCACGGTAGAGTGATATCTCGGAAAAACAAGTTCTTACAGTCAATTATCCGTTGATTTGCAATGCCACGACTGTCAAACATTCAACGTGAACGTGCCATTGGCATGCTGAATACGGGAACATCGGTCACTGACGTTGCCAGGGTTATGGGATGCAGTCGACGGACTATCCATGATCTTCGGACACGTCTCCAACAAACTGGCACCACAGCAGACCGACCTCGTTCGGGTAGACCACGTGTGACGACACAAGCAGAAGACCGACAAATCGTCTTACGTCATTTGCGTAATCGATTTCTCACTGCAACGTCCACTAGGAATGCATTGTTTAGAGGTCGTGTGACTGCCCAAACCATACGTAATCGCCTGCGCACTGCTCGTCTCCATGCATGTTGGCCATATTGTGGACCAATTTTAACCCAGTTACAACAACATCAACGGCTTCTCTGGGCACAACGACATCTGAGATGGACTCAGCGTGATTGGAATAGGGTCATTTTTAGTGATGAATCCAGATTCACTTTGCACTTCGCTGATGGGAGAGTTAGAGTTTGGAGGAGACGCGGTGAACGCAACGCCCAGTGTTGTGTGCAGGAAGTGGACCGTTTTGGGGGCGGTAGTATTATGGTTTGGGGTGCCTTTAATGGTCCTGCCCGTTCCCGACTGATGGTCGTTGAAGGAAACCTAACTGCTGCAGGATACAGAGCTTTTGCCATTCATGGCAGCTCATGGCCCAGGTCTGACATTCCAACACGATAATGCCAGACCTCATACGGCCAATTTAACGCGAATTTTCTTAGGAATGCTGGCATCAATGTCATGGAGTGGCCCTCAAGGTCTCCCGACCTTAATCCCATAGAACATGTATGGGATGTGTTGGGCAGAAGACTCCGTCAAGTAAGGAACCCTCCGCAGAATTTGCAGGAACTTGGTGCCATGTTGGTTCAATTATGGCGACGCATCCCCCAAGCTGTGTTCAGACACATCATTCAATCCATGAGGAGACGTTAAGTCGCAGTTGTGAACGCTCATGGAGGGCATACACGCTATTGACATGCTTTCATCAAGTTGTAACTTACCATTTTTACTCTCTTACATTTCCGTAGCATTTCGATTGGAACTGGTTACATTATGAACATGATTTTTATGGTACACTGTCCTTAATGGGTACAGAATGGAATTAAATAATTATTTAAAACCACTTTTCTTGTATGTTCAACTTATCGACCTCCAAACGAGTGTGAAGTTTCTTTTTTGACTGAGTATAGTTCTTTCGTTTGTTGCATAAATCTTAAAGTCCTCCCCTAACGTTTTTAAGAATGCATTTCTATTAAGGTGGATAGATCAGACAGACCATTTGATTGGAGAATAAGAGAGTGGGATAGAAGGGCAATAAAGGTCAATGGTTGGTTTTGAACCACAAATGTCGCAACTATCAACCAAGCATGCAGATGGTGAGACTGTGCCTTTAAAGACATATTTTAAAGAATACCAGTCATTTACTAATGATTTTAAGCCTTCAGATTTTTAATTACTGAACCAACCTATGTTTCTGTTCACTATACGAAGCTGTAACAGACGAAAGGCACTTGCACAGTATTTAGCGCTAAACCAGAAAAGGCATTCAGTATGTTTCCACCATTCCTCCCTATTGGCTGCACAATACCAGTGTTCCATTTGGAATAATTACAATCCAGTCACTGGATATAAATGAACTTAGGTGGACTCCAGAAAGGCGGTAGATGGGTGGCCCAAAGGGGGCAGTGTTACCTGGTTGTAGGCTGCTGTGATTTTGCGGGCCTCCTGGTAGAGGGTCTCACTGCTCCAGTGTGGGTTAAGCTGATATAGCGCGCGTGCTAGGCGATTATGCTCACGCAGTATAACCGTGTGAATGGCTGTCAGGGCGATGTTCTCATCCACACGAGCATCACCTGTACAGGAGAAGAACAAGGGAAACCTGAGTCACATTACCTGAACTGCTACTTCTCATTGAACATTGCAGCGAGTGTTGATAAGTCAAGACCTTAGTAGTACGGAGTTCTAACTAACATTGACAAAGTTTTGAGGAATTTGCTTGCAAAGTTTGGCCGCTCAGTTTACACTTAGAGACTGGAGCTATGTAATTCTGATCTGAACCCAATTTAACAAATGAATTGAATACCCATACTTAATCATTAGAACTATTTATTATCAATTATGTGCAATAGTTAACTCAATTTTCACCAAAATGTCAGGCAGAACCGTGTAATTCTAAGGTCGCGAAGTGCTGGTTCAGCAGTGTGAAAAGTGTTAATGATGAGACAAAGTATATGGAAAAGCCATGCAGATTTAGCAGAAAATGTAATAGTTTATCATAAAAAAAGAAATTGATTTTCTGCCCTGACCTGCCAACAAGCAGGGAACCTCCTCCAGGTCTGTGGTGTTTTCCATGGCGTTGCGTGTGGCGCACATGTTGACCGGCATCTTGGAGAAGGGCAAGACTTCCCTGCCGTAGTCGGTGAAGCGGTCGTTGACCTGCAACAAACCCCCATCGTTGGTGAGATCACGTAAGTCTAGTGCCCGAGCTTCGTTCAGGCCATACACGTGCCCCATGTCCAGGTAAGATGACACCATGTTCATCTGCTCCCGCACGGTTCCTGCCCCGAACATGTACCCTGAGGTCCCCGTCCCACAGCCCGCGGCTGAGCGAGGGAATGGAATACACTGGTTCTCGCTCAGATTGGGGTCTCCTGCAGGGTACTGGGTAGAAAGGGGGGAAGGGGGGGGGTTAATTGATCCAAAGGGAGCATGTCATGCAGATAGTTTGCGGTTTTCCTCCAAATTATGTGTTTGTTGATCCCCACTTATTTTCCACTTTTTGCTTGACCTGGCCTGTTCAGAAGGCCTGTACCTGCTTAGAATTTTACTGAGCAGCACCCAGCTGGCCAGTAGGAGGTGCTTGAGCGACAAACAATGCAGACTTATTGGACTTTCTATTTAATAGGCCTTGTCAGTGCCCCATCTGTCCCTCCTGCCTGATGGTTCTGCGCATGAGCAATACAAGTACTGCGCAAGTGCATGGAATTTCTGCTCGATTTGTACCTCACATGCGTAAACATTTTACTTGATGGCAGCCAGCGACTTCTTTTCTACAGCCCCAATTCTGAAATAGTTAGAACGAAGTGTAAATTGTGAATAAAATCAAAATGCAATGACTTTCAGATCAGATGAGCCAATATGTTATTAAGCATTATTACACTCGAGGGTGTGCTTGACCATCATTCTTGTCACGACAGTGATGCGGCCAGGAACGATTCCAGTGGCTAAACTCAAGAAACTTGTCTCCTCAATGCCCAGACGCCTCCACTGTGTGTTTAAAAAGAAGAAGGGATGCTACACCATGGTAAACAGGCCCCTGTCCCAACTTTTTTGAGATCTGTAGCAGCCATAAAATTTGAGATGAGCTCATTTTGTGGATAAAATTGAAAAATTTCTCAGTTTCAACATTTGCTATGTTATCTCTGTTCTATTGTGAATAAAATACTGGCTGGTGTGATTTGAAAGTCACTGCTTTTTGATTTTATTCACAATTTACACTTTGTCCCAGCTATTTTGGAATTGGGGTTGTACTTTTACAACATAATAGTATAAAAATTCACTAAAACACAAGGGTATATTAGAAAGATTATATTTTATTTCATGGTCCTTCATGTATAGATTTTTATTTGAATGGCCGTATTTTGCATAAAATCGTCTATGCTCGTCACTTCAAGTACAAGTCATGGCAAAATAAGGAAACTATCGCGCAGAATCTTATGGAAGTGTTTGACAGTAGCCTACGCTAGTCGTCAATGAAACGGCGGGTAAAGGAACAACAGCTATGAGAAGGTGGGGGGAGATAAACGTACCATGATGGGGAAGCAGGGGTTAGTCCTCTCACAGCTTTCCTCACAGTTGACTCCATTGCTAAAGGAGCGTATGCTGGGGGACATTGGGGTGAAGGTGATGTCATGGTCTGACCACTGGCCAAAAACTGTCAGTAAGTGGGTGTAGATACTGTCGTCCACCACGTCCTCATTGGCTACGCTCATGATGCGGTTTGAGATTTCTCTGACCTAGAAATTTTGGGTTGGAAGGGAGAAGGAGATAAAATGGTGACTGACAAAGTGGCAGCTCTGCATTGAACTGATCTTTGTAATTTACTGATGTAAAGTGCATTCGACAGCTTTGGATAAATACGGCAACATTTTTGTGGGAGTTTGTTTGGAAGTGACTGTACTCTGAAAAATACCACAGACTACTCTCGCTCCTATTGCCGTTGCTATAACAGTTTCATCCGGTGTTATCTCTCATACCAGGGGAAGCAGGTGTCCATTGACTGGTACGTCTTTATCCCAACCAATAGGCAAGGACACGCCATCCTGGTACTGAGGAGGCAGCCAGCGGACAAATGGCATGTTTGCAGATCCCTGGCGAGTGTTTCTCCTGTCGGCAGGAAGAACAGGAATCAGACAAACAAAAAACAGGAAAGGAATAGTAGCATCAGTGTCCCATGACTTGAAGTGTCATAATTCATCCAAACGCATCTCAACAAAAGCATGTTCTTGGCAGTGATTTTTCCAAGTTAATGTTGAAAAGCTTTTTGTCAAGTTAACTTTGCCCCTGCTGATGTCTGCTGTCAATTTAACCCTTGGAAACTGTGTTATTGTCCACCTACTTTTATTTCTTGAATTTTAATTATCTGCCTGTAGCATGCAGTGAGTAACTGAAGACATCACTCCACAAATTCTAGTCTTTCTATTGGTGCCTTCTTTGTATCTCTGCCAAACAGAAGGGAAAGTATTGATTTTAAAATAAGTCCAAAATTAATTTTAGAAATTATCGTTGAAATTATGTTGTGGAGAATATCTTGTAGTTATATTTTTGATTGTAAATTTGTCTTTTTTGGCGTAAAAACACATTTTAAAAAACTCTACGAATGAACAGAGATCCACCCTGGATGTTTACTTGACATAAGAGTTTTTTTTTTTTTTGACCAATCGCTGACTGTAGAATGCATGGAACTGCCAGTTGCTGAAGGGAAGAGATTGCCGAGAGTTGGAAAGTGCGCGGTAAACTGAGCTCAACTGACAGAGTGACAAACAAAATTGCAGAACTTTCCAAGTCAGTAAATAACCATTGTAATTCACAGTTTCCAGAGGGGTAACTGAGACAAAGTCAGGTTTTTAATTACCCCTGCTCTTAAATATTGATGACTTTGGATATTGAGTGCAGTGGTTGACTGGAATATTGAATCCAATTTATAGGAGATTTAAGGTCATAAGCAAACTACCTCTGAAAAGACTATCTAAAATAGTTATTCCTTCCTAGTTCCATATAAGGAATATGATAGTTTGCTGGCTGATTTGAAACATGGGATCAAGCCAGATGGGTGTGGGAGCAGAGTGGGCATGGGAATAGTGAAAGATTTCATTCTCTTTCCTCCAGGCTGTTGATAAGATGGTATTAGTTCAGCAGCAACTGGTTTTTATCCCCTTGGCATATAATGCGGATGGTATATAGTCATCAGTATGTCCTTGCGTCCGTCCATCTGTTGTCATTTCCTTTCCTAAGCAGAACTCGAATACTGTTCAATATTTTTCAACAAAACTTGCTGTGTGTATATAATGCGGGGGAATATAGTCATCAGTATGTCCTTGCGTCCGTCCGTCTGTTGTCATTTCCTTTCCTGAGCAGAGCTCGAATACCTTTCAATATTTTTCAACAAAACTTGCCGTGTCTATTGATCAGGTTCTAGACTGGTGCCTTCAGATATTTTGGGATTTCTGAGATTAGATTCTGGGGGCCGGGGGGATACATCATTTTCTGATGACTCTTGTCAGACGTTAGCAAAGAACCTATGGGCACCTATAAAGCATTTATTTGGGACGTAAAAAGCAGATTTATCTTTTCATGCTCAGGTTGAAATTACAGTGGAATTACCCCATCCAGTCCTGTTCAACAAAAAAACAAACCATATGCTCTCAGGGCCGTGCTTTGCCATTGCTACTATGGTGGTTTTATCAGTGTAAAGGTGAGGTCTCAGGGTCTTACTTGTTGTTGCAGATGCCAGTAGCCGTCCTGTATCTGTTGATCTGTGGTGTGGTGCGGCAGGAGACAGGCTGGGTCCTGGCTTTACAGCCAGCGAGACTGGCAATTGTGCTCAGTTCCTCCGGTGTCAGTAGATCTGAGACAAGAGGAAGGTGTGGTGGCATGAGAGAGTTGCATTGAAAAAGAGAGGTGAAAGATCAGGACTCCATCTTCATGATGTGTGTTTGACTCTGTTGATCACTTCGTTCTTTACATTACCTGACATTTATTTATGTATTTACAGTAAGCGCATGGAATCGAGATGTCGGAAACTCGTAAACAACAGATCAGACGAGGTGCAGTTCGCATAGAGCAGGGGTGTCCAATCTAATCCACAAAGGGCCGGTGTGGGAGCTGGTTTTTGTACAGCCCAACACACCTGATTCTACCCATCAAGGTCACGACTGAACCCCCTGATCAGTTAATCAGTGGAGTCAGGTATTGTAGCACTGGGCTTACACAAAAACCAGCATCCACTCCAGCCCTTTATGGGTAAGATTGGACACCCCTGGCATAGAGCATCAGGCTTACACAAAAACCAGCATCCACTCCAGCCCTTTATGGATAAGATTGGACACCCCTGGCATAGAGCATCAATCTGCTTCCTGAAC
This sequence comes from Gymnothorax javanicus, assembly GCA_029692085.1. NCBI lineage: Eukaryota > Metazoa > Chordata > Actinopteri > Anguilliformes > Muraenidae > Gymnothorax > Gymnothorax javanicus. The sequence continues at coordinate 82,365,908 of CM056194.1, read as the reverse complement.
AACTAATGCGCAGACCAAAGGTAGGTATACGTCAGCTATATTGCAGCATTTACAAAAGGACAGGCAAGTGAACGACCTGAAAGTTGCAATGAGATACACACAGTACGAAGCATGAGCAGGGATTGACAAACCTTTTTTTTTTTTCAGGGGGACAGTCTTGACAATCTAGTTTGATTTGTGTTTACGGTATGTGTGTTTTTGGGTTCTCAGTATGTGTATGGGAATGCAAAGTGTCTGCATTGCTGTGTCATGCGACAAACGATTCCCGATGTCACACACCTGTCGCGTTGAGGGAGCGTTTCCCACGACTGGTTTCGTGAACTTTCTCCTGGATGAGTCTGAAGGCGTTCTCCATGTAATCTGCAGCACGCACGGCATTTCGTGTTTCGCCACTGGGCTGCTTCATCAGTCGCAGCCTGTTTACTGGACTGACGGTGTTTCTCCGTACCCTCTCCAGACTCCTGTACGAGAGGAACAACATGCTGAAAACACAACTAGCACTACTCCTTTTGGACCTGTTATACTATTCTCATATCCATTTAGAGTACATAAGTGAAGACCACAAAGGAAAAACCATCAGTGTCCAAATTTTGCCTTTCTGTATATTTTATATATTATATATTATTATAATATTTTATATATTTTATATTTTTTACATATTTTTTTCAGTGCTTTGTTTCTGAGATTGTTTTGAATTTTTAATTAATCATTTCTCCACAACGTGAAAATGTGACTCTGATCATCACCTCCGCCCAATGAAGTTGGAGGAGGTTATGAGATCATGCCCGTTTATTTGTCTGTCTGTTTGTTAACAGGATATCTCATAAACGGCTGCATAGATTTCAACCAAACTTTGCAGAATGTTACAGAAGAGGAACAAGTGATTAAATTTAGGCATATTTAGGCCCAAGTACAGCTGAGATATAAAATCCAGCTATGCTGGCGGAGATTTGAAGTCTTTCCAATGGGCCGGATTTCCAATCGGCGTGCTTTTGGGTTTTGCTGCCACCTGGCGGTAGAATGCAACAATACCCTACATGAGTACATTGGCGGAGGTACCAGCGCTTTCTGAGCACAGCTCTAGTTTTTCCATTGTGGTCTTCAAGTGTTTTACGTTGGACAAAGTTATGAGCACCTTAATCGGTGCAAAAAAAAAATGTTTTGGCATTTGTGCGTGTGACTTTGAAGCGTAGAGTGTGGTCTTTTAACCGAGAGACACCGGATGAGCGCAGGTTTGCAGGTTTGGTGCAGGTTTGTAGTTGCGCATTCAGCCACTTACATTTCTCTGGAATATTTGTAAGCTGCGTCAACTATCCTTCTGGCCTCCTCTACTGCAGTCAGTATGTATCTGCTGCCCAGGCTCTCTGTTGGATACAAAACACGTGGGACATTGAAAAGTATGTAAGCCCTGCATGTGTTCAGAACAGAGACGTAACGTGACCCATGCGGGCGCGAATGCTGCCTGACGACATAGGCCCCCGCTATAACTTTGTCAACGGCTGTTTTTTTCTATATGAAAGATTATATTACATATCACCTTCGGAATGCTCCTCCAACTTTTATAGGGCCTATGTAGGCTACAACACACACCAAGGGTTACTACACTATTTCATTCTATAACATAAAGTTTCCTATTTATTTCTCAATATTATTATCTTAAAATTATTATCTTAATAATGGTCATCATCAAGAACAATAAGGCATAATAAGTAAATGGACAACATATTAGCATAACTTTATTGGGATGATCTGAAATTTTGTGAACAGCAAAGAATTGTGGGAAAAATAATCAGCGAGCGAGCGGACATCGTAAAAACAGTTGATCTGTGCTCACGCTCATGCAGAAAAGGGAGAGCGGCTTTTAAGCCTCTTTTAGCTATGAAACCAAATGTGATTAATTTCGGCACCTTGGCCAACCTTTCCTGCATAAATACTTCGTTTGCAGCCTATCTTGCATGCAAGATTAAACCACAGACTGTCCTTGGATTAAACAATCGGACCGTGACATCGTCACGTGGGTGGTCTATGGAATGTTGTACATTACCCAGAAACGCTTGCTGTCTCAATGATGATTTCAACAGCAGAATAAACTTATCATTGCTTGTTTTATTAAGCATTTTCCAAAAATAAATCTAAATTATTTCATGTTATAACGACTTTTGTTTAGTTAAATGATGAATGTACCATGATGACGTCGACTTGCCAGCCCCATGACTGAGAAATGAATGCAGTTGCAATGGTATAAATATGCAGTAGCACACCGGAAAGTTTTATTATGAATCTATTTCTAGTGGATTGAGAGGGTTGTGAGAATTAAAACTGCAGAAAAAACACCTCCATTGTTGCCAATTGTGACCCGTAGGTGTCCATCAGTATGCCCCGCCTGCCGCCGGGTCCCAGTGCCATTGCACACCCTGTTGTTACACCACTGGTTCAGAGTCCGGCTCAGGATTCAGGGTCTGTGGACGTCCGAGCGCCAGCATCATTTGTTTGTCCTTTTCTCTATTTGTGTACTTATCCTCCAGAAAGTCTCTGCACAGACCTACTGCATCGCATTCATTGTTTGCAGTCTAAATGGAAAATATATACTTTTAAAATCTTAACTGGATGAGATTAGTTTATTGTAGCATTTGTGAGAAATCCGTGAAATGCACTATGTTTTCACCTTCAGTTATTCTGAACCTTGTTGTCAAAATGCTTATTTCACCACCATAGACTGTATAAAAAGATTGACGAAGCAACGGTGACGTCACCCATTGGTTTCAGCATACCATTTAGGAAGCCTCGATTTTGGCAATTTGAACAGCACCATTTTGTCATTTTGAAACAGGATGTGATTCCTATTGGACGAGAGCGTGAATTGGAGATCTGGGGAGGACCGTGGCTCTGATCTGACCATATCGGACGAGGACCAGAGGATAGCCACGCCCCTAAAGCATATTCTGGCTTTATTCTTTATTCTAGTCTATTTGGGACCATAATTAACAAAAATGAACATGACGATATATTGAAGGAGACTTGAAACTTGCGATAGATACCATAAAATGATGTGGAAAATCATTATTGAAATAATAAATCAGGTGGCAAAGTAGGGTTATTTTCTCATAGACTTCAATAGCATTGAACTTCTTTCTGCAATCACCGACGTCGCCATCTGCCGGCCATTAAATATAATGCGATTTCCGCATCGGCCTCACTTTTCAGACCCGGGTGCTGCGTCCATCTTTTTATACAGTCTACGTTCACCCCCCCTAAACTCTGCCTGGATATCCTGCCAGTCCCTAGCCTGGATAAAAGACGAGGGTTGGACGTGGGGCTAGCAACTCCACCCCTTAAAAATATACGAGCCAGAGAACCACAACAACTTTGATTCAACGAGAGTCCGGTCTGCAGGATTCCTCTTCGGGTCATTCAACTCAACCAAAGTGCAAGAATCTTCCACAGTCACCGGCTCAGATTTGGCTCAAATTTATTTTGGGAGTACCTCTAGATTCGTAATGACCACATGCAAACTTCTAGTTGCAGAACAAAGGGGATAATAATGGGCAATTATACCCCAAAATGCCGATATTTGATCACAACAGTGAAGGAGATAAGAAAACAAGTTGTAATTTTGAACAAATAAAGCCAAGATATATAAATTTATGTAGAACAAATTTCATTACCATGTTTAACTGCCCACATGGTGAACCTGCCAATCCAAAGTTGGCAAAAAGGTGACTTTTTCAGCTGGGACCCTTTTCAGGGTCTCCAAACTCCATTATTATGCCTTGGGTGCAGTCAATCCTCCTTGTATAGACAGAACTGCCCTCAAATAGAAGGAATCCAGCACAATTTAGCCTCTGGAAAAGATCCTGGCCTCATAGGGGGCCCTTGAAAACAGAATTTTTGATTTCCGCGCATAAAAATGTTCATATTTGAGAGGTCAATATCTTTAAAATGAAAAGAGATAGATGATTTTGAAAAATTATTCTGAAAGCATGGACGCAAATTACCCTGAATAGCAATTTTCAGTCCATGCCTATAATTCGTTCCAAAAATATTGGCCTCCAAAATCCCTATAAATGAACGTTTGCAATTTGCGCAGGCAAGGCCCTCAATTTTTGGGGAGCCATATCGTCGAAACTCCTTGGTATAGGACCTAAAATTTTGCGTGTGTTGAATGAATTAGAGCCAAATCTAAGCCAGTGACCCGGGGACCTTTCGTTGATTTCATATGGAATGACCCCTTCACAAGAGCTAATTATGCAACAATGGCACAGCCAAAGGGAGTGGCCAGTAACCGAGTTTGGTGGCGAGGCGTGTTTGCAGCCCTATGTCACCCTTGGAGTCCACACGAAAAGTCAAGTATTAGTCTTCTTCACCTGAAGGATAGGTCGACGGATTATTGATTTAGGCCGTGTTTGTCCATGTGTGCGCGTCCGTTCAGATCCATCACTCTGAAACTAAACAATCCATCAAACTATAAACTATACAGCCTTATCATTCGCGAATGACTTTATGACCCTTATAAAAGCTTCATATCCGATCCTTTTTTGTGATCTCTGGCTTTTGGCCTTTCAATGATGACCTCTATCACTTCTATTTCATTTCCAGAGTAGATCTCCAACACTGTTGACAGAGGCCTTTCAAAATTGCTTGCGTAGTTTGGTCTAATTCTCTACTCGCGCCTTTTGAATGTTTTGTTGACCTGATACCTTTGACCTTTCATTGACTTTTCATTCAAATTTAAACTTTCTTAAAGATCATCTGATCTTTCAATCCAACGCATCAAAAACTGCTAAGTTTTGGTCAAGAAAACCAATACAGGCATTAAAGTTGGCAGTGCTTGACTGGACACTTTATGTAACCTTGGACTCGTGACCTTGACCTCAGTTTTGTGTCCGGTGGATTCTCCCAAACTACTTGCAAATGTTGGCCTTTCAGAATTGTTTATACTGTAGTTCCCTGCCACCCGACAGGTAGGTCGGGAGAATACAGATTAAGGCCCTGTCCGTCCTTCCATCTGTTTGTCCATGGATGCATCCGTTCGTGCTTGCGCGCATCTGATCTTTAGCAGGGTTTTTTTTTGCAGTCTCTGACTAGCAAGTAATTGTTTTATGGGGTGGTAAAAAGAAATGAGTTCGACGCAATGTGATATGAACTCAGTCTCGGTGTAACCCTATAGGGTTTTTTAATTTTTATTATTTTCTTTCAGCCAGAGAACTACCACTGTAGTGGGGTACAGGCCCTGGAGCCATTTTGGGATTAAGGGTCTTATTTTGGGCCTCAACAGCCAAATTATTTTTCCCAACTTCATTTGGATACAAATCAGAATCACAAGCCCCATAGTGGCCTTGAACTTGCCACTCAGCAGTTGCCAGTCAAGCAATCTACCAGTGGGCTGCCTGCCACCTCTCAATGCAGGTCTTCATTCAACCACAATCCATATGTCTGTTATTCATGTTGTGTCTGCCTCACTAGGGTCGCTGGGGAGCTGGAGCATTTCCCAAGTGACTATGGGTGAAAGGCACGGACACACCTTGTACTGCTCTGCAATCCATCGCAGGGCCCACACTCCATTCACATACCATCACTCGCACTATGGGCAACTTATTCTCCGATTAACCTGACATGCATATGTTTAGACTGGGGGAGGAAATCAGAATACCAGAAGGAAACACACACTAACACGCAGGGCCAGCGCTAGACCTGAAAAATCGGGGGCAAATATCCATCCCTTTATTGACAACAATTAGTCCTGGCTAGTTCTAGATGGTTTTCCTTTATTAACACGTTTTCCAGTTTAAGAATAATCAAGTGGCAATTGAAGACATGGCTTCTCTCCCCCATGCGATCTAACAGCGACAAAATAATGGGCTACATTCAGTGCAGAAGAATAATTAATTATAATAAGGTCTATGCACTGGCACTCAGCGAAGGTAACTTTTTTCCAGCGAGAGCGGCATTTCAGAACTCTTCAGCGAATGAAGGTAATTCTGGCGACAAGTACATGGTTTCGTCCGTTTACATTTTCCAATCGGACAGCTGCCTATTTTTTACAGCAAGTTACTTGACCGTGCTGCAAAAACAGGTGTACGTGCTTGTCGCCGAAATTACCCTCATTCACAAAAGAGTTCTGAAATGCCGCTCTTGCTGAAAAAAAAATGTATGTTGATGAGTGCTAGTGCATAGACCTATTTATAATTACAAAATTCTTCTGCGCTGAATGTAGCCCATTATTTTGTCGCTGTTAGCTTGCATGGAGGAGAGAAGTTGTGTCTTGAATTGTCACTTGATTATTCTTAAATTGGAAAGCGTTTTAATAAAGGAAAACAATTGAGAGCTAGCCAGGACTAATTGTTGTCAATAAAGGGATGGATCTTTGCCTCCGAATTTTCAAGGCTAACGCCAGCCGTGCTAACATGGAAGAACATGCAAAATGTGCATGAAAAGGCCCCAGGGCCTATTCGAGCCCATGACCTCTTTGCTGTAGGTGCAGTGTCACTCACTGCTCCACCGTGCCACCCCCAACTGCCATTGTTACGGTAATAGTCGGGGAATGGTGTTATTCTAACTCTAATAGAGGGCATACCACAACTATACTAGCAGTGACAGCCACTGTCATTTGTATCATATTCCGAGCAGATTTTTTGCGGCTATTTGAGAGTTTAATGACTGACAGCAAGATGAAAACCACCTGAATCTACAGGGATTTGGGTTCAAAATGGTGGCTCACAGCCCCAAGAGACTTATCTGCAGCATATAAGCATTCATCTGTGTGCATGCTCACATCCTTTAAGTTTCACTTTTTTGTTATTGTTTCTGGTGTCTTTATCTGGTGATGCCGAAAAGCTCTCATTTTTTGTCATTATTGCAAGAGGGCCAGAACACCGAGTGATGCCAAGGCTCCACTGTATGCAACAAATTTTTTTCTTTTTTACTCCAAATTAATCACGTTTTTGAAGGGCTAAAGGTGCTCGAAAACCTTTAAAAAATTTTTAACATGCATCAAAAGTCATGACAAATTATACATTTTATGGGTCCTGTGCATGGTTGCAGCAAAACAGCTCTGTAGCCCCCGATGTTGGCGCATGTAATATTACAAGATTTTTAAAAAGTCAGTTGGTGCCACGACCTGAACCCAGCAGGAAGTCAACAATTTTTAATTTATTTAGAAATATTTGTATGTTTTTTTGTGATTTATTGGGGTCGCACTTTAACAAATTCCTTTATCGCGATTAATCCGATTCACCTCAACCTTAGTCAGGGTATACAAAAGACCTTAATGATAAACAGTTGTTGAAACTTAGAGACACATTTAAAATATGTGTCTTCACCATTGATAGCTTACACAGCCCACAAATTTTGGCAGTCACCAAACAACCCAAGTTTTTCATTCGTGATCAGTCCATCGCGGTAAAGTTGAAGCTTCGTTGAACTCACCTGCAAGAGCCTGGCTGACCAAACACTGACACATGACGAAACCCAGCAGGCACAGAAAACCCCTCATTTCTGGTGAAAAAAAAGAAAAAATTGAGAGCAGCCATCCTTGTCAATAACAACCTCTCTCTCGGCAAAGAAGAACAAGTGAACTACCGTTGCATGTCATATTATCTGGGTTCAAAATTTGCGATTGGACAGTCTGAATACATGAAGTACATATCCTGGTTGACTGAACAGATGACACTAGCTTTCAAGTATTCACACTTTGTTTTTGGTTTCCCAAATTCCCCAATAATATCACGGTACACGCAATTAAATTTCTTATAATAAGTGCAGATTCAAGCAAACAGGAGGGAATGAGGAAAACAAATAAGTAACGCAGCAGGACTAATTTGCATACTGATGGGCTTAGATTTGGTGACTGATGTCCTGGGCCTTGGCCAGCCTCCTTATGGACAGTGTTTTCATACCGTTCACGCACCATGTTAAATTGCTGTTCCTTTGCATATGCTGGGCCAACCACACAAGTCAATGCTGCCAGTTTGATCCCATATGGAAAGGAAATTCATTTAAAATATATTTACTTTGGCCACAATGCATTTAAAATACTTTTAGAAAGCATGGGATCTCTAGAATTCATTATGAAGATGCATTTGAAAAATGAAAAAAATTATTTCTGTCTCTAAATATGAATTTTCAGCCAAAGAAGCTGTGACTCAATATACATTTTATCAAAAAATATGCCAATGCAATCTTTAACCCTTTAAGTCCCAAGAGTACCATATGGCACTCAGGCGTGACTGCATTAAAATCGTCCTTGTGTGATTCACACCAATCAAAATCATTGTTATATTCATCCTAGTGCCTCCTATTGTACTTTGGCCAATAGGAAAGGACCTAAGGTTCGTTTAGACTCTAAAATCACACCATGCGCCCAAACAACTTTATTCCGTATTCAACAATCGAAATCACTTATCACGTATCACATTGGAGACCTTGCGTAATTGGTGGACTGTCATAAGGCACAAAATTTGAAATTGACAGTGAATAGTTTGTATCATCCAGCCAGAGAACATGATTAGATTTGACCAATAAATTAAACAACATTGAATGTTTCATTTCAGTTTATTTAGCACTTCAAGAAATGCATATTGATAGGTGAGTGCATAAATTCACTGACATAGGTACAACCAGCATAAAATAATGCAAACACTTGCGTACAATATGATGGAATATTAATTGCTTAATGCAAGATTCTGATTTATCATTCTACAAACAGGTTACCTGAATTGGAGATTAAGATTTATGTTAGGTTTATATGTCACATTACTGACACCTTAACTGTTTCTTTTACAACCTCAATTCCAAAATAGTTGGGACAAAGTGTAAATTGTGAATAAAATCAAAACACAATGACTTTAAAAGCACACCAGCCAGTATTTTTATTCACAATAGAACAGAGATAACATAGTAAATGTTGAAACTGAGAGATTTTTTAATTTTATCCACAAAATGAGCTCATTTCAAATTTGATGGCTGCTACAGGTCTCAAAAAAGTTGGGACAGGGGCCTGTTTACCATGGTGTAGCATCCCCTCTTCTTTTTAACACAGAGTTGAGGCGTCTGGGCATTGAGGAGACTAGTTTCTTGAGTTTAGCCATTGGAATTTGATCCCACTCTTGTTTAATACAGGCTTCCAGCTGCTGGATAGTTTTGGGTCTCCTTTGATGGATTTTTTTTGTAATTATGCGCCAATTGTTCTCAATCGGTGAAAGATCAGGACTGCAGGCAGGCCATTCTGCACACGGACTCTTCTACTACGAAGCCATGCTGTTGTAATAGCTGCAGTATGTGGTTTTGCATTGTCCTGCTGAAATACACAAGGCCTTCCCTGGAATAGATGTCATCTGGAGGGGAGCAAATGTTGCTCTAAAACCTTCATATACCTTTCAGCATTCATGGTGCTTTTTAAAACATGCAAGTGTCCCACACCATATGCACTAATGCATCCCCATACCATCAGAGATGCTGGCTTTTGAACTGAATGCTGATAACAGGAGGGGTGGTCTTTCTCCTCTTTAGCCTGGAGGACACGAAGCCCATGATTTCCAACCAGAATGTCAAATTTGGACGCGTCTGACCACAGGACACTTTGCCACTTTGCTACAGTCCATTTTAAATGAGCTTTGGCCCACAGAACACGGTGGCGTTTCTGGGTCATGCTGGGTCATGGTGGCATCTGTGGATGCCATGGCGGACTGTATTTACAGACAGTGGCTTCTTGAAGTATTCCTGGGCCCATTTAGTAATGTCAATGACAGAATCATGCCAGTGAGTGATGCAGTGGCGTCTGAGGGCCCGCAGATCACGGGCATCCAGTAAAGGTCTTCGGCCTTGCCCCTTATGCACAGAGATTTTTCCAGTTTCTCTGAATCTTTTGATGATGTTATGCACTGTTGATGATGAGACCTTCAAAGCCTTTTCCATTTGAAGTTGAGGAACATTGTTTTTAAAGTATTCCACAATTTTTTTTTACGCAAACCTTCACAGGTTGGAGAGCCTCTGGCCATCTTTACTTCTGAGAGATGCAGCCTCTCTAAGACATCCCTTTTATAGCCAATCATGTTACACACCTGATGCCAGTTAACATAATTACTTGCTAAATGTTCTTTCAACTAATTCTTTTATATATTACTTGCTTTTTCGGCCCTTTTTTGCCTGTGTCCCAACTTTTTTGAGACCTGCTGCAGCCAGAAAATTTGAAATGAGCTCATTTTGTGAATAAAAAAATGTAAAATGTCTCAGTTTCAACATTTGAATTGTTATCTATGTTCTATTGTAAATAACATTGGCTCATGTGATCTGAAAGTCACTGCATTTTGATTTTATTCACAATTTACACTTTGTCCCAACTATTTCGGAATTGGGGTTGTACAAACTCTGAAAGTATGGCTCAAGTATCAGACAGTCTTGCAATACCTTGGTCATCATCAATATAGAACAAAATTACACATAGACTGCAAATGGCTCCTGCATGGCTGAGTAAGTTGTGTTTGAACTCATCACTGTTAGAATATGTTTAAACCAGTGCAACAGCTAGCCAGTATGTGAGTTAGCTGTAGGCTGCCTCAGCAGTTCACAGACTTGGTCCTGGGGATGACTGTGTATGGTAGTGTTTGCTCCAACCAGAGTTGCAGTCAACAATTCTAACAATGGGTCTCATGCAAGAAGCGATATAAGAACAAATTTTCTCTAATTTTTGTTTGTATCCCCAATTTTTTCTTATTTTGTTCTTACCCAGTGATTTCTGGGATGTGCCAATGTTTTCTTATTTTTGCTCTTCTCTTAGGTAAGAGAAAATTTTACGAGTGGTCGAGAGCACTCTTACCGAGATAAGAGAAAACAGAATACTGTTATCTCTGTCCACAAATTGCTTGTCCAATGCATGAAAACACAATTTTTAAAACTTAAACATTAAAAATGCATAGTATAATAAAATTTTGATTACTTTATGTTTTTGAGAAATTATAATGATTTTATAATTTAATTCTTGGGCTGAAGAGTTTGGCTAGCTGATCTTAATTAGGACTAAGCTATAAAAACCCTTGGATACTTGCATGTGTTCTGCTTCTGAATGGCTTACCTATTGCTGTTGGATGCTTTGGCCATCCAGGCTTTGGGCAGAGAATGCGTTTTTAGAGATCGCGCGGATCTGTTTGCTGAGACAGATGAATGGCTACTCGTACCAAATGTGAAAGCAACCGTACATGAGCACGGAAGATTACTGTTATGTGTTATGGCTCTCTTGTTCTAACCAGTGGTGGAGCTAGAACTGGGAATTGGGGGGGGAACAACAATTAGTCCTGGCTAGTTCTCAATCATTTTCCTTTATTGACGCGTTTTCCAATTATCGTAATTGGCAACAGAAGACACGGTTTCTCTCCATATGTGATCTAACAGCGATGATGTCATGGGCTAAATTCTGTACAGAAAAAAAATTTACTTATTAATTGGCCAATGCTTCGCGTTGATTGAACTGGTCCGCGTTCCAATGAAATATCGCCTTTCACTCTCGGTGTTGCGTGGGTTGATTGAAAAAAAAAAAGTGGCACTCGGCAGTTAAATAGGCTGTAAAAAGTGCCCGGCTCAAGCTATTTGCGTGAGAGTCGACAGGTATGCAATTTTGAATAATGTTGATTTAAATACAGCAATTACGCGTCCAGATGAATGATTGTCGTCTTACCTAATCGGGAGAACAAGCAGCACCTGCTAAGTGTGGAGTGCTCTCGGAGTGAACCTTTTGTTAATTATGAAAATGACTGAGAACAGGTCAGGACTAATAATTGTTTTAAACGGATGTTTTGTGCAACCCAACTCTCAGTTCTGGCTCTGCCACTGTACTGAATTTAGCCCATGATTTCATCGCTGTTAGATCTCATATGGAGAGAAACCGTGTCTTCCGTTGCCAATTACAATAATTGGAAAATGCGTCAATAAAGGAAAATGACTGAGAACTAGCCAGGACTAATTGTTGTCATAAAGGGACGTGTCTGTGCCCCCCCTATTCCCAGTTCTAGCTCCGCCACTGGTTAGAACAAATGCAGAGGCGAAAAGATATCTCCATTCAAACGAAAAAATGCAATGCTTGCTCGAAATGTAGGCGACGAAAACATACAATCACAACTGGATACTACATGCAAAAACTCAGATATTTATGGAATAATTCGTGAGTAGTTACATTCGCGTGGTTATCACAGAATAATAGATCAGTGCCGTGACAAACGAAAGAAAATGCGGCCGCGATATTTTAAAGTGCGGGACACGCTGCGAAAGTCTGGCAGCTCAGGTTATGAAATAGATCAATTTTCGTAGTATGAGGCAGTGGACAGCATAATCGGCCAAAAACGCAAGGGCGAAAGAATTCCATATGCAACATACACCTATATCGAAAGTAATCAGTACATTTTCGGCTTACCTTTATGTTTGGATACCCAGAGAAAGATTCGGATATGTAAAAACATCAAGCATTCAGTCAAGAAAATTTTGAGTAAAATTTTTTGTGCTGCTATACACGGTAATCCATGTTACAGATGACACACTGGGTTGCTAGGGCACGCGCAGCATATGCATTCGCGATATTAATATTCAATATTAATATTATAAACCCCCTTCTCAATAATAAAACCCCACAAAATATATTGGCGCCTCCTTTTAAAATCGTTCCCCATTTAAAACCACCCACTGCAACGGCTGTATTGGAATTTTGACATGTATGCAAGTGTACTTGGGTACGGTACGATATTACTAGTGTGAAAGCAGACCAGCAGGGGAGAGGGGAGGGAGGACAATCGTACTGAGGCACGGTACGGCACAATCGTACCTTGTGTGAAAGCACCCTAGATTGCCATGAGCAGTCGGCTCCTTGCACACGGCACGTCACCTGCCCTTATATGGTGTTTAGTGGGTGTCATATATGCTAATTTAAAACAACAGACCACGTGCTTCCAATTTACGATCAAGAGGGATTCAACATTCAGCACACATGGGTAAGAGGATATTTGGACGGTAAGAGCGTTTGGTGCATCCGGAGTTTGTTTCTCTTGTTTTTTCTCTTAGCAAAAAAAATAAGAGAAAATATAAGAGAAATTTAAGAGAATGTTGCTGCATGAGGCCCATTGTGTTAATATATATTAATTCATTGCCTCTAATGTTGGAGGTCATTTCACTCTCTTAACTCTATGGGCTCTAATTTCTTGGCGCAGCGCAGGGTGGCGCAGCGTGGCGTAGCGTGGCGCAGCCCACGCAGTGGTACTTTCGTCCGTGCAGCCCGCGCAGTGGTAATTTCGGCGGTGCAACACCGTCTTGCAGCCACTTTGGCAATTTGGTAGACGGACCTGCGCCGAGATGGGCGGGCGGCGTGAGTAGGGAGAGGTGTCACATATTCATCAAGACGCAGTGACAATTTCAGAGAAAAAGTCTTCGCTGAAGTTGCGAAAAGCTCGCCAGCTCCAACCTGGTTTATTTTCTGTGCAGTGGTAATTTGGCTGACCGGCGACAGTGCGACACATCGCCACCGAAACCTCACAGGCAGGTTTCCAGAATGTCAGGCACATTTCAAGGCAAGAAATAATTACAGCAACTACTATTTAATGTAACTATCTGAATCAGGGCATAAATTATAGTATCTATATCGATTGTCCTGATGTCAGATTAAAGGCGGTTGGCACGCGTAATGGAAACTCCACCTGGCTTAATCAACGCAGCTGAATCTGTGATGCGAACTAACGACTTCACATCTTTCTCAGCCAACCACAAACTGCCTATATTGCTTGCGTTCTATGCTCAGTAAAGCCGCTAGCACACTGGACGCGCAACAAATTTTTTGCACGACTGATTACAGTCAAAGTCAATGCAAAGACGCGAAAGTCGGGCAGGGTTTCAATATATCTCCGTATCCGAAAGTCATAAAAGTTCTAATTTTTCGAGTATTCCAGGAATTATTAGATGTGCAAACTTGGCCATGTTCGTGCTCGACCTTCACAAAGTGCAAATTGATAGCTATCGACTTTTCTTGGTCTTTTTATTCGTGTGTTTTCTTCCGTTGAAGATAGACAACAGTCTTTATTCGGTCTCTCTTTTGAAAATTAGTCAGACGGATCGAACAGATTCACGCTTTTTTTCCACACCAGAGATAAAATAGTGCATGTAGTCAGTGAGCAAATCAATTCCATGACCATTGACAGTGTGAATAAATTATCGATGCACGATCAAGACTGTCATGCCGAATGCAAAATACCCATGTCCGCAGCCAGCAAAAAGTAAAAGTATTGGTATGAGAACAGATTTATAACGAAATAAAGAATATAAATATATCACCGACAAACAGAGCATCCAAAAAAAGATGGCCTGCAAATAAATAAATCATTGGATGTTCTGTTTGTTGTTAAAATGTTTATTTTTATTCTTTATCTCGTTATCAATCGTCCTCTTTTTTTTTTTTTTTTTTTTTGGCTGTCAGACACGGAGTATTTTGCATTTATTGTTCGACAGGCATTGTACATTGTCCCGTGCCAATGTCGACTCACTTTACTGAGCAGAGCTGAAACAGGAACATTGATTGAAATTCTCGGTAGTCATCTTGAAGAACTGAGCCCTCTTATCAAAACATTTATGTTTAATATCTAAAACATTCAGTAGATTTGAAGAAATTAAAAACAATAATCGGCTGTCCGGCACGGAGTTATATTGAAACCATCCGACTGTCGGACACGGAGATATATTAAAACCCTGTCAGACTTTCGGACACGCAGTCTGTCGTGCGAAAAATTCGTCGCGTCCAGTGTGCAAGCGGCTTAATACTAGGCTACTATTATTGTCACTTAGGTTTTATCGTTTTTAGTGGGGGAAAGGAATGCAGCCTGATTGCTATGATCTCGTACTGAGTTAAGATCACATACTGAAAATAAATGTGTGACGTATCTTGCAATGTTGTCCATGCATGTTAATCCCAAAATTTTAAGCAGCAACAGGGTGTAATAATAGGAACACGCTATCCATCGTTTCTCTTCCCAATGATGCAGGCAGAAGAAATAAATGAGCAACCGTCGTATTTCATTCCAACTTCATAAGTTTGAATGATCCGACGTAGTTTCGTTTTGAAATTCCATTCAAGTTCGCTAATGGTAATAATTCGCGAATGCCCTAGCTAGCCAGCTAACTCATATTCGTAATGCTTAATATAGGCTAGACGTAAGCGGTGCAGAAAACATGCCTGGAGCAGCAAAGTAAAATGCAATATTAACGCATCATGCAGATATCGGACAGAGGCTTCTATATTCCAACACATTAAAGGTGATGAGAGGAGCTCATTTGATTGGTGAAGATTTGACTCGGCTGTGTTATATCCAAACACGCCTTCTCTCCTCCCTCTTTGCCACTTGCGCCGGCAGGAGGGACCGAGGCGGGACAGAGGAGTACTTGCGCCAGGCTACGCCGGGCACGAAATTGCAACATACGCCTAGACACACCTCGTTGGCGCGGCGCACCCCACATTCGCCGCGCCTGCGCCTGGTCTACGAATTTAGAGCCCTATAAAACGTACATTAAATGCAGCTGCTGTATTCTTACCAGTGTTACTTCAGGCCTATTTTAAATTCTAGTGGAGATCACAAAAGTTTCAAAAAATCCAAAATATGTCCTATTGAATTACTGGGAAATGTGTATAAAATGATGTACAAAATCTAGATAGATATTTTCCATTTAATATAATGCTTTGGCCGTAAAAACGTGGCATGCTGGGTTTGTATATTTCCCTAAATATAAGAGCAATGAAGCCTCAGTGAAGTACTGCAACCAGCGGATACAGAGCAAGTCCGTCACATTGTCCTGCAATATGAAAAAAGGCTCATTTAATATTGAATCAACTAAAGAGAAAAACCTTAACCTTTCACTAAGGTTAAGTGGTTAAACCTTATTGTGACTGAAATGGCTTTGCATTCTGTGCCCACTGTTCTTTCCACATTTTCCCTGGAACCAAAAAAAAATAAAAATTACATCAAACAGGTTTCACTCGCTATAATTAGCAGATTATATGGTAAATCAAAGACAGTGAACTAACAACAATATTTTGATTTAAACTTAACTCTTTAATCAAAGTACCTGTTCAATGGCCTATGGTTAGTGCTAGAATTATTATTTTTGTTTGCCTAATGAAATAACCTCTGTAGCCATACGATGGACAGTCAGATGTGACTAAAAATTGTGACTAAATTGACATTTTTTTCTAACTTTTCTTTAACTAAAACTGGACTTAAACATTTTGCGTTCTCATGAGCCAATACTAGTCAAAAGATATTAAAGGTGATATTGGCTAAAATGTGACTAAAACTTGTAGGCATTTTTTAATCTTAGAACTAAATCTAAAATGACAGCCAAAGTTAACAGTGCCTCTAGGGCATAATCCCATCTACAAAAACGCTACAAGCGCATCCACTCTCTTGGTCCAAATACCATGAGTGCTGTCACAAATATGACACTTTTTGTTTTTGATGACACTGATGACGTGGAAAAATGTATTCATCTCTCTTGCCTGTTGTTTCTGTGGACAGATGCGCTCCAATAACAGTTGGATGCAGGTCACTTGTACTTCCCCACTTCCAAAAAAGTTGGGATGCTGTGTAAATTGTAGATAAAAACAGAATGCAATGATTTGGATATCTCATAAACACACATTTTATTCAAAATAGAACATAGACAACAAATTAGATGTTGAAAGTGACACATTTTACCATTTCATGAAAAATATTAGTTCATTTTGACTTTGATGGCAGCAATACATCTCAAAAGAGTTGGGACAAGGGCAACAAAAGGCTGGAAAAGTAAGTGGTACTCATAAAAAACAGATGGAGGAGCATTTTGGAGCTAATTAGGTTAATTGGCAACAGGTCAGTAACATGACTGGGAATAAAAAGAGCATTTTAGAGAGGCAGAGTCTCTCAGAAGTAAAGATGGACAGAGATTCACCAATCTGTCAAAAAGTAAAAAAATTGCGGAGCAATTTCAAAAAAATGTTCCTCAATATAAAATTGTGAAGACTTCGAATCTACAGTGTATAATATCATCAAAAGATTCAGAGTATCTGGATAAATCTCTGCGCGCAAGGGACAAGTACGAAGGTCAATATTAGATACGCATGATCTTCGGGCCCTCAGGCGGCACTGCATTAAAAACAAGCATGATTCTGCACTGGAATACACTTCTGGAACACTTCCAGAAATCATTGTCTGTGAACACATGTTCGCCGTGCAATCTACAAATGCAAGGTAAAGCTGTATCATGCAAAGAAGAAGCCATATGTGAACAAGACCCAGAAACGCCACCGTCTTCTCTTGGCCAGAGTTCATTTAAAATGGACTGAGGCTGAATGGAAAACTGTTCAGTTGTCAGATGAATCAAAATTTGAAATTTTTTTGGAAACCACAGATGCCATGTCATGCAGTCTGAAAGGAGAGGGACCATCCAGCTTGTTATCAATGTACAGTTCAAAAGCCTACATCTCTGATGATTTCGGGTTGTATTAGTGGCTATGGCGTGGGAAGCTTACGCATCTGGAAAGGCACAATCAATGCTGAAAAGTATATAGGGGTTTTACAACAACACATGCTCCCATCCAGACAACGTCTCTTTCAGGGAAGGCCCTGCATATTTCAGCAAAACAATGCCAAACCACATACTGCATCCATCACAACAGCATGGCTTCGCAGTACAAGAGAGTGCTGACCTGGTCTACCTGCAGTCCAGACCATTCACTAATAAAATGACATTTGGCACATTATAAAAGAAAAAATCCGACAAAGAAGACCCAGGACTGTTGGGCAGCTAGAATCCTACATCTGACAAGAGTGGGGCAATATTCCTCTTCCAAAACTTTAGCAAATGAAGACCTGAGTTCAAGAAGTACTTAAGTCATAAAATAGCACTTTCGAGATATTGAGGGTCAAAATTTTCAAAACATGTAGCAGATCATGACAAAGGACGATGGAAACGCACCAGTACACAAGACTCCAGTGCCTCTTTGCAGAAATCTTTGGTATCAGATGATGCTCTGGCCATTGTGGCTTTTATTACTGGTGTCAGCTCATTTTTTGCTAAATGTGACTTAAGTACTTTTTGAACTCAGGTCTTCAATTGGTCTCCTCACTTCCCGGACATTTGCAGACTGTTGTTAAAAGAAGAGGTGATACTAAACAATGGTAAACATGGCCCTATCCCATCTTTTTTGAAATATGTTTCTGCCATGAAATTCAACATGAGCTAATATTTTTCATGAAATGGTAAAATTTCTCACTTTCAACATCTGATATGTTGTCTATGTTCTATTGTGAATAAAATGCCAGTTCAAGAGATTTGCAAATCATTGCATTGTTTTTATTTACATTTTACGGAGCATCTCAACTTTTTTGGAATTGGGGTTGTAATAATCAGCGTGAACCATCAACAGCACAAATATGATCTTAAAAAAAAAAAATCTGAATTGAACAATGAGGCTTGCAATGTGAATGTGCCAGTTTTATTACAAGTGAAAATGTGATTAAGTTTCAGGTTTCACCTTTGCAGACTGTTGTTAGCAATTGATCCCATCTTTTTGAAATATGTTTCTGCCATGAAATTGCTGTAATATTTTTCATGAAAACCAAAGACCAACATCTGATATGTTGTCTATGTTCTATTGTGAATAAAATGCCAGTTCAAGAGAAATCATTGCATTGTTTTTAGCAACTTTTTTTTGGAATTGGGGTTGTAATTTAACCATCAATCACTGCACAAATATGATCTTAAAAAAAAAAATCTGAATTGAACAATGAGGCTTGCAATGTGAATGTATTGTGAAGCATCTTTACCTGAAGCCTTGATATCTTCTTGCTGTAAAGATGCAGAGACCTCTGTGGTGTCACGATGAGAACCCTGCAGCACATGATTTATACACTGTGCAAACCCCACCTCTCTTTCAACCTCAGGTATCCAGGAATTACAGGTATTTTTTTTTTCTTGTATATTCAATGCATTTCCTGTAAGAAGTGAAAATATTTGGCTTGTCATTTTTTTTTCTTCTCAGCCAACATACCAATGGTCTTGCAGGTGTAAAACTGGGTTAACACCTAGTGAATGCAAAGACCATGGCATGCGATATGTCTCACATTATTTTTGTACTTGTCAAAATCTTTATAACATGTACATAAAGGATAACAATGTGAATATTTAGGCTGAATACTGTAAAATGCGAGCTGTGGTCAAAAAAGAGCTGAGGAATGCTAGAAGACTGTATGAAAGGCAAATTTCAGAAGGGGCAAAAACTAATCCTCAGCGCTTCTTTCAGTACTGTTGCAGAAAAAGGAAAGTCAAAGAGGAGGTTAAGTGCATAAAGAATAAATATGGATCGCTGCTATATGATAACAAGGATATTGCGGATTCCTTAAACAGTTACTTTTTTGAGAATTTTACCTCGGAGTGGGTTTTTATTCGGCCAGAGAGCATGTCCAATGCTCGAGAGTATTTAGCGGAAATTGAGGTAAGGGATAATGAAGTATTAGACAAGTTGCATCAACTAAAGGCAGATAAGGCGGCGGGTCCTGATGGCTTATATCCTAGAGTGCTCAGGGAAGATAGTGAGATCATCTTTAAACCGCTCTCCGCTATCTTCAGATGGTCTTTAGAAACTGGAGAAATGCCAAATGATTAGAAGCAGGGCAATTAATAGAAACTTACAGGCCAGAAATTGCATTGCCAAAAATACTGAATCTATCGAAAAAGACAAGCTGGAATTATTTCATGATATAATAGCCAACATGGTTTCCGTAAAGGGGAGGTCATACCTGACAAACCTCCTGGAAATTTTTGAAGAGGCCACCAAGACTTTTGATCAGTTTATGACATCAAATACTTGGATTGTCATATTTGAACAGTACCACATAAGAGACTAATTTTTAAAATGAGCTCCATTGGAGTTACAGGAGGTATTCTGGAATTCAAAACTGGTTACAGGACAGAACACAAAGAGTGGTGGTCAGTGGAATCTCATCTCAGCTGGTATGGTGGGGAGTGGCATCCCCAGGGATCAGTGTTGGGACCCCTGCTATTCCTCATCTACATTAATGACCTTGATAGGACTACTGAGAGCAAATTAGTTAAATTTGTAGATGATACCAAATTGGGAGGTTTGGCAAATAGTTTCTGGGGTAAATCAAATATTTAATTGTATATGTAGTACCACATAAGTAATTAAAACATTAGACAGGATTACTTCATGGGAGGTTTAAAACTGGAATGTGGGGAGTGGCTCCACATGAAAAAGATCTGGGAGTGATTGTTGACCAAACCCTCACAGGTTCTAGCCATTGTGCACAAATGTAGCAGTTAAAAAAGCCAATCGGATGCTGGGATACATTGTCAAAAGTATTGAGTACAAATCCAAGGAGGTCATACTTCTCTTGTACAACACATTGTCAGACCACATCTGAGTATTATGTACAGTTCTGGGGACCATACTTTAAGAAAGATATAGAAGCTCTAGAAAAAGTTCAGAGAAGAGCCACTAAGCTGATTCCAGGTATAAAAGATGAAAGCTATGAGAAGAGGCTGAAGATCCTTCATCTTTTTAGTCTTAGGAAAAGGAGACTCAGGGGTGATCTGATTGAGGTCTTTAAATATGTTAAAGAGATTAATAAAGTGAATTATGTTGGATTCCTTCGACCAAGTGTTGTTAGGAGAACTCGGGGTCACAAATGGAAGTTGACCAAGGGTAAATTTAGCACTGATATTAGGAGATATTTTTTCACCCAAAGAGTAATTTCGATGTGGAATAACTTGCCTGACCATATTGTTGAGGCAGAAACTTTTGGAATTTTCAAGAGCAGACTTGACTTAAAGCTAGATACCATTGAGTCATTGAGTATCTGAAGTGATATATTCACAATAGTAAAAAGAAACTGGCGAGCCTAGTTGGGCTGAACGGCCTGTTCTGGCCACTCATGTTATGTTATGTTATGTTAAAATATTTAGCTACCCTTGTGCCTTGTGGATGGGGGTATTGTCTTTGTTTGAAAGAAACCACTCCCATCAGAATAAAAACATTTCATTTTTCAATTCAATTCAATTTTATTTGTATAGCGTTTTTCACAGAGAGACTGTCACAAAATGCTTTACTGTGTGATAAAATAAATAAATCAAAATAAATAAAAAGGGCAGGGCCCAGGCTAATCCCATCTATAGCAAATGAGGCAAAAAAACAAAAAACTTGCAGTATGGAGAAAAATCCTCAAACAGTGGTGAGAAAAACCTCCCCTGTGGGGGAAATCTCAGGAGGAACCTGGGTATAGTGGGGAAGCCCATCCTCCGCTGGCAAACTTATAAAAATAAAATAAAGTAATGATAAAGTTCAATTAAAGTCTATTAAAACATCCAAGCTGTGGCATCTGTAGCTCCTGGAGGTGGCGAGGCAAGGATGGAGCAGAACTGGATCAAGACTGGATCAGGGCAGCAGGACAGCAGCAGCCAGCACTCATGGTGAGATGAAGGAGATCATTTGAACGAACTATGAATTAATTTGTTTGGACTCCTTTAAATGGATATAATTGGACCCAAGCCTACATGGAAAATGCCCTCTGCCCCCACAGCATGACAGGGACGCCAGAACCCTCCTCAAGTGTACCAACCTCTACAGTGTTCTGGTGTAAGAATATGGTGGAGGATAAATAATTTGACCATATTGCATATTGCCACACCTCTGCCAACCAGCGCATGAGCATTTTATTCACCAGAGAACTCTGGAACATTCATTCGTCTTCATTATAGGAGAATTACTCACTGCAAGTCCACTGTAATATTTTCATTTAAAGATTCCAATGGATCAATTTTGTTTACACTGTCTGATCATATCATGGATCATAATCAATACAAGTGCGCTTTTGACCTCAGTTTTCAATTCCATTTGCTGAAGGTGTCCAATAAACTACATGCAGTTTTCTGATTGAAGCACTAGACTAGGGATCATCGAATCTCTTTCCTCGAAGAGGAAAAGCTGTTGGTTTTCTAACCTCCCTTTGCCTGGGAGTCAGATGTAAAGTCAGTGTGGATATTTAGAAGCACTAATTGTTCTGGTGGTCGTTTAATTGCCTGGGAGGAAAGAAACCAAGGACTGGATTTGGATTCAAGGTCAAAATTTGGTGATCCCTGCATTAGATATTTGGGCAGTCTCTGCGGCTTAGGCTCCTGATATCCATGCCTCTATGGTGAACCTTCTCAAAGCCAGATCTGTTTGTTTTGTGGTCTTGATCTAAACATGATTTCAATCAGACATCCTCAGAATACATACCACTTGATAGCTTGTTAGAAAATCTATTGTATCACGCAGTGCTTGGGCAAAGCTGCTTTCACACCGTTTCGCATGTATTCGCATCTTTGCATTGACTTTGAATGTAATCTGTCATGCGAAAAATTTGTTTCGCGTCCGGTGTGAAAGCAGCTTAAAGAGGCATCTACATCTGTTATTTCTCCACTTTTATACAGTAAGTTTTCCATTGTAACTAGCATGCATTCTCAAATTTAGTAGAATAGTTTTTTCAAACGTTTTCTGGTGAAAACTGCTTAACATTTTAGAGAAGTACTGTCATGATGACTGATTTCAAACAAAAATGAAAATATTTTTCCGTGTGCACTACCGGTCAAAAGTTTTAGGACACCTCAATTTTTCCAGTTTTTTATTGAAATTTATGCAGTTCCAGTCCAACAAATAGCTTGAAATGGTACAAGGTAAGTGATGAACTGTCAGAAGTTTTAAACAAAAGGTAAGGTTACTCAGGTTTTTTGTACGCCGTCGAGTAGGTGAAAGGATGGTTCCTTAGTGTGTGACATCTACTGTCAAACATGGAGGAGGAAGCGTGATGGTCTGGGGCTGTTTTGCTGGATCCAGGGTCAGTGACTTATAGAGTGAAAGGCACCCTGAACCAAAACGGCTACCACAGCATTCTACAGCACCATGCAGTACCCTCTGGTATGTGCCTAGTTGGTCAGGGGTTCATCCTACAGCAAGATAATGACTCAAATCATAAGTCCAAGCTCTGCCAGAACTACCTTAGGAAATAAGAACAAGATGGTAAGCTTGAAAACATGGAGTAGCCAGCACAGTCTCCAGACTTAAACCCCATCGAGATGGTTTGGGATGAATTGGAAAGAAGAGTGAAAGCAAAGCAACCTACAAGTGCCACACGTTTATGGGAACTTCTGCAACAGAGTTGGGAAGAACTTTCTGAAGAATATTTGATTTCCATTGTAGAAAGAATGCCACGAGTGTGTTCAGCCGTTATATCTGCCAAAGGTGGCTACTTTGAGTTAAAAGTTTAAAATACATTTTGGTTTATAAATTGATTCCATGATTTCTTTTTTAACTTCGATTGTTAATTTGTTCTATCATGTCTATGCTTTCATTCCAGAGTACAAATGGAGCTTGACGTAAATTCTGATAGGCACGGAGTCAAGCTTGCCAACTATAGGAGCCGCTTCTCGAGCTTGAGAATCACCTGAGTGCTCATGAATGTCATCTGATTTGCTGTCACATGATTGCTTGATTGATATGCTAGTTTACTTAAGCTCGCATTCTGAGCAGAGGCTCCGCAGCATGTACGCTTAACATCCCTCCTCCTCCCCAGCTCCTCCCGTCGATTTTTAGTATTCTGCAATCCTGTTCATTTATGTCTAAACTGTTGTACAATAACAATTTCTTTTCTTTTTGAGGTCATTGTTGCTATAGGCTCTGTTCTGTGAAGGGGGGTTAATTGCAGCTCCCTGCCTTTGGTTCCATGCTGGACGGGCAGGGATCTCTCGAACAGAGCCATACCGCCAAACTCAATGTATGCTTGTGTGCTTTTAATAAATATTCTCTTTGACAAAGTGTCCTATCAGAATGAGACATTAAACTGCATAATTTTCTATTAAAAAACTGGAAAAATTGGGTTGTCCTAAAACTTTTGACCGGTAGTGTAAGTGCTGTTAATTTTCTAAAACTTTTTTTGACATGTGAACAAGGACCAAAAATCATTTGCTGCATGTATATAGTTCACTTCTCACTGACAGTAGGCCATTTAATTTATGAAGCTTCAGTTGTTTGGATTGTTCCAGTGTCTTGATTTGGGGCTCAAGATTTAGCAAGAATAAAAGTTCAAGTTCTCAGACGGTCGAGCATTTAAAAGCAATGGCATACACTGCTGATATGGACTGACAGAATGTAGCTTTAAATTGATCACACTACTTTGTTGCTATCAGATGCATTTTATGTCCCAAAGAAAAACGCTGAACAATATAGAAATCCTCAAAAATGCCATTTTATTTACAACGTAGTTTTGATTAATTTTCTCAGTAAATATGTGAAAATAAAAGGTGAAGACTTCTAACATTCAACTTGATTCAGCAGAAATGCAGTTTGATTCTGTTGAACCCAAGGGTGCTTTATGTATGCATTGCATCTGTTGTTCTATCATGTTTTTATGTACACTGAACAAAAATATAAATGCACATAGTGATTTTTTTTTAATTATTTTTTTATCAATCAGGAAATATTTCAACAAAACAATTATTGTGTTATTCTTGCCTTAATATTAAAGCAACAGAAACATTACAAACAATTTACAGTACACAATTCATGAGTTATCACGGCCTGAACCCAACAGGGGTCAGCGGGCAGAGTTCACAGCACGAGCGCGTCCACCATCAACATCATGTAAAGCGGTACACCTCCGGCACATGGAGTTCACGCGAATGTCAATAGTGGCCTGTGGAATGTTGTCCCATTTCTTCTGCAGTGCGACTCGGAGTTCGTATTGGCGTAACGCTTGCCCACGTCGCCATACGCGTTGTCTGCCATCAGCGCGGGACAGTTGGAATCGAGATTCATCGCTGAAGAACACTGTCCTCCACTGTGCAAGCGTCCAGCGAAGGTTACAGTTCGCCCAGTCGAGTCTGTACCGATGTCGGACAGCGGTCAGGTCGAGACCTAGGTGCGGTCGGTGGGCTCGGAGGTCTGGCTCCCTCAGGCGGTTTTGGACAATCTGAGCCGATATCTGCCTGTTGTGCAGTCCGACGGTCTCTTCAGCTGTCCTGGGGCGCGTTTCCCAAAAGCGTAGTTGCTAACTAAGTTAGCAACTTACATAGTTCGTCCATTCACAGTCAGTGGGCCCAACTATGTAAGTTAGCATCTGTGATTTCGGGAAACGCACCTCTGGTGGCTGGTCGGAGCCGATCACGGAGGTGCTGGAGCCGCATGTGCCGATCCGGTGTGGGCATGGTCACACGTGGTCGTGGGGCATGTGGATGATTCACAGTGCTGCCAGTCTCTCTGAATCGACTTCTCAACTGGCTGATGGTGGAATGACACACATTCAAGTGTGTTGGCAACGCTGTCACAGATATCCCAGCATTCAGCATGCCAATGGCACGCTCCCCCATGACTTGTGACATCTGTGGCATTGTGACTTGTGGCAAAAGTGTACATTTTGCAGTGGCCTTTTATTGACCCCAGCGCCAGGAGTGCCTGTGTATTGGTCACGCTGACTGACCAACTCAATGTTATGCTCTATGCAGTTCAGAGGCGGAATAACTCAATGAGTGAGTAATCTCACAGGGAGTGGTCAATGAGAAGTGGGTCACCAGAATTGAGCAAAACAAATCATTCAGTACACCAAATAAACACTATTTATGGGCATATTTCATTTCTCGGTCAATTTAACTCAGCATTTTTGGTTTGCACATTTATAATTTTGTTCAGTGTACAATTAATTTCCTCCTACCATACTTTCCATATCACATACCTAACATGGGATATCAGTTTGTACAGCCTCACATTTCTAAAGATGCTGCAGTTGTGTAATTGTTTTTACAGACAGAGTGCCTGATGATTGATGAGTTTACTTGAGCTCTTGTTTTGTGTTTCCATAATGCCCTTGAAAGTCCTGTGAAATCGTTACATCATCTTCCCCTGTCATTCAAAATGCCACAGTCTGACTGTGTATCTGCAGTTGACCTAAATTCCGCTTCTTGTAAATTGTCTTTCAAGTCACATTTTTCCTGTAAACTACACCTTTTGACTTGAGGACTTGTCAAACTTGATGTCGCTATCCTTGCAATGGTACATCCTATTCCTCAGATTTGGTCCAAGCCAATTCTGCCTCTGCCTCCTGGACATCTTTTTTTTTTTTTTTTTGATTGATTGATTGATTTATTTATTGATAGGTAACTTTATTTCAAACATGTAAATGACTGAAGAACAGACTAAAAAACATAAAGACAAAAGACAAAAGGTTGCATACGCCATCATCCAATCTTAACATGCTCGAAAAGGAATAGGAAGAAGTAAAATTTATTTTATCCCAGCCCTAATCTCTATTTCATCATTACCAATATTATATTCACCCTTAAGACCAATTAATAATTATTAATATATTATTAACATCTCAATATTCTATAAAACAATTTGTATGTTGAAAAATAGACACAAAATGCTATATAATACAAATATGTATAAAAAAGTAAATAGAAAACCAATCTATAAAAAAATATAAATATAAATACAGTCACTCACCCTTATACCATTATACATTCGTATAAATATAACTATTTCCATAATAATATATCAGATATAAATACATTCCTCAAAACATTCATTCATTTAAATATTCCCATAATAATATATCAGATATAAATACTGTACAAATACAAATATCAATACAAACATACTCATCAATCCATATATATTCCTCTAAATTAACTTATTTAAATTTAAATAATATGTCATTACTGGCAGACTCCTGACAACTGTTAAACCCCTTCCTCCCTGTATCTTGTAAAAATCATGGGTTTATATTTGTTTTTAAACTGGATAATGTTTGAACATTGTTTTAGGTCCACATTCAGTCTGTTTCAAAGTTTTACTCCGCTAATTGTTATGGAAAATCTTTTATACTCCCCATCTTTTTCATAAAACATTTCCTGTGAGTGACTTGGCAACAAATTGTTCCTAACTGTGTATACAAATTGCACTGTTTGAAATTCCACGTCACAAAAATGCATTATTTTAGACCTTAAAAGTAATGAATTGGTATGTTCAGGAAACCCAACGTTATGAATTATTCTGACAGCTCTTTTTTGCAGTATGAGTAGTGACTGTAATTAACTTTTATATGTATTACCCCACACCTCTGTGCAGTAAGTAATGTAAGGTAAAACCAGTGAACATGACAGAATGTGGAGAGACTTGCTATCCTGGAAATTCTTTGCTTTGGCCATGACTGAAATGCCTCAAGATAATTTAGTGTGGCTGCATTTAATCTGCAATTTCAACAAATTTTGTCATCTATCATCACCCCTAAGAGTTTATTTTCATGTAATCTCTCTATGTTGACACCCTCTATCTGTAGTTGTATTTGGTGCTTTATTTTACTGTTCCCAAATAATTTTTGTTTTGCTCAAATTTAGTGATAGCTTATTTTCTGTCAAACCAATTTTTAATTTAGCAGAATCCTGTGGTGATAATGTCCAAAAGTTGCAGTAAATTGTCACCCGAACCAAAAATGCTTGTGTCATCAGCAAATAAGATGAATCTCAGAATTTGTGATATTTTAGCTATGTCATTTTTTTGGTCCTAACACTGACCCCTGGGGGACACCACATACAATGTCCAAACATCTTGAGTGATATTCTCCCATCTTCACAAATTGTTTTCTGTTCTTTAAGTAACTTCTAACCCACTCTAATGCCAGCCCCCAAATCCCATATTGTTCCAATTTATTGATTAATATCTCATGATTAATTGTATTGAATGCTTCTTTATAGATCAATGAATACCCCAACTACATATTTATCTTTATCTATAGAATTTATGATTTTTTTCAGGGACTTCAATTAAAGCTAGTGATGTTGACCGGTTACTTCTGAATCCATATTGACTATCAGAGAGCAAGTTGTGCTTCTCTATGAAATTGTCTAATCTGTAATCTGTTTTTCCAGAATTTCTGAAAATTGTGAGAGAAGAGAAACAGGTCTGTAATTCATGAGGTAGTGTTTGTCTCCAGTTTTGTACAGCAGAATAACTTTAGCTATTTTCATATTATTGGGAAATTGACTGGTTCGTAATGATGAATTAAAGTTGTACATTAATGGTATGGAAATCCTGTCAATTACCTTTTTTTTTACTAATATATCTATTTTGTTATAATCAGTGGATGTTATGTTTTGCAGATATTGACAATATCTATAATCTCCTTTTTTCTACAGGTTTAAGAGACATTATACTTTGATGTCTTTTGATAAGATTATCATTCGACATCACTGGGTCTTAGATTTCTTCTGATAAATTTGGTCAAACACAAAGAATTATTTAATTTATTAGCCACATCATCGATAATAATAATAATAAGAAAAATTATGATGATTATTATTATTATTATTATACTGTTAGTATAACCCTTAATTTCATGTTTTTATTTTCTTGTAATTTAATATAATAATCTTTTTTGCAGTTTCTCTTGATATTAGTTAGACTTATTTTTAAACTTCTTATATTTATTTTCTGCTGCTTTAGATTTATGTTTTATGAATTCTCTATATAGTGTATTTTTCTTTTTGTTGGCAATTGGACATTCACTGATTATACTTTTGGTTTCTATAGTATTTGAGCAGTTTTTATCATATAATCTTTTCAATATTCTTAAAAATTTATCATACACTTTATTAATATCATTTTCGTTATATATTAACTCCCAGTCTAGCACTAGTAAATCATTTTCAAATGCAGCCATACACTCCGATGTCCTAACCCTTCTTTATTGAGACATCTTGTCCGTCATGTTTTTTTTTTTTTTTTTTTGTGGTTGCTGTTGTAAACTGTAAAAACTGGAAGGTGGTCACCTAATGTCATTTACAAACAACCCGCTTACTGTGTTGTTGTCTATATCATTCAGAGGCGGATTTAGCCCCCCCCCTATTTCTGCAGACTGACTTTTCGAAGACAGCCTTTTTCGCACATTACACACAGGGTTTAAAGCTCAAAAAATTGCTATGCCGGAAAAATGAAATTACTGGGGAGGGTCGTCCAAAAAAAAAAAAAAAAAATGAGTTGTGTCCTAACGCACTTTGTGATGGTCAGAGGTGTATAGTCACAAAGTACATGTACATCTTTACAGTAGCCTACTTAAGTAGGTATGTAACTATCAGTGCATCGGCCGCTGCGATATTGGTTCCGATAGCATGTTGCGGAATTTCCCGAAGTGGCAGAGGTGTACCCATCAAAACTGCCTTTTAAGGGCAAAAGGAAGGGAATTCCCACAAATCCCATTGAAGACGTAGATAAAAATGAGCCCGAATTCCCCTTGTTACCTTGTTTTCAATTTCTGTTTTCCAGATGGCCGCCTGAGCGCTTCAAAGTTTGAGGTGACAAAAACACCCTTCAATTTCATGAAGCTAAGTAGGAATTCTAATAAAAACTGCACAGACTTTTAGATTAAGTATTCAAGATCCAACAGACAAAAAAATTATGAGATTTAGAGTGCCAGCAGTCTGTTTCTACTGTCAGCAAAAAAAAAAAAAACTGTCTGTGGTAAAAAATCCAGAAATGGCGCCCCCATTGGGGGTTGCACAGCGAAATTCAATTCTGTTTTCATTCATCATTTTGGAATAGGCAGATAATATTCCAATGAACATTATCTGAAGGTTTCATAGGAATATCTAAAGCATTAAGAAAGTTCTGGCATTTTATGCAAACCATGTTTTCGGTCACAGATTTCTCATTTTTTCGAGAGAAAACTAAGGACATTTTTTACCCCTCATTTCCCAATTTCAAAGTTTAATAACTTTGTCAGTTCTTAACCTATCACATTGATCTTGGTGTCATTGGAAAGTTTATTTCAAGCTCTTTCGGGATAAATAATTCATTTCAGCATAGAACCATTTTGAAAATTTTAGTAACATACCTAACTTAAGTCGTTTTTTTTTTTTTTTTTGAGGATTTGTACTTTACTTGAGTTTTGACTCTTACTTTTACTCTACTACATTTAAAAGATAAAAAGTATACTTTCACTTCGTTACGTTGACACTGGCCACATCATTACTCGTTACAAGTTAAAATATGAATGTAATTCATCATAAGGATTATCTGGATTTGGCGCATTCGAGAACAACGGTGCTCGGCAGAGTATCTTTGTACGGATGTTGATGCCAGCGGACATGAAGCTGCAAATTTATGCACGCAGTTACAATATTCTATCACTAGATGGCACACCGGGATCAGTTATTGAATATTCACAAGCAAGCCAAACTGAAACACGGTTTTATGGATGAGTTCACTCCTAATTTAAATGCAGGATTTCTACTTCTATTAAAGCATTTACATTGTGATATTGACACTTTTAGTTAAGTTAATCCTCTGAGTATTTATTGCACTACAGTTTGCACTACCCATTCAGTGAGAATTAAAAATTTCCAGAAGATGATTTTGTAGCTCTGCATGCCTACTGAATATGCCTAATGTGCAAGTAGGAAATTCACTTCAAAGTGAATTAAATACCTTTCTCCATGAAAGAAAACAAATTTTTAATCCATGTTGTGGATTTTAAATGTTTTCTATCCATGATGTAATCCTTGATGGATACTTTGATCATTTTCACAGTCCGTCACTTTTTTTCAAATTTTTTCTGGGGATTGAATAGGACCTAAGTCTCTTTGTTTTGATTGTCTTGCCATTGCAGAGTCTTGAGACCATTCAAACTTATACCTTAAATAGAGATAACTGTTAATGAAAAAAATGCTTTTTTCAGCCAACTGTAAGTCTTGAAATCTTGAATTTTGCATTGTTTTTTGATGCATTGTTTTCTTTTGCTTACTGATTATTAAAAATTGTGATGCATTGTTTTCTTTTGCTTACTGATAAGCATATTTGCTATTTATATTATTGCAATTGCATTTGTAAAATTGAATATATGACCACGGTAAGTTCTTTTATTAATTGATCATTTATTCATTTGGAAACCATTAGTATTCAGGACTGGTGGAGGAACTGGGCCAAAAACTGTAAAAAGTACATTGACACTTTTTCATAGATATATGTTTAGATTGTTTCTGAGGTGTTTCTGACAGCCTGTCTGTCTTGTGTATGACTCAGCACTATTGAGTAATTTGAGCAGAATGTGGTTTGACATCGTCTGACTGGAAAATGCGCAGATGTCCATCCTAAATTTCAACTTCTTTCAGGTTCATATCTTTCAGGTTTTCTGGTATACAACCTGGTAACAAATTGGCAGACAGTAAGTTCAGAATCTAGTAAACCCTCATTTTGTCATTTTATACCTCCTAATGTTAAATGTGCTACTTCAACACTATAAATTAAACATTGTACATTCCACCCATTTTAATTGGAAAAGACGTCAATAAAGGAAAATGATTGAGATCTAGCCAGGACTAAAGGACGAAGTCTTCGCTTCTGTAGCTCCGGGCCGCATTGTTTAAAAAGAATTTAGTTTGCACTAAAATTCTGTATTGGCCCTTAGAAACTGGGATTCCATAGCTCACGCAAGTTTTATCAAATAAAAAGAAAGAGATTATATATATTCTAAATGCTGTCTTCTGTAGTGAGTTCAATCACGGGTCAGACCTGACATTCCTTAGCATGTCTCTTTTAAGGGTCAAATGAAACCTATTCCTGATCTGGTTTGTGTGAGAGCACGTGAATTTGCCTTCTCTACATTTCAGTCACCGAACAGAGTCCATGTGTGCTAGATTTCAAACAAGAGGCATGGCGGGCCTCAATATAATACTCTGTGCCTCTTTGTCCATTGAATGCTGTTTAGAACTGGGAAACATAACTGCTCATTTTAGTGACTAGGAAACCTCGCTCTGATGGGATTTTTTCAGTCGAGAACTAGAAATATATCCTGTACCAAAGAATATCCACTCAAAAAAAAAAAAAAAATCAAAAACATTCTATCTCGGGCTCAGTGCAACTGCATCAATTAATTTCTAAGTAACTTCACATGTCAGTTGGGTTATGACTGTTTCAAGTTACATAACAAAACATTTCCAAGCAAATTCAACATTCAGCAAACAGTTTTGCTCCCTAACATTCTCCCCGCCTACCACTGAAAAAAACTTTTACATAAAAAATAAAATATCAGAATGCACACGGCCAAAAATGTTCTCTGTAGTGACTGTCCATTTTATTAGATTTGTGTGAATGACACTGTACTGGCAGGTTAAGAATGAAGCCATATCATTTGGAAATGTCTCAGCAGTGAAGTGGATATGCTTAGCGCTGGCTGCAGTTTTATGGTGGATAAATTTCTTACATGCAAAAATACGAGTCCTATAGAGGCGTTGTCTCATTGCCAACAAACGGTGATCCATCTGTGTTATCCTCATTTGTCCAGGTGCCTGAACTTCGCAATGAATCTCTCTCTCTCTCTCTTTCTCTCTTTTTCACTTTTTTTTGCTCTCTTGCTTGGGTATCAGTCTGTGTGAGTTTATGAGGAGACAACTATGTTAATGATGGTAACCGACAAAACACTGGGTTTGGGACTCTGTACTTTCTCTCTCTCTCAAAAAAGCCATTTGAGTCGTGGCATGTCTGTGCAAATCCACAGTCAGTAATATTATACATCGTCGGGTTATGCAATGCATATAAAGAGGACTGAATTCCTACATGGCCTATTTGATATGTGACATAGATGCTGCATATGAAAACAATGCATACTCGCCTAATTACTTTTAACTCATAGCAAATTACATGTGCTGTCACACAGAGCTAAAATGGAACTGTACCACAGTCCACTGATGAAGTGCCCCTGCGCCATCACCCCCTCAGTTGGGATACGCTGATAGCTTGATATGAGCAGGTTTGAGTGGTCTGCTCAAACTCAGACTGGGATGAATAAATCGACCCCGCTTGTTTCTTACTCAGATCGCTTCCAAGTGAAGTGCTGCCCTGCTGGCCCTATAGAGAAAACTGTCCAGAGAGCAGGCCACGCCCCCAGCTCCTGCCATTGGGCCTGCCTCCTGTCAGTCACTGCCGCCACCTGTCAGTAAACACACATGCAAACACACACCGGCACACAGACATACATACGCACACAGACATATGTACACAGGCACACACAAACACAGGATATTAGGGAAAAACTGTAGTCAGAATTTGATTTGCAGATGAATTGACATCCCTCTTGAATAATGAGCCCAGTGGAATAATTAAGTTTATCCTAAAATGGTGAAAAATTGCGAGATGCAACCCAGACATAAGCAGGTTTCAGACAGTACAGCTGAATACAGCTTCTTGCATCACGATTGTTCAATTTCTATCTATTACGTAACACGTAATGCCACCAATCCACTAGCTGGTAACCTTTTTAGTCCATTGCTAGTGTTAGGCTTCTGCCTAGGTTTATTCAAGTCAATGACATGAATAATTTCCATAGCAGCATGCTAGCACTTTTTGCCATGAAAGTAATAAGTTATATGAGTTACTGTTATCGTAGAAACTTGAATTTATTAATTTAATGGCGAAAAGCATTAGCATGCTAGCAAGCTAATTATTCATCCTATTGACTTAAATAGACCGCCAACTAGAAGCTAATGCTTTTCTTTAATTTTACAAATAATACAACGCTGACATTTATGAGATAAATAGGATCTCAAATTCGTGAGCCCGAGATATGAAACAAGGAGACCTTTACCGTCAGCTTTGTTAAACTGCACAGAAGGCTTAGAATGAGCAAAATTACTTTTCGTTTCATAAATTTGATATCTCGGGCTCACTCATTAGAGATCCTCTATATATCATATATTATTATTTCCCATAGCCCAGCTCATGACATTTTTTTAAAATTACCCAAAGGTATTTATAATCATGGTAAAAATTTCATTGGCTGAGGATGTAGGGGAAAAAATCGCTATGCGTTACGTCACACTCTTGATATTTAGCCAAACTGAACACCAAGTGTAACGTTGGTTAAATTGGTATGGCTTAGCATTGTAGCAAGCTAGCTAAGTGCCACTACATACAACTAAGTTAACGTTACTTGGCTAGCTAGCTAGCGTGCATGCAGTTCTTTTTCATAACCATTATGTAACATTAGTTTGTTAGCAAGCAAGCTAACATTAGCTAGCTACTCAGTTACTGAATTTACAACGTTGCTAGTTCAAACGCCTATGAGTCAGCAACTAAGTTAGTAGAGCGAGCAGCATTAGCTCAATGCTGACGCACAATGGGCGCTAATGGAAATTAAATTTGTTTTATATAAAATTACACAATTCATTATGTAATAAATGGTGAATCTTTTACTCTTGGTTATGTAATAAAGTTATAAACGAGCTGAGAATTTTTGGCTTATTGCTTGCAAAGCTCCTAACAGCGCAAAATTTACTCAGCTATTTCATAACTTTCATATGACATGCTCACTCAAGTAAGATCCTCTATTACTGCTGAAAGAGAACCAGTACCCGCATCTCAACGGGACTACCCAGAGCACATAAAATCAACATGCACATATGACACAACAAAAAATAATTACTTATCACGCATCACATGCTGAGCTCACAATCTGAATCTACCACTTAACCACCGAACACTGGCTTTAACAGAATATCCATCTTTGACTCACTTGTTTCCATGTAAGGCAGCCTGGTAAATGTTGAACAAAAACAATAAGCCTAATGAATTAATGAATAGATTAAATAAATAAACAAAGAAAGTAATGTGGCTGATTTTCATAATCAATGTTATCTGAAATAATCAGCTTACACTTTCCCAGAGGCAAAATTGCAGCATGGCTTTTTTAAATTTCCTCCAGTGGTTTTAAAATAGTTTCCTAACTACCTACAAGCCTGAAACAATAATCTATTATTCTGACAACTTTCACTAGAACAAAAATGAACTTGATTTAATATCACATTTAATGGAAGTAAACTTCAGTGAGCAAGGAACTGACTTGAGATAACCTCACACTACGTTCAAATGACATCCAAGGCCATCATTTTGAGACTGAAGTTTATCGCTTAACTTAGCTGGTGGCTGTTATCCCCCACCCCGCACTCAACTTCAGAAAGATATGGACGAGGACCTGCTCCAGGGGCCTGGTATTAAACTTACAGGCACATTAGCAAGAAGCACCGTTTGCAGATTCCACACAAGCACTTTAGCCACTGCAGTGATTCTTTTTATGTTTTACCACAGATTGTCTTGTCTGCACGGATATTCCCGAAAGAAATGCAGTCCAATACTCTGTAAGACTGCTGAAGCACAATGTGTTTTGGATTATTTTTCATTATGATCACGTGTGTCTCCATAGTGAGCACTCTGATTAGCGGCACTGAGATCTCCTCCAGTGGGAATCTCAGGGATTCTGAGATGAATGTTAACATCAGTGTGTTGTTTCATTTCTTAACACTCCGACCTCCACAGACAGAGGATGTCCAGAGCTAAGTACTCACTCAGAACTAAGGAAAATCGAGGAAAAATCACAAGGGGCTTGCTTATTGAGAAATAAAGCTTGCATTTAAACGGAACACTTAATTACTCCCCATGTAGCATATTGAGAGAAGGCATATGTACTAATATTCTAGGTCATGTTTTAACGAAGAACAAGAATTCATAAATCCTTGCAATTACTTTCCTTGCAACGGTGAACTAAGGGTGCAAAAATCTGAGGTAAAACTTCTATCATGTTAACATCTGCTACGTGCGGAAACAGGCATCCAATAAATAATATTTGCCAGTGTTTTCATACCATCTAAGAAGCCAAAACAGTTCCCTACAAGGTTGGAAGCCACTACATTGAAACGTCAGATTGCTACTTATGACCTGTCTCTATCTCTGGGCTTCAAAGTTGCCGCGAGTCCTTGTTGGTTAGTAAAAGAAAGCTCATGTTGCAAACACATTATATCCTCAGCGGAGAGAGTGAATTTTACCACAGCGGAGCTGACCGTCGCAATGTTGTTGAAAGCGGCGGAACACAGATTGGCAGTTGTGAAACTTGAAAAGGCCTTTGGATCCTGCTTCGACCTGCAGCGATGCACTCTCCGAACGCCTGACAGCTGATAATGACCTCGGGTGGTCTGCAAAACATTGCTGTATATTCCAGCAAAGATTTAACAGCGGAGATTAATCTGCCGTTTGATGTTGGCGTCGCTCTCAGAGTGATCATGCCTGTCATTCTTCCTCTGCCTCACCGAAGCATCGCGCCGTGTCGGGTCGGCCCTCGACTTTGCAAATCACTGCAGGTATTCAGTTTGATGTCAGCATCTGACAGCTTCACTTATTGTTTTAGACAGATTCAGGCAGTTTACAGGGCGCAATCAAGAAGCCAGACTTTGGGGAGAATCAACAGGGCTTTAGTGTAGCACACACATCAGACTCTTGACAGCACTGCAACGTTGCAAAGTATGCTGTCCAAATACTTAATTATGCACCATTTTATTTTGAGTAAGAGTTACTGCACCTTTAAAATGCCTGAAAAGGAAGGTGAGGCCAGCTAATAGAGCTCCGGTCGCTGAGGTCACGCAATCCCAGAGCCGCCATGTTGGCAGGAAAGTGTGCGGCTAAGACCACCGGCAAGCATACAGCAAGAAGCTAATTTTGCAGACTGTATTTCGGAAAAGTGAATAATTTTAGGTGAGGTGATGCCTTTAGACGTCCATGTCAAACTGTTGTATAATGATGTGGTGACACAAGCCAGTTAACATACATGTTAAGCACAGCGAATAGCTAGTTACGTTTCTTTTGCCCTGTTGCTAATGCTAACGTAACTGTGATGAAGAGACACTCAAGACCTGTGTCCACGGGCAGCACTATCAGAGTAGTAAAGTGATGATGTCACTCTGGTGTCGGAAGCAAAATTTCCCATTCATTTTACCCATAGACTTTTTCTAAGTTCACTTTTGAAGCACTTTCTGTTGTTTTCAATCCTCCATCGATTTCGAGATTTTATGTCATATTTCTGAGTAACAACAAATGTCATTTTTCTTGACCAGAGTCAGCTATAATTTAAATCATTTTAATTTTTTGCCACCATGCTAATCCTATTTGTAGTGTAAAAACTACACGTCCCATGATCCTCCAGAATGAAGAGGCAGAACAAGTTTAAAATGTGTTACAAATTACCTGCACCTTGCCATAGCTATTTGTTTGCTTAGCCTGGTGAGACTGTGAATTACTCAGCCACTCAACTTACTAGTTATGTTTACTTGCTAGATATTAAGTTTTACAACTAGCGCCAATTTACTTTAATAGCCAAGCATCTTTGGCCAACGTTTGTTTGCTTAAAAATTCGGTAGCTAGCTAGCGAATGAGCTAATCAGCTTTGTCAACGCATAACTGAGCGAGCTACATAGCTAATTCAGGTCTGCTTGCTCATCTAACGCTAGTTTTACTGCTGGGAAAAACCTGCATGGACCAGCACCAAAACACAACATATGCTGGTGTGACACCCATATACGCCTATGACCAGCATACCAGCATATGCTGTGTTTTGGTGCTGGTCCATGCTGGTTTATCCAGCAGGGTAAGTGCCGAAATGATCGCAATTCACTGTTTTTAGCGATTAATATTCACCATGTAAGCCTAGCCGAGCAAGCGAACTGACTGTAAGCTGGCTAACTTAGGCAGCGAGCTAGTTTATCGACTTTGGTAGCTGACTAACTTCATATTAGGTAGCAATGTAAAAATGCCAGCTCGCGAAATGTTCCCAGCTCAACGCTAGCTAAGTAGCCAAATAATGGCTATTCACCATTTTTATTGACTTAACTAGCTAGCTATTTTGCTAGCTTAGCCATTTATTGTCGTTGAATTTCAATGCTAGCTAGCTTGCTAAATAACAGTAAGTGACAATAAACTAACCATTTACTGTTTCTATCGATTTAGTTATGTGCACAAGATGTAATAAGCTCACTAGCTGGCTAGCTTAAAGATTTGCTAGTTATTAGCTAAATGCCAGCTATTAGCTAGCAAGCTTAAATGGTGAAAGAAATTATCTAACCTTAGCTTACTATTTTTCCAGTTTGAATGAAGTTTCTAGCTAAAAGTACGACAGAGTAAATAATATCTTTAAAATAGGTGAATGGGACCTGCCCGATATCTAAAAACAGCCTGCATAAGGTGAACGTCATTCTCTGAACCGGAAGTCGAACAGCGAACAACAGGAGGCAATGTGCCCAGTTAATAGAAAAAGTAGGTTTTTAGCGATTGTATCAACATTTATTTTAGATCTAACTTGTGTTGACAATGAGGGACCTGGGGTGCGTTTCCCCAAAAAGCATAGTTTAACTATGCTAGCAACTTCATAGTTCGTCCATTCACTGTCAATGGCTCCAGCTATGTAAGTTCGCACCTGTTCTTCCGAGAACGCATTCCTGGCTCGGCAGAGCAGACCCGACAATAACAGCAACAATGGCTCTGAAAAAATTCACTTCACCATCCACAGCGTCGGGGAAACACAGATGAGGGGTGAGTCCAGATAACACAAACCGCGACAATAACAACCCTTTTTTTTGTTTTGCGTTTAGCCAGCTTCAGAAATGCAAAAGCAACGGTTCAATACTCTAATCCGGCAGGATAACGGGAGACTTCGTATTCATACTTTAATTTGTGACGGCAAGCTAGCTTAGTAACAGTTCGTTAACCTACTTGATAATACACTAGTTGTATGATTCTATGCTAGAATTTGAAGTTATTCCACCTATGTTGTTAGGATTTTCTTTCGCTGGCGGGCTGCGATTCATTTTGTCGGTATTGTTCATTTTGGTTAAAGTAGGCATTTTAGATCGCAAAATGTGATGCGATACTGCATATTTCAAACCTCGCAGTGTATGTAAAATATGTTGATGTTCAAGAATAATGCTAGGTAAGGGAACAAAGCTTGCGAAGACTACTGAAGGAGTTTTGTACACCTATTGCTGCTGGTGGGTCTACACAAGTATCAGAAGGGCAGCAGGTTAACCAGATTACAGGTGTGTAAGTCGCAGGCCGGGATGGGGGAGAAAGGGAGGAGTGACCGCTTGTCATTCGCCCATTTATTTAGTGTAATCAGTTAATATTCGTGATATATGCCTCAGGACGAGTAATTCTATTTTATAAACAACCTTTGAGCACACATTTCCACTTCATTCCATTGAGAAAAAACAAATAACAAGCAGTTTAGTCGTCCGTTTTCAATAGTTCTCATGGCAGATGCTTGATGCTTGCCCGACATCCGCATCACGTGGCGATTATTCATGTTTTTCGTGATGTCATCCAGCGGGTTCCCATTTTGAAAAATCAATTCCATTGTTTCATATGGGAGAAAAATATTGAAATAAAATGAATTACTCAAAAAGTATGAAAGATATCAAGAAGTTGAATACAAACATATAATTCAGAACAAGCTGAATTTTTTAATGAAGTTTCTAGGTGAAAGTATGTAGGAGTAGTTGGTCCATTAAAAAAATGCGGAGATTAAAAAAGAAAAAAAAAATTAGGAAGAACATGAGTGTACAAGCTTCCTAGTAAAAATAGTATTGCTATGGTTTTGCATATGCCTAAAACTACAGTACTGCAACAGCTTCCAGAATTAGTACAGCTGTTAGACTAACTAACGCCTCGGTACCAGGGGCAATCAATAAGCATCATAAGCACAGCATGTTTTGAATAGCAACATCATCATGCGCATATCCAATTAAAGGAGAGTCAACTCGCAAAAAGCTCACAATGATAATTTTTCACCCCCAAACGAACACAATTCAATCACCAAGCAAGTGAATAAGCATGTAGCAAAGACATAGGATTAAATAATTTCAGGGGCTCAACTGCGTGTGTTTCTACTGAATTTGTTACTTATGCCTATGAACAATACATCAAAAAAAGAAAGAGGAAAATCCACAGAATCGAACAACATAAGTCGTGTCATTTTAAACCCGACATCACACTCCAAGAACACCAGGCCTACACATTACATTCTACAGCGATGAGCAAATATTTTTCTTTTGCCTTTGATATTTTCAATAAAATCTGTGTTCAAGGGTAAATCTGTGCTAGCTATTGTTAGCCCAATGTGTACGTATTATATTAAAAATAGATCTTCCAGTCTCCATGCACATTTTTTTCTGTGGCACTGCTTCCAATGAGATCAGGCCCTGAGCATTCCGCATGCGCGCAATGTATATTCTTCTCCATGATCGGCTTGTGATGGTGTCAGTTTGACTTTGCGGGTGGCCATTTGATTCTATGGGTTCTGATGATTCCAACGAGCCCAGAACCACCGTAATCGCACAAACCTAGCTTCAGATAGAAGCACTGGGAACACAAGGCTCTAACAGAGTCCATGCGCCATTATGCGCATGCACTCAAAGAGTGCAACAATATAAATGCCTAACTGGTTTGTATTTAGTATTTTTGGTATAATTATCCACTAAATATTCAACAGTAGTTTTCAAAGTCATTTTCTGTCCGAGAATCTTTGTGCCATTATGCGCGAATACAGAGGGGGAGCGTGACATGTTTTGTTGTCTCACTCTTCATATGTGCAATGAGACGATAGTCTACTAGTCCTCAGATGGTGTAGTGGTTAAGGCAGAATGCCCTGACATGGGAAACCCAGGTTCATGCCTCGGTAGAAAACATAAGTAATTTTTTTGGGCAGTGGAAGCATAGTTCTTGTATAAATAATTGCTGGGGTGTTTGTTCCTTCTACCTTTTACCATATTTTACCTTATCTTTGTATTTATAATTTTGTTTATTTGCTTGTTTTATTGAAGAAAAATCTGCTCCAGTGGAGTCAAACTTAATTTTCTTTGAATGGGAAAATGATCACAGAACTGGTTGAAATAAAAAATAATAAATGATAAAAAATGTTTTAAAAAATTTAAAAAATAAACTAGACCTGCAAGGCAGGTATGAAAGGGGTCCAAGCCATCCATGCAACTCGGACACTACGGCTCGTTGAGGTCATGCATGGCGGACCTTTAAGACTTCGGTCACAAAACAAGTCACAAGAGATCAGGGACGGATTATGGGTCGTCTGGGCCCCTGGGCAAAGAGTTCGCGAAGGGCCCCCCCCCCCAAAAAAAAGTTAAAAATTAAATTATCAAAAACGCCAAGAACGCCATTGTTGCAGTGCTAAATCCATCCGGTTAGCAACATTGCACAACCTAGTGTGCTAGTTCGAACATGAAGAAATTGAAGCGTCGGTATGTTGCTTTACGTCTTTCCCGAAGAAGACAACTACAGCCTGGCACATTAAACCACTAACGTCTCAACAGCCAGGGTTCTGTGTGTAACCAGAGTTAAATACAAACCAGCAGAAAGACTGTTAAAAGGGTAGCTATATGCACATGGCCAACAACGAAGTTAATGCAAAGACGCATACAGAATTAAATTGTAAAGTAAGCGCAATCACAAAGACTACCAACATCCTGCCATATTCAAAACTACTGGCTAAACCGCAACACGTGGGTTGTCTGTCAGAAGTGCACCGAGTACTCATGTAGTTAAGAGGTGGCAGTGCGTTAGCTAGACAGTCTGTCATGCTATGAATCTGACCGTAGAATAAGATACAACACATACACCCTACGTGAAATAAGAAGTCCAAATAATATTTCTTGTGACTTTCTTGGTAACTAGTGCCACGGCAGGCATATGATAAAGGAAACCCTATTGTCTTACCTTAAATCTTTGTGGCTACAGTAAATCTTGCTATTAGCTATGATGCGATCATTGTCTTCTTGCGCCCATACTATGAAAGTCTTACTTTGTTTAAATCTGCGATTGTAATGGTACGTTCATTACATTAATTTTTGTTCTATTATTTTCTGCCATCTAGATTTAGCAAGGGAAGAAGAAAGGATACTCTAACAGAGATTAAAACAAAAAACGAACACCACGTTGCACTTTCACACTGGCAGCCTGCATGTGTTACGTTCTAAAGGAGGGGGGAGATTTTGATACATTTGTGAACCAGCTGTGAAACTGGAATAAGAGCTCCGTTTAAGCAAGAGGGAGAAATACAATTTAATTTTACGGTTTCCACTCCCAAGTTAATGCGTTATTGTGTATAATATGTATAACATTTAGGCATAAATGTAAATGCAGGTCTAATTACAGATATTTTGTCAAGAAGTTTAAAAGGGAAAATGATAAACAACCTAGTGTCAATAACTAACCCTAACCTAAGAATCCGTCAATAATCTATTTTATATAAGTTTCTTTCTACTCTTCCTTCTTGCAAAGTCATCCACTAATTCATCAAAATTAAGCTGTCTGACCAACTCTGATTCAATGGCCAGAAGTGACAGTGAGTTCAGAGTAATTTCTTTTTGTGCAGACCTGCCACCTTCTACATTAAGTAGTTGCTGTAGGAGCATTTGTTAGATGGCAGTTTCATCCTATCCACGTCTAATACTACTATAACTGTAGTAGTTGACTGTTGGAGGCAGCCCTGTAGGGAATTTAGAGCAATGTAACAATTTTTCAACACTCTGAGTGAGAGAGTGGGGGAGGGGTAGCCACTATCTACTACCAAAAATGCATGCTGTCTTTTTGAGTTGCTGTTTCATCATCTGTCCCCAAACCAACATTGTGCTGCTGGGTGAAATTAAAAGCAGTTTTGTATGAAGAAGCACTGTTGCATTCGTTTTAGAGTTAGAGAGACCATTGGTGTCTTTACTACGGGATTTTAAAGGTGGGAACATGAAACTAGTCAAATAGCTTGTTGTTTTCGCATAAGTGAAATCACACCCTTGGCCAAATTCACTCAATTTACTCAGTGTCTAAGATGGCAGCCACTAGACAATTTGTTAATTTTAACATAATAACTTCAAAATAATACATATTTAGAAACAATTGGTAAGGGCATTTATAGCATGTTTGCAAACATTTGTTATCAACTAGGGTAGCTCGCCTCGCAGTTTCACAGTGTTTGCAACTATGTATGTAAGTGTACTGTTGTTCAAGAGGTACAAGGAGCTATGGTAAACGAAGAGACCAAGGCTCTGGTAGTGAGAGGGTTTCATGAGAGAACACAGAGCTTGTATAATGCCTTTTAGGGCGTACTCACACTAGCCATCATTAGTTAACAAGCTAGTTCTGGTATCGAGTGAAATAAAAATATTGATTATGAAATCAGAAAATATTAGAACCGTCCAGTTTTACTCAACAGTGCAGACTGATGATGCAGTTTTGAATGTCATGTCATATAATTCACTATGCTCTGAAACAATGTGTTTAAAGAAACACCAGTTATTAACAACTTTCTCAAATGCATTGACATATTTATTATTTGGAGTCTTGTCATTGACGTCATGTTTGAGATCCGTGCTGGGGCACGGTTAGCGATCACACTACATGTGTATCATGCTAGAGTCCACCTCTTCTAAGTGTACTAGTGTATCATACCCAGGTAATGAAAGACCGATCAAACCGGACTTTGGGAATCAAGTGTACTGGGTACAGTATGGGCTGCCTTGTGTGAGTAGGCCCTTAGGTGAGGTCAGCAGCCCTTGTAATCAAGGACTGGGGCCACTCATAGTCCATGAGGCCGCCCCCCCCACTCACACAACCACGCCCACCCTTACCAAGGGCCCAGGGTGGAGGTGCTTTTTAGGGGCCCCACGGCTGGCCAGCTGTGGGGCCGCTGAAAGCACCCTCACCCAGGGTCCTAGTTAGCCAGAGGCGTAATCAGAGGGCCCTTCAAAAAGCACGCCCCCCCCTCCCTAGGGCCCCTGGTAGGGGCTCATAATCAGAGGGCCCTCTAAAAAGCACCCCTCCTCCCGAGGACCCCTGGTAGTCAGAAGTCAGAGGATCGCCACCCTAATCCATTTTCATAAGGGGCCCTTTTAGCAGGGCTTGGGGCCCTGGTAGTCAGAGGGCCTGCTGAAAAAGCACCCTCACCCAGGGCCCTTGGTAAGTCAGAGGCCCCTGGTAAGGGGCCCTCATTATCAGAGGGCCCCTAAAAGTATGCCCCCTCCTCGCTAGGGACCCCTGGTAGCCAGAAGTCAGGGCCCCCTAGTAGGGGCCCTTGTAATCAGAGGGCCATCTAATGGTATGCCCTGCTCCTCCCTAGGGCCCCCTGGTAGGGGCTCATAATCAGAGGGCCCCTCTGAAAGCACCCCCCTCCTCCCGAGGACCCCTGGTAGTCAGAAGTCGGGAGGACCGCCACCCCTAATCCATTTTCATAAGGGGCCCTATAGCAGGGCTGGGGGCCCTGGTAGTTAGAGGGCCTACTGAAAGCCCCTCCTCCCTCAAGGGCCCTTGGTAGCCAAATTTCAGAGGGCCCCCCTCCCTCCCTGTTTTCATCAGAAGCCCTGTAACGGGGTCAGGGGCCCTGGTAGTCAGAGGATCCTAGAGAATGGAGGCCCTCTGAAATAAAAATGTATTGTTGATAGCCATCCCTGTTTTGGGCTACGGGCCCCCCCAGGGCCCCTGGACCTCAAGGGCCCCTGGGCGCCGGCCCCGCTGGCCCGGTCCGTAATCCGTCCCTGCAAGAGATGGATAAACATCCCACCAAGGGATCATTTCTCATACTTTATATTCTATCGCAGCATCAACAAAGTGTGGTTGATATCATTTCTGGACTTTGGGTCGATCAGATTTTGAGATTGAATATTCCTTTATGTATTTGTGATCATGACAGTGAATAGATAATAATTGCCATGTTTCAGTAAGATAGAACAACAGACTGAGAATAGTATGGAAAACAGCTCTGGTTTATTTTGTGATTTTTGGACATATAGCGACCCTTAGTGATTGATTGTTACCATTTATATACTTTGGAAATTCCAGGTGGTTTATTAACATAAACATGCACATGTGCACACACCACACACACACGTACACACACACATGCACACACGACATACACATTAAAATAATCACT
Organism: Gymnothorax javanicus; assembly: GCA_029692085.1. Classification (NCBI taxonomy): domain Eukaryota; kingdom Metazoa; phylum Chordata; class Actinopteri; order Anguilliformes; family Muraenidae; genus Gymnothorax; species Gymnothorax javanicus. The sequence goes on along the minus strand of CM056194.1, from coordinate 82,321,059 downwards.
TACAAAATGAGAGAAATACAAGTACTTTGGCTGTCAATAAATGGATCAATTCCAACCATCTAACGTTACTTTGCTAAATTATGATTATTATTACTTTTTTTTACATTATCGCTTGACTCTTGCTGTGACACAATACCAATCACTTTTCTATCTCTATTGAAAAATAATGACACCACAATTTACAGCGCTGCTCGTTGTTCTGGTCATCTTGCCTACCTAAGCTAACGTTACCTAAAACAAATTGATTTAATCATTTGTATGCCTGTTAATGACATTGGTCAAAATATTTATCGGGCTTGATGATTCTGTAGCTACATACCTTTCTTAAATTTAAAATGTGCTTTTGATTTTAAAAGGAGTTCTGCTTTTTATTGGCTGGAAAATGAATCAACTCGTTGGAAAACATATAGCCTGTACTTTAGCTTGCTTTTTTTTTTTTTTTTTGTCAAGCCCGAATAATTCCCTATATCTTAAAATATATGTGTAAATGTAATATTGATGCAATTTTGCGAAAAATAAATAGTGTATGAGAACAAAGTAGTTTTTCTTAAGTTGCCCGTGTATTTTTATGGCAATATTTCAGTAGGCAATGGCATCAATTTATCTCGAATAAACTTGAAGTAGGAATGATGTGTGGTATCGTTGGATCTTGAAGAGGTCTTCCTTAATAAGTGCTTTCCTATGGAAACAGCCAGGAAATTAACTTTATGCCTCCCCTGAGATAGGCATTTACACCCCGTCTTCGTGAAAATGGAGTGTACTGCCAGTTGGTGCAATGGTCTTCAAGTTTTGCCTCTACGGTTGTGCCCAACTTGGCTTAAGATCAGGTGGTGCAACTGGCCTCAGCAAATTAGTTAATACCTTGGCTACAACTGAATATTCTGCTGCTTATATGTTTAGTGTTTATAACACCTCTGGGGTTCTTTGCTCCTACAAAATACAATCATTTTCTTATTTTCTAAAGATTAATGCAACATAAAATGTTGCTATTCATGTTCCCCTTTTATTATGTATAGTTAAATAGCTGACAAGTTTAAATAGTCCGTGAGTCCAAATTAAGCGTTGTTTGCTCTGTCACGTTGATCTCAATTACAGGAGTAGCATTTGCACTTTAATCTTTCAAAATGTCGATACAGTACTACTTTAAGGACTTCAACCCCTTTGCCTACTTTTTGTGTACAAAAACCACTTTAACCTGTATCTTTTGGCATTTTCATACCTTTTAAAGTGTGGAGATTTTTTTCTTTTTTTTGTTCTGTTCTTTTTCTATCACATTTTAACGATTAATTATCCTCCTGTCATGGAATTTTTTTAATTTTCAGAAGCTTTAAACTCATTCTCAGCAGCTTCAACCTTACATTTTCAACAATTTGAACCTGACATTACAGTCAGCTTCCAGCTTGCCCACGCAGTTTTCCCTGGAACTGCACTTTTCGGGTTTTGCCAACTTACTTTTTCCTGACGCCATATGATCAAAACAAAGTACAATCGGCCTTCAAACCCAAACAGATGAATGCTCACAAGTTTCTCATGTCATTACTATAATTTTGATTTTGTACCTTTAAAGTAGGGATTCAAAGAAAATAAGTAGGCCTACCTATAAATTTGGTCCATTATGACAATTTCATGATATGTTGAAGGTATTAACTCATATAACAAGAGAAAAAAAGTTTCATGCTACTTGATATTCGCTTTCCAAATGTTGTTCTTTTTCGACCGTAACCAGTCTGCCGACAGTCTCATTTTCCGCCACGTCACATACGGGTTGTGTACTCTGAAAGAACCCAGATGTTCCATAGTTATAATATAGTGAACACTGTGAAAATTGTTTTCAATTTTGTTTTTAAAAACCTGACGAGTCAGTACTCTTAATAGATTTCTTTCAGATCTCCCAGTAGTTTATAGTTTTTAAAGCTAATGTCGCATAAAGGTGATTTCTTTCATCGATGCATATTAGTTATGCTGCTTATTTTGGTTCGTTCCGTGCTGCAAAAAGTCCGGTCGCCGCGCTGGCTATATGCTATACGCGTACACGTTGTCTAGTTTAGAAAGAAAATTATGTTTTTATTGGAGTCATCATGCTACCATTCCGAGGAAGGTTGGATAAGCCAATGCTCTGGGCTACAAAAAAAGATAGTATTTTATGAACACGATCAAGTGGACTCTCATAACAGTAATTGACTGACATAGAAATATGGAGTGACGAGGTCGCTGCCATTTAGAACACAATTGTACCCCTCAAATATCTCCACCCAATATCTCAAGAGCAGCCTGAATCGTCCGCCTGTACTTCTCATGCACTGAAGTTCAATTTTAATTGCTTTTTTATAGTTGTTGTATCTCTTCCCATGGTTCTTTCTTCAACTTCTGGTCCTTCCTCTTCCATGATGCCCAAAACGAAACAAAATCTCAAAAATGTAATAACGTTTAATAGTTATAGTATACACAATAGAAAGATCCGACGACAGGCAGCTGCAAGTGCATGAACAATATGTATTCCTGCGCGAGTTAAGAGAGTGAATACACTCTAAAAATCTTCCTTTCTTGTTTTGTCGTCGCTCTCATCAAGTCTAATCATCGAAAAAATATCATAATAAATTAAGGTAGCCTATCAGTCCTCCCCCATATTTACACATGATTTCCGTCAGATCGTTTAGCCTATGTCCCTGTTAATCTTTAGTGTAGCCTACTATATAGAAAAATATGAGATTAAATTTAAAAAAAACGACAGATGAATGTTTCTGCATTATAATTTATCCATCTCAAGTAAAGTACGACACAATTTGAACCTTGAAAAACAAAATATAAAGCTTAGAGAGAGACGTACAATGCACGCAAATTCACAGAGCAGAGCTTGCAAAACCCGTATGTGACATCACCCAAAACGGGCGTCATTCCTAGCGTCACGGAAGTATTCTCCCTCGAAAAAGTACTGTCTTTTCGTGCGTGTTTCCATTTTCTCCTATCGATAATGTGACGGAATGACATTACATTGCATTCTTTGCGTTCCAAGCTTTCAATTGATGTCGAAATTGCCATATTTCAGTTTTTCCTTTGAATCCCTTCTTTAAAAGTGACTAAACTATTTACTAAGTTGAGACGGAGTTGTAATGATTTTTGCAATGCATTTTAGGCAGCCTATAAATCGTCTCAAACCCTGCAATTTCCTTCACAGACCATCCCTGTTTTCTTTTGGACAAAGAACCTGTAACTTCCCCTCATATTGTTCTTCAGCAGTCATCAAAGACAAATTTCGAGGACAGTTATTCAAAGTATGCTGAAAATAATGTTTCAGGACTTAAAATACTGCGTCTCATGGACATAAATTCCTATTTCATTCTTGCCTTCATCTTTTTTAATGGAACGAGAAGTTTTTAGAGACGTATAATAGTGATCCATGCTTTTTGACATTCTGAGAATGCTATAAGCTGCCACCTCCATGCTGAACGTTGAAAAAGTTGTCAAAAATGACACAAAGGTGTCCTGCTGTAATTTTCAAACGAGAATTGACGTGATTTCTGCCTCTCCGAACGCCTCGTAAGGAGAACTTTGCGAGATGTGTCGAAATTCTTTCGATTTCAAGCCAATCAGGAGAATGTATAAAACCTGTGATGAATCAGGAAGAATCCGCTCTAAACACACCCACGATGCCTGCCCCCAAACCGTCGAGAAGCACACGAGAAACAGACCGAGTCAGTGTCTCTATCCAGACAGCTGTGATCAAGACCTCCATAGGCACGCAGTTTACACCGTCAGGATGCACCAGCAGATCCATAGCGACCCAGTTGGCTTATGGAACGTTGAAACAACATGTGCGAAGTAAAGGTATGTCTGGAAAATTGTAACTTACACACAGGGGTCTATTTGCTAAATCCAAAATCGTTGTTGGCTACTACACTTGATCAGAGGTGTATAGTAACGAAGTACATGTACTTTGTTACAGTACAGTAGTTTTTTTTTTTTTTTTGAGGATTTGTACTTTACTTGAGTTTTTTTTTTTAAACCGGGACTTTTACTCTACTACATTTAAAAGATAAAAAGTACACTTTCACTTCATTACTTTCACACTGGCCACCTCGTTTCTCGTTGCAAATTTAAATATGAATGTAATTCATCATTTAAGGATTATCTGGATTTGGCGTGTTTGAGAAGAACAATGGTGCTCGGCAGGGTATCTTTGTTCAGATGTGTCCGCCAGCGGACATGGAGCTGCAAATTTATGCACTTAGTTACAATATTTCACATATTTCAACTTGGGTTGTATTTGGTGTTCCATGTTAGGTGCTGTCACGTTAGTAAAGAATTGCCATGTCACCCATTTAGACTACCAAAGTGTGACGTCACAATTCATGATAGCAGTTTCTCTAGATCTACAGCAATTTTTCAAATGGTGGCAATTTGGAAGCGTGTCTACAGTTTCTTTGTATAAACCCCTGTGCCAATAAAGTTGGGACGTTGTGTAAAGTGTGAATAAAAACAGAATACAATGATTTGCAAATCCTTTCGACCTATATTCAATTGAGTACACTACAAAGACAAGATATTTAATGTTCAAATTGATAAACTTTATTGTTTTTTGGAAATATTCACTCATTTTGAATTTGATGCAACTCATTCCAAAACAGCTGGGACATGGGCAAGAAAAAACTGGGAAAGTTGAGGAATGCTCAGAAAACACGTGTGGAACATACGATAGGTGAACAGGTTAATTGGAAACAGTTGAGTGTCATGATTAGGTGTACTCAACTGAATATAGGTCAAAAAGGATTTGCAAATCATTGTATCCTGTTTTTATTTTACATTTTACACAACGTCCCAAATTCATAGGAATTGGGGTTTGCAGTTTAACCTCTTAAGCCCGAACGCCCCTGGTACCGAGGGCAATCAATAAACATAAATATAGCATGTTCCCTAATAGCAACATCATCGTGTGGCATATCCACTTCACGGGAAGAAACTCGGCAGAAAGCTCAAAATGACCATTTTTACCTCAACTGAACACACTTTAAGCATCAAGCAAGTAAATAAGCATGTAGCAAAGCATAAGTTAAAATAATATCAGTGCTCAGTTGCTAGCGTTTCTACTGAATTCATGCTATGTATATAAACGATGAATCAAATATATGTCATGGTTTTGGAGGCTGGTGGTGGCTTTGAGAGCTTTCTTGGTTGCTCTCGTCCGGGATGATATCGTTTTGCCCACAATCGGATTCTTGGGCCAGCTGGCATTAATTGGGGGCGGCGCCCGGATTTTATTTAAGCCCAAGTTCCGCCTCACTGCCCTTGCTAGAGTGTCAGTGTTTTGTTTGCACTATAGCTGGTAAGGTCTCTAGTTGGAGAGTTTATGAGGAATTAGCTGCAAAAGAGGAGAGTGCTAGTTAGCAAGGGAACCTGTCTCTCTTCTTTCCCTCTTTCTGGGGACCGTCTGGTGCTAAATCTTTTTATCTCGGTTCCCGAGATTTTTCCCTTTTCTTTCGTTCTGTCGAGCTCGCGTTTGCTTCCTTATTTTTGCTGGGACTGGATCTAGGTCTTTTGGAAGCGCTAGTCTCCCTCTCTTATTTTGTCCGTTTGTCTCCTTTTTGCTATACTTCCTTTCGTTCCGGCCACAGCATTTGGCGTCTTGAAAGAAACCAACCATCACAGCACACTCTAGCCAACATGGAGACATCAGCTGTGGCCGAGATCGAAAAGGTTGTTACCAGCCAGCAAGCTATGCTTTCTGGCTTTAGCGAAGGGCTTTCCAGCCTTGGAAATCAGCAGGCTGGTTTGGCCGAAAGACTCCGCCTTCAGGAGAACTCACTGCAGAATCGAGAGAGTGTTTTGTTAAGTCTGGCCGAGAGTATTAAATCCCTGTCTACACAAGTTTCACGAAATGTTGCAGAAGCATCTACACACCTTCCCCGAGAACCAAAATTGCAATTACCCCAAAGATACAGCGGCGAGGCCAGAAAGTGTAAAGATTTCATTGCCCAATGTGGGATATTTTTTTAAGGCTCAGCCTTCACGGTTTACTAATGAGGATTCTCGGGTTGCATTCATTTTATCCCTGCTGACTGACACAGCACTCACTTGGGTCGGCCCACTTATCAGATCTAATTCACCGGTCGTGAATTCTGTGGAGGTTCTTGTTAAGGAAATGTTGTCAGTATTTGATCAGGATGTTTGTGGTCAGGACGCAGCAACGCGTTTGATGCATCTGAAACAGGACAAAGAAACTGCTGCGGAGTTTTCTATCTTATTTCGCTCCCTGGCTACAGAGACAGGCTGGCCAGAGGCTCCTCTTATGACTGTGTTCACTCATGCCCTCTCTGAGGAGATAAAAGACGCATTGGCTACATTGGAGCCCTGTGCGACTTTAGATTCTTTGGTTCGCACTGCGGTGCGAATTGACAATCGCATCCGTGAACGTAATAGGGAGAAACTAAACAGATTGCCGCTTGCTGACAATGCCAAGGCTGCTAGTGGCAAGTGTGCGGTTCCTATTCCACCCATTGAAAATTCCACTCTGGTTGAGGCCATGCAGGTTGATAGCTCGTTTGAGAGTCGGACTCATAAACCTGCTCGCAGAAGAATAATCTGCTTTAATTGTCATAAACCGGGTCACACCCATCCACGTTGCCCGAAGCTCCAAGGGAAACGGGAGATCCCTCTAGCGGTATGGGGGGGCGCTAGAGGGGCAGTCCCAATTTTCCTTCCGAACACTAATCCCTGTTGAACTGACTGTGGGGAGCACGAGAGTTATTATTGAAGCGTTCGTGGATTCGGGCGCCGTGAATTGTTTCATGGATGTTAAGTGGGCTAAGAGGCACTCCGTTCCTACCTGTCCTCTTTCACAGCCACGCTCTGTGAGAGCTTTGAACGGTCGCCCGCTTGGAATGGGAGTTATAACCGAAGTTTCTGAACCGCTAAATATGTTCATTTCTTTTGGTGGCCATTCTGAGGAGGTTCGGTTTTTTATAATCAGTTCACCTGCTTTTCCCATTGTTTTAGGACATTCTTGGCTACGGGAACATAGACCTTGCATCACTTGGGGGGAACATAATAACCCTATCGTCCACTGGGGCACCAATTGTAGGTCTCATTGTAGAGAGAATGTGACTTGTTTTCCCAGACATCAAGCTATGGGGCAGGCTGATGCCTGGAGCGAGTGTGAGGAGGTTGTCTCACCGTACCCTCCTAAACTAGAAAGAGGGGCAGAGGAGGGGTTGGAGTGGGATCCTCAATTTGATTGGCGACAGCCAGAGGACGATCACCTTTTAGAGGATTTTTTTGATTCTGAATCAGTCACTGAGACGTTAGATTCTGAACAGGGTGAGGAATTTGGGGCCTGCCTGAACTTTAGTTTGCCTCCTAATGTTCCTAATGATTATGCTGATCTCGCCGAGGTTTTTAGTAAACAACAAGCATCGACATTACCTCCCCATCGTCCATATGATTGCGAGATCAATCTCAACCCTGGTACCACTCCTCCTAGAGGTTCGCTATACTCGCTGTCAGGGCCTGAGCATAAGGCCATGCGAGAATATATTCAGGAGGCTCTCGCTAATGGTTTTATTCGGCCGTCCACGTCTCCTGCCGGAGTGGGGGTTTTTTTTGTGGGGAAAAAAGGATGGCAGTCTGAGACCCTGTATTGATTATAGGGGCTTGAATAAGATCACCATTAAAAACCGATACCCCCTGCCGTTAATGAATTCGCGTTTGAACGCCTGCAGGAGGCGCATTTTTTTAGCTTAGATCTCCGTAATGCTTATAACTTAGTTCGCATTCGGGAGGGGGACGAATGGAAGACGGCATTTAATACGCATGACGGGTACTACGAATATTTGGTCTTACTGTTCGGATTGGTTAACGCACCCTCGGTGTTTCAGGCGCTCGTTAATGATGTCCTCCGAGAGATGTTGGAGAAATTTGTCTTTGTTTATCTTGATGACATTTTGATTTTTTCTCCAATGCTCTCAAAGCATAAACAACACGTCAGACGTGTGCTTGAGGCCCTCCTAAATGCAAAGCTTTTTGTCAAGGCTGAGAAATGTCTTTCACGCTCAAACTGTCTCATTTCTTGGCTTTATTGTCTCCAAGGGATCGGTCCGTATGGACCCGGAAAAGGTGGCTGCGGTAAAAAATTAGCCTGCTCCTCAAAGTGTTAAGGAGGTCCAACACTTCTTGGGCTTTGCTAAATTTTACAGGAGGTTTATTTGTAATTTTAGCGCAGTTACTGCCCCCATTATTGCGCTCACCAGAAAGAATACCTCCTCAGCGTTTTTTTGGTCTCCAGCAGCTGAGGCTGCCTTTCAGGAATTAAAGAAACGTTTTTGCTCAGAGCCCATTGTGGTTTTGCCCGATCCCTCCCTCCCTTTTGTGGTAGAGGTGGATGCTTCGGAGGTTGGAGTGGGTGCTATTTTGTCCCAGCGCCCCCCTTGGGACAATAAGCCACACCCATGCGCATACTTCTACCGGTCTTTGTCCGCCATGGAACGGAATTACAGCATTGGTGACCGGGAGTTATTAGCGGTCAAGTTGGCCCTTGAAGAGTGGCGCTACTGGTTGGAGGGACCTGAACACCCTTTTGTGGTATGGACAGATCATAAAAATCTCCAGTATATTCAGCAGACCAAGCGATGTAATTCCCGGCAGGCGCGGTGGTCATTGTTCTTTTTCACCGTTTTAATTTTACGCTAACCTACCGCCCTGGCTCTAAAAACATTAAGCCTGACGCCTTGTCGCGGATTTACGACTGCTCTGATCGTGATCCTACCCCGGCCCCAGTCATTCCAGCTGCTCAGATTGTGGCGCCCATTCAATGGGAGGTTGAGGCGGTGGTTCAGGAGGCTTTGAAGACCGATCCCGGTCCTGGGGGGAGCCTCCTGGCTGTTTGTTTGTCCCGCCGAGAGTTAGGCCACAGGTCCTCCAGCGGGGACACTCTTCCCGCTTGGCGGGGCACCCGGGGGCCCATCGGACCAAGCAGTTCCTGGCCCAACGTTTTTGGTGGCCGGGTATGATGAGGGACATTCGAATTTGTTGCTGCCTGTGGCATCTGCTCGAGGAATAAAACTTCCAATCTCCTCCCTCTGGTCTGCTGCGACCATTGCCCGTCCCCAGGCGCCCTTGGACGATATTGCTTTGATTTTATTACGGACTGCCTATGTCTGAGGGCAACACGGTCATCTTGGTCGTGGTTGACCATTTTTCCAAGGCCGCTCATTTTGTTGTGCTACCCAAGCTGCCTTCTGCGCGGGAGACGGCCATTCTTGTGGTTAACCATGTGTTCCGGCTGCATGGGCTTCCACAAGATGTTGTTTCTGACCGGGGTCCTTAGTTTACGGCCAGATTCTGGCGGGCGTTTTGTAGGCAGTTGGGGGCTACGGTGAGTCTCTCCTCTGGGTTCCACCCAGAGACCAACAGGCAGACTGAGCGTACGAATCAGTCATTGGAAAGCACTCTTCGTTGTTTAGCAGCGGATAATCCATCTTCATGGAGTCGATTTTGAGCATGGGCCGAGTATCCCCATAACTGAGTAATTCCTCCACGGGCTTTTCCCCGTTTGAAGCTCAGGTGGGTTATCAACCCTCACTGTTTCCTGAGACTGAGAATGATTCCAGGTTCCCTCGGTCAACCATTCATTAAATGGCTGTCGGTCCATTTGGACCAGGGTCCGCTCATCTCTGTTGCGCCGGGCTCAAACAGAAATCTAACGCCGATAGAAGGCGTCGTTTGGCCCCATCTTATTGAGTGGGTCAGAGAGTTTGGCTGTCTACCCGGGACCTCCCCTTGAAGGTAGAATCACAGAAACTGGCTCCCCGCTATATTGGCCTGTTCAAGATTGTGCGGAAGATCAATCCGGTCACTGTCCAGTTAAAGCTCCCTAGATCTTTGCGCATCCATCCGTCTTTCCACGTCTCTCGGATTAAGCCGGTTAGCACTAGCGTCCTGGCACCTGCCGACACACCCCCGCCGCCACTACGAATGGTTGAGGGGGGGCCGGTTTACACCGTGCGCCGCATTCTGGCTGAGAGGCGTGTTGGTCGTGGGGTCCAGTTTCTTGTCGACTGGGAGGGATATGGCCCCAGGAGCGCTGCTAGGTTCCTTCTCGGGATATTCTGGATCCCACATTCATTTCTGAGTTCCATGCACGGGGTTCCCTAGGGACTTCTGGAGCTGTCCCTTAGAGGGAGGGGTCCTGTCATGGTTTTGGAGGCTGATGGTGGCTTTGAGAGCTTTCTTGGTTGCTCTCGTCCGGGACGATATCGTTTTGCCCACAATCGGATTCTTGGGCCAGCTGGCATTAATTGGGGGCGGCGCCCGGATTTTATTAAAGCCCAAGTTCCGCCTCACTGCCCTTGTTAGAGTGTCAGTGTTTTGTTTGCACTATAGCCGGTAAGGTCTCTAGTTAGAGAGTTTTTGAGGAATTAGCTGCAAAAGAGGAGAGTGCTAGTTAGCAAGGGAACTGTCTCTCTTCTTTCCCTCTTTCTGGGCACCGTCTGGTGCTAAATCTTTTTATCTCGGTTCCCGAGATTTTTCCCTTTTCTTTCGTTCTGTCGAGCTCGCGTTTGCTTCCTTATTTTTGCTGGGACTGGATCTAGGTCTTTTGGAAGCGCTAGTCTCCCTCTCTTATTTTGTCTGTTTGTCTCTTATTTTGCTATACTTCCTTTCGTTCCGGCCACAGCATTTGGCGTCTCGAAAGAAATCAAACATCACAATATAAGAGGAAAGTCCTCAGAATCCAATGATATAAGCCTTGTTATTTTAAACCAACACCACAATCAAGGAATAGCAGGCTTACACTTTACATTCTACAGCGACGTGCAAAAAAATTTTTTCTTACCTTTGCTATTTTGTAATAAAAAACCATGTTCAAGGGAAAAACTTTGCTGGCTATTGTTAGTCCAATATGTCCTTGTTACATTAAAACTGGATCTGCAAGTCTCCATCCAGGTTTGTTTCCAGGGCACTGCTTCCAATGATGTCAGGCCCTGAGCCTTCCACTTGCACACAATGTATTGCCTTCTCTGTGATCGGATTGTGATGCTGTCAGTTTGATTTTGGGGGTGGCTATTTGAGTCTACGGGCTCTGACGTTTTCAGTGAGCCCTCAACCGCTGTAATCGCACAAACCTAGCCTGAATAGAGCATTGCGTTCCCGGTACATCTGAGAGTCAATACGCCATTACGCACATGGACACAAAAATCACAACAATGTAATCACCAAACTGATTTATTTCTGGTAATTTCGCTATAATTATCCACTAAATATTGAACAGACCTCATCAAAGTTATCTTTACGGCTTGCTGGCTGACTCTTCACATGGCGATGAAGCATTACTGGATACATCATTGGAAATAATTCAGTGGCTAAGTCATTGAGCTATTGTGCGGGGGACAGTCATATATGCTCGCATTTTTAGCATACACAGTTGAGCATACACCATTGCAACACAGTTTATTTATGTGCAGTTGGTGGGGTATTTGTTGTCATTTTTGTTTTTACTTTATCTGCGTTCTGGCTGCCAGGCGACATTACACACAAAGACTCTAAGAGGCAGAAGTGAGCATAATAGTGCAGTCGCTAAACCGGTTTCTTTTTGATATTATCGCTATAATTGTCCACTAAATATTCAACAGTTGATTTAACAGTTGTCTTTTGAAAACATCTATGCGCCATTATGCACAATTGCTGAAAAAGTGCAGCAGTACAATGCGGAGATGCTTTGCATACTTACTCATAAAATCTGCAATGAAGCCCAACTGATATTGTCTTAGTTCAGTGGACTAAGCTCTGTGCTATGAAGTGGGAAATTGGGGTTCAAAACTCGGTGGCGCGTGAGACTTTTGTGAGTAGCGGATAGTTCTTATATAAATAATTACTGGGGTGTTTGTTGTTTATACTTTTTACCATTTTTCACCTTATCTTTGTATTTATAATTTTGTTTATTTGCTTGTTTTATTGAAAATAAATCTGCCCCAGTAAAGTCAAACTTCATTCCCTTTATATGTATTTTATTTGAATGGGAAAATGTATACAGGACCGTTTGCAATAAAAAAAAAGAAAAGAAAAACACAAAAATGGATGGAATAATTATGGATGGAGTAATTAGATGGAATGTGTGCCTGTAGTGATGTATAAGTGAAATTAAATGAGTTTTACAGTTTGGTAGCTGAGAAACCTCAAATGGCACACAATGCCCAAAAAGATGCCAAATTGTCAACTAGGCCTACGCTGTCAGCGGCCGACAGCAAGGGGTATATCCCCGAAATTCCCCAATCCTCGAAGCCCCCTTTATTAGATTCCCCTTTACTAGACCTACAATATGAGGCAAATTTGAGGTCTGTGTAAGTAATTGTTCCAGAGATATGGTTAACTAGAGAGGCACTCGTAGAGTGCAAACCTCCGCCAAGGCAGCACAATCCAAATGTGCATGAGTGGGAGCAAAGTTGAGTTATCGCGAGTGATAGGATTTCAAGATATTGTTTCAGTGATTGCGGTCAAAATCAAAAGGGTCCATGTTTGATATAATAGCAATCCACCCACAAAAATTTCAGACAAATCCGTGCATTACTTTTTTCGTGTGATAGGATTTCAACATGGCTGCCGTGGCGCCATATTGTTCAGTGATCGCAGTGAAAATCAATAGAGTTCATCCTTGATGTAATAGCAATCCACCCACAAAATTTCAGACAAATCCGTGCATTACTTTTTGAGTTATGTTGTTCACGAACAGATAAACGGACAAACAAACAAACAAACAAAGAAACAGGGACAAAAACATAACCTCTGCCCTAACTTACTTTGGCGGAGGTAAAAACTGATTTTTTTTCAATATATATAGCGTCACCTGGTGGCAAACCTAGGAGAGCATACTTGCCCAAAATCTAATCAGTTCATCCTCTCTACCATGTCTACCCATATGCTAAAAATGAGAAGCCAATGTAAAGTATTTTGTGAGTTATCGCGCTAATGACTAAAATCTGCGGACACGGCAGCGCAGACGAAAGAAACCATGATATCCCCCTTCGTATTTAGGGATATAAAAATTAGAAGAGTCACCTTGACATTCCTAAATTAAAACCTCTTTAATTTACTTTGATTTATTTGATTAGAATAAACTTTGGCACAGATAATGGTGCAATTTTGCGCTGTAATTTTTTAGACGTTTCAGACTGCAACTACATAATTCCAGTATGGACATTCCGCCTATTTTGTTTGGCTGAAATGACATCTTTCATTAAAGCTGTGTTCCATCGTTATTTACTCTGACTCAGTGATGTATTCACTGAGGTTAATGCCACAAAAAAAAAAAAATCCTGAGGTGTTGTCTTTATTATGATACCAAGATTCTTCAAGTGGACCAAGTACTTACAGAGATACAGTTGCGATAAAAATTATTCAATCCCCATTGCAAATTGGGTTTAATATCAAAATTTACAAACTTTCAGCTGTTTGTGATAAACAGATTAAACAAGAACATTTTAAATAGCTCAACACAACTAATATTACAAGTAGTTTCTCCAAATTTAACACAAAATTCCACTTTTAATGACTACTGCAGTCTCAAAATTATTCAACCCCACGAATAAAATCCGTTTTAAGAGCATATTTGCAAATCAGGTGTCGTCTAAAGCACACCTAATGCAGTTAATCAAGAGCTTAATTAGTTGCATCAGGTTTGCTTGAGAACACATCAAATACTTGCACTCGCTAGGGGTTTGTTGACAGTGACATTTGATTGCATTTTAGAAAAATGGCTGTCAAAAAAGAATTGTCCAAAAAAGCTAATAGAGGAGATCATTGCCTGGCACAAACAAGGAAAAGGATACAAAAAGTTAGCACAGGCACTGAATTTTCATAGAGGTACAGTTAGAAGCATAGTTTGCAAGTTCAGAGTTAAAGGAAGAGTGGCTACAGTACCAGGATGTGGCAGAAAGAGGAAGCTATCAATGGCTGTCGTCAGATTCCTGAGGAGAGGGATGGTCAAAAACCCTTGAGTGACTGCAGGAGACCTGCAGCAAGACTTGGAGGCAGGAGGCATGAGATTTCAGTTTGCACAGTAGGGCGCATACTAAACGTTGAGGGTCTCCAAGACATACACAACGACTGATCCAAAAGCACAAGTTCCAATATGCTCAAAACCATATAAATAAGCCATAGAAGTTTGGGGGATACTGTTCTGTGGATAAGATAAAGAAAATGTCAAAGTTTTTGTTGACGGACGCATGCATGGACGGACACACGCAGGGATGGAGCCCGATACCATAGCTCCTGTGTCACTCGGGCGGCAAGAGCTAATTAGGAGCCTGTAACTGAAAATGTTGATAAGATAAAGCAAATTGTCGAAGTTTTTGGTGACATTTTTAGGCCAGCGACCTTGAAAAAATAGGCAAAGGTCACCTTTAGGCACGTCATTTGCAGGACTTTATGAAAGGCATATCCAATAAAAATTAGGAGCCTGTAACTGAAATAGTTGGACAGATAAAGCAAATGTCGAAATTTTTGGTGATATGTTTAGCTAGTGACCTTTGGAAAAATAGGCTGATAATACTTTTTAGGCACATCATTTGTAGGCCTTTTACAGAGATGGCATGTCCAGTAAAAATTAGGAGCCTGTAACTGAAATAGTTGGATGAGATACAGCAAAATGTCAAAAATTTTTGGTGATATTTGTAAATAGTGACTCTGAAAATAGGCCAAGGTCACCTTTAGGCACGTAATTTGTAGGCCTTTATGAGATGCATGTCCAGTAAGAATTAGAAGCCTGTAACTGAAATAGTTGATAAGATAAAGCAAAATGTCAAAGTTTTTGGTAATATTTTTAGCCAGTGACCTTGGAAAAATAGGCCAAGGTCACCTTTAGGCACGTCATTTGTAGGCCTTTATGAAATGCATGTCCAGTAAGAATTAGAGCCTGTAACTGAAATATTAGTTGGATGAGATAAAGCAAATGTCGAAATTTTTTTGGTGACACTTTTAGCCAGTGACCTTGAAAAAATAGGCCAAGGTCACCTTAGGCTGGCCATTTGTAGGCCTTTAAGTGAGATGCGTGTCCAGTAAAATATGAGCTTGTAAGGAAATGGTTGATGAGATACAGCAAAATGTCAAAGTTTTTGGTGATATTTTGAGGCCAGTGACCTTGAAAAAATAGGTCAAGGTCACCTTTAGGCATGCCATTTGTAGGCCTTTATGAGATGCATGTCCAGTAAAGATTTGGAGCCTGTAACTGAAATCGTTGATGAGGTAAAGCGAAATGTGTTGACGGACGCACGCACGCACAGACCGAGCCCGATACCATAGCTCCCGCACCGCGAGCGGCGGGAGCTAATGAGCCACAGAAGTTTGGGGATATTGTTCTGAGGAGTGATTAAACAAAACTGGAATATTTCGGGCTTATGAATCAGTGGAGCAGGAATCACTGCAGGAGGAATAAAGAAGCATATGCTGAAAAGTACACCCTGCCTACAGTGATTAATTGTGGGGGCTTTTTGATGTCCTCATGCCTTGCTTCCTCTTGCACTGGAAATCTGCAAAGCGTGTGGGAGGGCTAGGATGATTAAGTCAAGTACCAGGATATCCAAGGAGAAAATGTCTGTCAGATGTCTGTGTCATATGATGGGTTTATGTCATTAGTTTACTATCTGGAATCCTGGAAGATAACATACTTTGTTGACAGTAAAAAGATAAGAAAACATTTGACTGTGCCCCAGTTTGCACTGAAAGTGAATGTGGGTCATCGTTGATTCACCTTTTGCGTGAACAGGTGGTGTCACCGAGATTCCATTTCAGTGCTCACTCAGGAATGCTGATTGCCTTGTTCTATACTTATTGCTAATTAGTATGCTGCTGCATGCTGCTTCATTGTTCATTTAGCATTTTAATTTGTTCCAAATTTTGGCAGTGTACCTTGCCAGAAAAAAAAAAACTGTGAATGCACCCATAACAACTAATGCAAGGAGGAGTAGTACTGTGGCCAGTAACGGCACCCACTGCTACTGTGCAATTAATTCCAGTGACCTCACTAATAGTGTGCAGCAGACAAAAAGGACTTTGGAGGTGCGGTCTCACCTGCTGGCCCGGGAGGTCCCGGTTGTCCCCTGGAATTATCAGTGTGCGCGGCGTCTGATGATTCTACTAAAAAACAGAAAAATTGTTTGAGTCGTAATTGTGTTCAGTCATTCAAAAAACACACAAGAAATTACTTTAGCTTCTTGGAGTTTCAAAAAATGTTGATGGGCTGGTGGATTAAGCCTTGTTGAAATCCTGACTGGACTGAATTCCAGTCTGGGACCGGGCTTAATCCATGTCGTGATAACCAGCCAAAATGTAGAGCTAGGGAAAGCTGGTGATGATTTTGGTTGTGGGGGATAGGGGATGCGTGTCCCAGCATGAGACAGCCACATATTTTATTGACGGCATATTCTTTCCATGGGGCCAGAATCCCTAGTTGCTGCTCAACCTAAATGGGTCTGTTTCTCAAGTTTTTTTTTTTTTTTTCTAATTTCTCAATAAAGTTGTTTGATTACTGAGTAGAGGATTTAAACTCACGGATCTCCTGCCAGGGTGAGAGGTCAAAGGCTGGTATGTCCTCACAGCGCGTGTAGCTGCTCCCGCGGGGTTTGAAGAGAAACGGGTTTCTGGGGACATCGGTGATGCCGCTGTTGTCACAGATGATGCGAGCGAAGCTTGCCTGAGCCAGGGCTGCTCTCTGTCGGCTTGTGAAGACTCCCTCATTCTCCCACCACAGCCTGAGGAATGCAGTTTGTACAGTACATTGCTGTGATCCACTAATGACGCTACACTAGATTTTCCTCAAGGCATGTGCATAGTTTGTATTTAAAAATAAATCAGAAGGGCATCATATTTAGTTACTTAGTTCTATTCTTTTAAAATAATTAGTTGTAAAGCATTGAAATTTGCTTTTTTTTTTCTCTTTCTTTTCTAGCCCGCCACCACCCCCCCTCTTTGGAGGACAACTTTATTATTTTGCCAGACTTAAATACAATGATATGTCACCTCTTGAGGGAGGGAATTAACAAAGGAGATACAGAAAAGAAAAAGAAAAAAGAAAAAAACATAATAAAGCAATGAAAGGAAAAAAAAACCTAGAAAAATAAAGTACGTAACCACACACCAACAACTCTCAAAGCTATCAATCCTCCTGTAACCCCCAAACCTCCTAAAGCCTCATCATTCCAATGCATGATTGGAATTGTATTTTTACATGCAATGATGTCTCCATAAGAAGAAAAAAAAAAAGAACAGATCACAAAACTTATTCACGCAGATAAGATTCATTCATATGGTGAGTAATGCCCAGCCCTCACCTGTACTTATTTTCTGCCACACCCTTAAAAATTCTGATGCTCTGCCTAGGTTTCTCATAGCTATACCTTCCAGATTATAGCTGTTTTTAACAAACATTTTGAAATTACTTAATCTTAGTGCATTCTTATTTTGTGTATTAAAAATAAAGATTTTTCCAAGAACTATAATTATATTATTTAATTTTGGACAAGTATCTTTCAGGTCCCCCAGCATAACTGTAAACAAGGTCACCTCGAATGGAATATTAAGTATTTGTAGCCATTCCTGCACCTGTATCCAGAAGCCAACAGCATATGGACAATACCAAAATAAGTGGACCAAGGTTTTCTTTATGATTTTTTTATGGAGAAAAATAACCTAAAGGAAATTCCCTACAGAATTCATACATATTGGGAGGATATAGTAGACATGCCAATCCCTTGGCAACGAGTTTTTAACTTAATTAATCAAACTTCTATTGGGACAAGGACTAGAATTTTCCAATACAAATTGTTATATAAAATCTTGGCAACAAATAAAATGCTGCAAATATGGGGGATAAAGGAATCCAATACATGTAGACTTTGTGAGGACGAGGCAGAAACCTTGAAATTTGCTTTGACTTTTATACTACTGACACTCTAAAAGGTCCGTAGTCCATATTTAGGTTGTTTTGTAACTACCCATATTATTGTTATTATTATTATTCCTCAACACTTTTTTATTCCAGTGCCACAGCGAAAACCACCAAAGGTATGCTGCCGATTTTTGGATATTTAATAGCACCATTGTTGTAGATTTGCAGGTCAGAATGGCTAGATAGGTCCAAGTGGCAAGGACAGGTAATGCAAAAGGTAAAATCCCACCTGTGTCAGGTATCTTCATAACCAGTTCTCCAATCTGAATGTGGTTTTCACCAATGCCTAGCTAAAGCCAGGCCATAAAACTGTGCTTCATATTACATGTATCAAACTGTCCACCGTTTCCATGGATAAAGGAGGAGACCGCACCTCGGCAAAGTATATTTCAGCGGAAAGTAGAATTCTTGAAGTGTCTAAAACGCATAGTTTTATAAACTTTAATTTGATAATGATCCAGTGCAACGCATTTTAAAACTGGCGAATCTTCAAATCGGCATCAATATCAGGGGGCAAACATTTTTACTTGAGGAATCTAAGGCTGCATCCTTTCATTCAGGCCATGGAGTTGTTCAGAGGGCCTTCAGTAAGCTCACCCTTTACGGCTTGACTGCCTGCGAGCTGTTTTTATTTAAGATAGCCTGATTAACAATCAAACAATTTATCTACTGCGCGACCAAGACCAATACATGACTTATAATTAGAAGTGATGATGAGAAGGTGAATTCCCATTGCCTACATTTATATAATTGATATGGCATCTTAAATCCAAAACTTTTTGTCCTTAGGATTGTCACACAGCTGTGCAACTTGCCTTACAGCGTCCTTTAGCCGTGACAACATTCAGAATATAGAACAGATTCTCGCAGCCTTGCAAACCAATTTATGCAAATCTGTGCTGCTTAACGAGCAACACAAGTTTGAAATTATAAAGACATATCGATATTTTACGTCGTCATTTATGCGCAGAAGAAGATGCCTCATAATTTTGCGGTGCAATGCATAACAATGCTATCAAAAGTAAATTAGACTATCGTCGGTTTTTACCAATTAGTCTGACCAACTGTGGCTAATCGGGAGATGTAAACTCCGACAGGTTAAGGTTATTAAGCATTTTTAAAGGTGAGGTTCCTGAAGATCAAATTCAAAATCAGAAGATTCCCCAAGTAAAAATGTCTGCCCCCTGATATTGAAGCCAATTTGAAGACTCGCTGGTTTAAAAATGCGTCGCACTGGATTATAATCAAATTAAAATATGCGTTTTAGACACTTCAAGAATTCTACTTTCCGCTGAAATATACTTTGTCGAAGTGCGGTCTCCTCCTTCAACTGCGGTCAAAGTTCACAACATGGCAAAAATGCTGCTTTCATGATGTGAACTTTTGAGAAACATCTCTGGAGAAACTGCTGAAGCAAGCTGACTGAAATTTTACCAACTTGATCTAAACAGAAGGTAAATTAATCAATGCTTATAGCCAGGTTTGTCAGTGGCCTGCTTTGGCGGGCATATTGGATTGAAAGTGGTGAATTTTGGCAAATTTTAATAATTTCACATCTTCAAGGGGAAGTAACTCAGTGATTGGAAATAACCCAGCTGTATACAGATCTACATCTATGCTCTTTTCGTATGTGTTCTATTTTTATGGGGTCAAGCCGAGTCACCAGCATATAATTGTTGCTTGAAGTGAGGTACTGTTATGAGAAATGGCCCATTTTCTTCTTCAAGCAGATGTTTTATGTTTTGTACAGGTCAAATGACTGAACCTAGATCACTAATTTTAACATATGTAATAGCAGCATACCTTTAAGTGTGTACCAATGTCAGCACAACGAGATAGTTCAAAACGGCAAGGTCAGATAATTCATTTGGCGAATTCTCACCCAGAGCATGTTTCGCAAGAACCACTGATGTGACTTGAATGCAGTTTTCACCAATGTGTAGCTGAAGCCAATGCATGAAACATTGCTTTCTGTCATATATATCAAATTGTTCACCTTTTCCATGATAACAGAGGTCAAAGTTGACAACATGGAACAAATGCTGTTTTGACGGTCTGTACATTTCAGAAACATATTCCTCGAAACTACTGAAGCAATATGGTTGACATTTTGCACACTTCATCAACACAGTAGGTACATTAAACAATACTGAAAGTGGGTTTTCCCAGTTGTGACGATAGTGTATTGAAAATAGCCAATTTTCACAATTCTTCAATTTAACCATGAATGTTAATAACCACAATTCAGGAAATGTTGATGGTATACATGCTATCTATGACAGAAATGAAGTTACTTCGTAATATAATTACTAATTATTAACTATTTTGGGTGTAGTGTCAATTCATTATGTAAAGAGTTCATTAATTTTGGCTACTTCTATTCATAGTGAAATCTTCTGGTCGTAGATTTTGTTTGCCAAGGAGCAGGACAAACAGACTGAAGAAGTCATTTGTTTCTACTGCCATTGGCCTTTTAAATCACTTTTGTGATTCTTGTATTTAATAGTTTTTTATTATTTTTGTTTGTGATGGTTATGTGGTTACTTCTGTCTGAAAATCAAAATGCCCCTCCTAGATAATTAAGATGACCTTGACCTTGACCTTGATCTTGATCTAGTAAACCTGGAATTTCCGTCTTCACTTAAAATTTCTTGCCTTCGTAATTTTTGCCATATGGACTGTTGGAATGCAATAAACTCTGAAAATGCTTGACGAAGTATAAAGAAATGTTTTCTGTCTTTCAATGACTACTTGACTGATTTTAAAAACTGCAATGATTAGTTTCCAAGATTCTGTACCTTTTACCTCAGTTATTTACAAAACACTTCTTGATGCCTGATTTAGCAATGTTTTGGCACCGTTGCACTTGTAGGCATTACAGAAAATTGCCATCTCATCTTTATTTCATGATCAAATTTGATTTAGTAGGTCATTGGATAGCTGACGAATGCAGGCGATGGCTTTTGATGGCTTGCCTAGGAAGTATCATCACCGCTTGTCGGTATTTTCAAATTTTTTATCACAGAAGGTAATGTGCCTTTCTATTGCTTTTTTGTGTTAATTTTTTTGCGTTTCAAGTTTAAACCAAAAACGTAATGGTCAAGCTCATTGTCAATATCTGCATTCACATTTAATGGCTGTGACGACATTATAACCAGACTCACATTTAGTTCATTACATACAGTAGGCCTCTACCTTACACAAATATGCGCACTCCCACAAACGCTCCCACACACGAGCACACATCATCACACATAATGTTCACCTGTCCCCCTGGCGGATCTTCTGGAACTGACGAGCGATGATACAGGCGAAGAGGGGTCCTACGCGGCCGCCATATACAAAGGGCTCGGCGATGCCACCCAGCCATAAGTCGATGTTGTCGGGCGTGCCGTACATCTCCATCAGTTTATGAGCCAGGACGGTGTTGTTCATGACCTCTGCCAGCTCTTCC
Organism: Gymnothorax javanicus; assembly: GCA_029692085.1. Classification (NCBI taxonomy): domain Eukaryota; kingdom Metazoa; phylum Chordata; class Actinopteri; order Anguilliformes; family Muraenidae; genus Gymnothorax; species Gymnothorax javanicus. The sequence goes on along the minus strand of CM056194.1, from coordinate 82,299,679 downwards.
TCTGTTTGGGGCTGGGACAGGCCACAGAATTTACGCCAGGCATTGTACCCTGCAAGGAGTTGGTATGGGTGGGGGGCAATGAATAGGGCATATGTTGGTTTCGCTCTGTAGATAAAATGGACAGGGTGTCAAGAGACAGTGCTGGACAAAATAAAAAGATATGGAGAGGGATGCAATTGCACAGGTGATGGGACATTACTGGTCAGTCGGAAAAAAATAAACATGAGGCTGGCAGGATGTTTGACCAAGAATGAGAGAAATTGGATAACACCAGACAGACAGATTGACAGACAGGGAAAGGAAGATGACTGAAGCCCTTACCGGGGAGTCCATGGTCGCGACCTCGCTGCAGGTTCAAAGAGGCAAGGTCCAGGGCCAATTTTCTGGTAAACCGGAAGAGCTTGTTCCTCATTTCTTCAGGCATCATCCCATCTTGTGATAAGAGCTTGGTTTTACTTCCCACCATCCCTCTAATAAGGGGGTCCACACCGCCTGTGGGGAGAGCGACTGTGAGGACACCCTGTTTAAATCCACGACTGGCTCAAAAAGCACCTCTGCCTCTCGTAAGACCAATTGTGAATATTTTGACAAACACTGACACACTGGTTTTTTTTCCTAATGTGACTTTTTGCAGTTGTATGTTGTGTCCAGTTTCGCACTTGATTTATTTTCAGTGACTGTGCTGATGGTCATCCAAGAAGATTTACCTTGAAAGATGATCCTCCAGGGAGCAAACAGGGCCTTGTGAAGCAGCACATTGGGGAACTGCGGATGTTCGTTGTAATTCTCATCAAGTCTAAAGATTATAGGATGGACAGTCACATGGGCGAATCTAAAGGCAGCCGTGGCGAATACGTTGGCAATGCGGGGGTCCACATTCTCGTCGTAGCCGGGGTAATTGGACAGGTATTGTGACGTGAACTCTGGCCCCACGATTAACGGCAGATAGTCCCGGAATGTGATGACCTGTGCACAAGAGTAGCATTGGTAACCCAGTTGGGAGCTACAGCATAGAAAATTTAAGAAATATTTATGTAGTCGATGCCATTATGGTTTACTATTGATAAGTCTAAGCAGGCGCCAATCGCCCCTCCTTTAGCAATATGGGGTAGTGGATCCAGCTCAACAGTTCCACAGCATTGAGGCACGATCCATTGACCTTACAGGCTCTGGTCAAACATTTTAGCCTCTGGGTTATTGGCTGCCCAATAGCATTTGGAATGATTAGAATCCAATGAGAGTGAGGTCACTTTAAACAGACTCCAGAAAAAGGTAGAGGTGTACCCATAGGGGGCAGTGTTACCTGGTTGTGGGCTCCTGCGATTTTGCGGGCTTCCTGGTATAGGGTCTCACTGCTCCAATGTGGGTTGAGCTTATATAGCGCGCGGGCAAGGCGGTTATGCTCACGCAGTGTCAAAACGTGAATGGACGTCAGGAAGATGTTCTCATCCACGCGAGCATCACCTGCATACAAAGACAACAGAAACCTCTGTCACTTGTCCTGCTCTGCTGCACCTCATCAGTCACTGGTGCAGTGACTGCAGTAGTGACTTATCTACAACTAGAAGTTCCGAAATTGCTCATGATTTCCATGCTTTTTTTATCTATGCTCCAGTTTGGGTTCAGTTCTGCAGTTTGTTCCAGAATATTGGTCCGCAAATACGGAGAGAAGTCATTGAAAGTTAATTGTATCTCCCTGACGACGATAGTCGGGAGATACTATGGTTTAGTTTTGGGGCCGCTGCCGCCGCCACAGAGAATTTTATGTTACGGGCTCTGGAAGCAACAATTATTACAGGAATGTTTTCAAATTTTACACAGGCGAAGATATATATATGACAATGCTCAAGACTGATTTTCGTTAATTTCGGACATCCAATATGGCTGCCCGCGGCCGTTTTGTCCGAAATTTCTTCCAGGCTCTGGAAGCCACAATTATTACAGGAATGTTTTCAAATTTTACACAGGCGAAGATATATATATATGACAATGCTCAAGACCGATTTTCGTCAATTTCGGAGTCCAATATGGCTGCCGCCGGCCATTTTGTCCGAAATTTGGGGATCGGGGAAATACATGACTCCCTGTGGCGACCGAGTTATCTAGTTTATTAAAAAAATTCTAATCCCCAAAACAAAGAGTTTGGGATATTATGTTTTTGCCTTGGCCTCCACCGCTGCCACTGCTGCCATTGCAGATCTGTGTTAGCGTGGTGTTCATTCCTAGCGCATAGCGGATGAACCATATTGTTTTGTCTGGCCCTACGACCTTTCCTGAATTGTCACCACTAGGTCAAACTTTCAATTTCCAAATGCAAGAACTCAAACACTTTTGATGAGAATCATACCACATTTCTTGAGATTGTTTTTGGGGCAGAAAGAAGACATGTTTTCAATGTTAGTCACTTGATGACCTTTGTTACAGCACCACCACTGAGCCAAACTTTAGATTTTTATAAATTGCAGTAACTTGACAGTTTTGATGGGAATCACATGAGATTTTTGTGTCCATTTTTGGTGCATAGAGGATGAACCCTATCGTTTTGTTCAACCATATGACTTTTCCTGCAGTGTAATCACCAGGTCAAACTTTCTATTTCCAAATGGGATAACTCAGTTTTGATGGGAATCATGTCAAACTCCTTGTAGTCATTTCTTGTGCAGTAAGAGGGACCAGACCAAACTTTTAACGTTTTTAAACTGCAATAACTCAGACAGCTTTTACGGCAATCTACTTTCAACATTCCTGGTGTATAAAGGAGGAGGTTATTGATTGCGGTTGTAATGGCCGGTTGAATTCGGAGGCCAAGTGCAACGACTAGAGAGAAAGAGAGTAACACGGACACAGTACAAACACAGAGATAATACAGACCAAACAAAAGTACTTGCGCTTCCAAAGGACGTATAATAGTCCTTCCCACGGAAGCAAAGCGAGATAGAAAGGGAGAAGAAACTCCAAAAATTAGAAGATAGAAAGTCATACAAAACCTGACTAAAGATATCTTCCGCTAAAGTGCGAAGCTAAAAACAGACAGTATAGCGAAGGGGTCGTGCCGGACTACCTGCTTATGGCTACGTTCACACTAGACCCTGAATCCGCTCAGGGCCCGGACCAAATTCAGGACAGATAACTGATCGGATGCGCTGTGTTCACACTATTGTTTTCCGTGATGGTATCTGGTATCTAGGTCAAGATGGATAACCAATCGGAACGTTCCGAAGACGTCACGTGTCAGAAAGCTTGGATACCGACAACAACAACATGGCAGACTCAAGCAGTAGCGAGGAGGAACTGCTGCTTTTATGTATTGCAACACGAAATGTCAGAAAGAGAAGACGGCGACAGTGGGTAAATTTCATAAAGACAATGTTTTTTTCCACCTCAATGATAAGTTATACACGCTCTCGGCCATGTTTGTTTGGGTTAGTATTTTGATCGATGCTGATTGGTCAAAAGTAGAAATCCGTCCACGGATTTTCTCACCAGACCTGATAAAATGGGTCCGCGACCTATCTGAACTGATTCGGTGTTCGGTACAGAATCCGTCCCGGTAAATGTGAACAGCTGTGCACTTTAACACTAGAACCATTAGTTACGAATTTATTCCCGAATTCGGTCCGCGGCCCTGAGCGGATTCAGGGCCTAGTGTGAACGAAGCTTATATAGAGTCTGGGAAAGCGCCGCCCCAGCTCAATCAGCCAGCAGGGTAAAGAATTCGATGGTCCAGGAATACAATTTAGTCCCGGGACGAGAGCCGCAAAGAAAAGTCCCAACAACACGCACACCTCACAAACCATGACAGCGGTGACTCTGTAATGTTTCTTGTAGTGCCACAACTCGGTCAAATTTATCATTACCAAATTCAATAACTGCGCCAGTTTTGATCAAAATCATGTCATACTTATTGTGATTATTTCTGGCGCATGGTGAAGGGTTGGTAATATTGGTCATCCTGTGACTAAAATTTGCTGTGAACATTCCTGGAGATTTCTTATTGATTTTGTTAGCCCAATAACCTTTCCTGTTTTTGCATCCAAACTATGACCTTTGCTAATGGGAAGAATGCCATCATTTTGCAGATATACCCCTCTGTTGTCCACCTACAGCATTAGTCTAGTTTTGAATGAACAAGTTATACTCCAATTCCTGAATTCTTCATCGTGAAAGGATGCTTTTCACAGTCATCATTGTCAGCACATTTCAAATTCACCATCAGGGTAAATATGTTTCAAACAATATGTAGCTTGTTATTGTATCTCCGGAGAATGAGTTGGGGATAGTATGGACCAGCAATCGTTATGCCATGTCTGCCGCTACCGCGTTGGTAGAGAATTCTTGTGAGCGTTCTGCAGGTCACAGGTCTTTATGGATCCATTTCATATTTGGCATGGACCTTGTGTGTAGTAAGCTCACAAAGGCTATCAGTTTTTGGAGTGATTATTTCAGGGCACCGGGGATACACGTCGACCTGCGGGTGACCGACTGTCAAGTTTTTAATTATACTTCCATGTCCAGTTGATTTTGTGTCACTTTATTTGCAGTCTCTGTTAAAAAGCCTCTCTATGTAATAAATGATTTTTATGTTTGTGAAAGTGGTCATATTGACACAAAGTGTATTGAAAGAAGATGTATCAAAATCAGAGCATCAGAAAATGTTTGCTGGATATTAACGCATCCTTTTTGAGATTGCTGATCTGTCACTCACTTTTTAACTTCAAACTGGTATATCTGCCCTCACCTGACAAAGTGCAGGGAATTTCCTCCAGGCCCGTGGTGTTCTCCATGCCGTTGCGTGTGGCGCACATGTTGACTGGCATCTTGGAGAAGGGGAGGAGCTCCCTGCCATAGTCGTTGAAGCGGTCGTTGACCCGCAGCAAACCCCCATCGTTGGTGAGATCTCTCAGGTCCAGAGCCACTGCATTGCTCAGGCCGTACACGTGCCCCATATCTTGGAAAGATGACACCACGTTCATCTGCTCCCGCACGGTTCCTGCCCCGAACATGTACCCTGAGGTCCCCGTCCCACAGCCCGGGGCCGAGCGAGGGAAGGGAATGCACTGGTTCTCGCCCAGATTGGGGTCTCCTGCAGGGTACTGGGTAGAAAGGGGGATATTAATTGCTTTGAAGGGGAATATTATTTCTTTCTTTATTATTGGCACAGTCCATTTTACCAGAGGGCCCAAAAATTGCAGTATATGAAGCAGTAGGTGGCATCTATATGATTAGCTACACTGTCCCATCAGAGGGGAGGAGAGCTACCCTGAAAGAAAGTATAGTCGAAACTTGTACTATCGAGGTTCTGGGATGACAGATTTCAGTATCCTTCTGCTGATCTTGAGTATTACCGTAGCAGGGGAAAAAAGCCGAGGAGCATCAACCATGTTGGAAAACAGACAGCGGGAAGGGGGGTGATGAGCAGATTGAACTTATTTAACTGACAATTTTATCCAAAGAGACCCACAGATGATTACACTTAGCAGGGGCCAATCCCTCCAGGAGCAATGTAGGATTAAATAGCATGGAAACCCTTCCTTCACTATCGCTGTGCTTTCGTGTTTTGTTTGAGTACACACCCAAAACCATTTTGGAGACACCTGTTCCACCCAGTGGTCCTTTGTTGCCGTGTCACCAAGGTTTAAAAATCACTATTTCGCGCTGCCTGGTTACCCGGCTAAAAATAGGACAGCGCTCTTGTTAGAGGCAAACGTCAGCTCTAGAACACAAATCAGCGTGCAGGCGGCGCCAGGCGCACATGAACAGCCATAATTTGCATTCAGCCATTGACTCGCATTGTTTTGGTTGTTTATTTAGCTTTCTGAATGATGGTTCAGCATTGTGTTGTCAAATTCTGTGGAAATTCTGATAAAACCGGGCATAGTATTCACAAAGTATACTCTGCTCAGACATAGTATTCCCTCTCGCAGTTTACCTCTCCCGATTAGCAACAGTTGCTCAGACTAATTGGTAGAACCGACGAGAGTCTCATTTATTTTTGAAAGCCTCGTTATACATTGCACTACTAAATTATACGGCATTTTCTTCCGCACATCAATGGCAACGAAAAACATCAAGTCGTTATAATTTCTGCACTCGTGTAGCTGGTAAATTAGTTTGCGAGGCTCATTTAGCAATAAGCCATGAGAATCCGTTCTATAGTCTGAATGTAGTGACAGCTAAAGGGCATTGTTAGGTACGATGCACAGCTGAGTGATGGCGAAAATAATTGCTGCGAAGTCAGCAAAAGTTTCAGATTTTTTGCAGATTGTCATCCTTGCGGAGTCACATTGATTATATCAACATAGTCAGCTTTGTCATTTGCATTTCTTAATTATTATGTGTCATGCATTGGTGGTGATTGTTCAGTTAATAAATTGCCTGATTGTTAATCAGGTAAACTTGATCGCAAACCGTTTAAGAGCAAGTATGCAGGAAAGTGTGATGTTAATGAAGGCCTTCCTGACATTTGACGGCACGCCACTGTGCAGCTAATAGTCCAATATATTTGCAGAGATCGGGGATGTTAAACTGCCTCAAGTCATTCCTAATACACTTGATTAATTTACTATTGTTTTCAAATAAACGTTACCGTAATTCAAACTATTGGAAAATAACATACCAAGTCGTATTGCCAACGCGATCTTGTAATAATACCGCATCATCAGGAACGGCATCAGCTGCATGTCCAGCTTGGTCCTCCATTTCTTGCCTTGCTGGTGGCTTATACAGGTAGGGTTGAGGACCGTTGTATTCCTCCGTATCTGCCACATCAAGAATTAATTCTGTGTCTCCTGATTCCTCATCGCTCCAGTCATAATCTAGTCGGAATTCCCGCTAGATTCACTTAAGCTGCATGACGCCATGTTGACCTTACCTGTTTGTGTTCTAGCGCTGATGTCATGCTTACTTCGGGTGCGCTCGGGCCGGGGTCGGCATGTTCCGCCGGAAGTGATCAATAAATTTAATTTGCAGCGATCTGCGATTGACTTTTATGAAAAATAAAGAAGATTTGCAATCTTTGACTAATTCTCTATCATATAATGATTGCCTATCCCCTAGGGTTTTCATGCTCTTTAAGGGCCTCACTCAAGGGCCCAAGAGGAGCACTGATCTTGCTGTGACTCTGTGCCTTGAACCACCAACCTTCAGGGTCCAAGTTAAATACCTTTTGGCACACGGCCAGGGGTTGTCAACCTCATCCAGAATGAGTAAGGGTGGGTGCAAGCATTCATTCCAACCAATCAGTTACACATCTGATATTACTGATTAAGACCTTCTGGAAGACTCTAGGGGTTGATTGGTAAATTCTGGTATGTAACTGCTGGGCTGGGACGAAAGCCTTCACCCAAACTGGCCCCTTCTGGATAAGGTTGATTACCCCTGCTCTAGGCTCGAGACCAACCCAATGATGGGTAAACTGGGAGTGATCAGAGGGACACCTACCTCTATTGGGAAACAGGGTTCAACCTTCTGGCAGCTTTCTTCACAGTTGACTCCATTGCTGAAGGAACGGATGCTGGGAGACATTGGGGTGAAGCCGATGTCGTGGTCTACCCACTGGCCAAACACAGTCAGCAAGTGGGTGTGCTTCTCGTCGTCCACTACATCGTTATTGTCTACGCTCATGATACGGTTAGAGACCTCTCTTACCTAGAAATGTCGTGGTGAGAGAAAGAGGGAACAAGAAATGATGACTTGAAAAGCGATTTTTTTTCATTAATGTATTTATTCATTTTTAAACATTTTTATGCAAACAACAAACAAAATGACAACACGAAACCAACACAACAACCACACAAAATATGACAAACAGAACAAAGACAACCAGTAATGACAATATTATGCAAATTGAATTCATAAAGTCAAAGGGCACTTATATTTATATGACCATTCAAGTCTATAGTAACACAATCATACATCTGCAAAGGATACAGTTATTCATTATCAAGCTCAAGTGTAAGATGAGTTAGGTTGTTATTCTTGACATAATCAAAAAAAACGTCCTCACACTTTTTGAAACAGTTCTTGTTTGTTTCTTAGGATATCCGTGATTTTTTTCTGAAGGCAAACATGCAGATAGTTCCTTGAACCATTTGCCAATGCTTAGTTTCCCCATTGTTTTCCACGACAGAGCTATAACTGAAAAGCAATATTTTTACCCCCGCAATGATTCTAGCTGATGGAGTATTGGCGTCCCCTCCATCCATTTGTCAATCTGCTCTTGCTGCTGAACGGTTGTAGGGCAGCAGTCAAATTTAAACAGGTTACGCATATTTGGCATCTCAAGAAGCCTATTTGATGTCAAGGTCATGGCTCCGATTTTGACCCAATTTCTGGTAGGTCAAAGGTCAGACACACCCACCTGAAAGGCACGCCTTGAGTGTATATAGCGCCAAGCGCCATCTAGTTCTACATTGATATTTGAACATTTATTACCTTGCATTTCCTTCAGAGCATTTCAAAATAAACATCCAAATTTTTGTGCATATGTTGAGAACTATCACAAAGAATTGTCATGACTGCTGTCACAACCAGTGTTAGTAAAAAAATAAGCAATGGTACCAGGGGGAGCAGGTGTCCTTTAACTGGCAATTTTGGGTCCCAACCAATAGGCAGGGAAATACCATCCTGGTACTGAGCGGGCAACCAGCGGACCAGTGGCGTGTTTGTGGATCCCAGGCGAGTGTCTTTCCTGTTGGTGGGGAGAACAGGAGACAAACAACGAAAAAGTAAGGAATTATTGGTATAACTGACCCATGACTCAAGTGTTGTATTTCATCGAAATGCGGCCCAACAAAAGCTTGATCTGAAAAGATTATTTTTTTTTTTCCCCACTGGATGTTGAAATGCTTTTTGGGAGGTTAACTGCTCGTGCTGCTGATGACTGCAGTCAGTCGAGAATAAAAAATAAAAATAGAAAAACCTGAGACAAAATCAGTTCTTTCTATCTCTTTGCTCAAAATTATGTATGACTTATTTGAGGATATGAAATGTTGTAGTTCTCTGAACAATTGAATCTATCTCATAGGGGGCCAGAGCTCATGAACGTAAGCCGCTGAAAAGACATTCCAGGATGGTTCCTTTCGAGTTCTACATGGGGAATATGAAGGGTTTCTTGTCAATTTGAAACACTGCGTTGAGTGAGATTGGCGTGGGATCAGAGGGGGCTTAAGATCAGTGAAATAATTCATTACCTTTCCATCAGGTTGTTCTGACAGTATTTGCATGAAAGCAACTGGATTTGTGAAAAGTACTTTACCCTTGGTGGACCATTCTACGCTTATGACAGAGTGATGAGGACTGTCCCAACAAATTTAGCCCAACATAACTGCCAGTTTCCTATCACTAAATGTTCTCCTAACACTGACGGGTAACTAGAGATCATCCAGTTCTGTATCAAGGCTTGAGGCCTAATATCAATGTAAAATTTACATCTGGCTGACATGCATATCAGCCATATTTAGATTTTCCGCTGTGGCATATCCAGTCCTGTTCAGCTCAGTTCAAGCAATGATCAAAGTTGAAAACTAATTTAATGCACTCAGGGCCATTTCTAGCCACCAGCCAGTGGAACCATGGAAATTCTGACAGTGCAAAGGTGAGGTCTCAGAGTCTTACTTGTTGTTGCAGATGCCAGTAGCCGTCCTGTATCTGTTGGTCTGTGGTGTGGTGCGGCAGGAAATGGGCTGGGTCCTGGCTTTACAGCCAGTGAGACTGGCAATCGTGCTCAGTTCCTCAGGTGTCAGTAGATCTAAGACATGAAAAATGAACATTAACAGTGTCCTCAGGTGTTTACCTACCCAGTCCCCAGACATGGAATACTAATTTTTTTTCATCCTTATGACATCCTCATGAAAAAGCTATTTTAGAACTTATTTAATATGGTCAGGGTTAGTTAAGGTTAGGGTTAGGGTTAGGTATGCACTGTTGAGGGTTAAGGTCAGGGAAAGGGGTTAGGGAACGATTGCAAGTCTATGGAATGTCCCCACAAGACATGAAAACCCAACATGTGTGTGCGCATGCGTGTATGTGTATGTGCATGACTCAACAATACTCAATATTCTTCCCTGACTTATGTGTTAGTTTGCGTCTAGTGTTTTCCGTCTGGGGTTGAATGCTTGTACTGAAAAAAGTACTGCAATCTCAAATTTTTGAGAACCCACCAATGGCAGAAATTTCCACTACCGGTACTTCTGAACATTCTGTCCTTATGCTGTAAGGCTGCTCCTACTGAGAGAATTAACACAATGTTGTGTGGCATCACGAGATCTCACCATCCATGTGTCCTCATTGTAGCTAGACCAAGAAATGACAACACCAGAAGGCACAGATCTGTTCCTACTAAATGAATGGTTTGGAGCCATTTCATGTTCCAACCCTGACACATTAATTCCAGTATGAGTCAAATGTTTGAAAACAAACAAGGGGAGCAATATATGAGATCATGAGAATCATGAGTCAGACAACCACCTTGAACCATATAAAGGCTTTAAACACAAACAGGTCTGACCTGTTTAATTAGTGTGAAGTAATACAACGCATTCTTAAAATTATGACTGCACTGGATTGAAAATTAATATCTTACCAGAACTATTTGATAAGATAAAAAGCACTGAGGTGACAGTTTCACATGAGCGCAGGGAGTGAAATTCCCCATTCATTTTAGGCTTAGACATTTTATCAAATCGCTACTGAAGTACTAATTTTGCATTATACCCCCCAGATAACTTGGGTGAAGTAAAATAGTTTGGGACACTTTTTGGTAGATGGCTAAGAAAACCACCTAGAATTCCAGAGGCAACCTCTAGTGTTACTTTTAGAGCTTGATATGGATCTGCCGTATTTCTCAAAACATTAGATACCAAATAGGCATAGCTTCAGGCTACCCTTGAACTTGATGGAAACGGGTAGTAACTTTGTGCATCACCTCGTTATCAAGATGCTTCTTGGTAATTTCCAATTCTCAACAGAGCTAGACAGACAGACAGACAGACAGACAGACAGACAGACAGACAAAACGGTAGACCTAGGCCGCGTCCGAATAGTCTTCTTTGCTTAGGAAGGAAGTAAGTAAGTAAAATTTATTTATATAGCACTTTTCACAGAGAAAAGCTCACAAAGTGCTTCACAAAATGACAGTTAAAACAAAGGAAACTCACAAAATTATAAAAACACAGAAGACAAATAAAACAGTAAAAACACAAAACAAAGTTATCAAAAAAGACAGTGACAGTCAGAAACATGGTGTTTATGACCTTTCAGGAAAAGCTTGCCTGTACAAGTAAGTTTTTAGATCCCTTTTAAACATGTCTACAGTAACGGAGACTCTCAGGTCCTGTGGAAGAGTATTCCACAGCCTGGGTGCAACGCACTGAAAGGCTCTGTCACCCTTGGAAAGTTCCTAACTCCTAGAAAACCATCCGGAAGTATTTACGTGACAGCCATGATAAGTGTGTTCGGATTCTTTAAATGTAAAGGAAAGTTGTCTCAGTGGCCTTATTTATCACCTTTAGCATAGGGTACACTGAACCATCCTTTTCATCCGGCCAATCACGAAAACGAACGAACATGACGGGCAGGAGGCGGGTGATCACTGTGCCTTGTAAGTGCATTCGGATTCTCTTATTAGCTTGGTTCTCTTCCTAGGCTGTATTTACAACCTCAGCCGTTTTACACAGAGGTTAAAGAAAATTGGTTAGGAATTAGACGATAGGCTGTAATTTTTTAACTATTCGGATGTAGCCCTACACTACGTTACAGGTAGCCCGAGGAAAACTGTGTTGCCAAGTATGATACTTTTGAGACTTTAGTGTAGACCCTAAAACTCATTGTCACACCTTGCCCGCGTTCCACTCAGTGTCCAGCCTCTGCTGAGTATTAACCATCGGCCTGCACCTGCTCCTGCCTTTGTTCATTACTCTCACCTGTTGCTTATTATCCATTTACCCTAGTCAGTGCATATACACCCCTGTTCTCCCAGCTTCTAGTCACAAAGGCCTTAAAACAGCTGAGAATACCTGTTTGTGTTAACCTGCGTTACAGTACTCGCTAATTGTACCTGTGTATTATTCTCCTGTGTGGAATCCTGCAGCCACGCTTCATTCATTAAAAGCCCTGTTTTTGCCTTGCATCTGAATCCTCTACTCTCATTATTGCACCGATGCCCACCTTCCAGTGCATCGGTCATTGCACATGAAGAACCTCTACCACGCTCCAGTGACATTTTCATGCAAAATGGGACAACTCGTAAGGTAAATTGGGCAATCAATGATGGTTAAAAAGGACAATTCAGCTTAAACGGAGAACAGTTGTATTTTTTTTTTATATATGGTTAAGGGGGCATCGGGGGTAAATAATATGAAAAAATTAAAATCTTTGCATTTTTCTCATTTTATGAGATTTGAGTCCTTGAAGCTATGGTAAATTCGTATTGACAACCATTTTTCCCTTGAGGCCCCTCATTTCCCAGTAATTTAGCCTTTTAAAACCCTTGCTATAATTAAAAAGCATTGTTTTCAAGCTCATTAATGAAATTACATTTTTGCCCTTTTGAACCCAGATTTCTCCGTAACTAATCATCAGAACCTCATGAAATGTTCACCAGTTTTTCTGTGTAATTAGTATAACAGTTTAACAGAGATTTTTTCCCTTAAGTGTATAGCCTGTGATATGTGGTGTCAAATCAACCGAAAAAATTCCGGGTGAAAAAGGGCCCAATGTTTTTTCTCCCCAGAAAGAATTTAATTCCAGGGATGTTAAGCTGTTTTGCTATGTCAAAAGCTTCAAATAAAACAAATTCCACAGTGCTAACATGTGTATTTATCAAGAAATCAGGGAAAAACTAAAACTTGTGAAAATTCAGCATGGCCGCCGTTTCCATGGCAACGGGCAAAATTACATAAGAGCTCTATTTTCCATTCTTATCCAGAGAATGTATATACTTGACTGGTAAATGAATAGTGTCTATTACAATGAATGCTTTAAAAGGTTGTCATTTACCCCCGATGCCCCCTTAAATCCATTTCAGTTCAACCATAACTTCAGCTGTAATGTAGGCCTTTCTTAGTTGCCTTCAGTAGACAGGGTTTCCTACCAGAGGTAGATCCTGTGCCACTTACTTCCCCTTTCACTCTCCTCTCCAATGTTGACTTTGGCACCATCCATGTCCTCGCTATAAATCTATAAAATTTTGGGCTCTGTCCTATGTCTGTTTGCTTGTGTGAGTGTTGCAATGATGAATTTGAATTCTGAGCCACTGTGGCTGACATGGGCTCACTACATCATGTTAAATTTTTTTTTTTTTTTTTTTTTTATGCAGCAAAAATACTTAGTTTCCGTATTATAGCGGATAAAACCCATGATTTTATGGCACCTCGTAGCCTGTAAATGAGCAATTTTCACTTCAGAAAGTGTCCAGTTTAGCTTTTTTTTTTTTTTTTTGTTCCAATTTTATTCAGGTAAGAGGAGGCAATCATTTTATAGCCATTGTGTTATGTAAAGAGCATTTGTGGCAACAATGCAGGGACCCGTTTTGTTGTTAGCTGCTGATATTTAAATAGCCCAAGATATAAAACCTTATTTGTCCCATTTACCTGATTGCCAAATGACCTGACTTCACCCTGGTTTTTTTTTTTTTTTTCTAGTTTGAACTATCTCCAACTGTCAAACCAAAACCAACCTGTAAATCATTAAGTCACTGATTCAGAATGTAAGGAATGCAATCTTCTGTAAAATTTACCTGCGTTTAATTGGTGTTGTATTCTTTTGATTAGTGGAATGCTGAGAAAATGTGAAAAACAGCCAGTTTATCACCTGATAAATGCTATTGTTTGTGGTATGTCAGACTGACAATGTTAACTCATTGATTTATAACTGGAAGTCATCAATAAATGATCAAAATTTTTTTCAATCAACAGTCATATTGAAAATTTGCTGCGTAATTACATTTCTGCGCAACTCTGAAAGAAGAACAGGGTTCAAAGGGTTAATTTCCAGGGCACATCTCACCAAGAACATTGGCATGGCAAAGGATGTCTTTTTTAATTCTTTAGCGTGTCTTTTTTATTGGGACACTAAAGTCAAAAGTGTGTGGACACTTCACTAAAATATAATTTACATACATCAAAAAAAAAAACTTTTTTTGAATTCTAAATATCTGAATCTGAAATATCTGAATTGAATTTGGAGTGGGCTGACATGATAGACTGTCAGCTTTCCTTTGAGGGTATTTTCATGCAATTCCGCACTATGATTTCAAGTTTCTCCCCCACAACTGCAGTTAGTTTCAATGGGGTCTTCCTTCTCTAAGGGGGGGGTGTTAAAAAAGTATATAATGTGCTACAACATCCCAATGGTAAAATGGATTGGCTATACAGTGCATGTATGACATTGTAAGCAATGTCCTCCTTTTATCAACAGTAGAATTGAAAGTATGATGTTTAAGTATATTTGTTCATGTTCTTCATTTTTAAGCAAGATATCAATTTTTCAACAATCTTTTCCAAAACTCTTGAACAGGATGACTTGAAATTAGTCTTGAAGCATCCTTGTGAGGTCTACAAAGGCTTTTCTAAGAATTTGAAAATATTTATTTTTGATTTTTATGAATTTTTGAAATTTGAGTTCTCCCATATACTCAATATTGGCCATATTTTAATGGGCTATAACATGGAAATGATTGGACCTATTGATAAAAAAAATAGCACTGACAACAGAGCCATGTATGAGGTTTTATTTGGTCTTCATGAACTTTGAAGGTCAAACCTAAGGTCACTAAGTGGAAATTCTCAAAAATCATCTTCTCCTGAACCGTCAACCAGAATGATTTGATAGTTGTTAAAGAGCCTTATAAAGTCTCGTCTAATTTATGATGTGGAAAAGTTTACACATATTGATATTATGACCCATTAGTGTTCAAAGTATTGACAGCATAGTTGGTGCCATGACATTTGACCTTGAAAGCAACCTTTTGTAGCAAAATTTTACAAAGTTCTTCTGAATTCTCTATCTTTGGCCATTGGACCACAGGACCTTTTGGTCCTATTTTTTTCCTCTTGTGTTCTTTTTTTTTAACATATTAATTCCTTTATTAGGATAAACCCCTTGAGGTGAGGTTTTCAAGGGGGTCCCAACATAAATAAATACAGTATCACAATCACTACAAATAGACAAGTAGAAAGTAAAGCTAAACAAAAATACATAAAACATAAACAACAGACAACATACAGTCACCAAAGAAAACCTTCAAAGGGAATCAGAGCTTTGAGTTGGATCCACAACTACAGTCTGGTATAAATTGTTTAAAATACAACATTCAATACGCAATACAGTGGGTTTTAGATAAGGATAAAGTTAATGGTAGCAGGAACAGTCCACCTCCAGGTAAGAAGACAAAGCACATTTGAACGTTTTTAAATCAGTAATGGATCTAATGTTAACCGGTAAATTATTCCAATCAGATGGAGCTTTAAACATATATGCGTGTTTACCTATTGCCTTGTCAACACGAGGAACAGAAAAATACACCTGAACAGAATGTCTGATCTGATTAGTCAGAGTGTGAAGTTCCAGATATTGTTTGAGATCAGGAGGATAACTGAAATAAAAGCATTCAAATATATGTTGAAGCCAGTGTATATGTCTTCTTACTGTTAGGGGTGGCCAGAATGTCATACATTGTACAATGATGGGTGTGAAAAGGACATCCAAGGACAAATCTACAGAGTCCGTTATATGCTGTGTTAAATGGAGCAAGGACCAATTTAAAAGTGTTTTGATAAACCACATCACAGTATTTGAACACTGGAAGTATAAGTTGCAAAGCAAGTCTCTTACAAACACTGAGGGTAAAACAATTTCTGGATCTATACAAGACATTTAGTTCAAAATGTACTTTCTGTAAGATGTGATTTATATGATATTGGAAAGAGAGTTCTGGGTCAAGCCATACACCAAGATATTTTATTTTATCAACTTTATGCAGGTGAGTGCCATCATTACTAGTTATTGTGCAAGAACCGGATATAGACTTAAGTTTCGGTCTGGTACCAAAAATCATAATATAAGACTTTGATTTGTTAAGGAGTAATTTGTTGTGTAAAAGCCAATTTTGCAGGATGTTAAAATCTGACTGAAGAGAGAACTGAATTTGTGATTTTATCCACAAAATGAGCTCATTTCAAACTTGATGGCTGCTACAGGTCTCAAAAAAGTTGGGACAGGGGCCTGTTTACCATGGTGTAGCATCTGGGCATTGAGGAGACAAGTTTCTTGAGTTTAGCCATTGGAATTTGATCCCACTCTTGTTTAATACAGGTTTTCAGCTGCTGGAGAGTTTTGGGTCTCCTTTGACAGACTTTTCGTTTCATTATTCGCCAAATATTCTCAATCGGTGAAAGATCAGGACTGCAGGCAGGCCAGTTCAGCACAAGGACTCTTCTACTACAAAGCCATGCTGTTGTAATAGCTGCAGTATGTGGTTTTGCATTGTCCTGCTGAAATACACAAGGCCTTCCCTGGAAAAGATGCCATCTGGAGGGGAGCAATTGTTGCTCTAAAACCTTTATATACCTTCAGCATTCATGGTGCTTTTTAAAACATGCAAGTGTCCCACACCATATGCACTAATGCATCCCCATACCATTAGAGATGCTGGCTTTTGAACTGAACGCTGATAACAGGAGGGGGGGTCTTTCTCCTCTTTAGCCCAGAGGACACAACGCCCATGATTTCCAGCAAGAATGTCAAATTTGGACTCGTCTGACCACAGGACACTTTGCCACTTTGTTACAGTCCATTTTAAATGAGCCTTGGCCCACAGAACACGGCGGCGCTTCTGGATCATGCTCAACAATGGCTTCCTTTTTGCATGATAGAGTTTTAGGTGGCAACTGTGGATGGCATGGCGAACTGTGTTTACAGACATTGGTTTCTTGTAGTATTCCTGGGCCCATTTAGTAATGTCAATGACAGAATCATGCCGGTGAGTGATGCAGTGGCGTCTGAGGGCCAGAAGATCACGGGCATCTAGTTAAGGTCTTTGGCCTTGTTCCTTACGCACAGAGATTTTTCCAGTTTCTCTGAATCTTTTGATGATGTTATGCATTGTCCATGATGAGACCTTCAAAGCCTTTGCAATTTGACGTTGAGGAACATTGTTTTTAAAGTATTCCACAATTTTTTTATGCAAGCCTTCACAGGTTGGAGAGTCTCTGGCCATCTTTACTTCTGAGAGACTCAGCCTCTCTAAGACATCCCTTTTATAACCAATCATGTTACGCACTTGATGCCAGTTAACTAAATTACTTGCTGAATGTTCTTTCAGCTGATTCTCTTATATATTAATTGCTTTTTCAGCACTTTTTTGCCTGTGTCCCAACTTTTTTGAGACCTGTTGCAGCCAGAAACTTTGAAATAAGCTCATTTTGTGGATAAAATGTAAAATGTCTCAGTTTCAACATTTGAAATGTTATCTATGTTCTATTGTAAATAACATATTGGGTCATGTGATCTGAAAGTCATTACATTTTGATTTTATTGACAATTTACACTTCGTTCCAACTATTTCAGAATTGGGGTTCAATATCAACATCCAATATGGTCTCATTTTAATTAATCTAGGTGGTGATTTAAGTAATTTGATTTTCCATACAGAACCAGTATTGTGGTACTTAATGCGGTGTTTGTATTGAGGGCAGAGTTTTGGCATTGCAAGCAATGCTAGTTTGACAAGTGTAACTTGGTATGTGTACGGGGATGCAAAGTGTCCACATTGCTGCATGACATGACAAACAATTTCTGAGGTCACCCACCTGTCGCGTTGAGGGAACGTTTTCTGCGACGATTGTGGTGCACATGCTCCTGGATGAGTCTCAGGGCGTTCTCCATGTAATCTGCAGCACGCACGGCATTTCGTGTTTCCCCACATGGCTGCTTCATCAGTCGCAGCCTGTTTACTGGACTGACAGTGTTTCTCCGTACCCTCTCCAGACTCCTGTATGAGCAGGAACGACATGCTGAAAACACAACTGCCACTAATCCTCTTAGACCTGTTATTCTATTTCTATGGATATATACTACTCAAAAATTAAGGTAACACTTTATCATCATAGTATAGCACCAAGTCAGCTGAACTTCAGGGATATCAATCTGTCCATTTAGGAAGCACAAATGATTGTGAATCATTTTCTCCTGCTTTGGTGCAAATGAAATTGACAACAGGTACAATGATGAGGCAAAAGCAAGACACCCCCAATTATGGAATGGTAGTGCATGTTGCCACAGACAAAAGCTCTCTCCTTATCCTTCCTGACAGATTATTCTCTAATTTTGTGTTTAGCTGGTGTCCTTGTCACAACTGGTAGCATGAGGCGGAACCTGTAGCCCAATCCTTCTGCATTGTGAAACATTGTCTCATGACGTCTGAAGCCTTTGGATAAATCTAAACAGATAATATAGCCCACCTCCACCTTTTTTCAACAGTCACATTACCAGTAACTAAATAGGGATGAGCTCTAGTGGCAGGCTTATGAGCCCACATATGATCTCTCTCCACAGATGAGGTGGTATGCTTTGGCAGTTTCTTTCCTTCTTGATGTTTTTCTCTTTCCATCTTTTTGGTACAGGTTAATCTTTATCTCATCTGCCCATGGTTTGTAGTTCCAGTACTATCTAGGCTTATCATAGGCCTTTTTTTTTTTTTTTTTTTGCAAATGTCTTGGTTTTTGAGCCTTACTAATGGTTTAAATTTTGAGGTAAACCCTCTTTGTTTACTCTGGTGAAGTCTTATCTTGCTTGCTGACATTGGCACTGACACAACTACCTCCTGGAGACTGTTCTTGATCTGGCCAAGTGTTGCGTTGAGGGACAGAATTTCTGTCATCCGCCACAGTTGTTATCCATGGTCTTCCTGGCCTTTTTGTATTCCTGAGCTCTCCAGTGCTTTCTCAATTTTCAAGAATATATCAACCAGTTCTGTTTGCCAAACCTAATGGTGTTGCTTTTTTTTCTGGTGGGTTTGTTTAAATTTAATAATGGCTTTCTTCACTGGTGTAAGCCACGCTGCAAAGGCAGGGTGGACTATATGCATTTTTTCACAGACGCATGCTGGTAAACTTATCTTAATGGCACATGCATCCTGACAGAGACACTTCTGGGCCATGAAATGCAGAGAGAACTAAACTCATATGCTTTCTCACAGAAGCAGGACTGATAAATTTACCCCCTGTTGTCTTAAGGGCGCCTGCATCCTGCGGAGATATTTCAGGGCCGTGGGAGCATATCGATCAGGGTGTCCCCCAGTTCACCCTAAAACGACCTTCCTGATCTTACCCTGTGCCAGACAATGCCACAGGGTCATTAACCAAACATTGATAGAACTGTGCCCTGGGAATGGGAGGATCCAAGGATCCAAGTGGCAAAATACTCATTTCACCAACAATATTACAAATATAATGTGTATTTCTGTTATATTGGTGGATAAGAGCTGATTAATAACATTATTGCGGATTATCCTTGTAATTCTGTATTGTACCGGATGTTTCATGGCAAACTGTAGTGCAAGCATATTGTGTTTGGTATCATTTTACTCCACTAAAATTCCAAAATCGCATGGGGCATATTTCAAAGGGATTAAAATTGTACTAAACCCTCATTCAATAAGTATGAAAAGAAATATACTTCTACTTCTCTTCATGGCAATATCCCCTCCCAAATTCCCTCCGAGGAGGGGTTGCCTTCCTGATTGCCCAGATGATTTATGATCCTGCTGTAGGATGGCTTCTTGAGTTTGGCATAAAAGGTAGGAAAACAAACTATTCGCGGAGGATCGCAACCAACTTCCTGCACGGGCATCTGTATGCCGAGTGTAGCCAATAGTCTATAGTTATGGAAGATCGTAGACGACTTCCCCACACATTCATCTGTATGTGTGTAGCCGTTATCACAATGGAAGATTCAACTTCCCCCACGCGCATCTCCATGCCGTGGGTAGCTTTAATCTAGTCATGAAAGATCTTAGGCGATTTCCCACGCATGCTCCTGCAGCCCAGTGGTGTATCCAGAGGGGGGGCAAAGACACGTACCTTTATGACAGCAATTAGTCCTGGCTAGTTCTCTATCATATTCCTTTATTGACGCGTTTTCCAATTATCGTCATTGGCAACTGAAGACACGGTTTGTCTCCATATGCGGTCTAACAGTGATTAAATCATGGGCAAAATTCAGTACAGTTGTGGAACAAGAACAGAGAATTGGGTTGCACAAAACATCTGTTTAAAACAATTATTAGTCCTGACCTGTTCTCAGTCATTTTCATAACAGAAGGTTCACTCCGAGAGCACTCTGCACTTAACAGGTGCTGCTTGTTCTCCCTGATTAGGTAAGACGACAATCATTCATCTGGACGCGTATTTGCTGCATTTAAATCAACGTTATTCAAAATTGCATACCTGTCGACTCTCACGCAAATAGCTGGAGCCACACGCTTTTTATAGCCTATTGAACTATCGAGTGCCACTTTTTTTTATCAACCCACACAATACCGAGAGTGAAAGTCTGCGTTTCATTGGAACACGGACCAGTTCAATCAACGCGAAGCATTGGCCTATTAATAAGTAAATTATTTTGCTGCACTGAATTTAGCCCATGATTTCATCGCTGTTAGATCGCGCATGGAGAGAAACCGTGTCTTCAGCTGCCAATTACGATAATTGGAAAACGCATCAATAAAGGAAAATGATTGAGAACTAGCCAGGACTAATTGCTGCCATAAAGGGACGTGTCTTTGCCCCCCCTCTGGCTACGCCACTGCTGCAGCCGTGTGCAAACGTGGTATAGCTATGGGAGCTTGTATTCATCCTTCCCACATTTTACATTTTGTGCATATGTGTAGTTGTGAGCTGCGCCAGGTATGATTTGACTTCTTTACATTTTCTGTAACGATGTGATTGGTTCTTGTGATTTAAGCTTGTGCCTACCTGGTGAAATAAATTGATAATTGCATTTTGTTGCGGGTTTCTGACTAACTTATATCCTTCCAGCCCGGAGTCCTGTCTCCAAATTGGGTAACGCAAGACTGTAAGCGCGTGCCTGATCAACACGCTTAGTTTCTGCATTATAAGGTGGATTTTCCATGCTGTGATTGGTGTTATTTTGATTGGCTTCGAGTAGATTCCGTTTATGTTCTAGGCGGAAATCTTAAAAGGCTTGAGGTCCCTGAACGAAGAGAATACCGTCATACCTCGGAGCTACTCGCTTTGGGCCCAGGTAATCCCTAGTCATAGCTATTTTCTATGTCAAATTACTGTGCTTTATAGGACCGCCAGCCTCTGAGTTCTTCCACCGGATTGGGTTTTACAGATGTTTTGGATCTGGCTGATGTAAGGTATAGACCAGTTATGAGTCTGACGCACAACGGAGCTCTAAATTCATTAATTGGAGTCAGATCCATTTTAAGCGACGCATAATTTAATCGTAACCACAAAGGGTTATAAATAATTTTCTATCCTAAATTTGATATGGAGTCAGATGTATTGTAACCATTAAGATATGACAACTGCAGCACCCGCAAGACACGCTTCAGGCTCACTTGAAAGCGGAATGTGAGTCGACGCCATCACGTTTGACCTGAGGCAGTGGCCTAGTGCTGGCGCTGTAGCCAGACCCAATTTGTACAATGGAGACCTTTAAGCCTTTATTTCCTCCTTGCAGTGCAGGCAAACACACTGAGACCTTCCGCCTCATCTAGGACCCTCCTTGGCTTAGATGCATGGTGTTTACATTGGCAGTGTCAGCTCTGTGGATTTTATATTGAGAGTTAATGGCAACAGATCCCAAATGCTAATGCAATACTTGAAATCAACTTCAGACCTTTTATATGTTCACATTCAAATGGAACTATTAGAGGGAAAAACACACCTGGCCATGGAAAAGCTGAGCAGCCATTTATCCAGTTACTTTTGGGCCCCTGAAAAGGGGGGGCCTATGAACCCCTTAACTGTCACTGGGCCCTAATTAGGGCCGGGCCAAATGTGAGAAAATGCAGGTGACAGTTCAGGGATTTTTAAGGAAAGTGCTGGAATTCCCGCACCCTCCCCCAATTTCAATGTGTATACCCTCAATTTGAAGCTGACAGTCTGTACTGCGGATTTTATTCATTATTTCATTTCAACTTTAATATTCTGTGGTCAACAACAATAATGTTGCCAATGGCCACAAAAACAGTGTACGTAGACCTGACCGTGTGTGTGATTGTATGTATAATGCTCAAAAATGGATTGATATGAAAAGTCTTTTCATGTTCTAATACATTGAAAACACACCAACAACACATTATTGGATGCTTTAACCCATTAATGACCACTGTCCCATTTTTGGGACGCAGCACATTTTAACCTCTGTAATCCAAGTGAGTGCGTTACTGTGACTAAGCTGCTGAGGGTTAATCAAGCAAAGTCACTTGCATCCAGCAAAAGTGCTTATGAAAGTAGTCTCCCTTTAAAGCAGTGGCAGGGGCTGCCATTTACATGAATTTCTGGAATCTGTGACAGCACTATGCGACGCTGTAAAAGGTAAGTGTGCCTTTTTTTTTCTGAAACATTTTTATTCAACACTAAGTACACAAATTTGAGATGATATCATTATCTAAATATGTTTTTTTTCAGAATGATGATTTTTTTTAATACTTTCAACAATCTGTGTACATTTGTATTGGAACATACATATTTGGGATCCCCGATGACAAAATAATTATTTTTCACCAGAATTTAGCGTTATACATGTTAAGTGTACATTGTATCCGAAAATAAAATGGAACTTTTACTTTGAAAAGAAATTTGGGCATTAATGGGTTAACTTGTGAATTCAATTATTTTTTTAACAATATAAGCTTATTTCAAAGCTGAAAACAGTCTCCAAAAAAGTTGGCACAAACAGAGAGTGCGGGTGCTTGGTTGGCCTTCCTGCAATCCTGACTTGCATAAGAGCATAATGGAGGAATGTGGGGAAAGTCAGCTTGCTAGACTTCAATGAATGTTGTCTTCAGTAGCTGAGCGCTTAACGTATGTGATACGAAGACAGGAAGATGTTACACTATGTTAAATAGTTGACTGTGGAAGCAATTGAATTCATGTGTAAAAGCATCAAATGATGTATTGTTGTGCTGTTTCCAATGTAGTCGAGCGGGAGTGGATTATAATAACCTTCGTTTCTGATTTTATTTTCCATGATGTGCCAACTTTTTTGAATTGAGGTTGTATGTCCCTTACTGAAAAGCACCTGCCTTTTTACCAGCTGATGGGCGGTGACAACCTTTTTAACACTCTTAAAGTGGACAGTGAGGAACTTACATTTCTCTGGAATATTTGTAAGCTTCATCAACAATCCTTTTGGCCTCCTCTACTGCACTGAGTATGTATCTGCTGCCCAGGCTCTCTGTTGGATACAAAACACACTGGATATTAGAGGACTGTGGCAGAATTTGCAATACATACCCATCACATGCTTGGTATATACAGTATGGCAGCCCAGCTGAATTGCATTCATAACCTCCCCTTACATATTAGATCTTCTGAGTTCGTTTCAGTCTTCAAAAAATGTTTTCAAACACACTTTTTTTCAATTGCATTTCTTTAATTACTGTAGCTTCTTCCTAAATGGGTTTTATGTGCTTTTTAAGCTTTCATCATTTCATTTCATTTTTATTGTTGCTGATATTTATTACTATTATTATTATTATTGTTATCATTCTCCATTGTTGTTGTTGTTGTTGTCTGTTGTTGTTGTTGTTATTATTATTATTATTATTATTATTATCATAATCGTAAACATTTGTGCAGCTCTTCTAGTACTGAGGTTCTTATGTGCTGCTTCTGTAAAATCACAAGATGTCAGACTAGAAAGTTCCTTCCTCAAAATGTGTGCTGTACCAAACACAGCAGATTTCTGGAGACTTCTGACCGTCAGTGTCCAGTTGGTCCAGATAGCTTTTTAGTTTCACTGGGATTGAGCTCAGTGCTCCAATCACAACTGGTATGACTTTCATCTTTGAGACAGGCAACCCCCACATCCTCGCAACCTACACCTTTACCTTGGAGGAACTGGCAATTTTTTCCGCCTCCTTCATTGCAATTTTTTGGTCCCAAGTGATTGCAACATCAATCAACCGACACTTGCGGGGTTCTTTATTGAAGACTATGATGTGAGCCTTCAGATGCTCAATTTTCCTGTCAGTCATGATGAAAAACAGGCCTCAAGATCTTAAGGTTTGAACAAAGCAGCTCTATTTATATGGGTTCATAGGTTTTATGGATTAACTTCCTCAACTCTGCAGAGTTGAAGCCGTAAATTGACATGTGAGTTCAAAGTAATGTGATGATATGGCAGATAAAATAGCTGCAGGAGTACCTGCAGGATGTTATTATTAATCAATGCGGGCAGTTACAGTTATCATTTATAGTTCAAATTTTTTGTTATGTTTGTTAATGAACGGGCCTTTAGACTCTGCATCTATTAAGGCAGACAGTTCATACACGTCATCCTCATTTAAGTAAAATGTATTTTACTCTGAAAAAGAATCTTTCATTGCTGAAGTTTGAAAATATCACACCAGGCATTCAAGAGAACGGGAAGGGTCTGGTTGGATTTCTAACAAAAAAAAAAAACTTTGCCACATTTTTGACAAACACTAACCTACAGTACTACTTTGATTTCACCACTAAATGGGTTCAGCTTTGTGGCTGAGACATTGAAGAACTCACCTGCAAAAGTCTGGTCAAACAGACACACGCACATCGCGAACCCCAACAGCCAAATAAAACTCTTCATTTCTGAAAAAAAAATGAAGAAAGAAAGAGTGGAACCATCTTTCAGTTCACAACAAAGAAGACGAGTGGATTATGAAGCATTGCAGCACGTCCTATCATCAGCATGCTCTATTTGTAATGAGAGTCTCTGAGTACATATAATACATGTTTTTATGTTCAGTATGAGTGAGGCCTCAAGCAATTTGAATGGAATGCATTAACCAACACTATACAAAGGAAGTAATTTGCACAATGATAAACATAAAGGAAGAAATTATGCAGTCTATCCATATATTACAAACCCCAATTCCAATGAATTTGGGACATTGTGTAAAACGTGAATAAAACAGAATGCAATGATTTGCCAAATCTCATAAACCAACATTTTATTCACAATAGGACATAGACAACATATCAGATGTTGAAAGTGAGATATTTTACCATTTCATGAAAAACATTATCTCATTTTGAAATTGATGGCAACAACACATCTCAAAAAAGTTGGGACAGGGGCAACAAAAGGCTGGAAAGTAAGTGGTACTAAAAAAAAATAACTGGAGAAGCATTTTGCAACTAATTAGGTTAATTGGCAACAGGTCAGTAACATGACTGGGTGTAAAAAGAGCATTTTGGAAAGGCAGAGTCTTGCAGAAGTAGAGATAGGCAGAGGTTCACCAATTTGCGAATAACTGTCTAAATGTTGGGGAACAATTTCAGAAAAATGTACCTCGATGTAAAATTGCGAAGACTGAATATCCCACAATCTACAGTACATAATATGAGCCCCTCAGAACAATAAAAGTCTAACTCCATTTTTTATCATTTTGAGAAAACAGCTTCCAAAGTTTCGATGTTGTCAAATTCAGCATGACAGTAAGCATTTAGACCTTTCTTGAAGTGACATCCTTTTGAATCTTTTTTAATGGTCATAAAGTATTTTGTTGTCAACGTTGATGATTTTTTGTTATTTTTGCATGTTTTGCTTAAAAGCTAAGAATTTTGGGAATTAGACCACTTTTGCACTACTATCTATATTTCAGAGGTGGAACTAACAATCTTCTGGCCCATTATTGCATGAATAGATTTTATCTTTAGCATGAAAAATATGGGTCTAACTCGGAAAATTTGAAAATCTGAGTTAGACCACTATTGTTCTGAGGGGCTCATATCATCAAAAGATTCAGACAATCTGGAGAAATGTCTGTGCACAAGGGATTAGGCTGAAGGTCAATATTGGATGCTCGTGACCTTTAACTATTATCTGAAAAGAGGTAACAAATTATGAAAGCATTTTTAATGGTATAAACTTGATTTCATAATATTCTCCTCATAATCAATGATGTTCACATGACTGAAATGTGAGAAGGTGCAAAATGTCCTTTGGAACTAATAAGTAGTCTTGACCCATTTTCAATCATGTTCTTTGATTCACAAGTTTTTTTTTCTGAAGATAAGAATAATCCATTGACAGTTAAACATTCAGCTGCTTTCTTTATGCAATGCTGCATCGATTAAACAGTTTGTTTAGAAAAATGTTTTATTCACTTCAATAAAAATAAGAAGATCTACACTGTTAATTTTCCTTTTTGCTTTTAGCACATCTTGCTATGCGGGGTATCTCACCTGTGCTTCATGATGGTTAATCACAACAAAGGAACCAAAGATTTAGTGACAACTATCCACAACTTTGAGTACTGACTGAAAAACAATTTTGCCATGAAATTATGTATTTTATTTCTCCTCTGGCTAGGAGAACTGGCCGTACCTGATAGCGTTGAGTGTTTTCTGAGTTTACGTAATGTTCATTTAATTGAATGAGTGAAAGCAGGTTGAAGTGAGGTTTTTTGCCTTCTCCCTTTTCAGATCACCAGCTGCCACTGCTCAAAAATCAGTACAATGCAGGTTTGCCACATTATCATTGGCTTTGTCTAAGAATTATTCTTCATCTTTCAGATGGTAAAGTTCTCAAGCCAGGGGCCTCATTTATGAACGGCATGCCGCTCTCTTTACAGATTTCACAGTTAGAAATAAAACTGATACTTCATAAACATTTTAGATTAATAGGATTGTATACATTTGCAAAATTTCAACTTAATTGCACTTTATTCAGTAAAAATTACATAAAGTTAAGCTTACCCACAGTTTAGTAAGTTTGCATATTTTTTGCCATCTGCCATTTTTCTCTTTTTGTGTACACAGAATGTTTTAGTGCAAAATCTATGCAGTTTTTGTAAACAAGGCCCCAGGTGTTCACACTTTCACTTGTCGGGGTCCTCCACAGTCATAGATAATATAGCTGCCTGTGTGTAAATATACATTTTAAAATGAATGACTTGCCGCAATATAGACCAATAAGGACACACAGAAATGTTATCTGTAGCAATCTCTCTCAGAATATGATTTTGGAATTTAAGTAATTCCACAGTACAAGGAACGAAAAAAGTAAGTTGAGTTTCTGGGATTGCTATTATGGCTGGAAGAAAAAACTGCCTCCAGGACCAAGTTGGAGAACCTTGAACAGAGATATAGAAGGAGTATTGTGCTTTTACCTGAAGCCTTGCTGTCTCCTCGCCACAATGATTCAGAAGCCCCTGCTCTTACAGTATGATGCATCTGCAGCACGTGTATCTTATATATAATGCCAACCCCGCCTCATGATCTCTTCCAGGTATCACAGGTATGTGTCTGCATTTCCTGCTGCCTGTAACTATTTTTTATCTTATAACCCTTTATTGTAAATGGGAAGCTCCAATAAGATAACATCTCTTCCTCAATATAGCCGTGATCACAAATACAATGAAAGGACATATTAATGAACACAGGACAATTCACGATATAAGCAACGGGTAAAAGGTAAAAGAACAGGTGCATTTTCAGTGAAATGGAACACTGAACACAGAGAATGGTATTATAGTGTCAAAATTAAGATTACCCTGAAGATTACTCCAGATTTTGGGTTCCAGGTGATGTCATGCAGTTTACCAAATTCTGCATAGGTTTGGTGACTAAAAGTATCCGATTACTGGAACAAATCTGATAATTAGAGGAATTCCCAAGAACACACCGGAAAAACAGTGGCAAGGACTTGCATTCAGGACTTTCCGATCCCAGGTCTAGTACGCTAAACCACAGACATGAAAAATTAACAAAATGTTGCTCATTATATTTACATATAATATATTTACATATAATTGCATTTATTCATGTACAGTATGTGTAAATATATCAATCAGCTACCTTTATGGAACCTGAACGTGGCTCTCCAAGATGAGTAATAATGCTGCGTTCGAGACTTCTAGGGAACTACTTGGAACTTCAAACCATATAGAATGGTTTTGTGAGTGAGGAAATAAAAAAATATGTGAATACTATTCCTGAAAGATTAAATGTTGTAGTCAAAGCAAAGGATGGCCATGCTAGATATTGATTTTTTTCTCTGATTTATATTCCTTTTGTTAAGTGTATAATCATCACTGCACACTACTGTACTTAAGGTTAGGCGAGAACAAACTTCAGAATGTTGACATTCCTCATTTTTGCATAAATAAATACATAAACAAACACACCCAACTTCGCGTGAAAATCAGATGAGCAAAGTTGATTGCATAAGATAAACTGCATGCCGAATAAACTGAATCATCTCTTGGACTTTTGCATATGAAGACCACAAAAGAAAAACAATCAGAGTCCAAATTTTGCACACAGCTCTGAGATATAAAGTACTGTATGCTATAAGCGGGGAATAAGTGGAGACACAACACACATAGACAACAGGGAGACGCAGCTCCGAGATATAAAGTACTACATGCTATCTGCAAGGAATATCTGCAAGTCTAGACACAATACACATAACAAGACTTCGACGAGACTTTGCCCCAAATGGGCGCGGGGGTCGGTCTAGAACACTGCTACCACTCAGTGGAAATTACGAGCAGCTGCAGGTAACGATGAGGAGTTGAGGAATGCAGTCTGGGTCTTAATAGACCGATGGGCTGAGGGCTGGAGGTGCTGCCTCACAGTATTCCCCCCCGAGGCACGACTCCCGGCGTGCCTGATCTCTGGCCAGGAGGGCACCCTCTGGGGCGCAGAGCAAGCTGGTCCAGATGGACCTGGTGCTGGGACTAGACTGGATGCAGGGGGCCAGGGTCGAGCTGCTGGATGCAGGGGGCCCGGCCGTCCCCGGCGCCCCTGCATACAGCAGCCCGGCCAGCTCTGGCCCTCTCCGCCCAGCAGTTCGGCGCCCGTGTACCCAGGCCCCAGCAGCTACCCCAGTGGCAGACTGCACCCATGTACCAGGTCCCGGCAGCTACTCCAGTAGCAGTGGACGCTCTCGGGTACCAAGTGCCAGTGACCGTTGCAGTGAGCAATATCTCGTACCAGATACCAGCAGCTACCCTTTCCAGCCAAAGATCAGGCACGCCAGGAGTCATGCCTCGGGGGGTATCAGAGACCACGCCTCCAGCCCTCAGCCTACTGGTCTACTACGACCTGGACCGCATTCTTCAGCCCTGCAATCAGTGCATGTTGGAGCCTCTCTCCCAGGGAAGGAATGAAGACATAGGGTCTCAAGAGCTCTGCATCACGGATGTGCTCCACCATTGTTTGAACCTGAAGAGAATATTCTATTTGAATTTCAAAATTTGTCCTCCAGATTTGTTTTGCAGAAAAGAAAGATGCAGAGGCTGGACTTGCTCAAAGACATTTTTTTTTTTCAATTCAAAATGAAGACACAACCTAATCATGAGTGCTCTATTTATGATGTCAAGAGTGCTGTGAACAAATCGCTTGTATGAGAGCAAAGCGATGATTTTTAATCCACATAATTAAAAAATAGATCAATTTCAATGAAATTGACGAACCTATGCTAACATAATGAAGGTCAATGTTGGCCATTCTGGCATCATCAACTGTTGGCTGTTAATTTTTTCTCAATGCAAGGGGTTAAGTCAAGAAGAATATTGTGAAAGATTGCTTGCATGCCACTATTTCATTGTCACTGATGATATCTAATTAATATTTTAATTGAATTGATAATTATTTGAACCAATGATACTGCACAAAGTCAATTCCTTACATGTTGTCTGTGGATTAGCATAATTTGAAGATTTGCTTTATTGCTTTAGGAGATAGTGATGCATGTCTCCAAATACAGAATTAACTCTTCTTGGGCATAGGAATACTATGTGACATTCCCTTTAAGCCTTTTATTTAGTGACAGTTGCTTTCAGTTAAATCTACTGTATATTTATGAATGTTGTGCAATTTAAATGTTAGTACTTTACCTGCCAATTCCCAGTCAATAACAAATATTTGTCTTGTCAATTTACTCCATGATACTGTGTACAGTGTAGTTGCTATAAATGTAAGGTCACGCCTCTAGTCTTCAGACTCACTGGTCTATTAAGGGCGCTTTCACACTAGGTAAGATTGTTCCGTACCGTGCCGCAGTAAGATTGTCCCCCCTCCCCCCCCCACTGGTCAGCTTTGACACTAGTAATATCGTACGGTACCTGAGTACACTCACAGATGTCAATCTGATACCGCGTGTTGCAGTATGCACCTAGGTGGTTTTAAATGGGGAAATATACTCAGTCAAAAAAGAAACTTCACACTCATAAATTTCTAAATATTTTCTTGAAACTTAATACAAGAGATGTTATTATTATTATTATTATTAGGGGTAAATGCGTTGTCAAAGACATCATGACACACAGCAACTCCGATGTGCACAAGCATGCAGCACGTGCGAGCATACATCAAGGTAAAAGCATGTTTCCTCGTGTTCCTAGTCACGTGACCTTATGAGACACGTGCAATTGAGCCCACGACATCTCGGAAAAACAAGTTCTTACAGTCAATTATCCGTTGATTTGCAATGCCACGACTGTCAAACATTCAACGTGAACGTGCCATTGGCATGCTGAATACGGGAACATCGGTCACTGACGTTGCCAGGGTTATGGGATGCAGTCGACGGACTATCCATGATCTTCAGACACGTCTCCAACAAACTGGCACCACAGCAGACCGACCTCGTTTGGGTAGACCACGTGTGACGACACAAGCAGAAGACTGAAAAATCGTCTTCGCCATTTGCGTAATCGATTTCTCACTGCAACGCCCACTAGGAATGAATTGTTTAGAGGTCGTGTGACTGCCCAAACCATACGTAATCGCCGCGCACTGCTCGCCTCCATGCACGCCGGCCATATCGTGGACCAATTTTAACCCAGTTACACCAACGTCAACGGCTTCTCTGGGCACAACGACATCTGAGATGGACTCAGCGTGATTGGAATAGGGTCGTTTTAGTGACGAATCCAGATTCACTTTGCACTTCGCTGATGGGAGAGTTAGAGTTTGGAGGAGACGCTGTGAACGCAACACCCAGTGTTGTGTGCAGGAAGTGGACCGCTTTGGGGGCGGTAGTGTTATGGTTTGGGGTGCCTTTAATGGTCCTGCCTGCTCCTGACTGATGGTCGCTCAAGGAAACCTAACTGCTGCAGGATACAGAGCTTTTTGCCATTCATGGCAGCTCATGACCCAGGTCTGACATTCCAACACGATAATGCCAGACCTCATACGGCTAATTTAACGCGAATTTTCTTAGGAATGCTGGCATCAATGTCATGGAGTGGACCTCAAGGTCTCCCAACCTTAATCCCATAGAACATGCACGGGATGTGTTGGGCAGAAGACTCCGTCAAGTAAGGAACCCTCCACAGAATTTGCAGGAACTTGGTGCCATGTTGGTTCAATTATGGCGACGCATCCCCAAGCTGTGTTCAGACGCATCATTCAATCCATGAGGAGATGTTGCGTCGCAGTTGTGAACGCCATGGAGGGCATACGCGCTATTGACATGCTTTCATCAAGTTGTAACTTACCATTTTTACTCTCTTACATTTCCGTAGCATTTCCGGTGGAACTGGTTACATTATGAACATGATTTTTATGGTACACCGTCCTTAATGGGTACAGAATGGAATTAAATCATTATTTAAAACCACTTTTCTTCTATGTTCAACTTATCGACCTCCAAACGAGTGTGAAGTTTCTTTTTTGACTGAGTATATATAATAAAATTAAAGAAGAAGCAAACTCGTGAGTGGAACAAATTTCGTATCCATCCTCCATTTTTTTTGGTTTTTATTTGCCAGTATGATTTTAAAAGGAGGCGCCAATATATTAATTATTGTGAAGGGGGTTTCGAATATTAATATTGAATATTCATATCGCAAATGCATATGCTGCGCGTGCCCTAGCAACCCGGTGTGTCATCAGTAACATGGATTACCACGTGTAACGGCACGAGAAATGAAACTGGATGCTTGATGTTTTTACTCGCCCAAATCTTTCTCTGGCCACCCAAATATCAAGGTAAGCCGGAGAAGTACTGATTTCATTCGATATTGGTGGAGGCTGTGTCCTGAATTCTTTTCCCCTTGCGTTTTTGGCCGATTATTCTGTCCACTGCCTCATACCATGAAAATTTATCTTCCTCATAACTTGAGCTGCCTGACTTCCGCACCGCATCTCGCACTTTGGAATATCGCAGCCGCATTTTCTTCAGTTCGTCACAGCACTGATCTATTGCTCTGTGATAATCACGCAAATATAACTACTCACAAATTATTCCATAAATCTCAGAGTTTTTGTGTGTAGTATCCAGTTGTGATAGTATGTTTTCGTCCTGCTAAATTTCGAGCACACATTGAATTTCTTCATTTGAATGGAAAGATCCTTTCGCCACTGCATTTGTTAAGACAAGAGAGCCGTAACATATAACAGTAATCTTCAGTGCTCAAGTACGGTTGCTTTCATATTTGGTATGCGTACGGATGAACCATGCCCAAGTCCACCTCTTCCAACTGTACTTGCGTACCATGCCTGAGCACGGTACGCTAGTGTTCACACTTACCGAATAAACTGGACTTCAGGGTCTAGTGTACTCGGATCCATGCCCAAGTTTCTAGTGTGAAAGTACCCTAAGACCCGGACCACATTCTTCAGCTCTGTAATTATCGCATGCACCTGTTATTAATTTCCACTGTGTGGTAGTATTGTGCTATTTCAGACCGAGCCTCGCACTTAGTCTTTGCGAAGTCTTGTAAACCACGTCTGTGTTGTATTGCTAGTCTAGCACAGACTTATCCTCCACAAATCGCGTGTATACTCTAATTCTCTAACTTAGTGCTGTTCCTTATTGATATCAGCACTTTAACTTTATAATTAAGGAGCCTCATTTCTGCTGTCCTTTTTCTATTTTAGTAACACATTGTTGCAGTCACCAAAGCCCAGTGTTTGTAATAGCATTATTAAGGAACCTCATTTCCTCTTTGTTTTGTATTGCTTCATATGTGCGTCCCTGCTGCGCAGTGGGCATAATAAATACGACCAAGTCCATCCTTGCACCTGTGTCCAGTCCTCAACTTCCTGTCCTCTGCGCACATCATCAGTGTGCGAAGCACAACCCTTACAATAAGTTCAAAGAGAAATGTCATTATACTTGTATGAGAGGCATGATTATTAATGTTCTTGTTTCACTGTACTTTTATTATGCGCTATATTATTTTGTAAATTTAGTCATTTGATAAAAGAGCAGTCAGTCCAACATGTAACCTGGTTGTGTCCTGTTTATTTTTCCTGGCAGCTGTACCACCCTTGACTGCAGGGTGGTCAGATCAGCATTAGACATCACCAGGCAGGCTGTTCTAATTCAGGCCTCGTCCTTGCAAACACGGGTAGTTTTGCAAACTGATATTTTTTTCTTCACTTTTTTTTTTTTTTTTAATTTTAAATTCTGTCCACACAACATGATTTTACAAAATATCTCCTAATTCCCGAGAATGTTAAAACAACAAGCACAAATGCTCAAATCAAGTATGTCGGGCCAGTAGGTGGTGATGAAGTTCAAATAACAGTATGCATGTTAACAGGGAAGAGCATTACTTAAAGCAGCAATAGACACGTACGAATTGAGTTGTGAAGTCATTGCTTTCCAAGTGATCTGTTTTACATCTTTACATGGATACACAGAAGCCAGAGTTTTAAAAAAAAGTCTTCACTTTAAAAAGCATTTTTTAAAAAGTGACTTAAAATGCTGTCTGTCTGTGAACACGAGGCCAAAACGCTTGGAAAAAGAACTTTTCAAATAACTCATGTGCATATGGACAGGGCCTCCATGTCCGTAGTTACAGCAACAAAAATTTAGTGCAGTAAAGTTTGTATATGGCCCAAATAATTTATTGAGCGGAAGCATGATGCTTATTATTGACAAAATATACCATTCTGGCTCAGCACCAGACCTGGTAATCAGCCAAATCTGGGCCAAGTTCAGCACTTGTGGTGTACTTCAGGGTCAAAGCAGGTCTAACTCAGCTATTCTGGCTTAGTTGCGGTCAGCCGAACTGGGGGATGTTGGGACTGCCTTTCAGGCCTACAGTATCTTTGGGCTCAGTATGGGCAAAATCTTTGCCAGACTCAGCCCAGACTCGTAGAGCAGCTCTCAGTCTTGTACTTCATGGCCAAGACTATGCTGAGTCATGTCGAGCTGAGCGGAGTGTATTTGTTCCAGCACATGCTGTTTGGGCCACGAATCAATCAATAAAATTTTGCTACCTCGGAAACAGCAAAAGTATTTTTGTATTTTTAAAATCAATTGATCATGTGCGGGTTATATTTCCAACTGCTTTTAAGAGACAAGTATGCTTGTAAATGATAATGCATGCTGATCTTGCTGAAAAGTGTTTTTACTGTACCTTGCTCTGTTACGGTACATTAATTTATGTTTCCTTTGCATTTCTGAACTGTCTATATTCTAAATGAATCATGTTAATGGATCAGAAGTAAGAGACCAGCAGAGTGGTGAGAACAGCATGTACTGTGTGGTCTGAAAACAATATTCAAGTAGTTTTAATCAACTTCTCTCAACTTTCTTCAAAATACCAGTGCTCACAATAAAACTTGGTTATATTATACTTTTACGTTATGGTATAAGTATTCCCCATTCAGTCCATGAAAGAGCATTAAAGCTGTTGTATCTTTGAAATCCAGTGCAGACAGTCGTGTGGTTCTCAGACATCGCACCAGTAGCCTGTAAGTGGTGAAATGGTGAAAATATGACCAGAATACCTTTACAAGTTTATACCAATGTAAAGCCTAAAAATCAAGATCAAAAAATTGTGCGGACCTGTTTTCCTCAAATAATTTCAATTAGGATACAGACAGCTTTCATATACATACATTATAAAATATATGACACAGCTGTCCTGTTCATTCAATTTTCTGGTTCTCACAGTACCTTTCACTAAAGTATGTAGGCCATAAAAACTGCACTGTACATGCTGTAATGAACATTCTTTGAAAATGCAGAGTTTATCTGCGTCAGTACACCACAGTAACCAGTTGAACCAGGATTGGTGCGTGCCGGAAACACTGTGTTTTTGTTCAAGAATTTTATAAAGCGGCGATGACAAACCTAATTAGAATCCCGTTGTCTGGAGGCACCTGGCAAGGAGAACGTGAAACAATTTAATTATTAACAAATATACATAAACCAGGAGAATGTAATAAACAAGACAATGCTTAAATATTGCTCAATGTGCAGGGAACAGCCAACAAAGGGATATATAACAGAACAGAGTGCCAATTAACACTGAGAAACAATACAAAGGTCAATAATAACAAAATAAACCCCAAAGTATCAAAGGAAATAAGAATAAAGTAACATAAGAACAAACTCCACTAATCGCCGGTGATAAAACGTAAAAATACAAAACCCCATAAAGTACAAAGGAAATAACCACATATACAAGGGATAGGAACTGAGAATAATAAAACGTGATAATAATAAAGACCGGGAGACGCTGGAGCTAGGAACACAGGAATACTTATTTTTAACACGAGAGATAGCAAGACTAGGGAACAGCAGGAGCTTTGAACACAGGAGTACTTCTGATGAGAACCAGTGACCAACTGAGTGCTTAAAGGAATACTGTCATTGTACAGTCGGTCGCACTCAATAGTTGCATAAATATGCAAAATCAATCATGTGTTGTAAATTTTCATGTGGAGTCATCCTATCGAATTGTTTCGATGTTTTTGATAAGTTTATGGAATGTTCCATGACACTTCTAGCAGACTGTATTTTTGAGGAAACCGCTAGGGGGCGCTGTAAGTTGTGCCGTCATCAGGGCTCTCTGCCTTAGTTTGGCTGTCATTTTCATCATTGTATTGCATTCATGCATAATACATTGTGAGGATAATACTGGAACATTATGCATCTTTTGTGTGATATCCGGCTATTAATACGAACAATACGGGGGTGCATGGCCATAGAGTGATCTCATAATACGAAGAAAGATTCTCAGGCAGTTTTCCATGCATTCCCAAAAGAAAGGTCGCTTGTTGAGCGATGGATAGGATGTGAGAAACATGAACGCCTTCGTTTCCGAAGTTTTGGCGAACGGAAAAGGGGATCGATTTCGTCTTTGTAGCAAGCACTTCGACACTGACACATACAAGAGAGATCTCGTCCGCCTCACAAAAAGTGCAGTGGAAAGACTGCGATTGTACTGTGTGTATGCTATATGTAGCGTATATGCAGAGCGGTCGGCTTGACATCAGAGCTAAGGGCTGAAAAAGAGACAGCTCTGATAACGATAACCCTTTTTTTGATGGTTGAATTTCATGGGGGTTGAATCACCCAGAAAAGGTTAGAAGTTGAATGTATTGTTATCTGGGAATGATTTAAGTGGCAAATTGTATTGGACGTGTGGGGAAACAGACAAATTTGTGCTTTTATATACAATGGAGAGACAGACAGATTTGTGTATGAGGCCCCCTCACATGTATACTGTATGTTAATGACTGCTGGCAGTTCCACCTGTGGGGATTTTCCACTAGTCCACAGGGGAGAAGAGGGCGAGACCCCACGACCACTCGGGATATGAATAATCCAATCCGCAGTGCCAAACATGGCGCACTACGGCTTGCAACCAATCAGAAGTCAAAACTTATTTTGCACACAAAATTGAATATATGCAAATTTAATGCTATAAACAGTGTTTCAACAAACATTTTCACAGATTTTGTTTCCTTGCTGGCTCATGTAATAAACACTTCCTGCTTTTTATGAACATCAATATGTGCTTGTTTTGGACGACAGTCATAATATTTGTTCCTGGTAAAACTTGGATTTACTTTCATGATATCCCTTGATACAGGAAAAGTATATGTAATCAATATTCAGGCGAGTTTGAACGAGCAGGCGGAGACTTGATTGGAGTTGTGGGTGTGGTCACTGGGCCGCCTAGAATGGACGTGACACACATTATGTTTTATTGTTTTGCAACCTCTGTGCATGCGTGATGATATGATATTATGAGTCATTGGCAGCTCTGCATTTCAAAATTGTATTGGAGTTCAGAATAATGTTCTGAAACAGTTCTGTACAACTCCAAGATCCTGCACGTTTTTTAATCCATCCCTGATGCAGCACATGAAGAGTTTTATCACAAAACAGGTTAACTCCACTGAGTCTGAATTGAGAAAAATGGCTTTCTGTGTAATTACTATTTCTGTAAAACTTTGAATAATGGTCTTTTCTACTATTGTATATGAGCCAAATGGTAACCAATTGGCATATTCATTTCAAATCCAGCCAAAAACCAAAAAATTACTGTTTTTTAGCAAAACGAGTTAAATCCATAGCTTGCTTTTATTGCAAAACGGGTTAAATCCAATCGAATAAGTATGTTTCTTTGTTGTAGTGTCGGGAAACTCTATTTATTCAATATCGCTGAACAACACAAAATCACACACTCACATGCCCATGCACACTCACACACACACACACACACACACACACACAGACACACACACACATGCACACCCACCCCCACACATAAACACACACACACGACACCACCCAATGTCAGTCTTGGTTCATTGGACACGCAAACACTATGTTCCTGAAACACAAACGTTCATGCATGTAAACAAATATTACACACACATACACACACACGCACGCACAAATACACAAACACACAAACACGCACACGCACACATGACACCACACAATGTCAGTCTTTGTTCACTGGACAAGCACTATGGTCCTGAAACACAATTGTGTGTGTGCATGTAAACATAAATACATGTACATACACAAACACGCACAAGCATGCATGCACATACACACATACACATGTACACACACACACACACACACACACACACACACACCACCCAATGTCAGTCTTGGTTCATTGGACACACAAACACTGTGGTCCTGAAACACAAACGTGAGTGCATGTGACAAAAATACTCACACACACACACAAGCACGCACCCAATCAAGCAAACACACACACACACACACAAACAAAAAATATTACACACTCATGCACATGAAACACTAATTCCTTGTTGTTTCGTTGTGAAACTTTTACTCTAAAGGTGGATACAACCCGTTCTGCAAAAAAAAACGGAGGTGGCACTCAAGCAGTTTTGCAAAAAAAAAAAACATAAATTTTGCCGATTCCGATTGCTTAAACTCTAAAAGCAAAAGTATTACACAATTTTCAAAACCTTACACACAAGGAGCAAAACATCGGCCCAGATTTGCACAACTATAAGCACAATGCCAGCTTCACACTTTTTGCAAAACAAAACACACAGTGATTTGAAAAACACTAAACACACTTGCATACATTTAACACAGAAGTATATCATGATGCCACTTCCTTGCAATTCCAAAGCACTGACTATCAAATAACCACACCAATGAGCCAATTGGTTAATCACAGCCATCAGGTGCAGAAACACATGATTGCATAATTGTAGACACACCAATCAGGTTTAAGCACTATAAAAATGCAGCAGGTGAGTTCACCTGTCTTCAGCCAAAATGGAAGGAATCAGACGAAGAGGAGTGAGGGTGTGAGGGGGAATCCAGCGAGGAGGAGGAGGAGGAGGAGGAGGAGGAGGAGGAGGTAGTAGAGGAAGTAGAGGAAGAGGCGGAGGCCTTGCCAGAGATAGAGGCCGAGGTGGAGGTAGAGGAAGAGGAAGACCTGGAGCAGGAGGAGAACGTGCTCAAAGAAAAAGAGGACCGAATTTATCACATGAAATTCGCGCCACACTAGTTGACCATGTCGTGAACCGCGAATTGACGCTAAGGGAGGCTGGACTAAGAGTTCAGCCAGATCTTAGCAGATATGCATGTAAATTGACTTGTGTATACTTGACCAATGCTGAACTACACAATCTTGTCTTTCATTGTATTTCAGAGAATTTTACAAATTGATGCTGAGGAAATCCTGCATGAATTAATTTACATTGATGAGGCAGGGTTTAACCTCACAAAAGCAAGAAGGAGGGGCAGAAATATCATTGGCCACAGGGCAACGTGGGGGTAACATCACAATTTGCGATGCCATTACACGGAAAGGGGTCCTCCACCGTCATGCCAATATGGGCCCTTACAACACACCTCACATTCTCACATTTTTGGACCGATTGCACAACATTGTCACAGCAGTTAAACAAATTAAGCAGATGCAATACATTGTCATCTGGGACAATGTGTCTTTCCACCGCTCTGCTCTGGTCCAGAACTGGTTTCAACACCATCCACAGTTTGCAGTACTATTCCTTCCACCGTACTCTCCTTTTCTGAACCCAATCGAAGAGTTTTTCTCAGCATGACAGGGGAAAGTTTACGATCTGCGGCTCCAGGCTCAGGTACCCCTCACTCAGGCGATGGAGGAGGCCTGTGACCAAACCGACTCTGCAGCTGCGCAAGGATGGATTCGACATTCAAGACGGTTCTTCGCACGTTGTCTTCCCAAAGAGGATATCGCCTGTGATGTTGGTGAAATTCTCTGGCCAGATCCAGCTAGGCGAAGAGGTACATAGTGTCTAATATTTCCTGTAGTACATACATTTTTTTTTATTTACTGTAATTGTAACCTGTACTGGATACAGTATTACAGTATTGTATGTTTGTCTGATATTTGCTGAGCTAACAGTGTTATGCACACTACTGTAGTAGCATGAAAACTGGGACATGGTTTGTTGTGATTCTCCATGATGTTGACTGATTTGGGTATATGGAGAGAAATAAATTATTAAATTATTAAATTAATTATTTTCATCAGTCTGCAGCATTGGTCTTGTATTGTGTTTGGTGAATTTACCGTATATTTATACTTTCACTGTGTACTTCACTTACAGTACTGTAATCACTTGGAGGTAGAATTGCTAAAAGTGTTTTAGGTTAAGCACAGCAGTGTGTAACTGGTTGCAACAGAATTAAGGTATATAAAATGTGTGTGTTTTCAAAATTGTGCTTAAGCAATTGAAAAAAACTGTAAAAGCTCTGAATATATTTTCTCTGTCAAAAATCTGATTTCACATCAGCGTAAGACTATCTTTTCTCAATTGTTTGAGATAATAAACAAGCAAAATGTGGATTTGGTGGTTAACCCGTTTTGCGATCAAACTCTTCACATTTTGGTACTGTGGGAACCCATTTTGGAGTGGCCTAGTCAAAGTCCAGACTTACAACCCCAATTCCGAAATAGTTGGGACAAAGTGTAAATTGTGAATAAAGTCAAAATGCAATGACTTTCAAATCACACCAGTCAGTATTTTATTCACAATAGAACAGAGATAACATAGCAAATGTTGAAACTGAGAATTTTTAGAATCTTATCCACAAAATGAGCTCATTTCAAATTTGATGGCTGCTACAGGTCTCAAAAGTTGGGACAGGGGCCTGTTTACCATGGTGTAGCATCCCCTCTTCTTTTTAACACAGTGTTGAGGCGTCTGGGCATTTAGGAGACAAGTTTCTTGAGTGTAGCCACTGGAATTTGATCCCACTCTTGTTTAATACAGGCTCCCAGCTGCTGGAGAGTTTTGGGTCTCCTTTGACGGACTTTTCCTTTAATTATGCGACAAATGTTCTCAATCGGTGAAAGATCAGGACTGCAGGCAGGCCAGTTCAGCACACGGACTCTTCAACTATGAACCCATGCTGTTGTAATAGCTGCAGTACGTGGTTTTGCATTGTCCTGCTGAAATTCACGAGGTCTTCCCTGGAATAGATGTCGTCTGGAGGGGAGCATATGTTGCTCTAAAACCTTTACATACCTTTCAGTATTCATGGTGCTTAAAACATGCAAGTGTCCCACACCATATGCACTAATGCATCCCCATACCATCAGAAATGCTGGCTTTTGAACTGAACGCTGATAACAGGAGGGGTGGTCTTTCTCCTCTTTATCCCAGAGGACACCACGCCCATGATTTACAACAAGAATGTCAAATTTGGACTCGTCTGACCACAGGACATTTTGCCACTTTGCTACAGTCCATTATAAATGAGCCTTGGCCCACAGAACACGGCGGCGCTTCTGGATCATGCTCAACAATGGCTTCCTTTTTGCACGATAGAGTTTTAGGTGGCATCTGTGGATGGCACGGCGGACTGTGTTTACAGTGGTTTCTTGAAGTATTCCTGGGCCCATTTAGTAATGTCAATGACAGAATCATGCCGGTGAGTGATGCAGTGGCGTCTGAGGGCCCGAAGATCACGGGCATTCAATTAAGGTTTCCGACCTTGTCCCTTACGCACAGAGATTTTTCCAATTTCTCTGAATATGTTGATGATGATATGCACTGTCGATGATGAGACCTTCAAAGCCTTTGCAATTTGACATTGAGGAACATTGTTTTTAAAGTATTCCACAATTTTTTTTTTACGCAAGTCTTCACAGGTTGGAGACCCTTGGCCATCTTTACTTCTGGGAGACTCAGCCTCTCTAAGACATCCCTTTTATAACCAATCATGTTACACACCTGATGCCAGTTAACTAAATTACTTGCTTAATGTTCTTTCAGCTGATTCTCTTATATATTAATTGCTTTTTTCAGCACTTTTTTGCCTGAAATTTGAAATAAGCTTATTTTGTGGATAAAAATGTAAAATGTCTCCATTTCAACATTTGAAATTTTATCTATGTTCTATTGTAAATTACATATTGGCTCATGTGATCTGAAAGTCATTGCATTTTGACTGTATTCACAATTTACACTTCATCCCAATTATTTCGAAATTAGGGTTGTGTGTGTATATATATACATATATATATATATATATATATATATATATATATATATATATATATATATATATATATATATAATGTCAAAAAAGTCCCACTTTGAAAAATTGCCCTTAAATTAATATTCCAGAATTTTTTAAAATTTTTTGTTTATCACAAATTGCCGTTACTTTTGAATTTGCCCTTTCACACGTCCTGAACATGTCCACCATTTCTTTCCTGGCAGATTTAGGCCCTCCTCAGCATATCATACACTGCATGGCGGATCAAAGCTCTGTCCCTTCTGTGAATGTTGACTTCTGCCGTTATGCATTCCTCAAGGTCATCCAGGTCCCTAGGTGGAGTAATGTACACTTTTGACTTAAGATAACCCCACAAGAAAAAGTCAAGAGGGGTTAAGTCCGGTGACCTCGGGGGCCATTCCACGTCGCGGTGTAAGACAATCAGTTGTTCTCCGAACAATTCTGTAAGTTGAACTGAAATGTGTCAAGGGATGTGCTGAGATCAAGAAAGTGCGAACACCTGGTGTTGCACCTTTCTGGGGACATCCATTCATTGATTACATAACATGACATAACAGGACTGTTAGCCACCTGGAGAGCAAAGGGTAAAAGCAATTTCCTGAAAATTTTTAGGACACTTAGGGCATACCTAACATTGCTTCTCATGGTCTCAGATCCTGTTTTCATCCCAGCACTTTTTCATGCTAAACAGATGTATTGCAATTTACGTAATTAGCCTGTGTTCACTCATGCGTGATAAGCTGAGTATGTGCAATTGCACAAAAAAAGCACGGAACCATTGTCTATCAACCTATGTAAAAGGATTTTCTAAAAATTATAGAATATTAATTGCTCGCATACAGTAAAAACGGCCTGCCAATATATCCTGTATTGACCAACCCTGTAATGGCCGAGTTCAGCAGGTCCATAAGCAGTCGCGGACCTAGCATTTAGCTCTTTATTGAGTCCTGAAGTCGCGTACTTCAGAAGTCATAGTCATGATATTGTCATGATAGCACAACATACTTAACTAATGAATTAAAATATTATAAATAGCTTATTTTCGCATCCCCTTGGCGACCCTTAGGCCAATACCAAGGCAATACGGAAATAAGCAATTAATAACATTTTATATATATATATGGCTGGGACTTTAACGCGTTAATTTCGATTAATTAATTACAGAAAAAATAACTCGTTAAAAAAATTAATGCATTTAATCGCGCCTTTCTCAGTTCCCTAATTTCTGAAACGTCGGTAACACCGATGCACACAGTTCAGCCCGGTGGGTGGCTGTAATGCAGCTAAAGTCTTAAAATGTTGAATATAATGGCTATGATTGTCTCCCGTCGCCTTTGGCAAAAGGGAGACATAGGAATGCACCCCGTCCATGCGTGTGTGTGTGTCCGTCCATCTGTCTGTCCGTCCGTCCGTCCAAAAAGTGGCGTTTTCATGATAACTCAAGAAGAAAATGGATTACAGACCCCATGTTGTGCATAAAAGAAGATTACATTATGAACCAGTTTCCTATTTAATATCAGTGACCTTGACCTATTATTTGACTTTGCAATTAGCAGGTCAAATATAGGCACTTGACCTATTTTTTTTTTTTTCAAACTTGATTTACAAGCTCAAAATTGTTCACTGTGGTGTTTTGCGGCATTCTCTTTTACCTGATGGTCAAATTTTATGGATCCAGTTCCTTGCCATCTTTTACAAAATATCGAATTTCACGTTGAAGAGAATTGACCTCCTTTAAGGTCACAGGGTACATATTTATTTTGGCGACGGAGGACCGTGGGCTTTGCGGCCAGCTTGTTGCACTTTGAGTTTGCACTAATCTGT
This sequence comes from Gymnothorax javanicus, assembly GCA_029692085.1. Taxonomy (NCBI): domain Eukaryota; kingdom Metazoa; phylum Chordata; class Actinopteri; order Anguilliformes; family Muraenidae; genus Gymnothorax; species Gymnothorax javanicus. The sequence goes on along the minus strand of CM056194.1, from coordinate 82,255,903 downwards.
GAATGTAGCGGACAGATGAAAAATGCAGGGATAAATATAAATGAAAAATAAACATTTTTTGTTTTAAGTTCACGTATATGTCTATTCATTGATTCAGTCGTCAGCCAAAATTTATTTGAATTGAAAAACTTCACTTATTGTGTCAAATATTGCTATTTGATGAAAATGCGATTCATCGAGATTAATTAATTACAAAGCCTCTAATTAATTAGATTAATTTTTTTAATCGCGTCTCACCACTAATACAGTGCTGTGAAAAAGTATTTGCCCCCTTCCTGATTTCTTATTTTTTTGCATATTTTTCGCACTTAAATGTTTCAGATCATCAAACAAATTTTAATATTAGACAAAGACAACCCGAGTAAATACAAAATGCAGTTTTTAAATGATGATTTCATTTATTAAGGGGAAAAAGCTATCCAAACCTACCTGGCCCTATGTAAAAAAGTAATTGCCCCCTACATCCTAATAACTGGTTGTGCCACCCTGATTTCGACAAGAACTGCAATCAAACGTTTGCAATAACTGGCAATGAGTCTTTCACATCGCTGTAGAAGAATTTTAGCCCACTCTTCTTTGCAGAATTGTTCTAATTTAGGCAAATTGGAGAGTTTTTGAGCATGAATGGCCTGTTTAAGGTCATGCCACTGCATCTCAAGCAGATTTTAGTCCGGACTTCGACTAGGCCTATCCAAAATCTTCATTTTATTTTTATTAAGCCATTCAGAGGTGGACTTACTGGTGTGTTTCGGATCATTGTCCTGCTGCATAACCCAAGTGCGTTTGAGCTTGAGGTGACAAACTGATGGTTGGACATTCTCCTTCAGGATTTTCCGGTAGAGAGCAGAATTCATAGTTCCATCAATTACGACAAGTCATCCAGGTCCTGAAGCAGCAAAGCAGCTCCAAACCATCACACTACCACCACCATGTTTGACTTTTGGTATGATGTTCTTTTTATGAAATGCTGTGTTAGTTTGAGGCCTGATGTAACGGGACGCACACCTTCCAGAAAGTTCAACTTTTGTCTTGTCACTCCACAGAATATTTTCCCAAAAGTCTTGGGGATCGTCAAGATGTTTTTTGACAAATGTGAGACGAGCCTTTTTGTTCTTTTTGATCAGCAGTGGTTTTCACCTTGGAGCTCTCCATGGATGCCATTTTTGCCCTGTCTCTTCCTTATTGTTGAATCATGAACACTGACTTTAACTGAGGCAAGTGAGGCCTGCAGTTCTTTAGATATTGTTCCGGGTTCTTTTGTGACCTCCTGGATGAATCGTCGATGCGCTCTTGGAGTAATTTTGGGAGGCCAGCCACTCCTGGGAAGGTTCACCACTGTTCCAAGTTTTCTCCATTTACGGGTAATGGCTCGCACCATGATTAGAAATGGCTTTGCAACCCTTTCCAGACTGTTGGATGTCAATTTCTTTGTTTCTCATCTGTTCTTGAATTTCTTTAGTTCGCGGCATGACATGTTGATTTTTGAGATCTTTCAGCCACCTAACTTTATCAGACATGTTCTATTAAAGTGATTTCTTGATTCAACAGGTCTGGCAGTAGTCAGGCCTGGGTGTGGCTTGCGAAATTGGACTCAAAAAATGTGGTTAATCACAGTTAATTCATGATATAAGGAAGGGGGGCAATTACTTTTTCACATAGGGCCAGGTAGGTTTGGATAGCTTTTTCCCCTTAATAAATGAAATCATCATTTAAAAACTGCATTTTGTATTTACTCAGGTTATCTTTGTCTAATATTAAAATTTGTTTGATGACCTGAAACATTTAAGTGTGAAAAATATGCAAAAAAGTAAGAAATCAGGAAGGGGGCAAATACTTTTTCACGGCACTGTGTATATATATATATAATAAGACAAAATGCCAGCACACACCAGGATACTCTTGGTAGCACTTTTATTCAAAAATGACATTAGAAAAAAAAAGGGGGGAGCGAATAACGCGTTACGCATCAGCTTCATCAGATTCCCTCTACGCTGATAAACAGCAGGTGCATCTTTTTAAAACCATCAGGTGCTGATTGGCAGGAAACGGAAACAGACTCAATATCAGAATACATAAATATACAAATACAAAAATACAAGACTGCAAAGACACAAATACGAGACTCAAAGAATACACAAAGAGCCAAAGGCTATCTTCTGTAGAGATTAGATACAAAATATAATATCAAAATGTTTTATCAAAAAATAATAACAAATAAAATTCCCTTAGAGGATAAGTATATACACAATGCGAAGAGACACACTACATACTGGAAATTTCATCTTCAAAGGGACAGAAGATATGCTGATACCATAAGACTCATCAAGAGGTAGGAAAAAGAAAAAAACATTTAGAATCCACCTTTCTATGTAAGGGAGGGGCAGGAAAGGGGCTGTGTCGGGAAAGGTTTCAGTGCCTGAGTATTTTTCTACAAAAGAAGTTACCTGTAAGTACAAAAGAATAATCGAGTTAGACACATGAATTACAAAAATGAACTCAAATCCAGTGTCTCATTCAACCCATGCAGCTCCAAAGAGTTGGGAGTAAATATCCAATAAGCTTCCCTTTTTAATAATTGATTTAAGATATACTTTATTGAACCCATTGGGGTTGTTTGTCCTCTGCATTTAACCCATCCTATAGTTAGGAGCAGTGGGCAGCCACAGAGCAGTGCCAGGGGACCAACTCCAGTTCTAAAGCCAGTTCCTTGGTCAGGGGCACTGGTAGGAGTGTTCTGATGATTCATGTTTTTTTGAGTGGGGGAAACCGGAGCAAACCCGCGCGAACACGGGGAGAACATGCAAACTCCACACAGAAAGGCTAACCTGTGCATCACAGTGCTAACCACTGCACCACCGTGCCGCCCACGAAATTATGATATTACCACCCTCTCAATCCCTACAAATTTTAGGGAAGCAGTCGAACCATGATTTCTTCCCTTGTAGTGCCTCGCAATAGCATAATCCATATTCCCATTCCTTATGGCTGCTTTATGCCCTGCAATTCTCAATTTTAGATTACGCTTTGTTTGACCCACATATATAAGACCACAGGGACACATTTGTCCTGCACCAGCCGGCACCCAGGACCCAGTGCTGTGCACGGGGTATCCACAGTTTGTGATACACACACACACACACACACACACACACACATACAATTAATGGCACCCCTGACTAGCGATGTACAAACAATGCATTGTCACGGAACCATTCCTACAGTAGATCTTGAGGTATGCTTTGGGTCATTTTCTTGTTGGGAAGTCCACCTAGGGCCAAGTCCCAGTCTTCTGGTGGAGGCAAACAGATTGTTAGCCAAAATATGCTGTTACTTGGTGGAATTCATTATGCCATTAATCTTAACCAGTGCCTCTAGACCTCTTGAATTAAAAGCCCCAAAACATGACTGACCCACCATCAAATTTCACCGTGGGTATGAGGTGCTTCCCCTTGTATGCATCTCTGTTTCGATGCCAAACATGCCAATGCTGTATCTGACCGAACCGTGCAATTTTGGTCTCCTCTGACCAGAGTACCTTGTTCCAATCATAATTTATAGTAAATGATATTTGGCAAACTACAAGCACTTGCCTCTGTGTCTTCTGGTCAGAAAAGGCTTTCTTCTGGCAACCTTTCCAAAGAGCCTGTGGTTCTGGAGGTGGCGCTTGATGGTGTTTTTTGAAACCTGATGACCCCACGATGCCACGAAGGCCTACAATTCCTTCACAGTGATTCAAAGGGATTTTGTTGCTTCTCTCACCATCCTCCTCCGAATCCTGGGGGGCAAAATGCAATTGCATCCTCTACCCTTGAGATTTTAAACAGTTCCATATCTTTGGAATTTTTTTTATTGTTGCCCTGACGGTGGTCAGTGTCATATTCAATCATTTGTGAATCTTCTTGTAGCCACTACCATATTTTTGAAGGTCTAAGACCATCTGCCTCTTTTGATCTGACAGTTGTTTTCTTTTCTGCATGGTGTTGGATGACAAAGCGATATTGCATGTATATTACCTCATTTTTATACTGTAGTGAAACAGGAAGTGAAGTAATGGCTCAATATAATTCCGTAACGCTTATTAAATAAGTGGAATTTAATACCTTCTTTAATTTTGGTTTATGTTATTTACAATAATCTTTAAGGGTGCAATTATTTTTGAAATCTTGATTTGGAGGAAATAGATTTTTAATTAACTCAGTAAATTATTTTGGTTGGTTCCACTGGAACATGAATATCATACAGTATTTCTCAGATGTTGTTATTAAGAGCTACTCGATAAATGTATTTTCTAGAATTTCTTAAAGTATTGTTTGTGCATTCCTAGTCCAGTGTGCCAGTATATATATATATATATATATATATATACACACACTTGGATTTTTTAAAAAAGTATTTAATAATGTGGCACGACAGACATGTTAAAGTGAGAAAATGAGGATTATATATAGGAGGAATTTTGGAATGGATTTGGAACTGGTTTAAGATATAATACCAAGAGTAAGGGTCAGAGGAATCTCATCTAAGCTTGGTTATGTGGGAAATGTAGTCCTACAGGGATCAGTGCTGGGACACCTGCTCTTCCTCATCTGCATTAATGACCTTGAAAGAAACCTTTAGTTAAATTTGCTGATAATACGAAATTTGGTGGTTTGGCGAACAGTGTATGAACTGCTAAGGTGATTGAGGATGATCTTAATAGAATCCAGGAGTGAGTGGAAACTTGGCAAACATAATTACGTTTTGGCTAATGTAAAGTTATTTTTGAAGGAAATTAAAACATCAGACAGGACGACTTTAGAATTCAGAATTCAGAATTGGAGTGTGTTCTACTTGAGAAAGACCTAGGTGTAATTATTGAAAAAAGCCTTTCAGGTTTTCGTCACTATTGCAGCAGTAAAAAAGAACAGCGGGATGCTTGGGGGGGGAAAAAAAGCAAAAGGTATTAAGAGTCCAGTCAGGTTACACTGCTCTTGTATAAAACCATTGCCAGACCATGTTATGGCTAATTGTGTGATAGAAATTTCAATTTGTAATATGTGCCCAAAATGTAATTTTACAACCCCAATTCCGAAATGGTTGGGACGAAGTGTAAATTGTGAATAAAATCAAAATGCAATGACTTTCAGATCACATGAGCCAATATGTTATTTAAAATAGAACATAGGTAACATTTCAAATGTTAAAACTGAGACATTTTACATTTTTATCCACAAAATGAGCATATTTCAAATTCTCTGGCTACAACAGGTCTCGAAAAAGTTGGGACACAGGCAAAAAAGGGCTGAAAAAGCAATTAACATATAAGAGAATCAGCTGAAAGAACATTTAGCAAGTAATTAAGTTAACTGGCATCAGGTGTGTAACATGATTGGCTATAAAAGGGATGTCTTAGAGAGGCTGAGTCTCTCAGAAGTAAAGATGGCCAGAGGCTCTCCAACCTGCAAAGGCTTGCATAAAAAAAATTGTGGAATACTTTAAAAACAATGTTCCTCGACGTCAAATTGTGAAGGCTTTGAAGGTCTCATCATCGATAGTGCATAACATCATCAAAAGATTCAGAGAAACTGGAAAAGTCTCTGTGCGTAAGGGACAAGGCCGAAGACCTTTACTGGATTCCTGTGATCTCCGGGCCCTCAGATGCCACTGCATCACTCACCGGCCTGATTTTGTCATTGACGTTACTAAATGGGCCCAGAAATACTTTGAGAAGCCACTGTCTGTAAACACAGTCCATCGTGCCATCCACAGATGCCACCTAAAACTCTATCATGCTAAAAGGAAGCAATTGTTGAGCATGATCTAGAAGCGCCACCATGTTCTGTGGGCCAAGGCTCATTTAAAATGGACTGTAGCAAAGTGGCAAAGTGTCCTGTGGTCAGATGAGTCCAAATTTAACATTCTTGTTGGAAATCATGGGCGTTGTGTCCTCCGGGCTAAAGAGGAGAAAGACCCCCTGTGATGGATCGGTTTCTTTTGAGACGCCAAATGCTGTGGCAGGAACGAAATGAAGAACAGCAAAACAAGAGACAAACACAGACAGAAAACAGAGAGAGATACTCGAGTTTCCAAGGACCCAGATCCAGTCCGTGTAACAATACGGAAGCTAAGCGAGAGGACAGAACGCAATGAAAGGGAAAAAAAATCTCGGAAACCGAGATAAAAGAATAAGCACCCGACGGTGCTCAGAAAGAGGAAAAACAGAAGATTCCCTTCCTATCTAGCACTGTCCTCTTTTGCAGCTAATGCCTCAACAACTTTCTCACTAGAGACCTTACCGGCTAAAGTGCAAACAAACACTGACACTCTAGCAAGGGCAGTGAGGCGGAACTAGGGCTTAAATAGAATCCGGGCGCCGCCCCCAATTAATGCCAGCTGGCCCAAGAATCCGATAGTGGGCAAAACGATATTGTCCCGGACAAGAGCAACCAAGAAAGCTCTCAAAGCCACCACTAGCCTCACAAAACCATGACAGGACCCCTCCCTCTAAGGGACAGCTCCAGAAGTCCCTAGGGAACCCCGTGCACGGAACTCAGAAATGAGTGTGGGATCCAAAATATCCCGAGAAGGAACCAAGCAGCGCTCCTCGGGCCATATCCCTCCCAGTCGACAAGAAACTGGACCCCACGACCAACACGCCTCTCAGCCAGAATACGGCGCGGTGGGGAACCGGGCCCCCTCAACCATTCGTGGTGGCGGCGGGGGTGTGTTGGCAGGTGCCAGGACGCTAGTGCTAACCGGCTTAATCCGAGAGACGTGGAACGACGGATGGATGCGCAAAGATCTAGGGAGCTTTAAGTGGACGGTGACCGGTTTGATCTTCCGCACAATCTTAAACGGGCCAATATAGTGGGGAGCCAGTTTCCGTGATTCTACTTTCAAGGGAAGGTCTCAGGTAGACAGCAAAACTTTCTGACACACTCGATAAGATGGGGCCAAACGACGCCTTCTATCGGCGCCAGATTTCTGTTTGAGCCCCGAGCGCAACAGAGATGAACGGACCCTGGTCCAAACGGACCGACAGCGACGAATGAAATGGTTGACCGAGGGAACCTCGGAATCATTCTCAGTCTCAGGAAACAGTGAGGGTTGATAACCCACCTGAGCCTCAAACGGGGAAAAGCCCGTGGAGGAATTACTTAGAGAGTTATGGGAATACTCGGCCCATGCTAAAAATCGACTCCAAGAAGATGGATTATCCGCTGCTAAGCAACGAAGAGTGTTTTCCAATGACTGATTAGTACGCTCAGCCTGCCCGTTAGTCTCTGGGTGGAACTGCTCCCAACTGCCTACAAAACGCCCGCCAGAATCTGGCCGTAAACTGAGGACCCCAGTCAGAAACAACATCTTGTGGAAGCCGATGCAGCCAGAACACATGGTTAACCACAAGAAGAGCCGTATCCCGTGCAGAAGGCAGCTTGGGTAGCGCGACAAAATGAGCAGCCTTGGAAAAGCAGTCAACCACGACCAAGATGACCGTGTTGCCCTCAGACATAGGCAGTCCCGTAATAAAATCCAAAGCAATATGTGTCCAAGGACGCCTGGGGACGGGCAATGGTCACAGCAGACCAGAGGGAGGGAGATGGGAAGTTTTGTTCCTGGAGCAGATGCCACGGGCAGCAACAAATTCCTGAATGTCCCTCATAATACCCGGCCACCAAAAACGTTGGGCCAGGAACTGCTTGGTCCGATGGGCCCCCGGGTGCCCCGCCAAGCGGGAAGAGTGTCCCCACTGGAGGACCTGTGGCCTAACTCTAGGCAGGACAAACAAACAGCCAGGAGGCCCCCCCCCCCAGGACCGGGATCGGTCTTCAAAGCCTCCTGAACCACCGCCTCAACCTCCCATTGAATGGGCGCCACAATCTGGGCAGCCGGAATGACTGGCTCCGGGGTAGGATCACGATCAGAACGGTCGTAAATCCGCGACAAGGCATCAGGCTTAATGTTTTTTGAGCCAGGGCGGTAGGTTAGCGTAAAATTAAAACGGTTAAAAAACAATGACCACCGCGCCTGCTGGGAATTACGTTGCTTGGTCTGCTGCATATACTGGAGATTTTTATGATCCGTCCATACCACGAAAGGGTGTTCAGCCCCCTCCAGCCAGTGGCGCCACTCTTCAAGGGCCAACTTGACCGCTAATAACTCCCGGTCACCAATGCTGTAATTCCGTTCCACGGCGGACAAAGAACGGGAGAAGTATGTGCATGGGTGTAGCTTATTGTCCCAAGGGGGATGCAGGGACAAAATAGCACCTACTCCAACCTCTGAAGCATCCACCTCCACCACAAAGGGGAGGGAGGGATCGGGCAAAACCAGAATGGGCTCTGAGTAAAAACGTTCTTTTAATTCCTGAAAGGCAGCCTCAGCTGCTGGAGACCAAAAAAAACGCTGAGGAGGTATTCTTTCTGGTGAGCGCAATAATGGGGGCAGCAACCGCGCATAAATTACGAATAAACCTCCTGTAAAAATTAGCAAAGCCCAAGAAGCGTTGCACCTCCTTAACACTTTGAGGAGCAGGCCAATTTTTGACCACAGCCACCTTTTCCGGGTCCATACGGACCAATCCCTTGGAGACAATAAAGCCAAGCAATGAGACAGTCTGGGCGTGAAAGACACATTTCTCAGCCTTGACAAAAAGCTTAGAATTTAGGAGGGCCTCAAGCACACGTCTGACGTGTTGTTTATGCTCTGAGAGCATTGGAGAAAAAATCAAAATGTCGTCAAGATAAACGAAGACGAATTTCTCCAACATCTCTCGGAGGACGTCATTAACAAGCGCCTGAAACACCGAGGGGGCGTTTACCAATCTGAACAGTAAGACCAAATATTCGTAGTGCCCGTCATGCGTATTAAATGCCGTCTGCCATTCGTCCCCCTCCCGAATGCGAACTAAGTTATAAGCATTACGGAGATCTAACTTGGTAAAAAATGACACCTCCTGCAGACGTTCAAATGCGGAATTCATTAACGGCTGGGGGTATCGGTTTTTAATGGTGATCTAATTCAAACCCCTATAATCAATACAGGGTCTCAGACTGCCATCCTTTTTTCCCACAAAAAACCCCCGCTCCAGCAGGAGAGGTGGACGGCCGAATAAAACCATTAGCGAGAACTTCCTGAATATATTCTCACATGGCCTTATGCTCAGGCCCTGACAGCGAGTATAGCGACCCTCTAAGAGGAGTGGTACTAGGGTAGAGATTGATCTCGCAATCGTACGGACGATCGGGAGGTAACGTCGATGCTCGTTGTTTACTAAAAACCTCGACGAGATAAGCATAATCATTAGGAACATTAGGAGGCAAACTAAAGTTCAGGGTGGCCCCTAATTCCTCACCCTGTTCAGAATCTAACGTCTCATTGACTGATTCAGAATTGAAAAAATCCTCTAAAAGGAAATCGTCCTCTGGCTGTCGCCAATCAAATTGAGGATCCCACTCCAACCCCTCCTCTGCCCCTCTTTCTAGTTTAGGAGGGTACGGTGAGACAACCTCCTCACACTCGCTCCAGGCATCAGCCTGCCCCATAGCTTGATGTCTGGGAAAACAAGTCACATTCTGTCTACAATGAGACCTACAATTGGTGCCCCAGTGGACGATAGGATTATTCTGTTCCCCCCAAACGATGCAAGGTCTATGTTCCCGTAGCCAAGAATGTCCCAAAGCAATGGGAAAAGCAGGGGAACTGATAATAAAAAACCGAACCTCCTCAGAATGGCCACCAAAAGAAATGAACATATTTATCGGTTCAGAAACTTCGGTTATAACTCCCGTTCCAAGCGGGCGACCGTCCAAAGTTCTCACAGAGTGTGGCTGTGAGAGAGAACAGGTAGGAACGGAGTGCCTCTTAGCCCACTCAACATCCATGAAACAAATTACGGCACCCGAATCCACGAACGCTTCGATAATAAATCTCTTGCTCCCCACAGTCAGTTCAACAGGGATAAGAGTTCGGAAGGGAAATTGGGTCTGCCCCTCTAGCGCCCCCCAGACCGCTAGAGGGATTTCCCGTTTCCCTGAAGCTTCGGGCAACGTGGGCAGATATGACCTGGTTTATTACAGTTAAAGCAGATTATTCTTCTGCGAGCAGGTTTATGAGTCCGGCTCTCAAACGAGCCATCTACCTGCATGGCCTCAACCGGAGTGGAATTTTCAGTGAATGGAATAGGAGTAGCACACTCGCCACTAGCAACCTTGGCCTCGTTGTCCACAAGCGGCAATCTGTTTAGTTTCTCCCTGTTACGTTCGCGGATGCGATTGTCAATTCGCTCAGCCGTGCGAACCAAAAAATCTAAAGTCGAACAGGGCTCCAATGTAGCCAAAGCATCTTTTATCTCCTCATAGAGGGCATGACTGAACACAGTCATAAGAGGAGCCTCTGGCCAGCCTGTCTCTGTCGCCAGGGAGCGAAATACAATTGAAAACTCCGCAGCAGTTTCTTTGCCCTGTTTCAGATTCATCAAACCACAAGAGCCGCCGTCCTGACCACAAACATCCTGATCAAACACTGACACCATCTCCCTAACAAGAGCCTCCACAGAATTTACGACCGGTGAATTAGATCTGATAAGTGGGCCGACCCAAGTGAGTGCTGTGCCAGTCAACAGGGATAGTATAAATGCCACCCGAGAATCTTCGTTAACAAAACGTGACGGCTGAGCCTTAAAAAATATCTCACATTGGGCGATGAAATCTTTACATTTCCCGGCCTCGCCACTATATCTTTGGGGCAAATGTAACTTTGGTTCTCGGGGAAGGTGTGGTGCTTCTGCAACGTTTTGTGATACTTGTGTAGACAGGGCTCTGATACTCTCGGTCAAGCTTAATTGAACGCTCTCCTGTTTCTGCAACAAATTCCCCTGAAGGCGGAGTCTCTCAGCCAAACCAGCCTGTTGGTTACCCAGGCTGGAAAGCCCTTTGCTGAAACCAGACAGCATAGCTTGCTGGCTGGTAACTACCTTTTCGATCTCGGCCACAGCTGATGTCTCCATGTTGGCTAGAGTGTACTGTGATGGATCGGTTTCTTTTGAGACGCCAAATGCTGTGGCCGGAACAAAATGAAGAACAGCAAAACAAGAGACAAACACAGACAGAAAACAGAGAGAGATACTCGAGTTTCCAAGGACCCAGATCCAGTCCATGTAACAATACGGAAGCTAAGCGAGTTAGACAGAACGCAATGAAAGGGAAAAAAAATCTCGGAAACCGAGATAAAAGAATAAGCACCAGACGGTGCTCAGAAAGAGGAAAACAGAAAGATTCCCTTGCTATCTAGCACTTTCCTCTTTTTGCAGCTAATGCCTCAACAACTTTCTCACTAGAGACCTTACCGGCTAAAGTGCAAACAAACACTGACACTCTAGCAAGGGCGGTGAGGCGGAACTAGGGCTTAAATAGAATCCAGGCGCCGCCCCCAATTAATGCCAGCTGGCCCAAGAATCCGATAGTGGGCAAAACGATATCGTCCCGGACGAGAGCAACCAAGAAAGCTCTCAAAGCCACCACTAGCCTCACAAAACCATGAGAGGACCCCTTTTGTTATCACCGTTCAGTTCAAAAGCCAGCATCTCTGATGGTATGGGGATGCATCAGAGCATATGGTGTGGGACACTTGCTTGTTTTAAAAAGCACCGTGAATGCTGAAAGGTAAATAAAGGTTTTAGAGCAACATATGCTCCCCTCCAGATGACATCTATTCCAGGGAAGACCTTGTGTATTTCAGCAGGACAATGCAAAACCACATACTGCAGCTATTACAACAGCATGGCTTCGTAGTAGAAGAGTCCTTGTGCTGAACTGGCCTGCCTGCAGTCCTGATCTTTCACCGATTGAGAACATTTGGCGGATAATTAAACGAAAAGTCTGTCAAAGGAGACCCAAAACTCTCCAGCAGCTGCAAGCCTGTATTAAACAAGAGTGGGATCAAATTCCAATGGCTAAATTCAAGAAACTTGTCTCCTCAATGCCCAGACGCCTCCACTCTGTGTTAAAAAGAAGAGGGGATGCTACACCATGGTAAACAGGCCCCTGTCCCAACTATTTTGAGACCTGTAGCAGCCATCAAATTTGAAATGAGCTCATTTTGTGGATAAAATTGTAAAATTTCTCAGTTTCAACATTTGCTATGTTATCTCTGTTCTATTGTGAATAAAATACTGGCTGATGTGATTTGAAAGTCATTGCGTTTTGATTTTATTCACAATTTACACTTCGTCCCAACTATTTCGGAATTGGGGTTGTAAAAAAAACGACCCTTTTTTAAATATGTGCCCAAAATGTAATTAAAAAATGGCCCATTTTGTGATAATTGCATGTGTCGAAAGTGTCACAATGACAGGTCCATTTTCTAATTTCGCCAAATGTGCCAAAAATGTAATGAAAATCATTCCCAAAAAATAATTAAGAGTGCACAGTATATTATCAACCTACTTACACTAGTTGACTCTTATTACATATTTATAACTACAACCAGGATGGACACCCTCAGTATAATTGTAACTCCCAAGATACAGTGACTCCTGCAGTATTATATGGTGGGATGCAGTAAGTGGTATAAATCATTATAACTCCCCAACATATAGATTCCCACCATGTAATTATAACTGCCTGACACACTCACTCCCATCACATTATTACTACTCCCCGACACACTGATTCCCAGTATAACTTCTCGACACACTGACACTCACCGCGTCATTATAACTTCTCACCCCTGCACTTGGGCTGTGTCTCTCCTGTAGGCCTTAAAGCGCTGATCTTATGTGTTCACTCTTTCATGTGTCCTTCTCATTATCATTTCACCAATTGTTCATCACTTTAACACTTCCTGAAGTTTACAATGTCAGAGTTTTTTTTTTTTTTTTTTTTTAGTACAGAAGCGAGTCAGGTTTAACTGTCTGGATTCTTTGTCAGAACTATGGGAACAGATATATCTTTTGTACACCTTTTCAGTAACAAGGAACATTTCTGTCACAATGAGTAATAAAAAAATGTATAATTCATGGTAGCAATACAGCAAATGCAATGTTATTTTGCACTGTATGTCAATGGTAAGGTCCCTCTTACACTCAGGTGATCATGATGACTTGGTAATCATGTGACTGTGACAGAGGACAGTTATTGTCAAATGATGGCTAGTATACTGTATAGCTACTAATATATTGAGCAGCATGAGGTATCGAGTATATACTGGTGCAGTATGTAAACAATTATACAATTTCGAACATGGCCATTGTTGCCAATGTGAACACCCTGCATGCTGATATTTTTTTAAAAAACAAGAATTCGCAAAAGTTTCTTAAACATGAGAGATAATGCATCAATGAAATGTTAATATCCACAAAATTATGGCAAGCGCTGTTGGTGCCCCTTGCTGTTTTGTGTACACCAGAGCCCCGACAGACGGTTGCAGTATTGGAATTGATTTGAACCATCCTCTTTTGATGGATCACTGCACTTCTTTTAAGAATACATTTTGATGGTGGACAGGGCTTAGAATGGGTGCTCAGACTGTTCTGTCATAAAGCTAGGGTGCTCCCAGTCATCAGTGATGCATTCCTACTGAGAGTGGTCCAAGGAGGAACAAACCATGAACTGGTGACAGAGTGTTTGTTATGGGAGGACTGTGTCACAAAACCTTGTGCAATGCACTTTGCGCCATGTCGAGGTTTATGACAAACCAGTCCAAGTTCCCATTCTAACACCTGTCCTCCATCAAAATTAGTCATAAACAAATGTTTTGTGGTAGGACCTCCCTTTGCCCGAGATCAGTCTGAATTATTTTTGGCATGGATTCATCAGAGTGCTGGTAACATTCCTTAAAGGTGAGATCAGTGATCTGAGAGGAAATTCAGAGGACTGCTGCGCAAAGGTTGATTTCTTGCTTAGCTGGATAGGTCAGAGTGTAGTTGGCAACAAATTTGGATTTCCCAGAGCATGACAGTGGCTATCTTCTTATCAAGTTACTTCGCCATGGTACCTGTGAATGTTCTGGCTTGTCGGCGGCAAATGGCATTTTGACCAATCAGTTGCCAGTGATGTCTATTACCACTAAAGGGCTTCACTGACACTCTTCCAATGCTGGAACAGTGAAACCGTCAAGAGTCATGTACAGATATTGTACAGAAGTACAGACCTTACATGTACAATATGGTCAGAAATGCTCAATTTGAAACATTTACTAAAAATAATTTAGAATAAAGAACAGAGGTTTAGAGTGTTCTGGAGCCAATAAAACATCATTTTTAAAATTAAATCCTGGTCTTAAATAAGAGGAATAATACAGACAGTAAAGATTTGTGCACAGATTAAAAATTATTACAATGAACAGTGTAAAAATAAGACATGTCTTTTTTGCAGAGTGATAGATAGGGTTTAGGCCTAAAATGTTTAAGGGGAATTGATAAAATTATTCAGAGATATGAATGGAAGAACATCATCACCGTACAAAAGGAAAATAAACACACTTGAAACAGTTAAAGTTTATGACATCAGCTGTTGTACTGTTTAATCATCATTTTTATGATTTTAAACCAATATGATTTTAATAGTTTGAGTGCAAGTAAACGTGAAAAGCTATAAATGAATTTTTTACTTGTAAAAATGAAATATCCAACATCATATTTGACAAAGATGAGAATGAGGATTCTTTTTCCTTCATTTGAAAGACTGCCACAAACACTTTCTTCACACTTTGTGACATAAATAAAAATGTGCTATGCACAATAATAGGATATTATAATTAATTTTAGGTTGATAACCTCATGTAAGAGACTCTTTATGCTGTCAGTAGGTGCAGGGAGTTGCAAAATGAATGACTAGAAAATCAGAAAATGAATTCATGTTTCATAAGTGGGCAGAAGGTGAAGAGAAACGCACACCTGAGGTGATGAGGTGCCAGCCAATGGAAACAAGCATGAAAAATACTGAAGCTGGCTGCACACTTGTAGCGCCAATGCAAAAACATTTATTATAAATCAAGACATTAATAAAACCAACATTTGGACAGGACAACTGCCTTCATCAAGTTTTTTTCCGAAACACACATTGGACTGAAGTTAAAAAACACTGGTACACTGGTGCAAACAATTAGAATTAATTAACATACCAGTTAAAGTGCAGGTAAAGACACTAGTGCACAGGTGATCAGACTTCACCAAATGGTCTCTGAGGTTTGGACCCACAGAAAACACAACCATGGTGGGGGGCATCAGAAAAAACTTGGTGTGAAAGTCTATCTGACCTAAGAGTATGCCAATGTTTGTGCAAAATATTTTTGAATTGTTCAGCGCTCTTAAAATAGCAGGTGGAAAAAATAATAGAGGATTGTCCCTTCTTTTCTGAATGATTATTAAACAACTCTGACCTCGGTTTTAAATTGATCCTTTTAAGGGCATTATTTATCTGTGTGTCACTATACCCCCTTACTTTGAATTTCCTTTGCATATTTACCTGCACTCTAACTGGTATGTTAATTAACTCTAATTGTTTGCACCTGTGTACCAGTGCTTTTAAGTTCAGTCAAATGCGTGTTTCGTAAGAATCCTGATGAAGGCAGTTGTCCTGCCAATCATGACATAAGCAGTTTTCTGACTAGGTACTCAATGTCTTATTGGCACACACAGGACATTGTCTTGATGGGCCGATCATCAAGAATCACAACTGCTTGCAGAGAATACATGTGGAAATTTTCAATTAACACATTCCTTTGTGTGGAGCTGTCAAGTGTAAGATTACATTGGAACGGTGTGGTGAGTGAGGGAATTGGGTGTGTGCCTCTTGATTCACACAGTCTTTTTTTTTTTTTTTTTTGAAATACTGAATCTGGAGGCAAGATATTTCTAGCGGGCATATATGTAAGCATGCACTGGAAACATGATCATTCTGAGCTCATATCTGTACGGTAAAGCATTGCAATGCTTCTGTCCCATTTGGTTAAAGAATTGTATTTCCCAATGAAGGTCTTTCATCGAGGGGTAAATGACAAATGTGCGAAGCCTACATTTGTCAAATTACTGCATCTGCGAGACGATACTTAAAGAAGCACCTCTGTGACTAACCAGTGACTTATATCTACACATAGTGTAAACACAAACTGGTGTATAAGTTTGCATTCATTGAGTTTGACAAGTGAGCCTTCGTATCTAGCACACCTGCAAAATTTCTCATACTGGTGGCGTTTGTGCCACCAATTGGAAAGTGCATTGTTGATACTTCAATTCAAATGGTGCTGTCACAAAATACAGTGCACTAATCATTTGTGTAGTTTTGCACAGTATGTATGTTTCATTTCATGGGTGTTGACAGATACGGGCAGGTGACATTAATGGCAAAATTTGCACAAACAGTTTTATTAAGGCCTCCACTAGCTGCCAGATCAGCCAAACATGAATTGGCATAGAGTCTACTGGTATAAAACTTAACTGGGTGGATGTTGAGCACCTTCCTTCCAAGAGATGTTCCATTTGGTGTTTTGATGATGGTGTCAGAAAGTACCGTCAAACACATTGTTCCAAAATATCCCGTATGTGTTTACACTGTTATAAACTTGCACCTTTTTTGCCACTTATTTTAACTGTAATTTTACAATCAGTTTATAACAGAGGTTCCATGTATGTTAACTGTAAACCGCAGTTAAATGCACACAGGACTCTACTTACAGTTAAAACACCAAGGACTCAATGCGCTAATTTTACTGTTAAATTCAGTCAGTTTATAACATTGCAGATGGTTTAAGATCTGGTGACTGTGAAGGCCGTGGTGTATGCTTCGGATCATTGTCATACTCATAAACCATTAAAACCCCTTGAGAAGCTGGGGCATTGTTATCCTGGAAGAGACCACTTGCGTCACGGTAGGAATACTTCATTATAGGATGTAAAGGCAATCACACAGAATAACTCTGCATTAATTTGCAGTCGCCCTTCTGCCTTTAAGGGGGCGAGTGGACCCAAACCATGCCAGGAAAATGAATGGAAGCATCTGTATTTGTTATTTTTGCCCAGGCATTTTTTTCAGGTACTCAGGCCACCCGTCTGGATGTCATTTAAGGCAATGTAAAATAACTGAACTTCATAAGCATGATACAGTTCAATGCATGCATGTTTTTGTTTCTAATGCAAGGTGTGGTTTATCCACATTAATCCAAGTTTAATCTGTTTATCTTCTTTCCATAGGTAATGTGGATGCCATAATTTGTATGAACATGGGTTGTTAGTCTTGCTTAGGTGTTATAACAACTTTGCACCATGCAATAGAATGGGATGGCCTTCAAATGAGTCATGCGGGTACGCTGCGGTAAAACTGGGACACTTGGCAGTGTTCTGGTTGACCCATTTATCAGCAGTGTTCTCCTGGCAGTGATTTTATGTGTTGGCCTCAATTGATTTATTGGGGTTTAATTCCTGGATGCAAGTTCAAGATCAAAATCAGGTTTATTGATTGTCACTCCATCCATATCTGTAAGTACATATACAGTGGAAAGAAATAGCATTTCTCTAGTCCAAAGTGCATGAAAAACGATAAATAAAGTAAGATAAGATAAAGCAATAATAATAATAATAATATTATTATTATTATTATTATTATTAATAATTTTTCATAATAAAAGCAGAAAGACAAATGACTCCGAGCAGCAGTTTTATAAATATAGTTATAGTTTTAAATATATTTCTAATGGGGCTATTGACATTAAATTTTCACCAGATGTTGGTAACAATCAAAGTAATCCACACATACAAAGAAATCAAAACAAATAAGTCCAAAAATTTAGTCATGTGTAATAAAGTGGAATGACACAGGGAAAAAGTATAGAAATTTATTTAATACTTCGTAGAAAAGCCTTTGTTGGTCATGACAACTTCAAGACACCTCCGGTATGGAGAAACTAGTTGCATGCATTGCTCAGGTGTGATTTTAGCCAATGCTTCCCATGGAGATATATAATAGAACCAGAGAGAACCAGGAAGTACCTTTGCTGCAGCCAGTTAGCATGTTAGCTTCCTGCTTCCGCGTTTCCCAAGGAGGCAATTTTGTGGCCAAAGACGCTGAAGCTCCATAGACACCAATTGAAAAGTGCGCATTTTTTTTTCTTGCCAAATAAAGTGAAAACAAAAGAAAATGTATTCGGTAATCCATTATTTTGCTCTTTGTCTGACGCAACTGTTCGATGTTTTCAAGAGGGCCTGTAAAATAAGAACTGCTACTTAGAGCTTGATGACAGCTCGGGCACGAGTTTGGTTGTCCAGCTGTTGCTCTGACTGCAGCAGTTCAGCCAATGAGTGTATAGTGCGTGCGCGTTCCGGATTAACAGCGTTGCTCGTCATTTCCCCTCGAACACATTCGCCAATCCGCACAGACAACGCATTTTCTTGGCCATTTATGCTGTGTAATCAGATTGGCAATCTTCTGAAATGGTGCCGGAAATAAGCACCCATGGAACACCATTTTTATAGATGGCGTCGGTCAATTCCGTACTTCCTGGGCTGAAGTAGCTAACCTAGCATCTCCCATTGAAAGTAATAGGGGTGGTACTTCCTCACGCTCTCCAGTTCAATTATATTACCTCCATGATTCTTCCACACAAACTGTCTTCAAATCCTGAAGGTTCTGGGGCCTCTTTTATGAACTCTGATCTTCTGTTCTTTCCAGAGATTTAA
Source organism: Gymnothorax javanicus (assembly GCA_029692085.1). NCBI lineage: Eukaryota > Metazoa > Chordata > Actinopteri > Anguilliformes > Muraenidae > Gymnothorax > Gymnothorax javanicus. Next base: position 82,237,251 of record CM056194.1, on the reverse strand, counting down.
TTGGATTCAAGGCGGGTGATTGACTGGGCCATTCTAGCAGCTTTATTTTCTTTCTCTGAAACCAATTGAGAGTTTCCAAGGCTGTGTGTTTTGGGTCATTGTCTTACTAAAATGTCCACCCTCGTTTAATCTTCAGCATCCTGGTAGATGGCAGCAGATTCTTATCAAGAATGTCTTGGTAAATTTCTCCACTCATGCTTCCTTCAATTATATGAAGTCTGCCAGTACTATATGCTGAAAAACCCCACAACATGATGTTCCCACCTCCAAACTTTACTGTTGGTATGGTGTTTTGGGGTTGATTTGCAAATGTTGTGCAGCAAACTTTAAACGAGCTTCAACGTGCTTTTTCTTCAGCAATGGAGTCTTACTAATGGCGGCTGAGTGCATTACTTATTGTTTTCTTTGAAAGAACTGTACCTGCTAATTCCAGGTCTTTCTGAAGCTCTCTGCGAGTGGTCTTTGGCTCTTGGCCAACTCTTCTGGTTATTCTTTTGACTCCTCTGTCAGAAATCAAGGAGCACCTGGTCGTGGCAGGTTTGAAAGAAAAGATGTTCTTTCCACTTCTGGATTATGGACCCAACGGTGGTCGCTGGAACATTCAGAAGTTTAGAAATACGTCTGTAACCAATGCCATCAGTATGTTTTGCAAGAATAAGGTTGCAAAGGTCTTGAGAGAGCTCTTTGCTTTTACCCATCATGAGATGCTTCTTGTGTGACACCTTGGTAATGAGAAACCTTTTTATAGGCTATCAATTAGGACTAAACCAGCTGAGATTAATTTGCAGGGATAGGGGGCAGGATTGCTTTCTAAAAATGACAGATGTCAGCTGGTTTCTTGGCTTTCCAGGCCTTTTTGCAGCTCCTTTTCTTCATGTGTTCAATACTTATTCCCTGTGTCGTGCCACCTTATAACACATAACTTAATTTATGTACTTATTTGTTTTGATTTCTTTGTATGTGTGGATTACTTGGGTTGTTATAGACATCTGGTGAAAATTTCATGTCAATAGCCCCATGAGAAATATATTTACTGAGATATTTACCCCGCTGTATGTTCAGTGTATAGCTAGAGGTATTTCACTGATTACCACACTGCATTCTTATTCCTCCCTATTGGTTTTCAAAGCAACTGGTACCTTTGTTGGACCAGACTTGTGCAGGGTGGGCAAACTGCATTCAGGCTTCTAAGTGCCCCTCCCCTTCCTCATGAGTGAGAAACAAGTGGCGCTGCGGCCTACATGCGTGTGCTTGAATATTTACACTGCCAATGCAATTAATGAATTGGATGTGACGTGTGGCTCTAAATGTATATGTTTGTATGTTTGCCATTCATATGTTTTAACTTATAAAGATGTCTTGTTTGTATTAATTAAAATCTGTGGCCAGAGCAGCTGCTGGCTACAGCTTGCTAGTCCCGTTTTATTGTACAATTCATTTGCAGTTTTGTTCGGTGGACTTTTAGGGTTAAATGGTTAATTTATAGGTAATACTCATTAATTAGTATCAATATTTCATTGTCCTTGAGTGCTGTGACCCCCTTGTAAACACCGAACAGCTCTACCAATGACGGAAATAGCCAGAGGGGAAGGCATAGCGCGTTCTTCCTCAAGTGGTGTGAATCGGGATAAAACAAACGTTAATTTATCAACTTTCTCTGTTCATAGAAACAGGGTGCATAGCATAGCGGTTATAGCTTATCTGACTCCATATTAAATTTAGAATATAAAATTTGGTTTTAATCAATTGCGATCATAATTAAACCATGTGTTTTGTTAATGTCATCTGACTCCAATTTATGAATTTAGAGCTCTGTTCTGCATCGGACTCGTAACTGGTCTATACCCTAAGTGCGCCGGACCAAAAACATTTGTACAGCCCAACTCGGTGGAGAACTCTGAGGCTGGCGGTCCTATTCTGCCCAGTGGTTTGACATAGAAAGTAGCAATGACTAGTGGCCACCAGGGGCCGGAATGAATGTACCTTAAAAACTTTCCGTGTGTGACGCAAAGAGGCGTTCAGGGACTGATTATATTCAGTATAACGCAAAAACAAAAAAAGAAGGCGTTCAGGGACTCTTAAGTTCAACGACATATTGTCGAAGCCGATCAAAATAACATCAATCGCAGTATGGAACACCACCATGTACCTAGCAGGAAGGCCTGGGGCCAGTTATTCAAAATATTTAATATTTAATATTTAATGGGATTTGGGAATCCCATTTTTTGCTATCCAGGATCACATACTCCGTTTCACTTTTATCCGGGTTTTTCAAAGCAACGTTGGATTGGATTACTCTGATCCAGAAACAGACTTTTCAGGATTACTAAATCCAGATAAAAAGGGCCCTAAATTGGACTAAATATTACAATATAAGCTATATGAATAATAACAGGTGGAATATTATGGAATCACTTCAAGTTTTTATTTGAAAAGACAGAGAAAATAAAACAATATAAACACTCATGCATATAAAAGCACGTCATGAGCGAGAGTGAGAGTACATAAACCGAAAGGCGGGGGGGCTCAGCATCAACATCCAACTTGTGGGCGACGCTGACCTCATCATCACAAACTGTGTAGTGAAGTGGCTGGGTCTGTCCATGATGCACGTCTCCTGAGGGAGAGTGTGCTATACTGAGAGCTCAAAACCAACCAACCCGATGGCGTAATATTAGGAGACAGAGCCTCTCCGCTCCTACCATGGCTGATGACCCCTTCTCTTGTGGCAAACACTCTGGCACAGGCATGCATCAACACTGCTAATTGCAAAACAAGGTGTGCTATTGAGCATTTAAATGGAGTGCTGTGGAGGCATTTGCATGCCTCAACTACTTGTGAGTAGAGTCACAGGGAGCGTGCCACATCAATCTTGCCTGTATTGTGCTTCACAACATTGCCACCAGATGCAATGTCCCTCTCTCTGATGATGTTTATGATGCACCTGAGCTTGTTGAGGACCCAGAAAATCCTCCTGCAGCGCCTGAGAATGAGGGACTGACCGGGGGTGCAATAAGGGATGCAATTTTTCAAAATTACTTTTGACTGAGTGACTGTAATTATTTGTGAGAGGTTAAAGTCAAATTTGAGTCATTTTTGCTTGAAAATGAAAATTATTTGGGGAATTTTACGATTTATATTATGATTTATTTCATTTTTTATTTTTAATGAACTGTACATTGTGTGTACATTGTATGTTTTCTTGTTATTGTCATGTTGTCTGTATAACCTTATGCTGCCATTTTGGCCAGGTCTCCCTTGAAAAAGAGATCATTGATCTCAATGGGACTACCTGGTAAAATACGGGTTAAATAAACAAGTTTAATAGGGAGGCTGTGGTCAGCTTTATCTAATTCATCATTGTAATGGTTGAACAAATCAAGTGCAAATTAAAAAAGAATGTGTGTATATATACACTCCATGATACAAATGTTGTATTACTTGACCAGTTTTAAGTTAGTTTTATTATATTTTGCTGCTGAAATCCACACTGAATCCACCCTTCTCCTGGGATCAGAATAATCCAACTTTTTTGGATCAAATGTATCCCAATCCTACCTAAAAAATTTTGAACAATTCAAACCCAAGGTTTGATCCAGATAAAAACAAAGATAGGATTACGTGATCTAATCTGATTACAGAATGATTTTTTTCTTTTGAACAACCCCTTTTCAAGATTTGGTCCAGTCCGGATCACTTTTATCTGGATTCAATCTTATGAACAACTGGCCCCTGGGGCCACTTGTTCAAAAGATTTAATCTGGATAAAAGTGATCCGGATTTGGGAATCCCATTTTTTGCTATCCAGGATCATGTAATTTGTCTTATTTTTATCCCCGTTTTGGATTACTCTGATCCAGACTTTTCAGGATTACCAAATCTGGATAAAAAGGGCTCAATATTACAATATAAGCTAATGAAGAATAACAGGTAGAATAGCATGGGGTTACTTGAAGTTTTTATTTGAAAAGACAGAAAACAAAACAATTAAAAAATGTTTTTTGTCATTTTCTTTTAAACAGTGATCTGACCCACAAAAAAATAAACATTTACATATACATTTATAGCAAATTTGTATGTGTTTCAAACCATTAAAAATGTAAACTAGCGCACACTGAGGAATGACTGTATCACTGTAATTATTTGTGAGAGATTCAAGTAAAATTTTAATAATTTTTATTTGACTTTAAAAATTATTGAGGGGATTATTTTATGAACTATTTTATTCACCTCCACCAAGGGAGGTGTATGTTTTTGACGGCGTTGGTCTGTCTGTCTGTCTGCTAACAACTTTACACGAAAAGGTATGACCAGATTTTGATGAAATTTTCAGAGAAGGTCAGAAATGACATAATAACCAATTGATTAGATTTTGGGAGTGATCCGGGTTAGGGGTTAGGGTAAGGGTTAGGGTTAGGGCCCTGGGCGGAGGTGCTGCGCTCTCTGAGTGCTCTTATGTTAACTATATTTTCACTTAACTGTAGTGACAGGTTTAATATGGAGAATATTGTCTGCTTTATCTAATTCATCATTGTAATGGTTGAACAAATCAAGAGGAAATTAAAAAAGAATGTGTGTATATATACACGGAATCATACAAATGTTGTATTATTTTACCAGTTTTAACTTAGTTTTATTATATTTGCTCCTGAAATCCACACTGAATCCACCCTTCTCCTGGGATCAGAATAATCCATCTTTTTTTAATCAAATATATCGCGATCCTACCTCAAAGTTTTTAACAACTCAAACCCAAGGTTTGATCCAGATAAAAACCAAGATTGGATTACGTGATCTAATCTGATTACAGAATCCCTTTTTCCTTTTGAACAACCTGTTTTCAAGATTTGATCCAATCCGGATCACTTTTATCCAGGTTAAATCTTTTGAACAGCTGGTCCCTGGGGATTGAGAAGAACAGTGCAACATTTGTGTGCAGGACTAGGAAAAGAGGACACTTGGGATTTTTTTCCATTCTGAGATTAACGGGGTCAAATGAAAAACTTGGATCACTCTTTGATTTTGTTGGGAAATCTCAATTTTCATAAAATGACCCAAGTGACCCCTTTTCCTAGTCCTGCACACATTTTATTATCTGAGGGGAAATCCAGTCACAGAGTTTCGTGAAAAATTGAGACGATACTTGTGGATGAAACCAAAGGGATATTGGGAGACATGTGCACCCAAGAGAAACACATCTTAGAAAAATGGCAAGCTCTTTGGGGCTGCACAGCCAGTTCTAGTCACTACGTCGTGTTACGCTGTTATGTTAGGGGTCTTTCAATGATCTTTTGACTTTGACGATGGCAGGACACAGGTGTTCACTTTTCTCCCTTAATTTTGTCAAACTCTGACCAATGAACAGCTTTTCCTGGATGACAGATTAAATCAACTAGAACTGCTGCAGAAATTGGCTTTTACATTGAAATCACAATTTATTTTTCATCCATTGTTTTTTATTGATCTCACATTGACATTTTGGTGTTACAGCTTTGACAGTGTTTAAAAATCAGAGCCGATTATTCTCCCTTAACATTTGATTGAATGATAGAACATTCGGAGGTAGAGAGAGCTTTGATATCAATGTTAAATATTATTTCAGTGTGTAAATACCCAAGTGAAATTGAATGCAGCAATGAGCAATGATCATGTAGCCTAATGTCTTTCCATCCACCATGAATTTTTTGGCCTTCTTATGTTTTCAGTGCTGCTGTATACTCAGGGATTCAGTGCTGTTTTGGGGGTTTCTGTTGCTTTGGTCTGACTCTGTGAGAAAGCCATGTGCCATTCATTTGAATTTAACATATGGAAATAAAGGGATCTGGGAAATAAAGGAAATAAAAGTCCCCTGAAATAAATGTGGCACTTTGAAAAACATACTTTTTTGAATTAAAACTCATTTACACCCTTGTGCAAACTAACTGAATGAAACAAGCTGTGAAAAAGGTGATTCCCCCCAATTTCAACTGGACTGTTATTGTGAATCATATTGACTTACAGATATTAATACATAATATGACCACCTCTGTTTTTAAGACTGAAAGACTGGCATCAACTGTACTTAATATATCCCTGTTTGACTGGCAGATGTGTTTGTGCAAAGTCACAATCTTTGTGCGCTTTCTCGGGGGCGCATCCATCACATACAACGTCAGATTCACAATTAACTAGCAAGGGAAACAAAAATACTGCAAATAACCAAGAAACACGTGGTGCACATCCACTTGATGTAATAACTGCACATGCACAATTTTTACATCACGCACCCCTCAAATATTATGAAATTTCTTATGTAGGTGTGTTTCCCGAAATCACAAATGCTAACTTACATAGCTGGGCCCATTGACTGTAAATGGTCAAACTATCTGAGTTAGCAACTACGCTTTCGGGAAACGCACTGCAGTATGATTTCAATTTGTCTTGCTTAAAGAAATGAAAAATAAAGATAAAAAGCTTGAGAACATGAATTGAGATTAAAGATGGAAAAAATTGCAGTTTCAATTAATTTGCACAAGGGTGTGTTTATTTATTGAACTGTATTGACTCATTTACATACTTCTATTTACACTTATTTATACAGTTATTTCTTCATTTACTTATTACATTGTCATATTTACAGTATTTCTCAGGCATGTTTGTTTATTTAATGTTAACTTAGATGGCTCTCGAAAGAAATAGCTAACTAGTTAGGCATTCAAACAGGTAAAAAAAAGCTGTCTTAGAGCTAGCTGACATAGATACCTTGTTGCTATTTTGCAATTTATCATTTTGCTCAGCAAGCAGTTTTGTTTTTTTTTTTTTTTTTGACAACGGAGCCATGAGCCTGGCATCTTGGCTTTGCTGCGGTTTTATTGAGCTATTGAGTTATGCCAGCAGCCAGAGGGTCTGAGTTTTTAATTTTCACACAGCTAATTTATTTTTTTATCCATCCAAATTTCAAAATTCCCTTCTAAAACACAGAAAGACTGGTGCCTGACTATACCCTTGAGAGACATTTGCATCAGCTGAATACTTCAATCTGTTGGAATCTCACTTGGAAATATTTAAAGCTGAGAAAAGTGAGTGGTCCATGAAGATGTGGTACTCTCCTTCATTTTTTTTGCTTTACATAGTCATAAGTATCCCTGAAATTTTCGCGCAAAACAAGACACTATACTGCGGCTAAAAGAAGAAGACATTAGTAAATAAGGAGAAAGAAATACAATATAGAACTCAAATCATCCTCTGTGCATTGGTGCTGGAGTCTGGGGTGATTGACCTGATGAGTGGTTCAGACTGGTTTACTCCTCTATGATCAGGTGACCAGAGAAGAAGCTGTCCTCAGTGATGGAATTGCCCCCAAAATTTGCCTTCAACCACAGCTCGTCTCCTTCATTCAGCATCAGTATGGTTCCCCCGGAGGCTGTGATGAAGCCAGTCTGCCGAGTGGTGAAGGAGTGCAGCACCAGATTCCCATTATGCATCAGGTCAACACTGCCGGCATTATTGAAGATGGTGAGGTGGAAGTCGATCTGGTACGCCCCGGTGACGGCACAGGTGAAGATACCCGTTTCAGTGCTGTAGTGTTTTTGCTTGTTGTACAATACTTCTCGGAAGACGATTGTCGTGTTGGGGGTGGGGTTGCTGTGTCCGAGGCGCACGGCGAAGGCAGAGTGTTGGGTAGGACCAGACCCTGGGGGACCGGGAGGGCCAGGGGACCTGTATAGTGGGGTGGAGGGGATTAGTGATCTGGGGTGTCCTTCGTTACCCTGATGCTCACTTGAAGATAAACACAAGTTCTGCAATCATCAGGTTAAGTTATTGCTCCGACTCGACACATTTATAGGTGGTTACATTTTGTTATTACCTCTACATTTCTATTTAACTTGTACAACCTATTTCCAAAAAATTAGGGACAGTATAGAAAATGTCAATAAAAAATAAAGTAATCTTTCATCTGTCTTAAACTGAAAACTGTAAAAGACTGGGTTTTTTTCAGATTTTTTTGCTTTTAATTTGGAAATATGCGCTGTTTCTGAATTTGATCAATGCAGCACCCTCCAAAACAGCCATTGCAGTAATGCTTGGATATGAAAGGCGTATCCGCAAAAAGCTCTTGTAGGTGACATGCCAGGATTCCGTATGTGTCACAACAGCATGGTTCCATAATTAGAGTGTAGGTGCTAGACAGGCCTGCCAGCAGTCCAGGCCAGTCTTGCAAACAAGTGGTGCATCATGGAGCACAAAATATGACAACAAAGACCCCAGCCATTTGTGAAGACTAATATATTGAAGAATAGGAGGAAAAAAAATCTTGCTTCAAAACAGGAACCATTGTTTGTTTTTTTTTTCTAATCTCATACATAGTACATACAGTCACAGACACATCACATATTAATAGACTCATACATATTTACTCGTTATTTTCATTCCCATCCTTCTGCTACTCTCAGCGCCCTCCATCTATCCTTAAATATACACTTAACCTATTGTTTTCACGTGCCATCATGCATTCAGTTTTACTGTGATGTTTTACAAAGAGTTTGAATCTCTCTGTCCTCAAAGCGTCCACAGATTTTGATTTAAAAATGAAAATTTTCCCAAGAAGTATTATTGTTGATGTTAATTTGACTATCCTCAATGAACAGCACAATGCTGCTGGGAATAAAACTTTTGCTTCACAGCAAGAAGGTACCAGGCTCGAATCCACTAGACCCTTTGTGTATGAAGTTTGCCTTGTTTCCTCATGTTCATATTAAGCTTTATCTACTTATATTTTAATATTTGGTTAGGATAACTCGCAAATCACTGCCTCCTTATTTAAGCGCATATTTCTGACCATCCCAGTTGTTTGTATGTTGTTTACTTAAACCTTTTCACGTAACTCACTGCACAGCCCAGATATTTCTGGTTTTCTTACCAATCTCATTGAAATTCTTGTTCCTTATCAATCAATTTTTTTTTTAATTTTATGAATCAATGCAATGTTGACGTTTTGCAGCCTTCAAAGGTGACAGATGTGTTTTGGTGCAGCCTTGTACTCAGTAGACTTCACCTGATTAGGTAAAGGTTAAAAAATGAAGTGCAGGCCTGTCACCTGTTTTCCAGGTGTGCCTTGCCTTGCCAGAAAAAAACATTAAATGTGCCTATTACTACTAATGTAAGGAGTATTAGGGCAGTAATCAGCAGTGGCATCCACTGCTACTGTGTGAGATATATAAATTCCTGTGGCCTCACTATGGCCCAGTGTCCACAGGCAGTCATTTTCTTGCAGGCAATGTTTATTTTCTACCCGAATTCTACGAAGTACAGCATTGATAGCACACAATGCCCCTGTTGCAGATAACGCCCTCAAAATACTGCTATTTTTTCGTTGCACTCACTGCACACTTTTGGAATCCCTTCAAGCTCGTCAAAGTCCCTCTCTTTTGCTGACCAATCAAAATTAAGAAGGGCGGGACTTGGAATATCAATAACAATGGCAGAGGAGAAACTGATCTTGGCTGTCACAGTTGTGTATCTAATCAGTTCACAACAGTTCAGGTTTGCTGAGAAGCAAGCTAGCTGGCATTAAAGGCGCAATATGCAAGTTTGCATGGTTTCCGCACGATTATATTTTTGTCTCAAATCGCGGACATCTCCCCACAATCCGCTAGCTGCCTGCCCCTGAATTCACTGTAAAAAAAACCTGGGCTCTGGAGACTGCACAGGCGTCACAAACTGCAAACAACAAACCACGTTCCGGCCAATCACCGACAAGAGTTGACAGTTACGGAAGCATGGGAGGGAGGGAACTACGGGAGGGAGGGGTGAGCTATCTCTGTTTTGTTTGACTTTGAATGTCAACAGAAGTGATGTCACCCAAACTTGCATAGTGCACCTTTAACATTAACCACTATGGTGGAGACCAACAGCTGCAGCTAGGTATTCTGTTATCATGAAGCTTCCTATTTACATTGACTGATTTGCGAATAAACATGCCTTTGCTCAGTTGCAAAGACTAATTGTGATTTCTTTTCATTGTTTTAGCTAACCTTTTTGAAGTAATGTTACACTACAGAGACTTTAGAGTCACAAAGATGGAACGTGAAAATGCCGGAAGAGACCTAGCAACAATAAGTGCTTGAGACGAGTGCTCTGAAAATGAGGTCGTGGGCATTTCCACGGCAAAAACAGCTGCGTGTGAACACAGGCCCTAATGTTGAGCAGCAGACAAAAAGGATTATGGAGGTGTAGTCTCACCCGCTGGTCCGGGAGGTCCTTGTAGTCCCGTGGAGTCATCGTCAGAGCCATCTAGTGATTGTATTGAACATAGAATAATTGTTTGAATGATTGTTGTGTTTAACATTTGTCGTCATATGAAAAAAAAACATGACATATCACATTATTTCCTTGGAATTACAAAAAATGTTGAAGGGCTGGTATTCCAGACATGGATTAAGTCTTCTTGAGATCCTCATTGAAAGTTTCTTTACGTTTGGGACTGGGTATAATTCATGTTGTGGGAACCAGACCTAAATATAGGGCTACTGCTAATGTTGTGAATGCTAGTGATTATAAAGGAGGGGCCACAGAATTGGGGGTTGGGGGCGGGTCACAGCATGGGACAACCCACATATTTTAATGAAGTCGTATTCTTTTCATAGGCCGAGAATCCCTAGTTGCAGCCCTGCCTAAAATTTCTTTGTGTTTCTCAAGTTTTTTTTTTTTTTTTTTTTTTTTGCTAATTTCTGAAAAGTTTGTTATGATTATTGAGTAGAGGGTGTAAACTCACGGCTTTCCTGCCAGGGGGAGAGGTCAAAGGCTGGTATGTCCTCACAGCGTGTGTAGCCGCTCCCACGGGGTTTGAACAGAAAAGGTTTTCTGGGGACTTCGGTGATGCCGGTGTTGTCACAGATCATGCGAGCAAATTTGCTTGAGCCAGGGCTGCTCTTTGTCGGCTGGTAAAGACTCCATCTCTCTCCCACCACAGCCTGAAAAATACAGTTTGTACAATTACAGTAACATTTTACAGTACATTACTGTGATCCACAAATGAAGCTACAATGGATTTGGCCCAAAGCATTTACATGGTTTGCATTTCAAAATAAATCAAAGAACCAAGCCTTTGAAGCGTATTAAAAATTCTATTTGGCTCAATTTAAATAATATGACCTGCAACATTTAAAATGGTTTTGACTGTTTGTCGCTGATATCTACTGAATATGAATACAAGTACATATTTTGATGCATTGTCACACGGAAGTTAAAATTCTTTTTCAACATTTCTAGCTAATGCCAAAAGATAATGGCCTAGACCAGCGTCAAGATCCACATTAGCATTTAATTCCCAAAACAGCGGAGTACGCAGATTTTTATTGAGTAAATTATACAGTATACAGGTGCTTCTACCTCATCCAAATTTGGTCACACTCCTGCACACAGAGGCACTGCTCACCTGTCTCCGAGGCGAATGTTCTTGAACTGGAGAGCAATCAAGCAGGCAAAGAGGGGTCCCACACGGCCGCCTTTTACGAAGGGCTCGGCAATGCCGCCTAGCCATATATCGATGTTGTCGGGCGTGCTGTACATCTCCATTAGTTTCTGAGCCAGCTCGGTGTTGTTCATGACCTCTGCCAGCTCTTCCACCGTTTGGGGCTGGGACAGGCCGCAGAATTTACGCCAGGCATTGTACCCTGCAAGGGGTTGGTATGGGAAAAGTGGCAAGGATTCAGACATACCATAGATATGCTCTAATGACAAAACGCACTGGGTGTCAGATGGCAGTGATGGACTAAAAAGACATGTTGATGGATGCGTTTGCGCGTATGATTGGATATTTTTCACCAGTCAAGAAAAATAAAAACATAAGTGAGGCTAACAGGGTCTTTGAAAGAGAAATTAGCAAATAACTGACGGACAGGCTGACAGATTTCCAAATAGTTGTAGGGAGTTGACTGAGGCTCATACCTTGAAGACCGTGGTCCCGCCCTCGCTGAAGGTTCAAAGAGGCAAGGTCCAGGGCCAATTTCCTGGTAAACTTGAAAAGCAAGTTTCTCATTTCTTCCGGCATCATCCCGTCTTGAGCTTGGAGCTTAGTTTTGCGGCCCACCATCCCCCTCACAATGGGGTCCAAACCGCCTGTGGGACGAAAACCATGAGGACACGACTAGCCCAAAAAGTACTTCTACATCTCGCAAGACCAGTTGTTGACTATCTTGATGGATGCTGGATGTGATTTTTTTCTTAGTCTTGTGGTTGATTTATTTTCAACAAATGTTCTGTTAGGCATTCAAGAAAACTTAACTTACCTTCATAGTAAATCCTCCAAGGAGTGAACAGGGCCTTGTGAAGCAGCACATTGGGGTACTCTGGATGTTCATTGTAGTTCTCATCAAGCCTGAAGATTATGGGATGGACAGCCACGTGGGCGAATCTGAAGGCAGCTGTGGCAAACACGTTGGAACAGCTGGGGTCCACAGACTCGTTGTAGCCAGGGTAATTGGACAGATCCCGCGACATGAATTCTGGCCCCACGACAAACGGCAGATAATCCCGGTATGTGAGCACCTGTGCACAAGAGTGACATTGGTAACCTATTAGGAACAACTGCATGTAAAATTGAGGAAATATTTAGTTGATGATTTCCAATTGTGGCTAACAGCAGGCACCATCCCTGCTCCTTGAACAATGTTGGGTAGTGTTGCTTATGGATTCAACAGTGACACTGCACTGCAGCTTGAACCATCACCCTTGCAGACTCCAATCAAACACTTTAGCCTCTGGGCTATAGACTAAAGGAATAAGCCCCGAGAAGCAGTGGGTTACAGTGATTCTACAATGGCGGAGGGGCGTTCGGTGCCCCTCTGCCATTGTAGAATCACTGTAACCCACTGCTTCAAGGGGCTTATTGCTTTTATAAAACGGTTACCCCACATATAGCCCATAAAATAAACACACAAGAAAAAAATCAACAATTTATCGCTAATACTGAAATAGCGATCTAGTTAGCAACGTAGCTAGCAAGCTAAAGTGATATCGAACTCTATAATGCTATAGCTAGCTAGGTAGATAGCCAACTGATAACCTAACGAGTCAGTTGAGTGCAGAGTAGTTGGTTGCTAGGCTACGCGTGCAGGGATATTTTGTGCTGCGGTCTGCCTCAGAATGCAGTGGGTTACACTGGTTTTATACTGGCATGGAACGCGGCTCAGCCAATCACATTTAAGGATGGGAAGCACCCGTTTTATAAAGTAACATTTGGAATGAGTGGAATCCAGGTAGAATAAAATAATCTTAAGCAGACTCCAGAAAGGGGGTTGAGGCGTGGTCCTCCGGGTGCAGCATTACCTGCTGGTAGGCTCCCATGATTTTGCGGGCTTCCTGGTACAGGGTCTCACTGGTCCAGTGTGGGTTGAGCTTGTACAAGGCACGCACCAGGCGGTTATGCTCTCGCATCATCAGCGCGTGAATGGCCGTCAAGGCGATGTTTTCATCAGCGCGACTATCACCTGGCATCAAAAAAAAAAAAACATGTTTTCTGTGCTTCTGTGCCTTATCGGTCGCAATAGTGACTCATCTACAGCTGGAAGTTCTGAAATTGCTCGTGATTGCCACGCTTTTCTGCATCTACAGCAAAAAGTTGGGATTCCCTTTTGCAGTTATTTTGAGAAATTTGGTCTGCGTAAATGGAGGAAGTCACTAAATATTGAGTGGATAAGCTTTATTCCATTTCCTGCAATCTCCGTCATGAAAGGAAGTGGCTCAGCCATCATACTGTTAGGTCATTTCAAAATCACTGAGAATGTTTAAAATGAGTTATTGGGCTTTATTTTAGCGATTTAAGCGCACAGTCTGAAGCGTGTGGCGCAAGTGCATTTAGGGCGTGTCCAAACACACTTTCGCTAGATTAACGGTGGGTCATCTGGGCGCAAAGTAAGGCGCATGGAGGAAATGGGCTACTCGTGCGGAAAATGAAAGCACGCAAGCAAACCACTGCTGAAAGTGTGGAAACCTGATCACTGTTATCTCCAAATATGAAATGTTAATACAAAATATATTTTTTAAATAATGTTCAAAATTGTTACAATCGCGTTCTGGAGAAAAAAAGTCATTACACACTGTGAATCCAGGGGTCGCATTTGAATGTGTGCATAAAACAAGGAAAACAAAATAAAAAAGTTTTAATTCATGGTTACCGGTTAAAAAAAATTATGTGCTGGCAAGGCATGACCAAGAGTAATTAAAATGAGCAAGGAAAAAGATCATCTAGACAGAAAGAAACTAAAATAATGTGATTTTGATTGCACTACCACAACCCCTTGAATAATATCTAGCAGGGGTGAAATTAACTTTATTGTCAGCATGGCTGGGAAAGAAGGGGATTGACCGGGATGTCATAAGAACAAAAATAACTGCTGGTGAATATCAGAATGTTGCCATCTCATCCTTGCTGATTAAGTGAGATGTATGGAAGAAAACTGAATTAATCACAGACAGTTTTCACAGTTTCATCTATCGTTTTAATGCTTGTTATAAGTAGAGATGTGACGTTCGCGAACGAGTCGAGTCTTTTGAACGGCTCTTTTAAGTGAACGATGAGAACCGATTCGCAGTTGCGAGCCAGTCGTTTGCGAGCCATTCTTATATGCAAATTGCCCATGCTGCCTTCATGTGTCATCTGTGTGCCCCATGAGTCTGAGTTGTCCATGCTGCCTTCACGTGAACGACTAATGACATCTCCGAGTTTGAGTTGTCCACAGCATGCTCCATTCACTAGAACGCAGCTATATATGCGCAGCTAACTTAGGGGAGGAGAATATTAGTGCGCGCCGCCCAACTGGACTGAAGACATTTGCCGCTGTATCTGTTCTGATGTGGATTCGAGTCGAGCTGAGCTCCTGTTTGTAAAGTAGTTCAGGTGTACAAACACCAGGTAGGGTAGTACAATTTTGCCTTCACATTTTTATCATGTCCTAATTTTTAATCTAGTTTTATTATATTTTTATATACATATATATTTTTTTATTATTTATTATTTTTATATTTTTTCTGTATTGTTAAAATGTTCTTGTGTGGAAAATTTTACAGTAAAGTTGTTTGACGTGGAAGTTATCTGTAGCCTGCGTAGTTTTTATTGTGCCACAAAGTTTTTTAGGTGAGGGAAAATTCAAAATAGTGATCTCACTGCCAAGGCATGGGTATATGGCACCACCTTTTTTCTGATCTATTATTATATAATTATTATTATTTTATTTTTATTATTATATTATTTATATAATAATATAATATATAATTATTCTGATCTAAATCTTATCTTATAACTGCTACCAGTGATTGTTTCCTTGATAAAAACGAGTTACCCCTGGTTGACATCCAGAAAATAAATAAATATAACAAGGAGCCAGTCTTTTGAACGGCTCTTTGAAAGGAACGGCTCCTCAAGATCCGGCTCCCTTCAAAGAGCCATAAATCCCATCTCTAGTTATAAGGTATACTTTCTGCCGGAACTGGATTGGCACGTGCGGTTAAGGCGCCACATCGCAAAGCACTTGGTCTGGATTAGTATTGTTTGTTGTATAAGCACCACCTGCTGGCCAGCCAGGTGATCGTCAGTAAAATCTCATGCCAGCACATGTTCGGGATTCCTCCGCCCTTGTTCTTTGCTTGAGAACTTCTGAGCTGTGATTGTTAAAAAAAAAAAAAAAAGAAATTGAATGGAGTGTGGTTCGGAGAGGAGCCGAAAATTCTCTCTCCCCCAAGATGACAGCATCGGTTGCATACGAGCGTGCCTGTGCGCGCGGTTGCTTTATCTATCAGCCAAGCTGTAAATTATGATATACACATTTCAAATGAAATGTGAGATAAACATTAGATAACAGAAGCAGGACGAACGGGTTGCGGGTATAATATTAATGCATCAGGTCAGATTCAAAATTGATAATTGCGGGTAACAGGTTGATCCATGCCAGTCTCTGACCTGACTCATGCAAACGTCTGAAGCATTTCAAACATACTGTCTATACTGAGCAACAAAAGAAAAGCAAGTCAATACGAGACTGACCAGAAACTAAAATTGTGCGTAATTTATGGGGTAAGGTTACTGTCAAAAGTTTCGTGCGTGTACACATAAAAAATCGTGCACGTATTAAAAATGTGTGCGTGTTAGTCTATAGTTGTGCATAAATAAAAAATTTGTAAACTTCTGTTTAAGTCAAATCACGCATAGATTATGCAGTGTATAAATTCTCTGTGAGAATACAACTAATAAAGTGACAACTTCACTAAATTACAAATACGAATTGCAGTTCACGGACGTCACTTTCTTCAGAATGAATACGAATCTAAATAGCGTGAAATAACTGTCAAAACTACGTCACGAGGTCACGGGCATTATGTATCGAGTGGAATATAACATCGATTCTACAAACTGCGCATGTGTCAGAAATTCGACCGTGGGTTCAATTCAATGAGTGTATATTAATGAGTGTATATAGAATAATAGGTTATTTTACGTGACACTATTTGAGGATAAAGTTATTGGGGGTGTTGTTTTACTCATCGCACTCAACGTTTGAGCGGCCGGTTGGTTGTATTGATTAATGACGACGAGTGGCTAAGCACTAATTGACGGATTTCATTTGCTACATCACGTAACGTGGATGGGCGAATTGTGAACGTGTCTGTTCTGTTCTCTAGCTAGCTGGTATTGGTTTATGTGATCTGTTGTGGGTATTGTGCGGATAAAAATCGATTCCATTAAAGTTAATTGTTTGAAATATCATCTGGCATGCTGGTTATCATTGAACTCAGCAATGCTTGCCATCGCGTGCTGAACGTGCCAGTAAACCTTTGAAACGGTTATAATATCAAAATTGATTAAATCCACGCGTTGGCTATTAGCTAGCTAGCATGATTACAAACACTCCCACCAAATTAGCTTGCTAGCTTGGACAGCTAAAACCCGTCTCTCCGCAGCATACCCATTTCAGAATGAGTCCGATCTGCGGCCAACATTGCTTGTTACTCGCCATTGATCGTTCGCGATGAAAATGCCAATGCATCACACTGCTTGCGCCAATAATGCTTGAAATACACACATGCCACGTAGCTAACGTTATAAGAACATTGATCAATATTTTCAATAGATCGCTCAAAAATGTAAATGAGCATCAGGTTAGATGCTGAACGATCGTGGCTGAGTAACTTAGCCAGCCAGCTAACGTTTATGGTCGCTTCGCGTTGAGCTATAGCCTGTACAATATCTGATTTCTACTTGAAGCACCAATGGAGCCTCAATTAGCTAACATGAGCTGGTCAAATGCGTGAACGCAGTGCAGCCATTGTGCTTCGCGAACATTATCACCGTCCCCAACGTTTTCAATCTATTGCCTTTTGTTAAAGGTGGCAGGAAGATTGAGATAATGAATCTTGTGGTCGAGAAAAATGAGCAAAATTCTCTTAACTGTATTGGACTGATTTTGATAAGGTGGTCCAACCTGGCTGGAAACGGGGCCATTGTGTTGCCTACACCGATGAGCTGAAGCCTTTATTATCAGCATAATATGTGCGAAAATTACTAAGAGCAATAATTAGTCAATTTTAATATTTAATATGAATGTAAATTTTAATAAATCGGCATAAGCCCGTTTTCAGATACACCGTCTGGGCGTAAGATTTGGGTTGGATGCACAAATGAAAAGGCGGAGGTATCTTTCACCTCGAACTTAACAATGAATGTAGCCTGAGATGTGAATAACTAATGCTCCTGTATCATGAACAGCATGTGAAATCATGCGGCATACGTGGTAATTCCTCCAAACTTGAAAGAACCAACCCCTATAGTATTTGAAACGGAAATTCTCATCGGAAAGGAAACGGGGCAAGGGGCAGAGATCGAAATCCACCAGCAAACATTGTGAATTCTAAGGCGCGAAGGTCGTCTAAGAAGAAGCTAGTATTACGTTAGCTACAGCTTTAAACTGGGAATCGACTGCACAGTGACCTTTAACTAGCTAGCTAGCTTCGGGCACGTTTCTCCAAGGCCTCGCTGTTAACCATGTCACTGACATTATGTCAGCAACTTATAGTTTTTACTTACAGACTAAATGGTTCCAGCAATGCAAGGTAGCAATAGTGCTTTCACGCATTAATGTTAGCTGTGGAAAAGGCCCAGCTACCAAACGGAAAATACAAGGCAGTGTTCTCATTTGCTGAACTCCAAGACCATAGTGCTGGTTGATAGCAATGCACCTCGCTGATATGAGAGAACGACACGTTATACTTCAAACCAAACGTCCAGAAAAAATGTAAACCCGACAGTGACAACAGTCTGTGGGAATTAAACGAACCGAGTGAGAAACTAGTTGGATGGAATGCTAGCCAGCTTTTCAGCAGGGGTACGGGCAAGCTCCAGAGAGCTAGACTGAAGGTTTGAATTCAGTTTGGTGCGCTACATTACAAGGGAATAAATATCTCGCTAACGTTAAAGTTAAATTCAGTACCAATTTGAAGTGTGACATGACCACAGTAACGCGTTCGTGTTGTGATCCTCATTCCGACCGACTGGAAAAACGTACAGAGGCTTTCCCTGTTAACGGTTAGTTACGTACCCATTAGGCTAGCTAGGACAGCGTAAGCATCCTTAGATAGGATTAATATCATTCCCATTGGCACAAAACCGCTTTACGGCCATGTTCCCTGTGGGCTATTCACCAGTACCACGCGTTTGACCATTCAGAGTCAGATGTGAGGCATATATTGTCCAACCAGTGCCTTAATCGTTGATTAAAAACAACTCCTTATAACTTCGTTCTCGAAAAGTGTCAACCAAAATTGCGCCTCGAATCATTTTTTAATATGTATTCCAGTACTACTTAAGAAGGAACTTCGATTGTATGCTCTTTAAATAACAAAATAATGACAGGAATTTTTCCATTATAGTCAATGGGAAATTGAGAGGTGCGGTGCACTGGACGCCATATTGGTTTCTTCAACTTTTCGCTCCGACAGCCTCTCCAGTTCTATATACACTAATTGAATTGAACCCACGGTCGAATTTCTGACACATGCGCAGTTTGTAGAATCGATGTTATCTTCCACTCGATACATAATGCCCGTGACCTCGTGACGTAGTTTTGACAGTTATTTCACGCTATTCAGATTCTTATTCATTCTGAAGAAAGTGACGTCCGTAAACTGCAATCCGTATTTGTAATTTAGTGAAGTTGTAACTTTATGAGTTGTATTCTCACAGAGAATTTATACACTGCATAATCTATGCGTGATTTGACTTAAACAAGAGTTTACAAATTTTTTATTTATGCACAACTGTAGCCTAACACGCACACATTTTTAATACGTGCACGATTTTTATGTGTGTACGCACGAAACTTTTGACAGTAACCTTACCCCATAGGTAATTATTATTAAAAAAAATCGTACTAATTGGCACATATATGTTCACACCAAGTTGTTCAATAATAATTTTTTATATTGTGATCTTTTTCCTTTTTAATTGTTGGCATGACTGTGTGCTACTGCTCGTCCCTGTGTGTGTAACAAGCAGAGTGGACATGCTTTGTGCATTTGCCTGCAAAGGTGCGTAATACTATCTCCATAATGCACCTTGAAATAGCAGTTAAAAACTGAAAATTGACATTAGCCCATGCAGGTTTTTGTTGGTCAATCGTGCAATTGCTTTCTGCTGCCTCAAGACAACAACTATTTGACTGACCACACCTTATTTAAAGACCAACACGGCCATGGGTGCTCATTTTGGTGTGATTACCCTTGCCATTTATGCAACCTGAGTGCAGGACGGGATAACAACAACTGTGCCTGTCATAAACTAGCAAAGACACTCGCATCACGCTTGGCACCGCTTTGTGCCGGCTGAAAAATAGAGCCCATTATTCCTAACACACCTCTGTGTCTAGTTACGGACAGCTCCTTTTATTTTACTTCACGACACAGTAAAAACTGAAAAATAAGCCCACCTCACCTAGTACTTTAATCTTGTATTGAGACTTGAAACACTTTTTTCTATTACCTTTTTTCTCAGTAAGGCAAAAATTTGCTGATGTAATGAGATAATTTTGACTTATTCCAAGATTTGCCGATGGGATAAGAAAATTTAACTTGTCAAGCATATGGTGACCTAAAATAAGCTACAAACCCAATTCCGAAATAGTTGGAACGAAGTGTGAATTGTGAATAAAATCAAAATGCAATGACTTTCAGATCACGAGCCAATATGTTATTTACAATAGAACATAGATAACATTTCAAATGTTGAAACTGAGACATTTTACATTTTAACCCACTAAATGAGCTCATTTCAAATTTTCTGGCTGCAACAGGTCTCAAAAAAGTTGGGACACAGGCAAAAAAAGGGCTGAAAAAGCAATTAATATATAAGAGAATCAGCTTAAAGAACATTTTACCAAGTAATTAAGTTAACTGGCATCAGGTGTGTAACATGATTGGCTATAAAAGGGATGTCTTAGAGAAGCTGAGTCTCTCAGAAGTAAAGATGGCCAGAGGCTCTCCAACCTGTGAAGGCTTGCGTAAAAAAATTGCGGAATACTTTAAAAACAATGTTCCTCACATCAAATTGCAAAGTCTTTGAAGGTCTCGTCATCGACAGTGCATAACATCATCAAAAGATTCAGAGAAACTGAAAAAATCTCTGTGCGTAAGGGACAAGGCCGAAGACCTTTACTGGATGCCCGTGATCTTCGGGCCCTCAGATGCCATTGCATGATTCTGTCATTGACATTACTAAATGGGCCCAGGAATACTTCAAGAAACCACTGTCTGTAAACACAATCCACTGTGCCATCCACAGATGCCACCTAAAACTCTATCATGCAAAAAGGAAGCCATTGTTGAGCATGATCCAGAAGCGCCGCCATGTTCCGTGGGCCAAGGCTCATTTAAAATGGACTGTAGCAAAGTGACAAAGTGTCCTGTGGTCAGATGAGTCCAAATTTTACATTCTTGTTGGAAATCATGGGCGTTGTGTCCTCCGGGCTAAAGAGGAGAAAGACCACCCCTCCTGTTATCAGCATTCAGTTCAAAAGGCAGCATCTCTGATGGTATGGGGATGCATTAGAGCATATGGTGTGGGAAACTTGCATGTTTTAAAAAGCACCATGAATGCTGAAAGGTACATAAAGGTTTTAGAGCAACATATGCTCCCCTCCAGATGACATCTATTCCAGGGAAGGCCTTGTGAATTTCAGCAGGACAATGCAAAACCACATACCGCAGCTCTTACAAAAGCATGGCTTCGTAGTATAAGAGTCTGTGTGCTGAACTGGCCTGCCTGCAGTCCTGATCTTTCACCGATTGAGAACATTTAGCGCATAATTAAACAAAAAGTCCGTCAAAGGAGACCCAAAACTCTCCAGCAGCTGGAAGCCTCTACTAAACAAGAGTGGGATCAAATTCCAATGGCTAAACTCGAGAAACTTGTCTCCTCAATGCCCAGCCGCCTCCACTCTGTGTTAAAAAGAAGAGAGGATGCTACACCATGGTAAACAGGCCCCTGGTAAATGAGGTCATTTTGTGGATAAAATTGTAAAATTTCTCAGGTTCAACATTTGCCACATTATCTTTGTTCTATTGTGATTAAAATACTGGCTGGTGTGATTTGAAAGTCATTGCATTTTGATTTTATTCATAATTTACACTTTGTCCCAGCTATTTCGGAATTGGGGTTGTAATATTTTCTACTTTAGAGTGAAAAACTAGGAAGTTAGGTCTTATATTAAGACTAAATGACTTGTTATGACAGACACTTCCTGCAGTGTACTAGTCTCAGTTAAAAAAGTCTCTATGTAACAAATGGATTTTGTACACGAGAAAGCGGTAATATTGATAATGTGTTGAAAGCAACACAAAAAGAGCATCAGGAAATGTTTGCTAATGCATCCTTTTGAGAGAGACGGTCTGCCAGTCACTTTCTCAACTGTATCCCTGAATACCCTCTCTAACCTGTGAAAGAGCAGGGAACCTCCTCCAGGTCAGTGGTGTTCTGGTTGCCGTTTCGCGTGGCACACATGGCGATTTTCGTTTTGGAGAAGGGCAGGTGCTCCCTGCCGTAGTCGTCGTAGCGATCGTTGACCCGCAGCAAACCCTCGTCGGAGGTGAGATCTCGAAGGTCTAGTGCCATAGCTTCACTCGACCCATACACCATCCCTGCGTCGATGTAAGACGATATCACATTCATCTGCTCCCGCACTGTTCCAGCCCCGAACATATAGCCTGAGGTTCCTGTCCCGCATCCTGGGGCAGATCGCGTGAATGACATGCACTTGTCCACTTGCAGTTTGGGGTCGTCTTTAGGGAGCTGGTTAGAGATGGTGGATGTTAATCAATCAAAGATGGAATATATTGTCAAATTGCCAAAAACAATTTTTATTGTCATGTGTCAGTATATCAGAGGTCCCAAAAATTGCAGGAAGAGGGAGATGGGCAGATTATTGTGATTTAACTGATGGTTTCATCCAAACTGACCAGCAGGTGAATAGAACTGGCAGGGGCCATTCCCCCCAGAGCAATTATGGGATTAAGAGCCTGACACAGGGGTCCAAGAGCTGCACTGATCTTCTCACTGCCACTCAGAAGCTTGGATCACCAATTCTGTGGATCGCAGTTGCCACAAGGATATAGATTATGATTCGGGTGGTCTACAGCCTAGTTTCAGAGGGACACCTACCTCTATGGGGAAGCAGGGCTCAACCCTCTGGCAGCTTTCATCACAGTTGATTCCACTGCTGAAGGAACGGATGCTGGGGGACATTGGGGTCAGGCTGATGTCATGGTCTATCCACTGGCCAAACACTGTCAGCAAGTGGCTGAAGAAATCGTCATCCACCACGTCCTCATTGTCTACGCTCATGATGCGGTTAGAGACCGCTCTTACCTAGAGGCGAAACAAGAGGAGACAACTGAGAGAGTAATTCCTCATCATTAAATATCCTTACTTTAACTTTCAGAGCATTTCAAAACAAATGGCAAAATTTACGTGGATTTTGGTTTCAGAGCGGCAGTACGCTGAAAACTATCACAACTGTCATGATTTTTACTGCTAACTCTACAGGTACAGCAAATGTAAATGCTGAAAATAAGTCAATTTTACCAGTGGGAGCAGGTGTCCATTAACTTCAATTTCTGGGTCCCAACCAATAGGCAGGGAAATACCATCCTGGTACTGAGCAGGCAACCAGCGGGCCAATGGTGTGTTGGCAGCTCCCAGGCGAGTGTCATTCCTGTTGCCAGGCAGGACAGTAGCCAAACGAACAGAACAAAAGGGAAAGACTTATCGCATTAGTTTCCCATGAATCAAGTGACACATTTGGTCGCATGTCAAGAACTGGTCAGAAAAAATGTTGCGTGGCAAAATTTACCATTTTTTGCATAATTCTTCCAAAGAAAGCTTTCATAATACACTGACAGAAAATGTGACAGAAATTACCTAGTTGCATTGCTTTATTGAGATATTAGCTATTTAAATTTGCTAATTAACACTAACAGTAAAATGCATTAATAGTCTGTCACGTTTTTACCGTTTTCTCAATTTCCACCTTTTGAAGAATAATTACCATAGATCTTTCATCTTTCAACCAAATTCAATGAAATTTGCTCAAAATGTTCAGAAAAAAAGTGCTTTCAAATGAAAAGAAAACAAGCAAGATACATCTTTTTAAAAAGGGCGATGTCCCCCACCAAATTTTCCCTTAGATTTTATCCAAGTCCATCCTCTGCCAATTCAGATATAGGGTACACAAGCTATATTCCATTCACATACTGTTCTTACATTCCCAGAAATGATCAGAGAAATTCAGAAAGTCATTGATGCTGACTGCACATCATGAATCAGATGGCACACATGATGTCCTCATGGTGGTGCTTTTACAGGAGGTATGCATCCCCCTCTGGATCCAGATCAATTCCGACGTATATTACGCAGCCAACAGGAATTACTTCATGATAACTTTCATGCTCTTTACTTGGTCTGTAAATACAGCCCTTTCTGTTAGATTTTACCATTTCATAAAATCCTTTCAGCTCATTTGTTCCCTTTCGGTATAAATGTCCCGAGCATCTGAAACCCTCCGTTAAATTCTCAATGCCTTCAGATGTTACATGGAAGAGAAAGTAATCACTTATTGACTCCACATTTGGCTGCGCTGCTACTACACTACCTTGCACAATCATTTCATACATGATATTCCCAGTGTCCCCATTGATTTCCATGGACTCTTCCTCAGAGTCATCGGACAATTCAGTTGGCTCATTGGCTTCTGGACCATCCTCAGCTGTATCGGCGAAATGGACCATCCTAAAAGGTTCCACATATGCCATGTTCTGACACTGGTCAGTTTCATGGCATTGAAAGCCTTGATCAGAATATCCAAAAGTGATCGATTTCAGTCACTCAATTATTGTCTCATGACCTCCCCTATTCCTTGTGTTTATTCCTCAGGCCTTGCCCACACCTGTTTCCCATTGTTGCTTATAGTCTCAATGTATTTGAGCTCCTGCCTGTCTTGTTTGATTTTTGATTCTTGTTTGGTTTACTGGCTAACTAAATTCATAATTGTGGATGAATAGGCTTCAAAGTGTATGTGACACAAAATCTTTTTGTATTGTGTTTAGTTGTTTGAAATATGCAATAGACAAAAACTTTTTACGCTGCCCGAAATACACTGATTTTCCCTGTAAAACTGTCCCGGAGACTGGATCCGAGAATGCCTAACTTCTGATATCAGTGTAATTGACTGCAGTCTCAGTGAGGTTCTGCTTTGAGTCATTTCACTTAAATTTGCTCGCTGAAATCAACGTGATGCCGCTGCATGAATTTGACCCATTTTACCCCCAAAGTGAGATCTGAGGGAAATGCATGTATCGATAATGCCCGGTGTGTAATACATATTCATGCAACTCTGGTTGTTCGGCTCATCAGCCACGCAATATTGCCTCCTTTCTTCACTGCCTTCCTCTTGCTTTCCGTCTTATTTTGTTGTGAGTCAAATCAACTGACCACCCAAGACTAAATCACATGACGTGCGTCCTTGAAACAAATTTCAAGTCAAAATTGCGGTGCATTTGAATGGAAAAAAATGCGCTCAATTAAATTTTAGAAGCGTTGTCATGTCAGGATACTTTCTTACACATATCAAAGAACCAATTACCGGAAAAGCAAATGCTGTTTCATGAACATTTTAAATTATAGAATGTGAAATTGTGGAAGGAGAGAATAAGAAAGGAAAAAGGGAATTGAAATTGTAGATGAAAAAGAAAAGAGTACAAAATGACGGTGAACGCAAAAGGTTGGGGTGCGAACAAAATTTTTAATGATGCCCATGAAGTCAGAAAGGTTGTGAAAACGGTGACTGGGGATGTAAGTTGTCGTTATTGTTGTTGGTTTTTATTTATTCATTTAATTGTTTCTAGATGTAGCAAAAAATACAATTAAATATAATGTACCCAATAGGTGGCGGTAATACACGTCAGCCATCATTGAAACTCAAAGAAGAATGAGACGGGCTAGAGAGAAATGGAGGTGACGCCCCAGGAGCAATTCAGGGGTTAAGGGCCTTCCTCAAGAGCCCGACAGCAGAGTTTTTTTTTTTTTCGACTTCATCTCTCCAGATCTACTCAGAATCCCGAGTCTTGCCAGGGGGTTGAACTAGCAAGTTTTTGGTGACCATTCTAACAGAGTGAACTGGCTATCTGGAGCCCCGAGAGTTTTCCTACTGCGCTACTCGATGGCGCAAAGCAGGCTTCTGAAAATACTTTGCATATAAATGCAGCCTACAAGCGGCCCCATGTACAGTACGATGGCTGCAGTGCACTGCCGCGAGTAGGAGAGGGTGGATTGTCAGCAAATTCAACCGGCTGTTGAATATGGCAAGCTATTCATTATCACGTCTTCCAAACAAACTCCGCAGGCATATATAAATGGTCTTTACTCTGTTCATCAGGTGCTTCAATGCGGTTTTCCTACGGACTCGCATGTCGCTGAACTAGCATGTGGGAAAGGCAAGTAACCCTAACGCAAAGGTCGGGTTGAAAGGCTCAGAGAGGAGAGCAAAAAATAAATAAATCATTGCCTCGAAAAAGCACGAGTAGACGTAGTAGATTAAATTAGGTAGCCTCCAAATGCGCCAGTTTATGTTCCAAGGATTATAATTACTGATCCCAAGTGTGTAAATAATGCTTACTAGAAAGTCAATTATGACTTGACTGGCCAGATTTTGACGGGAGAATACAATCCAGACAGCACAGGAGGCTGGTGAAATTGTGATCCTGAAATAAAGGGTGTGGGGGACTCAATTCATGTGTAGTAGCAGAATGTTGGAGGAAAAAATGCCATTACCCACAGAAGTACGTGTCCCGTGTGGTGTAACCAGTCCTGTTCAGCCCAGTTCTAGCACTGGTCAAAGCTGATTAACACTTTCAAGTGCACCCATTATGATAAGACTTAAGTGTTTTTTTTTTTTTGAACATTGAAGCATGCATACCTATTCTAGCAGAGAAAAATGACTATGAAAAGGAGCATGATAGGTGCCATTCAGAGCCATGCCTAGCCATCAGTCAGTAGAATCATGGGGGTTTTGGTAGCGCAAGGGAAGGGTCTTACAAGTTGTTGCAGGTGCTGCTGGCTGTCCTGTATTTGTTGAGCTGTGGTGTCGTGCGGCAGGAGACAGGCTGTACCCTGGCTTTACAGCCTGTGAGAGTGGCAATCAGGCTCAGTTCCTCCGGTGTCAGCAGGTCTGAGATATGAAGAATGTGTTAGTGTTTGTGTATCAGTGGGAGGGAGATTGTTACATGGAAAATGAAATTGAACACATTGTGTGTGTGTGTGTGTGTGTATGTGTGTGTGTGCGCGTGTGTGCGTGTGCACATGTGTATGAAGCATTGACGTGAGAATGTCACACTGCTATTGAAAGTGAAATGCTCCATTAATTTCAACCATATACATTTTTAAAACTCACTTTTAAAGTACTTCGCGTTATTTTTATGTCACCATCAAATTCAAAATTTTACATTATATGGTCAAGTAACAATATGCTGTTTTTCTTGAGCGTTTTGAGTCATACTTTAGATTGTGTAATTTTTTGCCAATTTCTTGCCCCATTTTTTAGTCTAAAAGCTATGGCTATTTAGCTAGCTAGGTTGTTAGCTATTTACCACATTGAGGTAACCGTTCAATGGAACACTCATTTAGCCAAATTGCCATTGGCTAGCCAGAATGATCAGGTTCATATCCTCACCCCTTTTTTTGTTCTATAAACTAAGGCTAGTAGCTAGCTTGGTGGCATGAGTTAGCTTGTTATCACACTGAAATAAATGAATCGCTGATTTTACTAGAATGCCATTGTCTCGTTCACCAATGTTTGGTACAGCTTGGGAATATTTATGATGAGTGTGCTCGCCACCCGTGGCTCCATTGATGTTGGACATTTTGGAAAGCTGTCAAACGTGCAGTTGTTGCTGTTGGCACAGTGGTTGCTGCCTGGCACAAATCACTGTATCATTGTGTTGTCTTTAGAAAAATTAAGATTTTTAATGGTAGGAAAATCATGAAAGGAGAAGTTGAAGCTAGCAACAAAGATTCTAAAATGTCCTCCTGAAACTGGGTTGACTGATTGGGCAGGAATGACTCCAGCGCTATTTGCACATTTTAGTTTCAGTTCTTCATTTTCCAAAATTTTCAATAATACATTTTAAGGAATTTTTCCCATCATGAGATCATCTCAGTTCCAGTTTTGTAATACATATAATGGTATTGGTATTGAGGGGAAAAATTTTGGTGCTCAACACTAAAGTAAAATGCGTACAGGAATGCAAAATTTTAATATTGCTGTGTGAAATGCAACAGAAATTCGTCAGGGTCGCCCACCTGTCGCATTGAGGGAGCGTTTTCTACGACTATTGTGGTGCACCTTCTCCTGGATGATTCTCAGGGTGTTCTCCATGTAATCTGCTGCACGGACAATATTTCGCGTTTCCCCACATGGCAGCTTCATCACTCGCAGCTTGTTTGCGGGACTGATGGTGTTTCTCCGTAGCCTCTCCAGGCTCCTGTACGGACAGGAATGATGTGCTAAAAACACAACTGCTACGACTCCTCTTGCTTGCTCACTTTTTCATCATACCCCACTATTGTCCCCAACTGGGTCGTCTTTTCGCAACCAGAACCAGAAACATGTTTGTGACGTCAAATGGATGATCGGAGAGACTTTTACAAATGGGCGCGAAAATGCTGGACCGAAAATTGTTCATGCACATGGTTGTGTTGCCAACAAACACGGTGCCGAGTGATGTTAAGAATCAAAATATGGATGCACTTCCTTTTCGCCATCTTGAATTGGTGCTGAAGCCATGTCAAGCTATGGTTCTCCTCTGGTTTAAGCAGTGGCGTCATTCACGCAGAATCGAAGTTGCCAAAATGCTCAACCAATAACTAAATAAATAAATATACATGTTTCTGGTTTTGGTCACGAAAACAAGCCCTTAATGGCATCAGATTTGCCTTTGCACAGGCTGATGGGTGGTGACATCATTGTTAACCTTCTGTAGTTGCGCATTCAGTCACTTACATTTCCCTGGAATATTTGTAAGCTTCGTCGACAATCCTTCTGGCCTCCTCTACTGCACTGAGTATGTATCTGCTGCCCAGGCTCTCTGTTTGATACAAAACACATGTGACATTAGAAAACTATGGCTGAATTTGAGATGCATTTTCAGCTTGTGTTTGCTGTCTGGCTGAGATTCGAGCCGGTTTCTGTCCAAGCGCCAGCAGCATTGATTTGGTTTAAATAAAAGAGTAAATATTTTGATTAATATCATTGCTAATTGATTTAGTTCATTTGCTTTGGTAAAATGGGTTCTGTACCATACTGGGCTGTATGGTAGTTCACTTGTGTGCCCTCCTTCCAAATTGAGCACCCAGAAATATATAACATTCATTATCTACAGACTGAATATTTTTTATTTATCTTTTATTTAACCGGGGAAGTCCCATTGAGATCAAAATTTATTTTTTGAGGGAGCCCTGGGGGTTGGGGTGGAGAGGGAGAGGACAAATTGCAGAGCCAATCAGATCGAGGGAGGATTAGGTGTCAGGTTGAAAGAACCAGATTTGAAATTTAGCCATGACACCGGGGAACCCCCCTAGTCTTCTCAAAGAGTGTCATAGGATCTTGATTGACCACAGTGAATCAAGACCTCGGTTTAAAATCTCATCCAAAAGACAGCATCTCCTTCAATGCAATGTCCCCACCGCTACACTGGGGATTATTCCACCTGAGGGAAGAGCACCACCTAGTGGCCTATTAGCATCTCTTCCAGCAGCAAGTTTGTCTTCGCTGGTGGTGTCCCATCCTAGTACTGGCCAAGCCCACACCTGCTTGGCTTCATCCTTGAGGCTGGAACAGATTGAGTAGTGGCATGGCTGTTGCTGCACACCATTTGAATCCAATTGGAAGAGATAATACCATGCTTCTAATACCATGCTTTGCTTTCTGAGGTGGCTAAAAGAAATGTGAGTTCAACATTATGTGATATAATTTTGGTTGTATCCTCTGTTGGGTTTCTTTGTTTGTTTTTTTCCCACTCTTTTCCTGTAACCGGAGAACTTTCAATGAGAATGTTTTTCCCTGTTTCAAGGGTGCCTGGAACCAGTTGTAACAGAAGCAAATTTGCACTGATTCATATTAATCGTGCCACCTTGGGGAACAGGAAGGAAGCCTTGTGTAGAAAACATCATTCAATTTCTTTTGCATTGTGTGGTCTGCACTTATTTTGCAGCAACACAATGCATCTCAGATTTGTGTTCTCTAGCGTCATGTCTGCCGCCTCGCACCTTATGCAGGAAATAACATCTTGCTCATTTGCACAGTGTCTGATGGTCACAAGAGTGAACAACTTCGTCAGTCTGCATCCTGCCAGCACATTTAATGTGCACAAAGGTTCCAGAGCCCATTCATTGCTGCTTGCTGCTTTAATTGTAGCCCCCGCGCAAAGTCGGGCGGCTTCTACGGATTCATGGTTGTCGTCATCCGTAGAGATTTTCTTGTGCGCGCTCAACAGGCCACAAAGTTCCATCGATTCCTTTGATATTTGGTGTGTGGGCATAGATTATGGTTAGGTCAGGAAACCTATCAATTGTGGTTGCCATGACAACAGAATTGGGCAAATAAAACACAATTTCATTCTAAAAAAACTGTGAAATTTTCAACAAAATGTCAAAAGGGAACAAGCAGGCATTCCAGGGCGACACCCTTGGCGACTGGACTCTCTAGTTTGAATTTAGCTGGGAAGGGACTCTTTCATGTCAGAGGTTTGAGGTAATCAAAACAAGCAGCTGATAGAGAGTGATTTATTTATAGAAAAAAGATTTATTGTTTTGACCACAGATGGAAATGTTTTTGATGGATTTATGTTTAACACACACACGTTTAAAACAGAGCCCACTATACCAATGGTGGCCTACACGGCAAACAATGTTTGACCGTCAGTCAATGGCACTGCCACCCCAATTTCACTTGTGAATTGGTCCGTCTTGGTGAAGCCAAACCTATGGGGAACTCACCTGCGAGAGCCTGGCCAAACAGACATTGGCACATTGCGAACCCCAACAGGAGTAGGTAACCCCTCATTTCTGGGGAAAAAAAAAAAAAAAACAGAGAGGAAGCGGCCTCATTAACGTCATTTCCGAACTCACTGCAAAGAGTAAAGCCTGTATACCACTGGGGTTGCGACTGGCGACATTTGCGACTGTCATTCTGCAGAATGTCTGCAGAATTTTTGTGTGTTTGTGGAGGTGGTCATGTTGTCGCGGGAATTTTGAAAATGTTCAAAAATTTGTTGGCGACAACTGTGGTCGCCAAGGTTTTGAAATGTGTGCCAAATTGTCTGCAGAATGTCTGCAGATTGCCTTGAGAATAAGAGGGTAAAAATTCATGAAACAATCGCAAAATAGTCAGCAGAATGTCTAAAGAATGTCTTCACAATGTCATCAGACATTTATAAGACATTTTGAAGACTTTTTGCATAATTCCCACCCATTCTGTAAATGCGCAGACAGTAATGCCATCTTGACAACATCAGACACGAAAGTACATGCCAAGGCAAATCTGTTGTATTTGATTCAGTGGGACAGCAACTCCGTTTGCGTACTTTGTCTTGAAATAGTCGCCAATTTCAAGTCTGCAAATAGTCTCGAACTATCGCAGCCCAGTGGAATACAGCCTTAAGACAAGTAGATTGTCATTTTGGGTCATTTCATTTGGATTCTGTACTTGGGAGAGACAGTCTTAATACATAAAACACATATTTTTGTTGACCAAACACTAGCTTTCATGTATATTCCCATCTCATTGTCTTTGGTTTCCTAAATTTCCAAATCATATCAGAGCACATAAAGATTAAATTCTGAACCATTAGCATGGCCTCAAGCTGATAGGATGGACTGTAAGTAACAACCAGAACTCATTTACTGATGGGCTAGAATTTAGTCACTGATGTCTGAGGCTTTGGTCAATGCCGACACTTCATTGTGGACAGTGTTTTCATACTCAATATTACATTTCGGGCTCCATGTTGACTTGCACTTCTCTCACATACTCAATGCCAAACACGTATAACAGTGCAACCAGTTTGAACTTTATCCATTTACGTATTACGTATACATTATTAACATTCATTATCAATGTAACTAATACACAGATTATACTATAAATCAAGAAGTCTCTATGTGTGTGCCTGCATATGTGTCCTTCTGTTAGTCCAATCGACGTGAAACTCGGTAGGTGTATTGCTGAGAACCAAGGCAAGTGCTTTGCTGAGATTTGAAGTTGGTTGGCTAAGCGGCTCTTGAGCAATTGAGAAAGCTGCATGCACCAGTGCCGCTCAAGCAGCAATTGAACTGGCGCTACCCTATTGTTAGTAAATGAAGATCCCAATGGAGAAATGATCAGAATCACATTTTCACGTTGCGGAGAAATGATGAATTAAAAATTCAAAACGATCTTAGAAACAAAGAACTGAAAAAATATGCAAAAAATATACAACCTCAATTCCGAAATAGTTGGGACAAAGTGTAAAGTGCGAATAAAATCAAAACGCAATGACTTTCAAATCACACCAGCCAGTATTTTATTCACAATAGAACAGACATGACATAGCAAATGTTGAAACTGAGAAATTTTATAATTTTATCCACAAAATGAGCTCATTTCAAATTTGAGTTTTGGGTCTCCTTAGACGGACTTTTCGTTTAATTATGCGCCAAATGTTCTCAATCGGTGAAAGATCAGGACTGCAGGCAGGCCAGTTCAGCACATGGACTCTTCTACTATGAAGCCATGCTGTTGTAATGGCTGCAGTATGTGGTTTTGCATTGTCCTGCTGAAATACACAAGGCCTTCCCCGGAATAGATGTCATCTGGAGGGGAGCATATGTTGCTCTAAAACCTTTATATACCTTTCAGCATTCATGGTGCTTTTTAAAACATGCAAGTGTCCCACACCATATGCACTAATGCATCCCCATACCATCAGAGATGCTGGCTTTTGAACTGAATGCTGATAACAGGAGGGTGGTCTTTCTCCTCTTTAGCCCGGAGAACACGATGCCCATGATTTCCAACAAGAATGTCAAATTTGGACTCGTCTGACCACAGGACACTTTGCCACTTTGCTACTGTCCATTTTAAATGAGCTTTGGCCCACATAACACGGCGGCGCTTCTGAATCATGCTCAACAATGGCTTCCTTTATGCATGATAGAGTTTTAGGTGGCATCTGTGGATGGCACGGCAGACTGTGTTTACAGACAGTGGTTTCTTGAAGTATTCCTGGGCCCATTTTGTACTGTCAATGACAGAATCATGCCGGTGAGTGATACAATGGCGTCTGAGGGCCCGAAGATCACGGGCATCCAGTAAAGGTCTTCAGCCTTGTCCCTTATGCACAGAGATTTTTCCAGTTTCTCTGAATCTTTTCATGATGTTATGCACTGTTGATGATGAGACCTTCAAAGCCTTTGCAATTTGACATTGAGGAAAATTGTTTTTAAAGTATTCCACCATTTTTTTACACAAGCCTTCACAGGTTGGAGAGCCTCTGGCCATCTTTACTTCTGAGAGACTCAGCCTCTCTAAGACATCCCTTTTATCGCCAGTCATGTTACACACCTGATGCCAGTTAACTTTATTACTTGCTAAATGTTCTTTCAGCCGATTCTTATATATTGATTGCTTTTCAGCCCTTTTTTGCCTGTGTCCCAACTTTTTTGAGACCTGTTGCAGCCAGAAAATTTGAAATAGGCTCATTTTGTGGAAAGAAATGTAAAATGTCTAAGTTTCAACATTTGAACTGTTATCTATGTTCTATTGTAAATAACATATTGGCTCATGTGATCTGAAAGTCATTGCATTTTGATTTTATTGACAATTTACACTTCGTCCCAGCTATTTCGGAATTGGCATCATAAAATATATAAAACTTATTAGAAATATTATAATAATATATAAAATATACAAAAATGCTAAATTTGGACTTGTTTTTCCTTTGTGGTCGTCAAATGCTAATACAGCTTAGCAGAATTGCTTTTTTTCCAAGAAGCAAACTCATTGTTATATCCTTGTACGCACTAATGACAAATAGAAAATGAAATTGCATTCCTATTTGCCATTTCATTTTCAGAAAGCACCCCACCATATTGCCATGAAAAACTAACATGAAAACATAAACCTTAAAATGAAAATGCATTCTCAGAAATGCCTTTTTCTTTTTTTAAGAGGCCAACATATTATTTGTCTCATAATGAAAATTAAAAATAAACTTCTTTTCTCTTTCATTTTGAAGTCAATACATGCCCTTTTTAGAACAAATTTAAAATTGAGTACCATTGCCCATTTGTTATTTAATTTTCAAAATTAAATCTTAAAATGAAGCATTCTCAGAAATCAATTCTCTCTCTCAAAAGGCCAACACATAAGTTTGTCTTATAATGAAATAAGCGTGCCCCTCTTTCTCTTTTCATCTTCACTTCCTCCACCAAGGATGTCATGTTTTTGCTGGCGTTGGTTTGTCTGTCTGTCTGTCTGTCTGTCTGTTTTGTGTACAAGATAACTCAAAAAGTAATGAACGAATATCTCTGAAATTTTTTCAGTGGGTTGCTATTACATCAGGGATGGACCCTATTGATTTTGACCGGGATTGGTGAAACAATATGGCTGCCACGGCAGCCTGTCCATTTTGACCGCTTTCCAGCAAATAATATCAAGTGGTCGCCACAGCAACCATCTCAAAATCCTATGTTTCAGATACCTTAAATGTCTTATGAGCCATCTTCACTCAGAAAGATTTTGACTGTGCTGCCTTGGCGGAGGTTTACACTCTCGGAGTGCCTCTAGTTTGAAAATACCATGGATCGCTTTGCTGATTTACGGTTGTGGTAAATTTTCAAAGTTGAACCCTGGAGCTGTATTTAATAATTTTTGCAATTCTTAACACATGTATTCTAAGCCTCAGCAGTTGTTAATTGTTCGCTAGATTGGGTTGAAATTTGTTGTGAACATTCAAGAAAGCTGAAGAAAAATTTGCAACATATATTAATTTAGGTAGTTGTTGCCGAGTGTTTGACTGTAATCATATTAATGAAAATCATTTTTAGCCTGAGCAAAGAACCCTCATTTTCAAAAAAAAAAACCCTACTTTTCTCTTTCCTCTAACCAAAGTCTGATTCTGTTTTTTGTTCTTTGTAGTATTAATGCAGTTTTATCACATCGATAAAGTATTTGATCTGCCATAAAAAAATTTATGCCACAGATTTTGCTTTGGAGCTGAAAAACCCACTTTACCTTGACTGTATATTCTCCAAAGAAGCATTATTTTAATTTCCTTGAGACTTTTTATGGGAAATAGTTAAAATTCATTGCAGATATATAAAAAGTTTAAAGACGTAATGATCAATGACATAGATGAGTTGGAGTGGAATGACCTTACTGTTTATCAATGTGCAAAATTAATTTCTTTTTGTCTGTATGCAAAACATCTTCATTCAATTGTTTCTTTGTTTAAATACATTCCTCCTGTTTGCTTTGCATTCTAAATGTAATTTTCAAAGGGGAGGTAGCTTTTAACCGCAACCAAACCTACGGCTTTGGCCAATGCCTGCTGTATTGCCTCTTCAGACAGCGTTTACCTTCCCTTACATTGCATGTTCCATGTTAAATTACAGTTTCCTTGCATAGTCAAATCCAAGTATAGTAATGGCACCAGTTTCAGCTTTATTTGTGTACGTAATTGGATTATCATGATCAACCTTCATTTATCAATGTATGTAACTGACACTACTGTTATATTCAATTGAAAAATTAACCACTGAAAATCGCTGCCTTAAAATTTAGGCTGCATGTAGGAATTTCTGCACGTTGGCATTTTCCTTCTAAATTGTTTCAAGACACTGACTTTTTAAGTCAGTTTTTTTTGTGTCAAGAGTCAGTAATTATTGTTTTTTTTAAAGATTTTTTTTCAAACAGACCTATTCACATTTTGTACTGAATAACTGCAACATCATTACTGTGCTGGCAACATCATGACTGTGCCAATCAGTAGTTCTCAAACTCAGTCCTGTAGGACCCATGTGTATACTGGTTTACATTTTAGCCTCAATTGTAGTCCCAAAAATTTAACTAGCTATTAATTTTTGTTTTGTTCTTTTGATGCTTGGAGGAGTAAGTTACCCTCTTTGTGCTTGAAATAGCTTTGCTGTGTCAAAGTGATAAAGTCCCCTGATTCATTTAAAAAAAACATGGTTAATGGCAGTTAACTAGGTTACTGATTATGTGATAATTTCATTTGTATGTCACAAGTTTGCCACATACATAATGCCTGTTTGCTTCATCAATTACTTTGTTTTTGAATTCTTCATCATTTTTCACATGGTTAGGCTTGGTGGCCAGGTATCCACGCTTCCGTTAATTAGCATTCACTTCAGTCTTAACCCGTTTAATACCACTGGTCACATTTGTGACTGCTTTTTTATTTAAATACTTTTTATTTTATTTTTACTTCTAGAAGCTCAAATAGTGTTGTTGTTAGCTTTGGGCAAAACATGCAACTTTGAACTTAACTTGACCATCATTAAATCAAAAATACATGCAGTTTATGAAAATGTTCTCACAGTGAAGACCAATATAAGCACTGGATGCATCAACCTTTTTCATTATGGTTTCCCTTGCTGTTTTTCTCAGAATATGATTTAGCAGTTTATGTAATCCCACATTAACTAGTTAAGAAAAAGTAGCCGCCTGTTAAGTTTTTGGATTTCCTTTGTGGTTGGAGGAAAAAACCAATAACCAGGATAGAGGTTGAGAACCACTGAATTAAACAATCGCCCTGAACAAAGATGGCAGACAAAAGCATTGTGTCCTTACCTGAAGCTTTGATGTCTTCTCTTTGTAATGATTCAGGTGTCTTTGCACTTAAGCTGTATGGCATCTGCAGCACATGTCTTTTATACTGTGCAAACCCCACCTCACCATACCATATCTTTCAGGTATTACAGGTATTTTTCTGCTCATCTCTCTGCCTGTGCAGAGCAATAATTCGTCAGTGACACAGATTTTGCGGTATGGAAGTGTAGGCAAAAAAAGACTGAATACAAAGACGAGTTAGAGAGCAAGAATTTAAAGGCATTATCAGGGTGTTTATCACATTCAAATATCAGAAGAGATTGCAATCTAGAACCATTGAAACCATTTCAAAACTTTTGAAACGACTACTGTTTTGGTACATTTTGAAATGTTTTGAATATGCACAGCATATTCTACAGACAGAAAATTATACTGCAGCTGATTCAAATGTTTTGAACTGAGAGGAAGGACTAATGTTGGAAGATGAGCCTCAACACCTGATCACTATCACTGATGATTTTACTACCATCATTTCCATCATTTATTATAGCATTGATAAAGATACTGAATGTAATTTGTTTAATTTATCTTATTTGCTAAAATTATACACTGTGCCCCTTTGAATGCTATGGAAGTGATTGTTATTTTAATTTAAAACCACTTGTCCTTCAGGTCTGGAACCAAACTTTCTTCTTTATTGAAAAATTCACACACTGTGATTATTTATTTATTTTCACTGTTATGGTCCCGTGAAAACTATTTCCCTCTTCCAAATTTATTCTAGTTTTGCTGATCTGTCATGTTTGAAAGTCTCAGATCATTCAACTAATTTTAATACAAGACAAAGACAACATGAGTAAACACAAAATACAGCTTTTAAATGATCATTTCATTTATTGATGGTAAAGGGCTATTCAAAATCTACATCCCCCCCCAAATAACGGGTTTTGCAACCCTTGGTGGCAACCACTGGAATCAAAAGTTTGCAGTAACTGGAGATGAGTCTTCCACATTGCTGTGGAGAAAATTTGGCCCCCTCTTCTTTGCAAAATTATTTAAATTCAGAATCATTGGAAGGTTTTCAAGCATGGACAGCCTGTTTAAGGTCATGCCACAGCATTTCAATTGGATTCTAGTGAGGACTTTGACTAGCCATTCCAAAAACTTTATTTTGTTTCTGCTAAGTCTTTTAGTGTTGGATTTGCTTGGGTGCTTTACAACATCATCCTGCTGTATAACCCCACTGCGCTCGAGCTTTAGGTCACAAACTGATGACCGAACATTCTCCTTCAGGATTTTCTTATAGAAGGCAGAATTTATGGTTCCATCAATTACAGCAACTCGCCCAGGTCTTGCAGCAGTAAAACTAACCCAGACCAGTGCCCTACCACCACCGTGGTTGAATGTGAGAATAATGCTTTTGTTGTGGTATATTGTGTCAGCTTTACCTCAGATGTTACAGGACCTAAGTCTTCCAAAATGTTCCACTTTTGACTCATCAGCCCACTGAATATTATTGCGAAAGTCTGCTGAGTCAGCACTCATGTGGATGCCATTTTTGCCCAGTCACTTTCTTTCTGTGGAACCCAGAACACTTTACAATGCGGCATCATGTGCTGCTTTTTGCCTACTTCGCATTGTTAGAATGTTTTTATTAAAGTAACAATCACATTCAGCAGGGCTGGTAGTAATAATTGCTGGGTGTGTCTAGCAAAATTTTACCCAATTATCAACTAGCACTCAGAGAGCGCTTTCCTCTGCCATCAGTCTTGATCCACAGCACTTATAATCAGCAGCTGAATCTGTATCTGTGTCCAGATTGGTCGGGAAATAAAATCAGCTCTTCCCAGTCATACAGTCCCGCACTCCATAAAATTCTGTGGTAATTTGTCGAATAGCTTTTTCGTAATCCTGCTGACAAACGCTGACACACTCACATGCAGACAATTGATCACAATATCTCGTGGCAGAGGTAATTAAATAGCTACTGAAAAGCAATACATTTCTATTATTCATTGATAAAAGTCAGTGAGTTTTCTCTCATTAAAAAATATGTTGCATTCATTATCGAGTGTTTTTTCTCTGCAGCGCAGAGACCCTATTTGGACGATACATGGCCTCCAAGTGGTAGGTTCTAATACCCAAGATTTGCATCAACAATAGCCACCGTTTGCATTCTCTGACCATGCATTAAAAGCTTCCAGTAATGTGTGTAAATTTGAGTTAAAAAACTGTGAAATATGAAATACATAAAATATCCTGCATTATATTTATAATTGTTCCTTGTATGTATTTGTAAATACTCAAAGGCAATGAAAACGCAACACTCTAAATTTTGGTTTATTTTTGCTCAGGACCTGAGTAGTCCAATTTGAGTTCTTGAGTGACCATTGGGGTCACAATGTGTACCTCGTTACACATGAATGATCATCATGTAACTCAACAGTGTGAGTTGGACTCTCATCAATCCATATTGAGTACAACATATGGGATTAGGAGTTGTGCAAGTACAGTCGTTGAAATGAAGGAGGGTTGTCTTCCCCATAAAGGCATGATAAAAGCCACACAAAAAACATTTTTAAGTGTCATAATGCCACGCCTGTCGACTGAACAATGGAACAGGGCCCTGGGTATGCTATTGCCCAGCAAGTGGCTCACCGTTTTGGGTGTAGTACGTCCAGCATCAGTACGTTTTGGGTGTAGTATGTCCAGTTGGGACGAGCTCTTTCATCAAGAGTACCCAGACCTCAAACCAGGCAGCAACTCCAGAATGCACTACAGGCAAAGTGGCGACAACTTCCCCAAGACAACCTAAGACACTTAGTCAGGTCCATGAGGAGACGTTGTACTGCTTATGTGGATGTTCGTGGGGGTCACACCCGATACTGACTGTTCTTTTGAGTTCATTTTTAAATGTGTGTCCTGTTCAGTCTTGTTGTGATTTTTCATTTTCAACTTGTGCTCGTTATTTTTAATGCATCTATTTATTATTGTCCAAATCGGCCCATTAACACATTTAATTCATCAAAGTCAACCCACCCAACATATTTGAATTGTTAAAATAAGAAAATAAATTTGAGTCACAAAATTCTTTGAATCCAAACTGGTGTTGCGTTTTCATTGCCTCTGAGTATATATCTGCCAGCTGCCAAATGAGCTACCCTGGAAAATATACCGTTTTAGTTAGCTGCTAGCTAATGTTTTAATGGTTCGATACAGTACTTTTTTTTATTAATTAAAGTGAATTTCCTGGTGTTTTTGTAGAGTTCATGCCATGCTTGCCACCATCATCTGCATACTTTCCTCTCCTCTTCTTATTAGCCTCCTTCTTCTTATAAGCGGATTGTCCGCACCAGCATGGCCACCTCCATTTTATTATTCTTTTTTTTTTTTAATGGAGTAAATGACCACATGAGCACTTTTAATCAATGATAATTTGCTTACCTAGAAACTTATCAGTATCCTGGGCTGGTGAAAGAACTCAGCCAAAATGCATGAGACTGGAAGCTAACATTAGTCGTCCTCTTAGTCCTATCTTTTGACGATTTCTAAAGCATTGCCATCTGTGTTTTTTTTTTTTTTTGGTTTTGTTTTTTTACGTGAGTGTGTGTTTACTGTGCTTGTGACTCAGCAGAACTTGTTGTTCTCGTCCATAGGGAAGTGTTTGTAATGCATTTGAATTATTAAAACATACTTGGAGAGTGATATCATTTAAATTTTCAAGACACATGTCATTAACAAAGGTACTAATATTCCTTCGCAACAAACCTGTAGAAAATCATTAAACTGCAGGGTCCTCATTAATGGACCCACAAAAAGTAAGGGATGTCAAATTTTTGAAGAAAAGGTTTCTGGATAAATCACATTATCTACACGTACATGTTCACACTTGGATACCCCCCTATTACAGACCAAAGGTTAGGCAGGGATAGACTTCAGAATGTAGTCTATGGAATCAGATTTGCATCAAAATGTTCAAACAAAACTTTTTGGATATCAAACAAAAATTTCAAAATTGTGAGAGAATAAAACTCACTGAAGCAAAAAAAGTTACCTTAAAGGTAAAAATTATAACTTGTAAACAAATTATTTGTGTGATCAAGTAAACCATTGGCCTTTTAGTTGTTTGATAATATGTCCTTTTGGTCACAGTTTCCTCTGCTGCTTTTGCAATAATCAGTTTTGCGGTTACGCCCAGCTCTCTCATTGACGCTTCTTGATTTTTTGTTTGCAATTCTGACGTAAACCTCCCATGAGGGCGGGAGTTTTTTGTGGGGTGTGTCCTCATTGGCTGACGGGTTTTTGAGCTCGAAGCCTGGAGTTATAAATCCCGGCGACCATAGAATGTAACCATGGGTCTGAGTTCAGACTCCAGTCACAAGTGAATGAAACTAGCGAAGACAGAAATATTATGATGGCTGATGAAGGAAATCAAAGTGTTGATTTGTAACCTTAGCCTACTCTGAAAATCTGATAGTAAATGACACATCGTCTTTTGCTGTTGTAGAAGCCAAACAACACTGCAAGAATATAACAGAATGTGGGCTACCGTCCTGTAATTTACTGAGCTGGGGCTAGTTTTTTCCAAAGCGTAGCTAGTTGCTAACTCTCTTAACAACTTCCATAGTCCGGTTCAAACTAAGCTTTTGGGAAACGTACCCCTGAACGGTTACTGCAAATGTAAATTAGTTTGTTTTATTGCTTTCATGATGTGAATATGTAAATAATATGCAATCGCCTTTAAAAGAAATAAATGAAGTGTTCCTCACATCCATATACGTTCCATTAAAGGGCAGCGCTCCATCGCTTGCAGAATTTAATTGCTAAATCAAACTCCAATTCTAATGAAGTTAGTATGAAATGTAAAACGTGAATAAAAACAGAATACAATGATTGGCAAATCCTTTTCCACCGATTTCAATGTAGTACACTAGAGTACACTACAAGGACAAGATATTTAATGTTCAAACTGATAAACTTTATTGTTTTTTTGGAAATATTTACTCATTTAGAATTTGATGCCTGCAATACATTCCAAAAAAGCTGGGACAGGGGCAACAGAAGACTGGGAAAGTTGAGGAATGCTCAAAAAACACTTCTTTAGAATATTCCACGGGTGAACAGGTTAATTGGAAACAGGTGAGTGTCATGATTAGGCATTAAAGGAGTCGTTCACAAGTAAGGATGGGGAGAGGTTCACCACTTTGAACAACTGTGTGAGCAAATAGTCCAACAGTTTAAGTTCAACGTTTCTCAATGTGCAATTGCAAGCGTGACACTTAAAGGGTCCTGTCACTAGAAATGTCTCCGAATATGTACGCGCCCTGGCTACCTTGCCAACGAGCCTGGCTTTTGGCGATGCGGTCAGCGCGTGTGACTCTTATCTGGGAGTTTGGGGTTCAATTCCCTGCCCGGGCCCTCCTTCGGCCTGCCACATTCTGGCGTAATCAGCAGGATCTGGGGATCCTATTGGATGGCAGCATGCGTAAAGCATGAAGCGTGAGGACATGCTCCCGAAAGAGGGGGAGAGATGTGACAGTTGAAGGGTCCGGTCATTAGAAATGCCTCCTAATAAGTACATGCCCTGGCTACCTTGCCAATGAGCCTGGCTCTTTGGCGATGCAGTCAGGGTGTGTGACTCTTACCCAGGAGTTTGGGGTTCAATTCTCCACCCGGGCCCTCCTTTGGCCTGCCACACAAGGAATTTAGGGATTCATCATCTACAGTCCATAATATCATTAAAAGATTCAGAGAATCTGGAGAAATCTCTACACGGAAGCGGCAAGGCCAAAAACCAACATGGAATGCCTGGCCGTGACCGTCAGTCCCTCAGGCGGCACTGCATTAAAAACCTACATCACTGTGTAAAGGATATTACCATGTGGGCTCAGGAACACTTCGGAATACCACCAATAGGACTACCCGAGACTGATAAAACTGCTTAACTACTTCAGAGTAAAACAAATCTTACCTGTCCAGCAGCAGCAAGGCTAGCTGAGCATCACTCTTTAAACCCCTTGATTCTTTCACTTAAGATGAGCTTGAATTATTTCTTGAACGTAGCCTAATAATATCTTGAGGGATAGCCAACATGGTTTCCGTAAGGGAAGGCAAACAGAAGGCATGCCTGGCAAACCGTCTGGAATTTTTTGAAAAGGCCACCAAGACTTATGATCAGAGCAGGGCTTGTGACATCATATACTTGGATTTTCAGAAAGCATTTGATACAGAACTGCATAAAAGACAAATTTTTAAAATGAGTTCCATTGGAGTTACAGGAGGTATTCTGGAGTGGATTCGAAACTGGTTATAGGACAGAACACAAAGAGTGGTGGTCAGTGGAATCTCATCTGAGCTAGGTATGGTGGGGAGTGGCATCCCCCAGGGATCAGTGTTGGGACCCCTGCTGTTCCTCATCTACATTAACCCTTACATACTGTTCGGATCAAATTTGATCTGTT
Source organism: Gymnothorax javanicus (assembly GCA_029692085.1). Taxonomy (NCBI): domain Eukaryota; kingdom Metazoa; phylum Chordata; class Actinopteri; order Anguilliformes; family Muraenidae; genus Gymnothorax; species Gymnothorax javanicus. The sequence continues at coordinate 82,194,389 of CM056194.1, read as the reverse complement.
TTGACATTTGACAGCGGTAAGCATACCCTAAATATCATTCTTTTAGCCTGAAATTTGATGACTTTTCCTAAAGTGACCCAAAATATACAAAAATAAAAACATTTAAAAATGTTATATTTTTGTTCAGGTGCTACAGATTTTTGTCCACTGAGGCTGTTCTGGGTCAAATTTAACCCGGATCTATGTAGATGGATTTTATATCCACTAGTGTGGGTCCAATCGAGGATAATGGTGGTTTTAGGGAATTTTGAAACTGTCAAACTGTACATTTGATGTCTGTGTGTATTTTGGACAGTGGTGACACAGTTTAAGGGGGACCTTGACACTGTCATGAGAACCGTTTGTGGTCCCACCACATTTGCCCAGGTTCCCACAGAGACAGGCACCTGCTGGCCTTTGAAGTGTCGTGGAGGAATCTCGAAACAGTGAAATAGTGAAACACCATAGGAGTGATCATAAATGATACACATACAGTCAGGAACAGAAGTCATACAGAGGTCAGAGGGTGCCTTGACACAGACACCAGAACTGCACCTGCAAGCCCTTGCAATGTAACAAAATAATCTAAAAATAAACTAATGAGTATCAATTTGGAATGGGAGGGTCACAACAACAAGTCACGCAAAAAAGCCAACACAAGGGGACCGAAGAAAAGGAGATGTAATTTCTGCTCTGGGAAAAAAGACTGTAAAACTGGGACAACCTGCTGCAAATGTGGGAAATCCATCTGCAGGTCCAAAACATGCAAGGTTTCCTACCACTGCTTTCAGTGCACAGACTAGTTTACTAGTTTGCAATAAGAATTTTTTAATTTTTTTTGTGTTCTGAATGTCAATTAATGTTGAATCAATATTGATAATTGTGATCCTGTGATTCTTAAAATTGCGAATTTTATGATATAGCAGCGAGGACAGTGTTTAATGGTTGCAAAGGTTATGTGGTAAAGAATATTACAAATCCTAACAGTTCCAGAATGTTCTTGCCATTTTCACTTTTAAAAAAATGTATTTCAGTCATTGTAGCTGTTATCTTTTCATATCTTTGATAAAACAGGATATGATATTGTGTGATATTTGATGTTTTTCTCCAAAACAGAGTGTTGTACAGCATAAAAAAATGGACTCTCCTTGCTCTCTGAAACATCACTTAAGGATTAATCATCCATTTACTAATGTCAGATAGGATATTTTTACATCCAAAATACAACGTAGATCTGTAGTTCAAAATTCAGTATAGACACTTATTATGAGGAAATTCTTGGTCCGGGACAAAATTGACCCGAACCGTACTGTAAGTGTCTTGGTTTGGAGGCTGTGTTGTGTGAAGGGCTCTCTCTGTGTCTCTCGTCCTGGGACGACATCGGATTCCTTCACCATCAGATTTTTTACTCCAGCTGGCTGATTGGACATGGGCGGGGCCTCCCCTGACTCTATATAAACCGGAGGTCCGCCACGCCTCCTTTTCTAGAGTGTCTGATCTTAGCTAGCACTTCAGCCAGAAAATATTTCCAGAATAGGAATTTAGCGAACTCATTTGTGTTTATTTTGTAATATATTTTTAGGGAGATTTCTTTTTGAGTTCCTCCCTGTTCCTCTTCCTGTCTGCATCGGTTTTGGTGCTTAGGAATTCTCTTCCTTCAAGACTTTATTTTGTTGCCTTGTTTGGATGGCTCCATGTGGAGCCTTTTCTTTGTTTCTGCCAATTTACTCTCGCTTCGCTCGGCTTCCGATTCCTGGTTGCTGAGTTTATATTCTGGGCAGCTCGAGAGTTTATTTTCTGCCTTCCTTCCCTTCCACTTTTTAGTGGGTTTTAGTGCTCACTGTTGCCGGCTTTTTGCTCGCCAGCTCGCTGCATTTGGTCTCCAAATTTCCACCGTCATTACAGCACACTCTAGCCAACAATGGAGCTGTCAGCAGTGGCATCCCTCGACCAGATTGTCGCCAATCAACAAACTGTGCTCGCTGGTCACGGCAAGAGGCTTGTTAATTTAAGTAATCAGCAAGCAGAATTGGTAGAAAGAATTCGCTTACAAGAAAACGCAATGCAGAGGCAGAAAAACACTTTATTAAGCCTTACGGAGAGTATTAAAGCTTTAACTGTTCAGATCACACACAATGTTGCACAAGCACAATCCACGCACCTCCCCCGAGAACCCAAAATACAATTACCACCAAGGTATGGAGGCGAAGCAGGAAAATGTAAAGATTTCATTGCACAATGCGAAATATTTTTCAGATCACAACCTTCGCGATTCTAAAATGAAGAGTCGCGGGTTTCATTCATTCTCTCCCTGTTGTCTGGCACGGCGCTCACCTGGGCGGGGCCACTCATTCACTCCAGATCGCCTGTCGTTAGTTCAGCAGATACTCTCATGAAAGAAATTATTTCAGTTTTCGATCAAGGCGTGTGTGGTTAGGACGCCACCACTCGTTTAATGCATTTAGGTCAAGGTTCTGAGAGCGTTGCAGAATTTTCAATATTATTTCGTTCCATGGCCACAGAGACAGGTTGGCCAGAGGTGCCTCTTATGACAGTCTTCATTCATGCATTTTCAGAACCGGTTAAGGACGCTCTGGCTACGTTGGAACCTGTGCGTCATTAGATTCGTTGGTCCGTACGGCGGTTAGAATTGATAATCGTGTCCGCGAACGTAATAGAGAGAAACGAATAGCACTGGCTCCAATAAGCAAAAGTTTGAATTCTACTCCCAGCCTGCACACACAGTCCCAGTTCCGCCCGCAGAATTTCCTACCCTTAGTGAGCCTATGCAGTTAGATGGATCATATGACAGCCTGGCTCACAATCCTGAGCGTAGGCGGATAATTTGTTATAATTGGAGAAAACAGGGACATATCCGACCACATTGCCCTGAGCGTAAGGGAAACGGGAAGTCTCAAGCGGTATGGGGTTCGATAGAGGGACAGACTCAATCTCCCTTTCGCACGTTTATTTCTGTGGACTCGATTGTGGGGAAGCAGAAAATATCTGTAGAGGCCTTTCTGGACTCAGGGGCCGTGGATTGTTTTATAAATGCGGGGTGGGCTAGGAAACATTCCTTACCCATCCGTTCTCTCTTGCATTCTCGCACTGTTAATGCTCTGGATGGTTGCCCGTTGGGAACTGGGCTTATTACGGAAGTCACTGAATTTTTGACGAAGCTCATCCCATTTGGCGGTCACTCTGAAAGAGTTCGGTTTTTTCTTATCAACTCCCCAGTTTTTCCTATTGTGCCGGGACATTCTTGGTTGGTCGAACAAAGGCCACATATTTTTTGGGGCCGTCAAAACAGTCCTATTATCCAATTGGGCTCCAATTATAAGGCTCACTGTAATGAGATTATGGCTTGTCGCCCCAGACGCCAATCTATGGGGAAGGCTGATGCCTGGAGTGATGACGAGGAGGGTGTCTCACTTGACACACCTGATTTGGAAGATGGGGGGAGAATGGTTTGGAGTGGGATCCTCAATTTGACTGGCGGCAGCCGGAGGCGGATCTTGTTTCAGAGGATTTTTCCGACTCTGAGTCAGTTATCGACGCTTCGGATCCCGTGGAGGATTGAAGTTTGGGGGCTAATCTGAATTTTTGTTTACCTCCTAATGTTCCTGATGATTATGCTGACCTCGTGGAGGTTTTTAGCAAGCAACAGGCCTCATCCTTGCCTCCTCATCGCGCGTGCGATTGTGAGATTAACCTTTACCCTGGTACTATCCCCCCCAGGGGTTCGTTATACTCGCTGTCCGGCCCAGAGCACAGGGCTATGCGGGAATATATTCAGGAGGCTCTGGCGAGTGGGTTTATTCCACCCTCTACGTCTCTTGCTGGAGTGGGGTTCTTCTTTGTGGGAAAAAGGATGGAGAGTTGAGGCCCTGTATTGATTACAGGGGTTTAAATAACATCACTATTAAGAACCGTTACCCCCTTCCCTTGATGAACTCTGTGTTTGAACATCTTCAGGAGGCGTGGTTTTTTCCGAGTTAGACCTCCGTAACGCTTACAACTTGGTCCGGATCCGGGAGGGGGACAAGTGGAAAATGGCATTTAATACCCATGACGATAATTACAAATATTTGGTCATGCCGTTCAGGTTGGCCAACGCCCCCTCGGTGTTCCAGGCGCTTGTTAACGACATGCTTCGAGAGATGTTGGAGAAATTTGTCTTTGTCTACCTTGACGATATTTTGATTTTTTCTTCAACTCTCTTGGAGCATAAACAACACGTCCGACAAGTGCTTGCGGCCCTCCTTGAAGGCAAGCTTTTTCTTAAGGCTGAGAAATGCCTTTTTCAGGCCAAGGTGGTGTCGTTTCTTGGTTTCATTGTGTCGGCAGGGGTGGTCCGTATGGACCCGGACAAAGTGGCGGTGGTAATGGATTGGTCCACTCCACAGTCGGTAAAGGAAGTGCAGCGTTTTTTACGCTTTGCAAACTTTTATAGGAGGTTCATTCACAATTTTAGCACTGTCGGGATAATAAATTGCATCCCTGCGCCTACTTCTCCCGGTCATTGTCTGCGGCTGAGCAGAATTACAGCATTGGTGACTAGGAGATGTTGGCACTTAAGTTGGCATTGGAAGAGTGGCGCCACTGGTTGGAGGGGGCTGAACACCCATTTGTGGTCTGGACCAATCACAAGAACCTCCTGTACATTCAGCAGGCTAAGCGGCATCATTCCCGGCAGGAGCGGTGGGCGTTATGTTTTGACCGCTTCAACTTTACGTTGACTTATCGCCCCGGTTTTGAAAACATCAAGCCTGACACATTGTCGCATATTTACGACCACACTGGCCGCGTCCCTGTTCCTGAGCATATAATTCCTTCAGCTGAGATTGTGGCTCCCGTCCTGTGGGATGTTGAGTCTGTGGTGTGGGAGGCCTTGCGGTCCGATTCTGGTCCGGGTGGGGAGCCGCCTGGCTGTCTGTTCGTTCCTGTGGCGGTCCGGGCATCAAATATGAACAGTATGTATGGGTTAATGACCTTGATAGGAATATTGAGAGAAAATTAGTCAAATTTGCAAATGATACTAAATTAGGAGATTTGGCAAATAGTTTAGAGTCCACTAAAGTGATTCAGGATGATTTGGATAGAATCCAGAATTGGGCAGAAATGTGGCAAATGAAATGTACTGTTGCAAAATGTAAAGTTGTTCATGTAGGTAATAAAAACATTAGACAGGATTACTTGATGGGAGGTTTAAAACTGGAATGTGCTCCACATGAAAAAGATCTAGGAGTGATTGTTGACCAAACCCTCACAGGTTCTAGCCATTGTGCCGTGGCAGTTAAAAAAAGCCAATCGGATGCTGGGATACATTGCCAAAAGTATTGAGTACAAATCCAAGGAATGATATTAGGAAATATTTTTTCACCCAAAGAGTAATTTTGATGTGGAATAGCTTGCCTGATCATATTGTTGAGGCAGAAACCTTGGGAGTTTTCAAGAGCAGGCTTCACTTAAAGTTAGATACCATTGAGTCATTGAGTATCTGAAGTGATATATTCACAATTTTAAAAAGAAACTGGCGAGCCTAGTTGGGCTGAACGGCCTGTTCTTGCCACTCATGTTATGTTATGTTATAAATATGGCTCCTGGCCATCTCGCGTTTTTCCTCCTTAATTCTATTTTTTCCTCAACCATTCTTTAGCGCTTTGGCTGTTTAATTGTGTATGCCGTCTCCCGTAGTGCTGGGATCAGGAACTTTATCTGTTCCACCATTGCCAACATCACAGATTTTTCTTTTTCTTCTTCTAATGATTTTTTCGGCAGGTGGCGCACTAACAACGCAGATTCAGCTCTGCGCGTTCACCAGCAGAGAGAAACGCCTCTTCATGGCGATCTCTCACCTAATTGGATAGAGGCAGGCGGTGGCTTCAAAATTTTATTTACTTCTTTATTGCAGAAGACAATGACTGAGAGACCTGTGTTATGGACCGGGTACTCTAAATCAATTATCTCTGTCAGTATGTGGAGCTATATAACACTTTTTTAAAAACAAAAAAATCACTTACAGCAGTTTTAATATAAAGCGCTGGTAAAACAATAAACAGCACTAAGTTAGAGTATATATACACGCAAAATGCAGGGATTACGTCTATTCAAGACTAGGAATGTAACACAGGTATGCAGTTACGCGACTCAATCTCAATCTGTGTGTGCGTAATCAGATTTGTAAATGTGCAAAATCTGAAAATGTACTGTATATTCAGAATCTAAGTGTGTAAACAGATTTGTAAATGTGTAGACAGACCCACGCGGAAAGAACCTATATAAACGTATAGGTTTTAATATAGGGCCAGAAACCGGTTTCGCATATATGCGACGTACATAAAATTGGCCGTTTTCATATATGTACATACATGTACCTATAATATATGAAAACGTTCAATTTCATGTCGCCCTATATTAAAACCTAAATGTCTTTTTTTTTATTTTTTATTTGGCATCTCCAATCCCAACCAAAACTGAAATATCTAATTAATGAGCTATGTACAAGGACTCAAGCTTCTTTACATGTACGGCCCCTCTCAGCACGAGGGCAAAAATTGCTCTAACTGGTTTAAGGTCAGAATCTGCTTTATTAGGGCCTGTCTGGCCAACAGGAGACGCCTGGGGGAACTCTAATCCACATAACCCTTCCCAGCAGGCCCTTCCTAATTTGCATCCCTGTAGCGAATTGGCCAATTGCGCGCTACTTCTGAAAAGAGCTGCCGACCACTGCTGGTTGATGCGAGGCGGGGATTAAAACCTATATGTTTATGTAGGTTCTTTCCGTGTGCGAATTTAAAGGGATAGTTCACTTTTTTTGAAGTGGGGTTGTATGAGCTACAAATTGCCACTACTTACATTAGATGCAGTAGAAAACTCTCTGATCTCCTCCAGGTAGCCGCACCAGCGGATAGTGCTGGGTGGAAATTTAGGCGATACACTGTTGTGAACGGGACCAGGGAAACAGCGTATTTTTGCGGCCTAAAAGATGTCCTACTTGAAAATAATACACCATTTCAGTTGTACGCTATATTAAAAAGAATTACCACGCTTTACTTGCTCGGAAAAAAACACAGTTGCTCTTGAACTAACCAACTGACGTATTCCATCGGAGTAAACTGCGCGCTGTAGCGATCAGCTGTTTGGGTCAGACAGAGACGGCATTTCAATGACATAGAATTACGTCTCAAATTGAAAATAAAAATCCCTATAATAACCAGCACAGCAGATAGGCCTACACAGTATGTGGCTGCGTAGACCCTATGCGATGTCAATTGGTGCTGCAATGTTACATTAGACTTTTTCACAGGTGTTTCACTCTCTTACCTGATGCATGGGTACAGCAGTGCTCTTCAGCGTGCACCGTTGAGATTTCCCTGAATGTAGCCTCACAAAATCCTCTTTGGAAAAATGAATACTGCAAACACGGAGCTCTTTTAGGGATACGGATGGCGTATCAATATCCATGTTGAGCGCAGCCAGCCACAGCTGCCGAAGTCCATGCCGCAGAGGAATGCGGTGGAAGCTGTAAGTGCACCGGGATACAGCTTTGCTTTCACGCCCAGGAAAGCAACACACGGACCATTTTCAAATATTTGCACAAGTTTAACGACCGTCCGACCTCGAAACCACAGTTTAGGCAGCTTGCACACTGGGCCGCGAAACAAATTTTTCACAAGACATATTACATTCAAAGCCAATGCGAAGACGCGAATACTCGCATTTCGCGTGTATGCGCGTCTTTGCATTGACTTTGAATGTTTTCTGTCGTGCGAAAAATTCGTTTTGCATCCAGTGTGCAAGCAGCTTTACTGTGACCCAAACAGCTGATCACTACAGTGCGCGGTTAACTACGATGCGCCGCGCGGAGGACTACGTCAGTTGGTTAGTTTAAGAGCAACTGTGTTTTTTTCCGAGCAGGTAAAGAGCTGTAATTCTTTTTAATGTAGCGTACAACTGAAATGGTGTATTATTTTCAAGTAGGACCTCTTTTAGGCTGCAAAAATACGCTGTTTCCCTGGTCCCGTTCACAACAGTGTATTGCATAAAATTTCCACCCAGCACTATGTGCTGGTGCGGCTTCCTGGAGGAGATCAGAGAGTTTTCGACTGCAACTATCCCTTTAAGAATCCTTGTTATTTCATCCCTGTAGGAAAAAGTCTGGGACCCTTAGTTGCTATACAAGCATCTCAGATAAAAGACAAGTGTCTGTTCATTAAAACTGTGAACAGAAATGTAGACTTTGTCTTCAAATTCATTAACCACAGTGAAATGCTCAAATAGATGTGGGGATGAAAATGACTTTTGAAAGGCATGTTTACTTGAATGTATGTTCTTCTATGTACTTTAATTTTGTTATTTTTGTTTTATTTTGCTAAATTTAGACTAAGGACCTCTGAGCCATATTCATCTAGAAACTGCATTACAGACAAGATAGAAAACATTGCATTTGGTGGAGGTAACAGTGTAGTGTATTACCTTTCAGTGGATGTGTATGAGCTGTAATGATGTAAATCCAATTTTATCTAATCTGGCAGTGACTTAAACTTGAAAAAATGCTTAATTGATGAAATAAACATAATCAAACCATTTTGTTTTTATACATTTCCTTCTCTTCCACAATACACAACTCAATCTTCATAGAATGGAAATAAGTATGGTCAAGAAAGAATTGATGACCTTGTTATTGTTAATGTTTCAGGAAAAAAATGTAACAAATAGTATTAGATATTTGTGTTGATATCATAGCTTTTTGTCTCCTCTCACTTGCCATAGTTAATAATGACTGGTTTACACATAACATGCCGTTGTCACATGTCAACATGTATTTAGGATCAAATGTGATGCCAATTACACGTGTTCACATGCGATTAATAAGTTATTGTGTGAAATTCTTGTTATTTCTGTAAGGGACTTTGGACTAATATGCAGACATTACCTTGAGAATAAAAATATGAGCTAGGCATCATGTATGACAGTTGCAAAAGTGAGATATGAGCTATACAATAGGTATGACAAACAGAACCTGCCACTGGGTATATGAGCTATATAGAAGACCTATATGCCCTCTATAAGCACATATATGTACCTGAATTTGGCCTATATGCGCTTATATGCTGCATATATGCTGCATATAGGTTGCATATATGTGCATATATGTTCATATAAATTCTTTCCATGTGGGGATAGATAGATAAATAGGGTTTTTAGATTTGACAATTCAAATTTATTCTTGCTCAAATGACCCAAAATTGTTCATACCTTTACCAAATGTTGCCATGTCCAGAATTATTCAAATTTTTTCTCAGTAATTGATGGCACAATTCAAATTATTTAAATGCTTCTTGCTCAAATGACACATTTTGTAAGTTGACATAAGGCTGTAAAAGGTTTGAGGGAGTAACACAATTTTTCAAGAAATAGGACAATAAAACATTCACTTTGTTTTAACCATTTCTTGAATTACTGGCCATTTCCATTTATTCATACCCTTTTCTCACCTTTCTACGATGAGCAAAGCCCCATCTCTGCACCCAAACAGCTCCATCTTTGTTTCATCGTCCATAACACTGACAGCCAGAAGCTTATATCTTCATCCAGGTGAGCTTTTAATGCCAGGCTCTCCAGACTAGTTTTGTGTGTCTGGGTTGGAGAAGTTCTTCAGTTCCTCCTCAAGAAAGGTGAAATGTTTAACCCGAGAAAACTGTCCCAACGGTCAAACACGGTGGCTTTGTATCATGCTCTGGGGTTGCTTTTCAGCACATGAGCCCCGAAGCCTTGTTAAAGTGAATGGCATTATGAAACAGGACCAGTATATCCAGATCCTCAGTGAAAACATCAAGCAATCTGCCGAAAAACTTGGTCTTAGGCAGGAATGGATCTTCCAACAGGATAAAGATCCTAAACACATGGCCAAATCCGTCAAGAAATGGTTAGTGGACAACAAAGTGAACGTTTTGGAGTGACCAAGCCAGAGCACCGACCTCAATCCTATCGAGAATCTGTGGAGGGAACTGAAGAACAAGGTCATGTCAAGGAATCCCTCAAACCTTAAGGACCTGGAGAAGTTTGCCAAAGAGGAGTGGGCCAAAATCCCCATGGAAACGTGTAGAAACCTTGTGATCAACCACAGGAAGCGTTTGGAGGCTGTAATTGAGAATAAAGGCTTTGCCATCAATTACTGAGAAAAGGGTATGAATAATTCTGGACATGGCATTTTTTTGTAAATCTGTCAAATAAAAATAGCAATAAGTATTGAATTTCTTGAACAATTGTTTACTGTACTTACAGCCTTATGTCAACTTATCAGTCATTTAAAGCGAGAATAAATTTGATTTGTCAAAAAATATCTCGAAAAAACCCAAAATTTGGTGGGGGTATGAATAATTTTGGGCACGACTGTAGACATGTAGGTAGATAGATATATAGATAGATAGATAGATAGATAGATAGATAGATAGATAGATAGAAACTTTATTGTCATTCAAGGACACGTAAAAAACAGTGCACTAAAACAAAATTTTGTTGCATTGACTCCCGAAATAGCAGAAATAAATACAAAAACAACATAAATAAATACAATACAACATAAAAAGTGTGCACATGCAGTTAAAAAAATCTGCAATAATATATATAAAATTTTAAAAATCAATAAATAGTTCTAGCAGTAGTTTTTGTGTCATTTCATTGTCTTTGTGGGTGTTTGGCTTTCTTTTATTGAGAATTCAGTGGTCTTATGGCCTAGGGGATAAAACTGTTCCAGCTTCAAAATATTTATGATAGAAACCTGTAACTTGGTATATAGCAAATGTATAGCAGGGTAAACCTTCTGTCAACTTTTGGTGTCATTCCACTCAAGTTCAAGGTCACCGCAAAACTTCATTACTGTTGAGGCATCTATAACTTTCTTGCTATCTTGAACCCATTTAGTACTTTCATCACAGCTATTCTATGGCTGGAAAAATGTTTTGGCATTATCACTGCTCACTTTAAAGGTCAAGGTCATGAAATCTGGCCATATTCCTCAAAATACTTTTTAATACAATAACTTAAAAAGATTTTGGATGCCAAGCTGTAATTTGGGATATAGCAACTATCGTGGAGTAGCTTAGCTCAAAGATAGGGAGGAATTGTGCACTTTATGATAAAAGCATGAAATTTGGTAGACTTATAGCCAAAGGCATTCTGAAAATAATTGGATATGGAGCCATCTTGAATTTTCAATATGGTGGCCATGGCAGCCATTTTTTAAAATGGCTGCCAGCAACAACCGTTTTCTTATGTGGGATGGATATAATTTGATATTGAGGACACAATTAGTTAAATTTATTTTCTATACCATTGTGTATTGCCTTCCATCACCCTGCTTCCTTCTATCTCACGAGACACACAGTGGTTGTGAAAACACCCTGGCCTGACCATCCATTGTACTTCAACCTGCTTGTTTTATGGTATTGAGCTTTGTTTGCAACCATGGCAACCCGTGGAAATGTTGAAGACGGCTGGCCAAGTTCATTAAACTGGATTAAATGCTCTGCAAGTGAACTGTATCCACTCCCTTTGTCTGCTTGTTTGGACTGCAAAGGACATGTCAATGCCTCTGCAGTGTGGTCTTGGCATATAATACAGAGCTTGCAATCAGTCTTGGCTGCGCAAGAAGTTGATGGTCCTTCACCATGAAGACTCACGAGTTTGAATTTCTTCGACATTTTCTCATACAGTGAACACTGTTAATATAGCAAAGGCCGAGGGGCTATCCTTTTACTACCTCTAACTGCAGGACAACATTCAAGTATGGGATACAACTAGGTTCGGATGTGAAAATTGACCTACACCTAGCCCGATCGTTCATCTAGTGCCATTAAATTCCTGTGCGATCTGTACACCATCCGGGTAACTATATTAAACTAATATAAAGCCTCGTTACCCTTGGCTCGGCTGTCCTACGCTGGTACATCCTGTCTATTCAGGTGCGGCTATCTAACTTCGTCTAAATATGGAGACTACAAAATTAATTAGATTTGGGGCTGATATTAGATAGCATTTAGGAAACTAAAATACATTACTCCTAAACTATGACCAGAACCAGTACATTAATTACTGACTACAGAAAACATGGCATTATAAAGCAGTGTGTATTTAGCTGATGCTGAGCCCCATGCTGAGTTTCACAGCAGTGCTATCGCCAGTGTGACCTGGCTGTGTTTTGACATCCACTCCATTACATTTTATTGGAATTATATAATTGAATGAAGTGGTGTTCATATTGAATTGTGAGGTAGGTGGAAGCTTCCAAGCAATTCTAATGTTCTTATTTCAAATGCAGCATCTAGAAAAATGCAAAATTCTACACTGAGATCATCCATAGCTGACCAGTCCACCTCACAGCTGAAAACTGGAGGCCATCTTGAATCTTCCATGATGGGGGTGGGGTGGGGAGTGGGGGTGTATGGAAAAGGCAATTCATAATGGTATGGTAAATAAATTTAAAGAATTGTGTCTTCAATATCAAATTATATCCATCACACATAAGAAAATGTTTGTTGCTGGCACCATATTGACAATTCAAGAAGGCTCCATATCCAATTATTTTCAGAATGTCTTTGGCTATAAGTGTACCAAATTACATGCTTTTATCACAAAGTGCACAATTGTTTAGGTTATCTGCCCCACTATAGTACAGGACTCAGCTTCTGTCAACTTGTGGCCAAATTCCCTTCATGGTCAAGGTCAAAGTGAGGTCATAGTCATGGATGTACTAACATAAAACTGCTTGTTGAAACAATATTTTTGTATGATTTGATTATTCTTCATGAAATTTACTTATAAATGTGTCCTGAGACCTGCATCATCTAAACATTTTTCCTAAGGGTACAAGTGTTAAATCCTTGAAATCCAGTCCCGGCAGTCGAGTGATTCTCAGATATCACAACAGCAGCCAGCAGGTAATGCAATGGTTAAAATATGACCAGAATACCTTTGCCGGTTTCTTATGATGTAATCAAGATCAAGAAATCATTTCAAACATTTTCCCACAATCAATTTGGCTTTACAATAATAAAACAAAAAAATTTCAGTCCAGTCATTGTAGTTTTTTTTATATAATTTTTTTTTTTTTTGTATTTTTCACTGTATTGAATTTCAGGCTTTATCTGGCAAAAACCTGCAATTTCCTGCAGAAGAAAACTATTCCAAACCTGCTAAAGATGTGGCACTTACTGTAACTTTAGTGTTCATTCAATTTCCCGGTTCTCAGAAAACACTCACAGTATGTGCGTAGGTCATAGGAATTGCAGTGTGCACGCTGTGACGAACATTCTTCAAAAATTTTGAGTTTCATTTTCTGCGTCAGCAGCCCACAATAACCAGTTAAACCAGGATTGGCACATTCCTGAAGTACAATGTTTTTGTTCTTCAAGATGATCACTGTGAAACGAAGACAAACAAAATTAAAATCAGTGTTTTATATATATCAAGCCTGTTTCGCAATAGCTGTACTTACATTACAACTCAGCATTATGAGTTTCCTCTGACACGGCAATTTGAAACTTTAGAGTGATCCATTTCTGTAGGTTGAGACACATCTGTGATCCAAGAGATTCAAGTTCCCTCCCTGTTGTTGTCACATTAACAATTGCTCTTACCTTTTATGTCAATGTCTTGATTCTATTATTAAAAATAAATGTTTTTTAATTCCAGAATTGTGTTGTGGTGGCAAGGTGCCAGGACACACTAGAAAGAGTAAGGCAGCGAGAACTGAGCAGCTCGCATCAAGCACCGGAGAATATCGACAGATTTGCAAAGTTATTGGCTGTGTTTGTAATTGCCCTGTACTGACTTCTCAGTGAAAGATTATGGCCCCAGTTGTAAATTGTGCACAGTATGCAAACATATGAAATTTAGAGGACCCTCAAAAAATCTTGGATGGACAAATTTAATAAATGCTCAGCCAGGGTTGAATTGCGTTTGACAATACAACACAATCAATGGTAACATCCAACCCAGAAACAGGCGTTCTTAACCTCCTCCACCTGGGACTTGCCAATGGAGGGATTATCGCCCTGCTCTCACCTCACCTTAAAATGCATTACTTCTCCAAACCCGTTCCCATTTACGTTTCCTTATTAGCAACTACAGTTGCAATCAAAATTATTCAACCCCCGTTGCATATTTGGTTTACTGGCAAAATTTACAAGCTTTCAGCTGTTTGTGATAAATAGATTATACAAGAACATTTTTAAATAGCTCAACACAACTAATATTACGAGTGGTTTCTCCAAATTTGACACAAAATGCCACTTTTAATGACTACTGCAATCTCAAAATTATTCAACCCCCCCAAATAGAATCCGTCATAAGAGCATATTTGCAAATCAGTTGTTGTCTCAAGCACACCTAATGCAGCTAATCAAGAGCTTCATCAGGTTTGCATCAAGTTGCATTGGGTTTGCTTGAGATAGAACACATCAAATACTTGCTCTCGCTAGGGCAGGGCTGCCCAACCCTGTTCCTGGAGAGCTACCATCCTATAGGTTTCTACTCCAACCCTAATTCAACACACCTGATTCAGCTCATTGGCAGCTTGTCAAGATCTCAAACTGTGAAAGCAGGTGTGGTTTGCTTTGGTTGGAGTGATAACCTTCAGGGTGGTAGCTTTCCAGGAACAGGGTTGTGCAGCCCTGCGCTAGGGGTTTGTTGACAATGACAGTTGATTGCATAGTAGAAATATGGCTGTCAAGAGAATTGTCCAAAAAGCTAATAGAGGAGATCATTGCCTGGCACAAACAAGGAAAAGAATACAAAAAGGTAGCACAGGCACTGAATTTTCATAGAGATACAGTTGGAAGCATAGTTTGCAAGTTCAGAGTTAAAGGAAGAGTTGCTACAGTACCAAGATGTGGCAGAAAGAGGAAGCTATCAATGGCTGTCACCAGATTCCTGAGGAGACGGGTGGTCAAAAACCCTCAAGGGACTGCAGGAGACCCGCAGCAAGACTTGGAGGCAGGAGGCACTTAGGTTTCAGTTTGCACAGTAAGGCGCATACTAAACGTTGAAGTTCTCCATGCCCGAACTCCAAGACATGCACCACAACTGATCCAAAAGCACAAGCTCCAATATGCTCAAAACCATATAGATAAGCCACATAAGTTTGGGGATACTGTTCTGTGGAGTGATGAAACAAAACTGGAATATTTCGGGCTTATGAATCAGTGGTATGTCTGCTGGAGGAATAAAAAAGCATATGCTGAAAAGTACACCCTGCCTACAGTGAAGAATTGTGGGGGCTTTTTGATGCTGTGCAGCTGCCTTGCTCCCTCTGGCGCTGGAAAAGTGTGGAGGGCAAGATGCCATTCACTTGGCCCCAAGCAGCCCATACACTACCATGACAAGGCGTTTGCCTCAGGCAGTAACAAAGGGAGGCAACCTAATTATAGGCTCTGTTTATATGATCATGTTACCTCGCTACTTTGCAACTGCCCTTGGTGGAAAGTCTGAAAACATTTGTTATGGAAACATTTAAGCTGACATTGTTTATTTTTAGGCTTTTTGTCTGACTGCAGTGTTGTGGGTTGCCATTTTCCTTTTTTGTTCATTTCTTGCTGGAGTGTTGTATTCTGCAAACTCGAATCAGGGAAAGCGGGGACTGCTTGTTAAACTAAAGTAAGAACAGAAAGCAGCAAATTGTAGGTCACCTTTTATCTTTATTACCTACATTGAAAACTTTACATCAGCACATTATTTGATGCTTCACGATATGAACTTCATTGATTTTTCAAAATGAACACATTTCAATTTTCTTGCAACTTATTTTGAAAAAAAAAAAAAAAGATTGGGACAGTAAAATATTTACCATTTTGTACTGTTTCCTTTTCAGAACACCTAAAAATGAATTCAGGGACTAAAGACACACAGTGAGTAAGTGCTTCTGGTGTGATCTTGTTCCATTCTTCCTGATAAAAAAGTCTTGAACTGTAAAACAATACAGGTTCTTTGTTAGCACATTTTGTGTTTCAAAACGTGCCACACATGCCCTATCAAGGACAAGTTGGGAGGGGGGGGCTTTTGTGCAGTGGAGGCGGTCGTCCCCAAGATGTCAAAATAAGATGAAAAATAAGAAAGCAGGGGCGCCCTGGTGGCTCATCGGTCTAAATGCGCGTACCATAAAGGCTGTGTCCCTCCCGCAGCAACCTGGGTTCGAATCCAGCCCAGGTCATTTGCTGCATGTCTTCCCCCATTCCTCTCCCCAACGTCCCCCCACACCGCACAACCATCGAATAAGGAAAAATTCCCAAAAATAATCTAAAAAAAAAAAAAAAAAAGAAAGCAGAATTACATTTTACGTCAAGAGCTTATTTTCTCAAGAGCACGTCAACATATAATTAAGCCATATATGACAGACTTTATAGTATAAAGAAAATATTGGTTTTCACCCCATCGTAGAAATGATTCATTTCGAACAGGGAAATTTTCCACTCACTAATATGAACTATATGCTTTCTAACTTGATGCCGTTTATTTGTCCTGAGTTAAGGGGAGCTGAGAAGCTAGAAGGTTAGATCAGTGACATTTCCCAGGTGCTCATTGAATGAATTGTTTTGCTTCTGTATTGACCTAGTCTGCTAAATTGGTAAGTGGGACAAAGGTATGTGTATTTTACACCGCGAGCCTTGTGAATATCTGTAAATTGTAGATGTTGTGGTTTACCGCAACAAGTCAATGACTACTTTGACGTGGCAGGGGCTAGTTGATTCATAAACTGTTTATAGTTTTGACGTCAGTCAAGAAGCTGACAATATAACTGTAATGTTGATGTAACCAAGTGAGAAGAGTGATCTCTCAGGTTGCCTACAGGGATAGCTAACTGCTGGCTAACTAGCTGAACTATTTATGTTGTTGGCCACTCTGTAGTCATGGACAGCATGTTAGCTAGTTGCTGGCGTGTCACACTGGAGAGCTAACTTATGTATTCCGGCGTACAGAATGGACACACGCTCTGCTCACGATGTCCTAAATTAATTTTGCTCTACTGTTCTAGAAGTCCAGACACATTCTGTTGCAAGCTACGGTATATTAAGAGTCAACGGATCATAAGGAGTAGCGGATCAATTGGTCTTTAACAGACAATATTTTCACAAACACATCATTAATACCATCCATTTTAGGATTTAAATAAAAAGTCTGTTTCCGGATAAGTTACCTCTGAATAAGTTAATACCAAAAGATATGACACATTTTCTTTTGCAGCTGTTCACACTGGCACTTGTCTGCAACACGGTCACCTGCTGCGCAGCTTGCATTTGCACCTGATCGCTGTCATCGCTGGTTATTATGCTGCTATTTTTGTTTTTCTGCTCAGTTTACAATGCGTTGTTGCTTGCGCTATTCCTTGGTTCATTTGTTTTTGGCATGTATTCTCTCAATGTTCCCATAATCAATTGGAGCATCTCATGAAACTGGATTCCTGCTGCCTACAGATCCTATCAAATTATGTAAAAAAATCAGTTGCAACTGGAAATTACACATGAATGCCCCTCAACATTATTTTGAGCTGGAAACCTGAGATAATTCTGCTTCAAGTGAGGTTCCTCCAATAAGTCATCATGAGGTCAATCGCACAGATTCAGTCAAAGACCACGGGCCTCATTTATAAACTTTGTGTACACAAAAAAAGAAGGTGTACGCTAATTTCTAAGCAAAGTTTGGGATTTATTAAAAAAAACGAACTTGACGGGAAAATGTGCGGTCCGCCACGGCAACTCTGACGCATGCGTACGCACATAAACTGGTGAAATGAGAAACTGCGACTCCCATGGCAGAAGGATGAAATGGCGTGACTTTGATACCATTGTGTAAAATAAATTGAAATGTTACCTCTTACATATCAATAATGAAGAGTGTATTTGCAAAAATGGACAAACGTGAATAAACAAACACCTGATTGATACTCCCTGGAGTACACACGTGAAAAACATGATTTAGAATATTAAATACAAGCGGAGATGTGTTGTTATAAAAGAACCCTGAAATATGTCCTGTAATTATTAAACAATATTTACGTTTTGAAATTTATTCTCATAAATAATAAGATGAGCAGTAGGACAAATTACGTATACACTGCTGCTGTTTTCTATGGTCAGTCAGGCAGATATGAGTGCATGGTTTCATATATTATCATTTATTGTGTTATGGGTTTATGTTTCATGGCTTTTAGTTTGTTTTATTTTTGTGCGTTAAATTTTTCATTTTGTTGTAAAGCACATTGTAACTGTTTGGAAAGGTGCTACACGATAAAGTTTATAATCATTACTATTAATATTACTGTTATTATTATTATTATCACCGCATGTTCGTTGCGCAACACTGCTTGTCAATTACAATCAGGATATTTATCACACCTGTAGCTTTTCAGATACAATCAATCGATGGATGGGTATAAAAAGGCAAGCAATCAGTGTGTAAAGATGCTCAATGGCTTACTTGGCACTGTTAGAGGATGTGGCGCATGGGAGAATCCGGACGGAGCGGGTCTTCAGGGACCAGCAAGATCTACTGGCAAATGACGATGAGTGGCTTGTGAGCCGGTTTCGAGCGCCACGAGCTGTGCTCCAGGATCTCTGTGCTGCATCGGGCCTGGGGTTTCTTGGGTTTCTGGGGTTGACAACCCGGGAATATCACAGCCTACCTCTAGTCGCATTATGCCAGACATGTTAGGAGGCATCGTTGGTTTGGCACATCATCGGTACATAAAGTTTCCTTACACGGTGGGTGAACAGGCAAACAAACAAAAAAGCACAATTTGCAGCAAAGTCTGGTTTTCCCCAATGTAATCCGTGCTATTGACTGTACTCACATTGCTATAAGGGCGCCAAGTGAGAATGAATTTGCATTCATAAACAGAAAGCATTTTTGTTCTCTAAATGTCCAAATCATATGTGACATGGACATGCTACTCACAAATATAGTGGCTCGGTGGCCTGGGTCAACCCATGATTCATTCATTTGGCGAAACAGCAGTATTGGCCGCAGACCTGAGGCTGGAGCTGTGCGGGATGGCTGGCTTCTGGGTATGGATGATTAATGTAGAAATCCTAAATTGCAACTTTTCTCTACTGCAGTGTCTAACCTATTCACTAACCTTGAAGGTAATAGTGGATAGCCCCTTAAACGGTGGCTACTAACCCCTTTCCCATACCCACAGAGCGCAGAGGAACAACAGAGCGGAGCGGACCATCGGGCTGCTAAAGGGCAGGTGGCGTTGCCTGGATGCCACAGGATGAAGACTTTCTTACAAGCCCGCATAGGTGTGCCAGATTGTTAGAGCCTATGCTGTACTACACAATCTCGCACAGCTGAGTAATATGGCATTACGGTTTCCACCTGACACCAATGTCGACCCCAATCCGATCCCTATCCCCAGGCATTTGAGCCAAATGCTATTGCAGTGCGCCAGTGCGTCTGGATGTGATGCGTCGCTTATAAAAAACACAAGGTATGGAAAGACAACACAATTTATTTACCAGTTGAAGACCACAATGGAAAAATGATCAGTCACATTTTCACATGGTGGAGAAATGATGAATTAAAAATTCTAAACGATCTTAGAAACAAAGCACTGAAAAAAATATGCAAAAAATACAAAATATAAATAATATAATAACATATAACATTATACACTGCCCGGCCAAAAAAACAGGTCACCGTTTGGAAATTAATGAAAAAATTCTATAATTGGATCATTATTGCGATTATTAATGTTTCAGCTGGCAATAATCATTTTGACCCTGACTGATGAAGCGCGTCGCTACTTATTTCTCAAAAAATCATGTCGGAAGACACACCCCTTACATCTTACATCTTACATCTTCCCCAGGTAGGCCGTAAGGCCTGTCAGTCGATAGCATCGTTGCCTCCATTCTTTATGGTCATGGAATACTCCCTCCTCCTCCAGTCTGTCAAGTCTGCCCAGTCTGTATTTTGTAAGCATCTCTTGTACTCTGTCTTTCCATCTTTTCCTAGGTCTGCCCAGCGGACGTTTTCCTTTGGGTTGGTATTTGAAGGCCATCTTGGGGATTCTGGTCTCCTCCATTCTCTCTATGTGTCCTAACCATTTGAGCAATGACCTCTCAGTGGCCCTCATCTATCAAACTTGCGTAGGATCTGGTGTAGATTCTGGTGTAAATATCAGCGTTCACCAGGTGTCACATCTGATTTACTAAAAGTGTGTACGTCGCTGATTTCGGTGTAGAACTGGCGTGGCGTTGATAAATCTGGCGGCTGAAACCATCGTAATTTACATGACACGCCCCTATAAATTCATGCACCGGGAGGCATGGTCCTGCCCACTTAACGACATGGACTCTCGAAAGACGGCAAAGAGGAGAGAACTTCACTGAGGAAGAAATATAAATTATCACGTCCGAGGTGGAGAAAAACAAAATAATTTTATTTGGAAGCCTTAAGAGTGGCATAAAGGGAGCCCAGAAGGCTGCAGTGTGAAAAACTATTGCTGCTGCGGTAAACACCGTTGAGGTGGAAAACCGGAGTGCAGCAGACGTTTGATTTAATTCATTAGTAAATGGAAATGACCATTCGCACTTATTTTAGTGCGTCCAAGCACAAAAATTGATCGAAATTTGCGTTAGACGCACTTACAGGTGTGGCCAAGATGCACATTTCTCCATTGCCCACACTTATTTTAAGTGTATCCAAAGCTAAATTTTTTTTCTTGGCCAAACTTATTTTAAGCGGTACTTTCTATAAGCGGCCCTGGAATGGTCATCAACTGGCGCACTTATAAGTGTGGCCAAGAAAAAAATTCAGCATTGGCCACACGTGTAAGTGCAAATAACATTGGCCTTAATAAATTCAATTTATAGATCCATGATATTTCAGGTTATATAGCCTACATAATTGACAATCCAAATGCTTACATGTAGGTTAAAAAAAGTGATCCGATTTGAAGATCGCCACCTAAAAACGGGTTGCGGTGCTCAGGCGCAGCAGCGCACGGACCTCACGGAGGCCAACCAGGCTCAAACCTCCAGCTGTCAGCGTTTGAGGAGCGCATGGCAGCAGGGCTCCCCCTTCATCATGGGAATACGAGGCAGCGGGGACACGGATGAGTCCCCACCGCCTCGATCGGAGCTGCATGAGGGTAATTGTTAAAATACAGTCTGCAGAGATCACTCTTCATTGTACTTTTATTATGACATTTTATTGGGTGCCACACAAAACGAGCAGCCACTCGTCACTTTCCCGGAGGAGATCTTCACTGTGCCGAAAGTTCCTCTCACGTTGGACAGAAGCTTATTCCTCTAACAATAGAAGATCTGCCATTGTGAAAATGTGATCATGGCCAAAGTGTCCGCAGGCCTGTATATACTGAGCAACAAAAGAAACGCAAGTTAGCTAGTTAGTCAATGTACTCTTATGGCAACTCAGTCAAAGTGACCGCAAAATAAAGAAAAGTTTGATGAAATGAGTGTAAATGTGCACGCGCTAGTAATAAATTTGCTTTTCTAAAATAATTACGCGCAAACTTATTTTCCAGTCTGCCTTTAATTAACTTACGTTTCTTTTGTTGTTCAGTAGATATCTGACTGGATGAGGATCTGACATACCACACTGTATATCTGCCAAGCCACGCATTGCGCTTAATCAAATTGATTGTAATTGTCAGCCGTCTGGCCTGACAAGCAGGTTGTCTCAAATTATAAGTTTAATAATTTGTCAACACAGGTGTCTTATTTATTTATTTATTTATTTATTCATTCATTCATTCATTTATTAATTTAGCCTATTTATCTATTCAGCCTAATTAATTTTACTAATAAGAGCAACATCAGCATGACGTCCGCATCGCTGCATATGTTTATTACTCATTTTGACAGCTGTACTCGTTCCTGCATGTTGTTCGCGGGTTTCAAATTTGCGTACACCTGGTCAGACCTGGGGCCTCATTTATCAAAAAGGGTGTAAAAGTGCTACTGAATTTTGTACGGCGAAAAGCCGAAAATGGCGTACACCTAAAATATTTACACCCTTTTAAGATCTATCAAACTGTGCGTATGCACAGCTTTCCGCAATTTCCATTGATAAATCACACCGGACCCAAGAAAAGTGCAGACGTGAACACGCCTCATATCCAGCCCTCTACACGCCCAGACACAACCATATGTGTTCAATGCAAATGAGCACCTGCATATAAAGTAGCCATGTGCGCTCTGGGGATTTGTGGAGTGACGTCAGTGGAAGACGGTGAAACATGGATGGGAAATGAGGAAAAAAGCGAAACTTCTCAGAGACTGAGATACACGTGCTTGTTAGTGAGGTGCAGGCGAGGAAAAAAGTCCTCTTCGGCAGGTATTTGCACTAATTCTGTATGATCACTTCGTCTAGTGGTTTATTTAGGAACAAGAACATATAACTAAGAACACGTAGAGAATCACAACAGAAATGAACACATAGGGCTCTAATTTCTTGGCGCAGCGCAGGGTGGCGCAGCGTGGCGTAGCGTGGCGCAGCCCACGCAGTGGTAATTTCGTCCGGTGCAGCCCGGCGCAGTGGTAATTTCGTCTTGTGCAACACCGTCGCGCAGCCACTTTGGCAATTTGGTAGACGGACGTCGCCGAGATGGGTGTGGCGGCGTAGCAGGGGGAGGTGTCACATATTCATCAAGACGCAGTGACAATTTCGTAGAAAAAGTCTTCGCTGAAGTTGCGCAGAAAGCTCGCCAGCTCCAACCTGGTTTATTTTCTGTGCAGTGGTAATTTGGCTGACCCGAAGCACAGTGCGCACGTCACCGAAACCTCACAGGCAGGTTTCCAGAATGTCAGGCACATTTCAATGCAATTAATAATTACAGCAACCACTATTTATTGAAACTATCTGAATCAGGACATAAATTATAGTATCTATATCGATTGTCCTGATGTCAGATTAAAGGCGGTTGGCACGCAGCGTAATGGAAACTCCACCTGGCTTAATCAACGCAGCTGAATCTGTGATGCAAACTAACGACTTCACATCTTTCTCAGCCGACCACAAACTGCCTATATATAATGCTTGTGTTCTATGCTCAGTAAAGCCGCTTGCACACTGGACGCGAAACGAATTTTTCCCACGACTGATTACAGTCAAAGTCAATGCAAAGACGCGAAAGTCGGACAGGGTTTTAATATATCTCCGTGTCCGAGAGTCATAAAAATTCTAATTTTTCGAGTATTCCAGGAATTATTAGACGTGCAAACTTGGCCATATTTGTGTTCGACCTTCACAAAACGCAAATTGATAGCTATCGACTTTTCTTGGTCTTTTTATTCGTGTGTTTTCTTCCGTTGAAGATATACAACAGTCTTTATTCGGTCTCTCTTTTGAAAATTAGTCAGATGGATCGAACAGATTCACGCTTTATTTCCACAGCGGAAATAAAATAGTGCTTGTAGTCAGTGAGCAAATCAATTCCATGACCATTGACAGTGTGAATAAATTATCGCATGCACGATCAAGACTGTCCGAGGCGAAATGCAAAATACTCCATGTACGGCAGCCAGCAAAAAGTAAAAGTATTAGTATGAGAACAGATTTGAAACGAAATAAAGAATAAAATGTAGACACTGCGTAAAATACCAAAAAGTATTGTATTTCTCGTAAAATTGTGTACTGTACTTCTTACAGCCTTATGTCAACTTACTGTGTCATTTGTGCAAGAATAAATTTGATTTGTCAAAAAATATCTCGAAAAAACCCAAAAATTAGTAGGGGTATGAATAATTTCGGGCATGACTGTATATCCACCCACAGTGACACGCAGGGTCTATGCGTGTATTCGCGCCTTTGCATTGACTTTAAATGTAATCTGTCGTGCAAAAAATTTGTTTCGCGTCCAGTGTGCAAGCAGCTTAATACTATTATTGTCACTTAGGTTTTATCGTTTTTAGTGGGGAAAGGAATTCAGCCTGATTGCTATGATCTCGTACTGAGATAAGATCACATATTGAAAATAAATGTGTAACGTATCTTGCATTGTTGTCCATGCATGTTAATCCCAAAATTTTTAAGCAGCAACAGGGTGTAATAATAGGAACACGCTATCCATCGTTTCTCTTCCCAATGATGCAGGCAGAAGAAATAAATGAACAACCGTCGTATTTCATTCCAACTTCATAAGTTTGAATGATCTGATGTAGTTTCGTTTTGAAATTCCATTCAAGTTAAGCTAATGGTAATAATTCGAGAATGCCCTAGCTAGCCAGCTAACTCATATTCGTAATGCTTTAATATAGGCGTAAGCGGTGCAGAAAACATGCCTGAAGCAGCAAAGTAAAATGCAACATTAACGCATCATGCAGACATAGGACAGAGGCTTCTATATTCCAACACATTAAAGGTGAGGAGAGGAGCTCATTTGATTGGTGAAGATTTGACTCGGCTGTGTTATACCCAAACACGCCTTCTTTGCCACTTGCGCCGCAGGAGGACCGAGGCGGGACAGAGGAGTACTTGCGCCAGGCTACGCCCGAGCACGAAATTGCAACATACGCCTGGACACACCCCGTTGGCGCGGCGCACCCCCGATTCGCCGCGCCTGCGCCACGCCTGCGCCTGGTCTACGAATTTAGAGCCCATAATGTTGGACCAAACAATTTCTCCTCCGGAAATTAAAACAATCTCATCTAATCAGCCACAGCCCCGGCCTCACCAACAAGCGTTAAACCGCCGAAAAGGTCACAAGTCTTACAGAGGCAAAAAAAAAAAAAAAAAACTTGTCGAATCTTTTGTCAAATGCAGTAGCTGTGTGTTTTGTTTCAGTTATATAGAGGGACAACAATTACAATATCGTGTTTGATATACATGAATTTATTTCTGTCTCAACTTGTGGACATCAAATGTACGAGGAATGAAATATGAGGTTCTTGCAATACTGAAAACTAAACACAACTTTGCAAGACTGAAACTGAGAAACTCGTAGGCTATACAGGGTGTATCAGAAAAAAATGATACTCTCGGAAAAATCATCATAAATTTAACATAGATAATAGTTCTGTAAATGTGGGCGTAAACCTTGGTAGAGGGGGTCATTCTGCTTCGAATGAAACCAGTATCTTGGTTTACGCTTCATGCTCCAGTGAGCACGGATGCTTTGAATTTTGCAAAATTCAAGTCTTTTGCTCACGGGAATGCGAGGGTTAAAATTGGATTCGTCCGATTAAATTAAAAGTATAGACAGGGTTTTACCTGTATGCCAAGGCGTTTTTTGAATAATTAACCCTTTCACCCCCTAACCTCGGCACAAAATGATCTCTTTTATGAGTGGATCGTAACCAAAGGGTTAACACATGCAATTGAAGTGGCCGTTAACAAGTGAATCAAGCTAACAAGCATCATTCAGTGGGTATGTCATTTAATTATTCCATAATCACATCATGTCTTGTCAGTTTCTTCCTTTCATCACACAGCCAATGATCACAAATGCGTTATGTTACACAGGCAATTTAATTCATGGACATAAAATCGGTGAGCACCTGTGCATTGGCCCCACTTTTTGCCTTGTAACTGTGTGGTGTAAAATGGTCAGACCACAGTTCACAGCTCAGCAGAGGTCTTTTCTGGTAACAGAATACCTCCAAACGAAAAGTGTTCGCACTGCCCTTCAGCGGTTCCAACATCAATTTCCAAATGTAAGGGTTCCGAGTCGTCTCACTGTCTTCACGAATGTCAACAAGTACCGTGCCTCTTGCACCAGCCACAATCTCAACAAAGGGAGGACAGGCCGATGCAAGACCCAACGTACACCAGTCAACATCGAAGCAGTCAGGACCCGACCCTCCTCGAAGACCAACATGCTGAAGAAAGTAGGGCGCAAACCGTCAGCTGCCGACGGAATGGTCTTGGCCTGTTGTCATCCACCTTCAATCGTATCACACGTCTTGACCTGCGGTTCCACCCATACCAAATGATTACGAGGCATCAACTTCTTCCCGGTGACATGCAACGACGTTTGCAGTTCTGCCAATGGTTGCTTGGACAGCGACAACGTTTCCTCGAAGACTTTATCATCGGAGACGAGTCTGGCTTTGCCATGAATGCTTCGGTCAACTGCCATAATGTAAGGGAATATCGTCCCAGAGGAGACCAGCCGCTTGATTCTGCATATGAGCGTAATGACGTCAGGCACAAAGTGACGGTTTGGATTGGCCTGGTTGGCAATGGAGCGATCATTGGTCCATTCTGCTTTCGCCATAACCTTAATGGTGAGGACTACCTGCAAATGCTCAATGATCGTGTGGTCCCCGCTATCAACCAGATGCGCAGATTTCGGCCACCAAGCTTAATGTCGAGCTTAGGGGGTGAAAGGGTAAATTATTTTAATAAAGCCTTGACATACTGGTAAAACCCTGTCTAAACTTTTAATTTAATGTGACGAATCCAATTTTAACCCTCGCATTCCCGTGCGCAAAAGACTTGAATTTTGCAAAATTCAAAGCGTCCGTGCTCACTGGAGCATGAAGCGTAAACCAAGATACTGGTATCATTCGAAGCAGAATGACCCCCTCTACCAAGGTTTACGCCCACATTTACAGAACTATTATCTATGTTAATTTTATGATGATTTTTCCGAGAGTATCATTTTTTCTGATACACCCTGTATATACACATTCTTTAGCTCAACATGAGGGGTGAGAGTTGCGGGGCGGCTTCATAACTGCTGCATCACCGCAGCTCGTGTCCTTAGTCCCCGTTGAAATCCCTCATGATGGGGAGGGGGCTGTGGGTCCAGGTCCACATGCTGGGGTGGAGGGAGACCCGGCGGCAGCGCAACCCCACGCCTCCCTGCCACATTGTGCAGGATGGCACAGGCTCAGATAATCCTGCAGACCTTTTTCGGGTGGTAGAGGAGCCTACCATCCGACACATCCAGGTAGCGCCAACGGCCTTTCAGGAGCCCGATGGCGCGCTCCACGACGCAGCGTGCACAGGCATGGCCATGGACCTCATTATACTGGGTTTCCTGGCCACCCTGTGGGTCCGGGATGGGAACTAATAGCCACTCCCTCAGGACGTAGGCACTATCACCTGTAAGTCACAACGATAGGGTGAGTATCAGCCTTGCATTGATGATTATAAGCAGCAGCTTTCAATGATTGAGTATACTTTGTACATGCACTCACCCAGAAGCCAGCTGTCACGCGCAGCGCCTGCCCCCAGTCTCGCCCCACACTGCTGTGCGTCAGAGTGAATGAATCATGTGTAGAGCCAGGCCACCGTGCCACTACATTCGTTATGAGCATGTCGGCGTCACATATGATTTGGGTATTGATCCTATGCACATTTTTGCGATTCACATATACGAATTCATTCACCGATGGTGCCCTAATCATGATGTGAGTGCAGTCAATGGCTCCGATTACATTAGGAAAACCGGTCATTGCCGCAGCTTTGATTGTTCTTTTAAATAAGCTATAATCCGCGCTCCTCTCTCCCTCGCACACTGCAATTCTCTTACTCAGCAGCTGCGTCGCCAATTCCTCCTGTTCTTGAAAAAGGGTGTAAGTCACGGTACGCCATGGTCAAAAAGGGTGTAAATGACCGCACTTTTTCCCGTCAGGTTTGGGTTTGATAGATCCCAAATTTGGCGGAGAAAAGTGCATACGCACAAAACGGGGGGGGAAAGGGTGTAAAAAAAAAAGGTGTATCCACAATGATAAATGAGGCCCCTGGCGTGAGATTTTTGCGGACCGTTCGCTCATGTTCAGATTGATAAATGCCGATCCTTGCGGGAGATTTGGCGTACACCCATTTTTTTAGTGTACGCACGTTTGATAAATGAGGGCCAATGTCATCCTCTATTGAAGTTATGCCTAACATTTTCCTCAGTTCTATTTTTTGGATTCTGTCGGCTTTAGTTTTACCCAAGATGCGACACATCCCCTGATGGTGGAAAAGATATTACAGTATTTCAGAACGGGCAAATTATTGGCCTGTATTTAGCAAAGAAAACCATGAATGACAAAAACAAGTATGAGGACTCATTTTCACAAACAAATTTGCCACCACAAAGTCCTGACCTTAAACACATTAAAAGTTATTGGGATGTGCTCAAGAAAGACCACCGAGAGGTTCAACCATTATGTCAAGAAGACAAGATCTCGGCCAAAAATTATGGCATTTCTGATCGAAAATAAATGTTCTGGCATTGCATATAGTTGTCAAAGCAATGACAAGACAAATATGCACTGTAATCAAAGCTACAGGGGTTCCAACTAAATATTTGAGTGTGCGACTTTTTTTTAGGCCAGGCAGTGTATATTATTATCATAAGTATTATAATAAAATATAAAATATACAACCCCAATTCTGAAATAGTTGGGACAAAGTGTAAATTGTGAATAAAATCAAAACGCAATGGCCCTCATTTATCAAACGTGCGTGCACCAAAAAAATGGGTGTACGCCAAAACTCCCGCAAGGATCGGCATTTATCAATCTGAACATGAGCGAACGGTCCGCAAAAATCTCACGCCAAGTCTGACCAGGTGTACACAGATTTGAAACTAGCGAACAACATGCAGGAACGAGTGCAGCTGTCAAAATGGGTTATAAACAATATGCAGCGATGCGGACGTCATGCTGTTGTTGCTCTTATTAGTAAACTTAATAAATAGGCTAAATTAATAAATGAATGAATGAATGATTAAATAAATAAATAAGACACCTGTGTTGAGAAATTAATTAAACTTATATTTTGAGACAACCTGCTTGTCAGGCCAGACGGCTGACAATTACAATTTGATTAAGCACAATGCGTGGCTTGGCAGATAAGCAGTGTAGTATGTCAGATGCTCATCCAGTCAGATATGGGTCACTCCATACTAAACTGTACAATTCACTGAGTTGTATGAGAATGGTCAATAAATTTTTTTTCTAGGAGAATTAAATGATGTGCATTGTTCATATTTATTCATTCCCGGATCGAAGATATACATAAGAAAAAAATCATCGCTCATCGGTCCAACAACGCAGCAGAAAAAGTGGTGTGCTGATGTCAGCCAAGACATTGTGAAGGACAGATTTTGTTACAAAATTTGGCAGCCAACCTCATGAAATGCTCATGACATGTCTTTTGATACTTCGAAAGAAAGTGAAATGAAATATTGCAGAGAAATACCCATAATAACGGTTTCAATTGTCTGCACAAAATTATCGGGACTTGTCTGATCAGAAATTCAATTTGAAATGACCGTCATGGGCGTAACCAGTCGCGTCCTTGCGTGTTGCGTCCATCCCTGTGGGTTAATTTGCATAAAGTATGCAAACGGCGTAAAGATGACCTCGGCAAAATAAGGTACTGACTTCCTGCATCAAAATTTCACAAGGCGTCAGACAGTCATATATACCATGCTTTTAAAAATAATGAAAATTTTTCCATGTCCTAATATTGTGTTACGACCATAAAAACATAAACAATCTGTGCGCTGTCACTATAGACTGTATAATAAGATGGACGCAGCAGCCGGGTCTGAAAAGTGAGATCAATGTGGAAATTGAATTCCATTTAATGGCCAGCAGATGGCGACGTCGGTGGTTGCAGAATTGGAAAAGGTGTTTTTGAATTTTCATCACCATTGTACCACATTTGTACAGTTTAGCATGGAATGAGCCAAATATACTGAACAACAAAAGAAACGCAAGTTAATTTAAGGCAGACTGGAAAATAAGTTTGTGCGTAATTATTTTAGAAAATCAAATTTATTACAAGCGCGTACACATTTACACTCATTTATCAAACTTTTCTTTATTTTGCGGTCACTTTGACTGAGTAACCATAAGAGTACAATAACTAACTAGCTAACTTGCGTTTCTTTTGTTGCTCAGTATATATATGCCTACGGACACTTAGACCATGATAACATTTTCACAATGGCAGATCTTCTATTGTTAGAGGAATAAGCTTCTGTCCGACGTAAGAGGAACTTTCGGCACAGTGAAGATCTCCTCCAGGAAAGTGACGAGTGGCTGCTCGTTTTGTGTGGCACCCAATAAAATTTCATAATAAAAGTACAATGAAGAGTGATCTCTGCAGACTGTATTTTAACAATTACCCTCATGCAGCCCCGATCGAGGCGGTGGGGACTCATCCGTGTCCCCG
The DNA here is from genome assembly GCA_029692085.1 of Gymnothorax javanicus. Classification (NCBI taxonomy): domain Eukaryota; kingdom Metazoa; phylum Chordata; class Actinopteri; order Anguilliformes; family Muraenidae; genus Gymnothorax; species Gymnothorax javanicus. The sequence continues at coordinate 82,164,263 of CM056194.1, read as the reverse complement.
CTGCCTCGTATTCCCACGATGAAGGGGGAGCCCTGCTGCCATGCGCTCCTCGAATGCTGACAGCTGGAGGTTTGAGCCTGGTTGGCCTCCGTGAGGTCCGTGCGCTGCTGCGCCTGAGCGCCACAACCTGTTTTTTGGTGACGATCTTAAAATCAGACCACTTTTTTTAACCTATATGTAAAGCATTTGGATTGTCAATTATGTAGGTTCTATAACATGAAATATCATGGATCTATAAATTGAATTTATTAAGGCCGATGTTATTCACACTTATATGTGTGGCCAATGCTGAATTTTTTTCTTGGCCACACTTATAAGTGCGCCAGTTGATGACCATTCCAGTGCCGCTTAGAAAGTATCACTTAAAATAAGTTTGGCCAAGAAAAAATTTTTAGCTTTGGACGCACTTAAAATAAGTGTGGGCAATGGAGAAATGTGCATCTTGGCCACACTAATAAGTGCATCTAACAAGAATTTCGGTCAATTTTTGTGCTTGGACGCACTTAAATAAGTGCGAATAGTCACTTCAATTTATTAATGAATTAAATCAAACCTCTGCTGCACTCCGGTTTTCCTCCCCAACGGTGTTTACCGCAGCAGCAATAGGGTTATTCCATATCAAATCAACCGATGGCCTACGCACTTACATTTTTAAAAAATCTGAAAAAACTACCAGTCGTACCCACATTAGTAAGGAGATACCCTGTGCAATTTTTTGGATGTGATATCAATACTTTTCAAGATACAGCTAATATTGTGAGGGGTGGGTCTGTCGATTTTTTTCTGGCCTCATTTTTTCATCAAGGTTCACAAGTGCATTGCTCAAGATCTAAACCACCGAAAAGGCTCAGACTTAACATGATGGTACATTAACTGGTGTAGTTTGTGACTAAACGAAAACATTTGCTCTAGATGACCTTATGTGGTCATTAGAGCTGCACAAATTTGATCAAAATGAAATTTGTGTGTTTCTGTCTGCTATGTTTAGACCTCAGGATAATGTATCTGTAACCAACACAGGCATCCCATAGTTTTTTCCTTATTCAAATAAGTATATAGGCTTTCAGAAAAAACAGTAAGCATAAATCTAACTCTATCTGGGTTTGAACAATAGACCTATTAAATCACACCAAAAAAAAATTAATTTCATTTGCAGAGTATTTAAATGGCATGTGGGAATGTCCAGAGAATTTTTAAAATTTTTCCCTTTTATTCTACGTGGTTTTGTCTTTCTCAATATGCAATCTTGCTTTCCTTATGGGAGTATTTCTTTCTCATTTTCCAGCCTGAATGTTGGCTGGATGTATCATTTGTCAAAAATGGTAATCATGGATTACCGTTTTCACCCAAAATAAATCAAATGAACAAAATTAGCTCTTTGTTTTTTGAAGTACTAGGGAAGACCTACACAAAGCCATTTAAATTGTAACTCTATCTTACTTAGTTTTGGAGCTCTGATTCATAATATACCAATTTTGTAACTCCGTTACCGCGTGACTTAGCCCATTAGCAAACACCAAGCTGCATTTTTGACCAGCATGAAAGATGACCTGAGATCAGATGAAGCCATAGTCATCCTCGATTTTGCTGAAAACTACAGTTTTGTAGTACAAGACGCTGTCCAGGGATATCACTGGGAGAATTCACAAGCGACACTTCATCCTTTTATTATATATTACAAGGGACATGAAGGTTGGCAACACTTGAGCATGTGTGTAGTCAGCGAATGCTTGCAGCATGACAGATTTGGAAGTGAGTCTGTTATGGTGTGGGGTGGTATCACTATGACTAACCAAACCCCACTCCATATTGTGCAGGGAAGAGTCACTGGCCAGTACTGTTGGGACAACATACTAACACCCAATGTTGTCCCATTTTCATGGGCCGCGTTTTGTCTTTCAGGACGACAACGCTCATGCTCACCGTGCAAGAATAGTCAATACAGGGAGTTCCCGATAACGTAGGTTAATGAACAGGGCCACTCCCAATGCGCCTTCCTATTTGTCCTTACGTCTCTATATATCACTTACATTCCCACAATCCCGGCTCGTCTCATTTCTACGTTGTTTACTCGCAAACCAGAAAGCCCAGTGCGCAGCAAGCGTTCGCTAACCCGAAGCACGAAATCTGAAATCCTACTGAGTCCCTCGGACACAGAATAATTACAAGACTCTGATGCTCCAGAGGTATCTTCCCAATCCATTCCCGCAACTCTCATTTCTCCGCGCACCCGCCTGCTCTCCGCCATCTTCGTACCTCCACCACAAAGCGTCACCCGCTCGCCCCAACCAGGGTGCTCATATTCCGGACCCCTGCGATGATGACCGAGGAATTCCAGACCGCTATCTCGCAGAAGCTACGCCCCTCGTCAACCGCGGCGCTCAAAAGCGAGAGCCCGTGGCTCCCCAGCAAGGCTTACCACGGCTCGCACTTCAAGCTCATCCGAGGCTCTACGTTGGACCATCGCCAGACTCCATTGGGCACTCAAGCAGAAGAAAATCCCCTTCCACCGCTCCGACAACAAGGCCAGACTACACAAATTATTCACCGACTCCCTCGACAACGCAGCTGATCCTCCCCACATGCAGACCAGATGTATGCAGACCACACAGGACTACCAGGTTCCGCCATCAACGTCCCCAGCGCCAACGTCATCACATTCGGCCACGTCCTCCTGCTTCAGATTTGGCAGAGGTCACTCCTTCCACAAACCAGCCAGTTCTCCCCAGTGCTTGGTCCCTCCGTTTACGACCTCTTTCGTCTCTTTTCATCCCTGTGTTCGCAGGCTGCACTTTTGCCCCATGCACGTGTCTCCGCTGAACAAAACCCGGCTTCTGCGCTCCTGCAGCCTACAACCAAATTCTCCAAGGCTCCAGCAGTTCCTGCATTAACCCACCTACACCCAAAGAAGCACCCGCTGTTGCCTCATCCGCTCGTCTCTTCCCTACCGCACTATCTTTCCCCGCTCCCCTCTCCCCGTTTCCCATGTTACTAATTCTGGGCTTCCTCCTACAGGTCCGCCCCTCCCATCAACTGCTTCGCTGGCTTCAGCGCACACTAGCCACCGCCTTACCTCCCATACGCCCCTCGTAGCCTATTCCAAACCCTTCTCCATTATCCCCCACACTTAGACAACAGATTTTATCGGGTATGTACGTAGACCTGGCCCAGCTCATTTAACCATCTGTTTCCGCATTCATATTTTAGTTGTGGAAAAAAAAAACCGTCATCGACCCCGCACAGCTCAAACACCCGACCCCCGCTCGTTCCCCGGAGTTCATGCGAACCGAGTTCGCCATTCGCCGTCCCACTCTACAGAGACACAATCCCCCAGTCCTTTTATCATCGAAGGAAAGAACTGGACGGTTACCTTACACACGTTCTCGATCTCAAATTACGCTTCGGCTATACGGTAAGCGATTGCCTGTTGGCTATGTTGATATAATTGATGTGACTCCACAAGGATGACAATCTGCAAAATCCAAAACTTTCGCTGATTCGCAGCAACTAAATTCGCCATCACTCAGCTGTGCATCGTACCTAACAACGCCATTTAGCTGTCACTTCATTCAGACTGTAGAACGGATTCACATGGCTTATTGCTCTATGAGCCTCGCAAACTAATTTACGCAAATCTGCGTTGTTCCACGGGCTACATGAGCGCAGAAGTTATAAAGACTACTTGATATTTTTCGTAGTCATCGATGCACGGAAGAAAACGCCATATAATTTCGTAGTGCAATATATAGCAGACTTTCAAAAATAAATTAGACTTTCGTCGATTCTACCAAATAGTCTGAGCAACTCTTGCTATACATGCACGTCGTGTTCTTCGTGAATTAAATCTCATACATTTATGGTGCTGTTGAAGGATAACAGTGTTTATTCCAAAATCGTCAAATCATTACAAATGCAATTGTTCTTTGCCTCGCCGGCAAACATTCACGGATACTACGCGTAACCACCTCACGGCCACTCGCAGTGGCGCAGCTCACTAGCGTTTCGCTAGCGCTTCAGTTATTGGTAGCCTTTGCCTCGTCGGCAAACATTCACGGATACTGCCCGTGTACCCACCTTAATCCTCAGTTATACCTTCGCCTGGCTCCATTCGCGGAATGGGCGCGCACCTCAACAGAGCGCGGAGGCATTTATACTTGGGCATTCTCCGTTGCAGTATTCGCCGCAAAGACAGGGGGCGGTAGAAAAAAAATACTATAGGAAGTAGTAGAAGCAGGCAAAACCAGTAGAAGTAGAAGCAAGCAAAAAACATTTTTGAACTGGGCGACACTAGTGCGGCTCGTGAAAAGTTTCAAAATCCTGGAGGTGCGCGACCTCGCTAAGCGTCAGCACGCGCGGCTGTCTCCAGGTCTGCGATTATGTCCTTCATGGCGTGCGAACCTCGTGCACTCGCGACTGCGTCGAGCATAAACTAGTCTTAACAGCCACTCGCAGTGGCGCAGCTCACTTTGCGCTTCGGTTATTGGTGCACTTTGCCCTGCCGGCAAACATTCACAAAAACTACACGTCTCCACCTCACGGCCACTCGTATTGGCAAGGTTCACACTCTTGGCCGACTTTCAGTCTCGCAATCCACCATTCCACCTTGCCTGCACACCGTCCATCTGCCATCTCCACACTCAAGCACGTCACTCCGTGCAACCCGATTGGCCGCTTGCCCAACAGTGGTTAACCCTTTACTGACTGTCCTTCGTCTCACCACTCTCATCCGCCTCGCCGGTCGCAGCGCCTGGTTGGTTAAAGCCGATATCGCAAACCCTTAGGGTCGTCCCACTCGACCCACGTTTTTTTGGGGGTTCCTCTTCCTGGAAGGGCCGCTATTACTTCGCTGTTCGCCTCATCTTATCCCATCATCGTTTCCTCCCTCATTAGGCGTCACGAACGGGCCGCCAAATGTATAACTGTACATTATGACAATTCGACTACAGTAGACATTGCAAACAAAGGCCGTTCCTGCTCCCTCTCATTCATACCATTCCTCAGGAAACTAACCCTAATTTCCACAAAACACCAGTTCATGCTCAAGGCCGCAGATATTCCTGGCTATAAAATGCCATCACTGACGCCCTCGCTTCTCTTGGCAGAGATTCAGACGCTTGGCTCCACACTCGGACGTTCACCCCACTCCGGTTCCTCCGTTTTCTGCGGCTATCTACCCCTGTCTCCACAACTCATGCCATTCACCGCTCTATCTCGAGATACCATCCTAAACAGGCTCGCTCCATGCTCACCTTCCCCATCCCTCGCAGGACGGAAGCAATTCAAGAAATTCCATTCAGCCCTCCTACTGCCATTCTCGGCTCAATGTTGTTTCCATTACAAGCTTCATTTCGTACAAAAGTACATTCACTCCATACATCACGTTCGACCAGCCTCGATACAAGTCTATCTAAGCGGCATCAACTTTTTTGTCAAATGGGCCACTGGTTATCCGTGCTCGTCTGTTTCCCACTCTCATGTGCAAACACTACTGAAAGGTTTACGTAAGGAAGAACCTCCCGCTCTGACCAAACATTTTCCCCTGACGGCAGACCTCCTCTCTCGCTGCACCCAGACGCTCAGGGTACCATTTCCTTCCACGGATTCCACTCTAGAAGCCATGTTTCTATTGGCCTTCTTTGGTTTTTTGAGATGTGCCAAGTTCGCTCCGCTCTCTGCTAATTATAATCCGTCTCGTCACGCCAGCCTAAACGACATCTCATTCTACTCCACCGACTGCCTCATGTTCAAGATAAAGAGTGGTAAAACGGATCAGTTCGGCATTTCTCAGCCCATATTCCTATTTCTCCTGGACTCTGCCCTCAGTCCGTTCGAGCCAATATCCAACTACGTCACCTCAAGAAACAATAACTACGCCTCTCCCCAAGACCCATTATTCATGACTGACACGCCATGTTTGAATGAGACTCACACCATCTTTGACATGCCACTTCCTGGAGCTACAGGCACCACTGTTTAAATGGACTTTGATTGAACTCTATTGCCATTTATTCAATTATCACTTGATTTTACTTTTAATTAGCTAGCCAGTGGAGGATGGGCCTCCCCCACCAAAGCCGGGTTCCTCCTGAGATTTCATCCCACTGGGGAGTTTTTTCTCACCACCGTTTGAGGATTTTTCTCCCTACTGGCAGTTTTGCCTCATTTGCTTTAGTGGGGATTAGGCTGGGCACTGCCATTTCATTTATCTAATCTCTCACTGTAAAGCATCTTTGTGACAGTCTATCTGTGAAAAGCGCTACACAAATAAATGGAATTGAATTGAATTGAATTAGATCCAATATTTCACCATTGAATTAGATCCAATATTTTGCCCAAATACTTCCCCGGGCATTCTTTCGCATCGGCGCCCTGCCACAGCATTCAAGCTTGGAGTGCCGGACCACCTGATTAAAATCCTCGGCCGCTGGACATCAAACTCCTACTCAAGCTATATTCGCAATAATATCAACGAAGTACATAGAGCCCATCTATCATCGATTCATTAACACCTTTTGGGGGCTTAGGAGCCTACACGGTCTCCGACGCGAGACGCAAGCCCCACCCTGAGTCTCGCCACCTGCAGACGCCCAACGTTCACGCAATCACAGACCAAGTCCATACGACATCATATTCACCCCGATCTCCTATCCGCAGTCCCACCTAACACTCTCCTCCACTTTGGGAGTGGTCCAAAATTCACAAACCACCTTCAATGGCTCCAGCAATATCCATAGGATTCCCTGGCCAGCAGTGAGCCTTGGCCTTTCCCCTATTGAAAATGTCTGGAACATCTTAGGCCGAAGTTTGCGTCAGCGTGAAAGGCCACCAGCCATGCTAGATGAACTTGGAAGGCGTTGGTAGAAGAATGGGACAGACTGCATGAAATCACCATAGGTAGACTCATACGCATGATGCCTCGATGAATCAATGACTGTTTGGCCAATAACAGGGGCATTACGCACTATTGACACAAAAAAATGTCAACTTTCAATTTCCGTTTCTTACCCATTTCCTTCTTTTACGGACCATGACAGCAAGAGAAACAGTTTAGGTAATGAAATATTGGGTGAACTGTTTACTCAGTTCCTTCTTTGTTAAGATACAATTAGTTTGGGTCCAATTATTCTTTATCTGTAGTTTGTTATTAACCCTGCAATTTAAATATCCTCTACTTTTTTTTGAAGAGTATATATATATATATATATATATATATATATAGTTGTATATACTGTCCAAAAAAGAAGTTGCACAACTTTAGCTTTATGGTGCGCATTTTTCGTTGTATTATTTCGACAATGGTATGAAATTTATTTCAGCCAGATTTGCACTCATATTTGGCCGAGATATTGTATTGACATTGGGCAAGTGAAACCAATCTGTTAGGCCTTCTCCAGGACATGCTTAAGACTTCAAATGGTTAAGGTCTGAATTCATGAGTGAAAATTATTCCTCATGGTCAATGAACCGTTCTTTCACAATACGAGCCCAATGAATCTTGGCATTGTCATCCTGAAATATGCCTGAGCCATCAGAGATCAAAAAGTTTATTGATGGGTTACTAGTCATTCAGTATATTAAGATAGTCTGCTGAATTCATTTTATTTCTGCAGAACAGTGCTGTGCCCAGACCTGACCAATTGAAGCAACCCCAGATCATTACACTGCCTCCAAAGGCTTGTACAGTGGGCACTATGCATGACATCTTTTTGCATCGTGTGTGGAAATGCTCCTACCTTTATAATTAAGCATAGATATGAGTTCTACCATTTATATATATACATATATATTTTTGATAAGACTTTATTGATCATTAGGAGTTCTACTGTTTATATACATATATATTTTTGATAAGACTTTATCGATCATTGTGGTGATCTCTGATCAGGATCAGTGATGATTTTTCTCCAACCCATTTCTTCTGCGAAGTTGACAGTTCACCACTATTCTTTGAGGTTTTATAAATTGTCGGACAATTCATGACCCAATTCCAGTCATTTCAGTATTCTCTTTAGCTGTTTTATTTGCTGGATGCTGGCCAATAATTTGCCCCATTTGAAACACAGTAACATCTTTTCAATAATCATGAGATACGTCTTCCAACATGGTTTCTAAAGAAATGAGAAGCGCACTGAATCGGTCATGGTTAAAAGAATGATTGCCAGCTGAAACATATTCATATCTGTCGTAAAGATTCAATCGAAGACTGTTGAGTATTTGCTCATTTAAAATCCCAATGGCATGTTTTTTTGGACTGACAGTATAAGTATTTTTCACATATTTACACTAACAGGTACTTGATTGATGAAGGAGTCTTCTTTCATTGTAGCCCCCAGACAAAGTCGGGCGGCTACTATGGATTCACGCGTGTCGTCTCCACTACACTGCACTTATGACAGCTATTGATTTCGGTTGTCGTAGCGACGGCATTGGCCGCATCATATGCAAATTAGTGGCAAACCAGAGATTTCCTTGTGGATGCAGTACAGGCTGCAATTTTTGACCAATTACTTTCATAGTTGGTACGGACATGTGTTACACTTCACTTACGACACCTATCAATTTTTGTTGCCATGGTGACAGTATTGGCCGAATAATGTGCACATTTGTGCTGAAACATACACTCTCCCTTGTGGATGCTGTATTGGCTGCAATTTTGGACCGATTACTTTCATATTTGGTACGGACATGTGATATACTTTATCTATAACACCTATCGATTTCAGTTGCCGACCGGTCTGTCTAGTTTTGATTTGTAATTCGAATGTGCAGAAAGTCCTTCTATGAATGGAATTCAGATGTGAGAAATGATTGTTCAAGGCATAACTTATATGTTGTATGCTGTAATATGAAACTGTCATGGTTTAGTCCCGCTGGATTGCAGGTTGCACTGGGACCATGGACCCAAAAGCTGGAGAAGAGACCCACACGCACAGGCTGAGTAAAAATATAAAGATTTAACAGACCAGTAAAAAAAAATACTAAACACTACCACAAAATCAGGGGATCAGCAGCACAACAAACCAGGGCTAAAATTCAGAATGCTGCTGCACTTAATAGTAGCACAGCCAACCCTTAAATAACCCGCCCTTACCTCCACCTCAACAAGCCACACCTGTAGCTCATTGAAGTGGAGGTGAGGAATGCAGCAGGGGAGGGACTACAATGGAAAACCTTACAGTAACCAAATCAAATACACTACTACCTCATGCAGACAATGCAGTCTACTATTTAGTTATGTAATCAGATTGCTGGTTTGCCACTGTTGCACGTACTGCACACACTGTCTGTCTTCGCAATGTTTGGCAGTGCTGCACATTACATTTGCTGGTATGCCACCCAGACAGTGTCTGCATTGTGCTTGGCAGGATCATATTACCTGATTACCTGATCATATTACCTGTTTTCCTCTTAAGCATCAAGTGAATTTGAATGATTGCACTTGCATGCCTGAGCAATGCCTTTCTTTCTTGAGCTGCAAGTGATTTCACATGTGCTCATGAAACCCAGCCTGGCAGGGTCCATTCTGACCCAGCCGACTCACGCCTGAGCGTTCGCCAATATCCCAGCCATCCCAGAAGTGCGGCTAAATGAAACGCAGTACAAAACTATTCCAATTAGGTAATCAAAGCAATTATTCCCCAAAAGCCTTTGATAAAAGCAGTAGTTGGGGGGAAAAGTTCCATTGTCCTCTTTCGCAGGTGCTGCACAATCGAGGCCAATAAAGCAAAATGAGATCACCTAGACCCATTTTTTCTCAAAATCTCTGCCCACTTGATCATTGACTGTCCATCCATCCATCCATCAATCCATCCATTATCTTTCGCTTATCTGAAGCTGCATCGCGGGGGTAGCAGACTGAGAGTGCCCCTGGCATCCCCCTTCCTAGCCACTTCCATCAACTCTTCCTGGGGGCCTCCAAGAAGTTTCCAAGCCAGCCGGGAGATATGATCCCTCCAGCATGTCCTGGGTCTGTCTCAGGGCCTCCTCCCAGTTGGACATGCCTGGAACACCACAAAAGGGAGACGTCCAGGATGCAATTTGGACGCCCGAACCACCTCGACTGACTCCTCTCAATGCGTAGGAGTAGCGGTTCTACTCTGAGCCTCTTCCAGATGTCCGAGCTCCTCACCCCATCCCTAAGGGTCAGCCCAGCCACCCTGCGGAGAAAGCTCATTTTGGCCGCTTGTATTAGCGATCTTATTCTTTTGGTCACAACCCAAAGCTCATGACCATAGGTGAGGGTTGGAACATTGATCGAGCAGTAAATCGAGAGCTTTGCCTTTAAGCTCAGCTCCTTCTTCACCATCACAGACCGGTACAATGCCCGCTTTACTCCCCGGGAAAGCCTTTGCCAGGGTGCTACCCAAATGTCGAATATCGGATTCAGGAGAAACAATGTGGGTTCCGTTCTGGCCATGGAACAGTGGACCACCTTTTAACCATTGCACGGATACTGGAGGGGTCGTGGGAGTTTGTGGATCCAGTCCACATGTGTTTTGTGGACTTGGAGAAGGCTTATCCTCTCCAACCCTAATCGCCCAGGTACCGGGAGCAAGTTTGGTATGGCATGCGGTTAGCCTCTGATCCTTAAACGCATAATTGGTTTCAAGCTGTTCCTGTTCAAGATTGCTTGATCAATAATCACACAATTTATTTACTGAATAATAAAGACCAATATATAAGCCTGTAATTATATAGAAGTATTAAGAAATGACAGAGGTCACCTAGGGCCACAATGACAACGTATTTAATAGTGGTAATGTAGGGATGGGAAGAAAAAAAAACCAAATAATTAATCCTGTACTTTCCCTGAATTCCATCTCCCGTTTGAGTTTTTTTTCAGCACTGCAACCTAATTTATTTTAAGATTACAATTCATGAAAATGTTTTCAGTGTTCAAAAGAATAGGCTACATTTGCAGAGAAGACCTTTGGACACTGGTAGCCGTGAGGCGATGACAATTAGTTTATTATTTTACCAACGCTTCCTCCGTCAAAGCGTTGGGAATTGAATAATTTAATAAATTGGATATTAGCGCGTCATGAAAGTTCAATGCATGGCATCCATTTTCAGCTTGTCGGAAAGTTGTAGGAGGGCTACAGTACGAGATTGTATAAATGGCAATTTAATTAATAGTAAATTACTTATGCGATCCTTAATCGGAAACAGGTTGAGAGTTAACCTGCATTATGGTAATGTCACTGGTTGCAGACAGAGTATTAATTTTACATCAGCAAACTTAACACGCGGACTAGTTGAGTTGCTACATCCTGAATTTCACTCTGAAATATCAAAGGTGCTAGCATGTCTGTGCTATGTCATGTTGTGTGGGAGATCTATTTGCTTTGGGTTTGGTTCCAAACTGGTGACCAGCACTAATATATTTACTAATATATATTCAACGCTTTAAAATAATTATGACTTATTGTTTCGGATAGCAGAGATTATGTACTTTATTTGGCAATGTAGGTTTACCATATGTTTACTTTTCCTTTAAGCATTCAACCTTCACAGAGAAGGTTGTGGGTTCTGGGACCTTTCTGTGTGGAGTTTGCACGTTCTCCACATGTTCGCATGAGCTTCCTTTAGTCCAGTTTCCTCCTACAGTCCAAAGACATGCACATCAGTTTAACTGGGGACACTAAATTGCCTGTAGGTATGAGTGTGAGAGTGAATGGTGTATGAATGGTGTTGACGTTCTGTGATGGATTGGCGAGCTGACCAGGGTGGGTCCCTGCCTTTCGCCCAGAGTCAGCTGGGATAGGCACCAGCTCCCCACATGACCCTAGTGGGGAAGAAGCAGGTATAGAGGATGGATGGATGGATGGAAGTATTCATAGAAGTATCATGCCAACTTATGTATTCATGCTGGTATCATCCCATTCTCAGGACCGGCTGACCCTATATGTTCCTCCAACCATAGATACAAATCTTGCAGAGACAGACTTCAGATATTCTGCCCCAATAGCCTGGAATAACTTATAGAAATACTAAAGCTCGCCCAATGATTTTGCCAGGGCAATTCAAAAACTTGGTTAGAGGTGTTATTGATTTAAAGTGCAACTGTTTTACTTAACAAGTAATAACAAGGGTTTTTCAATTTGTAAGATGGGAGATCAGACTGGGATGCAGCAGAGGGCTGACAAACTGGAGGAGCCCAGGAACTGAGGCTCATCCTAAGCTTCAAAGGACTCATGTGGCCTGCAGTATGACAATAAGCTGCTTGGCCTTCCTCAGGATAAATGGGCCGTTGATTCCCCAGAATGTTTGCTGAGGGAAATGGGGCATTTATGGTTGTGTCTTTGGAAGACTGGGGGTTCATGACGGCAGGGAACAATAAACTGGACTCTGGCGAAATGAGGGGGGTGACTATCACAGTTTTCCCCCTGCAAACATCTTTTCCTGCTCTGGATAAGCCTTTTATGAAACTGGACCTTTACTGATCTGTTTAAACGTTCTGAAACCCTGATCCTTTCTCACATGTTCAATGTACTGCTGTGAAATGACTTATGTACTCCAACCAAAATCGCTTTTACAATAATTCAGTTAAAGAGTTTTTTCATGACAATTGCATCATAATTAATACATATTCATATCATGTTTGGTATTGATGATCTTAGTAAAATCTGAAGGCTTGAATGGAGTATGTTTCATACCAACTAAAATTATGGTTTAATCACTATTTAGAAACTCCCTAAATTTTGGTCAAAATAGAATGTCCTCTCGGGTAATCATTTGTTTTTTCCTCTCTCAGCTGAATGTTTTGATTACCTCCTACAAATGGTGGAAACCCAAAATCCAGATTCGATCCCCCTTCCAGTTAATTTAAGGCCCGGCCGCCTGGATCAAAGACATGATTTGGCTTAAAGCAAAGAGAGACAACCCATTCAGGGAAGGTCGCAGATGACTTCCCACACGTGCATCTCTATGCCGTGTGTAGCCTCTTTAGTTATGGAAGATCATATCTGATCTTTCCCCATGCATGTAAGTGCGTGTGTAGCCAAAACAGGTTTGGTAAGAGACTTTTATGTTCAATTATTTTTTAAAATTCTAAATTATGTAATGGACTAATGAAATTTACTATGTGGACATACCTACCTGTTTAATAAAATTTTCTTTCATATTAATAAATTGTCTTGTTGTAATTTGTGTGGTTTTTATGATTTTAAATCCATCTTGATTCATTTTATCCAAAATTACGGTTAAACACTTAGGGGAAACGGGTGCTGACTGAGACCTACAGTCAGAGGCCAGTTGCAGCCAAAGTTTTTAGGGAGTTCTGGTAAGTTAGAACAGGGGCCACGTTCAACTGCTAAAGGGATTGGTGAGGTATTGGCTCTGGAGGTTTGGCTTAAGAGGACCCATGGGCGTAATACGCCGGTTCTTGTCAAATTCTCCTCAAGGACCCAGATAGATACAAGCTGACTCGGGTCTGTAACTGTCGCGAGGGAAAGGTACTCGCGTATTATGGTGGCTGCTGGCTTTCCAATGACGGGCACCCCGAACTAAGATTTTGTGATTGCGCTGGTCCGGAAACGCAATTGTATAAAATTGGCAAAAGATCGCATATGCTATTATTCTTTTAACCTCCACACATTTATAAAGAAATTTTATATTTTTAATTAATAATATGGAGTCAGAAAAATTGTAACCGCTATGCCATGTGCCCTGTTCCAACGAACAGAGATGTTGATCAATGTTTCTTTTTAAATCACACCAGCTAAGAAGAACGCGCCGTGCTTTCACCTCCTGCTGTGTCCGTCGTTGGCATAGCTGTGGGGGTTTTACAAATTCAAATTCAAAGTACTTGATTTTTCCGTTAGGAACTTCACATGTGGAGTAGAATATCAGGATGTGTTCCCACACCACATACAACATCGCCACACACACACGCGTGCGCACACACCCCTTCTCAGCCACTCCTGGAAAACATTACAACTAAAATAACAATCTGTACAGCCATTAAGACAAGGGGGGACACAATAAAGCTGATGCGAGATCAGGAAGGCACCAGACGCAAGATGCAGGGAACGGGGGTTTTTATTAAACAAAAAGAAAACAGGCACGAGGGCCAACGAAAAACTTAGTTGGATTTTTGCAACCCTTTGGGCTAAGAAAAGCTGCACAGAGCTAAAAAACAAAGACCCAAACGACAAAAACAAAAAACCACTGGAAACTCCAGGGAGAGAAATCACAAACAAAAGAATAATCAGGAATATATACAAACACCAAGAACTTGACTTGGCTATGAAAAACACGAAAACACTGCACTGAACCACAAGGGCATGAAACTCGACACTAAACACAGTGAGAAACTTGGCATGGAAACTTGAGACTCTGTCTGCCAGCCAACTTCCACCGCCTCCAGATAAAGGGCAGAAATCAGAACACATGAGGGGCAACACCTGGAGAAGAACAAGAGGCAAGGCAAGATCAAGAGACAAAGACAATGATAGGTAGACATGACTTGCTCATTAAGAAAATGAGCGTGCTCAGCTTAAGTACCAATGAAGTATGCAGGTTGGAAGGAAGCATAAATGTTAACAGAAAAGCACAGCAAGATCTTGAAATAGCAAAGCAGGAATCATGACACTAAACTCCCTACCTAAATTAATAGTATTAGTAATGTGCCTGTCTAAGAATTACACCTTCCCGTGACTGTTAGTAAATGTTAGTACTAAAAAACAGTTAATTGCCAATCAAGCTTAGGCAGCCCTGAATCAGCACAGCACAGAAGGAAGGGGAAATACCAAAAGCCAACCAGAGCTCTGAAGTGTGCAAAACGAAGACATGGGGGCGGAACGAGACAAGCGGTGGAGTGGCTGGGCAGACCTGGCAAAACACAAAACCTGGAAAAGTAAAAACATGAATAAACATGAACTATGAATGATGAAACCTGGCACAAGGAACTGTTAAAACAAAATACTGTCCTGGCCAAAGGCCCAGGACCCTGGAACACAACAAAATAGTGCATTGAAACATACACATAGCAGGTTAAAAATTTAGATAAAAATCTAATTCCACAATAGTGGATCAATAAATAGTCTAAGAGGGAAAGGTGCCAGGGTGTAGGGGTGTAAACAGGGACGCTCAGTCATTTAAGAGTCTGATGGATGTAGGAACAAAGCTTGTTAGGGCTCTGTTGGTCCGTAGTGAGAGAGATCTGAATCTGTGGCCTGATGGCAAAGGGCAATAGAGACTGTTAAGATTATGTGAGAGGTCCTGCACAATTTGTGTTGCTTTTTTCTTAGTCCTGTTATTGTAGATGCTGGTAAGTGATTCCAGCTCCTGTCCTATTATTTTGCTGCTCAGTGTGATGATCTTGTTCAGTAGATTCCGGTGAAGGTTGGACAGTGCACCAAACCAGGCTGTGAGATTGAAGGAGATAATGGATTCAATGAAACATCTGTAGAAAGCTGTGAGGACTGTTTGATGGACCTGTAGTCTGCGGAGTTTGCGTAGAAAAAAGAGATGCTGCTGGCACTTGGAGTATATTGGGTTGAAAATTGAGTTTGTGGTCAAGTGTTGTCCCCAGATATCTGTTCTGGTTCACCGTCTCTATTGACTGGTTGTCAACAGAGAGGGTGGGAATGCTAGATGGTGCCCAACAGAAGTCAATCAGCAGTTCTTTTGATTTTTTGGTGTTTAGGTCCAGACAATTCTGCTTACACCAGTCAGCAAACCAGACCAGCTCGCCCTGCAGCAGGTCCAGTGACTTGGTGGTGTCCATGATAACGGTGTCGTCAGAGTATTTGATGTAGGTTATGTCTGGATGTGTACTTCTACAATTGTTTGTGTAGAGAGTGTACAGAACTGGAGAAATAACTGAGCCCTGAGGGGCACCAGTGGAGATTATTCTTGATGAGCTGAGATGACTATTAACTCTCACCCTCTGGTCCCTGTCTGTCAGAAAAGAGAGGACCCACAGGATGAGGTGAGGGTTCACATCCGTCTGTACCAGCTCTTGTCCCATCAGATGGGGTTCCACGGTATTTAACGCACTTGAGAAGTCTACAAACACTAGGCAAACAAATGACTTTGGCTTCTCCAGGTGCGTGTACACTCCATGCAACAGTCTCAGCATGGCATCATTTTATTAATTCATTTATTTTACTTTAAAATGCCTTGTCATCGTCATTTACCACTGATAATTATTTTCATTGTAGCTTGAATTTACCTATACTCTGGACTCAGGTCTCACAAATCAGATCTTGATCTCAGTGTGACTTACTGACTAAATAAAGTATATATTTTGATAATATAACCGATAATACTGCATGTAATCGTTCATGACCCATCTCTGAATTCTTCTGCATATGCAATTTATTTGCAAGAATATTCCAAGCATTTTGGTTTTTACCTCTACAATTAGAACCAAGTCGCCATGCGACCACAATAATAAGTAAATATGAGATGGCAAAATCATGTTTTCTGTGTGAATATTTTATGAAACACATCTATGAAATATGTCACTGAATGTCTTTTACATTAGTTAAATATTTCAGGAAATATGAGAGTCGATTCTACTGAATCCAAAAAAAAAAACTACTTGGCTTATAGCAAGAAGTCTCTGAGACCTGAAAGAAGAAGCAGAAATACATGGCTGATCCCGGGAATGTGGAATACATCTTCCAATCATTTGGACTGGAATTTGGAAATTGCCATGTGTGACTGAACGGAGCCTAATGCAGGGTTGATAATTTGCCGTCGTTAGCTTTTAATAACAAAACAGAAGAACATACTGTAAATGAGCCCACGGAGCTGGAGTGTGTTTTCTGAAGACTGGTCTGCAAGCCCTCAGGAACTTTAAGGAGTTGGCAAAGCGGAGTCAAAGGGACTGGTTCGAGGTCAGTAACCAGAATAACAAGCCTGACAGGGCACACTGGGAAGGTTCATGCCTTCGAAAAGGAGCGATGAAGGTGCCTGGTGGAATCAACTTGCTATGACCGAAGACTCAGGAAGGAATATTCCTAATAAATAAATTCACAGTTTTTAGTAGAGATACACTAGTGACAAAAGACAACATAAAGCAACAATCTAGCAACGGGAAGACAGACACCAGGAACTGAAATGCACAAGTAAACAGTCAACTAGTGAACTAGTGAGCAAGGAAGAGGAATGAAATAAGGTGAGAGGAGAGTGAAACGCGACAATAATTGAATAATGGGAATCAATAAACAAAAAGAAAGCAGACTGATGCAGACAGCTGGATTGCAGGGAAAACCAATGAGGGAAACATTCAGGATATGACAGTACTTAGCATGCTTTGTTTCTGACCACATTACAAATAATGTATAAATAATAAATTATTATCATTTTTATTATTTTATTTTATTTTTTATTTTTTGTAAGGTCACCTATATGATTTAGCTCAATGAGACAGGCCAGCTTTTAAAACAAGTTAAGCAGGTGCTTTTGATCTGATAAACACACCCTGAGTTTCGGGAAATTGAAAGGGAACAAAAAGTCACCAGTAGCTTCTTACGAAATACAGCTACAGCATGAGCAAATAAAAAAAAATTCTGATAAATCAAATCAGATGAAACTATGTGCGGAAATCAGCTCATGTTTTAACTTGGCCTTGGTGTCAATTTTAAACCATTCATTTCATTAGCGCATTTCTTGCCAAAAGCGGCCATTTAATTGTGGATTTTTCTGTCTAAGAGAGGCAAGAAAAACTGTCAGAAAAGCGCTATCATCATTTCCTGCAATATTATTGCCCCCCTTTTTTGTTTCAACTTTATTTTGATTGCGGAATTGTGAACACTGACCTTAACAGTGACAAGTGAGACCTGCAGTTCTTTAGTTTAGGTTCTTCTCTTACCTTATGGATGAGTTGCCGATGCGTTCTTAGAGGAAGTTTGGAAGGCCTGCCACTCCTGTGAAGGTTCATCACTGTTTCAAGTTTTGTTAAGTTGAAGATAGTGGCTTTCACCATTACAGGAGTACCAGAGCCTTAGAAATGACTTTGTAACCCTTTCCAGACTGATAAATGTCAACTGCTTTGTTTCTCATCCGTTCTTGAATTACTTTAGATCACAGCATCATGTGCTGTTTTTTGCCTACTTCACATTCTCAGTCAGGTTCTCTTTAAAGGGAGTTCCCCATAACATAGGTTAATTAACAGGACCACTCCCAATGCGCCTTCCTATTCGTCCTTATGCCTATATATACCACCTACATTCCCACAATCCCCGCTCATCTCATTTCTACGTGGTTTACTCGTAACCAAACAGCCCAAACGCTCAGCAAGACTTCGCTTACCCGAAGCATGGAATCCAAAATCCTACTGAGTCCCTCGAACGCAGAATTTTTCCAAGACTCCGATGCTCCCCCCGCGGTGATCACTGAGGCCGTTCTCCCGTTCGAGTTCTGAGTCGCAGGAAACCAGCCGACGGTCTCCATCACCATCTTGTAGCAGTAATGCCCCTCATCAACCGCGGCACCCAGAAGAGAGAGCCCACGGCTCTCCAGCAAGGCTTACTATGGCGTGCACTTCAGGCTCATCCGAGGCTCCACATTGGACCATCGCCAGACTCCATTGGGCTCTCAAGCAGAAGAAAATCCCCCTCCACTGCTCTGTCGACAAGGCCAGACTGCTAAAATATTATACACTGACTCCCTCGGCAACGCAGCTGATCTTCCCCGTCTGCCTGCAGCAGACTACACAGCCATCAGCGCCCCCCAGCGTGAACGTCACCACGCTCGGCGACGTCCTCTCCACTCCAGATTCGACGGAAGCCACTCCTACCGCAAACCAGCCAGTTCTCCCTGTGCCTGCTCCCGCCGTTCACGACCCCTTCAGTCTCTTTTCGTCCCTTATTTCATCCCTGTGTTTGCAGGCTGCACTTTTGCCCCGTGCACATGCGTCCCATTCCCCCCCCCCCTTCCCCCATTCTTTCTGCCGGACGAAACCCGGCTTCTGCGTCTCCTTCAGCCCACAACCGAATTCTCCAAGGCTCCAGTAGTTTGTTCGTGTGTTAACCCACCGATACCCGGAGAAGCACCCGCCGTTGCTTCATCAGCTCATCTCTTTCCCATTGCACTATCTCTCCCTGCCCCCCTCCCCTTCCCCGTTTCCCAATGTTATTAATTCTGTGCTTCCTTCTACAGGTCCACCCCTCCCAGCAACTACTTCGGCCGTCCTCACGCAGTTTCTCTTTCCACACTTTCAGTACGCTCTAGCCACCGACCCTACCTCCTAAACGCCCCTCACAGCCTATTCCAAACCCTTCGCCTTTATCCCCGTTCGTAGACAACAGATTTTATCCAGTATGTACGTCGATCTGGCCCAGATCATTCAACCATCCTTTCCGCATTCTTATTTCAGTCGCTCAATCCAAACCATCCTCGGCCCCGCCCAGCTCAAACACCCAACCCCCGCTCATTCCAGGGAGCTCGCTACAGCTAAGTTCGCATTCGCCCTTTCACTCTACCGGGACACAATCTGCCAGTCCTTTCCTCATCAGGGGGAAGAACTGGACAATTACCTTACCCTCGTTCTCGATCTCGCTTTATGCTTCGGCGGTATGGTAAACGATTGCTTGTTGGCTATGTTGACATAATTGATGTGCCTCCACAGGATGACAATCTGCAAAAAATCTGAAACTTTCGCTGTCTTCGCAGCAATTATTACACAATCACTCAGCTGTGCATCGTACCTAACAATGCCATTTAGCTGTCACTTCATTCAGACTGTAGGACGGATTCTTATGGCTTATTGCTCTATGAGCCTCGCAACTAATTTTCGCAAATCTGTGTTGTTTCACGAGCCACAGACACAATCCGCCAGTCTCTTCCTCATCGGAGGCAAGAACTGGACGTTTACCTTACACTCATCCTCGATTTCGCTTTATGCTTCGGCAGTACGGTAAGTGATTGCCTGTTGGCTACGTCGATGTAATTGATGTGACTCCGCAAAGATGACAGTCTGCAAACAATCTGAAACTTTCGCTGACTTTGCAGCAATTATTTTCGCCATCACTCAGCTGTGCATCGTACCTAACAACGCCATTTAGCTGTCACTTCATTCAGACCGTAGAGCGGATTCTCACGGCTTCTTGCTCTATGAGCCTCGCAGACGAATCTACGCAAATCCGTATTGTTTCACGAGCTACATGAGCACAGAAGTTATAAAGACTTCCTGATATTTTTCGTAGTCATCGATGTGTGGAAGGAAACGCCATATAATTTTGTAGTGCAATATTTAACAAGGCTTTCAAAAATAAATTAGACTTTCATCGGTTCTACCAATTAGTCTGAGCAACTCTTGCTATATATGCACATCGTGTTCTTCGCAAATTAAATGTCTGTTGAATGATTGCCATGTTTATTCCAAAGTTGTCAAATCATTACAAATGCTAATGCACTTTGCCTCGCCGGCAAACATTCACAGATACTGTACGTGTATCCACCTCACGGCCACTTGCAGTTGCGTAGCCCACTAGCGCTTCGGTTATCGGTGCACTTTGCCTTGCCGGCAAACATTCACGGATACTACGCGTATCCACCTCATGGCCACTCGCAGTGGCGCAGCTCTCTAGCGTTTCGCTAGCGCTTAACTATGGGTGCACTTTGCCCTGCCAGCAAACATTCACATATACTACGCGTATCCACCTCAAGGCCACTCGCAGTGGCGCAGCTAACTAGCGTTTCGCTAGCGTTCGGTTATTGGTGCACTTTGCCTCGCCGTCAAACATTCTCGGACACTACGCGTATCCACCCCATGACCACTCGCAGTGGCGCAGCCCACTAGCACTTTGCCAGTGCTTTGGTTATTGGTGCACTTTGCCTCGCCAGCTAACATTCACAGATACTACGCGTATCCACCTCACGGCCACTCACAGTGGCAATGTTTACACTCGCGGCTGACTTTCAGTCTCGCAATCCACCATTCCGCCTCGCCTACACACTGTCCATCTGTCGTCTCCATGCTCAAGCACTTCACTCCGTGCAATCCGAATGGCTGCTTGCCTATCAGTGGTTAACCCTTTACTGACTTTCCTTCGTCTCACCACTCATCCGCCTCGCCGGTCACGGCGTCTGGTTGGCTTAAGCCATATCACAAACGCTTAAGGTTGTCCCACTCTACCAATGTTTTTTGGGAGCTCCTCTGGTGTTTCCTGAAAGGGGCGCTATTACATCGCTGTTCACCTCACCGTACCCCATCATCGTTTCCACCCTCATTTAGGGTCACGAACAGGCCGCCAAATGGATAACCGTACATTACGACAACTCGACCACAGTAGACATCGTAAGCAAAGGCTGTCCCCACTCCCTCTCGTTCACGCCATTCCTCAGGAAACTAACCCTAATTTCCGCAAAACATCAGTTCATGCTCAAAGCTGCACATATTCCCGAGCATAAAATGCCATCGCCGACGCCCTTTCTTGTTTCTCCTGGCAGAAATTCAGACGCTTAGCACCGCACTTGGACATGCACCCCAATCCAGTTCCTCCGTTTTCTGTGACCGTCTACCCCTGACTCCACAACTCGAGCCATCCGCCGCTTTATCCTGAGAGGCCATTCTAAACGGGTTCGCTCCACGCCCGCTTTCCTCATCTCTCGCAGGACGGAAGCAATTCAAGAAATTCCATTCAGACCTCCTACTGCCATTCCCGGCCCTTGACGTCGTTTCCACCACAAGCTTTATTTTGTCCATCCACTCCGTACACCACGTTCGACCAGCCTCAATACAAGTCTACCTCAGCGGCATCGACCTCTTTGTCAAACTGGCCACTAGATATCCGTGCTCGTCAATTTCCCATTCTTACGTGCAAACACTACTGAAAGGTTTATGTAAACAAGATTCTCCCGCTCCGACCAAATGTTTACCTCTGACTGCAGACCTCCTCTCTCGCTGCGTCCCGACGCTGCGCTTAGGATGCCATTCTCCATCTACGGATTCCACTCTAGAAGTCGTGTTCCTATTCGCTTTCTTGGTTTCTCGAGACGTTCCGAGTTCACTCCGCTCTCCGCTAATTACAATTCTTCTCGTCACGCCAGCCTAAATGACATCTCATTCTACTTATGTTCAAGATAAAGAGAGGTAAAACGGATCAGTTCGGCATTTCTCAGGCAATTTCATATTTCGCCTAGAATCCGCTCTCAGTCCGTTCGAGCCAATATCAAACTACGTCACCTCGAGGTACAATAACCACACTTCTCCCCAAGACCCATTATTTTCGACCGACACGGGGCTGTCGCCTCTCACCACAGGTTCCTCTACCATTTCCGTCATGTTCTAATTAGATCCAATATTCCGCCCAAATACTCCTCGGGGAATGCCTTTCGCATCAGCGCCACCACTGCAGCATCCAAGCAAGGAGTTCCCGACCACCTAATTAAAATCCTCAGCCACTGGACATCGAACTCTTACGCGAGCTATATTTGCAACGTTATTGACGAGGTACGTAGAGCCCATCTCTCGCTGATTCATTAACACTTTTTGGGGGGCTTAGGAGCCTACACGGACTCCGACGAGAGACGCGAGCCCCACCCTGAGTCTCGCCACCTGGGGCTCCCAATGTTCACACAATCACAGACCAAGTCCATACAACATCACCTTCGCCCCGATCTCCTGTTCATCGTTCCACTGAATACACTCCTCCACTTTGGGAGTGGTCCAAAGTTCATTAACTGATGTCTAGATTCAACAGGGCTGGCAGTAATAATTCCTGGGTGTGTATAGTGACCTTGAACCGACTTATCAATTAAATTTGTTTAATTGGTTGATTTATTAATGAAGAGGGCAATTACTTTTTCGCGCAGGGCCAGGGTGTGCTGGATAGCTTTGTTTACTTCAATAAATGCAATCAATGTTTGAGTTTTATTTTTACTCTAATATTAGGTTACTCTAATAGGATATTTTTGTCTAATATTGAAATTAGTTTGATGGTCTGGAACATTTCCTCATCCTACCATGTGGGGTCCAATCAGACCCCAGGCGTATTCTTCTTGTTTGCTACTCAAATATCATATGTTGTACCAGGCTAATATTTTACTAATTTGTTACTCTATCCTTCTACCACATGTAACACACAAAGAAAGTTTTTTCCATGAAGTGACTTGGAAGTTGTTGAAACTTTTCTTCTGGGGTCCACTTGCACCCCGGAAGAATTGACACCCCTCTTAACTGCATTCATTACTTTCATCTACTTTTATGGAATACAGTGCTGTGAAAAAGTATTTGCCCCCTTCTTGGTTTCTTATTTTTATGCATATTTGTCACACTTAAATGTTTCAGATCATCAAACAAATTTTAAAATTAGACAAAGGTAACAAAATGCAGTTTTTAAATGACGATTTCATTTATTGAGGGAAAAAGCTATCCAAACCTACCTGGCCCTATGTGAAAAAGTAATTGCCCCCTAAACCTAATAACTGGTTGTGCCACCCTCGGCAAGAAAAAATGAAATGAAGCGTTTGCGATAACTGGCAATGAGTCTTTCACATCGCTGTGGAAGAATTTTGGCCCACGCTTCTTTGCAGAATTGTTTTCATTCAGCCACATTGGAGGGTTTTCGAGCATGTTTAAGGTCATGCCACTGCATCTCAATCAGATTTTTACAAGGCCACTCCCAAACCTTCATTTTGTTATTTTTTTAAGCCATTCAGAGGTGGACTTGCCGGTTTGTTTCGGATCATTGTTCTGCTGCATAACCCAAGTGCGCTGGAGCTTGAGGTCACGAACTGATGGTCGGACATTCTCCTTCAGGATTTTCTGGTAGAGAGCAGATTTCATGGTTCCATCAATTACAGCAAGTCGTCCAGGTCCTGAAGCAGCAAAGCAGCCCCAGACCATCACACTACCACCACCGTGTTTGACTGTTGGTATGGGAATATCCTTGGAATCCTGGGAATATCGGCGATAGCTAAACTCACATATCCGGGATGATGTACCTGTCATCTGCTCAACATCTGATGTAGACTGATAAGTGACAGAGGCAAACCGTGAATGTTGAAGCAACCCTGCGTATTTCAGAAAGCACTTAACACCATCTCGTGCAACTAGCCAATGGGCCATATTGAACAATCTTTTGTCATAAAATAATGGACTGGGACAATCACACTATCCAACACAATAACAGCGCATACCTGTAGGCGAAGGTTCGTCATTCTCGGGCAACGTTACGTCATTATCACGCGACCGTTGAAGCAGACGACAACTAATTAGGGGGAATAAAACCTCATTTATCTCGTCTTTGAAAACAAAAATTCCACATTTTTGTATTTTACAATATTTATTCACTAATTATGTTTGTATAAAACAGCAATATGATTTAGCTCTGAGTTCCCCTTTAATGCAAAACTTTATTCAAATTAGGTCTTTTGAATGCAGGTTATACACTAGACTAAATCCAATATTGATGTTGATTTAACCGACTCAAGAACAACCTTTGCAAAACCATCAGCACTTAAAATTTTACAGTGAGAAGCTATGAGTGTCCCGAACGGGAAACATTTAACGCACAGCTAAATTACCAACATTAGCATCCTTTTGCCAACTATTGTGAAGACAAAGCCTTAGTAAATGATTAAAACAATATCTGGTTAGAAACGTGAGAAGTTAGACTTTCATTCAATACCATAGAATTGACAGAAAACATAATGCAATTATTTATTTGTAGTTTAACGGAAATTTCAAGAGAATGTGTGAGAAAAAGTGTCCAACTTTGGAAACAGTTCCGTTAACAGTTGTTGTGGTTTCCCGACTGGATGTTTACATATTTTTGAGGTCCCCTTGTTCGTGAATAATTGGAGAGAGACAAAATCTCCAGAAGCCATCTTTATTCCAGCCTTGAATCGTGGAATAATCCAAACCCGGAGAGCAGTCCCTGGCCGAGAAGTGCTAACTCGGTGTTCTTTACAGAGCAATATTTAATGGAAAAACTCAACCAACTTTGCTCCAGTCAAAATACATGGGTTGTACCCACCTTTATCTCTAAAGTTTTTTTTAACCAACTTTGCTCCAATCACAATTCTTGGGTTATCTCTCAAGTTTTTTTCTTTCCCTTGGATTCTCTGAGAAATATTGGTGGAGCACAGAAGCATTTGTTTCACAAAAAAATGAAAGAATCTACACTTAAAAGGTGTGGAAAATTACAGTTTAAAGGCCCATTCACACCAGGGCGGAGCGGAAAAGCGGCGCGGATTTGCGGAATATTCGCAGCACGAAAATTCCGCGTTAAGGCTCATTCACACCAAGCGTGGATTTCCGTGCGGATTATTCGCGCGGATTTTTATAGGGGCTAATTCCATGGGCTCTAATGTAAGCTTGCACACCAAGGAGGAATTTCCGTGCGGCAGAAAAAACATCGGCAATGTCACTAGTTCGGTCTCTGGCAGGTGCAAACCCTGAGGGAATATGCTGAAGTAAAAACTCGGACATCGCTCACTCACTGCAAAGACGCTGCCAGAGACCGAACTAGTGACATTGCCGTTGACCAGTAGAAAAATACTGAATTCCGAGGAGCCACCGAATTTATAGTGCATTACATGTGTCCGTGAATGCTGTAGATGATTTGTCGGATATAGCAAGCCAGCTATAAATGAACCTGGAGCGTTTATAATGCTACTACAGAACCATGTAGATATACAGATATTTGCATATGATTTCATTAATGTTATCAGAAGATGTTGCTGATTGGTCCTGAGGTTTACACATTGATAAAAAAAAGGGATACTCTACAATTGGGCCTCTCCTGAACCACCCAACTTAATTGGTTCAATAGAATCCCAACCCGCGGAAGTGAGCTCCATATGTGGGCATACGGAACCTCCAACTAAAAGGTGCTAGTGCGTACTGTCCTGTTGGAACTGAAGACAAACAGAGATCCCAGCTGGAATTGGCAAATAGGTGATATGTCCCGTCGGACCAGATGGCCTCTCTTTATCTCCTAATACACATTCAATACCCTATGATCAAACCGTCTGGCTCACTTCATATTGCCAATACCCAAAAATCCTGTTTCCCAACAGTCCCTCCTGTTTGACCCAACAGACAACGAATATACAATAACAACTCAACACGGATACCAGGCCAGAGACCAAGAGAGCAAGCCATAGAGGCGACAGTGGCAAGGAAAAACTCCCCGGTTAAGTGGGAGAATCCTTGGACAGACCCAGACTCTCGAGGCCCAATGTCATCTGTCAATGACCGGCACTGGAAGGCTATGTATAATAGGCATGAGTATGAGATGCAGAAAACCCACTGTTAGTGATCGGCTGTGCAAAAGAGGGAAGAAGACATAACAGCTCTGATTTGTTGACTTGTTTGGCTGTCATGTGTACCAGTTGCATGTAAGGGCTCTAATTTCTTGGCGCAGCGCAGAGTGGCGCAGCCCACGCAATGGTAATTTCGTCCGGTGCAGCCCGCGCAATGGTAATTTCATGTAGTGCAACACCGTGCGCAGCCACTTTGGCAATTTGGTAGACGGACGTGCGCCGAGAAGGTTTGGGCGGCGCAGTAGGGGGAGGTGTCACATATTCATCATTCATCAGTGCATTCTCTGTGGCATGTTGCGTGCTACACAACATAGCTGTACGCCATGGATGTCACTTTGACCTCAGGCAGGAGACATTACAGGACTTGAGACTGAGAGAGACCGAACTGCATGTGCTGTATCAGCAGGAGGAGCAGCAGCACGCAGGGGAGAGGAGAGACCACCTGACTGCACAGCTCTGTCCTTAACACTTGAAGCGAGGCACTGATGTTAGTAATGCATGGTATTTCATGTCAGTGAAAGATATGAGTCCATCCGTCCATGACTTTTTCTAAATATGTGTTTTCTATGTTATGTCAAAATTTTGAAATTCTGTTATAAAACGTGAGTATTGTTATTCAATTACTTTGAGCGCCGTAGGCGCTTTTTTTGCGGCAGTGGCTTTGACCGCAAATACCCCTGTCTGCAACGTACGAGAGAGAGAGAGAGAGAGAGAGAGAGAGAGCTATGTGGGAGAGAGTGTCTTCAGCTGCTTTCACATCGGACGCAAAACGAATATTTTGCTCAACAGATTACATTCAAAGTCAATGCAAAGACGCGAATACACACGTTTTGCGTATTCGCTTCTTTGCATTGACTTTGAATGTAATATGTCGTGCGGAAAATTCGTTTCGCGTCCAGTGTGAACGCAGCTTTAGAAACACAGCCTGATCTGGGCTACATTTATCTAAACATTGTTACTTTTATTGTTGTGTACTATTAGCCTACTAAAGGTAGTCTATAAGCTTACACAGCTGTCAAGTGCACCCCTTGTCGGATTCGTTCTGGTTGCAGTAGGGCTACGCAATTGGGCAAATGTTAACTCAAGTCGCTGTTTTCTCATAACGTGTTTGTCAGCATAATTAATTATAGTACGGAATAAATTCACATGTATTTATTGGCAATTTTTTTTTTCTAAATTTCATTCGTTCAAAAGCAATATATTGCTGATTCCCTCTTTATAACCGCACAATATTATGAAATTGTCTCACATTTGCACTGTCATGAAAAAAGCAGCAGCCGCGGTTCTAGGGGCGGTTTAGAATTCCGCGGCCGCTTTTGCATCATCAGCCTGTGGAGGTCTGTTCGCGTGACCATATATTCGGCAACTGCGAGCTTGAACCTCCCGGACCAGAACATCAGTTCCCTCCTGGCTGAAGTTCGGCCGTCTGGTGTTGCTGCTGTGTCCTACGTCATCCATGTCGAATGAAATTTGCACTGTGCCTCGCCCACGGCGCTTTTAAAGGTGAGGAGAGGAGCTCATTTGATTGGTGAAGATTTGACTCGGCTGTGTTAAACCCACCTACGCCTTCTCTCCTCCCTCTTTGCCACTTGCGCCAGCAGGAGGGACAGAGGCGGGACAGAGGAGTACTTGCGCCGGGCTGCGCCGAGCACGAAATTGCAAAATGCGCCTGGATACACTCCGTTGGCACGGCACTCCCCCCATTCGCCGCGCCTGCGCCGCATCTACGCCTAGTCAACAAATTTAGAGCCCTAAATGTTATTATTGTCCATGGCAGGGATCATTATAGTGAAGATCATCATCATCTTGAAAGGGATGGTATTTTGTAGCAGGAGTGCCGGGTGGTGTTCAGATGATCCTCTGAAGGAGGTGATGTACTGCAGGTCGTCAGGTGTTGTTCAGCACAGATGATGTTCAACCCAGGTGATGATGTCAGCGCAGATGACGATATTCAGCGCAGGTGGATGATGTTCAGCGCAGGTGGTGTCGTTCGGCACAGTGTCACAAAGGTGGTGGAATACCTGCAGCTCAGAGAACAGACTCAAGGATTAATAACACCTTGCTGGCGCTGCACAGCTGAGGGTCATTGTTGTTAAGCACAACTGTGACTGGAGTATAACGCAGCGCAGCTGGGGTTAAGCATTGTCCAGAACAGGAATGCCTTTTGGTGATGGGCTTTTACCATGACCCATTGCCCAGACTCAAATATCTGTGCATTCTGTTCCCCCTCCTGTTGATATCTCTCAGAGCCTTTTGAGTGAGCTTTCATGACAGCTGAGTGTTTGAACAATCGCCCATTGAGGTGCTTGATTACAACAGGAAACTCCGAAAAGACTAGTTAAGCATGTTGTGAACTGGCCAGGTTCGCAACAAAAGAATGAATGTGTGTGATAATTGGGGCCAATAAGATGGCTTCTCATCAAGTCCAGTGGGGCGGAGACTGTCACAGCTAAGGCAGCAGCCTGTGCTTCCTATAAACAAGAGGAGAGGCCGGAGGCCGCAGCATCCATGCAAGAAGAATGATATGTAACAGGGCGTTGCACACCTCCATGGAGCTGAGTGTTAACAGCTGTTGCATGCCCTTGTTTAAAGGAAGACTATACTGACCTCACGTTTTAACTTAATCTTATAGTAATTAACTCCAACATAATATCCACGGTCGATTTTTTGTCCATACATTCCCCCTGTGCTTTTAAATGACCATTAATTAGCCGAAATTGCTGTTTCCAGGAGGCCGCCATTAACGCCACAAGTGGCATGAAAAGTTGCGAGATCACAACGTCACTGCGGCTGCCACATGCATTCATGTGCATGATGCATGCGATGTCAAAATGTCTGAATACATGGATATCTAAATAAATTAGACTACCAACCAATTTAAAATTGTTCATTGAGCGAATCAACTGTTTGATTGCAAATTCAGCCAAGTAAATGGGAAGGGGATGAAAGCAATTGTCGTGTAGAGGAGGATGATTTTGAAGACCTTAACTTTGCTTAGTTCAGCACGCAGTTTGCCTGAATGTGTTTGCTTGATTATTACATTTGGCCGTTGAGTGCGAATCTCGTTCGATTATTAAATAAAAACGTCTAAAATTTGCGGCACAGATTTGCCTGAACATGCTTGCCCAGTCTTCGGTGCATTTCTCCATTGCTTACAATGCGATAATAATTTCTCACATTCACGTTTGATGCGCTTCACACAATGTTTTCTACTTCGCTTATATTTTTAGACGCTTAAAACCAGGGCCATCTTAACATGATTTTATTTTTAAGAAATCTTATCAACAATACGTTAAAGTTTTCCAACGAGAGGTGGAATTCAGAGGTCTGCTATTTATTCAGATTACTGACATTATTTCAATCTTGCACGGCAGCCTGGTTCGGTTTGTCTGCTTCTCATTATCTCTTCTATATCATTATTGGCTTGATTTTGGTTTTGATTGGTCAGTTGGCTGAATAAATGGCTTGATTACAAGTTAGGCAAAGTACAGGGGAATTGATTTAAGGTGATCTAATTATGCCAAGGTGACGGCAGCTGTCCAGCCTCGCTGGTAATTAGCAGACTTCAAATCGCACTTTTCTTTCCGGCAGCATTTCAAATGGCCTCTGATGTTAGTTCATCTCTAAATTAAAGTTGTGTCGGATAGAAAAGGGTAATAATCAAGCTCGTCTGTCTGCCCCATAGAGGAAGCGGCAATATCTCGGTCATTCAACAATCACAATACAGGGCCGCAGGACAATGGAAATTCATGGGGCCGACAGCCGCACTGACGTCACGATTAAGGGCGCCTCAAGCGGATCGAGGGTGAATTTTCGTCTGCTGTGGCAAAAAATGGCGCAGTCCAGTAGTTTTGTAAAATCGCTCATAAAAATTAAAGAAATCGCAAAATAAAGAAAACAAAGTCGGAGGAGCTTTTTTCATGATGCATAGAAATGATAACACCCAACTTTCTCAGCCATGATAGTCCTCCTTTAATGACTGACCAAAGAAAGAATGGTAGGTCAGAGCAAGACATTCCTTTTCAATGTTTCCAATAAAGCCTGCAAGGAAAGCATGTCATCAACATGTTGGAGGCACTGTGTCCCTCCATACTGAGACCGTGACACTGTAGTAAGGACTGACGCAATTACATGATGGAAAAGCATAGGGCTGTTGTGAAAACTTCGAGGCATGCGTGTCCAGGTGTACTGTGTACACCATTGGTGAAAGCAAACCATGCTTGCAAGTCTTCAGCGATGGGCAAGGTCCAGAAGCTATTTGCAATATCTATAAAAGAAAACACATTGTGAGTGGGTTTCATATCAGCAGCAAAGTATTAGGGTCAGCAACAATTGGAGCAAGTTTATCTGCTGCAGCATTAACTGTTCTGTAAACAATGGTCGAGCGAACAGAATTACCACCAATGCCTACAAGATCAATGAAAGTACATACAAGCGGTAGGTCAGTAATACAAACAGAAGCATCAGTAGCAATTAGCATATCAGATGGCCAGCCTCCTAACCACACACTTAGACATGGCCTACAGGGAGTGAGTTTCAATACTACTGACTGAAAAGGAGGCCGTTAGTCCCTATTGTTTTGAATTTTCCAGCATGGTGACAAGCTGCTCTCTGCTTAGGTGTGAATAGTTGTCTTTAGAGGTTTCACTGCATAGATTGTTGCACCTTTGGAGTCGGGGCCAGACATTTCGCAGCGCAGTGCCCCTGAGCACCGCAGCGTCGGCATACAGTGTCCTTCCTGTCCTGATTAGTATAATCGCGCCCGCCCTTACCATGGTTTGTGCGGTTATCCTTAAAGTAGCACTGACGAGGTTGATGACCCGCTTTCCCACAGTATTTACACTTCGGCTTTTCTTCAGAAATGTCGAGCACTGCAGCAACCGCGTGTAAAGCGGAGGTGTTTTTACATGTCTGTTCCTTAATGCGAGTTGCCCATGTGACGATATCATTAAAAGAGTTACCTGGGTTGATACCGATTGCCAAAACATTCTGTATAGGGGAGAGCTGGTACGAAAGTTACATTTTTCACATGGACGTCATTTTAAAAGATAACGTTACAGACTAAAACAAAATTTCGGAGCGATTAACTACTTTCGTGTGTGCTCAGTCAATATCAGGTGCTAAATCATCACCATATATATTGACTTCGGCATAGTTTGATGTCGAACGGAAGTTGTGGATTGCTTCTTTCGACCCATCCAGCCGGGATGAAAGTAATGCACGGGCAGGGCAAAAGTAACGTGATCAAATTTACTGGAATCTTTTTTAAATTTCTCGTTAAAACAGAAGCAAAAACAGCCAGGCATTTGTTTAAAACATTTTAATTGGCTTCAAATGTTCCAAAAGTGACCGTGAACATGTTTAATGTGCAAGGTCTATTTATAAAAATTATCCCAGAGAGCAAGCACCTCCGCTCCGGATCTGCCCCGGCTCTGAGCCGACTCCAGCTGATCCGGCTCAGAGCCGGGGCAGATCCGGAGCGGAGGAGCTTGCTATCTGGGATGAAATTACTCATCACAGTTGTGACAGATATAATGAGTGGCACCCTCAGTGCATGCCTCATCACGACCACAACAGACAAAAAGATGCACCGCACCCACACTTCTCCAGGCAAAGATGAGGCAAATGTCTCCCCACAAACAAGACATTCCTCATCCTTGCCCCGAGAAACTGTGGTTGCAGTGTGTCCACTAAGCGTCGTTTTCTTTGGGAGTTATGAAGAGGACTGTTTTCTCTGGCCCCTCTGCCGACTCTCCTCCTCCAAAGCAGCTTTCACCGGGGTGTCGGTCAGTATTGCTGTTCACCTGCAACATTCAATGAGATAATAGTCAGAATCAGCTTGTTTTTATACAAGCAAGAGAACCAAGACGAGTTAAAATGACACTATGCTCACCTCTTTCGGCCTCTCCTTTTATTTTCTTTCCTCGAGCCAGCCTTTGGATATGGGCGAAGCTTTTCTGGGCTGAACCTCTGTACTGGCGTGCCACTAGATGTTCCTGGAACCACTAGCATACCTGGATAGATGGTATGCGCTGGCGATGGAGCTGGCGCTGGTGATGAAGGGGGCGCTGGTGATGGAGCTGGCCCTGGCACTGGGAATGGAGCTGGTGCTGGTGCAGGACTGTCGGTCACATAAGCCGGAGCAAAGTCTTCCTCACTGAAAATATCTGGATTCAAGGGCCAGATACCGGTACACTCGAACCCAGACGAAATGCTGCTTGGTGTCGCAGCTTGAGGCAGAGCTTTAGCCACAAGACTCGGGATGTTGTAGATGGTCAAAGTTCTTCCAGGGTTCATTCGCATCCAATTGTCTGCTGCACTGTTAATGTAGTGCTTCAGAGGGCCAAAAACACTTCGGTCTAGCGGCTGAAGACGGTGGGAGCAGTGGGGTGGAAATGACAGGAGTACAATGCCCTGTGACTTGCAAAAGTCAATAGCTACCACGGAGAGGCGTAATGCATGATTGTCTAAGATTAGCAGCAACTTTGACTCCTGGGTCACGCGGGTGTGTCTTGCAAAATGCTGTAAAAAGGCCAAAAAATCTGTCTCCTCCATCCACCCCGATCCATTGGCACAACCAGTGGAGCCAGGGGGACCATCCCGGATGAAGTGGTCATGGAACTTCTTCCTTGGGAAGATAAAGTAAGGGGGAACAAAGTTGCCTTGTGCGTTGGCAGCAAAGGCAACGGTCACCAATGTCCCTCTTTCCCCGGAGGTCACAGCACCGACCTGGCGCTGGCCCTTGGTGGCAATGACTTTGTCTGGCACTTGAACCGTTGTGGTACCTGAAATAATCAGTGAAATGAATTATTGCTGGTGCAAATCACTGGTGCTTTTAAATTTATCATCCAAATATAAATTTTTACCTGTTTCATCCATGTTCCAGATGTCATTTGCCTCAAAATTATAGCGGGTGAGGACAGCCTTTAGGTTGTCAAAAAACGCAGTCACGTTGGTCTTGTTGAAGCTGGTGGAACGGGACATGCTGGTGGCTTGAGGTCGACGGATGGACAGGGTTCTGTTGTGCTCGAGGAAGGAGGTGAGCCAATCCTTCCCTGCCATCTGGTTTTTCTTCCATGAACATGGAGTTTTGAGGCCAATATTTTCGGCCAGCTCATATGCAAACTTTCGCACCTAAAAAAGCATAAAAAAGAGGTTAATTCCCAGATAGCAAGCACCTCCGCTCCGGATCTGCCCGGCTCCAGCTGATCCGGCTCAGAGCCGTGGCAGATCCGGAGCGGAGGTGCTTGCTATATGGCGGTAGTGGTGTAGCTCTGTCTGCAGTGTTACTCACACCTCTTTAGGACTCAGGCCAAAATATATATCGGCTGCTCTATTTATATATGCCTGCAGTCTCTTCTCCTGTTCTTCTGTGAAGACTTTGTTGTGAGCCCTGTACCCCGGGCCCTGGTCTGCTGCCCTCTTGCCTCTGCCCTCCTCTTGCAGTACCTGAACAGGG
This sequence comes from Gymnothorax javanicus, assembly GCA_029692085.1. Lineage (NCBI taxonomy): Eukaryota > Metazoa > Chordata > Actinopteri > Anguilliformes > Muraenidae > Gymnothorax > Gymnothorax javanicus. The sequence continues at coordinate 82,130,578 of CM056194.1, read as the reverse complement.
TGACATGACAAACGCCATGCACCGCTGCTGCCCTCCTTATACTATCGCCTCTTCAGACATCAAAAAGGCCCTTTAAGTAAACCTCCGGGTCAACCATTCCTCTCTGGGTAGTTCTGACCCTAACTCTGGGCATTTTCTGTCGGTAAAACATAACACACATTTTTATGGAGCTTTTTAAACACAAAATGCGGCCGCGTTAGCAGAGAGGGACAAACGTAACTGTTGCTACTTCAGTCCCGACGGTGACTCCTGACATTTGAACGAGGATTACTTCCAAAGTGGAAAAATTCTGACATTTCAAACTGCACCATATGTTGCGGAACTAAATCACCGATCATTTCATCATAAATATGACACATGGAGCGATAAAGACAATCTTTAAATCGAAAAAAGTTTAGCATTCGCCTGAATTTACTCACCGCTGTGGAAAACAGTCTTCTCGGTCTTGTGCCGAGGAAGACTAGGACGCCTCAAGAATGTTCGCGGTTCTGGAGAGGGGGCGAGCTGCACATGCTGACCTAGTATGACGCATCGAAGTGCGGATGGCTGTGAGTAAATCGCCGTGTTACTTTCGTCCAGAGTTACTTTCGCACCAGCGCTCCCCTATGTGGTCCTGCATCCGCCAGCAACTGTTGAACAAATACAGCAACATCTCTATTGGAGTTAGGAAAGCCACTGTGCATTTCAAATGCTTCATATTTTCTATCAGCTTATTCTGCGAATGGCAAACTACCTTGTACTACTGCCGTAAATAAATGCCATTTAGCCGTGCCTTTGCCCAGCGCGTTTTTCACAGCAACACAGAAATGATCAATGGAAGCTTAACGCTCAGTGCGAGTTGCCCAGGGCCCAGCTGCCCACATTTCTTGCCTGAGGCTGTCCGGTTCTATTGCATTCCAACTCGAAGTGGGACACTTAGCTCGCACAACAGAAAACATGTCTAGCGGGTGAAGAGACATACTTTGCTGCAACTCGGTTAGCTGTCGCCAAAATTGTAAATTATCGTCATTCACGGTCAGACTTGGCAAATCTTTTAATAATGCCCTCATGTCAGTTACACTTAATGGTATATGGTCAACGTGAAGCCGCTGTTCGGTTCCTCTGCCGCAAATTTTAGTTACCATTGGAGCCATGGGAGTGGTGTTATTCATTTCTTTATTTTCAAAGTACAGCGGGTCAGTAATGGTTGGACAATTCAAATCGGGGTACAAACATTGGACACCTTTCAATCCAGCCGGGACACATGCGAGCTCAGAGTTTTTAGATTTTTCCTCTAATTCATCTATCTTTTTACATAATTTGTCCAGTTCTTTATTCTGTGTTCGTACGCAGTTTTGTAATTTAGCACATTTTTCAATTAGCCTTCTGTAGCTGTGTTTCCATCCAACTTATATCGCGAATCTTTAACCAACGTGTTTTATAAAGTTTTTTAAATTCGTTAATGCTACAAAAAGGAAAAGCGCATTTGTGTGCGTTTCCATCAACTTCAGTTATGCGCTGTTGTTTCATGGCGAGATAAGCCGAAAAGTCCCGTTAGGTGGCGCTAATCCTCGATTCAATTGCTATTGCTTCTGCAGAAGAAGATTTTTATGAATAACGACGCTATGACGTCAATAAGTCCAAAATTTGCTCGCATTTAACGAAAAGGAAAACAAACGGGAAAGCTGGCGGTGAAAACGAATGAAAGTAATCACTTAAGCTAGTGGTTACGAAGTCTTTAATGTTACAGCTAGCACAGTAGTGTAAGGTTACAGTTGGCTTCTACTGATTAACCACTATCTAGCTAGCTAAAGTGATAAGGAACTCTAACGTTATAGCTAGCACACCAATGTTGCGAGGTAGCAAACTAGCTAGCTAGCTTGCCAACGTAGGCAAGCAAAAATGACGTAGATACTAAATGTCATCATTTATTCGCATAACTTTTTCGCTAACCCGTTTCCACTGCACTAAAGCGCATTTATCTTTATCGATTCGGAAAATTTTCCACCCCCTCCTTGCGCAAAAAAAATTGATGCGACATTCTCAATCATTTTCATAGTTAACAAAAGGTGCACTCCGAGAGCACTCCACACTTAACAGGTGCTGCTTGTTCTCCCCAATTAGGTAAGACGACAATCATTCATCTGGACGCGTATTTGCTGTATTTAAATCAACGTTGTTCAAAATTGCATACCTGTAGACTCTCAAGCAAATAGCTTAAGCCGCAGGCTTTTTATAGCCTATTTAACTGCCGAGTGCCACTTTTTTTTATCATCTCACGCAATACCGAGAGTGAAAGGCGATATTTTATCGGAACGCGGGCCAGTTCAATCAACGCAAAGCATTGACCTATTAATAAGTAAATTATTTTTCTGTATTGAATTTAGCCCATGATTTTATTGCTGTTAGATCGCTTATGGAGAGAAACCGTGTCTTCAGTTGCCAATTAGAACTAGAAAGCAGAGAGCGCAGCACCTCCACCACCCCAAGGCAACTCTGTGCATTAGTTATTTTCATTGGCTGATGTAGGCTATTGTTGCATTCCACCGCCAGGTGGAAGCAAAACCCAAAAGCACGCCGATTGGAAATCCGGCCCATTGGAAAGACTTGGATTTGGCCTATATCTCAGCTGTCCTGAGATATAATCACTTGTTCCTCTTGTGCTACTCTAACATCCTGCAAAGTTTGGTTAATATCTATGCGGCCGTTTTTGAGATATCCTGCTGACAATCAGACAAATGCACGCCGGTGAAAACATAAACCTCCTTGGCGGAGGTGAATAATTAGAAAACGCATCAATAAAGGAAAATGATTGAGAACTTGCCAGGACTAAAAGGGACGTGTCTGTGCCACCCCAGTTCCCAGTTCTAGACCCGCCACTGATCAGATCACTCCTTAGCAGGGACATGCGGTCAGGGTAGGCAGTGACTTCTTTTTTATCGCTAGATTTTGTCTACCTGTTTCCACGTACTATGCCTGATTGTCAATCAATCAATTTGACCTTTTTTTCTGGTCAATTAAGCCTGTAATGATTAACAGGTGATAGTGACAAAAAGATTAATTTACCTTTATGCCTTGATTCAGGACTGCAAGGAAGTAAATCTTAATCATTCATTTGGCAAAAATCTCAACTCTCTTGGTAATTCCGTATATTGTTTTGATCGTTTGTTTATCGGATTATGAAAGAAGACTGAAAATAAACACATTATTTTTTAAAAATGGCATTAATAAGTACGTGTTTAAGGGGGGAATATTATCGTAAACATATGGACCACACATTGAACGCCGCATACGAAAGGTTTTAATATTTGTTAATGGCATTGCGTTAGTTTCCTCTGAGCAAATATGAACAAACTTGCTGTCTCGTGAGCATTTTAAATTCGATGCACTGAGCAATAATGTCGTGGATGGAACTGGCATGCCATTCTGCCATTTAGTCTTGTAAATTAGTTAATCAATCCTCAGATTGCTAATCAAGCAAAGAAATTGAGTTATTGTTTAACAGTGAGGATTCTGCCTACCCTCACTGACCTCTGACGGCACGTCACTGCTCCTTAGTCCACAGTGCAAGATAGTAAATGGTAGTTAAGGAAATAGTCGAAATATTATATAGTTATTTAAGTATGTGATGTGTTCGTTGCTGTTGAATCATTCTTAGAGTTTAGTACTTTTTTGCCATTCTGATCATTGACTACTAGCTCTAAAAAAAAAAAAAAAAGATAGAGTCTTTATTATTTGCAGAAATATGGCTGAATGTAATAACATTAAAATGCACATGCATAAAAACTGATAGTTTGCACATTATATGAATGGTTCACAAAATTTGAAAGAGTCAAATGTCTCAAAGTTCCTACAGTGGCATAAGCCGTTATCGCTCTGAGCCACACAATTATTAAGATTACTCATAAACTAAGGTCATGCTTATACATGTCTGTCCAGATAACCCGTGGAGTTCAGAGATGTCTTGCAACACTTTTCGAGCTTCATACAGTTTCTATGTAACTAAGTGAGACTGCACAAAAAAATAACTTTGTTACCTAAACTGATACCAAACTGTTACTCACAACATGTTATTAACATTACACAAACCGACATTATGTTTCGATCATATACCTAAAAAAATCAATGCCCTGTGGGGACATTATAGCCAACCGTCAGTCGCAACGTTTGTCTAGAGTCACCAAACCAATATATGCAGGTTCATTCAATCTACACTTATAGCCTTTCTGTAAATTTCACGTTACATTTTCAGTTCTCCACTATAGTTAAGCTAACGTTAAATAGGCTATGGTTTCTTAACTTTGAAAACAGTCTTCTGTGTGGGTGAAAGACAAACTATTTCACAGCCGAACAGATTGATCATGTTTGTCCATTGTATTTGATGAGGACCTCAACTTCAGTCTTTGTGCATCCGGACATGGCTGACTAGCCCGATCCTTGCCCTAAAGTCCCGTCCACAGACTGTGCATGTGAGGCTTGTCGTTGGCTGGGTGGGTGGGTTTGCCTCTCTAGCTTTACGTGCGGCTCTCCTGTTGTCAGCTAGGGCGTTTCGGCATTGTTCAGCAGTCTGGTGTAAATTTATGCGCGCAGTTACAATATTCTATCACTAGATGGCGCACCCGGGTCAGTTATTCAATATTCACAAGTAAGCGGAGATGGAACGCGGCTTAGAATATGGACGAGTTCACTCCAATCCCTGTTTTTCAGGAGTTGCCTAAATTTAAATCCTCAGCTAAGCCTGATGTGCCAACAGCTCAATATACTTGCCCATAGTGTCTATCCAGCAGTTCAAAATATATAATCTCTTGCTACAGAAACAATCTTTGTCCTCGGTGGCAACCACTTCAGCTACAGTGAGCCAATGGTATCCCAATTAGTAGTTAAAAACGCATTGTCTAGAGATACGGCAGTTTTATGGGTACGGCAGTCGTTTGAAGGGATTAGGATGAGGATTAGGGATTATGGTTAGGGTTAGGTGTTAAGAACAGACGGAAACTCCAAATGCAGATCAAACTCAGCAGGGCGTTTATTAGACATGGGATTCGATCCCTTACTCATGGTCAGTTCAGAAAATAGTCCGAAGCCAGCAAACAGATAGATACAGGTGAGCAGAATCGTAATCCGTAATACAGGCCAAGATTGGGAAACCAGGAAATCAGTCCGCACAAAGACAATGTACAAAAGGGGGAAATAAACTAAAGGGACGAAGGGAACGGGGAAAAGGGTAAGGGGAAAAAAAATAGGGAAGGAGAGATTAGGGAAACTACTAAACAATTGGCAACACAAGGGCAAAGGGAATACAAGGACCTATCACACTGCAATCTCACTACAAACACAAAACTAAAATAAACAGACTGATACAAACAGATAGATACTTTCAAAAGAGCAATCACAAACCAAACAGCGCAGAGACGAACCAACCAGACAGCGTCAAGGGAGGAACGAATCGACTTGGAACAAAGGGGGAATGGGATATTTAAGCACAAGACAATTAACGTGATTGCCTGACTAGATAGGGAACAGCTGTGGCAGGAAGCCAGAGAGGGGCGGAGCCAGGAAGAACAGGACAGGGATAGGCGAGTAGAATGGAAAGGGCGTGGAAACCTATGCTAATCTGCTCTACAAACGCAGGCCCTGATTCTAAACTACTCTAAGGTGCAGACAAGAACAGAATGAAGGAAGTTAGAATCACCTCACCGAATTAACAGGGGAATTAGTGTGTTAACAAGGACTGACAGGAGGGAAGAACACAAGGATTTACACTGACAATGACAATCAATCAGAACAATACACAATCACTCAGAAAAATAACAAAAGGTACATAAATGAAAATAAAAACTAACAATAATGAAAACTAAAAATAAAACAGGCAGACAAAATCCTACTTTCTAACATTAGGTTAGGGCAGGGTTTGAAATTGGGGCTGCCATACCTCTCTACATTGAAATGCATTGGAAAACTGCCGTACCCATAGCAACTGCCTAAGAAAAATCAATTTTCTGAAGCAAAAATTCGACATGGGTTTGATCCTATGTCATTCTACTATTAATTATAGTCAATTATTGTGGTTTTTTAAACCGCCAGTAAACTCAAAGAAGAAGAAGAATAAGAAGAAGAAAAAGAAGAACAGCTAGAAGTATGTAAAGCAGAGACTGCCTGTTTGTTTTTTGAATACCTTCATTCACCTGAAAGTTGATTAAAAAGAACAAGGAGATGACAATGCGTGGTTGTTTTGCTTCTTTCTATGCATACTATGAAAAATACTTTGTCCTTGTACTCGCACTTTTGATACCTAAGTACAAAACCCAAAACCAGTGAAGTTGGCACGTTGTGTAAATCATAAATAAAAACAGAATACAATGATTTGCAAATCCTTTTCAACCTATATTCAATTGAATACACTGCAAAGACAAGTTACTTAATGTTCGAACAGGTAAACTTTGTAATTTTTTTGCAAATATTAGCTCATTTGGAATTTGATGCCTGCAACATGTTTCAAAAAAGCTGGCACAAGTGGCAAAAAAGACTGAGAGAGTTGAGGAATGCTCATCAAACACTTATTTGGAACATCCCACCGGTGAACGGGCTAATTGGGAACAGGTGGGTGCCATGATTGGGTATAAAAGCAGCTTCCCTGAAATGCTCAGTCATTCACAAACAAGGATGGGGCGAGGGTCACCACTTAGTGAACAAATGCGTGAGCTGATTGTCGAACAGTTTAAAAACAACATTCCTCAACGAGCTATTGCAAGAAATTTAGGGATTTCATCATCTACGGTCCGTAATATCGTCAAAAGGTTCAGAGAATCTGGAGAAATCATTGCACGTGTTTACAAGGCCGAAAACCAACATTGAATGCCCGTGACCTTCGATCCCTCAGGCGGTACTGCATCAAAACCGACATCAGTGTGTAAAGGACATCACCACATGGGCTCAGGAACACTTCAGAAAACCACTGTCAGTAACTACAGTTCGTCGCTACATCTGCAAGTGCAAGTTAAAACTCTACAATGCAAAGCGAAAGCCATTTATCAACAGCACCCAGAACGCCGCCCCGGCTTCATGGGCCCAAGCTCATCTAAGATGGACTGATGCAAAGTGGAAAAGTGTTCTGTGGTCTGACGAGTCCACATTTCAAATTGTTTTTGGAAACTGTGGACGCCGTGTCCTCCGGACCAAAGAGGAAAAAGAACCATCCAGACTGTTATAGGCGCAAAGTTCAAAAGCCAGCATCTGTGATGGTATGGGGGTATTTAGTGCCCAAGGCATGGGCAACTTACACATATGTGAAGGCACCATTAATGCTGAAAGGTACATACAGGTTTTGGAGCAACATATGTTGCCATCCAAGCAACGTCTTTTTCATGGACGCCCCTGCTTATTTCAGCAAGACAATGCCAAGCCACATTCTGCACGTGTTACAACAGCATGGCTCCGTAGTAAAAGAGTGCGGGTACTAGACTGGCCTGCCTGTAGTCCAGACCTGTCTCCCATTGAAAATGTGTGGCGCATTATGAAGCATAAAATACGACAACGGAGACCCCGGACTGTTGAACAACTTATGCTGTACATCAAGCAAGAATGGGAAAGAGTTCCACCTGAAAAGCTTCAAAATTGGTCTCCTCAGTTCCCAAACGTTTACTGAGTGTCGTTAAAAGGAAAGGTGATGTAACACAGTGGTAAAAAGGCCCCTGTGCCAACTTTTTTTTTTGCAATGTGTTGCTGCCTTTAAATTCTAAGTTAATGATTATTTGCAAAAAAAAAAAAAAAAAGTTTCTCAGTTTGAACATTAAACATCTTGTCTTTGCAGTGTATTCAATTGAATATAAGTTGAAAAGGATTTGCAAATCATTGTGTTCTGTTTTTATCTACGATTTACATAACGTGCCAACTTCACTGGTTTTGGGTTTTGTATATTTTTTCACAAGATCCTTTTTTTTTTTTTTTTTTTTTTAAGATTATTTTTTTGGAATTTTTCCCCCATTCGACAGCCATACAGTGCAGAGAGACAGGAAGGCCGGGGAGAAGAACGGGGGAAGACACGCAGCAAACAACCCGAGCCGGAACCGAACCCAGGTCGCCGCGGGAAGGACACAGCCTCCACGGCGCACGGTCCCAGACCGATGAGCCACCGGGGCGCCCCACAAGATACTTTTAAGTACATTTAATGTGAGCTACTTTAAGACTTTTACTCACGTAATTTTCTTATGGGTGACTTCAACTTTTACCAAACTAATTTTCAGTTATAGTACTTCTACTTTTAGCCTACTTAGTTTTTTTTTTTTTTTTTTGAGTACTTTATACACCTCTGTCCAAATGTTCATTGGTCAAGCTGCTGCGGTCCTCGATACGCGAGATTTCCTTTTTACACTTGCGCTGATCGACTCACTGACAGATCTGCAACGCACTTGCACATTGCTGAAACAATGTCAAGACAGCTCTCTTTGAGTTCCTTTTTCTCGCCCTCTGCTCAGCTTAGTATGGGTCACAGTGTTCCCCAGACTACTGCTTAGGTTGCCAAGGTTGCAGTAGACAACCCAGACCCACTTCGGCAGTTTTTTATGAAACCATATTTTTTGGCTACTTTAGGCCGTTAAGTGAACTGAGTGAGCACTCTGATGCTCGCAGATGAGACTGACTGACGTGATGCATGAGATAGGTAGCAAGTTACGTTGTTACTTCGACCATCGCGATTTTACAAAATTAGATTTATAGAGCGTAATGCCGTATGAAACCAATATAGGCAAGTGACGATGAAGTAATCCATTCTCAAGAGTGTTACCGTTATTGACTGAATTTATAAGATACGTTGGCATTAGTTACAGCCAGCTTTAGTAATCGCTGCTTGCCAAACATTGACGTTAGCTTTCCCCAAGAAGCTCAGCGATGTTGGAGCATAGCTATATTTTCTGGATGATAACCCCAGCGGTTTGTGCCCTAGGCGGAATATTATAAATAAGATGTGTTGTCGTGCTTCATTACTGACGTGATGGTGTGCGACTGCCCCACTTCTTAAAATAGCATTACAACAGTGTTTATAGTGCCTTCAATCATTGGCCGCAAAACTCATCGCGAATGACAAAGTCGGAAGATTCGCATTATGTTTAATTACTATAGAACGGACTTTTCGAGTACTCTGAAGGGGGTGAATGATGGAGTGTTCGTCCCGCCCTACTCTGCCTCTGATTGGTTCTAACGCTAACGAAACCGTGTTAGCGTGTACCAGTTGGCTACTAGTTGCTGTCATTCATGGTAGCGCTCTGCTCTCTCCCCTTCTGTAGGGGTGCTCCCCTGCGTCTCAGCAGCGCGACCCCGCTGAAACGCAGGAGAGGAGAGAGAACAAGCCTAGTAAAGTTAATCTGAGTGATCTTCGCTGGATCGACATGTATGATCCCCAATCACAGTGCATTTAACATTACTAACAATTTATTGAGCAGTTTAAAAAAACAAAAGAACGTTGTCGCGTTTTGCATTCATAACACAAGATACGGCCTGGGTCCGCACTGACTTGCCGTTCGGTCCGGATGCGGACCGGAGTCCGGACTTTGAGAAGCCCTGGTCTAGGCTTTTGAGTGTTGCCTTCAGTGTGTCCTTGTACCATAGCTTTGGGCGCCCAACTGGCCTTTTGCCTTCCACAAGCTCCCCATACAGCAGTATCTTGGGGATGCGCTGGTCGTACATACGATACACATGTCCAGCCCATCTTGCTTGCGCCTTCGCCAGAAACGTGTGTATGCTGGGCAAGTTGACACGGGTAAGGACCTCTGTGTTGGGGACATGGTCCAGCCATCTGATTCTCATCAGCCTACGGAGACAGGTCATATGGAAGTGGTTCAGCTGTCGGGCATGTCTGCTGTATACAGTCCAGGTTTCGCAGGCATAGAGGAGAGTGGTGAGGACTACTGCCAGGTACACCTTGAGCTTGATGATGAGACTGATGCCCCTTTGTTCCCAGACAGTTTTTTGTAGCCTCCCAAGGGCGCTGCTGGCCCTGGCAATTCTGTTCTTGACTTCATCATCAATGTTGGCCTGTCGTGATAGGGTGCTGCCCAAGTAGGTGAACTTGCCCACATTGTTGAGAACTGTGTTGTTTATGATGATGTTGGGTTCTCGATACAGCTTGCCAGGGCAGGGTTGGTGCATAACTTCAGTCTTCTTAGTACTGATGGTGAGGCCAAAGTTGTCACAGGACTTGGATAGCTTGTCGTTGAGTGCTTGCATTTCCGGTTCAGTTGTTGCGTTAAGTGCACAGTCATCAGCAAAGAGGAAGTCTTTGATGACTGTCTCTTTCACCCTCGTTACTGCTTGCAGTCAGCATTAGTTGAAGAGCTTCCCATCTGTTCTGTACCTGATGTTTATGCCTTCTTCACTGTTATAGAAGGCATCAGTGAGCATGGCTGAGAACATGATGCTGAAGAGTGTTGGCACCAGAACACAGCCCTGCTTCACGCCCTTTGACGCTGGGAAGGCTGCTGACATTTCCCCATCATCCTGCACATGGGCTATCATGCCATCGTGGAACTCGCGAATCATGTGGATGAAGTGGTCGGGACATCCGAACTTGGCCATGATCTTCCATAGACCTTCTCTGCTTACAGTGTCGAAGGCCTTAGTTAGGTCAACAAAGGTGGTGTAGAGTTCCCTTTACTGTTCTAGGCATTTTTCTTGCAGTTGCCTTGCGGCAAAGATCATGTCCACTGTGCCTCTGCTAGCACGGAAGCCACATTGACTCTGCGGGAGGTGTCCCTGTTCCAGGTGCTGAATATGTCTATTGAGCAGAACTCTTGCGAGGATCTTCCCTGCTGTGGATAGGAGTGAAATGCCATGGTGGTTATCACAGGACTGATGTTTGCCTTTCCTTTTGTGAAGGTGTATAATGGAGGCATCTTTAAAGTCCTGAGATATGGCACCTTTATCCCACATGGACTGGAAGATGTCCGTCAGCTTCTGAATGAGGACAGGGCCTCCTGACTTGAACACCTCTGCAGGTATGGCATCTATGCCAGGTGCTTTTCCGCTAGACAGTTGGCTGACAGCCTTCTGTGTCTCTTCCAGGGTGGGTGGTACATCTAGTTCTTTATTTTCTGGGATCTATGGGAGGCGTCGAATGGCTTCATTGTTGATGGAGGAAGGTTGGTTCAGCACCAGATTAAAATGATCTGCTCAGCGTTCAAGGATCTTAGCTCTGTCTATAATGAGTGTAGACCCATCAACACTGAGAAGGGAAGATGAACTGGACGACTGAAGTCCATACAGGGCTTTTAGTGCATTATAGAAGCGCTTAGAGTCTTTCTTATCAGCGAAAGCCTGGATCTCCTCAGCTTTCTTTCTGAGCCAGTCGTCCTGCATCTTTCTTAGCCTGAGCTGAACTTCCCTGTGGATGCTGGTGAAGGCTGCCTTCTTAGAGGCTGATGAGGGGTCATCCATTGCAATTCTGTGAAGACAGTGCTTCTCTGCAAGGAGAGATGAGATTTGGCTGTCGTTCTCATCAAACCAGTCTTGGTTTTTCCGTTGAATTGATCCCAGATGCTCGCGGGCAGTAGAATATGACCTTCTTCAGAGTATTTCAGTCTTCCTCCACAGGAGAGCTCCCTGTCTGGATGTCTTGGAGTTTACGAAGCATTCAGTTTCTTAAAGCTCTTCTTCCCTTGGGGTCATCTCTTAAGTGGGATTTGTAGCTTTACTTTGGACACAATTAGCTGATAGTCAGTCCAACAGTCCGCTCCACACATGGCTTTGGTGACCTTCACATCCTGTCTGTCCTGCCTCCTGGTGATTACATAGTCAATCAAGTGCCAGTGCTTGGAGCGCGGGTGCTGCCAGGATGTTCTGTTGCCAGTAGGCAGATGGAAGACAGGGTTGATAATGAGAAGATCGTGCATCGAGCAGAGCTTAAGAAGCAGCAGGCCATTGCTGTTGCAGTTCCCTACGCCATATGGGGCCAAGGACACCTTTCCATGTTTTTTGGTCGGTACCAGCTCTTGCATTCAGGCCACCTAGAATGATGACCTTCTCAGACTTTGGGATTGCTGAGATGAGGGTGTCGAGTTCTTCGTAGAACTTGTCCTTCACCTCCTCCGGATTTGTCATCATTGGTGCATATGCAGTGATGATTGTGCACTCTTATTTTGTCCCAGAGGGGGTTTAAGAGTCATAAGACAATCATTTACACCCTGTGGTAGGCTGGCAAGCTTGGAGAGACAAGGTGGGATCTGATTGCAAACCCAACTCCTGCTTCTCTGCGTTCCTTCTCACTACGACCACTCCAGAAGAACGTGAAGTCGCCTCCCTCTTTAGAGAGCTATCCTTCCCCGGGTAGGCACATTTTGCTGAGGGCTGCAATATCAATGTTGTAACAAGCTAGTTCCCTAGCTACCATTGCAGTGCGTCGTTCAGGTCTGTCAGCACTGGGGTTGTCAAGCAAGGTGTGCGCGTTCCATGTGCCAAAGGTAAGCGTCTTTTCTTTGAGTTTCTTTTCTTTATGTGCTGGCCTACAATTTGAGGGACACCCACCTAGCTGCGGTAAGCTGGTCAGGTAAGAGTTGAGGCAGGCTATGTTTGGGGCACCTTCTCTAGCCCCGTCCCCAGGCTACGGAGGCGAGCAGAGCTATCCTAAAAAGGGCTGCTCGGTCGCTTGGGTTGCTGCCGGGTTCCACTGCTGCCTCAGTACTGTGAAAGACGACCGGATGGCCCAAGCCGCCTGTGTGCAGGTTTGCAGCTGCAGCCTGAGTGTAATCCGCACTTGCTGGTTCACCACTCTCCCATCGCCACAGGACTTTTTGAAGTCAAGACTCGAGCTGCTGATGTTGATTTAGGTGAGAAAGAAGTCACGCATCATCAGTCTCACCCTCTCGTCCCAGCCCATCCGGATCCAGTGGCAGGACAGAGTCAAGACGACTGGGGATAAGCAGGGATGCAAATTTTTGACTGGGTTGTCTCCCAGGCTATTTGCCCATAGCTGGGACAGCCGATTTTGACTGGGTCATCTCCCAGGCTATTTAACCCATAGCTGGGACAGGCGTTGGTGAGTACCAGAGCATGTCCACATGCCGGTGGGTCATGCATACTGCGCCTCTGGGGCCGCCTGCTGCTCCGAGATCCCCTGCATGTCAGCTTTGGATCACAAAACCCAAATTACCAGGGTGGTCGACGAGGAGGCCATGGGCAAGGAAAGGTTTTGACTGGCAAGAGGAGACTGACGCTGGGGCTGCTCCTCTGTTCGCTGTTGCTTGCCAGTGGCTGTGGGGGAGTTGGTCAATGGTGGAATGGGCCAACTACAACCTACTACAGCCTACTACAGCACGACACATCACTTACCCCTGTGACTTAAAGTCACCCCAGGACAGATTAATCCTCCAGTAATACTCATTGCGCCTGACCGGTTGACAAGTGTAAAGCAACCGTGCACTCCTGTCATGCAAGTTAAAACACAGAATATTGTCCCAAAATCTAATTAAATTAAAACGTTATATTTATTCATACTGTGCCATAGTCCTCTTTTGTCCACGAACCCCTTAGAGTAGCCCAAGTAAAGATTTATTTCATTTATTTATTTATTTATTTTTGCATGCGTGCGAAATTGGAGGTGTGGCGTGTGAAGAGGGCCAATTGCACATCAGCAGCTTTGCTCTGTCAAATTCCTCAAACAGCGAAGCAATGCAAATAGGGAAGCGCACGGGACGTAAAGGCTGGCTGTCCCTACAAGAACCTCTACTTATCAAAACCATTTATTCGTGAGAAATTGTGATGGGAAGGCCGCATACAGAAGCTGGCTTGTGCACCGTGATGACGGTAACTGCAATGGCTGACCAAAACAAGGAAATGACTTTAAGAGCCATTCCACGAGAGATTGACATTCGGTGCGTAGTTGACCCCCCTGGAATTGAATGAAACTTGGCACATAGGTAGTCTCACAGAAAAAGCCAAATATTTAGGTCCGTACTTCACTTTGCCTGCCGATAGCACCACCTGGAATCTACTTAAGTGGCTCAGTTTTGCTGTTGACACCACATTTTACATCAACTATCATGACCTAAGGGTACACAGTACCAAATATGTTATATTTCTATCATGACCTGTGGTACTTCAAGTCCGTTTAGGCTTCAGCACCACATCAGCGCCAAGCTGGGTAACTACGTTATCGAGCCAGAATTATTTGAGAAATAAGAATAAAAATTGAAAATGGGAATGGGAATAAAATAATACCCCAGACATATATCATACTAGAATGCTTTATTATGTGTTTACACACAACAAGACTATCATTTTCAGTGAATAGTACTTTGGTATCTTGCTGTGTTTGTGCAATGGACTGCCAGAAATTCATTTTTGGTGCATGTTTGCGGTATATTTTCTCTGTAACCCAGATTTGTACTGTGAGGGTAAATGCTGTTTCTTGTGCTTTTGGAACTCTATTTTCAGGAATGCCAAGCATTTCTTTGGTAGTATCCACGCTTTCAAGCTAGACTGAGCCAAAGTTGGAGGAAAACTGAAAATGGTCCATTTCATAGCAGGTTGTGCCTATGTTTAGGTGGTATTATTTTGTTTACCCTGCAAGATCGAGATCTGAAATTCTCTGGATACATAGTACCATTGGGGTACATTACAGCATTAGTAAAATCTCAATGGTAGTATTTTCAGTGTAGATCATTTTAAACATCAAAAGTCTGAAAAATTTGCCTCCAGGGGGCACTGTATGCTGGATGCAAGTACTGGCCATCCCCAGCGAAGTACCAAAGAAATTGTTTTTGAATTGTGATGCACACCACTAGTTTTCTCTGAAAATGAAAAGTTAAGCTTGGTACTATGCTGGGTAGATAGCCATCTGACCAAAGGTGGTGCTCTAAAGAACTAATGTTCTTCCACCTAACATTCCATATTCCCAGACATATACCAAAGTTCTGTCTTTTGACATATATAAAGTACAAGCACAGTTATAAATAAAATTTGTAATCTCTTTGATATAAAGCTGGGTTGGTTGTAAATTGGAAAAGAATGTTGGTTGTGATTGTAGCCTTGTGTCAATATGCAAGGCTTTTACCAGTAGACAGTACAGCGTACAGTTTTGTATTGTTGGTGAGTTTAAGAAAATAACAAATTCTCTGCATTTTTGCATTACTGTTAGAATCAGAGAGCAGGCTTCAATGTTAATTCTATGATTTCCCCAAGGTATGGCGCTTGGGTATGAAAAAGGGCACAGCAGTCTTGTCTAGCAAGTGGTTATCCTGATTAAGGGCACAGAGGTCCTAGCAAGCAAGCAGCACCCTGCCAAGAAAAGGGCAGTTCATTTGTAGTGGTAACTTGCATGCCTTCATTCCTAACACCTGGCCATGATGCCTAGCCTACGCGATGCCGGATGGTTGGGAGGGCGGGGTTTCTTTAACAGACTTCCCATTTCCGTGCATACCAAGTCATGGGTGTTGATGCAACTATTGCACCATATAGGCTGCAGCCCGCTGTTTAATTCAGAGGCAGACAAGCTCACTATCAATGGCCTGTAAGCAGCCCCGTAGAGAC
Source organism: Gymnothorax javanicus (assembly GCA_029692085.1). Taxonomy (NCBI): domain Eukaryota; kingdom Metazoa; phylum Chordata; class Actinopteri; order Anguilliformes; family Muraenidae; genus Gymnothorax; species Gymnothorax javanicus. The sequence continues at coordinate 82,115,083 of CM056194.1, read as the reverse complement.
CCAGGATGCAGTGTAGTAGGGCTTGCCTCAGGCTCGACTGGCTCCGTGGGTAACATCAACTCGGATCCAACTAAGAAGGCCATGGATGGCTGCTCAAGGCCAAGGCCAAGGAGCACCTCTGGTGCGCACCACCAGGTGCCCCCAGCCCAAAATCGAATTCCAAAAACAGATTGACGGATAGGGCTAGTCACATGCTGTGTTGACATCATTTTGCTTTGGATAACATGAAAAGTTTAAAACAGTTTTAACTTTTGTACTAGATATTCTGTCTTCATGTACATGGTTGTGTGACAAAGATTTTTTCTTAGAGTTCAAATTATGGACTTTTATTTTATGTAAGTGTACGTATACTGTTGACACGTGTCTGCATACTTACGATGGTAAGCCTTTTACATTAGTTCTTTTATTGGCATTTAAAAATTTTTGACTGGTCATGTTTTATAACGTGCTGTACGTTTCTGACTGCGCTGTACCCGTACTTAGTTATAGCCCATGCATTGTGCGTTTGATAATGCTCACAGTCACCACCAGTTTACAACCAAACAAGCTTTATGCCAAAGGGATTCAAATTTTATGTATAACTGTGTATGTGCTTCGTATATTTCAAAAGACAGAACTTTGGTATATGTCTGGGAATATGGAATGTTAGGTCGGTGGAACATTAGCTCTTTAGAGTGTCACCTTTAGTCAGAAAGCTATCTACCCAGCATTACCAAACCAAGCTCTTCACTTTATGAGAAAACTAGCTGTGTATATCACAATTCAAAAAAAATTTCTTTGGTACATTGCTGGGGATGGAAAGTACTTGCATCCAGCATACTGTGCCCCCTGGAGGCAAATTTTTCTGACTTTTGATGTTTAAAATGATCTACAATGAAAATACTACCATTGAGATTTTACTAATGCTGTAATGTACCCCAAAGGGACTATGTTTCCAGAGAATTTAAGATCTTTATCTTGCTGGGTAAATAAAATAATGCTGCCTAAACATAAGCACAATCGGAAATGAAATGGTCCATTTTGAGTTTTCCTCCAACTTTGGCTCCGTCTAGCTTGAAAGTGTAGATACTAGTAAAGAAATTCTTGATATTCCTGAAAACAGAACTCCAAAAGCACAACAAACAGCATTCATCACCATGGAACATATCTGGGTTACTGAGAAAATATACCTCAAACATGCACCAAAATCAATTTTGACTATCTTTCCGGTAATCCATTGCACTAACCCAGCAAGATACCAAGGGAATATTAACTGAAAATGATAGCTTTGTTGTGAGTAAACACATAATAAAGCATTCTTGATTGGTATATGTTTGGGATATTATTTTATTCCCATTCCCATTTTCACTTTTTACCATGATTTCTCAAATCATTCTGGCTCAATAACATAGTAACCCAGCTTGGCGCTGATGTGGTGCTAATGTCTATCCAGACTTGAAGTGTGACAGGTCATGATAAAAGTATAACACATCTGGTACTGTGCACCCTTAAGTCATAATAACTGATGTGAAATATGGCGTCAAAAGCAAAACTCAGCCACTTTAGTGGCTTCCAGGTGGCCCCACCGGCAGACTTCTTGAGATACGGACCTATAAATTTGGCTTTTTCTGTGAGACTACCATATCTACCTATCTGCCAAGTTTCATTCAATTCCAGGGGGGTCAACTCCTCAACTTCTTCAAAAAGTGCCATTTTCTCACGGACTGGCTCTTAAAAGATTCTTATTTTATTGAAAATACGGTTTAAAGGAGACGTATTATGCTGATCCATGCTTTTTGACTTTCTGAGAATGCCATCAGCTTCCACCTCCATGCCAAACGTCGAAAAAGTTGTCAAAAATGACACATAGGGGTTCGGCCATAATTCTCAAACAAGAATTCACGTGATTTCCTGCCTCTCTGAATGCCTCGTAAAGAGAACTTGACGAGATCTGTCGAAATTCTTTTGTTCCGATTTCAAGCCAATCAGGAGAATGTATAAAACCTGTGATGAATCAGGAAGAATCCGCTCTAAACAGGCCCACGATGTCCGCCCCCAAACCGCCAAGAAACACACGAGATGCAGACTGAGTCAGTGTCTCTACCCAGACAGCTGTGATCAAGACCTCCATAGGCACACAGTTTACCCCGTCAGGATGCACCAGCAGATCCATAGCGACCCAATTGGCTTATGGAACATTGAAAAAACATGTGCAAAGTATGTCTGGAAAATTGTAACTTATTCACTGGTGTCTATTTGCTAAATCCAAAATCGTTGTTGGCTACTACACTTGATCAGAGGAGTATAGTAACGAAGTACATGTACTTTGTTACAGGACTGAAGTAGTTTTTTTTGAGGATTTGTACTTTACTTGAGTTTTTTTTTTTTTAAATGGGACTTTTACTCTACTACATTTAAAAGATAAAAAGTATACTTTTACTTCGTTACTTTGACACCGGCCACTTCGTTACTCGTTACAAATTAAAATATGAATGTAATTCATCATTTAAGGATTATCTGGATTTGGCGTGCTCGAGAAGAACGACGGTGCTCGGCAGGGTATCTTTGTGCAGATGTGTCCACGAGCGGACATGGAGCAGCAAATTTATGCACGCAGTTACAATATTCTATCACTAGATGACACACCAGGATGAGGATCAGCTATTGAATGTTCACAAGTAAGCCGATCTGGAACACTGTTTAGAATATGGATGAGTTCACTCCAATCCCTGTTTTTCAGGAGTTGCCTGAATAAAACTCCCCCGGGGGGGGGGGGGGCATGACACTTCCGTTTTCCACCGTGGGCGAATGAATAATGCAGCTTTCAGATCGTTGTAGCAGGATCACGTAAATAATTCCAGGATAACTGTATTTTTTTTTTATTATTATTTGGTTGTTGCCCTAAATCTTACCCAGTTACGATAGTGCTATTATCTGATTGGCTATTGTGTAGCCCCTTTCCTTTTTTTGATTGGCTGGCAAGTGTCAACCTGCCACTGAGAACTCCAGGGGAGACGTGTTTGATTCCTGCCGGTTTCCACAGTTATACAGGTGTTGCTGCGCATATAGGCTTACTGTTGGAAATTGTTTTTGTTTTAATCATTTTTTGCGTGAGAAATACTATGTGTGGCTTAAGTGCGTGACATCCGACTGAAATGAGTGACAATCACGTACATTGTGTGAGACTTGAGAGCCCTAGTATCAGGAGCGTCTCTAGGAATGACGTTTGGTGGGGCCCAGAGCTCCCCTTTAAAACAATTACTAACCCTGACTTGCACGCAATCATTCGCATAATTGACTAACAATCCTTCCAGGATTTTCCCGGCTTTTTTTTATTGTTTTATTGATTTTTTGCGGTAACTTTTTCAAAAAGTGGCAATGAAAGTTGCAATGTCTTGGCAATTTATTTTTTTGTCCGCGAGAAATTTGCGTGGATTGGTTGAATTTGCTTTAATAGTTGCAATCGCGACATGCAACTTCCTTGAGGGACTGAGCAGTAGATTCACGCCGAGAACACGCCGGTATGGTACGGCGACAATCATTAATCTGGACGCATAATTTCGTGCATTTAAATCAGCGTTGTTCAGAATTGCACACAGACGTTTCAAATGGTCTTTTATTTTATTTAAACAAAACAATCATGAAGCGCCAGTTAAATCACTTGATGTGTGGAAAAGGTAGCGCAGACGTTTGAGAGCAGTTTGTCTTTTACAAAGCGTTGAACAATTTTTGAGTGGCCTAAATAATTTTTCTGATCTGAATTTATCCCATTATTTAGTCGTCAATAGATCGCATGGAGAGAGAAACCGTTACTTCGATTGCCAGAGGATTATTGTCATAATTGGAAAACGTGTTAATAATGGAAAATAACTGAGTACAAGCCAGGATCAATCATTGACGCAAAGGCATGGTCCGGGCCCCACCAATTATCACTTCCAGAGACGCCACTGCCTAGTATAGAGTATACTGTGTATACTAAAAGAGCACGGGGAGCGGGGGGCGGGCCTTGGAAACCTAGGTCTGCCCCTTCTGCCTCTGGTTCCACCCCTGGAAGGCTCCGCTAAACCGACCAATCATGGCGGAGTGTAATCCAAAAGCGACCGTTTTCAGGAAGTGGCTGCAAGGCTGTTAAAATCATGGACCTGTAAGGAGAACTGGACAAACAACGAAGGCTGGAACGCACGCTGATATGGGCTTAGCGGTCAAGCTGATATTGCAAGTCACGTGATGCCATGGGGGCCGAAAAGAAATTTTTCCTCAGGAAATAACTGAAAAAGACACGCTGATAAATCCGTCTGTGATCAACATTATAGACATAGCCAAGTCAGTAAAGTGAGCTGGCGTTACGGTGCAAATATACTGAGCAACAAAAGAAACGCAAGTTAATTAAAGACAGACCGGAAAATAAGTTTGCGCGTAATTATTATAGAAAATCAAATTTATTACTAGCGTGTGCACTTTTACACTCGTTTCATCAAACGTTTCTTTGTTTTGCAGTCACTTTGACTGAGTAACCGTAAGAGTACATTAACTAACTAGCTAATTTGCGTTTCTTTTGTTGTTCAGTATATTTTAGCCATTTTATTTTAATTGGCAAATGGCCACGATATGTAGCAACTCGATTGCCACACTTCATTATGTCGCGCGGCGAAATGTACAATAAGCTAAGGCCGCTGCTGTGACATCCTAGAACTATATACGCAGCCAACACTCTTCTTACTTTTTTCATATTAAAATGATATGGATATATCCATAAACTGAGTTGTATATTTCCATTACTTTGAATAGCACCAATTCATAGTATTGTATTTTGATGCGTTATGAATAATGTGTCAGCTGAGTACCATCTAAGATAATGTCCATATGAGTGCATTTATAGCACTACATAAACACAGTTCGAACACTGATTAGCAAACCATTTATTAACCATTCTTAATTCTTAAATTAGACCTTCATACTTGATGACGAAACTTTTCAGCAACTTGACAGATGAGATCCAAAATGATAACTGTTTTTTATGCATGATCCGAACTTCCATGAAAAGCACTGAACACACATACATATTATTTGTGCTACAGTCTTTATTAGATCGAAGTTTTGGGTAGGTGGAAATGTCAGAGTTTATGAAATCCGAACTTCTGTTTGTGAGCAGCATCTGAGATCAACGGAAGTGATGCAGGTAGATTCGACGGTGCGGCTGATTTTCATCTGAACGAAGATAATACAAGTCCTAAAAGAGAATGCAACAGTTGAGCATGAGACGGAGGTTGATTATATGTACATTTTAGAACAAAGATGGTGATTATGAGATAACGGGAAGGACAGAAAAGATGAGCGTTAAAACAAAGGTAAAAATAACGCAGTACAATGTGTTTAACATTACAGGGTAGACCCACATTTTACGAAACTCCACGGAATGGTTATGAGTCTAGCGCGAAGCTAAGTTACATTAGCTTAAAGTAAATTAGCTTGCAGAATTGGTGAAAGTTAGGCTCTTGACTTTAAAACATATCGGTTTATGAGGCACGCGCAGTGTGTTGTATTTCGGTTTATCATCTTGAATCCGGAGAAGATAATGGAGTTTGCACACAGACAAGCAAGAATTGTCTGACTATAAATGTAGTTACTCATCATTGAACTAAAGAGGACACGAGCCTGAGCAATGTCATGTTACAGAACAAACAGCAAGTCAACTATTTTGCTGTCATTTTTGCGTTGAAATCAATAGTATTACTTCCCTATTAAGTGACAATCGTTTTAAACATTTGATATTGCATTTGGGTTTTAAAATTGTATTTCAAACTATGATTAAGCCTTTACCGGCGGCTATGTTTTTCCCAATCCACTCATAGTTACATCAGGGGTTTCCTGTGCAAGGTTCTGCAGTAGTAAGAATTCCATTTCTGGAGAGAAGTGATGGGTAGGAGGTAGGAGTTCCACGAGCGCGGGCCGTCGTCATGGACACCTGGGGTACCAGTGCATTCATGAGCCCCACACTACGCATGTGTGAGCAAAAGTCACACAGCGCATGTCTGCGTGCACAGCGCAGGCCCCCATGTTGGCGTGCTGCGCCACTGAACAATTTCCATTGAGATGAATGGGCAGCCATTTTCCAATTATATCCAGTGAAATATAAAACATCCTTGGTTAAAATGGATATTTTTCTGGGTGCAGCTCCGAGAAAGGTAGGGAGTTTTTCGATCTGAAAGTCGTGCTAAACTACTCAGTAGGTGTTCAGAACTGACAAAATGGGAACATTAGCATAGTGAAAATGGCAAAATATGTCTCCTTTAAAACCGGATAAAAAAATAATAAATGTCACCGAAAGAATTTTATAAAATCAAGAAACAGAGTTATCGAGGAGCCGGTCGTCGTATCCCAAGTAGACGGCGATAATCGCCGGCCACTGGCTACTTTTGGAAGCCCTGATTACTGATAATATATTATCTATTTATATATACTATTATAAATTACTATTATATATACTATTTATATTATACTATATATACTATTTTTGTTTTATTTGTGCGATTTGGAAGATTTAGAGTATGTCTTTTCACAATACTTGAGAGATTTCAGGGATAGTTGTTGTTCATTGTTTTTTTATCAGCAGTTAATGATTGATGCATTTAATTGATATTCATTTTATTTTGCACGTATAAGAGGTGTAGTGAAGATAAAACTACTAGTCAAACCGTAGTAGTTTTTTTTAAATTAAATTAATTAAAATGATTTTTGGCTCAAAAAAGGACACCAAAATGTGACATCAAAAATAAGTTTTTATCAAATAGAATGCGGGAAATTAAAAGGAGTAAGTATCATGTGGATTTGCCCATGAGTTCACAGTCAAGTGGATAAATTCCACTTTGTTACAAAACCTTCCTAGTCAGAACACAGGACGATATCAGGCTGAAATTATTGGGTAATGGTTGTTGCTCGTCGTGTCCTCTGCGCTAGCGACTGTTACCATAGCAGGCAGGTCATGAGTGGGAGGCACTGCTCGAATGTACATGCGACTTCACAGAAGACCTGACTTTCCTTATGCCGATAAACCAACTTCTTGCCCGCTAATTTCTGTTGATTATGAAAAATGTTAACTCAAATACTAAAAATCATTTCAGGTCCAGTAAATCACACTCGTTAACAAATACAAATTATGATTTTTATTCTATGATCACACGCATCAATTTGTTGATTTTTCATGTTCTATGGAATGACTCTGTGCACACATTTTATTGGCAACCAAAGTTTACCAGTTTGTTGCGTGAGTTGGCTGTTTTCTGGTACTACAAAGTATACGTTTTGTGTCCATAGTTACATATGCCGCAACATCTGTCATGTAAAAAGGGAATTATGATAAAAATCGTCTGAATTCATCCTTATTTTTGACCATTGTTCAGCAATTGGCCATTCCTCTGCAAGGTGAGACATTACTGACTGCTATTTTCATGACTTTTCTGCATAATTTATGTTATTGATTTCATATTTTAGGATTATAATGCAATTTCTTATCATGCATTGACAAGTTCATTTGTATCCATTTTTGTCCACCGTGATGAATGTTATGCTTCAGAATAATGTTGTCCTCCAAAATATCGCATGAATTAATTGAGGATGCTAGTGCTAAAAGGGGGTCAAGTGCCATCAGTGACATTTTTAGAAAATGAGCAAAAACACTTTTTTTCACCTATGTGGGGAAACTGCTCAATGCATGGTCATTTTCATGGTCATGCTGCTAGCTCAATGAGACTTACAGGGAAGATGCAGAGAGATATCTAGTGTTAAAAAATGGCACTAGCTCAAATTTCATCAAAATGGCACTTGACCCCCTTTTAGCACTAGCATCCTCAATTGGATAATTGACATTACCCGTAAGCAGTGCTGACAACTTTGAAATTTAATATGAATCAGCATTTTCTTCATTGTTTCAGAGTCACACCTTTGTTACCGAGTATCGTGAAAACACACATATGGAATTTTTTTTAAGAAGAACTGTGATTTTCTGTCTGATATTTACTGATGTGATCAATAAAAATGTTTACATTGTTCAATCTACAAAATATTGCTTCATTTATTGTATGAGTAAAAATTACCTGGGGGTCTATTTGGACCCCACATGGTAAGATTAAGGTGTAAAATAGCATGGTAGGATGAGAGTTAAGTGTACCAAATATGCAAAAATAGAAGTAATCGGCCAGGGGAAAATATTTTTTTCACTGCAATGAACAACCCCAATTCCAAAAAGTTGGGATGCTGTGTAAAATGTAAATAAAAACAGAATGCAATGATTTGCAAATCTCATAAACTTACATTTTATTCACAGTAGAACATCATAGACAACATATCAGATGTTGAAAGTGAGACATTTTACCATTTCATGAAAAATATTAGCTCATTTTGAATTTGATGGCAGCAACATCTGTCCATCTTTACTCCTGAGGGACTCTGCCTCTCTAAAATGCTCTTTTTATACCCAGCAGTCATGTTATTGACCTGTTGCCAATTAACTTAATTAGTTGCAAAATGCTCCTCCAGCTGTTTTTTTTTAAGTACCACTCACTTTTCCAGCCTTTTGTTGCCCCTCTCACAACTTTTTTGAGATAATTTGAGGCCATCAAATTCAAAATGAGCTAATATATACTATTCAAAAAAAGTAGGGGATATTTTATTTTGAGATCAAAATTTTCACATATACAAAGGGATACGAAACCATGTTGTATAGTTCCTTACTGAGGAAGCATTTCCAAAGAAATTAATCACCCAAACACATCAATGACACTATCACGATCTGCACGGGATGCTATTGATGATCAAGGGGGTTGTGCCACAAATTTGCATGACTCTGAATTGGAAGGTTAGAGCCACTGTAAAGGAAGATTTTGAAGAGAAAGCATCAGATTATCAGTGGTTGAAGTCGTTAATTAAACAGAGACCATGCGCCGTCTAACACAGGAGGAGAGGTTACGTGCCCTTGGCATGCTACAGGTTGGCACAAGACAGGTCGTTGTGGCAAGGGCAATGAATGTTTCCCAGTCTGTCATCAGCAGATTATGGTCCAGACATCGTGCTATAGGGTCTGTTCAGGATAGACCACGATCCGGTCGACCAAGGGCAACAACTCAGGCTCAGGACAGATTCATCCGCACTATTGTCTTGAGAAATCGTATGGTAACAGCAAATCAGATAAGGTCTCAACTTCAAAGGGATACTGGCTTGGTAGTGAGTGGCCAGACCATCAGGAATCGTCTGCACAGATTTCACTTACACGCCGACGTCCCTCGTGTCATTCCCTGTTTGAGGGATCGTCACATTAGGGCCAGACTCCAATGGTGTCGTCATCATCAACGCTGGGATAATCGCCAACAACGTAATGTTCTCAGATGAGTCGAGGTTTACTGTGGACTTCCTTGACAGACGCAGGAGGGTTTGGCGCCGACGTAACGAACGTTTCCATGACGTTAACGTCATTAGACATGATCCGTATGGGGGTGGATCTGTAATGGTGTGGGAGGCATCACTGCTGCCGGCAGAACAGACTTGCATGTTGTTGCTGGACGTGTCACAGGGCAGTACTACCGGGACAACATCTTGGCACCCCATGTTGTGCCGTTTGCACGCCGTTATGGCCGCCGTTTCATTTTCCAAGATGACAATGCCAGATGTCATAGGGCCAGGATCGTTACAGATTACCTCCAGCAGCAGAATATCACCACATTACCATGGCCAGCACTCAGTCTGGACCTTTCCCCCATCGAGCATGTCTGGGACATGCTTGGACAGCGGCTACGCCAACGTCAACAACCTCCTGCCAATGTACAAGAACTTGCTGCAGCATTGCAACAGGAATGGAATAACATTCCCCAAAATGACCTGGGACGTCTCGTTAGGAGTATGCCACGCCGAATTCGAGCTTGTCTCGCCAACCGAGGGGGTTTTACCCGCTACTGACTCTGTTTCACAATGGTGGTAAATTTGCTGTGTGACCCTGTGTTTGTGTCGACCCTTATTCTGGAGAATCTGTCCTTTACTGACTGTACATAGGGTTTCGAATAAATTGACAAATGTTTCCTTAATGTTTTTATGTCATTTGTTTCCTTCCTGACCTCATGATCTGCATTTCATGGTACTTGTAAATCCAATATCCCCTACTTTTTTTGAATAGTATATATTTTTTATGAAATGGTAAAATGCCTCACTTTCAGCTGATATGTTGTCTGTGTTCTATTGTGAACAAAATGTGGGTTTTATTATGTGCAATTAAAAAAAAAAAATTACTGCATCTTTTATAGACAAAAGAAAACATGAAACTGAACCAGAAAAAAAACTGAGAGGAGGGGAAATACATTTTCACAGCACAGTATTACCAATAATGTATTGATAGTGTACAAGCCCAATTCCGAAATATTTGGGACAAAGCGTAAATGGTGAATAAAATCAAAACGTAATGACTTTCAAATCACACCAGCCAATATTTTATTCACTCTAGAATAGAGATAACATAACAAATGTTGAAACAGAGAAATTTTACAATTTTATCCACAAAATGAGCTCATTTCAAATTTGATGGCAGCTACAGGTCTCAAAAAAGTTGGGACAGGGGCCTGTTTACCATGGTGTAGCATCCCCTCTTCTTTTTAACACAGAGTGGAGGCGTCTGGGCATTGAGGAGACAAGTTTCTTGAGTTTAGCCATTGGAATTTGATCCCACTCTTGTTTAATACAGGCTTCCAGCTGCTGGAGAGTTTTGGGTCTCCTTTGACAGACTTTTCGTTTAATTATGCGCCAAATGTTCACAATCGGTGAAAGTTCAGGACTGCAGGCAGGCCAGTTCAGCACACGGACTCTTCTACTACGAAGCCAAGCTGTTGTAATAGCTGCAGTATGTGGTTTTGCATTGTCCTGCTGAAATTCCCAAGGCCTTCCCTGGAATAGATGTCGTCTGGAGGGGAGCATATGTTGCTCTAAAGCCTTTATATACCTTTCAGCATTCATGGTGCTTTTTAAAACATGCAAGTGTCCCACACCATATGCACTAATGCATCCCCATACCATCAGAGATGCTGGCTTTTGAACTGAATGCTGATAACAGGAGGGGTGGTCTTTCTCCTCTTTTGCCCAGAGGCCACAACGCCCATGATTTCCAACAAGAATGTCAAATTTGGACTCGTCTGATCACAAGACCCTTTGCCACTTTGTTACAGTCCATTTTAAATGAGCTTTGGCCCATAGAACACGGCAGCGCTTCTGGATCATGCTCAACAATGGCTTCCTTTTTGCATGATAGAGTTTTAGGTGGCATCTGTGGATTGCACGGCAGACTGTGTTTACAGACAGTGGTTTCTTGAAGTATTCCTGGGCACATTTAGTAATGTCAATGACAGAATCATGCCGGTGAGTGATGCAGTGGCGTCTGAGGGCCCGAAGATCACAGGCATCCAGTAAAGGTCTTTGACCTTGTCCCTTACGCAGAGATTTTTCCAGTTTCTCTGAATCTTTTGATGATGTCTCATCATCATCACTGTTGATGATGAGACCCTCAAAGCCTTTGCAATTTGACGTTGAGGAACGTTGTTTTTAAAGTATTCCAGAATTTCTTCATGCAAGTCTTCACAGGTTGGAGAGCCTCTGGCCATGTTTACTTCTGAGAGACTCAGCCTCTCTAAGACATCCCATGTTACACACCTGATGCCAGTTAACTTAATTATTTGCTAAATGTTCTTTCAGCTGATTCTCTTGTATATCAGTAGCTTTTTCAGCCCTTTTTTGCCCATGTCCCAAGTTTTTTGAGACCTGTTGCGGCCAGAAAATTTGAAATAAGCTCATTTTATGGATAAAAATGTAAAATGTCTCAGTTTCAACATGCAAGCACAAATATTAATAATTTCTATATTTAGCTACTGTTTTATGTAAACTGTGCTTAAAGCTACTGAAAAACGTACAATAGGTGTACTCCACAGTAAGGAGTTTTAAATATTTTTACGAACCTAATGAATCTGAGGCTGTTGCTACTTTGCACTGTTAAGAAAAGTTGCCAATGTTCAACAGTAGGTGCCAAGATCCATTCATGAATTTCTTGTTTTATAATACAGTCAGCTATATGATTCAGCACAATGAGACAAGATACCTTTTGATGAGATAAACACACACCCTGAGTTTTCGGTATGCAATTCAGTTCAATAATAACCCTGGCTGAAATACAAAACCCAAAACCAGTGAAGTTGGCACGTTATGTAAATCGTAGATAAAAACAGAATACAATGATTTGCAAATCCTTTTCAACTTATATTCAATTGAATACACTGCAAAGACAAGATGTTTAATGTTCAAACTGAGAAACTTTATTTTTTTTTTGCAAATAATCATTAACTTAGAATTTAAAGGCAGCAACACATTGCAAAAAAGTTGGCGCAGGGGCCTTTTTACCACTGTGTTACATCACCTTTCCTTTTAACGACACTCAGTAAACGTTTGGGAACTGAGGAGACCAATTTTTGAAGCTTTTCAGGTGGAACTCTTTCCCATTCTTGCTTGATGTACAGCTTAAGTTGTTCAACAGTCCGGGGTCTCCGTTGTCGTTTTTTACGCTTCATAATGCGCCACACATTTTCAATGGGAGACAGGTCTGGACTACAGGCAGGCCAGTCTAGTACCCGCACTCTTTTACTACGGAGCCATGCTGTTGTAACACGTGCAGAATTTGGCTTGGCATTGTCTTGCTGAAATAAGCAGGGGCGTCCATGAAAAAGACGTTGCTTGGATGGCAACATATGTTGCTCCAAAACCTGTATGTACCTTTCAGCATTAATGGTGCCTTCACATATGTGTAAGTTGCCCATGCCTTGGGCACTAATACACCCCCATACCATCACAGATGCTGGCTTTTGAACTTTGCGCCTATAACAGTCCGGATGGTTCTTTTCATCTTTGGTCCGGAGGACACGACGTCCACAGTTTCCAAAAACAATTTGAAATGTGGACTCGTCAGACCACAGAACACTTTTCCACTTTGCATCAGTCTATCTTAGATGAGCTTGGGCCCAGCGAAGCCGGCGGCGTTTCTGGGTGCTGTTGATAAATGGCTTTCGCTTTGCATTGTAGAGTTTTAACTTGCACTTGCAGATGTAGCGACGAACTGTAGTTACTGACAGTGGTTTTCTGAAGTGTTCCTGAGCCCATGTGGTGATGTCCTTTACACACTGATGTCGGTTTTGATGCAGTACCGCCTGAGGGATCGAAGGTCACGGGCATTCAATGTTGGTTTTCGGCCTTGTCGCTACGTGCAGTGATTTCTCCAGATTCTCTGAACCTTTTGACAATATTACGGACCGTAGATGATGAAATCCCTAAATTTCTTGCAATAGCTCGTTGAGGAATGTTGTTTTTAAACTGTTCGACAATCAGCTCACGATTTGTTCACTAAGTGGTGACCCTCGCCCCATCCTTGTTTGTGAATGACTGAGCATTTCAGGAAGCTGCTTTTATACCCAATCATGGCACCCACCTGTTCCCAATTAGCCCGTTCACCTGTGGGATGTTCCAAATAAGTGTTTGATGAGCATTCCTCAACTCTCTCAGTCTTTTTTGCCACTTATGCCAGCTTTTTTGAAACATGTTGCAGGCATCAAATTCCAAATGAGCTAATATTTGCAAAAAATTACAAAGTTTACCTGTTCGAACATTAAGTAACTTGTCTTTGCAGTGTATTCAATTGAATATAGGTTGAAAAGGATTTGCAAATCATTGTATTCTGTTTTTATTTACGATTTACACAACGTGCCAACTTCACTGGTTTTTTGTACGTGTGGAGTATGAGGAAATGGGAAGATTCCTCACATCAAAGGAGACAAAACTACGCAAGGACTTTTTTTCCCGTAAATCAGCTTTAACCTGCTCTAATGATGATTGAAGACTATTCATTTGTGCATTCCTTACAAAAAAGCGGTCACTTAAATTTATTATTAAATTATTAATTTATGAAATTTATTAAATTCTGTACAAGAAACCTAAGCAGAACCATCAGAGTTGAATTTTTGCTCTGTTTTTGTCTGGAGGGATGCTGGATAATGAAAAAACTTTAGCTACCCCTCATTTGTCACATTCACTACTTGTGGCTGTTTAAATGACAAATGTACATCATTAATTTCATGAGATTTTTACAAGCACTTTAAAAGAAATTTAGCTGTGCCCAGTAGAGCTTCTTACATTCCTACACCATAGCAATGTGGCCTAATGCAATTCTACGGACGAACCTTCAGTGCAACTTGTTAATATTACATTAAATTCTTGACTATCAAAACATAAATGCCATTTCATTGCTTTTGACGCGAATGTAATCATTCTACCCTTTTCTGTAAATTTTGATGGTTGCTTAGTTGCTCAAAATGTCTTTGGGTAGGCTTTACTTTTGATGCCCATATTAAAAATGTTTCCAGAGTTGCCTTCTTTCACCTACGAATATATCTAAAATAGCAATTCCTATCATTAGGGAATGCTGCAAAACTGATTCATGCTTTTGGTCAATCTAGACTGGACTATTAATTGTATTGCTTTTTTATCTGGTTGTGCAATTTCCTGATTAAAAAATCTCCAACTTGTTAAGAATGCTGCTGCTCGTATCTTGACTAGAACAAATAAGTTGGCACACATCAGCCGAGTGTTTGCATCACTTCCATTAAAGAGCTGAGTTCAAGGTTGTGCTTCTCTTAAGCTTTGCGTGACATGGCACCTGAGTGCTTAACTACATTGCTCAAACTCCATCAGCCTACAAGAACACTTTGCTCTCAAGATGCAGGCTTTCTGGTAATGACCTTCTTGTGGAACAGGAAGTTGGAAGACATACTTTAAATAGCTAAGGCTTGCCTAATAAACGTATCTTTTTGATCAGGCTTATAGTCAAAACATTCTGGAATTTAAAAATTTCCTTATTGTCACTTCTCAACAGCTGTGACTCATTTCCTTTAAATGGGGGGTATGGGTTCTTGATGAGTTGGTAGATTTCTAGCCTCGCTCCGGACTACATTGACCCTGTATCTCTGTCCCAGTGACTAACTATGCAGTCATAGAAAGCTCCTGGAAGGGTTGTTAGCGTGCAAAGCTGCTCATCTCTGTCACTGCTGCTACCCTCTGCCCGCTCCTTACAGCCTGATCTGGTATTGTGTCTCTCTGTCTGCTATCAGTCCCTGCCCTGAGTCCCTAGGCATGCTGCTGCCTGGTCTCTGCCATCATTGTATGACGGGCCTCTTCCTAAGTAGTGCACGGTCTACACCAACGACAACGTGTGGTGCATAGCACCACCTCAGTCCGAGGTCCAAGTGCTGCCCGGACTCCACCAATGACAATGTGTGATCTATAGCATCGCCTCAGTTCAAGGCCCAAGTGCTGCGCAGACTCCACCAGTGGCATTGCCCAGCCTGTGGCACTACCCCAGTCCAACATACAAGGGTGCGGTCGATTGTGCAACCTGTGTCACTCGGGTTGATCAATCAAACAGCCAGAATTTTGGACTCGGGTCACGCTGTGGCTCGACCTCGGCACTCTCCACATTAGGCAGGGTCGTTGCGAGTCGAGTGGAACAAGATGGTGGCAACAGCGAGAACCTTTGGGTAATTTTGTTTTGTTTGTTTTGGTTAAAATACATGCTCAGATGGTAAGAAACCATAAGCAATTGATAGCAAATTAATTTGATAGCATCGTAGATTATAGTGGCTCACTATTTGAGGTTTGTCATTGCACCAAATGTGTAGGAATGCTGTGTGAAGTTGCGTCGGAAACTTTTGGGGAAAAAAAAGAACCAATGGCAAGTGTTGCCCAGTCTGCTCCATAGACAATGCCAGATTTATAGCTCTACCCTAGGCTAACGCGCTATCCAACACTGCGTTATTAGACTGGCTAAATTGAGCACGTTGGTCATCACAAACCCATACCCTGAGCCAGTCACAGTTGGATGGGCTTCACCCTCTTAAGCCTGGCTCCTCCCATGGTTTCATCCTATCTGTTCCACATAATGAGTTTTACTTCGTCACGGCAGTCTTGGTTTTTAGGGGGTTCAGGCGAGACTTTTACTGTAAATGGCATTGAGACAAATGTTGGCCAAATGTGCTATAGAAATAAAATGATTTGGTTTGATTAGAAATTTGATTTGATATGCTGAAAATGTATATGTGTAATTGATTTATTATTGAAATAGTCTCTGGCAGTGCCTGTACCGTGATAGTGCACAGTATGTCTCAAACTCTTGTGCAAAAATACAAATGCCTTCGTATTACATACACCTGGGCAAAAGCAAAGCTCCACCCAGTTCTTAAAACAAGTTCCACGTCACCAATGGACTAATTTAATGACACCAATCAACGCTGCCGAATTCTTGAAAATATGGTTTGGACACACCTTTCAAAACCAGTTTGGCATACAGCAGGGAAAATAAGTATTGAACGCGTCAATATTTTTCTCAAATATATTTCTAATGGGGCTATTGACATGAAATTTTGACCAGATATCCGTAATAACCAAAGTAATCCACACATACAAAGAAATTAAAACAAATAAGTCCACAAATTAAGTTATGTGTTATAAGGTGGCATGACACAAGGAATAAGTATTGAACACATGAAGAAAAAGAGGTGCCAAAAGGCAAGGAAAGCCAAGAAACCAGCTTAAGTCTGTCAGTATTTAGAAAGCAATCCTGCCCTCTATCAGTGCAAATTAATATCAGCTAGTTTAGTCCTAATTGATGTCCTATAAAAAAGTTTCTCATTACAAGGTATCAGGGTATCGTTCAAACATTTTCGATACCGATACCTTGACTTCGATACCGGTTCCTGAAAGATACTTTTTTCCATACCAATTTTTTTTAATCTGTTCTGGAAAAATCACATTACACATAACGTTGACAAACTTAGGTTTTATTTTTCAGTTCCTTCACTTTTTCATATATTTTTTAACAGATTAAAGAAGAAATCAAATTGGCTGCCTTCAGATTACCAGAACTGTCCTATCTCCTGAGCCACCGCAGCTCCACGGAATAAAAAAAAAGCACAAAAGAACAAATGTAACCAACACAATGAATCAGTACAAATAGTTTTCAGTGCAAAATTGACAGTTGCAAGTCAGTATATCAGGCTCACTGCTGCATACCGTTACATCACTCAGCAGTTCTTCTTTAAAAAATCAGCATGTCTGCTTTTTCAGGTGACAGACAAGCTCGATCCAGGCTGATAGCGTCCCCAGCAGTAGAAAATGTATGTTCTGAGGGTGTGGATGTTGCTTGCTCACAGAGATACCTTGTTGCCGAGTCAGAAAGCATTGGCAGAGTGTCCTTCATGTCCCAGCACCAGGTTACTGGACTCACTGAGGACAGCGTAGATGGTAGGCCTCTATAGTGCCGTAGCAGTTGTGGAAATTTTTAATTATTCCTGAAAGAAAACACTCAGAGACAGAGATAGTAAATAGGATCCAGTCTTTACTTTATGCATATAGGGCCCAAGTTACATGCAGGAACAAGGACAAAGGAATTCCCCCTTTGCTTGGATATTTGTATGAGCACGACACCCTAAATGCACGCCCCTTCCATGAATATTCCCAACAATTCACTACTCTCCTCCTTATTACGGGTACAATTTATTCATGACCCCTCCATAAGGAACTAATTTATGTAGATATATGTTCTCAGCATTCCACAGCTGAGTGCTCGCATCCCACATATCTCTGGTCGCAACAATCTCCTCAGGAACACACTGTTCAGCAAGGCAGAAACACACAGTTACAGAAAGCACATGTCACTACGCACAAGCTAGATTACAATGATAAACAATTACGCGTGACCTAGGTCACTCAAGAATAAGCAATTAATAACAAAATAAGCAATTCATGACTAAATTTCTTTCACAGTAGCTCTGCCCGAATCTTCCCTGTAGTGCTGTTGACAATAGTCTCTTTTCTTGCTTCAACTGCCATGTCCTTTTCAGCAAACAGCTCCTCGAGGGCAGAGAGCTTTGGCCTCTTCTGTGAACCAAAAGTGAAGAAATAAAGAAAAATATAAAACACTATCAAGGTAGAAGCAAACAAGTTCATTTATAGGATGTCTTAATATATTCTTACCAGTGTTGATACTGCAGCTGGACCATCTTCATCAGATGAGCTGATGAGGGTCATATATATTGATCTACAAATGAAGAGAAGTAGGAGGATTACCAGTAACAATAAACACCTCTCCTGAGGTCCTTCTCAGCAGCTCCTCCTCCAGTCTGGTCCGCACTTCATCTGCCACTTTTGCCTTGAATCTGGGATCCAAGGCTGCAACCTATCCAAGAACTCCCTTTGCTCTCATCCTGCAAGACAAAAAGTAAGTATGGGTCCCTGAATATTCTTAACAAAAACAACTGAGAAATCAAGAGGATTACACTACACACCTGGTATCTTTTTGAGAGATCGTTCCAGATAGTGTTCTTGATGGTTTTTGTGAAGGAGGAATCCTCATCATGAACTGGGAAGTGGTGCTGGAGTTTCCCCAAGATCGGCAGAATCTGACCCAGGGTTGGACTCCTTTCAGCAGAGACGCAGATGGTCGAAGTATACAGTATCTTTGTAACTCTGACAAAGTGTTCTGCTTTTCTGAAATCCTCATCAGAAACTCTCTCCAGTCTGAAAATGTATATCAGTTTTATTAGCTGGACTATAGTTTTATAAGCACAGTAGTTCACACTGAAAGTGATATAAGCTAATAGCAATGTTCATCATTCTTTACCTGTCCTTCTCCATTATTTTAGCGGAGGGTCCATGGAGGCTGCCTGAATGGCGGGGAACTGCTCCAGAAATCGGTCCGCCATCAGGAACAGGTTATTCCACCTGGTCCTCACATCCAGGATGACAGCATGTTCTGGAAGGCCTGGAGTGAGAGATAGAAAGAGAGAACATAGAGAGATAGAGAGAGAGGAAACTGGTGTGTCTGTATGTCTGTTTATCAAACTGGTTGTTCATTTGCAGTGATGTTTTACTAAATGATTTAGCAAAGGTTTTTTACCCTAAACTATTTGGCCAAGGAGTTTTGCACTAAGGTTGGTCTATTTTAACATAACATGAGTGGCGAGAACAGGCCGTTCAGCCTAACTAGGCTCGCCAATTTCTTTTAAGTATTGTGAATATATCCTTCAGATACTCAATGTCTCAATGGTATCTAGCTTTAAGTCAAGCCTGCTCTTGAAAATTGCCAAGGTTTCTGCCTCAACTATATGGTCAGGCAAGCTGTTCCACATCGAAACTACTCTTTGGGTATTTTGATTTCTACTTACCGAGAAGATGCTACTTCTCTTTCAGGAAAGGTTTAGCCAGGGTGGACCTTTTCAACTACACCAACATTGCTCTGATCCTTCCTGGCCACTGTGAGACCGAGGATACTGTGGAAAGTTTTTGAGCAGCAATATTGAGAGTGTGAGCAAAGCAGCAAATTTTTTTTATACTCATCTTTTTTATTGCAACATCCATGTTTGCTGCATTATCCACTGTCACAGCAACCACTCTGTCCTTTATGTTAAATTCATTAAGGATATCTCCTCTGCTACAGTGTCCTCTGTCTGGGATGTATATACTGCCCTGGTACTGTATGTAGGACTTTTTCTTTCATGGAGCCCTCTCTGACATAGTAGACTGACACTGTCAAGTAGTGGTCTTGTGCAGTGCTGGTCCAGCCATCAGCGGTCACAGCCATATCCCTCACATCCTGTAACTCTTTCTTGACGTTTTCTTTTTCTACTGCATACCATGCAGGTATAAGGGTATTTGAGAGCATATCACGGCTGGGGGACTGATAGTGGCGGTTTAGGGCCCTCATGTCACGGTTTGGTCCCGCCGGCAGAAGGCAACAAGCCGGCGGGCACTGGGACCATGTACCCAAATACCAGTGAAGGGACCCACATGCACAGGCTGAGTAAAAATATAAAAATCTTTAATTTAAAGATTAAAACCAAACAGGAGAGGAGCAGCGGCAAAAAGACAAACTTCAGGGCTCCAGGACCGCAGTGCAGAGCTTAAATAGTCTAACCTGCACCTCCACTTCAACGAGCAGCAGGTGTGGCTCGTTGAAGTGGAGGTGCAGACAGCAGGAGGGGGGAGGGACTGCAGGGCAGAACCATCACACCTCATCATGTCCCTATAGTTGACAATAGGCCAAAAAACATAAAAATAGCATTATTTTATCATTACTGCTGGCTATAAAGGTAAAAAAAAAAAAAAATTATCTACGGGAAGAAATTTCTAGACACCTGCCCAACAAACTTAAAGTTACAATAACACCACTTACAGCTTGCTTACCTCCACCATGGAGCCTCCACTGTGGGAAAAGGCAGCAAACCTTTGACAATGAAGTTTGAGACTAACCTGTGGCACTCATCTTGCCTCTCCTTCTTCATTTTTCCTTTTTCTGCTAGTGTGAATGGATTGATATTTCACTATGTCCTCATGCCATGGTCAACGGGGGACATTAATGTGAAGAGGAAAAAAACAAACAAAAACTAGAAAGCTAAACTGTTAATGCAACCGACCTTTAGGATAAACACGCTTTAACGAGATAACTGGTTCAATCAGAGTAAAACAAGTGTTTGCCACTAACATGGCAATATCCCCCGCCGTCCGTACGATATGTGTTCGTACGGCCGGACGGACGGACGGAGCCCAATGCTATATCCCCCGCTTTGCGCTAAACGCGCGGTGGGGGATAACAACATCAGTTACTGTCAACCTGACTGTGTTTTAGCATCTATTTAACTTGCCATTTATAGCCATACATGCAAATAATATGTAAGGTCACGTAGCTCCCAGCTTACAGGACTAAGCCGCGCAAAGATAAAAACTCTGCCCTGCGTTATATCACGCCGTTTGTATTCAGTCAAACTGAAAACCAAGTGCATCGTTGGTTAAATTTGCATGGCTTAGCGCTGTAGTGAGGTAGCTAAGTGCTACTCTAGTTACTTGCTAAGTAAACATTGTTATTGAGCTAGCTAGCTCGCAAATGTGCACACAGTATCTTTCCAATTTATAAATATAGTTTGTTTGCAAACGAGCTACCGTCAGTTAGCCACTCGGTTGTCTGTGCATTTAAAAACCGCAAACGTTAGTTCAAATGCGAGTGACTGCATGAGTAGCAGTTATGGAATTATCTTCACTGTAGTAAACATACATGTAACTAAAAGTTAGCCAATTGTTTTGTTTGCTAATCGTTAACATTACCTGTGAAGTCCCAGTGTCGCTGCCTTGATCAGTAGTTTCGGAGGAGGACTCGACTGGTGGACGTGCTGAAGGAGGCTCTGTTGCAGGAGGAGGCTGAGAGGATGACTGTCCGTCCCGGTCATCTTCTTGCAGTCGAAGACGAGCAACTTTCTGCACTTAAGTAGGTATGGCACATAAAAATTTCAAATTCACCCAACAGCATTGAAATTATGATGGCTGAATAGCTGGATGAACACAGAACTCAGAACAGTTTGAATTATCTCAATATGTCATCTAGAACCAGAGTTATAGCAATTTTAAGACTCGTTTTCAGGGCTCCTAAATTGAAAGGAGATGGGTTAACAATAGTGAAGTAATTAAGACACGCTTTACTCCTGGAATTTATGAAAAATCGCCATAACTTTTTTATTCTTGGAGATATTAAGATGAAATTTGGAACCTAGAGGTATTTTTGGGTGCTCTTTAACATGCTGCAATCAAAATCACTGTAAGACAAATAGTTTTCAAGCTATCCTGACCATGTTGACTTCCTTAGTTGCCTGAAAAATATTCAAGGTGCCAGCGTCGCTGAAAGAAAAGGACGAAAAATATTTTCAAACTCAAAATGTGTTCTTTTTTGCCATTTTTCAAAAAGGATTACAAATGATAAGTCGATAATAAAATGAAAAGGAATTCACAACAGCCCACTACTATTTTTGATATGATAATGATATAATATAATAGACTCCTTGTTCTTTATTCCAAACTAAATTGTACTAAGCATCCAACAATAAATGAAAAAAGTCAAGGATGCCACCCCCGCAAACCCCGCCCACCCCCGTCCACGCATGTGTGGCCCAGCCTGGCTCGACTACCTTTTTTTGGAAATCAATTCGAAATTCCCGCGAGGAACCAGCTGGAAGACGTCATCAATCTTACATGAATAGAGGCCCAAAAAGTCGATTTATTGCATCAAAAAGTGAATTTAAGGACTCCTTACCTGCTTATCCCTCGTTTGAAATGTTCATTTGGCGTGTAATGAGGGTTAAATCCGTAAAATTTCGGCAAAAATTGCATCAAAAGTTCGTCACATATATAAGTTTTCAAAACCGAAACTTGTGTAACGGAAAATTCTACAATGCATGCACAACGCGCAATCAGGTAAAACCCTGCTTGGGTTGAGTATACTTCATAAACATGGCCGAAAACGCCAGTGGTGCTGCGGTGGCGCCCCTAGTGACAATGGCCGTACCTAACTTAAGTTTACTCCGTGCACCGTCAAGTGCTTCATCAGATTTGTCGTATTGCCAGTTTTGGCAGCAGTTACCTTGTCGCAATTATTGCACCGCGCGCTGTTGGCATCAACCCTGCTGAAATTGAGCCACACTTTGGATCTTTTCCACATCTTTTACACCGATGATGGTTGGGATGCACACACGCGATGCGACAGCTTCACCTGTGAGCACTGTTCCCTCTAAGGTGTTTTACTGAGCAATTGCCTTCTCCTCCCCACTTCTTTGCACAGAAGACAAAAAAGTTGCTCACTCAAATATCCCCGACTAGTTTAATGTTTATTTCTCCCTAATATGTAATATAGGACATGTTGTCAAAGTAATCTGTTATTAGTCATTATTGTAATAGTCAGTTGTATTGCTATTTGGAGTTGGAGAGGTGAGGCCATAGCACCGGCATGTGGACGTAGTGTGTTCGCTTGAGATGTCACTCACAGTCGCTCAAGCAGGTCATCAGGGGAGTTGAACGTCTGCTCAGGAGTTTTGAAAATCAGAGGGAACATTGCCTGTGAGCCACGTTTGTGGGCGTAGCGGGCATAAACTAGTTTTTTTCCTGGATGCCTGGATACAGCCAATCACCAACACTTTTAGATCTTGGCACATCAAACATGCTGCATGCTTATTAGCTCACTGACGTTGGCGAGGTTAACCCCATAGGTATCAAAATTTGGTACCGAACGACAAGACATTTTTTGAGACTCCATAGTATCGAGGCAATTCGGTCGGTGCCTAAAAAAGTATCGGACTCGATACCCAGCCCTAGGTATCACACAAGAAGCATCGCATGATGGGTAAAAGCAAAGAGATCTCTCAAGACCTTTGCAACCTTATTGTTGCAAAACATACTGATGGCATTGGTTACAGACGTATTTCTAAACTTCTGAATGTTCCAGAGAGCACCGTTGGGGCCATAATCCGGAAGTGGAAAGAACATCATTTCACCATAAACTGGCCACGACCAGGTGCTCTTTGCAAGATTTCTGACAGAGGAGTCAAAAGAATAATCAGGAGAGTTGTCCAAGAGTCAAGGACCACTCGCGGAGAGCTTTAGAAAGACCTGGAATTAGCAGGTACAGTTGTTTCGAAGAAAACAATAAGTAATGTACTCAACCACCATGGCCTCTATGCATGCTCACCGAGCAAGACTCCATTGCTGAAGAAAAAAAGCAAGTTGCAGCTCGTTTAAAGCTTGCTGCACAACATGTGGACAAGCCTATTTAATGCTGGGAGAATATAGTCTGGTCAGATGAGACCAAAACTGAACTCTTTGGATATCATAGCACACACCATGTTTGGAGGACAAACGGCACTGCACATCACACCCAAAACACCATACCAACAGTGAAGTTTGGAGGTGGGAACATCATGGTGTGGGGCTGTTATTCAGCATATGGTACTGGCAGACTTCACATAATCGAAGGAAGGATGAATGGAGAAATGTACCAAGACATTCTTGATAAGAATCTGCTGCGATCTACCAGGATGCTGAAGATGAAACGAGGGTGGACGGGTCAGCAAGACATTGATCCCAAACACTCAGCCAAGAAAACTCCCAATTGATTTTAGAGAAAGAAAATAAAGCTGCTAGAATGGCCCAGTCAATCACTGGACTTGAATCTAATTGGAATCTATGGAAATCTATGGAAAGAACTGAAGATCAGAGTTAACAGAAGAGGCCCCCGGAACCTTCAAGATTTGAAGACAGTTTGTGTGGAAGAATGGGCAAAAATCACACCTGAGCGATGCATGCAACTAGTTTCTCCATACAGGAGGCGTCTTGAAGTTGTCATTACCAATAAAGGCTTTTCTACAAAGTATTAAATAAATTTCAGTTAGCGTGTTCAATACTTTTCCCCTGTGTCATTCCACTTTATTGCACATAACTTAATTTATGGACTTATTTGTTTTGATTTCATTTTATATGTGCATTATTTGGGTTGTTACCGACATCTGGTGAAAATTCCATGTCAATCGCCCCATTAGAAATATATTTACTGACAGAACTGTTGATGCGTTCAATACTTATTTTCCCCGCTGTGTGTACACACACACACACACTCACTCACACACACACACACACACACACATTTTTATATATATATATATATATATATATGGGTCAATGATGTGACATGCAGATTTTTGTGTCCAAGCGCACTACTTTGGTTTGAAATAATTTTAAATGATTCATAATAAGCATCATTTTATTCCATAAAACCTGTTTAATTTGAACATATTTCCAGTTTATCATAAAAATGATATATATTTTACGTTTTGCCATCTCAAACCCTCAAAATGTCTGGCGGCGCCACCGTCCGAGCGAGTTAACACTGTGAAATGTGTTAAATATGTAATTTAAAATATGAATTAATATAATATTAATATGGAGGCATAATTTTATATCGAAAACCTTTCAAATAAACAAAGTTTAATAGTATAATTGTTTTTAAATTGTTTGGAAACCAAAATACCCGCCCCCTACAATAAAGAATCCATAAGTTACTTTTAATACCCAGCTCAACTACAAAATAGTAATGTTTTAGGCAGAGAAGACACTCTCAGGTATGCTTACTAAAAAAAAAAATCACTTAGAAAAAAAAGAGGGAAGTGTGTTTATTTTTCCAAGAAACTTTTGGTTACGCCACCTGACTTTTTTTGGCTGTTGAAATTGCAAATACAGTCTTAAACTGTACTGAAACCCTGTAAATCTTGCGCAACCATTAAGACTTGTTTAAACACACTCTTAAAACTTCAAATAAATGTATTCTGTACATTTTGAACAATTTATTTTAAAAAAAACATTTTTAAAATGCTTATTTGTCATTGACCCACTATATATATATATATATATATATATATGTGTGTGTGTGTGTGTGTGTGTGTGTGTGTGTGTGTCTGTCTTTTCACAATACTGGGTAACAACCCAGCTAGCAGGGAACATTCCCACAACATTGGCTAACATTCCCTACAAGTTCTGATTATGTTTTAAAGAAAACATTTTTATCTAATGTTCAAAGAATGTTTCAAGAATGTTTATAATGTCAAATAATGTTCCTCAAATGTTATATGTTAACAAAGGAAGAATGTTTTAGGTGCCACATTCTGAGGATGTTTTGGGGATGTTGTTGAGGTAATATATGATAGTCTTCTATAAAACATTACCACAATGTTACATGATAACAAAGGAAGAACAATCTCGAAGCAACATTTTGAAAATGTCTGGATGTTATTGAGGCCTCAGATCACAAAACGTTATTCATAAAATATTCTTGTAATATGATATGTTAGCAAAGGTAGAACATTTTGTCTGCAACATTCTGAGGATGTTTTGGGAATGTCGTTGAGGTAACATGATAGAATGGTCTTCTATAAAACATTCCCACAATGTTACATGATAACAAAGGAAGAACATTTACGAAGCAACATTTTGAAAATGTTGTCAGGATGTTATCAATGCATCAGATCACAAAACATTTTTCATAAAACATTCCTACAATGTTACATGATAACAAAGGAAGAACAATCTCAAAGCAACATATTGAAAATGTCAGGATGTTATTGAGGCCTCAGGTCACAAAACGTTATTCATAAAATATTCTTGTAATATGATATGTTAGCAAAGGTAGAACATTTTGTCTGCAACATTCTGAGGATGTTGTGGGAGTGTCGTTGAGGTAACATGATAGAATGGTCTTCTATAAAACATTTCCACAATGTTACATGATAACAAAGGAAGAACATTCTCGAAGCAACATTTTGAAAATGTTGTCAGGATGTTATCGATGCATCAGATCACGAAACATTTTTCATAAAACATTCCAACAATGTTACATGATAACAAAGGAAGAACAATCTCAAAGCAACATTTTGAAAATGTCAGGATGTTATTGAGGCCTCAGATCACAAAACGTTATTCATAAAATATTTTTGTAATATGATATGTTAGCAAAGGTAGAACGTTTGGTCTGCAACATTCTGAGGATGTTTTGGGAATGTCGTTGAGGTAACATGATAGAATGGTCTTCTATAAAACATTCCCACAATGCTACATGATAACAAAGGAAGAACATTTACGAAGCAACATTTTGAAAATGTTGTCAGGATGTTATCGATGCATCAGATCACAAAACATTTTTCATAAAACATTCCTACAATGTTACATTATAACAAAGGAAGAACAATCTCAAAGCAACATATTGAAAATGTCAGGATGTTATTGAGGCCTCAGGTCACAAAACGTTATTCATAAAATATTCTTGTAATATGATATGTTAGCAAAGGTAGAACATTTTGTCTGCAACATTCTGAGGATGTTGTGGGAGTGTCGTTGAGGTAACATGATAGAATGGTCTTCTATAAAACATTTCCACAATGTTACATGATAACAAAGGAAGAACATTCTCGAAGCAACATTTTGAAAATGTTGTCAGGATGTTATCGATGCATCAGATCACGAAACATTTTTCATAAAACATTCCAACAATGTTACATGATAACAAAGGAAGAACAATCTCAAAGCAACATTTTGAAAATGTCAGGATGTTATTGAGGCCTCAGATCACAAAACGTTATTCATAAAATATTTTTGTAATATGATATGTTAGCAAAGGTAGAACGTTTGGTCTGCAACATTCTGAGGATGTTTTGGGAATGTCGTTGAGGTAACATGATAGAATGGTCTTCTATAAAACATTCCCACAATGCTACATGATAACAAAGGAAGAACATTTACGAAGCAACATTTTGAAAATGTTGTCAGGATGTTATCGATGCATCAGATCACAAAACATTTTTCATAAAACATTCCTACAATGTTACATTATAACAAAGGAAGAACAATCTCAAAGCAACATATTGAAAATGTCAGGATGTTATTGAGGCCTCAGGTCACAAAACGTTATTCATAAAATATTCTTGTAATATGATATGTTAGCAAAGGTAGAACATTTTGTCTGCAACATTCTGAGGATGTTGTGGGAGTGTCGTTGAGGTAACATGATAGAATGGTCTTCTATAAAACATTTCCACAATGTTACATGATAACAAAGGAAGAACATTCTCGAAGCAACATTTTGAAAATGTTATCAGGATGTTATCGATGCATCAGATCACGAAACATTTTTCATAAAACATTCCAACAATGTTACATGATAACAAAGGAAGAACAATCTCAAAGCAACATTTTGAAAATGTCAGGATGTTATTGAGGCCTCAGATCACAAAACGTTATTCATAAAATATTTTTGTAATATGATAAGTTAGCAAAGGTAGAACGTTTGGTCTGCAACATTCTGAGGATGTTTTGGGAATGTCGTTGAGGTAACATGATAGAATGGTCGTCTATAAAACATTCCCACAATGCTACATGATAACAAAGGAAGAACATTTACGAAGCAACATTTTGAAAATGTTGTCAGGATGTTATCGATGCATCAGATCACAAAACATTTTTCATAAAAATTCCTACAATGTTACATGATAACAAAGGAAGAACAATCTCAAAGCAACATATTGAAAATGTCAGGATGTTATTGAGGCCTCAGGTCACAAAACGTTATTCATAAAATATTCTTGTAATATGATATGTTAGCAAAGGTAGAACATTTTGTCTGCAACATTCTGAGGATGTTGTGGGAGTGTCGTTGAGGTAACATGATAGAATGGTCTTCTATAAAACATTTCCACAATGTTACATGATAACAAAGGAAGAACATTCTCGAAGCAACATTTTGAAAATGTTGTCAGGATGTTATCGATGCATCAGATCACGAAACATTTTTCATAAAACATTCCAACAATGTTACATGATAACAAAGGAAGAACAATCTCAAAGCAACATTTTGAAAATGTCAGGATGTTATTGAGGCCTCAGATCACAAAACGTTATTCATAAAATATTTTTGTAATATGATATGTTAGCAAAGGTAGAACGTTTGGTCTGCAACATTCTGAGGATGTTTTGGGAATGTCGTTGAGGTAACATGATAGAATGGTCTTCTATAAAACATTCCCACAATGTTACATGATAACGAACAAAGTAACATTTGGACAACCCACACCCAACTCAACCTACACCAGCTCCTGGGAAGCAGCCTAAGTTACCTCCCCAAAGCCGATCAAGACACGACCAAACACAGCACAATAACATCTGCTAATCCATCCAGACTCCCAGCCATCCTGGGGCTGATAAACTGGCACGCATGCACGTATGCGCACACACACACACACACACACACACACACATATACATTCATACATACATACAATTAGCCCCGAAACATGATCATTTAGGTGTGTATTTTTGTCCTTACCCTTGATGTTAAAGGAAAGAAAGGTGGAAAATGTTGACAATAATCAGCATAGGGCCTCATCTTCCATGGGGGGCCACATTTTGCGTGAGGGGACGCCTTTGCGCATATGCGCTACCGTGAGGCACACATAAAGCACAATCAGCTCGAAGAAGGAGAGAAAAAGAGACCTGTGATCTGACCGCGCATGCGTCGCTGCAATGATTAACAGCACTCGACATCTGACTAATCAGAGGGCTGCGCCGGCAGGCACTTGCAGAGCTGCAGCAGGTGAAGAGATGTGGACATGTTGTCATAAAGACGAATCAGGAGCATATACATCCATGGTCAGGAGCGAGCGAGAGAGAAAAAAAGGCAAACAACAGGAAACTCATGCTTTACTTGAAGGTGGGTATGTTGTTGAAGTAATACTTTGTGGTACAAACACCTAAGCTGCTACTTATTAGATAGGATCTCTGTCTCCAGTCTCTGTTTAGACTGGAGAAAAAAAAAAAAAATCAGCCGCCCTGATTAACATTTTTTGAATGTCCTGTTAACGCCCAATGCATTCACCTCTGTGAATTTTACCCCACCTCCTGAGGTAAAATGACCAGTTGGTGGTCATATACATTGATAGGCTATAAACTCACTCAGTCTGTTTGATCCTGGATTAGTATGTTTTCTTAGGACTGTAGACTGTACATACAACAACAATAGTGATAATAATAATATAATAATAGATAGCAATAGTTTTTTGTTAGTATTAGTAGTAGTACTACCAGACCAGTAGGCTACTAATAGTAGTAGTAGTAGTAGTAGTATTTTGCATTATAGTCTATAATAATAGATAGCAGTAGTAACAGTAGCCTAGCAGTTTATTATTATTATTATTATTATTAGTTGCTGTTGTAGCAGTATTTGCATTGATTGCATTTAAATCTTTTTGAGGCTAGTATTTACATTAATTTAATTTTGTAGTTTACCATTAAGACCAAAACATGTCTTAATCTGCTTGTATTTCTTGTCTGGATTTCTTACCATAACAGGGTCAATGCTGAAAATTGTCCACACATCGCCAGGGCCAAGGTACTAACTTTATTTACTTTTATTATGTAAAACCTCTTTTGTACCTCCTGAGCTCCCGTAGTTCTGTTGGGTTTCCGTAGCCCCTCCCTTCTTTCCCTCACTGCGCTGTTAAGCACTGTGGAGGGTAAGTTGTGTTCCAAACGGTGCTCCGTAATTTTACTGTTTTCTTTGAAATTTAAATCATTTATGTTAAAACGTTTGATGCACGTTGTTTATTATCATTTCCGATACATTACCTGGCCATTTTTGTGCCGTTTTGAACCACTAAAATAAGTTTTGTGGATATTTTTATTTGTGTGTGTTAGGAACAGGGATTTAAGAGCCATTGTCTGTAAGGTTCAGGCAGGTGGTGATAGTCACCTTCTTCAATTTTGCTGAAACTTTGGTGGTTTTATGTCCCTATCCTAACTAGAAAATTCCCCAAATTTTTTGACCTTACCTGCACCAGTTTGGGTTTTGGGGGTCAATCAAGTGCAAGCCGAAATAGGGGCTAAAATGCCAAATTACCAAAATTTGATTTTTGGGTTGCTCTTATTCACTGCGCAAACTTTATCCCAAAGTATAAGTTGGAAAATTGAATTATAGGGGGGATGGTCAGTGGAAAGAGCGATTTTCGGCCTGGGATCTTCTTCGCGGAATATAGAGGGGGCGCTCCAGTATGGCCGCAATCCATTTTCGTCACTAGTTTGCACCCCTTATACTCAGTGCGCGATCAGTGCGCCAGAACTTTTACGGCTGCACCACCCTGGTATGTAGTTAGACTATCCATTAGAGATGGAAAAAGTTGGGATAGTGTATGCGCACACCAATAGGTGGCGCCGAACATGGCAAAGTGCTAAAATTTGGCCTATTTCAGCACCACCTGGTGGCGTGCGCAGTCGATTGACAGGGCAAAGGTTTGTTGCATAATGAAGTATAGAGGTCACCCTTTTAGTTTATGAAAGCCATTTTTTGGGATAAGGACTACTGTCCATAATAGGTGGCGCTGTACTAACAGATGTACTGGAACACGCGTTAAGCAGTATCGACTCAAAATTGCTCATGATTGGTCCAGCTGAAGTGCGCGGTGAAAATCCCAAGGAAATACTTTTGTATGAGATGTCCTTCACCCTTAAACTTGCAGGTATTGCAAAGGGAACAATGGGATCATGACTGTGCAAGTCAATACAAGGGGTGCTAAAATGAAGAACATGAAGAGTTGAATGGAGCATACAAGATTGTTGTTCGTTTGTAAAATTTTGCTCTGAACCACTGAAAAATGGGTAAAAATACAATAAAATGGAACACAAGAGCCCAAGCCCAGTCTGTATGCAAGTCTATCTGTATACAATGGGCCTGTAACTATACAAGAAGTTGTTTTGTGAAAAAAAATACCAGTTTTGTATACATTGGGAATGTTTGTATATTCATCCTAGCCAGTTTCTGGCACTTAAAGGGCGTTCACATACGTGGATGATTCTGGATAAAACCTCAGATTGAAAAAGTGGCTTTTCAATAGTCTGAAACAATGGAGTAAACAGGAAGTACTAGTGGTGCCCTCAATCAATAATTGATGTAACTAATTAAACCACACATATGCCAGAGATGGTTGAAAAATAAATAATCATTACCTGAAATAAGGTCAAGTCCATCACAGGGCCTGTTCTACTGGGACACACCATCGAAATGCACCTATAGCAGTTTATATTGACATGCACAAAGAATATCCCATGATTTTTGTCACTGGAATTTCATTGATAAAGGCTAAAGACATAATTCATGAAAACATATCCTTGGGATAATGGCTGCGCATTTCATAACTTGACCAATCATGAGCAATTTGGAGCGGATATTGCTTTACACGTGTACCAGTACATCTGTTAGTAAAGTGCCATCTATTATCAACAGTAGTCCTTATCCCAAGAAATGGCTTTCATAAACTAAAAGGGTAATCTCCATACTTCATTATGCAACAAACTTTTGCCCTGTAGGTTGACTGCGCACGCCAACAGGAAATACGTCAAATTTTACCATTTCGCCATGTTCGGCGGCACCTATTGGTGTGCGCATACATCATCCCAACTTTTTCTCACCTGTAATGGATAGTCTAACAACATACCAATGTGGTGCAGTTGTAAAAGTTTTGGGGCACTGATCGCGCACAGAGTATAAGGGGTGCAAACTAGTGACGAAAATGGATTGCGGCCATATTGAAGCGCCCCCTATATGTTATGCGAAGAGGATATCAGGCCGAAAATTGCTCTTTCCACTGACCATCCCCCCTATAATTCAATTTTCCAACTTTTACTTTGGGATAAAGTTCGCGCAGTGAATAAGAGCAACCCAAAAATCTAATTTTGGTAATTTGGCATTTTAGGCCCTATTTCGGCTTGCACTTGATTGACCCCTAAAACCCAAACTGGCGCAGTAGGGCCAAAAGATTTGGGGAATTTTCTAGTTAGGGTAGGGACATAAAACCACCAAAGTTTCAGCAAAATTGAAGAAGGTGACTATCACCACCTGCCTGAACCTGCCTGAACTTTACAGACTATGGCTCTTAATTAACCAGTTATTCTCTTATTCTCCCCTTTAAGAGTGCACGCCGTACTGACGCTGTACTTTTTGTGAGGGTGTGTGATAGAGAGCAAGCCTCCATCAGTGTCCGATGGTAATGTCTGAGACTTGATGGTTCCAGTGGAGGCTGACCATAACAAAGCCCTACTGGATTTATATTGACTGTGATAAATCTTGTAGACAAATGTTGAACAGAGACAAATTTTGAGACTGATCAATACAGATTCCCAGAAACACTCTGGAACCCACTTTGCACTTTTACTACTGCTCATTCTACTACTATATTAGTAGTACTAATACTACATGTGTACATTTTCGTAAATTAGTTTGATTTTAGGACATTAGCAAATAAATAGGTTGATCTTCAAATTAAATTGGTTTGTCTTCACACTATATTCAAATTACTACATCAAATACTGGTTGAAATACTGGTTACTGACTCAGGTACCTCAAGTACTGTTCTATCAACAGCTACAGATTAAGCCATCTTGAATTTCCTGCTTTTCCCTGACTAGTCTTAGACAGATCCTTGGCATGTTGAACAAAGATAACAGAAACTTAATACACTCAACTTATAACTCGAACCAGTTCTTAAGCAATTTCTTAAGCAAATCCTTAAACAATATAGATGTCCTTAGTTTTTCTAAAGCAGTGACCTTTGTGGTGTAATAAAGTTCAGCCGACTGGCGCTGAATGGCTTTTGGCTGGGAAAGGCAATTGAAGATGACTTCCACTGTACTGCCTCAGGTATTAATTTCAAATACTGCTTCAGCTAATTCAACTATGGCCTAAACAACTTTTAAGTCCAACCTAAGCTACATAAAGTACTGCTTAAAATAACTTGACTGATCTGCTTTTCTATGTATTTTTTTCTGTCTTCATCTTTAGAAGCCTGCCAGAAGAACCACTCCAAGACCCTGGAAAAAACCATCGAGATGAGCATATTGGATACTTTAAGATATGCTGCACATAGAGCGACTCAGGTCAGTAAGAAAAATTGCGATGTCACCCCAAGCACACAATTTGTGATGAGCTGTGAGCAGATATTACATGTTTGCTAGAGGTTAGGGCTGGGTTTAAAAAATCCACCGACAGACATTACAGCAGTAACATCAACACTTAACATCAACAAGACGGAGCAACATCATGAAATACAGAGAGTCAGGATATTGAGCTACATGAGCCTGACTGCACTGCTGTGTCTGACCCACTGACTTGAGCATCCCTTGAGGTCCGGGGAGTTGAAGCTGCTCAGGACACCACTGCTGAGTTGAACGAGCAGTATGTGAGGGGGCATCATCTTGCACGAAAACCATTTCCGCACACCTGTTGAACATCTTCCTCGCAGTAACAGGGCCCAATTTCTTTTGTCTGGTGAGTATGGGAAGTAGCACTAGCTGGAGAATGTTCTTGACATAATACTCAGCATTGATGGTGGTGCCCTGGGGTACAACACACAACTCTGACAGCCCTGAAGATGACATCCCCCCCCAGACCACGCAATGGGCACTGAACTTGACTTGTTCAGAAGGTGGCACTTTCTTTCAATCGTCGGTGTAGATGCAGTCGTTTTGGCTGTTGGGAGATGGAAAAAAGTAGAGTGGGCACTCATCAGAGAAAACCCAGTTTTCCCAGTGTCTTGGGGTCATTGTGGCATACTTCTTTGTAAAAGCCAACCGTTTCTCCTTTTGCAGTTTGGTAAGGCGAGGAATCCACTGTCCTCTGGATGCTCTCAGACTCAGTCTCTCAGTCAGAAAACGATGGATGGTACTCTTAGAGACTGCTTCCCCAAGATTCTTTAGTCTTTGACTAAGTCTGCGGCAATATTGGTGTCTCTTTCCCTTAGCCTTTCAGATGAGGTCCTTGGCCCTGGAACTCAGGACTGAGGGGCGACCTGCACGGGGTTCATCTTCAGGGAGTCACAACTCTGGTGTCTCTGCCATCACTTCTTCACCCATCGTATGCTTCTACCAAGGTCCTGAGCTACCTCCCTGCAAATTTTCCCTGCCCTGCGCAGGCAATGGCTTGAGCACGGACCTGAGGCTCTGAAAGAGCAGCCTTTCCAGATTTTTGTTTAGACATCGTGGCAGCACTACCAAAAAGGTTCTCTCAGTGACATGCCCTTCGTTCAACCAAGAAATGTATAGGCCTCTCGCAAACAGATGAACTAATTAAACAATCTCACAACACCTGGCTGACCAGGTGCAATCCATTTTGGAGACAGACATGTTTCCCATGACATGTTGGGGTGCATGAACTTTTGGGACACGGTGTAGTGGATCATTTGTGTTCTACACTGTCTGTCCAAAAGTAGTTGCCTTTTGGATTCAAATAAACAAATACTATGACCAGATCATTTTTGCAGCGATTAAAAGTCTACATTTCAGCTGGCAATAATTATTTTAAACCTGATAGATTTAGCGCGTAGCTTCTCATTTATTTAAAAAGTCATGTCGGAAGATTCAGAGGGGGAAAATTATAGGCACTCACCATCGTTAATTAAAAGTTATCATAAATGTTATTAATCAGACAAAAAAAAATCCACGTAACGATGGGTTTTTCAAGATAAGGAAATGCATCATACCATTATGGAAAGGTTTTAAAGAAGTCTAGTTTGTTTGCTGAACGATTTATTGAACTTCGACCGGTTACAGTCACAAGCATTCCTCTTTATTTTTTGAGGATATTCTACAAACCCATACATAGTACATCATGACTTTCAAATTGTAATAAAACAACAAACAATCAAAACTGATTAAAACTGCTTTACGAGGAGCCGCTATTTGCAGTCCAAAATTTAAATAGTTCGCAGAGCTTCTGCGCTTCGCATGCACAATCCCCAACAGTCTAATTAATACATGTGATAGCCATGTTTTAGAGGACAGTTTACAAAAATAATTTATTGAAGCATAACGTTCATCAAGGTGCAGTAGAAATGGGTACGAATCAGAGACGTAAGGTCAGGAGAGGCAGTGACTTCACCTTTTTATCGCTAAAATTTTCAACCTGTTTCCATGTACAATGCCTGATAGTCATCAATCAATTTTAACTTTTTTTTACCGAACAAATAAGACCTAGGCTATATGTAGCCTGTAATGATTAAGAGGTGACGGTGACAAAAAAAAAATCATTAACGCTTTGATTCGAGACTGCAAGGATGGAATTGTTAATAATTAATTAGTAAAAATTCAACTCTCTCAGTAATTCCGTGTATCATTTTGACCTTCTGTTTATCAGATTATGAAAGCAGAGTGAAAATAAACTACTTTTTTTTTTTTTGAATGGCATTATAAATTACATATGTAAGGAGGAAATACATTATTGTAAACATGTTGACCATGCATTGAACATGGCATAAGAAAGGTTTTAATATTTGTTTTGGCATTGCGTTAGCTTCCTGTAAGCAACTATGGCCGAATTTGCTGTCTCGTCAGCATTTTGAGTTCCATGCACTGAGCAATAATGTCGTGGATGAAACTGGAATGCCACTCTGCCGTTTAGTCTTAGTAAATTAGTAAATCAATCCTCTGGTTGCTAATCAAGCAAAGTAATAGGGCGTAATCGTTTGTTTAACGGTATTCTGCCTCCCCTATCTGACCTCCGACGGTACATCACTGGTACGAATGAACCCCTTGCATGATATGACATTGCATCATAATCCTAAAACATGAAATCAATTACAAAAATTATTCGGAAAAATAACGAAAATAGCAGTCAGAAATGACTTACCTTGCAGATGGACGGCCAGTTGCTGAACGATGGTCAAGAATAAGATTGGATTCAGTCGATTTTTTATCATAGTTCCCTTTTCAGTAACGGTCGTGGCAGCATACAAAATTGTGGACACCATACTTTTAGCAGCAGAAATAGCCGACTCGCAGCAACGCACAGGAAAACTTTTGTTGCCAATCAAATGTGTTTATGGAGTCATTCCAGGAAACGTGAAAAATCAATAAATTTATGAGTATAATCATAGAATGCTAAACAAAATATGTCTTCAGTAATGGTCGTGATTTAGTGGACACCAATGATTTTTTCGTGTTTGAGTTAATTAGTCTCAGAAACGACGGAAGTTGGCGGGGGGGAAGTTGGTTCATTGGCATAAGGAAAGTCAGTATTTTTGCGGAGTAGTAGTACATTTGAGCAGCGCCACTCACTGAAGACCTGCCAGCTGTGGTAAGGGTCGTGAGCACAGCTGACACTTCGGGCAAAGACCGTTACCCGATAATTTCAGTCTGAAAACGTTTTATATTCTGACTAGAAAAGCTTAGTAACGAAGTGGAATTTATTCACTGGACTGTGAGTGAATAACATATGGGCAAATCTACATGATACAGTCTAATTTTAATTTCCCACATCCATTCAGTTAAAAACTGATTTCTTATGTCACATTTTGGTGTCCTCTTTAAGCCGAAACTGCTTGAGTTCAAATGGTAGTTTTATCCTCACTATATCTCTAACATGTGCTTAACAAAATAATCATGAATTAAATGCATCAATCATTACCTGCTGATAATAAAGCAGTGAACCATAACTGTCCCGAAAATCTCTCCAGTATTGCGAAAATGTACATATATATATATGGGCCCTTAGGCAAGGCCCTTGATGCTACCAGCCTACCCCAGGCATCAGTGAGACCACAGAAGCGAGAGTCATACCGCCTCGGATGTCGCTTGGGTCAACAAGGTCCGAGTCAGGTGTTGGCTACTGGAGCGAGGCATAAATGGACAAGAGAGGAAAACAAGAATCCGATGGAATGTTACTATTCAAACAATTCCAGCAAGAGAGAATATATGCAGAGGATGTTGGATCAATGGATGCTCCGAAACCCAACATCCAAGCTAACGAAGAAACAACTACTAGCCTAGTGTTCCAACATCCGCAAACGGAAACTGCTATTACAACTAAAGATGGATGAGGTATAACAAGGCTACGGCCAGAGGGAGCCAGGACACCAGGTCAGGGGGGAGATATCACCATCCCCACACTCTAAGATTGGGCTCTAAGCCCCAAATACAAGCCCTGATGACCTTAACACAAGGGCAGCTGACCTGAGAATTAAGATCATGATCAAGCTGGATATCTGGAGCCCCCGTGGCCAACTATCAAGGCTGAGTGATAAAGTACCCTCTGAATCTATACTGGAGGATGTCAACGCGGCATTACAATCACCACTGGGAACATTACTGAGACCAACAAGCTGATATATGGTACAGCAGCAGTGATCCTAGAGATGCATGGATACAAGAGCACCACCAACAAGGGACAGTATCCTCCATGGAAAAGACGGCCGGAGGCCAAAATCAAAGCAACACAGAGAGAAATCAGCCAGCTATCAGAGACACAGAAAGGTGTGGTGAAGAAAGGGCTACCTAAGAAATACAACGAACTGTCCATACCTGAGGCACTGGAGACAGCCGAACAACGACTTACAGCTCTGGCTACCCGCCTCAAGAGGTACACTAGAGAATCCAAAGCTAGGAGAATAAACAGGATGTTCTCCACTGAACCATCCAAAGTGTACTCTAAGTGGCAGGGTAATAATACGAGAACAGACCCACCCAGGGCAGAGACTTGAACAGTGCTGGAAAAGCGTATGGGAGAGGAGGCTTCACAAAACACCAATGCTCAGTGGCTAGTGGATCTGAGAGCAGACCACTGCAATCTCCCAGAGCAAGAACCAGTGACCATCATGATGGCAGACATCTATGAAAGACTGTCAAGTATGAAGAGCTGGACAGCACCAGGCCCTGACATGATCCACTCCTACTAGCTGAAGAAGCTAACGGCACTCCCTGACCGCCTGGCTGCACAAATAAACCAGCTGCTAATTGACCCACCCGAAATGGTTAACCCAAGGTCGGACAGTGCTGATCATGAAGGACCCCCAGAGGGGTGCGATCCCATCCAACTACAGGCCAATAACCTGCCTCTGCACAACATGGAAACTGCTGTATCATAGTGGCCAAGATGAATAGGCGTATGGCTCAATAAATGAGCAGAGCTCAGAAAGGAATTAGTAGTAACACCAGAGGAGCCAAGCGCCAGCTACTGATCGATTGAGCTGTGACTCGAGACTGTAAGGTCAGACAGACCAATGCGTGCACCAGTGCCATGCCGTCAGAGGTAAGTCAGTTGATGCAGAATCCTTATCTTAAAACAAACAATAACTCCCTATTACTTTGCTTGATTAGCAATCAGAGGATTGATTAATTGATTTACTAAGACTAAACGGCAGAATGACTTGCCAATTTCAGTTTCCACGACATTATTGCTCAGTGCATCGAACTTAAAATGCTCACGACAGCAAATTTGTTCATATTTGCTGGGAGGAAGCTAACGCAATGCCAATGTGTTCAATGCTAGCTCAATTTGTTTACAATAATGTTTTCCCCCTTAAATACCTACTTTTTAATGCCACTCAAAAAAAAAATCAGGAGTTTATTTTCAGTCTTCTTTCATAATCCGATAAACAAAAGGACAAAATGATACATGGAATTACCGAGAGAGTTGAGATTTTTAAAAATCAATTATCAAGATTTCCATCCTTGCAGTCTAAAATCAAAGCGTAAACGCAAATGAATCTTTTTTGTCATTATCACCTCTTAATCATTACAGGCTATATATATATAGGCTGGGTCTTATTTGTCTGGTTAAAAAAAAGTAAAAATTAATTGATTGTCAATCAGGCGCAGTACGTGGAAACAGGTTGACAAAATACAGCGATAAAAGGTGAAGTCACTGCCTCACCTGATCACACGTCTCTGCTGTTCAACGCCTGGATTGACTACAAGAAAACCTATGACTTGATGCCACACATGAGGATACTAGAGTGCTTAGAAATGCACAACATCAAAAGGACACCTAGAGCCTTCAGCAAGAACTCAATGGGACTCTGGAGAAGCACTCAGGAGGCTAACTCGACGCCTTTTGCACAGGTCACCATCAAGTGCGGCATATACCAAGGAAATGCCCTATCCCCACTGCTGTTCTGCATTGGCCTGAATCCCCTCAACCAGATCATCACAAAGAGTGGATACGGATACCAGTTCCGAAGTGGAGCGACCATCAGCCACCTCCTGCACATGGATGACATCAAGCTGAATGCCAGGAATGAGCGAAACATCAACTCACTGATCCATATCACCTGGCTCTACAGCAATGCCATCGGATTGTCATTTGGCATGGATAAGTGTGGGCGGATGGTAGCAAGGAGCGGTAAGATGAACACAACCAAAAGGGTTGAACTACCAGAAGGCAACATTGCAGATGTTCAAGACAGCTACAAATACCTAACTGAACTCATATGGGAGATTTTGGAACAACCTGTCAGACAGTTTTGAAGCTGATCTGGTAGTCTGTGGAGGCCCAACGTCTTACGAAGATTGTTACCCCGCCCCACCCGAAGGGTGAGGGAAGGGGTATTGTTTTTTTTCGGTTCGGTTTGTCTCTGTGTTTGTGTGTTTGTGCGTTTTTTTGTTTCTGTGTTTGTTTGTTAACACTCTAGCGGCAAAACTAATGGCCAGATTCACCCCAAATTCAGTATAGGGATTGCCGCTGACCCAGAATAGATCCCTACTGAATTTAGTACAAGTAGGTGAAAGTATGTGCGAGGGGCGGGGTTTGTTGTGCCTGGTACCACTTGTTTATGGTTTATCTTGTTTTTTTACATCAGTTTGTCACTGTGCTCTATGGGTGTGTGTGTGTGTGTGTGTGTCGGTTTTTTGGCAAAGGAACAGTTTCATTTAGCTTGCGTACAATTACTTTTTCGCAGGAAGAAATTATGCAACAAAAATTGAGCTTGTGCCACATCTCATCTTCCTGGAACAGGCTCAAATGCCTTTTTCA
This sequence comes from Gymnothorax javanicus, assembly GCA_029692085.1. Lineage (NCBI taxonomy): Eukaryota > Metazoa > Chordata > Actinopteri > Anguilliformes > Muraenidae > Gymnothorax > Gymnothorax javanicus. Next base: position 82,074,840 of record CM056194.1, on the reverse strand, counting down.
CTCCGCCTACATACTGCATGTGCACTTTCGCTATTGTCAAAATTAATTAGTAGTCTCGGTTCCTTTTCAGTTGTCAGTTTCCTGCGAATTCCACACGCCCTTTCTCGCACCGTTTTCTCATTCTCCTCTTTATCATTTTTGTGAATTAAAGTTCCTCAGTTTTTCCAGATTGTCTTGATGCCTCCTCGTGCTCATCTTTGCCCTCTTGCATTGATTTATCCTTGCTCTCCTTCCATTATGTTTTACATTTTTGAGCATCAGGCTGTTTTCAGATGCATTTTCCTGAAGTGAAACAGCAAAATATTTATGACTACTTTTTTTTTATCAAAGAGATCTACAGCGATCTGGTAAAAAAAACAGTGAGTCACAATTTATACTTTTTTGAACTGCCTGTTCATTTGGACATACTGCATTATGCTGCACTAACAAATGTGTCACAAGGGGAAAAAACACACCTCATTCACCACTTTCAACCTGGAAACGAGTATGAAAGTGTAAGTGAATCTCAAGTGTGCGCTATTGTTGTTTTTTATTCTCTCAAAAGCGCACATTTGTTACTTACGGCCTTTGACCGGATCCCTGTAGTTACTTGCAGATCCTTTCAAGCATTGCCATTGAATTGTTTCAATGTTAGTGTCACATTGGCTACATGAATTGCCAGTCTACACCAGGGGGCACAGTTGTGATTGATCTGGGACAAATCCACCTTTTACCTGCTTTACCCCCTGCCAGTGTTTCACCTCACCTTATCCCTGTTTTCAACCACTGGCCTCCATCAGCCCATCGATCCACTCTCCTCTGCTTGAACTCCTCACAGCCTAACTGCTGCCTTTCCAGCTGAGAATGTTGCCTGCTGGTCTTGTTGCATACTTTTGACAAGGACCATTTGGATTTTTTTTTTTTTTTTTTACCTCATGAAGCCAATGATCTCTGAAATGTTTTGTGGTGCTGGTTTAGCTACTGTTTTTTTGAACTTTTCTTCATTGATCAACATGTTTTTTGATCCTTTGTGTGTTTAGGATCTTTTTGATATTGCTTTCTTTTAATTCAGAGCTCATGCTACGTAACAATTTTCAGGACTCAACTCGTGCTAATTTTTTTACAGTCTTTCTAATTAGAGTAACCTCTTGAGACAAAATGAGGTTGAAAGTATCTCCATTTGTTTATTTCACTGATTGGAAAAGCAATTCATCTGAGTGAAAAATATAATTTATAATCATTGCATTTTTGATATGAATTTGTATAGCCCTCTGTTGTATATTTTCCTCTTCCTGCTGCAATAGGTCTTTGAACAGAAATATATTTAAATATATTCATTAATAGAAATTCATGATTTTTCCTCCTGGATGAAGAATGACATATTTAAAATCTATTGCATTTTTCTGGAGCAATTTAGAATTTTTTTCACTGTTAAGCATCTGCCTGTAGCTTTGCATGTACTGCTGTTTTTCTAAAGAAACATTGTCACATTTAAATTAATTGCTTTTTGATCCTAAATGTCTCCTTTAGAATTTTTGTTGATTTAATTCATGTGTTGATTTTATTCATAAGATGACCCTTTTCACGTTTTCTCTGTCTGTGTGCGCTCATTATTTTCTAAGTTTACTTTTTTTTTTGCTCCAAGACATCATTCCTTAGAAATGTATTTTGGTTCTATGTGTTTCCAGTTTTTTATTTCCCTGAAATTATGAAAACTCTGTTCCAGCAACAGTGCAACAAAGTATACAGGTGTCATCAGATGATGACATATCCCCCCGGCCCCCGCAATCTAATCTCAGAAATCCCAAAATATCAAAAGGCACCAGTCCAAGACCTGGTTAAAACTGTAGGCACAGCAAGTACCATTAAAAAATATTGAACGATATTCGAGTTCTGCTCTGGAAACGAAATGTCCGCGGACAGAAAAACGACCACACTGACGACTGTATCCCCCCGCATTATATGCCAGGGAGGTAATAATGACAAAAAAGTAAAAATTTATACTTCATTTCATCATTCAATTCATTATGGGAATTTACACATTATCAGCAGGTGAGGTGCTTCTTTGACAACAATTATGTTGCAAAATCTTTTTTTTTTTTTCAGTTTAAAATGAGCAAAATAAAGTTACCCCAAAAAAATAAATAAATAAAGCGAAACACATTATTTCATCTGTGAGTTTGGAAATCTATTTCAGCAAAAAGCCACCAATGTGTCAAATGAGGGTCTCTGGAGGCATTTAAAATTCGCTTGGAAAATGTGAATGTCAGGGTGGGCTCGGGAGCAGAGAACACAGCTGATGAGGGAATCTAACTGAATGCTTAATGAACAGGACTGGACATGATAACATAACTAATGATAAGTATTAGAAAGTTCAACACAGAAAATTCAGGCTGGGAACAGGGGCTGGAAATACAAAGGTAGCAAACAAAGGAATATTGATAGTCAGAATTAGGAAGTAAGGATAGATGGTTGGAGAAAGGTCTGCTTAACAAAGCCAGACCAGGGGTGAGGGGAGAGTTGCTGTTTAAATAGAAAGAGTTCATGGTGTGCAGGTGCTGGATATCAATAATCAAAGGAGTAGGATGGAAAACGTGGAGTGGAAGTCTGAGTCTGGAGTGGGCATGTCAGCTTGAGAGCCCAGTGAAGAGGTGACAGTGAAGTTCTCGAGAGTTTTTTTTTTTTTCAATTCAAAATGGGGATAAAAATCCGATAACCATGAAATTTGTAAATTTTCACATGGATGGAAAAACCTACATCCTTTGTATTCAAATAACATGGCTCCATGGTGTCAATAAATTCATATTACAGTTGTGCTAAAAAGTATGCATACCCTGGTTGAATATGTAAAATAGGCAACATTTTTTAAGGAAGACATGAATGGCCAGGCAAAACGCATTTCTTTTATTTCTTATTGGAATCATATCCAACTGTAGGTCATGTAGAATGGCACAATCATCAAAAAAACATTGCAATAAGGGAACAAAATAAAATGAACCCTGTTCAAAAGTATGCATACTCATAGTTCTTAATTAGCATCAATAACAGTGTACAGTCTTTTGTGATATTTGTCAATGAGGCCCCTAATTCTCTCAGGTGGTATAGCTGTCCATTCTTCCTTGCAAAATGCTTCCAGCCCCTGCAAATTCTTTGGTCATCTTGCATGAGCTGCCCGTTTGAGATCTCCCCAAAGCGGCTCGATGATACTGAGATCAGAAGACTGTGATAGCCACTCCAGAACCTTCATCTTTCTCTTCTGTAACCACTGGAGGGTCAACTTGGCCTTGTGCTTCGCATCGCTGTCATGCTGGAAAGTCTTAGTGCGTCCCATGCAAATTGTCTGCCAGTATTATCTGATAGCATGCTTCGTTCATCTTTCCATCAATTCTCACGAGATTCCCTGTGTCTTTAGAGTTCATATACGCCCAAAATATCAGAGAGCCACCACCAGGCTTTCCGGTGGGAATGTTGTTGACTGCCCTCCAAACATAGCGCTTATGGTTGTGACCATTAAGTTCTATTTTGGTCTCGTCACTCCAAAATGACAGTATTTCAGAAGTTGTGAGGTGTGTCAAGGTGTTGCTTAACATATTTTAGGGGGGCTTTTCTGTGGGATTGGTGCAATAATGGCTTCCTTCTAGCAAATCAACCAAACAGCTCATTGTTGTTTAAGTACCTCCTTATTGTGCTCTTTGAAATGACCACACCATCTTTTTCCAGAGCAACCTGTATTTTTCTTGAGGTAGCTTGAGGGTTTTTCTTTGTGTCCCAAACTATTCTCCTGGCAGTTTGGGCTGCCAGAGGAAAATTTTACTGCTCAAAGCTCGCTTTTCCACAGCTCCGGAGACAAAATTGTGATTCTCAGTTCTTCCTCATCTTAATTTCATTTAAGATTCTACTTCGTCTTATATGGTTCTCCTAAAATTCACTCGGAGAAATAGGTGAGACAGGACACTGAGCAACAGGAGTCATGTTTGAGACTTAAAGGAGATACCTTGCTAAAGCTCAATTTAGTTTCATTTTTGATTTTATTTTGTCTCATATGTTTCTCCTAAAATTCACAAGGAGAAATAGGTTGAGCCAGAACAAAATGGTAAATGGACTGCATTTATATAGCGCTTTCTAGTCACATGACATGATCCCAAAGCTCTTTACAACTATGCCTTATATTCACGCTGATGGCGGGGGCTGCCATGCAAGGTGCCAACCTACACATCAGGAGCAGTGAGGCGTTCAGTGTCTTGCTTAAGGACACTTTGGCACATTCTCTGGAGGAGCCGGGGATTGAACCGGGAGCCTTCTGGTTTCCAGGCCGCCCGCTCTTAAACACATATTACTTGTGTGTGTGTGTGTGTATATATATATATATATATATATGTATGTATGTATGTATATTTTATATAAAAAAAGTTTTATGTATACATTATATACACACAAAAAATATATGAACACATGAACACACAGTAATAACCAACAGTAATAACCAAAACAATAATCAAGTACACTTTTACCAATGTTGTAAGAAAAACCCTTTATTAGATTTTTCCGAATGCTTGGGCACTATATCTGAAACAATAGGCTCCTTTCTAGATGTTTACCTGCCAACCACATATAGGGCTGAACACGAAAATGAATCATTTGAATGCAAAGTTATGATTTACAATTTTTTTTTTAGAAGGAATAATATCGCAATTGCAACATCTCATTACTTATGAGAAAATTTCCACGTGGATGTATTATTGAAGTCACCCCCAAAATGTTGATGAGATATCCAGTAAAAAATACTGTGATATTTGCTTGTCAGTGTTATGTAACCCTTCTGTTTCAGATGTCCTCGGTGTTTGTTTTTTGTTGTGGACAAGCATGAAATATCAATTAAAATGAGAAGTCTCTGAATATGTGTTCACATTTTCTTAGCAATGGTTTGAGGGAACATCTTAGTCATGCAGCTCCCTCTATAGATTTATTTACCACCAGATATTCATGAGTGCAGTTTAAAAAAAAACAAAACATTAATGTCTGGATGAGAATTCACTGAGTGCTTGCAGAGAGCTCTTTATTTGCTCTGTCTGAGATCACCATGAGATGCATGAACTGAGTAATTAACAAAGACTTATAAAGGCTAGGATGAGAATACAGTGAGGTCAGTGGCAGAGCTCTCTGATCTCTCTGCCTGAGATAAAAATGAGGTGCTAAAGTGGAGAAAATCTGAGACTGATTTTACAGCTTGATAAGATCTCTTTTGAAATGTAAAAGGAAGCTAATTTTAGCTCTTTTAGAGCTTGATGAGATCTCTTTTGAAACGTAAAAGGAGGCTAATTTGAGCTCTAAAATCTGAGACTGATTTTAGAGCTTGATGAGATCTCTTTTGAAATGTCGAAGGAGGCTAATTTGAGCTTTTGTCTGTCTTTTTGCTCCGGAGAAAAAAATGAGAGGAGAAATAAGCTATGGTCTCACTCGGGTTTCACACAGATCTCATAGTTGTCTAGGAGAAATAAATGAAACATTTCTGAGAGCTCTTTTCTGATTTTCGTTTTCTCTGGGATGTAATGTAGTTTCAGTCACTTCCCAGAGTCAAGTGCTTATCGAAGGACTTAAAAAAACAGACCCTTCTTTAAGAGCACTTCTTTTATAAAAATGAATCAAAGTACATCTTTCATTTTTAGAGCTCTAAACTCTGGTTACGACCTTACTGGGTATATTTATGCAGTATTTTCATGATATTTAAAGTTGAAAAAATAAATATTTGAGAAATTCATCACCATTATTCATCACTATTATTACATTTTTTCAGTCATATCATTGTAAGACTTCAAGTAAAAATATGCAAGCTTCATAATAGGAGAGTAAGATTTTCAGAAATGAGCAAGTAACAGTCAAATAAGAACAGGTTTTTCTTTTTTTTCGCATTTTCAACATGTTCAGACTCCTTGTAAATTTGATCTCTAATACTGACTACTCTCACCTAGCAGGTTGATGCTTCATGTCACATGTCTAAAGCTGATTCTACAAACAGGAGAGTGACTTCAGTTCGCACCGTTGGTCTGCACAGACCCAGATCGCATTCCTACAGAGAACCATTGTGATGCACTGAAAAGGGAGAGTCACTAGATGAAAGTTTGGCTGGTCGGTGTATTAAAACCGTATGACGATATATTGTGTCAGCATGAACCAAAATCTCTTATGAGTATGTTCACCACAGGCCATAGAGAAATCAGGTCATTTGGCAACTAAATAAAGGCCATTCTGGCATCATAAAGCTGAGCAAAATAAATAACGATTGTATTTTTAATTGAATGTGAAGTTATTTAACACATTTTCCCTAAATGAATTACCTCAACAATACCTAGGCCAGTAGTTCCCAAGCGTCCTCGGGCCCAATGTGTATGCTTCATTCCAACTAATACTGCATTGCAGAATCATAACTAGAGCTGCGCTCAGAGAGCGCGAGTACCTCCACCAATGTACTCAATGTTATTTTTGCCAGTATTAGCTAGCAACCCCTGTGTTTATGCAGTCCTGTAGTCTTCGCGCAAATATGTTTTTAATGTGTTTTTGACCTTTAGCATACCCTTGATCTTGACCTCCCAAAATCGAATCACCTCTTCCTTGAACAATACTTAATCATTCCACCAAATTTGAAGAAAATCCATCCATAACTTTTTGTGTAATCCTGCTTACAAAAAACAAACAAACAAACAAACCAACGAACAGACAAACGGTAATGATCACATAACCTCCTCCAACTTTGTTGGGCGGAGGTGATAAGCTGTCAATTTGTCCCAATTAGATTCATTTCATGTTTAAAGCAGTCATTTACCATCTAAAGCCACATTTTGACAGAAATGAGTATAACTAGTTCAGGCAGGAAACTCAAGAAGAGCTACATCAGCTGACAGCAGCCTGGTAAGCTACCAGCCACGTCAGCATCAGCAGGCACACAACAATTGGAGGATACACATCACGAGGTCAGACAGCGGTCTATTTGAAAGACGTCAAGCTCGCTCACTTCTGCTCCTGTTTGCAATGACTTTTCATGCAATGCAACACGCTCTTTGGTTCTTTGCTTGCCTCCTCCACCCCAGCCTCCACCTGTTTGGTTCTGCTCACATCGGGGGGATTTTGATTTCTGTTCATGACCATGTTTGTGTGTTCGCTGTGCCTAGGTAGTACATTCCTCCAGAGCAGAACCGCCGCCAATATACAATGTAATGCTTATACCCATGAATAAATTGTTCTGTTTTACTGAAATGTGAGTTTTCCTGACTGAAAAGCCCATGGTTGCCATAAAGTATGAAAGACCCTTTGACATATTGTATCTATTTTACCATACTGCAAGCAATTTCAGGGGACAACATTTTTAAACAGATGAAATTAGACGCTGAGAAAATCGGTTAGCTCCAAATTAGGTTGCTGAAGACAGGTGTTTTGCATTCTTTGTAAATAGTTTGCTTGAACTTGATGACATTAACATGACACACAGCAGGTTTGACTCCATCATTTGCTTGCCTAAAAAGGCATTAGTTTTCACGACCGTGTGTCCACAGTTTCACTAATTAGGAACTCACTGATTGTTCACTTTGATGGACTCAATTTTCTTCCTTCTTTTTATGCAGTTGTTCCCAATATATTACAATATGGATATGAATTTCTTTCCTTTTCATGGTATGTATGGATATTCATTCAAATTTGGCTTCATAGGATAAATATGAACATAAAAAAATATAAATGCCCCTGGTTAAGACAAACTGTCAGCTTGTTTAAATCCAGCGATTGCAACTGTGGTTAGAACAAAACCAGCACACACAGGGGTGCCCAGGACAAGACTGGGAACCACTGACCTAGGCTTTTAGAATTCAGTTTCTTTCTGAATTCAAAGATGTCACAATGGGACTTCTCCTCTTTACTTCTGGTGATATCATTTGTAAATGATCCCACTATGCGGTGCCATCGCATTCCCCTTAGCCCGGTCATTAAATGTTTGGATTTAAATGTCTGTTTAATGCACAATTCAGCACATATGGTGGATAAGTTAATCATCAGATATTCACATTAAGTAAAATTTGCCTGGATCAGACCAAATCCAGCTGATTCGTAGACCCACATACCCTTTCCGACTGACTGTGTAGTGCCTTTCAGGTTATAATTCAGACATCCTATTTCAATGGCTTAAGTCAGCCTTGCTCTATAATGGGTGATACAGAGCAGTGTTTCCCAGTCTCAGACGTGGGGCCCACTGCGTACCTGGTTTTACAGAAAATGGCACACTTCTGGTGACACCATTCAAAGGAGCCCAGTGATTCACATGAAAGTAGACTTATTTATTTATTTAAATATATTTACATGAGTAAGCACAGTCAGCGTAAGTTGTTTTACATGAAGATCATTATCAAGAAATATTTAAAAAATACAATCAACATATATGAAGGTATAAAAGATACAAATTAAAACATAAAATGATGAGAACAAGAAATTAACTTAAAATTCTCACCAATTTTATTTAACATCTTTATTATGATCTTTTGGTTGAACTGGATGAATCTAACTCAACAGGTGTGAGAACTGGAAATTTTTTTTATAAATATTTTGCCCATGCAGATGATATTACTTTGTTATCTACAACTGTTATAGGGCTTCAGAAGCTCATTGATATCTGCGATGCATACGCTAAGGTTTGGCATTTTAATTTCGGGATTAAAAAGTCGAAATGTATGGTTATGGGTAAGAATGTCTTTTGTACGGAGCCCAAGTGGACCCTAGGCGGTAATACTCTGAATAATTCCGACTCCCTGGAATTATTAGATGTTGTGTTTTCTAAATCAGGTACAGCCACCGAGCATGTTGAGAGCCGGTCCAGTGGCTGTAGGAAGGCTTTCTATAGTTTGTCCCAGTGTGGGTTGAGTTATCCTGGGCTCTGTTTAGAGGCTAAAATCCAGTTGTGGAGGGCTGTCTGTGCTCCCTCTCTGCTTAATGGCATTGGTTCCATCCATGTGAGTAGGGGTAATTGTAGTAAGTTGGATTCTTTGCAGGGGCTCTTGCTGAAGAAAGCATTTGGTTTCAGCAAGTATGGTAGGCATTCTACGTTGATACTGGGGCTGGAGTTTGTATCTGATGTTAGGAGGGACCGGACAGTCTCCCTTTGTCAAAGATTGATGAAGGTTGACTGTCCGGCTAGAGACCTGGCGGCTGGCCTGCTCAATCACCGCGTCCCGGGTACTATAACAGAGAGGTTACGAAGTTTTGGTCTCTCCCCGGTGACAGCGGCTTTGGGCGGTCCAGCGGCCAGGGGCTCTAGGTTTAAGGCTGCAGATGGTGCTGTTGACTCCCTGAGAAACCTTTTTTTCTTGCCTGACTTTAAATAAAAAATTCCTGGTGTTTCAACCTCGCCAAATCACTCGTAAAGACTTTTACTTGTAATAGTATATAATTCTGGTCAAATTCTTGGTTGTGTTAATGTTTTAAAATTTTATGTCGTTGTGAATGTGTATTTTTAAATTGTTTTGTAATGTCTTAAACCTTGTCTCTGTGCCATTGTAATCTTCTTTTAGGAGGTAATAAATAATAATAATAATAATAATAATAATTATTATTATTATTATTATTATTAGTAGTAGTAGTAGTAGTAATAGTAGTAGTAGTATTATATTATTATTAAAATATGATGTTATAGCTCAAACTTAAAAGCATTTTGTTCCAACAACAATTGTTATCGTAGGATTTTAACAAGCAGTTAAATTCATTCCAATTAGGTTCATATCATGTTTAAAGCAATTATTTATCATCTTACGCCATAATTTGACAGATATATCTATGTGAGCCATGAAGAATAAAAGACCCTTGAACATATTATGTTCATTTTTCCAAATTAAAAGCACTTGCAGGTAATAATAGATTTTAGACAGATCAAATGAGACACAGAGAAAGTCAGTAAGCAGTAAGTTCTTACTAAATAATTTGTTTGAACTTAACAACATGATAAAAAAAACAGGTTTGCCTATCATTTGTTAGCCAAATAATTTGTCGGTTTTTACAACCTTGTGTCCACAGTTTCATCAATAAGGAACCTGCTTATTCTTTATTTTTACATTTTTTCCCTTTTTTTTATGCAGTCCTTTCCAATATATCACGATCTGGATATGGATTTTTTTTTTTTTTTTTTTTTTATGGCATGTATTAATATTTATGTCAAAATGTGGGTTAAGTGGATAAATACGTGTTCCAAACATAAATGCAAACAGTCAAGACAAGTTGATGGCTTGATAAAATCCTGCGATTTCAGCTGTGGTTGGAACGAAGACCAGCATACTCAGGGGTCCCAGGACCGAATCTGTGGACTATAGGTGAGAGACGCCGCTTGTAATTTTTTTCTGATTTCCCCGAATGTTAGTCAAATAGGTTTGGTGTACCTTATTGGTCTATTGCGAGAAATCCCGCCTTCTCGCAAGAAATAAGTCTTGTTATTGGATACTACTTGTGCAATACTTCCTGAATATAATCCATGTATTGTTTATGCTGTGGAGAAGCGAAAGGTTTAATTTGTCTTCTCGGGATTACGGAAGCACAAATGAATACCTACACGATGACTGCTTTAGGTTTTGTGGTGATGTCCTTGCTCGCATCTCAGAGTGCAGGTAAGGACGATTTTCAACATCCCTGGTTCACTAGGCTACCCGTTAAAGGTCCCACTGGCAGCCAATATGAAGAAGCCGTGATAACGATAATCGGACCGAGCTGTAATGTCGACTTCTTTTAAATCCATCATCAGACCTTCTCTGTCGTGAAACAACGCGGGGTGTCATCGCGAATTTATCGAAAACGAGACACATGTTTATATACTTTTGCGAAATACATTGGATTATATGAAAAAATGTTCGGAAAGTATCGCACTCTGATAAAACAGGAGGATGTTTTTTTACTGTTTATTCGGCCCAGTCATGCTCTGCATTGCACTCAGTCTCTGCATTTTTTATGCTCTGGTCCAAGTAGACGTGTAGAAGAGGAGAATGTCATCATTTCGTTAGCATTTAAGTGTAGTGGCCTATTGACTGCCCATATAATGATCTGATAGGCAAGAGATGCAAAATACAAAGGATTTCATTTACTTACATTATAATTTTAAAACAGTTTCATGATCGCTTAATATATTGTCCTGACTAATGTCTTAAAGACTGTTGTATTCAATCACAGGAATGTAAAGTAATTCATGAGGTTACTGGATGTCCCGTAATGATGATCAGCCAAAGCTGAGTGCTGAGAGAACCCCACAACCCTTCAATAATTAGTAATAAATAGCGGCACACACCTATAGTAAGGCACAGGTCACTGTGCCAAGGTGAAAAATGAAATTCACTAATGACCATAACGTTGCACGCCTACCCCTCACAAGAAATGTGCATACCAAATTTTAAGCTGCAGCGATCAGAACTTTTGGAAATATGGCCCAGACAAAATTTTCAAGTTCAAGGTCTCTCTGCCAAGGTCAAAGAATGACCCTGATGTTACACACCTATCCCTCACGAAGAACTTGCATATCAAATTTGAAGCTTCTGTGGCCAATACTTTTGGAGATATGGCCCGGATAAATTATGGAGCCGTCTCCCGCCCAGACGCCGCAGGGTATAACAATACCCCATCAGCCCATAAGGGCTGTGGAGTAAAAATGAGTAGACCATTCCTCAGTGGGGCGAAATCTGTTTCTCTCCTTCTCATGTTTTCTGACAAATGAATTAGAACATTGTCGCAGCTCCATACTGAATACTTAGAATGTGCTTATGTATTGCATTTGTTAAAACATTATAAGGCAAAGTACATTTCAACATTATGTTAATCTCTGCCTACAGAGCATTTATGAAGATTCAGTGTTTTAATATGTACTTGTGTTTGTCTCTGCAGTGCTGGCCCGGGTCATTGAAGAGCCTACAGATCTGAAGTTGGGCGACACCAAGTTCTCTGCTGTGAGTTACGGAGTGCGTTTGGAGATCAATACTGTATTTGGGAATACTTCATCATTTCCGAATAGTGATGTTGAAATCATCATTATCATCACCATCATCATCATCATACTATAAAGCATGGAAGCTCTGTCTGAGTGTGTATGTGAGTGTCCTTCATATATCTCAACAGCCGTTCGTCCAATCGACTACGGACTTGGCTGGTGTATTGCAGAGGATCCAAAGAAGTGCAGGGTTGAGTTTGAAGTTGTTTGGCTCTGTGTTTCTGGAGAAAATGAGAGAGCTGCAAGCACTAAATCGTGCAAGCAGAAATTGAACGGGGACTGAACTAGTTGTACTTAATTTTACTGAGCAGGGAGGCAGAAGTGACAGAGAGCAATGCTATGAGCTCCAATTGTTTGCTGAACATTTCTCGAGGGTCTATTAGTGACTGCAAACTTCAGTATATCCTACATAGGCATGTTCCTTTTCAAATTAGTTAGTGGCCACTGAACCTTTAATTATCATCTAAACTGAACTTTTAATTATCTACAACCTCGTTTCCAAAGAAGTTTAGACATTATGGGTGCTGTATTTAAAAAAAAAAAAACCACAGCAAAAGTTGATTAGGTAAAATGCTAAGTACATTATTCTAAAGACTGCTTTTTATTAATTTATGTTTGCATTCCATTCTGTCCCAGCTTTTGTTGGAAATGTGGTTGCTTTGAAAAGTTTGATTTGTGTCATTGTAAGCATTAATTTTACACTGAATATTAAAACAAGCCAAGCAGTCACAGACAAAAGTAGATTGGAGTATGCAAGGCATCTTCTTGTCCCTGTTTGATGGTTCTAAAATCATGTCCCTTATCCCAGCACACTATAAAAACCGTTTATTGGAATTACTTTTAAAACTTTTGAATATCAGTCCAGCATTATTACATTGGGTTTAATCAACAGGAATTGTCATCTTTGGATTGCACTGATTTCAGAATGTAAAGAGGAGACTTATTTGTGTAGGAGACTGGGTATGGTAGTCACACTCATATCTTAGTGTTCAATTATACCTCGAGATTTGCTTCTCAGTGAAAGAGGATAGAAGCTAAATGCGCAATTTTTTGCGTGACTAATACCAAAACAAAATTGCGACAGTTTGAATCAAGTTTGTGACAGTCAACCCCACTCAAGGGTCAGACTCAGTTGTCATATGATGTGGGGCCTTTGGCCACATTGCATGGTCTTGGTTACAGCGTGAGTGTTTTGGACAAAATAGATGTTACACAAAATACAATTTTGTGAGATTCTTTTTTCAAACTTTAATTTTACTCTCAAACACTTTCCAACATTCCATTTCCATTATAAAATGCAATCAAGCACCAAAATAACAGCATCCTTTATGTTTGGTTTCCTTTGAAAGCTCAACATGGAAACATTTAAAAAAATCAAATAAATAAATGTAGCTAAGTTGTCACTTTGCAAATGTTAGCTTTGATGGAAGTAAATTGGTCTCTTACAAATAAAAATAAAAAAAATCTAGCATTTGACTACGGTAGGGTGACGTGATGATTATACACCACCACTTTCATCTCGGTACTAATAAGGGGTCCTAATATATTACTTCTCAATTTTTCAGTGAAAATGTATTTGGAAAACACTATTGTTGGCAATGAGAACAAAAAAATCATTCCTAGTAGTAAATTGAGATAAAAATATGAGTAATATACTATAACACTGAAAACATCCATTTTTTCATTACAATTGAAAGGTGTCGCAAATTTTATTTTTTTGACCCTTGCATCGCATGAATGCATGTTTGAAGGCTCATTTCGTGATTGTTGATGCAAAAAAAAATTATTTAAACTGGTTTGAGGCAACATTATTTTGCAGTATTACCTCTGATGGTCAGTTGTTCCAGTATATAAGATAACATGAACCGTGAGCAGTGTCACAGTGTTAGAAACGAGGGCAGGACGGAAGCAGCTCTCTGAGATTGTTCGTAGCCACATTATGGCCTCACATGGTGGCGGTTGGTCATTTAAAAAAATTTCTGAAGACGTTAAATGCTGCCATGGCACTGTAAGAAACTTCATTAAGCATTTCAAAGAGACCGATTTGCTGAAAATTAGTGGCAATAGAGGTGCAAAATGGAAGTTAAGTGCCTCTGATGTTCATTATCTGTGTATGACATGTAAAAAACAAATCAACTGTTGACAGCATGACTACCTTGTGATGATCTTAATAGCGCCAGAAGTGAAGAGATGAAAGTATCAAGAACGACTATTTCCAGACGCCTGTGTGAAAATGGTCTGATCGGTCGTGTCGCTGCCGTAAATTACCTACATGAAAGAATGACATGAGTTTGTCCAGAAATTCAAGGATTAGACACCAACGGACTGGGAACAAGTCTTTTGGATTGATGAATCAAAATTAAAAATGTTCTCATCCAATTGCAGAAATTATCTGTGCCTTAGAGTTGGAGAACTTTTCAAAAATGTCAGTTTAACCCCTTCAGTAAAACATGGGGGTGGTAATTTTATGATTTAGGGTTCAGTCTGCTCGAAAGGAGCCGGTGATCTCATAAAAGTCGATCGAATCATGGATCAAAAGTATCACAGCATCCTTGTGAGGCCAGCAATGCCATCTAGAAAGAGACTGATTGGGTGGGGATTTTATTTGCAACAAGATAATGACCCTAAACACGCTTCTGAATTGTGCTAGAATTATCTTAGTCAGGAAGAATCATCTGGTGGCATAAAAGTTATGACTCGGCCTGCTCAATGTCCAGACCTTAATCTGATTGCACAAATCTGGGATTTGCTTGATACCAAGATAAATAAATCCATTGCAGCATTGAAAGAATCTCCGTGGAATGAACTTGAAACCATATCAAATGGTTTAGTGAGTGATATAATAAAGAAATATGTGAATACTATGCCCAAAAGATTGAGTGCCTTTTCCTAAGATCAGCCCAAGGGTGCCAACTCTCCATCTCTAAATCTCTTCATACTTCATAATTATTGAGTTTGGGGCTAGGAATAGGAAATCAGTCATGACCTTGGTAACTAACCCCTCCCCTGCTGAGCAGGCCACACCTACTTTTCTGTGCCATTTTTAGCAGTAACAAATTTGGCTGCTCCAAATTTCAACCTAAATGGAGGTCCCAAGTTTTTATCAATAATTCTTGAAACTAGGGTCGGTGGGCTGCAATTTGAAGTGAAAAAAATCCTCGAACCTCCATGTAGGTTGACGCTAGCGCCATCTGAACACATGGAAATTGGGTCCTAGTTCCATCCTGCATGAAGGTCCCAAACAAATTACAACTGTTTTCCAGTTTTTACATGCCAAACGTCAATAATCAGCAATAAAAGTTTTGGGACCTTTGTGCAGGAAGGAGAATAAGGGACCAAAAGTGGGGTAGATGGGCGTGGTCACCCAACTTTGAGCCACGCCCACTAAAACCAACATGGCCCCCCAGGTGCACCATCACCAGTATCTGCTTCTTCCACATTCCATTTTGCCAATAAAAAGCTTGGGACCTTTTCATTCCATGCAGATATTAACCCTTTTATTTGTCATATTTCAGTATTTAATCAGTATCTGTACGCACACAAATTGTGTACATTATGTACATGTACATGTGTCTTTCATTTCCACTTGATCGTAAATTGAAAGCGCGTGGCCGGTTGTTTTAAATTAGCATATATGACACCCACTAAACACCATATAAGGGCAGGTGACGTGCCCTGTGCAAAGAGCCGACTGCTCGTGGCAATCTAGGGCGCTTTCATACGAGGTACGATTGTTCCGCACCGTGCCCCAGTACGACTGTCCCCCCTCCCCTCTCCCCCCACTGGTTAGCTTTCACACTAGTAATATCGTACCGTACCCGAGTACACTTGCATACATGTCAAAATTCCGATACAGCGTGTTGCAGTATGCACCTAGGTGGTTTTAAATGGGGAACGATTTTGAAAGGAGGCGCCAATATATTTCAGGGGGTTTTATTATTGAGAAGGGAGTTTAGAATATTAATATCGAATTTTAATATCGCGAATGCATATGCTGCGCATGCCCTAGCAACCCGGTGTGTCATCTGTAACATGGATTACCACGCATAGCAGCACAAAAAAATTAAACATGAAATTTTCTTGACTGAATGCTTGATGTTTTTACACATCGGAATCTTCCTCTGGGTACCCAAACATCGAGGTAAGCCGAAAATGTACTGATTACATTCGAAATTGGTGGATATTGCATATGGAATTCTTTCGTCTTTGCGTTTTTGGCCGATTATGCTGTCCACTGGCTCATACCACGAAAGTTGATCTTTTTCATTACTTGAGTTGCCAGACTTTCGCACCACGTCCCGCACTTTGAAATGTCGCAGCCACATTTTCTTTAGTTTGTCACAGCACTGATCTATTATTCTGTGATAACCATGCGAATGTAACTACTCACGAATTATTCCATAAATCTCTGAGTTTTTGCGTGTAGTATCCAACACTTCGAGCAAGCGTTGAATTTCTTCGTTTGGATGGAGATATCTTTTTGCCGCTGCATTGTTAGAACAAGAGAGCCATAACACGTAACAGTAATCTTCTGTGCTCAAGTAGGGTT
Organism: Gymnothorax javanicus; assembly: GCA_029692085.1. Lineage (NCBI taxonomy): Eukaryota > Metazoa > Chordata > Actinopteri > Anguilliformes > Muraenidae > Gymnothorax > Gymnothorax javanicus. The sequence goes on along the minus strand of CM056194.1, from coordinate 82,058,317 downwards.
GCTTTCACATTTGGTACAAGTAGCCATTCATCTGTCTCAGCAGACAGATCTGCGCAATCTCTAAAGACCCGCTCGCTGCGCACAGCCTGGATGGCCAAAGCGTCCAACAGCAATAGGTAAGCCATTCAGAAGCAGAACGCACGCAAGTATCTAAGGGTTTTTATAGCTTAGTCCTGATTAGGACCAACTGGCCAAACTCTTTAGCCCAAGAATTAAATAATAGAATCATTATAATTTCTCGAAAATATTAAAAAAAATCTAAATTTGATGATATGATGCATTTTTAATGTTTAGATTTTAAAAATTGTTTCTCTGTGTATTGGACAAGCAATTTGTGGACAGAGATAACCGTTTTCTTCTTATCTCGGTAAGAGTGCTCTCGACCACTCGTAAAATTTTCTCTTGCCTAAGAGAAGAGCAAAAATAAGAAAACATTGGTGCATCCCAGAAATCAATGGATAAGAACAAAATAACAAAAAAATCGGGGAATGAACAAAAATACAAAAACCAGTGAAGTTGGCACGTTATGTAAATCGTAGATAAAAACAGAATACAATGATTTGCAAATCCTTTTCAACTTATATTCAATTGAATACACTGCAAAGACAAGATATTTAATGTTCAAACTGCGAAACTTTATTTTTTTTTGCAAATAATCATTAACTTAGAATTTAAAGGTAGCAACACATTGCAAAAAAAAGTTGGCACAGGGGCCTTTTTACCACTGTGTTACATCACCTTTCCTTTTAACGACACTCAGTAAACGTTTGGGGAACTGAGGAGACCAATTTTGAAGCTTTTCAGGTGGAACTCTTTCCCATTCTTGCTTGATGTACAGCTTAAGTTGTTCAACAGTCCGGGGTCTCCGTTGTCGTATTTTTACGCTTCATAATGCGCCACACATTTTTTCAATGGGAGACAGGTCTGGACTACAGGCAGGCCAGTCTAGTACCCGCACTCTTTTACTACGGAGCCATGCTGTTGTAACACGTGCAGAATGTGGCTTGGCATTGTCTTGCTGAAATAAGCAGGGGCGTCCATGAAAAAGACGTTGCTTGGATGGCAACATATGTTGCTCCAAAACCTGTATGTACCTTTCAGCATTAATGGTGCCTTCACATATGTGTAAGTTGCCCATGCCTTGGGCACTAATACACCCCCCATACCATCACAGATGCTGGCTTTTGAACTTTGCGCCTATAACAGTCCGGATGGTTCTTTTCCTCTTTGGTCCGGAGGACACGACGTCCACAGTTTCCAAAAAACAATTTGAAATGTGGACTCGTCAGACCACAGAACACTTTTCCACTTTGCATCAGTCCATCTTAGATGAGCTTGGCCCAGCGAAGCCGGGCGGCGTTCTGGGTGCTGTTGATAAATGGCTTTAAAAGCTTTGCATTGTAGAGTTTTAACTTGCACTTGCAGATGTAGCGACGAACTGTAGTTACTGACAGTGGTTTTCTGAAGTGTTCCTGAGCCCATGTGGTGATGTCCTTTATACACTGATGTCGGTTTTTGATGCAGTACCGCCTGAGGGATCGAAGGTCACGGGCATTCAATGTTGGTTTTCGCCTTGTCGCTTCGTGCAGTGATTTCTCCAGATTCTCTGAACCTTTTGACGATATTACGGACCGTAGATGATGAAATCCCTAAATTTCTTGCAATAGCTCGTTGAGGAATGTTGTTTTTAAACTGTTCGACAATCAGCTCACGCATTTGTTCACTAAGTGGTGACCCTCGCCCCATCCTTGTTTGTGAATGACTGAGCATTTCAGGAAGCTGCTTTTATACCCAATCATGGCACCCACCTGTTCCCCAATTAGCCCGTTCACCTGTGGGATGTTCCAAATAAGTGTTTGATGAGCATTCCTCAACTCTCTCAGTCTTTTTTGCCACTTGTGCCAGCTTTTTTGAAACATGTTGCAGGCATCAAATTCCAAATGAGCTAATATTTGCAAAAAATTACAAAGTTTACCTGTTCGAACATTAAGTAACTTGTCTTTGCAGTGTATTCAATTGAATATAGGTTGAAAAGGATTTGCAAATCATTGTATTCTGTTTTTATTTACGATTTACACAACATGCCAACTTCACTGGTTTCGGGTTTTGTAAGAGAAAATTTGTTCTTATATCGCTTCTTGCATGAGGCCCAATGTCACATACATATTCTGTATCTGCTGGTTGTAGCTCTTCAGTGACACTAAATGACACTTATATTGAGGGCAATATTTAAATCCTGGGCGCCATGTTTTTATGGACACAATTTACCATCCAAATGGAAACTATCTAGATATTGTGCATCATTTTATACACATTTTCCTGTAATTCAACAGGACATATTTGGAATCATTGGAAACCTTGGGTTCTCCACCAGAAAGTAAAATGGTACTGAAGTTCGACAGGTTTGAATGCAGCAGCTGCATTTGACGGACACGTCTTGGGGTAGAAATAATCATTGCATTCTGCTCTCAGGAAAAAAAAGAAAATCCCAGCATTTCTTTAAACAAAGATCACTTCTGCTTCTTTACATCTAATCCGAACTATTTTGAACCTACACAGGATGCGAAAGTTTGTGGTTTGGCTTGCAGCATACCCAAAAGAGGGATGATTGACAAATTTTGCCTATTCGCCCTTCCATGTTATGTTATTTATATTAGAAACCTGCTTGTAGACTACTGTGCATGAATACACCTGGATACACAGCATACTTATGGAATTTAGGTTTAGTTTTCCCATCTGAATCTGCTGGCTGCACATTACAGACGACCGTGTCTTTGCTTGTGGTGACATAAATTGCGTTGTGGCAGCAGCATTGTCCCCATTATCGCTGTTACTGTGGCCTTCTGTTTTAACCAGGTACTAGCTCGTCTTTCAGTTTAAATTTTATTTACAAAGGGAAGGTGGACTGAGCACAAACACTTCCACTGACAAGCACTCTAACCTTCATATCTTTGCATCTCCATATAGCAATACTTGAGTAGTGATTGATGGCATACTTTTGTGAACATTTAGAATGGTAGCTGAAAGTTGATACTGCACATTTATTCCTGTTGTATCCCTTTTTCGTCCCCTCCCATGAAGTGGAAGCGTGATGTAGGAATGAGTGTCGTTCTTCTGTGTGTTCTTTCTCGTGTCTGTTTGTCCTTTGTGCTTTTTTCTGGGCCATAACTTCTAAAATATTCAACGTTTTTCCACAAAATTAAATTTGTGGATACATCTTATTGTGTAGATATGCTTTTTCATACATCCGTCTCTCCTTCTATCTGTCTGTCTGTCCCCCCGTTGCTTATCGTTTGCAGGCCAGAACGCTAAGCCGAATGCTTTCTGCTGTGTCCTGAATTTTGTTTTGCAATATCAGCCATCCTATGGCAAGCTGTTTTAACATTTAATCAGTAGCCGTTTTAACATTTAATCAGTAGGGCTTACTAGTTGCAATTTAGTTTCCACTAGTGGAAATGACATTTCGACATGTCAAAATATGACATGTCGAAATGTCATTTCAAGATATCTGTAAAACAATTTTGACATGTTACAAATATATTTTCACATGTAGTAATTACATTTTGACTAGTCAAAACTGATTTACAAATATCTTTAATTTAATTATAGATATCAGCAATTCCTTTTTCACTTGTAAGAATAACAATTGTAGATATCTACAATTGAATTTCCACATGTCAAAAAAAGAATTGTGACTAGTGGAAATGTATTTTCCCATTTCAGATATCAACAATTGCATTTCAGATATGTCCCACATATCAACATATCAACAATTGCATTTCAGATATGTCTGACATATCAACAATTGCATTCCAGATATGTCCGACATATCCGATTAAATGTTAAAACGGCTTGCTGGCAAGCCGTTTTAACATTTAATCAGATATGACATTTTCACTAGTGGAAATTCCTTTTTTGATATCTAAAATTCAGTTCTGACTAGTTATAAAAGGAATTGTAGATATCTCAAATAAAATTGTTACTAGTATGAATCTAATTTTCACTAGTTACAATTGTATTTGAGATATCTGAAATGCAATTCTAGATATCTGAAATTACATTCCTACTAGTTACAATCCCAAGCTGACATATCAGTAATTTAATTTTGACTAGTCAGAATTAAATTTTAGATATCTAGAATTCCATTTATGATATCTGTAATGTAACAACAATTGTAGATATCAACAATTGACATTTCCACTTGTGAGAATTGAATTGTTGATATCAACAATTGATATTTCCACTAGTGAGAATTGAATTGTTGATATCAACAATTTGCATTTTGACTAGTGAAAATTGAGCTGCAGATATCATTAATTAGAATTCCAACTAGTCAAAATTACATTATGGATATGTCGATTTGGAATTGTAACGTTAAAATTGAATTATAGATATCTGTAATTGAATTTGGATAGAAGTCAATGGTAAAAGTTGACTAGTTGTAAGTAAATTACAGATATCTACAATGACAATTTCCACTAGTAAGAAATCAATTGTTGATATCAATAATTAACATTGTGACTAGTAAGAATAGAATTGTAGATATCATTAATTAGAATTGCAACTAGTCAAAATTACATTATGGATATGTTGGCTTGGAATTCTAACTAGTCAAAAAGCAAGTGTTGATATCTACAATTGCAATTACCTCTACTGATTAAATGTTAAAACGGCTCGCCATAGCCATCCTGCGGCAGATGATCTGAGCGTTTCATGCTTGTCTGTTGACTGACATTCAAGACTCGTGTCTCCTTACTGAATGTTAAATACAGCGATCCTTCAAACTACATATAAACGCATTTATCACGATTAAAGTAAATTGTTTTTACAACTGCATAGCATGGCATAATATAAGAGAGTAGTGAGACCTGGCTATTTCACACAAAAAAGCCCGCCATTTTCCAACCTCTGAAGGTTACCCAACACTGAAGAACTAGGCAGTATCTAGTTCTCCATTAAGCTAGGCCTTCAAAACTCCCAGATTTTTTGCCTCCACTGCATGAGTCGGCAGGCTACTCAACCCTGTGGCTTTTTGTGTGTGTGAAAAAAATACTTCCTATTACCTGTGGTAGATAACTTATTAACTTCTATTCATGACACCCTTTTTCTGCAAACAGACCTTAACTTGAATAACCCTGTGTGGTCCACTGTTAATTCCTTTTATGTATTGAAAGACCTTGATAAGGTCCCCCCTAAGTATCTTCCCATGACGACTGAAGATATTGAGATTGCTTTTTCAAGATGTTTTATTCTCGTATCTCCAAAAGGGAGGTTTATAAACTCTTTCTCAAAAAAAAAAACCCTAAGAATCCACCATTCTGGCCATTCACTGTTTTTCTTTTTCCTCTGAAGAATGATCTGCTTTGAGATGATGTACCCTCCCTGATGATGAGCTCTGATTTTATTAGCTGACAAACAGAGCTACATGAAACAAGTGATAGTAGAGCTGTGACACTGAAGTTGGAAAGGGTCTGTAACAACTAAGCTAGAGTGGTTGGTCTTCATTGTCCACTTTCTCTGGGCTGTTTGATACAGTAAATACCAATACAGCTGTTCTAAACTGGGACAAAATATTTTCCTCTTTTAAGGGCATACTTGCAGTTTTCATCTTTTTATATTAGTAATTAATTTGGTGACTCTTCCTTGAACCTCTCCCAGAGTCTATATCTGTCTTGTAGTAATGTTGCCCAAACAGCACACCATACACTAAGTGTGGTCTGGCAAAGGTATTATTCAAGATAAGTATAACCTCTCTGCATTTATACTCAATACTTTTGGTGCTACGTCCCAGCATCCTGTTGACCCTCTTTATTATTGCAGCACTGTGACTAGAAATGTGAAAGGCCTTGGTCAACTACTACTCCCAGGTCATTCAAATATGTTGAGCACTTTCTAATTTTGAATGTCTTATGCAGTCATCATATCTAATGTTTTTTTTAATTCCCAGCATGCAGGACATATTTAGCCAGATTTAGCTACATTGACTTTCATTTCTGTGGCTTTCACAAGATTCCAGGCAGACACAATTTAATATGACTAAATCTGAAGTATACATAAATCTAAATGTAAAACGTAACTCCAAATGTGAACTTGAGAGGAAAGACTGTAGCTGTTTGCCGTTTACGACTGAATGTGTCCCTTAACTTGTAACCTGAAAAGAGACAACAAACCAATATAATTATCATTTTTCAGACCCAAGACAGTTGCAAGGACTGCACCCAGATCCTGGAACTTTTCATGAACATGGTCTACGATGCAGATGCTCAAGTAAGTGCTCTGGCCCAAAATGGCTGCCATGCAACACCTAATTGGTGGTGGCTGAGTTGAGATTGTGAAAAGAACATTTAGGGCTCTAATTTCTTGGCGCAGTGCAGGGTGGCGCAGCGTGGCGTAGCCCACGCAGTGGTAATTTCGTCCGGTGCAGCCCGTGCAGTGGTAATTTTGTGCGGTGCAACACCGTGCGCAGCCACTTTGGCAATTTGGTAGACAGACGTGCGCCAAGATGGGTGTGGTGGCGTAGTAGGGGGAAGTGTCACATATTCATCATGACGCAGTGACAATTTCGTGGATAATGGTTCTGCCGAAAGTGCGCAGAGAGTTCGCCAGCTCCAACCTGGTTTACTTTCTGTGCAGTGGTAATTTGGCTGACCGGTGCACAGTGCGCACACGTCACCGAAACCTCACAGGCAGGTTTCCAGAATGTCAGGCACATTTCAATGCAATAAATAATTGCAGCAACCACTATTTAATGTAACTATCTGAATCGGCACATAAATTATAGTATCTATATTGATTGTCCTGATGTCAGATCAAAGAGAGAGAGAGAGAGAGAGTTGAGAGAGAGATGTGCATGTGGGCGCATGAGTGCGTGTGTAGGCTATGTGGGTCTGTGTCCTTTAGCTGCTTTCACACTGGACGTGAAACGAAATTGCCTTGACTTTGATTGTAATCTGTCGTGCGAAAAATTTGTTTCGCGCCTAGTGTGCAAGTGGCTTAATACTATTATTGTCGCTTAGGTTTTATCGTTTTTAGTGGGGAAAAGGAATGCAGAAAACATGCCTGAAGCAGCAAAGTAAAATGCAACATTAACGCATCATGCAGATATAGGACAGAGCCCTCTTGATTCCAACATGTTAAAGGTGAGGAGAGGAGCTCATTTGATTGGTGAAGATTTGACTTGGGTGTGTTAAACCCACTTACGCCTTCTCTCCTCCCTCTTTGCCACTTGCGCCGGCAGGAGGGACAGAGGCGGGACAGAGGAGTACTTGAGCTGGGCTGCACCGGGCACGAAATTGCAAAATACGCCTGGATACACCCCTTTGGCGCGGCGCTCCCCCCATTCGCCGCGCCTGCGCCTTGTCAACGAATTTAGAGCCCATAGTCTTGACCCATTTTTAATAATTTTCCCCTATTTTTCCAATAATATGAATAACTGATCAGCAGGTAAATGCACTGCTTCTATCTTTATGATAAATTCAGTTCAGATCAGAAAACTGTTTCATGCATGAAATACACCTCACACACCTCAGGGTCAATCTTTTTTTGCACGTCTGGGAACGTGGGCAAATCTAACCTAGGCTTCAAGATTGTTTACAATAAAACAAAGATTAACTACTAATTTCTTCGATTTTGAGTATCAATTGAAATGTACGCAATGTTGCATCCAAATGAATAGCTTGATTTCTCATTCTGACAAAATGAGGAGACTGGCTACCTCTGAAAATACTGAACGCTTTCGGAGTAGGCATATTCTTCATCGAGAAAAATGACCGAAAATTGGTGAGGACAAATCATGAGTTTCAAGGGATGTTTTGTGCCTCCTCTGTAGTGCAGAGTCAGGAACTGTACTTTTAATATAGAATAGAACAAGGCCCTATTTAAAACAACAATATAATACTTCTCCATGTAATTTTTGCTAGCTTTTTTTTTTTTTTGCAAAATAGCGCTCATCTTCTAAACTATGACCTTTCTCTTACTCACAGCTCTTAATTTTTGGATAGTTTAATCCAACAAACAGCACGCAGTACAGGTGGCACAGAAGAGCCTTACACCTTGCAGGTTTTGGGTTTGAATCTCCTCTGGGACTTTCTGGGTGAATTTTACATCTTCCCCCACTGTTACTCCAGGAACTAGGCTATTTCCTCCAGACTGTCCAGAATATGCATGTAAAGCTAACTGGGAGCTCAGAGGTATGAGTGTGTGATTGAATGTGTCGTATGCCCTGTGATGGACATGTGTGTTTAAGGCTCTTACCCATTGGATGCTGGGATGTGGTCCAGCCGCTGCCACTCCCTCCCCCACAGCTCTAAGCTGGAATAAGCCTGTTTGAAAGTGGACGGATGAACATTAAAGTCAGAAAAAAAAAAGCACTAATAATCTTCCCATGTCAAGGATGAAGATGGGCACATTGATATAAAATGGTCAATCTAAAAAAAATTACTTGACATCTATGTCATTGGACCAGACCCTTACTCTTCAAGTCAAAAGAAAAGGCAGCAACCACATTTTGTCTTGTCATGATACCCATCTGATTTTTAGGCCGCATTGGTATTGAAAGGGGGCTAAAATATGACAATTTTGCCTTGTTGCAGCTAAATTAGTCTTTGTAAGTTGTGCTGTGGGACTAAATAATTGCTTTGTGACCGAAAGGCATTGACTGTAGTTTCTAGCCTTCAGGCTGTCTGAATTCTATAAGTGTGCGTTTGCCTTCTCCATATGCAGTAATCTATAAGAATCTACGCATTAAAGATCAGAGCAAGGCCAGCAGGCGAGTAGTGCTTCATGAGACAGCAGTAAAGAAAATCTTACAGATATCGGAACAAATGAATTTTGGTTTCACAAGCCTGTTACCAGAGCAGATGTGAGGTTGTTTGTTGGGAGGGAAATACGGTATCAACCGTAGTCAGGCACACATCCCCTTTTTATTGCAGAATCGAGAGACTCATCTGTTGGCCTTTCATTAAAAAGCAGAACCAAAACAAAGACTCAGATTGGAAGTTTGCATAGCTGAGCAAGGTTAAACTAAAGCGGGGAACAGTGTTGTGGGGTATATTCAGTACACACACGTGCTAAGCGCCACTTTTTTGTGTTTTTACCGACCTTTTGCATTGTTTGATCTAAAGTAGGTGTTAGCAGTCAGTTCCCATTTCTCTCAGCTAGGCTCCACTCTTTTTTCAGTCTTTTCTGACCTTTAATCTCTGCCACAGTCAGAAGCGCAGACCTGCATGTAGTTACTGTAAGAGTCCCACCTGCTTTGCCTCTGCTGCATTGCACCACTTTATGGGCTGGTTTCACAGACATGGATAAGCTTAGTCCTGGACTAAAGTGAGTTTTGTGTGATGTCCAGAATTAAGATTAAAGGATGACTTTTATCCAACTTTTTACCTGTTTAATTATGAATACATGTTTTCTCGTTGTGATATGGTCAATCATTTATCCCTGATTAACTTTGTTTAGTAATTATTAATTATTTTCCATTTTTAATTGATCGTTTTTTGAGCCACTACGTCCCGACCCTAGAAAACAGGCTCATTGGGTCATGTGATCTTATACGTTATAGGTTGAACTTGTTGACAGTCGAGGGTTCTGTTCTGCCCTGGGTACTAGGAGTGCTGGATGGAAAATTTCTGCCGTCTCCTAACCTGACAATCCGCCTTCCACAAGCTACAAAGTGTAATACGCATTGTTAATTAATTATCTTGTCAGTCATTCTCATACCTAAATTCATTTTGCTTTCTACCTGCAGCTAAAGTAGCGCTTAAAATGTAAATACGTCACGGTCGGCTTAGCAGCTCATGTATACATATTATTGGTAAATGTAGTCCAATGCAAGACTCGCCGTCTGTTGTCTGCATTAGTCTGACCTTGTGTTAGTACACCATGCAGCTCAATTGCCTCATGTATTGTAATGTTATGTAGCCTTACAGGGTCAGATACTGGCCTTATGAAGGCTGGACACCGGCGATGAAAACAGCCGAACAGAAAAAAGCCCAAATTATGAACCCCAGAAACGTGCAATTACGGCGAGAACAATCCTAAATATTCATAAATGTGTGTACAGCAAGGTTAAATTTACTATTTCATTTCGAGATGGCACTCTTACATTTGCATTTCTGACATAAACCAGTACCGTCAAATCAGTGGCGGCTGGTGAACTGGCGATAGGGGAAGCTCAAACCATCCCTTAAAAATAATGATTAGTCATGACCTGTTTTCAATCTTTCATTTAAATTACCATCATAGAAACTCCGAAAACTCTCAACATTATCAGGTGTGGTCAGTTTTCATTAATAACGCATACCTGTCAACTCTCACGCATTCGGTGTGAGTTAAGTGGCATATTTACGTTCCCCTGCTGTAGTCAGCAATTATTCAATCAACGCATATGTAAGAGATTCTCGCGTGGAATTGAAGTTCTTGTGCATGGAGGTTTATGGGTTTCTCATGTGTTGCGGTGATAATGACTCCGGACTTCTCACGCTTTTCTTTACTCAGGGTTGGAAGCAATGCATGTGTTTCATTATCGTTTAAATTGTTTAAATGAAATAAGATCATTTGAAACGTCTTTATGCAATTCCATTCTTTTTTTGAGTACTGGGATGTACCCTGCATGTGTGATGCTAAGGGCAATCACTTCCACCCCTGGTCATTAACAGGGGCTGATCCAGAACTCCTTGGATGGTCTCTGTGCACGCCTGCCAGGGGATGAAGCCAGAACAGCCTGCCTGAGCAAATGGAGGCAGTATCAGCCTATAGCCATCCACCTCCTGGTAAAATTCATGGTAAGTGTTCAGTTATCTGTGTATGAGTCAGGGCTAGGTCTTGGTTTTGACTGGTTCAGTTGTGCTCAAGTTACCCTCTGAAAAGGTCTTCATGAACATGTCACACTGCAGCATTCGTGTTCCCTATGAAATTATGTGTCTCCCACCTGCCCCCCAGAAGATAATATTTTTGGCTCAGTTCCTATCAGCGTTAACGTCAATGATGGTGTTGGCGTTCCAAGGTGTTTTTGGACCATAACGCAGAAACCCCTGAATGTTTCTTTACCAAATTTTGTAGGTGCATTGATCAGCTACTAAACTGGTGCCTTTTGGTATTTTGCATTTTCCAGGAGTGGGGGGGATTCTTTTGTTTTTATGTGTAAAAACAAACTCTAGTTTTCATTGTTAACCTCCTGAAATAACTAAAGACTGCTTTTTACAACTAGCTCATTGATTGCTAGCATAGTATTAGTAAATAGCCCAAGGGGAACTAGTGCAGGGCCACATGGATCTTTTATGGTCCGACCATAAAGTTTGAGAAAAAAGGGGGTCGGATGACTACGTAGCAATGTACACCCGACAGCAAAATAAGAAATATCTGACATCACTTCAAAGCCTGGAGAGCTCCCAGATTGGGAAACACACAAAGGCTTGGAAAATATATTTTCTCAGACTCAGAGAATGGCGTTTCCATGTTTTTTGATATCAGTTTGTATAGTCGATATTTATTCTTTTGTGTGTCAAATAAAGCAGTCAGAATTTGCGGTTGGTGAGATATGTCTCCCATTTATTTATTCGACTCCAAACAGGCACAAAGTGCCCACACTAGTGGACTCCCATTGCATGTTGTTGTTTTTCCTGTCACAACACAGCCAGTTAAGACATGTTAATGGCTATTGTACATGACCTCAAGGATATAAAGTGTATGCAATATTCTATCGTCCTTGCAGATTGGTAGATTAGATCATAAGTGAGCTAGTGATCAGACTTCAATTTTTGATAAGAATTAAAACAGCATTCTAACCTTGTTTTCATTCTTTCATGTTGTTCCTCCTGATTTCCAATAGAAGCCTGCTGAAGTGTGTGCAATCTTGGGGCTGTGCGACCGCCTATCGGAGGGCAAGAATGAAGCGCTGTCAGCCAATCATATCGATGATGGAGATATGGCTAGCGGGGTCCCTGTCAGGGGCACTCAGCCTGTGGTGAGCTTGCGTGAACAGCACCTCTTTGGCCCAAAATGAGTATTATGTATCAAAAAAACTAATGAGTCAGGCCTTACTAGTGGCAGAGCGGCATTTGTGCCATCTAAATAAAGTTGAAGAAACCTTAAGACTGATCTCAAAACATGCTTTTTGTGGACAAAAAGGGCTTAACAGCTCTCAGAAGCCCACTGTGTACTGAACAATGTGTAATGGGTTGAGTCTTATCAGGGCAAAAATGGCTGACTATAAAGTAACAGAATTTTGAATGTATACAACCATTCGGACTTATGTAAAATTCCGGAACTGGCACTAACGCCTGTTCTACACCAAACCCTCGATTCAGCCTATTTATCCATATTTTGTTCATTTTCATTTTAACGCACCCTTGCTGATTACTTTGTAAAAATAGCAATTAATTACAAAAGCTGAAGAGCCAGTCACCTCCACGAGAGAATTATCTTCTTTAATGCAGCCAGGATGTGGTGGGAAGCTGAATGCAAATATTGACATTTCCATGTATACTTGAGGTAAACTTAGACCTGCTGAACTTGCTCAGAGTTATATCCCCCCATGAAAAAGTAGAGCGTGGTGTACAGTAGTCTGACACAAAACGTCCAGAAAGCATCACACTGCATGACTTCTCAGTCAAAAATTGATAGTGACAGAGGCAAGTTGCAACTGAACTCAAATCAGCTTTATTTGCCTGGCGCATTGTGCACAACTGCGAAAAGATGCTTTGCAGTCAAGCAGAAGAGCCGCACTCAGATCAAACCCCTCTAACCTGCGGTAGATCATGAAAAAAAGAGCTGGCTTACGCAAATCTATAGATAATACAATTATAGTTTTCGGGACTTTTCGAAACTGCCAGAAATCTCTGCACAGAAACGTATAATGCTGTGATGCAGGACAGCTTGCGCTCCGGAGCCCTGATTTATAAATATTTGAAGAGTTAGTTTCCAAAACGCAATAAGTGCCAAAATTACAAAAATTTAGATAATACCATAGAGCGATAGCCCTGTGCTTCTTAGAAATGGTGCAAAAATCCATTTTGAGAAATTTATACAATAAGGTGTATTTTTTTTCATGGTCAAAGTTTGTGTTTTTATATAAAATGCAATAGGCTCCAATATAAAAAAGGCTGATTTACTCAAAATGAGTGAAATGGATGTATTGAGTTTTGGAAACAAACTCTTCATTTGTAGGTATTATTACTCAAAAAGTGGTGTATGGTTAAAAAAAAAAAAGGATCCTTATCTATAAAACCAACTGTAAGCTAAACTGTATGCATTTTTTACTCACTTAATCAGGATTTACTTGGAATTTTGCAAATGTCCACAAACTTATTAATTCACATTTTTTTGTCAAGTTCATTTTTATTAATCAGAAATCTGCAAAAAAAGAGGTGCATGCATCTTTTCTGCATGTATGCGCCATGAATAGATGAGGCCTCGGGCGAGGAATGTGACACCAATAACGAGTGTCTTCCTGTGGCTGTGTTTGCCCGCAGGTGCACGTCAGTCCTCAGTGCACATTCTGCATGTATGTCGTCAAGAAACTGGAGAGCATGTTGCCAAAGGAAAGGACCGAGGTAGTAGCTGCGCCATCCCTCACACACACACACACACACACGCACACACACACACACACACACACACACACACACACACACACACACACACACACACATACACACACACATCCTTGTACTTATATCTTTGTGAGGACATTCCATTGACTTCCATTCATTCCTTCTGTGTCTCTACAGCATTTCCCTAATCTTAACAAACAACAGTGTATGCCTAACCTAAACGCATACCCTAACCTTAACTTATTCCTAATTCTAGCCTAACCCCTAACCTTCACTAATTAGTTAAAATTTGCTTTTGAAAATGTACTCACTTCCCAATATATTGTTTTTGGCTCAGTGTCCATCATGCACGCACGCGGAGAATACACACCCACACACATACATGCACACACACACACATGGACACACACACAAGTGCGCCTGCACATACATCCGCCCAAGTATTGGGTTTCAGTTCCTCCTGGAGGGAACAGATTCACTAAGATGTTTGAATTATGTTCAACATGAAATTGTATCTTTGTTTGACATGTAAATAATGTGTCTAAGTGAGAGGAGAGATGTCTATCTGCAGGCAGAAATAAAATCCTCACCTGATTCTGGATTCTCAATATGCGAGTTTTTTTTCCCCCTTTTTTACACATTTCTCACCTGAAAGCCGATTCCAATTGCAGCACAATTTGGTTCCCTATAGAGCTAACCAGCTAAATTTTCCACCGACAGGGATACAAATATATTTTCCCCATTTCCTGATATTCTGCCTCATCTTTGTTTGTCTCTCTCTTTTTTTTTGTTTCCCCCGCCCTGGTCATGGCTGCTCACTTTTTGACCCTCGCAGGCCACCGTCCTGAAGCTGCTGGACGAAGTGTGCTACATCCTGCCTAAATCCTATGAGAAACAGTGTGAGGAGTTTGTCGAGAAGTATGGCAAGGAGCTGGTGGAGTACCTGCTGTCGTCCGCTGCGCCGCACACCATCTGCGTGCTGCTGCATCTCTGCCTCTTCCAGGAGCCGACAGCCGTGGGTGAGTCGGTCACACTTTAGATGAAGTGTTCCTCATAAAGGCTTTATACAGCATGTATAATGCCTTCATTAATGAGACATGTCTTCATAAATCATACATAAGCAAATGTCATGCTTCGTGAAGGGTGAAATAACACATCCTTATTCAGCATGCAATGCCAGATGTCATATAACTGATAATGTCACTTAGCTAGTGGCTAAATACGATAAAGGGTGACATTGCCAGCTAAGAGACATTGTCATTGTCACATCTGGCATCAAATGCTGAATGAGGATGTGTTATTTCACCCTTAACAAAGCATGACATTTGCTTATGTATGATTTTTGAAGACATTATGTCTCATTTATGAAGGCATTATACATGCTGTATAAAGCCTTTACGAGCAACACTTCATCTGAAAAGTGTGACCGGTGAGTCCTGTCCCGGCCGGCCTTCACCTGTAACTGGGCTTATTACGAAACGGCAGGGGTAATGTTGCTTTCACGTGGATCTTTATAGTTGGCCAGACAACAAATTCAGGACAGAACAGGGGTAACAGGTACCAGAAGGGTACAATGACAAATAAATAATACGTCGCTTTCGGTGAGGTTACACCAGGATTGTCCAATAATGGTCTGTTTTCAACATGAGGAGGAAACCAATGGCTGATATTGCTGTGGCTCTTTATATATGTGATGGAAATTGACCTTGTTGTCCTTGCCTGTTCTTGTTGTTTTTTTTTTTTTTTCAGACTAATGTTAGTGTCAAAGTTTGTGGATCATTTTACAAAGCAGATTTTTTTAGTTAGCTGGATAACTTCACATAGTAAACCCCAGAATGATGGCTGACTTCAGTCCACATTCCAGATTTGGGCAGCTTTTACTCAATACAGTTACCCCAGCTGATTCTGTAATCCTGCTCAGTGTGATACCAGCTTGATTGATTTTGTCCTATGTCAGTGTTAATTTTTTAAAAACATAGCTGAGAAGTATGTGATAGTGGACTTTATCTTCTGGTGGAGATTATCTTACCTTGTGTCCACACAACTGCAGCCTAAACATTCTCCGTAAACCGTCTTACATTTTATTTATGATTCATCTCATTGCTCCTTCACCCTTAATTTTGTGCTGAAGTGTTCCCTCCATTTTGCAGAGATGCCCGCTCTCTCTGAATGTGACTCCTGCCAGACAGTGACGGTGCTTTCCCACCTTCACCTGGGCTCCAACATTACAGAACATGGAGTGTCCGCTTTCCTGGAATCTTTCTGCCGGATGCACCCTCACGCCATTCCGGAGGTCCGCCATCTCACCCACCACCCTCCACCCAATGTTTCCCAACACCAAATTTCGTTGTTTCACTCATTTGTTTGATTAAAGAGACCACAGGCCTCAGTAGGCCGTAGCAAAGCAGGATCTTAGAGTTAGCTGTATAGTCCCAGAGATTAAAAACTGGTGACGGCTCTTGCTAGCTACAAGAGAACATTCCCATAACACTATGTAACATTACCCACCAATTCTGACTGTTAAAAGCAAAATATTTTGTTTGCAATGTTCACCGAACGTTCCTGCAAAGTGATGTGTTCACAAAGGTGGATGCTATATTCTGAAAACAATTTGAGGACAATGTCTGGGACAGACTTGTTCTGGGAACTTTGTAAAGAACCTTACTGATGAAAAACAGTGTTGGAACATTTCATAGCTGAAAGGGAATGTCAGAGGAACGTTCTTGTAGCGTAAAATTTCTAGCTGGGTTTATACCTCAGTTTAAGTTCCAGGTTTAGGCGAGTTCTGGATTTGACATGGTGCTGCAGTCCAGTTAGTCAGAGATGGAGAATTCAGGGGTCAGAAAGAGAAAGTCCTGCCAGGTTTTTCTTCCACCTGTCATCTCAGTCGCTTTATTTCACCAATCTCCGACACAAGTTAGCAGATCTGAGCAGTTTGAACGAATTACTGGAGAGAACTTTTACTTGCTGAACCAGAAGGTCACCTACACCAGAGCTCACCATCCCCAACCCTGAAGATCCACTCTTCAGTAGGTTTTTATCGCAGCCTTAGGCCCTGTCCTCACGTACACGGGTATTTTTGCAACATTGCATTTTCAGTGCAATTTTGGTCTTTTGTCCACACGCAAACTGCATTTTCGGTTACTGAAAATGGACCATTTGGAAAACCTCTTCCAAGGCATAGATTTCTAGAAACTCTGTTTTCGCTGTTTACACGTGGACAAGGAAAATGGAGCTTTTGGCTGGAGATGTAGAAGTGTGTGCGCCTTATGGCGAGTTTTTAAGGCTTGTGATTGGCCTACATGGTCTTACATTACATCATAATCATCTCCACCTGTTGGTTTGGTATGCTCTTGACAGCGCTTTAATTGTGTCTTTGCATGGACAGAGATTTTTTTGGGAAACAAAAGAGGCAAAGCCCCGCTCTTAGAAATACCCATGTAGGTGTTGACAGGGCCTTAATCTGGCTTGGCTTAATAGGATCTCTATCTTTTGACTGAGCTGTAGTCTTCAAGTAAAAACCTACAGGACCGTATATTTCCAGAAACCGGGTTGGTGACCAATGACCTACAGCAACTAATGCAGAACCGCAGGTTTTTCCTACAGGCCTCAGCTCCCCAGCTCTTTCAATCCATTGCAAATTCCTGTTCACTACTTACAGTTCATTAGCATTGGACAAAATGTCATTGAAAAGTCATAGGTGACACCCAAAACAAAGCAGTAACAGGGATGAAGGAGCTCTGTACTCACAGGCTTTTGTGGTCTCCTTTCAATCAGCAGGTGATTTGTTGCTTAAACAACAGCCATCAATCAATCTGATTCACTGGCGTGGCAACTGAACAAAAAAAAAAATCAACACCTCTTGGGCTACAATTGCCCATCACTAAACTAGAGGGATCATGAAGCGAGGTGTGTAAAAAGTAAGGGGACTTTTCCGTTGTACTGTTTTCAGTGCGAGATCTTCACTCAGCGCTTTGGCTCCGAGCTGCAGAGGATTCTGGGAAAGCAAGGGGATGTTCTGGAAATGTGTCAGGTAAAGTCAATCCTGTTCCCATTTTTAATACTCAGTGCCTTCCACCATTGCATTCCGCACGATGGTCCTCTTACAGGACAACACGAGCCAGCTGAGTGAACTGAACGGATACTCTTAATGGTCACAGTTTGGCTACATTTTGGAGTTGCTGCTCCACAGTCTGAAATTAGATGTGAACTGGAACAGCATGATCGCAATTAAGCTAAATGGACAATAGTAAGGAGTCATTGTGACACATTTAGAGATAATGTTTTGGCTCACAGACCGGCTATCTTGCCAAATAAGACAACCGATGATCACCAAGTTACCTTGAACTATTATCCTTTACTACTTACTATATTCAGATCCAGAAAAAAATTGGCAGTATTTGTTAACTCATATCAATATTCATCGATTTAATGAATATTAGAACAACACACTGTACTTCAGATGGCTATTATTCCTGTTAAATGCGTATTATCAAGAGAAGTTAAACTGTGGGGGCTACTTCGAAAATGTCTGTGAAAGCTCTATTAACAGCAAAAAAGCTAAAAGTTCTACACAGAAACAATCTAGGCAACTCAGGGAGCAACTAAGGAGAGGGTTTATATTGATGGCACTTTCTACCGTGTCATGCTATAAACAATTCAACGTAATTAAATCAACGGGTGTAATGGAATGGCATCTATGTTCCATCCAATGCACTGCTGTTCCTGCTGCTGCAGTTGTCTGATTCAACATTGGGTTTGTTGTAGTGACGATGAGAACACTGTTGTAAGTGTGGCTCCAGTCAATCAGCGGGTCGTTCTCATCAAAAGAATCACGGCCGAATGCTCTCGCCCACAGAAGGAGGATATTTGTGCGGCTGGAAATGAGTTCAATGTCCTGGGGGGAGATCACTGCACCTGGGGGAGGGACTACATATGTAGAAACATGAAGACGGCTCAGGAGTGTGAAGTAAGCGCTTTTCTATATTCCCCTACCACATTCTTTAAATTTTAATCATAGTATTTGCTCAATATCCCTTTAACCCTTTCCCTCCTGGGTTCTCCTGAGAAACATTGTGAGGAAGTAAGCAGAATACTGCCAGATTCAGTTTAAATTAGTCATAAGGTCATAAGTATGTGTGTGTGCGTGGGTGTGTGCGCGCGCGTGTATGTGGGTGTATACATATATCAAGAAAAAATTGACAGTTCAGGACACTTTGTGATGTTGAGAAAAGGGTCTCGCAACTGAACAAGAACCTTTGGATTCTGGACTTTTCCAAACTGAAAAAAAAAAAAAAAAAAAAAGCTAGTGTTTTAAGATTTTCACCACATGCGTGGAATGACCCTTCAAACATGCCTTCAGCCTATGCAAGAGTCAAAAAAATAAAATTTGCAACACCTTTCAATTGTTATTAAAAATGAATTTTTTCAGATTTTTTGTTTATTACATTTTACCTCAATATACTCGTGGGAATGTTTTTTTTTATGTTCTCATTTCCTACAATAGTATTTGTCAATACGTTTTCAAGAAGAAATTATAGAGAGGAAATATATTAGGACCCCTTGCAGACAAAAGTGGTGGTGTGTAATCATCACTGCACACTACTGTAGGTTTTGGTTCTAATGTTGCCTGGTACTTATTGAAAAAAAATTGTTTTTTTCTATTCATACTAACCGAATAATTCTCATTAAATATATATTAAAAAGCCGCATCATTCTCATAATAAAGTGTGATGTGCCTCCTGTAGATTGAATATTTGAATTATTAAGGTTTTGTTTTGATTCCCTGGGTCAAGTGGCCGAGTAGTCATTAATAAATATTATTTTTCCAGTCATACTAATCTATTCATTTTCATTAACGGTTTATTTAAAGCCTCAAAGCGTAATCAGAAAATAAATTGAGGTGTGCCTCATGTAGAATGAATGTTAGATTTTTGTAAATTTTGGTTCTTCTTTTGTAAGGTGGCCCAGTAGCTATTCAAAAGTATATTTTCTATTCGTATTAATCTGTTCATGTTCACTAAAATGCCACAAAGCATATTCTGACCATGAAATGACATGTGCCTCATCAGTAATGAATATTGTAATTATTTACATTTTGTTTTGAGTCCCTGGGTAATGTAACTGCGTAGCTATTGAAAACAAATGTTTTTCTATTCTTATTAATTTAATGATTTTAATTACATATTTATTGAAATTCCACAAAGCATACTCTGACAATAAAAAGTGGTGTTGCGCGTGCAGGAAGACTTTAGAATTGTTATTATGATATTAGAATTATTTTGATTCCCTGGGTCACATGGCCATGTGGCTATTGAAAGAAAAATATTATTTTACCATTCATATTTATCTTGATTTTCATGAAATATTTATTATAATGCCAGAATGTATATTCTGAAAATAAAACAAGGCATGCCTCAGCTAGAATAAATATTAGAATCGCTTAGGTTTTTGGTTGAGTCCCGAGGTAAAGTGGCCTGGTAGCTATGGAAAAAATATTGCGTCCTCCACTCATATTCATTGAAATGCCACAAGGCATATTCTGACAATAAGAAAAAATGTGCCTCATCAAGAATGAATATTAGAGTTATTTAGATTTTGTTTTGAGCCCTTGGGTAATGTGGCCTGGTAGCTGTTGAAAAAATGTTGTTTTCCATTCAGACTAATACATTCATTTTAATGAAATATTTATTAAGAAGCCGCAAAGCATATTGTGGCAATATTGAGAGGTGTTCTTTCTGTAGATTGAATATTAGATTTATTTTGCACTTTGCAGGGAGTGCCTGTGTCAATTGGCCAGGTAGCTATTGTAAAAATGTTATTTTTTTCATTCATATTAATGTAATTATGCCACTAAATATTGATGAGTAAAGTAAAGCATATTTTAAATATAAATAGAGGTGTTCCTCATGGAGAATGAATATTAGAATTATGTAAATTTTGGTGTGAATGCCTTTGTAAGGTAGCCTGATAAAGATCCAAAAAATTTCTTTTTCCAATCATTTTAATCTATTAAATTTTCATTAAAATGCCACAAAGCATCTTCTGACAATAAAGAGGTTTGCCTCATCAGTAATGAATACTGGAATTATTTAGCTTTGGTTTGAGTCCATGGGTAAGGTGGCCAGGTAGCTATTGAAAAAATATTGAAAATATTTTTTTTTTTTTTTCCCTTAATAGTCTTGATATATTTAGTAAAACTATATTGTGACAATAAAATGAGGTATGCCTCATGAAGAATGAATATTGGAATTATTTAGATTTTGTTTTTAGTCCTCGGATAATGTGGCCTGGTTGTTATTGGACAAAATATTGCAGTATTTTTCATATTGATATAAAAATTTTATTCAAATAATTATTAAAATTCAGAAAAGACCTTGATCATATTTGCATTTTCTTCTGTCAGGGGCCCCATTACTAAGCCTGAAATCAGGATTTGGGCAATGAAAGTCTTTAGAATCATTCATGTGAAAATCAGCTAAGAATTAAACAGATAATTCTCTCCTGGCTCAGAGGAAGATGGAAATCATCTAGAATGAATATTAGAATTTTTTATGTTATAGTGAGAGTCCCAAGGTAAGGTGCCCTGGTAACTATTGAAAAAATATTGTTAATTTCCATTCATATTAATGTATTAATTGTCTTAGTATATATATTAAAAGCCACAAGCCATATTTTGGCAATAAAAATATGTGTGCTTCATATGGAATAAATATTAGAATCATTTTGGTTTGGGTTTGAGTCCCTGCATAAGGTGGCCCAGTAGCTATTGAAAACAAAATAGTTTTTCAATTCAAAGTAATACATTAATTTTCATATTTTCATGTAATATTTATTAAAAATCAACAAAACATATTCTGGCAATGAAGAGAGGTGGTCCTCTTGTAGATTGAATATTAGAATTATTTAGCATTGCCATGGAGTCCCTGTGTCAATTGGCCAGGTAGCTATTGTAATTTAAAAAAAAAAAATCCTTTTATATTAATTTATTAATTTTCATAATATGTTTCTTACAATGCCACTGGGCATATTCAGACTATATAAAGTGGTGTGCCTCATCAAAAATGAATATTGGAATTATTTAGGTTTTATTCTGTGTCCATGGGTTCTAGCTGGTAGCCATTTTTAAATGCCCATCATTTTGTCCAACCTGTCTGCATCTATGGTAAGAATTTCTGACAATCAAAAATAAGTATTTTCTGGAGTCTCTAGACCCACTGAAGTGGATCTCCAGAGGGAAAGGGTTAAACATTTTTTACAGTCAGGTAGGTGCAATGATTTAGATTTTTTTGACTTGGATGTAATATTTATTTCTTCTAATCCTACAGAGTGTACCGTTCTGCCAGAAGTATGTGTGGAATTAGGAGCCCAAGGACCAGACAAGCTGTCCTGTTGGCTGGCAAGCTACCCAACCTGCCCCTTGCGCGCTGCATTTTAAATATGAAGCGTGGATGATCGATTTTCTTTTAGCTATACTGAGGATGAGAACTGTCAGATTTACTGTGGAATGTATTCTATATATATATATATATATATATATATATAGATGTGTTTTATGCACTAGAACGTCAACCAAATACATTCTCCGTGAATTGGATGAAGTTCACTTTCTCCATACCGGACTTAGTTCAGCTATTTAATGGGCAAAAATCATATGCTGAAGATCCACATTCAGAAACTTCCATTGCACTGATGACTCTTGAACTTGAACTGCAGACTTGATTTGTGATTAATGATGTTAAATTATTGACCAAAATAAACTTTTTAACAGGTGCACCTTCCTGTAAAGCAGTAGGAGATGCATCAAACTGTGCTTGGGCTTTGCTGAATATGAATTCTCTGCGCTCTTCATTGTTTACAGCCATTTCTCAAGTCTCTTCAAAAATGGTCATGTACCAATGACTAACATGCGGCTATGATTTTTTTTTCCCCCCCAATTTTTATGGATAATGCTAATTATTAATATGCAGTAGCATTCTTAGCCCACACTCTCGCTTCACATTTCTGTATTTTTTATTTTAAAATTAATGTTTGGAGCAATGTTGCAAAATAAATATTTTTTATATATATATATATATATATATATATATATATAGCAATATCAGCATTAGCCAGGGCCAGTTTTTCCTTGAATGTACAGAGTCTGATTGAAGTGAAAAAGCCAATACAGGCCAAAGCATAAAATAACCTGGTGTTGCTTTATAACAAATTTGTCCCACAAATTTTGGGAGTTAAACCTTATTAAGCCTTCTGATTTTGTATTATTCTGCAGGCTTTAGTAACTGTAAATAATCTGAATATTCTTTTTATTTTAAGTGAGGATGTGAGGATAATTGTTCTGTGTGATGAGATGTACAGCACTGTACAGTCCACTTGCATCCATCACCATAACATTTGCTGGTGGTATTACAATCATTTCTATCAATACACTTCTGAAAATGCAGGGTCTTCAACTCCACAGAAAGTAATTTTGTTCTAATAGATCTGACAGCCTTTTCATCAAACTGCACAGCTTGGATTATTCCTGACATCTTGGAATACCATTTCAACCTTCCATAATTTGTCAAGGACTCATCGTTTGGTAAAAAAATTTTTAGAGGAATTATAGGCCTTTAATTTGTGCCCATTATGAAATCTACTGAATGCATTTAATGATAGCACTCAAATATAGAAGAGGATTCTGATCATCTCTGCATTTTATACCGCTTTAAAATTGGACAGTCATGGTAATTACATAGGGGCAATTTGGCAATGAAAATTCCTTATGCACACTATGAGTCAATATTGACCCAATGCAGTTTTAACATTATTGATTTTGTCTTCACTGGATGATTCCTGGTAGTCCTTTTATTTTTGATTAAAAGCTTTTGTTACCTATGTCATCAGCTAGTTTTTTTTTTTGTTTGTATGTTTATTTGATACGAGTACAAAACCCAGTTTTCTTGACGGCATACAGGGGTTAGCATGCTGATCTACCTGTAGCTCAACAACAGTTTCTGAATGGCCAGTCCATTCAAAACCCATCCATTAAAGTGCTAAACTTGATTTAAATGTCCATTTACTTAAAAACCAGAAATGTGAATCTCTCCAGAAGTTATTTTGACAAACAAAATGGTTGCCAAATGAGGCCAAAACGGGCTTATACTTAAAATTTATTTGAATGTCTCCCAAGATGTCGTCTTAAAACACCACAGAATGCAATGCATGAGCATCACCGATTTCCATAAAAAGAAGCCTTAGTCCGACAAGCAAAAACTCAACAGCACCCACAAACAGAAAGACCTTACAAACTAAGAAAATTTAATGGTCAGCCTTGTTCTTAAAATGCGTTGCAGTCCAATGTAAAAGTAAAAATTAAACATAAAAATAATAAAACGTGAGACAGAGGTCAACAACCTGGTTCGTAGAGACAGTCCTGCAAGACTTCAGTCCCCACACTTTAATTAGCATTTAGAGATTTGTATTTAACCGCTAAATAGTTGAATTTAGGTGTGGCAAATTAAAGTTGGAGTGAATACTGGCGGGTGGCAGATCTCCCGGAACAGAGAAAGCGTCCAATGGACAGAGGGTATGTTAGCAGCAACTGCAGACCTCGCTGGGCACAACATCCAACTTTGCGTTTGACTACTGCCCCACAAAAAAGGGGGTCGTCCCCCCCTGAAGTGAATCAGCTCCAGGAGGAGGTTCTGAATGCTGTATTTGTGGGCGGGGCTGTTTGCTGTTTTTGTCTTCTATAGAAGGGTGTGATGGGCGAGGGAAAAATAGCGCAGTCACGTGAAACACATGAGCTCGCTCACGCCCCCGTGTGGTTCTCCTCAGTGTCCTCAGTCTCTCTCCGCTTCCAAATCTATGAACAAAATGCAAGCAATTAGAACACTTAGAAAATTAATAGGCCATTTCCTTTCCCCCTAAATGAGGATAATACTGTGATATCATTTCGAGGCCGGAGGAGAGCTAAAGTAAGGAACCGTGGGCAGCACAAGAGAGGGATTCCCCCCATTTCAGAACAATACAGGGGCCATAAGCTTCCCTGAGACTGTACTGATGCTCAGAGGCCAACCTCACTGTAATAGCATGTTTTCAAGTTCACCAGAAAAAAAAACATCCTGAGTAGGCACAGAAAAATCTTTTTCCAACATACAAAAATGGGGGAAAGACCCCACTGGTTAACAGTTAGGATTAAATATAGGGCAGTCTGCATGCATTTGGACTGTGAAAAATTTTTGCTTTTAGGAATATGAAACTGAAGTGGAAACAGCTTGAATTTGTAGGCATTTATATCCACATGGTGGGAACTAAAGAAATGATGGGCCATATTACACCGTAGAACCAGACTCCGGCAGATCATTAGCCTGGAAATGCAGTTAAAATGCAGTTAAAATTGGGACCCTTGACTGGGAATGCATTATAAATACTATTTAAAAAATAACATCAAAAAATGAAATCATTTATTATAATTATTATTATTATTATTATAATCCGTTCAATTGTTTTTAACCCTCCTATTATGTTCAGATTAATAAGCCACTTTTGGTTGAGGTTAGTTTGATCCCCGCAATGAAAAACTACATATGTTTGTAACTGAAAGTTTTACCAATCTCCGATCAGCTCATTTTGGCCCTTCTACTGACCATTTCAATAGCCAAGTAAATAAAACATGACTCCCCCCATCCTCCCCTTATACATCAATCATCGATTTTACATGATTATAGCAAAATAAATGGGGCCAAATGTGAAATGAATGAGAAATTAATTTGAACATACCCTCAGTCTCTGGCAACACTACAAAAACAAGATCAAACTTATGGTTTTATGTAATAATTGATCCTGGGGTCAAAATGACCCAAAGAACACCGATGCTTACAAAATGTGTTCAGAATATTAAATATTTTTTCAGTGAAATTCAGGGTCTACCCGTAAAGTTAGGGGGGAAAAAACCAGCAGAAAAAAAGTATGTTAACCATGTTTTTAGAGACGTTGAACATTAAGTCGGGTCAAATTGACCCAGAACATAATAGGTGGGTTTTAAGTAGTTAAATAATTGCCCTGACAGTGCTCTGTGGTATATTTATGATTATGACATGAGGTAAGGAATCATTCTCTCCTGATTGTTTGAAGCGAGCTCCACCGGTTTCTGTAAACAGTGATATTCACGGCGTGAAAGTGCACAATCCGAGGACCTCGAGCTAAAAATAGATCAGGCTTCCCTGGCGGAGCTCCTGACTGAATCCGTATTTCGTGTCGCTTCGTCCCTGTGAGGAGCTTTACGTTAAAGGTGTCGCCCTTCTCTTATTTTGTATTTTCAAGGGTCATATAATAAAACATTTATTGGCTTCAGTTATTGGTGAATCCAATGATGTATCCAACAACTGAAGTCAATAACTGTTCAATGTTACCTCACTCAAACACCCCAGTAAAACAGTAAGAGATGTAATCACACTATGGTTTGGTAGATTTTATATACAATCATCTTGAGGGGGGCCATTACTTGTGAAACCTCAATTTGGAGAAGACAGATTTTTAATTAAATGAATAATTTTTGTTTGACTCCATTGCAACATTAATAGTGGAAAATATTTCTCACAGGGTCGCATGTTGAGTTTCTCAGTATCATTTACTCCCTCTTTTTTTATTTGTATCTTTTGAGAATTTCCAGTCACAGATGCGGATTATTCTGGAACCCACTGCATTCAGTGGATGAGCCGTTACCTGTATATATGCCTCCGATAGCGTGATCATCTGGGGCAAGATGTCCGTCACCTGCAGGTCCTGGAGCTCATACCACTTTCCGGTTCCCTTTTTCGAGCACGCACGCAGAGACAAACAAACACACAAAAATTTCAGAAACCATTGCGTCAAAGATTCCGAATCGATCATAAGTGACACAATTTCGTACCGCTACACAATATGCAATTACAGATGAACACACCTGCGTGTGCTTTTGGGAGCTGCCTCATGCAAGCACGCATGCATACCATGTTTATACCTATAATCACCTTTGTCTGCTGGTAATAAAAATTTAATGGGCCTCTGCCTAGGCACACCCTATACTGCCAATTGGCAGCTCAACAATATCTCTGTCATCTAGATGTCTGCAGATTTTCAGTATCATGGCTGCATAGCCTCTGCTGCAGTGTAAGATTACAAAAACCTGATACGTTGGTAGAATGTTCTAACTGAGCATCCAGTGCTCATGTCAAAAACGCAAGCACACAGACTTGCAATTTTGCAATTGCAATTCCCAAACTAGAAGGCTCTCAGAGTGCATGACCTCTACTGTTGTGAAATTCATTGGTGGAGGACGATGGATTTTGATTTCTCCTTCCAATTATGTATTTGAACAAATAAGTAACGGACAGCTGATGCGAGTGTGTCACATGGCAACGACAACACGCAACAGTGCCGTCTTTGCAGGCACAGAAATTCTTTAGGATTCTGGATCAGAAATAGGAGTCGGATTTAAACTAAAATTAAATAACTCCTCCTTAGTAGAGGGTCTCTCAACTCAGCAAATTTAACTGACATCCTTCCAAAACTTTTTGAGATATCCCACTAACTGATGTACGAACGAACAAACAAACCAATGCCAGTGAAAACACATTACCAAAAAAATAAAAAAAACTACTTGGCAAAGGGTTAAGGAAGACAAAAAACTGCCAAATTGCTGCCATGGATCATATCTGATTATTATAATAATCACAGACCGATGCGCCCCATGCTTACATGATGAAGAACATGAATCCTGTAAGCTCCCTCTGACGGCTTCCCATCATGCACCACATTTGCCACCAGGTCATAGGTTGTGTTCTTTTCTGTAGCCTGCGCCTCTTCTGTCAGGTATTCGCGCAGGTCCACATTCCTGGTTACCAGAATTCAAACAAGTACATGTCGTCATTTCGTGGAATGCAACATGTTGCGGTTTCAGTCGAGTGCACGCGAGAAAACAGAAAGGATTCCCCACATAACTGGGTGAAACCAGATCCGCCAAACAGGTCCGGTGAGGGAACTGCTCAGTTATTAAATGGGTGCAGCCATCTCTTTTAAAGAAACTGCACTCTAAATATGATGACTCACGTAATGGGAAAGTTGACGATGGTGGGGTTTTTTTCCACGAAGAAGTTGTTCTTGGTGAACCTCTTGATGCAGAAGATGAGGTACGGGGGAAGTTTGGTCAGCTGGAATCTCTTCAGGAAGTTTTCTTTGTAGGTTTTATACTCCTGAGGGTACAGGACAGGGGGGTAAAGACAGAGGGGGCAGGTTGGGTGAGAGACTTTAAAAGTGAAGGTGTGCATTGTGCAAAGTCTGGAGCATACAGAAGAAAAAAATTACAGCGGCACCGATACCAATCTGAGTCTGACACGGACTCAAATAGCTGGATCGGAATGGGCTGATCTGATATCAGATTCTATTATTCTATAAAATTACAAATTGGCACATTTATATTTATTTGTTATATTTTGTTCTACAGTCAGGAAAGCAATGTTTAAGTCAATCCTCATGCTGCCGTACACATAAGAGAATGATCCCCAGTCTCTTCCACACAGTGAGGTGTGCAGCTTATTAAACACACACTGGTATCGGATTGGTACTCTGTATCAGCCAAAACCAACAGCCCAGGTATCAGAATTGCTATTGGTATTGGGATTGAAAGTCAGGTCGGTGCATCTCTCAAAAAAATCCCAAAGAGAGGGTTATTGAGGACACGGAAGGTGACGTTACCTAAAAGGAAAACCGTTTTTTCAGCTCTCACCCAAAAAAGTACACGTTCCTCTCGTTCCGAGCATATTTTTTGCAAATTTTTTGCGATTTTTATGTACCGAGTAATCAAACCTTAAACCTCTAAAATACTACTAATTTATAAAGGTTCATGAATGTCTCCATTCTCTGTGTATTAGCCAATCAAAATATACTTCGTATGGCAATGCCCCAGATGGTAAGACACGCTTGGACACAACTAAATCAGCTGATTAGTATTCAGTGTATACAAGTGAGTCTTGATTATTACTCTTGCTGCAGCTTAATTTTACGCCGAATTATCAAGGCTCGATATTACCAATCATTATTAGAACCGGAGCAACAGAATCAGTCACAATGCCGTTGTGTGCAGCTGTTGGTTGCTCCAACAAAATGGGAAACTCGGACCTTCCCGTGGGCATAAGCTTGCACTCATTTCCCTTAGTGAAGCCTGACTTGGTAAGATAGTGGTGCCCACAGAATATCCCTGTTATAACAATAACTAGTCCAGACCAGTTCACAGTCAACTTCCTTTATTGACACATTTTCCAATTATAGTAATAATCCATATGCAATGGACACCTTGCCAGATGCATACACCTCGATCGCCAGATGGCGCTAAATCTGTATCCAGGGCGGTTCGGACCCATGTGGCAGATACAGACACACAGAGGAACACTGTCGATGAGCAAACCTCCCAGGATTTCTTGGATTGTTTGGATGATTTCGAATGCACAGCATGGTAAGATCACCAAGTATACATTAGAGATAACAGCGGTCAATGTGAAGTGACTTAAAACAGAAGGATTCTTATCTATATGCCCGGTTTTAATGCTGGAAGTTCCCAAAGGCTATTGTGCCTTTGCATATTCGTTACCCGGGAGTTAGCCCACTTGGACTGTCCACGCACGATGAGTGGAAAAAAAGCTTAGAACTTTTTAGGAAAGTGATAGCGCCTTCTGTATACTGCTGACTGCAAAAACGTTGTCAAAGCCCAATAGTTCTAATGTTCCTCTAGTAATTAGCTAACAAATTAAGACGATTAGCTGCTTTACTCACCAAATAAATCCAGGTTTTCTCCACGAATCCAATAATCTTCTCAATCTTTTTGTATCCCAGGTGTCCGGGTGACGCAGCAAGCTACCCCGAATCCAACAAACATGGCGCACCACACACAACGTACAAATCTGATCTTCTCGAGCTGATTTAGTCGTTAAAAACATTTTTCAAAAATTGACTCAAGAACATTTTTGAACAGTCGGGGCCGTGTACTTTTATTGGGTCAAAGATGAAAAAAGGGTTATTTTCCTTTAAGGACACAGGCTGGGCAGAGTTCTTACTAGACGGCAAACCTAGAGAGGACAGAGGTTCCTATTAAACGGGAATCGCAATAGTTGTGTAAACAAGTTTAACCTCAGAAAATAGAAAAGGTTAAATTAGGATAACCCACCCTCCGACCAATGCCTGGACAATATATCAATTTTCTATCGATATTGCGACATGAGACTAGCTAGCGTCTGAGATTGCGAATATCGTTTTGTAGCATTAGTGCCGCGTTTTCCAGGTTTTATAGGCTGCAGTGCAGTACAGTACTTTCCAAATATAAAAGACGGTGATAGCTGTGCTGTTATTTCCATCTACCTGGTTTGACATGACACCCACATTACTAATGACAATTTATCAAATGTGTTGCGTGTAAATATTTAAGTAGCAATAATCTTCCCTGTATTGTCACAATATCAATATCAAGGTTCACAGTCAAAAATATTGTGATATTTGATTTCGGCCCGAGCGCGACCCTGCAGTCTTGCCCGTCTCTAGATTGGGGGATGAGGCGTGGAGGGGTGGGGGTGTCCCGCGCCTGCAGATCAGAGGTCGAGCAGCAGTGATGTCACCTTTTCTGCGCTGCCGTTGAACTTCCCCAGGATGTTGAAGAGCGGAACTTGGGGGATAATTAGCTGCTCCTTCTCGTCCTTGTAGAGCGGGGCGGTGGGGAGGTCAAGGGTCAGGTACAGGAAAGTGGACTCGGACATCTCCTCCTGATACTCCTCCTTTAGGAGCAGGGCCTCCTTCTCTTCTGGGGGCTAAAGAGGGAGAGAAGCAAAGGAGGGAGCAAAAGTGGGAGACAAAGAGAGAGGGAAAGGGATAGAGAGGGTGAGGGCATGGGAGGGAAAGGGAGGTGCAGAGAAGGAGGGAAGGAGAAAGAAAAGGGGAAAGAGAGACAGGGACAAGGCAAGAGGACAGGAAGAGGGAAAAAATGAGACCGGGAAAGGAGAGGGAGGAAGAGAAAGACAGAGACATAATGGGACAGACAGAGGGAGAGGGGACAACAGGAAGTTCATCACAAAACAAGTCCGCACATACAGGGTGTTTCAAAAAAAGTATACTCAACTTTGATAATCGATTATACTGTACAAAAACTACTGAATTTTATTTTAAGTGTGATGTCATTAGAACGAGCTGGTTTTACTCTTTTTAAATGATACCCTAACCACGGGTTTATTTTCAGTAGTTTTTGTACAGTATGATTAAATTTGGTGATTAAATTTGCGTATACTTTTTTTTTAAACACCCTGTATATTTACATAAATAAGAAAATATACAGCTGCAAGCAGGGGGGGTGGTGGGGGCCAGGCTAGGGCACCCAAAGCAAGGACAGGACACTCGACTGAGCCATAATCTCGAAAACTGATGTACGAGTCACTGAGACTGTAGGCTACAAGAGTGCCAAATTTCACAACTTTTACCGAATGTTTCCATGAGTTCCCATTGACTTCCATTGCAAAAATATTATGATAAAACTAACAATAACAATACATGCCTTTGCACTTTTGGCGCTTGGCCACTATTGAATAAATCTGTCTGAAGTAAATCACAGCTCAGAGACACTGCAGTGCAGGCTGTATGATTTAAGAATGGCTCGCAGCAAAAGGTTCCAGCTATCACGGCTGAGCAGGGTGCATTACGAGACAGCCCTGCAGTTAATGTACATATGAACGCTTGCCATGAGGAATTACGTCCATAAATAAAAATTACATAAGTAAGATGATCACTTTCACAAAAGGAAGACGGAATTATCTGGCAAGGTCCTCGCCAATGTATAGCCAATGAGAAAACGGCTGCCCCTGAATACATGACAAAGCACTTTAAAACATGGAGCTGCCATTTGCACCACAGGCCAACAAAAAAATCTGGAGATAAGGCAGGAACAGTAACCAGCATGATACTTCTGAGAACCTCGACATCTAACATACCGCAGACAAAACGTCTGTCAATCATACAAAACCACATTAATTTCATTTGGACTCACATGACATTACTGTGAGCCACTGGAATCTAATACTTGTAAGAACAGCCACCCTTCTTCCCTCGGCAACAAACAGCAGATCAGTGTCACATGCATTTAAGTAATAATGGTTTTACCATTGTTACCAACAAATAGGACAGTCTAGACAGACATTCCACGACAGTGCAGTCCCCATTCGCACTTAGACAGGGATATCATATTAACCCATTTAGCCTCAAGGTCAATCTGATGTTAATCCTCTTAAATACAGGGTGCTCTCAAAAAAAAGAAAGTAGCAGGTTAAATTAAACTTGAGTGCCAAGGGCCCTGAAGGCTGCCGGCAGTTACAGCTCCAACAGGAGAAAAGTAACTAGCATCAGTGGGTGGATTCAACAGCAAGCCAACACGAATTCTTGTGAAAGCAACACATTGTCTACACGATATTGGCGTTAAAAAGCTCCAGCTCGGACATCCGCGAAAAAATTAAACCTGTTTAATTTTTTTGATTCCATTGCTGCGATTAAAAAAAAATTCATCAGACAGTTTTTGAGAAAATTGCACCCAAGTGCCAAATATGGCCATTTTTGACATAAAAATGGCCGCCAAGTCTAAATAAACGAATCAATCAAAAAAATTTCTGCTCGGGCATGAACTCGATGACCGATTTGATCACATCCCCAAATTTAAAAAAAATTCATCAGACCGTTTTTGAGATACGGCTTTAAACGGACGACACAGACGCCGCCGCCGCCGCCGGACGCAAAGTGACGACAATAGGTTACTGGCCTAAGGCCGGCAACCTAAAAAGTAGCAAGTCAAGAGTTACATGTGGCGCCACACTGCTACAGTACTCGGCCTGCTGCTCAGCCTGTAGGAGGGTCCCTTTAAAATTTTTTTAAAGGTGCACTTTGGCGCGTTCTACCGCACTTTAGACAGCTTAATGCAAGTAATTTTCAGAGTAAAATGTTAGGATTTTCTGGTCATATTTCAGTTTTTTAAAGTTGAATCTCCATCATTAATTAAGCAACATACCTCTACTTCAATCACAATACTAACTCTAGCGCCACAAACACCCAAACATGCAGTGCTAAAAGCAAACATAAATTAACCTGAACACCACAGCAATTATTTCTTTGGTAACCTTTCTTATCTCACATTGGTAACCTGTCTTATCCTGTATTATAACAAACTGTATAAAATAATTAACATTTCCAAACAATTGTACTTTTATTTCAACATTTCAGTTCTTATTTATGATCATGTCTGCATATAAACGTCTGTAGCTTTTTCTTTGGCACTGATTTATGGGCTATTTGTCATAATATCAAAGTGAAGATTCAAGTAATAACTTGAATAAGTTCCAAAGAAAACTGTAGCAATATCAGTAATAAAAACTGCATTCAACTCCCGGCAAAAATTATGCAATCTCCAAAGAGGATGTTCATATAACCTTTTTACTTTGTAGCAAATAAACAAATCGCAGATATGACACAAAACAATTTTTGTTCATTAGCTTATCATTCAGCCTTTCTCAAACAAATTAGATTAAATTATTTTAATTAATATAATTTTTTTTCTCTTAATCATGTAAAAGAAAGAATATGGAATCACTCATTTACTTCAAAATTACTGGGGTGGTAAGCGCTACTGAAAAAGTGAGTTTTTCATATGTCCCATTTAAAATAAACTGATGAACTGGTCTCACGTAATTTTATATATGTGAATTAGGTCACATCATTGTACACAAAATGTATGACTACAGTGAGTATTGATTAATTCACTGATTTCAAATTTGGACCTCATCCCCCCCAAATCAACATCGTTAAACAGAATGCAAAATGTGTATTTAATAAAGCAAGAGTTAACCTGTTCAACCGGAACACCCCGGATTTTCTGATGGATCCGCTGTAGCCTGTAGACCATAAGAGGCGTGGAGCCTAACATTTTTTGTTTTGTTTTTTTGTTGCTTAATTGTGTACATAATGTACATACATAACGTACACAACCCTACACGCGAGCTTATAAGGATGGCATTAATCCAAATAATTACCATAAATGACAGCGCTCATTTCAGCATTTTCTTTGCAGCATAATTTATTTTAAGATGGCACTTCAATATTAATAAAAATGTCCTCAAAGGTAAAAAAACATTTAGCGAATCTAACTTTGAACACTGCCGCAAAACTGCGTTTTACAGCCTTCGCCCAGCTAAACAGCCTATGTGCCGTCTCACGACGGTACAGGATTCAGAATATTCAACAGACATTTGTCGTTTAATATCCTCATTAAGAAAAAAAAAAAAATGCGCAGTAACTTTTGTGATGGAATGAACAGGAATGCAAGGCAAGTGAAGAACAAATTTACCAGTCGTTAGGTATATAGGCTACTGCCCAGTCTTCGCAAATGAGCGAATAATGCTTGGTTACGGCGTAGATGTGAAAAATGCATGAGTGCACTCGCAGCCACAACGCGGTAATAAATTATACATTTACCATCGTTTCAACCCAAGTTTTCTTTGGGACACTGTCGATTCAATCCGCTGGTAATTTAATACATGTAATGTTCGCATAGTGGCTGCGAGTGTCCTCGGGCCGACACTGGGGAATCAGTGACTGCGTTTACATGCACACCATATTCCGATTAAGGTCCACATTTGGGTTAAGGTAATATTCCGAATAAGCTGTTTACATTAGGGCTGGGCCGATTCTGAATCGATCCTTTTTTAAGGCGTAGTACCACCGCCTGCTGCCATGGGGCGAACAAACGAGCTTTCCCTTTTCCTTTATTAAACCCGACGCAGGGTGAACGAAAGTGCCGAACATCAAAGGGCATGTGAAATGCTTCCGGTAAAAAAACTTGCTGAATACCCAATCCACGCGTTGGCTATTAGCTAGCTAGCATGATTACAAACACTCCCACCAAATTAGCTTGCTAGCTAGGACAGCTAAAACCCATCTCTCCGCAGCAATACCCATTTCAGAATGAGTCCGATCTGCTGCCAACATTGTCTGCTACTCGCCATTGATCGTTCGCGATGAAAATGCCAATGCATCTCACTGCTCGCTCCTATAATGCTTGAAAGACACACATGCCACTTAGCTAACGTTATGAGAACACTGATCAATATTTTCAATAGATCGCTCAAAAATGTAAATGAGCATTAAGGTTAGATGCTGAACGAGCGTGGCTGAGTAGCCAGCCAGCTAACGTTTATGTTCGCTTCGCGTTGAGCTATAGCCTGTACAATATCTGATTTCTGCTTGAAGCACCAATGGAGCCTCAATTAGCTAACATGAGCTGGCCAAACGCGTGAATGCAGTGCAGCCATTGTGCTTAGCGAACATTATCACCGTCCCCAATGTTTTCAATCCATTGTCTTTTGTTAAAGGTGGCAGGAAGACTGAGATAATGAATGCGCGGTT
This sequence comes from Gymnothorax javanicus, assembly GCA_029692085.1. Classification (NCBI taxonomy): domain Eukaryota; kingdom Metazoa; phylum Chordata; class Actinopteri; order Anguilliformes; family Muraenidae; genus Gymnothorax; species Gymnothorax javanicus. Next base: position 82,023,326 of record CM056194.1, on the reverse strand, counting down.
GAGAAAATGAGCAAAATTCTCTTTACTGTATTGGACTGATTTTGATAAGGTGGTCCAACCTGGCTGGAAACGGGGCCATTGTGTTGCCTACACCGATGAGCTGAAGCCTTTATTATTATCAGCATAATATGTGCGAAAATTCCTTTGCAATAAGTGCAATAATTTGTCCATTTTAATATTTAATATGAATGTTAATTTTAATAAATCGGCATAAGGCCATGTTCAGATACCCCGTCTGGGCGTAAGATTTGGGTTGGATGCACAAATGAAAAGGTGGCAGTATCTTTCACCTCGAACTTAGCAATGACTGCAGCCTGAGATGTGAATAACTAATGCTCCTGTATCATGAACAGCATGTGAAATCATGCAGCATACGTGATAATTCCTCCAAACTTGAAAGATCCAACCCCTATAGTATTTGATCTCATAGGAAAGGAAACGGGGCAAGGGGCAGAGATCAAAATCCACCAGCAAACATTGTGAATTCTAAGGCACGAAGGAGGTCTAAGAACAAGCTAGCATTACGTTAGCTACAGCTTTAAACTGCACAATGACCTTTAACTAGCTAGCTAGCTTCGGGCAAGTTTCTCCAAAGCGTCGCTGTTAACCATGTCAGCAACTTACATAGTTTTCACTTACAGACTGTAAATGGTTCCAGCAATGCAAGGTAGCAATAGTGCTTTCACGCATTAATGTAAGCTGTGGAAATAGCCCAGCTACCAAACGGAAAATACAAGGCAATGTTCGCATTTGCTGGACTCCAAGACCATAGTGCTGGTTGATAGCAAGGCACCTCGCTGATATGAGAGAACGACATGTTATACTTCAAACCAAACGTCCAGAAAAAATGTAAACCCGACAGTGACAACAGTCTGCGGGTATTAAACAAACCGAGTGAGAAACTAGTGGGATGTAATGCTAGCAAGCTTTTCAGCAGGGGTACGGGCAAGCTCCAGAGAGCTAGGCTAAAGGTTAGAATTCAGTTTGGTGCGCTACGTTACAAGGGAATAAATATCTCGCTAACTTTAAAGTTAAATTCACAACCAATTTGAAGTGTGACATGACCACAGTAACGCGTTCGTGTTGTGATCCTCATTCCAACCGATTGGAAAAAAGTACAGAGCCTTTCCCTGTTAACGGTTGGTTAGGCACCCATTAGGCTGGCTAGGACAGCGTAAGCATCCTGAGATAGGATTAGAACAATGCCCATGGGCACAAAACCGCTTTACGGCCATGTTCCCTGTATGCTATTCACCAGTACCACACGTTTGACCATTCAGAGTCAGATGTGAGGCATATATTGACCAACCAGTGCCTTAATCGTTGATTAAAAACAACTCCTTATAACTTCGTTCTCGAAAAGTGTCAACCGAAATTGCGCCTCGATTCATTTTTTTAATATGTATTTTAGTACTACTTAAGAAGGAAATTTGATTGTATGCTCTTTAAATAACAAAATAATGACAGGAATTTTTCCATAATAGTCAATGGGAAATTGAGAGGTGCGGTGCACTGGACGCCATATTGGTTTCTTCAACTTTTTGCTCCGACAGCCTCTCCAGTTCTATATACACTCATTGGTTCAAACACTTGTCACCATGTCTTCTAATGGGAACTCCCTGGCGTACCGTTGCATGTTGGGATTAGAAAAAATGGCGACAAGTGTTTAAACCGTGTCGCTTCTGAGAAATTTTTTGCTCATATCTCTGCACGGAAGGCATCTACTGGCGTATACTCGCGGCTGAGTCTAGCTGTCTTAGCTAGGAAGGCATGTGCGTTTGATTTGTTTCCATCTGAAGAGTTGGGGAAAAGGTTACAGACGTAGAGCGAAAAAGTATGCCTGAAGTGAATGGATCAAGCAGTGCCTCTGTGGGTTTATGTGTATGTCAGATTTATAAATACCCACCCACGGTGGCACGCAGGGTCTACACAAAACCAGTGCCTTTCCACTTTTCGCACACCTTAAAGATATCGTAGTTACGGTGCTTTCGCCCATCGATGTATTCCAATATATTCATGTCTTTCATTATCTGAATGCACACAGTCGCCTCCTCTTGGCTCCAAAAAGGCTAATTCCTTGCGAATTGAACAGGCGCAGACGTAGTTGAATATTCTGTTCGGGGGCATTTTCCAATTAAGGTGTATACATGAGCCAATATTCCGATTAAAACAGGCATATGCCAGGGGTCTTATTCGGAATATTTCGAATCGGAAAATGACCTTAATCGGGTTATTGCACGCGTTTACATGACAGGTACGCAATCGGAATATTCTCATATTCCGATTAATACAGGAATATGGAGTGCATGTAAACGCAGTCAATGTGGTAGAAGGCGTTCACTTTATCATCGCGCACGGGCCAACCTCTCAACAGAATTAAATCTCATCAATTTATAGCGCGGAAATTACCTTTCATTACGAAGGATATCAGTAATGTTTGCCTGCTAAACGCCGCCTTCTTTAAAGGTGGCATCTTACGACTTGCTACTAAATGAAATTCGAATATTTTCAGAAAATACAACGATGCAAAGAGGATGGAAATACAATTATTGGAGTTAATATGACGCACTATGTTATCGGATGTCGAAACTGTTCTCGATAAATCACAGCGCGGCTAAGAACAAGGTTTCAGTGCGTCAGCAATGAGAAAGTCAATAGGCCAACGGAGAAGCATTTATCAAAATAAGACGCGTCAAAACTCGCCTAAAAACTATTAAATTTGCCAGGAAAGTAGCTGGCAGAAGATGACTGAGTAGTCGACGAAATCGCCGGCCGCCTGGGCATGTGGAACACCCTGTAAATAGGGTGTATAGTACGCTGGGGACTCAAAGATACACAATTACAACTGGGTCACACAATCCTGAGATTCTTGCAGTCGGTGTGATGTCACAATCACAAGAAAAAACATCCGCCATGACACTTGAGGGATAGCAAGAGAGAAGTTCTGATGACATGCATTCACCGGGCACTCTTTTTATACTATAATTTTACAGTCATTTAAGTTAATGATTTGAAACAATGTCCTTTGAATATCAGGAACAATGACCTCCCGAAGCTCAGTCGTGATATTTGGACAAAATTAATTTAACTAGAATCAGTAAGTGCCCCTATAAGGAACCAGCCAATAAATGGGTCAACAACCCTCGGCGATGGCCAGGAATTGAGTATAAAGATGTATACCATTATCTCATCAAATCACCACGCAAGTCATCAGGGTTGACATAACAGCAAAAGCTGTCGTGCCCTCAATGTTTGCCATTGTGCTCCTAAAAAACACACCCGTTCAACGGCAAAAGTTGCTATCATGCCCCTGTAGTTTAGCCGTCGGTCCTAGCAGTGTTGTGCACTTAAGAGCAAAAACCGAACAAGCTTCACAGTTGGTCGATCTGGCTAGACAGACCCAGCAGCAGCAACAGCGCCCATATTCCTCAGCTTCACGATAGCTAGCTAGGGCAATACAGATAAGCTGCAATCCAGATAAGACAAAGCCGCAACCTTTGCATTTGAATTTAGCTGGCTGCAAAAATGAAAAAGCAACATGTATCCCGTTAAGATCACGGTAGGATAACGAAAAAAATCCTCAGATTCAACCTTTAACCCTCTATTAACCACCGTAGCATATCTGCTACATAAAGTGAAAGGGTTAACAGCCTGGACACCCAGCTGGTTTTGTTTCTTATTGCCAAATAAACATTTGAGAGTAACTTGAATGGTCCGTCAAGTTAAAATTTTACTATTTAAAAAAAAAATTTAAATTTAAAAAAACATTTTTTTTTTTTTTTTTTTGGTAACTATTTTTCCAAATATTGGCCCATAATCAACATATTTGCCTAGGGAAATGATTTTTACACAGTTGGAAAGGTACTTGGTTAACAGAGGGTTAATTTGTGACCCTCATAACACGTTTGTGACAACTTAGTGATAGTTCGTTATCCTATGTGATAATGCGCTGGTGGATGGTTGCAAGAAAGAATTCACTCCATCTCGTCTGTGGTGTTTTAGCATTTCTGTTGACACACCTGTTCAGGCTCTCGTCTCACGCCTAGTACGTTTGTATCGCGTGTGAAATGCCACTCCACTCTCAAGTGTTTATTCTTTCTTGTTCTGCTTGTGCAACCTTTCGAGTGCTTCCTCACTGAAATGGTATGCCGCAGACAAATCTGACATCCCACTTAGTCATATCATCCTGACACTGAGCACACCAATCTATTCAGTTACTGCCAAGCAGCTGGTAAGGAGGAGGCACAATTTTGTTCGTTTATCCCCCCAACTGTCATGGCCGTCGCTGTTGTCATGGAAGTCACGTGGTATGACCGACTGCGAGAATACATAAATACAAATTTATCAAACCAGTAAGCCAAATACAAACCGAACCAGAAAGCGAAAAAAAAATTCTGTCACTGTCCTGTTCTGCTTTGACGACACTTTGTACGTGACAAGACTGTCAATACAAAACTACAACTGAAACCGGGTCTAGCATGTTATATGCAGTATTAATCAAAAGTTTGAGACACTTATATTTTCATGTTTCCATGTACTAATTTTTTTTGAGGAATTAAAATGTGTTTAATTCCTTCTTTCAGAATCTTAAATTCATCTAAATAACCAACATTTGAATCATAATTGTTGAGCAAACGCATCTAGTTTTTTCTTCCATAGGGAGTCATATGAATCGAAGCGCTAACTCCAGCACAACTGTATAAGTTCCAACAGCTGTGCTGCACTTTTACGTTGCCGCCCCCCCCCCAGTCTGTGCATCAAAATTAGCTTGATATTAAATCTCTTGTTGGAAAATGACAACTATTCTCTTTATTTTTTCATATACTGCTTTTTAAAAATTCCAAAATTTGGTATCTCGGCTGAGATAAATAATCTTTTTTTCCATTGCTAACCATCTACTTCTTACCTTATTTACATACATCCAAACACTATTTCACTAAACACAGTAAGAATGCAAAAACACAATTAAAGCGTGTCCAAACTTTTGACTGGGGTACTGTGCAAGTCCACATTCTCAGGCCATTTGGAATTGGTTTCAGGTCTAGCTCATGTGCAGGTCATTTAGATTATGTTCCAGCTGTAAATTTCTTGAAAGCCATTTGGATAGTGTTCCAGGTCTAGTTTATATGAAGGCCACTAAGGTAGTGTTCCCACTCTGGATTAAGTGCGGGCCACTCAGATCGTGTTCCTGGTCCAGATTACATGCACTCACAGTGGACAGTGTTCCAGGTCTAGTTTATACGCAGGCCACTTGGATAGTGATACACCTCTAGATTACACGCAAGCCATTTGGAAAGAGTTATGGTGTTTCAGCTCTAGATTATATGCTGCCCATTTGGATAGTGTTCCTGGTCTAGATTACGTCACATCGGACAACGTTCCAGGTCTCCATTACATGCTAGCAATTTGGACAGTGTTCCAGCTCTAGTTAAAGTGAAGACCATTTTGACAGTGCCATTGTGTTCCAGCTCTAGACTTTGTGTTGGCCATTTGGATACTGTTCCAGCTCTAGTTGAAGAGTAGACCTTGTGGGTAGTGTTGCTGTCTCCCAGGGCACGTTTTCACCATGTGAGCCCAGGACATGCAGGATTTCTGGTGACTCACCAAGTCTGGGTGGGGCAGCTTCTTTGAGAATATGCGCATGGAGCCCTGGAACACCTTGGTGATGCAAGCTGCCATGACAACCAGGGAAAGGGAATCAGTTTTGAAAAAGGTGGTAGATAGAGCAGCAATGTGCAGGCAATTTCAGAGTCAAAAACAACCAGAGACAGAGACTCCCCATAACACTACTAATCGACTATGGATTGATCACAGTTATTTATTTAACAGTTTATACAGTTGTTTATTTTTGCAACGGCTTTTATTCTGAGTTATTTGTACTTATTCTATGTCAATTGTACTCTCGATGTCAATGAAAATGAGAGCACGCCCTCAGTGATCCTCAAGATTAAAAGATTATACAAAGGTCGAATGAATGAATGAATGAAAAAATAAATTTAGCAGAGGATTAGCTACCAACAGCTGATCAGACAAAACAGTGGGTGATTAGGCTAAGCAATATGGGGTTAGGAGCACTGCTCGAAAGCACTGGTCTTACAATGCAAACACTGGGGCTTGAACCATAAAACTTCAGAGTCCCCGCCCAAAACCTTAACCCACATTCGCATGCAGACTGCACAAGCACCAATCTGCCCTAGGCTGAACCCGCCCATCCACTTACAGGGCTTCTTCTTTGTGCCACCCAGAGCACCATGCAAGGCATTCAGGAACCAGGAAAGAAAGTCAACAGCATCCCCTACAGGACAAAGAGTGGATAGCGATTCAAGTGTCTGGAAAAATTCAGCAGACCATGCATGCTTCCTTCTCATGTGAAGACTAATAGATATACTCTCAATCAAATGGACAGATACAGGGAGTAGATGTGAATGCAGACCCATTTCCAGAAAAATTGGGACGCTTTGTAAAATGTAAATAAAAACAGAATGCAATGATTTTCCCATCATTTAAACCCTATATTTAATCAAAAACAGTTCAAAAACATGTTGAAACTGAGAAATTTATCGTTTTTAGAAAAATATTTGCTCATTTTGAATTTGATGTCAGCAATGTTTCAAAAAAGTTGGGACGGGGCAACAAAAGATTGGAAATGTTTTACAATGTTAAAAAAAATGCACCATGTGGAACATCTCACAGCTAATTAGATTAATTAGCGAGAGGTCAGTGACATGAATCGGTATGAAAAGAGCATCTCAGACAGGCTGAGTCTTTCAGAAGATGGTGAGGGCTTCACTGGTCTGCGACAAACTGCATGGAAAAATTGTTCAACAATTTAAGAATGACATTGCAAAGAAACTGAGGATTTAATCACCTATGGTATGTCATATCATAAACTCATTCAGAGAATCCAGAGAAATCTCTGTATGCAAGGGGCAAGGCCACAAGCCAATATTGAATGGCTGTGATCTTCAGGCCCTAAGGAGGCACTGCATTAAAAACAAACAGGACTCTGTAGTGGAAATCAATGCATAGGCTCAGGAACACTTCTGAAAACCATTCTCAGTGAGCACAATTTGTTACTGCATCCACAAATGCAAGTTAAAACTTTACAATGTAAAGAAAAACAAGACTAGGTGCAACCTAGTATATGGCTGGGCCGCCAAGTGCTGTATGAGAATGTGGGCCCAAGAAAAGGGTGCTAAATGAGGCAAAGCTCACGCAGTTATATGAAGTGCAAGTTTAGTAATGAGTAGGAACTGATGAATTATTTATAAAGTGGGTGGGGAGGGTGGGAGAGTGTGAGATCAGGTGGGATCCATGACAATAAAGGAGCTTACATTAGATTTTATTCAACAATTTCAAATTAATTTTGGCAAACAGCATTGTCATAAACATCTTTTGAAGAAATCAGAAAAATGAAAAAAGCAACACCCATAAGAAAATGACTTGAGTAAGAGCCTTAAAGTAGCTCACATTAAATGTACTTAATTACCAAAAGTATTTTGTGAAAAAATATACTCAAGTATCAAAAGTTGTGTACAAGTACAAAGTATTTTTCAAAGTATGCATAGAAAGAAGCAAAGCAACCATTCTTTGTTCTCTCCTTGTGCTCTTTAATCAATTTTCAGGTGAATGAAAAATACAGTATTCAAAAAACTGGCAGTCTCTCCTTTATATACTTCTTGTTCTTCTTTGAGTTTACTGGTGGTTTAAAAACCACTATAATTGACTATAATCAATAGTAGAATTACATAGTATCAATACCATGCCAAATTTTTGCTTCAGAAAACTGATTTTTCTTAACTACTAATTGGGATACCATTGGCTCACTGTAGCTGAAGTGGTTGCTGCAGAGGACAACGATTATTTCTGTAGCAAGAGATAATTTTTTTTGAACTGCTGGACAGATACTATGGGCAAGTATATTAAGCAGTTTGCACATCAGGCTTGTTTGAGCAAACCGTGTTCAAGCTCGGCTTGCTTGTGAATATTGAATAACTGATCCTGGTGTGCCATCTAGTGATAGCATATTGTAACTGCGTGCATAAATTTGCAGCTCCGTGTCCACCGACGGACACATCTGCACAAAGATACCCTGCCGAGCACCGTTGTTCTCCTCGAACACGCCAAACCCAGATAATCCTTAAATGATGAATTAAATTCATATTTTAATTTGTGGGCAACAAAGTGGCCAGTGTCAAAGTAACGAAGTGAAAGTATACTTTTTATCTTTTAAATGTAGTACAGTAAAAGTAAAAGCAACGGTTTAAAAAAGAACTCAAGTAAAGTACAAATCCTCCTAAAAACTACTTAAGTACTGTAACGAAGTACATGTACTTCGTTACTATACACCTCTGATAATAATGTATCCCAAGTTGCTTCATTGTACCCGTTTTCTCTCGTATCGGTTGCAAGATTCAATAGGAAGATTAAAGAAATAATCCTGGTACCGGCTGCGAAATTCATTTACATTTACAGTACATTTGCCTGATTACTGCAGTCTATTGCTAGACTGGATTCAAGTACTGGTCGGGGTACATTGGCGTAGTGGGTACAACAACGTAGTGGAGAAGTAGCTACTTCAATTACGGGGTGTCGAATCCAGTTTGGCGTGATCTTTTAAACTTAATATTTTCTTAAATTTATTGTTTTCATTGGTGTCGGTTACAGTCGCTGTCATAGATACAATCAAAGCAGCCACCACAACTGCTTCCGTTCAAGCGAACCAACCCATGAACACACAAGGGTATGTTAATTTGGAAACCAGTCTGGCACTGTACCGGTATTCTTGAAAATACTGAAACATAATAGTGCCTGCGCCACTTCCAGCGTACCGACGTGAACGCCCGGCCAGCCAGCCAGTCAATCGTCGGCCAACTAATTGTTGAAATTCTTCCCCGCCGGCCGACCAATCGCTGAACAGCCAGCCAAATCGGCCAACCAATCGTTGAAGTTCTTCCCCGCCGGCCAACCAATCACTGAACTTCATCCCCGACGGCCAGCCAATCGTTGAACTTGATCACTCAGGCAGTCACTCACTCACTCACTCACCACTCACCCACTCACTCAGCGACATTCGCGTTTATAAGGGGCTGGGCCGCGAATTTTTTTTTTCTACCCATTATATCCATTGCCATTTTTTTGGCTCCTCTGATTGGCTGCTTGTTTGATGTCATCAGATATTTATACACACGCACATGTATTGGCGAACACGTGCTTACAATAATGTTCTAGGATCAACCGGGCTCAGATGAATTTCTCAGAATGATAAGTGAATGAAGAATGATTAATGCATAGATTAACCATCAGTGGCCTCGTGCACTGCTCACCAGCACATTTCTAAATCTCACAATATCACAATCAGATGTCACATAACATTACGACAGCTGCGAATGTAAGAAGTGAAATAATTCAGCTTTAAAACAACCAGTAACGGCAAAATACAGGACACATAAAATGTGACAGCATGCCCACACGGTGAGAACAATGTTCATGTCTGTGCATTGGCCATAGAAACCTAAAGATCAAGTGTCAAGGATAATTTTACGTCAAACGCGTGATAAGTTTTACTTTGATCAGAGGTGCATGCTCCGGGATTTTCGTTGCGCAAAGTCGTTTATTAAGCCATATTTTACCATGAGTACCACCAAAAGCGATAATGATTCCACACTTCTCATGCGTTTCTTTTTCTCAGGGTCTGGAAGCTGCGATGAGGTTATAAGTAAACTATTCATAAAGGTGGAATAACTTGACTGGGAGTTACACTGCGTTATACGGCTTTGTATGCGATCATGTATTAAATTACTCTTACCATAATATGGCCATCCAGCGAGCTATAGCTAGTTACCGTTAGCTAAGGTAAATCTTGGTAATTAATTATCAATAGTTATATTTAAGCAGTATTATTTAGTTTTTACTGTAACTTTACTAGCAACCTGTACAAGACATGAGTTTATCTGATATGATTTGTGGTGCTTTCGTGTGTCCCAACTGTACTTTTAGATTTCTGGGATGATAGCTTGCGAGCTAGCTCAAGAGAAATTGCTATTACAGCCAGCTAGAGAAGGTAGGGTGAAAACCAAATAACACTGGCTAAATATGACAGTTATTTACGAGGATTTTCCTTTACTAACAAATACGATAGCTAGCTAGCAAGATGGCTAAATAATCCATAAAGAACATAATGCACGATCTCTTGCATAGATAGCAGTATAATGAGCCTGTAAATAATATGTCTCTGTTATCACTGCTTGCTTGCTGCACAAGCACTAGGAGGGCATGTTCAAAACTTGTTTTCAGCAGCCAATCAGTGGAGCCAAAAAAAGGCAATGGATATAATGGGTAGAAAAAAAAAATTTGCGGCCAGGCCGCTGCTCGGCCCAGCCCAAAAAACATAAATAAACAAGATCCAGAAACGCTGCTGCCCTCTCTGGGCCTAAGCTCATTTATGATGAACTCAGACAAAGTGGAAAACCATCCTGTGGTCTGACCAATCAAAATCTGAATTTTTTTTTTTTGGAAATCAAGGATGCCATGTCCTCTTGGCTAAGGAGGAGAGGGAACATCTGGCTTTTTATCTGCGCACAGTTCAAAAGCCAGCATCCATAATAGTATGGGTGCATTAGTGCACCTGGCATGGGTAACTTGCACCTTTCTGAAGACAGCATTAATGGCTGGACAATATATACAGGTTTTGAAGCAACACATCCAGGCATCCAGATATAATTTTCTGGTAAGGCTTTGCTTATTTCAGCAATAATGCCAAACTCCATTGTGTGCCTCTTACAACATCATGGATCTGCAGTGAACGGGTTGTGAACGGACCTGCCTGCAGTCCAGACGGGTCACCCAAAAAAATTTGGTGTACAAATGTAACAAAAGAGCTGGCAAAAGTATTAAGGAGCTGAAATCTAAAATCAAGCCAGAATGAGAGGGCATTTTGCTTTCAGAACTACAGTAATTGGTCTCCTCAGTTCCAAAATACTTAAAGTGTGTTGTTAAAAGAGATGATTTAACACAGTGGTAAACATGGCCCCGTCCCAATTTTTTTTAAATGTGTTGTAGGCATCAAATATGATATGAGCAGAAAAAAATATGAACAGATATTTTTCAACTACAATAAAATTTCTCAGTTTCAACATGTTGCCTTTCTACCATTTTCAATTTATTATAGTTCAAATGATTTGCCAATCATTGCAGTCTGTTTTATTTACATCTTATACAACGTCCCAACTTTTCTGGAGACGAGGCTGTACACAGACAAAAAGACAGATAGGTGCTACATATAGACAGATAGATGAACAGACACTGCAGCTTTGAGCATTAGACACAAAAAACTGAACAATAATCAGCCTTGACAAATATGACTACAAACAGACAAACTAAAATGAGGAATTAAACACCAAACCCATCGCTACGCTAGCAGCACTCTCCCTGCTGGGCTCACGCTGTTTGGTAATACACTAGCCACACTTGCTCTCATTGTCAAAGCCATTGCTACGCTAGCCGCGCTTGCCCTCATTGTTAAAGCCATTGCTACACTAACCGTGCTTTCCCTGATTGGTAAAGCCATTGCTACACCAGCTGCACTTACCCTGACTGGTAAAGTAATCACCAAGCTAGCTGTGCTTGCCCCGATTGGTGAAACTACCGCTACGCTAACCACACTTATGCTGCTTAGCAAAGCTATCACCATGTTAGCTGCGCTCACCCTGCTTGGTGATCTGGAAGTTCTTCTTGCTGCACAGCACCACGGCCTGCAGCATCTCGTGGGGTGAAACGTGGGCCTTAAAGTTCCGAGGGTTCCACAGCTTACGCATCAGTTCCCCGAACCGCTGCACCAGTAAAAACATGATGTCGCCCGGCGGCCGACGGATGCCCCGGTAGTTCTCTTCCTCCAAGAAATAGTTCCGCAACGGAGGCACGTTAGACAGGGCCTGGGGAACAGGGAAAATACCAGACATAAAAACCGGGTAAAACTGTGGATGAAGTGAAACAGGACCTGAAAGTGGAAAATACATTGCAAACCTCGGAGTTGCCATGTGCACCGTAATTCTTTGGACAGTGATATTTTCTGTAATTTCGGTTCCATTGACCGAGTTGACCACTAGCTTTCACAGTAATTGAATATACATTTTACATGCTGAAGAGGAGGTTGAGGGCACAATGTCCCTAAAACGAGCAGGAACTGAAGAAGGCTGCAGTACAGGCCTGGCAGAGCATCACCAGGGAAGATACCCAGTATCTAGGGCAGTCCACGCATCGCAGATTTCAGGCAGTCATTGAACGCAAAGTACATGCAAAAAATATTTTAAATGAATACTTAATTGTACATTATGTTAAACTGTCCAATATTTTTGATTTGTCCAAGCATGGGAAGATCTTTGAACATAAACTGCAATAATTTCTAAATAGATGAGCCAATATGAATGGAAACACCCAGACAGTCTGTGCTTCCACTGTATTGTCATCATATCCTTACAAACTCAAAGTGCTAGAGCACAACACCAAATTAAAAAAAAAAAAAAAAAATGTGTTCGCTGGGCTGGTGGACTGGCTCACTTGGTGCAGAAGCGTCTGAAGTGATAGATTCACAATAGTAATAAACTGGCGAGCCTAGTTGGGCTGAACGGCCCATTCTCGCCACTCATGTTAAGTACTGAGATCCCCCGCTAAGCGATGGCTGGTGTCTGGCCTGGAAAACGACGTGGAGGGACGGACAGAGGGACAGGATGACGGATAAAAGTATGATAAGACACATCTACACCATAAAATGTATCCATATATAAAATTTTGTTGAGAAATATTAAACAGTTCTGGTGTGCAGGCCTGAAAATGAATGTGACGGAGGGATGGACAGGAGTACAGATGGAAGCACAAAAAGGCAAATCGACACTATGAGATGCATCCATGTATTAAATTTTGTTGAGAAATACTGAAGATCCTTAATTGCTCAAGTGGGGGATTGGCCGCTGCTTAATCAAATAAACTGAAGGTTGCTTAGTATAAAATCATCAGCTAAATGAAATAAGTAACTAAATAAACTAGAGGCACTCGTAGAGAGCAAACCTCCGCCAAGGCAGCACAATCCAAATCTTCATGAGTGGGAGCAAAGTTGAGTTATCGCGTGTCATACGATTTCAAGATGGCTGCCGTGGCAGCCATATTGTTCCACTGATCGCGGTGAAAATCAATAGGGTCCATCCTTGATGTAATAGCAATGCACCCACAAAATTTCAGACAAATCCATGCATTACTTTTTGAGTTATGTTGTTCACAAACAGACAGACAGACAAACAAACAAACAAACACGGGCGAAAACATAACCTCCGCCCCAACTTCGTTGGTGGAGGTAATAAATACCTGCAACACGACATTGGCGTAGTCGTTGGCCTTGATGTTGTTGAGGCCCACGATGCCGGGCAGGTACGTCGTACCATCATAGGCGCGGTACAGCTTGCCTTGCTTGTCCAGGTTGGCGATGTGCTGCTTGGCGAATGTGGGCTTCAGGACATACTACAACAACACAAGCAAACACACACCAGGTGAGAGCCAGTCAACATGAGGGGCTCATTCCGTCCACTCATCTTCCAAACTCCCCGCGTTTCCTTCAGTCCATCTCTTCCTCAAAGCCCCTGGCATCAGAGACGAGAATTAAACCCTTAAACTCTAACTTTTCACTGAAGTTTTTCCTGAATTAGGTTCAAAGCCAGAAAAAGCCTTTTTTTCCCATATTGTTGGACAATGTCACATTGTATCTGCTGGTTGCAGCACTTCACTAAAGCTGCATCACACTCATACTGAGAGAAATATTCAAACCCGGGGACGCCATGTTTTCCATCGCCACAGCATTACATCAAATAAAAACTATCTGGCGCAAATTAAGCCATCATTAATCTACAAGTGATGACATTATCACACAAGACAGGAAGCAGGAAAATTAATATGAACAGTGAAATGACCCAATGATATTTTGCCTGAGGCTTAATTGAACAGATGACAAGATCAAAGTGCGATATACACCCATTAACCACAACATTAAAACTGTGTGCCTAATATTTTGCAAGTCCCCCTCCTGCTACTTGAATATTCAGACCCAGGGTTCCCTCCACCAGCTTGCCTTCTGCACACAGTGCATCCTGGTGCCATCTCTTCCTCAGATTAATAGTGCACGAACACAAGGGCGTGATCTAAAGGGGGATGGGAGGATGCGTCCCCCCAATATTGAAATCACGCTATTTTGTAATAATAAGCTGTGATAAACGTAACATCAATGTAAAAAATAAAACATTCTCGCAGACAGTAGCGTTTCCGTTGTTCTGTACACCACCCCCCCAGTCATAAACCAAGTTTAGTCCAATGCACAAACACAGCATATGAACAAGATATAAAAGAAAACCAGACTCACTGGACCAGGCAACCCAATTCAATTACTCCAAGATCCAGTTCCGATACCCACGTGCCCACTGTAAGCGCTTACAGCGGAGAACTGAGGTCAGAGTGGGTATTCCGGCTGGTATACAGCTACCAAGCACTATACGCCGCATGGTGCGACACACAGTGCATTGTGACACAGTCCTCAAGCATCATTAAAATTCTCTGCCACATGTTCCACCGTAGCCCTTCTGTCACTTTGGACCAGACGGGATACCCTTGTTGCTCTTGTGAATCAAAAAAGCCTTAGGAGGCCAACACCCCTTCACCTGTTCATGGTTCATCCTCCCTCGGACCACTGTCCATAGTGCTCATCACTGTTGACTGAGAGCAACCAAAGAAGCCTTGCCCCCTCATATAAGCTCCGATCCACTCAGGTCCATTTCTCCACATTCAACTCCTGAACTACAAGAAGAAACTGTTTACGGTGGTTTCATTACTTTGGATTTTCGCTACTGCACTTTTGCTACCATGTCCAAGTCTGTTCACTACTATCGATAGTAAATGCAAGTTAACAACATAAATATTACTTAAGAATCAGTGGTAAAACTTCATAAAAACCATTTGAATTACAGTTCAGAATATTTTTTTGGGTTCTGGCTCAATATGGACAATCAAACAAAGATCGAATTGGCAACAAACGCTTGTTTGATTATAGTAGCGAATGGACTTGGCCATAGCAGCGGAAGTACTCTGTGCAGTAGCAAACGTGCAGCATCAAAAAGCCAAAGTAGCTAAACAATCGGTTACCAAAGAGACCATTCACTTAACGTCTAAGGTCCGCCTGAAAACCTTGACATGCGCCATTGTTGCAAGAATCAACCTTATTTACTTCATCTGAGATTGGTTTAATGTTTTGGCTCGTTGTTCTATTATGCTACTAAATCTCAGGTACATCTCAGTGGTGGGAAAATGGCAAACTTCATGGTACCGAGTGGATTAAGCTCGCGCTCTCATGCGCTGTGTGTCCCCGCGCTCTTACCGTAATGTCCTCCAGTGAAGAATCTATGATCTCATAGTTGTCAGGCAGGCAGTAGAACTTCAGTGTATGCAAGTTGAGGAAGACATGATGGGTGAACTGCACACTGTGTGTATAAGCATGGGACTTGAGTCCTCTACCTGGCAAAGGCATACATGAACACAAATGTAAGTGATTATATTTGATAGAACATCCATTTTGTTCTCAGGCCAACAGATTGAGGATTCAATACGAATACAAGTACAACTGTCAGTGCAACTTAGCATGACACTGATTTCATGTGCAGTAATACCATTGAAAGAAACACAAAAAATAAATTAACTGCAATTTTTATGCTAGAATGCCAGACTGAATCCATTTTACTTCACGTAATTCATTTTATTAGCAGAGCTCAAAAGTCCCATTGAACATATTGCCATTTTCTAACGACTAAGTAAGTTCTTTCGAATTTGTTTAGTATTCCCATAGACTGTATAAAAAGATGGACGCAGCACCTGGATCTGAAAACTGAGGCCAATGCGGAAATCTCTAAAATTTGCACTCTATTTAATGGCCAGCAGATGGCGGCATCTGTGGTTGCAGAGAGAAGTTCAATCCGATAGAAGTCTATGAGAAAATAACCCTACTTTCCCACCTGATTTATTATTTCAATAATGATTTTCCACATTACTTTATGGTATCTATCGCAAGTTCCAAGTCTCCTTCGATATATCATGATGTTCATTTTTGTAAATAATGGTCCCAAATAGACTAGAATAAAGAATAAAGCCAGAATACGCTTTAAGGGTGTGGCTATCCTCTGGTCCTCGTCTGATACGGTCAGATCCACCCGTAGATCCACCCTTCGCTCCTCCCTGGATATTCAGAGGGGACCCGCCCGATATCTAAAAATAGCCTGTGCGTAAGGTGAACGTCATTCTCCTAACCCGAAGTCGGGCAAGCAAACAAAAGGAGGCAATGTGCCAAATTAGAAAAAGTAGGTTTTTAGGCGATTTTATCAACTTTTATTTTAGATCTAACTTGTGTTGACAATGGGGACCTGTGGTGCGTTTCCCAAAAGCATAGTTTTTCCAACTATGCTAGCAACTTACGTAGTTCGCCCATTCACTGTCAATGGCTCCTACTATGCAAGTTCGCACCTGTTCTTTCGAGAAACGCATTCCTGGCTCGGCAGAGCAGACCGAGCAATAGCAACAATGGCTCTGAAAAAATTTACTTCACCATCGACAGCTTATGGGGAAACACAGATAAGGGGCAGTCCAGATAACACAAACCGCATCAATAACAACCCTTTTTTCGTTTGCGCTTAGCCAGCTACAGAAATGCAGAAGCAACGTATTCAACGCTCGAATCACGGCAGGATAACAGGGGAGACTTCGTATTCATTCATTTGTGACCCCTGTGACAGGTTTGTAACAGCAAGCTAGCTTAGTAACAGTTCGTTAACCTACTTGATAATACACTAGTTGTATGATTCTATGCTAGAATTTGACGTTATTCCACCTATGTTGTTAGGATTTTCTTTTGCAGCGGCAGCGATTAATTTGTCCGGTATCGTTCATTTTGGGTCGAAAGTAGGCATTTTTACATCGCAAATGTGATGCGATACCGCTTATTTCAAACCTCGCAGTGTATGTAAAATATGTTGATGTTCAAGAATAATGCTAGGTAAGGGAACAAAGCTGGTGAAGACTACTAATGCTGGGTTTACACATAACGACGACAAGTCACGAATGCCATGAATCTAAATTCGTGACCAAGGATCACGAATTTGAATTGAATTTGATGATTTGGGGCAGAGGCGTCACACGTCATTCAGTTCAGTTCTTGACAGCTTTCGTGTCGATTCAGTAACGATGCGTGACAGTATGGGCTCAAAGAATGGCAAGAATACACTACGAATGCTGTCACGCTCTATTACGAGTCACCATTAATCACCACGAATCGACACGCTCAGTTGCGAACTCCACGAATCAAGGGCGATTCGTGACGTTCGTGGAAGATTTTTTGGCAGCCAAAAGCATGCTCCACGAATATCACGAATGTCACGAACCGACACGCGCTGTTAAGAACCCTATTCAGGGGACTTCCGGTAAGATGGCGGCGTGAGTAGACCGTGAGTCCGCTGCTCCGATATACTTTTCTATTTTTCGCCTACAATATATTCGCTTCCTGATAAATCCACCTCTGTGGTAAGCTTTAAGCTTTAAGGCACAACTCACACAGTGAACTTTTAACAACGATGAACATGACGAGGCACAAACCCCGTAAGACCGGGCCGAACACGGTCCCAGATGCCACTGATAGCAGCGCTAGCATGGATAGCAGTGCTAGTATGGATAGCTGTGCGAGCCCCTCGAGCGCCGAAGCTACCTCGCAGCCCTCCGATATCACAAAGCTTCTGAACGACATCCGCTCCGAGGTCTGCACGTCGCGGAGCGAGATATTGTCTGAGCTTAAAACGCTCAAATCAACACTACAAGCTCATGAGGTGAAGCTCCAAGAAGTTGGTGATTCACTTACTGATGTGGATGCTCGAGTGGTTACCTTGGAGAAGCTGTGCTCCGATCTGGTGCAAGACAACGCGAAGATGAAGTTGAAGCTGGAGGACCTCGAAAACCGTTCCAGACGGAATAACGTCACAGTGATAGGAGTCCCCGAGCGTGAAGAAGGACCCCGTCCCGCTGCGTTCATGGAGGCCTTTTTGCTGGAGGTTTTCGGGAGAAAAGCCGCCAAGCCCCCCGGTCTGGGATAGGGCCCACCGCTCGCTAGCCCCGCCGCCGAAGCAGAACCAACCTCCGCGGCCGATGATTGTCCGGCTACACCATTTCCAGACGAAGGAACATATTCTGCGTTTGTCGAGGGAGAAGGGCCAATTACTCTTCAGAGGAGCGAGGGTCCACTTCTATCCTGATTTCAGCGCCGAGTTAGCCAAGAAGAGGGCCGCATTCATCCCAGTCAAAGGCAAGCTACGCGAGGCCGGTATGGAGTTCACTTTGCTGCACCCAGCTCGTTTGCGGGTCATCCGTGACGGAGCAAAACACTTCTTTGATTCACCCCAGGAGGTTATTACTTTCCTCCAGCAGAAGATCCCGCAACCACCGGGTGACTGAAGATATGACACCGGGACTGCGCCGCTGTTTTTCTTTCTTCTCTGGGACTGTAAGTAGGCCTCCGATTGCTAAGCTATTGGGAGCACTAGCCGTTTAGCACGTTCGAGCTAATGAAGTTAATGTTAGCTATTGGCTTCTGGTAGCCATGTTACTATACGCTCCCTCGTTTGCACCGTTGAACTTTCTTTTCGGACTATGTTGCACTTTCTGACTTGTTCCGAAGTGTCTGGGATGCTGTTTTTCCGAAGTGGGATATGTTTTAGTAACTTCGGTTTGTTTTAATGGGTGTATAGCCTGATTGATTTCACTGTCTTCTACAAGTAACATACATCACCCTTAGTATATTTACTCCCTTATGTTGGCTGGATATTGATACCATGGTGATGTTCTTTTTTAATGTATATATATATTTTTTTTAGTTATTTATTTTTATCTATCTCAGTGTATACGGCCTTTTTCTTTTTTACGTTTTATATGACCTCCTCGGCCTCTACCTGGTATATACAGCCCTTATTTTTGGTTGTTTTTTGCATTGTATACTTTTTGCACTTTCTTGCACTGTGACTTATATAATTTGGAGCAGAAGTTAGGTCATGTTTGACTAGTGACAGTTTAGTTATAGGTAGACTAATAGACGAATGTTTCAGGTTAAAGTTAGGCATCTCACTGGGGAGATGTTATGGGTGGGTCGTAAGGGGTTCTGGGTAGGGGTATGTTTTTGCTGTACTGTTTTTTATGTATTTATTTATTTACTCCCTCTTTTTTTTTGTATCTCCCTCCTCTTCTCTCTATATTCTCACTCTTCTCTTCCTCCTTTTATTCAGTCCTATGCCCAGACTGGCTTCTACAAGCGCATTCTTATCATGTACTACTTTCACTACCATACCTTTATTTGAATGAGTGTCACGTCTACTGGAAAAACAGTTAAAGTTATTTCTTGGAACGTCAGGGCGTTGAATCGTCCTGTTAAGCGGAATAAAGTCCTCTCACACCTCTCGCTCCTGAAGGTCAGAATCGCCTTCCTTCAGGAGACTCATCTCTGTAACTCCGATATCCCTAGGATTCGACGCAGTTGGGTTGGTCAGGTATATCACTCGCAATTTAATGCTAAGAGTCGTGGGTCTGCCATTCTGATACATAAAAATGTCCCGTTTGTTGTTAAGAAGGTTGATTCGGATGGCAGAGGCCGCTTCGTCATTGTGTCAGGTGAGCTTTATAGTAAACCAGTCACTCTGGTGAATCTCTACGCACCTAACTGGGATGATAGCCAATTCTTTATTAAATTATTCTCTACTATCCCAAACATAGATAGTCATGCATTGATAATTGGCGGAGACTTCAATTGCGCTTATTGACCAAAAATCTGGACAGGTCATCGTCCAAAATAATACCCCGCCCAAATCAGCGGCAGTTATACAATCATTGTGCAATCAATATGGTCTCTCTGATCCTTGGAGATTCTTGTTCCCTTCAGCTAAAGCTTTCTCGTTTTTTTCCTCGGTGCACCACTCCTTCAGCCGCATTGACTATTTTCTGTTAGATAATAATCTCCTTCCCTTAGTTTAAAACTGCTCCTATGAGAGCATTGTCATATCAGATCATGCCCCAGTCTCCTTTGAATTGATTATACCACATCAGCCCCCTTCATTTTCACCCTGGGGACTCAACCCACTCTTACTTGCAGATGACAATTTCTCAAAATTTCTGACCTCTGAAACCAAGACCTTCCTGGAGTTTAATGACTCGGCTGAAATCTCTAGATCAACTTTATGGGAGGCCCTCAAAGCATATATCCGGGGCCAGATTATTTCTTACTTATCTAATAACAGAAAGCAGGAAGTCGCTAAACTTAGAGTTATCGCAAGCTATCCATAGTTTGGACGAGCAATATTCTCAATCACCTGACCCAGATTTGTATAAGGAGAGACTGCGCCTTCAGGCAGAATATGATTTAATCTCAACCTCCAAGGAGGAACGATTATTATTGAAGAATCACCATAAATTTTATGAGTACGGAGAGAGGGCTGGCAGGCTCCTAGCCTCCCAAGCTCGCCAATTCACCTCATCTTGTTTGATACCTCAAATTAAATCTCCCACCGGTACTATGTTAACCAACCATAAAGACATTAATGACTGTTTTTCTGCATATTACACAACCTTATACTAAATTCGGAATGTCAAAACAATACAGCCCTACTTGATTCCTTTTTTGACGGCTTAAAATTGCCGGCTGTTGGCGAACACCTTAATTCTAAGCTTGAAAACCCCCCAACCCTGTCTGAAATTACCGGAGCTATCGCGGCTATGCAAAGCGGGAAAGCCCCAGGCCCGGACGGATTCTGCGTTGAATTCTTTAAGAAGTTTTCCGCATTACTGTCCCCACTACTTCTTGCTATGTTCACAGAGTCTTTTGACCGCGACCTTCTTTCAACAACTTTAACCCAGGCTTCTATTTCCTTATTGGCCAAGAAAGATAAGGATCCAACTCTCTGTGAATCCTACAGGCCTATCTCTCTCCTTAACGTAGACTTCAAGATTCTCGCCAAAGCTCTCGCCATCCGATTAGAGACAGTGCTTCCTTCTGTAATTTCTGTTGATCAATCTGGCTTTATTCAGAAGCGCAACTCCTTTCATAATGTACGGCGACTTTTTAATGTTATCTACACGTCGACCCGGTCGGATGCTCAGGAAGCGATCGTTTCTCTAGATGCTGAGAAAGCATTCGACCGGGTCGAGTGGACATATCTTTTTGCTACAATGCAGCGATTTGGTTTCTCCCCTGGCTTCGTGTCCTGGGTGAGGCTGTTATACTCATCTCCGACAGCCTCTGTCTCCTCCAATAATGTTCATTCTCCTTATTTTCGGTTAGAACGGGGCACACGACAGGGCTGCCCGCTCTCACCCCTTTTATTTGTGATTGCCATAGAGCCATTGGTTATATCTTTACGTCAATGTCCACAATTCAACGGTATCACCCGAAATGACATGGAGCATAAAGTTTCATTGTATGCCGACGATTTACTTCTCTATATTTCCAATCCCACTCTATCCGTTCCACCTATCCTCTCTATTCTGCAGAATTTCGGTAAAATTTCTGGCTACAAACTTAATTTCTCCAAGAGTGAATATTTTACCATCGGCACATCCATTAGTCCTCCGACTCCCTCGATTCCATTTAAAGAAACGCGAAACGGCTTTAGATACCTGGGAGTAATGGTTACACGTTCTTTCAATGCGCTCTTTAAACATAACTTTGGCCAATTACTGGACCGTTGTAAAGAAGATCTGACAAGGTGGTCCGCTCTACCTTTGTCCCTGGCAGGCAGGATTAACTTAATTAAGATGATTGTCCTCCCCGTTTTCTTTTATTTATTCTTGAACATTCCTATTTTCATTAAGAAATCCTTTTTCAATAACCTGGACCAATTAATTCTATCCTTTATTTGGGGTGATAAGGGTCATCGATTAGGAAAAGCCTTTCTACAGAGACCGAAAAAATTAGGAGGGATGGCCCTTCCAACTTCCTTTTCTACTATTGGGCAAGTAATATTCAGAAGATACTTTTCTGGACTAACCACTCAGACACAGCTGGGGCCCCCCTTTGGGTGCAGGGAGAGGAATCCTGTAGTCAGTTCTCTCTCAACTCTATCGCTTTGTTCATCTCTTCCTTTACCAGCTAAGGTCACCTCCTCCAACCCCATTGTTTTTCACACAATGAAGATCTGGTCCCAATTTAGGAAGCATTTCGGTTTGCAAGAGGCGTCAATCTTGTGCCCTGTCATCTCTAATATAGCCTTTATTCCTTCCAATACTGATGCAGCTTTTCAACTGTGGCATAGAAATGGAATCAAATGTTTAAAAGATTTGTTTTCTAGCAATATTTTCCTTTCTTTCGAACAACTCAGCCAAAGGTTCAACCTTCCCAGAACTCATTTCTTTCGATACCTGCAGATAAGACACTTCGTACAGAAAAAATTTTGTTCATTTCCTAATCTGCCCTCATTGTCTCCAATTGATAAACTTCTCGATTTGAACCCTACTGCCAGGGGCTTAATATCTTTAATCTACACAATGATTAGTTCTATGAATCCCCAGATGCTGGACCACCTGAGGCGAGCTTGGGAGCAGGACTTAAACTTGCGCTTCTCAGAGGTTGAATGGGACGGGATGATTGACCAAGTTCATGCCTCCTCGCCCTGTGCTAGACACGGGCTTATTCAGTTTAAAGTCCTGCATCGACTCCATATTACAAACTCCAGGTTGGCCAGGATTTTTCCTAATTTTGACCCTGCTTGTAACAGATGTAATCATTCTCCATGCACTCTCGCTCACATGTTTTGGCTCTGCCCAGCTCTAGAAAGATTTGAGGGAAATTTTTAAGTCTTTCAGTGAGATTTCTGGTCTCCCTATTGACCCAAATCCTCTCATGGCTATATTTGGCGTGAGACCAGACGGCATCGCTTTTAGTAATAGTATGTATGATTTTATGGCATTCACGACTCTACTTGCGAGGCGACTAATTCTTCTTAAATGGAAACATTCGTCCCCACCCTCACATAGCAGATGGATTAAGGACATACTGCTGTACATTAAATTAGAGAAGATAAAATTTACGCTGAGAGGCTCCCTGAAGAAATTTCATAAGATATGGACTCCCTTCTTAGTCTATTATGACAGACTACAAGTATCGAACTGAGATGAGCATTGATATGAACTGGGCTTAATACACACTCACATAGGACTGGGCTTCTCTCTCCCCCTTCTCTTTCTCTTCTGATCCCCCCCTTTTTTTTCCTTTTCCTTCTTCTTTCTTCTCTCTCCCTTCTTCGTTTCCTTGTTTGTCTGACCAGGATACTTGTCACTACCTTGGTCTATGTGAACAGAACCTTTGCTGCCTCACAGGCGATGACTGAGACCTAACCAGTTTTCTGAAGATTTCTGCGTTTCTTGGGTCCATCGGTCCCAATTTGGTGGGGCCTTGTCCCTTCATATCAGAATGACTGGAACTTTCATACTTGACTCTGCTCACATATCAGGCCACCTGCGTAGTATTGTCCCCGTTACATTGTCATTCTTGCTTGTTTTATTGAAGCCATAATGGTAATACACTCTGTGTATTTATTTATTTATTTTATTTTTCTTCTCCCTTCTCTTATGTGTATGTGTGTGTATGTGTATGTATATATATATGTATGTGTATATATGTGTGTGTGTGTATGTATGTACGTATATGTGTATGTGTATATGTATGTGTATATATATTTATATACATTTTATTATTATTATTTTTTTTTTTTTTTTTTCTCTGTACAGCTATGCAACTGTGGGGTGGGTGGGAAATGGGCTGGGGGTTATAACTGGCACACGTGATGGGGTTGGTTTTTGATGTCTTTTTTATATGACTTTGTAAACTGCCAAAATGTTAATAAAAAGATTTATTAAAAAAAAAAAAAAAAAAAAAAAAAAGAACCCTATTCAGATGCGTTAAGTCACGTTACGAATGTCACGAATGTGCCACGAATGACTGGAAAATGATATTCGTAACGCATCGTGCCTATGTGTAAACCCAGCATAAAGGAGCTTTGTACACCTATTGCTGCTGGCAGGTCTACATAAGTATCAGAAGGCAGCAGGTTAACCAGGTTACCTGGGCGTGAGTCGCAGCCTGGGACGGGGGAGAAAGGGAGGAGTGTGACTAAATTTACCGCTCGTCATTCGCCTATTCATTTAGTGTAATCAGTTAATATTCATCAATATATGCCTCGGGAGGAATAATTCTATTTTTAAACTACCTTTGAGCACACATTTCTGCTTCATTCCATGGAGGAAAAAAAAACAATGACAAGCAGTTTAGTGCGTCTCGTTTTCAATGGTTCTCTATGGCAGATGCCCAAAGCTTGCCCGACATCCGCATCATGTGACGATTATTCACATTTTTCGTGATGTCATCCGGGCGGGTCCCCATTCACGC
This sequence comes from Gymnothorax javanicus, assembly GCA_029692085.1. Lineage (NCBI taxonomy): Eukaryota > Metazoa > Chordata > Actinopteri > Anguilliformes > Muraenidae > Gymnothorax > Gymnothorax javanicus. The sequence goes on along the minus strand of CM056194.1, from coordinate 81,998,833 downwards.
TCTCGTCCAGTGGGAATCACATCCAGTTTCAAAATGACAAAATGTCGCTATTCAAATTGCCAAAATCGAGGCTTCCTAAATGGTATGCTGAAACCAACTGGTGATATCACAGCTGCTTCGTCCATCTTTTATGCAGTCTATATGAGTATTCCCTGCTCTTTCCGCAGTTGCTCCATAGAATGACAGGACAGAAAGCGGCAGCAAAGTGAAGCGCGGTAACGCAGAGACAGAATACCTTGGAAGTATTTTCCGCATATCAGACAGGCGTAGACATTGATATGCGAGAGAGAGATGGAGCACAACTTCTCAAAATCGAAATCCAGCACACTCCTGTAGAAAGTAATTCAATCGTAATTAAAAACCTCGTAAACCTTGCCAATTCATTGCTTCCCAGTAAGAGACAGTCGTCTCTTATTTTTCTCAAAAAAAAAAAAAACATATACTGCGATTCAGAGGTCTACACCATGAGACATTTCATAAAATACAACATATTTTTGAAATTAAATGTAAAAATTTCAGAAAACATTTTATGCGCAAATACTTCGTCTCACCCATGACACCAGCTATTATGCTAAAAAGATAACACTTTTATACATGTCAAAACACATTCACAACTAAAAGAACAATTAAACTGCGGTCCTAATACAACTCCAATTCCAGAACACTTGACACATTAAGGGAAATGCAAATAAGACATCTTCAACTCCTGCAAATGAAGACTTATTTGAAAAGTCCAATCACTCAGTGGTTCGCTACGTCGGTCCTGTGGACCCCCTGTATGTGCTGGATTTTTTTTCCCAACCACAATCGCAATCCCAGAATTTTAACAAGGTGTTATTTTTTCATTGCACCATTAGCGTTTAAAATGATTATTTACTCTTTTAAGTCAAATTATATCAGAAACAGCGACGCATGTCCCAAGCGTTCCAGAAACTAACTTAGAGAAATTGCATAAAAAGAGGGGACATTTCTAATTGATGAAAATGACTTCTAATTGGATGAAGTGTGGAGATGCGGTCACCAGAAAATAGCGATTTGATAGTTAATGACAAATTAAAACACGAGACAATGCCTTGCCCTATCGAGATAAGATTAGAATCATTAAAATTGTGGTTGTACGTGTCATACTTCCAAACCATAGGAAAATACAACCCCAATTCTGAAATAGTTGGGACAAAGCGTAAATTGTGAATAAAATCAAAATGCACTGACTTTCAAATCACACCAGCCAGTATTTTATTCACAATAGATCAGAGATAGCATAGCAAATGGGCCATTCTTTGAGAAGTGAACCAAAATGTCACACACATGACCAGATGTCATCAAATAAAGAAATACTTTGAAAATTAATGAAAGGTATCAAATTTATTCCTTGCTATTCTCCATACCCCAAAACTATGAAAATTCTAGATTTTTCAACTTCACAGAGTTTTTGAAGTCAAATAGAGTTATGAAAAACCTGTTTCCGTGTGAAGTCACACACGTGACCAGTCGTATTTGACCTCTGACCTTAAGTAGTTAAAGTTAATGTAAGAAATAACATTTTTACTTGATAGACTTGGATAAGTAGTACTCTTATACAAGGTCCACAATCATGAACCTCCAATGCTTTTGTAATTGGAGGAGATTTTTTCTACTATTTGTTACATTTTTGGTCACACACGTGACTGAGAATGGCCCAAATGTTGAAACAGAAATTTTACAATTTTATCCACAAAATAAGCTCATTTCAAATTTGATGGCCGCTATAGGTCTCAAAAAAGTTGGAACAGGGGCCTGTTTACCATGATGTAGCATCCCCTCTTCCTTTTAACACAGAGTGGAGGCATCCGGGCATTGAGGAGACAAGTTTCTTGAGTTTAGCCATTGGAATTTGATCCCACTCTTATTTAATACAGGCTTTCAGCTGCTGGAGAGTTTTGGGTCTACTTTGACTGACTTTTTGTTTAATTATGCGCCAAATGTTCTCAATCGGTGAAAGATCAGGACTGCAGGCAGGCCAGTTCAGCACACAGACTCTTCCACTATGAAGTCATGCTGTTGTAATAGCTGCAGTATGTGGTTTTGCATTGTCCTGCTGGAATACACAAGGCCTTCCCTGGAATAGATGTCGTCTGGAGGGGAGCATATGTTGCTCTAAAACCTTTATATAGCTTTCAGCATTCATGGTGCTTTTTAAAACATGCAAGTGTCCCACACCATATGCACTAATGCATCCCCATACCATCGGGGATGCTGGCTTTTGAACTGAACGCTGATAACAGGAGGGGTGGTCTTTCTCCTCTTTAGCCCGGACGACATGACGCCCATGATTTCCAACAAGAATGTCAAATTTGGACTCGTCTGACCACAGGACACTTTGCTACAGTCCATTTTAAATGAGCCTTGGCCCACAGAACACGGCGGCGCTTCTGGATCATGCTCAACAATGGCTTCCTTTTTGCACGAGTTTTAGGTGGCATCTGTGGATGGCACGGCGGACTGTGTTTACAGACAGTGGTTTCTTGAAGTATTCCTGGGCCCATTTAGTAATGTCAATGACAGAATCATGCCGGTGAGTGATGCAGTGGCGTCAGAGGGCCCGAAGATCGCGGGCATCCAGTAAAGGTCTTCAGCCTTGTCCCTTACGCACAGAGATTTTTTCAGTTTCTCTGAATCTTTTGATGATGTTATGCACTGTCGATGATGAGACCTTCAAAGCCTTTGCAATTTGACGTTGGGGAACATTGCTTTTAAAGTATTCCACAATATTTTTACACAAGCCTTCACAGGTTGGAGAGCCTCTGGCCATCTTTACTTCTGAGAGACTCAGCTTCTCTAAGACATCCCTTTTATAGTCAATCATGTTACACACCTGACTCCAGTTAAAGTAATTACTTGCTAAATGCTCTTTCAGCTGATTCTCTTATATATTTATTGCTTTTTCTGGTCTTTTTTGCCTTTGTCCCAACTTTTTTGAGACCTGCTGCTGCCAGAAAATTTGAAAGAAGCTAATTTTGTGGATAAAAACGTAAAATGCCTCAGTTTCAACATTTGAAATGATATCCATGTTCTATTGTAATTAACATATTGGCTCATGTGATCTGAAAGTCATTGCATTTTGATTTTATTCACAATTTGCACTTTGTCCCAACTATTTCGGAATTGGGGTTGTAGTTTTCACATGGAGCAGGTATAGTGAGGTGGCCCGTGTCAGGCAGCAATAATTTTGCCAGTTGCACCAAACTCAAAATAACTAAAATTTGTTTGGATCGCAGATGTCCTAACCACTAGGACTCCACATAATCTAATGTACGCAATCAGAGAAAGTAAGCAACATATGTCGCGACACATGCACCGTAATAAGTCGCAACACGTGCACTGGAAAGGTAAATAAACAAACTGTGGCAGTCCAACCTGTTAATTGTGTCCAGATAAGGACAGTGGCGGCTTCTGCGGTCTTCCGTATCTTGAGAGCGACCAATTTTCACAGGCACTGGGATTAAACGGATGACACGAATGCATCATGTAAGAGACCATGCTTACAGAAACTCAGAAATAGAACGAACATTCCTGCCAGCTGGCTAACCTAGATATGGGGAATTACTAATAAACTTTAGCGGCTCAGCTAACAAAATTAACAGCCAATCAGCAAGAAAAACCACGTTATCTAAAAACGATCAGTGTGTAGCTATGGTTTTATATTCATAGCCTGCAAGTGATACATCCAACGATAATTGCCCAAGCTTGTTACAGTTTAGTTTCCAAGCAAGATGTGTTAAGTTTGATTAACTGAGCTAGTTAGCTAATGTCAACTGCTACCACTCACCCTCATCATCGTCGTCCACCTCGATCTCTCTCTCTCTTTTTATGGACACCATAATGGTCGCTACGGGGTTTGATAAGCCAATTAACTAGCTGTGTCGTTAGTACCAGACAGCAGACCGCGCACGCAAGAAATAAACCACAGCTATATTTGCAGTGAATAATTTCAGATTATTGTAAAACCCGAAATCTCCCGGTCAGAAAACAAACTCCAATTCAAACATTGGTGGTGGCCGACAACATGATAACACGAGGTGAACCGTCGAATGGTGCCTCTGGATAAGCGTGTCGCATTATGTTAGATTATTTCTTTGTTGCCCTCTACTGTTGTGGAAGTAATATTGTGACCACTGAACCTGTGGTTCCCAACCTCGGTCCTGGAGGACGCCTGTGTAAATTGATTTCTGTTCCAGCCGCAATGTCAATCCCATTATTTAACGGCTGTTGATTTTTCTGGACTATCTGCTTTTAATATGCCGTTGGGTGAATTTCTATGGGCGGCTTGTGCTTAGAAGTTTAAAGTAATGCATACATTTTAAAAAACAAAAAAATACACTAGGACAGGTAAGTTACCTGTAAGCTTACACATTAAAGACTAGGATGAATTCTATTCAGTGGAAATATGGGTAAAAGGGCGCCAAGTATGACCATCAGATGATGGTGAGGAATTCAAAGACAAAGCAAATTATGATGAGGCAACCAAACATTCTGTTGAATTTTGAATAAAACATAACACATGAAAGTATCACATATCTACAGACCAAGTTAAGAATGCATAAACGGCATCTTTTATTTGTTGCCTCTTTCATGAAATTTTTGGCCAGATAGTGCATTAGCTCAAGCACGATGTGACGGAGGGGAATTTATTCTTTGTGTCGTTGTAAGGCTATCTCTGCCAAAAAGATAATTAAGAGGGCACCTACTCTTTTGGAGCATCAAAAGCACTTCATTGAGATGTGTTTCCATTCCTAAATTGAAATTGAAGCTGGAGCAAAAATCAGCATACACAAGAGATCCCCATGACCAAGTTTGAAAACCACCGCACTAAAGCATTTGCCTCTCATAAATTATTTTTTAAACAGAAGTTGCCAGGTGCACTGAGCTGAATGTATGTTTGAAATACAGGGTTCTTGTTAATAGCCGGTAACCGGTTATTTTTTCCGGCAGTGAAACGCAAAGTTACCAGCTATTGCTTTGGTAAATATCAATAAATAAAAGGGGAAAAAAGAAAAAAAAAAATACATTTTTCAAAATGCACATGGACTATATGGACAATCCAAGAGCAAAATATCCTGTTTTAGTGCCCCTCTGGAGCTGTCGTCACATTTCTCCGTCGAAATCTTGAATTTCGGGTCCAAATTCTCCGCCTTGTGCTCGCGACACACGTGCACTCGAGCTCCTCGCACAGTCAGTATACATAGAGCATGCAGTGCAGAGCAGCTAATAACGTGTAGATGGTCTTTGTTTCTATTCACGTTACAGCATTCAAACCTCAAACTGCAAAGTCACATAAACTATATACAAACTCAGTACATAGCATAGTACGGTGACAAACAAAGGAGAGCGTCTCATCAATATTGTTCTCCAGCATCCTGTCCTCTATAACTAGAGGCGGGATGATTACTTGAACAACGAGCTGAAAGACCAGCTCCGGGCGTCAATAATGAAAACGCTCGGTGGCTACGGAGATGACCGTCTGTCACGCAAAAGTAGACATGAGGCTAAGGTTATCGTTCAGATACATACAAAAAATGTCATCGTCGCTGCTGCTGCACTCAAGGTCCAATTTGTTTGTTTGTTGTGCGAAATTGGAACGCAACGTCGCGGAATTTCGCACCGAGTCCGGTGTGTATATGGTTTCACGCGGAATTTTCGCGCAGCGAATATTCCGCAAATCCGTGCAGTTTTTTCGCTTCGCCCCGGTCTGAATGGGCCTTAAGTAATATACTACTCAAAATTTGATAGGGATTATAGGAATTTTTTTGTGAAATGACATGCAAATTTGGTAACTGCCACTGATGAACAATATATTGGATAAATGACATGCAGTCAGACACAAAACACATTTGCAAGTGCATTTACTGACATTAAATGAGCGTGCAGCCTCACACTTTTGGCTTTCACAAACGCTTCATGGTTTCACCTCTGACATGTAAAGTGAAAACAGACAGTGTTCGTTTGATGTTTCATTACCACAGTTAACGTCAATAACGGGTATGGCCTCCCCTAGCTTGAATGATGGTTTGACAACGTCGGGTCATACTGTCAATCAGAACCCGGATGCTTGCAATTGGAATGTTGTTCCATTCTTCAACAAGGGCATTTCCGAGCTCTTCTAGAGTTGTGGGTTGTGCCCTACGACCGGAAATGGCGACCTGCAGCATGTTCCACACATGCTCGATAGGGTTTAGGTCCGGCGAACGTGCGGGCCAGTCCATGCGGACAATTGTCTCCTGCTTTAGGAATTGATTCACCACCCTAGCACGATGGGGACGGGCATTATCATCCATCAAGATGAAATCAGGGCCAACAGCACCAGCGTATGGTCTTACGTACACATTGAGGATCTCATCCCTGTACCGTACCCCTGTCATCGTCCCTCTCCCCATGACATGCAGGTCCGTTCTGCCGTTCCTGCTTATTCCTCCCCAGACCATAATTGATCCGCCACCATAACGGTCGTATTCGTTGATGTAGGCATCATTAAATCGCTCACATTGTCTTCGCCACACCCGTTGCCTCCTGTCAGTAAAGTCCAAGCAATATCAGGACTCATCAGTAAAGAGAACTGGAGCCCAATCGTTGTGTGTCCATGTGACATGATCGTGAGCCCAATCCAAACGGTCACGCCTATGACGCACGGTCAGTGGGATTCGAACACATGGCCTTCTTGAGTTGAGGCCGGCAGTATGAAGACAATTCCGTGATCGTCTGAGTGGATACCCTGACCCCGAGGCGTTATGAAGGTCATTTCATAGGGTGGTGGCTGTCCAGAAAGGATGACGCCGTGCCTGAAGTGTGAGAAAGTGGTCTTGTCGTTGTGTAGTCGATCTCTGACGACCACCCCCATGACGGTGTGCTGCTGTACCAAACGTTTGATGCCGGTTCCACGCTCTGTTCACAACGCTTTGGCTGACGTTAAGTGCATTAACAACGTGACGTTGTGAGAAGCCAGAGTCAAGCATTCCGATGCATCTTCCCAATTGCTCTGAAGTCAATCGACGTCTAAGACGTTGAGGAGACATTGTTATTGCTAAATGCAATGCAAAAAATTTGGGAACTTCCAAATTTTCACCAACAAGCAACACACATGTCTGAGTTGAAATGGTGAAGTGTTAGTCAAAGCCAAAATGTGAGGCTGCACGCTCATTTAATGTCATGAAATGCACGTGCAAATGTGTTTTGTGTCTGACTGCATGTCATTTATCCAATATATTGTTCATCAGTGACAGTTACCAAATTTGCATGTCATTTCACAAAAAAATTCCTATGATTCCTATCAAATTTTGAGTAGTATATATGCAGAACTAGCCATAAAGCCCATCAGTGTATTTTTAACTCACGGGAGTTGCTACAGAGTGGGTGTGCTTACTGCGGTTGCTTTTAATGAGCGAAGAGGATGGCTGGCCCGCAGCAACAGCAGCCGAAGTTGACGGAGTTATTTTAACCGTAAGACAATCGAAGGTAGTGCATTTTTGTTTAAGTTGGTACACAATGTGGATGTGCTTGGCCATGGAGGTTGTGTTCCCCCCCTTCACTAAATTATTTTGCAACATAAATTGCATTTTGCTTCCTCCTTATCTTTTTCTTTGGTAAAAATGTAGCCAAACTTTAGACCTCTTCGCACGATCCGCCATCCTCGCAAGCAAGTGACCCGGATTCATCTTCATGTACTGTAATTCCTGTTGGCTGGCATTTCAGTTTTTTCCCCAAAAAAACTTTGTTAGAAAACTGGCGTATGTTTGTGCACCAGTGATTGCATTTAAATGACGTGATTCGACTCGAGACGTAACATTACCTCAATGGACCCACAAGACTCGATAGCAGTATCGATAAGCTCAAACGATATTGATTTTCTGTTTTTGAAAAATGCGGAACCGGGTCCGTACTGGAACCGGGTTTCGATCCCCATCCCTAGTCTTTTATCAACAATGATTGTCAGATTGTGCCTGTATGTACTGTAGCCAGCCTGTAAGAGTATCTGATACTCCTACAGGACAATCTGACCATCATTGTTGATGAAGAAGGGCAATTCCACGGAAACGGAATTACGATCAAGAGTAATTTTCATGTCATTTTTACCTGCCATCTATTACTCTAATGCAGTAGCTACTTGCCTGTGCTTTTATCAGTTCCACTGACATGCCCACTGAGCTGTATAACACAAAGTTAGGGGTAATCTGTTTTGTAGAAGGCTATACAAAGGTGAAAGTGTTGGTAACGGAATTATTGCAGAAAAAATGCCATTATTTTTGCCTTTACTTTGACAGGCATTTCTCTGAAATCTGGCAATGATAGGCAGTAAGTTTAAGCTTAAGTTGGTGGCCTAGGATGTTGACCAGGCCATGGTAAGTTTACATTTACTGGTATGTTCACAGATATTTTGTGGGATGCCATTTATGAGAAAGAGACAGCGGTAACGGAATTACAAAATGGTAACGGAATTACATTTTCTGATAATCTACTAAATTTATACTCAAAACAACAAAGCAATTGAAAATTGGTATTATAAATGATGTTTGTTTTGCTGACCTCATTGAAAAATGACAAATTTCACAATGAGCCATTGGAATTGTGTGTTTCAATTTCCTGCGATGACTTACAGTCTCAAATACTTTGGCTACTAATGTATGGAAATACTGTAAATACGAGGAAATAGCTAAATATCTTTTAGGAGTTGTCAGCTTTGGAAAAATAACCTTTGATCCTTGTCTTAGAGCTAAAAAAAATTACAAAATTCAAATCTAAATTTTGAGAAGACCGTCAAAGATATTTCAAAACGGTTTTCAGTGTCTGATTTGGTAATGAGTCATCTACATGAAAACCTATATATTTCTAATATAAAACACTTTTTAAAAATTGTTGTTTTAGCAACTCTCATGTGGAATTGCCCAGAAGCTAGCTGAAAGCTGAGGACACTCATGTGGTGCAGAAACAGAATCTTAGTGACAACATTTTAAAATTGATACAGCATAGATAGTTGGTCAAACCATGGTTTTCACAATTGTTGTTCTGTAAAATTGTTCATATTGTCAATGATTTATTTCAAGAATTGGTAAAATAATTCTAGTTAGCTCTTTTCCCTCCATTAAGATGGAAATAATTGATTTGCATTGCACATTCTTCACTCAGATGGGCTGATCTCACCATTTATCAGTTCTTGTAAAACATGTAGCTGTGGGGGGTCCACATAAAATAAGTTTGTTAATTTTCTTTTTTTTTCACTTCTTTTTTACTTCATTAAGATAGTCAAATATGCATTACAGATTGTGTAGATTTGCTTATTTCACCATATCACTTTGTGAAAAACATGTAGCTCCCAGGGGCGCTGCCCCTTGGGACCCCACAAGGGGCTCTGCCCCTTGACCCTGCTGGGGGCTTGCGCAGCCCCCAGACCCCGGCGTCTTGTAACCGCCTATAGCAATTCAATTTCCTGCTGTCAGAAAAATTAACAAGAACCCTGGAAATAGTATAGGCCTATACTTCATTTACAAGCTAGGCCTATTTAACAGGAGTAACATGACATATCATAACTATGGCCAATGCGGGTCGTTCATTTGAAAACAATCCTGAAATACACAGTAAAATGCCGATGTAACCAGTCTGAGAGATTTTTTTTTTCGAATGACGGTGATACGACTGAGAGGATTATATGCTGGATGTCGAATGGATCCCTTCAAACCTTGTGCATGATATTGATCGAACGCATAGTAACAGCATCGACTGTGAGTGGCATTCTTATCTCTGTGGCGCTGGGCAGCGTAGGGATTCAAAAACTCCGTGTGTGATGCATGTTGGCCAGTTTATTTTTGTAGCGACTTGCCAGCCTGATTAATGAAGCCCAAGATACTGTTCTTTGGAAAGATGTAAATGAGAGTGTTGGTATTAAGTAGACATATAGTCCGTATTGATGTTTGGAAGCTAGCACTAAAACGATGGAGATTTTACGGGACGAAGACCAGCAAATTAAATACAAACCCGGCGGTCGTTTGGACATGAATCACGGATTTTTACATCACATTCGTCGTAATCAGATTGCCAGGTTTGTTGGTGATGCTAATATTACTGCTGATGCCCGCTTTTAATCGGTTTTTACGAATTCACCCAAACAGAGAAAGTCTACAGAAATAATATTGCTTAGTAAATCAGTAAGAAGGTCAGCCTACACCTCTTGACTAATACTGAGCATGCGCGTTTTATCATGTTGCGAGCAGCGTATAGAGTTGGTGGGGCCACTGGCAAAATAACTTAAACGTTTTCGTTTGTGTTTTGGGGCCACTATTGTATTCGTGCTGTGCTTGGTTGCGCTCAAAACCTAGAGCGGACCACTTTCATTGAAATCGGCTAATCTGTGAGAAGTCTTGCCCTCGTTTGTTGGTATATTGGGAGACATGAAACTGCACGGTGTGCTCATTTTCAGGGATGATTATGACAAAGAAGTGAAGCAGGCTAAGGAACGCCAGCGGCGGAGACCCGCAGCCACCCCGAGACGACCACGGCGGCCTGACATTCAAGTGTACCACCCTCGACGTAGGAGTAAGGGGAATCTGACCACTCCCCCTTCGCCCTAAATAACAGAAATTGATACTCACTGAACACTTAAACAGGCTGACATGACTGTCTCCACGATCGAGTGAAGTAGGACACGACCACGTTCCCCTAATAGGCGAGCCTCAAACGCTTTTGTTGAATAAGATCTTGGAAAAGAATGTCAGTCCTTCAGAAGTTGGATTTCATGGATTCCTTCGAATGTCTGGGCTCTTAAGCTGGTTGCACTAACTGTGCTATACCACTGATATACTGTATATTCACATCTGCCTCTTTTCCAAAAGCTAAGGACTCCAACTTTAAATTGGGTTGAATCATTACCTATAATCGTGCACTCATTGAATCCAGCTTATGTCAGACAGATTTTGTTACCAGTTGTTGAGCCACTTGCAACCTCGGTCAACTCATATTCTTCTTTCATACAAATGCAGTGAACAATATTTATGTTGAAATGGGTTCATAAGTCTACCAAAATTGCTGTCATATGAAAGAATACTGAGGGGCATTAAATACACATACTAAATATACTGTTTTACAGTAGTGGTAAATGGTTTCTTTTGTAGTTGCAAAACTCGGTCTCGGGAAACTGCTTTTGGTGGGAAGGCTTGCCTTCACTGCTATTGTTACATTGACAGTCAATTCAGGAGTTCTTATGCATTAACTGACATGGCAGAAGATGTTGTATGGAATATGTTTTTGTGGCATGGTTATTCTGTGTCATCACTGCAGTCTGGATACAACCATTTAATGGACATGAATGCGTTCAGAAACTTTTCTTTGAAACTGGCCATCATTCAACATTGAAAATGTTTGATTCTTCTGAGATTCATTCATTTGTGGCATTTGAAATGGGAATGATGTGACTTTCTTAATGTGTGTTTTTATTGGTGCTAACCTTGAACTTCTCATGTGCAAAACGATTTCTCACAATTTGTGATTCACAACTATTATGCCATGCTTACCATACCTGATGGTCATCAAATGAATCAGCAGAAGGGAAAACTATCAGTTGTCAACTTGGACCATAAAAACCACTGCATTTATAATGCCTCTCAGTAAACACTGATTTTGACAAACCCAAGTAAAACACACAATAGTGGTCTGCGGTCTATGGTCAGATGGATGCATTTGAATTGGTGGTGTGCGTTTCCAGATGGATCAGAACCCAGCACAGGTGTGGAAGCAGAAGAGTGGAACGAAAGTGGGTCGAGCACAGAACCGGAGACCATGGGCACGGAACTGTTCTGGCTGGATTACCAGGCCGACTGCGGTCGACTCACGTCCTTCATTGTTTACAAGGTGAGAGGCATGCTGGGACCTGTACAGGCAAACGTCTGACTTCAGTCTGGGGGGGGGCAGGATTTCAGAGCTAGTTTTTGGTGTGCTCATATGCAAGTGATTCATTCAAGTCGCTGATTGGCTAAAGCCCATGCATGTACAGCCTGTTCACAGGCCATTGATTAGCTGCAAATTGAAAGTAGACCACAAAAGTCGGCAGCTTTTGTAGCCCAGTCTAGAGGACTGCAGTTTCATTCTCCCTGCGATAGTGCATAAACACAATTTAGGCTTTGTCACAAAGCTGGACTACCAAGTAAGCCAGGCAAAAGCCTCTTTTTATTACAGTCCATGTTCCAGTCTTGTCAAGGTTCCAGGTTTTATTTAGAGCACAGATCTGGCTTACTGGGCTATCTAGCCCTGAGTGATACACGGACCGGGGGCTGTGGCTCCATGATATTTTGTAGCCTTTCCTGGGCCTGATTTGCTTTGACCTTTAGCATGTGTAGAAAGTTATAGTACACACAAACCAGTAGCACGACCAACGATTGGTGCAAAACAAATACGAAGACCAAAGATTATTATCATTACCTGAGGTTATGTGTTCACTCGGGGTATCAAAAGGTCCTGAATTCAAGTCCTTGCCATGGCTTTCGCGGTGTGTTCTGGGGCAAAACACTCCCACAGTGCCTCACTCCAGGGTCATTCCATGCCAAATCAACCAGGGGTCCCCAGGTCACCATCTCAAAAAATTTTTGAAAAAAATCATAGATGTGGTACCACCTGAGAAATGAATGTGTGCTAAGTTTTAGGTCAATCTAAGCAATAGTTTCAGAGATACAGCTATCGAAATATTTCAGCTATTTTTTCGTGTATCGAAAATTTGACTTTCGCCCGTGTTCAAAGGAGCATGTGCAACATTCTGTTAAAGCCACAGAGTTGAGATTTTTTTATACGAGGGCAACTTCTGCTGATTTTTTTCATTTCTGTCATGAAAATGGGCCTATCTTTTATCTCTGACTGTCCAGAAAGCTCCAAAAATGGAAAAAAACCCAAATTTCCCAAATTGTTTCCAAACTTGGCAGCCCTGCTGCAGGAGAGCGCCTTACAATTCAAAGCTGAAATCATTTCTATAGATTTGTCTAATATATTTTAACACTTCCATGGTGTTAAAAGCATGTAAATAATAATACCTCACCCATGGTGTGCATTCAAAATAACATACTTTTTTGATTTTTTGGAAAAAGACCTTAGTTCAATCTACCAAAACCACAGGATGACAGTTAATGACTGTCTTGAGTATTTTACCATTTATTCTTATACATGTGGAGATTATTTGTTGCAAATTTTACTGAGAGTATACCTAAAATTTAGTACACATTCATCTCTCAAGTAGTACTATATCTGTGATGATTTTTTTTTTTTTTTTTTTTTTTTTTTTTTGAGATGGTTACCAGGGAAAATTTTCTCATTATGGTCGATTTGGCATGGAATGACCCTCCATCCAGGTGTACAAATGGGTACCAGCACTTTGTCAGGGAAACCTGACTAAGAGCTCGGGGGCAACCTGCCATGGACTAGCATCCCATCCAGGGGGAGGAGCAATACTCCTAGCTGCTTCCTGCTACTGAAACCGGGGTTAAGCACCAGCCTGATGGGCCACCTGGCTCGGGACAGACTTTGGTTTGCAAAGTATTCACCCATGTCTGTTTGTCCAGAAAATGCCTCTCAAATATCTCAATCAATTCCAATGGTGTTTTGTGAAAGTGTGGGTCATAGGCCAAGGCCGAATAAATTAAATTTGGGATGGTTTCAAATTCAAGTAATGCCACTGCAGCCATATTGGTTCAGCTCTTTGCGACAAAAGCGTTGGTGGAGGCATGTGCTCTCTGAGTGCTTTTCATTTGGTCATGATACTTGTTTTGCAGTTTTCTAAAGGTTTGTTGAATTGGATCATTTTTATATTTTCCGCCCATTAGGAGGACAAGCCGGAGAGGGTGGTGGAGAGGGTGGCGGAGGAGAACGTTCTGGACTCGGGCATGCGGATGGTGCTGCAGGCCCGCATTAAAGAGGAGATGGACAAGAGGCGGGACAAACGCTGAGCCTGTCACCCTCATTGGTGGAGACAGACCTGGGGGCGGGGCCGGGATGTGATGGAAAAGCTTGGTTGTGATAAAGCGAAAGGGAGAGATGGAAAATGAGTGATAGTGGAAGAGGAAGAAATAAAAGATGTAATGAAGTGAAAGAGAGATAGAACAGAAGTGATGAAATGAAAGAGGGAGATGGAGAAGATGTGGTGAAGTGAAGAAGGAAATGGGGCCCATTTATAGTTCGTCAGCCTTGTGCTGCCCTGTACATGGGGATGTGAGTGTGATAGCCTAAAGGAAAGACCTTTAAATGTGGATTGAAATGTCAGAACAGGCATCCCTGTTGGGGAACGTGCTCCACACGCTCGTTCTTTCAATCCTCCTGTCCTTGTTTCTTCCTTGGTTAGTTCCTGCCGTCTCTCTCCTCCCGCATACCTGGCACTCCTTTCCTCGATTGAGGGCTTTTATCTCGTAGAGGTGTGGCACTGGAGGAGATGGTCAGACCTGCTCAGGGCCTTGTTTACAGAGCTCTGGCTGCTCCTCATCACGAGCTGACCTCATCACTGGCAATGGCAGTTACAGAGATCTATGCTGCTAGGCTCAAAGACCTCTTCCTGCCGCCCTTCGCTTGACAAGAACTCTGAGCAACTTGCAGTGAAAAATTCCCAAGAGTTTCCCTGATGCAGCATCCTGCACTAGACCCAGCAGCCATTTTGCCACTTTGGGTCTGTACAGCCTCATTTACAGCTGTTTTAAGTATTAGACTTTTATCATTTTTTTGAGACAGTTGGTTTTTGATATTGAACCTTTTTTCCTTGTTTTTTTTTTTTTGGACGCTTTATCAAGCATTGCTAAAGAAGGTAGTTTGGGTAACTGCATAAAATGGAATGATGTTATTGAAAATATATCAACACTTTCTCTAAAAAGGGGATGCTGTGGACCTTTTGTTAACGAGTAGTATGTCCTGGAAATGTGAATTTTTTTTTCTTTGCTTTTTATATATTTTACTTTGTTTAGCATATTTACTGAATGGCCTCTGTGTTACACATGGTTTGAAATGCCATCTGAAGGCATTAAATAATTGTTAAAATTTTATCTTCATCTTGCGTGTTTCACTTGTGATTCCTGGAGACACTGATGACGCCATATGGGGTGTGTCCCTTTCGTCTTCCCCTCCTGCTGGTTTCCCTTCCTACTGCGGCTCCACCGCTCCCTTACCAGGAAGTAGCTTGGGATAGATGAGGAAAGGCAAGGAGAATCAGAATTGAGAGAAGGAAGCAGAAGTGAACAGAATCAGTAGGGTATTGTATTGTGACAATACTATTGTCGTCCTCACAGGTGAAGTTTGCCAGTAGCAAATGTCGGACCAATCATAAACATCTGTCCAACGGCCTGCGTGTTGCATTCAAAAGAATACTTCCTGATTGGATAGTCCACAGGTTCCTTACTCAGGTTACAGAAAGGAGATTCTAGAGCTGATTAATTTGTTTCCTAAAGTACTGGGACAGCAAGAGAAATGGCGACGTCAGAATCAGTTTCTGGGTCACAAAGGAAAGAAGATGGTGAAGGATAGTAGAAGGTAATTTAAGGGTGAAAGGACATACCCAGGCAGGGTGCATTTCAACTCTCTAAAACTACATCCTCATTTCCCGCACTTGCATCTTAGTCCCTCCCGCCAGGGATGCTTGGAGAGGCAAGGAAACCATGGGAGGAGAGAAGACACAAGGACTTTTTTTTTGAGAAATAAGAGGTCGTGTCTGCTGAATCATCACATGAAGCGAGTTTGACGATGGCGCACAGCTGGATCTGCTGCCAATGTCTGTCATTACTGATTGACTTGGTTTTCAGCTGAGAGTCTTCTGGAAAGGCTGCTATTGTGTATCCTCACTCATGGCTCCTCACAACTCCTTCCTTGCCACAGAAATAAGAGCTTTGAGACAGCCTCAGTGGCGGAGCTAGAACATGGAATTGGGGTGGCACAGACAGGTCCCTTTATGACAACAGTTAGTCCTGGCTAGTTCTCAATCATTTTCCTTTATTGACGCGTTATCCAATTAAAGTAATTGGCAACTGAAGACACGGTTTCTCTCCATATGCGATCCAACAGCGATGAAATCGTGGATGTTATTTTCAGTAAATTGGCGGAATACTGAGAATTGGGGTGCTCAAAACATCCAAAACAATTATTAGTTCCTGACCTGTTCTCAGTCATTTTCATAATTAACAAAAGGTTCACTCCGAGAGCACTCCACACTTAGCAGGTGCTGCTTGTTCTCCCTGATTAGGTAAGACGACAATCATTCATCTGGACGTGTATTTGCTGTATTCAAATCAACGTTATTCAAAATTGCATACCTGTCGACTCTCACGCAAATAGCTTGAGCCGCATGCTTTTTATAGCCTATTTAACTGCCGAGTGCCACTTTTTTTTTTTTTAACAACCCACGCAATACCAAGAGTAAAGGCGATATTTCATTGGAAAGCGGGCCAGTTCAATCAATGCGACGCACTGGCCTATTATTAAGTAAATTATTTTTCTGTACTGAATTTAGCCCATGATTTCATCGCTGTTCGATCGCATATGGAGAGAAACCGTGTCTTCAGTTGCCAATTTCGATATTTGGAAAACGCGTCAATAAAGGAAAATGATTGAGAACTAGCCAGGACTAATTGTTGTCATAAAGGGACGTGTCTGTGCCACCCTGATTCCCAGTTCTAGCTCCGCCACTGGACAGCTGCCTACAAGATTGAAGATCCAGGACAACTTCCGGTTCGATCAAGGAGCGTGAAAATATCAAATCAGAAAACTGAGGTGCACCCAGAGTCTACTTGCATACGACAGAGAACGAATTACCTTGAGCAGCAGTTGATGTCAGCCATTTCCAGTAGGTGGCAGCAATACACACAAGATGAAGTGAGTGGGACTCTACCGTAATATGAATAAGCTGACAGGTAAGCCCATTCTCATCCCGACTCGTCATATTTTGACGCTACCTGACCAAGCGTCGATATACGAGGCAAAAGGTCGCTTTTAGCGTCCTTTATTGACGCCAGTGTAAAACGAACCCTACCCCTTAACCCGAACCCCAACCCTAACCCTCAAATAATGACGCCAAAAGCTTCCTTCTGCCTCGTATATCGACGCTTGGTCAAGTGGCGTCAATACATGACGAGTCCGGGATGAGAATGCGTTGGACAGATTCAGTGTTGATTCTGACTGAAATCCAGTTTGTGAATTTCCATCATGTTTGATGTTTTAAGAATAAGCTTTAAGCATAACTTATTGAAAGTGTCAAATTTTAAACAAACACTATTTATTTCAGCACATCTTTGGATGGCCAGCAGTAATCAGTGATTCTCTTTTTATTGTGGGTTTATGCAATGCTAACAGTGTCAGTGAATTATCATGCAGTTCATGATGAGGCAGTTGCACCCAGCTCAGGAGGACTTTAAACCTCAGAAGTGTAAATTAATTAGAGCAAAGACTCTTACAGGCAGCTGGTAATCCAGTTTTATTGCTGCTTCGGGTCCAAAAGTGTCACATTGGGTGCAATTGCCCTGCCATGACTCTGACCTGGTATGACTAAAAGATGCCAGCATGTGTTTTTCTTTACTTAAGTAAGCTCGGGATAGTTTTCATGGACAGACATGGCATTTACCAGAATTTCTCCCAATACATTTTTGGGTACTTTTAGTTCAGAGAATATATATGTTGACCTCCCAGCATAAATGGGAAGTCTGATGAACTTTCAATATCTTGGATGGCAGTGAGATGAGAGAGAAGAAATTACAAGACAATTACAAGTGCGGAGGAAGCTGTGCAGTGGCCAAAGATAAGTTCCCAGGAGTGCTTAGGGATTTAGGCAGGATTACGAAAAACAGGGCTGAGGAAATGGAGATTGTGCAACCAACACTAACAAGGACTTGAAATTTGAACACATAAAGGGGATGGAGGAGGTTCTATTTGGTCATAAGCCTTAATTTTTTCTGTTAGTGATAGGTAACTGAAATGGAGTTTGAGTTGATTACAGGGAGAGGTCGGAGCCAGCAAGTGTGGGAAAAAGTTTCTTTCTCCAGTTTGCTGTGAACAAGTCAGCGAGGATAACTTTGCCCGAGCATAATCCTGAAAGGTTTTTGAATAATGTCAGTGTCCTGCCCAGCAGGTCCACTCGCTATACCTTAGTGTTAGTGAACTGATGGGTTTGTTCTATTTTAAACACATGCAAATCAACCAATACGTTCATAAATCAAGGAAGAGCTATTATTTAAAGGTCCTCTATTACCAGGTGCACAGCCAATTTGTTATTACAAGCTAGTTCAAAATCTTTCCCCTCTTGACATCACATGGGGAAGTAACCAACCAAAGGCAAGAAGGGCTGATCAACTTCATCCAAGCAGTCAATCAGATTTCATTATCCTGGGTGGTCACTCTCCCTTGTGATGTCAGGAAGGGGAGATTTTGAACTGGCTTATAAAGGCCAATTAGCTGTGCACCTGGTGGCATGATATGAGACCTTTAAATATACTATTATTTAAATATATAGAACAACTTCAGTATGACAATATAAGTGTAATAGCAAAAAATGGGGTTAGTTGTCACAGGGTTTTAGTTGTCACAGTGCTTGTATCATAGACACCAGGGGGTGCTGTTTAAAAATGGTGACGCTCAAAAAAAGAATTGAAGTCCTATCTCATCTATACAGCATGTCTCTGTCTTCAGGATACTTTATTTGACAGAAGGTGATTTTTTTTTTTTTTGGTTTCATACTTCTTATCAAATATTTTGAGTCCAATGTTAGAACAAATCAATGAAAAACATACAAATGGTTCTTGAAATGAACTTTGTAACTACAAAGGGGGTATATAGGTGTGTGCTGTGAATGAACAGTCAGTCACCCTGCTGGAGAAAGTTGCCACATATGGCAACTAACCCCGTACGGACCTGCCAATGTGTTTCATGTCTTAGAATAAGTGAACACTGTGTAAGTAAAACCATGTATTTGTCAATGTGTGTGTGCACAAAATGCGTGATTAGGTCATATTAAAGATGAGTTTGTTGGCATCTTTCACATTTCAACTTTTGGGGGTGGATGGGTTTTCTTTTTATTTTTGTCTTATTAAAGTCTGAGATCCAAATAGCGGAACAAATCCAAATCACAAGTGCATGTGTTAAAGGTTCAAATCTGCCTAACCCACAAGTGGCGCAGTGATTGCAAGCTGACCAGATTACTGCATGGACAGGAATTTGAAACATTTTTCTCACTTTCTTTTCAGTGCGATTTTAACAGATTTAACTAAGGCAGGAGGGATTTTCTTGGGTGGGCGGACATTCAACAGACAATTTTTGTTTTCGTATCGCCTGATGTGCAGTTGTTCCTTATTAGTAGTTTAAAGCAAGGTAAAAACTAAGATATGGTGCAAGGCGCATTCCATGTGTGCACCCATCAGCTTTGTCTTTCTCCAGATAATAAGCCACATCTTGCCTTAAGCCAGCAAGGAGAGATGAGTCAACAGAAAAGGAGATAGGTCAGCCAGCAAGACATGTATTAATGCAACCAGATCAATCAAAAGGAAGATCAATAAGAACAGCATCAGGGTGCAGCTTAGGGGCCTCGTTTAAGAACAGCGCATAAGCTCAAAAAAGATGCATTTGTCACTTTCTTTGTGGATTTCAATTTATAAAACAAACTTGACATGAAAAAACACGGAATTAAAAAGATTTAATATTCGCAAAATTCTAAGTTGATCCCGATTAAATGAGTTAAAGCTGCATGCAGTTCAGCAGATCCATGGTTCTACAAATTAGGATATCTTAGACCATATACCACTTTTTTTTCTTGTGAGTGAATGTAATTTTTAAGTCTGAAATCCAATGAAAATTTTTATAATGAAGGCCCGAGGACCATGTTATCAATTACCATACCTTGACTAGGTATTACAAAAAGTTTATTAAGGAGATCGAGGGCTGAGAGGCTTCCTCATGCATCCTGGTCAGATACATAATCAAAGTGACACCATCATCAACTCCTGGATAAGCTGTTTGTGAATTAGGGACCGGTCATCCGTGGCACGATCATCTTTATCTTACTGCCCGTGGTCTTGCTAACGGCAAATTGATTGATGTATTGATTTATTGATTGATTGATTAGTGTGTGACACTCAAATCTCATCACAACACTCCTTCCTAAACTTTGCTAATCCACACTGTAAACCCTTACAAGTGCGGTGAACTCGAATGTTTTGTGGAAACCGATTACCTCAAAAAAATTGAGTATGCCAACTTAATGATCTTGTGTTCACAGCACTTAAAAACATGCAAAATTTTTTCTTTAAGTTCCTTCCACACAATGCAATTAAGTTGCCTTACACAATTTTTTTTTGAGGAAATCTGTTTCCACAAAACATTTGAGTTCACCACACTATCAGGGTTTACAGTGCAGGCGTGAAAATGAACATATTTTCACCAAGGAACAGGAGTAAATGTGGAAGTACTATGTTCTGAAGGTGTCCGACATCCATGCACTTATGCACCAGGGGTCTCATTTATAAAAATCAGCGTAACTTTCATACTGAAATGTTTCCTACATGTGAAATAAGGGGTTTTGTAATGCCGAAATTATTCTAATTTCTAAACTAGTGGGCCCATGAAATAGAAAGCAGTGTTTACTTTATAAAACAGAATCAGCTTTAAATCTTGAAAACGTCCACTTATCTGAATAGGTCTTTTTAAATCAGATTTGTTTTTATTAATCCCAAATCCGCACGTGAAAGCTGCATACGCACTTATTTTTAACCATGTGCGCGGTTCATAAATGAGGCCCCAGAATGCCAATAAAATTGCATTTCAGTTTGCTGCTGCTCAAGAATTGAATATGTACCAATCCAGCCTGCTTAAGAAAGACGAGGTGAGAGCAAGTCTAGGCTAGTTTAATGGATATGGGCGTTTGTAACATAACACGACATGGCATGAGTGGCGAGAATAGGCCATACAGCTCTCCGCAACAATGCACCGAACACTCAGGGGTGCTAAAGGACTTGATGGAATCCAGCACAGTTTGAAGCCTGAAATGACCTGGCAAGCTTTTCCACTCTGACCACTCTCAGCATGAAAGCAAAATACTTCTCAACATTGGTGCTTAATTTACCCTTCGCCAACTTCCATTTATGGCTGCGAGTTATGCAAACAGAATTAAACTGAAATAATCCTGAGTAGTTCACCTTGTTATTTTCTTTCATCAACCAGATCATCCCAAAGACTCTCCACTGAATGCAGGTTTGGACGATAGTTGGTCATTTTGTTAGGGTGATGAGACGGGCAATGTGGAAAAGTGTGACAGCCTACCCCGTGCGACGTGCGACCCAAGAATAAATGCATTTGCTGCTTATTAGTCAAAACATTTTCACGGTGGAATACAGAGCCGCTGCCTTTCGAAGTGATTAAAAACTCCTACCACCAGGTGCATACTAGTTACTCTCGCGCTGGCTATGTATTTTATGAAAATGCTATTGCCATCATATCGTCGGCCTGCTGATACGTCGGCCTCGTATCCTCAAAATGATAAACTGTATCGGAGAGCATAAAAATGTTTAATTTTGCATGTAAGAATGCAGTTGAGCTGTGTTCGGGTAGGATGACTATTTTTCCAAGAATATATTTTGTATTTTGCAATGTTTATGTTATTATCGTGGACATACGAGTTTTTGTTTCTTATCAAATTTGGAGATACGAGGTTTTATCAGCAGGCCGACGGTATATAGAGTTCGAATTTTTAAATCTATGACTGCAATATGTTAACATTTTCTGTATCAAGAGCTGATTAAACAAAACCGTGAAAGACGTCGCCAATAACTTGTTTGTCGTCAGTTTGTTCTCTCGAATCAATGTTCTCTGCGAACGTGGAAGGCGCTATCATCCTCATTGAATTACTTAACCGCCTCGGCGGCCGTGCTCATTAAATGAATAGCCTAACGCAATCATAGCGGGGAATGGACCTGAGTTTTGAAAATCAGCAATGTGAGAAATGTAGGCCTGTGTATTGGCTGCTTATCTAGCTCTGCTGCATTCTTCTGGAGAACAGAAGCTGATGCAATTCTCCAGGTCCTGCGACCGACTGAGCAAAGACCCCCACGTGTTTCTGACGTTGAGCCAATGTGCCCATTAAGCAACAGTAATCGCGGGGGATAAACTGTACCAGGTTGGTGAATGAAGAATGCTGATACACAACAATGAGAGACCAGTCAAAAAATACATTCATTGTTTCAATGAAAAGAAATGAAAAAATCACATTTTCATCACGCACCCGACTGCAATGCCGAGCCTCACAATGTTACATAACCCGGGTGGGAAAATTCTGTGAAGCCGTCAGTTGCGCAGGGAAAATGAAATAAGCCCCAACCTAGAAAAAAAACACCATTGTTTTCTGCACTGGGTGCGACTGATGTCCGGAAGAAAAGCCCAATCATCATATCCCTAACCTACCGGACTAATCTCCCGCGCGTCTGATTTAATTTTGTAGATTTTACGCCTGCACTACTGTCAGGTATAGTCCTATCATATTGATACTCTATATCATATCAATATCCAGTGACGCTTTCTCGTATTGTTTTACTCCTTAATATCATTAACATCAGGTAACACTGAAACTTATGAGCATCACGTTGGCACTGGGTCTGGTCGTATTTTTTCCAAAAGCATCGGCGGATTTTAATTAAGTTGAATCATGTGTGAGCGACCATCCCACGTGACAGGGGGAGGTGAAAGGTGAATGATCTCCATTTAGAATAGAAACAGAGCAACTGTCTCTTTGGTACATACTGTGCTGTTTGTAAGTCACTTTGAAAACAGTTTGGGGTCACTAAAATAAGCCTAAATATTTTTGCTGTGGACATTTGATTTTTATTCCTGGAGCAAACCTGTGCGACAGACCCAACTACTTTACTTCTTATTTATTTATTTTTTCTGAAGAGACACATGAACCAGTCCACAAGATCTTTATACTGAAGACTGCTATGTTGGATCATCTGGAAATATTAAACACTAACCACAAGTCTTTCCCCTGGTGTAGGCTGTTTCTTCTGTTGCACGGTCAGGTCTAACTTGGGCATCTAGTCTTCAGTGTCAAGTATCTCTCTACTATTTGGGACCTGAGGAAGCTAGCTGAGGCTACCCCCACATTCAAGGCCATTATGTCCACAGACTGGCAAAAAATTAGCACTCATCCCTGAACCTTCCAAGCCTAAAATCCAAAACATTCATTCTCAACTGCGGCACTGACGCAGCAAGTATGGCATCAGGGGGCTGGTTGCATTCTTTGGATCCTGATTGGATATTTCATCACCCGCCTCCTTCATAGTCGGCATGTTCTCTATTGCGCCTATAAACCTGCTGATCGTGTGCATTAGAGGGAAAAGAAAACGGAATACTGGCGGAGCGCCAGACTTTAAAACTCCTGTCTCTATGTTCACATAACCTGCCAGGCTTCAAAATGTTCGCCATAAACGAGGGGCGTTTCATACTTGACGCTGAATGGCAAATAAGATTGCCAGTATTACCGGTTCTCCTAATTCAACTTTGGCTATTCTCTCAAGGACTGAAACTGAAAGGCTGAACCTCAATCTGCACAAGTTCTATCTTTTTAAGTATCCAGTAGGCTGGAGCAATGGTGGTGAAACTACAGTTTGACTTGCATTCGTTCATTTATGCATGGTAGGCCCAAAAAGAGGGTGTTTTTTCCAGTCAAAATTCTTAACTGTTCTAGAACACCATCTTTTTGAAGCGTAGATGTTTGGAATGTTTTGACAACATTCTAAGTCAGTGTTCAAGAATCTGGACCATGGGTGAGTCACGTAGCCAGAGGTGATTGTTGCAGGTCCATTTGAATGTTCAGTTATAAACATTCTTTGCACACGACTGCGATTGCACTCCTGCATGGGTATATTTGGACTAACAGTGCAGCTATTTCTGTGCCTTACGACGGACCTGGGACCCATTACCACACTTGCATATCATTGTAACTGTAAACCAACCGCACTGTACTCACACGTCTACACTAGTACTAATAGGATCTGCCAACCTGGAATAACCTCACTCAGCTATCCGCACCTGTCCCCAGCTTTACCGCACAGTGGCCACTCCAGTTACATGGCCCACTTGGCCGGTGGCCGAAGCAAAGTGAGGTATATCGGATCATACTCCTGGGCTCCATGTCAATCATCCTTCGTCAGGGTGAGAACTCACACACTCTCTCCTTCGTCGGAGGTTCAGTTCTTTTCTCTCAATGTCTTACCAGAGCAATTTTTTTGTCTGCCTCTCTCCCAAGACTACTCTCAGTCTATTACAACCCAAGCCTCTGACATTAATGGTAAAGCCTGTGAATGTGCCCAAATGTGCAGGGAATCTGAGGTTGCATCTGCATCTCTCATAAGTTTGTTACACCACCCATTTAACTCAATGCCAGGGCCAGTCCCTGGTTAGGGTCAGTCCATTTTTGCTTAGTGACATGCTCATGGATTAGCAGGAATTTAAAAAATGTGTACATACAGTAATTCAGGGATTTAAAGGGTCAGAAATGAAGACACCTGTAAACCCTGAGACAGGGGTGTCCAATCTTATCCGTGAAGGGCCAGTGTGGGTGCAGGTCTTCATTACAGCCCAGGGTGACAGCACCTGATTCAAGTGATTAAATGATCAGGGGGTTCAATCAAGACCTCAATGATTAGAAGCATGTGTATTAGTGTTGGGCTGTCACAAAAACCAGGAACTACCATACTGGCCCTTTATGGATAAGATTACACACCCCTGCCCGAAGAAGTCATCCCCTTACAGCCTATAAGGGTCAGATATGTAGTTTAAAAAAACTCAGCAGTAATAGTCATTTCCTAACCTGATCCATGGATTACTCATGAGGTTCAGATGATCATGATTCAATCAATCACTTTGTCACTGAAAGATACTTTGTTTTACCCGAACGACGCCCGTTGTGTTCATCCGCACAGCGTATCAGCTAAAGCACACCAGTTACGCAAAACCATGTGCAGTGACAGACAGCCATACACTCACAAAAACAATGATAACAATTCACATCAAAATACTGGCATGATTTGGAAAACAAATTGCTCACTGACCCTATTTTTGACTGGTCAACAAGGCAAGAATGAAAGGAATTTCCTTGCTGAGCATGTAGGGCGCTGTCCTGCCATTTGACCATCAAGACATGGCCATAATGATTGCGGACGGCCTCCATAATTTTACCGAGGACAGCAGTTATGTGAGTTGTGAAATGGGATATTGGGCTATCTTCAGACATGGGGGCATTAGTAACACAGAAATCAGATATGGCAGTCTAGTGACACATGGTGCCTGCTCTTGTCCTAAAAAAGGAACCATTTACTCACCCTTCTGCCCTTATTTTACGACAAAACTTCCGCCACTGTCACTGAGGGTTAAGAGGGAGCACGGTCAAGCTTAACCCTTGGTGGATTCGGGTATCACCAGCATGGCCATTCTCATCCCCGTTAAAGGGCAAGGAATGCCCGAAGTTTTCTGACTAGCAGATGAGTCGCTTGAATCTCGTTTACAGCTTAATCCAGGGCTGCCCATATTCTAAACCTGGAAATCTGCCACCCGAAAGGTTTTAATTTCAACCCAACTTGGCATACCTCACTGACAAATTAGCAGCTCAAAGAGATCTGTTGCTGTTGATTAAGGTGAGTCTTTATATGGGTCAAGAGTTGAAATGTATAGATAGACCATCTCACAGGACAGGACAGGTATTATGCAATAATGTGCAATCTGCATGTGTAGTCAGCAAAAAAAAAAAAAAGTTGACCAGATGTCATTATGTCAAATAAGGCCAAAACTGTTGCCCCACCCCAAAAAAAAAAAAAAAAAACACACACACACACACACACACACACAACACAAAAACCAATCAGAGGGACACATCTAGCCACAATAATTAAATTGTGGAATCAGTTACCCTGAATCTGCATTATACAAGACACCACATAACAGCCAGTGTACACTGATAGCACAATGTCAAGATAAAATGCATTAGCTGGCAGCCTGCGCTGAAGTTCAGGCAGAATTCATGGCTATCTAACATGAGAAGAAGGCTCTACGGGAAGATGTAAGGGGAAACAATACAGGAGCAAGAATAGTTACCAGCCTAGTTTGAGCCAGCATTATAAACTCAGCGTAATGACAGTCCTTTTTTGCAACATGTTCTTCACAAGTCATTTTGTACAATGGACTTCAGTTTTGCATTGTCTTACTGAAATATGCAAAGGGCATCCCTGGAAAAGCTGTCTAGAAGGCAGCATTGGTTGCTCCAAAGTCTTGATGTATTTATCAGCATTAATAGTGGCTATGGGAATTTGAAGTTACCCTTGCCAAGGGCACAGACACAATCCCACACCATAACAGAGCATGGTGTCTGGAATTGTTGCTGAAAACAGTCTGGATGGGCCTTCTCTTCTTTGGCCTGGAGCATTCTGAATCCATTTCTTCAAAAAAAAAAAAAAAAAAAAAAAATCTGAAATATTGATTCACCTGACCACAAGAGACGTTTCCACTGTGTAATGGTCCATTTCAGATGCCTTTGAGCCCCAAGAAGTCAATGGCACTTCTAGACACTTAACATGAGGATTACTTTTTGCACAATACATTTCTATGAGGCATTTGTGGATGCAACTATGGATTGTAGAATTTGACAAAAGTTTGCCAACGTAATACTGGGCCCCCAGTGATTATATCCCGTATAGATATTAGACGGATCTTTGAGGCAGTGCCATTTGAGTGATCAGAGATCACGGGTATTCAGCTTAGGCTTGTGCCCTGGCCCTTTATGCAGATATCCCCCCAGATTCATTGAATCTTTTAATTAAGCTATGCATCGTTAAGAGTGAAATATCCAAATCCCTTCCCATCATTCTTTAAGGGACATTATTTTCAAACTTTTAATTTTTCACATGCATTTGTGGCAAATGAGCGATCCCTAGCCCATTTGGGCCTTTCCTGGAAACTGCATTTGTGCTGGAGGATTTAATATTATTTACTGACATCAGCTATTTCAAATCAGATTTTTTTTTAAATACAGAACCAGCCCTATATGGGCCCTGTCCCAAATTTTTTGGAATGTGATGCAAGCCTGAATGGCAGGAGTGCATGTATATTTACAAATAAAATGAAGCTCAGCAGACAAAACATAAAAATCTTGTTGTCAAACTGTCTGCAATGAAAAACAAGTCCAAAAAGTACAAACCCCAATTCCATTGAAGTTGGGACGCTTAACGTGAATAAAAACAAATACAATGATTTGCAGTCCTTTTCAACCTATAATCAATTGAGTACACTACAAAGACAAGATATTTCATGTTCAAACTGATAAACTTTATTGTTCTTTTAGAAATATTCACTCATTTTGAATTGGATGCCTGCAACACGTTCCAAAAAAAGCTGGGACAGGGGCATGTTTACCACTGTGTTACATCACCTTTTCTTTTAACAACACTCAATAAGCATTTGGGAACTGAGGACACTAATTGTAGAAGCTTTGTAGGAGGAATTCTTTCCAATTCTTGCTTGATGTACGACTTCAGTTGCTCAACAGTCCGGGGTCTCCGTTGTCATATTTTGTGCTTCATAATGCGCCACACATTTCAATGGGAGACAGGTCTGGACTGCAGGCAGGCCAGTCTATTACCCGCACTCTTTTACTACGAAGCCACGCTGTTGTAACACGTGCAGAACGTGGCTTGGCATTGTCTTGCTGAAATATGCAGGGACGTCCCTGAAAAAGACGTCGCTTGGATGGCAGCATATGTTGCTCCAAACCTGTATGTATCTTTCAGCATTAATGGTGCCTTCACAGTTGTGCAAGTTACCCATGCCATAGGCCCTAACACATCCCCATACCATCACAGATGCTGGCTTTTGAACTTTGTGCAGATAACAATCTGGATGGTCATTTTCCTCTTTAGCCCAGAGGACACGACGTCTATGATTTCCAAAAACAATTTGAAACGTAGACTAGTCAGACCACAGCACACTTTTCCACTTTGCGTCAGTTCATCTGAGATGAGCTTGGGCCTGGAGAAGCCGCGTTTCTGGGTGTTGTTGATACATGGCTTTCGCTTTGCATGGTAGAGTTTTAACTTGCACTTGTAGATGTAGCGACAAACTGTGTTAACTCACAATGGTTTTCCGAAGTGTTCCTGAGCCCACATGGTAATATCCTTTACAGAGTGATGTCGGTTTTTTATGCAGTGCTGCCTGGAGGACCGACGGTCACGGGTATTCAGTGTTGGTTTTCGGCCTTGCCACTTACAGGGATTTCTCCAGATTCTCGTAATCTTTTGATAAGATTATGGACTGTAGATGATGAAATTCCTAAATTCCTTGCAATTGCACGTTGAGAAACGTTTTTAAACTGTTGGACTATTTGCTCACGCAGATGTTCACGAAGTGGTGAACCTCGCCCCATCCTTGCTTGTGAATGACTGAGCCATTTGGGGATGCTCCTTTTATACCTAATCATAACACTCACCTGTTTCCAATTAACCTGTGGAATGTTCCAAATAGGTGTTTTTTGAGCATTCCTCAACCTTCCCAGTCTTTTTTTTTTTTTTTTTGCCCCTGTCCCAGCTTTTTTGGAATGTGTTGCATGCATCAAATTCAAAATGAGTGGATATTTCCAAAAAAACAATAAAGTTTATCAGTTTGAACATTAAATATCTTGTCTTTGTAGTGTACTCAATTGAATATAGGTTTAAAAGGATTTGCAAATCATTGCCTTCTGTTTTTATTCACGTTTTACGCAACGTCCCAACTTCAGTTTGGGGTTTGTAAATCACTGTTTTTTTTTTATGTGCATTTTCCATGCCATCCCAATTTTTTTCTGTTGATGTTGTTCTCATAGTAACCAAGACATCTGTATTTTGTTCCTTGCTTTGGCAGCCGTTATCTTCTGACACAAATGCCTCTCCTCTTTGTAATGACTAGACACATTCAGCATAGCAGCAATACCAAGTGCTTTTCAGTTCCAGCTCAAGAAAGAGGAGAGAGCCATTAGATTATCTTGCCGAGTGAATTGTATTGGATGCAGAAACATACGAGCTTCCTACTTCCAGTTCTTTTTATGCAAGCTTGCGCAAAAGTAGGTCACCGAGAATGAAGTCGTCAAGTTTCATTTAAGTTTGTTCTGGTTCCTCGCCTATCCTGCCATGCAGAGAACTTATCTTGTTTTATGTCAAAAATTTTGCAAACACGAGATTAGTTTGCTCAATGGAATGTAATGCATTGACGTAGCTGATCCGAATCAAATAAGCCATGTAAACACCATGATGCAATGGATAATCGCTGTAATTACAGGAGGATTCTCAGAGCGGAAATCTTTGTTATTGCAAACAAGCTCAATCCCCATCAAATGGTTGCACTTATAAAATTCACAGATGATACGGTAATTGATCTCATTAGCCTACGACCATAAGTCCGCCCTTAGGCTAATCAATGAAATTGAAAGAGCAGCCAACTAGTTATGTTTAAACACCCTAGCCCATTTTTCATTATTTAAGAAATCAGCGCAGCAGCAAATTATTCAAAAAATATTAAAATATTACGACCCCTATTCCGAAATGGTTGGGACAAAGTGTAAATTGGGAATAAAATCAAAACGCAATGACTTTCAAATCACACCAGCCAGTATTTTATTCACAATAGAACAGAGATAACATAGCAAATGTTGAAACTGAGAAATTTTACAATTTTATCCACAAAATGAGCTCATTTCAAATTTGTTGGCTTCTACAGGTCTCAAAAAAGTTGGGACAGGGGCCTGTTTACCATGGTGTTGCATCCCTTCTTCTTTTTAAACACACAGTGGAGGTGTCTGGGCATTGAGGAGACAAGTTTCTGGAGTTAAGCCATTGGAATTTGATCCCACTCTTGTTTAATACAGGCTTCCAGCTGCTGGAGAGTTTTGGGTCTCCTTTGACGGACTTTCCGTTTAATTATGCGCCAAATGTTCTCTCAGCAGGCAGGCCAGTTCAGCACACGGACTCTTCTACTACGAAGCTATGCTGTTGTAATAGCTGCAGTATGTGGTTTTGCATTGTCCTGCAGAAATACACAAGGCCTTCTCTGGAATAGATGTCATCTGGAGGGGAGCATATCGAGGGCTGACTGCAATAAACAGTTATGTCCAGATGTTATATATTGGACATAACTGTTTATTGCAGTCAGCCCTCGATATGTTGCTCTAAAACCGTTATATACCTTTCAGCATTCATGGTGCTTTTTAAAACATGCAAGTGTCCCACACCATATGCACTAATGCATCCCCATACCATCAGAGATGCTGGCTTTTGAACTGAACGCTGATAACAGGAGGGGTGGTCTTTCTCCTCTTTAGCCCGGAGGACACGACGCCCATGATTTCCGACAAGAATGTCAAATTTGGACTCGTCTGACCACAGGACACTTTGCCACTTTGCTACAGTCCATTTTAAATGAGCCTTGGCCCACAGAACACGGCGGCGCTTCTGGATCATGCTTAACAATGGCTTCCTCTTTGCATGAGTTTTAGGTGGCATCTGTGGATGGCACGGCAGACTGTGTTTACAGACAGTGGTTTCTTGAAGTATTCCTGGGCCCATTTAGTAATGTCAATGACAGAATCATGCCGGTGAGTGATGCAGTGGCGTCTGAGGGCCCGAAGATCAGGGCATCCAGTAAAGGTCTTCGGCCTTCTCCCTTACGCACAGAGATTTTTCCAGTTTCTCCGAATCTCTTGATGATATTATGCACTGTCGATGATGAGACCTTCAAAGCCTTTGCAATTTGACGTTGAGGAACATTGTTTTTAAAGTATTCCACAATTTTTTTTACGTAAGCCTTCACAGGTTGGACAGCCTCTGGCCATCTTTACTTCTGAGAGACTCAGCCTCTCTAAGACAACCCTTTTATAGCCAATCATGTTACACATCTGATGCCAGTTAACTTAATTACTTGCTAAATGTTCTTTCAGCTGATTCTCTTATGTATTAATTGCTTTTTCAGCCCTTTTTTGCCTGTGTCCCAACTGTTTTGAGACCTGTTGCAGCCAGAAAATTTGAAAGAAGCTAATTTTGTGGATAAAAACGTAAAATGTCTCAGTTTCAACATTTGAAATGTTATCTGTGTTCTATTGTAAATAACATATTGGCTCATGTGATCTGAAAGTCATTGCATTTTGATTTTATTCACAATTTACACTTTGTCCCAACTATTTTGGAATTGGGGTTGTACTTTGTAACATTAGAAAATTCCCGCAGCGATCAGCTAGGGTTCTTAACTGGTATACGATGGCTCAAGCTGTGTCATGGAGGTTTCTCGCAAGTCAGGGCTGGCCGTTGGTGGTTGAAGATGGTTAAGCTGATGAGAGTAAACAGGTGGTCAAGCTGGTGGGCTATCAACATTTCCTGACAGCTCCTGGAGTACCCCTGCACTGCATATTCTGGATGTCTCCCTGATTTAACACACACAATGCAGCTGATCAGCTTATAGCAGTGTTTCCCAAACCTCTCCTGGCATACCCCTTGTCCTGCATGTTTTAGAACTCTCCCTGCTCCAGCCCAGGTGATTCAAATGATCAGGTCATAATTAACCCCAGAAGCTGCATGATAATAAGGGAATGATTTGAATCACCTGTGCTGGAGCAGGGAGGGATCTAAAGCATGCAGGACAAGGGGTACACCAGGAGAGGTTTGGGAAACAACACCAGCTTATAGCAAAGCTCTAGATGAGCTGAAGAGAGGATTTTGAATCAAGGAGACATAAAACGTGCATGGCAGGGGTCCTCCATGAGCAGGGTTGGGAAACACTAGCATTAGCTATCCTGACCAGTGAAAGCTGGTTTTAGCTGGAGTCTTCAGCAGGGTCATTAAAAAGGCTGACAGAGAGTGAGCCTATGTTCTACATTGTGAAATGGTAATGGGAGCACACTATTGATCTTTAGAGAAGACCTGTGGAGGATTTTTTCAGTTTGAGTCGTAATAAGAGAGTCTTAGAGCAGGTTAAAAGAAACATGATCAACAGTTTATTGCAATATAATTCTGCAGAATGAGAGAGCAAACAGGGACTCTGTGTCCACAGCAGTCAGAGGTTGGTCTCTGCTGAATAATTTTCACAAGCAATTATTATACCGTTCTGGCCAGGCATCCTTCAAGCAATCAATCACAAAATTACAAACATTTCATTCTTTGAAGATTTCTGCTCTAGGGATGCGCTTGGAGGAGTCACATTTTGTGCTTAGGGGCTCAGTTTCAAGGTCTGGTACAGATAGAAACAATTCTGTTATCTTGCTAAGTTGGGACATTTCCCAGACATGAGTCCATAACTCCTATCCAGGTGCATGTACCCCTCCTATCACTACTTTCCCACAGACAGTTTTCTCAGAGCCTGAAGCGGAGAACAAAATAAGCATTGACATTTCTAACAAGCATATATTATTATTATTATTTTTAAGCAGTAAAACTATAATGTAATAAAATCAAAGTGAACTAAACACTACAACAATGAATTTTAAAACTATAACAGTAACAACAAAAATTCCTTCACAGACCAAGTCATCAATTAGGCCAAAAACGTGCAATGCATCAAATCTCCCAACTTCCTCCAAATAGCGGGTTCCCAAACACGCAGACTAAGGTACGTGATTTTGGCACATTTCTCAAATTGTCGTTCAGGAATATCACTAATACCCCAAGTTTCGTCCCTGCAATTTGCATGTAGGTAACCGCTGTGGTTTTGCCATCTGCTCATTTTGCGCTAGCCGCTTCTACTTCGAAAATTCTCACCTGCCAATGGTGCGGCTAAAAATAAAATACGACAGTGAAACACTCTAAGCTACATCCCATTTATTTTGATAGCCACTCAAAGCCAGCACAAGACTGGGTCCATTTTGACAGTTGCATGTGCACTATATGCATGTAACTTGTGATTAG
The DNA here is from genome assembly GCA_029692085.1 of Gymnothorax javanicus. NCBI lineage: Eukaryota > Metazoa > Chordata > Actinopteri > Anguilliformes > Muraenidae > Gymnothorax > Gymnothorax javanicus. The sequence goes on along the minus strand of CM056194.1, from coordinate 81,965,918 downwards.
CCCAAACATCATAATTATGCATATTAGCTTTACCATCATTTTAGCTACAACCAGCATCTGTACTTCCACCTGCCAAAATGATATTTAGGGTTAGCAACAGGATTAAATTTAGGGTTAGGGTTAGGGTTGGGGAACCCAATGACGACTCACTTGAACCAAAGCTGTTTAACAGAGATGAAATGACAGTTTGGCTGATGGAATTCAGTGACGACCCATATCTACCGCCCATTGTCTGGAGGTCTATAAAAATTTCCCCTCCATTTGAGGGCCAGTTTTGCCCTTTAACAGTGCTTCTCAAACCTCTTCTGGAGTACCACTTGTCCCACATTTTAGATCTCTCCCTGCTCCAGCACAGGTGATTCAAATGATCAGGTCATTATCAACCCCCCAAAAGCCTACTGATGAGTAGATTAGTTGAATCAACTGTGCTGGAGCAGGGAGAGATCTAAAACATGCAGGACAAGTGGTACGCCAGGAGAGGTTTGAGAAGCACTGCCCGTCGAGACAGAAATTTTGCATGGAGGTGTGTGAAATATGAGTGGTTGCATTTCATGTCAGCTGGCTAAAAGGGGGCGTGGCAATGGGAGGGGCCCATCATCACGAGACGAATTCCAAAGGGATTCACAGACTTGCCCAAGATCCAGGAGAACATTTGATTATGAGCCAACAGACACCTGATTAACTGGCTCGACACACCCTGACCTCGCAATCTGGATACCACGAGTTACCACAACAGGTTAAACATTGAACCACCTTTCTGACAGTGAAAACACCAGCTTTAGGCTCCAAGTATACTGCTCAAAAACATTGAGGGAACGGTCATCACAGTATAACACAGAGTCAATCAAGCCTCTGGGATATCAATCTGCACAGTCAGGAGGCATAAGCGATTTTGAACAGAGGCGGTCTGTCGGCAGGAACAGAGGCGGTCTGTCGGCAGGAACAGAGACGGTCTGTCGGCAGTAACAAAGGCGGTCTGTCGGCAGTAACAGAGGCGGTCTGTCAGCAGTAACAAAGGCGGTCTGTTGGCAGGAACAGTGGCAGTCTGTCGGCAGTAACAAAGGCGGTCTGTCGGCAGGAACAAAGGCGGTCTGTCGGCAGTAACAGAGGCGGTCTGTCGGCAGCAACAAAGGCGGTCTGTCGGCAGTAAAAGACGCGGTGTGTCGGCAGTGAGACAGGCGGTCTGTTGGCAGTAACAGAGGCGGTCTGTCAGCAGTAACAGAGGCGGTCTGTCGGCAGTAACAAAGACGGTCTGTCGGCAGTAACAGAGGCGGTCTGTCGGTAATAACAGAGGCGGTCTGTCAGCAGTAACAAAGGCCTTCAGAAACCTCACACTTCAATGCTTGATAACCTAAACCTCTCGCAGTTTACTTTTCCCGATTAGCAACAGTTGCTCAGACTAATTGGTAGAACCAGTCTAATTTATTTTTGATAGCATTGTTATACATTGTACCACAAAGTTATTAGGCGTTTTCTTCCACACAAAAATGATGACATAAAATATGATTGTCTTTAAAATTTCTGCACTCGTGTAGCTCGTGAAACAGCACAGATTTGCTTAATTTAGTTTGCGAGGCTCATTAAGCAATAAGCCATGAGAATCCGTTCTATATTCTGAATGCAGTCACGGCTAATGGGCATTGTCAGGCACGATGCACAGCTGTGTGATGGCAAAAATAAATGCTGTGAAGTCAGCTAAAGTTTCGGATTTTTTGCATTTATATCATCATCCTTTCAATGCCATATCAATTATATAAATGTCGGCAATAGGCATTCACTTTTTCATTATCATTTCTTCTTATAGGTCATGGATTGGTCTTGGTTTTTCAGTCGATAAATTGTTTGATTGTTAATCAGGCAAACTTAGACAAGAACAGCTTGAGGGCAATTGAGCAGTAATGGGTGAGGTTACTGAAGGCCCTCTGATTATCTGTCGGCACGCCGCTGATTTTGAATCAATTTCACCAGCCATGGTGCAGATGAAAAGTGACAACAGTAGTAGATGCAACAGCAACACAACCCCCAAAATGGGAATGCTTTTGCAGTTGGTGGCCACAGACCATTTCTCTCTCCTTATCCATCCAGACTGATTTTTGTCTAGTTTTGCATTTTTGCTAGTGCCCTTATCTCTACTGGAAGCATGATGCAGTACCTTGCAGTTCAATCAGGTTACACAGGTAGTCCAGCTCCCTCAGAATGGCACATTCATACATGCTGTAGCAAGATGCTGTGCTGTGTCTCCCAGCACAGTCTCAGGGGAGTGGAGAAGATACCAGGAGACATGCCTTTACACGAGGAGAGCTGGACAGGGCCGTAGAAGCATAGAGATGTATAATAGAACCAGAGAGAACGAGGAATTACCTTTGCTTCAGCCGGTTAGCATGTTAGCTTCCTGCTTCCGCTTTTCCCACTGGAGGCAATTTTGTGGCCAAAGATGCTGAAGCTCCATAGACACCAATTGAAAACTGCACACTTTTTTCTTGCCAAATAAAGCGAAAACAAAAGCAAATGTGTTCGGTAATCCTTAATTCTTTTGCTCTTTGTCTGACACAACTGTGCGATGTTTTCAAGAGGGCCTGTAAAATAAGAACTGATACTTAGAGCTCGATGACAGCTCGTGCACGAGTTTGGTTGTCCAGCTGTTGCTCTGACTGCAGCAGTTCAGCCAATGAGTGTATAGTGCGTCTGGCTGTTCCCGAAAACATTAAGCCATCCATTCGCCATCCACACAGATGACACACTTTCTTGGCAATTTGTGCAGTGTAATCAGATTGGCAATCGTATGAAATGGTGCCGGAAATAAGCACCCACGGAACACTATTTTTATAGATGTCGTCGGTCAATTCCGTACTTTCTGGGCTGAAGTAGTTAGCCTAGCATCTCCCATTGAAAGTAATAGGGGTGGTACTTCCTCGCTCTCTCCAGTTCTATTATATTACCTCCATGCGTAGAAGGGCATCAACCCAGCAGCAGGATCAGGATCTACTTTTTTGTGCGAGGAGGAACAGGAGGAGCACTGCCAGAGCCCTACAAAATGACCTCCAGTGGTCTAATGGCATGCATGTTTCTGACCAAACAGTCAGAGACAGACTCCATGAGGATGGCATGAGGACCCAACGTCCTCTTGGTGGGACCTGTGCCCACCGCCCAGCACTGTCAACTTTACGCCATTCTCCAGGAAACACTTTTTGGTAGGTTCGCCACTGGCACCCCATTCTCTTCTCAGATGAGAGCAGGTTCACATTGAGCACGTGACAGACGTATAAAATCTAGACGCACCGTGGTGAACATTGTGCTGCCTGCAACATCTTGTATGACTGGTTTGGTGGTGTGTCATTGATGGTCTGGGGGATACATATGCTTGAAGGCTGGCACAGACCTCCAGATGCTAACAATGGTACCCTGACTGCTGTGCAGTACTGGCATGAAATCCTCAGACACATTCTCAGACCCTTATGCTGGTGCAAGACAATGCCCGGCTTCATGTGACCAGAGTGTGAAGACCGCTCCTGAATGACTAGACACTGATGTCATTGACTGGCTCCCACATTCCCTAGACCTGAAACCAATTTGAGCAATCATCAACACACAAAAAAGAATGCAGACGCCTGATGCAGCTTTTTCACAGAAATGTCTCGCACTTCCAAGACTACCACACTCCCGGTGCACAGCTTGCTAGTGTTGAGTTCAATTGCACGTGCATAACAATGAGGCGATAACAATCTTATCATCTACATCAGCGTTTCCAAACCTCTCCTCGAGTACCACTCCTCCTGCATGTTCTAGAACTCTGCCTGTTCCAGCACAGGTGAGCCAAATGATCAGCTCGTTACCCGTGAAGATGCTTGATAATGAGCCAATCATTAGAATCATCCGTGCTAGCAAGGAGAATTTTTTAAAGGCAGTTGCTATGGGTACGGCAGTTTTCCAATACATTTCAATGTAAAGAGGTACAGCAGTCCCCATTTCAAACCCCCTGACCCCTAACCCTTCCCCTAACCATAATCCCTAATCCTTATTCTAATCCCTTCAAATCGACTGCCATACCAATAAAAACTGGCGTATCTGTAGACACTGCATTTTTTAAAACACCCAGGAGAGGAGGTAGGCTAATCCAGGAGAGTTTTGAGAAGCACTTATCTACATTATCTGTGATTATTGACGGCAAAAAAGTATGAGAAATTATAACAAACACACAAATATTGCCATGGAAGGCCCTTCTCGATACTTCAAGAAAATGACCATTCCCCTTCTACGCTCGGTATCCTTAACCCGTAACCACCCACACTGAAAGGGGACCTAATATGCTATTTTTCCAAGTTTATATTTTGGTCTTTGACTCCCCTAGAGTACTCCTGATCATGCAAAGTAAAAAAAAAGGGTACTTATTTCGCTCATACTGCCATCCTCAAAAAACCCCATTTGTAGTCCATAGTAGTCTCTGCCTGAAACGCCTCATTGGGGTGGCTCTTCCGCTATGGCCGCCACTCCCCGTGTGCCCATTTTCTTCTGACTGGCCAGCTCTGTGGAGGGCGGATCTAGGCGGGACGAGGCAGCAGAACGCAGTTTTCCTGGTCCGGCTCCAGAGTGAAACTGACGCGTCTCCTGAAGGATTCGACGGACATATTCTGCAATCTAACGCAGTACATGTGTATAGATCTAATGAAGTTAACTTGTTCTAATAAACGCAACGGCGAAAGTGGAGGACGCAGTGCGAATGTCTGGCAGCTCAAGCACGAATTTGCTATCGGCAACAGTGGTAAGTACAGCGGTTTTTCTACTCTGTAGGTAGGATGCAGGGAAAGCTAGAATGCACCCCATATAGACACATTTGTAGAACGGGTCGACATGCCCAAGCGTAGACCAGAGACCGTAGAAATCTGGTGGGTCTGAGTTTAGAGGGAAACATGGACAGTGAGGAGCTGCTAAAAGTGGACCAACAGCTTATGGACTGCTTCGGTGTGTATTAGGACCTGCTGGTTCGTGGGCATAGCTGTGGTGTGTTGTTAGCGTGGAGAAACAAACAGCTTCCGCGCTGGTATATGACGGAGGGGCGAAAGCTCCAGGCTAAACGGCCTTTTCGGAAATTGCCCGTGGTAATGGTTTACTTATTGCTTCGGTATGATCAGCTTTTCCTCACGGAAAATGGGCGCATTATGGATAGTGTGTGAGAGCTAGCTAGAGCTCCGGTTATGTCATGAACATAACACAGGTTTTACAGACCGTAAGTTCTGTCTGCGTGAACCGTTGCTTATGTGGAGCTAGCTTAATCGATCACTTTTACGGGAAAGAATTTAATATTCAATCGATGGCAATGCAGATAAATCGCTTTGTTATACCGGCACGCGTTATAGCCTGCGCCGCTTCCCTACTGCTTTCACCAGTAGCATCAGAGAGCTTGCCCAGACATTGGAGATGTATCAGGCTGACCCCGGTCATGGATAATAAAGCGATTGTTTCATAAGCACCCAAAAACGCACCCCCAAGCTCTGCAAAACCTACGTCTGGTCTAACTGCAGCCCAACTCGGCAGACACATACAGCACCTCTCCGGTTAGCTTCAACTGTAGTGGCCACAATCAGGCAACATTATGATGAAACTGCCACATTGATGCTTACCGAAGTAACACAAGCATACCGATCATAATTGCTGCATATAAGTAAACCAGGAGCATTTTTAATTAGCAGAACACGCAAACTAACATGCAGTAGCTGATAAGCGGTCATGACTTTGAATGTAATCTGTCGCACGAAAAATTCGTTTCGCGTCCGGTGTGAAAGCTGCTTAACGCGCCCATAACGCCTGTATTCGTGTCTTTGCATTGACTTTGAATGTAGCTAATCTGTCGCGCGAAAAATTTGTTTCGTGTCCGATGTGAAAGCAGCTTTATGGATAGTACGCGACAGCTAGAGAGAGCTCGGTTATGTTATGAATATAATACAGGTTTTGCAGACCGTAAGTTCCGTTAGCGTGGACAAGTTGCTTATGTGGAGCTAGCGAATCGATCACTTCGACAGGAAAGAATTACCTATTTAATCTCCGCCTTTTTCGGCTTTTTATTAGCCACAACAATTTCTAAAGGGGGATTAAATTATGTCAAGGTAGTGCAGAGAAATCATTTGTAAACCGGTAGAGCTTCTGCGTTTCGCATTTGCTTTCAAGGTAGCACCAGAGAGCTTGCTCAGACATTTGTGAAGTATCCGGCTAATCCCGGTCATGGATAAGTGAAGCGATCACTAACGGTAGTGGCTACAATCGGGCAACGTTATGATGAAACTGCCACATTGATGCTTACCGAAGTAACACAAGCATACCGATCAGAATTACTGCATATAAGTCAACCAGGAGCATTTTTAATTAGCACGGCACGCAAACTAACATGCAGTAGCTGGTTACCGAGCGGTCATAACCACAGAGACAAACCCTTGTAATACAGGTTTTACAGACAGCAAGTTGTTACTGTGAACAGTTGTACCAAGCATCCAAATTACAAACAAGTATTAAAAGTTAGCTTCAAATGAGGTTTATGTTCACACACCTTCTGTAGAATTTCCCCTGATATCACTCTTGCATATTTAGGACACAAACATTAGCAACAGTAACTTGGCTACATTAGCCGTTGTGCTACAGTCACAATCAACTGGCTATCGTGTCAGGTTGGCTTATGGAGTAAAAGCAACTTACAGCTTCTGTGTCTGTGAGTCACGGACAGTCGCGACCGATACAGGCTTTATCTTCAGATATTTTACAAAGCCTGCGTTTGAGGCCAGTTGTTAGTGCTAACTATCGCTAGCGGTCCTGCTAGCCACCCGTAACACGTTAGCTTCACTTACATTATTTGCTGTTATATGGTTACTTACAGCTTGTGGCTCCGAGCGCTTGATCGATGGAACTGCTTCAGGTTTGAGAAGCAGCTGAAACCCTTATCCTGTGTCAAATTATCCTTTATTAACAAAGCTGTCTTTGGTGAAATGCTGAGCACAAATGCTGCCAGCAAACCAAAAAAGCCACCCACTGATTTCTGGTGGCATCGTCTTTTGGAAGAAAAATAGTTGTTTTTCTTTGCGTCCAAAAATAAACGGACAAGCAGCTTTGGGAGAGATACTGACAAAATTGCACCTCAAATGATCTGCGGTTCTTCTTTTGTATTTCCAAAAGTGTAGACGCTACTAAGGCATAGTCTGATCTGCCGTTGTTAGTGCCTGCTAGAATAGTTTCCGGTGTGGGCAGGTCCAGCTCAGTGGTTGGCTCTGGCTAGGTCTGTACTAATTGGACGGCACAACCTGACGTCAGGTTTTGCCCAGATCTCGTGAAAATCTCAGGAGGAGCTGTTCAGAGAGGAAATCACGCTGACGAAATCACGTTCTTGGATTACGGCAAAACCCCTGTATCTTATGTTTAGAAACTTTTCAGAGGTTGAGCATGGACAACCAACATTATAACATTACTAATATGTATTAAAAGAAGGATCAGCATAATAGGTCCCCTTTAAGTAACTTTTCGCAGCCCTGCCAGACCTGGGGCCGGTTGCACCGACCGTCCTAAGTGCTGCCCTAAAGTTACGCACGAAAATGGGTTGCACCAAGGATGACTTACCACAAGCCTTGTCCTAAGCGCTGTGTCGTAAGACAAATTGGTGCAACGGCTATCAACGGCGAAAAGAGTCGTTGCACCAACACAAGTTAGGACACGGAATTACAACAGAAACCTATGTGTGGTGGGAGGTGACTTAAGTGTGCTGCGATCTTAAAATAAATCTTTTTCTTTTTAATTTATATGTAATAATCTCCTAAAATTGCTACAGTGAGACCACTTCAAGTATGTACATTTCAAGAAATTACACGCAACTGTCTGCATACCCCAGGGCGGCAAGTGGTCACGCATTTTAAAAATCGTGGTTTAACATTGCCACATCCCAACTCTGAATTTCATCTCTCATTGTAGCATTTTAGGAGATTATTACAGATTAATTAAACAGAGATTCACCTTAAGATCGCCGTGGATTTTGGGCATATAAAAAATAGGCAAGGTGGAAAATATTCTGTATAACAAAAGAAACCCGACATTGAGATGTAAATTATCGCAATCGCGCGAAATGGCCAAATGTAAGACCACAAAAAATCGTGCAATCACATTCTTGCAAAACTGTGCCGTTCTATGGCTATTTAATAATCAAAATGCGATAGTCAAACATGCTATCTTGATAAACTGGAGTATCTACTCATTCAACTTATTAAATGAGCAAATCTACTGTTTGATTACTGATTTAGCAAAGTAAATGGGGACAGGCTTAGAGTAGCCTAATTGGTTTAACAGACCATTTTGTAGCCCTTTGCTTAGTTCCATTCAGTACGTCGCCGAACAATACTGATGTCAGTCAAGTTTTTTCCGGAGGAATTTCACACGCCCTCTGATGTTTGGCACTTTCTGGGTCGTTCATTCAAGACTGCACCGGGATGCTGTTTTTTTTTTTTTTTTTTTTGCTATACTTCAGAGAAAAAACACTTCTTTGCTTTTGTGTGTGCTATATATCGCTGTCTTAGGTCCGTTCATTCTATGATACTAATGCTTATTTATATATTATTGTATATATCATATAAACTGCTCATGCATGCATACATACATACATTACACCATCCAAAATTGACTATTTGCCACTCAGATTTGACCTTCCTACAGTTGGAGACACCAGTCAGGACTTCACGGCCAGGGATGTTTGTGTATGTCATTTAGGACATGTCCTAAGACACATCGTAAGATACGGATTTTACTACACGCCTAAGAGTTTTTGGTGAAACGGCAGTTACGACATGTCTCAGCGCTGTTCTAAGTTTGGTGTCTTACGACAAGCACTTACGATACGTTTGGTGCAACCGGCCCCAGAATTGACTCAGCCGCTAAACCATCCCAAAATGCATTGGAGATGGGGTGTGACTGCAACATCAGGGCGCTTTTTTCGTATTGACGAATGCTCGAATTCAGCAACTATTGGACATTGTATGAACGCATCCAATGCTGCGAAGTAGTGCTACAAACTATGCAGGGGCTCAGTGACGCCCTGATCCAGGTATCGGAAGACATCCTGCAGTACACCACCCGACAACTCATCATGCACATGCCCAGACATTTTCGGGAAAGTACGCAGTATGCGGAAGTCATACACACTACTGAGCCGCATCGTGAACTATCGTGATTTAAGTCAAGCATGTTGAATTAGCCAGAAGTTAGAAGTCTACCTTTTGTGTTTAGTGAGATTTCTGAATCCAGCTCTCAATGGATGAATCAGTATTTTTCCATTGCCCCGAAACTAGAAGTCATCTTGTTCTCACGATGCGTTCCGTATACTTACTTCAGCAGTGTTTCGCCAACCTTCCAATATCACCCCTCATGTCAAAAGGTAGGTTTGCCCAGGAGCATAATGTGCGTGCATCCCATTTGTGTACCAGAAACAAATATTTTTAATTCATGAACCCAGAAAAACAAGTACCTGAATGCCATCCTGGGTTCAACCCAGGGCTGAGTTTGAAAAGTCAAATTATCCCATCTTCCAATTCCAAAACACTTTTCTTCAACCTCAATGGAAAAATGCCACCAGGGATGGAAAGGTGCAAAAGAAAATTCAGAACAGCTGAGGAAGACGCCCCCAGTTATAAGGGAATAAAAACGGCCTTACACTAGGCTACATGATCATGCATCCCTTGCCCGTAACGTTCGTTTCTCTTAGAGATTGGCCGGATGGATGGTCGTTGCTCTAAATATTTCTGCCACACAGTATTGTGGGATCCTTTTGTAGAGGATGGTTCAGTGTAACCATGCTAAAGGAGGTAAGTTAGGAAGCGTTGAGGCACCTTTACATTTAGAGTTTGATCACACTTATCGGGGCTACCACATCATTTTACCTGGGCCATTTTCCAGGAGTCAAAAAAAAAAAAAAAGTTTTTCAATGCAGCCCAGTTGTCTCTTCTGTTTGCAGCAGATAAGGATCTCAAATTGGTGCAAATCCAGGGTGGAATGGACCCCATCGCATGCAACTAAGTGTCAGGAACGGTGAACACCAAAGTCACCGTCTCCCACAAACATCAGAAGTCAGACACAGAGACTTTTGGTATGATTGAGTAAGTTTTATTCAGGTCTTAGACATGAGGATTCATGATCAATTCTGGAAGTTTAGGAGTGCAGGAGACAAATGCAAATTACCTGTTCTTTATTACTGGAAGGTGAAGGAAGGGAGGAGAGAGCAATTTGAGGAGGGAAGGGGACGGGGGGACTGGGCAGGGGGAGGGAGAATTTGCGAAGGCACTTTTACAGTAACCAGAAGACTGACCAACCTCTGAATTGTACAAAAGGAAACAAATCCCAAAATCAGGTTCCGCAAGCAAGAGAGCATGTAAACAAGGTCGGCTTCTCTGTACAACACCGACCAAACTTCGCTCTACTTGATTGCGGGCAAGCAATCAACATGGGCGACGGATGTGCAAGGTCAATATAATCTGACCCAATCGGTAGCCACTCAAGAATACCATCTACAGTACCCCTGTGTCAATAAATCCAAAGCTTTTCTGTAGGACACTTTGGACCACAGGCTAACACTGGACACGACCTTTCAATTATGGCATTCGAGCAGTAACTTAAGTTTATTTAAAAGAAAAAAAAAAAAAAAAGCTGCCTTCCGAAACTCAAGCTTCTCTGTATGGACACTGAGCTTCAGAGCACAATAAATAGGAATACTTAAAAGATTTGATTCCATTTGTCTTCAAGTATCAACGAGTTTTATCTGTGGTCAAGACAACCCATCTTCAGGTCAGTGATGAGACGCAGGTTTCTCTGTAGCTACACCTGCCATCAAATCCTAAAGAAGGTAAGTGCCTTTTTGTCTTAAACCCTTTTTAAAACTTTGGGGGAGGGGAGGGGGAAAAAAAAAGACAAACCGCAAAAAAAGAACTACCTTTAAAACAGGTGTTACAGCACACTGAATTTTCATCTCGGACCAGAGGAGCACAGCATGTGTAATATGTGTATATATTAAAAAAATTAAAATCAAGTATTACTGAAGCCCGACGGACCATATATAGGGATGAACGAAAAAGTAGCAGCTTCTGACTTTTCTGTAGTACGTCAGAAAACGGCAATGGTCCATGCCGGGAGGAAAGGAAATTTTTCGGTTTTCTTTATAAGTTAAGCAGCCTTGCTTTGGCGAGAGCTTCAGCCTGTGATGCATAGCGTTTCTATAACTAAACTTTAATCCTGGTCATCAGTACATCTCCGCTAATGGAAAAGGTCATTGTGCGCTGGGGAAGGGGGGGGGTGGGGGACTTTAAAGGTGATGGTGCCTCTGATAAGACAACCACCGCAAAATGTCCGTTTCTAGAATCTAGTTCGACTCCAGTTGAATTTAAACAGCTGGTTCAGCCACAGTCCAAACACCAGGTAAGCTACTATGTGAGCACCAAGAAGGACTTGGGGACAGTGCCGACGGCTATTGGCCGTGTTAGCGCCCCCAGGAAAGAAATAAATCAATAAACTCCACCTGTGTGTAGGTCTGGAAACTGTAATCCTGATGAGGAAGAGCTGCATTATTTGCCCAACGTTCACCCTAAAATCAACACACTGTTCAGACCCAAGTAACCAGGCAAAGCTGGTCAACTGAACTGCACCAAATGCAGAGGAACAAGGAAAATCTGCAGCTCTCCACTAGCAGGAGTAGGGAGAGGACCGTGGGAAGGTGGGAGGAGATATTCTCTTCCACATTGATTGCAGAAGTTCACGGCAACGTTAAGAAAACCAAAAATTAACGATGAGAGAAACGGGTTGGGGGGGCTGGGAGAAACCAACTACTTGGAGATAATGGTGGGGGAATTCAAGCAGAAGCCAACAGTGATCGTGCACTCAAAAACATAAGGGTACTCGCCGTCCTGCTACGAAAAACAGCTACTTAATTTGGCTCGTTGGAAATCCAAATTTAACACACCCTTCGTCTAAAAAAAAAAAAAAACTAGCAACACTCCACCGGATCTACATTACCCCAACAGTTTAATAAGCACTCCCCGTGTTTACAGGGGAAACTGCACCTGTAATGGTCCCAACACACACTGAAAGCAGGCCAAGGCTAAGCTAGCAGACAAATGCAGACAGGGATTTTCTGAGAGGAGGAGAGGAGAGGACAGGACAGAAGGGGGGCAAGGGGAGGGGAGAGAGAGACTATCACTTAGCAACTAGGAAGCAGGATCTTTTCTTGGAGGCCATTCTCCCCTACGACCATGTAGGCTTCTCTGTAGTATACACCAACAGGCCTGAGGGAAAATAAGCTTAACACGTTTAGTATTTCAGCTTTTTGGGCACCTCCCATGGGAAGGAGTCACGGCCAAAGTGGCCGTAAGCTGCGGTCCGCTGATAAATGGGCTTCTTCAGGTCCAATTCCCTGGAATACACAATCAGCCCCTTTAGCAGCCATCACAAGCAGGTGTTCTCCAACACAGACTTGCCAAGTACCCAGGATTATCCGTTTAAAAGGTCCCCATCACGTCACCAGGTGCACAGCCAATAAGCCATCACAAGCCATTTCAAAATGTGTCCTTTTGTGACATCACAAGTAGGAGGAATCACCCAGAGGGGAATCAAGGGACTGGATTAAAGGAGGAGACCGCACTTCAGCAAAGTATATTTCAGCGGAAAGTAGAATTTTTGGAGTGTCTAAAACGCATATTTTAATTTAATAATAATCCAGTGCGATGCATTTTTAAACCAGCGAGTCTTCAAATTGTCTTCAATATCAGGGGGCAGACATTTTTACTTGGGGAATCTTCTGATTTTGAATTTGATCCTCAGAAACCTCACCTTTAAATGCTTAACCTAAACCTCTCGCAGTTTACATCTCCTGATTAGCCACAGTTGCTCAGACTATTGGGAAAAACCGTCAACCCCAATTTATTTTTGATAGCATCGTTATGCATTGCACCACAAAATGAGGTGTCGTCTTCTGCGCATAAATGCGGACGTAAAATAGTTGCTCGTTAAGCAGCACAGCTTTGCATAAATTAGTTTGCCAGGCTGCGAGTATCCATTCTTTATTTTGAATGTTGTCACGGCTAAAGGGCGCTGTAAGGTTGCAGAGCTGCAAGACAAACCTAAGGACGGCGAAAATAAGTGCTGCGAAGTCAGCAAAAGTTTTGGATTTACGATGCCATGTCAATTATATAAACGTAGGCAATAGGAATGAACCTTTTCATTATCATTTCAAATTATAGGTCATGTATTAGTCTTGGTCGCTCAGTCGATAAATTGTTAGATTGTTAAGCTGGCCAGCTTAAATAATAAAAACAGCTTGCTGGCAGCCAAGCTGTAAAGGGTGAGCTTACTGAAAGCCCTCTGAACAACTCCATCACCCGGATGAAAGGAAAGAATAACTGACGTCAAAATCACCGCGGGACTGGACTTTGATGTACACTCACCCACTGTATACGGCACTACACGTAGTGAATGTTCTACATTGAAAACAATATAGAGAGGAGTGAGCGAGCAAGTGGACAAGAGTGTATCCTGAACGCAGCCTTAGATGCCCCAAGTAAAAATGTCCGCCCCCTGATATTGTCGCCAATTTGAAGACTTGCCGGTTTTGAAATGCGTTGCACTGGATCAATAACAAATTAAAATTCATTAAACTATGCGTTTTAGACACTTGAAGAATTCTACTTTCCGCTGAAATATACTTTGCCGAGGTGCGGTACCCTCCTTTAACTGGTTGGCTGTAGTTGAACAGTCCTCCTTGACTCTGGGCAGTCACTTCCAAGTGATGTCACAAAGGAACAGATTTTGAAATGGAATGTGATGACTTATCGGCTGTACACCTGGCCATATGATAGGGGACCTTCATATTAACCCTTACCAAGTTACAAAGAAAGCCGAGAGATGGGACCAAAGGACCTCTCCAAAAAAGGAGGACTTACCCTTGCACCTTTCCACCACCCCAGAAAAATGTGGGGGTATAACCTCCAGCGTGATGGATAGTATTCCGCTATGAGCTACCAAGAACAACCCAGCCCGTCACACCAAACAGACTACAGTCCAGTGCCCAATGAAGTCCTCAAAGAGCACCAGCATTTAGATCCACCAAAACATGTAAAAGCAACTCTGATCCTGGAGGGGCCACGGCATTCGCAGGCTTTGAGAGTCTCCTTTCAATTAACTGGCATCGAATGTCTTGAGAAGAAGTTTAATGGAGTCAATGGCCAATACGTGCCTTAAAATGAATCACTTGAGCGGAAACCGTAAAACCAGCTCACGATGGCCCTCCGGTACTAGAGTCACAGAGACTAAGACTAAGATTCGAAACTTCCTGTCCACGGGCCAAAATTTTTGGCACAAATCTGCTCTCAATCAGGGGTTCTTAAAGGTGACATAGAATGGTTGAACGGGGTATTTATCCTTGTTCTGTGATGTGACACAGACAACAAAATTTTGGTAGGGTCTGTAATGCCTCAGAAGCTTCCTAATAACCTCTCTCAAAAAGCTATGTTGGGGTGGGGGATTTTGAACGCGTTGTTTTGCACCTATTTGGCGACCTTTCGGGCTTAACTAGCAACCTCATTATGAAATGCAAGCACTTGACGCTGATTGGCTGGCTTTGCTGCCATTCAAAAGAATGTAACTTCGCCCAGAGTGGGAGGGAAAATGGAAAACACTCGCCGGCTTCGGAACACGGACAGACCAACTTTATGCAGCTATGGCATATTCAGAGATTCAGCCTTATATGTTTGAGCCCGAATCGGATGAGGACACTGAATTGGAGGAAGAACCAGTGCAGCAAAGGCTGGATTTAAATGTTTCTGAATGGTAAGTAAATGGTAACGCTAACTATACAAATGTTTCCCATTCCCAATGTCTCGGAGACGGCTAGATAGGCTACTTCAGAGCTGCCAAGGCTTACGCATTCGGAGTGAGTACCTCGCATTGACGTTCCTGTGCTGTAGTCAGCAAGTATTCAAAGTCCACTGAAGAAATTCATTTGTGGAATTTAAGTTCTTGTGCAATAAGTTAATCCGTTTCCAAGCATTACGATGGATTTCCCCACTAGTGACACGGAAATCGATTATGACTCTGGAATTCTCACGCTTGTCTTCTCTGAGGGATTGGAAGCAATGGAATTGCATAAAGACGTGTATGCAAATTATTTTGAAGGGGAGGAAATGGGAATGAGATTGGGGGGCAGTGAGGTGCATGTGATCTCATATTTACCTGTTTCTTCAGATTGGCCCGTTCTCTGGCGGTCATTTTTAAAAGAAGAATTTCTATGAAACGGAGATGTTCAGAATGTCTCGCACTTTTCATATGTTCTTGAATGCGGGTAGACTACAGTTATTCAACACAAACAAGGTAAATATGGTTTTTGATTCTATGTCACCTTTAAATTTTGGGTCAGGACCAAAAGACTGAAAGGCAAGTCCCAAAATGAGACCGCTGCTCACTATTCTACGGTGGTGAGTGTACTTTTTGCACTAAAATGTGCAAAAAGGTCTAAATTTTGAGTCTCAATACAAAGAGGTTTATTCAATTTAGGCCTCAATTAAAATGTTAAAGAACCTGTGTACTAGATCAAACCAGCCACCATCTGAGACCGGCTTCTGGTAACTCCCATCCCGTCTGCTCTTAGTGGGTCATAAGTTAAGACCGCTTCACTGCTTGTTTGATGCAAGGGTTTCTGGGCCGATCAATGTAATGGGGGAGGGGCGGATTTACCAAGCATGGAATCCAGTAAAGCACTTCTGCAATGGTGTACTCTAAATAGGAGGATTATATGAGGCAGTATGACTGGACAGGGTAAGTGAGAGGCTAGTAGGGGGGGGGCAGGGGGGACAGAGTATTTTGTGAGTTTCCTGAGCCCTGCTGCATGATGGGAGGGGGAAAGACCACACTCATTTACCCCAGCAGGGACACGCCTTTACCTGACGATGACCCCGGGTCGGAGGTCAAAGTTCTTCTTAACGATCTCCAGCAGCTCCCTCTCGCTCTTCTGGGACGTCCCGTAGTGGAATATAGAGATGGACAAGGGGTGGGACACTCCAATGGCGTACGACACCTGATACAGCAGATTTAAACGACAATCGTGATGAAAAACACAGAAGCCCACACGAACCGATGATATGCAAAGACATAGTCCATAGCAGGGCTGCCAATGGCAGATGGGAGGTGGGGGGAAATCGTGCTGGTGTTAAAAACAGCGGGCTACACTGAGGACCAAAACAGACTGGTGTCATGAACTGCTACTGCTCAGAGCAAGCTACCACCAAGATGTGTGCATGAGTAGTGTGTTTTATAGGTTAGAAGTATAACCCTGAGGACATGCCCATAACTAAGCGACCCAGGATTTTTGCATTTCTTTTGATGTAGTTGCCAAGGTGCAAATTAAATTTTATTAAATTAACCCCTTGCGTATGGGAAACACGCATACGCGGGCTGGCACGCTGACCCGCATACCGGGAACCGCAAATGCGCCGAGTGCTCTGCTGACCACCGTGGCCTGATTTGAGTATGCGAGCGCGCTGCCGTGGCCGGGATTGTTGGCAGTCTTTTGTGACGATCGCCAAGGAAGTATTTCATTCTTCGCCTGTTTGCTGTGATGATAGCCAGGAAAAGTATTTTATCCACAATTTCTGGATGACGGCACAACATGACAATAGAAACTGAATTTTTATGCTTCATTTTTCACTCCATGTAAATGAATACAGAAAAATATACAAAAATCACTCACACTCCAGTACACCAGTTTCGTGTGGTACAGTTTGTTACACGTTTCGACGCGCAAACCAACTTCGCAAGTGTCACATCTGAACCGGGACTCATGGCGAACTTTGTTCTTGGAACAGATGATGCACCATTTCCGCAGTTTTTTGGGTCTTTGCAGTGTGTGGATAGCTTATATTGCAGTTGCCCGTATGTTTTGACTGATGTGCCCGGACATTTGAAATTTATATCATGAGATCAGGATACACAAGCAATGAGCGATCTGGTACTTCATTAGTCTGACCCAATATTGGTACAAAATCATTCGGGGCAATTACCTCACAGCAGTGGCATATTGGTACCACAAGCCATCCAGCATCCGTGAATACCGTTCCTGGCCACGGGAACACCTCGCCTACTCGCACATATGTGGGTCCCGCCTGACTGCCTCGCATATATTGCATATACGCCGGTCTCTTGGACATGCAGTCGAATACAAACCCGTACGCAAGGGGTTAAAAGGTTCTTTCCAAAACTATCAGGAAAAATCAAATATTTCTTATTTTTCAGGTATACGAGATCGCTTCTGACAAACTAACTGCTTGGATGCATGGAAATAGTCTTTTGGGACTTTCACAAAAGCTTATCTCCCCTGTTTAACCACATTAACCCTTAGAGCGCTGAAATGAATTAACTATATAAATGTAATCATCTAGTGCAGTTGAAAACAGCTTTAATTTTGATATCTTACATCAGTGAATGGCAATAGTTGCATTTAGCACTCTGAGGGTTAATTCAGGTGGTACTCCATTCTATTCTGATAGCGATATCCTGCCTGACAGAATGAGCTACCCAGTGTTAATACACGGCAATAGGTGGTGGTCAATAGTGATATATACTGTGCCACTACACCATGAATTAGTTAAGGGGGCTGATTCAGCGAGAGGTGGTCAGTGTCAGACTAGACTGACAGGATGAGCCACTGGTAGGGACTCAGCGCTCAGGTAAACCCCGAAATCCACTCCTCACCTGGACCAGGACCCTTTTGCAGAGCTCAGCTTTCACCAGGGACTTGGCGACCCAGCGAGCGGCGTATGCCGCGGAGCGATCCACTTTAGTGTAGTCTTTCCCGGAAAAGGCTCCTCCCCCGTGGGCTCCCCAGCCCCCGTAAGTGTCGACTATGATCTTGCGGCCGGTCAACCCAGCGTCGCCCTGCAGGGTCATTACAGAAAAGTAAAAATTAGAAACCAGGGAGTCACCATCCGTCAGAGACAAAAATGTGTCATGTCCTGGAGGGGAGTTAGATTTAGGGGTGGTGGAAGAGGGCCCTACGCTTGTAACCAAACCTCTCCAAGTGATTCCCCTCCCTGGCAAACCCCTACGCCGAGAGGGCAACACAGATTTGACGCCAACCATAAACACCAAGACTGCCCGACCCTATTCCTGGAGACCAACCCGAGAGCAAACTAATTTTAACCCCTCCTCCACCCAAAATGGCATGCTACTCCAACGGGACCAGCTGACTGAGGTCAGCTGCTGAACGAGGGATGCTTTGTTAACGACTGGGGTGAAGACTTGATGACGGGGGGAGGGGTACAAATGACAAATCAGGATAGCTGACCCTGTCACCCAATTTTGCCACGCAAGACCTGAATCAGCCACTTTCAACTCAGGCCGTGTTGCGAGCTTTACTCTGAACTTTCATTCAAGTCAGCAAATTTGTAATATACCCAGGCTGGACTTTAGACCAGATGAGGGTCAGACAGCTCTACAGGAGACTATGCCCAAAATGGAAGCGTGTACCCCCCCGACTCGCAGTCACCTGAGGGCCGCCGATGACGAATCGGCCGCTGGGCTGCAGGTGGTAGATGGTGTCGTCGTCCAGGTAAACGCAGGGCACCACGGCCTTGATCACCTTCTCCTTCAGAGCATCGCGCATCTCGTCCAGGTGCACGTCCTCGTCGTGCTGCACGGAGATCACGATGGTGTGCACGCGCACGGGCAACATGGCCCCGCGGTCCTGGCGGTACTGCACCGTCACCTGGGAGACGAAAGGGGTCAAATCATGTGACCACCACATCTAGGCTCCCTCATCTCTCGCAGCTCAAACAAACACTGAGTATACCACGAACTGTCCTTGCTTTATTGCAAAATACTTGACTCCTCTAACTATTCCAATCGTATGTGCTATGCATATTTTGTGTATTTGCAAACCTTTTTCTTGACACTAATGTGATTCTTTTTTTTTTTAAATATTTCTAATGCATTTTCTTGTGCTCTATAGTACGTAATTGGTGTGTTTGCGACATTCAACTTTGCTGCCCTTTTAGCTGGGTCACATTCAAAAAATGTGTTTTCTTAACTGGTTTTTCGCTGGTTCAATAAAGGTTAAATAAAAATCAGAATCTTCTGGAACAAGGAGACCGCAGATAAATCTGGTTTAAAACTGGGGACCTTGACCCAAAAAAAAACTAAAAACTTGCCATTAATCTGGTACACTTATCTAAAGTGATGTGCAGCACGTGCAGGCACAGAATCACTGGATTAGAAAGAGACCAAGTCAGTAAGCACTACACACGGTCATGAACATCCTGTGCGGATTACAACTAGACCTAGGAATGATTACAACCGCTGCACTGACAAAAGCGGATGACACAACGAAACTCAAACTGATGGCACAGTCCCCAAGCAAACACCTGGAACCGCCTGAATTTTATACAGTACTGAAGAGCAAAGTCTATTTGCAGTCACTGCCCGAGGGTGTCAAACTTTTGGCACAAGTCCAAAATTCAGTGTGTGTAATGCCAGCTGGGTAGTGAAGGCAAATGATCTTTCCAAGAACTTGTAAGCAACATCTCAGGGAAAGAGAGAAAAAAAAAAAAAAAATTTATGGGCAGATTTCAATGAAATTTTTACCACAGGCATGTCCTGGCCCAACTTGGAAGTGATTTCATATAGGGAGCAATCCAGATCAATTTCTGGATCCAGGAATTTTTTTAATTACTTGTGTGGTGGTATGTAACGCCATCCATGTGTCTCCAACATGAGGGCGACCACTGGGCCTTGGCGGAGGTATGTGCTCTGAGTGATCTTATTCCCTCACATTAGCAGCTAGCTTTAACATTATTTGTTGAATGGCATCAGCAGGCGACTGGTGAGTTGTAATGTGGGTTTGGGCGGGTATTTGTGCACAGGTATACAGCACACACGGGGAAAGTGCACTGGTTTACCTGGGTCTTTGAGTCGGGTCGCAGCCAGGGAAGGGTGCCATTGCGGCGTAGTTCAGCCATCTTGGCGTTGAGCTTGTGAGCGAGGACAATGGTGAGGGGCATACACTCATCAGTCTCGTTGGTCGCGTAGCCAAACATGAGGCCCTGAAAAGGAAGGCAACACACAAGAAAACTCAAACCCAGTCACTGCCATTGGTTTGGCACAATATCTCCCACACGCTAACAAGCACGCACGCACAAACACACACAAACGCAAACACAAACACACCTGGTCGCCGGCGCCCACATCCTCCTCGCTCCGATCCAGGTGCACACCCTGGGCAATGTCAGGAGACTGCTGCTCCAGAGCCACCAGTACATTACAGGTCTTGTAGTCAAAGCCTGAGAATCACAAACAGAGTTAGAGACCCATTAGCAGCAAACCATCCATTAACATACTGGGTCATAAATATGTCAAAGGATAGCTCTAAGCACGAACCCTTACAACACCACATTCCAGCGCTGACATAATCACCACTAGCAACTAAAAGCAATGGAGTTTGGGAACACTTTGTTCGGAAATAAACCCTGAGAGACAGGGTTATTTGTAAAGCACTACCATCTGCTAATCTAGCAGGATTTAATCATTTGCCTTCGCTAATTATGCAAGCATTGCGAAACAAATTTCCAGGCAATTACTACTAATGCGCAAATAAATTGATTAATAAACTGCTTGAGGGGGGTCAACTGCACACACCCTTAGAGGAGTCGTCGTAGCCGATGTGCTTGATGGTTTCGCGCACCACCTTCTGGTAGTCCACGGACGCGCGCGATGTCACCTCCCCTGCGAGCAGGATCATGCCTGTCTTGGCGACAGTTTCTGCAGAGGAGCACAGCAGGAGAAAAGCTGAGAACTGCAGCAGTAATAAGCGTCCTTTGAAACAGCACAGCACACACGGTTACGAAAGGCTGAGGAAACCACAGGCCGGGGCACTGCCGGTCCCCCACCCCTTCAATATCGCACGTTTTAATCTTGTTACAAAGCTATAATTAATTACATAGCGGTACCATCACAGGGGCCCGTTCCACAAAGCAGGATCACTCAACTGATTAATCCCAGAGTAAAACCTGGAAACGTCCACAACAGGGGTCTCCAACTAGCCCGTAAAAGGGCCAAAGGGCTGCAGGTTTCCAATGCAACTGAGGAGAAGCTAACCTGATACAATTCATTTACTCAACTGATCCCAGCCTGCACAATAGATCAGTTGTATCAGGTGTGCTTCTGCTTTATTGAAATGAAAACCTGTAGCCCCTCTGTACTTATATGGACCAGTTTGAGACCCCTGCTCTAAAGCATGAACAGAAATAAAAAAGCACTATTCCTGGTTTTACTTCAAGCAGTTATCAGGCCAACTCAGCAATCCTGCTTTGAGCAAAGTTATTAACAAAACAGAATTCACCTACAGAACAGATGATGCAAAACAAAATGGAAGTCCTTACCACATGCCACTTTGGCATCAGGGTCCTGCTTCAAATGAGCATCCAGGACAGCATCACTGATTTGGTCACAGATCTTATCTGTTGAATGGCAGAACTACCCTTAATTTGGTGAAGGCAATCATTGCATTAAAAAAAAAAAAACGCATATCAACTTCATTATAAATTTTCAAACCACTGCTCCTAACATTAGTATGAAAATTATGAGTTCATATTCAAACACTACTTGTTGGTTTTATCCAACATAATACAGATAGCTTTTGGAGGGATAGGCTAATTTCATGCCAGTACTATGAAGTAAGGGAGGACTTGCAAAGGCCGGCACACCCCGATCATACGGGACTAGGCCCAAATAACCGCAGCGCTATCCACGTGGTCCGCAGTAAGATCAGTACCACTAGCCACCCACCGGCGAGGTACAAGCATCAGGCGACTGAAACAATCACCGTACGCAAGATATTACCAAAGTAAACGGCCTAAGATGGCAACACGCGCTCAGAGCGGCAACTGCCCGCTAATCCACATGGAAGCACTGGATTCGCAAACTCGCCACATGTGTTCAAGCCCACTCACTTGATTAGGTAACCACAAAGGATACGACTGCATCGTGGTACAGAGGTTTTCCAAAAGTCAACTAGCTGTTAAACACACGAGTTGCGAATAGCTTGCTCTAGGAAGGCAATCCATTATAAAGGCGGGTAAATGCAGGCTTTCGACGCGCCAAGCGAGACGGAAAAAAAAAATCCCATGTACAGTATTAACCAGCATGGCGGGTGTGGGAGGGGTTCTTTCTCCAGGCTTTCACCAGCAATATTGAATATAGCGGGAGGTCCGCCATGACTACTCACCATTGTCACTCCACATTCTTTAAGCCACCGTTTCCTTCAGATACGGGTGGTCAAGGAGAATTTAACCATTTAGTATCACGGCTAACTACCCCAAAAGACAAACCAAGGCCTTGCGTACATCAATTACATTAAACGGGAGCCGAATCTTCATTCGATTACTAATTAGCTAGACAACCGACCGCATAAAAATATAACCCGAGACAATGGAGCGCGCTCAAAAAATGCGAGAACCAGACGCCACGTATGACAATATAGCCATACTGACGTATCCGCGTTTAACAGAAAATTTTAATCAGAAATGTATAAGTATAGGTATTTGCGCTTTCGGTGTGTATGTTTTATCCGTGTCGCGACAGAGCCGCGCGGCCTGCCCGTCTGTCTCGCCAGAGATGCACGCGCATACAGAATTTTCGCCACAGCTAGAGGCTCGTGCCGGCCATCTGTGCAGACACGCCGCATAAACAAATAAACACAGGAAATAAATACGCGTCCACATGATGAAATAAATATTTCAATGTAAGTTATATGCGTGTAATACATGCGCATTTAAATTGCTTACCGATCACTCAGACAACGGGTTGGTTTATAGCAGGCTTAAAAACGCATGTGCCATCAAGCTAAAGCCGCTTTCACACTGGACGCGAAACGATTTTTCGCACGACAGATTACATTCAAAGTCAATGCAAAGACGAAACGTGTATTCGCGTCTTTGCATTGACTTTGAATGCAATCTGTCGAGCGAAAAATTCGTTTCGTGTCCGGTGTGAAAGCATCTTAAGCCCAATGTGGCCTGGTTAGCGAGCTACCTGGCTAATGTGTTAGCAACATGATGCCCCGCGTGGTTCCGCAATAGCTCGCAGTCAGTCCGCTGCCAAACGCGCTGAAGCCGACAAACTTCGGCCACCAACGAATTTCAACACCTTAAAATTAGAGGGCAAAATCTGAAATCTGGCCAAGGAATATCAGCACCACTAACGTTAACGTTACCCTTAAAGCTAAACGTGACCTTGTCCGCACATTAACTCGGCCCAACAGCATAGCTAGCAAGCCAGGTACGCAAACGAATTGGCGATCAAACTAGAAAATATTTCAAGCTACCTGATAAGTTTGATAGCCACTGCGTTTTTTGCGT
Source organism: Gymnothorax javanicus (assembly GCA_029692085.1). Lineage (NCBI taxonomy): Eukaryota > Metazoa > Chordata > Actinopteri > Anguilliformes > Muraenidae > Gymnothorax > Gymnothorax javanicus. The sequence goes on along the minus strand of CM056194.1, from coordinate 81,942,516 downwards.
TATTGGCCAAGCTTACCGGGATGTCCTTCTCCGACAGACTCCGATGTGAACAGAAAGCAGTCTTCCTCGATGAGTGAGTTATGAAACCCGTTAATTTGCCCGTTCATTTTATTTTTTTAGCTTGTGCTTTTGTTTTCAAAATATAACTCTGAGGGTTAAATCTTTTTCCAGTGGTGTGAAGCTATGAAATTACGTTTGCTTCGTACCACACGTTAAATAACTGACTTCTCCCACTGCGAAATACGCCGGTTTACTGAAACTCATCCAGCTGCAGCACCAGTATTTATCTGGCTAACTTCTAGAGACAGCTGACGTAGTTAGGCGCGCCCCCGATTTCAGCAGTGGGTGAAACCACGTTACAGTGAAGTGGGGGGACGCAACATTAAATCGTCGTCCCGCCCTGTTCTTTGATGGTATTTGTAATATTTTGAATTGATCATGAAAAAATCCCAATCTGCCCAAATTCAACCAACCTCCGACATTTCCCCTCAGTATAGACCGCACTATGTCAATCGGTGAATGATTTCGACTCAACGGAATCGGTCTAATCTTTGCATGCCTTGCACCATTGCATCATTAGTGGTGCCAGCCTCGCCGGTGACAAGCGACTACCGCTCGGTAAAACAGATGTCGTCAAAATGTATTAATTCCAGACGGTTTGTTTTGGCTGCACCTCGTATGTACGAGTTACTATGAATGACAGTATGTGTGTGCTTTCCTGAGTTCAATGAAAATGATTAATTGCCGTTTCCTGTAGCAGGGCGGAGAAAACGAAAGACTGCTGTCACACCTATTGGGAGACAAAATGACCTGAACCGTGTCTGGCCTTAACTATTATATGATCAGCGTTCCTTATGCGCTATATTTCTGTGTACTGGGCAGACAAATGAGCAAAATCGTGTTAAACGTGTAGAATACGTTCAATATATCCTGCCCGGCTAAAAAAATTCGCACATTCTAATATTTCCTTGGACTGGCCTTAGCTTTGATTACGGCACATATTCACCGTGGCATCGTTCCGATAAGTTTATGCAATGTCTCAGCATTTATTTCTGTCCAGAGATGCATTAACTTTTCACCAAGATCTTGTTCTGATGCTGGGAGAGTCGGACCGCTGCGTGAAGCTTTCTCTAGCACATCCCAAAGATTCTCAATGGGATTAAGGTCTGGACTCTTGTGGCCCATCCATAAAGGAAAATGATGTGTCATTCTCCCTGAACCTCTCTTTCGCAATTTGAACCTGATGAATCCTGGCATTGTCAACTTCGGATATGCCCTTGCCGTCAGGTATGAAAAAAAATTCAGTGATGGAAAAACCTGCTTATTCAGTATATTCCGGTAGTAGTCATCTTACCTCATTTTGTGGGCACATATAGTTACTGAACTTAGACCTGACCAACTGAAGCAACCCCAGATTATAACTCTGCCCCCACAGGCTTGTACGGTAAGCTCCAGGCATGATGGGTGCATCACTTCATCTGCCTCTCTTCCTACCCTGACGCACCAATCACTCTGGAGCAGGGTAAATCTAGACTCATCAAACCACATGACCTTTTTCCATTGCGCCAGAGTCCAATCTTTATACTCTCTAGCAAATTGAAGCCTTTTTTGATTAGCCTCACTGATAGGTGGTTTTCTTAAGGCTGCACTGCTGTTTAGTCCCAATCCCTTGAGTTCTCTTCTCATTGTGCATGTAGAAATGCTCTTACTTTCACTTTTGAACATAGCTGTGCATTCTGCTGTTGATTTTTTTATGATTTGATCTCACCAAATGTTTGTGATCTCCGTTCACGATCATTCAAGATTTTTTTCTGACTACGTGTCTTCCTCGAAGATGACGGTTCTGTACTATGCTTCCAGGTTTTAATAATGCGTTGGACAGTTCTAAACCCAATTTTAGTAGTTTCAGCAGTCTCCTTAGTGGTTTTCTCTGCTTGATGCAGGCAAAAATTTGACCCTTTTGAAACAGAGTAACAGCTTTTCCACGTCCACAGGATATGTCTTCTGACATGTTTTTTAAGAAATGAGAAGGTAGTCTCTGGATCAGTTAGGATTAAATAACTTGTTGCCAGCTGAAACATATTAATCACTGCAGTAATTATCCAATGGAAGGCTCTTACCTATTTGCTTAGTTAAATCCGTGTTGTGACTTTTTTTTTTTTTTTTTTTCGCGCAGTGTAGTAACTTTGTCTAACATGCATAGTACTGTGCCTAAGGTAAAGTGCATTTTAGGCAACCCTCTGGAGTTGGATGGATGGAGCAAAATAAAGTCCGCATAAAATGGAATGATGCATGACATGGACAGGTGACATTGATCTAAGCCAGGGGTGGGAAATCCTGGTCCTGCAGGGCTGGCGTGTATGCAGGTTTTTATTACTATCAATTACCCTGACTAATTGAGCCAATTGGTTGCAAATGCAAATATAGATTTGTGCAAAGAATCGATCAAAGAAAAATGTTTTTTGTAGGGAGACAAGAACAGTCTTTGGTCATTCATGATAATTTAAAGAAATGCACCTGAAATGTCACAGTTCATAAATACTTTGGCTAATTCAGATAATGAACTAATTAAAGGCCAGAAGTTGGTGCGAAAATCAGGGACAGATACGGCCCTCATTGCCCACCTCTGGTCTAAGCCTGCTTTTCCCGACTTTTTAATATGTGTTTCCAAACCAAATTCTGCAACAGCAGGTGTTCTGAAGAGGTGTGAGAGCATATACTGATCTGTCTACTGATCTACTGATACTGATAAATTCAACCAGTTGCACCACCCTTGCGTAATCTTGACAGCAGTGGTTCTTAACCACTCCCACTCATCCGAGAGAGCTGACAGAGAAGCCTTGAGATTCAAGGACATTCGTGAAAGAAATATTAATGAAATCATTACACAGCTACATAACATAAAACAAGCAATTTGTATTAAATAAAATATAATCTGTCTAATTTCAGTTGATGCTGAACTCTCATTTGTCTGTAAGTTTTCTGTAAATATAGAAAAAATGAAAAAGAAAAACTATTTGAGAATAACTGGAGTGTCAGATTTGGGGTTCGATGGGGTCTCCTTGAAATCTTTCCACTGATGTGGGGAGATGGGCCCACGGGCAAAAAAAAAAAAGCTATTGCTCCACATGACTGAGGAATAAGGCTTTGCAGAAAAACCGGAAGAGACAGAAATGAAATCTTTCACCAGTATTTTGCATAGATAGTGTCTTTGAGGCTTAGCCAAGCAGCCGAAGTGCTTGATGTTATGACTCAGAGGATTAGAGGTTTAAACTCCAACGTGGCCACAATACGACCAATCCAGCCCTTTGGCCCTTGAGCAAGACCCTTATCCCAACATTGCTCCAGGAGCTGGATCAGTCCATGGTTCATCTAATCCAGGGGTAGGGAACCTTCTCCAGAAAGAGCCACTGTGGGTACAGGCTTTCATACCAACCAAGCTGCTACACACCTGATTCTACTAATTAAGGCCCTAAACAAACATTCCAGAGGTTGATTAGTAGAATCAGGTGTGTAGCAGCTTGGTTGGTATGAAAGCCTGCACCCACAGTGGCTCTTTCTGGAGAAAGTTCCCTAACCTTGATCTAATCATTAATTTTACATCACTTTAGAAAAAAAGCATAAACTAATGAACAAACAGCAACAATAGTTCATTACATTAGTATTGAATTTGGTACAAGTTTAAATGCCAGTTGGTTGTCATTCTGGGTCATTAGTCTCATCACAGTCATTCACGAACTATAACCAGTACAAAATGCTGTGGTTTGTTTTAATGTTTATAAAGGTATTTTTATTGTTCAGAGGGGGTTAATTCAGTTGTTGAAATGAGTTGTTGGTGAGCCCCACTTTAAAATATTTTGTGAATTAGAATGGAAAATAGCCTGCCCATGCACCACTGGTGGGTTAGAGCTACATTATTTTAAAAACTGCCGTAGCCAGTTGCCAGCAAAGTACTGTTTACTGTACTGTTGTACTGTTTACTGTGGCAAGAAGTGAATAAATGCTAAGTATGTTGTAGCTTCTGGCACTTAGATGGCAGAAACTATGGAAAATACACTCATTTCAGAAGTTGCTTTTTTCCTGAAGACTACCTGAGAAGGAGACTGTCAGAACAGCACCAGACCTAGGTGGTCAAGACATGCTTCAAATGTGCTACACATCTCTTTGTGAGGCTGTGCCTCCAGCCCTCTTCCTAGTCACCGGGCGAATCCCAAACCGGTCCCTATCCACTTACCCTATCCACTCCCCCTACGTTTGCGCGTCCCCGCGGAGGGTCCGCCACATTGAGTGCCATCCCAAACCAATCTCCGTGGAGTGTAAGTGGCTTATTAAACCCTCCACAGCGAGTCTACACCAATGCAAGCTTACAAACCACCCTCCTTTCAAGCGCAGCACTTATTTTGTGTCCGGGATGGCAGAAACACTGCATATCTACAAATGTCAGTTCCATGCAGCTATTTCCAAAAGATAAGGAAAACATTAGCTAACCTCCAACGGACATTTGATTGACTATTTCATGTGCACATCACGGAACTAAAGGTTGCATTATATTTTGAAATGAATGTGCAGATGTGCACACGAGAAAGCACTGAGTGAGTAGTTTTATTTATTGAATCAATGATAGCTCTTTTTCGCAATGTGCCATATCATGCACAAACCCCTTCTTCTTTGTCAATGCTGTGTGTTAAATATTTGTATATCCCCGACGACGATAGTCAGGAGATACTATGGTTTAGTTTTGGGGCCACAGCCGCCGCCGCAGCAGCAGAGATTTTATGTTCCGGGTTCTGGAACCAACAATTATAACAGGAATGTTTTCAAATTTTACACAAGCGAAGATATATATATGACAATGCTCAAGACCAATTTTCGTCAATTTCGGACATCCAATATGGCTGCCGGTGGCCATTTTGTCCGAAATTTATGTTCTGGGTTCTGGAAGCCACAATTATTACAGGAATGTTTTCAAATTTCACACAGGTGAAGATATATATATATATATATATTTTTTTTTTTTTTTTATTATTATTATTTATTTATATATATATATATATATGGCAATGCTCAAGACCGATTTTCGTCAATTTCGGACGTCCAATATGGCTGCCGGCAGCCATTTTGTTCGAAATTTGGGGATCGGGGAGATACACGACTCGGTCCCTGTGGCGACCGAGTTATCTAGTTTTAATATAAATTTATTTAATTACACTACCATCTCTAGAATATTTTGGGTAAGAGATGTATCAGTAGGAAACTAGACAATCGTATACAAATGAACACATCTATCAGTAGGAATGGTGATGATTACCTCCGCTTCTTGTTGGATAAAGGGCAAGGGCATGCCAAAGTTTATACACGTTTTCACACCCTCCCCCGAATGAAGCTCCCTCCATCGCTGTGAGGGAGATTTCACATGGAGTGACACTCGGTAGTGAAGTGCTAGTGGTGAGGGGGCGGTTTGGGCCATATTCCACTACCTTCCACTACCTTCCCCTCCCACATTCCACTATCTTCCCCTTCACTTAATTGGCAACACCTGAAGCTCATTGAGAATGAGCTGCAGGCTACAGCATTTAAGGCTGGCTTAGCCCAGCCCCAGCCTTAAGTGCCTTCCATTAGTCTCCCTACTGCTGGTCAGTAGGTTTTAGCTGTCATCCTGTGTCTTTCCTTGGCTTTACTTTAGTTAGGTATTTTTTTGTATTAGTTTTATATTCTGCTGGGACCTAGTTCCTCTTTTGTTTTGTGTTTTCTTATTTGGTTATTAAACTCATCATCACTCCCCTGCCCTACGTAGGAGTACTCATCCAGTTCCTGGTTTTAGAGTCCGCCGGACAACCATGAGGCATCCAGTGGGCTCAAGCCTTACACTCTTAAAGCTGTTATGAAAGTTGATTCACCAACACATCTGAATGTATTGCTACAACAGAGATGTTTTCCTAGATGTATGTAAACAGAAAAATTAGGTTTTAAGCTTGAGAAGCCAAATGTTATCTTGCAGTCCCCTCTTTGTCTTGAAAAGCCACTTGCCCACAGAACTAGGACGTTCTCATGGAAACCAGACAGTGTTTTGCTTAAATTACCATTAGCTCCAAAACAGACATCAAGAGCTGCACACAAATGAACTTATCTACATTTCTATCACTACTATTACCTTCTGAAAAAAATGTAGCTCATGTATATAGATGGAATTTTTATTAAGTTACCAAAGATGTTCAGAACAAATTGACGTGGCTTTCAGGGAAAGGGCAAATACTGCTGGCTTTTTGTAGAAGAAATTAAATCCAATTATGCCAAAGGAAAAAAAAAAAAAGCAAAGTCTGGGCTTTTTTTTTTTTTTACCTCAGAACCCATTATCCATTGTTACCAGGAAGAAGAAGATGTCATAATTTTGGGACGTCTTTCAAAGTCTTACTGTGGGTTCCCTTACGTAAATGCGGATAGGGGCTCTCTGATGTTGTCACCTGTTTCACTTGATACAGGTGAAAAACGGGCGTTTATGCCCCACTTGTCAATTGATTTGCCATCAATTGATTTTTCAAGTGATCAATGAACACAAATTGTATTGTTGCAACCATCTTTGAGACATTTCTGTGGAACAGTAACACAGAATAACCAAAACGGGTGGCAAGGTGGCACAGTGGGCACCGCGGTCACCTCACAGCAAAAAGATTGTGGGCTCAAATACGGCTATGGGCCTTGTTGCATGGAGTTAGCATGTCCTCTCCCGTGTTCACATGGATTGGTTCCAGTTTCCTCCCACAGTACAACCACATGCATGTTTTGCTGATTTGAGACTAAATTGCTCCTAAATATGAATACTTGTGTGAATGGTATAATATGATTCCAACAGAGTACAACAGATCTTACTCTATAGTCGTAAGTGCTAAAAGCATCGTTAAAACAACAAAGAAGTAACCGTAATTATTGTAGCCGCAGAGAAACCATCGATGGAACAGAGAATGGCAAAGTAAATCCTGTGCTGAAAAGAAAACCTGCTTGATCCAGCTGCTAAACAAGGGAACCGCAATCAATACGGCACAGGACCTCCACCCTCTCTTTAACAGTCACAGAGGAACACTTGGGCCACAGATAAGACGCCTTATCAGAGCGCTGCACAACACAAAATCCCCAGTGCGGAGTGACCAAGCATATTTTCCGCGCTCTGACCTTCCAACTCGAGGAATCAGCTGATGAGCTCAACCTTGGCTGGGCTAGAGTACACATTGATCCTCACAAAGCTATCGCGGTCAGGGAATAAAAATGAACGCATAATGCCACGGAACTGCAGTGTAGCTACAGTAATGGAACATATGGATGCATAAGCATCAGCTGAGGTTTTTTTGGTTTTTTTACTGAAATATTGCGAAGTATTATGATGAATCAAGCAGAGACAGGCGGCCATCGGCTCAATTGGCCCTGTCCAAAACACAAGATACTGAGGCACGGCCAGGGAAAGGCCCGTCATTATTGTAGTTTATAACCATGGTTTCAGATTTCAGAACGAAATCTGGCAATGGTGACGTAGAAGTAGAAGTAGTCGTAGCTGCTGTGGGTGCAGAAATTAAATATTTACTCTAACCGATTACTCATCCCATTGCTTAAAAGAGCACTTGGATAACAGGTTTGTAGCTTTTTCTTTTTTTTTCATGCGGTCCTGTCTACAAAAGTTGTGCACTGGAATCAATGTAGGTGGCATTAGGCTTGACTGTGCAATATATAAATTCGCTCTTAAATTAGGTTTGTACCGAATAGTTCGAAGCTTCGTTCACAACATTGGTAATCGAATTCTTAATCATTATTGGACTGCTTCAGCTTTTTTTTTTTGCATGTATTCATTCAATTTAAACCCAGTAATTCTGTCTAAACCTGGTATTTCTGCACAGTTGCAGAAAAAGATAAGGTTATACTTATAATATTAGTATAATACTACAACCCCAATTCCAAAATAGTTGGGACAAAGTGTAAATTGTTAATAAAATCAAAACGCAATGACTTTCAAATCAAAGCAGCCAGTATTTTATTCACAATAGAGCAGAGATAACATAGCAAATGTTGAAACTGAGAAATTTTACAATTTTATCCGCAAAATGAGCCCATTTCAAATTTGATGGCTGCTACAGGTCTCAAAAAAGTTGGGACAGGGGCCTGTTTACCATGGTGTAGCATCCCCTCTTCTTTTTAACACAGAGTGGAGGCGTCTGGGCATTGAGGAGACAAGTTTCTTGAGTTTAGCCATTGGAATTTGATCCCACCCTTGTTTAATACAGGCTTCCAGCTGCTGGAGAGTTTTGGGTCTCCTTTGATGGACTTTTCGTGTAATTATGCACCAAATGTTCTCAATCAGTGAAAGATCAGGACTGCAGGCAGGCCAGTTCAGCACACGGACTCTTCTACTATGAAGCCATGCTGTTGTAATATCTGCAGTATGTGGTTTTGCATTGTCCTGCTGAAATACACAAGGCCTTCCCTGAATAGATGTCATCTAGAGGGGAGCATATGTTGCTCTAAAACCTTTATATACCTTTCAGCATTCATGGTGCTTTTTAAAACATGCAAGTGTCCCACACCATATGCACTAATGCATCCCCATACCATCAAAGATGCTGGCTTTTGAACTGAACACTGATAACAGGAGGGGTGGTCTTTCTCCTCTTTAGCCCGGAGGACACGGCACCCATGATTTCCAACAAGAATGTCAAATTTGGACTTGTCTGACCACAGGACACTTTGCCACTTTGCTACAGTCCATTTTAAATCAGCCATGGCCCACAGAACACAGCGGCGCTTCTGTATCATGCTCAACAATGGCTTCCTCTTTGCATGATAGAGTTTTAGGTGGCATCTGTGGATGGTACAGCGGTCTGTGTTTACAGACAGTGGTTTCTTGAAGTAATCCTGGGCCCATTTAGTAATGTCAATGACAGAATCGTGCCGGTGAGTGATGCAGTGGCGTCTGAGGGCCCGAAGATCACGGGCATCCAGTAAAGGTCTTCGGCCTTCTCCCTTACGCACAGAAATTTTTCCAGTTTCTCTGAATCTTTTGATGATGTTATGCACTGTCAATGATGAGACCTTCAAAGCCTTTGCAATTTGACGTTGAGGAACATTGTTTTTAAAGTATTCCACAATTTTTTTACACAAGCCTTCACAGGTTGGAAAGCATCTGGCCATTTTTAGTTCTGAGAGACTCAGCCTCTCTAAGACATCCCTTTTATAGCCAATCATGTTACACACCTGATGCCAGTTAACTTCATTACTAGCTAAATGTTCTTTCAGCAGATTCTCTTATATGAGTCACTGAGTGTAATAGTGGTCTAACTCTAATTTTCCCATTTTTGAGTTAGACCCATATTTCACAAGTTAAAGGTAAAATCTATTCAGTGGTCTAGATGTCACAGTGATGCATCTTACTATAAAGAAATTTTTAGTTATCCTCACTCCCATTAAAACAAAAAGCGTGAGTGCAACAGTGGTCTAACTCTTTGAACCCTTCAAAAGTCAAGGATTTGAAAGATGATCTCAACCTTGTACCGCCTGTCCACCACTCATTTTATCTGGGTCTGATCGAAGATGAAGATGGCCCAAACTTTCATCCAGATGATGACAGCAAAGACAGCTGTTAGGAACAAGATTATCTGATGGATGACTTTCTCAGTGGTCAGCAGTTTGCGATACAATGTTTCACTTTTGATCTGTATTCTCTTGTTATTTTGTGTTTCGAATTCCAAGGATGCCGGAAATTAAAGCTATTATTGAGTTATTAAAATTGAGTTATTAATTTACTTGTCTTAAGTCAGTTACATTTGTTAAGACAGCCAGTGCAAGAGTGGTCTAACTGAGAAAAAGGGCCTTTTTCAGAAAATTTAGAGAAAGTAACCTCTGAAACATTACTTTTGAGGAAAACAGTTGTTTTATCTTGAAAAACATGGTCATAAACTCTCAGGTTAACAACAGATGGCATACCCTACATGTGTTCTGAATTTTATCCAGGGCTTGAACTTTGGCATAGATTATCTCAAAACTATGAAAAACGGAGTTAGACCACTCTTTTCCTCAGGGGCTCATATATTAATTGCTTTTTCAGCCCTTTTTTGCCTTTGTCCAAACTTTTTTGAGACCTGTTGCAGCCAGAAAATTTGAAATAAGCTCATTTTGTGGATAAAAATGTAAAATGTCTCAGTTTCAACATTTGAAATGTTATCTATGTTCTATTGTAAATAACATATTGGCTCATGTGATCTGAAATTCATTGCAGTTTGATTTTATTCACAATTTGCACTTTGTCCCAACTATTTCAGAATTGGGGTTGTAATAGTATTATACTTTTTGTAGAATTGGATTCCAGTGGTGGCTGCATAGGAATGTCTATGATCCAAGCACTTCCAATAACTCCTTTCTGTTGTAATGTCCAAATTCCAAAAGCAAAAATTCATTGAAAAAAGATCATTTCTGTGGTCAGAAACTGTTTGCTTTAATGCATGCCTCAGGTACGCATATGCATTAACAAGGCAGTCTAGCAGCGATCTAAGAGCACCATAAATTACAATTATATAACTGCCATGACAAAAATGTCAGCCATTTAATGTTTAACCTATAGCACTACTACAATAAATTACTTATTCCTTACAAAAAATATCATATTATGTACCTGCATTCACTTGATGCTCAGAGCCCTATCACAGCATCACTTTTGAACAGCGACCACTGCAGAAAAAATGTCACAGAAATTGCCAGTTTGGAAGCATTGTAAGATTGCTGATGATGACCTGTAAGGGCACGATTATAAGGCTATTTTATACCTTTTATTGGATTAGCCTTAAACCTGCATGTATTAATAACGATGAAACTGATGAGCTACATTCAATTAAGAAAGTTACCTATACCATCATGGATGTGGGGTTTTGAACTGTGCGTTGATCACAAGCTGGATGGTTCCTCATTGCTTTAGCCCGCACCATCCATGATTTTCAAAAAGAATTTCACATTTTGATTGGTCAGAGCACATGAAGGTTTTCTGCTTTGCTTCAGTCCATCTTAAATGAGCTAAGGCCCAGAGAAGGTGGCAGCATTTCTGGATCTTGTTTATACACTACCGGTCAAAAGTTTTAGGACACCCAAATTTTTCCTGGTTTTTATTGAACATTATGCAGTTCCAGTCCAACGAATAGCTTGAAATGGTAGAAAGGTAAGTGGTGAACTGTCAGAAGTTTTAAACAAAAGGTAAGGTTACCCAGGTTTTTTGTATGCCGTCGAGTAGGTGAAAGGATGGTTCCTCAGTGTGTGACATCAACTGTCAAACATGGAGGAGGAAGCGTGATGGTCTGGGGCTGTTTTGCTGGATCCAGGGTCAGTGAGTTATAGAGTGAAAGGCACCCTGAACCAAAACGGCTACCACAGCATTCTGCAGCGCCAAGCAGTACCCTCTGGTATGTGCCTAGTTGGTCAGGGGTTCATCCTACAGCAAGATAATGACCCAAAACATAAGTCCAAGCTCTGCCAGAACTACCTTAGGAAAAAAGAACAAGATGGTCAGCTTGAAAACATGGAGTAGCCAGCACAGCCTCAAGACTTAAACCCCATCGAGATGGTTTGGGATGAACTGGACAGAGGAGTGAAAGCAAAGCAACCTACAAGTGCCACACATTTATGGGAACTTCTGCAACAGCATTGGGAAGAACTCTCTGAAGAATATTTGATTTCCATTGTAGAAAGAATGCCACGAGTGTGTTCAGCTGTTATATCTGCTAAAGGTGGCTACTTTGAGTCAAAAGTTTAAAATACATTTTGGTTTATAAATTGATTCCATGATTTATTTTCTAACTTCGATTGTTAATTTGTTCTATAATGTCTATGTTTTCATTCCAGAGTACAATGAGACATTAATCGGCATAATTTCCTATTGAAGAACTGGAAAAATTGGGGTGTCCTAAAACTTTTTACCGGTAGTGTATATGGTTTCATCTTTACATGGTAGATTTTTAACTTGCATTTGTGGATGCAGTGACAAGCTGTGTTCACTGACACTGGTTTTCTGAAGTGTTCCTGAGCCCATACATTGATTTGCACTACAGAATCCTGTCTGTTTTTAATGCAGTGTTGCCTGAGGGCCTGAAGATCATGGCCATTCAATATTGGTTTTCGGCCGTGTCCCTTGCACACAGAGATTTCTGTGGATTGTCTGAATTTTTTAATGATATTCTGTACCATAGAGGATGAAATGATCAAAATCTTCACAATTCTACGTTAACCTTAAATTGTTGAACTATTTATCCACCCAGTCTTTTAATGGAGTGGTGAGGCCCTTGGGTCATTCCATGTCAGATCAACAAATGGCTTCCACCACACCATCTCAGAATTGGCAAAAAAAAATATATATATATATACATATATATATATGTGTGTGTCAAAATATGCATTAAAACTAGTGTATCCCGAAAGTTTCAGCTTAATCAGTCAATTATTTAGGTTTTGGCAGAGTTTTAAAGTTTCAGAATTTTCACCCAATTTCTGGCATTTTTGTGCCATGATATATTCAAATGCCATTTTCAGCACCCCATAAAATTATTAATATGTATCATATACCTTTGAAACTTAGTATTTAGACTAATTGGACCCTGAGGAATCCATTTTTAACATTATTTTAGGTGAAAAATGAGGAGCAGAGATGGTATCATGCCTCTGAAGCAAAACTGTTGATAATATTTATGCTTGTACATGAAAACTTTTATATCTCCAGGGGTAGAAGTCACACAGCTTTGAAATTTCACATATATGTTCTTTATGTGTGTGTTGGCAACCAGTGAAAAAACTGGAGATGTGTTATGCTTACTTTAGGTTTTATGAATTTCTTAAATATATTTCATACATAACTGCATCAGATATTACACTCTCAATCACAAATTCATCACAGTCAGCCAAGGCATGCTACAATAGGTCGAACAATGTGCTTGGTGGTGCACTGCACCTATACTAAACCAGTTTTTCTTGAAGTTATATCTGGAGGAGGTGTTATTAATAGGGAAGCAGACAAGCAAGGTGCCAGAAGGCTGGGGCAGGTGGCTGACATCAGCACCTATAAGTAACTACACAAGCACCATAATTATTACAAAAAGCTTTTGCTATAGTCCTTGTGAAAGACCGGATGGTGCCTGTACTGGTGGCTGGGTTGAGTGGAAGTGGTGTGGGCAGGGGAGTGTTCAGTCTCAAAGGCCAGTCTAGAAGTAGGTCAGTACAAGTCCCTACAGACCTCTCTGACTTGATACCTGCTTGACTGGTAATTGACCACCCAGAGAACTATCCATAAACTGAATTTTAACAGTGTGATACCTAAATGGCAATCACTGAGACAGAGAATCCAGATCAATTGCCATGTACAATCATATAACTGTTCAGAATGGATTGAGTGACTTGATGATTGGCTGTTATGTGATTGATAGCAATAGGTTATTATATAAGAAAGCCTTTGCAGTTCAATTAAGCACAATTGACCTATTCCCAGGTGCCTATTTAGAGTGAGGGTTGGGTATATTGACAGTGTAATACACGAGTTTTGATCGTTAAGCTGTTGTCTTGCCATACATACTGAAAGTAGCGAAATCATAACACAAGCGTGTAGGATGTATTAATGGTGTATCAGGTAACCCGGTAACATAAAATGATTTGCTTATGCACAAATTGTCATATTTTGTTTTTTTATATGTGCATGATGAAGTATGTGATTCAATATCTGGTAGAATTATGTACCTGATTTATTATCTTCTTTAAAAATTCATAAAATCCAAAGCATGAGTAACACATCCCTCATTTTTTCACTATTAACTAATACTCATATGAAGAACATATCTGTGAAGTTTCAAAGCTGTGAGCCATACCCCTGGAGCTATAACCCTGGAGATATAAAAGTTTTCATGTACAAACATAAATATTATTGACAGTTAATTCCGTTTCAACATTTGGTATGTTGTCTTAGCGCTATTCTCAATTAAATATAAGGTTTAAATTATTTGCAAATCATTGCATTCACTTTTTACTTACATTTGACACAGCGTCCCAAATGTTGTGGGAATGGGGATGTAAATGAAGAGATGGAGTGGGAGAGAAAGCAAGAGGAAGGAACAAAGGGGAAACATGCAGCAAAGAGCAACCTTACGATTCAAAAGACCGAGAAGAGGACACAGCGGGGATTTCTGCAGTATGATGCAACACACTGAGAGTCAGAGAGTACACCTCCATGTCTGGCGCTTGACCTACATGGTTCGTCGCATGCGGATACCCCGCCCTCAAAGACTGCTATCTTGCGCCAAATCGACTACAGCAGGGAGCATCGCCCCAAGGCTGCCAAAATGGAGAGTGGCTTTTGTCCATGGAACAGCACCTAGATCACCCACTTAAAATGCAAGAGCGCGAATGCATAATTAGAATGTGTTTGTCGGGACATTCTAATGCTGATGTAACAATTGCCGCTGGCACGGCAACGGAGTTCTAGAGGGCTGATGTGGCATTGTAAAGAAAAAAAATATGTCTGAAAACTTACAGTTTTTCAAAAGGTTTGGTTTCATACCAAGTAATGTCGTGCAATGAAGTTGGGTGGCTTAGAAGTCCATGGAATTTGCTTGGGAGTGATGAAGATAAGATAAGACAGAAAAGATGTGGTATATCAGATGTGTCAGCATAGAGTATAGAATCATAGCAGGTACACGTGGCAGCAGATGTACCTTGAAACATTCCCCCGCCCATTTCTTATTCTCCCACTGGTCATGAGATTGCACAGAGGGAGTGGAGAGGGGTGGGTTGGAGCAAACTTGGACTTGAAAGCCACCTTCACCATGACAAAAAAGACAAAAATCCTGAAATTACCACACATTTTTTTCCCAAATAAACCTCAGGATTCATACAAAAAAAGTGTCATACATGTTTAACCCTTTGCCTGCACATACAGTACATACATCCTCTGTAATGCTCTCAGACAGTATCCTGCTTTGTCAAAGGTACCCTTATTTGTAAAAATTCTTATTTATAAAAATTCATTTAGATTTCAAATTTGAAGACTGCATATGCTCAAAAAGTGACACTATAAGTAACTCCTAGATAAACTGTTTGTGAATTAGGGACCGGTCATCCATGTAAAGATCATATTTATCTTCCTGCCCGTGGTCATGCTAACGGCAAATTGATTGATTGATTGATTGATTGATTGATTAGTGAGTGATGCTCGAGTCTCATCACAACTCCTTCCTATAAGCTTCGCTTATCCAGTAATAAAAATTGCATATGGTGTAAAATATCCTGATTCATTAAACTGTGGATAAGCAAAGCTGCATGAAATTTAAAAAATAATAATAATAATTAATCAGGGTTGACTGGGAATTTTTCTTATGTGCAAAATCTTTAATTTTGCATGTTTTTTACTGTCACATTTGGTTTAATACATTCAAAATTAGCAGTTAAATTGGTGTACGTGTTATTTCTGCCCCTCCACCTCACTTATAAATGAGATCCCTGGTCCGGACTGCTGTCTCAGAACCGAATGAGTTGAAACTGAACAGCCAGAAGCAGTTTGCTGAAGGTAGCAGAGAAAACAGGTTGGACTGGGGTGGCTGGGGCCCATTAAGATGCCTGGGGTCTTCATGGGATCTGTCCTGGAATATTGTCCTGTAACTGCTTTTAGCAGCAATGATGAAAAATCCAAATTCTTGAAGTGAGAGCCCTCCCTTATATTTTGTCCCAAGCCCCAGGAGCTTGCATCATCAGCCAGAAGGTACGACTGACATGTGACATGGTGTGAGTTCATGGATGGAAAAAATAGATGCCAGGGCTATCACTCTCTGGCTGTGGGCAGTTGAGCCTTGTGATCGAATGCGGAGAAGCTCCTGAAATAAGGAACTGTGCAGTTGTACATGTCTATTATACATTCATGTTTAAGTATAGATGTGGGGTCAGCCATGCCGAACCTCATCTGCTTACAGAGAAAGAATAAGCTCTTCCAATCTATAAGAATAAACCTGAGCATAAAGGCATAAAGTGCAGGTTTGCAACAGAATCCAAGTTGTGTGTAGCTGCTTGTGGAATTTGGATTGCGACAGAAGTAGTGACGACTGCTCAGTTGAAAAATAGAGGAGGCACAAATCAAAAATCCAGTCTTCTTCACTATTTTCCATCAGTTTCCTGATTAACCAGTTTTCCAGTAATTGGAACCATAGTACGGATAACAAGGGAACTTCTTTTTGCCATAGGTTTGTTTGACATCTTGAAAGATGAATGTTGTCTGGCAGGAATAAGAAAATTTTTGCGTAAAGTGATTCTTTCACTGCTGCTAAATTGCAGCAGTTGAGTACCAACCAGTGATTCCATCATCAAACTCAATGTTAGCCTGTACCTCTTCCAATTTTTTTTTTTTTTTTTTTTTTTGAGGCTAGATCAAGAGTTTCTGGCTATAAACAACAGTTTTCGTGCAATCGGTCAGTCAGTCACGTCAGTCACGTCTGTGTATTATCTGTGATGTCACTAAGACGCCAATTGTAGGGTATAACTACACTGGGATGCGTTTCTCAAAATCACACATGCTAACTTATGAAGTTGGGCCCATTGATTGTGAATGGACGAACTATGTAAGTTGCTAATACCCCTGTCACACCAGAGTTGCGTTCTCAAGGAGTTCTCAAGCGCAGTGGGATCACCTAGAGTGCAGCGGCAACTCTGTGGCATCTCCACTAAACGCCGAGGGGTCTCCTAGAACGCCGAGCCACAGCGTTTGTTCTGTGCATGCACAAAACAAACGCCGTGGCTCTGCGTTCTGATTTGAACTCCGTAGGATCGTCGTAGCAGCTCAGTGAGGTCTCCTACAGCTCACAGGAGCGCCATGGGCACGTACCAAGGTCGCATATGAACACCACACGAACGCAGCTACAGCTGCTTTCACACCGGACGCGAAACAAATTTTTCGCACGTCAGGTTACATTCAAAGTCAATGCCGCGTCTTTGCATTGACTTTGAACGTAATCTGTTGTGCGAAAAATTAGTTTCACGTCCAGTGTGAAAGCGGCTTAATAGTTGAAAAGGAAAGGAGTGTGCAAGTATGTCACGGCTATTATACCATCTGGGAAAACACAGTATGGACGCTTTGGGGACGCAGTGAACTCAGCGTGCACGCAGTGGGTGTGCAGTGAAAACGCCTACCTCGCAGTGGACACGTAATGAGAACTCCGCGACAACACCATTGATCCCAAACAAGAACGCTGTGGAAATGCATCAGCATGCCACGGGAACTCCGTACGAACGCCTCAATCACCGTGAGAATGCCCTGAGAGCTCCAGCTTGTGAACATTTCAAATAATTTGCAAAACGATTTCCAAATTTCTCTGCGATCCCACGGAGTTCTGATAAGTGTCAGATCGTGGTGACAACTCCGTGGGAACTCTGTCTGGTTTGACAGGGGTATTAGCAACTACGCTTTAGGGAAATGCGTCCCTGATTAGGACAGAGAAAGATACGCAATTTCAAGTTATTCTATCCATTTAGTCGTCAAACTGGAGAAGAAGAAGCAAACTGAAAGACTACCATACTAAGAGAAACTAAAACTCAGCAAGGAACAGAAACAGTTATTTGGCTGAATTGGCGTCCATTAACAAAATTGATTGATACAGCTTTATGTCAAAAAGTTGGGAGCGCAGACCCCACATTGCCTCTAATCCCGTACTTGGATAGGGGAAAGTGGTACAAAACGGCCCCCACGGGTCATATGGCCCACCCTTGAAATATGTACTTTGCAGCTGCTGCTATCTATCGGTTTCATTGTAGGAATGAACAAGTGCGCATGAGAAGCAAATAACACTAGGGCGACCGTGAGAAATGCCGTTGCGCTTCAAGATCTAAGCCAATACAATTTTCTGCACCAGATAATCTTGCGGTCAGCCTGTCCGAAAATAAGCGTCAATATTGACAGCGCGTGGCAATTCTTTTATTCCCATAGTGTATCGCATGGTCTGTTCCGAGGGTCGGTGGAGGACAGATCAAAAAGCCCGCCACAGAAACGTCATTGACTAATGAGGTCAAGATATTTTGTAGTCGGTCGTGGGGCAAAACGACCCATGCGTTGAGGGGCAAAATGACCCCTGGTCTGTTTTACCCCAACCTTGGGCCGTTTTACCCCACATTCAAATTTAGTCACCACATGCGTGAAGTTACCTTTAGTGATCTGAATGTATCTGTCTGCTTAATTTTTATATATATATATATATATATATATATATATATATGTGTTTGTGTATATGTTAGGTTTCAAATTTAGAAAAAAAAACTCTTTGTTCTCGTTCGCCACATGTTCTGTTAGTTGTGGGCCATTTTGCCCCATAAGCAGGGGCCATTTTGCCTATACCCTTGTACAAAATGGCCCCCCTTAAGTTATTTTTTTAACTGAAACTTTCTCCAGTAAATATCCGTTTGGGGCCATTTTGATTATGTGCGTTCTCATTGCAGTTAAATAAAGATTCGTAAACACTATGAGTCGCATTGAATTTCTGCCGCAGCTTTGATCAGTTGAGGCCTAAACGTTAAGGAGCCCGTTTTGCCCTACCTTCCCCTATACCAACTATCTTGTTTACGGTATTAGTGCGTATACCTCTGAGCAGTTGAAAAACTAAATCCATTTAAGCCCATGGACATTTCACTAATGGCTTAATACAGGATTTGTTCACATTTTGATCTCAGGACTGCAGCAACACAGTCCTAACAGCAAAGATGGCTATGGCTTTTTCACAAAATCTCCTTTGAATGTATATTAGTTTGAATGAATATTCAGTCTATTAAGGAAAAGGTTTCAATCAATTTGTGCGTGAGTGGCCCCCTACTGTAAATTATGTGCTAGAAATACAAGTGACAAATTGATTGGGATTGAGTGCAGCACAAGCATGGCATTGGAACACCGGTAGCTAGAGAGTTTACTTAGCTTGAACAAACAACCAGTTGAACTCATGCTTACAAGAAAACAGCAGTCACACTACAAGTTATTGCTAAAATATTTTTTCACGCAAGTTATAAGTAACTACCTAGCTAGCTAATTGAGGTGACTTGTTACCAAATCTTGCTTAGCTAGCTTGCTGTTAGCTATGCAGCGAACATCACATGACACTGTGTTCAGAGTGGTGAGTATTCACCGTTTTATTTTCAAAATCCATACGAGTTATTTTATTGTACTGGGACCTGAAAAGTTCTGCCTATTGAAACTGAGAGAAAGAATGAACTGAGAGGTTCCAGACTAATTTACGTTCGTAACTTGGTCAGGCAATGCCAGGCTAATAATTAGTTCAAACCTAAAATTTTTCAACAAGTTTGAATGATTAGCCGAGTTATGAATCAACAAAATACTAACAGCCCTAAAGCAAAAGTAGGCAAGTTGGCTGTTATCAGTGAAATTTGCGCTTAGCATAGCAGCCTTCACTTGCCTCCGCCTCATTCCCCCTTGACGCATATTACAAATGTCAACCAAATTTGGGCTGTAATGATGTTGACGTCAGTTATTGCTGCAGCTTTTCACACAACACGTGTTAGCGTCATCTGTCAAAGATCGATTTTCATTTATGAAATCAGGTCACATTTTTCCTTTTTTAGAACGGACCGATATCTGCCTTTTTTCGGATAGGAACTGATTGTTCTTTGAGGTATTACTTTTTTTGTTTTGCGTCTGGTACTGCACCAGAATTGATTTGGAAAATTAGGGAAAAGTTTCATATGGCAGAGTAATACATTGCTTAAATTTGGTTAATGAAATACCATTACCTAAATTTTGAATGTATCTAGTTATATGCACTACATTACCCTAAACATTATACCATTACTGTAATAAGTTTCTTAAAGGGGACCTATTATGCTATTTTTCCAAGTTTATATTTTGGTCTTTCACTCCCCCAGAGTACTCCTGATCGCGCAAAGTAAAAAAAGGGTACTTATTTCGCTCATACTGCCATCCTCAAAAAACCTCATTTGTAGTCCATGGTAGTCTCTGCCTGAAACGCCTCACTGGGGTGGCTCTTCCACTATGGCCCCCACTCCCCGTGTGCCCACTTTCTTCTGACTGGCCAGCTCTGTGGAGGGCGGATTTAGGCGGGACGAGGCAGCAGAACGCAGTTTTCCTGGTCCGGCTCCAGAGTGAAACTGATGCTTCTCCCGAAGTTATCGACGGGCATATTCTGCAATCTAACGCAGTACATGTGTATAGATCTAATGAAATTAACTTGTTCTAATAAACGCAACGGCGAAAGTGGAGGACGCAGTCACGAAAGTCTGGCAGCTCAAGCACGAATTTGCTATCGGCAACAGTGGTGAGTACAGCGGTTTTTCTACTCTGTAGCTAGGATGCAGGGAAAGCTAGAATCCACCCCATATAGACACATTTGTAGAACAGGTCGACATGCCCACGTGTAGACCAGAGACCGTAGAAATCCGGTGGGTCTGAGTTTAGAGGGAAACATGGACAGTGAAGAGCAGCTAAAAGTGGACCAACAGCTTATGGACTGCTTCGGTGTGTATTAGGACCTGCTGGTTCGTGTGCATAGCTGTGGTGTGTTGTTAGCGTGGAGAAACGAACAGCTTCCGCGCTGGTATAAGACGGAGGGGCGAAAGCTCCAGGCTAAACGGCCTTTTCGGAAATCGCCCATGGTAATGGTTTACTTATTGCTTTGGAATGACCAGCTTTTCCTCGCAGAAAATGGGCGCTTTATGGATAGTGTGCGAGAGCTAGCTAGAGCTCCGGTTATGTTATGAGCATAATACAGGTTTTACAGACCGTAAGTTCCGTCTGCGTGAACCGTTGCTTATGTGGAGCTAGCGAATCGATCACTTTTAATATTCAATCGATGGCGATGCAGATAAATCGTTTGTTATACCGCACACGTTATAGCCTGTGCGCTTCCCTACTGCTTTCACCGGTAGCATCAGAGAGCTTGCCCAGACATTGGAGATGTATCAGGCTGACCCCGGTCATGGATAAGTAAAGCGATCGTTTCATAAGCACCCAAAAACGCACCCCAAGCTCTGCAAAACCTACATCTGGTCTAACTGCAGCCCAACTCGGCAGACACATACAGCACCTCTCCGGTTAGCTTCAACTGTAGTGGCTACAATCAGGCAACGTTATGATGACACTCACATTGATGCTTACCGAAGTAACACAAGCATACCAATCATAATTGCTGCATATAAGTAAACCAGGAGCATTTTTAATTAGCAGAGCACGCGAACTAACATGCAGTAGCTGATAAGCGGTCATGACTTTGAATGTAATCTGTCGCGTGAAAAATTCGTTTCGGGTCCGGTGTGAAAGCTGGTTCACGCGCCCATAACACCTGTATTCGCGTCTTTGCATTGACTTTGAATGTAGCTAATCTGTCGCGTGAAAAAATTCGTTTCGTGTCCGATGTGAAAGCAGCTTTATGGATAGTACGCGACAGCTAGAGAGAGCTCGGTTATGTTATGAACATAATACAGGTTTTGCAGACTAAGTTCCGTTAGCGCGGACAAGTTGCTTATGTGGAGCTAGAATTGATCACTTCTACAGGAAAGAATTACCTATTTAATCTCTGCCTTTTCCGGCTTTTTATTAGCTACAACAATTTCTAAAGGGGGATGAAATTATGTCAAGGTAGTGCAGAGAAATCATTTGTAAACCGGTAGAGCTTCTGCGTTTCGCATTGCTTTCACCGTAGCACCAGAGAGCTTGCTCAGACATTTGTGAAGTATCCGGCTAATCCCGGTCATGGATAAGTGAAGCAATCACTAACGGTAGTGGCTACAATCGGGCAACGTTATGATGAAACTGCCACATTGATGCTTACCGAAGTAACACAAGCATACCGATCAGAATTACTGCATATAAGTCAACCAGGAGCATTTTTAATTAGCACGGCACGCAAACTAACATGCAGCAGCTGGTAACCGAGCGGTCATAACCACAGAGACAAACCCTTGCAATACAGGTTTTACAGACAGCAAGTTCTGTTACTGTGAACAGTTGTACCAAGCATCCAAATTACAAACAAGTATTAAAAGGAAATCACGCTGACGAAATCACGTTCTTGGATTACGGCAAAACCTCTGTATCTTATGTTTTGAAACTTTTCAGAGGTTGAGCATGGACAACCAACATTATAACATTACTAATATGTATTAAAAGAAGGATCAGCATAATAGGTCCCCTTTAAGTTGACCTCATATAGCTACTGTGTTACCACGAGCAATGCATTTAGATAAACATATTCTCAAGAGAACTCCTTCAGTTAATTAACGGCAAAAAGATGAATTTACCAACATCCACGTATCTCCCTCACAATATTTTCATGGATTAAATGCCACCCATTTTTTTAAACCATTTTGATCAGAAAGCATCTCCACCGCTGGTCCCAGTGGCTTTTTAAAGAGGGAACAGGTCAACCTCAACCTTACTCTTAAATGATAAAATCTTAACCCTATCTAGACGGGGGGGCTTTTCATGCCCACGCCAATTTTCACGTCGCATAATTTCTGAATGGCTTGAGCTAGGACCACCAAACTTGGTGACAATATCTTACGTAATTTAAATTTGTAAGAGATTACCCTGTTATGACAGTTTTGGGCAATAAAATCAAAACATGATGTCATAATGACATCATAATAGGTCATAATAATAGCAAAATGATTGTAGTGATTTAGTTTTACGTGTAGCCTACATCATCCCCTGCAAATTTGGCCATACGCCATGCCATTTACGAGTTACTGGGGGCGTTAAGAGCCAGCCCCCCCACCAGGAAGCCCCAAAAAGCCCGGTCTAGATAGGGTTAAGGGCCGGTGGTCACTGAGCCGGCTGGTGTAAGCTGTGAGTTGCAACCTAAGCGTTTTCTTGGCTTTCTGACGGCTAAGCGGCTCGGTCAGCTGATTTTATTAATTTAAGTATCATGGTGCGGGGTCGCTTCAACGGCATCGCCCTGTCTCATCAGAACCCTCGCGTGGTGCTAAATTCTGAGTGTGTCAAATTCACTCTACATCCCTGCTATGAAAACTCTTGCAATGCTGATGTAAAGGAAGGAGCATAAAGCAAAGACATAACGGTCACAAAAACTAAAAACACTCAGTTATCTTCATCGTCCGTATGTGCTTAAGCAGTAGTGAAGTCCTCACTGCGCCGTACATGATGTAACATTTTAAGCCGTTACATAAATGGACGTTCATTTAAAAAAAAAGAACTTGTGTTTGAAATGGCGTTTCAGATGTGGGCTGCGGGCCGGCTTGGGGTTCAAAAACATTTCATTCTTAATATTAATTGTTATCCTGAAATGTGAATCCTTACATAAAACAATCCATTCTGATTCCTGGAGGTCATATCGCGGGTAGCTATTCATCAGAGGGGAATGACTTGACTATTTTATTGAATAAGGCATGCGACACGGAGTTCCGTTTTCTTCCCCCTGTAATCTCAATATCTGCCCGAGATTGCATCAGGCGGCAGTGAGCTGGCGGTCTCCACGCGCACTTGTTCCGGTGACAAATTGCGAACCGGGCACTTTCTCGCACAATAGAGCGAACCAGGTTGCTAGATACTTGTATTATAGAGTCCACTGTCAATGCACAGCCGGCTGCTCACATGCTGCCGTGTTTGCTACGGTGTTTGCATGCAAATAAGCCTTTTGGGTATTAGCGAAGTCCGTTTGTTACTCTCGTGGTGTGAATCGCAGGAACTATGGACTTAATGACTCAATAATTGCCTGAACAGCCCGGGCTATCTGTTCTGCTCGAGACTGCTTTTGATGAGCCTTATATTTGCGCAACACGACCAGTGGGGCTGAAGGTAGTTTCCTGTATGTCTCGTCAGTGGACGATCAATGAAGCAGGAATTCCTGAAAAAAATGTTGGCCGAATGGACTCGGGTGGTGTAGGAGTTTTCTTCTGTGCAACTATGATTTATGATTATGTTTCATGTTTTTCTGTCACTTGAAGCAAAAGCACCCTGCTTAAAAATGACAGGTACACACACATGCAAAGCGCGCACACAATCTAGGCAAACCGATAAACACAATCTCTCGCAAGGGCACATACATCTGTGTGCGTACAAACACATTAACACACATTCAATCCTTCAAATGCATACATACACACATGCACATGCATGGGCACACAAACATACACAGTCAAATGTATACAGGTGCTGGTCAACGAATTAGAATAATTTGAAATAGTGCAATCGTTAAATTTTTTTAATGCATTTTTTGTGCAGAAAGCAAATCAGGTGTTCACCGCGCCTGTCCTACTTGTTAGAGTAATCACAGAACTCGCTACCTGTAAAAGATTTGCTCAGCTGAGCTTTCCAAAAAAGCCCATTTAGGCCATTTAACTGTGACACTGTTGTTTCATTGAATTAGAATAATTCATAAGTCATTTCATTGAATTAGAATAAGTGCTCGAATTTTTGTTTTCTGTGAAGAGTGTTCACTGTGCAGTATAAAGTCAGGGTTGAGTAGAATTTCTAAGTTGTAAAATCAATCATGGGTAAGCAGCGTGACCTCTCAACCGGAATAGTGGCTCAAATTCAAGCCCTTCGCCAACAAGGCTTGACCCAAACTAAAATTGCTGAGCAGCTCGGCATCAGCCAGTCTTCCGTCTGCAAAGCTCTCAAGAAAGACTGCAGCAAGCGCACCAACTGTTCCGGCGTCCGAAAAACTTCTGCTCGCGACAACAAGCAGCTGAGAAAGATCGCAGTCAGCAACCGGTTCAAGTCCACTTCCGAGCTCAGCAACTTGTGGAACGAGCAGACCGGCGCTAACGTCTCGAGATCAACCACTTACCGTCGTCTGCGCGAACTCTGCTTCAAATCTCGCGTTCCAGCAGTAAAACCGATGCTGAACAAGAAACAAATGGAGAAACGGCTGAAGTGGGCCAAAGAACACGGCGAGTGGACTGCTGAAGACTGGCAGAAAGTGGTCTTCAGTGACGAATCGCGCTTTTGCATCTCCTTCGGTGACCAAGGTCCTCGTGTCTGGCGTCGTGGTGGCGAAACCTACAACCACGAGTGCGTGAAAAGATCCGTCAAGTTTCCCCAGAGCGTTATGGTCTGGGGATGCATGTCCGCTCGGGGTGTAGGGAAACTCTGCTTCCTCAAGAAGAGTGTCAATGCTGCCGTATACCAAGATGTTCTGGAAACGTTCCTGATTCCGACTGTTGAGGAGCAGTTCGGCGAAGAAGACCTCATATTTCAACAGGATCTTGCACCGGCTCATGCGGCAAAAGTCGACCAAAAGATTGGTTCGCGAAAAACAGCTTGAAGTTTTGGCATGGCCGGCCAACTCGCCTGACCTCAATGTCATTGAAAACCTTTGGGCCATCGTCAAAGCGAAAATTCGCGACAGAAAGCCGACTATGCTGGACCAACTGAAGCAGAACATCGCCACTGCCTGGGAAGCTGTGAGTCGCGAAACTTGCGACAAAGCTGGTCAAATCGATGCCGCGGAGACTTCAGGCAGTCATACAAGCCAAGGGGGCAGCCACAAAATACTGAGAAAGTGATGATTCTAATTATAATAAAAATTATTCTAATTCAGTGAAACGGTTTCTCCATTATTCTAATTCAATTAAACAACAGTGTCACAGTTAAATGGCCTAAATGGGCCTTTTGGAAAGCTCAGCTGAGCAAATTTTTTACAGGTAGCGAGTTCTGTGATTACTCTAACAAGTAGGACAGGCGCGGTGAACACCTGATTTGCTTTCTGCACAAAAAATGCATTAAAAAAATTTAACGATTGCACTATTTCAAATTATTCTAATTCGTTGACCAGCACCTGTAAATACACAGAAGCACACACCCTTGAGTTTGCCTGTTCCAGGAATATGCAGCTGACACAGGAAGTCAGGGTGCCCACTAACGATATCATCTCACTCAGTATGAAGCAAGAAGCCGTGGGCCCCAATTGTCAGATTTGTACTTGTCTGCCAGATTGGCACAAACGTACTTTATGCTTTGTCATTTGCTTTAATAAAAGAGGACACTGCAGGGTTAGTGGGGTGTTCACAGTGAATTGGGAAATTGGGAAGGCTCCAGAAGGATCTTAGAAACAGGGGTACAATAGGAGTCCACATCTTTCCCTCCAGGTACAGTCTACACTAATGTACCCCCAAAGGCTAATTATTGGACTTCAAAGTAACTGTGTACCCCTTTGGGGGCTAAAAAGATATATACACATCTTCAAGGGAACAATAGTTGTTCCTTCGAAGGTACTGCCCCAGTGATGAGCCTTTTTACCCTTAAAGGTGCAACAATGTACATTGTACCATGATATTAAGACCAGTGAGTTTTCATTTTCTCAGATGAACCTTTTTTTCACTCACTCTCCATTCATGCGCAGACCCGGCCCAACTGGGGCCTCTATTCGGGGCCTAAGTTCAGAACAGAGCACTGACACCACACGTGAGCAGCAGGGGCAAGGGTAGCATACCTGAGCAAAGATACGCATGTTTGGACTGTACACAGCAGATACTGTATGTAGAGTAATGACCTAAACACTTGCATAAGCCTAACCGCTTATTCTGCATTACAGCACAGCAAGGCAGGCACTCACTTCGGGTGAATTTCGATTATTATGCAACCTGCTTAGACCGACTGCTAATTTGCATCTCTATGCCAGAGCTGCTTTGAAATGAGTAGACGGACTCGATGGGACACAGCTGAAAATAATAAAAATATACAGTACCAGTCAAAAGTTTAGACACGCTTTGCTAATGTCACAGCACTCTGTTTTTAGAGAAATTTAAATGGCTAAACTTCTCTAGATAATCTCAAATGGAATCTTGTTAAAGGTAAACAGTCAGAAGTGAAAAGAGAATAATTGACATGTTTGAATAGTGTCCGAAATTTCGAAATTCTCAAAGAAGCCATATTTTGCAAAGTAAACAGACAAATAAGCACCTTCTATTTTCCGTCAGCCGAATTAAAGTCAAGCAGTTTTGGGACTTATTAGGCGAAAAGGTTGATGAAAAGCCACCTCAAGTGCAGCACGTCCTTAGGAAGTTAGACAGGCGTGCAGCTGCAAATTCATTATTGAGTGCCCTTGTCAAAAAAAGTGAGAATGCTCTGCAAATATGACAACAAATGGTGGTTAGTTTGATAGATTTAAGAGTTAGATCTTTGTTTGCAAAATAAAGGCTGCTTATTTCTTTATTTTCCATGTATTGTAAAAAAAGTGGGTATTTCCAAACTTTTGACTGGTACTGTATATTTATATATACAGTGCTGTGAAAAAGAATTTGCCCCCTTCCTGATTTATTTTTTGCATATTTGTCACACATAAATGTTTCAGATCATCAAACAAATTTTAATATTAGACAAAGATAACCCGAGTTAATACAAAATGCTGTTTTTAAATGAGGATTTCATTTATTGAGGGAACAAAAGCTATCCAAACCTACATGGCTCTATGTGAAAAAGTAATTGCCCCCCCATTTAATCATGAATTAACTGTGATTAACCGCATTTTTTAAGTTCAATTTCACTAGCCACACCCAGGGCTGATTACTGCCAGACTGGTTAAATCAAGAAATCACTTAAATAGAACCTGTCTGACAAAGTGAAGTAGACTAAAAGATATCAAAAAGCATCACATCATGCCACAATGTAAAGAAATTCAGGAACAGATGAGAAACAAAGTCATTGACATCTATCAGTCTGGAAAGGGTTACAAAGCCATTTCTAAGGCTTTGGGACTCCAGCGAACCACGGTGAGAACCATAATCCACAAATGGAGCAAACTTGGAACAGTGATGAGCCTTCTCAGGAGTGGCCGACCTACCAAAATTGCTCCAAGAGCGCATCAGCAACTCATCCAGGAGATCACAAAAGAACCCAGAACAACATCGAAGGAACTGCAGGCCTCACTGTCCTCAGTTAAAGTCAGTGTTCATGATTCAACAATAAGAAAGAGACTGGGCAGGAATGGCATCCATGGGAGAGTTCCGAGGCAAAAACCACTGCTGACCAAAAAGAACACAAAGGCTCGTCTCACATTTGCTGAAAAACATCTTGATGATCCCCAAGACTGTTGGGAAAATATTCTGTGGACTGACGAGACAAAAGTTAAACTTTTTGGAAGGTGCGCGTCCTGTTACATCTGGCATAAAACTAACACAGCATTTCAAAAAAAGAACATCATACCCAAAGTCAAACATGGTGGTGGTAGTGTGATGGTCTGGGGCTGCTTTGCTGCTTCAGGACCTGGAGGATTTGCCGTAATTGATGGAACCATGAATTCTGCTCTCTACTAGAAAATCCTGAAGGAGAATGTTCGACTATTAGTTTGTGACTTCAAGCTCAAGCACACTTGAGTTATGCAGCAGAACAATGATCCGAAACACACCAGCAAGTCCACCTCTGAATGGCTTAAAAAAAACAAAATGAAGGTTTGGGAGTGGCCTTGTAAAAATCCAATTGAGATGCAGTGGCATGACCTTACACAGGCCGTTCATGCTCGAAAACCCTCCAATGTGGCTGAATGAAAACAATTCTGCAAAGAAGCGTGGGCCAAAATTCCTCCACAGTTATGTGAAAGACTCATTGCCAGTTATCGCAAACGCTTGATTGCAGTTGTTGTCGCCGAGGGTGGCACAACCAGTGATTAGGTTTAGGGGGCAATTACTTTTTCACATAGGGCCAGGTAGGTTTGTATAGCTTTTTACCCTCAAGAAACTTTTTTGAGACCTACTGTGGCCAGAAAATTTGAAATAAGCTCATTTTGTGGGTAAAAATGTTAAATGTCTCAGTTTCAACATTTGAAATGTTATCTATGCTCTATTGTAAATAACATTTTGGCTCATGTGATCTGAAAGTCATTGCATTTTGATTTTATTCACAATTTACACTTCCTCCCAACTATTTCAGAGTTGGGTTTGTAAATAAAAAAACAAAACTTTATGCATGCCATTACCAATTTGAGCAATATACTCTTTAAAATGGGATGGATATTTTTCTTGCTCCAATTCCAAAGATTTTCCATTGACATTAAAATGCATCTATAATCTGAATAATGTGATTGGGAAGTTGATAATCCTTTTTGACCACTCCTGATCATATTTTGGTCTTCAGGTTCAAAAAGATCATAAATTATTTCCATTTCACTGTTCCGCACTATGGCACTGCTTACGTTAGCATTCAGGAGCATGAGCTGTGGTGTACTCCATCTTGTCAGAGCACAGCTGTACCCAGATGAAATGATTGTTAGCCATTCTGCGACTGGCATCTGTTGTGGTAATACTGAGACTGTTGCCAAAGGGTCTAGACCAGATCATAGGTTCATCAGGTGCACAGATGGTGTCCTCCCACAGTTATGCTCTGAGCCGCTGTCATCCATAATGTTTGCCTTGATCTTCACTTTGCTGATGGGAATTTAAATAACTGCACAGACACTCCGAGATGATGTACTGTTCCACCAGGACAACACTCGTACGCACATAGCCCATATCTGTGGAGATCATCTTGATCCAAACAATCTTGCCAATTTCCAAGGCCTGCCATCAGTTCTGACCTTTATTTCTTAGAGAATCACTAGGATATGTCACACTGGCGTGAGAAATCCTTTGCAAAAGTAACAGCACCTCTGTAGGGCAGTGGCAGTGGAATGGGCAACTATACCTCAAAATTGGATGAGATTCTGTTGTCTCTCCATGAGTTGGTGTATTCTGGCTGTTACTGATGCAAATGGAGGATGCACTCACTACTGACTAGAGCAACATTATTCTCTTCACTTCCTGACTCTGGGGGCAGGTTTCACAGGCACTGATTAATTTAATTCTCGGACTAACTTGAATATTGTGAAGAGAGCCTCCATTCAATATAGGCCCAATCTGTCCTTTAATTTTCAGACCGTCTTGAATTTCACATTTTTATTACCTCCAGCAAGGATGTTATGCTTTTGCTGGCGTTGGTTTATCTGTCTGTCTGTTTGTGTACAAGATAACTCAAAAAGTAATGACCAGATATCTCTGAAATTTTGTGGGTGGGTTGTTACTACATCAGGAATGGACCCTATTGATTTTGACCACGATCGGTCAAACAATATGGCTGCCACGGGAGCCATCTTGAAATCCTATGACACGCAATAACTGAACTTTGTTCTCAGTGATGGCATTCAAATTTTATGGGTTGATTGGTTTCGCATCAAGGACAGAACCTATCCTTAAATGTCTTAAGAGCCGTGTTCACTCAACAAGATTTCGACTGTGCTGCCTTGGCGGAGGTTTGCTCTCTTGGAGTGCCTCCAGTTTGTATATTGAAATGTGGCAGTATGCTATTTGTGCAACCAAATAGTGCAGCTTTTACATTTTACAAAAAACTTCAAACTGGATTTTTAATTTTTTGGGGGGAAGGAAGGCAGGAATGAAACATCTATCCATCTATCTTGTGACCCATTAAATGAGAAAATATCATTGTATCAGATGTCGGTTACGCATAACTTAATTTGTGGACTTATTTGTTTTGATTTCTTTGTATGTGTGGATTACTTGGGTTGTTACCAACATTTGGTGAAAATTTCATGTCAATAGCCCCATTAGAAATATATTTACTGAGAAAAGTGTTGATGCGTTAAATAGTTATTTTCCCCGCTATAAAAAGCATTATGCCTGAGTATCAAAATATATAAATACAATGCAAAACGAAGAGGGATTGACAAGGAAAGAACCAGATTATGACTGGCAGTCAAGCAGATTTGCTTTGTTGGGATTTAAGTTCTAAGCGTGTGCAGTCATCCTGACACAGCTCCTTCAAGCAAGGCTGCATCCAAATTCTCTTGAGCAAGGAACCTTCCTGGCGAACGGGCATTAACCGCAAATAGTTTGGCTGGTAGCCATGTCAAGGAGCACCGAATTGTCTATTTAATAAAAGAAAGGAGCAATTAGCTTAGTTGTTTCTACCCAACAAGGAAACACAGGACCAACCTTGGAAGAAAAAAAGATAGAATATGGACCACAATTGTTTGCAGCTTGTGGTGATTGGAAGCATAATTCAAACCCAAAGTTTTCCAAAAAAAAAAAAAAAAAAGCATTTACCGTATTAGGATGGCATTGTTCGGAATGTACAAAATTGCCCATCCGAATTAAAAGTTGTATTTCTTGCCTCACCTTACCAAGTAGAACTGGCAACACCTGATATTGAGTGTTTTTGGAGTGAATGTATTGTCAAAGAAGAAAAATGATTGCGATTAAGTCAGGACTAATTTAAGGTTTAAAGGTTTAAAGTTCTGTGCCCTCCATATTTTCAGCTCTGGCTTCACCACTGGATTTTTCACATGTAGTACTCAGTAGGACCACAGTAACAAGCAACAGAGCAATTGTCCTCTGAAATGATCGAACTGACAAGTTGTATTGAGTGCTTGCAGTGAGTGCTTTGAGAAATAATTTTTTTTTAATTTCTCAGTCTTATCTTTAATATTGGGGCCAAAATTTCAAGGGCCCGTAAAACGGACAAAAATTATTCAATCAAAAATCCGGAAAAAAAAAAAAAAAATGTCTTGAGATGAGGTCTAGTAGTATGTTATGGCAAAATTACATGAAAATTCATCAGGCCAAAAAAAAGATTAGAAATGTTCCGGACGACAGACGACGGACGCCACACCACAATAATAGCTTACTGGCCCAGCTAAAAATGTACTCTTATTGGAATATTAAGAGGTGCAGGAACAAAATTTATTGGCATCAACTATTTGTGTTGTATTGCACATAATTTATATTTTTCATCTCATGGGTTTTGAGATATTGTTTGGTAATGTAAAAATCATTGAACTTTATAAGCAAGAATTGGGTGCTTTGTAGCACCTTGGCTCATTGTACCCATTTTTCTGTTTCTCAAGCAAGTAGGTAGGGAGGGCACCGTTTGAATTACAACTGTATTTCTAAGCCAACTTTTTAACTAAAAGAAGAATGCGTGCTTATGCTTGTAAAATCAACTTTTTCCATTCCCCCTCTGTCCTAAGGTAATAGCAAAGCCTTAATTATTATAGCCACAGGCCGCTAGTCTTGCTGAGGTGTGACATCACCTTCGCACCAAACACTGGACTGGTTGCCAACCAAAGTGTTGTGTGAAGCGCGCGGAGGTAGAAACTGGAATGCTGCGTTGAGTGTCTTAGGTCATCTGATTCAGCGGCTGTGTTTGAAATGGCATATTTACTTTGTCACATAATGCACCAGCATTTACTGGATGCTACGTGCTCATCTTTGTAGGAGTATAAGGTGTACTAACCAGAATGTGATGACGACCATGTTAAGTGCTACAAAATCATGTAACCACCAGACAAGTAAGATCGCCAAGGTAATGGTGGGACGATATGCCACAGAGTGATAGCCCTGTGCTTTTAGCACATGGCAGAAAAATCTGTTTTTAGAAATTCATACAATAAGGTGTATTTTTTCATGGTCAAAGTTTGTGTTTTTCTATAAAATGCAATGAGCGCCAACATAGAAAAAGCTGATTTACTCAAAATTAGTAAAAAGGATATATTGCACTTTGTAAACAAACTCTTCAATTTGTGTAACCTTGCGTACTGGCCAAAGGGCACGCGGTAACTGTGAATCCACAACCATTATCGCTTGTCCTACCGGTAGGTCTGGAGTAGACGGCTGCAATCTCCAGTGAGGTTGGAGTTTGTGTGAAGTGGGTCCAAAACTGGTCTAATAACTCGGTTCTGCCACCAGTTATGCCTCCCCAGGAGTTCTTGGATGGCTTAAACAGCCTGAGAGACAGAAGCATCCGGCCACCCCATGAACAACAGATCTGGGGAGATCTGGAGTTATTGGGTCCACATCTGAAATATCCAAGGACATCCAAAAGGCTTGGACTTGAGTATTCCCTCCTCTTCCAGAAGGACTATGGAGAGAACCTCTTCGGAGAAAAAACAAGTGGATCTTTAAGGACCACCAGGAGAGAGGCTTTAACAGAGCAAATCTCCCACTCCCATGTGCGCCCAATGTGTGGTGTATGAGGGGGGCAAAAGCGGAAGGAGATGCTCGGTTCACTCAGCCCGTCTTAAAGGTTGCATTCGATTGGGCCACACGAGTGACACAGGCTGCGCCCGAGCATAAATCGAACACCCAGTGTGAGAACCTCGGGCCATGTAATTAGGTCAGGGGTAAACTCCCCAGATCCTCACCGGTCACTCATGTCAAAGATGGCGCAGAAAAGTCAAGTTGGTTAAGTTTGCAAAAGGTTTTCTCGGTACATTAACAAAATGATTGATTCATTTGGCATTTCTGCTGTGCATAGGTAAAGACAAATAAGTCAAATCCTATTTCAACTTGGTAATTCGTAATGACGATGGACGCTTCTCTTCTTAGTTGCCCTTTTATACGACGTTCATTGGCGGGCAGCTGGTAGTCAACAAACAGGACAGGTGGATGGTGTTGACAGATGTCGAGAGAGAGGATATAGCACAGAGACCTACTTCCTCAATCAGAGTGTTACCCTGGTTATTCTATTCCTTTTAGCACTGCGCATGCTCTGTGACCTACTCCCTCAATCCGAGCGTTACCTAATCGAATGCAACCAAAGAGAGGGTTCCAGGGTGGAGAAGGCCTCAAAGTTAATTCTGCAAATCCACGGACTTACTGTTTGCTTTTTTGTTTGTGGACATGTGAGTGCCTTATGAGAATAGAGTCCAAGCACTGGCAGCGATGGGGTTTTGCACAGTTGTAATGCCCTTGCCAGCTGGACACAACTATTTCCTCGGCTACTTGCCTTTCCTCAATCATCCAATTATCCCGTTAGCTCTCTGTTCATGTTTACACCTGGTTTTAATGAAGTTAATTATCTTCCCCTTGGGTTCACAGGAAGGTAGCCTCACTTAGTAACATTTTTGCGAAAACCCTGTTTAGTTTCTAGTTTTTATTCCCTTGGTATAGTTATTCTTTCTGTTTATTTGCAGTTTTTTATTTAATAAAATTCCACGTCCTTTGCACTTGGATCCTCATTTTAATTTACTCTCCTAGTGCCCCTATTACATCCTTGGGCACCTGGAGCATGATAACAGTTGCCAGCAGCCATACCACTATTTGATCTGCTCCAGCTGTGTGTCTGAAGCTAAGCAGGTGTGGGCTTGGTCAGTACTTGGATGGGAGACCACCGAGGAAATCCAAGTTGCTGCTGGAAGAAGTGTTGGTGGGCCAGTAGGTGGCAATCTTCCCTTTGGCGGAATAATCCCTAATGCCCCAGTGCAGTGACGGGGACACTGTACTGAAGAAGATGCCGTCTTTCGGATGAGACGTTAAACCAAGGTCCTGACTCACTGTGGTCATTAAAGCTCCTATGACACTCTTCGATAAGAGTAGGGGGTTCCCCGGTGTCATGGCTAAAGTCCCAACCTGGCTCTTTCGACCTGCCACCTAATCATCCCCTGATCCAATTGGTTGTGCAAATTGCCCTCTTCCTCCCCACCTAAACCCCCAGGGCTCCCTTGAAAAAGAGATTTCAATCTCAACGGGACTTTCCTGGTTAAATAAAATAAAAACCTTTCTAACTAATCCTTTTTGTCAGCTAGCTTGTTTGAATATAATTTTAGCAAGCTAGCAACCAAGCACTGCAGCTAACATTCTCCCCCAATCGCGCGTGTAGGCTTTTTCCCATTTGCTCCACATTTAATAAATATGTAAATAATTACTATAGTTATCGAATAAATCAAGCCCTAAGCAAATTCTATCAGTTTGTTTGCCACATATTGTTTCTGGCAAGATAACTTGGCTGTTCGAGCAGAATGAACCAAGATCGTGCTCCCAACCACGCAGGCTGCTAGCTACACGGTTAATGCAGTAGTAGCGATTTCGGATCTGGTGTTTAGTTATTAGGGTAGCATTTAAGTGAGTTGCTAATTTGGGCAGGTTGCATTTATTAAAGAGTAATGTTAACTAGAGA
Organism: Gymnothorax javanicus; assembly: GCA_029692085.1. NCBI lineage: Eukaryota > Metazoa > Chordata > Actinopteri > Anguilliformes > Muraenidae > Gymnothorax > Gymnothorax javanicus. The sequence continues at coordinate 81,907,616 of CM056194.1, read as the reverse complement.
GCTTCTTCGCTCCTCTGGTTTCTCTTGGTTGCCGTAGCTGTTCGAGGCTAGAACCCTGGATACATATTGACACTGGCAGGGTCTGGCTGTTTTCAATGGCTCTGGTACAGGTTTCACGGGGGAAAACTTCACTCCTTCATAATGTTCGAATGATCTCTCGTTACAAATGCCAATTGCACCGCTGTATTGATCCATCTCTTCTTGGCACTGCAGAATAACCAAACTCGGTCTTTCATTTTGAATATTAAATGTACTCTTGTCCTCTCAGGGTCAAGCTGAGTGTGATGTCATCGCCATCTTTTCTGACTGGACCCATTCCTCCAAATGTATTACTGCATTGGAGCGTGGTTGTCAGGGGACTGAAGGAGGTGACGGTAAAGCTTGTTTGGTGCTCGCTTTTCACCTGACAAAACTGCCAGCTCCTTATGGCATGACCGCTCTCATTTTAAAGACAATGTCAGTGGCAAATCTGATCCAAACCAAACCTCCACCACACCTACAGGTAACTCATTTGCCTCAGTCAAACCCTTTTGACAATAGCAACACAGCTGCACTGTTACCTATTCCGAAATGGAGTTAGGCATGCCAAGTTTTGATCTGAAAAACTGTTAGCACTTGTGTTAGCCGCCTGTGTTTGGGTTGTCAAAATTGGCCCCTTGTCTTTATGCTGTCTGTAGTAAAACATGAGTAAATCTACATTAAGAAATAACTGCTTTCTGTGTATGTGTGCATTTCCTGTACTGTCCCAACTTTTTCCTTGTTTGAGGTATAGTAATGTATTCAGGATGACATTGGTGCAAAAGGGAACACCACATGAGAAATGAGGTAACAGGAATACCATATTAATTAAATTTTTCAGTGTTGAGGAAGATAATCGGTCATCTACTCTTCCTCATACATTCGGCATCTGTTTAGATCTAAATGAGGGACGAAAAGGAAACAATTTACAAGTGAAACAGTGACAAGAAGGACCATTAGAAAGTGCGACTCGCTCTCTGTGGCCACTGCCGCCTATCTTCAGTGACAGCTCCCACCAGCTGTGTACAAAGGCTGGTGCTGGTCCCCAGGGAGGGCCGGGTGGTCATGGGGGGAGGGCCATGGGGGCAAAATTGCTGTTCGTGCTTGGCTGCCAAAATTACACTCTGTGACACTTGATCTGTCATTGACACGCTCTCTCTCACAGCACTTACTCCAGGGTCCAGTGCTCACTTTGGGGTCGCTGGGTCCACAGCAAGCAGTTGGGTCCAACAAACGTCTACTCTCTTGCTGCCTAGAAGAAAACACAGGCCTATTAAAAACCCACTGGCTGAAAGAGTGGAGCTCAGGCCTGCCTGCTAAATTTGTTTTTTACATGACCATTAGAGTTATTTATCTTTTATCCAAAGTGACTTACAGTTGATTAGACTAAGCAGGGGTTCAGTCCCCGGAGCAATGTGGGGTTAAGGGCCTTACACAAGGGCCAAACAGCTGCACAGATCAAATTATGGTGACACTGGTGGGTGAGGCCCAAGTGTAGCTGCAGTATATTAGAGCAGCTGTTGGGGTGCTTGAGGAGTCATTAACCCTACATTGCTCCATATCAGAGCAACAGGCCTGCATTGACCAACACCACACATGGATATGCGCGCACACACACACACACACACACACACACACACACACGGTCCTTGCATGTCTATACCTGCGAGGACATTGCATTGACTTCCAATCATTCTTTGTGTGTCTCTGCAACCAATCCCTAACCTCAACCATGGCCAGCATTTCCCGAATCTTAACCATAAACGACGCATGCCTCACCCAAACCCTAACCAAAACCTATCCCTGATTCTAACCTCAATTTTCATGTAAGACAATAAATCAGAATAAGCCTTTGTAATTATGAGGACTGACAAATACGTCCTCTTTTCCCAAAAATGTCCTCACTCTGTTGGGTAAAAACATGTTCTGGCCCTGACTAAATAGCAAGTGAAAAAACACTCACGCACATGTGCAAGCTCAAATGCACACTCACAAGCAAACACACACACCTCACATAAAATAAACTAAAGCAAGAAAAGTAAATGAGGCTTCAAAAATATCAGTGCAGAGGGCATTTCTGTGCAGCTTTGGCAACAACAGTAGCGCAAAAATTGGAATAAGTCGTGTGCATGCTGCCACAGGAATATGGATAAAAATCTGCGTAATACTGTTTTTGCCAAAGTTAATGTGTTAGAGGAACTTCCTTGTTTGCATTTACACAGCAGGGGACATCATGAATTCTACAGAACACAGCTTCCCTAATGACTGGAATTCCAAGAAATCACGAGATTAGCTGAGGGGGAAATACGTCCACACATGAAGCTGAATGCCCGACTCATATCTCGGTGTTAAATTCAAGAACTGCAGCTAACATTTGTCTTTCCAAATAGCTTCAGAGTTTCAGTGAGAAATCCAAAATGGTTCAAAAAACTGCCCAGTAACTGAAGAGCACGTTTGCATTCTTTAACTTTTACCCCCAATACTGTGCACATTAACCACTACAGGCACAAGATCGCAAATACAGGACGTATGAGGAGTGAATTTAAAGAAACATTCTAATGCCTCCAAAGAGTCACAACTAATGATTGAAATCAAGAGTTCCAAACCACAGAATTAAGACATTTTTAAAAATCAATTCTCTAAAAAGTTCTTGTCAACGAGTTAAATGCATCCTGCTGCTAGCACACAAGCCTGAGTCCAAAAGAATGTTTACTTTTTTGCAAATATTTGCTTTTAAAACTGCAAAAGAGCCATGTGCAAACACATCACCTATGAATAAATAACTGAAATAACAACATGCAAGGAACATATACAAGTCCATTATCTACCTAACTTATTTCTGGTGTGGCGGGGCGTCTGCCAGCATGCAATCGGCAAGAGACAGGAACCCATCCTGGAAAGTTTGACCAATCCTTTGTACGGATCACACGCACCATTCAGTCGCACATTTGGGAGGAAAGCGGACTACCTGGATGACACCCATGTAAACTGGAGAGGACGTGCAAATTCCTGCGAGCTCCGACCTGGATTCGAACCTGCAGCCTCCTTCCTGTGGGGCGCCAGTGCCACCCATCTCACCTGTGTACCACCCATGTGATGTCCAAATGAGTCCAAATTGAAAGTTTCCGAAAGCCAGCTCGGGGGTATCGTGAAAACCCGAATGTCCTTGGCGTAGCGACTTCGAATTCAATTGCAGTAGCGTGCAACAAATAACGTTTAGGTATTGATCTGCTGACAGCCGAATTAGTGAGGGAGCGAGTGACTCATCTGCATTTCTCAGTCCCCGCAATAACTCGTCTCTACGCTTCGCATAACCATGAGCTAAAAAAACCAGGACAGAAACAGCCGTTTCAGAGGTTAATGAGGAATTTTATTGGGTTTCGTACAGGAGGGGACAAAGGTGCATTCGATGTTACTGCACAAAAGACTGCAGGGATGGAAATTCAGCCTTAAATCCCCATTGATCAAGAGAGCGAGCTTGTCTGTCTATTACGTCACACATAAAAAAAATAAACATACTGTTACTAGTAATCTTTTTAAAGAAAATAATTTTTCACAGAAATTGTACTTGGTAAGGTGTAACTATTTTTGCCTTACACATATACTTATTAATATTTTGTATACATTTATAAAATTTTAAATTTAACATAATCCTAAAATAAAAAAGGCAACAAAAATTAACAGTTGAAACAGAACTCAACAATTGATGTTTTTGATGTACAGAAAGTTTCACACCATACTGGCCAGCAGAATTTCAGTTTTCATTTTACATTATAATAGTATTAGAACGGAGACATTATCTAATTATACAATGATCTTTTGGAAATGATTGTCATCTATTCTATACATCTCTGGCAATTAAACAGAAGCTACAAACATTTTCTCATTTTCAGTCAGCGCAACAGGTCTGCGTTCAACATTAACATTCCTAAGAAACTTGGATTCCTACGATAACAGCACAATTTGGTTTGAGTTTAGTCGTCACACGTAAACATACACCACGAACTTCTGAATACCCAAGAAATATCTTAACACATATTTATAACCAGAATCTGACGTCAATTGCTTTTTTTCCCTCAACTAAATGTTGATAAATAACTGAAGTTATCCTCAGGGTTACACATTGGTTGATTCACAAATACACCATGTGAACTTCCCCAGACAAGACCGATATCAAAGACTAACAGCTTCAACAAAATGCGTCTTATCGTTTTTCCACACCGAATGACAAAGCGTGACTTCATTAACACCAAGTAAAAAAGGTAAAACACAATCATCCTTACTTTTGGCTCAGAACTGCTTTTTTTCCTTCATATTTTGCTCTTTTGAAACACTCCTCAGAAAAGACACATAACATGATAATAAATTCTGGACAGTGTGTGAAAGGCCTGGTTCTAGGCTGCAGTTTTGACGTTAAGAGAGCGCTGTAGCTGTGCGAACCATGTTAGCGCCCAGAAATACAGCCCTGCATCAGGAATGACACAAGCAGCAGATGATGCTAACATAATGGAATGGTTATTCATCTCTGCGCAAGCTGTAAGGCGCCAGTCTCTCTGTCACCGGCTCCTTCTCTGTTCAGTATCAGACTGACATGCTGTTATAAAAACATCAGATCTGACCCACAAACCCCAATTCCAATGAAGTTGGGACGTTGTGTAAAACGTGAATAAAAACAGAATACAATGATTTGCAAATCCTTTTCGGCCAATATTCAACTGAGAACACTAGGAACACAATGTTCAAACCAATGAACTTTACTGTTTTTTGTAAATATTTTCTCATTTTGAATTTGATGACTACAACACGTTCCAAAAAGGATGGGACATGGGCAACAAAAGACTGGGAAAGTTGAGGAATGCTCAAAAAACACCTGTTTGGAATATTCCACAGGTGAATTGGAAACAGGTGAGTGTTATGATTAGGTATAAAAGGAGCATCCCCGAAAGCCTCAGTCATTCACAAGCAAGGATGGGGTGAGGTTCACCACTTTGTGAATAACTGCGTGAGCAAATAGTCCAACAGTTTAAGAACAATATTTCTCAATGTGCAATTACAAGGAATTTGGGGATCTCATCATCTGCAGTCCATAATATCATCAAAAGATTCAGAGAATCTAGACGTAAGCGGCAAGGCAGAAAACCAACATTGAATGACCGTGACCGTGGGTCCCTCAGGCAGCACTGCATTAAAAACCGCCATCATTCTGTAAAGGATATTACCATCAGGGCTCAGGAACACTTCAGAAAACCATTGTCAGTTCATTGCTACATCTACAAATGCAAGTTAAAACTCTACCACGCAAAGCGAAAGCCACATATCAACAACACCCAGAAACGCCGCCGGCTTCTCAGGGCCCGAGCTCATCTGAGATGGACTGAAGCAAAGTGGAAAAGTGTGCTGTGGTTTACGAGTCCACATTTCAAATTGTTTTTGAAAATCATGGACGTCGTGTCCTCAGGGCTAAAGAGGAAAAGGACCATCCAAATTGTTATCGTAAAGTTCAAAAGCCAGCATCTGTGATGGTATGGGGATGTGTTAGTGCCTGTGGCATGGGTAACTTGCACATCTGTGAAGGCACCATTAATGCTGAAAGATACATACAGGTTTGGAGCAACATATGCTGCCATCCATGCGACATCTTTTTCAGCGACATCCCTGCTTATTTCAGCAAGAAAATGCCAATCCACAATCTGCACGTGTTACAACAGCGTGCCTTCGTAGTAAAAGAGTGCGGGTACTAGATCTGCCTGCTTGCAGCTTCATTGGAATTGGGATTTGTACATTCAATAGGCAATAACTGGATGGATGACCTACATTTAATAGGTAGTAACACATTGATTGTGTGCGTGCGTGCGTGTGTGCGTGCGTGCGTGAGTGTGTGCGTGCTAGGACATGTTCTCCTTCTCTCTCAGAATCATAAACACAAAAACCACACCAGCCCAATGAGAAGACCTGCAAGAGCAGGTGTCACTGAGCTCAGTTGAGCAGATGGGCTGGATTATGAGATTGAACAGACTCTCATTTTTGGAAAAAGCACAAAATATGCTTCAAAGAGTTTAAATGTAACTGTTATACCGGCGGCAGAGAAGGAGAGAGCAGGAGCCAGCGGGGAGGGGGCAGAGGAACATGGGGAGAGATAAAGACCGAGAGAGAGAGAGAGAGAAGGAAAGAGGAGACGGAAAGAGAACAGAGAGAGAGGAACAGTGTTCCCTTTAACAACTTCTCAGTAGCACCAATTCCTTCATCATTTTCTCCAGTATTCAAAGATATACGTCTTCTATTGACCCGGACACAGTCATATATAAATCAACAATTCTGTACACAGGACTCTCACAAAGCGATTAGTCGGAAAGCGATTGGCCAGTAAATGATAAGTCAGTGCTGAAGGACACAAGACATCAGTACTCAGATGTGTGAGCTTAAGCGTGCAAAAACACACTCGTGTATATACGCACACACACATACACATGCACGCACACATAATTCAAAAGATTGTGCGCGACGACACTGCGACAGTAGAAATGTACACACTGTCCGACAATATGAGCCTCTGAAATGAAGGACACCCAGGTACACAGTATTTAACACAGGGTACAGTTAAACTGCCCATCACACTTCAACCACAAAACTGGCAGCTTCTCCTAAGCTGGAGGCCCAAAGGCAGGTGAGAAGGAGACAAGGCGTCAGGACTGAAGCTGACCTCCACGTGTGGATCATGTTCAACATATCAGGATTTACTAGTTTCTGACCCCGCACTTCTGACCCAGCATCCAGGTGCCACCAAAGCACATTAAGCATGGCACCCAGTCCCACAGCATTCCTGCCCAACCTTACCATCCAATCAGTTTCCCTCTCAATTCTACACCTGCTAAACCCTCAAGTGTGTATCTCACTGGGCTTGCGAACAGTTAGCGACTGTGACCATTCATTCTCCAAAAATTCTGCAAATAGTCTCCGAGTACTCGCCATGGTCGCCAACCATTTGCTGATCTCACTTTCATTCGCTAAGGAGTTTTGAGCATGTTCAAAATTTTGAAGAATCTTTGGCGAACATGTCTTTTCGCCAGATGGTCTGCAAATACTCGCCACTGACCCCAACTGTTCGCCAAATGGTCAGCAAATGTTCCTTGTGGTCGTCAACTATTCTTCAATCAATCACCACCCTCAGGTATGTGGCGACTTGTTGAAGAAAACTTGCAGGATAGTTGGCAAATAGACCGAATGGTTGGAGACTAGTTGAAGAATAGTTTGAGAATAGTTGACGAATCTTCTGATCTTCAAATAGCCGGGTACTTCCGGCCACTGTCTTCTTCAGGGGTGGAGAGTAAACCGACTGCTGGGCAGGTTCTAACCATCCTTTTTATAATGAGAGGTCCTCTGGTGAGGGGTGAGGGGTGGATTCACTGACTATTCGCAGACTATTCACAGACTGGTCTTCGATTAGTTGCCAACTGTTCTCCAAACAGTCGCCGCATTCGCCCATATGTCGCTGACTGTTCGCAGGGATTTGCCAACTGTTTGTGAACAGTTTGCCAAATACTCACCAAAATATCACCAAAAAGTCGCTAGAAAGTTGTCAACAATAACCGATTAGTATCTCACTGACCAGTTAATACTTGGTGAATAGCTCACGACTCTAGGATCGCCAAAACGTCGTCAAAAAAAGTGGCGAACCGCTTGTCGCCGCTTCCGCCAAACGTTCGTCGCTCAGTGAGATATTCACTGAAAACACAAACCACAATCAACAGCTCGAAGCAGTGTGCTTTGTTTGGGTTGGCAGTGAAAACAAACAGGATGGTAGGATTTCCAGGAACTAGGTGGAGCAGCACTGCGTTATGTCATGACTGTTTGAAGTAGTGTCAAGATCGCATGATCACATGATCGCACCAAGTTAAATAGCATCCATCTCTGGTCAGGAAATGGCGCGACCCAGCGTGAGCTAGTGACAGTGCACCAGTGCCATGTACGTCAACAGACTACAGGCGTGAAATCTTCAAAAAAAAGACACTTTTTCAGTCATGAGGGTTTTGAGTTTTTACACTCAACCCTTTCACTGGCAGGTACTGATAAATTACAGGACAAGAAAAGAGCACATTTTTTGAGAGGGTCTAGTTCAAACTGCTGCAAATGAACACCCTTTCAAGGTAAGGACTCATCATCATTAATGAAACCTGTTCAACTGAGCCAGAGTAGACAGGTAATGAGGGACATGGATAAAATAATGATCAAAATACCCATAAAATCATACCATAAACAAATAAAAACCCCTTGCTTATTTTCATTCATTATCTTTTTCAATTTTTACTCTATTACAAGGGTGTGTGCTTCTCACAGAGTATATTGGCTGAAGTCACAGAAAGGTCACGGTGAAGTTGTTGAAAATGTCATGTCACAGCAACAATGGGTTCTTCCTGATCAATTATTTTTATCTCTTTGTTTCCTTCAAAGCTGAAATGAAATTTACTCCCATCCCTTTTGAAATGCCCCAGGATTTTAGCCAGTGGGGAGCGAAAAGTTTCCCCTATCAAAAATGTAAATCTCCTAACCTGAGCTTAATGCACACCGAACCTGATTTTATCAGTCAGCAGTCCTTCGGGTCACAGCCGAGAGTGTTGTGGCTTTGGTTGCATTTTGAGTGGTTTATCGTGTTCAGCGGGAATTTAGAGATAAAACTCAGTCACATGATCTAAACAGAGACAAGGCAGCTCCTAACTGGAATGATCTGACCACATAACCTGGGATATGAACACATGATTGATGTCATCAGGAGGCATAGGAGTTTCCCTGCCTCTGCATGGATGTCATGCCACCTGAATTCCTCTGGGGGCAGTGTTAACAGGAGCACAGGGGTAAACACCTGAGATTACAGACAGAAGTAGAGGAAAATGTATCAGAAAATAGAGGAGCATATGAAAGGCTGCATCCAGAGGTCTTGTCTCACCTGCACTAACAGACTGAAAAACTTAACGGGTGCACACTGTCATGAAAAACTTTGAGAATGCATGTATTGAGTTAAAACATATTTTAGAGCAAGTTTAGCACTGTGTATGTGAGTGAAAAGCGAAGGCTGTGCTGTGTCTTTGTGATGGTGTGTTTCTGATAAACACAGTAAGTGAAAAGAATGTTCTATCTAACTGGAATTTGGACAGAAATAAACAGGGTGAACATGCAAAAGTGCAACTGCCAGCAAAAGCTTAAGCTCTGTAAAGAATCAGTACTCAGCAATTCCCAAAATTGTATACAGACCCAATACAGCTGAAAGCCACCCTGAGAAAACTCTGGACAGTATCCAATGATACAGGACTCACCCAGCCCAGTTAAAAGCATGAGGAGATATCTAGAAGGACTGGGTCAGATAGATAATATTTACAAACCCTCTGGAATGGACTGGGAAATTGTGCTGCGATACGGTTTAGGATTGCGTGGGGGTGAGGTATGCGAAATCAGCCCACTCCAGCTCTCAATTAACAAACAGAACCAGGCCCAGTTCGTGATCGAGTCAGGTGGTCAGAGAAATAGCCTGCATGAAAAGGGACGTTTCAAATCTGCTTCTCCCTCTGGACTCGACTGGAGTCAAATTGCCCAGACCAAGCGAAAAAACGGGCGAGGATGTTTGAGAGAGGTGCGGCGGAGGCACAGTCAGGGCCAGAGGACAGCCCTGCGGACCCAAATCGTTTTAAGGATCCAACAAAATCAAAAATAACTTGCAAATCGGTTGCCCGCTGCTCAACGTGTACCCCGAGCCCCCTAAAGCAATCGCTCCTAAGATGTATAGGCTTTGTGACCATACCACACAAAAGGTCCACGCGAAATAAGAAAGGGATCAGTTGAAATTCGTGGCCTGTAGAGCGCTCACAAGAAAATCTCTGGAGACACGGTGGCGGACATGGCATGATGATTGCTGATCCATAGCACCCCCAACTCATTGTCCGGGGATACAAGTAACAAGCTGCATCCAATACTCTTGGGCGCAGTGTGGAGGTTCTGTATTGATTGGGAAATGACTTGCTTAAGGACCATTATATGGTGGGCTTAACCCCTCGAGTGATGAAATAAATTTTATAAAAATATAAAGTTAATTATCTTGTGCTGCTGAACACCTATCATGCTCCCTGCGGGAGCTCTTTTAAACAAGTCACCGCATGAGAGGTTTTCACCAGCTTTGATTTTGATATCATTATTACATTATTGAGCGACAATAGCTGCATTTAACGCTCTATGGGTTAGCATTATGAGAGATGACCAGAAGGACAAGCTGCTAAATGGGCAGTGAAGCTACAAGCTACATAGCTGGTGCACTATACTGGACACCCCACGAGGGGAAGAGGCTACAGCCTGGGACAGGACAGGGAGAGTAAAGATGGTGCTCTAACCCTGTTCGACACACAGAGGAATAAAGAACAGCTCTACCACCTGCTAGCTGAACCCACAAGACCCCGGCAACGTTCCAGCCCCAAAATGGCTGCCCCAACACAGCCTGCAACAGCAGACCCTGGGACCACAATTTCACAAACAAATATCTCTGTGACCAGATTACAGCACCATTTTGGCTCCACAATTCTGACTTATTATAGAAGAGCAGAGCCTGCCTGCAGCGTTTTCTAATAGGGACGTGATTGAACAACACTAAATAACTCCGCTGTGGTCATAAATCCCACCGTTAATGGCTCCGCCTCCGTTCCCACATACCATGGCCCTGCAGTGAAACGGTAGAAGACGAGTTGACAGTTCCACATATTTCTGCAGGCAAAGTAGAAGGAACTTATACTGAGTTCAGAAGAATGGGTTATGAGAATGTAAAATTAACGTTGGCAGAATGTAACTCCAGGTGTTGAAAGGAATGCGGATGAAATGATATTTAGGCATTGCATAAATTGTAAGGTTGGGGTACAGTAGGGGAGGCATGTAGGCTGATGGATAGCGGTACAGCATGCATACATGCCAGAGAGGGAGTTTGTATCAGGACCCCTGAGTGCGGGCACAAGATAAGTGCAATGTAGGGATGAGGCATGCAGTAAAACCCTTGGAGATGCACCTAAAATCAGATCATAAGCCATATAAAGCACAGTATCCCCTAAACAAAGGCGCTGTCGAGGGGATACGCCCAGTTCATGTATCACTGGTATTAAGAGGTATTTCTGTTCAGCATCCCCCATCCCCATGTAATACTCCCATCCTGCCTGTAGAGAAGGCGAATAGCACTTAGAGATTTGTGCAAAATCTTAGACCTGTAAATAATTCAGTTGTCCCTATCGCTGCTGTCATACCCAATCCAGCCTCTCTTTAGGCTTCTTGCCTATCCACATCTAAGTAGTTTTCTGACACAGATTTAGCAAATTCTTTCTTAAGCATACCAGCCCATCTCAAGAGTCTCAAGACTGGTTTGTTTTAGCATATACGGGAAAACAATGGGCTTGGGCTGGACTGCTGTAGGGATATGTAGAATCACCAGCTAAATTTTGGGAGAGGATTTGAAGGAATGTGCTCCTCAATGGGGAAGTGTGCTTATTCAATATGTAGATTATTTGAAAGTATTTGAAAGACCACATTAGTGCTGCTAACATTCTTGGCCCAGCAGGGTCATGAGGTCTTGTAAGAAACTTCAATATATTATGGCAACTGGTACATTTCGGCCATCACATCAGTGGAGATTGACAGTCCCTGCCCACAAACAGAGAAAAAAAAAAAGAGAATTTGAGAAACACCCAGACCATGTAATGAAAAAACAGATGCTGAGTTTCTAGGGATTGATCAGATGTTGGGGGAATTGACTGCCGAGGTTTTCAACAGAAGTAAAACCCTGACATGACGCCAAGACTAAACTGCTCATGGGTATTACTAATTCTATAGACCATACCCTCAAAATCACCAGTGCTTTGTTTTTGAGGTCATTCAGAAGTGAACCCTCAGAGCGCTGAAATAAATTTTTTTTAAAATATAAATTTAACTAGACAGTCTGGTCGCCCGCAACCGCATGGGTGTAGACCCCGAAAGCCCGCTTCTCCCCTTTTTTGCGCATTATTCGACCAATATTGTCGCCATGGCAACCAAAATCGATAGGTATCATAACTGAAATATAACACAAGTTCATACCAAATATGAAAGTATTCGGTTAAAAATTACAGCCTGTACAGCGTCCACAACGAAGCGTCTGGGGACATGGACGCAGTGGTGGAGACGACAAGCACGAATCCTTAGTAGCCGCCCGACTTCGTCTGGGGGCTACAATTTTCGAGAGCTCTTTCAAACAAGTCGCCACATGATAGGCTTTCAACAGCTTTGATTTTGATACCTTACATCGTTGAGCAACAATAGCTGCATTTAGCGCTCTAAGGGTTAATAGCTGGGGCCCCATGTCTTAGGACAACCTGTGACAAAACTTTTGCTTGGTTCGTAGATGAATGGAACGTATGCCTTGACCTTACACAATGCCAGGGTGAACTCTTGGGTACCATTCAAAAAACTGGACCCTTTAGTTGGGGGAATGCCAGCATGGCTGCAAACGATAGCAGCCACAGTGTTAGAAGTGCAGGGAACATATGGATATTATACAACTGTCCTCCACTTTTAGTACTCGTCCCACATGAGGTACAATCAGTCTTTTTAGGCAAGTCTCGCCACTCAGTGGCCATCTGGGCAACGCCCCCAGGCAGTTTTTTAGGCTAACAAATTCAGGCTGCTATCTAAATGCATGAGAGAGCCATAACTTAACTTCCAGTCGTAACGGAGACATAAAAACTGCATGTATAGAATTACCAGTCAAATCTGATAAAACCACTTAAAAAGTTAAAAGTGCATTTTCTCCCACAGGTTATAATTCTACTATGTATGCGCAACGTTTCACAACACCAACTTGGTTTACAGCGTGCTGTGACATGATGCTGTCATTTTATCACGCAGAACCGAACGATATACGCTCAATGGGCTCATCCCACCTGAGCACTTGAACGAAAAACCACCAGATCGGCTGAAACCATGAGGGTTGAAACTATCGTGAATCTGAACTGAGTGTTTGTGTTATTGCAACAACACGGTCAGGTCAGCTCGATAAGTTTTGCAGGTTCAGCTGCATAAAGCAAATGATGGGCTTTTGGTGGAAAGGACTGGGAAATGCAACACAACTGCCATCTTCAGCAGTATGGACTTTTCCATTGAAAATGCCTGAAGTGGGCTCTCTTCTCTATACCCTCTCTGGTACATTCTGTTTTGTAACTGGCAGACGCAGCGCACATAAACCCTGATCAAATGGTGCACAGACATGCAGTACTGTTCGGGTTACCACATGTAACTGAGGAATGTTATACTGTCCTGTATCCTGCCACAGAGGAAGAATTGGAACCAAATGACAGCTCAGCACATCAGCCCTGACTCTGATAAGAGCCTGTTGTATTGCAGAAGATAAAAATGCCTCCATTTACACCCATTCTCACTAAGCTTCTGGTGTAGTGCATGATTTTGGGGCTGCGTGGGTGCAACATTATATTCTTGCTTGCACTGGTATGATGTCAGAATACGCCAGGAACAAACAAATTACCTGCTCGTCAAATCATGGTCCTCAAAGGCTGAGAACTGTTGGTTTTCCACCCTCCTTTTACATGGGAGTCAGATGTGAGTACCGTTTCATCAATCCACAAAGCAGAACGATTAGAGCCCTACCTAACAGGAAAGAAAAGCCAGGGACTGATTAAGATTCAAAGGTCAGATTTGACGAATCCCTGGACTAACGTAACTGAACCATTGCCTGAGGAAACCAGAAGACAGACCCTGTCACAGAAGAGACAGGCAGCTCTGACAGACTATACCCAAGGATACCGCAGTCAAAAGAAGAAAGTAAACCAGTGGTTACTCCCTCCATAGGCAGCCGCAGCTACAGAGGCAGGACTGGAAACAAAATGGAGGCCAATGAGCCAAGTTTGTGGAGTTGCTCTGGCAGTTGACCTATCCTTCCACTACTTGCCTGCCCAGCGGGTGTAAAAACGGCGCATGGATGTGATCATGCCATTATTACATGGATCCAGGAATACTGGAGAGAGCCTGGAATCACCACACATGTGGATAGATGGTGCGATAAACGTGTAGTATATTTGCAAAGCCATGCAGCACAGGGTCTGTATGTCCCACCCTCCCACCCCCAGGGCTGGGCCATTTGAACATCTCCAGATAGATTTTATTGAGTTAAATCCTGGTGAAAGGGAGTTTAATTGAATTGTTTGGCAACAGTGGATATGTTTTCCCGGCGGGTAGCATGTGCAACGTGTATGAAAGGTGACTGCAGCTGCCAATGCCAAGGCTCTTCTAAGAGAAGGTGCGGCAAGATGTGCGGATGCCTTTAAAATTGAGTCGTAAGACTGGATAAACATTGTAAACGAGTGTTCTGACTCCTGGACAAAGCCCTAGGAAATAGAAAACAGATATCACTCCATATGAGTCTGCAAGTACAAAGTGCGGACATCTGGATTCAGCCAGACGCTTTGATAAAGTTGGAGAGCGACAAAACCTCCGGCCCTTTTTACGTGGTGTGAATCAAATGACATGACACCAGGCGCCTCCTGCTAGGCGTGACAGTGATGTCATCACCAATGGATTTATGTACAGTACTCAACAAAGAAACATAACTTCATAGGCCGGATTTCACAGCACAAATTATGCTTAGCCAAGGACTAAACTGTGTTTAGAATGGAGACCCTACAAGCCTTCCACTCCTGAGTAACGCTACATACAAGAGGCCTCTTCCAATAGCAAGGATGATTCCACCCCTTCATTCAAAACTGACTGTAATCTGGGACTAAAGTACTGTTCGCGAAAAGACGGAATTCTAACTAGTTACAAGGCCGTGAGGATAACGTGAAACAGACAGTAGTAACTGGTCAGGGACTGGTCGTCACGGTCGAATGAGCAGCTCATGTATACATATTATAGGCAAATGTAGTCCGGTGCAAAGCTCACCGTCTGTTGTCTGCGTGAGTCTAACACTGTGTTAGTGCACCATGCAGCTCAATAGCTACATGTATTGTAATGTCATGTAGCCTTGCAAGGTCAGATACTGGCCTTGGTAAACACTGGTCACTGGCGATAAAAACAGCCGAATGGAAAAAAAGCCCAAATTATGAACCCCAGAAACGTACAATTACAGCGAGAACAATCCCAAATATTCATATAAATGTGTGTACATCAAGGTAAAATTTACAATTGCACTTCGAGATGGCACCTTTAAATATGCATTTCTGACATAAACCAGTACTGTCAAAAGCACAATGGCATTAATTGTCCGACCGACACTTTTCCAATAGGCTACTTGGGGACTCTGTGTTATGATCTTTTGTCAAGAAAATTGGTATATATTTTGTATGTATATTTTGTAATAAGTGTTTTTCACTCATTTAGGATATATAAAGCAGAATCACTGACATGTAGTCACTTCGTCTTTCACTTTACGAATCTTTACGTCAGTTCACACATTCCACTTGCTATTACATACGCTAACCCAGTTTTCTAAGTCTTTGAAGCTTTTTGTTTGGTCTTGCAAAATGTCTCGCCGTAATGAACTTAGAAGTATGTTTAATTTTTTGCTAATTTTTTCTCAATTAATTTTTGCTTGAATTTGTATATATATATTTTGGTAGTCCTATTATAAATGGTAATATTGTGTAGTAATACCGCCCATAGAGGAAGACAGGTTCCCTGAAAAATCCATCACTGTAAGCAGACCCCCTTTGGTGAAAACCCAGTTAGCCATTACTAACCCGATAGGATATTGAAACAATACCGTTAGCTAACTGGTTAATCTTCCGTCTTTTCGCGAACAGTATTGTAGACCCGATCTGTACTGGGCCCCATGAGTTTTTATCGTATTATGAGCGGTTTGAAATAAGATTGGCACACAGTGGACGGAGAGAGAGCCCGTTTGAGGGCTTACAGGGCGGGGGGTGCGGGTTACGACGACCCCTTCTGCTTACTGTCCCCGGGGGAGTCAGTCGCGCCCAGGGCAGAGAGCTGCTCCCCGGATACGGCACTGATCAGAGACCCCATGGCGGACGCGCTTGGGCTGGCGAGGGGCGAGGGGGACGCCCGGCAGTCGGGGGAGTCACCCCCCCGCCTCTTCCTCTCGGTGGAGGGGGAGCGGGACCTCAGACACAGGCCCTGCAGCTTGGACAGGGCGGGGC
The DNA here is from genome assembly GCA_029692085.1 of Gymnothorax javanicus. NCBI lineage: Eukaryota > Metazoa > Chordata > Actinopteri > Anguilliformes > Muraenidae > Gymnothorax > Gymnothorax javanicus. The sequence goes on along the minus strand of CM056194.1, from coordinate 81,891,435 downwards.
TGCGACTGCGACTGCGGCTGCGGCTTCGACTGCGGCTTCGACTGCGACGGCTGCGGGATTTTGGGCTCAGGAGGCTCCCCGCGGCGGCATCCTCCTCCGAACTGAACTCAGAGCTGTCGGAGGGGGTCACCTCAGGGCTGGAGCAGGGCAACTGGATCTGTGGGGGGAGAGGGAGAGAGAGAGAAAGAGAGAAAGGGGAAAGGGAGAGGAAGGGAAGGCAAGGAGAGGATGGAGAGGGGATGAGAAAGGTAAAGAGATGAAGGGGATGGGGGGATGGAGAGAGAGAGGGAGACAGTGGAGAAGGGAGAGAGATGCAGAGAGAGAGAGACCGAGAGAGATAGATAGAAAGAGAAGCGGGGGGAGGATAGATGGAGAGGGTGAAAAAAGACCAATGGAGAGAGATTTAGCTGAAAGACAAAATAAACACTCTCAACGCCTCACACACTTCAAAGTGTTCCTGAGCCACAAGGCAAAAAAATCAGTCTTTACATATGAAAGTAAATCCGTATCTTTATTCGAGAGTGTGGTATTTCGACTACTTGAGGGCAGACATATCAATTTCATGCCTAGATTTTGCAGAGTTTTTTCCCAAAATTCTGCTCTCGCATTAAAATAGCCCCCACTTGCGCTTGCATCTGCTGCTGCGTGGACGGATATTTTGTGCGGGAACCTCAGCCTTTTCTCCTTGCGCACAAAACTGTCTGAGCGTGCTTCAAACATTTCTACTTGTACACAAAACATTTCTAGACACGCTCAGATTTTTTTTTGCGGTATATTCCTGTCAAAAATCTTCAACCAATAGAATGCCAGGTTCCGTGTTCACCAATGAAATTATCGCTGCCTCATTGCGGGCTCATTTGTTTAACTTCATACAGCGTACCGTGAGGGCGGTGAATCTTAGGCAGACCCACTCCAGCAGATACTGCAGTATCTTTGGCCATACTGCTGTGTGCGCGATCGAATATTACTCTCTAGATTATATAGCCATTTAGCAAGCTAGCAAACGTTAACTATGGAAAATCCTTGTAAATAATTGTCATATTACAGCGATATGATTTGGTTTTGCCCTAACTTCACTAACATAGCTAGCTGTAATTGGCATGAACTTCTCTGATATGTTTTGCAGCGCTTTTCATGTGTCCGAACTGTTTTTTCAATTTTATGGGACATTGGCTAGCTAGCAAGCTAGTTCAAGAGCAATCACTGGTACAGCCAACTAGCTAGTCAAGCTAGGGCAAAAACAAATGACACCGCTTAATTATGACGATTATTTACAAAGATTTTCCATAGATAATGTGAGCTAGCAAGCTAGATGCCAATATTATCTAAAGAGTAACGTAGTTTAATAAGCGATCGCGTACACAGCAGTATAGTCAAAGATACTGCAGTATCTTCGGGACTGGGTCTGCCCCCACGGTTCGCTGTATGAAGTTGAACGAATGGGCCCGCGACGAGGCAGCAATAATTTCATTGGTCATCACAGAACCTGGAATTCTATTGGTTGGCGATTTTTGACAAGAATGCACCGCAAAAAAATCTGAGCGTGTGTAGAAATGTTTTGTATGCAAGCAGAAATGTTTCAAGCATGCAGAGGCAGCTTTGAACGCGAGGAGAAAAAATCTGAGTGCGAGCAGAAATGTTCCGAGAGCAAGTAGAAATATTTCACGCATGCAGAGACAGTTTTCTACACGAGGAGAAAAGGTTGAAGTTCGCGCACAAATAATCTGTCCACGCAGCAGCAGATCCAAGCGCAAGTGGGGGCATTTTAATGCGAGAGCAGAATTTTGGGGAAAAACTTTCCAAAATCTAGGCATGAAATTGATATGTCTGCCCTCAAGTCAAAATACCACACTCGCGAATGAAGACAGGGATATACCTCCATATTACAAGTGTTTTTTTCTCACAACAAGACCTGAAATATTATTTCACTTCCCTCAGATCAAGACTTTTGGCATACTGTAAGTTATTAGTCATTTGACAGGTGACATTTTCTTCATCAGTAAATCTTGAAATTAGCCAGTCTTTCACACATCTTAAGCAATATGTATGGTCCTTTTTCACCAAAAAGCAACGGAGCCAAGGCTGCAATTCTGAACGCTAGACTAAAATGCTCATTGAAATGCACATATTTGTTGGTTTTTGCAGTGCTGAGACAGGTCACAACCTGGAAGGGCTCCGTCACGCCCACGATGGTGCTCATGTTGTTGCTATAGTAACCCAGGATGTAGTCTCCGGAGCCCTTGGGCAAGTCCTCCTCTGCAAATGTCACCTGAGCAAGGAGCACAGAATCAGTGTGTGTGTGTGTGTGTGTGTGCGCGCGTGTGTGTGTGACACAGAGAGTCTCTCTATGCAAACGTGTGTGAGCATGTGTGTGTAGCTGGGTTAATGGGGAATGGGTGTGTGTGCATGTGTGCATGTGTTTATATATGCAAACACGCACAAGCGCACACACACACACACACACACACGTGTGCACACACCTGATACTCTTGCGTAAGGTAATCAGACTCTTCTTGCTTGGCCCACACATAAGCCACATAATCCTTGTGGTGCTTGAATCCGACCTGGCAAAAGAAAGAAATGAACAGAGGCATTAATTCAGGGCACGTCCATCATCGTGACCAGTCTGGGCCCCATGTCTGTAATTAATGACCACTGTCTGGACAGAGAAGCAAACAACGGGTACCTTGTACAGTCCGATCCAGTCCCAGGAGCTCCGCGAGTAGTTGGCAGCCATCTTGAACTTGGCCAAGGCATCTGACGCTTGGTTCCACTCATCTTCCACAAGGAGAGTAACCAAAGGGATGTCCACCTTATATGGAAACTTCCACAGAGAAAGTAGCCATTACACGCAGTGATACAATGCGACATAACATTCACAATATCGTTCCCACCAATGAAACTGGGAGCATTTCATACCCTTACATAACCTCTAAACTTGACACACTTTTGGAGCAAATTTCTACCAAAACAAAGGTGCTTACGGTTCTTGAACCACTTAATCAACAGGAATAATCACGGACTTCCCTGAAAGGCGACATTCAGAAGATTGTTTTCCACTGAGTAACAAAACTGGAAATGCAAGTTTTTGTCTTGAAGAACAAGAGTGCTCGTCGAGCAGTCTCCCCCGCTGGGCTTGGTAATAATGAGCAAATCTAACACAGCATCTTAAGATTCCTCTTTCAGTCACTGGCCAATAATAATTACATTAAATACTAGGAGCCTATCTGAAAAAGTTGCATAATAAATATCATAAGTGGACAGCATTGGCATGGCCTTGCCTTTTAACTATTTTAATCTGATCAAAAATATAATGTAGATATTATTATGAATCCGACTTTAAAAATGTGATATGCACATAATCAATATATGCTTATCATTTTTGTAAAGTTTCATGAAAATCCCTCAAAAAATGTGGGAGAAGTTGATTTCAGAACATAAGTACCCACCGAAGGAGGACATACAATAAGTCACCATTTAATGTCAAGGGCAGTAACTCTGCTAAATATTAGTTCGGCGCGATAAAAATGCGATATGCGCATAACCAATATATGTTTATCTTTTTTGTGAAGTTTCATGAAAATCTCTCAAAAAATGTGGGAGGAGTTGATTTCAAAACATATCACCCTTACTGGGACCTGCAGACAGACAGACGGACGGACTGGTGGACATTGCCGCGACATAATCCCCCTTTGGTCTCCGACTGGCGGGGGATAAAAATATTCTGTGTTTGCTTTTAGCCCTGAGGTGCTGTGAACAAACCTCATCAGAATTGAATTATCACTCCAAAATACCCCTCCGATTCCCAACACTGGTGTGTGCCCACGTGCATAATGAAGCTGCTTCCAAAGTTCTTTTTCCTCAGTGAGACCCCCCCATCAGAAGCCAATCAAACAAATTCATCATTGTTAAAAAAAGAATCTATTGGCCAAAGTAAGCAACCGTGTTTTGGAAGTTCCAGACCATTGGCTGTCGTCTTAGACTAAAGGAAGTTGGTTTTTCTGCTTCATTTGAGGGAGTGCTGATTGACTGAAGCATTAACAATTCAGTGAGGACAACAGATAGTAGTCAGTGGAAGGGCTTATTCTGTACTGCCCTCCTTCAGGAACAATCTGTGGCCCTGCATTTATATGTGAAAAAAGGCTTGTCAAGGCGCGTTTATCATGATGAATTTAACAAGTTGCTAATTTGTCTTAATGAAATGCCTTAATGTTTTCAGCACCTATTTATCCACTTAAACCATATGAAAACAGATATCTATACAAGCCTTGAAGCATAAAAGTTCCATACCCACATTGTGATATATTAGAAACAACTACCTTAATAAAGGGAAAAAATAAACAAATCAAAGTAAAAAAAATCTGGTTTTACACTATATGGTTTCACACTATTTGCTGGTTTTTGTTCCAACCACAACTGCAATTGTACAATTTTAATAAGCTGTCAATTTTGTCCTAATTTGGCACATTTATGTCTCAAGCAGTTATTTACCCTCTGAAGGTTAACAATTAATGCAACATTGGACACATGATCGCAAAAACTAACAATTTCCAAGGCGGCAAATGACTGTCAAACCTGTTTTGGGTTATGTTCTCATAAGTTCAGGCAAAACTCTTTTTGAGAGAACTCAACACCAGTGCTCCACAACCTACTTTGGAGCTTACAGATTTTCTCAGTGACCATTTGATCTGTTCACAAATCAATGGCCTCATGCAAGAGGGGCGTAAGTGACATTTAACAAATTTTACAGGAGAGTCAAAAAACTGCCACAGCACTGCCTATTAGCTATATGCTGAACTATCCATGATAGAAGTATAGCACTTGGTAACCTATTGGGATGCCTACTAGACATTTTCATAATTCTTCGTAATTTGGGAGATAATTAGCAAAATGCACTTAAGCCCATTTAGCACGGGCGAAGATGGCCATTTTGATCACCGCTGCACCAATGTTGAAAAGGCATTTTAACCCCTTTAGGATAGGACTTGAGACTCCAGACTCATTCAGGAGATCGGCTAGTCTCAGTTATTCCAAAACAACCGGAAAAGTCATTTTTGACCAAAGTGTCACTTACGCCCTTCTTGCATGAGGCCATTGAAATGTTACCCCCTGAAATTCCGTACAATAAAGAAAAATAGACTTAATATGTTCAGGGATCTTTAATTCTTCATTGCTCACATGGATATATTTGTCAAAATGAGGCTTAAGAGGGTGTACAACTGCTTGAAACATAAGTGTGTCAAATTAGGACAAAAACGACAGCTTATTTCAACTGTACAATTGCAATAGTGGTTGGAACAAAAACTGGCATACACAGTGGGCCAGAGGACCAGGCTTGGGAACCACTGATTGTGCAGTAAATTGGGACTCACTTGTAAGGTGAAAAGTGAGGAGACGGGCTTGTGGTCACTGACGGTGTACTCCATGTGGCTGCGGTAAAAATGCTGCGTCACCCTAGTGCCGCTGGTCAGCCCCGCTGTCGGGCTCCGCCGCGATGTCTCGCTTTTAATGGGTCCCGGTGGGGCCGCAGGCTTCATCCGCCATAGGATGCGGTCTGTCCAAGCGGGCTTCCGCTTCTTACCACTAGGGGGAGACAAATTACGTTAGTAACGAGTTACAGTCGACTCCTCCATTCATGGGCATTCATGTTATTAATACAAATGCCATTATTGTAGTGAATGCTCAACTCTCCAAATGGTTTATTTTAGGTAAGTATATTAATGCATCAGAGTTGAGGACAGATGTTGAGTAAATCCAAGGACGTTTCATGATTCAGAGATAGCCATGAGTAAACGTGTTTTGGCACATTCACTGATGAGAATAAGAATTGCTAGTGTTCAACTTACACACATTAAGCATGTACACACACACGCACACATGCACTGTCACACAAACGCACACACAACCCCACTCCCCGCTCATACCTTGTGTCATATGTGTGTGTTCCAACATCAAATTTGTAAGTGGGGGGAAATTTGAGAGGACCTTCACAGAACCCCTTTAACGCTGGCTCACTGTCCTTTGCCATGTTGAGCTACATGAGCCAAAGAGAGGATTGTTCAGTAAAGAGCTTCATAAGAACATCAAAAATAAAGCAGCCTTGAACGTTATGAGTTCACAGCTCTGTAGTGAGAGAGTGACATCTACTGGTGAACTAAATATGGAATCAGGGTTTGTGCTCGTCTTACCTGGTCTTTCTCCCAGAGCAGAGAGAGCTTGTTGCTGTCAATGGCCCCCTTCACCACGTGCATTTCATAGTCCTCAATACGAAAATTCAAGTCCCCAAACCAGAACACCACGCTATGGAGAGAATAACAGCGTTTGTACCATTTACTGCTAACTGTGATGATAAATTTGATTTACGATTATGGAGTGTTCTGCGTCAAATCACCTGAAGAAACAGGGTTTTCATACCCACAATTTCAGATGTTAGTGGAGGTCTATCGGATGGAGTATAGTAATGAAAGAAGTATCCTTTCAAAAATGTTTTGCATTTTTTATTTTGTTTATTGATTTTATAATAGTTATTTTCTGATGACCAAGTTGGCCATATTGACTGGTCCACTAGATTTGCCCATTGAGATGTCCCTCTGAAATGATAATGGTCACGATAATGTGAAAAATTTGGAGATTTGATTCTCTGGACAGAAAAAAATAACCATCAAAATACACAATGAGAACAATCATGTGTACTGAAATTAATTTGAGAAGTTCAGGCACCATGTCTTTCCTCAGATTGTGCAGTTGTATTGTGCACAGTCCAGTTTAATATCCAAATTTTGACATTAAGAGGCTCAGTACTGAGGGGTGTTTGGTTGTTGTTTAAGATTCATTGTCCCATAATCAGTAATACTATCAAAGCAGGGCCAAATCAGGGTCATAATTTCAAAGTTAAGACAAAAAAAAACTGCATTTATAATAACCAATTTGGGCCATTAAATTAACTATTATTCATGAAACCAAAAAAGGTTTCAAGAATACTTATTTTTTTCGGTGTGCTCCATCTGATAGAGTATCAGTAACATATGAGATGGTGGGTGGCAGGACTAGGTGATTTGACATGGAATTACCTTTATAACATTGGTTATAATTTAGAAAACTGTCCTTTCCAAGAAATATGCTCAACTCTTGTTCCCGCTTCGAAGGACAAATTTCAACAAAGTTATACAGTGCAGTGATGAAGTATTTGCCGCCTTCCCAATTTCTTCTATTTTTGCTTATTTTTCAAATTAAAATGTTTCGGATCATCCAACTAATTTTAATATGACACAAAAACAATGTGAGTGAAGACAAAATGCAATTTTTTAATGATCTTTCTATTTATGACCTCGTCCTGGAGATTCTGGGGGAGGTATTGTTTTTAGTTCTGAGGGTTTGTTTGCTTCTTTTTTCGTTAGCAACTTAGTACCTAGAATATTGTAGAAATCATTTCCAAACTTGATGCATAGGCACACCATGGTCCAGAATATAAGCCATGTTATTCTGGAGAAAGTAGGTCAAAGTTCAACAAAAATATTGGTCAAAACTCAGAAATAATTTTTTTCCCCATAACTTCTGTTGTGATTGTTGGATTCAGTTCAAACCAAGCTCAAAAGACCCAGCATACAATGCCACATCCTCTGATTCTACAGTGTGCCATTAGGATCACACCACTGCTAAGTAATGAGGGTAAATATCAGGGGAGTTAAGTCAAAAATGTCAAATGTCCATGAAATCATCAAATTTCATTCAATTATCATTCAATTTTCATTTTGTTTCTCATCTGTTCTTAAATTTCTTTAGATCACAACATTATGTGCAGCTTTTTTCCCGGTTTTGCGAGCTTCACATCGTCAAAAAGGTTCCACTGAGGGGATGCACAGATTCAACAGGACTGGCAGTAATCATGCCTGGGTGTGAGTCTACTGAAACTGAACCCAATTATCAATTACATTTTTTTACCGGTTGATTTAGTGACTGAAGGGGCAATTACTTTATCACATAGGGCCAGGTAGGGTTAAATAGCTTTTTTCCTTCAATGAATGAATCAAAACAAAACATTTTGTGTTTGCCCAAGTTATCTTTGTCTAATATTAAAAGTAGTTTGATGATCTGAAACATACAAGTGTGAGCAATATGTAACAATGGAAGAAATCCAGATGGGGCAATATTTTTTTCACAGCACTGTACAGGCATTGTATCATACATCATACCCTTAAATTATGCACAATGGAGTGTGTCCTCACATCATATAATATATATGAGAGGAAAAAGAAGATTATGTTTCCTTTGATATGATAACGACAGACAATATCAGAGTCAATAAATTTTAATGCTTTTAAAGATTATTTTAAAAAAAAGGACAAACAGTGCCATTGACCTGAAGCAGCATTCTTGCATGGCACGGCCAGCATTTTGCTTGCTAATAGCGCCCCCATGTGGGGAATCCAAAGTCAGCTAGATGCGAGCGAGTGAATTAGAAAGTGAGAGACTTATAAGCCATTTCCATGTTGAGTTATGAATCTAATGCACTTTTATGCTAAAATGTAATGATAGTCAATTTGGAAGAAAAAGTTATCCCGTCTGGATTGAAAAAAGGCCATGCGGTTATCTGCAGTCAAAAGAGCAATGTGGCAACTTTCAGTGAGCACCAATGCGAAGGGAATTTTATATACTAATTAAAATAAATGTATGTGGATCATAGTAAAAAAAAAAAAGTACCAGTATGAAAGCCACACAGGCACGGAGAGAACGATCCCCAGCCTGAATTCAAATCCAGGACCTTCTTTCTATGAGCAGACCGTGCAACCAACCACTACTCTGACAGCAATAACATAGGGAACACAACCAAAACAATCAATCATCATACAGACTCCAGTATGAGCTGTAAATGTGAAATATTGGCATGCGTATGCGTCATTTTGTTTGTATTTATTTCCTATTTTAAGAAAATAATCTCTGCCTTTCTTCCTGTATTACATAAAATACTTTAAAGACTAGACAGTCGGGTCGGCCGCGACCGCATGGGTGTAGCCCCCAAAAGCCCGCTTCTCCCCTTTTTTGCGCATAATTCGGCCGATACTGTTGCTATGGCAACCAAAATCGACAGGTGTCTTAAGTGAAGTATACCACATGTCCAGACCAAATATGAAAGTAATCGGTCAAAAATGACAACCTGTACAGCGTCTACAAGGAAGTGTCTACGGACACGGACGCGGCGGAGGCGACAAGCATGAATCCATAGTAGCCGTCCGACTTCGTCCTCGTGCTACAATTAATGCATTTGCGACTTGTTTTTTAAATTTTATGGAGCATTTTGTGAAATCACTTTTCTGCTTTGTTGACAGGACAGTATCCAAAGCAGGAAGATCGGAGGGTAAGTCTAGAGGTAAATCATGTGGCAAATGACCAGCCCTAGACTCAGGGCACCCGCTTTAGGGTGTTCAGCTCAGAATCAGGGTGTACATAATACTCTGTGGGGGGCGCCACCGAGTCAGCTCCCGGCAAAACTTTCTTTGAATAGGGGGGCCTAGTCTCATTTGGCACTACGTGACCTGGGTAAAAATGATTGGCCAAAACTCCACCTCCGGAGACAGACTGTACTGGTTGTATATGCAGCTGAACAGAGAAAACTCCTTCAAACACGCACTGGTAAATATTGCTCAAACCGAAAAGATGATATTTACTGTTCCCAACACTTGCTGATCACTGGGTGGAGACGTCCACCCGTGAATGACTCACGTTTGTGAGAATAACATAACGAAAGCAGGGTTACAGCCAAATCCCTACATTTCCGCTGCTGGATAATCGCAAAAAAGACTGGTTTGCTGGATTGCAGTTCGAGGATGCCTCCGGGAGGCCGAAATCTCGCATTCAAAAAGTGGTCACACGAGACTTACTGTTCGGCCCAACAGAGCTTTAAAACATGAGTCTGACTCTGAAAAGCAATGGCCATCAACCCTATTCCTGACGACCAATCATCCTGCCAGTTTTCATTCCAACCCTCATTTGGTGCACCTGATCGAACCAATGAGCAGCTCAGAGCAGATCCCCAGTGACTCAATGAGGAACACTTTGTAGGGCTGAAGATAAAACAGCCAAAGATAAAACAGCCAAGGACTTATCGACGAGGACAGGTTTGGTGAATGCAGCTTTAGGGTGATGGAAGAGGGGATTATGGCGATGTGTTGGAGGGGGTCGTCCCGTCCGCACCGCGACTCACTCGTGGTCCAGCACCCCCTTGGCCGCCTGTCCATCAAACTGCTGTTGCTGCAGGATGCTGTCGAAGTCCTCCATGCGCTGGTCCGAGTTCTCCATGTGGGCCGGGAGGTGGCAGTTGAGGAAGCAGATGGAATGCCCGAACACCGCCATACGGGCACTGACTCCGCCCTTATTCCCCTGGGGGAGGACGAGAGATGGAAACTCAGAGAGGGGCCATTACAGTGATTTACACAGACTCAAAAGGTTGCTGGATCAAGTTCCATTTAGTTTTAGGGACAGCTTAGCCCTGCTCGGTCAAATTAACCCTTAGAGCGCTAAATGTAGTTATTGTTGCTCAATGATGTAAGATATCAAAATCAAAGCTGTTGAAAACCTATCATGTGGCGACTTGTTTAAAAGAGCTCCCGCAGAGGAGCCCTTTTAAACAAGTTGTCACAAGATAGGTTTTCAACAGCACAAGATAATAAAATTTAAATTTAAAAAAAATTTTTATCAGCGCTCTAAAGGTTAAATGGGAGTAGTGTTAAAATTACTATAATACATAAAATATACTGTGGCTTTGGAAAATATCCAGACCTCATGTCTTTTTACCGTGGCACGCAAAATGCCGCCGAGGTCTGTGCGTCGCAAATTTCATTCTTTCTGTTAGACTGTCTGACGGTCAGTCTGTCTGTCCGTCAGTCCGTCGCGATTAGGTCGGACGATAAGTAGGAATGTTTAGTAGGACCCATGCTCACTGCATGCCATGGGTATACTCACTTTCGTTCTTGTGACACGCTATGTTGTACAATAGATTCAATTCAAAATTAATTAATTTTCTTCACCAGAAATTTACACACAGTAAATCCCTAGCAAAAAGTGAAAACAAGGTTTTGGGAATTTTTTGCTAATTTATTGAAAATGTACGAAAGGCAAAAATGTGCCTGAAATAGTAAGACAGGGAGCAAAAACATTACGACATGCTGAAATTCAATGTTGCAATTTGCACCTGTTAATTTTGAAATGCCCCTGGATTATACCCCGCTGGTGCAAAAAATGCCCCTTTTGAAATCTGTCATTTCCCTTCCTGAACCCTGAGTCGATATTACAGCATCCCCGGCCCTGAATCAAACTCACTGATCCATAAATCACATTTATTACTAATCCGAATCGCTGGCAGCACAGCCTCTCAGCCACTCCATCTACACTGCACTGCACTGACCTCAGAAGGTAAGTTCACAGACAGATTAAGAGTGACGGCAGGACAAAAATGCAAGAGGGAAGAAACCAGCTCAAAGCAGCACAGCCAACAGAGATGAGTGTTCCACTATAGGACAACCACACCACGAACGATAAACAAGAGGCCTGTCGGCCTAGAGAGCTCCGCTGAGGAGGAGCGAAATGTCCATGTCATCACTTAATTTCAAAAATTCTTGAAAATTATTGCAATATTAACACATATGACACATTTGGTAACCAGAATATACTGTGAACCAGTTTAGAGTCTCAATTTTTGTAGTATAACAATAGAACCAACTTGCAATCATTTATTTCAATCATCTTACCGCAATACTAACAACCAACAAATACCCTTCCCCCCCAGTACATCACAAATATAGCAGTCACAATCCTCCTAACACTGTCATAGGACAATATGATTCAGAACAATTAATCCAGAATGATGATCCGGAACAACATGATCCAGGACAATGATCTGGAACAATGTGATCCAGAACAATAATTTCAGTCATCCTCAGCAGAGCTCTCTAGGCCGACAGGCTTCTTGTTGAGATATTAATGAAAGACTGAAAAAATGAGCACAAACACTGATTTTCTAAGTCCAGAATGCTGAATTTCTCAAAAACCGGGACGTAGAATTTTCTAATTTTCGCGGGGGATATTCAGAACATCATAAGGAAGGCTCACAACAAATTAGACAAAAATTTTATCAGAGTTTTTGAGATATTAAGGAAAGACTGAAAAAATGAGCACAAACACTGATTTTCTAAGTCCAAAATGCTGAATTTCTCAAAAACCGAGATGTACTTTTGTAGAATTTTCTCATTTTCGCGGGGGATATTCAGAACATCAAAAGGAAGGCTCACAACAAATTAGACAAAAATTTATCAGAGAGTTTTTGAGATATTAAGGAAAGACTGAAAAAATGAGCACAAACACTTATTTTCTAAGTCCAAAATGCTGAATTTCTCAAAACCTGAGATGTAGAATTTTCTAATTTTCACAGTGAATATTCAGAATATCATAAGGAAGGCTCACACCAAATGAGAAAGAAATTTACCAGACAGTTTTTGAGATATTCAAATTTGAAGTGAAAAGTTGACGCCGAACAGACGGACGGACGGACGGACGGACAACTCGGCACTAGAAAAGCTCCGCTGACTGCTGACTATCGTCACAGCGGAGCTAAAAACATAAATATTATGATTACTGACAATGTATATTTCTTTTTATGAAAAGCACAGTCCACATCACTACAATAGCAACAGCAACAGAGACCAACAATATTGATGGAATCCGTTTCAGTGTTTTTTTTTTACAACTCCACAAAGACTAAAGACACCAACAGTGGCGATCAAAATCCATCCAAATTTGCAGTTCAAAATGGTAGACGGCTTCAATTTCAAAATGGTCGACAGCATAGACGACAGACAAGTTAGTGGGCTAGCTGACAACTTGTGCATGTATGGTATTCCCACTATTCATTCTTATTACTATTCTTTACTTTTTATGACACAACTACTTCAGCATACTTTTTGTGAGAAACTTTATTCAAACTTTAAAATGTTCAGGAGTGTCTAGGATCCAAAGCCTGAAAAAAGCATAATCCACGTGTTTGTTAAGCAAAGCTAAGACTTTGGTAGCTAAAGTAAGGCCTTTCAGCTAGCCCAAGTGGGAACTCAGGCACAGCACTTTTAGTTCTTGAAAGTCATATTTCATCATTACCCATCATCAAATCGCTATTGCAATTGTTATCATTTCGCTTCAGTTTTTGGTGAGATTGGACCATATCATTCAGCGACTCTTTTTAAGCCAGGCCTCATTGGAAATTACTTGAAATAATATACTGATCACACTATAGGTGTAGCATCAACAAAACATCCTTACTGCTCCCACGGAATGATTTACTAAGACCTTGTATGCAAAACCAGCAAATCACCAACCATTGGTCGTGGCATTTGTTTACACCAATCATTGATTGTTTTGTTGATTTTACATTAGCTAACTAGTATGAACGATTTAAAAGACCCAGGACGCAGGCCATAAATGTACAGCCCCGTCACTCTGTCGCTCTCCCTTTCTCTCTTTAAACATGAGAAACTGTAGCATAGCACAGGCCATGTATGATATTGCACGAGTATAAATTCTCGAACACGATACAGGTCCGTATGGTGATTGGAGACCTCGGCGAGGCCGTACGGCTTGCTGCTCACCCAGTAGCCCCCCAGGCCAGTGCGGGTGGTCTCTGTCTGTATCCCCCTGAGGAAAGGCAGGTGATAGTATTTGGCGAACACCAACAGGATAACCCCCTGCATCCGCTCAGACGTCACCTGCAGAGAGGAGAAGGGAGGAGGGAGAGAGACAAAGTGAGAGAGAGATGGAGAGAGAGACCGTGAGATGAGCAGGGACGGGGAGAGGGAGACAGGGAAAGCAAGAGAGCGAAGGAGAGGAATGGTGAGGAAGGAGGGAGAGAGATAGGGAGGGAAGGGGGGAGAGGGAGAGAGAGGAAGGCAGAGAGAAATGGCAGCGAGAGGGAGAGAGGGAGAAAAAGAAGAGGTAATTAACAAGGAAAGATAAATGAGGGCGAGATGAAGACATTACATAATGAAAGGCGCCTCAGAGGTTTGCGTGAGAGAACTGAAACACTAAAATGTTTCTGTTTGGATGTACAGAGCGTTTGAGAGCCTGCTTTTTGAAGTGCAATCTTCTGAGGATTTTATAATTTTGACTCCATTAGCAAACAGCCCCATCCCACTCAATCAATAATGTGGGACATTATTATAATCCACCTCCTATGGGAGAGACATGCTTCAATCATGAATATGAGACTAATTATGCTTTTTACCACAGGGAGGACAGATGGTCTTTAAATGGGCTCGTAATCTGCCATCTGTGTAACAATTAACACCCCCTTAGATTCCGTTGGTTACTGTCTCTGTCAGTGTGACACGTGCCGCAGAAATACAAACACAGGACCTACAATGCATTGTCTGTTTGAATGAAGCCATAATAATCAAGCTTCGTTTCTGAGACACGTTTCTTGGCATCGTTGAGAGACGTTTCTCACTTGCGTCTCTCGACGGTTGGCACCAGTAGAGGTTATAGAGACTCCTCTCTCCATTAAAGTCATGTGGTGCCTCTAAAGAACAGAATAATTGTGGTAAAGTAACTGCACCGTCTTGGCCAAACATGACCAAAATCGAACTTAGCCTAGATTTTTATCCCATATACAGGCATATAAAATATGAAAAGGATCCGTGAAAAACTGAAGGCGCTGGAGCGCTGACAAGGCAAAAAGTTTACGGACGCACGACAGACCAGCACAAAGGCATCTAACCACAGCATAAGCCCGATTGACCTAGAGGCCAAGCGGGCTAAAAAATGAAGTAAACATGTGGTGTCAGGCACAACACACCCCACCCGAGGATGACGGTTCAGTGCTTTGGGTGTTGAATAACGTGGGATCCCCCTGACATTTGACCCCTACCGCTAATCAGCCCAATGATGTCACACCACAGTGTAGCAAATGATAGGAAGTGGAAATGAAAAATGTACGTATTTAATCCAGTCATAAAATGATCACAGTAAATTTAAGGAAGTAATTATGAAAAAACGATTTTAATTTTTGGTGACCTTCAGCTAGACCTTGACCTAAATAGGTCCAAAATTTAATCAAGTGATCCTTAGACCATGTACACCATACCTGAAAATGAAGTATAATTTGACCCAAATGTATTTGCGCTAAACTGCTGATAGATACACATACAGATACAAACAAATGCCAGAGAAAACGATACCCACCCCCCCCTTCTGGCGGGGTGGTAACAGCACCCCTGTGTGTCGATTTGTACAATAACGGACCCATTTGGACTATAGAGACATGTTTTGCGGATGAACACGCTTAGTGGACGATACAGACTTGGCAGTTGTACAGCGCAGATTCTGGCTCGAAATTGTACAACATTGCGAAGCCAGAAAACTGAACCTCTGTGTGTTGAAATGCTTTTCAAAATGCCTGGAAGTTAATGGCTGACATCACAAAGACTTGGTCCACAGTTCTGGAACAGTCTATGGTCTCTGCTTGTGCATCTGCATTGTTCAATGTGCTCATGCATCAGAGATAAGGGCCCACAGCACACTGTCTACTTTGATTGTAAAATCATGTGTCCAAGTTCTCCAACATGTAATGACAGTATCATTCATTTAAAAGAGTATGCTTGACATACTTGAAAGTTACCAAAACTTCAGCTACAGTTCGCTATTCATTATTAACCAGTTGAATTTCAGTTCCTATACACTCTATAAATGGAAGCTAATATCCGTCACTAAGGGATAAGAACAACAGATCATTCTGTTTCTCCCTCTCTCCCTCTTTCACTCTCTCCTGTCCGCTTTCCCTTTCCCTCTCTCCATCTTTCTCTCTCCTCCTCATCTCTTCTCCCCACCCTCTCTCTCCCTACCCTCTCTCTCTCTCTCTCAAAAAGAGAATCTGTACCTCAGCAGAGATCGCATGTGGTCAGTGCGTGAAGGGGGTGAGAACAGTAAACGCAAAAAGAAACATGCAACGTCACATGACATTTTGTGATGTAAACCCCCACCGCACTCGATTGTACAAAAGACTAAAAGGGTCCAAACAACCCACTGCCCCACATGCCCCGGGGTGCAGTAAGGGCTCCGCTCAGCATTAGCTAAGGCTCATCATAACCCCAGCACTTCATCGTCCTGATGCCGTTGACCGGACAGCTCAGTTTGCGTAACCCCTTTCCCACACTGAACCATGATGAAGTGGACTGCTAAAGAAACAGGATTAACATTTCTCGCCCTGTGTTAACGGAGGCGAAAAACTCAGCATCACGCAAATCAGCCGCACTAGATTCGGGCGGGAAACCAACCAGGCAGACGCCATGTCGACAATATATTTCCGCTAATTTATTTCAGTGTGAGGTTTCTGCTGTGCATGACTTCATATCCCGTCGCAAAACGCAAGCACACAGAAATGAAAAGCCTTCTACAGCGCTTGAGAGTATTTAAAATAATATTGACAATAAAAAAAGCGCAAAGCGTTTTATGAGGGAATTTCACTGCCTCATCTGTCAAGCAAAAGACATAGAAATTTAATTGCTGCGCATCGGTTCCGGCAACCAGCTAGGTCGTGATGCGTTTTAAATTGTAAATGTGAGCAGAGCGCAACGGGAGAACGTCAGCAGGATTCAGTGTAATTAAACTAATTAAAACCGAAGCCAGGGGAAATTGAATCCTCCCTCTGCACAGCCAGTTGTCAGATGCCTGTTGGTTCAGTGGGGAGGGGGGGGGGGGGTTTGTGTGTGTGTGTGTGTGTGATAGACACAGCGATCGACTGTTAGGATAGGTGATTCATTTTTGGCAGGCCCTCCTAGGCTGTATGCTGATCTCATGATCTCACGAGGCGACCCAGGGGAGTGCACAAGTTTAAATTTCCACTTCCTGGAAAACCCTCCTTCGGAGAGACCTAGAGGACCTCTGCAGGCCCACAATGCAATGTGATGATTAAGGTAACTTGGCCCCACCCATCAATTGACCTGATTCCCACTAGAACTGCCACCTGACCTCAGTTTGACCAACACGAACTCAAAGTGACTGATAGCGGACGCTCGGCTGAAAATAGGTGAAGCACAAAAAATACCTATAAAACTGATTATAAGCCATGACACATTTTCAAGTCATTTTCCTGTCTTAAACAGCAGTCCGATTATCAGAATAATCTACCGGCAGGTTAACACACAGCTTCTTTCTAATTTAAGAAATTTTTGCGATTAAAATAATAATAATAAATGCAATTCAGAAAAATGTTTTATTCACAAGATAGCCTACGCTTCACAAAAAAAGATAAACAACACATTTATTTTCTGCAGTGGCTAGTGGAATATTCTGCAAAACAAGCCAATTGTTTAAATTAAAATCAAAACAACAATTCGCGACACAGAACCATAATTTCAATTAACGTACAGTATATTGCCCTGAATTTCACATACAATTACTTTTATTTCTCATCTTAAAATAATGTGGAGTACTGATAGTGTTGAGTGTTTTAATGAAGCAGAGTGCTTGAAAACAGGGAAAGACTAATCAGCAGATTTACAGGGATTTTTTTTGGACCCCCACCCCCACCTGTTAGTGTTGAATGAAAGATGTGTGCATGTGTTTGTGTGTGTGAGTGTGTGTGTGTCTCTGAGTGTAGGTACCAGTGCAGGACAGAGAAAGCTCTGCCAAATGAAACACTGACCCAGCATGACATACCGTTTTGAAGCACAGACAGTAAAAACTACTGACTATATCGCTGTCACGTCCCCCTAAAAATGATTGACTTTGTATTACATGAAAGTTACTGTTGCCTTGAATGAAGAAAAGGTTCTCTGTGACAAACACCAGAGACAGGGGCAGTGACTCCAGTGAGTGAGTGATGTCTCCAAACAATACCAGGAAATAAGGAAATATTGAGTTTGATTATGGCCACATCTTATGAATTTACCCACTCTGCATCATTAAGAGGGTCGCTAACGAGGAGGGGGAGAGTTCTTATTGTAAAAGCTCTTGCTTTGTGGTTCGGGGAATGAACCATTAACGTCCTCCATGATCCCTTTATGTAGTATTAACATAAAAACTTAAGACCACGGCCTCATTGCTGTGACGTCACAAAACAAAGTCGGGAATGCGTTACAATGACGTCCTCAAAACTTACCCTTGACGATGTTATATAATAACCATATCTCAAAGTTGTATTTATGTTGGCAGGTATTAATCGTACAAAGTTGTGAATCTGTCCGTCGTAACGTACACTACCGCTCAAAAGTTTGGGATCACTTGGAAATTTTCTTGTTTTCCATGGAAACACACATGAAATTAGTCTGAATAGGAAATATAGCAAATGAACAGAACATGCTGACATTGTCTGAGTTAGAAATAATGATTTTAATGGAAAATGATGAATATATACTTCAAACTTTGCCTTCTTCAAAAAAAAAACCACCTCCACTGTTGATGGTGTTTGACAGGAACTATTTAGCGCAGCTGCTAGTTGACAACCTGTGAGGCGTCTTTGTCTTAACCCATTTAAACCGGGACAGCATGTGCGCATTTTAAGAACGTGTCGTTGCCGACACAGATATGCGCGTAATTTTGAAAGTACCGCAATTACTGTAAGTTTTGGGCAATAGAAAAAAATTCCAACTGTTCCTGAGAGCTGAGAAGCTGTGCTTCAGCCCAAATACAGGTTACTATGGTAAACATGGCAGCATGATTCTCTGCTGGGATTTTTGCATTAGGCCTTAAAGGGTTAAACTACACACTCTCAGATATTTGTCTTCTTGCACAGTTGTGCATCGGGGCCTCCAACTCCTTTTTTCTGTCCTTGTTAGTGCCAGTTTGTGCTGCTCTCTGAAGGGAGTAGTTGACAGCATGGCAAGAGATTTTAAGTTTTCAATTTCTTGCATTGAATAGCCTTCTTTTCTAAGCACAACAATAGACTGACGGGTCTCTAAAGGAAGTTCTTTCTTTCTGGCCATTTTGAGCCTGTAAACAAACAAACAAACAACTGCTGATGCTTCAGGTACTAAACCAACCTCAAGAATGCTATGCTCCCTTTTGCGCTCCCTTATTAGTTCAACGGTTTTCAGCTGTGCAACACATTTGCAGAAGGGTTTTCTAATAATCAATTAGCCTTATAAAATGCTTAACTTGGATTAGCAGCCATACCAGGAGATTGATGCAGAGGACTGACAGTTGCTGATAATAGGCATCTATGCAAAAATGTAGATCATTCTTTGAAAATCATCTGATTAATTTTAATCGTTTGTGAAATGGATAAAAATGTTTGTGAAATGGAAAAAAATGTTTGTGAAATGCATGAAAATGTATTTTTCTTTGGAAAACAAAGAAATTTGCAAGTGATCCCAAACTTTTGAGCGGTAGTGTAGATTTACGTTATTGACACCTTTGTTTGTTCTTCATGAGGACTTGTTATTTTGCAACCATAGAGCAACGTTGACAAACTGTCGCCTGTAGGTAAGGTTGCGACTCACCTAAAGTGACCAAAGTGCAATGCTGGCATTAGGTAACATGTTTGTAAGTTGGATAGAATAGTCTGTTGCGTGTGACAATGCCACACCAGAGCCTCGGGACAGGAAGGGGGCGGGGTTCGGGGTAATTTAACCCTTCACTGACCAGCACGTATCCAAAGCGACCGAGGGTGTCCATGCAGAGCTCGCTCCACTGGTCTGTGAAGAGCACGTCCTTCAGACGCTTGTTGATCATGGAGTTAACCTCCTGCAATCTGAGACCGAGATTGAGAGATTGAGGCCGAGATTGAGATTGAGAGAGAGAGAGAGAGAGAGAGAAAAGAGAGAGAGGTAGAGAGCCTTTAAGGTGTGAAATAAACAAAACAAAACGCCAGTGTCATCACTGTCCCTCGCCACGATCAAGGGCCAAAACTCAGTAAAAAATATGCTTTGAAATCAATTTTTGAACTCAACGTTAATAATAAGTAGCTTATTAAGCAAACAAAACCTTACCCATCTAAGTATAATAATTTCAGAGAAATCTTGTCCCCCATTGTGGCCCAGAGGCACGCACACATGGAGGGACAGACAGACCCCAATCTAATATCCGCCAGTCCCACTTTGTGACAGGGGATAATAAACAAGTGACCAGAGCTACGGTCTTGATTGAACATTTTAATGGCGATGTTATGATCACCAGTGGCAACTGCAAACAAGAAAGTTCTGGAACCCCAACGTGAAATATTGGAGGTACAAACAAAACTACAAAAACAAACATACTCTTGGTTAATGGGGTCATTGAGTACACAGACATCTCTCTTGGCAGATGAAGAAAAGAACAGTGGGAAGAAAGGAGAGAGATGGATGGGAGCAGGGGAGGACAGGGGAAAGAGAACACTAGACATGACCATCAGCTTAATTATTACTGACTTTACATTACAGCAGTGAAAGAGGAGAGAGAGGGACTGAATGGAGGGAACAAGAAAACAAGGACAGCGCAAAGTAAACAAAAAAAGTTGTTTTGTCGGTGGCACAGCCCGTAGATGGTAACAAACCACAATGCTTGTGGTTCAAATCCAACCATTTGTCACATCTCTCCCACTCTCTCATTCCACATTTGTCCTCCACCTCTAAACTATACTGCCCCCTAAACTGAAAAAGCCCCAAGATACAACATCTCTTAAAACAAAACGAAGACCGGGAGGGCAAAATCAGTCGTAGAAGATGGTGCCGCCCTGCACCAGTGCTGTGACGCTCACCCGATGATGTACATGTCTGTGTTGCCATCGCTCATGTTCAACCCCAAAAGGGAAGTGACATCATCAGGCGGCACCGCAGACCCAACGTTCCATGTGATAATGTGCACCCTGTCAGGGCAGAGAGGAGAAAGCGCTCGAGTCACAGGAGCACCACACAAACCAGGCAAAAAACACGGTACTCAACGGGCAGTTTGGCGTTGAGAACTCGAAACGTGGCCACTGAGGACTGAGCAGTGCATCACATTCAGCACTATATTAACCCCTTAAAGGAATAGTTCACCCAAAAATGAAATTCAGTCATTATTGACTTACCCTCATGCTGATGAGAAGTCCGGTGTAGTTTTTTATTCCTCAAAGTGCAGCCGGAGATTCAGAGGGTTTTCCTCCTGCACCGCAAATCCATATAACGAGCGTCTATGGTTACCGAAAAGAAAAGGTCCGTAAAACTACACAAAAACTTTTTAATATTCCTCCATACTGCTCGTCCGCTGCAATCCAAGTGTCCTGAAGGGGTAACATCCAGAGTTTACCCAAAACGACGTCATTTAGTACAGTTTTATAGGCTATTATTCACCCTAGCGTGTTCGCCTGGAGGCGCGCTCGCGCGTTCACGCGGTTCTCCCAAGCAGCGGCGTTCACTACGGTAGCCGCGCCAGACAACGTTCAACGAGAATCGTGGAAGACACCACCTTGTGTTTACATCCTGCTGAGAGCGACACGAGCAGCACACAAACACAAGAGGGCTCTGCCTGCATGTGATTTGAACCTTTGAAAGGAAAAAAAAAAAATGTCCGAGGACTTCAATGTTGAGGAAGAGCACGAGTTCTTTGCTGAGCCTTTTCTCTTTGAGCTGGAGTACACGGACGAGGAACTCAGACAGATGGATGAAGCAGCCGCAGCTCGACCAGAGCCACAACCAGCGGCAGACTACAGACCTAGGGCATCGGAAACATGGTGGTGTAAATGTCGAAAATGTAAAGCTATGCAAACCGAAGAGTAGAGCCTTTGCTGTTTAGATTGGGATTTGTTGATGCCGCTCCTGGAGGATCTCAATATCTCCGTTGATGAGACTGAGAGCACTGCCCAAAGTCAACGTATTACCGAAAACCCGGATTATCCACCATTACTGACCCGTGGGGTTCTCGAGATGTTTTTCCACGTAACTAAAATCAACTGGAAAAAGAGGCCAAGACCCGCAGGACCAAACGGCACGCTCTCTGTAGAGTAAGTTCCATTGTACAGTATGCGTTATACGTCTTTTGTTTTGATGCAACCCGATTTACAATATTTTCGTATTTTGTGCTGTGCCCAGTGCTAAACTATTTCTTTATTTACTTTTTCCACTGTCAGTGCAGGTTGGTGGCATACCGGGTGGTATTGGAGTGGGTCCTGAAAGGCGAGAGACTCGGCAAGGACAATAGAAAAGTTTCACTAGCCTGTGTTGTTACAAGCATCCGTGACGGCTACCATTCTCCAGATGGATTGTATATTGGATTCAAGGAGGCAGAAGAGGCTTTTGAACTGATCTGAAGACAATCAATCTAAAGACATTCTCACTGACTCATTTTTATATTACCTCATAGTATTTCATCTGGGACTTTTTCCAATACATCGCAAAAAAGCACTGCCACATTATGAATAATAACAGGCATGGAAACTATGCTGCTGCACATCTATATTTTTATTATAAAAGATATCGCTAAAGAATAAAGAAAATGTGTAAAATGGAAGATATTTTACAATGTTTATTGTAATTGTTAACGTTTGTTAGTATTGTGTGGTTTGTACAATAAAACAACAGTAACCAACCACAAAACTAAGTTGCATTTACTACTCACTCCAGGGATACCATATCGCAGGTTTTACAAAATTGGATAAATACTAAAATAATTACTATAAATAAGTCAATATTTGGCTCAGAATCACAAGCACACATTTTGCATGACTTGCAAAGCTGCTCCTTTGACTGGAGATTTATCTTAGACCTGGGCACTAACTGCAATACAGACATGCTACCCACAGATAAATGCAGTGTTTTATTTATGTACAGATATAAGGGCCTAATTTTCGAATGGTAGCTGACTAGTAGGGTCCATAAGCCTATATGCCATAAGCAGGACTTTTCTGTGACAATGAGGACCTTTACAGTTTTTTTTCTCACAAACTTTATTCTTTTCACACAAACTTTATTTTTTAATAGAAATTTAAACAAACGTCACCTCATTTGGAAAACAACTAAAAACAAGATAATTGCAAAAATAAAAAAGGCAAAAATAAGCATGGCATGTTTGTGTTTGTCTGACTTGACATTTCACATGTTGATGCAGAAACCAATTGTGCATCCCTCATACTAACTGCTAAACCGTGAGGCATGTTTTAGTATGGCTTCCTCTTTTGCAGGTTTTAGTTTTTGGGCTATGTTTGTTGGTAGTGGGGGAATAGAAACATGTGACTGTGGGTCTTTCAACTTGATCTTGGGGTCCAGGCATCCCTGCAGAACTTGCACCACCATATTTTGCCGGAATGTTTGTGTAGTTGGCACATAGATCTTTTTGGCGACCCACTCTTTGGTTTGTTTTGGGTAAACCACATTAAATTGCAGTTTTCCTGAAAAACAAAAGAAAAAAATTGGACACATAGAAAACGTTAATGATACAACATATACATAATATCGACCATTCAAAATATTTACCAATTTTACGTTGCAAGGAAGGAACAAAGAAATTATATCCACATAATTATAAACCATGCACTTGTAATTTGGAGAAAACAATGTTGAATTACTTTTGTGGGTAATGTCTCTTCAATTGTGTAATACTCGAATTTAGACACAAATTACTATATATATCATGCAGACTGACGTCTTGGTGCAGCGGGCCTGATTTGTTTAGGCTCACATAAAACAGGTGTGCCTCTCATCAAAGGTTACACGTAATGTGTTGTTTTTGCCATTAGAAGTCAGTAAGAGGACATGAATTAATATATGACAGTGAGCAATTAACAAAAGCCCACCAGGTTTGTAAAGAGGGGCAAAAAAAAAAAAAATGCAGATGGAAACGCTATTTTCCGAATAAATCTGCTACTGTATCGTGACGGTTTTGATGCCGTCGTTGCCTTCTGATAATGGTTTGCTATGTTGCTAATAGCTGGCACATAAGCACGCATAAACTTGTGCAATTATCATCATTTGTTGGTAGACGCGATCCATTTTGGCTGACTAGCTAAATTAGTCGGTTAACACATTACTTTTGGTCACTTGAAGGTTCTGCGATTCAGTGCGAAAAATGAATGGAAGCAGCTTAAAATGTCAGAAATCTATTCGATACACCAATTTGATCGCATAACAGCATGTGACGCCTCTTCGCAATACTTTTTATTCGCTTTAATGCCATTAGATGGAAACGCATTTTCACCTGCTTTTTTCGCATGAATATTTTTGGCGAACTTCAGATAGTTCGATTGACAAGTGGATGGAAACATAGCTAGTGATGTTATCTTTCCCCAATCATTATAACACTTACATGCAACCCCCAGGTGTTATTTCACAGTCCTTAAGCAAAATGAACAGAACTAAAAGACTCGTGATAATAGTCCAAAATCATGTGAAAATGCATATTCACTGTGTCAGAAACAAAGACAAAACTCCATAATAGTCCAAAATGATGTGGAAATGCAGTTTTTGGTCAAGTAACATCAAACATCCTGTAACATTACCACGTTTGTGAAAAGGGTATATAAATATACAAACAAATAAGTTATATAAAAGGTCTGTAAAGTACATACCTCTGTCCTTAGTTGTAACATAGTCGGCACAGCTGTAGTCTTCAACAAAGGTCTTCGTTTAGAAACTTGAAAATCCTCCGGTGAGAAGTGGTCACTACAGACCCGGAGACTATGGACGTTGACGGTCTTGAAATCGCAACGAAGAGCTATCAGCCATAGCTGTAGGCTTTCAGTGTCCTGAACTGGTAGTCTGAGGAAAGTCACGGATCTCCTGAACGCACGCTTCATTTGGTTGAAGCATCCAGGAAAGTAACACACTACAACCATCTTTTCATATTAATTTACCGGTGCAGTTGAAAAAAAAAGTAAATTTCTGAGTGACAAAAACCAAAAATGTCTTTTTACTTCCAACTCGGGGAGCAGCTAACTTTGCTCTCGTTGACTTCGCTCTGCTTTATCGGTTCTCGTGTCGCTCTCAGCAGGACGTAAACACAGGGTTTTGTCTTCCACGATTCTCGTTGAATGTTGCCTGGCGCGGCTACCATAGTGAACGCCGCTGCTCGGGAGAACCGCGTGAACGCGCGAGCGCGCCTCCAGGCGAACACACTAGAGTGAATAATAGGCTATAAAACTGTACTAAATGACGTCGTTTCGGGTAAACTCTGGATGTTACCCCTTCAGGACACTTGGTATGCAGCGGACGAGCAGTATGGAGGAATTTTAAAAAGTTTTTGTGTAGTTTTACGGACCTTTTCTTTTCGGTAACCATAGACGCTCGTTATATGGATTTGCAGTGCAGGAGGACAACCCCCTGCATCTCCGGCTGCACTTTGAGGAATAAGAAACTACACCGGACTTCTCATCAGCATGAGGGTAAGTCAATAATGACTGAATTTCATTTTTGGGTGAACTATTCCTTTAAACTGATTTTTGCTTGAATTTCCCCTAGGGAGGTTCAAAGTGAGAAAACGTTCTTTCTGCTATTTTTAGGACAATGTCACATACATATTCCACATCTTACGGCTGCAGCGATTCACTGATGCAATATCACACTTATACAGAGAGAAATATTCAAACCCAGGATGCCAAGTGTCCATGGCCTCAGCATAACATCAAATGGAAAATATCTGGATCTTGTACATCATTTTACACAAATTTCTGTGTAATTCATCAGGACATCTTTGGAATCCTTGGAATTTCCACTAGCATTTAAAATAAGTCTAAAGCTCCATACTTTGAATACAGCAGCTGGGCCATTCTTTGAGAAGTGAACTAAAATGTCACACACATGACCAGATGTCATCAAATAAAGAAATACTTTGAAAATTAATGAAAGGTATCAAATTAATTTCTTGCTATTCTCCATACCCCAAAACTATGAAAATTCTAGATTTTTCAACTTCACAGAGTTTTTGAAGTCAAATAGAGTTATGAAAAACCTGTTTCCGTGTGAAGTCACACACGTGACCAGTCGTATTTGACCTCTGACCTTAAGTAGTTAAAGTTAATGTAACAAATAACATTTTTACTTGATAGACTTGGATAAGTAGTACTCTTATACAAGGTCCACAATCATGAACCTCCAATGCTTTTGTAATTGGAGGAGATTTTTTCTACTATTTGTTACATTTTTGGTCACACACGTTACTGAGAATGGCCCAGCTGCATTTGACAAACCCATACATGGGTGCGTAGGTTTCAGGGGGTTAAGGGCTTCAAGGAAGAATATAAGAAAACTGAAGCATTACTCTCTCCTCCAGCAAGACTAATTTTGCATTTCATGACAGATAAGAATCAGATGCAGGAAAAAAAATAACCAAGAAGCCATAGTGTCAGGTCCACTGGAGTTTTATCACTGATCAGAACTGACTTCCTGTTTCTCTTGTGTCACCTTCTCTCTGCTTCAGTGTCGATGCATAATGCACATTTAAAAAAAAAAAAAAAACACTAAAAACTTTTCACTCTAGCTCTCCCAAGTGCTTTATCCACCAATTTATACAAAGCCTAATGCTGTACCCTTGGAAGCCACCAGGGGGAACAACAAGAAAATTGCCAATCTTCTCCAAGTCACCATTTGAAATCAGAATTCAAGTTTTTCAGTCACCTCACTATTTAGACCTTAACCTTAATCGAAATGTTTGTCATTATCAATGTAATTCTGGTTAGTTTCTAGCCAAGATTATCTGCAGTCTATCATAAATCCTAACTGTCCCCAAGGGACAAATTTGAGCAGCAACATGGAGGACCAACAGATGAGACAACTGGGACATGTTCTGGCAGCACTGGAGTGGAGATTTTGATGCGAGGAATACGGTACATCAACAGACAACATTCAGTAACACAGAACACCAATGACACTTGTCATGGTCTTTGGTTGCACATGTTGATGTTTCAGCCAAAACTGGCTGGACAAAACCTCTGTATTTAGCCAAATAAGTTTCCACTGTCGTGCCTCGTAATAAATGTTGACACTAGGATTTAAGGTAGGTAGACACTCCCAAAATAGGCTTTTTTTTTTTTTTTTTGAAAAAATTGTTTTTGACATTTTCGTAAAATAACCTTTAGTAAGTTCATCGCGTGTGTACTTGATAGGACTATCAAAAATATGGACATCTGTTGTTTTTTGTCAATTTCTCAAAAAAGTTGATTTTGACCTGCCAAGCATTGCTTCAAACACCATTTCTCCTCTTTCTCTCCTGCTATCATTGTGAAACTTGGAATATAAGTTCACCAGATGCATGTCTATGGACTGATCAGGCATTTTGAAGAAATTATTTGTGTAACTCTAGATTTTGTGGTAATTAGGCACACAATAAAGTAAAAAAAACACTAAAATGCCCATATTTTTTCACAGAAATATTATTTCTGAAAACCCTCTAATCAGAACATGCACTATATAGTCATAAATGATCTGTGAAAATTTGAGATTAAAGTAATAAAAAGTTTTAGAGATATCCTGCCTGAGGTACTTGATCAAGTTCCACATTGCGGTAGCCATCTCGGGACCTAATTAGCATAATTTATGTAAATGAGCCATCACTTTAGTTCTGTATTTAGTAGTTGTTCATATGATGTTGGTACTTAATTGTTATGAATGAAAGAGTAATAAATGTATTTGGGAGTACCTACCTACCTTAAGTTGTGCGCTTACTGAAGTTCTCAATTGACTTCCATTCACTCTCTCCTGACTGGTAATGAGCTGAACAGAACTCTGTAGCAATATTACCCACAATCCGCAGTGCAGCCATTCACTATATTTGCTAACAGTAGCTTACATTCATTTCTGATAGCCTTGCAGCTAAAGTAACTGGCCTGCCCCTGATTAATGGTTCCTGATTGAAAAAACTCAGCATGAGTGAAATGCATTTCCTACCATCTGCACAGTGATCGTTGGCTTTCCCGTTCGAATGAGCATAGAGTCACAGAACATAGTATCAAGCTCGACGCAGATAAGGCAGGAGATAGAGACATAACCATACCTGAAATCTTCCGCAGGCTGTGGTTGGGTGTCTGCTGTACCCGCTACTGAGAAGGCCCTCGGTGGGTGGGGGCTGAGGTGGGGTGGGAGGGGGCTGGAGGGAGGTGGGTGGGGTACGGACGCAGCCCTCATTGAGATGGGGCTCCTGGTGCCCGTGGGCTGGGGCCGCACGTTCAGACTGGGTGACGCCCCCGGTCCCTTGGCTGGGGCGGGCTCCGGGGGCTTGGCTGCAGATGGACAGGGCCTTGACCCCGGTGGTCCTGGTTGGTGGGCGCTGGCAGGGGCTCCAGGCTCTGTGGGTTTGGGCTCCGAGCCGGCGGTAGAGGACTGTGCCCTGGGGGCTCTCTCTAGCCTTCGGGCACGATTAGGAGCTTTGGGTCCCGGAAGAGGTTTGGGGGTGGGGGCTGTTCCGGGGGCAGTTGTTGGGGCAGCTGCTGTGGTGTTTGCTGGGGTGGTCGTAGGGGCATTTGCTACGGTGGTTGTTGAAGTAGCAGTCGCTGGGCCTGTTGCTGGGGCACTTATTGGGGCAGCTGCCGGGGTGCATGCAGAACCGGTTGCTGGGGCAGATGCTGCGCCGGTTGCAAGGAGGGACGCAGGACCATTTGCTGGACCAGTGGCCGGGGCGGTTGCTGAACCAGTTGCTACGGTGGTTGCATGGCCAGGTTCTGTAACAGGTGCCGGAGCAGATGTTGTGCTGGTTGCAAGCGTGGATGCTGGGCCGGTGGCTGGAGCAGCCATTGAGGCTGATTTTGAAGCTGTAGAGCTGGACAGCGCAGAGGAAGTGGCAGATGATTCTGGATCTTTCTGGGTCCTCTCTCCAGGATCCATCTCCCTGAGGCTGTGACAGACAGCAACATCACATACCAGCAAACGGCTAAATTACTGCAGCTCCCAAAAGAGCAGCTTTAAATGTCAAGCCAATGAAGGACAGAAATGGCGAAAAAGCTGCTAAAATTCAGTACATCACAAGGCCCTGGATGTGTGCTCCTGACTGGTGATGGGGAACAGACATGCTGAAATTCGCCGCAAGATAAGAGGCGAGAAGTGAGCAGGTTCTCAGTCCCTTATCACAAACGCTTCAGCTAACACTCCAGAGCCAGCGGAACGCTATCAGCATTACTCCGGCAGATTTCAGTTTCTCTGTATTGGTACCCGAAATAGATACACAAGCTAACGGAGAGTTGTAGTCAGTGTATATGCAGAAAAACATCGATACCTCAGGAGAATGAGGTAACAAGGTTCTGGATACAATAGTGGGAAAATAAAACGAGAGACACATTATGTTGGATCTGCTGACTTTTTTTCATAATATTGAAATTTCAAATATTAGCAGCATTAGCTTTATAATTACCATTAACGCTTGCATTCACTGCATAGCTGTTTTTTGTTTTTATGTTACAACTAATGACCTTGACGGGGTCAAAAACAGGAGTTCATGGTGCTGGGGGATATTGATGACAATGTTTTCTTGTTGTTATTGTTCATAATAAGTATCACGCTTTGGCGATATACATTTTAAAATACATAACGCAAAAAAAAAAAGAATTTTTGAAGTGAAACTGAGACAGAGCTCGAGCGAGAGGGCACTAGAACAGGCACGTGAGAACTGCAAAAAAAAAAAAAAAACAAAAAAAACCTCAGACCGCGTGCGCACGAATGAACGTCTCCTAGGAGATGACTCATCGAGTCTGACTACATTCCGTGCCGCCGCCAACAGCGAGTGACAAGTGAAGAGAGAGGGGAGATAACGCAACGCCGAAAGCGGACATTCACAGCGCAGATACGGCTCTCCGATAAACACCAGAGCACCTTAACTGCCCGAGTTTCACGGCAATTTTCATTATTATCCTGTTTTTTTTACAAAGGGCAAATTCGTCTAAGGCGGCACTATTGTGCAGAGCTGCCTGTAATCATAGACCATCTCTACTATTGGAATTCGCAAGTTATTTAAAGCAGTGTAATGCGCTGCTTTTGCGTGGGCTCGAAATGCACACATGCTCGAGATACTCAATGCCACATAAAACAACAGAGATGAAGTTTAACCTATGTCTTGATATCATGCAATATATTGTTTTCTATGTATCTGCCTGCCAAAGCCTCATACGCCCTAATAGTTGATCTTCAGCCCCCAAATACACCTGACCTTATGTCACTTTGACCTTTGACCCAATTATGTCCAAAATGTTCAGATACCCTCTATGGCAGCGGTTCCCAACCCAGTCCTCAAGGATCCCCTGTCCTGCAGGTTTTTGTTGCAGCTTTACTTTAGCACACCTTATCCATTTAAGGCTCAATGCACCTTCATGCACACCCTGTTCAGATAGATGTTTTTCAACCAATCAGCATGAAGCCCTTAAATGGATCAGGTTCGAAAGAGCAGAGCTGGAGCACAAACCTGCAGGGCAGGGGGTCCTTGAGAACTGGATTGGGTACCACTGCTCTATGGGGAGTAACCATGACTGATTTGGTGAAAATCGCTCCACTCCTTCAGTAGATACACTTCTGACGGAGGATGTGACAGACACGCGCGGACAGCCAACCGGAAACATTATTTAGGCGGAGCTATAATTAGCTGGTGGTGGACTAGGCCGGTCAATATATGTTAAAATGTCGGTACTATCAAAGAGAAATTACTGTTATAAACACAAAACAACGGACTAATGCTAGGTTACTCAAAACTGCAAATGCACATTAGTGACCATTATGTACCCCTAAAACAGACAGGGAATCGATCCGTCACGTCATTAATATTGATTTGAAAGTACAGCAGTCCACAAAATTACTACAATTTAGATGTTTTTCCCCCTCCTGCTTTTTCAATTTGCTATATGGTTTCCAAAATAGACACAGTGAGTGAGTCATATAACCTTAATTGTACAACTGCATTTGGCTTGACTTCTGGTTTCATAAGGTACGTGAATGCTGTACTAATAATGCACTTTCCATACAGTCAGTCTGGCAATATAATACAGAGAAACTACCCCCCGCACAATATGACCCACTACCGAGTCAGTTATCCAATGTATTCTTTCTTTCTTTACTTGTGACCCAATAATGTTATAACCAGCACACATGTTGACAGACAGCAAAAGCATATCATTGCTCATGGCAAAGGTGATCAATTGGGCTTTTCACAGTGAGAAAACAATGTCATTTCCAAGCCCAGGGAAAAGTATTGGCAGCTCCAAATCAGGAGTAAAATTGGTTGAATTCTCAGCAGACTGCATCTTTGTTTCACAAAACAGGATTACTGAGTTAGCAGGATGAATGAGCCTAATAAAATAGGTCTCAAATGTGGAGCCAGGATGACCTGCTCCAGGTTTACCCCATGCAATTAATCTGACAACCAAGTAATCTTAAACAGTTAACCATTGTGAAATACCCCCTTCTTCCCCAGATTTTACCCCTGTTTGGATCAAACCTCAAGGCAGATAAGGTATACTTTATTAAACCCCATGGGGTAATTTGTCCTCAGCATTTGATCCATGATTTGGGAGTAGTGGGCAGTCACAGTGCAGCATCCAGGGACCAACATTCATTCTAAAGCCACAGTCTTGGTCTGGGGCACTGGTAGGAGTTAGAGTCCCCAGAATGAGGGTAGTGACAACTTAAGAATGGGAGCCATTTCATACCCATTGTGCAAAACCACTAATTATGCCCAATTAGTTCTTTTCTCAGAAGAGAAACAATAATTTTGAGGTAAAAACAATAAACCAGCCAGCAATGGTATCAACAAGTATGAGAGCGGAAAATGTTTGGACATGAGAAAAGAGAAAATAGAAAAACTGAGCAATGAACAGGAGAACATTTCACTTTCTCCTTCAAAAGCACTCAGTTCCATTTTAGGCATTTGCTCTCTGTGTTAAACTAGGATCCCGCGATACAAGCTTTTCTCGGGCATCCTGTACAATTATATAATTTGTTTTGTGGTAATTTTATCTCTAGGACACAATCATTTGACAAAGAACTTTCAGAAGCAGGCAACCTGATAGGAATAGGAATAGCCCAGAAATGCTAGTTCTACAGTTGAAAGAATAAAATGTTCTTTCCAAAGGATGAGGATGTCTGATGGCAAGGTAGAATGGTGAAAATATTTTAAATATAGCATAAACTTTGACTGATACAGATTTTTTTTTTTTGATCTTTTTAGGTGACAAAAATACAATTTTGCTGCTAGCCTGTACATTACCTCGCTTTTGTACCTTTATCCTCGCCTGTTTCTGCGAACTGGGGGCGGTCCAATTGCCAATCGTGGGGAGATACACTGAATATTGACAAGTAATTCATACAACCTTGCTTAAAAAATCTGAACTAACCTCTTAAGGTGCAAGCTAGCCAAAATAAATGCATGTTTCTGCAGCTATACCAAATTTTTTTGAGAAAAATGTTCGATAATGATAAGGACAAACCATGGAAGTGGCTTAAATGCAGCTTACCAAATGTTAGTCACCGAAAGTCACTATGCATTGTAGTTCTTATTTCACCAGATCTTTGGAGAATAGGATGGTGAATAGCATGTATGGATTGCAGGCAGTTGTGTTATTCATCTACTTCATATCATTAGCATTCTCCACTGCCCACAGGACTGCTCAGTAAATCAACAGCAGTGGTGAGCCGTCAGGGCCAGCAAGGCCTTCTCTGCTGACCTAGATAAATTGGAAAAATTATGTTTTCTTCATAAATACCTTAATTAAAGCTACAAGTATTATAGAAAGTCAATCAAAATCCTCATTCATTATATCTAAGTGATTTCACTGCTTAACTCCGAGTTGCGCAGCTTCCACAGTGCAGACAGCTTTTATAAAGGCCAGCTCTGTCTTATCCAATCAGATTTTTTTCTCTGCTGTCTCCGGGTCAAAGCTGCTCTCTACATGGCTCTGGTCTCAAGTCTCAAGGCCTTCAGAATGTAGATTGCTTCCCTCTCCCATTAAAAAGAGCGGGACGATTTAGCTGATTGTCATATTTTTCACAATCAGATTGCAAGTATGCCAAGTGGGGCATAATCTTTGACACAGCAGAGCCTGGCCTCTGCCTACGTCAGGACGTTACGAGCTGACAACAGGTTAGTTACGTTAACAAACGGAACAGTCTGTATAGATCTTACATGAGTGGGCGTGTCATATGAAAGTAATGCAACGACTATCCACTTTATTCCTGAGGGCGCTACTGTAGATATGATTAGGGGTGCAACTTCTGGCGGAAGTAGTTTTTAGCGAGTGGCTAGTCAAGAACAGCGGCGTTTCTTTCAGTTAACTTAGCGATTACAGCTCGTTTTTTTTTAACAAATTAACTTGCTTTTCTTAAAATGTCCCTTCAGAGCTCTGGCACCTATTGTGCTGTTCGAGGCTGAACTAACAACCAGAGGAAGCTAAATTTATGGTTTGATCAACAGTGTTTTGAACACGCACCCAAAACATAAGGGATTGTCCTTGTGTTCAGCGAAACGGTTTCCATCGCCTACCTACAGAAGAGGAAGCCAGAATTTGGCTGAAAAACCTGAATTTGAAAAGACCCCCGAAAACATTAGGTGCTCATTTCATTATGTCAACAAACAACGATTCCTACTTTATGGCTAGGCTCAGACAGACCGTCGCAGAGGAGACACCAAGTCCTCTGAAGCATTTTGACAGCAGTGCCAGGAGAGCACAAGGTATGATTTCACGTGTAGGGAGGACAGAAAAGTGTTGTATTCGTCCGGTAATGCCAGTCAGTGTAACTAACGTTTCATCCTGTACAGTTTAAGATGAGGCTGTAGAAGTAGCAATAGTCTGCTACAATTTGAAAATAGCCTACTCTGTTCCAAATAATAGTCTTGCACTCCAAACCTCATTTCACTAAAATTAAAAGTATGGGAAAAATGGATTCACTGTGTTTTACATGTTATAGTATTGGATTAGCTAGCAACTTAATACCGTATAATGTAGTTGGCTGGAGTAGAGCTAATTTGACTCGTACTGTCGGATGGCTTAATTTACTCTGTATAACAATCCATTACGTTTAATATGTAGAGCAATATTTACCGCTGAAATATAGCGTTTCCTTCTTAAATATTCTCAGAAAGTACTTGTATATCTGTTTTAAGGTACATAAGGTCGTATACAACCTCCTTTAACAAAACGCGACTGACCTTGTTGCTGTGGAAGTACTGCATACGCCGAGCTTTGTAGATTGTTCATAACCGCAGTCTGTGGCAACGGAGTCGCTAATGTAGCCAAATGCGCTAGTGTGGCCACTGCTTCAGGTCATTCTCCCATTCTTCGATAGTAGAAGGCAGCGGTACCGTAACTTTATCCCGTCTGAGGGCTAAAAGGTGATGTTCCCTCATATTTTATTTTCCAATCGCTTAAAAAAAGAGGATTCGCGTGAGCCGCTACCATGATAAACAGTTCAGTGACAGGATGCAGCGGAAGTTATGCCCAGAATTCGCACAAGGGATCATAGGACGTGGGAATAAGGTGGATAGTGAATTTTGCAGTAGTTTCGAGCTTTAGCGAGCTATAAACCCAAAATTTACTCAGAGTTAGCACTGAGCTGACTCCTTCACTGGTACTCAAACAATCTCTGAGTTACAGACATTCGTGTTTGAAATAACAGTTAGCTAGCTGCGGTTTTTAAATTCACTGTGAACCGAGTAACGATGCGATCTATGCGAGAGCATGCATCAACTTCACGCACTGGTATATCTGGTGGTGACCATCCTGGTGTCTACTGCCTCTGTCGAGCGTCATTTTCAGCTCTTTAAACGCATCAAAACTAACTCGCGAAATGCAACTGGGCAGGCTCAACTGTCAGCACTGGCCTCCGTGGCAATCCTGAAAGACCTTTTATTGGAGCTCAAATGGACCGATATGCTGTACGACCGCGTCATTCATCATTTTTGTAAGAAAGCGAGGAGGATGGAGTTCATTTTCAAATAACAAGCAGTTGCTGTGAGTTTAATACATTTTTCATTTTATTTATGGTAAGTTTTGGATTTTGTTTTAGATCGTTACTGCTGGTGTATGTCTGGCTGTACCCTTGCACATTGAGGCACATGTGTGTTTATGCGCAGCAGCTTGGCTAGTGTCCCAGTAGTCTTTCCTAGGTAGTCTACTTGGATGTGACTGGTTGCTGTGAGTTTTTTCTTGTTTCTTGGTAAAGGCAGTGATTGATTAATGCAGACAGTATGGCAAAGTGCTTTATGTGTGAATGCTGTCACTGGGAATTTGTGAGGGGGTTACGTTATGACGTCATGCTGCTGCCGCGGTTAAATTTAGGTTAATTGCGGGAGGCTTACTGAAGGCCTAGGTGTAAAATGCACGGCCCGCCACTGATCAACAGGGTAATCGGACCTGAAGAAGGTATGACAGCGATTACCAATAATTAATTTATAGCTAATTTACTTAGCATAATAATTTAGTTACAGTGATTTAGTCATTATTTTTATTAACAAAAACTTCTCTAGAGCCTTTAATTATCTTTAGCAACCATCAATGAATAAAATTTAAAAACATAATGCATTGCTGAATACTCCTCAGCCTGTGCACAGCTATGGGTCACAGAGATTGACCATACCAAAATTGACGAAGCTGCCATCAATAGTTACTGAGTACTGGGCTGGACAAGATTTCACCGGTGAAGGTCACAGCGCTAAGGTCAAAGGTCAAATCCAGCCAAAACCCTGACATTGCACATCTATGGGTCACAGTGAGTTACCATACCAAATTTGGTGAAGCTATGATCAATAGTTACTGAGTGCTGGTCTGGACAAAATTTCCTGCATCAAGGCCACAGCGCTAAGGTCAAAGGTCAAATCCAGCCAAAAACCCAACGTTGCACATCTATGGGTCACAGCGAGTCACCATACCAAATTTGACGAAGCTACAACCAACAGTTACTTTGTACTTAGCCGGACAAGATTTCCACGATGAAGGTCACAGCGCTAAGGTCAAAGGTCAAATCCAGCAAAAAACCTGATGTTGCGCATATATGGGTCATAGAGAGTTACCATACCAAATTTGGTGAAGCTGCGATCATTAGTTGCTGAGTACTGACCTGGACAAGATTTCCATAATCAAGGTCACAATGCTAAGGTCAAAGGTGAAATCCAGCAAAAATCCTGATGTTGCACATCTATGGGTCATAGTGAATTACCATACTAAATTTGGTGAAGCTGCGATTATTAGTTGTTGACTTCTGACCCGGACAAGATTTCCACGATCAAGGTCACAGCGCTAAGGTCAAAGGTCAAATCCAGCAAAAAACCTGATGTTGCACATATATGGGTCATAGAGAGTTACCATACCAAATTTGGTGAAGCTGCGATCATTAGTTGCTGAGTACTGACCCGGATAAGATTTCCATAATCAAGGTCACAGCACTAAGGTCAAAGGTCAAATCCAGCAAAAAACCTGATGTTGCACATATATGGGTCATAGAGAGTTACCATACCAAATTTGGTGAAGCTGCG
Source organism: Gymnothorax javanicus (assembly GCA_029692085.1). Taxonomy (NCBI): domain Eukaryota; kingdom Metazoa; phylum Chordata; class Actinopteri; order Anguilliformes; family Muraenidae; genus Gymnothorax; species Gymnothorax javanicus. Next base: position 81,855,075 of record CM056194.1, on the reverse strand, counting down.
ATCATTAGTTGCTGAGTACTGACCCGGACAAAGTCATGGACAGACGACAGACAGACACGCAGACACACAGGTGACGACAATACCCCTTTGGCCAAAGTTTGGCTGAGGGGTAAAAATCAACACGCCAAATTCTGAAAAGAAGGCATGTCTTGGAAAATGCTAAAAAAATGCTAAAATCAAAAAGGACTGATTTGAAAAGTCCATTCATGCTCTACTATCTTGAAAACAATACAACAACACATTATTTGATGATCCAAGGTAAATTTTTACTAAAAATATGCAATGCGATGGCCACAACAGACTCCAGAAAAACTGGTCATTTACCACTGCGTAACATCACCATGTCTTTAAATCGAACTCATTAAGTATGTCAGCACTGAAGTTGGTTGAATCTAGCAAGCATAATCCCCCCGCCCCATTCCTCCACTGCGCAGTCTTCAGCTGCATAATATACGGGGCATTTGTTGTCAAATATTTCACTTCATAATACGCCTAAATCAAAACAGACTTGATCGTAAACAGATCAGAACTGCACGCAGGCCTGTCTAGCACCCACACTCTCTGCTCATGCAACCATGCACTTGTATTTCCATTAGAATGTGATTTGATGCCGTCTTACTGGAAAATGCGGGGATTCCCCGGAACATGTGACAGTGTATATCTAGACAGCAGCATATGTTACTCCAAATTCAAATATACCTTCCAGTATTGATGGCACCCTCGCAAATGTGCAAGTCACCCATGCCATGTGCACTGACACAGCCCAATATCCAAACGCTGGATTTAGCATCCGGTGCCAATTACCACTTGGGTTGTCCTGATGTCGAAGGTCCAGGGAACAAAGCAGCTATTTTTTTTCCAAAACCACTTGAAATGTTGACTTGTTAATGCATGAAACATGCTAGGCCTTAATCTGGAGGCTCCTTCCATACTGAATTAGTTCACATGTTCAACATCAGCTGTTTCTTATCACCTTGTTTCAATTTCTCACATTGTTAGCAGCCCCTTCGACAAAATGGAGCAGAGAACATTGCAATAGAGCTTGTCCGTCCATCCGCCTGGATAAATCAGGACAAGTGTTTTCAGAAATTACCGAGATGAGTGAAATTTTGAGAGAGTACATTACTGGTCATGACCTTGATTGGGCCCAAATTGACACTCTGCGGTGGCGGGGATATTGATGACAATCTCTTCTTGTTAGTCCGCAGTTTCCCCCGAACCAACTTTTTTGGAGCGTATTATAGTCATCAGTTCTGAAACAAGCCGATATCCTCAATAAATTATTGAATTCCCATGTAAAGCATCAAATAATACGTTGCTGTTGTGGATGAGTGGACTTCTCAGATTAATCCTTTTTGATTTTATTTGCATTTTCCATAATGTGCCCACTTATTTGTAATTGGGATAATATATAAGAATTACAAGTCTCCACAGATAAATTATCTTACCATAAATAGAGACATTCTGTCTTTCTATCTGTATGCATTTATGAATGTCTGACCTTTGATTGGTCCATTCATCTGATGAACTATAAACTTAGCAACATGTGTATTGCTGAGGACCCAAGAGCGGGCAGTTTCGAGTAAGAAGTTGTTTGGTGGAACGTGGTTCTCAAGAAATTGAGAAAGCTGCAAGCGCCAAAACCATGAAAGTGGCAACACCAGAGGCCAAGCAATCAGCCCCATCTGACAAGGTGCGGTTTGCATGTACACTGCAATAGTTTGAATTAAAACCAAGGAGTGATGAGCAAATGTACAACAAGAGGTTTGTGAGTTGAGTATTAAATTTAACATCAAGACCTGAGAGAGAATAAAAATATGAGCAAAGTAACTGGACCCCAAAGTCCCCGGGACAGAGGACATCGGTTACTTTCCCACTCTATTTTAGGAACTACTGCTGAGTAACATTATTATTTTTTTCCCAAAGAACTATTCTAAGTATGAGAAAAAAAAGAATTATTGAAGGCATGAAGTGCAGAGATATTTGTGTGCAGGGCAGGAGGAGAAAACTCGCCATTCTGAAAGCACCAGGCTATTTTTTACTTCACAATCAAAAATGAAAGCGTGCAATTAAACCGCACGGCTGGTGTCGAGCTCGGAGGTAAGAGAGGAAGTGGGGGGAGGTGGGTGGAGGATGGCGGGGGGTTACATGCATAATTGCGGTTATACAAAGCAGCCCTGGGTGTGCAGAGGCATTAGACGGGGGGGCAGATCGTGTGGAAATGTGAGGCTCTGAATGATCTGGGAGATTAAAATCTGCAGCGTAAAGGGACTGTTGCCCTCGGCGATAACATCTCACTCCTCTGAGTCTCTCTCACTCAAACCCTCACTCACTCTTTCCCATTTTTCACCACCTCACTCTCCCTCTCTCCTTCACCATCTCACTCTCCCTTTCTCCTTCACCATCTCACTCTCCCTCTCTCCTTCACCACCTCACTCTCCTTCTCTCCTTCACCATCTCACTCTCCCTTTCTCCTTCAACATCTCACTCTCCCTCTCTCCTTCACCATCTCACTCTCCCTCTCTCCTTCACCACCTCACTCTCCCTCTCTCCTTCACCATCTCACTCTCCCTCTCTCCTTCACCACCTCACTCTCCCTCTCTCCTTCACCATCTCACTCTCCCTCTCTCCTTCACCACCGCACTCTCCCTCTCTCCTTCACCACCTCACTCTACCTCTCTTTAACTCTCATTCTCATTTTCTTTTCCTCTCACACTCTCCTTCACTTTTACCATTTCTCTCCCTCCAAAACACCATTTCTTTTCTCTGTGAGCTAATGTTTATTGCACACATTGGCCTCCATTCCCCCAATCACCAAGCGCCGCTATCAGCGATGTCACAGTGTCACACGCCCGACGGCTGCTATCGGAAGCAGCCAGAAATATCTATTATCCGGGCCGACCTCACACAACAATGACCCGGGGGGGCCATAGAGAGAGAGAGGGATGAGATAGAGGACGAAAAAACAACATAAATGATGAGCAAAGAAACTGACATCATTACTTATGAACCCACAACCAGCCAGGCCCTGAGAACCTGCCCCCAGGAGGCAAATGTGGAGGCAGCAGTGAAGCAAGACAAAGCAAAGCCCCAGTAAAGGCTCACTTCAGAACAGACAGCGTACAGAAGCGATTCTAATTCACTGACAACACGCTCGCAATGCAGATTTTTCCCAGAATACCTCAGTATGAACTACATTACCACTACAGTCTTGAAAACGCAGGCGACTTGCATGATGTTTAATGCTGTTGATGTTCATATTCTGGAATGAACTCATTCTCTAATAAAACACCATGCAGGGCTCGGAGTCAAATCGGCACGGATCAAATTCAGCATCAAGCTCGTATTGACATTTTCGTTCATAAATGATGTACAGCAAGATTAGCAAGAAATGTCACAGCTTCGGTTAAATCATTAGCACCTCACAGGAAACATTCGGCCCCTTGGAAACGCACGGCTGTGTGCAGAGAGACTTCGGCTGGGTTTCAAGGAAAAGGGAAGAAACTTCAAACCACAGGTCTGTGCATTTGAATATGGAGAACAGCAGCACATATAAATACTCAAAATGAAAGTACACAAGAAAATCAAAATAATAAGATCTTCAGAGGTTGTTGCTCTCAAGCCAAACCTCAACCCCAACAGGCCCATCCTTCTGCCACACACACCCATCAACATGATTAAGGAGCTGAAATGTAAAAATACTTTTTGCTAAATTTTGTCAATTCTGACTACTAGAGTATTTTCACACCAAAGAGAATGTCCTTCCACTTCTGGGAAAACTATTTTAGTCTTCATATAACATCATCCTCTTCTAGCTGGCCCTGAGTAAAATGAATATGTCTGCCAATTATTCGGTCCACTCCCATAAACTCCCTAATAAACATGTTATAGAGGCGACATTATAACCATTTTGTAGTTTGACATTTCAATTCTCCCTGTCTATTTACAAACATTTGCATGTTTTTATGGTCAAGAAGCACTGATTTACAGCGTTAAAGGCGGTGTGTTTAGCACCTAAGGCTCACTCAGTGTCCATTTGGGCTGCTGTCTCTTTAAGGCTCCCTCCCTTTAAACCTAACCGTTGGCTAATTGTTGTGTCAGAAAAGTCAAGCCCGTTACCATAACCATAACAGCTTTATCTGAGAGTGGGCCAAACTAACCGCAAGGCGAGCATTATGCAAACGTGTTACATAGTGATATAGCCATGTTAAGAAAGAAAAGGGTGGACTATGAACAAGGTGTTTCAGGCATTTCAGGAGCTTTGTTTTCAGTCAGAGAGAGAATAACTCCCTTTGGAGTGGACTTTGTAAATTCACAGGTGTTTTAAATGCACAAAAAGCTATATAATGCACTAAAAGAAAGAAAACCCCAAAAGGCATCATATGGCCTCTTTAAAATCCATCACAGTTTGGAATGCACATCTACAGTTCATCAAACTGACTTGCCTTCAGTCAGAAATTCTGCTGACAGATTTTCTGCCCTTGGAGAGACATCATATCATTTTTGTTCTGCTCCAACTCTCTAATCATGGTGTCTTCAACTGCAGGCTGAAAACACACCAAAACTGATCTATGCAGGATCTCAGAGAAAATGAGGCCACCGTACATGACAAAATTAATCTTTGAGAGGACAGAATCCTCATCCATTCACCAATGGCAGAGACTGTGGCCATCAATAGGAGACAGGCTCCGACTACTTGCCCACGTGTCCTTTCAGAAAAATGACAATCTTTCCGAGCAACATACGTTGGGATACTGTGGGACACGCACTTCCTAAGGAGTCACATGACATTCGTAAACTCTCCCTGTACATTTGAAACCAGTGGAGTGACCTGTGGATTCCAGCCTAATTTCAACAGGGGCAGCATAGTACAGTAAGCAGGCAGGATCAAAAAGAGCGCTGAGCTGTTGGGCCTTTTCATTTGCTTCCAGAATGCACCCTTGCCACAGCAGAGTCACACCATAACAAAGCTCAAGTTCTGAGGAAAGACAATAAACTGCACTACATAACAGAAGCACCTTGGACCAGATATAGAGAGACTTTTGGCGCATGCAAAATATCATAGCAAATGAAAAACAAGCAGATCTGAATGCAAAGCTTTGGTTGCTCTGCGTCCGCCTGCTATAGCTTCACACGCCCTAAAAGTTGAGCTTCAATCCCCACCTACAACTGGCCTTTTGTGAACTTGACTTTCGACTCGATGACCTCTAAAACCTATTCATTTCAGCAAGCCCCTGTGGGAAGTTACCATGTCTGATTTGGTGAAAATACCTCCAGAAGCACAAACGGACAATTGGAAAACGGTATGCTTCCCCCTGACTGTGTGGCCTAAGTAAAGCTGGCCATATGGACGTTGAAAAGCAAGAACAGTACTGCAGCTAACTGCACCTAATCGTTAAAACATTAAGGGCTAGAAAATTACGCACTCTACTCTGAATAATGGTGCCATTTAGTTAAAACAGCAAGATTTTAAAAAGCATGAACTCTATCACAACTTTACTTAACCATAGTAACGACGGATACTGCATGTAGTCTAATGCAACAAACTTTGCCAGTGGTTAAAATTCTTAGAGCTTAACCCTTAGATCGCTGAAATTAAATATATATATATATATATATATATATAGTCTTGCACTGTTGAAAACCTATCATGTTGCAACTTGTTTAAAAGAGCTCGCCTGCAGGAGCTCTTACAAACAACTCACCACATGATAGGTTTTCAACGGTTTTGATTTTGATATTTTACATCATTGAGTCACAATAGTTGCATTTAGCACTCGAAGGGTTAAAATAAAATGCACTTTATTAGGAATAATTATGCACCAATCAGACCTGCGGAGAACAGATGTCTGAGAAAGAGGAAGACACACCTGAGCCTGTGTTCCATTAAATCTTGTCTGCACATTTATTCAAGGAACTCAATTAAGGAGCTGAATGGCCCTCATTGTTCGGCTGCTGTCTTACTTTGAAATCATGGCCCAATTCCATGAAGACGTTGTGAGAGTTTCCACAGAGAGAATTTTTGTGTCAGAAGTAAAACCATTACGCCAACAAAGCCTACAGTTCCGAGTAAATTAACCCCATAAAACCTACTGACTCATGCATGGGTTTGTAAAATGCTGCTGCTGTACTCAAACAAGTGGCACTTTAGGCCTGTTTTAATTCTAGTAAAGATCATGGTTTCCAATAATCCCAAACATCTCTAGCTGAATTGTCTAGTACAGGGGTCCCCAATCTTTCCCAGAAAGGGCCGGTGTGGGTGCAGGCTTTCATTGCAGCCAAGCAATTACACACCTGATACTACTAATCAACCGCTGGACTCTTTGCTAATAGGCTTGATTAGCAGCATCAGGTGTGTAGCTGCTCGGTTGCAATGAAAGCCTGCACCCACACCGACCCATTCTGGGAAAGATTGGGGACCCCTGGTCTAGCATGTCTAGCAGGGAAATTGGTGCAAAATGATATTCAAGTTCTTGATATTTTCTTGACTTTGAATGTAATAAAGGGAAAACTTAAGTAAAAGGTTAGAGTTAAAGGGGCTAAGCTTAGTCCTTAAGTATCTCCTTAGTGTTATGCTATTTTTCCACTCAGCATGGTATTGGTTCAACTCGACTCAAATCACTTGGAACTAATACTGGTACTGTTTCTTCTTGGTTTTTTTACTGCCGATAGTACCTGCTCTTCGTTGGCAGGGTTCCTAGCTCAGCATCACAGCGACATTGCAAGTTGCTCCACAAAACTCTGGCAGTCTCCCTTCATTGGCCATCAAACAGAGGAACGTCTGCACCTCGCTAAAGGACAACAGTGCGGTTTTACTGGCTGCCATTGTTCAAAATTATGGGTTTCGTGGGTTAATTAAAAATATGCGGTTGCCATAGCAGCTTTGTGCACGATGACCTGTGTCACGCCGTCATGCTAATGATGATTCTCTCTGACCAATCAACGATATCCAGTGTTCTCAGGTCGCCTTTTTGGCTACACATCAGTGGTATGAAAATTACAAGCCTTGTTGGGCTGAATGGCCCGTTCTCACAATTTTATTTTATGCCATGTCATGCGATATGTAATATTATGCTATGTTATGTTGAAGTCAGTTCCATCCATCCATCCATCCATCCATCCATCCATATCAAACCTGGCGTATTCCTCAGCAGAATCAAGTGCATTGGGGGAGGAGCTAGAGCCCCTTCTAGCATCCAATGGGTGACAGACAGGAAATCATGGGGTACAGGAAAACCAAATCATAGGCTTCCCTTTCCACCCCATCTCCAAAGGCTCTAGCTAACAGCCAGGCAAATAGATGGCTTTCCTCCAGATCGTCCAGGCAACTGGCAGCAAAATGTCCGCTTGACAGGTCAGTTGTAGGCTCCAGCCACTGCAGCCATTATCACACGGAGATTTTGCCTGCTGCTTCAGATACTCACCTCACAAAGCTTTTCGCATACCTCTTCAGAATCTCCAAGCTCGCCCTGCCTGGCCCCCCATGTCTCCTGGCAACGACACACTAATTCTTTCCTCTCACACTTAAAGAGCCCAGCAAAGCACTTGAGTAACTGGTTGCCGTATTTCAAGGCAGAAACATGAACATGCATGCACTCAATCCCTTTATTCTGCAGTGAAAAAAAATCAGTCCCCAAATCAGAAAAAGGTGGGACAGTATGTTAAAATGAATAATGCAAGCACCGGTTTGTAAATCAACCTGTAATATGTTGAAAACAGTACAACGCATTATTTGATGTTTCACCGCATAAATTTTATTTAGCTTTCAAAACAAAAACTAATTTCAATTTTGATTCTTGTGACATAATTAAAAAAAAAAAAAAAATGGGACAGTAAAGTTTTTATGACTTTGTAATGTTGCCATTGCTTTTCACAAAACTTACGTGGTTCAGTGTTTCGGGCCTAATTTTATCCCATTCTTCCTACAAACAAAGTCTCAAGGTGCCCAAAAGTATGAGGTCCTCGTTGTTGGATTTTGCATTTCAAAATCCGCCACACGGTCTCCATTGGAAACAAGTCGGTACTGCAGGCAGGCCAGTCCAGCACCCGCACCCTCTTCTTACACTACAATGCCTTTGTAATGCCAGCAGAATGTGCTTATGCATTGTCTCACTGAAATAAATGTGCGTCTCCAGATAAGATGATCTCCTGAAGGCAGCATATTTTGCTCCAAAAAAGCTCAACATACTTTTCACCTTTAATGGTGACTTCACAGTAGTGCAAGTTACAAATGCCAAGGGCACAGACACAACCTCATATCGTGACTTGTTGCTGGTCTGGATGGCCTTTTCTCTCTCTGGTTTGCCACACATGGCATCCATTTCTTCCAAAAAGGACCTGAAGTATTGATTTGTCCCACCAAAATACACATCTCCACAATGTGATGGTCCATCACAAATGTCTCCAAGCCCAGAAAAGTCGACAGTGCATCTGGATATGGTTAATAAAAGACTTCCTTTTCGCACAGCAAAGTTTTAAATGGAATCAGTGGATGTAACAACATATTGTAGTACTTGACAAAGGTTTTTAAAAGTAATCCAGAGCCTTTGTGTTACATCACTTCAGAAAATTGATGGTTCATGATGCAGTGCTGTCTGAGAGATGAGACATCACAGAAAATCAGCTTGGGCTTGTGCCCTTACCCTTCACCCACACAAATTCTCTTCATTATGCGTTTAACAGGGGGAAATATCCAAATATCTTCCTGTCTTTCTTTGAGGAACATTGTTTTTGAACCTTCTAATGACTTTTTTCATGCATTTGTGAGAAAATCGGCGATCCTGAGCCCATCTTTGCTCCTAAAGGACTAGGCCTTTCCTGGATGTTGCTTTCGTACCAAATCATGCCGACAATCACTTGCTGATATCAGCTCCTTACAATCACATCATTATTCAAATTTTTTACAAGACCTAAATTGCCCCTGTACCAACTTTGGAATGTTTTGCGGGCCTAAAGGGCAGGAATGGATGTTTATAAACAAAATGAAGTTACCCAGACTAAACATAAAATATCTCACCTTCATACTGTCTACAATGAAAAGCAAGTGAATATAAATTTAGAAATCATTACTTTCTAATTCTATGTGAATTTTCCATGTCATCCCCAACTCTTCCCAGGTTTCTCACAGAGAAATAGGGGCTATTGCACACAAAATTCAGTGAGGGAAAATTTCTCACAATTAAGAACGGACTGTATTTTAAAGGATTACTGCTGAAAAGCACCGGTCAGTGAGAGGCCAGAACAAACGGAGACTTTTTCAAGCCCACTAGTGATTAAAAACTCATTAAAGATGAAAAACTAACACAGTGATCTCACGATTCACAAACAAATTTACAAAATCCCAAAACCCAACCAAAAAAAAAAAAAAAAAAAAAAAGCTGATGAAACAGACGGCAGTTAAGCCTGTATTGGCGGGTGGTGGTGAGACAGGCCTGAGGCCCCACAGCAATCTGGAACCCAAAGCAATGTTGTTACAGTTTTTGTACATTATAAACACTGTTTGCTTCAAAAAAAAAAAAAAATGTATTTGCACATATATTCTATCATAAAAATTTTTTAAAGTCTGCTAGGACTGCCACAAACATGCTTAACAATGGAGGGCAGACGGGGCGAGGCTTGGGCTAAAATAGCGCCAGTGAGCGACATGATGAGCGAGAACTGAAAATAAAGGCGGGACTGATCAGTAACGGCTGTCACTGGGGCAAAAGCAGTTGGTCAGGGGGAAGACCATGGCGGAAATGGGCGGGGTTCTCTTTTGAGGCCTCCGTCATTACCCTGTCACCGGGTGTACTGAGCAGACACATCAGATACGGAAATAGGACCCCTCAGACGCTACATGGCCCAGCTCCAGCCAGACACTCACGAGAGCTGGGTTTTGTCCCAGGCTGACAGATAAGCACTGAACACAGACAAATTGTACACAATCCTTCACTAATTCTGTGGTTTTTGATGCAACTTCCCCAGGACTGGACAGGAATTGCTCTTCTCCTGTGGTTTTCCTGCTTTCTTCAGGAAGTTATCAGACCATTGCTTTATAGTTGATCAGTTTTAACTTTTTTCCCCCAATCAAAGAATAAAAACAACCAACCTATTAATCTTACTTAGCATAATCTTCAAACACCGCCATTATGGTATATAAATTTCACTGAATTTAATTAAATTTAATACAAACGAGTGAAATAGTGAGCACAGCTCACTGATACCCCCAATCCTTGTGCACTGAAGAGATTATGTCATATTTTAATATAAATTCACACTGCACCTCTGCATGAAGTATAGAATGCATGACTGAAATTTGAAAACAATCTGGAAAGCAGTTTTCAAGAAATCAGTCAGACAACATTTGCAGTGGCAAATTTTCTAAGTTCAACATATGGAAAATAAAAGTACTTTTTGGAAAAATCACCGCATTTGCAGGAAACTTGGCACTGCACCTCTCCATGAAGTGTAGAATGCATGAGTGCAATTGGAAAATGATTTGATGAGCAGCTTTTGAGAAATTGGTCGGACAAACCAGTGCGGATGGATGGACGAACAAAATTCTTTGGTATACACTATATATCCCCGCCCCTTATGGGTCGGTGGAATAAATAAAAAATTCACATGAACTATGGACATAGGCATTCCAAGCCAAAGAGCACAGAGCAGAACTGCTAAAATATGTCTGTGGAGAAACACTTTCCAGTAGATGATGCGCCTGATATCTGACTCTTCCAATGACTCATCTAATCACCGGGTCATTCAGACCTTACTTTGTACATTGAGGTATTCTTTACCAGGGCTGGAGTGAAAACCAATGGGACAGTAGATCTTCAGACAGAGGGTTGGGCAGCTGGAATGGTCCACTGTGTGTGGAAGGAGGGGGGGAGGAGCAGAGTCATGCAGTATGACTGTTTTGTAACTGTCATTTTGGCCCGGTCAGCCAGTCTGGTTTCTGGTGCAGACATGGGTTGCTGACTTTTTAAGAGGTTAAAAAAAACAAAGACTGCCTCAGCTTAGTCCCCAGTGCAAACTGCATTTCAGTACTGCTAGTTAATTAGTGCTGCAGCTTTGCATCTGTTCCTCCATGTACAATATTGAACTTAAAAACATCGCCGCCTTGGGCCAACCGACAGCCAAGCACCGAATTCACATGGTGAATTATTTAAAAGAAAATATGAGCAGTTTAGCCATGAGTCGCTAGATTGAATAAGTGAAGGCATAGACAAGGTTAGAGCTAGTTCTTTACAGAAGTGTTCCTTAATAATTACAAATACCTTGCAGGTCAAACGTATTCTGCATGCCCAGAGCGGGGACAAAAAACTGCCCATTTACAAAAAGCACATATGACTCAACCACTGACGTACTCCACTGGCTTCCAGGGCAACAAAGGAAAAAAAATAGGCCAAAGCAAGTACACTTACTGCGAATAAAGGAATAAAGGTAAACAGAATGTAATAATGCTGCCGCAAAGTTAATAAAACAATTATAAAACAAGACTAGAACAAGGATAGATCATACAACCCAGATCCAAATCAATGGAACATTGAACATCAATGACAGAACAACACTGGAACCGTATAGTACCATTCCCAATATGAAATGCCACAAGCCAACCAGGTACCTCTGTCCCTTATCTCTCCTGCTTTCCTTGTTTCTGTGATTGGATGATTGAAAGATTGTGGGTGTGTCTGCTTTACTGTCAGCTCTTAAGCCTCTTCCCGCCCTTGGGAGGTCACCTGACAGTTAAGGTCCAATCACCTGCTTTGTTTCCCTGACCTGATTCTCATGGACTGTCATTAGTCTTGCATTTCAGCCCAAGCATCATACTAATCTTGGCCTGATTGTCTTCCAGAGTCTATCGTACAATCACGTCATTGTATTTCTTGTAATAGAATTGTCACGATCGGAACCCAAGGCCCTGTTTATCGGCTCTACAAGTTTCTCTGCCTTGGCACTTTTGCCTTCTACTGCCAGTCTTCTTGTGAACCAAATCTTTGAATAAATTCTTACCAAATCTGACGCACAAATACACTGTTTGGATAGTGGGTACAACATCTGAATGTTCGCGATTTATACAGGGGAACTGGCGAAACAAGGACACACCGTTTTCTTTTGGATAAACGTATTCTCTTTATAGAAATCAATGTATACTTCCCAGGTACAAAATACACATCCAGATTACATGCTGAAAAATTGACAAATGAGGACCACTAGACTAAAAGAGAATCAACTTCTGCGTTCAGAACTCTATGCACCCCATGAGTCATCCAGTTATCCTGAAAATCTCAGGAGTCAGGTTATTTCCAAAACAAAAGGGCGATAACAGTAATTAGGCGTACCAACATTTACAGTTTTGCGGTTGGCAGCCCTTTTGAGCCACAGGGCTCACTACATCTGAGGTAGAGTGCAAAGGAATCATTGCTAAGTGAGGAAATAATGTTTATTGCTGCTTTGACAATTTAACCAGAACAAGACAAACTCTTACTCTCAGTAAAGAGCATTATCTGACCTTTCACTCTCGGGCACCATTGCCCGAGAGTGAAATCTGCACCCCACTGGCCCACACACTGAACTCCTAGCTGAAAAACGCATCACCTTGGGCAAATTCTGTCCTGCTTAAATTCAGGCCCCAGGCTGGAGAAGAAAGCCTGAACAAACAACATCGACGCCGGCAGAGAAAAGCGAGCAAATCTGTCATGACCCACCACGCTGGAGAGATTCACACGAACACAATTACAAAATGGACTGATCCTATTATTCCGCCCATGCCCATATCTTTCACTGGCTTCAGATCTGCATCCCTTACTTACTATATGACCTACTTGTGCCATGAAGGACAATTAAAAAAAAGAAAAAGGAAGCATCTTCATCTTTTTTTACGTGTTCGCCAGTGCGAGATACACTTACAGTCTTGTCAATGAGTCTGTCATGCTCAGTACACTCTTCTCAAACAAATGGACATATCGCCATAGCAATGCTGATTGACAGGATGCTTGTACCATCAGATCACATCAAAACCTTTCAGATGCCTCCCTGAATACTTCAGAATGATCCACGGTATTCACAATGACTCAGTCAGGGAGAAAAGCCAGAGGGATACAAGAGTACAATTTTGATCAATTTAAGATACACGCTGTAATGGACTTAACCTTTACGAAGTGGGAATCCATATTTAGGAGACAGAACTACCTGCTTATTCCATGTTCCACTTCAGCGATAACTGGGCCATAAGTAGGGGGGGTCAATCCCCCACATATCGCACAATAAGAGAACACACAATAAAATAGAATAGAATGGAATAGAATAGAGCTCAATAGCTCAAATCAATGGCATGGATTTTTTTCCCCCAGTTATATTTACAAAAAAAATTATAATTTCAAAAAATAACAAAACTAACACCCAAAAGTCAAAACTACACCAACTATTTGCATTTTTTGAAAATGATGGCTGGGGTCATAAATCAAATGAGCAAGACTGTGAATAGATTTAAAGGTTTCCATTCCATCGTACGCTTCTTAAACAGAGATAAAGCTTGCATCAAATTTCACACCGGGAAGAAGATTGCGCTCCCTATATTTGATTGTATACTCCCTATATTTGATTGTAGTGATATATTTCAGAGAAATGGATCCACTTCTGTTCAAAAACCCTTATATTCTGTATACCTCTCTGCTCTGAAGTTTATAACAGACCTTTGCTTCCACACCCTCCACAGTCAGTGAGATGGGGGTCACTAACATCTAGGGTTCCTTGTGTTAGAACAGGGCAAGGGAAGACTGTATTCTATTATAATTTTCCAACCACCAAGAACTGGCTCCAAACTGGACGAAATAATCCCACGTGGACATTTGAAATCATTAGTCAAATGCTTCTATCAAAAGAACTATTCTTGTTTTAGGTAATTTTTGTTTTGCTTTTATAATGCCAATTCTGCTTATTGGTTTATTATTTTAACTTCCCCTTTTTAAAATGATACAAGTGTTAACCCGTAGAGCGCTGTAATAAATTAAAAAAAAAAATACGTTGTATATAAATTGAATTATCTTGTGCTGTTGAAAACCCATCATGTTGCGACTTCTTTAAAAGAGGTCCCCAGCGGAAGCTCTTTTAAACAAGTCGCCACATGATAGGTTTTCAACAGCTTTGATGCTGGTATCTTACATCGTTGAGTAACAATAGTTGCATTTAGTGCTCTAAGGGTTAATGGTTTGCGGCGCAGGACCCAGCTTAACAGAAGACTTCATCTCAATCAGGCCCTCTGCCTAAATAAATCTTTAATAAGTAAGTCAGTAAACAAAACAAATACCATCGAATGCATGGAATCAGAGGCAAATATTAAACAATGTAACATAATGAGAAAAACAGGACAGTTGGCATAAGAATACTCTCCCTTTCCCAGCTGCTAAAGAGTATCCATGGTGCTCATAAATTCAACCATCTAAAGGTTGATCATGCTGTCATTTTGTACAGAAGACAGGAATTCATCATGGCTTCTAATTTACAGTCAGCACTACAGCATACTGCAGCCCCCGGTCTGATTTCCCCATGGAGATACGCCAGCAGTGTGTGAATTTTTAATTCAAGAATGAGATTTATCTTCAGTGGGCAGTGTGTGTGTGTGTGTGTGTGTGTGTGTTTTGTGGGCGGGGGGCGTTGTAACTGGACCTTGAGAGTTACACACCACAGGGACAAGATGAAACTTTGAGTCACACTGTACCGTTTGACACTTAAAATAATTTTTTCAATCTTATCCAATAGGGCCACTATGGGAGCTGGCTTCAATTTTAACTAAGCCGATACACACCACCTGTTTCTAAAGCCTTACAGTATTTGCTGAATGTCTTGATTAGTAGAATCTGGAGGGCAAGAGCTTGGCTGGAATGAAAGCCTGCACCCACTCCGGCTCTTTCAGGAAGAGGCAGAGAACCATTGTTTTAAACACAGCCACTAGGCAAGTGCATTACTGAGTGAACTTGTTTTCTTTCCTAATGTACTGCATAGGTTCTTGTACAAGGGGGAATGCTCACTGAATTTATCACATTACTCACAACCATTTCTTGCATTATAGGCTTCATTCACTCACTGCAAGTCACACACTAAAAGTACTGCCAAAATTAAATGGGTTTATCTTATCACACAGGACCATCGTTATCAGAAACTGAATGGGTCTGGAATGTGCATGGTTTTCAACTGCTGCCTGAATCGTATTCTAGGTGGCTGTAGCAAGATGATGCATTCAGTGATGAAACTTTAACATGCTCTTGTTCCCAAAAATAAATATTAATTAATTAATATAATGCAATACACGTAGCTTAGCTTAACATAATGCATGCTGTTAACGCAATAAGAGTGCAGTGGACTACACTCATGAAAGATAACTTCATAAAATAATGGAAAGTGATTGCACACAGTAGCCTAATGTTAAGTATACATGACCTCAAATCATCAAGTTCTTCTGCGAAGCAGCCAAAACGACTGAGGTCACCGTAATTAATAATGCTGCCCCCTGTATACACTAATTAAAGTATATCAAATCATTCATTCCTCTTCACTGCGGGTGGGTCATTATGCCATGCATCATGCCAGAACACGCTCCATGGCCAACGCACGGACAGGTTAGTAAACTGCAATCATTGGACAACATATATGATATTTTCTGCAGTATCCTAGATTTGCTCACAGAACAATTTATTTGAAGGCGCTCCGCTTTAGCATCACGGAAAGCTGTCAAACCCTAGCGTGTACGCGCATGAGCAGGGAAGTCCTCAGAAGAACAAACTGTCTTGACGTGCTATGAAATCCTAATCAACTCAGGCATAATGCCACAGTCGAAGGCGGATCGCTTACCGATTTGAGACAAGTTGATCTGATGATTCGGTGATTTGGTTGAAGCGGCAGGATCACACCGCAACCTTAAATGGGGAAGGCTTGCGCTTCTGGCTTTAAGTAACGGTTGGCATGCAAATGACAAGTGATCTCACGAAGGTGCCTATAGCAATATATTATCCTTCTGTGGAGGAAATTGTACTCAATGTCGTTTTGCGGCGATTTCCCTGATTACTGACCGAGCAGCACATAAAAGAGATAAAAAGATCAGCTACTGAAAGACCACTCTCCGTATTTCGGCGTGCTTCAACACGCCAGTATGCAAACAGATCTTCTGCCGGAGGGAGAATGCGCTCAGCACCCTTCGTAACGACAGCGACCCATGCATTGCATAAACAAATTACGCGACAGTCCTGTCAACCCGCTCCTCTTCAGAATTAGTGACCTTGACTACGGCTTCAGGAATGTTATGGCTGCGCCCGTAAAATCGTAACGGTTTACATGAAGCTGGTTTCATTCGGATAAATGATAAGCCCATTCGCGCGACTGTCGATTTCCCGTACCGCTGTAATGC
The DNA here is from genome assembly GCA_029692085.1 of Gymnothorax javanicus. Lineage (NCBI taxonomy): Eukaryota > Metazoa > Chordata > Actinopteri > Anguilliformes > Muraenidae > Gymnothorax > Gymnothorax javanicus. The sequence goes on along the minus strand of CM056194.1, from coordinate 81,838,694 downwards.
AACGCTGAGCTCTAGTCTACCAGTACCGCGGAGAGGCGTGGAACTCGCGTGGTGAACTAGTCCACCACGAGGGCTCCAGGAGCCAATGTTGACAGAAACTAGAAAAACGTCATTGTCTGTGAAGGTCGCTCAATGACGCTCAAAATACGTTGAGGTGAAGCAACCAATTAAATAGATAAGTGGGCTTACGTGATCAAATATTTGATACAACCGAATATTTGACCCAACTGAAATTAAATTAATGTAATGTATACCGAATGAAACCTTACTAAAAATTAAAATGGCTTGATTGGCACGAATAGTCCAGCCAATCAATAAACTCAAACTACGATAAAAATTATTTCTATGCAACCGTCCGCTCCATCAACAGCTGCGAGAGAGAATTTTTTAGACAAACTAGTTTGGTCTGTTCATGGGAACCCTAATAGAGGTGATAGTGATTGTGATAGAGAAAAATGGGCTTCACATTGAAGGTGATCAAACAAACTAGATATTATAGGGGAGAAAAAAAAAATTCTGTAGATATTTTGTTGTCCGATAGTTTATTGTTATGGAAATAAGAGCTGACAAGATCAAAAACATTGATCCTTTCACAGATTTTTTTTTTTTTTATTCTAGAAGGCCTGCATTGATGTGGCGGGAAGCAGAATTTCCAATGAGCTTCCGATGTGGAACAAAAAGGTGGAGCCCTCATGTAAATGCTGGATAATTTTGATTTTAAAAAATCTGTTAAAGCTTATGCATCGGCAAATAATGACAATAACATGAATCAGGTAACATCTGTTCTAGCCAGACCCTGTAGCTGACATTTACACCACCCAGCACGTTGACAAAATTTTTTTGCTAATTTCAAAAAAAAAAAAAAAAAAAAAAAAGGCCTCAAATTACAACCCCAATTCCGAAATAGTTGGGACAAAGTGTAAATTGTGAATAAAATCAAAATGCAATGACTTTCAAATCACACCAGCCAGTATTTTATTCACAATAGAACAGCGATAACAAAGCAAATGTTGAAGCTGAGAAATTTTACAATTTTATCCACAAAATGAGCTCATTTCAATTTTGATGGCTGCTACAGGTCTCAAAAAAGTTGGGACAGCAACCTGTTTACCATGGTGTAGCATCCCCTCTTCTTTTTAACACAGAGTGGAGGCGTTTGGGCATTGAGGAGACAAGTTTCTTGAGTTTAGCCATTGGAATTTGATCCCACTCTTGTTTAATACAGGCTTCCAGCTGCTGGAGAGTTTTGGGTCTCCTTTGACGGACTTTTAGTTTAATTATGCGCCAAATGTTTTCAATCGGTGAAAGATCAGGACTGCAGTCAGGCCACTTCAGCACACAGATTCTGCTACTACGAAGCCATGCTGTTGTAATAGCTGCAGTATGTGGTTTTACATTGTCCTGCTGAAATACACAAGGCCCTCCCTGGAATAGATGTCGTCTGGAAGGGAGCATATGTTGCTCTAAAACCTTTATATACCTTTCAGCATTCATGGTGCTTTTTAAAACATGCAAGTGTCCCACATCATATGCACTAATGCATCTCCATACCATCAGAGATGCTGGCTTTTGAACTGAACGCTGATAATAGGAGGGGTGGTCTTTCTCCTCTTTAGCCCGGAGGACACGACGCCCATGATTTCCAACAAGAATGTCAAATTTGGACTCGTCTGACCACAAGACACTTTGCCACTTTGCTACAGTTCATTTTAAATGAGCCTTGGCCCACAAAACACGGCGGCGCTTCTAGATCATGTTCAACAATGGCTTCCTTTTCGCATGATAGAGTTTTAGGTGGCATCTGTGGATGGCACAGCAGACTGTGTTTACAGACAGTGGTCTCTTGAAGTTTTCCTGGGCCCATTTAGTAATGTCAACGATAGAATCATGCCAGTGAGTGATGCAGTGGTGTCTGAGAGCCCGAAGATCACGGGCATCCAGTAAAGGTCTTCAGCCTTGTCCCTTACGCACAGAGATTTTTCCAGTTTCTCTGAATCTTTTGATGATGTTATGCACTGTCGATGATGAGACCTTCAAAGCCTTTGCAATTTGACGTTGAGGAACAGTGTTTTTAAAGTATTCCTCGATTCTTCAAGGTTCCACAAGCCTTCACAGGTTGGAGAGCCTCTGGCCATCTTTACTTCTGAGACACCCAGCCTCTCTAAGACATCCCTTTTATAGCCAATCATGTTACACACCTGATGCCAGTTAACTTAATTACTTGCTAAATGTTCTTTCAGCTGATTCTCTTATATATTAATTGCATTTTCAGTCCTTTTTTGCCTGTGTCCCAACTTTTTTGAGACCTGTTGCAGTCAGAAAATTTGAAATAAGCTAATTTTGTGGATAAAAATGTAAAATGTCTCAGTTTCAACATTTGAAATGTTATCTATGTTCTATTGTAAATAATATATTGGCTCATGTGATCTGAAAGTCATTGCATTTTGATTTTATTCATAATTTACACTTCGTCCCAACTATTTCGGAATTGGGGTTGTATCTTATTTGAGGGTGCTGAGTTTAAAAAATGCAAGTAAAATTTTCTATCACATAAACAGCAACAAATACCATTTGGGTATAGTGAAACACCCCCAAATTGTGGCAGAAAACATCAAGATCATGTTTGCATTTTCTTCTATCAGCGGCCATTACTGACCCTAAAATCAGGATTAGGCATACAACCCAATTTCCAAAAAAGTTGGGACACTGTGTAAAAGGAAAATAATAATGGAATGCATTCATTAACATATCATTCAAGCTTTATATTTATTTGAAAATGGTACAAAGATTTTTCAGATGTTGAAACTGGGAAATGTTATTGTTTTTTGAAAAGAATACGCTGATTTAGAATTTGATGCTGGCTACATATTTCAAAAAAGTTGGAACAGGGGCATGTTTACCATTGTGTTGCATCAGCTCCTCTCTTAACAACACCCTCTAAAGTGGGAACTGAGGACACCAACTGTAGCAGTTTGGACTGCACAATTCTCTCCCATTCTTGGTTGATGCTGGACCTCAACTGCTTAACACTTCATGGCCTCCTCTGTCAGTTTTGTTGTTAACAATATGGCAAATATTTGAAATGGTTGACTAGTCTGGACTGCAGGCAGCCCAGTTCAACACCCAAACTCTTATTATGGAGCCATGTCGCTGCAGTGCATGCAGGGTGTGGGGTTTAGCATTGTCTTGCTGAAATAAGCAAGGTCCTCCCTGAAAAAAACTTCGGGATGGCAGTATATTTTGCTCCAAAACCTGTATTTATCATTCAGCAAAAATGTTGTCTGAATAGATGCGCGAGTTAACCCATGCCATGTGCACTAATGCACCCCCATACTGCCATGGATGCCTGCTTTTGAACTGTGCGCTGATTACAAGCCAGATGGTCCCTCTCCTCTTTAGCCCAGAGGACGAGTTGTGCGTAATGTCTTAAAAGAACTTTATGTTTTGATTTGTCAGACTACAAGAGAGCGTTCTACTTTGCTTCAGTCCATCTTAGATGAGCTTGGGCCCAGAGAAGGTGGCAGCATGTCTGCATCTTGTTTAAATATGGTTTGATCTTTGCACGGCAGAGTTTTAATTCGCATTTGTGGATCCAACAACATACTGTGTTCACTGATAATGGTTTACAGAAGTGTTCCTGAGCCAATGTAGTGATTTTCACTACTGAATTCAGTCTGCTTTCAATGCAGTGTTGCCTGAGGGCCTGATGACCACTGCCATTCAGTATTGGTTTCTGGCCTTGTCCATTGCACACAGATTTCTTTTGAATCTTTTGTCTTTGAATCTTTTAATTATATTATCTACTGTGGAGAATGAAATCCCCAAATTTTTCGCATTTTACTGAGAAAAATATTATTGTTAAATTGCTGGTAAATTTCCACATGGAGTCTTTCAGAGTGATGAATCCCTCGCCATCTTAACTTCTGAAAGACTTGTTATACCCATTCATGTTACTCACCTTTTGCCAATTAACCTAATTAACTCTGAAGTTTTCCACCAGGTGTATTTTTTAAAGCACTTTTTTAAAGCATTCAACTTTTGCAACATTTTGTTGAACCTGTCCCAACTTCTTTGAAACGTGTTGCTGGCTACAAATTGAAAATGAGCAGATATTTTTCAAAAACAAAAAAATGTTCAGTTTTAACATTTGTCATGCTGTCTATGTACTATTTTTCAATTAAATAGAGTGTTTTAGTGATTTACAAATCATTGCATTCTTTCCATCTACATTTTACGTCGTGTCCCAACTTTTTGGGAATGGGTAGTAAAATAATGTCTTTAGAATCATTCATTCATGTGAAAATCAGCCAAGAATTTAAAAAATAGCTCTCACCTGTCTCAGAGGAAGATGGATATCATGTCTTTGTGGCAATTTTTCCAGTGATTAAGGGATGATAAAAGACTTCTTAACCTTACAAGTAGTTCTTGAAAGTTACAATGTTACAAACTGCACATCATACATTGTGAGAAAATGCGCTGAGCGAGGGCACTTTCCTGCAATAACTGGCTCATATGCCCATTATGGAAGTAAATTAGTGAGTAAGTCACGATCCTTTTCACACTCAATATCTCAAGAATGGTACTAGCCATAACCCTCTAACTTTGCACATTAACAGACATAGCATAGCAGATGAGCTGAATAAAATTTTGGTTGAATCTGTGAAGCTGCATAATACTGAATTGATATGCAAAACTCACCGCGAGGTCCTGTACAATCCACTAGAACAGCACGTAGCTTCTATCAGTTAGCTTGCTGACCAAGCAGGCAAGCATGTTAATAAAATTATTGGCGATTCAGTCACAGCCTAATAAAGGCTCAATTTCGTAAATAGTACTGCTAACGATGTTTGCTTCAGGTTTCTGGCTCAGTTGAAGTGTACTGCACTAATGTTACCTGCATATACCTTTATTTGATGTCTGCAATAGCCAGCTACCTAGCTACAGAGCTACTCGAAAACCTTGGCGTTGAAGCAGCCCATTTTTCATGTTGTTAGTGAGCAAGCTACTTGGGACATTGAATTATGTTGGCCGCATCGAAGGGTCCTTTACAATTGAGGAGGATTGTTTGTCGCTTGTTTAGAATCAACACCCAAAAAGTAGTAAGAAACAAGTATTGGATTTTATTCAGCAAAAATGATGCAGGGTGGTGTTTTGCATTAATAAGCATACTGTTGTGTATATTTTACTCATTGATCCAGTTTAACAGTTGAGGCCATTGACTGTATAAAAAGATGGACGCAGCGCCCGGGTCTGAAAACTGAGGCCAATGCGGAAATCTCTAAAATTTGCATTCTATTTAATGGCCAGCAGATGGCGACGTCGGTGGTTGCAGAAAGACGTTCAATCCTATAGCAGTCTATGAGAAAATGACCCTACTTTCCCACCTTATTTATTATTTCAACAACGATTTTCCACATTATGGTACCTATCGCAAGTTTCAAGTCTCCTTCGATATATCATGATGTTCATTTTTGTAAATTATGGTCACAAATAGACTAGAAGCCAGAATATGCTTTAGGGCCGTGGCTATCCTCTGATCCTCGTCTGAGCCGGTCAGATCCACCCGTAGACCCACCCCTCGCTCCTCCCTGGATCTTCAATTCACGCTCTCGTCCAATAGGAGTCACATCTGGTTTCGAAATGACAAATGGCGCTGTTCAAATTGCCATAATCGAGGCTTCCTAAACAGTATGCCGAAACCAATGGGTGACGTCACGGCTGCTTCGTCCATTTTTTTATACAGCCTATGGTTGAGGCTTAGCATGTTGCAGGACTGCAAACTTTTGCAGGTGGTGTTAGTGCTCCCCACCAAATGAAAAGTGTAACGTTGCTACAAAAATTTACATGGTGCAGCAAAAATATGTGGTGACATGACAAATTTGTGTGATTCTGCAGAGTGTATGTATGATTCATCTCATGGGTATTTACAAATATTCAAGGTAGTCCAAAATCACCAAAATTTATAAGCGTGATTTAAATTTGAAGTTCAATGCACACTTATTCTACTCCCGAAGCAAATAATCGGGTAAGGGAATGTTTAAATATAGATGAACTACAATTTAACACCAAACTTTCAAATCAGTGAAGTAGAGAATGGTTGCTTATACTGTAATTGTGACTTTAATTTCTTTTTCTACTTGCTTCTGGTGATGGTAAATCCTTAATTATTGTAGCCATGGGTTGGTGCTCTTGTTAAGGTGAGAAATAAACCTTTCTCCACACACTGGCATAGAAGCAAGCTAGTATGTCATACTAGGCACACCGAGGTATAAACTGGCACTTTGCAATGTCTAGGTCAACCAATTCATTGGCTGTTTTCTGAACTGTATGTTTATTGCATACTACATACGGCATCAATACTTGATACTAGAGGTATTTCACCAGGAATGCCCTTTCTTTTTTTTTTTAATTTGGCAGGGAATGCCCTTTTTAACAAGCTATATCAGTTGGTCAGTCAGAGAGGGTCAAAGACTCCACTAGTCATTCCCCTTGGGTCTGAAAAATGAAATGGAAGCCACTTTGGTTTCCCTGTAAATGTAAAATTTATGAAGCTCAAATTCAAAGAGTGGCAGATTTTGTCACAGAATGGAGAAAACGAGACAGAAGTGCATATAATCACATTACAGATAGAGTGTTATTTTGGAGCAATTGTGCTTTTGGAACATGACAGTTGCTTGCACAGTGCTATTATCCTTATTTACACGGGGCTATTTTACACCATAGATGCACGGTGGCACAGTAGCTAGCACTGTCGCCTCATAGCAAGTGGATTGTGGGTTTGAATCTGGCCTGGGGTCATCTCTGTGTTGAATTTGGAACTCCTGTTTCCTCCCCCAATCCAAAGACATTCATTTTAGAATAATTGGAGACTGTAAATTGCCTGTCGTTACGAGTGTGTGGGTGAATGTGTGCCCTACAGTGGATTACTGAGCTCTCCAGAATATATCCCTTCCTTGCACCCATAGATAGCTGGATAGGCTCAAGCTCCCCTAAGATCCTAATGAGGAAGAAGTGGTAAAGATAATGGATGGGGCTGTTCCACATCAGCAGAACTATGGTCCATGGATTTATCATATACTTCCTTATAAATACGGGGAATCTGCCCATGTGATACGAGCTTGAGGCACAAGGCTGTAGTCAGCCCATCGGGCAAAAATCCTGTATCACCTGTATCTGCCCGCCGGGCAAAATCCCGTATCAGTGGCAGCAACCATTGCCATAGCGATAGTCACAAGCGTTGTTGGCAACGCATCACTGCAGATGCTGATTAGACACTGTCATGGTGAAGAGACTCATGAATTCCTCAGTGGCTGAAATTTCTGAACTGGACTATGTCATAGAAAAGGAACTTGATAGAGAATTATTTGTGAACAGCATGCGTAGTGCTGCATTTGCAGCAATATTCATGCAAAGGGCTATGGTAAAACATTTCATGTGTAAGTTATTGTAGAAATGAATGTTTATTACCTTAATGGAGAAAATGCGCATTAGCATGCTAGCTAGCTAATTAGCCTTTCCATTGACTTGAATTCACCACTGACTAAATGTAAATGCTAGTGCTACTGGCCTGTAATGATGACAGTGATAACCTGAAATAAATACTTTGGATAAAATGCAACGTTAATTATGGTCAAAATGAGTATATTATAAATAGAACATCATATGCGCATTTTCATATCACACCATCTATCAACCTTCGACCAGTATCAGCACTCGATCTAAAGCTCTCGGGCTGATACTGGGGTCTTGGGTTGATACAGAGCGTGATATGAAAATGCCCATATGATATTCTCTTTTTAGCTAATGTTCTATACTAATATCAATTCACTGTTTGTGCAGTCCCTTCTGTATATAAACCACAAAGTTTCAAAACCTCTTTCAGCTTTATGGATTTTGGCCTGGCCCTCTATGTCAATAATTTCAATCAGCTGTTAATCAGTCTTTCATTGGTGAGGCAGAATGGCCAGTATTGAAGATAGCAAAACATGTAAGTTCTTTACCCACATTTAACATTATGCTGTTTATTCAAATACATATCATCCTTATTATTCAAATCTTGCGGTACCGTTACAAATTGGTACCAGCTTTTCACCTGAAAGCAATACAAAAGACTATTCATTATGGCATTTGTTTGATGTTTATGTAATGGGCTACCATGATGTGTACGCAAAACAAATACTCTGAATCACGCATGAAAATGGTGTGCGTTATAAAAAATAATATTGTCAGAACCACAACAAAATCGTCCATGAGATGATTTTAAGAATGTACCGCATGATCCTGAATTCTCGCATATCAAATAGACATTAAGGGCGTACAAAATGTTTTAATCACTGCTACCCCCTACTGTACAGTAACTGGCATAGCATTCCAGACTGATCCGTGGATAGTTCCTAGCCTGTCCATTTGGATTTTGTCTTATGCACAATCATAAATGCGAGAGCAGCTCATTTTAGAGCTCAGACAAATATTACACTGCCATTGGCCTGGCGAGGTAATGGCATTGTCTCAGCAAGCAAATGGATGTAACAACAGCTATTTACTCAATATAGATATACAAGTCTACAACACCGCTCAAAAAAAAAAAAAAAAAAAAAAAAAAAGTTATAATACCGTTGCTACCAAAGACTATAAAGCCCGGCCCCAATAAGTATGCCATCGTAGATAATATACAGATTTATGCCACTTATCATCACTAAAATGAACTATATGGGTCCCATCTTGGCTTTAGATATACGACTAGTAATGAAGGGCAAGCATATAGGCTCAGCATAGGACCGTGGCTAGTGGGGTTAAAGCTGCTGATGATTCTAGTGGCGTCCACAGCTGACGAGGGCTCGCCCCAAAAGAGCAGAAGGATGGGGAGGCCAAAGTAGATTGATTAGGGAGGTTTACAATTCCAGGTTATGCCTTTGATCCCCCTCATACACACAATTTCTCAGTACTTGTCCCAGACAAATCGAATGCGATTTGTGAATGACTCCGTAACCTCGCCCGACCCTGCTGTAGATTCCAGCAATGACCGGCTGGGGCCCCAACATGATTGGCAATGGTCCAAGCTGTGTGGACACTTCTAAATGGACGTATCAGGTTTCTTTTTTTGGTTTTGATTTGTTTGTTTTTTTTTTTTTTTCGTGATTACAGATGGTCTCTTGCAAGACGTAGTTGCTTTATCTGGCTAAGCTGGCTGAAAAAGCTGTAGGTCAACCCAGAGGACCAGCTGACTATTCGGGCTGGCCACCTGGTTGACCAGTTTAAAATGTCCAGAACGCTGCGTAATAGAATGTGACCAGTTTACGGTGGTCTAACCTGATATTACTAACAGACAAGTTCAAACATAAGCACAGTACAGCTGCACTTCAGCGCTCTCTGCCCTTTCCTCGTTCTATCGGACAATCAGCGCAAGAGAGAGCTGGGCCAAAACAAGCTCCTATTTCCCTTCCGTCTAGTGGGCAGCGATTTGCTTGACGTGGCAGCGATTCCCCGGATGTGACACAATACAGCATCAGAGCTCGGCTGAGTGCCTCCCACCCCCACAGCTGATGATCCCCGCATCTTCACGCGGCAGAGCGCACCGCGCAACACGTATAGACTGCCGGGCGCTGCGAAAGCTCGGCTTGTCACTCTGCAGCCCTGAGGTGCTGCCATCGAAATAAAAAATATGTGGCTGTTCGTTTTTGCCAGCCTTCTCCAATGTTTGTCGGCGTATGAGGTGGATCTCAAAAAGCTGGAAGGTTTGGCTAAAGCGAAGGTGGAGGTAAGTGCTGAAAATGGACTGAATAGAATTCAAACCGCTAATCAGAATCGTTATTCCGCTTCTCAAATAGGCGATCACATTTTAACTTTTATGTTTAAATGGAATAAACATTGTGCTCACGTCAGTGCAATTGGGGTGCGTGCCTCATAAAAAACCGAGCAGTCAAGAGGCTCTTTGGTATGGATAGGTCTGGAGTCTAGACGGTACAAACGAGCTCTACAGAGGCATGATTCATCTTCCGTCCGGTGCTGAATGCAAAATTTTAAACTAAAAGGTTTTTCAGCGATATGATCACGGAATATATTTTTTTTTTCTTGGCTGCGCAGAATTTACTACGCGTAAACCTGCGTGGACATCATTGGAGATCATTTATATAGTCCTGGACTGCACCTACATTTACAGTGTGGACATAGGCTACACCTTCATATGAACACCTGGTGCCTACAGTGATTTCACTGTGAAGAGGAATCCGCCATATAAGACACTGGTTCAAATGTTGATTCCTCTCGTTGGCTGCTGGTCATCGTACTGATGCTCTGGAGAGAGACACTGTCTTCGCTTGTTCGCACCCAGAACTTCCTGCCTTTTGTCTCACACAAGGAAAGCAGACGGGACACCTCGGGTCGGTCAATGGCCCCAATGGGAATGCGAAATTCGATCACGTCTCTCACGTTGCTGTCAGCTTTATTAGAGCCTTTTAGGACTTTTTCTTCTTACTCCTGGTGTTGATCAGATTCTTCAATCCAGCTTAAATACTGAAAAAACAATACTTTTGGAATCCAGTTTCCCAGTTTAGTTGTAGAAGTATGCTTCGTCATCTGGTTGTTTCAGGGGTTGGCTGCAGCTGGCGGCTAACGCTCCTGACGGGGTTTCGGTACGTTTTGTGGTTCACGCCCCAGTGTAACCGCAACAGGATCAGTACGGCAGCTGTTGGGCCCGTAACCCCACATGATCTACGGGGATTTGGCCTCTGCTTAGTCTCATTGACTGTAAATCACTTTAGTTAAAAGAGTTAGCGAAATAAAACTAATGTGCTGTTTTTATGTAATATTCATATGAGGAGTTTTGGACTAACGTTGACATTGTAGTTCTCTTTTTAGAGGGGGACAGGTCATGCATTTGGGGAATGTGTCATCAGTGAGTGGGATGTTGAGCCTTGTGTCTTAAGTCTAAGAAATTGTACAGATGAGTCTCCCAAATCTATCAGACAGACGTGTATCTTGCATTTCAAGGCTCTGCTATGTAGGTCATAAAATTCCTGTGGTATCTGGAAATAGACCATTCATTTTAGGGCCTCATTTAATTAGATGTTATACTAACTGTACAAAATAAATGGTAAGTCTGATATAATGAATAGGAAAAAAAAAACTACGAAAGCAAAATAATATTCTTTTCTGCAAACTCATCAACTTGAGGTCAGACATCGCCAAGAACTGAAAATCATAGTTCTTAAAAATCTTCACTGGTTTTGAACGACAATACTACTGCTAAACGCCACTTGCCATGAGAGAATGAACTGTGTTTTTGTAAACACAAATGGAGGAAGCCCAGGCATTGTTTGTCCATCAGTGCAGTTAATTGTAGTTAATGCTGCTTAATCAATGTTTTTGGGCTATTCTGGCTTCACACCAGGTGTCCCATAGGCAAACTGATGAATTTCTAGATGTGGGCTAAAGCCTAATTTTAAGCCTAAAGATTCAAGCCTTTCACTGGGACAATTACTTTGCCATCTTCTCCCATTGTGTCTGGCCTCGGGGGCCAAAATTTTTCTATAAACCTGCCACACCCAAGTGACACACCTGGCAAGACTAGGTCACAGCTTGTGTTCCAGGATGAAAGATGAGACCTGGTGCTACCAAACCTTTAGGAATGCCACTCTATCCCTCTAATTGTTCTTTTTTTCCTTCCCCAGACCTGTGGTGGGTGACAGTTGAACCGCCTGAGGGAGGTAAGTTGTCCAGCCCAGCCCTTGTCAGTAGAGATCTATTTTAGTTGGTTAAATTTATTTGAATATGGTGGTTGTCAACATCTTTCCTGACCCCCCCCTTTCTGTATGCCATCTTTTGTTCAAACTACAACTGCAATATGGCAAATTTAAGCTGATAAGTTGTGTTAACTTGTTGCACTTCATGTTTAGAGAAGTTATTTATCCAGCTTCCTAAGCCACATTTTGACAGAAATAGGAGTAAAACAAATGCCCATGAAACAAAAGCCAACATATACAGGGGGCCCCAGGAGTGATGCTGCTTTTCCACCAAATGCAAAACGAATCATTCGCGTGGCCATATTACATTGCTGTGAAAAAGTATTTTCCCCCTTCCTGATTTCTTTTATTTTTGCATATTTGTCACACATAAATGTTTCAGATCATCAAACAAATTTTAATACAAGACAAAGATGACCTGAGTAAATACAAAATGCAGTTCTTAAATGATGATTTCATTTGGGAAAAAAGCTCTCCAAACCTACCTGGCCCTATGTGAAAAAGTAATCCCCCCCGTTAAATCACGAATTAACTGTGATTAACCACTTTTTTTTTAGTTCAATTTCGCTAGCCACACCTGGCCTGATTACTGCCAGACCTGTTGAATCAAGTACTTAGATAGAACCTGTCTGACAAAGTGAAGTAAGCTAAAAGATCTCAAAAAAAACACATCCAAACCTACCTGGCGGTCCTAGCACGCGTGCCAAAAGGCTGAGTCCTTCCACGAATGACCTGGGTTCGATTAACTCAGGTCATTTGCTGCATGTTTCCCCCATTCTTCTCCCCCAACTTTCCTGTCTCTCTACACTGTATAACTGTCAAATAAAGGAAAAAATTCCCAAAAAAAGAATCTTTAAAAAAAAATTAAAAAAAAGCAACACATCACGCCGCAATTTAAAGAAATTCAAGAACAGACGAGAAACAAAGTCATTGACATCTATCAGTCTGGAAAGGGTTACAAAGCCATTTCTAAGGCTTTGGGACTCCAGCGAGCCATGCTGAGAGCCATTATCCACAAATGGAGAAAACTTGGAACAATGGTGAACCTTCCCAGGAGTGACTGGCCTACCACAATTACTCCAAGAGTGCATCGACGACTCATCCAGGAGGTCACAAAAGAACCCAGATAAACATCTAAAGAACTGCAGGCCTCACTTGCCTCAGTTAAAGTCAGTGTTCATGATTCAACAATAAGAAAGAGACAGGGCAAAAATGGCATCCATGGGAGAGTTCCAAGGCAAAAAACCACTGCTGACCAAAAAGAACACAAAGGCTCGTCACACATTTGCCAAAAAACATCTTGATGATCCCCAAGACTTTTGGGAAAATATTCTGTGGACTGACTAGACAAAAGTTGAGCTTTTTGGAAGGTGTGCGTCCCATTACATCTGGCGTAAAACTAACACAGCACTTCATAAAAAGAACATCATACTGACAGTCAAACATGGTGGTGGTAGTGTGATGGTCTGGGGTTGTTTTACTGCTTCAGGACCTGGACGACTTGCCATAATTGATGGAACCATGAATTCTGCTGTCTGCCAGAAAATCCTGAAGGAGAATGTCCAGTCATCAGTTTGTGACCTCAAGCTCAAGCGCACTTGGGTTATGCCACAGGACAATAATCCGAAACACACCAGCAAGTCCACCTCTGAATGGCTTAAAAAAAAAAAAAAAAAAAAAATTAAGGTTTTGGATTGGCCTAATTAAAGTCCGATTGAGATGCTGCACCATGACCTTAAACAGACCGTTCATGGTCAAAAACCCTCCAATGTGGCTGAATTAAAACAATTATGCAAAGAAGAGTGGGCCAAAATTCCTCCACAGCGATTTAAAAGACTCATTGCCAGTTATTGCAAACGCTTGATTGCAGTCGTTGTCGCAGAGGATGGCACAGCCAGTTATTAGATTTAGGGGGCAATTACTTTTTCACATGGGGCCAGGTGGGTTTGTATAGCTTTTTCCCTCAATAAATGAAATCGTCATTTAAAAACTGCATTTTGTATTTACTTGGGTTATCTTTGTCTAATATTAAAATATGTTTGATGATCTGAAACATTGAAGTGTGACAAATATGCAAAAAAATAAGAAATCAGGAAGGGGGCAAATACTTTTTCACAGCACTGTAAATGCAAAGTCAATACAAAGACAGGAATACACGCAAGAAGGCGCGAACTGGCGTCTATTTGCGTCATTGCGTTGACTTTGAATGTAATCTGGTTGCGCAAAAAATTCGTTACGCGTTCGGTGGAGATGCAGCATTATAGTTCACCTTGTAAACGTCCTAATCAAATTAACGCTGGGATCAAGGGAGGGAGGGGAGGTGAAATGCAAAGTGCATTGTTATAGTCCAGGGATCCTCAAATATGGCCCTTGAATCCTAATTTGTCCCTTGATTTCTTTCCTCCTGGTTAAGTTACTAAATGATCAGCAGTGCTGATTGGTCAGACGGTCATGACACCTGACTCCCAGGCAAAGGGGTGGAAAACCAACAATTCTCAAACCTCACAAAGGCTATGATTTGAGAAAAAGGGTCAATCAGATCTGATCTGAGTTTGTAGAGCACCCTTCACAACCGGCAGTCATTAGTGCAGAAAACCCTAGCCGAAGGTCACTGCTTTTTGCATATTTGGCGTTCATCTGAAGATTCAGGGCTCGTGATAGGTTCCCGGCTGTTTAAGATTATAAGACTAAATAAGCGGCTGGCTTCACCGCTGTAGTTGAACTGCAAACATGATTACTGAAAAGCAAGACCAAACTATTCTTTGTTAACCATGTGAAGACAGTAAGCTTTCCTCAACCTTGAATGTTCATGATATTTGTTTAATGTCTCATTGGACAGACTGCAGCATTAGAACAGATTACATTGCATTCATGTGAGGACTGTTGGCCGTCAGATTTGTAAATGGGAGTAAAAACGGCACTTAGTTTGTGCTGGTTGCAGTGGAAAAGGTGAAATGTAGTCCATTGGTTTGACTGACCCTCTTCTTTCTGTCCAGGTCAAGGCCTTTGTGACCCATGACATCCCTCTTTAGTATCCTTTCACTCATATGGAAACTCCCCAAATCCTTCCCCTCTGCTGCTTCTTGGCCAATCAAAACGTCTGGTCATTTTTGAGCCAGTGGCTGACAGGGAAGTGATTAGTTTTCATTGGAGCAACACTGCTAAGCCGTTGGTTAAAAATATTACTGGGACGTGATACAGCCTCAGCATACATGCATGGCACTGGTACCTCCACTCTGAATGTTTTTGTCCCCTAGAACCCTCTCCTCCAATCATTTGCATGCATGTAGCCCTCTGTGTGTGGAACAGGAGTTTGCGTATATGCAAATGAGCAAAGTTGCATTTCTAGAGTAGGCAAAGCAAGGACGGAAGTCACAGACGCTTAATTTAGGCACATGAACTAATACTGAAATCCTGGACAAAACATCTGCCTCTGAAAAGTGAGGTCACAAGAGCAGCACCAGAGAACAAAGCCTGAGCATTCTGGGTCCAGATGAAAAATTAATTCAAAATTAATTAATTTGGCAACTTAATATTAGTTTGTATTAAAATTGGGACTTCATCAGGGTCCCAAAAACAACAGGGTGGCACAGAGAATATACAAGCCAATCACAGCTGCTATCTTCTCGGGTCTGATTCAGGGATAGGCCATTCCAGTCCTGGAGGGCCAGCAAGTATGCAAGTTTTTGTTTGCACCAATTATCCTGTGTAAATTGGCTAACTGACCCCAAGAACAATTGTGAGTTTTGTCATGGACTAGTTTGGAGTAAAATGTTTAATTTAGGGACACAAGAACAGTCTTCGGCGGTCATTCACGAGCTTTTGGAGAAATGTGACTGGAATGAAAGATTTCATGACTGGTTTTGCTGATTAAGTAATGAAAGGCCAGGCCTTGATATGAAAGCCTGGAAAAGATACAGGCCTTTCCAGCCCACCTCTGGTCTAATTGATGGGTGCACACAATGTACACAATAGAGAGCACGGCCCATTAAATATTTAGCGCTGTGGAACGCCCTGGCGTGAGTTCACGATCGCTCACTGCCGGAGGCCTCGCAGTACATTTGGGGAAGTGAAAGCAAGTCTGTGCTCCAATCTGATATCGCCACGCATGGAGCCATCTGCCACTCATTACCTCACCGCATTACACAGGCGCGAGTCAGAATTAGATCCTACATATGCCTGAGTGAAATGCGCATAAGATTAGCAACCATCTTGGCATGATCACTTGCTATTGCATTGATACAGTGTGACAAATACAATGCATAGAAAATATCATGACATGTTCCTTTGTGTATACCATATAAATGGCGTACAGGACAACATTCAAGATCTTTGTATCGTTTTTTTTAAGTTTACTTCGCTCTATATTTTATGATAGTTGGTGATGGATTTGTCTGTACGGACTTGTTCTGGGTTTCTGAAGCGCCGCATGCCCGAAGCACTAGCTGCAGGCCATAAACGCCGCTGGAGTGGAAATAACTGCACGGTTCTCCCGTTCACTGCAGCTGAAAACCGGTTTGATGCTGCCCGCCTGTCTGTTTCTTTAATCTGTCAGTGGAGCTCACTGTACATCAGGTTCAATCTCCAACGGAACCTTCCAGAGGAAATAAGAGCACACTCACCCTGTCCTTTATCCGCACGTTACGACGATACTCTGTCCGGCTCCTTGTTGACCGAGAGGCCTTTTCCTGTGTCCCACCTGTAAGGTGCTGTAAAAATTCCCAAAGGGATCAAAGTCCATCAGGCTTGTGCTGAGAGGGAGAGAGTTCCTGTCTCTGATTTAGGCTGCCTGTGGAGGCTCACAGTGTGGCACATTTCTGCAGTGAAGGATCTTTCAGGGCTGAAACATGTCACAACATTCTCTTCACAGGGACATGACAGGACTCATCCTTAACCAGCCATGTCAGTCCACTGTGCCAGAGCAGTTTGAACACATTTGGATACAACCAAATGAATTGCGTATCAGTTTCAATGGATTATTTGGAAAATCCAATGCTTGTGACATTCATGTTGATCATTGTACACAAAATTGGTCTTTTGAAGTATGTAATTTTGGCCAGGAATAGCCATTTTTGTTGCAACCCCCCCCCACATACTTTTTTTTCTCACCCCCCTCCACACACACACACATACACACACAGGAGAGGGATGTACAAATCGCTTTCGACCCTGGAGAAACCTCCAGGGAAATGCCAGTGTAAACAATGATTTTCATAATGCATATGCACTGAGCAAACTAAATATTGGCCAGGACAGACTTACTGGTGTGTAATGAAGGTTTACGAGTCTGAACACCGTGCTGAGAGTTGTACTACGTGTTTGATTTGGCGCAGATAGACAGACTTCGCAACACTGCGGGGCTGGAAACATATGCTGGACGCTGCCATGTTTACAGCTCAGTTTGAGTGCAGACTTTCTGATGGTTAAATCTTTACCCCCAGAGCTGTTTAACTTAGTCTTGGCTCTGGAAGTTACTCTGATGTCTAAATTAAAATGAGGGCCTCCACTGTGTTTTGGGTTTTAATTCAGCGTTGTGGTGCTGCCCCTCTGACTAATGCACTTGGGGAAATGTGTCCTGTTGCACTTACACCGTGTAAATATCACAGGGAGGGTCTCTTAAGGCTTTGCCTCTGCCAAAAAGGCTTGGCGATTTGTTGTTAAAGTGGACATTTGTGACTGCCTGTCTGAACCTCTGAGAGCTTTCTCATCACCATTGATCTGACACAGAAATATTACCTCTGTGGGTTAAGTTAGTCGTTTCTTTCTCTGTATGTTCTGCTGCTATTTGAGTTTGCGATTAAAAATCCTTCACAGATGATTGGATTGTACCCTCCAGCCCGGCATGTTGTATTGGGCCCTGGAAAAGGAGGGCGGGGGGGGACGAATGGTCCATGAACTTGTGACAAATATAGCGGTCCTTGGCCCTGGTATATCAGAATAATATAATAACAGCCGGTATCCACCGAGCTTATTTGAATCACCTATTTTGTAACCTCTTCCTTTCCTTCCTTATGATTTACCAGGAAATTGATCAATATCCAACCTCAAGAGGCAGAGGCAAAGACCTTCACTGAGTTAGGAATAAAGTATAGGTTTTCCCCTGGTAACTTCAGTTAAGGACCACTGAGACCATCCATTGCAGGTTTCTTTTCCCAGAATGCCTGGCGTATAAATGACAGATCTGTCAATCTACCTCTCTCTACCTTCCACAAATACATAGCGCCTCTGTCTGTTACGGACATCATTTCAAACTGACATTTGAAGGAAGTAGGATGTTCCTCTTCATTATTTTCCTGTTTCTTTGACCCGGTCTTATCTTCCTTTGCTTAGTTTTAAGTCCTGATGCCCTGTTCAGTGAAGCTAAGAGCGAAAAAAGGCTAGAGGGGCTATGAGAAATAAGATGACAGACGTGTTATAGCAGCTTCCGTACTTGGTTTATGTTGTCCTTGACGCCCTGTCACCAAAGCCACAATCTCGTGATGAAGCACATTCCCGGGGCCGACCCAGAGCTGGTGCTTCTCAACCACTACTACCAAGAGCTGGACGTAAGTGAGCTTTACTGCAGCCGAGCTTAACCACAGCCCATGTCTCGATCTTAAAAACCCCGGGCCAGTTTCACAGACTCGGGTTAAGCTTGGCCTGAGATTAAATTCTTTTAAATTGAGATTCCTGTTTAGTCCTGGATTAGCCCCGAGTCTGTGAATGCAGCCTCTGATTTAAAACAGGACAACAAATATTTACATCCCGGGTTATTTGCAAACAACCCTAACGATAGTGGCAAATTTTGCAATAGAGGATTTAAAATGGGAAGCTATCAGAAGTGCATTATATATGGAGTTAGTAATATCTCAGTTCTGAAATACTATTCTCAGGACTGTATTAATGGGCTGAGATTGAATGCGGTTTGTGCTTGGGATGGTAGCCACCAGTCTGCGATTGTGCGTCTTATGCTACGTTAACCCCTGCAGCGGATCCCCTTGTCAGATATGACCCGCACTGAGATCAACGAATTGCTGGGGTCCCTGGGCTTCTACAAGAAGGCCAAAGCTGAGGATGAGGTGCCTGAGGAGTTCCGGTTCTCCCCGGCTAAGGATGACCCTTGGAAGGGGTCCCCCGATTCGGAGGCCCCCCGCACCACCCCAGCCCCCGAGACTGAGGCCCCGTCCGAGGAGGCCGAGCAGGAGAAACCCCACGCTGACCTTTAACCTGGATGCAGTAGCCGACCATCATTCAGACTCCCAATTCCGTCCCAGTGAAAGCACACTACAGCAGTGTTCAAAACCGCCTCCTGCCTACTTATGAGCATACGAGTTGTTCAAGCCAGTGCACCCAACTTGTGCACTCAGTAGTAGACAGAAATTGCCCAACACTCACTTGGACATAGCGTAGTTTGTTTTTGGTGTTTTTCCAGGTAATTTCTAGCATTTTAATGCCAGTGGTCTCCAAACCTGTTCCTGGAGAACTACCATCCTTAGTTTTACTCCAACCCAAATTCAGCAGACCTGATCGAGGTAGTTAGCAGCTCATCAAGATCTCCAACTGAGAAATGAGGTGAGCTTTGCTTTGGTTGAAGTGAAAACAGTCAAGATGGTCGCTCTCCAGGAGCAGGTTTGGAAACCACCATTTTAATGACTTGCCATCATCAGTGGGTGTCAGTTAGCTGTCTCTGCTGTCACCAAAGGGTGTCTGGCGCCCCCACCTGCTGAGAGACAGAATGACGCCTCGAGCCGCAAATCGCCCGATTGGCTCCGGGCTGATGATGCGTTTTCTGGCGGGTGGGGCTCAGATTAACCCGAAGTGTGGAAGCAGAAACTAAGGTGTTGCACTCAATAAAATCACTGGGTAAAAAAGTACATTAATTTTGAGTCTTTTCCTGGAAAGCACTTGAATCTTCGTGTTTTAATAACACCGATATTGATACTCTACCACAGAGGCCTGCAACTAACCCCCAGATCCACTCAATGCAGCAGGCTGCTCAATTTCTCAATAGGTGCAATAATGTACATCTTTTCTATCGAAGGGATAAGCCATCGCATTTGCATAAAACCATGTCCTGTATACCCCTGAAGGGAAAAATGAAGTTATCCAGAAAAATAAATTGGCCCACCAGTGAAATTAATTGCACCATTATTCCCTATCAATGGCCTTCTGTAAGTATTTAATGTCAGTGTAAGTTTACATTCTGATGATGTGGGGCGTGATAATGTTTTCTTTCAGTAGACCTTTCACGGGGTAACCAGTTAGCATAGCAGTATATCGCTTGCCTGGCAGCTATGAAGTGACCGATTCTAGCCCCAAATGAGGCTTAGGATTCTGCCTGGCATCTGAAGAGATGAGGCTGGGAAGAAATTTGCCATCGGGCCCTTAAGCAAGGCTAACCGCCAACCCCAAAACCATTCTCTCAGTGTCTCTCTCTCGCTCTCCCTCCCTCCTTCCGTCCTTCCAGCCATTCTCTGGAGCATTTCTCCCACGTCTCATGAGAGACAAACATTTCCTCCTCCCAAGTGTCAGGTTGAGCTAGGTAGTACACAAGTTGCACAAGATTTACATCACCGCTAGACACAGCTGGTGCTACAGGCCCCAGGAACACAAGCACAAATTTATGGAGTGGCTCACAAGAGGTGACCACTTACCTACTTTTAAAAAAGTGCAGGGTTTAGAGGACAAGCAAAGAAATTAAAAAAACACACAAACACAGCCATCGTTTTGGTTTCATAAAACTGGTTTTAATCGTTAATTCACATTTGAAATGCGGTGTACAGAAAGGAGATTATATATCATGGCAATGTTGCGTTGTGATCTGGAACACTATGTACAAAGTAGGACCTGCTAGCTTATAGATGCCTTTGGGCTCTTAGTGATGCAGGCACTTTCCATTAGCAAAAAGAATAAAAACAAACGCTGTGGTAACCCGTGTCCTTCACAGAGTCATAGAGGGACAAAGAATACACATTTTCATTTTCTTTTTTATGACAGGCCTTTTAGACCACAATCGATCCTGGTTTTTCCCAGGACCTTGATCAATCAACCAAAAACATCTCAGTGGGGTGGGAAAAAAACACAGTTATTCTCGACCTCTCCACAGCCTTGGCCAAAGAATTTTGCGGTTCGGAGAAAACTCTCGAGTCGCCTTGGCAGCCTCACAGTAGAACGTGGTGATGAATTAATTTAAAACCAATTTCAGAACCGATATATACATTAAGATCTTTGAAATCCTGCTTGCGGACCAGAGAAACCAATATAGCTATATCTACATTAAATTTCTTCCCTGAGGTACTTTTTTCAGTCAATTGAAATGACATCATCCTCTGTGTGTTCTTATTCGCATTTATAATACAATAAATCTTCATATCTCAAAAGACATTTAAAAGAAAAAATCTTTTCAGCAGTTGTCAATTTAAAATTAATCTTAGTTTTTCTGTGGGTTCAAGGCTGTAGAGAAGTGACAGTAAATTGTAGGTTCAGAAAAAACTTCTAAAAAATAAATCGCAAACAAAATATATATACAAATTTTTCTTTAACCATTTAAAATAAGTATTCCGTTGAAAAAAGACCAGGTGCTAGCTACTGGTCAGGGAGTATGTAGTCTCACCTTGAACACTGAAGTGATAAAACTTTATCCTTGGCATAAATAGGAGTGCAGTAAACGGGAAGGCATGCGGTACTGGCAGTGAGGGGTTTGTGTGATGTCACTGCTGAGGTCACAGGTGGGCGTGACCAGGGCAGGGACCAATTGCTGAGCCTTTTGTCTGCCCTGTGTTTGCAGGAAGTGGTAGGGGCTAGGAATGCCCAACCCTCATCCCGGGGATGAACTGGGAGATCTGCTTACTGTCGGTTTTCACGTAAACCTGATCTGGGACACTATGTTTGACAAATTTACCCTCTAAGAGAGCTCTCTAGCTGTTGAAATGGGGCACACTTTCTTAAGGTCGGGGTGAAAACCAACATGACAATTGTTTCTCCAGAATCAGGTTGGGGAGCCCGGGCGTGTACGGTCACCCACAGGCATTTCTTCAGAAAGTGCACTCACCCAAGTTTGGATCACTTAAGATTCATTCAGGGTTGATAATTCAGTGGACAGTGGAAGCCACGGAAGGTTCTGGTGGACTTGGTGACAAATATGTGGCAAATGTGTCGTGTTCGTGACTCACAAAAATAACTCATGAAAGAGTGTAAACAAGAAACATTTTGGATCAATTAGATGGATTAAAACGTACTGTGAGGGAAAAGAGATCTTTGCATCCAGGGTAACACGAGTGGCAGTTCTGTGTTCGATGCCAGTGGGATTCATCCACACAAATGACAGACTAGGACGAGAGGCTCAACAAGCGGTCACGCATCAACAGGTGTCAAATTAATAGTACAGACAAAATATCTCATGACCAGTGCTTATACATCCACTTAAATAGCAAAAATAACAATATTAATAGTACAAATAATGATACAAACAATTCAAGTAAACGTGTTTTGAAAAGCATGCAAATTTGGTAAGGTGTATAACGGCAACAGTACCGCGGGGTGGAGACGAAAGCTATATATAAAAAACCCATCAGATATTAACAACCGTTCCTCCAATAATATCTTTAAAATATCATCTGATAATTTTGTACAAATATACCCCTGGGTGAACAAATAAGGCAGAGAAAAGTAAAAAGATGATATATAATTTATACCCTGCTGTCCTCACCCTCCATCTTGGGTGGCCATGTAATCTCCAGCATCTGCTGGGCTCACCTATCGTCTGATTGGCCCGTATGGGGAGGTGACAAGTGAATAAGAATCATGATACGGACAGAACTCCCTGGTCACCAGCCTTCATGAAATCATGATTACAAGTTTGTAAAACTATAGCAAAACCTAAGGCTTGTAAAGATAGACTAAATATAGGATGCAGATGTGAAACTTTGGCATTTCTCAGGCTCAACAGGGAGGACTGCTCGAATGCTTGTGGATTCGCAGCTCCTAGAAAGCATGTTTGAGTATTTATTGCTCCTTAACAAAGGCTACTGCTGCATTTATACAGGGGCTCAGTCAGGCGCCCGCAAGGTGGCGAGAATCGCAGTAATGGCGAGAGGAATAAATCCACCTTTAATTTCCATCAGAGCCCCACTAGGAGTGACGTCAGCGTCCGATGTTGACGGACAGAGATTGGGAGGAGGGAAGATGGTGGAAAGATAGGAAGTTTGGAAAATCGGAATATATGTTTTAATCCCCAGTCCAAAGAAGGGAGGGGCGGTTGAGGACAGTCACTGGGAGAGGTTAAAGGTCAGCGTGGGCCCGCTGTTGTTTCATCTCGTACCTCCTCAGGTGGTTGACCAGCGACTGCACATAGGTGAAGACGCACTTGGAGTCAGGCTTCTTACCCATAATCATCATGTCCTCGACCTCCAACAGGGGCATACAGTTAACACAGGCCCTGAGACAGAGAGAGAGGGGGGTACAGTTAGCACAGGCCCTGAGACACAGAGAGAGGGGGGAGTACAGTTAGCACAGGCCCTGAGACACAGAGAGAGGGGGGTACAGTTAACACAGGCCCTGAGACACAGAGAGAGAGGGGGGTACAGTTAGCACAGGCCCTGAGACACAGAGAGAGGGGGGGGTACAGTTAGCACAGGCCCTGAGACACAGAGAGAGGGGGGTACAGTTAGCACAGGACCTGAGACACAGCGAGAGGGGGGTACAGTTAACACAGGCCCTGTGACACAGAGAGAGGGGGGTACAGTTAACACAGGCCCTGCAAGACAGAGAGAGGGGGGTACAGTTAGCACAGACCCTGAGACACAGAGAGAGGGGGGTATAGTTAGCATAGGCCCTGAGACACAGAGAGAGGGGGGTACAGTTAGCACAGGCCCTGAGACACAGAGAGAGGGGGGTACAGTTAACACAGGCCCTGAGACAGAGAGAGAGGGGGGTACAGTTAGCACAGGCCCTGAGACACAGAGAGAGAGGGGAGTACAGTTAGCACAGGCCCTGAGACACAGAGAGAGGGGGGTACAGTTAACACAGGCCCTGAGACACAGAGAGAAGGGGGTACAGTTAGCACAGGCCCTGAGACACAGAGAGAGGGGGGTACAGTTAGCACAGGCCCTGAGACACAGAGAGAGGGGGGTACAGTTAGCACAGGACCTGAGACACAGAGAGAGGGGGGTACAGTTAACACAGGCCCTGTGACACAGAGAGAGGGGGGTACAGTTAACACAGGCCCTGCAAGACAGAGAGAGGGGGGTACAGTTAGCACAGACCCTGAGACACAGAGAGAGGGGGGTATAGTTAGCATAGGCCCTGAGACACAGAGAGAGGGGGGTACAGTTAGCACAGGCCCTGAGACACAGAGAGAGGGGGGGTAGTTAGCACAGGCTCTGAGACACAGAGAGAGGGGGGGTACAGTTAGCACAGACCCTGAGACACAGAGAGAGGGGGGTACAGTTAACACAGGCCCTGAGACACAGAGAGAGGGGGGTACAGTTAACACAGGCCCTGAGACACAGAGAGAGGGGGGTACAGTTAGCACAGGCCCTGAACCACAGAGAGAGGGGGGTACAGTTACCACAGGCCCTGAGACACAGAGAGAGGGGAGTACAGTTAGCACAGACCCTGAGACACAGAGAGAGGGGGGACAGTTAGCACAGGCCCTGAGACACAGAGAGAGAGAGAGGAGGGTACAGTTAGCACAGGCCCTGAGACACAGAGAGAGAGGGGGGTACAGTTAGCACAGGCCCTGAGACACAGAGAGAGGGGGGTACAGTTAGCACAGGCCCTGAGAAATAAAAGTTCATCCCCATCAAGGAATTTTAGATTTACAGCGAGACTTAAAAAAAAAAAAAATCACCTTCTTGGTCTACAAGGTTCGCCCCCACCTTTCTTTGATAATTTACACCCATGAGGCAAGACTGTTTCGACTCATTTCAGCCTTAATCGAAGGAGTGAGGAAATGCTTCACATCAAGCAAACATTTACTTACAAAAAGATCATTTTTTACTTGAGGACTAATATAAAAGGTATCCCCAGGCAGAGACACTTGTTAAAACAGATTCTATTTAAAGTGTGTCGTGCAGGTATGAGACGCCTCGCTCCACGGAAGCACAGCACACAAGGGAGAAAAACGCCGCATAATAAAACAGAAGATCACGACAAAGAGCTATGAGTAATGGCATCACAGTCAAATGTATTTATATCCAGCAAACCAATTCATGCAGAAACAGGATCAGCAACCAAGCGCACTATATTTCATTTACAGTATGTATGAGTCTCCTAAACTATGCCCAGTCTTGTCTGAACTGAAACACTGCCTGAATATAAGGGCTCCAGACGCGAAAGCATCATCGCTGTATACGACACTCAACATAAGCAACAATGAAGTACATAGTATCATCATCATCATCATCATCATCACCGTTATTGCCAGACTCAAGCCGCTTTCACACTGGACGCGAAACAAATTTTTCGCATGACAGATTACATTCAAAGTCAATGCAAAGACGCAAATAATTTGCGTCTTTGCACTGACTGCGAATGTAATCTGCCGTGCGAAAAATTCGTTTCGCGTCCGGTGTGAAAGCAGCTTCAGGGTCCAAATCAATAAAAACACCCAGGCTATACAAACGTAGAATAGAAACATACACCTATACATCCACAGACATACTTATACACACACAGATACATTATAAAAGACACCTATACCAGCGATTCCAAATTTGTGACTGGTACCGTATGGCGCTACGGCTGGGATCTGTCAGCAGCCAAAAAATGTTGTTCTGGGACCCATTCAGGTGACAGATTAGCTTGTAGATCAGATTCCTGTCACGCCTTAAAGGTGCTGACCTCTGCACTATAAAATAGCTCACTAGCACCACAGCACCTAGGTTTCCTGAGTAAAATCCTCAGTCAGTCATTATAGGCAACCTGCAACTTCTACACGCTTACCTTCTTATACTTCGTCCATAAGGGAGCTGTATACAGTGGAGTACAATATACCTTAAAAAGCCTATATGTATGCGCAGATCAAATCGTTCATTAAAAATTACATTTCGATGTACTTAATTACCTTCTGACTGACCAAAATGTCATGCACAGATGTCAAAAAGATTTACAGCTAGAGAGTGGAAGGAAGCTAATATAAATATGTGCGCTACTATTACTGTTTCTGAAATGAATCTTTGCACATGAACACTCAATTAATGGGTACGTAATTGACCTCTATAGATGAGGCACAGTCTCCAAATACACAAGCTTAAAGCCTCCTGGAACAGCTGCTATTGAGCCCTGAAGAGCAGAGCTTTGGAGAGCAGCTCAAGAGGGTAATGCTAAGGGAGCGTCTTTTTTTATCTTCTTCATCAAAGTCAAGTGTCAAGATCCCGTCTTATTTATGACCGTATGCTTTCTCTGAAATGACTGGAGTGGCAGATCTGGCGGAGTTACAAGAGTGAACAATCTTCTGAAACCAGAAATGTAACAGAACAAGTAACTGTCACTAGTGTGATTTTTCCCTGGTTGCAAGAAAGATCATTTCACAAAAAAATTCTTATCCAGCATATATCAAATTTTAAGTATCACTGTTCATCCAACCATGCGGTAGAAAAAGAAGAGCGATCCATTTCGCATAAGCAAATGACCTCAAGGTCACCAAAATTGTCTGGTGTCGCAGGAGCCCCCAAGTTCATTCTGGTGCTAAATATGAGCAAAATCGGTCAACTAGTTCTTGAGATATCGTGTTAACAAGGTTTACGAAGGCAAAATCGATTTAATTCTGCTGTGGCATTGAATTTGACCTAAAGGTCCTGAAAATTGACTAGTGTCTCAGGACCCCTAAGTACATGTTGGTGCTAAATATCAGCAAATTTGGTTGAGTGGTTCTTGAGATACAGCATTAACAAGGTTTATAAAGGCAAAATTTATGTAATCATGCTGTGCCCTTGAAAATGACCTCAAGGTCACCAAAAGGTCACACCCCCCAAAAGTGCATGTTAGTACTAAACATGAGCAAAATTGGTCCACTGGTCCTTGAGATATCGCGCTAACAGCAACAGGACGGACGTACGGAGAGAGCTGAATACTATGCACACCACTCTGCGGCAGTGGGGGGACAAAAAGGGATGGAGAAAGAGCCATGTAACATGGTGGCTTTAAAAGAGACGAGGTATACTTATATTTACTGACTTCATTTGAGAAAATGACCGAAAAATAAGGTAAAGTTGAAAAATTTGTATTTCAGTTGCTGGCATGAATGGATTTTGAAGATACTGTACATGACCACTAGGTGTCAGACTTAACACACAAAGCACGGGTCTGACAACACGTGAAGAAAAATCTCCTCTGAAAGCTGAATTATCTGATGAATGACTCCAAAGGGCAGGACGCCAAAGCACAAAGTGAGATTTCAAAACAATAGCAACTGCACTATTCGTACAGAGAAAGATGGCATCATTAAGCTTTTGAAGAGTAGGTTTTTTGGAGTGCTTTTGGAGTGTTTTTGGAGTGAGTTGATGTTCTGACTCAATTGATTCTTACACCAGCAAAACTTTTCAGTTACAAACATTGCTACCAGTGCAATTCACCCCAAGCTTCTGAAGACTAGATTATTCAGAATATTTTTCTCCCTCCTGCACAAGTTCTTTCGCTCTAAAAGAACTCTCATATGCTAACAGTGCTGATCGCAATATCAGCATTAGAATGCCCTGTTTTGAAGATACTACCAATACATTTATGATCCAAAACATTAAAGTGTTAAGCTGAAGCCCAAATTTCATTCTCGCTACAGCTGACCAAGCCAGGCCATAAAAGGCTATTTAAAATGTAGCAGTTGCTTTTCGAGGTAAAAGCCCTCTGCCTCTACATGCACTGACACACCAGAACTAAGATTTATTCCATCCCCAGCCTTTTCCCACACACACTCGCTCCCTCTCTCTCTCTTGTTCTTTCTCTCCCCCTCTCACACACACACACACACACATGCAGGAGAAACAGCAACCATATTTTACAATGCTAACAAACAGGAGATAACTGGCCTTGATATTGAGCTGCCAAGCCTACTGCCTTACAGAGCTACCTCACATAGTGCCACTTCTCAGCAACCCCCCCTGCACCCACCCACACACACACATATCCTACTTCTATCTTTGTGAGGACATTACATTGACTTCCATTCATTCTTTGTGTGTCTCTACTACAGCCTTTCCCTAATCTTAGCAATAAGCAATGTGTGCCTAACCCAAACCCTTACCCTAACCTTAACCTATCCCTAATTCTAACCTTAACCCAAACCGTCATTAATAAGTCACAATTTATCACTGTAGAAGTGAGGACAGGCAAAAATGTGCTTACTTCCCAAGAATAACATCTATACACACACATACACACACACACCAAGTCCTATTAAATAGGCAGCTCCTGACCGGGAGATAATGCTCGCCCATCTGGCCACGAGCCCAGAACTCAATAAAGCCATTTTTGGCTGTGCGGGGCCAGGGTCGGACCCGCATTCATTCTACGCCTTGATGACTTCTGCCGTAGCACACTGAGAATCTCCGCACCCCATCTCTCATCTCAACACCACACTGAGCTCCTGAACACACTCTTACGCTCCGGTCTCCTCAGAGAGAGAGAGCTCCTGCGCTTCGTGTTCCTGACAAGCCGTCTGCGGACTAAACGGCAGTCGTAGGCTTCACAGATCCCCGGAGCTCGCAAAATCTCTGAACCCCCTCACTGTCGCGGACTTAAGTATCAGGTTAAGCCCCTGGAGCCATTAAGACATTAAAGCGCGATGTAAACGTTGAGCATAGAGCCGACTGAAACACGAAACCCAAACACGCTGAGCACACTACTCTGCTGACTCGGACCACCTTCGAGTACCAGCTTTAAACGGACAGCTCGCGCAGTCAAACCAAAGCTCTGAACCCATGGAACATCTCACTCAATGGAACTATGCATTCTCATACCATCTGTGCACAGCCAATCAGATTTCAGCTCCCAGTGAATCCATCCACTGCCAATCACTTCACAACACTCAGTTAAGTCACTGCATTTCCATACATTCTCAAACCAGCAAATCAGATCACGGCACCCAACAAAATACCTGCATTCCCATCCATTCTCCAAATGCCTAATTAGATCACAGCACCCAATAGAATACCTGCATTCCAACCCTTTCCCCACCCAGCCAATCAGATCACAGCACCACTAGGGGTCCAACAGTGCAGTGATGAGTTCGAAACTTGGAAACACGGTCACATTTTAAACAATTCACCCCCACCTCCCCACCCTCCACCCCCCCATGGGCGCATCATTCTCTCCCGAGTGCTCATTGGTCCCCTCTCTCACCGTTGGGCAGGTTTGCGTCAGGGGCGGGGCAGCAGGTTGCGACCCCCTAGGAGGAGTTTTTGGTTTTGACCAGGCCTTTCTGCACCAGACCTCTGTAGAACTCCTGGAGGTACGTGTACACGCACTTCCAGTCCGGCTCTCGCATCCGCACCATGTCCTCCACGTCCAGGAGCTGGGGGCAGTCCGCTAGCTTCCTACATCCGACCGGAGTGGGGGGGATGGGGGGTTGGGTGGGCAGGGAGAAGGAGAGAAGAACAGAGAGCAGGAGGGAAAGGTAGAGCGAGAGATGGGAGGAAATGACATAACAGGGACAGATGAGAGGATACAGGTATAAAATGGAGGAACAGATGAAAGTGTAAAAAGAATGGAGGATGAGGGTGGATGAGGGTGGAAAGGGATGTGAGATGGAGATCGAGATGGAGACAGAAGGGAAGAGAGATGGAGAGAAGGACGGAGAGGGAGAGAGAGAAAGAACCAGCAGTGAGCAGCCAAACAGTAAAAAAAAGGGTGAGGAGAGAGAGAGAGAGAGAGACAGACAAACATTACATTCTCTGGGTGGCGGGACACAGACCGCTCACGCTTATGTGCTCACAGACAGAAACAAACAGACACAACAAAATGTCAAATGGGGCTCCAGGCTGCCGCCATTTTACTCTTTGTTTTTGTGGGGTGCACGAGAGACACAGAGACTCAGACTATGGCTTGCCGACTATAGACTTTCGCTGTTTTGTTGCAGACAAAACGAGGCGCAAGAGACCAAAAAAAAAAAAAAAAAAAACACACGGTCACGTGGTTACAATCAGGCATGGATCTCTGAATGAAGCCATGAAACAGGGGAGGGATTCAGTGAAGGGGGTGTGTGTGTGTGTGTGTGTGTGTGTGTGTGCGGTGTGTGTGTGTGTGTGTGTGTGTGTGTGTGTGTGTGTGTGTCCGCGCACGCGTGGGAAGAAGGTGCCCGGGAGGAGGTAATGAGGGGCATAGGGGGAGATTAGGGAAGAAGGGAGATCTGGTAGAATGAATTTTATGACATGGCCCTATATGGGGATGGAAAATTTGTACAGACTTGTCTAACTTTCCCCATTCTGTCTCAACGCCTAAGACCATCACATCCTAATAAGTCCTAAATTACAAGGCATTTCTTAGAAGTGCTCTCATCTGAATACATACCTGAAATTTTCACATGTTTATTATTACTTCTATTTATTTCATTTCTGTCTGCATTTAGTCATTTCATTTTTTTCCACAGCAGTTTTACCTGGCATTGAAAAAGCTGCCCTGTACATTAAATCCTGATAATAGAGATTAATTATAATGAACTATAAGTGCATGAATACCTGTCACATGGGTAATTCTGACCAAGATACTGAACCATTTAAGGGACACTTTGCCAATTTTCAACCTTATCGCTATTCGACCGAGTTATGGATATAATGCGAAAAATGCATGCAGTTTCTGCTAATTTTCTGTAGTCCTCCTGAAATTGGCAGCAAAACCTGTCTACTTTCCCGTCCAGTGTTGTCATTTAATGCATAAAGTGATGTCATTGGAGGTAAGGAAGAATTACACGCCATTTCACCTTGGATTCCTAATCTCTGGGTAGCTAGGGTGTGGGCCTAAGATGCCGTTCTGAAAATTAAACATTATTTTTGCTTGGAAACTAGCTACGTTTCCAACAAAATATGATTTCAGAGGACGTTATGGGCAAGGATACATTTTACAAAGCTAGCTAGATAAAGTGCTTTCCATTACAGTACCTTTTGATTAGTAATAGAACGTTTTCGTTAGTTTATGGCTGTAGCGGACTGAAGCAAGCTAGCACAAAAAATTTTGCCATCCATTTCGGCAACATAACCTTATTGTTTTAGCATGGTAATCTTCATTTATGTCAAGTAACATTAGCTTAAGGTTGTAATGTGAGGGGAGTTGGCTGGAGCTAGCCATCTAGAAAGTAGAAAATTTTTTTCAGGAATGAAATTTTCGTCAGATCATGGCATTGACATAAAAATTCAGCAAGTTATAGTAATAGTTGTTTTCTTTGCAGTCAATGCATAGGGAAGCCAAGAGGGTGATCCATCTGCAAATATCTCAAGCTGCTGCAGGAAAGTGTACATGGTTAAATGTACAATGTATTAATACAAAGCCTACATTTAAAAAAAAATTAAGGTTTGATTATTGGCGAACTGCCCCTTGAATTGACTTAGAGGACATAGATAAGACTGGTGAATTGTCAAAATTCCTTCTCTGGTAAATTAGAGTAAGGCTTTTCAAATTTTGTAATCATATAAACAAATTCAACCACCACATCTATACTGGTATAACACTGTTTATTTAAGGCTTTTTCCTGCCTGTACAGGCAATGATGTACTTGTATGTCTTTTCTACAAGGTTCCATCTTCTCAAAGTGCCACAGGCTGTATTGACAGCCCGGCAGAAGTGGTGGGGGGACAGTGAAAGTGCACGTGCACATGCAGAATGCAGTGCGAGTATCATCATCTAAAGCAAGTGAGCAGATCAGCCATCAGTGCATCAGGGGTCAGAGTTCAAAGCCCCGTGACACAGAACACACTTCCTGTGAGGAGCGACAGGTAGGACACGGGACAGAGATGAAGGGTGAGAGAGGGAGGGATGGAGAGAGGGAAGGGAAGGGCTGACCTGGGGCATTTTGGCACCCCTCCTTCAGTATCCAGGCAGTCGCTCCGTGGTACAGGGCAGGGCAGGGTGAGGGGGGTCAGTATTTCTGTTTTAGTAAATGGGGGCTCGGTTTAGGGACTTACAGCAGGGCCACAGGAGAGAAGCCCCTCTACAGGAGAGAGGGGACAGAGTTTGGATGGGTGAGTTAATGACGCAAAGGGTTAGAGGTCATGGGGAACAGGCCACGGGCCTGAAAAATCAAAAATAACTCGAACAGACACACACGCTTCCATGTCTAGGCACACACACTCACACGTACACACACAGAGTCTCAACACACACATGCACAGAACTCTTGCGCACATGCCAAGTAAACACACCCTCGTCACACGGTCAAAGAATCATGCACATGTACACATGCCGTTAACACTTACACACACACACACAAATACACACAAATACACACACTCTATTACTCTGTCAGAGAGATGCACACAAAGACATACTAAGCATACAAGGATCACTTGCATGCACGCACGCACACACACACACACACACACACACACACACACACACACAAATAAACTTGTACCAAGATCTGTACACAAACACGCACGCAGTTTCAAACACACAAAGTACTAGCACAACAAACACACACACCACACACTCTCACGTGCTCTCTCTCTCTCAGGACACACTGCACTTGGAGAACTGGTGGCAGTTGGGCGTTGGGGTGCGATGTCCGTGATGCCCCCTAAAAGAGTTTTGGGGTCCCATCTGCCCGAGGATGGGGGCACAATCCAGCAAGAAACACTTCATGCAGCGTCAGTATCCCATTTCAGACTGGAGTCTATGTGATCAGCAGGGAATTATCTGGCAGGAAGCAATTCACTTGCTCGGTGTCCCTACTTCACTGTGCTGAGCCAAGACGAAGACCTGGCAACCCCTCAAACGTTTCGAGTCGCTGAGGAGCCGGGCTCAATAAAACAGCCGGCAGGCTGATCCAGCGGGGCCCAGGTCATCACGAGCTGGAGAGAACGCCGAGGGAGGGAGGCTGGGCCGCTGGGACAGCCTGGCTCAGTGTTTACACCACGGGCCGACTCTGAACCCAGTCCGTTCACAACCTTGGCCTCAACACAAGGCCAGCTGCGGCCAATCAGCGTCCAACCCTTACTGTGATGTGGTATAACTCCATCAGTTTGTTTTCGTTCCGTAATATTTATTTGGCTTACTAAATTCAGCCAGCGTATTGCATTTCAGTCCTTGTAGAGAAAGTTCTCCAGCGAGGAGTCACGGTTTTGGAATGTTTTCAGAATTCAGTGGTCTGTACTGTAGAAGTCAACTGCTCTCACAGGGGTGGAGGGGATTGTTACATCAGTTAGAATGTTAAAAATGTTGAGTCAAAAAACCCTTTAGTAGTGACATCACACCTTATAAGTTGAAGCCCACTGATAGGCTAGGAGGTGGAGGGATGTACAGCTGAATTACAGAGGAATATGACAGCTTGAGGTGTAAAGGTACAACCCAACTCAGAGGGTGTGAGTGTCTGTGTGTGTGTGTGTGTGTGTTTTCACATTTTTGTTACCTATTGGCGACCTTTTCCAGTATAACACTGACCTTGTCGGGACCAGTAGTCCCAATGGGTACCAAAGCCTGGTCCTAATACGGCAAAACGTCATTTCTGAGGTCATGGTTGAGGTTAGGGGTCAGGTGTGAATTGAGGTTTTGTTAAGGTTAAGGTCAGGTAAGATTTGGTTAAGTTTAGGGTTTGGGTTAGGCTGTCCATAATGAATAGAAGTCAATGCAATGTCCTAACAAGGATAGCTGTGTGGACTTGTGTGTGTGCGCGTGTGTGTGTGTGTGAGGGCAGGCGTTTGCTTCTGTCGGAGCCTCCTGTATTTGGATTTGGGCGAGGGAGCAGTTTGTTCCAGGAGCAAAGCCAGGGACGGAATTAAGTGTGGCACCTGGGACACACACTCTACAGGCACAAACAACTGCAGTAAATCCCTCCAGATCAGCTATTATTAACCATAAACACATGAGAAATACGCTCATGTCAGGGCAAATGTGATCAAGGCGGCTGATCAAGATGCATACATAGTGTGTGCGAGATGGTGGGTATGTGTATATGTATGCGAGACAGGGTGCGTGTGTGTATGTGTGTGTGTGTGTGTGTGTATACACTCACTCTGCTGTGCTGAAGGCCACCTCGAAGTTGCGTCTGCGGTTACTGGGGCTGAGGGAGGAATAGTCGAAGGCCTCGGGGAAGAAGTTATGCACCAGTGCACAGAACGCCATACCGTCACTCCAGCTGGAGGAGAAGTTCTGTATATCCACATTCTAGGGAGGGAGGGAGACGGAGGGAGGGAGAGAGAGGGAGAGAGGGAGGGAGATGGAGAGAGGGAGAGAGGGAGAGAGAGAGAGAGGAGGAGAGGGGGGGAGGAGAGGGGGGGGGAGATGGAGAGAGGGAGAGAGACAGAGGGAGGGAGAGAGGGGCAGGGAGATGGAGAGAGGGAGAGAGGGAGAGAGAGAGAGAGAGAGAGAGGGAGAGAGGGAGAGGGAGGGAGAGAGGGGGAGATGGAGAGAGGGAGAGAGACAGAGGGAGGGAGAGGGGGAGGGAGATGGAGAGAGGTGCGATGACCACAGACAGAAGGAGAGAGCAGAAAAACAGTGCGTTGAGCGCGAGAACAATCAGGGCCGATCTTCTCATCACGGGCTACGCTGTACAAGGCCCAAAATCACATCTCTGAAATCCTGGCGAAAACAAGTCCAGAATCACATGAGAAATGCACCCAAACGGGAGCCGGAATGGCGTCCGGGCGGCTCTCACCTCGTAGGAGCGGGTCTTGGCGCGGCACCAGTCCAGCAGCATCTGTTTGATGGAGTTGGCGTTGGGGACGCCGAAGCTGGTGGAGCGCTGCACCTTAGCCACCCGCGAGACGGCCGCGTTCGCCGGGCTGAGGAGAGGGGTGGGGGGGTTACACTGGGAGCACACACATATGTGCAAATACAAACATTCTCACACACACACTCATGCGCGCACACACACACACACACACACACACAATGCATAACATAAAAAGAACTGATTGTCTCATCCACACAAGCGCCTCTGTGACCTATACAGAGTCCTTCAGCCCTCTGACCTGTCCCTACTATATGAGGACATCTCAGCGTCCACCTGATGGGACAAACCTGCAAAACCACAGTCTCACTCCTCATCTTATGATGATTCTTTCATCCAAACCCCGATCTGCCCTCCCTCCTCTCTCCCCCTCCCCCCCTCTCAAATTCAAATTCAAATTCAAACTCAAATGAGCTTTATTTGCATGACAAGTGAACTTGTGTTGCAAAAGCAGTGGTAAACATAAATGACAAACATAAAACTCACAATAAAATATACTAATTGACTAATATACACATATGAACATTTGAATAAATAATAGAAATAGTAATGATAATTGTTTTGATGTATAAAATTGAACAAATATGGAACAAAATGAACACAATAAGTGCAGTATAGCATGCTGTGATTTAGCCCCCTCTCTCTCTCCCCTCTCTCTCTCTTCCCTCTCTCTCTTCCTCTCTCTCTCTCTCTCTCTCTCTCTCTCTCCCCCCCCCTCTCCCACCTGCCTCCCTCCTTCTCCAGTTTCTCGATCATGGCGCGCCGGGCCTGAGTGGCGGAGGTCTTCGGGAGCGTCTGCGCCCTCATCAGCTCCTTACGCCGCTCCGCCTGCCGCCGCTCCAGAGCGGCCAATCCGCCGCTGCGAGGGGAGGAGTCATCCTCACGGTCAAACACACTGGGGGGGACAGATAGGGGGAGTGAGGAGAGGAGGAGAGCAAGAGAAAAAGGGAAACAGAGAGAGGGATGGATGAAGAAAGGGCAGAGATGAAGGAGAGAAATAAGGGGAGTAGGGAGAGGTGGAAGAGAGAGACGGAGAAAGTGGAGGGAGGGAGAGAGGGAGGGAGGGATGTGGCAAATAAGGGAAAGAAAGAGCAGGAGAGCAGGTGAGAGAGATGACAAAAGAGGAGGAGGGACAGGCAAGGAACGGGATAGAGAGGTAGAGAGGAGGAGCGAGTGCAAAAGAGAAGGAGAGAAGGAACGAGGGATGAATGGAAATAAGAGAGGAAAAAGGCAGGTAGAAAGTTAGCAGATGCTAGCACACCAGCAGCATCAGCAGCTAGCAGAGTTATGACCGTTCAATCTACCAGAGACCCCACAAGTACTTTACATGGAAATTCAACTCAATGGTGCCTTATAATCATCGCTTCATTCAAACAATGTTACCAGAGCAACTCAGAGATCAGCAATGATTCTTGAGGGATATGTACAATACTCTAGGGTGACATAAATGAAATAATTTATAAATAAACAAAGCTGAACTTACAGACTATCTACAAGCTGAACAAACACCAATGAAGATAGTATTAAGACCAATAACAATCAACAACACTGACAGTTTACCAAGATAGAGATGGTGTCACACTGATTGTGCTACACTTTGTCTGCCATTTTGTCTCATATTTCACAGCCAATGTTGTTTCTTCTGGGTCTTACCTGCCTACTTTCTTAGCACTGGAGCTGGAGGATGAGGAGTAGCTGTAGGACTTGGTCTGTACCGTTCCCTCTGTAGGGGGAGAGAGAGGGAGAGAGAGGGGAAGAAAGAGGGGTGTTAGGCAGGACTGATAGAGAGAGTCGTGTTTATGTAGGGGTGGAGGAGAGGTGGAGAGACTGAGACTCACTATCAGATTTCTGTGTGTAGCTGGACTCAGTGACGGTGCTCCTGGTGGAGCGACTCCCATCTTCTGCACAGAGAAAGAAAGAGAGAGACAGCAGAGTGAGTGTGTGTGTGTGTGTGTGTGTGTGTGTGTGTGTACACTTGTTTATCAATACTTGCGGAGGCTTAAAGAGCTCAAAAGCTCAGTAAAGTCAGAAAAATTGCAGCGTGGGGACATTTTTTAAGTCCCAGTAAGGAAAAGGCTTGATTCTGGGCCAAGTGCTATGCTTAGGTTCAGGGTTACTATTGGAATTATGGGTAGGAGAATGTCTAGCTCTAAGGTTATGTAATAGAATTATGCCCTAGGTTAAGGTGAGGAGTTAAATAGAGGATCTCAGTGGGCATGTCACATGAAAGTTATAAAAAGAGTTGAGTTAATTTTGCGTTTGTTAAGAGCTAAAGCTCAACGAGTTTCATGACTTTTGTATAAGACGACCAAGAGTATAAGATTCTGTTTATCACATAAATGAACCGCGCTATTTAATAGAAAACAAATGTAATTTCCATTAGTGCCCATTATATGTTAGCACTTAGCTAACTATCGTGCTGCTCACTTAGTCACTGTGTCAGAGACATTCACGTTTGAACTAGCAGCGGTTAGTAAATTCGGTCTACTGAGTAGCTAGCTAACGTTAGCGCGCTAGTCAACAAACTACTGTTACGTAATGGTCATGAAGAAGTACTGCGTGCATGCTAGCTAGCTAGCTAAGTAATGTTAATTTAGTTATGTGAGTGGCACTTCGCTACCCTGCTACAGCACTGAGACAACCAATGTTACACTTGGTGTTCAGTTTGGCTAACAATTAACAATGTGACGTAACGCAGAGCAATTTTTTCTCCCTCATGCTCTCAAGGCAATGAAATTTTCACAAAAGTGATATGTACCTGGGGTAATATCAAAAATAGGACCAAGGGTCCTGTACCTTACCAGCAAGCAATCTTATAATGTTGAAAATGTCATGTGAAGTTTGACCTTTGAATCACTGAGGGTCAATGTCAAGGTCACTAAATAAAAGTTCACATCCATTTATAAGACCTCCTGTAATACAATCCTAAGCTCTGAAGCAGTTTTGGTGATACAAGTCATTGAAAATTCAATATGTAAATTGTGAACTTTAAAGGTCACAGAAGGTCAAGTTGAAGTCAGCAAATGGACTTCATATGTGACTTCCTAGATGTCTGTAACACAAACCTAGGCTCCATCTGTGACCATTTTAGTGAAACAAGTCATTGAATTTTCACTAGGTCACATTTGACCTTCGAAGGTCAATACAAAGGTCACCAAATGAAAGTTCATATATGACTTCCTATACGTCTCCAATACAAACCTACACTCCATCTGCAATGATTTTGCTGATATAAGTCATTGAAATTTCACTGTAAAGTTTTGCCGTTGAAGGTCATTGAAGGTCAAGTCCAAGATCACCAAATGAAACTTCATACATGACTTCCTATATGCCCACAATACAAACCTAACCTCCATCCGTCATAGTTTTGGTGATAGAAGTCATTGAAATTTCTCTATGTGATGTTTGACCTTCGAAGGTCACCGAAGGTTAAGTTCAAGGCCACCAAATGAAAGTTCATAAATGACTTCCTATAAGTGTTCAATACTCATATGTTCCCAATCTTCAATATTTTCAAGCCTAGAAGCCTTTGAAAATTGTAACATTTGACCTTAAGTTTGACCTTCCAATGTCATCTCAGGTCAACTTAACACAGCCAAAATATAGGTCATATATGACTTCCTATATGTCGATAATACAAACTTAATCTCTATCTGCAACCATTTGGCCTCCACAGGCCATCTTGCATATTCTCCATAAAACCCAATGTTAAAGTACAGCGCCCCCACTAGACCCACTCCCGTCGATTTAATCAACATGGTGCTCGCACTGTGCATTGATGGTACCAAGGAAAGTTGATTACCTGATTTAGAAAAAATATTTATCATGCAGTTTTTGAGAAAAATTTTTTTTATTTCTCAGTCCTATCTTCAACATTGGGGCCAAAATTTCAAGGGGCCCATACAACAGACAAAAATTATTCAATCAAAAATCCGAAAAAACCATCTGGAGATATGGTCTAGTAGTAAGTTATGGCAAATTTACACAAAAATTCACCAGGCCAAAAAAAAAAATAAAAAAATGTTCGGAACAACGGACGATGGACGACGGACGCCACACAACGACAATAGCTTATCGGCCCATAGGGCCGGTACACTAAAAATATGTCACAAGCTGGGCAAAGGGAAGAGTACTACAGATAAGTTATTAATTAAGTTATTTTAGGGGGTTTGTAGGTTAGAGTTAAGCTATAGGGAAGGGGTTGAGGCTATGGAAATAGGATTTCGGCACAAAAATAATTTTTGGTCACTATGAGGATAGAAAGATGATGCATGTGTTACTGAGAACATGAGAGAGGGCAGAGTGAGTGTGTGTGTATGTCTGTGACACTGTGTGTGTGTGCGCGTATGTGTGCCCATTTGGCTGAGTGTGTGTGCATGTATTTGTACATGTGCGAGCAAAAAGGTGCTTCAGGTCCTCTTGACTGGTTGTGAGCACATTTCTTAGTGACAATTGACAGCTCGCTTTTCAAATAATACAGTGTCTGTGTTCCTCTGTATGTGAGTCGGTATGACCTGCCTCGGTACACCTGAACCTATAGTATGTGTGGTAATATCCTGTGTTTATGTTCAGTGAGCATTTTACCAGATCGGGTGAAGCGGTCAGTCTTGGTCAGCTCTCGGACCGTAGCCCCGTCGGCCGATTTCTCCGCCTTCTTGGTCACCACCTCTACAGCGCCCCCTCCTGGCTGTACCTTCTGCACCCGCAAATCTCTCTGCTGTCTGAGGCCCTGCAGACGAGTCTCCCTCTCTCGCTCTCTCTGATCTGAGAGGAGAAAGGGAGAGAGAGAGAGAGAGAGATAGGGAGAGAGAGGAGAGCGTGGGAGCAAAGGGTAGGGGTGAGGCAGGAGAGAGAGAGGGAGAGAAAAGAAGGGAGGGAAGGAGGATGGAGAGACAAGAGAGGGCAAGAAGGGGGGAGAGGAAAAGAGAAATGGGGAAACAGAAAGATGTGAGACAGGAAAGGAGAAAAGAAGAGAAAAACAGCAGAAGGAAGAGGGATGGCAGTAAATAAGCAGGACAGATATAAAGAGAGAGAAGGAGAGGTAGAGCGGTTAGCGAGCTGATGCCTTTGGGTCAGACCCCGCACCTCACAAATCTGTACTCATCGTCCGAAAGCAAACCCCTCGCACCACCACAATATTCAATCTGCTGTAATGTTGCGGTAATGTTAGAATAATGTTATGTTTAGTAAGTTTGAGGAGACGAAAGACTCAGACTCCGGATCTGAGGGGAGTTATTTCTTTAGACGACCTTGCAGGCACATTTCATATTTCATACGCGTGACACTCAGCGGAAAAGCAGCAACACACCAAACACTTTGTGTACAAGTGAGTGCCCCCCTGAAACACACACACACACGATTCACCTTCTGTAATGACACAGGACGCACGGATGGTATGCACCCACACACACACACGCTAATTTACACCTGTAACGCATTCCTCACAAGATTTTCCCAGCAGCTAACCCAAACACCTCTGATCTAATTTACAGTTTCACCTGATCTGGCTCCCCGGCTGACAGCATTGGGACAATAACGGCGAGAGGCAGAATTTATCGCTGTTATACAGTCAGCTTAATGCCACTAAAGCCCTGTACTTTAGTCTAGTTCTGTCAGAGAGGCTAACTGTGCAGCATCACCGATCTGAACAGCCACACATCACTGAGGTTGAACAGGAGGAGCGCAGAGTCTGGTGTGAACTCAACATATTACAGTGTGCAGGCCTCACATCTGCAGGTGAAAACACACACACACACACACACACACACACACACACGCACACACGCACACACATGCACACACACAAACACACACACACACACACTCTCTCCGAGACATCTGTCTCTCATCCAAAACATATACACACGCTCTCTCACACACACACACACACACACACACACACAGGTGCGACACACCACAGTCACTGCTGGGGGTGAGGTCTATTTCAATCCAGTAAATTAAAAAAAATTAACAAAACTGATGATTAAGGTCAAAGAGACTTTAATATTAATTACAAAAATCTCAATCACTATACATAACTGAAATGAAATGAACCTCAAGCCGCGCCTATTGCCACGTCTACATCTTCCAGCATTACACTCACACAGAAACCTTGATCATGCAAGCACCCGACTGACCAGTGTGTATCATCTACGAAAATGTGTTATATCCAAATCCAGTTTAGTTCACAACACACAAAAAAACAGTGAGGGTCCCAGTGAAACACAACAAAGTGAATAATATTAGACACAATGGACTTCTTTCCAATGTCAGAGACATACACGCACGAGCCCGCACACACACCCACGTGAACACATGCAAACAAGGCGCAAACACGTGCACACACTTGCACCCACACATACCCGTTTCTTCTTGAGAGATTCCCAGCAGACCCTCTGAGAATGGAACGGAGGGAGAAGAGGAAAGAGTGAGTGAGAAAGAGAGAGAAATCGGAGAGGAGTAGAGACGCTCTTAACCCTTAGATCGCTGGAAGACATTTTTAAAAAATATAAATTTAATGATCTTGTGCTGTTGAAAACCTATCATGTCACATGATAGGTTTTCAACAGCTTTGAGTTTGATATCTTACATCGTTGGGCAACGATAGCTGCATTTAGCGCTCGAAGGGTTGAAAGGTGGATGACGGGACGGATGACACTGAGATCGGGGCAAACGCCGCGCCCACCAGCCAGAGCTGAACCCAGTATACGGAGGCTTGACCCCCCAAAAACACAAAGACAAAGTCTGAAGGATAATTAAAAGTGGGGAGATGTCCTGTCCCCCAAAGGCCACACCCCCTCCCTCGGCGTCTCACCTCTCTTCCTCTTGCGCAGCTCTCTCATGGCCGCGCGAATCATCTTGCGCTCATCGAAGTCCTTTGAATCGTCCAGCTGTGGGACGGCAGAGCGATAAGAACAAGCCAAAACACACACACACACACACACACACACATATACACAGAAGAGTGCACGGTCACATGCACTTAGACACAAAAATAGGCAGGCTTGTACCCTC
The DNA here is from genome assembly GCA_029692085.1 of Gymnothorax javanicus. NCBI lineage: Eukaryota > Metazoa > Chordata > Actinopteri > Anguilliformes > Muraenidae > Gymnothorax > Gymnothorax javanicus. Next base: position 81,797,087 of record CM056194.1, on the reverse strand, counting down.
CGCAAAGAATTTGGACTCGTCCAGCCGTGGGAAAGAACAGGGATTTCAACAAGCTAAAAGACACACACACACACACACACACACACACACACACACACATATATACACAGAAGAGTGCACGGTCACATGCACTTAGACACAAAAATAGGCAGGCTTGTACCCTCCGCAAAGAATTTGGACTCGTCCAGCCGTGGGAAAGAACAGGGATTTCAACAAGCTAAAAGACACACACACACACACACACACACACACACACACACACACACAGGCAATTCACATGCACACGCGCAGCCCCAGGCACGCACACACAGATATGGTCACACACACATTTAGACACAAAAATAGGCAGGACTGTACACTTGTCAAAGTCTTTGGACATGTCCTTCTGTGGGAAAAAATAAGTAGAAGTGTGTGCATACAGACATGCACACACACACACATACACACACACACACACACACACATATATATATATATATATATATATATATATATATACACACACACACACACACACACATAAGAGCACTTGCAGAGATATGCACAGGCAGACACAAAAACACAGAAAGAGTTCACATCACACACAGTTCAGAAATTTGGGGGTTCGTACCATCTTATCCAGCACCTCCTCGTCCTCGATGGCGGCCAGCTGCTCGGCGGTGAGTTTGTCAGCGCACACCTCCGCTTTGGGGCGGGACTCCGACGAGCCGTTGGGTACGGCCGCGGCCTCACGGGTGGAGGGTCCAGAAGGTTCTACCGCCACCACGGGTTCCGTCTCCATCTGGGGGGAGGGAAGATGTGGGGAGAGAGAGAGAGAGGGAGATAGCACCATGTTAATCCACAGGGCAGCATAGTGACTTAACTCACATCCCCAAACACTTAAATCCACACATTTGGCTGCTTTCCGTTTGTAAAAGTAGATTTTTTTCTTCATGAAGTAATGTTAGTAATCACAGCTAGCTGCTAGCACGAGCATGATAGCATACACTAGCATTGGTCCTGGACTAATTTTGCTCAGTGATACGCACTGCATCGCTATCCTTATCATTTCACATGTGTTCACATGGACGCGCCCAAATAAAACCAGTCTTTGCTCCACCCAAGAATAACCTCTGTTGGTGCAATGGGCATAAAATGCTCTCTTGGAGCTGGTCTCAGCTACGGTCAGTTGAACAGTTTAGACCGTTATGTTTAAGTCCTGCTGGTAAAACTGACCCTTCGCCAACTCTCAACCTGTCCACCACCAGAGCGTTTTTCCTGCCCACTGCTGCGTTCCCCGTAAAGCATGTTGTGACAATTCTTTGCAAAATGCTCAAAAACTACAATCTAATTAGATTTGATATGTGGACGACTCCTGCAAAATGAAAGCCGGAGTCATTTCCACACCCTACAGGCAGTACAGACTAGCCCATAGTTCATGGGCAATTGTCACCCTGAGAAAAACTCCCGGACGCGACTGTTACACAACAGCTCTTATGCAAGACTGTGACGACCAGTGCCATTCCGCGGCTGGTGAGAGAGATGGGATACTGCTAAAGACCTGGAAAAAAAGTGTGAATGTGTGTGTGTGTGTGTGTGTGTGTGTGTCATCAGTCATACAGGCCTATACAGCTGTGTTTACGTAAAGGCCTCTGAACGCCACTGACATTCAGAAAGGAGCGAGAGCTGGACAGTTCCAAGAAGAGATATGTCAAGGCCTCTCACGCTGCTTTTCTTTCTTAATTCACTCGCTCTGTCAAGCTCATTGTTCGTCTCTTTTGCTCACTCACTCCCTCCTTCCCCTCTTCCTTCACATGATCACTTCATTCCCACTCTCTCCCACCCAGCCATTCTCTCCTTCCCTCTCGCATTCTGTCTCTACCTTTTCTCACTGGCTCCCTCCTTCTCCTCCCATCATTTCTGAAAGGAGACGACTGCTGAAAAAATATAGAAACAGAAAGGCACAGAATCGGGCCTCTGCAGAACCTGAGGCTTAACAGCGACTCTCGCCATCATCAGTGCTACAGAGTAATAATGTGCCTCGGCACTTAAAAACCCCTCCATGTCTGTTACAACACTGCTGCCCCTAGTGGTGCAAAGAGGCATTGCATCACATATGCGCATTTTGCAAGATTGTAACAAACATATGCCCGCGCAGATGGGCAGACAGATTGACAGACATGACGACGACATTATCCCTTCTAAAATTTGTTTTCCGAGGAGGTAAAAAATAATTATAAGAACACGCCACCCACACAAGTAATACGGCAGCTTCCCAGCTGACCAAATACAGTACCTCCCCTCCACACAGGAAGTGGGGGAAGATGAGGACCCTCGTCTGTCGCGACTGAGGAGCCGAAAGACAAAGGCAGCAAGCGGAAATAAACATCATCCCGTTCATTCCAAGTTTTACAGGCGAGGGAAAGCTTTTTCAGAAATGTGCCAGGACAATTTTAATTTTAAAAGGCAGTAAAGGCTATAGATAACTGCCGTTGACATCCACTTACACACACAACGCAGACTGCGGCTAACTTCACAGAGGCGTCCGGCCTGGAAAAGAGTGGATTCATAGCTTATGCTGTAAACAAATCCTGATCCTAATTTAGTGCAGACTGTCACTGGCCCCAGGCTCAGACAGAGAGCTATTGTGAGCTCTCCAAGTGTGCGTGCGTGTTTGTGTGTGCGCGTGTGTGCGTGCGCATGTGAGAGCTTATATGTCTATACTTGCAAGAACCAAAACCCCACACAACCACAGTAAAGTCTGAAAAAACGGACTTATGAGGACATCCTTCTGGACCTCACTATGGAAAGGTGAGTTCCAGGCCAAGAGCCAGGGTTTAGGTCTGGACTTACAAAAGGGCTTATGGTCAGGATTAAGGGTTACAGGACGCTTCGTCCCCGGATTTTTCGTCCCCAAATTTTTTGTCCCCGGACTCCTCATGCCCAAGGACTTTTTGTCCCCTAATGATAACAAAATGTGCCACCATTGTTGACAGACGGATGGATGGATCACCATGAAATAAGGGTTAGGGGTAGGGAAAGGGTTATAATGCTGGAAGAGGGCAAAATATTATTGGGGACGAACAATCCAGGGACGAAGAGTCCTAGAGCCGGGATTAAGTCTAGTTTTAAGCTTAGGTATCAGATTTAAACTCTAGTTTAAGGTCACACATGGATTTCTAGGTTATGACGAAGATTATGGTTGAGGAAGAAGTTAAGATTAGGGTTTGACCTTGCGGTTCGGGGATAGGGCAGGGCTCGAAATAGCAGGTGCATAGGTGCACGTATGCAGCTGGTTTTCGGCAGGTGCACCCAAATTTTAAAGTCGGATGCACTGCGTGCACCTAGTAAAAATCTGCCCCCGAAATAAATCCTCTTTCTTCAAGTTTGCTCATCCTTACCTGGAATGATAAATTTTATCGGTAAGGGACGAGAATTAATGCCAAAATCGATGGGACTACAAGACTGTGGAACACGTTTGGTCTGAGGCCGCGTATGTGTTAACATTGGCTGATCGCGTAATGGATATTTCTCATCAAAGACTTTCCCTGATCAAGGATCAGGGAGTTTGTGGGACATCTGCCCTCCGCGGCACCAGGGGGCGCTGCCAGCACAGACCACGACTCGCACCAATGGGACTGCGTCCTAACCATAGACTGTATAAAAAGATGGAGGCAGCACCCTGATCTGAAAAAAAAAGCCCATGCAGTAGTACCGTAGAATGGCATTCTATTTACTGGCCAGCAGATGGCGACGTCGGTGGTTGCAGAAAGAAGTTCAATGCTACAGAAGTCTATGAGAAAATGACCCTATTTTCCCACCTGATTTTTCATTTAAATAATGATTTTTCACATTATTTTATAGTAACTATAGCAAGTTTCAAGTCTCCTTCGATATATCATGATGTTCATTTTTGTAAATTATGGTCCCATATAGACTAGAATAAAGGATAATGCCAGAATATGCTTCTGGGGCGTGGCTATCCTTTGGTCCTTGTCCGATACGGTCAGATCCAGAGCCACGTTCCTACCCGAATCTTCAATTCACGCTCTAGTCCAATAGAAATAACATCCGGTTTCAAAATGACAACATAGGGCAATTCAAATTGCCAAAATCGAGGCTTCCTTTATGGTATGCTGAAACCAATGGGTGACGTCACGGTAGCTTCGTCCATCTTTTTATACAGTCTATGGTCCTAACGGGAGAAATAAATGACGTTTTACACTGATTGGGTGGACACTTGAAATTATGCACGCGCATACTCTGGTAGACAGTTGGGAAATTGTAATTGAGATTCATGTTTAAAGATCCATTCTCGTTGGTAGATGTATGCACTTACTCGTTGGATGTAAAGTAAGTGGCTGCTGGGTGATTAATAAAATCATACAAAAAAAAAAATTCTTCGAGATTAAATATAGTCAAGAAGGAGAGGGTCTTTATTATGGAGTTATGAAGAATGTAAAAGTATAAAAACAGCTAAAAGCAGCACTGTTGCTGCTATTGAGGCCAGAGAGGTCCTGTGATGGAGTTGTGGGAAATTACTTTAGTTTCTCGGCCAAGTCTAACAAATTGAAATTAAATTATTGATTGAATATTATCTGACTGTGATAAATAATAATAGTACACTTAGTTTTACAGATTTCTTCTTTTTTTTGTATTTTTTCCATTATTTTTGTTATATACAGTGCAATTTTAATAAAATCTTATCCCACCAATAATCCTAACCTGTTGCACCACTGCACATTTACAGTAGTTCTATGGCATATCAAAGAATATGAGTTTAAGAATATTTGTTTATTCATTTTGTACTGCTGCAAAGCAGCTTTTTTTATTGAATTAAGCAAGTTTTAGACTGTGCACCTAAACACGCACGAGTGCACCCATTTTCAACATCTGGGCGCACCATGTGCACCCAGTCAAAAAATCCTCATTCGAGCCCTGTAGGGGAATAGCACTATGTTAATAAAATACTTTTTTGGTCCTCAAAAGCATAGTGAAGTGTGTGTGTGTGTGTGTGTGTGTGTGTGTGTGTGTGTGTGTGTGTGCACGTGTGCCTGTGCGCACTTTTGGTTAGTTTTGCGTGTGCACCATGTGCTGCCACACCTCCTCAGCCAGCGGAAAGAAAGTCCACTGCCGCGACACCTTTTGTAAAAGACCAACAACTTCAGGCCTGTAATTATGAAAAAAAAAAACTGACTAAATTGTCAGGAGAACTGGCCGTGGCACTGGGGCCAGTCTATTATCCGCTGTAAGGGAACCTCGGTTCCAGATCTGTTCAAGCCCATGTGGAAAAAAAAAAAAAAAAAAAAGAGAGAGAGAGAAGAGCAGAGGTTTAAGAGCCCAATAACGAAGAGCTCATGAAGTTCTTCCAGAACTTTCTAACAGGTGTAGTGTGCAGTTGTCAGTTTGAGTTCCAGGAGTGTGGGAAGGCTAAATACCCCGCTGTGAACACAGGTGGCAGTATATTCCATCAGCGGCATTACAGTCGCCATCTAAATCCCGGGCCCCCAGCCGGACGGCGGATGTTACATAAGAGGCACGGCCAAACTGCACTGACCCGCGGATCCTGACGATCCAGACTCATCCGCTTCAACACACTGACTTTACACTAACAATCCATCGGTCGTTATCTTTCCCCTGTCACCTCCAAAACAAGCAGCATGAAAAATGACATTGAGTGCTCGGCAGCGGACTAAAATAAACACCCTTCAGTTCCCCACGTCCCCGGTCCCCAAAAAACATCGGGGACGAATGATTGATGAGGACATCTGTTGGGGGATCTTCTACCACCATCACAATGCACAGAAATGGCCCCCATGGCCTCAAATAAATATCTGTAGGTAATCCTGCTGGGATAATGGCTTGGCTCGGTCACATGGCTGAGGTTGAGAGCTCAACACTAACATGGAGGAGACCGAACTGCAAGTGAGGCGCAGACCAGCCCCAGTCATGCACAACCAGGGACTAAAAGTTTTAGTCCTCAAAGAAAACATGAACTTGTTTTCAGTTAATTTAAGCTTGACGCACTAGGAAACCACTGAACGCAGTCAAAAAGTCTTGCCCCATTTTCAACATTTCTTTATTTAGCAAAAAGATGAAAGCAATTAGACATGAAGTCCAAAGGTAAGACTAATATGTTTCATATGAAGGGGTTGTTGTTTTCTGTTGTTTTTTTTTTTTTGTAAGGCTCTTTGTGCTACATTTCTTGTATGAAAAGTGCTATATAAACAAAGTTTGATTTGATAAGATTGGGTCTTCGGAATTTTTGCAGTGTTGGGGGATTTGAAAGCTTTTGAAAACAACAAACTCCTCTTCACCAGGCGTTGATTAAGACACTGAAGCCCCCCTGCCAGCGAGGCTGTTGGCATTTCTGCAGTCCAACAATGCGATACGCTCGTAAAACAAAGCCCCCGTAATGAAAGAAAAGGTCACAGACGTTACACTGGGAAGTCTATAAAGGGTTTACAAGCATCTACCCTAAATCAGATAATCCAAACGATGGGAACTTTCTGGTCCAGCCAGACTCTAGACTTGAACTATGAACTCTTATACCAGGAGAACCAGCAGGTTGGACAGTTTTTTTAATTATTATCTTTAAAATTGGAGAATAGACCAACCAGATTCAAAACACCACGAGAATTACAACTATTTTCATTGTGAAAATAAGCTTTCAGCCGACACCACAAAAAGAGACCGTTTGGACCTCTAAGAGTAACGGTAACTGGGCCAGAGCTAGACACGGTTGACACAGTCTACAGTGGAACATGCTGGGGGCTTGAAGTCATTTGATCTACAGTTTATTCAACCTTTTACATAAAGATTAGACGTCGTTCCAAAGCAACCCAAATCACTGCCTCACCATATATCAACCAGGCCACTAATGTCAAAATGCTCAAGGTCAAAGGTCACCCCGATAGCTATAAACGCTCTCCATCTACATTGCAGTCTTCATTTCGTATAGTCCCATTCAGTGAACTGAATTCATGATCACTTGTGGCCACAAGTCTACGCCTGAGTGTTTGAATGACCCATGACCATGAGGTCATCAACAGTACTTTTCCTCCAGGATACAAGGTTTCCAACAAATCTCAGCTGTTTAAAACTGTCAACATTTTAAAACAAGGGAAGAAAAACACCCCATTTTGACTTTCACAGAGACTCGTCTCAGGTGGACCAAACCCAGCACCTGTCGACCCTATTTCGGGTGGCTGGTTAGCCTGCCGCACGTACAGCCAGCAGGGCTTTGAAGGATGGTCGTGTGTCTGGTAGATTAGAGAACCAGCAGCCAGCCCACTCTCCCAGCAGGCATCAACACTTCACCAATCAAGTGCCACATACACAGTTATCGCTACGGTGATCAAACACTGTCACCCAATGGGATTAAGGGATAGAGGCACTTCTGTGACATAATCATTGGAGGGTACAGGACAGAGCACAAGAGAAGGTCACGGTTCGGAAAAGGGGAGTGTTTATTTAGGGTCTTAAGTCTAAAGATCAAGGAATGAGCAACAATAATGATATGAAGAGGAAAATGGAACTTTTAAAACTCCTTATTCCCATCTTATTGAATGAAGTAGGAGGGCTGAAGTGACTCCAGAAATGTTGAGAGAAAAATACTGTATTTTTGAGGCCAATCAACTCCATAGTTCCAACACTTACTTTCCATTCCCACAACTCACACAAACAAACTAAGCGTTGTAATTAAGTAGATCAGGCTTTGCAAAACATCTAGTTTAGGCAACAGGTCAGCCATTATAATACAACCAAAGCCCATACACATACACACGCACAGACACACCATTATTCTGCCTAAACTGAGGGAATTCTGCTCAAAAATCCCTCATGCGACACGGACGCATCACTGGTGACGATAATTGAAGGTCAAAGCAGCTTGACGGATGATAGGTAGGAGTACAGAGAAGAGGAGGTGCTACTAAAACGATAACGGTAATGTCGATCGGACACCAAAAGCCTAGGAAGAGGATGATGATGATGGTGAAGATGATATAGGCTAAAGCTGAGCAACTCCAGTCCTGGAAGGCCAGTGTTCATGCATTTATTCGGGGTCACCATCACCCCGGTTAAACCAGCGGATTAGCGATGAGTCATATGGACCAATGCCGATTCACAAATAGATGAGACAATATTAAGACTCTACAATGTAAGCATGGAAGCCTAAGAGCTGCTATTCATATCACTGATAGAACATCACATCTAGTAAGTGACTGCATTAGTGATGAAATGGAGGGCCGAAGTTTGCCCGAAATCCAGAGACTGATATCGCCTTGTTGACGAAGGGTGGGTGAACATGGACACCAGGAGTGAGACGCATAGAATGAAAAACTTTAGAAAGGACGATGTCGGGGGTAATGTTATCCTGAATGTGCCAATAATGGGCGCCATCTTGGGTAAGACTGAACCGTTATGGTGAACGGTGGTGACATCAGAAAAGTCAGACACACTGGCATGTCAACGATCGCATGCAGCAGAAGTTTTACCCAATACGGCCGACAATATGACACATTCACACCATCGTCATGTCCGATAAACAGTTTTAAAATTCTTTGGCGAGACGTACCATGCTGTTGCTATGCGAGGCCCCTAGCAATGCGGGTGTGGATAGAGAGCGGCGGGTGGCGAAGGCTGGAGGGTGAGGGACCGGGGCGCGGGGGGGGGTTGGGGGGGCGGCAGGTGGGGGATTTTCGGTGACCCCCGCGGCCCGGCAGAGGGCCTCCACCTGCCGCGCCAGCCTCTCCTGCTGGGCTCGGAGGCGCAGGTTCTCTTGGAGGAGGTGCTCTACAGTGTCAGCCAGTGGGGCCAGGCGGCTGGACTCCTCCTCCAGACGCGCCTCCACGCGCCTCCCGAACGCCAGCAGGTCGGCGTGAACCTCCGCCACAGCGCACCTTAGGGTTCGCTCCAGCCCTGCCATGCCCCCAGCCCCTCCTTCCTCCTCTTGCCCCGCCTCCTCCTCATCCTCCTCCTTCTCTTCCTCCCCCGCCCCCCGAGCCAGCAGGTCTCCGATCACCGCCTCCAGACCGGACTCTGCGCACTCGACGCTGGGGCTCCCCAGCTCCGCCGGAGCAGAGTCCGCAGCGGGAGGGTCCTCAGCGGACGGGAGGTCCAGGTTCACCCCTGGCATGGCGGCCGATCCGCGTTCGCACTCCAATACTGACCCCCTCCACCCACCGAGCCAGAGAATACGGTTAAAATAAAGCGAGTGGAGGTACGAGGGTTCGGAAAAAGAACGCTTTGCACCCCTTCTCGATTCTATCTCCCTTCTTTCAGAGGCAGTCCGAAATCCGCAACCGACAGGAGGCTGTTCGGGTGATGGGACGGTTACTGTTCCCCACCGCGCTCTACCGTGCTCTAGACAGGAATGAGACTCGCTCTTTATACCCGCCACACACAAACTGCCCACTTCAAGTTCCACAGCCCCCCAGCCAATGGCAACGAACGGAATCTGGTTTCCAGGGCAGCGATGCCCCACCCCTCCCCCCACAATAGCACCCCCACCCCACCAAGGCACTTCAGGTGCCCAATCAATCACAAGAGCAGCAATTATTCCGCCCAGCCAGGCCTACACACCCCTCCCTCCTCCTGCCACACTTATATTTAGACCCACAGTCCCTCTCACCTCTGCAGGGGCACTATGGCACACAGAGGGAGGGGCTTAAAACCACTTCCTGATTTTTCATTGTTCCATTTGAGGCCTGGATTAAGAGGCCTTACAGTCTCGAGGGATGGGGGATGGGGTTCAGCGGGACAGCTGAGGGGGCAAAGTGCATTCTGGGTCGTGAGAGGGGCCTTCGATCAGTGCACTGTAAGGGAAAGCAGTGATGTGGTTGCAGCAGCCATGCACAGGATTCCTGGAAAGAGGAATGCCAGTTTGGAAGAGGAGAGGAGAGAGGGACAGGGGGCGCTGGCACGTGCTGAGGAGATAGAGATTCCTGCACTTCAGCTGGGGCCAGGATTAGGTACTCTTTGTGTTCGTGTGTGTGTGTGTGTGTGTGTGTGTGTGTGTGCGTTTGAGTGTGTATATAAATGTGTACATACATGCATACTCACGTTGCGCTTGAGTGCAGTGTCCTTACAGTTATTTCACTGCTAATCCCTCATATCCCTGCAACAGGTGTTCTCTGCAGCCGGAACCTTGTGACAGTGAAACCCGGGCAGAGAGGGGTGCAGAGTGCGTGTGTGTTTGCCTGTGCGTGCAATTGCGTGTGTGTGTGTGCATGCATAAAAGGCCCCCTAACTGGCACTGCTGTATACAGCAGCAAATTTGGCAATAAAAGCAATGACAGATGAGGGACTCTATCACGGAAAATGACCTCTCATGACAGACATACTGTGACCCTTCTGTTTCAGGTACTGGGACAGAGACTCGGCGGGTGAGAGGTCAGCGATGAGATGCACATCTATGAGACACGGGGCAGACTGATTTAGAGGCACTTCTGGAGCAAACTGGGGCACAAAGCAGAGCAGAGGGTGTCGAGGGAAAGTGGGTCAAGATCAGGAACACAGAGGGTGGGGGGGTTGAGGGGGGCAGGCCGGTCTGGCCAAAGAGGAGCTGTGATAAGGGCGTCACGCTGTGCCTGTGTGTGAGTGAGGGTGTGTGTGTGTGTGTGTGTGTGTGTGTGTGTATGGCTGTGCACTCGTTTCACTATACTTGTGTGCCCTTAAAGAGCCCACGAGGATAGTGACGTCTGATAAAATAGCACTGTGGCATCATTTTTTTGGGTCCCCATGAGAAGACTTAATTGTGGGCCAAGGGCTGGGTCAAGAACAAGGTATAGGGGGTGTGGTCAGGATTAGGTTCAATTCTAAGGTTAGGTATATAAAGTGGGGTCTAGATTAGGGGTAGGTTTAAAATTAAGATTGTCTTATTTGGGGGGGGGTTACCGTTAATCGAACAGTTCACTTAGAAATGAAAATTCTATCATCACCTTCTAAAATAAAGATGAAATGCCGAGGAGTTCTCTGCAAAGTGCAAATGAGTGCAGACGGGACAGGAGCACGCAATCATGAACTTTCTAAAAATACAATGGGTTCGGTAAAATTTTTCGATAAATAATGGTGCAGTACATGGCTTTTCCTGTCACAGTGCAATCTTTCGGCTTCATTCGACTACGATTAAGCTGCCCAAGCTGTATGGAGTAATTTCATTCCATTTTTGGCTGATTTTTGGACTCTGAAAAATGCTAATGACTGGGTCCCCATTGACTTCAGTTGTTCTAGAGAAGGCTGCCACGAATTTGTGCTGACATACTCTCCAAATTTGTTGAATGGATTTACAAACTTCACCCGTGTTTCAACTGGCATGGGGGTGAGTAGATGAGACAGAACTTTCATTTTGGGAAGAACGGTTCCATTCAGGGGAGAAAAAGGAACTATTTCACTGAGACCAAGTACGACAGCACAGCAGATAGAGTGGATGAAGTAAATGCATGAGATAATGTGCAGCAGAGATGCAGAGGGAGAGACTACCAAACAGTAACAATCTGGCATGACGGATTACATGTGTGACGGATCATGTGTGTGACTGCAAAAATGTGTATGTGCATGCATGTTTGTAAGTAAGTGTGAGAGTGGGAGGGTGTGAGCATGTGCGAGTGTGTGTGTGTGTGTGTGTGTGTGTGTGTGTGAGCACATGCGAGTGTGTGTTTGCGTGTGTGTGTGTGTGTGTGTGTAGGTGTGTGTGTGCGTGAGAGAGAGAGAGAGAGAGAGAGACAGAGAGAGAGAGAGAGAGAGAGAGAGAGAGTGTGTGTGTGTGTGTGTGTGTGTGTGCGTGCATGCGTAATCTCAGGCAGAGTCAACCCCCTGGCAAATTGCCAGTTGTCTTGCCTGATTGGATCTGAAAATAACAGCAGTACCAGTCTGCAGAACACGCAGCACATAAGCCCTGATCGACAGCGGTCATCCCGAACACACAGCAGGCCACAGCTGACATCTCACACCCTGAACAGCAAACGTGCTTCAAGTCAAGGCTTCTATTCCTGATTACTGCATTAAATAATCTCCGTGATTACCAACACAAAAAACAAAGAAATAAAAAAACATTTCCAGGCCATCCTGACACAGGAGCAATGTCCGATATGACAGGGGGTCATCAGTTGAGAATGTCCAATCAGAACTTCTGATACTTTAACAAATAGTGGAACAGCAGCACATACAGTGTATGATCCAACAATATATGACAAGGCATAAATAATTTCCTGAGGATCACCGGGAATAATTACAGATCAGCCAATCACTGCCCTGAATTGTGTTGACAGTGTATGTTAAACACATCCTGAGTCTTCAATCCATGCAGTCCAGCCCTCAAGACACGCCCTCAAGTGAGAAGGACACGCCCTAATACTACTGAGCAGGAGTATCAGAGCTAAGGGTGCACATTTAGGAAAATACTGCAGACATAAAATGTCCCCATCCAAACTTCTCTATCTCTGTAATTTCATGGAACAAAAACGACTTGCCGCTTCCCACATGCGTACTTAAACTCGGGCGCTACAGTTCTTTCTAACTCATTTTAGTAGAGACCTTCATTCAATGTGAGTAACAGTTGATTAGACAATGCTGGGGCCAATCTTCCCAAAAGCGGTGAGGGGATAAGGGCCCGGCTCACAGGCCCAGCGACAGCTGCACTGATCGCATATTGCCCAGGACCACCTAACATCCAGCTCCCAGTTTAACACTTCAGTCGTTAGGCTACAGGTCGCCTTATAAAGCTGATATACTGGACAAAGAAAGTTAGGGATCACCCAACTTTTCAATATTAAAATATGATATGGAAAAAAATACAAACTATCAAATATTTCAAATTCAAAATTTGGGGTGATCCCTAACTTTATTTGTCCAGTATATAATGCTGAATTCCTGCAGCTAAGCTTTGTATCGCTACACGTTTGCACTCTATTGGAGCGTCTCGGTCGGCAAGGGCCTGGGGAAATGTACTCAGTGGGTCCTCTGAAGATAGTGCCACAAACACACACAGCAGACATCCTTCCTTTTTATTTTATCAGTCCATCTCCCTCTCTCTTGAGTCCTGCATGTTTATTCTCTCCTCTCAAACTCTGTGCGCTTCCCTCTCACTCTCTCCGGGAACACGCTGTGCCAAAGCTCTTCATTTAAAGGGGTAATTTGATTAGATTCACTGGGATAAGAGAGCAGTGGGTCTCCCTCTGCCGCTGGGCGGTAAGGAGATGTAAAGACCTGCACGCAGTCAGGGTCACATGACCAAGGGCTGGAGCTACAGAGCTAATCAGAGACGAGTGCGGTAATGCACATACACACGCACGCGCGCGCACACACATAATAACAATTAAGCACACACACACACACACACACACACACATTAACAATTAAGCACAAACAAACACACACACATACACGCACCCACACACATTAGCAATTAAGCACACACAAACACACACACACACGAACAGGCACACACACATACATACACGCACGCACGCACGCACGCACATACACACCCATGCACATGCACACAAACAATTAAACACACACACACACACACACTCACGCACACACACATACACACCCATGCACATGTGCACATACAATCAAGCATACACATACACGCATGCACGCACAGGTTACACCTTGTTGTACAGGCATGCAAACGATAAAAAAACACATGGAATAAACTTGTAAATGAACACAAATGCACACACACATTGTGCAGGAGATGTGCACGCACTGTGCATAGGACTGTACATAATTTACCACAATCAATTTCCCTTCACTTTCACTGTAATGGCACCACATTGCGAGATCCTGGTGTCAATAAAGCTTATTTGAATTTGAATTGCTGTAAGGGGGGAGGGGGGGGTACATTAGCTAATAACAAGAGAAATCTCTTTCAGGGCGGGTGACCCCTGCTCCGAAGGGGGCCCCAGACAGGAGAGAGGCATTTGGGCGAGACCACCCACTGAGATCGGACAGGAAGTAGGCCGAATACAGTTTTTCACAGATATCATCCATCAGATGAAGATAAAGAGAGAGAGAACAGCTCCTGCACTACATAAGGAATCCATAATATGACCTATGACCTGCCAAAAAGAAGATATTGGGTGGGTATGAAGGACAGCGTCCCTGACGCGGGAATGACAGGACCTCGGTTGAAATCTTTGAGCTACACCAAGTACAGGGCTCAGGGGCTCAGAAGTCTGTCAATACAGAGCAACTATAAACACACAAATGCAGCACATTGAAACTAATACTACAACTGCTATAACAAGCAGAAGCGTGAAAGGAGCCCTCTGCTGGCAGCTTGTGAAAATGTGACACAGAGAGAAGAACAACAGGAGTACATAGCAGGACTGCACACAATGGTGCGTCTGTCGAGAGGAAAACAATGTACAGAACCAGACTGCGCCTCCGCATCATGACCTCTCCACATACCAGCGCACCGGCTTCATCTGAGCAGTGCATCTGAAACTGCCTTAGGCAAAGTATTACATCAACCCCTGTGCCTACATACACTTACCATCTCATGCATGGGCACACACACAAACACAGACAATCTCTCACACACAGAGGCACACACACAAAAAAACACACACACACACACACGCACACACACATGCAAGCACACACACATACTTGTTTATACTACCCCAAACACACACACACACACACACACACACACACACACACACACACACACACACACACACTTGTTTATACTACCACACACACAAACACGGACAATCTCACACACCCAGGCCCACACACACACACACACACACACACACACACACAGGCGTGCACACACCCGCAAGCACACACACACACACGTGCAGGTGCGCACACACCACACACACACACACACACACACACACACACACACACATACATACATATACTTGTTTATACAACCACACACACACACACACACATATGGACATGCACACACACGAATAGTCACAGACAGGCTCACACGAATGCATGGACACACACAGTACACACATACGGAAAACTACAAACACACAGACACATGCCTCTAAACCCTGACCAGTACACCACCCCAGTCTCCAACACAACTCCATCATCTGCATGTCTGACCATCTATCTGTGTGTCATCTGTCAGACAGACGTACTCCTCTGTCTGGCCTGTTCATTTCCCAGCCTGCAGCCCTCTACAGACCCACCAATAAAGTGCCACATAAACCAGACAGAGGCTCCTGGGTTCACCTAACAAACCTGTGATTCCCTGCAGTTCATAACTGGCACACCATTCCCAGAGTCATTAACCCCACACAAGGTAATAAACCTGGGCAGTAAGAGTTCCTGAAGCAGTGTGTGATTTGGAGAGGTGGGTGCCCATATGACAGGTAACACACTTACACTGCAGAAGTTGTTCTCACACAATTACCAAACAACTCCGAGATGTTCATCCCAGCCAAAGCTAAAAACTTGCGTCTTTCATTTTTTATTATTTAAAAGTCAAACTCATTAAAGAGCTTTTCTGGTACAAAACATGACTGTACCTGCAGGGTTTTTGAGGGAAGTTCAAGCCACAATTTCACGCAAGAACCAGGCTGCTCCGAGACAAATTTACCCAGAATCCTCGGCCTGCCGGACCTGGCAGACACAGGTGCATCCTGGGCAATCTGCCCCAGAGTAATTCCAGATGGAAATTTTCTCCCAGCGAGGAGGAGGTGGGGGGTGAATATGGATATAGACGTAAGAAAAGAACGGAACAAGCAGCAGAAAAAAAGAAGGGGGGGGTTGGGAGAGGGGTAAGATGGTACCCTCGGAGCCCCCCGACCAGCCACCCTGCCTCCTTTTAATCTGCCAAAAACACCATTAATCCCTCCGCACACAGCACCCTTCATCTCTTTAAAAAAACCAGGTGCCAATGCAGGGCCAGACCGGACCGGACCGGCGAGATGGGAGCCGGAGAGGGTTCTGTTTATTCCAGGAGAAACAGCATGTGACACCGCCCCCCTCCCTCTCCCTGGCCCCTCCCCTCCCTCAGTGGATTACCCTATAAGGAGAGAGCTGGCCAGCTACCCCCGGCTCTGTTGGATAAACATTCGGCCAACCTCCGCTCGCACTCTCGCACGTGGCTTCTGACAGATGCTTGGACCGCGGAGATTCGACATCATCATCATCATCCTCACTGCAGTATAATCTCACGGCTTCCCGCGCGCTCAGTAAAAACACTGTCAGTGGCGCCAAAATCACTGAAGACAAATGATCGAGGAAGCCTCCACGGGAACATGCAGGTGTAATCACAGGGCTATTTTTAACTGCACACAGAGGACCACCCTTTAAACAAACTTAACCACTGACAGAGCACAGTTTTGGATTTTTTCTAATCACTGAAAAGTTTAGTCATTGTTACATCAGCCCTGGAAAGTTCCTCAAGTTTTAGTACTTCTGTGAAGCACCCAAAGGACCAGCTTTGTGACATCACAACAGACCACATTCTTGCCGGCAGTTTTGTGATGTCATTTTAGCTCGAGCATCACTTTATCAGTTACCTTTGTGACAACACAGCCATCTGTACTTCACTAGCCCAATTGGATTTGCTATGCCATAGCTGCCAGAGATTCATTTGATCAGCCACCATTGTGACATCACAGCAGTCTGTACCCCAATAGCTCAATAGGCCTGTCTTCATTAGAATGACGTTTCAAATTAGCAAGCAATTTTGCGGTTTTGAAATTAGCCCTATGTCAAATTAGCAGGCTATTTTGTAGTGAAGCCGCAAATAGCCTGCTAATCTTTATCTAGTTTGCGAAATAGCCAGCTAATTTGCGAATTAGCCCGCTGTTTGTGTTGCGTCTTCATTAGACTGAAATGAAACCGGGAAAGCCAAATTGAACCGTGCACTCTATCTGGAAATGATGCAAAGTGCGCATGTGCCAACTTCGGGCTTATTTCTCGAGCGGAGGGCTTTTGGGCTAATGGAGACACAAATTCGTACTATCAGGCTAATTTCCCTAACCGCGAAATAGCTGGCTAGTTTAACTTCGTTCTGATGAAGACAAACCTAACCACATGATTTGAAATGTCATAGCAGCCTGAACTTAACTTGATTAGTTACCTTTGTGACATCACAGCAGTCTGTACCCCAATGGTTCAATAGATTTGTAATGCCATAGCTGCCTGACTTAACTTGCTTAGTTATGTTTAAGGCATCACAGCGATCAGTGCCCCACTGCCCCAATAAGATTTCTGATGTGATTGCAGACTGTGCTTTCGTTGATCAGTTAGCACTGTGATGCCCATACTTCATAAGCATACTTCGAAGGACACCACTCGAAGGCAGTACAGAGAATGCGCCGGCCACTGCACACTTCCTTATCATGCAATAATGAGCACTCATCTCCTTAACTGCATACAAGGCAGTAAGAGGTGGTAAGAGCAGTTGAGCTTACCTTGAAGGATGAACTGGATAAATGGCTGGAAGAGATCTTAAACGGCGTCGCCCTCAGGCCCAGGGTCAGCTCTACATGCATTTGTACACGCGGGGAGAGGGGGAGAGAGAGAGAGAAAGACAAAAAAAGAGAGGGAGAGAGTCATAAAATTCTCAAACTGAGAGGGCCCTTTATTTGTCCTTCTTTATACTTAATCCAGTTCATGTTCACAATCACAATCACTTATCACAGCCTCTCATAATCAGGTAAAAACTAGCATTTCAATATTTTCAGTTCTGTTCAGTCAACTTTGCAAAATCTCCCCCTAGTGGCCAACAGAGAGCAAGGGCAAAATACAAATGGACAAAACCATAAAAAAACACTTTTCTAAATCATTTTAATGTTAAATACTGCACATTTGCACATGGATAAATTTTCTTTAATACGTACGCAGTCACATTTTGCGTATAAATACTCACACTTTATGTGGAGTCCTCTGGGCCAATTACTCAATGATGTAAGTGTGTGCTTTACGACTGAGGCCCCGGGATAGAGTCTGCCATCAGTGATGTAAACACGTTCCCATCAACCTTACCCTCCGCACTCAATACACATACACACACAGGCACACGCGCGCACACACACTCACACACACATGCACATTACCCATCTTCATCTCTGTCACATAGATAAACTCACACACCGACACACTCTTCTCTCTCACATCAACATGCATACTGCATGTACACCAACATGAGCCCACACATACGCGCTTGCGCACACACACATGCACAAACACACACACACACGCATGCACACACACACACACACACACACATACAGGCACATGTGCACACGCACACTCAGGCATGCGCTCACACACTCAGGTGCGCGTGCACACACACACACACACACACGCACACACGCATATTATCCATCTACAGCTGTCTCACATGCACAGACTCACACATGGAAGCATTTCTCTCTCTTGTATAAACATATATACTCACACACGCTCACGCACACATGCGATGTGCATTCTCGTACGTAAGTACGAGAAGCGCAAGTGGGTACAAACACGCAGGCAGCCACAAACATACAAACACAACCAACAACATGCCAGGCTATGACAATACCCTTTAACAGTGTAAGCCAATCAGGAGTCAGATTCAGTGATCCAAAGTCAGGCCAGCCAATCTCAGCGCTGATATCTCCATGCAATACATGGTGATGACATCACTCATATCTGTGCTGATATTAACACAAACTCATATGCTGCAGATGTGCGAGAACACTTAACAATGCTATTGACTGGTTACAATGCCACCTCACTGGCTCTGTCACTGAGCTGATATTCATACTGCATCAGTTTCTGAGTTAATGCTGTATGCAAAGCTACAAATTATGACACAATTGCGCAATGTCTTTCACGCAAATACCGCTACGAGAAAACTCGTTATTGGCGTACCCAATGCAACAGTTATATTCCACCGCCAGCTACGACTTGTCTCGTATAGAGGGTTTTCCCAAAGAGGATCACGGGAAGACGCTGTGTATATGCCTATACATAGCGCCGTAAACAAACATTGACCATATGTAAAAAAAACCTAGAATGGCAAATGGGAGACCCCTAGCATCTACGAGTTATCTCGTAGTCGGCAGACAACGTGTTAAGAGGATGTGCTGCCCTCAAATTCACTCCAAGAGCAATCTGAACTCTAAGTGGTTTGGACCCTCGGGAAAATTTTAAGAGGTTCAGATTTCAGCAAAAACTAAAGAGGACCCACAGGG
This sequence comes from Gymnothorax javanicus, assembly GCA_029692085.1. NCBI lineage: Eukaryota > Metazoa > Chordata > Actinopteri > Anguilliformes > Muraenidae > Gymnothorax > Gymnothorax javanicus. The sequence continues at coordinate 81,777,930 of CM056194.1, read as the reverse complement.
AATGGCCTTGTGATTAGTGAGAATTAAGCTGCTTTCACACCAAACGCGAAATGAATTTTTCGCACGACAGATTACATTCAAAGTCGATGCAAAGACGCGAATACACGCGAAACGCATGATGCAGATGCAATCTCTTGTGGACAAGAGAACTCCAACTCAAGAGGAATGCAGTGACTCTGCTGTAGCTGCTCAAGATAAATGATCTATTGTGACACCATCCATGTTTCCTCCGCCCCCACAATTCACCTCTCCATTCACTGCACCCCCTGATTTACACCCACACCCCGTCCCAGCTCAGAGGGGTCGCTGTGTTTGTTCTGATGAAGTCTATCGTCCGGCCCAAGACACCCGCTCCGGTCCTGACCCAAAGTGCCCACTGCTCTGACCACAAATCCCCCCCGGGACATTCCTGCTTATCACCCTACGCCAACCGACCCACCCAAAGCACCACTGTTTACGCCCGGCCCAAGAAGGTGAATTCAACATGCAAGGGTGGGGTGGCGTCAGGCTGCAAATATTTATGCGCCCCTCCCCGCAAACGAGTGCCAAAATGTTCTCAGCGGAACGGGGAAATTAAGATACAGCGCTCTAATGAGAGATGTGGGCAAGAAGAAAGCGAACAACGCCGAGCCTTTTCACCGTTTCAAGAACAGTGAAGACATGGGGTTCAAAATCTGGACGAACAACCAAGCAACGTCCGACTGCCATGCAGAACGCTCCTAACGTTCCGGAGTTCTGTGCCATCGAATGTCATCTTTATCAGACTATGACATCACAGAGGAGTCCCACACTCGGACAGAGAATGGAACACTGGCGGCAGAGAGCACAGTTACGTAATTCCATCTCCGACATTCACAGCCGTCGGCTGTGTCCATATATATCTCTCATCATCGCATTACGTGACTTCTGTCAAGAAATGCTGCACGTCCTTCCAGAGGTTTTACTAGCGGATGAAAAAAAGCACACAGTGTTTACTTAATTTGCACTGAGCACGTACTATGAACTCAGACAGACTCCTCCAGAGCCATATTAACCCTGAATATTTCACTTTTCAAGCCTTAAATAACACTCAATGTTCAGTTTACATGCACTGTATCCATCCAGTCACCAGTGCCATCATTGGATAAGGACGAATCAATCTTTAAAGCTTTCTGTTGCATTAATGACGATTTTTACTGTGATACTGTATGTTTACAATCATTTATTGTTTTTTCATTATTTTTTTTATTGGTTTGTATGCATTGCCCAGTCACCTGATTCTTTGATTCTGTTTGCGCAGCATTGCTCGACGCCAGTTCCCCATTACATGTTCGAAGAATGTTTGCACAAGTACGAAAAATAATTAAGCGCTGACCATATTGCTTTCCAAGCAACAAATTTACAGCAAATGTACTCGTCTTCCATCAAGGACCAGTTTAGAAGCTCGTTGTTTGCAGAACACTTTCTGAAATCATCTGGGTTCAGTATAACACGCTGAGTTTTTAACACATTTTATTTTCTCCTTTGACCGTAATAAATGAAAATCAAATCAATCGAACAGGTTTTTCCAAGGTCCTGTCTTAGCGATTAAAATCTCACCGCACACAAATGGCTGGAGTACTACGTTCTGACAGCAGTCACTTCAGCCCTGCGAAAAAAAAACAATGAGTCACCTAATGTCGTGTTCCTCAAATCACAGTCCTTGTGGGACAAGACCTGCTGATGTTCTTCCCATCTCTTTACCTGGGCATCAGGTGTGATGACAGTCCAGCCAAACAGAGACAATATTTGTCAGGATGGAAAGGAAACCAGGGCTGGATTTGGTTTCGAGGGCCAGATTTGGGGAGCCCTGACCTGAAGGCAGAGTGGACTGCCAGCAAAAACCAGGGGGTCATGGGTTCAAGCCCTGAATACAGGACTCTGCTCTTAAATGCCGAGTTTCGACATATCAATCTTAAAGCGGACACTGAGACATTAAAACCCTCAACTCAAGGTGTTAAATGTTTGTGTGCATGAGCATATAATTCAAGAAAAAGGTGCACAGGAGTGTGAAAGTGTGGAAGTTATTTCAAGATCTAACTCACAGGTGCTCCAAGAGTAAAATAATAATATTAAACCAATACTAGGACTGAAAACGCAAACCACAAAAATGCTGAAACTGAAAGCGAAGCTTTCGTGGGTTCAGTGATAAAACCATTACCTTCGTTTTGCCTGACAGATAAGCGAGTTAAATAGCACTTTTTATTAAGACTGATAGACGGGCTTGTTAAAAAGCACTCAGGACTCACTGTTTACACCCTCTATCAGTGTGTGAACCAGCGCAGGAGGGCAGAGCATTAAAGTCAGTCTCAGAGTTAATGATCACACAGCCCAGAGAGACTGCACACCACCAGCTCCGGAGCGTTTGAGGAAAGGTCACCTTCCCGAGAGCACAAAGCACCGCGGGCAAGAAACTCGAGCCGAACATACAGAGACCTTTAACTTTCCCCCCATACCTGTGTTCAAAGAAACAGCTGATAACCCAAGTGCTAACACACCCTGAACAACCATCGCACATCGCAGCAGCAGGTGTGAGCTGAGTCTCGCCGGTCGGCTCGATCCCTTACCTGCCCGTTGTCCGAGAGCGCTGGCGGTGATCCTAGAGGGGGTGCTGGCAGAAATCCGCGGCGCGACATTAGTGCCGATTCGGGGTGCCGCACTGGTGTTGATCCGGGGCGCGGCACCGCCGCTGGTGGTGCGTCCATCCTTGATCTCGATGGTGAGGAAGGTCTTCATGTCGGGGTCTTGCTCCTCTGTTGTGTCGAGCTCTGTGCTGCCCCCTGCAGGTGATCCCGGCGCTTCACGTGCCGTCTGGTCCTCCTCTGAGCCCAGCGAGGCAGACACCTGCTTTTCAGCTTCCCCGGAGACCCCGCCCACCAAGCTCTGTGATTGGTCAGTGTGGGAGGGGGGCGTGGCGGCTCCTCCCTGGAGCTGACTCTCGCCGCTCTCCGATGAGGAAGAGGAGGCGGATGAAGAGGAAGAGGCGGGGTCAGAGGCGGACCCCACGCGAGGTCTCAGAGGCTCGTCCCACTGCTGGTCCCTCGCCGGCTCCTCGAACAGCTTGGTTACCCTGGAGACAGGTGTCTGGCTGCAGGCTTTGGGGGTCGCCCCGTTTCTGAGGGGGCCTCTCCTTGGAGATTCCGCGCCCGTACCTCCGTTCTCGGTGAACTTCCGTACGCGATCTCGCACAGAGCTCGCCCGAGAGAAGGGGGAGGGGAACACGGGATCCTTTCTGCTGGAAACTGAAGAAAAGATAAAAATGAACAGAAAGGGACAAAGTAAACGAGTGACTCACAGATCACACACACACACACACACACAAAATGCACACTGTCACACACATACACACACACCACACTCAGCCAGCATCACCCTACTCACACCGACTCGGCCTCTGTATGTGCCTCTGTTCAGTGTCCTCGACCTTTCTCCTTCCCTCCTCCTCTACCACTCCCTCTATCTCTCTCCTTCTTTCTCTCTCTCACTGCCTCTCTCAGTCTCTCCCTCCTTCTCTCTCTCTCTTGATCTCACTCCCCTTCTCTCACCTTCCTTCTCTCAGTCTCTCTCTCTCTCTCTGACAGGACAGGACTTCTCGAGTGTCGTTTGGGCTCTTCCCTTGTCCGAAGCGTCAGTCCCTTCTCTCGCTCAGACATAAACATCCTCTCGTCCCCACCCAACTCGAGAGGCCCACACACTCACCGTCCCCACAGAACGCCCTCCACAACCCTCACCCCACTGCGTGCGTACACATCGCTCCAACATCCCCACAAAGTGATAGAGACAGTCATCAAGCAGCACGACAGCCAGACACCCTGAGCCCTGAGTTTACTCTTCCAGCCAAAGGCAGTCGTGTGGAAAATGACTGTTTAACTGCCACCGAACTCCAAACCACCATCATCTGTTCCACGATTTTAGTCGACTGTATTGATCAAATAACTGTGGCGTATGATTTTATAACCATTTGATCATGCCATGTATTTTAAAAACTTTATTCTTTCCCCATGTTCTCGGTTGCATTTTATGTTGTCTTGAGCTTCCAGTTAATCACGAAAGCCCCTCTTAGACGCCAAACAGCTGCGGATGCACTGGCTGATTGAGATCACTGCGGCGTATTACAGAGGAAGCAGATAAGCCCTAAATGTAAACGCATTAGAGTTTACCACCAGGGTTTTGATCCAGTGGCCCTGTATCGGTTTCCACCTGCTAAAGCCTGGGCCGTTTCAGAGTCTTACGGACAGATTCAAAAGCTCTTAATGTCCAACGTATACACAAGCTTATGGAAAAAGACCAGATGCTCTGTGCACTGGAGGAATTCTGTCGATCCCGTCCTGGATTCAGGAGGAACAGACAGTACAGAGAGACTCGGGAGGACAGGAAAGCGACAGAGCATGTAAAATGGAAAAGAGAGGAGGATGGGGGGGGCAGTTAGGTGCACACAGACCTTTCTGCCTTATTGAGGCAAAAAATCCCCAAGCGTTGCCAGGGAACGGGGCGGGTGTTTACAGGAGCCGGAGCAGAGGGGAGCGCCGGGACAGAGAGCAGAGACGGAGCACGGACAGAAGCGCGATCAGGACGTGCCGGGGGGAGGGGGGGGGTGATGGATCTGTAACAGAAGGATCCCTGTGCTCTATCTGTCCGTCTCCAGCGCAGGTCTATCCTGGACAGGCAGATGCTGCATTGTCTTGTCCCTATACGGTCATGTTAGCCCGTTAGCGCACATGCTGTTATCTGTCAGAGAAGGGTTAGAGCGTTGTGACATCGGAGAACTGCAGCCGGGGCAATATAACGGCAGCACTAACAGGGGCCTCTTTATCACTGCTGTCACCATAATCATCGTTAGAGCTGTTCGCATTGGGACTCATCATTCACTTGCGTGCACATTTGTGCGAGTGTTAGAGTCTGTGTGAGAGTCCGTGAGTGTTTCCAGGTATGCGTGCATGTGTGGTGTGTGTGCTTGCACAGCTGAGATTGCACTGCCACGTGCGTGTGCAAAAATAGCAGCGTGTGTGTTAATGCATGAGAGTGCATTGCGTGTGTACGCACGTATCAGGTGAGTGCATCTGTTCGGTGTGCATGCGTATATCAGAGAGTAAATCTGTATGCGCATATATAATCATATGTGTCTGAACACCCGTGAGTCTCCTACTTCTGTAAAAGTGCACACGAGCGAGTATATATATACGGCTGTGAGGGTGCATGCATTCACGTGTGTGTACATGGTCATATATATGTGTAAATATGCATAAGTGTGTGTGCATGTCTGCATGTATGATGAGTGTGTGGGTGCCCATGTGCGTGCATGCATATATGCTTGAATGAGAGAGCAGGCACGCGCGCGCGTTTGCATGCGTGTGTGAGTGTGTGTGTGCGTAACTGGCAGTAAAAGCAGAGCATGTGTAGCTGTTCTCACCGGTCTCCTTGCCGTTGTGTAGAGAAGGTACGGGGGCGTCGTGGCACACTGCAGCCTGGAAGAGAAACACTGAAGTCAGTCACACTCACCAGGGATCACGGTAAAACGTGCAGCTAAATGCCAAGTCCAGCGCAGCACCACAACAAATCACCTCACACCAGGGCTCTCACTGCTGGGGCTGCGAGTGCACTTAACCAACCCACAACCTGCAGACAAACGCTGGGCCATCAGACCTTTCCCAGCCGAAGATTAGAGGCCACGTGTGGCTCGTACCGTAAACATACACTGAGCACGTGCAGCAAAGACAGGTAAGGACACGACTTTAAAGGACAATCAAGCAATCATTTTGCATTTAAATAACTCATCTCTACACAAAAAAAAATCTAATTCAAAGTGCTTTATGGTGCGGCAACAGTCAGTGAAGTGTAATTAAAAATGGATAAAAATGAGCTCAGGGTAAAATAAGGTGAACGTAATAGAAAAAAAAACATGCACCTGTCAAAGACAGATTTTTAAAATGTGTAAGATACAACAAATGAACACATCAAAAAAATATTTAAAGTGCATAAAATCCAACCAATCAGTTAAAAGAGAAGTCTAATTTCAAAGACATTACAATAGGAACATGTCTGAGTGCAAAAGGAATTTGGTTCCATCTATGAATTGCAGAAGACTGTACAATGCCCAGCTCATTACATATTTTTGATATTATCCTAGGTACATTTCACTTTTGCAAAAATTTCATTGGCTGAGAGTGTGGGGTCACACTGTTAATACTTGGCCAAACTGAATACCGAGTGTAACGTTGGTGAAATCGGTATGGCTCAGCGCTGTAGCCTGGCTGCAGCAAGCTAGTTAAGTGCCACTCACATAACTAAGTATGCATTACTTAGCTAGCTAGCGTGCAAGCAGTACTTTTTCATAACCATTATGTACCATTAATTTGTTAGCTATAGCAAGCTAACATTGGCTAGCTACTCAGTTGACTGAATTTACAAACCGTTGCTCGTTCAATGACGAAAGTCTGACTCAGTGACTGAGTAAGTTAGCAGAGTGATGTAGTTAGCTCAATGCTAACATATAATGGGCGCTAACAGAAATTACATTTGATTTCCATTAAATTATGCAATTCAGTTATGTGATAAACATAATCTTATACTCTTGGTCGTATCACAAGAAAGTTATGAAACTCGCTGGGTTAATTTTGGGTTTTTTGTTCACTAAAGTTTGATGGTTCATATATAAGAAGTGGTTGCAGAATGCTAGGTTAATTACAGTTTTCCAGTGAGAGGGACAGTGCTCCCAATGAGTCCTTTTGTTTAATTACTGTATTATAAGCATGGAAGCATTTCGACTAACCAAGCCTTCCACTGAGTGCAAGAATGCAAATAGCCACTAAACATTTTAAACACTGCTCATCATTGACAATCCATTGGCTGTTTAAAAATATTTGCTTCATTATTTGTCACATAGTAATTTATATGCAACAAAAACCTGAGCACTGCAGCTACCACCACCTGGAGCGATGAGTACGAAAAATCAGGGAATGTTCTGGAAAAAAAGCATAATAGCCCCAGAGAAACGAAAGCCAGGGCTTCAGACCATTTCTCTCAGAAGATGAGAGGCCACGCGCGGCTCAAACCATAAACATGCGCTGAGCGTGTGTGGTGCGGACGGGTAATGTAATGAACACAGCCAGGTCTTTAAAAGATTCCCCCATCAACACTGGGTAAACGGTAACGATCGCCCACGGCCAAAAATATTTTGTAAACAAAAGAGGCAGAAGCCTCTGACTATCTCCCGGGCCATTGTTTGGCTGTGTTTGCTTTCAGAATGTGTTCCATTTGTGGTCTGATGCAAAGCAGAACGACAGACAACAAGACCTTCAGAGGTGAAGAAATAACAACTATGAACAAAGTACATCAGAGAGGCCAAAAATATATGCATGCCAAACACTGGGCGCATTATAACAGATCCTGGCTTCGGCCAATCACTTGAGGCGAACGTTCATCACTGCTGCCAGGAAACAGGGGTCTAAGAAAGGTAACTGCTTGGGTTTTGTGGCTGGCTTCTGTACTCTTTCACAGCAGAGTTGCGAAGGCTCAACAGTGCCCTCTAGTGCCAAAGACAGAAAATGGAATCCATGCATCAATGAAGGCCATTCTCAACTCAGGTCCGTATAAGACCGATGAGGTTCTACAATATAGTCCGTAATCATTTCTTGATTAAAAAAAAAAAAAAAAAAAAAAAAAAAAGGCAGGTAAGGTCAAGGAACTGTGATTGACCAATCAAGTCACTTATATTGTATCTGTAGTCTCCATCTAAAGCTAACTTTGCCCAAGCCCTTTTCTTAGAGATCAGCCCTCCTGCAACTTTACTTGAGCACACCTGATTTTACCAACTCTCTGAGAATGGTTTATAAAGGTGCACTTCATTCGGCTCAAACTGAAAGTGTACACAAAGGCCAACGGAAAGAATCAGCAGTAGCGTGTACCTTCCTAATTTCGCAAATTGCCCTAATTTCATTAGTCAGTAAGACCTAAAACCAGAAATCTTAACCGACTAATGAAAATAGGGCAATTCACAAGATAAGAAAGGTGTACGGTAACCGCAGTTCGGCTAATGATGGTACAGCAGTGAGAGGCATTTTGTGTACTTTTGTTCATGCAGTGCCTTACCTTTTGTTCCCGTGAGTCCTCCCTTGGCTTAGTGTCGCTGTTGGAGGAGGAGATGTTCCTGGAGAAGACCGCACCGTCAGGCTGCTCGCGGTCAATGTCTGGGGTGGAGCGGCTGCCATCGCTGGGCTGGTCAGGGTGCAGGTCGGGTCCTCTCTCCGTGATTTCCGCTTCAGAATCTGTGCTGGAGGAGCTGCTCATCGTTGTCGTAGCCTCTAACGGTTCGCGTTCGAACAAAGACACGCCCGGGCTCATATCCGAGGTGCCGGAATCTAGCCGTGACCGCGATGGCGATGACGAGGACGAGCTTCTGTCAGACGCCCCGGAGTTGAGGCGCTGTCGAGGGAGCGTGTCCAATCCCTCCTCGGAAGTTCCGCGGTCGCCCCGCAGCTGTGAGCCGCCGCCAGCGCTCCTCTCAGACGCCCCGGAGTTGAGGCGCCCCCTGGTGGCTGACCCCACACTGCGGTCCGAGGCCCCTGAATCCAGCCGGGCGCGGGGCGCGGACCCCAAACTACGCTCTGAGGCTCCAGAATCGAGCCGCTGCCTGGGAGGCAGAACCAGGTCCGAGTCGGAGGTGCCCGAATCCAGCCGCTGGCGTCCCAGCAAACGGGCAGATGCCTCCGCCTTTCCCAAGGTGTCCAGAACCAGCACCATGCCCGAATTAGAGTCTGCAACAGATGACACACCACTGTAACTGCAGGGGGTCTACAGCACTGTTAATGCAGGGAGTTGACTGTACTGTAACTGCAGGGAGTCTACAGCACTGTTAATGTAGGGAGTTGACTGTACTGTAACTGCAGGGGGGTCTACAGCACTGTTAATGCAGGGAGCTGACTGTACTGTAACTGCAGGGGGTCTACAGCACTGTTATTGCAGGGAGTTGACTATACTGTAACTGCAGGGGGTCTACAGCACTGTTAATGTAGGGAGTTGACTGTACTGTAACTGCAGGGAGTCTACAGCACTGTTAATGCAGGGAGTTGACTGTACTGTAACTGCAGGGAGTCTACAGCACTGTTAATGCAGGAAGTTGACTGTACTGTAACTGCAGGGAGTCTACAGCACTGTTAATGCAGAGAGTTGACTATACTGTAACTGCAGGGGGTCTACAGCACTGTTATTGCAGGGAGATGACTGTACTGTAACTGCAGGGGGTCTACAGCACTGTTAATGTAGGGAGTCGACTGTACTGTAACTGCAGGGAGTCTACAGCACTGTTAATGCAGGGAGTTGACTGTACTGTAACTGCAGGGGGTCTACAGCACTGTTAATGCAGGGAGTTGACTGTACTGTAACTGCAGGGAGTCTACAGCACTGTTAATGCAGGGAGTTGACTGTACTGTAACTGCAGGGAGTCTACAGCACTGTTATTGCAGGGAGTTGACTATACTGTAACTGCAGGGGGTCTACAGCACTGTTATTGCAGGGAGTCGACTGTACTTAAACTGTAGGGGGTCTACAGCACTGTTAATGTAGGGAGTCGACTGTACTGTAACTGCAGGGAGTCTACAGCACTGTTAATCCAGGGAGTTGACTGTACTGTAACTGCAGGGAGTCTACAGCACTGTTAATCCAGGGAGTTGACTATACTGTAACTGCAGGAAGTTGACTGTACTGTAACTGCAGGGAGTCTACAGCACTGTTAATCCAGGGAGTTGACTGTACTGTAACTGCAGGGAGTCTACAGCACTGTTAATCCAGGGAGTTGACTGTACTGTAACTGCAGGGAGTCTACAGCACTGTTAATCCAGGGAGTTGACTGTACTGTAACTGCAGTGCTGTCACTGCATGAAGTCTATAGCACAGTTAAAGCTTGAAAAGGGCCAGAATCCCCATAATATTCCATCCTTTAATAAATATACAGCGGGGAAAATAAGTATTGAACGCATCAACATTTTCCTCAGTAAATATACAGTACTGTGCAAAAGTCTTAGGCACATTCAAAGCAATTTCATAGGGTAAATATGCTTGCAAAAAAGAACAAATTAAAAATTTCTGATGACCGAGAAATGTACTATAGAGAGCTGTAAACTGTTAAAAATTAAGCCAAACCTATACTTGGTGTAACTACAATTTGACAAAAAATCTGGGACACTGTCCTGTTGTGCTATAGTTTTGAGATGATTGGTTTTTGCTTGCTCCAAGCAGAGTGGAAAACCTGCTACTATTCTGCAGACTGTCTGTCTTGCATCTCTCCCTCCAAGAAATTGCAAGCAGCCATGATTATGTTGACATCAGGGCTCTGTCAAGACTATATTATCTGTATTAACAGGTTTTCTTTTTTTTGGGGAATTTTTTCCTTTATTCGATAGTTATACAGTGTAGAGAGACAGGAAGGTTGGGGAGAAGAATGGGGGAAGACATGCAGCAAATGACCCGAGCCGGATTCGAACCCAGGTCGCTGCGGGAAGGACACAGCCTTTATGGTATGCGCACTTCGACCGATGAGCCACCGGGGCGCCCCGTATTAACAGTTTTTCAATGAAATACAAACATATATTAATTAAACTTTTCTTTAAATTGCCTTAAGGAATTTCGAATTTACTTTTTATCCTCAGCAACTCTAATGTGGAATACAAAAGGTAAACATGTAAAGCAGATTTAAATTTTTAAAAGTGCAGGTGCCTTAGACTTTTGCAGAGTACTGTATTTCTAATGGGGCTATTGGCGTGAAATTTTCTCCAGATGTCATTAACAACCCAAGTAATCCACACATACAAAGAAATCAAAACAAATAAGTCCATAAATTACATTATGTGCAATAAAGTGGAATGACACAGGGAAAAAGTATTGAACACGCTTACTGAAATTTATTTCATACTTGGTAGAAAAGCCTTTGTTGGTAATGACAGCTTCAAGACGCCTCCTGTACAGAGAAACTAGTTGCATGCATCGCTCAGGTGTGATTTTGGCCCATTCTTCCACACAGACTGTCTTGAAGGTTCCGGGGGCCTCTTCTATGAACTCTGATCTTCAGTTCTTTCCATAGATTTTCAACTGCATTCAAGGCAGGTGATTGACTGGGCCATTCTAGCAGCTTTATTTTCTTTCTCTGAAACCAATTGAGTGTTTCCTTGGCTGTGTGTTTGGGATCATTGTCTTACTAAAATGTCCACTCTCGTTTTATCTTCAGGATCCAGGTAGATCGCAGCAGATTCTTATCAAGAATGTCTTGGTACATTTCTCCATTCATCCTTCCTTCGATTATGTGAAGTCTGACTTTACCATATGTTGAATAACAGCCCCACACCATGATGTTCCCACATCCAAACTTCACTGTTGGTATGGTGTTTTGGGTGTGATGTGCAGTGCCGTTTGTCCTCCAAACATGGTGTGTGCTGTGACATCCAAAGAGTTCAATTTTGGTCTCTTCTGACCTGACTATATTCTCCCAGTATTTCATAGGCTTGTCCACATGCTCTGCAGCAAACATTAAACGAGCTTCAACATGCTTTTTCTTCAGCAATGGAGTCTTGCTCGGTGAGCATGCATAGAGGCCATGGCAGTTGACTACATTACTTATTGTTTTCTTTGAAACAACTGTACCTGCTAATTCCATGTCTTTCTGAAGCTCTGTGCAAGTGGACCTTGACTCTTGGACAACTCTCCTGATTATTCTTTTGACTCCTTTGTCAGAAATCTTGCAAGGAGCACCTGGTCATGGCCAGTTTATGGTGATATATTGTTCTTTCCACTTCCGGATTATGGCCCCAACGGTGCTCACCGGAACATTCAGAAGTTTAGAAATACATCTGTAACCAATGCCATCAGTATGTTTTGCAACAACAAGGTTGCAAAGGTCTTGAGAGAGCTCTTTGCTTTTACCCATCATGAGATGCTTCTTGTGTGACACCTTGGTAATGAGAAATCTTTTTATAGGCCATCAATCAGGGGTAAACCAGCTAATATCAATTTGCACTGATAGGGGGCAGGATTACTTTCTAAATACTGACAGATTTCAGCTGGTTTCTGGGCTTTCCATGCCTTTTTGCCCCTCCTTTTCTTCATGTGTTCAATACTTATTCCCCGTGTCATTCCACTTTATACCACATAACTTAATTTATGGACTTATTTGTTTTGATTTCTTTGTATGTGTGGATTACTTGGGTTGTTACCGACATCTGGTGAAAATTTCATGTCAATAGTGCCATTAGAAATATATTTACTGAGAAAAATGTTGACGCGTTCAATAATTATTTTCCCTGCTGTACTGTATATTTTGGAACCAAGTGTGAGGTTAGTTTTGCATTTATGCTGACGTGGTATAACACTATTTGATCTGTTCCAGCAGTGTGCCTGAAGCTAAGCAGGTGTGAGTTTTTGCCCGCTCATATAGATCTCAATTTCACTCAATATTACTTGTATGGTGCTTTTAACACAAAGACTGTCACAAAGTCATTTTACAGAGAAGCCGTAGGACAAACATTGTGGCCTCACCCTCAAAACAGTACTGCCCCGCCAAGGCAAAAGGAAGTAAATCCATTTTTTGTCGAATTTGATCCGAGACCATAACATACACCTACTAGCGGTACTCGATTTAGTAGAAGCATGATCATGACGAAATTCGCCCTAGTTACTGAGATTCAGCACATGCAAGTGTATATTCTTTGTGTAGAGCAGAAGCCAAAACAAACTTTTGCATTTTTCTCAAAATGGCTGCAGATTAATTTATTTCCTTTTGCCTTGGTGGGGCAGAGTAGAGTAGATGGGGGGAAAAAATCCTAAGGAAGAGAAACACACTGACACAGTGGACAAGATGCCAGGAGAAACTTGACCGAGTAGGTTTTCCCAACAACCCTAACTTTGTACACCTGGTTTAACAAATGAGCAGCTCAAAAGATTGCCGGCAGCTGAAAGAAGCAAAAAATCGCCCATAACAGGGTGAAGCAGCCCTGATGTACAGTGCAGGACAGCACACAACGGCCTGCATCAACAGGACCCCACCAAGCACATAGAGTCTGACATGCACCAGTGAACTCAACTCAAGATTGTGTTACACTCAAGACTTTCCAAAGTCTGATACAACCTTTACCCAAGTAATGCAGTCTATAATGCGCTGCACACATGGCTGGAAGAAGGCAATTGCTGCAAAGAGCAGTTAGAGTGAAACTAAAGTTTTAAACCTGGCAAAAAATATCCGTGTATGTTCTTAAAATTCTAAATAGACATTTCAGGAGCTAAATAAACATTCAAGGCCATAGCTGAGCATTTCTATTGTGAAACCACAGAGTAAGAATGATGGTCTCAAATACATGGATTCAGACAGACATGGTTTTAAAAGTCGCGAATCTAAAGAGCCAGTATACTCTCAATTGGAAGGAAGGAGAGGAAATTCCCATAAACCCAATTCGCGGTAGGGCACGCAACACTTCCCAGGAGTTCAGCTCAAAAGAAAATAAAGAATCGCATAAAGTTTTCGATTTACGCTTTGGCAAAAGGTGAACTGACCGCTCAGTGAAACGTCTCTATGGATACATTAGCATGACCCAATGAGGCCACCCAATCATGCAGCGACAAAATATGACCGCGTCGGCAACATGAAATCCTCCAGGAGGCCAACGTGAACTACATGTCGAGCAACACTTTTTCAAATTTTTGTTGAAGCGAAACTCATTGAAAGTGTCAAGCGCCCTACCGTAAATCAGGCTTTTAGGACTCCTTTCAACCGACAAAGCAAAATATAAAGATGGAAATCATGTGAACACTTGGTCACAATAGAGTCCAAGAAAACATTGCAATATATCGCCAGTAATAACTCCCAAAACAATGCAATACCTGCCGTAGTTTCCTGCAATCAAGGTTTTATTGCCCTGTGGGCACTGCAACACAGTGTTGTAGCACACCTATCAGGATAGGTAAAGTCACAACGATATTAGTTATAATCTAGATGCGTTCTTCTTTACGGTGTTCAAAGCATTCCACAGCACATCTGGACGTTTAACTTTAGAAGAGAGCCAACTTGTCAAAGCTGGCAATCAAGACCAAGGCTTGTCTAACATTGGCAAAACATTACTAGATGTTCCACAAGGGAGTCAAGCCGGAGCCTCATTTTATCCATCATTGTTTCTTTCCAAACGTTGCAGAGAGTGATACGTAAGATTATCATTCTGATACGTTGTCGTGTTGGCAACAGTAAAATTTGCAGCGCTTCTGCGTCCTTGGTAGTGGTTTCCTGTGCGAACATGTATGGCTGAATTAATCCTATATTACCACTATCCATTGTGTAACGTGCAGTAGCTAGCAAAACCGAAAACAAACAGAGGTCTCTGCGCTTGGTGAGCAGAGTCGAAGGGGGGCCGGTATGCATCGTATCATCGAGGTGCAGGCGAGTGGCCGAGTGGTGGGTGGAGATTTGAGTAGAGGCAGAGAACATTTGCATATTCATACCAACATGCACATTAAATGAGGGCGAAGGTTACATGATCCAAGCCATTTTTAGGAATGAAAGGGTTTCTCCATGAGGAGAAATTCCAAATATGTGATTTCAACGAACAAAGATGAGTTTTTATGGGCTTAATCAATGCCAGACGGGGGTATTTAACAAAACACTGAGACTGTAAATCCCCTGATGAGTCATTGAAAAACAATTGATTCAACGAAGTGACTAAATAAAGGCATGATCTTTAAGGGAGGTCATGTAAAAGCATTCCAGCGGTGTTACAATAATAATAAACTTCATCCTCGGCTCTGCGCTAGCTCTTGCTCAACCACATCTAAATAACGCATTCAGTATCACCTCTATTTTTACTATTCCTAACAACAGGACAAAATGAGGACCAGAAAGCCAAAGGATCACACACACAAAAAAAAAACAGACCAAGAGCTACTACTTCAAGCGGAACGACGGAAAGAGAACCCATGAGCAAACTCTCCCAGACACATATTTTCTCAGATACTTCAAAGGCTGTCATGATTGGTCAAACATAGCAATTGTGCTCTCAAGACGTTCAATTATTGGAGCACATGATGTACGGCACATCTGCTCATACATTGTTGTTGAACTTGACTGGCAGTGGAAATAAATGGCTTCCTGGGCCAAAGTTTGGGCAGGGGCTCGTAAACAAATGAGCAGGAATGGTGGTGCAACTATTCTGCTGTACATGTATGTGAGTGTGAGTGTGTTTGTGTGTGTTTGGGTAGGGGGGTGTTTCCTATTGATTAAAGAAGCCCCCCCGCCAGCAGGCCAGATGCAAAAAGAAAGCGGACAAGGAGCAGGAAGTGGTCAGTGGACACAGGAAGTGGGGGGGCCCCGAGACAGCAAGACACCCTCAGCAGCCCCGCCATCTCCCCAAAACTCCCTCATTCCACCCTGTCCCTCAGGAAACCACACTCTAAACACAGAAAACCACTTCCTCCCCTCCCTGAGACAGTCACTCACTCACACACACTCACACGCTCAGACACACACACGTTGCGACACATGCTCAGACACACACAAACACAGACACGCAATCTCTCTCTCACTCACACACACAAACACACTAACATGAGCACACAGATGCACAAACTCCCTCAGAGACACACACACACACTCACACACATGCTCAGATGCACACACACACACACTTACAGACTTGCACTCAGACACACACACACTAACACGCTCTCTCTCTGACACACAAACACACACACACACACACACACACTCACACGCTCAGAAACACACAGGTTGTGACACATGCTCAGACACACATAAAGACAGACATAAAATCTCCCTCTCTCTCTTACATACACAAACTCACTAACATGACCAGACAGGCACACACACTCGCTCAGAAACACACACACACACACATATATGCTCAGACACACACACACACACACACTCGCACTCACAGATTAGCACTAAGACGCATACACACACTCTCTCACACACACGCAAACACACACACCTAAATGCACACAAATACACACACAAGCTCACTTATTCAGCTGTAAACGCCATTCAAAGTCCTCAGTTGTAGCAATGAAGACCGGGAATCTCCAATCTCACCAGACGTCACTGCTCCGCATTACAGCCAACTCCACCAGCACCAGCCAGCCAGCGCCCCTCATGCTCAGACTTAACACACAAACAGGCTCCACGAGCCTCCAAATGGCTCACAGCTAAGAATTTAGTGTGGGATGGTCCTGTGGTCCGGTGTTACAATTCCAGTGACACCATTACTCGTCTCGGCCAGAGTTCTGCTCGGGTGAGGCAGCAGTTGGCCCAGCCTCACCAGGGGATAAGAGGGGTTAAGCCGGTCATAAGTCATTAGTCTCATCGCTCTCCAGCGGCCACTACTGGTCAGCCAGACACATGAAGCTGTACTAATAAATTTCACGCCAGTTCATCCTGCCACAGCACAAGCAGTGTGTAACTGGTGGTGCGACTGCATAGTGTCAGGCAGTGAGGGCAAGTCATCTCGCAAATAAGAGGTATCATGTTTCACAGCATCTTTCTCTGGAGTAGATGGAAGCAGGCCACTGCGGGGGACTGAACAGCTCGGTTGTGTTCAGGGTGTGACAAATAAGGGGAGAAATCAGACTCCACAGTAGCCATATTCTGGGCCAGGAGAAACAGGTGCGGGTAAAAGCGACAGCCGAGGCACGGCTGACCCCAGGCACAGGATGAAACTCAAATGCCTCGCACTCCACTTACACAGATTTGAATGAAGTTTTAGCTGCTTTGATTATCACTGATGCAGGCGAGACGGCTAAACCAGCTCTGGTAACCCTGGCGACGTCCTGTTTGCGAATATTGAACCTTTATTTATTATTTATTACTTCAGCATAACGTCATATTTACCTCTTTCCCAACAGGCCTGCATGAGGAAATAAGTGGCTCAGGAAAAAGACCGCCACAGCAAAAAATTCATCAAATAATTCATGGGCAAGTGGTCGATGTTGTGAGCTGTTTATCTTCTGATGAGATGTCACTCCATTCTGAAGAATTTCCGCTGGAAAACTCTTCTGGGTGACTCTTTAGGTTCAACTCAACTCTTCCTCAGAAACCATACCGATACCATTGCGGTGTCACTTTCCGTAATTTTGATCAATTTTTTACTTGTGATGATGAGCAAGAACTACACGTTGCAAAGCATACACGTTTGCCGTGTGCGAGTGATCCAAAAAAAAAAAAAAAAAAAAATGACGTCATGCACTTCAAGGATCCGAACTATTCCAATGATAGCCAAAAATTTCCGTATTTGGGCAGCAGATTCTCAGCATTCTTTTGATAGGTTATAACGCGTAGTAATCCATGATACGGAAGAACGATGACCGCAGAAAGTTTGATAGCTTTTCACGCCGGTCATATCTGATCGGGATTGGGCAGTGCGATCGGGAAAAGGATGGCCAGGGAGGAATGACCTCCTGGATCAAATCTGTGGTGAAGGGCTTTGCTCCCTGGAGGAGTCCGTCCATCTGTCCAGAATAACGTCTGAATCCTGAGCCCCACCAGGGTCTCAGACCAGCAGCAGCTCCTCAGTTACCAGTCAAGCAACCAGGCCGCCCTGCTGCTTCTCTGAGCCACTGTGCGTTTCTCTTGAGCTGAGCATCTCTATGGAGGCACTGGCCTTGACTAGTATTTTACTTAAATATAGTGTTTTTTTTGCCATTCCAAGTACAGCATCTGTATCACTTTGGCCCAAAGATTACAAGCCAAGAGGCTGAATTGTAAATTCCAAACACAATTCCGATCAGCATGTGGGTGTGTGTGTGTGTGTGTGTTCTTGTACTTGCTACGTACTGAGGACCGGCATGAGTTTTTACCCAACAAAGTGAAGTCTTTTTGGGAAGTGAGGACATTTTGGCCGGTCCTCACAACTATAAAGGGAAATTGTGACTTATTAGAAGGTTCGGGCTGAGGTCAGAATTAGGGATAGGTTAAAGGTTAGGGTAAGGGTTTGGGTTAGGCATACATTGCTTATTGTTAAGATTAGGGAAAGGCTGTAGAGACACAGGAAGAATAAATGGAAGTCAATGTAATGTCCTCACAAAGATATAAGTGCAAGGATGCATGTGTGTCTGTGTGTGTTTGAGTGTGTGCGTGTCTACTGCCTATTCCGGGGAATTCTTGGTAATTTCAGGCAGCCAAATAAAGCTTTACTTTGAATAGGGCGTGAGCTGCCCTGATCCGTGTTTGCATGGTGTGCGTGTAACCCACAGCTCGGAAAAACACAAACAAAAACACCGAAGCCGTTCGAGAGGCTGCCACCCGCAGGAATCCTCCGGCCGACCTCTAACCAGCGGCTTTCCAAATACAGAGCTCCTCCGTTTCAGATGTGGCGTACTGGCGAGACTACCCCCCCCACGTAACACACACACAGGCACACACAAAAACACACGCGCGCGCACACGCACACACACACACACACACACACACACACACAACCAACAACACGCACACACTCACATTCATACACACACACAAAAACACATCCACACAACCCACAACACACACACTCACATTCATACACACACAAACAAACATCCACACAACCAACAACACGCACACAATCACATTCATACACACATAAACACACATCCACGCAACCCACAACACACACACACACAAAATACATGCAAAAAAACACAAACTCACACAACACAAACAAGCGCACACACAAACACACAAAACATACCAAACACCCACACGCACGCACACACACATGCACGCACAGAAGCACAAACACATGCACACACACAAAAACACAGACAGACACACACACACACACGCACACAAGAAAGTTCCATTCTTTCTTTCTATATTCCTCTTCTCTCTCCCCCTCGTTCTTTTGTCCTTTCCTCAGTGAGGCCCCCCCATCCTGTCCCGGCCACAAACTTCCTGTGTCCTTTGTACATCGGGGGTCCACAACAAACATCGCCTTCCCATAATTCAGCAGCCGTAGGACCAACACTCCAGTCCTGCGGCCGAGCCCCATGCTCTCGGCGGAGGAGGAGCGGGATGATTCGAGGACGGGAGCGCGGTGTATTTTTGGGATGGGAGATGGAGGCAGCTGATGTTCTGTTTGGGGGCTCGCGTTTAGGTGAGGAGGACGTAATCTGTGCCAGATGTCCTGCAATAACAGGCACGGAGGGCAGGGAGACCGCAGAGCGCAGCGACGACCGCAAACCGCCAGAGCCGACACGCTAGTGAGAGTCTCGGGCGAACCCAGCGCTACGTCGCCACCGCTACTACAAATAAAGCACATATTGCGAATACTGGCGGGTCAAAGAGTTCACCGCGGGCTACGCACAGGACGTGCTCCCACTCCGTCCTCAAAAGGGAATATTCAAAAAAAAAAAAATTAAACCCTCTTTAACTCTTTAAAGAGTCAGGTTTTCTCTTCTGGAATGTTCCTCAAAATGTTCCAAGTCAATTTTCCAGAACTGAACCAGCTAATCAACAAGGAAGATTTCTGAGAAAAAAATCTCTTCCAGTGTCAGCAGATTTCCAGGAAAAATCTCTTCCAGTGTCTCTTATAGTTTCAGTTCAGTAAAAATAAGAATTGCTAAATAAAAAATTCACACAGCATCTAGATTGCTCCAAGAGAGCTCAAGAACTCCAAATGATTTTGACTGCCATTAGTGATCGTAATATCGTCATGAACTCTTTCCTCGACAGTGTATTTTTTAAGTAGCAAGCCACTACCAGCATTTCTGATAATCTTCATTGATCTTGGGACACCTATTTTTATCGGAACATCAGTAACCATACTGCCCAACAAATAATAGAGAAAACATTGATTGCCAGAATGTTTAGCTAATGGTGGATGTAGCATTCAGTCAATTCTGTCAGTGGCAGGGAATGGGTAAAATGCAAAGATGAAAACATTCTCTTCCTTAATTTGTGCTGCGTACAGCTTAAAGAGCTGCCGCAAAGCTCAGGCACGGCTGTTAGGATCTGAAAGAGAAAAGTGGACCTCAAGGTTTCACAAGCTATTTTATGGTTTCTCCCCTCAACCACCCTTTGATACAGAGCAAATTCAAATCAGCATGGACCAAGTAAAACCTCAAAAAACAAAAACAAGTGAACTTTATTTGAGCCAATTTTCATTCCTCTATACCAGCCAGAGTAACCTTGGCTGCCCGTGTGTTTTATCCCAAAACATTCAGCTTTTGTCGCCCTTATATCTCTTGGCGAGTTTGAGTTTGTAGCGCTGGTGAATGCAGAGGCTAAACAAACATTCAATTATGCAAGTTCAGCCACCATGATCTTTTCTGAACATAGCGCTAGAAAATTAAAAACCAAGTGAATGAGGCGTTATTAAACTCCCCCGACCTCTACGGTGGTAAAATGGCTTTATTGGCCACGGCGTATTTTTGCATTCAGTCACAGGAAATTGAGTTTGGGTGTAAAGTGTGGGAGGTTAAGCTGCACTGAGAGGATACTGGCCAGGTGTCGTACTTGGCGGAGGAAAGCGTTGTGTCAATATTTTCACTGAGTATTACAGCTCACCTGGCCAAACAAGGCACCTGAGGCCAATGCAAACACCAGGTAGCATGACGAATGGCTCTGACTTGTACAGTGCAGTGAGCGAGCGTTCTACCGCATTATACGGTCAACAGGATACGTTTCAATTCAAACCAGCAGGATACATTTCAATTCAAACCAGTGCCCTCGACTGGTTACTGGTTACATAAGAATGGTTTACGCCTGGCCGCTTAAATCTTACCTGAAATGGGTTGATGTTGGTCAAGGTTTTTGTTTTCGTGCAGATACCTGATTCTACTTAAGGTTTGCTCAAGGACCTCACTTGACTGATCATCTGAATCAGGAGTGATACCCAACAGGCCGAAATATTACAAACACCAGACCACAATATTACGAACACCCTACATTTTTCAGAATTTGGCTGGTTTTTCTTAACTTGTAGTATATTTTCAGCAACAACAAAAATCAAATAACATAGAAACACATATCTTAACAAAAAGTGTGCAAAATTATTTGCTAAGAGATATATTTTATATATATTTATATATTTTCTACAAAGTACCCTCCCTTAGCCTTGATTACAGCCTGACATATCCGAGGCATTCTTTCTTGTAGTTTAAGGAGAGAACTTCCTGGTAACTCATTCCAGGCTTTCAAGAGTTCCTTCATGAGCTCTTCTGAATTTGATGGGCGCACTTCCCTGACTGCCCTGTCGTTAGTCCCACAGCGACTCAATGGGTGACAAATATGGTGACTGTGGGGGCCACACCATCTTCTGAGGCACTCCTACTTCTTCCTTTTAGTCAAGATATCTTTGGCCCAGCTTGGAGAAGTGCTTGGGGTCATTATCCTGCTGAAGCACAAAGTTCTGACCAACCAGTGTTTGTCCAGAGGGAACAGCATGGCATTGGAGGATGGAATGGTACACTTCCTAATTCATGGTGCCCTTTACTTCTATGAGATCAACATTTTCACCAGCGAAACACCCCCTGTCTGTGGGGCTCTAATCCAGGCCAAGGAGGAGTTCGTGTTGAAAGTTGAATTTCAAGATGTACAGTTGTTAGTGAGCAACATTTTTAGTCAATACAAGTATCTCTTCGGTATTTTGTGTGTCATTGTTGCTCAAAATTAACTTAAAGATGACAAAACATGAGCCAAATTCTGAAAAATGCAGGGTGTTCGTAATATTTTGGCCGGTAGTGTACCACTGAACTGAAGTATAAACATGACCGGCTCACGCTGCCTGGCCTCTAGCAGGACTGAACACTTGCTCTGAGACAAAGCCACCGATAAACAGTGAGTAATCTCTCCTTAGCAATGATCTCCATGAAACGTGGCACCAAGATGAAAGGATCGATGTCTGCGCCCAACGTTTCTACATTCAAATCCCAAACTGGGATCTGTGTGGCACCACTGAGAGAAAGCAGAGGCTCTCAGCCGCACACAGAAAGCGCCAGTGTGGGCGCACGCCTTCATTCCAGCCAACCAGACACGCCTGCTTCTACTAATTAACCCGCGGTCTTCGCTAAAGACCGTGATCAGTACAATCAGGGTTTTTTTTTTTGCGCGGTTGGAATGAAAGCCTGCACCCACACTGGCCGTTTCTGTATAAGTGGATATTGTGAAAACCAAATGTCCTCATCATAGCGACTTCAAGCTCAATCGCGGTAGCATGCAAAATAACGTCTCAATATCAATCTGCTAACAGCTAAGTGAGTGAGTGAGCGAGTGACTCATTTGCTTATCTGAGTCCCCACAGTTAACTCGTTCCTACATTTCAAATATCCTCAAGTTGACTGTTGACCCCCGAAGATTCAGCCTGAAGGACAGACTCACCTGCTCTCTGAAGCTCTCGGCCCTGCGACTGCTGGCTTCTCAGCTCCCGAATCTGCGATCGGATCCGCTCTCTCTCCCCGAGTCCGTCTCTGTCAGGGTCCTGCCGTCACAGAACAGGCAGAGCACGTTTACGGTTTGCACACACGATAAACCCATACTGAAATGAAAAGTGCAGTTGGAGGGAAAGTTTGGTGCTTGGGGTCAATAGTGGAATTTACACATTTCCAAGATACTTGCATAATATTTACCAAGTAAAAGGTGCAAAGGACAGAATTACATTCTTTTTGTTAGGTCACATCCCTGTACTAAACAGACGCTTCTATCAAAGCAACTTGGAGTCGATTAGACAACAGGCAGAGGCTAAAACCCAAAGCCACCCGCAACAAGATGGGTTTGGGGGCCTTGCTCAAGGGCCCATATTGTGGCTAAAACACAGCCAGAGAACCACAGACACTAGACTCTGTTCACTCCACTGCAGAGGGACCAGGCGACAGACAGGAGTATCCCAGCAGAGACAGGGACAGACGTGGTGAACACTGCAGTACAGGATGTCCCCTCATCAAAGGCAGATTCAAACAAAGGACCCACAGGCCTTTCAGAGCCAAAAACAGCACTATGCGCACACGTACGTACACGTATGCACACACACTCCCTCTCTCTCGCATTACACACACAATACCTCAGACAAATGGAGACAAAATCATGAGGATTCATTCAAAACTCACCCCAGGGTCGAACTCATTCAAACAAACTCATTCAAAACCCAAAAAAACCTGATTCAAACTGAATGCTTCATTGGCATAACTGTATTACAACAGAATAACCAAAGTAACCAACAATGATACAATGATTCTCTAATTTAATACCAACTCGGACACTTGAATAAATAAGACACAAACACACACACATATACTTGTACTTCTATCCTTTTGAGGACATTTCATTGACTTCCATTCATTCTTCCTGTGTCTCTACAGCCTTTCCCTAATCTTAGCAATAAGCAATGTATGCCTAATCCAAACCCTTACCCTAACCTTAACCTATCCCTAATTCTAACCTAACCCCTACCACTTACCCTAAGCTTAACCTATCCCTAATTCTAACCTTACCCCTAACACTTACCCTAACCTTAACCTATCCCTAATTCTAACCTAACCCCTAACACTTACCCTAACCTTAACCAATCCCTAATTCTAACCTTACCCCTAACATTTACCCTAACCTTAACCAATCCCTAATTCTAACCTTACCCCTAACACTTGGCCTAACCTTAACCTATCCCTAATTCTAACCTTACCCCTAACACTTAGCCTAACCTTAACCTATCCCTAATTCTAACCTTACCCCTAACACTTACCCTAAGCTTAACCTATCCCTAATTCTAACCTTACCCCTAACACTTACCCTAAGCTTAACCAATCCCTAATTCTAACCTTACCCCTAACACTTACCCTAACCTTACCCTATCCCTAATTCTAACCTTACCCATAAACTTCACTAGTGAACCACAATTAGCCTTTGCAGTCGTCTCACCTCCCAACAATGTCCCCGCTCTGTAGGAAGATGACATTTTTTGGTTCTCACTTTATAGCAAGTACAAGAACACACACACATATAGTCAGGAACACCAAGTCTAGCATGTCTATTCCACAGCAACCCTCTTCCCCCAGAAAACCCTGAAATACCCAGAACACCAGCACCACCACACGCCCCTGCCGCTCCCCGAATTACCTCCACACTGCCCTCCCCGTAACCCACCCACACCCTGCTCTCCTCACCCAGCAGCCCAGTGCTCGGGTCGGAGGACAGGCCGCACATTCCTGCACCGCGGCCTGAGGCGTGGAGAGAGGGAGAGAGAAAGACAGAGAGGGGGAGAGAGAGAGAGCAACTCCGATTCTGCCACTGCTCAGCTCCTGTTACTGACCCTGACCTGATGCAAAGGAGAATCAGCTGTTCAAACACCCCCCCCCCACACACACACACACACACACAGACCATATGTTACACACACCACATAACACATACGAACACTGCATACAAGCCACATACACACACATACCATGCACACACCACACATGCAAACAGACCACACAGCAGACTGAAGGCAAACATTGCACATGTACAAAGGCATATCATCAAACATTTGCATACGCCATGTACACACTACGCCGCACACAAACGGGCACACACAAGAATCACGCAGCACACACGCATGCACATAGTGTTTAAGTCACACACACACACACACAGATCCCTATGCTAAGCGACCCACAGGCCCTGGACTGCTGCAGTAGGAGCTACTGGTTCCAATAGCAGATGTTCAGCTCTACTTGGATACGATGTGCGGCCCAGAGTTTTCCGCACGTGAGCCAGTCGCTGATGGCCGGCCAGCTCTGAAACGTCAGCAATAAACAGGCGCAGTAAACTTTTCCCCACTGTGAGCCTTCAGATGAGTCCGCACTCCAGATTCACCTTTTCCGTCATCTTTTTTTCTGAAGCCGTATCAAATTTGACAGAGCAGCAAAACCACTGAAGGCACAAACCGACTGAAAAATAACACACAACCAGCAACGCCACGGTGATTCCTCCATCCGTGCACTAAATCTCGGGATAGACGCGTAAAAAAAGGAGGAAGAATTTCATGAACAACAACAAGCGAAGTAAGGTAGACACAGATATCAAAATCTCTTCTTTTAAAAAACACGGAGACCTCCGTCTCTACACTGCAGCAGTTGTAAAGGGAGCCACAATCAGGGTAAGACGATTACCTTTCATATCTACCGACAAGTTTCTCAAAGGGTGAGAAGATAAAGCCAAAGAAATGAAAATAACAAGATTACAGGGTAAAGAGGTTAACAGAGTCGGGCCTTGATCAGGGAGACAAGGTGAGGAGATTAGTGGCGCGCACACACACACACACACACACACACACAGGTACACACATGCACACAGTGACAGAAACACACAGACAAAAACACTAATAAACACACACACGTGTACATACACACAAACATATGTATACACACACAATTAGGCGCGCACACACACACACGCACAAAAGCTCACATAGACCACAGGTACAGGCAAAGACATGCACACGAGCACACATACGGGTACACACGGAGACAGAAACACACAAACACAAATATAGGCACACGCAAACACACACGTGCGCACACACACACAATAAGGAACACACACACACACACACACACACAGGTGAGGGAGGCCCTAATTGCTCAATGCATCAGCCGTCGCTGAAGTGTGACCGGCTCGCCCCGGCAGAGAGAGAGAGGTTAACAATGAGTGTTTATCTGTGGTAACAATGGCCAATCAGCATCCGTCAGGACTGAAGACAGAGACAAACAGCTCCTGATTGTGTGGGCAGAGAATGAGGTTCGGCCCCTGCTTTATGACTCATTACCCTCCAGTCCATCTTACCACGGCCTCGTCAACTGTCGCACGAGACCGAGCAAGCTCTGCTCGGGGACGGTGCCAGGGAATCGGAGAGGGCCTCTGCCGGGAGTCTGTGATCCTCGTGGCTTCTCCTGGTAATGGTATTTGGCTCAGAGGGCACGTTTCTTCAGGAATCCTCGACCTGAGCTCCACACCACTCTCCTCCGCTGCCCCAGGCTGGGAGAAAACATCAGGCCGCGACGCTTCTCGCCTCAACCGCAAAGCCTAACCGCGGGGGCGGGATTTCTCCCTGAAACAAGCGTCGGCGGATCTAGGCCCTTTCGCGATCAGCTGAGGTGTAATTACCCTCGTCCCCCAGCCCGGGACACGGCCCGTCTGGAAGGCTCGTACTCAACCCCCCCCCGACCCGCCGCCGTCTCGTCCCTAAAAACATCTGCTTTCCCCGTCAGGCCGTACGCGCTCAGCACTTTTCCCTAAACGATTTTTTTTTTTTTTTTTTTTTACGGTAAGAAAAGCACAGCTCGTGAAGGACAGACATGCACGCTGACCCTGGTCGCCACCGCAGTGAGGCGTCGGCCCTCTTGTACGCTCTTGGACGAGCCGCTTTGCGAAACCCCGGGACCTGAAGCCAGAAAGCCCAGGAGCGGAGTCAAAACTGCGGGCGACCGAGGTTAAAATTACATCTTTCTCAAATAACCCCGTAACCCGTCGGCCTAAACGCAACCTCGGGTAAACCCCGGGAGGGAGCCATCAAACTTTCCCTTCGGTTTTTAAAAATAACGGACAGACTGGCAGACAGGAATTTCCACAAGTTCAGCACAACACACAGGCTGCCACATGAAAGCGCTCGAGTGATGTGCACACACAGCCCTGTCATTATGCCATCAAACACACACATACATGATAAACTGCCCCACTCTTGAGCCGCAGGGATCCAGTTTAGAGAACCTTGTAGAGGTCCACAAAAAAACACTCACGCCATCTCCACACACCCCAAACACAACAGGGCCACTTACCAGTCACACTCTCTCTTTCTCTTTCTCCCTCTCTCTCTCTCTCTCTCTCTCTCTCCCTGTCAGGTTAAAGCAGTGATATTTTCCTTGCTCCACACTCTGTGTCAGATAGATAGTTGTGATGAAGAGATTAGAATGGAGAAGGATAGTGCTAGTTTCTGTACCCTCCTGTTCACACACACACACACTCACACACTCACACACACACACACACACACACAAACGCACGCACAAACCCATCCTTCGAACCCCAGACACCTGGGCGACTCGAAGCCCAAAAACGCCCCTGTCACACTTCCCTTCACAGGAAATGACACGGAGCGGCGAGACGACCAGGCAGGAGCCCCCTGCTGCTCCAGACAAGCCGGTCAAAGACGCATCCGCACAGAGCGACACGGATGGACAGGGAGAGAGGGACACAGAGGTAGATAGAGAGAGCGATATGGAGAGAGAAAGAGAGAGAATATGATAGAGAGAGAGAGAGATAGAGAGAGAAGGAGAGAGAGAGAGATAGAGAGAGATTCCTTACCTTGCACTTCACGTTGTTGCCGGTCTCATTACCTCCAGGCTCTCACACTCAGCCTCTCTCTCACACTCCCTCATACACAACCACACGGTCACAGGCCACTCCCACCACTTCCCCTCCCTCCCCTTCCCTCCCTCTCTCTCTCTCTCTCCTCCCCCTTTCTTCCCTTGCTCCACTCTTTCCATCCACCCTCTCCTCCTCCCTCCATCCCTCTTGCCCCTCATCCAGCTCTCCAACTGCTATCTTTCCATTTCTATCTCAACTATTCCATCCATTCTGCCTCTACTCCTCTCTCAATCCCCTTTTCCAGTCCTTTACCATACCTCCTTCTTTCTCTTTTCCCTTTCATTCCTTACTTTGCTCTCTCTCTCACTCTCTACTCTTCTCACCATTTATTGTTCAACTTCCCCATCATTCTCTCCAACAGCAAACACATGAAAGTCGCCGCGGGTTAAATGATTAACCTTTAGTATGGCGCGGTGTTTGTTTTGGTATACGCTCCTGTCCCTTCTGCCGAGCTCATATCTCCCCGTGTGAGGTTTGCTGCTTTATGGACCAGGAGTTTCTCACAGGGAGAGAGTGAAAACACGGAGGAGTAAGAACTTAACTATAAAAACACTGTCCCGAGATTGGCTCCCGGAGCCATAATTCTGAGAACCACCAAAATAATTACAGCTTTGAGGTAAGTCAATGCAGTTCGGTTCAGACACTCAAAAAGCTGTGAAATGGAACATTTTCTAAAGAACTGCCAATTTATAGCAACTCATTTCGAGGAACCAGACAAATGACCACAGTATTGATGAAACAAATGAGAGGTGAGCTCTCCAGTGCTTGATGATTCAATAATGCCAAGGACAACTGAAGAACCAA
Organism: Gymnothorax javanicus; assembly: GCA_029692085.1. Taxonomy (NCBI): domain Eukaryota; kingdom Metazoa; phylum Chordata; class Actinopteri; order Anguilliformes; family Muraenidae; genus Gymnothorax; species Gymnothorax javanicus. The sequence goes on along the minus strand of CM056194.1, from coordinate 81,749,747 downwards.
ACCACTGTAAAATATCCATTTCCACAAGAGGAAAAGCATTTTGACTCGAATCTGGCAGAGCTGACAATGTGGAGTGAATCAGCCTTGAAGTTTGAGGAGAGTTAGCACTGTGACTTTGCCATGTAGTTTGAGTAGGGTTAACCCAGTGATTTGGCTGTGTAGTTTGAGTAGATGAGTCCCGTGACTCGGCCGTGTAGTTTGAGTAGATGATCCCTGTGACTCGGCCGTGTAGTTTGAGTAGATGAGCCCTGTGACTCGGCTGTGTAGTTTGAGTAGATGAGCCCTGTGACTCGGCCGTGTAGTTTAAGACTGAGAACATTTGGCGCATAATTAAATGAAAAGTCCGTCAAAGGAGACCCAAAACTCTGCAGCAGCTGGAAGCCTGAATGATACAAGTGGGATCAAATTCCAATGCTAAACTGAAGAAACTTGTCTCCTCAATGCCCAGACGCCTACACTCTGTGTTTAAAAGAAGAGGGGATGTTAAACCATGGTAAACAGGCCCCTGTCCAAACTTTTTTGAGACCTATAGCACCCATCAAATTTGAAATGAGCGCATTTTGTGGATAAAATTGTAAAATTTCTCAGTTTCAACATTTGCTATGTTAACTCTCTTCCATTGTGAATAAAATACTGGCTGTTGTGTTTTAAAAGTCATTGCGTTTTGATTTTATTCACAATTTACACATTGTCCCAACTATTTCGGAATTTGGGTTGGAGATGAGTCCTTTGACTCGGCTGTGTAGTTTGAGTAGATGAGCCCTGTGACTCAGCTGTGTAGTTTAAGTAGATGAGCCCTGTGACTCGGCTGTGTAGTTTGAGTAGATGAGCCCTGTGACTCGGCTGTGCTGTTTGAGTAGATTAGCCCTGTGACTCGGCTGTGTAGTTTGAGTAGATGAGCCCTGTGACTCGGCTGTGTAGTTTGAGTAGATGAGCCCTGTGACTCGGCTGTGTAGTTTGAGTAGATGAGCCCTGTGACTTGGCTGTTTAGTTTGAGTAGATGAGCCCTGTGACTCGGCTGTGTAGTTTGAGTAGAGGAGCCCTGCGACTCGGCTGTGTAGTTTGAGTAGATGAGCCCTGTGACTCGGCTGTGTAGTTTAAGTAGATTAGCCATGCGACTCGGCTGTGTAGTTTGAGTAGATTAGCCCTGTGACTCGGCTGTGTAGTTTGAGTAGATTAGCCCTGTGACTCGGCTGTGTAGTTTGAGTAGATGAGCCCTGTGACTCGGCTGTTTAGTTTGAGTAGATGAGCCCTGTGACTCGGCTGTGTAGTTTGAGTAGATGAGCCCTGTGACTTGGCTGTTTAGTTTGAGTAGATGAGCCCTGTGACTCGGCTGTGTAGTTTGAGTAGAGGAGCCCTGCGACTCGGCTGTGTAGTTTGAGTAGATGAGCCCTGTGACTCGGCTGTGTAGTTTAAGTAGATTAGCCATGCGACTCGGCTGTGGAGTTTGAGTAGATTAGCCATGCGACTCGGCTGTGTAGTTTGAGTAGATTAGCCCTGTGACTTGGCTGTGTAGTTTGAGTAGATGAGCCCTGTGACTCGGCTGTGTAGTTTGAGTAGATTAGCCATGCGACTCGGCTGTGTAGTTTGAGTAGATTAGCCCTGTGACTTGGCTGTGTAGTTTGAGTAGATGAGCCCTGTGACTCGGCTGTGTAGTTTGAGTAGATGAGCCCTGTGACTCGGCTGTGTTGTTTGAGTAGATGAGCCCTGTGACTCGGCCGTGTAGTTTAAGACTGAGAACATTTGGCGCATAATTAAACGAAAAGTCCGTCAAAGGAGACCCAAAACTCTGCAGCAGCTGGAAGCCTGTATGATACAAGTGGGATCAAATTCCAATGCTAAACTGAAGAAACTTGTCTCCTCAATGCCCAGACGCCTCCACTCTGTGTTTAAAAGAAGAGGGGATGTTAAACCATGGTAAACAGGCCCCTGTCCAAACTTTTTTGAGACCTATAGCACCCATCAAATTTGAAATGAGCGCATTTTGTGGATAAAATTGTAAAATTTCTCAGTTTCAACATTTGCTATGTTAACTCTCTTCTATTGTGAATAAAATACTGGCTGTTGTGTTTTAAAAGTCATTGCGTTTTGATTTTATTCACAATTTACACATTGTCCCAACTATTTCGGAATTTGGGTTGGAGATGAGTCCTGTGACTCGGCTGTGTAGTTTGAGTAGATTAGCCCTGCGACTCGGCTGTGTAGTTTGAGTAGATTAGCCATGCGACTTGGCTGTGTAGTTTGAGTAGATTAGCCCTGTGACTCGGCTGTGTAGTTTGAGTAGATTAGCCATGCGACTCGGCTGTGTAGTTTGAGAAGATGAGCCCTGTGACTTGGCTGTGTAGTTTGAGTAGATTAGCCCTGTGACTCGGCTGTGTAGTTTGAGTAGATGAGCCCTGTGACTTGGCTGTGTAGTTTGAGTAGATTAGCCCTGTGACTCGGCTGTGTAGTTTGAGTAGATGAGCCCTGTGACTCGGCTGTGTAGTTTGAGTAGATTAGCCCTTTGACTCGGCTGTGTAGTTTAAGTAAATGAGCCCTGTGACTCAGCTGAGTAGTTTGAGTAGATGAGCCCTGTGACTCGGCTGTGTAGTTTGAGTAGATTAGCCCTGTGACTCGGCTGTGTAGTTTGAATAGAAGAGCCCTGTGACTTAGCTGTGTAGTTTGAGTAGATGAGCCCTGTGACTTGGCTATGTAGTTCGATCAGATGAGCCCTGTGAATCGGCTGTGTTGTTTGAGTAGATTAGCCCTGCGACTCGGCTGTGTAGTTTGAGTAGATGAGCCCTGTGACTCGGCTGTGTAGTTTGAGTAGATGAGCCCTGTGACTCGGCTGTGTAGTTTGAGTAGATGAGCCCTGTGACTCGGCTGTGTTGTTTGAGTAGATTAGCCCTGCGACTCGTCTGTGTAGTTCGAGTAGATGAGCCCTGTGACTCAGCTGTGTAGTTTGAGTAGATGAGCCCTGTGACTCGGCTGTGTAGTTTGAGTAGATTAGCCATGTGACTCGACTGTGTAGTTTGAGTAGATGAGCCCTGTGACTTAGCTGTGTAGTTTGAGTAGATGAGCCCTGTGACTCGGCTATGTAGTTTGAGTAGATGAGCCCTGTGACTCGGCTGTGTTGTTTGAGTAGATTAGCCCTGTGACTCGGCTGTGTAGTTTGAGTAGATGAGCCCTGTGACTCGGCTGTGTAGTTTGAGTAGATGAGCCCTGTGACTCGGCTGTGTAGTTTGAGTAGATGAGCCCTGTGACTTGGCTGTGTAGTTTGAGTAGATTAGCCCTGTGACTCGGCTGTGTAGTTTGAGTAGATGAGCCCTGTGACTTGGCTGTGTAGTTTGAGTAGATTAGCCCTGTGACTCGGCTGTGTAGTTTGAGTAGATGAGCCCTGTGACTCGGCTGTGTAGTTTGAATAGAAGAGCCCTGTGACTTAGCTGTGTAGTTTGAGTAGATTAGCCCTGTGACTCGGCTGTGTAGTTTGAGTAGATGAGCCCTGTGACTTGGCTGTGTAGTTTGAGTAGATTAGCCCTGCGACTCGGCTGTGTAGTTTGAGTAGATGAGCCCTGTGACTCGGCTGTGTAGTTTGAATAGAAGAGCCCTGTGACTTAGCTGTGTAGTTTGAGTAGATGAGCCCAGTGACTCGGCTGTGTTGTTTGAGTAGATTAGCCCTGCGACTCGGCTGTGTAGTTTGAGTAGATGAGCCCTGTGACTCGGCTGTGTAGTGTGAGTAGATGAGCCCTGTGACTCGGCTGTGTAGTTTGAGTAGATGAGCCCTGTGACTCGGCTGTGTTGTTTGAGTAGATTAGCCCTGCGACTCGTCTGTGTAGTTTGAGTAGATGAGCCCTGTGACTCGGCTGTGTAGTTTGAGTAGATGAGCCCTGTGACTCGGCTGTGTAGTTTGAGTAGATTAGCCATGTGACTCGACTGTGTAGTTTGAGTAGATGAGCCCTGTGACTTAGCTGTGTAGTTTGAGTAGATGAGCCCTGTGACTCGGCTATGTAGTTTGAGTAGATGAGCCCTGTGACTCGGCTGTGTTGTTTGAGTAGATTAGCCCTGTGACTCGGCTGTGTAGTTTGAGTAGATTAGCCCTGTGACTCGGCTGTGTTGTTTGAGTAGATTAGCCCTGCGACTCGGCTGTGTAGTTTAAGTAGATTAGCCATGCGACTCGGCTGTGTAGTTTAAGTAGATGAGCCCTGTGACTCGGCTGTGTAGTTTGAGTAGATGAGCCCTGTGACTCGGCTGTGTAGTTTGAGTAGATTAGCCCTGTGACTCGGCTGTGTTGTTTGAGTAGATTAGCCCTGCGACTCGGCTGTGTAGTTTAAGTAGATTAGCCCTGTGACTCGGCTGTGTAGTTTGAGTAGATGAGCCCTGTGACTCGGCTGTGTAGTTTGAGTAGATTAGCCCTGTGACTCGGCTGTGTCGTTTGAGTAGATGAGCCCTGTGACTTAGCTGTGCAGTTTGAGTAGATGAGCCCTGTGACTCGGCTGTGTAGTTTGAGTAGATGAGCCCTGTGACTTGGCTGTATAGTTTGAGTAGATTAGCCCTGTGACTCGGCTGTGTCGTTTGAGTAGATGAGCCCTGTGACTCGGCTGTCTAGTTTGAGTAGATGAGCCCTGTGACTTGGCTATGTAGTTTGAGTAGATGAGCCCTGTGACTTGGCTGTATAGTTTGAGTAGATTAGCCCTGTGACTCGGCTGTGTCGTTTGAGTAGATGAGCCCTGTGACTCGGCTGTCTAGTTTGAGTAGATGAGCCCTGTGACTTGGCTATGTAGTTTGAGTAGATGAGCCCTGTGACTCGACTGTGTAGTTTGAGTAGATGAGCCCTGTGACTTAGCTGTGTAGTTTGAGTAGATGAGCCCTGTGACTCGGCTATGTAGTTTGAGTAGATGAGCCCTGCGACTCGGCTGTGTTGTTTGAGTAGATTAGCCCTGCGACTTCGGCTGTGTGGTTTGAGTAGATGAGCCCTGTGACTCGGCTGTGTAGTTTGAGTAGATGAGCCCTGCGACTTGAGGCTGTGTAGTTTGAGTAGATGAGCCCTGCGACTCGGCTGTGTAGTTTGAGTAGATGAGCCCTGCACTTCGGCTGTGTAGTTTGAGTAGATGAGCCCTGTGACTCGGCTGTGTAGTTTGAGTAGATTAGCCCTGTGACTCGGCTGTGTTGTTTGAGTAGATTAGCCCTGCGACTCGGCTGTGTAGTTTAAGTAGATTAGCCATGTGACTCGGCTGTGTAGTTTAAGTAGAGCCCCTGTGACTCAGCTGTGTAGTTTGAGTAGATTAGCCCTGTGACTCGGCTGTCTAGTTTGAGTAGATGAGCCCTGTGACTTGGCTGTGTAGTTTGAGTAGATGAGCCCTGTGACTTGGCTGTATAGTTTGAGTAGATTAGCCCTGTGACTCGGCTGTGTCGTTTGAGTAGATGAGCCCTGTGACTCGGCTGTCTAGTTTGAGTAGATGAGCCCTGTGACTTGGCTATGTAGTTTGAGTAGATGAGCCCTGTGACTCGGCTGTGTAGTTTGAGTAGATGAGCCCTGTGACTTGGCTGTGTAGTTTGAGTAGATGAGCCCTGTGACTTGGCTGTGTAGTTTGAGTAGATGAGCCCTGCGACTCGGCTGTGTAGTTTGAGTAGATGAGCCCTGCGACTCGGCTGTGTAGTTTGAGTAGATGAGCCCTGTGACTCGGCTGTGTAGTTTGAGTAGATGAGCCCTGCGACTCGGCTGTGTAGTTTGAGTAGATGAGCCCTGTGACTCGGCTGTGTAGTTTGAGTAGATGAGCCCTGCGACTCGGCTGTGTAGTTTGAGTAGATGAGCCCTGCGACTCGGCTGTGTAGTTTGAGTAGATGAGCCCTGCGACTCGGCTGTGTAGTTTGAGTAGATGAGCCCTGTGACTCGGCTGTGTAGTTTGAGTAGATGAGCCCTGTGACTCGGCTGTGTTGTTTGACTAGATTAGCCCTGCGACTCGGCTGTGTAGTTTAAGTAGATTAGCCATGCGACTCGGCTGTGTAGTTTAAGTAGATGAGCCCTGTGACTCAGCTGTGTAGTTTGAGTAGATTAGCCCTGTGACTCGGCTGTGTAGTTTGAGTAGATTAGCCCTGTGACTCGGCTGTGTCGTTTGAGTAGATGAGCCCTGTGACTCGGCTGTCTAGTTTGAGTAGATGAGCCCTGTGACTTGGCTGTGTAGTTTGAGTAGATGAGCCCTGTGACTTGGCTGTATAGTTTGAGTAGATTAGCCCTGTGACTCGGCTGTGTCGTTTGAGTAGATGAGCCCTGTGACTCGGCTGTCTAGTTTGAGTAGATGAGCCCTGTGACTTGGCTATGTAGTTTGAGTAGATGAGCCCTGTGACTCGACTGTGTAGTTTGAGTAGATGAGCCCTGTGACTTAGCTGTGTAGTTTGAGTAGATGAGCCCTGCGACTCGGCTGTGTTGTTTGAGTAGATGAGCCCTGCGACTCGGCTGTGTAGTTTGAGTAGATGAGCCCTGCGACTCGGCTGTGTAGTTTGAGTAGATGAGCCCTGCGACTCGGCTGTGTAGTTTGAGTAGATGAGCCCTGCGACTCGGCTGTGTAGTTTGAGTAGATGAGCCCTGCGACTCGGCTGTGTAGTTTGAGTAGATGAGCCCTGTGACTCGGCTGTATAGTTTGAGTAGATTAGCCCTGTGACTCGGCTGTGTTGTTTGAGTAGATTAGCCCTGCGACTCGGCTGTGTAGTTTAAGTAGATTAGCCATGCGACTCGGCTGTGTAGTTTAAGTAGATGAGCCCTGTGACTCGGCTGTGTAGTTTGAGTAGATTAGCCCTGTGACTCGGCTGTGTAGTTTGAGTAGATTAGCCCTGCGACTCGGCTGTGTAGTTTGAGTAGATTAGCCATGCGACTCGGCTGTGTAGTTTGAGTAGATTAGCCCTGTGACTTGGCTGTGTAGTTTGAGTAGATGAGCCCTGTGACTCGGCTATGTAGTTTGAGTAGATGAGCCCTGTGACTCGGCTGTGTAGACTGAGTAGGTTAGCCATGCGACTCGGCTGTGTTGTTTGAGTAGATGAGCCCTGCGACTCGGCTGTGTAGTTTGAGTAGATGAGCCCTGCGACTCGGCTGTGTAGTTTGAGTAGATGAGCCCTGCGACTCGGCTGTGTAGTTTGAGTAGATGAGCCCTGCGACTCGGCTGTGTAGTTTGAGTAGATGAGCCCTGCGACTCGGCTGTGTAGTTTGAGTAGATGAGCCCTGTGACTCGGCTGTATAGTTTGAGTAGATTAGCCCTGTGACTCGGCTGTGTTGTTTGAGTAGATTAGCCCTGCGACTCGGCTGTGTAGTTTAAGTAGATTAGCCATGCGACTCGGCTGTGTAGTTTAAGTAGATGAGCCCTGTGACTCGGCTGTGTAGTTTGAGTAGATTAGCCCTGTGACTCGGCTGTGTAGTTTGAGTAGATTAGCCCTGCGACTCGGCTGTGTAGTTTGAGTAGATTAGCCATGCGACTCGGCTGTGTAGTTTGAGTAGATTAGCCCTGTGACTTGGCTGTGTAGTTTGAGTAGATGAGCCCTGTGACTCGGCTGTGTAGTTTGAGTAGATTAGCCCTGTGACTCGGCTGTGTAGACTGAGTAGGTTAGCCATGCGACTCGGCTGTGTAGTTTGAGTAGATTAGCCCTGCGACTCGGCTGTGTAGTTCAAGTAGATTAGCCATGCGACTCGGCTGTGTAGTTTGAGTAGATTAGCCCTGTGACTCCGGCTGTGTAGTTTGAGTAGATTAGCCCTGTGACTCGGCTGTGTAGTTTGAGTAGATGAGCCCTGTGACTCGGCTGTGTAGTTTGAGTAGATTAGCCCTTTGACTCCAGCTGTGTAGTTTAAGTAGATGAGCCCTGTGACTCGGCTGAGTAGTTTGAGTAGATTAGCCCTGTGACTCGGCTGTGTCGTTTGAGTAGATGAGCCCTGTGACTTAGCTGTGCAGTTTGAGTAGATGAGCCCTGTGACTCGGCTGTGTAGTTTGAGTAGATGAGCCCTGTGACTTGGCTGTATAGTTTGAGTAGATTAGCCCTGTGACTCGGCTGTGTCGTTTGAGTAGATGAGCCCTGTGACTTGGCTATGTAGTTTGAGTAGATGAGCCCTGTGACTCGGCTGTCTAGTTTGAGTAGATTAGCCCTTTGACTCCAGCTGTGTAGTTTAAGTAGATGAGCCCTGTGACTCGGCTGTGTCGTTTGAGTAGATGAGCCCTGTGACTTGGCTATGTAGTTTGAGTAGATGAGCCCTGTGACTTGGCTATGTAGTTTGAGTAGATGAGCCCTGTGACTCGGCTGTCTAGTTTGAGTAGATTAGCCCTTTGACTCCAGCTGTGTAGTTTAAGTAGATGAGCCCTGTGACTCGGCTGTGTCGTTTGAGTAGATGAGCCCTGTGACTTGGCTATGTAGTTTGAGTAGATGAGCCCTGTGACTTGGCTATGTAGTTTGAGTAGATGAGCCCTGTGACTCGGCTGTCTAGTTTGAGTAGATGAGCCCTGTGACTTGGCTATGTAGTTTGAGTAGATGAGCCCTGTGACTCGGCCGTGTAGTTTGAATAGATGAGCCCTGTGACTCGGCTGTGTAGTTTGAGTAGATGAGCCCTGCGACTCGGCCGTGTAGTTTGAATAGATGAGCCCTGTGACTCGGCTGTGTAGTTTGAGTAGATGAGCCTGTGACTTGGCTGTGTAGTTTGAGTGGATTAGTACTGTCACTCGGCTGTGTAGTTTGAGTAGATTAGCCCTCTGACTAGGCTGTGTAATCTGAGGAGAGTCAGTTCTGACACTCCCCCACGTAGTATAAAGATTTATCGCTGTGCCTCGGTTGTATAGTTTGAGGGACGTTAGCACTGTGACTCAACTGTGTAGCTTCAGTAGAATTAGCATTGTGAGTCGACCATGCAGTGAGATGAGACAGTGTTGTGACTCTGCCGTATAGTTTGAGTAGAGTTAGCACTCTGACTTGGCCATGTAGTTTGAGTGGAGTTAGTGCTGTGACTCAACCGTGCAGTTTGAGGGGAGTCAGTGCTGTGACTCAACCGTGTAGTTTGAGGAGAGTTAGCGCAGTGACTCGGCCGTGCGGTCTGAGGAGATTTAGCGCTGTGACTCAGCCGTGTAGTTTGAGGAGTTAGCGTTGTGACTCGGCTGTGTAGTTTGAGGAGAGTTAGCACGTGATTCGGCCATGTAGTTGAAGGAGAGTTAATCCAGTGACTCCGCAGTGTACTCTATAACTGTCTTGTCCCGCGACTCAGCCGTGTAGTTTGAGGAGAGTTTGCGCTGTCATCAGGCTGCAAAGTTTGAGGCGAGATGGCGCGGTGACTCGCCTGCATAGTTTGAGAAGACTCGACCGTCAGTCTGTGGCGGTTTTTCCGGCACTATACGGCGCACTGAGCCGTGCATCTGCTCCCCCACAATGCAGCAGGCCTCTGACGGACCCGGTCCCTCCAGCTCAGATTTTAACAAGAGCCGCAGCTTCTGTTGTTCTTGGCAAATCCCCAAAGCCAAACTGTAATGACATTGTCGGCTTGCAGCTGTTAGAAGACCCGCCCACCCCTCCAGAAACACTTGCCAGTGGCGGGACCCGCCCCTCCACCTGGAAGCGAGCGCATCTGAGGGGGAACGCAGCTAATATAGCCCACCCGATACACACAGGGAGGGTGTTTGCTGTTCCATTGTTGGGACACAGGATATGACATCACTGATTCTGCAGTTCGGGCCCGCTTTGTTTACAGTTAGTGCATTAAGATATGGCTGCCAAGAGACACTTATCGGTTTCAGATGACTCCACTGGCAAAGGCACTGCACGCACACGTACACAAAGACACGCACACGCACGAACACACAGAAACGCACATGTACACAGAAACAGAAACACATGCACACAGAGAAAAACAAACAAACAAAGACACAAGCATGCGCTTGTGCACACACACATAAACACACAAGACGACATGCATAGACAAAGGCGCCAAGAGGCTTGTATATCATGCACACACACAAAAACAGACACACAAGCAAACACACAGACATAAAAATGACAATACGCATATGCACAAAAGCGAGGACACGTAAACATGCGCGCACACACGGAAACACGCAAACATGAGTGTGCAAACACACACACACAGACACACACACACACACACACACACTAGTAAAATAAGTGCAGGTACAATCAGAGTCCTGCAGCGATGTAAGTGATAAGATAAAAGCATCGTCATTAAAACATTCAGCGCTTGCGTGAACGGCCCCATTATTTTTCCTTACTGAGGCCCTGATTAAACTCTCAAATTCCCTCAGCAGCAGCTCCTGCCTGATACAATATTTAACACCCTCCATCACCCGGGCAAACTCGCCCTTCACCGTCTAAACACACCCCCCCCTTCCCCCTTTATCAAAGGCCGGCCATCCATCAGAAACACCACAGAAGAAACACAAGAACACATCGTGGGAGGGCGAGACACAGGTCATCTGTCTTCAGAACTGGGAGCTCATTACACTGTTAGCGCACAGTATCGCTCCAGCAATCTCTTCAGGATTATATCAGATAAGGTTTGCAGCATTTCAAACACATACCTGTGTGGAATTTAACCCTTAGGGTGCTAAATGCAGCTATTGTTGCTCAATGATGTATGATATCAAAATCAAAGCTGTTGAAAACCTATCATGTAGCGACTTAAACAAGTCGCTACATGATAGGTTTTCCGCAGCACAAGATGATTAAATTTTTATTTTTAAAAAAAATTTAATTCAGCGCTTTATGGGTTAATGCGTATACCTGCGTGTGCCATTTTAGGCCCACACTCACTTAAATCGTTAAACGGCCATTTCATGTACCGTGTGTTCATACCACGGCAGTTTGGTGAGACATGGAGAAACTGCAGAGCTGGGTCTTTAACCGAAAGAAGAACTTTTGTTTTTGAAATGTACTTTAAAATTTGTCAGTTGGCGCCCAGAGACATGGCCTGATTTCAAATACCAGCATTAATTATTAAACCAGCCTTAAAAAATGTATGTAAGATCATTGTAATCGCATATTTGTGATTTTACACCATAAACTGTTGCACTGCAGACAGACTGACCAGGTCTGCCTGTGTTGACAGTTCAAGGGTGAAGTTCAGTCACATTACCAATCGTTCTACTCCTTGCCCACAAGGGGGCAGTCTATACTCCAATTGTATGGGACAATCCAGGCCTTCGGGTTAATGCCAAGCAGTTTACCCCACTGGGACCCAAGAAATAGGGCCACAGGGGATGAAAGACCCCCCCCATATCTGTTACCATTACCACAGCTGTACATTTCAATTTCCCATCATGTAAAGGGACAGTCAGGAGATCGATACACTGAAAAAGACAACGACTGAATTGAGTCCACATTGACTCTGGATTTAGTAACTTGGAATAGCAAGGCAGGCTGTTCCTCCTCAGTGCACATGGCTGAGTAGAAGCAGCAAACTTGGGTTATTTATTTATTTATTTATTTACACGTGTTGTTATTCTGTCCATTGCTTCCTGGTCAGGCGTGACGGACTGGCAAAGCTGCTCATACCGTAAACTTCCCAAACGACTCCTTCTAATTCAGCGAGGACCAATACATCACACAGTGCTTCAGACCTCCAGCGGAGACGCTGAAGATTCATCGTTTATCTCCCACCTGCGCGTTCGCTGCATTCTCGGTCTGCATTTCCACTTCTGCCTCGTGTACACTACACAACTTTCAAAATCCTAACAGACAGCTTTTCATGTTTATTGAGGGTCCCTAGTACAAACTGAAATATCGAGCTGCTCTCATAACTTGAGCATTCACAGGCGGTGGTCAACCACTGAACAACCTACGCTCAATGACTTGATGAAATCACATCAAGCTGATATTCCTGCAAGAGTCTGCAATTCAGTTAATCAGTATAGTTTGGTTCAGGACTCCTGCAATTGGAACTTTGATCAACTGTCAGAGACAGAAACGATCACATACAGCAAACAATGCAAAGACTTGAAGAAATAGCTAAACCTCCAAATGGTGGATGAAGTTACTGTAAAGTGCACCAGTCATCACAGACACAGGAAGGTATCTGCAACCCTGCTGTCACTACATTGTGTTCATCTACCTGCCACTCACAGAGTAACTTCCCATTGTAAGCATTATGTATTGTGCGCATTATATATTGTATGTCCCCGCTGTTTAGCACCGAGCGTAAACAGCACACAGAACCTTAATGAAAAACTCCCTCCAGCTACAACAATGTGTTTCACACTTGTGGTGACAAAGTTATAAATACATAATTTAACAGCTGTCAGAATGGCTATCGCCCCCCCTTCCCCCACACTCCCAAACTCACCGCTGTGCCGCGGGTGCTGAGCAGGTCTGTCGTCTCTGGTTCGGCTCGCTCTCCCGCCCCCCTGACCTTCTCCACAGCCCCTGCATGCAAGAGACAGACAGACAGACGCCTGCACTGTTACCTGGGACATCCCATATATTAACCCTGCCCACTTCCTCCAAATGATTCGCCCCCGTCACAGTGAGTCCCCCCCGGCCACTTCCTGAACCCTTTGTTCTGTGACAAAAAGGTTAAAGAAAATAGATAAATAAAACAATAATGCCCTCAGTACATGTGTGTAAATGGTATTAAATCATTACCACACCCACCGAGGGTAAAATGAGCTGCCGTCGTCAATATAACCTTGAGGTGAAAATAACTGCACTTGTCCACATCACACCGAAGTAAAATTAATCACCCCACTATACCACACGCATAGAGGCACAGGGTTAAATTAATTTCTCTCGTCAAAACACCACACTGGGTTAAATTCATTTCCCCTGTCAACACCACACTGATTCAAAAAGAATTGCCCTTGTCTAAACCACACTGGGGTAAAAAGAATTGCCCTCGTCTATACCACACTCAGGAAAAATAAATTGCCCTCGTCAACACTGCACTGGAGTAAAAAGAATTAGCCTCCTCTATATCACGCTGAGGTAAAAATCATTTCCCTTTTCCGCAGCACACTGCGTGCTCTATAGCACAGCGCAGGCCGGCTGACAGGAAAGTGTGAGAGGCTGCGGGGTGTACAGGGACCTGCACAGGAAGTGCTGTGGAATGGCTGGAATCTAATCTGTCCCATCTCAGGTACCAGCTCTGAGTCTAATGCCTGGCTGGGTCAGACACCCACACCGCCACCACAGGAGACGACAGGATCAAGAAACGAAGGGGTGGGTGGAGAAAGAGAGAAAGAGAGAGAGAGATGGTGACATACGCTCATTTCTTAGGTGCGTACAGGTGTATTGCGCAAGGCCAGCTGTCAGAGAACAGAGCTGCTAAATCTGGGGAATTAGGCAGCAGGATGTCTCCGGATGTAATTGTTTTCAGAAAGACAATAAGAAGACAGCGGTGGACGACAAAACTGCACATGGCAGTGGGGACATGCAAGTGTGAGAGAATTGTTTGCATATTTACCGTCTACCTCCCGGGTTAGGTCATTTGGCAGTGAAACGCAAGTACCATGTTTTTCAAGACAGCGGCAAGGTTGTACTAGCAAATTTGGAATCAAAACTTCAGCTTTAAATGGCTGCAGGGTTAGGTCACTCAGTTAAGGCACCGGATTGCGGAGCAGTAGTGACCTCCACGACCCAGATTCGATTCCCGGTTGTACCAGCCGGCAGTGGTCGGCAGCCTTTTCAGAGTAGCGCGCAATTTGGCTTCACACTGCAGGGAAATAAATTGGGATGGGACTGCGGGCTTGGGATATTAGAACAGTAGCTTCGTTTGTTGCTCAAGCGCCTCCTGTTGGCCAGCCGGGCGCTCGTCAGTGAGATTCTAAGCTTGCTCATGTTTGGGTATCCGCCCTTGTTCTGAACTTGTGAAGTTTTGAGCTATAAGTGTAAAGAAGCAGTGGCCGACAGGTGCATGCTTAGGAGGAGAGCCGTAAGCTGTCTCGCTCTCCTGAGATGGTAACATGGGGTTGTATACGAGCAAGCTTGTGTTAGTACATAGTTCTCTAATCGGGCAATCGAGATTCGGGTGGGATTGGAGATGCCAAATTTAAAAAAAAAAAAGAAACTTAAGCTTTAAAGAATTTTACATCCGATATAAAGCAGCATGATAGCCTAACTGTTTTTTGATAATGCCTATTTCGCAACGGCATCCTGAGGCACCCTAAATGACGCACACCATAAACATGACAACCAATCCAAACATGCCCATGTTACACCATCACAACAGAAACTGTGGTACAGTCACACGATCTACTCATGAAATGACCTGCTCTGTCTCTGCTTGGTGTAATGGGGGGAGGGGGTTAGTCATTCACTGATTGGCTGACTGTACCCTAATGTCCTCTTATTGGGGTTCAGCCCTCCGGGGAGCTTATCACATAAAGAACGCAGGAGGATGGACATCGTGTAATGCCTTTTCTGATTCTGTGACCCATCTCTCTCCCTCTCTCCCACTCTCACACCTCCCTCTCTCTTCCTCACGCTCCATCTATCGCCTCCCCTTCACCCTCCATCTCTCCTTCATCCCAACTCTCACTCTCTGGCCTCACTTGATCTCACCCTCTTTCTTTCTTTATGACAAGGATGGAGTCAGAAATTTAACCCAAAAGAAAAACAAAACGAGTGGTCTCAGACATTGCATAACCTGCCCAGTTTTTCAGTGACCTTGACCTTGACGTTGACTCAGATAAGGCTCAAAATTCAATTAATCCATCCTTGGGCCCTTGCATAGCTTTCCTGAAAATTCTTTGCAATTTCATCACACCTTTTTTGTGCTGAACTGCTGACAGACACATAGACAGACAAATGCCACTGTAAATAATACCCTTCCACCTTTGGCTGAGGTAAAAATTCTCACCCCGCAGCTCCTCGTCTCTCAGCCGACGAATTGCCTCCCGAATCAGCTTCCTCTCTTCGTATTCGCTGGCTCCACGCAGCTGCAGGCACAAACAGCCAATCAGAGAACAGCTAGAGAAAGCGAGAACCAATCAGAGGTGGTCACGCAGATCAGACGCACAAAACATACATACATAGGTGTTATAAGGGCACGCACACACACACACACACACACACACACACACACACACACACACTTTTTCAACCTTAATGTATCCAGGGACGCTGTTTTGAGAAAATGTTTCTTCATTTCTCTGAAGTGTAATAATCACCAGAACCACAGTAACTTTACTCATACAGTTACAGAGCTGAGACAGAGACACACAGGCAGAGAATGACATGTCCTTTACTTATGACTGCAGAACGCTGGCATATAATTACATTAGTCACATACAGAGTACAGGGTTTCCTCCAGGATTTTTTGAAACTGTGGCGGAGGGCTTCAGCGTCGGGTCAAAACTCAGCATTATCAGGTGTGGCCAGTTTTCATTAATCAGCGCGTAGGCAATGTAATAATTGAAGTCTATGTGCACGGAGGTTTATCAGTTTCACATGCGTGACGATGGATTTCACATATAATATGAAAACCGATTGACTCCGGACTCCGGAATTGGAATTAAATAATCATGAAGATACAAATAGGTAGAGCAGGATGTACTCACAGCAAACTCAGAAGTTAACATGGTAGTTTATTGAACAAAATATTTTTTCTCTAATTGTTGCACACATTGCATTAAGAGGAAAGCAGCGCGTTTTACTGCCGATGGCTAATTTTTATTCGTTGGAAAACGTGTTCTTCAAGCAAAATGATTGACAACAGGTCAAGAATTATTTGCGCTCATTTTAATTTAACAATGAGAACTGGCGACACCTGATTGTCCTTAGGATTTGTGGAGTTTTTGTACAGTCATTTTACATAGGCGTGGCGGCTTTAATTTTGCCGTGGCGGTGTGCCACAATCAATTACATGTAGTGGAAACCCTGCAGTATATTTGTATGGCGTGCAAACTTACATCAATACATACATAAACAGATGTATAGATAGCTAAAGCCAAGAACAGTCCTCAAAATGAACTGTAGTACAGCAGACGCCACACAGTGCAGATCTAACAGACTCTAAAAGCGCATCTGGGGTTGCAGACAGAGTGAAAGACTTGAGTTTCGACCCCAGGTTCGGAGCGTCAAATCCCTGGCAACACACTGAGGTTTTAGTCTCCATCAAGGGATGAAGAAAAGGGCAGCTGAGTGAACGCACGTATAACTGAGATGTGCAAGCCGTCAGTCTCAGTGTTACAGCGAAGACAGAGGTAGCCTGTCATGCAATGAACAGCACCAAGCGAGTCCTTTACAAAGTTACAATACATTACAAGCACTTGAATTATAATTGGTTAGTTATGTATCCATGTTGAACATTAAAGATACATGCCAACATTCATTACGTGTCGAGTTTCATATTCTACCTCTGATTGCAGGTCACCGGAGCGCAACAGGAAATACAGGGCAACAACACCCACAATGATGACAGATTAATGCAGCATGAATGAGTGAGCCTGCTGGAATGCCATGAATGAATGTGTGACGAATACATCTTACTCAACGTGTCTGACACCAGGGCGAGAGGAGACTGTGCTTGTGTGTGTGTGTGTGTGTATTTATGTGTATGTAAGTATGAGTGTGTGTGTGTGTGTGTGTGTGTGTGTGTGTGTGTGTGTGTGTATGTGAGTGCAAAGGCCCTTACCAGGACTGTTAGTTCTTCAATGTCCTGAATGTTCTGCAGCTTCCCAGAGAGTTGGTCCAGAGAATCCGATCTGCATGAACACACACACACACACACGGTTCAGAGTGCATTCAAACCTATTAGCAGTGCGTGATCAAGCAAACACGACACGCTGCTGCTTAATAAAGTGTAACTGTTCTGCAGAGAGAGTCCAAACCACACTATCGCCCCATGCTAACTGCACACGCGAGACCCGTCTCTAGGCACAATGGCGTGTGGGACAGACAGACAGGGGGAGGCCCAATGTGCCAGACCGCTTTCCCTGGCAAATACACCGCCAGCTTTAGGGGAATGAAACTGAAAGGCGAGACTGGAAAACGTGACAGTCTGGGGTTGAGACTTGAGCTAAACGTGCTCACGGGCCCAAAGACTCATTTCAGTCCTGAACTCTTATATTCCCCCTCCTCACATGTCGCTCTCATCCTTTCAGCCTCCGTTTGTACTCCTGTCAATCATTTCCCCCCACTCCCTCTCTCTCTCCTCTCCCTCCCTCCCCATCGTTCTCTCGCCTCACCGCTATAGTAATACACACAGAACTGTAAGCAAATTTTTCACATTCCGGTGGCGAGACTCACTGTATAGCATCGGCCTTGGACAGAGGAGCGGATGTGTTTCTGAACGTTTGGGTGCCCCTGTGTGTACTTGCATATGTGTGTGTGTGTGTGTGTGTGAGCAGGAGAGCCTACGCATGTGTATGTGCCAAAAGCATTAAAGGAATGTTAAATCTTAGTGGGAATGCAATCAAAGGGGATTTTGAGAGCGGTTTCTTTTCCCACACCGATAACTAGGCCAAGGCCATCTTTCAAAAGCATACACGCATGGTGTGTGTTACATGAGAGGGCCGCTCAATCCGTCCTATTTACTCTTCTTAAGCCCAGGATCTCAGGCCTTCAAAGACGGCTCAGTCAAAAAAGCCTGTTCGTCTGAACCTTGCAGCCCAGAAACCGCGAGTTTAGCACCGAGCTACATCATTAACCTATTTTCACATGTAGTGCTTGGCGGTGCTTAGTACCAGAGGGCTAGTGCAGTGGCTCCCAGACTCAGCCGTGGCAACCCACTGTGTACGCTGGTCTTTGTTCCAACCTCAATTGCAATCCCAGAGTTTTAATGAGTTGCTCATTGTTCTTAATTGCGGTACTCATGATGATAGAGATTATTACCCATTTAAGCCACAATATGACAGAAATAGCCATGCATGACCTGAAGAGCTCCATATTCAAATTTTACTCCATTGCAAATGACTTTTTATCGCATAAAAAGAGGGGGAAATTGTGACAATTGAAATTGAAGAATCAACTGGCTTCCACGTGTATAAACTGGAGTTACGGCCCTACGTTTGCTTTAGGGAAAAACATTTGGAAAGAACTTATACACCTGCATTTAGAAACCTAACAAAGCAAACATGGATTTACGCGATGCGTAAAATAAGTCCCCGCCGAACATGGTGGATGTCCTTTGACCCACCCGTAGGGCTATGTGTGACCTGACCCAAGGATCATTTCAACCAATTTTCATGAAAATCCACAGA
This sequence comes from Gymnothorax javanicus, assembly GCA_029692085.1. Taxonomy (NCBI): domain Eukaryota; kingdom Metazoa; phylum Chordata; class Actinopteri; order Anguilliformes; family Muraenidae; genus Gymnothorax; species Gymnothorax javanicus. The sequence continues at coordinate 81,731,601 of CM056194.1, read as the reverse complement.
AGTATGTGGATGCAGTGACCAATGATGTAGATTTTGGATCAATGACCCCTACATGACCTTTGACCCCAGAACTGTTGATGTCACATTTGTGATTTGACCCAACAATCATTGTGTTTAAGTACTATGAAAATCCACTGAAGTATTTGGATATAGTGACCTTCTGACCACTTTGGATCAATGACCTCAAATGACCCCTAGATGACCTTTGACACCACCACCACCCCACCCCCCACCCGACACCTGTAGGGGGAACATGTGTGGCTTGACCCAAGGATCATTGCATCCAAGTTTCATGAAACTGCAGAAAAGTATGTGGATAGAGTGATCAATTATGTACAGGGTTAACATTTTTGGTGGACAGACGGACTGACGGACAGAAACACACGCTGCTCATTTCATAGTTCCCTTGCGAAATTCTTTCGGCGGGGACAATTAGTAGCTTATTCATTCACATGAGTCTTGAATTTGATCAGTTAGAACACATGGCTGCCTTGGCTTGATTTGCATACTCAGAATATCGCAGAATAAACACAATATGAACGCTGAGCTTCTAAACATCATGGAATGCACAGCTACTGTATCTCTGTCAACCTGTTTTAAGAGGGTGAAATGCATAGTGAAACACTTCCACTGTCTGTGAGCAGCGAATTTAGAAAAAGTAAGAGCAGGTTAATTCTGAGATGGTAATTATGGTCGGAACCAAACCCAGCAAAAGCAGCGGGTCCCCAGGACTGAGTTTGGGAATCACTGAGGTGAAGGACAAGAGACAGGGGGCAGCAGTCAGGATTCTCTGGTACAAACCAGGCCCCAGCGCATAAGGGTTAGGACGTGGGGCATCAGCGGAGGGTACAGACTCTGCGCTAGAGCTGCCTGTGTGGTGGTGGTGGGGGGTCAGAGATTCAGGATCTGACCTAACCGCCAACCAGGAACCCCAACCGCCCACTTTCAACTGCCCACTTTCAACTGCCCCAGACTCCGGCGACGGCTACAGCCGGGAATTAGGTCAGTTGAGGAGCGAGGGGCGCACTGGAGTGAAAGAGCTGATGGGCAAGCGAGCAGAGAGACCCCAAACCCTGAGGACTAATCGCTTACAGCAGGGAGAGAGAGAGAGAGAGAGAGAGAGAGAGAGAGAGAACAAAGATCACACAAAAACAAAAGCGATGACGACAGGAAAACAAAGCCCTATTCTCTCCCCCTCCCCATTAAAGACGCAGAAAAGGATCGCGGCCCCTGGTCCTAAACCCCCGTCCAATCCAGACCCGGTAACGAGAAACAAACGCACAAACGAACTGAACGCTGGAGCGATGCGTACGTCGGCCCCGAACACAGCCGCCACGTTTTTCTCATGTTCCGCACATGCCTGAGTGGAGCGCGCCGTCACGGATGAGCGAGCCGGTAAAACGCTTGCAGCTCACCGCTGCTCGTCATGAAAGGAGAAAAATAAAGTGAACTTAATCGCATCTGACTAATGCTTCCTGCATGTTCTGCACTGCTTCAGGGAAACACTGCGTCAAGTGTGCGCAAATGTGGGCCCATTTCAAGGGCCTATTTCTACACACCTCTTCCTCGTGCCCGACTCTGCCATTGCTCAGGATCCGTGATCACCACGGAGATTCCAATCCATTAAATGAGTTTGAAAAGTGGGATTGGAGTTTCTCAAACACATAAGTAAGAAACGTCCCAGAGTGAACAAAAGTAATTTTTTTAAGAATTGACCCATGGATCCACCTCAGTGCACCTACTACACCTGTTACTGATGTCACTGAGTCGGCATTTGAAGGAGCTTGTGCTCAAAAATTTGCTTGTTCAGGTTTCTTTAGCTGCCCTGTTTTTTTCTTCGTTGCCCCCAGAAGAGCAAGAACTATGAGCAAGAAAAGGAAGGAAAGAAACAAAGAAAGGATGTGACCAGGAAGTGACTGGTAAGAGCCCTGTGCACGTCTGAGACAACAAGCCAAAATGTGTGTCCTCCTCTCCAGCAGGGGGAGCTCCTCCATGCTAGAAAAGCACTTATTCACACACCAGGCAGCTGTGTGCATGTGTGAGCGTGAAACAGTAGGTGTGCCCTTTTGAAGCGTACCAGCATAAGATTAAGACGCTGAGTCAGAGTGCCTGTGTGTGTGTGTGTGTGTGTGTGTGTGTGTGTGTGTATATACACCTGTGCTGGTTCTCCTTGTCCTCGCGCAGGTGCAGTCGGGCCGAGCGGAAGCGCTTGCTGGCCAGCGCTGCCTCCATGTCCTGGATCTCCCGCCGTCGCAGCTCCCGAATCGCCGAGCGAATCAAGCGCCGCTCGTCCAGATCCACCGTCCCGTCCAGCTGCAGGGAGAGAGAGAGAGAGAGAGAGAGAGAGAGAGGGAGAGAGAGAGACCATCAGAAGGAAAAGTGAATTCACAAATTGACACAAAGAACAGCTCATCCACCGTCCATTCCATTTTAACAGGGACAGCATTCATGAGTCAGAGAGAGACAGATGAGGAGGGCGGTGTGAAACGGACAGACAGGTTTAACAGACTATCTTTTCTCCTTCCCATACAACATGTTTTGCTCAGACTGTACAAATCTGTCCCACCAATAAATCACACAGAACTGAAAGGAAGCGGATGGTGAGAGTTTATAGTCCTCTGAGGGAGCGCACTGGTCTGCTATCAGCACACAACAAGCACAGGTCACTGTCTGTGCTGTCTATGAGCACGTGATCATACAAGTGTGTGTGTGTGTGTGTGTGTGTGTGAGACAGCAAACAGCGCAAGCATACAGACGGACTTACACCTCCAATACACGCATTTCTCTCTCTCATTCACGAACACATATCTCATACACACATGCCCCTCTCCGACACACACACACACACACACACACACACACACACACACACACACACACACACACACACACACACACACACACACACACAGAGGACAGAAGCTCCACAGGCCTTTGGCCTTCCTTTCTCAGAAAGAGAGGAGTGGGGCAGCACCCACCGACAGACATGCAGCATTTTTATTTCCTACACACAGAGAGGACAGCACCAGGTCAGCATGCAAGGCCTGTCTAATACCGTCTCTCTGTGCGAGTCAGCAGTGTGTGTGTGCGCGCGCGCATGTATGTCTGAGGGGTGTGTGCTCTTGTCTGAGAGATGTGTGTGCATGTGTATGTCTGAGAGATGCATGCGTGGGTGTGTGTGCGCGTGTGTGTATGTGTGTATGCCTGAGAGGTGTGTGTGTGTGGGTCTGAGGTGTGTGTACTTTGTGAGACAGTCTAATTGCTGGCCATATGAAAGACTGTGTGCGCGGGGCTGAAAGGTCACACACACTGTTTACAAAGTAGAGAAAAACAGTCATTAAGGAGTGTGCTCAGAGCCCTTTGGGAGGGTCGCGCTCTTAAAAACCCACCAAAGCACCTGCCCTACGCTGAAGGAGAATTCAGACCCCCCCTCCCACCCAGCCACACACACACCCACACCCACACCCACACCCACTGCATTTTCACCATCCAGCCATCCCCATCTCCTTCTCAGTCTGTTTCTAATATTCTCTGTAATTAGCCCTCATCAAGGGCCTAAAATAAACCCCCTTTATGGGCTATCTTTACAAACAAGCACACGCACGCGCACGCACACACACATGCACACGCACGCACACACACGCGCGCACACACACACACACACAAGCAAATGCAAATATACACACATGCACACACCTGCATGTGGACGCACACAGAAACCCCCTCAGATGCAGGCGCGTACACTCACTCATGTACACGCCTCCATGCGGACACACACACATACACACAGACACAGACACAGACACACATACATACATACATACAGAAAAGCGCTGTTCTAACTGCCACTTAAATTCCACACAAACCCCAACTTTCCTCCCACACAGGATCACCGAATGTCTTCAAACTCACTTTTTTTAAGACCATTTTTAAATTTTTTTGTTGTTGAGGGTTCTTTCATTCCCCCACAGACTGATACGTTCAAAACTACAATATTTGCCACGCGACAGTAATTGACAGGGGATGGGTCTGGTGTCCGTGGTGATTTGGTCGCAGATAAAACGCAGACTGATGGCTGTTCCGCGGTGAATGAGAAACAGCCACACCGGACATGTTCGGGCTTTACGCAGCTCCGAATTCCCTCGCCAGCGTCTTTCATCAAGAACCATTTTTCACAGGTGATGACTGAAAAGAAACTATATAACCTGCGACATGTGACCGCGCTCGCGAGCGGCCTGTAACCGATTATCCCCGACACGCTTACGTTATGAGGACTCTGGAGGACACCCCCTCGCTATATCGCGCACAGGAGTGAAATCCGTTACTGTCACGAGCATAGCGAAGTCCGTAATTGCAGCTCAGGTCTTACTGGCAATTTGTATGGACATACAGCTCTTTTTTTGTGTGTTTTTGAGTGAGTGCATACATGAATTGTGTATATATACCAGCAGCCATACTACTACTCAATCTGCTCCAGCTGCTTGGTTGAAGCTAAGCAGGTGTGGGCTTGGTTAGTACTTGGATGGGAGACCACCTGGGCAAGCCAAAGTTGGAGGAGGTGTTGGTGGGCCAGTAGGTGGCAATCTTCCCTGAGATGGCATAAACCCCAATGCCTCAGTGCAGTGATGTGGACACTGTGCTGATGCCGGCGACATCTGACAATCCAAGGTCCTCACTCAGTATATGGTTATTAAAGATACTCTGACAATCTTCAATAAGAAAAGGGGGTTCCCCAGTGTCATGGCTAAATTCCCAACCTGGCTCTTTCAACCTGCCGCCTAATCATCCTCTGATCTAATTGGTTTTGCAACATGTCCTCTCCTTCTCCACCTCAACCCCCAGGGCTCCCTTGAAAAACAGATTTCAATCTCAATGGGACTTCCCTGGTTAAATAAAAAAAAAAAAAAAAAAAAAAAACGCGAGCATGCAGACGTTCCTGTGTGCATCGGTCTGTGTGTGTATATGTGGGTTTGTATAGCTACACTTATGACAGCCAACAGAAAAAAAACAGATTGAGGACTCTTGGGATTGTGAGGACATTTTGAATAGTCCTCAAAGGATTACAGCCAACTGGCCAAAGTTAAGGTTATGATTACAGTAAGGGTTTGGCTAAGGATATGACTAGGGTTAGCCATAATTTGGTTAAGGTTAGGGTTGGGGAAAGGCCGTACAGAGTCAATGTTAGTCAACACAATCATGTCCTCGCAAGTATAGCTATGGAAAAAATATGTGTGTGTCTCTTCCTGTCCGTCTCTGTACGTGTGCGCGTGTGGGTGCGCGTGTGGGTGTGTTTAGCCCTGGGGAGACCTGTTGCGGTCAGGTAAATCACAGAGCTGGCGTCACCCATCAGCTCCACAGAAACTCCCCTGTAATTACAGGAGAGCAGCCGTAACTCACATCACACTCTGTACACGAGGGGGGTTTGGGGCGCATCATGTGACCCAGAACACTTTAGCATGAAAAGCCAAAGCTTACTTCCCTTCACACCAAAGAACAGAGTCATTTCATGTTCAGGGTTCCAGCTCCTACTCCTAAGTCAAATTCAAGCACTTTTCCAGCATTTTCTAAGTGCAATTACTGGTTTTTCCAGCACCTTACCCCTGTGGAAAATTGATTTATTATGAAAGAAATTTGATTAACGTTAGTTTCAAGCACTTTATTCAAAATCCAAGCACTTTTAAACCTTGATAATACTTAATAAAAATCTCAGCATTTTCAAGGATTACCAGCACCCACTGGAACCCGGAATGCTCCTGAGTGCTGAAAAGATCCACAGTCGCAGAGGGTGTACGTGTGTATGTGCGTGTGTGCGTATACGTGTGTAAATCGGTGCACGTGAGAGTGTAAGAGCAGTACTCAGGGAGAGATGGAAAGGGGTGTTAGACAGGAGAGCCGAAGGTCGTGCTCTCTGCCCTGGCCTCCCGGGGATGGGCGGGGCTGAGATGAAGTCATGTGGTCAGATTGACAGGCCGGTGCCCCTGACTATAAAAGGGCAGGCGAGCAGAGCGAATCAGCTTCATTCCACACATTCCTGCTGACACACACAGAGAGAGAGAGAGAGAGAGAGAGAGAGAGAGAGAGAGAGAGAGAGAGAGAGAGCGCGAGGGGGGAGGCAGGAAAACGGCTCCATCAGCCCAAAAATAAATAAATAAATCAAAAACCTCGCACTGTCAGGGTCCACACAGGCACATTCACATGTAGTCTCATTTTTCTACACTCATGGAAAACATACATTTCTGCACCAAAATCCTATTTCCATACCCCAGTCCTAAAATAAGCCCTGATCTTAACCCCCGCTCTCACCCTTGCATCAACTCTGACCTGCAATCCCCCAAAATAACCCAATTGTGTGGGGTCATTAAGTGCCTACAAGTCATTTTTGGTCCTCGTAAGTATAAATAAGCATGTACGCGCGCACACACACACACACACACACACACACACAAAGTGGGTAGGAAATCAGCAGATGTGAACGCAGGAAGCACAAATTAACATCACACAGACCCGTGTTAGACACATATAGTAATTCTTCCGCGTCCAGAATATGTTCCAGATCACTTCCAAAATTGAATCAACTCATCCTTGGATTACCACACCCATCATCCTTCCAAATTTCGTGCCAAACCGTCCATAATTTTTTGTGTTATCCAGTTTACAGACAGAGAGGCAGACGGACAGACAAACAAACGGGGTAAAAACAGAGGTAATCGACCACAGAAGTAATGGTGATAATCCCTCCTGTTGACCTGTAACCCATGACTCCACGGTTAGTTTTTGATGTACACACCAAAAGACTTTCACTCCAAGCCTCCAGAGCACTAGAGGGCATTCCTGAGCTCTACTACACCATTACAGGCAATGTCCCATGACACCGTCAGGACTAAACCAGCATCACCATCAGGCCTGGCTCCAGGCCCAAGAAAGCTCATTATTTGCCTAGCAGCAAGATTTCAGTTTCTACATTAATATATATCATGGTCTTTTCTTCGGACTAAGCATTCACCGACAGACCAACAACTCCAACGACCAATGAATGAATCACATTGTAGGTGCACCAGCAGCAATGCAGCTCAAAGTTTCCTTAAGGAGACCCAACTGAACAAGACCTTTTTTGGGTTACAATCGCTCTTAAGAAATTTCCCCCCAATTACAGGGATCCCTCCGGCTCCATTTCCTGCTGATGTAATCTCAATACATCATACATCATGCTCCACTTTTTAACAGGAAATGCATCAGCAACCCATTAAGGGCAGACCAAATGACTAATGAGAAAGTGAAGTACCTTAGCAAGAGCGCCGTTTATTCACTCAAGGAAACTAAGTTAATGACACATTATATTGCGTCTACTTGGCAGATGTTTTTGACGAAAAGCAATGCAACACTTTCTGCATACAGAGGGTCATTCGAACAGCTACACAACATGAGTCGGATGAGGAACAATTCACCTGATGTATCAGTTAAGTCATGGCCATAAACAGCGAAGCATAACCTAGATGGCAAATATGAGCAAAGTCACATCAAAGCTATGAAGTAATTAGCCTATATTTAACCTCTTCAAAGTAACTCAAGAGTGGATGGACAATAACGGGAGTCCCAGGATTTTATAGCAACACACATTCATTAGCCACATAATTCCATCAGCTGCTCATTAATGCAAAAACCAAATCAGCCAATCATGTGGCTGCAATAGAAGGCATAAAACAATGCAGACATGGTCAAGAGGGTCAGCTGTTGTTCAAAACAGAAACAGAATGGCGAAGAAATGTGATCAAAGTGACTTTGACCGTGGCATTGTGCAACAGAGGGTGATTTGGTTTGAGTGTCTCAGAACACTGATCTCCAGGGATTTTCACGCACAATCTGGAGTCAACAAGAAAGGCATGAAAAACAGACTACATCCACAACACAGCAGTTCTGTGGGCGAAGTGAAATGTGATCCAAGTAACTCTGACCGTAGAATGGTGCAAGACAGGGTAGTTATGTCTGAGTCTCAAGACAGGCAGATCACCGAAGATTTTTACAAACGACAGTTTCTAGAGTCTACAGACAATGTTTGAGTCGTTCAGTCATCTAGAGTCATCTTGAGTCATCCAGTAAGTGGCAGTTGTGTGGGTGAAGACACCTTGTAAATGAGCGAGATCAAAGGAGAATGGCCAGACTGGTTCAAGTTAACAGGAAGACACAGTGAGTCAAATAACCAAGCGTTACAACAATGTTATGCAGAAAAGAGTCTCTGAATGTACAACACGTCAAACTTTAACATGAACGGGCTACGCCAACAGAAAACCACACCAGGTTCAACTTCGGTCACCAAAGAACAAGAAACTGAGGGTCCAGTGGGCAGAGAGCAAAGGCTTACCAACAATAAACAGAAGAACCCTGGAAATACCCTGACTGGTTGTACGAATCTTAATTTCTAGAGCAAAATGCAGACGGTCAAGTCAGAATTGGGGGAAACAACAGAAATCCACGGAGCCATCTTGCCTTGACCGTGTCAACGGTTCAGGCTGTTGGTGGTAGCGTAGTGGTGGGGGAAATATTTTCTTGACACACATTAATACCCCTTAATACCAGCTGAGTGTGAATTAAATGCCACAGCCTTCCTGATTATTGTTGCTGACCATCTGCATCCCTGAATGAGTACAGACAACACATCTTCTAATGGCTGATTCAAGGAGGATAACGCACCATGTCGCAAGACATGCATCATCTCAAGCTGGTGCCAGAAATATGCCAATGAAGACCAATGTACAGCAGAGGCCTCCTTAGTCAACTCTCAATCTAATCACCTTGGGGATGCAGTGGAATAGGAGATTCACTGAATGAATACACAGCTGATAAATTTGCAGCAACTGCGAGATGCATCAAGTCAACAAGACCAGAATCTCTATGGAGTGTTCCTGGCATCTTATGGATTCAGTGCCGCACAGAATTCAGGCAGTTCTGGAGGCACAAGGGGGTCCTACACAGTATGAAAAAGGTGTACCTAATAGGCCATTTAGTGCACATTTAGGGTTAACAAAAGCTATACTTTTTGCCTTGTTAGCATTTTCACTGAAGGTATATTAACGAAATACCCCTGGATTTGATGGGAGTTAATTCAACAGATTTGTCAGATCGGAAAAATATCACAGACAAATCAGCCCACTTCAAAATAGCTGCATACCGTAGCACATGACATCAAAGGCACATTGGGCAGGATGTATTTATGTTCCGATGCCTTTTTAACTTATAATCCTATTTTTCTACTCTCCATATGAGAGACAGGATTAGTCTCACAGCAAAAGAAAAGCACAAATTTATTCCATGGCTTTGCCTTGTGATCCTGAGGCCAAGCCAAAGACAAGTAACTGGGCAAGGACTGAATTTCAAACCCTAAACAAACAGCCAATCAGCTGCCATGCCCACACACAAGGTCAGACCTCATTGGCTGAGGCACGTTTGATCAGTTGAAATGATTGTCTGTTGGCCCACATCCAGCAACCCTGCCCTAGTGCTTCGAATAAGAGAGGAATAAAGGAAAACGGTATAATGGTCTGAGGTGACTCATGACAGGAAGGTTAAAGAAAGAGCAAATAAATCACACCTTGTTTTGGACTCTGGCCAAATCACACAGCTCAGAAAACCGTTACAGCACCCAACAGAGCAGCCAAACTGTGACTGTGACGCACACAGACCTGCACCTAATGTAGAGCAAACAAACAAACACTGAAAATGCAGACATAACACAGCAGGACATTGGCCAACAGAGGGTACTCATAGGTCACAGTCAAGAATAACACAGCAACACATACGCAAGCAAACACACACACAGTCGCACACTTAGAGGACAGCCAAAAAATCTAAGGCCACCAGCAGTTTAGGTAGCTAAGAATTCAGTTCATTTATGCACGCTTTTTCAAACATCAAACCAATGTACTGTATAAACATTTATTCAATTACTACCCACAATAACAAGTATTACTTCCAAAATAATTTAACGCAACTTTCCTCCAAATTTCCTTTGGCTTTCCTCAAAGTTTTCCTTGGCTTTAATTACTGCCAAGTAAACTCCTGAAGGTCTATTCACAGTGCGAAATTCACCCCAGTAGCAGTTGGTCTCCCACAGAGAGCTCACTGTTTAACAGGACACCATTGAGCCTGTAAATCCTCCAGGAGTACAGGAGAGGAGAAACAAACACACACACACACACACACGCACGCGCGCGCGCACACACACACGGCACCAAAGGCCAGAGTCCACGGCTGTAAACCTGGTCCTCTCAGCGAGTGCCAATCAGCCTCACTGTCAACCCCATTCAAACCCAACCGACATAACGGACCGGGGTGTGAGGATGTCAACAGCACCGCCCACCCACTCCCTACACACCAATCACCTTCACTGCCAACTCTATTCAAATTGTGGTGACCTCACCAACAGTCATAATGGACACTGACACTGAGTGAGAGAGAAAGAGAGAGGGATAAAGAGTCAGGGAGAGATAGAGTGAATGACAGCAAGACGGGGGAGTGATTTTATCGCCATCTTTATTGACATAATGGAACAACATAGACTGCGTGAGTGACTCTTTTCAGAGCAAGTTACTGGAGACTAAGAGACATCAAAGAGAGATGGAGAGAGATCAGCAAGTTAGGAGACATCAGCAAGAGATACAGAGACATTAGAAAGAGATTTCAGCATTAAAGAGATGAAGAGAGAGGAAGGCCAGTTGGGGAAGTTGAATACCACCAGCAAAGACTGTCCTCCAAATAACTGCAGGTCAGTTAGAACACTCACTTCCTGTATCCACTAGAACTCTTCAAGCTGTAATTCAGTTTGGACAGTCACTTCCTGTACCCACAGGAACTCTAAAGTTTGGTTAGGACACTCACTTCCTGTACTGACAGGAATTCGTCAAGTTGAAGTTCAGTCAAAGTCTTAACAGGCAAGCTCGCCATTCAGTGGGGATTTTAGCAACACCCCCCGGGCTTTTATTTTGGGCTAACATGACCAGGCCCTCATCCAAATGAATGAGGACAGAGCCATAACTTCACTTTGAAAGGTCACATGTTTACAATCATCAGTCAAATATGATTTAAAATAGCCGCCTAAAGTTTGGGGACTACCAAAAAAAAAATGTCTCAAATGCATTTTCCCCCAGGTTGTAATTCTACTATATATGCGCAACATTTCACGACAGCAACTTCCTTTACAGCGTGCTGTGACGTGACGCTGTCACCTCATCCCACTGAACTGAATGATAAACACTCAATTGGCTCATCCAACCAGAGCACTTGAACAGAACACCGCCAAATCTGCTGAAACTATGAGGGTTAAAACAATCGTTAATCTGAACTGTGTACTTCAGTCAATGCGACATAAAAATTGGGAAGATACTTCCCAGTTCAGCTGTATAAAGCAGATGATTGGCTTTTGGGGGAAAGGGATGGAATGCGTCACACAACTGCCATCTTTAGTGCTATGGATGTTTATATTCAATTCCCATTAAGTGGTTTGTCTCTTCTCTTTACCATCTCTGGTTCATTTAGGGCGTTCGTTTCCTGTATAAACAGAATTTCATAAAGCAGCAAGTCAGTAAGGACGCTCACTTCCTGCATAAAAAAGGAACTCCTTAAGGGTCAAAGATTTCCCTTAATGTCCTCCTTACTAAGAGCTACAGGCCTCTTTTTTTTATAATACTACAATATTAGAAGGCCCTATAATACAATGGGAGGCATCGTTAATGAACCTGGTGCTGGTGTATCGCCTGCAGCAGTAGCAGACAGTGTATTAACACCTCACATGCCAAATCAGGCCAATCCTAGCCTGTAGTGCATGACCATAGTTAAGGATTTATAACCCAGAATTTGTGTCACTGAGACTGGAAAAATCATTTCAATGAAGCAAGACGCTCGTCTCATTTGGAAATTCAATTACGGAATTATTTTGCAGTTAAATTTTGGCATTTTGTAGATGCCAGCATCTATTCTGAGGGGTTAAGCATGGTGTGCAGACACAGAGAGAGGGGAGTTGCGTAAGGGATAGAAGCATGGAGATGGACAGATAGACAGAGACACAGACAGACAGAGGAAGGACACACAGTCAGCTGGTCCCCCCCACCCCCATCACTGAGAGACCTCCTATTAATACAGTAATGGGAATGGAGAGGGCATAAAAAGCATTAAAATCATTAAAATGCAAAGCCTCCATCCCACTCTGACGATTAAAGTCTCCCATTCTCTCTCTCTCTCTCTCTCCATCACTCATCCTGCTTTCTTTCTCTCTCCCAGTCACTCCCTTTTTCTGATGGAGAATAAAGTCTCCTCATCTCTCTCACACTCTCTTTCCCCCTCCTCTCCAAACAGAACAGCACGATGCCATGAGTTAAGTCATCTGGGACGCAATCCTGGCGACGCGGTCAGACCGTAACGATTTTCGCCGGCATTCCACCCACTTTCAGAACAAACGAGCCGATTGGCCGATAGCACGCCTCTGTTCGGCGACTCTGCGCCAATCGCTTGTCTTCCAATTCTGCCCGGCAGGCGTAATGTGATGCTGTATCCTCGTGCACAAACTCATTACGGGACCACAGGGAAAAACAACTGGATGCTAATCCGCCGTGAACGAACCGCTGGCTGTGACGTTGCATTCCGAGGGTCTGACTGTAGACGTGGCGCTGGAGTGACCCCAGTTTTCCTGGAGAGAAACGACGCGCCGGCCGCCTCGTCCAACAGAGCCAGGGGAAAATACTTCATCGCGCTTTTCAGGAAGTTTTTATCTCCCACAATTACAGAGTAATTCCAACTGCATGAGGTCGGGGGGGTGATGTAAAACAGCTGAGACACCTGCTGTCAACCGCCCCCCTCCCCCACCCCAAATCCAGGAAAAGGCCCAAATCAGCACCTGATCTATAGCAGACCCATATCAGTGCCCCCAACCACAGGAAGACCCTGACCCCAGCAATCTCTATCCAGGGCATGCACACAGATACATCAACACTAGAGAGACCGCTGCAACAACAAACAAGCAAATAAATGAATAAATGAGATGACACCGTTGCCAATATCCTCCGCCGCCATGGAATCTCGTTTTCGAATCCAATCGAGGTCGTGATCAGTTGCGTGCACGCGCACAAAATTTAATTCATCTAGGTAATGTAGTTTGTCAGAAAACTGGTCCCAACTTATCCAGACAGATGGACAGAACAAAGGACGGACCAGCACCATTGCAATATCCACCCCTCTACTTTGTGTCGTGGGATAATAAACACGAAAACCTCCAGATGGTACCGTACTGTCTCCGAAATGTGAAATGTCCCCAACAAATCATTACTCGAACACACCGTTGCATTCAGTGATCAGGAATGGTTGTTACCTTATCAGCATTAGAACGTTCAGTGCAGAACATTCCAATCACAAATGTGGTCACACACCTTGAAAAGCTCATGATTACTCATCGCTTATGACTTTTGCTTTTGGACAAGGAACATAAGCAATTCAGCTCATCGTCAGAACTATCCAGCCACTTTAATCCTGTCCCAACACTAATGAATCAGGAGTACACTCCAGTGCATCCCAGTTTAGTAAAGCCCTGTCAGATTCGTCACTACTCCATCAGGCGCTGGATGTGGTTCAAGCCACATTGTGGCCACAATAACATCACTGCATTTGCAAAGCTCCGAGGCCAACATAACTCCAGGAGGGGGTTGGTTCCAGCCAAGCCTAATCAAGTGGTAGCTGCTTTAGATGAGACCATTGGCTTAATAACTGTAATTTTATTCCAGCAGTACCACTACTCGATCTTCTTCAGTTGTGTGGCTGAAGCTAAGCAGGTGTAGGCATGGTTAGCACTTGGATGGGAGACCACCTGGGAAAACTAAGTCGCTGATGGTAGAGGAGTTGATGGGCCAGTAGGTGGCGATAATCCCCAATGCCCCAGTGCAGTGATGGGAACACTGTCCTGAAGGAGACGCCGTCTTTAGGATGAGACGTTAAACCGTGGTCCTGTCTCACTGTGGTCATTAAAGATCCTATGACACTCTTCAATAACAGTAGGTGGATCCCCGGTGTCATGGCTAAAGTCCCAACCTGGCTCTTTCAACCTGCCACCTAATCATCCCCTGATCTAATTGGCTATGCAACTTGTCCTCTCCCTCTCCACCTCAACCCCCAGGGCTCACTTGAAAAAGAGATTTCAATCTCAATGGGACTTCCCTGGTCAAAGGATAAATAAAATAAAAAAACAAATGAAATGTAATGTGTGTCCATCTGCTCTAACACAAACAGCCTGCATTGGAACTAAAGTTTTATGGAGCACCTGGAGTTTGAATGATACCCCTGCGATTGCTTTTAGCGAATGAACAGCTCGTACATTCAAACTGTAGGTTGAGCCATCAGAGCTGCGATTAAAATACCCAGCATGCTCTGGGACTGGCCGTCAACAGCTATAAAAACACGACTGGCTTGGATGGAAGTAGAGGAAAATTTTAAGACGCCTGTGCGTGGTAGAGGAAGCCATTTATAGTTACATTACTTCTGACTCACATGGGCTTAAATTTCACGTGAGTATAATCATGGATGACAATGTTATTCGAACTTCAGAAGAAAATATTCTCCTTTATTACTACAAAGCGCAGCTGTATTTAGGCAATTGAGTGTATTATTAATACACTTGTTTTCAAGGGCCAAGAGGCATCTAAGATTTAAGAGAAGTGTTACGTACTTAAAGTACAAACAAGCCAATGTTTAAAAATCATTCAGAATTGGTCACAAACACCATGCAATCTAATCTAAATCCTCTTTCACCACAGAAATCTACAGTATAACTGACAGGAAATGAACCAACTTCAAACACAGAAGTGTTTGAATGAGCACTGAGTGATTATGACAAACAGGCTGCTGTGAATAGAGGAGTACTGTGTACTCATTGGCACTCAAACCTCGACTGGACCATTGCTTATTCACTCATGAATGACCATTTGTGTTTACATACAGTACACACACACACACACACCCTCAGATTTAACAGTATGCACGATGCAGAGCTTCAGCTTTCCTACATGAGCCCTCTGCTGCCTAGCGCTCAAAGTGAGTACAGTATAATAGTTCAATCTCAGCATGAGTCCGTAGTCCCTTTGGTCACTTTATGTGCATTTATCAGGTTCTTGACACGTACAAAATTACTCATTTGGGCCTAAGGATACAAAAAGAGATTTGTCATCTCAATTAGGGTGGCCTGCTTAAATAAAGATGATAAAGACACACTTAATTTGGGGAAAAAAAGTACATTTAATTTGCGTAAGAAAGTAAAAAAACATTCAAAAAATGTAAGAACCAGGGCCCAAGACAAATATATCTAGCTGCACTCCACTAAAATAGTTCACAGAGGAGCACAGTGTGTGTTGGACGCATCTACACAAACCGCATTAAAAGAGTGATGGTGTGGGAATATGGCTCTACCATCTGGGGAAGAGAGGCCTGGAAAGACACTTATCTGCCTGGGATCCAAGGTAGAGCTCAGCTGGGCTGGTGGGTACTGGGTCAGGGATGTGTGTGTGTGCCTCAGAACTAGACTAAAAATAGAGAAATACAGGCCAGTTCTGGTTGGTTTCCTCCGGCGAATTGGACCCAACGGCCCCAGACACAGCCATTAGAGGCAGGCCGTCTGTCTGTCAGATTTTATGCAGCGAATGGTCGGGACATTCAGTTCTCATTTCAGCCTGAAATATGAGCCAGAGGTCTAAAGACGGTTTCAGCATTTTATTTGTCTGGGTGATATCATATCATATGATACCATATCATACATCATATCATACCATTAATCATTTCATATATCATACCAGATATCATATCGTACATCATACCACATATCATATCATACATCAAATATCATACCATATCATATATCATATCATATATTGTACCATATATGCTATCAAACATCATATATTATGTCAAATCATACATTAAATAGTATCATATAATATATCACGGGGAGAACGATGGCTGAGTGAGTAGTACAGTTGCCTAACAGCAAGGTCATGGGTTCGAATCCGGCCTGGGGCCTTTTTGTGTGGAGTTTTCATGTTCTCCCCCTGTTCAAGTGGGTTTCCTCCCACAGTCCAAAAACGTCCATGTCAGGCTAATTGGAGACTCTAATTTGTTCATAACGCTGCAATGGATTAGCAAACTGTGCTGGGTGTGTTCCTGTTTGTCGCCTATCGTACACTGAGCTTCTAGCCCCTCCACCGTGACCCAGAGCAGGAATGAGTGGGTGAGATAGCAGATGGGTGGATATCATGTCCTCTCCGCTAACACTACAGCAGTTCTACGAGTTAAGGGAACTCATGGCCCAGACCAACATCACAGGCAGGACATCGCTGCAGTAAATCACCCTCGGCCAGTTTATTACCAATGAGAGAGCATGAGTAATATCCATGATTCTCTGCTCCAGCTTTGCAGCAGGAAACGCCAGCTCTCGCGCTCCAGACGGGAGCAGGGTGACATCATAGGGCTTGTATTAATAAGCAAAAAAAAAGGGAGTTTTTGCCGACTACCTGACATCAAGTCATACAGCGCGACTCATAACTGCTCCTGCTGGCAAAACAGCACAACACAGGCACTGCGCCCTGCCGACCCACAATCCCCTGCGCGGGAGCAAACAGACCCGCAGGTAATTCACCCCAGGGGCCGCATGCCCCACCCAGTGCTAATGTCCCAGTTCTTTTATCCCAATCCCATATCCATCCCCCCTTTTCCCACACTGAACACCTGTCCTGCCCCGGGGCCGAGGAGAGACTGGGTCTCTGAATCAGGGGCGGCTCATGCATGACGTCACCGCGGGAACCGTCGAACGGAACACGGCGTGATTACCTGAAAAACCACACCCCCACCCCCCACCCCCCAACAGCCCCCGTCAAACAGCCCTGTGCTGATGCAGCTACATACACTATGAATGCGGAGAGCCTGGACTCAGGGGAGGGAAATTAGCCAGGCAAGAATTGACACACATGGTAAAGCACTGCTAGTGATGCCCCTTGAATTTTTATTTCTTTATTGTTAAATCAAGTCATTATTTTATGAAACCTTTCCATCCTTAGTTCCATCCTGAAAGCCGTCTCCCCAGTGAGCAGAACACCTCCATGTTAAGTTTAAAGTAGCTGTAGGTACGAATATATTTGAGATTTTCAAAATATAGCTTTAAAAATATGGCCCACTTGCCCAACCAGTCTGTAACTATGATAAGGTCCTGTCAGAAAAAAAAAAAAGAAGTTCAATTTTTGGACCCAGTGATGTGGGTCACTGGAGGGAAAGGGTTAATAGAGCAGTCACAACACAGTTGCTGAAATATGCCAGTTGCCTCAGAGCTTTTAGGGCTTTTTCCCCCCGCTTTTTTTTTTTTTTTTTTTTTTTATTTGCTCAGTACAAAGCTGAAAAGCTATTTTTAAATGAAAGAAAATCTTCCCCCCCCATTCTTTTTTAAATGCCACCAAATTTTAGCCAGTACCACTAAATATTCAAGATTTAAAAATCAACTCTTAGTGAGACGTGTTTGGTACCACTCTGGCAAAATAAGTTATAACTCAAGTAGACTCTGCAAGCATTGATTTGGATCCATAAGAGTTGAATTCACTCAAAAAACAGTGTTCAATTTCCTACCTATGAGAAACCGTGTGACTAAGGCATTTTTCTAAGAGAAAACGGTTATCGGAAAAGTCAGCAAATGTGTTAGGAAGAACACGCGTCACAAGCTGACAGATCAAGCTAAAGGATCCACAATCACGGAGTTCAAACAAATGCGACCAAAACAAAATAGACAGTCACAGTGTCAAAGTTCAAGTATTTCATGTCCTAATGACATCCTTGGAGACTGCAGCAGAGATCACAGGGCAACAGTCTCCGAAAATAAACCGAATGACGCTACGCCCAGCCTCATCCTTTGCACGTTGACAGTCGCAATGTCAATGTTGTTGGGCCGTGATCTGGCATTAAAGGCACGCTACTGTGGATCAGCTTCACTGTATAATGAAGAAGAGTGCTCCTCTACTCCACTCACAGGCCTTCATTTCTATCATCCAAACGCTTACCCAAACAAACTCTTCTGCACCCAAAATAAATCCTTTCATGCGCAGAAACGTCCCAGACACATTTTAGAATAACAAATGCAGGTAAAGAATTATGATTGCAGGAGTGCAAATACAGGTTTGAGGTTTGCAAAGACATAGATGGCAATGAATACAGATATGTCTCGGTGATAGTTATTGCACAATTTCAAGGTGAGAACACAAATTCCATGGATCAAATGCGCAGCACAAAAGAAACAATACGCTTGTTTGACGTTTCGGGGGCTAGTCTTTCATCAGAATGCGGAATCACGCGAGGCACACCCCAGAAAACGCCTGACAGAAAAGATGAATCCAATCACTCCATCAGGACATCAGCATTGCGTCACACACACTGACCGCGGCACTTTCACTGCGAAAAATTCCGCAGAGGGCCTCTACGGTGGACATTGCAGGAATGCGCTCGGAGATGACAGACGAACAGAAAACCAGCGGGGTGCAGCGGGCGAATCGAGATGACGAGCAGGAAGCAGGCCTCAGATACACATGCCTGTGTGACAGGAAGTAGGGAAGGGGGGCAGGAATCCAGAAGGGGGGGTGAAAGTACAGACGCGCACTGACCTGAATCAGCAACTCAAATCCCTCTCCGTCGCGCCCAAACTGGCTTTGCCCTTATAAGGCCGGGAGGTGCCCCTCAGCAATGCACAGGTTCAGATAAACAGATGGAAGACAGGAAGACGGGATGGCAAGGGGCAGTGTGAGACAGAGAGATACCAACGAAAGAAAAAAAGAGCAAAGACGGAGACGGAGAGAGAGAAAAATGCACAGTTCTTGTGAATAAGTGAATAAAAGCCAATCAAGAGAGGAGAAAGGAGAAAGAGTAGCATTGTTTTCTTTTTGAGCCATGTAGATCCCTCTGCCAGTGCGAATACCAGCGTATTACAGCAAGAGAGCCCCAGCCCAGTGAATGAGCCTGTAATTACAATGAGTTCCCATTTTCAACCATAGAATACAAACTGCCTGTTAAGTACCAGACCTACCATAGATAAGCAGGTGCCGGTAAAGCATTGTTCCAACTACAGTGCACTATGTACCAACGCAGTGTGACACCTGCCACAGGGTGCAACGAGACCATCGCGTTAAATGTCCGTTAGATACAATGTGCGGACAAAATCTGAAACCAATCATAGATGCAAGTTAAGCCTTATGCTCTGGACACATAAGCGGAGGTTAAAAAGTACTTGGACAGAAACATTAATGTTCAAAATCAGCTATTCCTGCACTAGTCACTCCAGACAGTAGGCCAGCTGTAATTGGAAGGCATTTATAGCCACATGCATGTGAACTTAACGGAAATTCAAGCCCTTTAAAATTGGGTAAGTGTCAAAATAATTAGGGACCTCGCTCCAACGTATGGCGAAGCCGAGACAGATGGGAATGTGAGGGTGCTCCGGACTGCCAGAGCTGACATATCAAAGGCATAATGGCTAATCACCGGTTTGGATCGTGGGGAAAAAAAAAAAAAAAAAAAAAAAAAGGTCAGGTTAGGGCCCCGTTTCTAAAAATCACAATCCTATAGGTCCAAGAGCTGCTGATTTTCCACCCTCCTTTTCCTGGAATTCAGGTGTCACGATGATCCGGCCAATTCGGCTGTGCTGATTGTTTAGTGACTTACTGGGGAGGGAAGAAAACCAGGGCCGGATTAGGATTTGTGGGCCTGATTTGAGGATCCCCACGGTACAGCTGCAGCACAGAAACAATCCAGCAATAGTTTGGCGCAAGGTGTGTTTTCACCTTCACCCCTGGAAGTGGAAGGTGGGGGGGGAGGTGTGTGTGTGGCTGGCAGAATTCCCACCAAACGAGCAATCGCATATGCTCCACAGCTTGACCCACTCCAAGCGCCCCGAGACGGGCGACACAAAATCCGCCTAAAACAGCGAGCAGAGGCAGAGGCAGAGGCAGAGACAGAGGCAGCGTAAGCAGGGGCCGCTGGGAGCCCCAGAGCACAGTGATATTCGAGAACTGAAAACTCGGTCACAGGGTCAGGAGTGCGAATGAGGTAACCCTTCGGTACCCCTAAAGAATAGGATAAACTGGGCAATTACAAATGATTAATGTCTGCCTCCATCCAGCGACAGGCTAATCCAAATCACAGGGCCGGTAAGAGTTTGCGACAGCTCTAAATGTTTGCGCAAAAACACAATGCGCTCACATTAATTCACGAGCGTGTAGATGCACGTGCCGCTACAGCTAACGCTTAAGGAATGCTGCAGCTATGTACACAGTAGGCAAGTCAGTAATTACAGAATTGATCCAGGACCAATTTTATTCAGCACAATAGAGAGCATAAACAGCACAGTAACCGTTCTCCAGTCTGAGCGCAAGTATTTGATCGGGAACACAATGCAAATAAGGCTGCAGTTTTAACAGTTCCCACAAAGCAGGCGTACCCACGACACCAGTGCCAAAACATGAAAGCTCACAAGTCACCAGATTAGCCTGACTTTCATCATTTCCAAATCAAATATGCCAGAGCGCCAAGCAAGCCAAAAACTGATGACAGAATCACTGTCCAAATATTTAAAAACTGTACACCAAATTTCCACACTCAGATGGGAACATACTGTTCCAACTCTCCCCAACATCTCTCCTCCCCTCCAAACTCTTCCAAAATGTCATTTCTCAACCCCCCCCAAATCATCCTCCTCTCTCACTCCCTCATCTCTCTCTGTCCACTTTGTGACATTCTCGACCAGACGCATGAGCCATCTACCATACAGCCTTGTATTCTCAAATAAAAAAATACAGAAAGAAATAAATATTTTTCTCCCTCTGCCAATTCCTCTCCTAACCCATCCATCTAACAACTATGACACTCTCCTCATATAGAGAAACTGAATCAAATATTTGGCTTCCACTGCCTTGACACTGTTCGTTGCTCACCCCCAACACACTTCTGATGAGTAACATTTTATAAGTGTGAAGTACGTTAGGTGAGAAACAGAAAAAGTAAGGACCAGAAGATTCTGCAGCTAAGATTCAAAGGTATGCAGTTGCCATGGTGAAAGCGAAGGCTACAACAGGCATTCACAGTGCAAAGGTTTTGTCTGCGCTTACCTCTCATTAAATACAAACATTTGTTTGTATAATTAGTTTTTAAATTAACATTTGGCATCTCAAATGAGCTTCTACCTCAACAGCAAAACAAACGTGGGAAACAAAAAGGAAATACACAAGAGCAAATTAAAAAAAAAAAAAAAAAGTTGAATGCGTAAAACTTTTGCACAGTATTGTTACTGTAAAAAAAAACAAAACAAAAAAAATAACGGAGGAACAAAGGCACCACAGAGCAGTGAAGAGTGGATTACAGCAGCTGAGCTTGCAAACAGATAGCGCCGCCCCTGATCGTGCACATCGGAGTCACACGTCTGCAAACCTCCCCCTGACTACAGCCCATAAGGAGACCAAGGTAGTGATGTGCTCAGGTGCATCATGAGCAGGTCATGGGAGGGGGTGAGTGTATTGGCCCAATCCCGCAGACCCACCGCAACCTGACCCCAAACAAGACCAGACAACAACGCTCACCTGACGGGGCAGGACACTGAATTCCCAAAAACATTCACCCCCCAGTGCTTGTCCCACTCCCGCACACTATACTATGACTGCAGGAAACACAACAAGAATATCAGCTTAGAGTTTTCATAGATCGTTTTTTGACGGTTGAATTTGCAGCATGATCATTTTTATTGATTGCATGTTTATATTTTGATTGCTTCTCTTATTTCTTGCTCGCACAGTTAAAAAAAAATTTTTTAATAATTTCTTTTCATGGTCCAACGCAAATTGAAATGCATCCAGCACATTTATTGGTGAAAAACCCAATGTTCATTTTCCGAGATGAAAGATCACGCTGCTGAAACAGAAGAGAGAGCACTGCGCTCCTGAAATATCCCCCACGCCCTCACCCCCACACCAGTCACACCTACACTGCACCCCGCTACAGTTACAGCTATAGGCGTGATTTCACACTCCAGGGGGAAACATTCAGAAAAAGCCTGGAACATTCTGGAATAAGAACACTTCGTTCCGGGCGCCCCGGTGGCTCATCGGTCTAAGCGCGCAAACCATAAAGGCTGCGTCCTTCCCGCAGCGACCTGGGTTTGATTCCGGCTCAGGTCATTTGCTGAATGTCTTCCCCCATTCTTCTCCCCAACCTTCCTGTCTCTCTACACTGCATAACTGTCAAATAAAGGAAAAAAAAATATTAAATTCCCAAGAACACTTCGTTCTGCCGAATCAGATCCTTCCGTTCGGCCATTCCGCTACCTCTCTGCAGCTCTCCATTCTTCAGGCTGGAAAACACAAGTAAACACAGCCTGCCCATCATAGTGCAGCGCAAAGCCAGAATAAAAAGAGGAGGATAATAAATCTAAATAAAGTAAACATCCACAGGAAGAGATGGTCTCCAGAATGGAGGAGGAAATGGGAGTCCATTGGGACAGGGTGGACAGCGAGGCCTCCCGACCGCCTGTGGTTAAATCCCAAACCGACAGAGTTTAGTTTACCGCTTTTTGGGCCGATATTAAACAACTCCACGTGGGACAAAATGAGCCTCTTGGAAAGGAAGTGATTTCCCTTGTTGAGCGAATGCGCTGCCAATAACACCGTCCCTCAGAACACAGGAATAAACAAAAGGGTTTCGCCTCTGGCGCTTTGGCGTCTCCCCCTGCATCCTCCTGTCCGGGGACCACCCATGACCTCAGCGACCTGCGACTGCCACCCCACCTCACCGCAATTACACACCTGCTCAGCTCCTAACTACAGCTGAAGGGGTAATTTCATGCTTGAATCAACAGGAATATGCACCTGGAAGACACATGCACACACACACACAAGCACGCATACACACACGCGCGCGCACAAACGCGCACACACACACACACACACACACACACACACACACAATACTCCAATGTGCACATGCAAGCACACGCAGGCACACACACATGCACACGCACACACAGAGCAACATCAACCTGACAACCGCCAGACGGCCAGCTGCCAATCATCCTCTTTCCAGGAGCAGCAGCCAGCACAAAACCAGAAAGGGAGAAGAAGAGGGAAGAGAATAAAGAAACAGGAAGAGGAGGGAGGACGAAGGTCAAAAGAGAGTTAAAAGAGAGGAGGAGGAGGAAACGATGCAGCCACTTAGAGTCCCAAACCAGAAACATCAAAGTCCCAAAAAAAGAGTAAAATATTAACAAATTAAGTCCAGAGCCACAGTGGCCACTGCCTCGCCATTGAGACGTGTAAACAAACATTAACAGAGCCCAGACTCTACAGAGCTACAAAATGCAAGCCACTGCCATACACTCACTTCCTCACTGTGCCGTGCGACCATAACACAGAGGAGTATGATCAGATCCCCTCAGGTACGCAGTATTGGGGGGTCTCCTACAGTTTATCAGTAGCTGAGGTGCTTGACTGGGACCTGTGAATTCGGTGGGTCAAGAGCCCTTGCAGACACAATATGATCAGTGTAGTAATTGGTATTAGTCGGGGGGAGGGGTTGATCTCTGCTATGCCCAATCAAAAGCAAGTCTATTTGGTTGTGAAGCGGACCCTTTTAGACAGTGAACCAATGGACTTGCCCGTAGCATGTACAACCCCAATTCCGAAATAGTTGGGACAAAGTATAAACTGTGAATAAAATCAAAATGCAATGACTTTCAAATCACACCAGCCAGTATTTTATTCACAATAGAACAGAGATAACATAGCAAACGTTTAAACTGAGAAATTTCACAATTTCATCCACAAAATGAGCTCATTGCAAATTTGATGGCTGCTACAGGCCTCAAAAAGTTGGGACGGGGGCCTGTTTACCATGGTGTCGCATCCCCTCTTCTTTTTTAAACACAAAGTGGACGCGTCTGGGCATTGAGGAGACAAGTTTCTTGAGTTTAGCCATTGGAATTCGATCCCACTCTTGTAAAACAGGCTTCCAGGTGCTGGAGAGTTTTGGGTCTCCTTTGATGGACTTTTTACATTTAATATGTGCCAAATGTTCTCAATCGGTGAAAGATCAGGACGGCAGGCAGGCCAGTTCAGCACACTGACTCTTTTACAATGAAGCCATGTTGTTGTAATAGCTGCAGTATGTGGTTTTGCATTGTCTTGCTGAAATACACAAGGCCTTCCCTGGAATAGATGTCGTCTGGAGGGGAGCATATGTTGCTCTAAAACTTTGATATACCTTTCAGCATTCATGGTGCTTTTTAAAACATGCAAGTGTCCCACACCATATGCACTAATGCATCCCCATACCATCAGAGATGCTGGCTTTTGAACTGAACGCTGATAACAGGAGGGGTGGTCTTTCTCCTCTTTAGCCCGGAGGACACGACGCCCATGATTTCCAACAAGAATGTCAAATTTGGACTCGTCTGACCACAGGACACTTTGCCACTTTGCTACAGTCCATTTTAAATGAGCCTTGGCCCACAGAACACGGCGACGCATCTGGATCATGCTCAACAATGGCTTCCTTTTTGCATGATAGAGTTTTAGGTGGCATCTGTGGATGGCACGGCGGACTGTGTTTACAGACAGTGGTTTCTTGAAGTATTCCTGGGCCCATTTAGTAATGTCAATGACAGAATCATGCCGGTGAGGGATGCAGTGGCGTCTGAGGGCCTGAAGATCACAGGTATCCAGTAAAGGTCTTCGGTCTTGTCCCTTACGCACAGAGATTTTTCAAGTTTCTCTGAATCTTTAGATGAGGTTATGCACTGTTGATGATGAGACCTTCAAAGCCTTTGCAACTTGACGTTGAGGAACATTGTTTTTAAAGTATTCCACAATTTTTTTACGCAAGTCTTCACAGGTTGGAGAGCCTCTGGCCATCTTTACTTCTGAGAGACTCAGCCTCTCTAAGGCATCCCTTTTATAGCCAATCATGTTACACACCTGATGCCAGTTAACTTAATTACTTGCTAAATGTTCTTTCAACTGATTCTCTAATATATTAATTGCTTTTTCAGCCCTTTTTTGCCCGCGTCCCAACTTTTTTGAGACCTGTTGCAGCCAGAAAATTTGAAATAAGCTCATTTTGTGGATAAAAATGTAAAATGTCTCAGTTTCAACATTTGAAATGTTATCTATGTTCTATTGTAAATAACATATTGGCTCATGTGATCTGAAAGTCATTGCATTTTGATTTTATTCACAATTTACACTTCGTCCCAACTATTTCGGAATTGGGGTTGTACTTCTGGTCAGAAAATACCCAGCAGTACTGAGCACATGCATAAGATAACCAGCACAAACTACACCGAATAGGCAAATCTGCAAAATGATTGTCAATGTGGATAAACAAAGGAGGTCCAGCCAATGGCAAAACAGATTTTCTCGGGGGTAGTGCATCGGACTGGGGTCAACAAGGCTCTGAGCCGAGGATGACCTCACAGACCTGCCTCTGTCCTTCAAAGGAAACCAAGGAAAGGAGGCCAAAGAAGGAGAGGGGAAAATTGCCGCACACAAGCAAATAAATATCCTTCCACCACGACTCCTCTGGGTACGACCGCACCTGCTCCGCCAATTTCCAGCGCATTCCGCCAGAGGAGGAACGCAGAAATAGTTTTTCCGTCCTCCGGCAGCCGCTACGAGGAGTGATCTCATTCTGGCTCCCACAGTTACCTCACCGATCTGTCCCCGAACCCCGAGGCACGCCGAGCAGAAAAACACCTCATACACCCCTTTTTCCAGAACTTTCCCTCTCAGCTGTTCAGCGGCCCGTTGGATCCAGGCTCGCAGTAGTTTAGCGGCCAGAGATTCTCAGACTTTTTTGTTTTGCAGTGTCGCTGTTGACCCAGTCAGACCTCAGCTGAGAAGTGGGGAATCAGGCCATCGTTTTCCCTCGACCCGTCTCATCCTCCCTCTGCTCTCCTGCAGTGTTATCCGCTCTTGGAGTAGGTTACACATGGAGCTGATGCTGCAAAACACCCAAACACACGCGCCCATGCCCCCCCACCTACACACACACACACACACACACACACACACACACACACACACACACACACACACACCCATCCCCACACACACACGCACGCCCACACACATAAGCCCACGCCCACACATACGCCCACGCCCACACACATACACACCACATTCTAGTCGCTTATTTTTCCACTCCATTCTAAATCCTCCCTACTGCCTGACCCAGAAAATCAATCAAGGGCCACCATCATAAAGGAGAACCAAATCCTGTAAATTAGATAAATAGAAATAAAAAACTAAAGGTTGTTTCCACTGAGAAATATTGAATAAACTCTAGCGGTATCAGCTTGTGGTTTTCAAACTAGGCAAAAGTCTCTTTATTAGATTTCCCCAACATTGACACCAAGCCTATTCCCAAAGACCGACCTTACAATTGGTTTTCGTAATATGGCATAATGGACTCAACAAGATCTAAACTGGTGAAAAGAGGTGTGCTGATTTAGGGTTGGAGAGAAAATATTCAGCATGGAAGATCTCCAGACAGATGGTTGGTCACCACTGTCCTAACAAAACTCCACGACAAAGTGGAAGGGTAGCCCACGATCTAGAAGCAAAGGTGCCACAGTGGAGCTCCAATAATTCAAGCCCTGATGTACCCATAAGATCGGTACCACCTGCACTGAGGGCTGGTCAATTTGGGCAAAGTCAAGTATCATGATATTTGTAACCGAAGACCTTGATATTGATTGTGTGGCAGTTCTGTAGGAACAGTTATTGGAGCTTTCACTGCATATTTCTGACAAACAGTAAATAATGATCTGGACATGATGACCCAACAGGTACGGCAAACAGCCTCAACAGGCTAATCAGTGCCGGAAACTGCATCCCATCTCTGTAATGCAGCCTATAAAACCAGAGAGAAAACAACACTAATGCCATATC
Source organism: Gymnothorax javanicus (assembly GCA_029692085.1). Taxonomy (NCBI): domain Eukaryota; kingdom Metazoa; phylum Chordata; class Actinopteri; order Anguilliformes; family Muraenidae; genus Gymnothorax; species Gymnothorax javanicus. The sequence continues at coordinate 81,704,617 of CM056194.1, read as the reverse complement.
ACAATATCATGAGATATAAAATCCCAGACGTTTTCCAATTTCACAGAATCAATAAAATATCGATGTACAGCTCAGCCCTAGTCGCACCCTTGAGCAAGGCCCGAAACCCAACATTGCTAAAAGGCATGATCGGCCCAACTTGGTCCAATCAACTTCAAGTCCCTCCAGTCAGCTAAATGACTGTACTGTAAATGTCAATAACAGTGATGTAATGAGATGATTAAACACGCAGAAGCAGAGTCGTCCAAAGCAGCCAGAACATTTTCGACAGGTGCACAAACAGAGGAACACACCAGATGTGGATCAGTCTTATGTCCAGCTTTATGATTCATTAAGTGGGAGCTGCATGCTCATATTCCTGGGTCTGATTCCACGAAACAGAGGCTTTCCTCGTGTGGAAATATAGGGAGATTTATCTAGAGACGGCGCCAATTAGCCAAGCAATTGTTGCAAAAAAAACAAAACTCCTCACAAAATCTTTCACACGTCCACAAATCAAATGGTCCAGCTGTTCACACACCGAAATGCAAAATCTCACAGTGAGTTATGAACAGCTGACATAAATCTACGACTTCAGGTTCACTGAAAGAAAACTTCTGTCCTTTATGAAAGTGTAACCAAAAATAGCCCACTTACTACCACAAAGTACAATACACAATGTGAACTTAAAGACAATGGACTAAAAATGCTCTGCTCAGACAAAGAGGGGCAGGACTATCAATTAGCAGCAAATAATATGCGCCAATTAAATATAAAAATTTCTACAGTGCTGTTCTGCCAACATATTTAGATGTTTGTTCGCCTCTGCAAATTGCCCCAAAACGCAATGTGATCCGCAACACAATGGATACAAGATACATATTCTGGTGGTTTAAGAATACAGTATTTGCCATAACAAATGCCGTTTATTCACACTCAAACTTAGGGTGACAAAATCAATGTTGGATGTTGGAATATAAAAGCCTCTAATTAGGCCTCAGTTGGACAGCTATCATAGAGGGTCACATGACCCAACCCAGGCCACACCCAGCCAAAAAGGCCCATGGAGACTGTACTTTACATTGATCGATAATGACTCTCAGCTAATTAGGGCAAGCAGGGGCCAATCCTCCCTTGAGCAATGAGGCATTAAGGGTCTTTCTCGAGGGCCCCCAACAGCTGTAAGTGATCTTCTGGTGGCTGCACTGGCTTTCTACAGCTGACGAAACTGAAAACGTTGGTAAATAAAAAGCCGGTGACCTCATACCGCACCGGAGAGATGCATAAAGCATAAATGACATATTTTAAAACTCCCCTCAGTATCTGACAGGTTCGGCTGCACTTCATTCTTTGCTGCCGATGAGACGCACCGCAGGTATGAGAGATTGGCGGCTTTGAGTCTGACACCTGAAAAAAAAACTTGGCTTTCGCGGTACGCAGAAGGCACAAAGAGATGAAAACGCATTTAAAAACGGCTCCTTCGCAAGAAAGAGGACATTAAATGTGCACAGATCTCGGCGCCAAAAGTAAGGCGAAATTCATCATAAAGTAAATCCCCAGGGTGAACGATTCCATCCACCAGATGATGACCGCTTTAACAGCGCGACGTCAAGAACAGGAGCAAACCGTCCCCCCAAAAAATGTGAACAGCTGATTTTAGAGATCAAAGTGGGCCGACTGTGTCACGTGCGTGACTCTCAGACTCTGTTTGCATAAGATAGGCTTGTACACCTTCCAGGGCTTTGTGTGAAGACTGACACCGATTATTAAGGTGTACTTTACAGAGCCTGTGTGCCTGTGGAGTTCCACAGTGATAATGCGCTAAGTGGCACAGTTCCCCAGGCAGGTCGAAGGACTAATTAGGGGCTTTGGGTTACAGAGCCTGTACAGGAGTAAGTAAACGTCGCTTCGTAGCGTTTTTCGAGAGGCGGGGACACGAGGGGGCTTCGCCGGCACCTCGCCAAAGCCGCTCCGTCTTGTTTCCGATGGCAACGCTCCGCTCTGTGCGTGTGCTTGCAGTGGCCTGTCCGATGTTGCCGAAGGAATGTGCTTCGTCACAACCGGAGAAGAGTCAGAATAGTGGGTGGGGTTCCAGTGCACGAGGCCTCGGGATTCATTGGCGAGGGAGGGCTGCAGTGTCAATCTGGAACAGTTCTGGGCCAATCAGGGGGCAGCCTAGGGCTTTGGGTGACCCGTGATGGTCGGCCAGAGGGGTCAAAGGGTCAACTTTGGTCAATCCAGCAGATAAACTTTAAAATTAGCTTATTCGTTTCAGGGGAAAAAAAACAGAATTTTCACAGGCTCAGACACTGTGGGAAGTTTCCATGCTCCTAACTGATTTTCCATTAATTGCCTGAATCAGCTGAACTGAAGTGGAATTCACTCCCAAACCCAGCTGGATGCGACAGGGCCAACAGACACCATTCGCTCTGAGTATTCCCAGGCTGGCTGTCTTTAATTTTCATTTTTTATAATAAAAGACGGGCCGATGAGGGGAACAGAAGAGAAGACAGGAGGGAGGGCTCAGTGTTTTCCATGCTAGCTTCATCCCAGCGCATGTCCCCTTCCATCGAAACACAACATCTAAATCACTCGCTCAATGATAAGGATGTCCCAAACACAACAACCAGGACTGCCCTGCCGTGCCGTAATGCGAGCGGGAACAACAAGCCAAAACTGCAGTTGCACAAATGATTAATTTTCAACGTCCCCCCCCCCTTTGTTGTTCCTGCAGGAAAGCTTGGCATTTCAAACTAAACACATAAGGGGGAAACGGCCAAAAGGGAAAAGGCCAGAGGGGAATGGCGGAACAAATCCCCAAAATAAGCCTCTTATTTTACGATAACCTTCCATCTCCCCGAGGCCAAGCCACACAGAGCGGTCGGGCCAGGACGGTCGTAAAAACCCTCGGCTCCACGGTCATTAACGGCCCCTCAACTGACCCAACAAATGCATTTGACCCAAAAAGAGCAGTTGCTTTAAGGATCTTCAGGGACACGAGGCGCCGAGAGGGAGGAAGACATGCAAGCTCACAAACCCAGCCCTGTACAAACAGATCAGTCAGGACTACCAGGAGCCGTTTGATAGGCGATTTACCCTGATGCATATATAGCTGAAGTCAAGATAAACACCGCATGCCACACAGCACACATACGGAGTGCAATTTCTAAATGGTGTCAATATGGAGAACGCCATCACTGCATCATTCCAAGAAAGAGGAGAAAGAGCGTATGCATGTGTGTGTGCCTCTGTGTGTGTGAGCTCCTATACGCCCACATGCACAGATGTGTGTCTTTGAGTGGGTCTGTGTGCATGTGTGTGGTGTATGAGTGCACAGGTGCACATCTTGGGCCAGATTACAACGAGCAGCGCTCCGTGAGATAATTATGAAGGGAGAGGACAAAGTCAGCTCTATCAGCTAGCTGTGCCTGAAGCAGCTCCTCACCTGTGCGGGTGGACAGCCAGAGCCCTGTCAGGGAGAGAATGAGCGAGGCCGACCAATCCAGAGAGCTGTCAGACACTGCCTCTGCACAAACAGGTGCGACCAACTGCCTACCTGCACAGGTATAAGGGAGGCCAGCCAGCCCACGGGTAACTCTATGTGAGTGTGAGTGTGAGTGTGTGTGTGTGTGTGTGTGTGTGTGTGTGTGTGTGTGTGTGTGTGTGTGTGTGTGTGTGTGTGTGTGTGTGTGTGTGTGTGTGTGTGTGTGTGTGACAGGGGAGATGGGGTGTTGGTCCGTCCAGAGTTGATTACGGGGGGCGCACCTGCTCATAAATCACCTGACGTGTGCACAGCTAACCTATCAGCAGAGACGTTTTCAAAAAAAAAAATTAAATAATTTTCAAAAAAAGCAGCAGTTTAGGGACCTTGGAAAAAGGTGATGCAAGACAGGAGTGTAAGGGGCAAATAATGGCCTCATATTTCTCAATATGTCCCTGAAATTACAAGGATAAGGGCTACAACAATTAACCTGGACTTTTTGACGATGAACCACATTTCCTATCCTGAAAAGGTGATCTTTGAGGGGGGAGAAGGGGGTGAGGAACCGTAAAGACGTCAGCAGCACAGACAGGGGTGGGGAAAAAAATGGGTCACACGGGAAACATTTAAGGGTCAGACAGGAGAAAAATGTGAGCGGAGAACAGGTTTGGCACAATACAGTCATAGCGCCAGACACTACAGAATAACGTCTGTGCAGTAATCACAGAAGCCAGATAATTGCTCAGTTTAGTGCATTTCTTAAAGGGAGGATTTGCACTTGTTAACAACAGCTTGCAGTCAAACGCCAAAACGCAGAGTGCCAAAAGCCATGTAAACGGTTGCTTTTACATTTGCGAGAAAAATAAAGGGGCAGTGGGGTACACAAGTGGTCATTAGCCTGAGTGACAGCCGAAGAGATACAGGTTACAGCCTCCGGAGTTACTCAAGGTAATGACCTGCGTCTGGAGAGATGAAGTTGAGAGGAGCGCTGCCATTGGACACGCGAGCAAGAACCCGAACCCCTCGACCCCAAAAGCACACCAGAAAATTCACTACAGTCTCTCTCCGTACTGCTCTCCCCATCTGCCACTACCAACAGTAGCTGGCAGCCAGTGAAGTCTTACCCAATAAGGCCGACAGTTTGACACATTTGCGTACTGGCAATGACTGCTCTAGAATTCTATGGAGAACCAGGCTCCGTAGAACAACAAACCAGGCTCCTGCCACCACAGACGCAATTGCCGTATAGTGCATCATTAAGCAGGAATAAAAGAATAAATCAACACAAAAAGAAGAAGACAATTACTGACCCAGTTTATACTTTTTTTGAAAACCAAATGAACCATCATCACCTTTGAAAAGTTTAGAGAAGCACCATTACCTCCCAATTCTTTGTAAATTAGTTTTTCCCCAATATCAGGCTGTCTGTCTTTTTTTTTCCTCCTGAATCCATTTTTATCATCTTGTGGCTTCACCCCTTCTCTTATGCATCTCCTGCTCTCTCCCACACCAGACGCTCATTGATGATTGTTTCCCAACTGTATTTAAGTTCCTCGTTTACGTCTTCCCCTTTGCCAGACTGTTGACCTTCATTTATCTAGTCCTCACTGCCTCAAGTTCATCAGTGTACTTTGTGAATGCTAGTTCCTGCACCTTCTTTGACTTCTCGCTGGGCGTTTCCCTGTTTATTGTCCTCATTGTCCAAAGTCATTTCCTTACCTGGTGTCTCCCCTGATTGACTCTTTGGTAAGGACCCTGGACCTGAAGATCTGCCCCTCCCTCTGAACAGTGCACAACCTCAGCCCTTCCACTGCCTAAGATCTGCCAGTACCCCTTCTGCTTTGGAAGCCTGCATGTTTCATAAAGCGTTTTCTGGTTGCTGATCCTGCATCTGGCACCATCTGCTTCAATGTCTCTGACAAGTACATCTGGATAAAAATAATTCACCTGAAAAAAACTTCAGTCTATATATTATGCCATGGACAGAGAAACAGCAGTGTAGTATAATTGGCGTGGAGAGGCTGACGGCACGGCCTGAGCAGAACTTAAAGAAGCATATGCTTGTCAACAGCCCGTCACGCAAGACACTAACATTTTTCAAAAACTGCAACTCTCAAAGCCTGCGAATAATAATAAAAACTGAACACAAGACAAAGCTATTGCTTTTTACCCATCAGCCCTGAAAGAAGGTGTGATTGTCATCACGCATGGCGTCCATCTGTCCGTCCATCCGTCCGTCCCACATTTGATTCTGTATGATAACTGAAAAAAACGGCATCACCGATCATCACCATTTTTGGTGAGGACATCGGGGTAGAGTTACTACACAAGCCTATCGATTTCGGTTGCGATCCAAAATCAAATATGGCTGCCACAGCCGCCATCTTGAATTTCCATTCCGTGCGATAACTGAAAAACGCCATCACCGATCATCACGGTTTCTGGTGAGGACATCGGGGTAGAGTTACTACACAAGACTGTGAATTTCGGTCACGATCCAAAATCAAATATGGCGGCCAGAGCCGCCATCTTGAATTTTGTATTCTGTAGGATAACTTGAAAATGCTTTCGTCAATTTATATTCATTTGAAACAATCCGGGGGCTAAGAGGTAACGCCTGCTTTGCGGGTCTCTTTTTAAAATGGTAGGCAATATGCAGATTTCAATGAGAGATATTCAGCACAAATGGCATGACTTCTAGCAGTCATTGCTGCTGGTATACAAATGCTCCAAAATGTTGATTCTGAAGATCGCATCCACACAAGTTTAACAAACTTTGTGAAATGTGAAGCACCAACTTATCTTCTACCATAGCAGAATAATTTAAGTGGTATTGTGGAATTCTGGGATCCCATTAAGATTGGAGATTTAATTCAGTCCTCACCTGGCAGCAGATCATGAGCGAAAGCAGTCAAGTCACCATGGCGACCACGTATACTGCATGAAACCATGCCAACAGGCACTCCTGAGGGAGAATGTTCTTTAAGGCCACAGCTTTACTCACCCTACCCCTTCAAAAGATATTCGTCATTTAGCTGACAAATTCACTTCAGAAGGACTCACAGCTACCTGTGAACCCCTCTGAAGGTCATTGCCAACTAATTTTCCTGCTAAAAATTTACAAAATCCTTGACCTTTTGAAGGCTAAAATCTGAAATCTAGCTTCATAAATCTTGTGCCTTTTGTGACCATAGCAGTGATTAGCACTTTAAGGGTTACCAGGCCAAACATGGCCTTCATATGGACCAAAGCCACATCATACCTCTCAATTAGCTTCCCTTCACCGGCTGCCTGACCGTTTGAGAATTCATTTTAGAAATCCAATCTTGGCTTAAGGCCCTTCATTGTATGGCACCAAGCTACCTGTCTAAGCTTCTAAACTATTTCTGACTAGACCAAGATCCTCTAATAAGGCCTAGTAGCTTTCCCCTGGTCAAGGCTGAAGACCGAGGGCAACAGGGCTTTTGCTGTTCGCACTCTTTCCCTTAGTCATTGCTTACTTGAGGGACATGAACTAGAAAATTCACTGCCTTCTTTTAAATAGTCTCTCAAGTCTTACTTTTACAGTGTTGCTTCTTCTTAATCATTTTAGCTGTTACTTTTTATCTGGTACTTTTATCCATTATTTAATCATTACTTTTAATGTTTTAATTTGGCATTTCATATCTTGACTGCGATTTCGTATTTGATTGTTTTCCGGCTTTCTTTGATTTGTCCTTGCTAATGAAGCACTTTGAAACTGTAGTATAGAAAGGTGCAGAATAAATGAGGTTACTATCATAATCGTGATCAATCTCCATAGTGGACACTGGGTTCAACATTTTATAAACTTATCACAAAACTACGGAAAAGAGAATTGCATAATTCACATTATCGCAACGCTAATTTCTCACAGATAGCACAGCGCGAGCCTTATCAGTGATTCTACCACAGTGAAGTCATCATATGCGGTCTTGCACCTCAAACGCATTCCTTCACGTTAATCTGAGAGCAGAGAAAAAGACGTTCGACAAAGTCTTAAAAACAGGCTCTGAGTCCAGATTGACGGATCACTTCACATTTTTCCTTCCTGTCAGTCCTTTCTCTTTCCGCACAAATGGATAGCATTCCTCTGCTGAAAAAGAGTGTTTCTTCACAAAGCGAAAAATATTTTTAGATTTTTTTTTTGGACTCGTAGATGTGGCTGGACTCAACCTCTGGGAAACAAAGCCATTAGGATCGGAACCAAGCCCCCTTTCAAGATTGTTTTACCACAAAAGGAGAATTTGAGCTCCCTTCTAATAAAAGAGATCCAGTTTGATGCAGTCAAGCCTCAGCTTTGAGATACATTTTGTCTCATCTTTCGACTTCCAGAAGCTAGAAAAAATGTAAGTCTCATTAAAATGTCTCGTGCAGCAATAGTGTGACTTATTTTACCACCAAATTGAATGACCGCAAAGTAATGTCAACAATGCTGACGCAGCACGTGTCCTTGTAAATTCATTCCAGTCGTCCAGTTTCACGTCTTTAGGCTTCACTGCATTCCTGATGGTCAAAGTGATCTTCAAATCTGGGCCGAATGTCAAAATCCAGCCCTGGTTTTCTTTCCTCCCTGGTAATTGTTGGAACAGTTCGAGATGCTGATTGCTCAGTCTGCAATCATACAGATTCCCAGGCAAAGAGAGGGAGGAAAACCTGACAGGCCCTTGAAGACTGAGGCAGCGACCGAATAGTCTTTTTTGCCTCGGAAAGTGCCTAACTCCTAAGAAATGATCCGGAAATAATTACGTGGCAACCATGATAAGTGCATTCGAATTCTTCAAATGTTAATTCAAATTCAAATGTGTCGCAGTGCTTCCTAATTTACTTCCTTTAGCATAGGGTACACAGAGCCATCCTTTTCGAAAAGAAAGGAGATAACGCTATCCCACTAATCTGTGCAGCAGCAATATTTCAAGCGTCGACCATTCATCCGGCCAATCGCGTAAAGAAACTTATATGATGGGCTGGGGACATTTGATCATGTTGCCTGGTGAAAATACATTCAGTTTCTCTAATTAGCGCGGTTGTCTTCTTTGGCTGTTAGAAATTCCTCTTTACACCTGTCCTTTACCTTATTACGTTTTTCACAAAGGTTACAGAAAAGTGGTTAGGGACTAGTGGATAGGCCGTAATTTTTTGACAATTCGGACGCAGCCTGAGAGTTGGAGAACAGGGCGACTGCGATACCGCACGATTTGCCGGCTGGGCAGGGTGGGCTCTCCCATGACAGCCATGTTGTTCTGAGATTTCTTCCCATCGGGAGTTGTTTCTTACGACTGTCTGAGGGTTATTCTTCCAACCCAATGAGGCTCTCTTATGCCTTTAAAAAACGGCTATATCAATAAAATGTGATTATTTGCTCAAACATACAGGTGCCATCTCGCAGCTGATGGCAATGCAACCATCAGCTCAGTGAATAAACAAACTTAATATCAAATATTGCGTTGTGGCAAATTTACAAATTTCTGTCATTTTGGCAATAATGTTGCTGCACGGAGACCATTGAACAGGTACAGTTGGACACTGTTGTGCATCTGATCTCTACTGCATGTTTCAATGACAATATCTAAGCACCAACTGCAAATCTCCTTGACCAAATAAATGAAGCAATAGGACACTTCTTCATTTTACAACTGCAAACCAACACTCAATGTTCTCAAATAGAGTCATGTTTGCTTATCCATCCATTTTTGCAGAACCATAACGGAGTTCTTTGAGTCATATTTCAGAGATTATCTTCTCTGGTAATATCACAGGCCTCCACTTCTCATTTCACACAGTCTGTCAGAGAGGTTCTCCATCCCTACAGCCCACCTGAAAAGGCGCGGTCACCGGAGAAATAGACCCATTTGACAGAACCCTTCATCATTGCTGGGCTTAAATAATAAATAAGGCTGCTGTACATTATGTACAATCTTGACTCACTCGACAGCTTTGATGACTAATGTAGTGAAGCAATAGAGACAGCTGCGCCATATGTTTAACAGAAAACGGTCTTCACGCTATGAAAGACCAGAGGTACTGAAAGAGAGCATTGTCCTAAATCGATGTGAAGAAAATCATTTATAAACTGACTGTGTGTACCACTGTGACCCTGTGAGTACAGGTAAAAGGAAGTACTCAAATTTAACTTTTGAGTTAACAAGTCATGACTGGCACTGTGTCTGTCTCTCTCTCTCTCAAACACACACACAAACACACATGCATATATATATATATATATATATATATATATATATATATATATATATATATATATATATATGAACTGTATATGTACACACTCACACAAACACACACACATATAGAGTAAAAGGAGCACCCCTCGAGCGCTCAAACTTCAAAGCAAGAGGAGAGATCCCATCACATGCAACAGCAAGTCTGACACGAGACATTCGCTGCTCTTCAGGAGAATATAATAGCAATTACTCAGTGAAAGTACTGGGTTTAGGCTTTGAAAGAAGCAGGAGGATGAAGGGGCAGGAGGGTGAGGTGTGTCCAATCGGATTTGTGATGCAATGGGTTAATTTAGCCCTCATTCTGTCATAGATTTTTTTTTTTAATGCTTGGTGGGTTGAAAGGCGTAAGGTAGAGAGGTATAGCGAGACGGAGAGAGTTTTCGCGCCTCTGTAGGCAAAACCCAAGGGCTAGCATGTGACTCCGGCGGCAGAGGTCAGATTTTTCATGGGGCTTGAAGCGCACCAGCTCTCTCATATGTAAACAAAACACAAAGTGCAGAAATAGACTTGCATCTTCAGTGCTGTCCCCATTTCCTGTTACTCAGAGGTCCCTTGGCCTCAATAAAATTACGGTGCAGTTGAATTGTATATAGGGCAAGTAAACTTCCTCACAAACAGACATGAACCAAAAACAGTTTGACTGGTGGTCACTCATGACATAAAGTGTCTGAATTGTCCACATTGTGAATTGTCGATTTCATCACCTCCTTCCAATAAGGAAGCAAAGGACCCAATGTAAACGAAAGGAAAGATTAACCCTTAGTGCGCTAAATGCAGTTATTGTTGCTCAATGATATATCAAAATCAAAGCTGTTGAAAACCTATCATGTGTCAACTTGTTTAAAAGTGTTCCCGCAAGGGAGCTCATTTAAACAAGTTGCCACATGATAGGTTTTCAACAGCACGAGATCATTTATTTATCATTTTTTGAGAAGCTATTTCAGCGCTGTAAGGGTTAATTATGGACCACAATCCTTAGCAGCTGTAGCAACCGGATTGGTCATTCATTTATGTCCCCAGGCTTTCCTAAAAATTGCTATGGCAATCTTCACCGTCAAGCTTGTGACGTATTGAAGGAAAGGACACCTGATATTTCTCAAACATATCCCAAGGTACCTTAAAATCCTCTTGCAACTCCCTTCTGACCAGTTTGACTTCTTTGCAGCAAGGTCAAGGAAGAACACAAAGTAAGAAAAATGCTGCCTGTTTTGGACTATTCAAATACACCCTTACTCTGACATCGTCACAAGCTCAGTAACTACTGTAGGACCCCTCCAGTCTCGCAGCATCAACACAGATAAAGGGTGCTGTTCATTACGCCACCTCCTCAAATTCCTCACACCTTAGCTCCTCCTAGCAAGGTTGCCAGAGAGATGTGAGGAAGGAAGGAAGGAGGCATGTTACCATAATGAAAAACTGCGTGCCAAATGTGGAGATGCAGCATTTATCAATTTGCCACATGATAAGACTTCCACGCAAAATACACCCGTTTCCTCACACTAAGGTCCTCCAAAAACCGCTTCCCTCTTCAAGTTGAATGTAAAGGATTGGAAGAGCCTACATGATGGGGGAGGGCAAACAATTTCCAGGCCATGGAAGGAGAGAGGGCACTGGAAAGGATAAGTTAGCATAATGAGGAGCACCCAAAGTGAGTTGTCTGACCAACTCTTTCCCTGTCACTGAAACGCACATCGGGTAAACGCAGCTACAGCGCAATGTAAGCCTAATTAGTCTTCACACACTCCACCCTCTCCTTCCCCGTACCCCACCCCTCACAGAGCCTGAGGTTACGAGTGATGGTGCCCTCTCGACCCAATATTTTTTTGTTTTTGCTCCTGGTCCCTCACAACTACTTCAATTCAGCAGAACAGGGTCACTTGTTGACCTTCACCTACCCCCACTTCACCTCTGTCCATTCATCTGGGTTCTCGGGCACAATTTCATAGGGACCAGGGACAATACCAGCTCGATTTGAGAGATTAGTGAGCGGAACAGGCAAATGTTTGCATAAATTAAGTTCCACTGAAAAAAAAAGCGGATTCAGTTTTGACACGCAGTACACAGTTCTAGCAGCGACTCTATCAGAAATAATTTCATTATCACGCCCACACCCATCAAAATCGATACAGACATGCTTCCATCCATTTTACACGTCCCCGGACGGAATAAATTACATGCATAACCAAATTCTAAGTGTATTACACCGCATAAAGCGATGTGATGCAATTCATTGCATTCAATGATAGATTAATACCAATGAGGCCAGACATTTACAGCGTCAGTACAGTGGACAGCCTAATGTTTTAAACTCACCAGGTTCCGGAGAGACGATTCGTCCAGCGTAGAATATCTTTCCTCAGACATTCTGACAGGTCTCAGGTAGATGAAAAGCTGAGATAATGAAGCGCCGGCTGTCTTTTCTTCGGCTTAAAAAGTCCAAAATAATACAAGCTTGTCAATATATTTTACTTCAGCGACACAGATTTCCTTAAATTCACATTATTGGCGCACGAATCAATTTCAAACTCCAAAATTGCTGTTTTAGTTGCGCGTAGCTCTATTCACTGAAACTTCGATGCGGTCGATCCGAAAATACCGCTGGGCACGGATGTACGAAAAAAGCGAAAGAATCCCGAGTGAAAACACTAGCCCAAACATAACATTCTCCCACGGTCTCCGTGTGCGCATGGAGAGTCAGTTGTGGTGCGCACCTATCAACATAGGAATGACCGGCGAAACGTCAAAAGCCAAACTCTCTCCTTGACAATAATTGCTAATAATGCTGAAAGCATGCACTAAAATGCAAAGGAGCCTCCTAACTTGCTAGACCTACTAGAATACTTATTCATATAAGCTTGCTTTCAAAGTTGCCATACAACAAATGTACCTTTCGCTACCCGAGTAATCAAGACTCCATCACGGCTTTTTCAGATGTAACAGTTTCAAAAATAGACCACTCTTCAGACTAAGATGGATTCACCTAACGCAGCTCTGTTAATTTTTATCGAAGCTAGCACACATTAGACTCGTTCATGAAGAGCAAGTTTGCTTGTACTACTTGTCCACCTGCCTCGGTTTGCTGGCAATGCAACTACAAACTAACGCTGCGTTTCGAAACAAACGACCAAGAATATGCATGCACAATACCGCACTTCGGTGCTCACATTTTACCTGGAATAATTATTCTTTTGCTGGGAAAGCAGCTCGCGTGCCACGAAAATTGTAGCGGTGTGTACAAAGTAAACGGGACAGTTCTGGCGTTCAACCGGTTTCTTACTGAAGACACATTCTGCAGAAAACGTCGGACATTGAGCGCGAGCTTTGAATCTTGGCCTCCCCATTCACACAGTTCTTGCAGAAGTACCACCCCCAAACAAGCCTAGCAGCCAATCGGAGACGAAAGATCTCAGAAACGTGCCATCGTTTTCTGAAGGAACAACGTTGGGAAGCTGTCAGAACTTGCCAAATGCAGAAGAAAGTTTGCATCTAATGCAAAACAACCATATGACAATATTTAACTATCAGTTTAAGCTGTTTACTTATTTTGACTCCGTTCAATCTTTAAAAAGACTCTTCACACAAGGAAGCAGATCATTGGCTAATTTCTTCGCATATTTGAAAGTTGTTATAAACTCATACTTTTCAGACGCATCACCAGTTTTACACTTTCACCATAAATACTATTTTTAATTCATACGGAACAAACAGCTGACTGGTGAGGGTTTGGAGAACAGAGATATTGCCAAGAGCCACTTCTAGTCAGCCTTTGAACCAAGGGATTTAGCGCCTCCCCGTGGTCAATATTTTCACGACAAATTCGACATTGAAATGTGTTGATACGATGCCACGACCGTGCCTGGGGACATCATGTACAAATACAATCATCATCGGAAACATGATTCACTGCATTTATCGATCCGAGTGAAAAAGAAAAGGTTTTCGTTTTAAGATCTAGTACGCTTAAGGTTTTTAAAATAGAGGGGCAAGGTAAACAGTTCAGCAACCTCATTAATTCAAAGGCAGAGTAATAAATGCATATTGAGTAGGTTGCTCACAAGTACAGGTAAATTGATACCTTCTAAAAATATTCTGTAACTTCAATCAATAAGATACTCTCAGCTGCCCTTCATTAAGCACACCTTTCAAGCACAGGGTTGGACCCCTTTTGCCTGCAGAAGAGCCTCAATTCTTCGTGGCAAAGCTTCAACAAGCTGCTGGAAACATTCCTCAGAGCTTTTGGTCCATATTGACATGGTAGCATCATGCAGTTGCGGCAGATTTGTCGGCTGCACATCCTTGATGCAAATCTGTTGGATTGAAATCTGGTGACTATGAAGGCCATTTGAGACCTGTGAACTCATTTTCATGTTCAAGAAACCAGTTTAAGATGCTTTGGGACATGGCGGGTTATCTTTCTGAAAGTAGCCATCAAAAGATGGGTACACTGTGGTCCTACAAAGATGGACACGGTCAGCAACAATGCTCAGGTAGTCTGTGGTGTTTAAATGATGCTCAGTTGGTACTAAGGGTTCCAGAATGTACCAATAAAATATCCCCCACACCATTACACAGCCAGCAGCCTGAACCGCTGATACAAGGCAGGATGGATCAATGCTTTCATGTTGTTTACAGTAAATTCTGACCCTACCATCTGAATGTCGCAGCAGAAATGAGGTTTCATCAGACCAGGCAACGTAATTCCAATTTTCTATTGTCCAATTTTGGTGTGCGAATTGTCGTCTCAGTTTACTGTTTTAGCTGACAGGAGTGGCACCCAATGTGGTCTTCAGCTGCTGTAGCCCAACAGCTTCGAGCTGAGACGTGTTGTGTGTTCAGATATGCTCTTCTGCATAACTCGGTTGTGCGAGTGGTTATTTGAGTTACAGTTGCCCTTCTGTCAGCTCGAACCAGTCTGGCCATTCTCCTCTGACCTCTGGCATCATTAAAGTATTTTCGCCCAGAGAACGGCCGCTCACTGGATATTTTCTCTTTTTCGGACCCTTCTCTGTAAACCCTTCAGATGGTTCAGAGTGAAAATCCCAGTAGAACAGCAGTTGCTAAAATACTTAAGACCAGTCCGTTTAATACTAACAACCGTGCCACGTTCAAAGTCACTTTAACCGGTTTTCTTCCTCGTTTTGATGCTCAGTTTGAACTTCAGCAGATCGTCTTGATCATGTCGAAATGCCTAAATGCATTGAGTGCCATGTGATAGGCTGATAAAGATACTTGAGTTCACAAGCAGTAAGGAAAGTGTGCCTAATGGAGTGGCCGGTAAGAGTAATGATTAATTTTTTAAAATTTTTTATTAATAGACTACCTATATCAACCTTTTTATATTTGGGAACAACCACCGCGATATCATCTCTTGAACAAGAAGTCAGGAGTGAGTCCTCCTGACATAAACACACCATCATGCCATAGTAAAAGAGATTTCGGATAAACGGGACGATGAAATGACAGTGATGTTGATTATGTTCATGTACCAATTACATAATAAGAGTGGCTATAGATTATTGATGGCATTTATTGAGCTACAAGTTTCAGTGTACACAAATAAAATATTTTTCCTCTCCTTCCTCATAAAACTACAACCCCAATTCCGAAATAGTTGGGACAAAGTGTAAATTGTGAATAAAATCAAAAAGCAATGACTTGCAAATCACACCAGCCAGTATTTTATTCACAATAGAACAGAGATAACATAGCAAATGTTGAAACTGAAAAATTTTACAATTTTATCCACAAAATAAGCTCATTTCAAATTTGATGGCTGCTACAGGTCTCAAAAAAGTTGGGACAGGGGCCTTGTTTACCATGGTGTAGCATCCCCTCTTCTTTTTAACACAGAGTGGAGGCGTCTGGGCATTGAGGAGACAAGTTTCTTGAGTTTAGCCATTGGAATTTGATCCCACTCTTGTTTAATACAAGCTTCCAGCTGCTGGAGAGTTTTGGGTCTCCTTTGACGGACTTTTCTTTTAATTATGCGACAAATGTTCTCAATTGGCGAAAGATCAGGACTGCAGGCAGGCCAGTTCAGCACATGGACTCTTCTACTACGAAGCCATGCTGTTGTAATAGCTGCAGTATGTGGTTCTGCATTGTCCTGCTGAAATACACAAGGCCTTCCCTGGAATAGATATCGTCTGGAGGGGAGCATATGTTGCTCTAAAACCTTTATATACCATTCAGCATTCATGGTGCGTTTAAGAACATGCAAGTGTCCCACACCATATGCACTAATGCATCCCCATACCATTGGAGATGCTGGCTTTTGAACTGAACGCAGATAACAGGAGGGGTGGTCTTTCTCCTCTTTAGCCCGGAGGACACGACACCCATGATTTCCAACAAGAATGTCAAATTTAGACTTGTCTGACCACAGGACACTTTGCCACTTTGCTACAGTCCATTTTAAATGAGCCTTGGCCCACAGAACACGGCAGCGCTTCTAGATCATGCTCAACAATGGCTTCCTTTTTGCATGATTGAGTTTTAAAAATTCCGTCATTATCAATTATTATCCGTCATTGTAATTTACTTTTTTAAAATGATAATCTTTTTTTTTTAATAAAATAAACAGAATAATTTATAGATCATGCATTAGCTGATGCCGACAGTGATTCATGTCAGAGATACCAAGCCTCCCGCATTCGGCGTAGGTCTCACGCATTTTTTAGGCTTATTCATCGTAGTCCGCAATTATTCATTGAATGCTTAATGAGATTCTCACGCAGTATTAAAATCCTTGTGCATTGAAGTTTCCGTTTCACTTGCGTAAAGGTGCACCTCACGGCAAGTCACATGGAAAGCGATTATGACTCCAGACTTCTCCTGCTTCTCTTTACTCAGGGATTGGAAACAATGCATGTGTTTCATGACTGTTTAAATTGCTTAAATGAAAAAGACCATTTGAAACGTCTTTATGCAATTCCATTGCTTTCAATCCCTCAGTAAAGACAAGCGTGAGAATTCCGAGTCATAATCGATTTCCGTGTCACTAGTGGGGAAATCCACCGTAATGCACGTGAAACTGATTCACTTAATGCACAATGACTTAAATTCCACGAGTGAATTTCAGTGCGCGTTGATTGAATAATTGCTGACTACGGCACAGGAACATGAATGCCACTTAAGAGGCGAGAGACTCAGCCGAATGCGTGAGACTTGGCATCTCTGTCATGTAGACACACATTGCGCCCTGTGTTAAATACAGCACTGCGTGGATTTTCGAACTGCTGTACGGACTTTATAAAATATCACAAATGATTTCTCCCCCCACACAGTAACAGTGCGCAAATGAACAATGCTTTCAGTTATTGCTGGGCTTCACTAAGCCTAACAACCGCAGTCTCGCTAAGCGGTCCTACGAAGCTGCTTATCAACTCGCTGTCAACCCGGGCTTTCCTGACCTAGATATCTGCGTGTTCACATAACAGAGATGGCGTTTGGAGCATATGACCAATCGTCTACCGGCAGCAGAGCAGCATATTTTACAAATGAGCAAATGATCGTATTACAAAAATATGAGGAATACAGGATCATACAGATCACAGAGAATGCTCGAGACAATATGAAAACCAACTGGACGGGGGTGTGAATTACATTCTGTCAAAATGACAGACGGCCTTCAAAATGTTCCGTCATTGTTAAAAAAAATCTGTCAATGATGGAAAATATTCGGTTAACACGACCTCTGGTCAAAGGAGACCCAAAACTCTCCAGCAGCTGGAAGCCTGTATTAAACAAGAGTGGGATCAAATTCCAATGGCTAAACTCGAGAAACTTGTCTCCTCAATGCCCAGACGCCTCCACTCTGTGTTAAAAAGAAGAGGGGATGCTACACCATGGTAAACAGGCCCCTGTCCCAACTTTTTTGAGACCTATAACAGCCATCAATTCGAAATGAGCTCATTTTGTGGATAAAATTGTAAAATTTCTCAGTTTCAACATTTGCTATGTTATTTCTGTTCTATTGTGAATAAAATACTGGCTGGTGTGATTTGCAAGTAGTGAGTTTTGTTTTTATTCACAATTTACACTTTGTCCCAACTATTTCAGAATTGGGGTTGTAGATTAATAACCATTAACATGAAATAATTTCAAGAACTTCAAAATAATTTTTGGTCAAACATGCACTGAATTTAGAACATAGGAAGTCAGTAATACTGGCAAATTACCACTGATTAAAGCCCCAATACCCAAACTGAACAAACCAGTTCACACAAAACCCTTTTTCCATTCAATGCCTCATTCAGATGCAATAATTCCAAAGACAAACTGTGATATACCAAAGCATTTTAATGATCAGCGGTTGCCAATAAACAAAAAATGAATACAATATTAACTTTGTAAAATCACACATTTTATCATTTTATACATGTTTAATTGTATATTAAATCTCTTAACTTCTACACTGTAATGTATATATTGTGGGTAACACAAAAAAAGGTAGAATAGAAAAACTGATAATTTCAACAGGTTAGAAATAACGGTTAGAAAAAAAAATCCTTTTCTAGAATATAAAAGGAAGCAATATGACTGAAGAAGGCAGTCCAGAAGCAAGGCTAGACTGATTCACTCATTCACCGATGCACTGATTCGCTCACTCACTCAGTGACTCACCAATTCACTCTCTCACTCTCCACGCACTGATTCATTCATTCACCAACTCATTCACTCAGTGACCCACCACTTCACTCGCTCACCAATTCACTCAATCACCGATTTACTCAGTGACTAATTCACTCACTCACCGACTAACCCACAGACTCATCCACGAGCCATCTACTCACCAACTGACTCAGCTGTGAGTCTTCAACTAACTCGCTGACTCACCCACAAGTCATTGACTCAC
Source organism: Gymnothorax javanicus (assembly GCA_029692085.1). Classification (NCBI taxonomy): domain Eukaryota; kingdom Metazoa; phylum Chordata; class Actinopteri; order Anguilliformes; family Muraenidae; genus Gymnothorax; species Gymnothorax javanicus. Next base: position 81,686,040 of record CM056194.1, on the reverse strand, counting down.
TCACCAGCTTGCTCCCTCACCCATTTACTCACTCTCCCACTCAACCAACCCACTCACTCACTCAGTCAACCAACCACTCAGTCACTCACGTCAGTTAACCCCAGACTCACTCACTCATTCACTCAGGTGAATTTGTGTGTAGTACAGTAGGGGCGGGGAGTTGGTGTCCATCGTTCCATCCCAGCGTCGCCTCACTTATTCCTCTTCGGTTTCTGTATTTCTCACTTTGGTCGCTTGGGTCTTCGATTAAAAAATTGAGCCACATTTTTAAAGGGTAGCAGATAAACGCACAGTTAAGCACACCAATTACATATAATCTTACATAAAATACACAACACACTTAAAAGAATGTCGCTTTTTAAGGCGCAAGACGTGTTTAGAATGTTCCAAAATAAACATTCTAACGCTGATGCAATAATCACTGCTGACACTTCTAACCAATGGAGTTCAAGAACAAGCTGCCAATAACAGGCTCAATATAATTTTAAAAACCCACTCTTTCAAGGGTTTACAAAAGAACAAGTACCTTTGATGCCACAGGATTCCTCTGGTTCCTACGCCCCTCTGCTCTTCCTCTGTAGGGAGAGAGAAAAGGGGGAAATTAACAATAATTTTCAAACCACACCCCTATCACATGATTCTACCACTAGAATTACTGACGAAAGTTACAGCTCAGTCTACTGTAGATTCCACCTCTTTTTGCAGCCATATTTCAATCATAAGGAGGCCATTGTAGCGTCTACACAAAAGGCATACTATGCTGGATTTTTACACTTCTGCCAGGAGGCATTATGTTTTCAGCAGTGTTTGTCTGTTTGTTCCTTCTTTTGTCAGTTAACAGGATATCTCAAAAAGTCATGGAAGGATGTCAATGAAATCTTAGGCGTTGATCGACACTGCTAAGGAGGAAGTTGTTGAATTTTGGTGAAGATCCGACTCAGATTCTTAATCCAGGATCCGAAAGCGTGTCTGTGCTTGTAAAGATGGCGCTGTCGAGACTCGTTTAAAACCCACGTTCAAAAATGATTCCTCCGCCCACCATTTTCAAAATGGCGGATATAACATGCTATCCGAGTGCCTTCTAGTTCAAGATTACTGTGATGCTCCGTTCGCAATCAAAGATGCATTGTCCTCAACTCTGCCCATTCGCATCCGTTTTTCTGTCTGTTTTACAATTTTCGCCAGGGAACCTCCATGTTTCGATGGCAGCTTCCAGCAGCAAGGAGGGCTAGTGAATCAGGATATAGAGGAAGCCCCATTGGGTTATGTTTTCATTCCGCTGTCGCCAACTTCTGCTTTTAAATCTCAGCTAGCACTGCGACGGCACCCCAGTCCCACCACACAGTAACAAGACAAGAGCACTGGGTCCAGATATGACTCCAACATGTTCTTTTTACAATAACAATTACAGGTTCAGGAGCTCAAATTCAACAGATATGTGCACAGACAAGTATTGCTCGTGCATCACAGACAGCCCAGAAGATGCTTATTTTATAACATTTTACAGTGGAAAACTAGAATGTCTTTACTCGTAAAAAAGTCTCTCCCCCCGGCCTCCTTCCCTGCCTAACCCACCGGACGGACTGACGGACAGGCACATGCCAAAAGGCATCACTGCAGGACCTTCTTCTTCTTCTTCTGAAATTCCGGCAGGCTGTATACTGTACAGCATAATGCTGCCCTCCACAATTTCTAAATTCACTCTCACACTCATACCCCTGAGCAATTTAGTGTCTCCAATTAACCTGACATGTATGTCTTTGAAATGTGGGAGGAAACCAGAGTACCCGGAGAAAACCCATGCGAACACGGGGAGAACATGCAAACTCCACACAGAAAGGCCCCAGGCCGGAATCGAACCCACAACCTTCTTGATGTGAGGCAACAGTGCTAACCACTATGCCACCACGCCGCCCCACTGCAGATGTCAGGTCAACTAAAAATATCAACTGTACATTAAAATGGCGACGTTCCCATCATTATTGCATGAATTTAGATATAATTTGGAATGCTGTCACAGGTGTGGTTTGACTGTGATTTTACAATGGCTTCAAAATTGGCTCAGCCAATCATATTGCAGGATGTGATCTGTGAAGTAAAACTGCACTTTACCCCCTGGTAACAGTAGAGCTGGTTTTGTGGCCCTCGTCTTGGAGCGGATCACGTGACCCCCAGCCACGGCCCCTGTCCCGGCTGCGAAAAGGCGCGGCGCGGGCCTGGGCATCCACATTCGTGTTCTTCACGGCCGAAAAGAGCCCGTCCCGGGGGTGTGACCTCCACGGCTCCATACCTGGCAGCCCTGCCCTATGCCTTCCCATCGGACGGGGCAGCACAGGGCTCTGTCCGGATTGGTCCAGCTCCTCTTCCTCCAGAGGGTCCGCTGTGGGACCAAAAACACAAGGATAAACTCAAATTTCTGCCATTTTCTACAGGGCAAATACATCAGAGGAAATGACAAGGGGTTGGATACAGGGGATCGGGGATTTACATGACCCAAGAAGTTCACAACCCCCAGTGGTGGCAAGAGGTATTGCAGTTTATTAACCATCTGGTGCCAAAAAAGCAAATCCATCAAATCAAAACCATGACCTTTCCCTGGCAAAAATACACCATTTTGGACTGTATATTTCAATTCTAAAACATTTTCTCAGCCAAATATAATTCTCCAAGGACCGTTATAATCTGAGGCACACAGGAGAAGACGTGATTTTTTTAATTCCCATTCATCCCATCCTGTTTACATATCCACTGCTCATGCTCTGGAGCCAGCGAAACCCCATTGGAGGTGTCCTACAGGAAAACAGAGCCAGTAGGCAGAAGCTGTCTCCAATTCCAACGTGTCTCAATGGCTGGGGCAAATCAGGAGAACATTTTTTAAAAAGATGAACAGATGAGCTTTTGGGGACGTGAGGGCCAGAGTCTCACCTTGGTGTCTCAATCTTCTCTGAAGAAACGGAGAGAGCTTCTCATTGGTCACTTTATCAGGAAACAGGGGTTTCTGCGGCGCAAGTTCATCCGCTGGCAAAGAAATCTGCGGTCGAAGGTCACACTGATCCTACCAATGAATAAGAACGAGAAACAATGACCCAGAGCAAGCAAAAAATACTCTAATCCCCCGCCATGGGATGGCTGGTATCTGCCCTGGAAACAAATCCCAGTGGAGGGACGGACAGACGGACAGATGAAGTATTAAAAGGCACATCTACACTTTAAGATGTAGCCATATATGAGATGTCGTAGATAAATATTGAACGGTTTACGAGCTCTGGCCTGGTAAAGAAGCATGACGGACGGACGGACGGACGAGATGGACACGCAAAGGGCAACACTCATTCTTATAAGCCCAGGTTTACACTGTGACAGGTTAATTTAAGAATTAAAGGCATTTATAACTGTGATATTTTACAAGGGAAGTAGCATTATCCTACCGACCAAACACAAGGCTGAACAAAGCCAGCTGACTTGGTCATATTCAGCTGTTCAGTGCTTTTGCAAAATACGTTTTCTCCCATATGCTCACTGTAAAGCATGTAGTGACAATGTCTCTGTGCGGGGAACATTGAAAATAAAATTCAGCTGAACTGAGTTCAAGTTCTGGCTAATGATGCCTTATATATAATAGTTCAAACTTGTAAATGTAGCATTTGGCAGTTATACAGAATAAAAATATAGTATGGTCTTGCTTTAGGGCAAGAATGTTTGCACACAAGCAACAATTCACTGACGCCATCATGATTTTCCCAAAGTATCAACAGATTCAAACCACAGGAAAAAAACAGAACTTCATTCATTCATTCATTCATTCATTCAGGGTCAACAGGATACCTGATGGTGAAACAGGATATCCATTTCCAGGGTGACTCCGCAGAACTCGCAGGGAATCATTACGATGCCCTCTGCTGGCCCGGAGGGGGGACTGCAGGACGGTGGGGAGACGGAGCGAGGGAGAGCAGGCGGGCTCGGACTGCCGGGAGGGGTGTACATGAACCCCCCCGCAGTGTGGGGGATCCCATCTTCAAACGGGGGGGACGGGGCTCGCTTACTGAAGGATGCAAACGCAGTTGCGGGACTGCAGCCAGTCTGGGGGGGGGGGTCATCACAAGGGAAGAGCACAGAACAGAGGTAATGAGCAGACAGCACATTCATCTACCAGGCAGAACCCCAGCGCTGTTTAACAACACATCGGCCAAAAAAAAAAAAAAAAAAACTCCCTCCCTGCCGCTAACTGTGCTCACTTTTAAGGACATTCAGTGATCAAATTTTTTTTTTTTTTTTTTTTTTTAAAAAAATGGGGTAAAGAATGTAAAGCTACACAATAAAATCCACAAAAGATTCAGATCACATGGGAAATAAACATAACAAGAGAAGATAAACTGCATTTCATTCTCAATAAATATCTCACCAATTGGTGACATGTTAAAAAAAAATTAAATGAAATGGTTTTCATTTTAGACTCGACTTCATTCTATTTTTCATTGCAGACATCAATAGAGAATGTCATTTCAGGTAAAGGCATTTGCTCAGGAACACGACAGCAAATTATTGAATGATGAAATTCATGTTAATTTCAGTTAAATCAACGAGTCATTAAAACCACTTGTTTAAAAAAAATAAACTCAGGCGAATATTATCACAGCAGTTGTTTCAGATCAGAGGTGTTTTTCTTATCTGGCTGACGATAGGGCCTCAGACCAGAGAGAACCTCATAACGCTCTTTATCATCTTTAACCCTTAGAGCGCTGAATAAATTTTCAAGGAATTGAAAATGTAATTATCCTGAGCCGTTGAAAATCTATCATGTGGCAACTTGTTTAAAAGGGCTCTTTCAAACAAGTTGCCACATGACAGGGTTTCAACAGCATCTGATTTTGATAGCTTACATCATTGGGCAACTACAGTTGCCTGTAGCGCTCTAAGAGTTAATTACGTGCTGAGATGTGACGTGCACCTTCAGTGCATTGTGTTCCAGTGAGTCATTTTTTAGGAAACGCCTCTCCCTTAAAAACAATGAAGCTGGCACAGAGTGCCGTCATCCCCACAGAGAGGCATGTTCTGTCAGAACAATTTTCTGTCAGCCGAGATGCCAGGCATCCCAAAGCAAGTTTCTGCTAATGCTCCGCAGTGCATGCTGGGATACAGGAGGGAGCGCCAGGGAGACGGACAGGAAGGAAGAGAGGGGCGGGGCTGCCCCAGTGCCCTTAATGCCCTAGTTTCTCCAGGAAACCCATGTCTATAGTTCGGCAGGAGCCCAGTGTGTCAAAGTGAACGATGAAAGCCTTAGTTCCCTGGCCTTTTTCCGCATAGCCCTTTTATGTTATACTTGTACAACCCTGTTTCCAAAAAAGTTGGGACACTGCATATAAAGTAAATAAAAACAGAATGCAATGATTTCAAATCCAAAATGAACTGTCGTTTTGTAAAAAAATAAGAAAATTTCTCAGTTTTAACATTTGATATGTTGTCTTTGTACCATGTTCAATTAAATGTAAGTTTTAAATGATTTCCAAATCATTGCATCATTTTTATTTACATCTTACACGGCATCCCAACTTTTTTGGAAATGGCATTGCATCTTCATCCAGCCCTTTCATGATGAACTAGTGTGTTTACTTGTGTCTTATCAAAGCTCACAACATTGTGATTGCACCTCCACCAAGCCTGTTCACGACGTGCATGCATCTCTAACCCTTCCATAGTGTGCATGGTATCTTCATCTAGCCTTCTCATGTTGCACTGTTGGGCTGAAGAATTATCAGCAATAAATGCAATAAAAATGATTTAAAACAAAAGTAATAACATTAGAGAAAAACTTAACCCCTTGTGTTCGGGAAACGCACATATGCGGGCTGGCTCGCTGACCCGCAGAACGGGAAGCGCAAATGCTCCGAGTGCTCTGTTGACCACCGTGGCCGGATTATTTCATCCACAATTTTTGGATGATGGCACAACATGACAATAGAAACAGAATTTTATGCTTTATTTTTCACTCTGTATAAATGAATACAGAAAAATCGAAAAATATACAAAATCACTCAGTCACATTCCAGTACACCCGCTTCGTGTGGTACAGTTTGTTACACGGTTCGACGCGCAAATTAGCTTTGCAAGTGTTACATCTGAACCAGGACTCACGGCGAACTTTGTTCTTGGAACAGACGACGCACTGTTCCCGCGGTTTTTGGGTCTTTGCTGCGGGCGGATGGCTCTGCTAGAAGTGTCGTCCAAGGAATCTGTTCGGAGCTGGCAACTCCACCCATTCTCCTTGCCAAGCTCACATCTTCAGCTCAGGATACACACCCAATGAGTGATCAGGTACTTCATTAGTCTGACCCAATATTGGCGCAAAATCATTCACGGCAATCGCCTCGCAGCAGTTGTACATTGATACCACAAACCATCCAGCATACCCATCTGCGAATTTGTGGTTCCCGGCCACGGGAACAGATCGCCTGCACACACGTGTGTGGGTCCTGCCTGACTGCCTCGTATTTACTGCATATACGCCGGGCACTTGAGCATTCAGTCCAATACAAAACCGTAGACAAGGGGTTAAAAAGCCAAGATGTAAAACATATAGTCTGGACCCAACCAAAACTATACATTCACATAATCAACAAAACGCACCAAATTTAAGGTTTCATAACTATTGGCACCGCTGGTGCATTATCCTTGTATCCTACCCTAGTAGTACCCAGTACCATCGAGAAAAAGGAGGAGATGTAATGACAATATAGTTCAATACAACTTTTTTTTTTTTTTTTTTTTTTTTTAATTTAACCTTTATTTAACCAGGAAAATCCCTTCAGATTCAAAATCTCTATTTCGAGGGAGACCCGGCCAAGACAGCACACTGTTTCACATAAATTACAAAGTGTGTTCACGACAGGGATTGCAAAATAAAATAAGACCACATAAGACACAGAAGAAAAGGTAACAAAAAAGAAAAAAAAGAAAAAAAAATCATACCTATGCATAACAACTGCACACCTCATTTACAACCCCAATTCTGAAATAGTTGGGACAAAGTGTAAATTGTGAATAAAGTCAAAAGGCAATGACTTTCAAATCACACCCGCCAGTATTTTATTCACAATAGAACAGAGATAACATAGCAAATGTTGAAATTGAGAAATGTACTATTTTATCCACAAAATTTCATTTCAAATTTGATGGCTGCTACAGGTCTCAAAAAAGTTGGGACAGGGGCCTGTTTACCATGGTGTAGCATCTACTCTTGTTTTTAAACACAGAGTGGAGGCGTCTGGGCATTGAGGAGACATGTTTCTTGAGTTTAGCCAATGGAATTTGATCCCACTCTTGCTTAATACAGGCTTCCAGCTGCTGGAGAGTTTTGGGTCTCCTTTGACGGACTTTTCTTTTAATCATGCGCCAAATCTTCTCAATCGGTGAAAGATGAGGACTGCAGGCAGGCCAGTTCAGCACACGGGCTCTTCTACTACGAAGCCATGCTGTTGTAATAGCTGCAGTATGTGGCTTTGCATTGTCCTGCTGAAATACACAAGGCCTTCCCTGGAATAGATGTCATCTGGAGGGAAGCATATGTTGCTCTAAAACCTTTATATACCTTTCAGCATTCATGGTGCTTTTTAAAACATGCAAGTGTCCCACACCATATGCACTAATGCATCCCCATACCATCAGAGATGCTGGCTTTTGAACTGAACGCTGATAACTGGAGGAGTGGTCTTGCTCCTCTTTTGCCCAGAGGACACCACGCCCATGATTTCCAACAAGAATATCAAATTTGGACTCATCTGACCACAGGACACTTTGCCACTTTGCTACAGTCCATTTTAAATGAGCCTTGGCCCACAGAACACGGCGGCGCTTCTGGATCATGCTCAACAATGGCTTCCTTTTTGCATGATAGAGTTTTAGGTGGCATCTATGGATGGCACGGCGGACTGTGTTTACAGACAGTGGTTTCTTGAAGTATTCCTGGGCCCATTTAGTAATGTGAATGACAGAATCATGCCGGTGAGTGATGCAGTGGCGTCTGAGGGCCCGAAGATCGCGGGCATCCAGTAAAGGTCTTTGGCCTTGTCCCTTACGCACAGGGATTTTTCCAGTTTCTCTGAATTTTTTGATGATGTTATGCACTGTCAATGATGAGACCTTCAAAGCCTTTGCAATTTGACGTTGAGGAACATTGTTTTTAAAGTATTCCACAAATTTTTTTTACGCAAGCCTTCACGGGTTGGAGAGCCTCTGGTCATCTTTACTTCTGAGAGACTTAGCCTCTCTAAGACATCCCTTTTGTAGCCACTCATATTACATACCTGATGCCAGTTAATGTAATTACTTGCTAAATGTTCTTTCAGCTGATTCTCTTATATATTAATTGCTTTTTCAGCCCTTTTTTGCCCGTGTCCCAACTTTTTTGAGACCTGTTGCAGCCAGAAAATTTGAAATGAGCTCATTTTGTGGATAAAAATGTAAAATGTCTCAGTTTCAACATTTGAAATGTTATCTATGTTCTATTGTAAATAACATATTGGCTCACGTGATCTGAAAGTCATTGCATTTTGATTTTATTCACAATTTACACTTCGTCCCAACTATTTCGGAATTGGGGTTGTACATATGGTCTTAGTTTCAGCTTAAAAACACCCAATGAGACCACATATTTCAACTGTAAAGTGTTTTGGAGGTTGTTCCATGACCAGGGAGCAAAATGGTAGCCTGGAATCCATCCGTATCAAGCCTTGGTCGCTCCCAACGGTCACTTGCTAGTACGTCTGGCCTCATTCGGTAGGCCAGTGTTTGACTTTCAAATATTCGCACAAAATCCATGCGAGATCTGTGATTGGCTCACAGTCGCAAGGGTGCCCCCCTCCCCCCTTCAGACAGACTTAAAAATAAATAAAAATACCACAGTTCTGCATTCAACGGAAGTCCCGCCTCCCCTCGTGGTTTATACGAGTATTCATCTGAGTGGCAGCATAGTCTCTGGGCAATGAACGAGCCAGGAGGCGGGACTTCCGTTGAATGCGCGAGCTTACTTGAAGCATTACTGTGGTATTTTATTATTTTTAGCGAAAAATAACCGCGTTTCTAGAGTTCTGAGGATACGAGTGGACAAAGCTGACTTGGATTATACTGGACGATGCGTTGGACGATGGTGTGAAAGTTTGTCAACGAACGTTTTGTGGAGTTTGCCCATTGCTACTGCGTGACCCCATTTGCTTCCAGCAAAAAAGGAATTTGGATAATTTTTCAAAACTCTCCAGTGGCCATAAAGTTGCGCCAGGTGAAGAACAACTTCGTCCGTTCAAGACATCTAATGGTGAGTAATTGATATACAAATTATAGTTTTTGGGTGGAGTATCACTTTAATCTAGCGGATGCAATCATGCCCTTCGAGCTATAGCTAATGCCAATTACCGTGAAATACGTTATGTAATTTGAGTGTTATTTAATTTAGCTTTTATTCTACCAGGGTATCCCACTGAAATAAACAAAATGCAGATATGACCAAACATTATCCTGTTCAAAACCTAACAACCACTCCAAGAGTAAACGCAAGCAAACCACAATCTAATTTTTAAGCTCATGTCACAAAACATTCACGAATGCCGTTGCTCGCCAGCTAGCTCATATTCGATTGGTGGTTCTCGCCAAGAGCAGAAAATATGAATATTCATATATTCACTTCATTAGTGACGTGAGGGCTAAACGCTGGCTATACGACTGAGGCTAGACTGATAAGTCAGTGACCGTTAGGAGCGACCAGCACTTTATCAGTATGGATTCCAGGCTAGCAAAATGGGAGAAAGTGGCCTTACCAAACTCAAAGGACATCCTAGGTACCAGGTAAAGCAGCTTTTCAGTGGAACAAAGCTGGTAACCGCTGCTGAGCGGAGTCAAAAGGCTACTGAGGTAATGAGGTAATTTGCCCAACATGGCTTCATACGTAAAAATAAGCCAATGATACGGTCTTCTTAAGATTAACCCTTTAAGGCCTAATGCAAAAATCCCAGCAGAGAATCATGCTGCCATGTTTACCATAGTAACCTGTATTTGGGCTGAAGCACAGCTTCTCAGCTTTCAGGAACAGTTGGAACATTTTTCTACTGCGCAAAACTTACAGTAATTACGGTACTTTCAAAATTACGCGCATATCTGTGTCGGCAACGACACGTTCTTAAAATACGCACATGCTGTCCCGGTTTAAATGGGTTAAAGAAGGCCAGAAAACTAGACTGTAAAGTGTGCAGTGATATGTGTGGTACTGTGAGATTATGAAGCCCAATGCACTATGATACAAACAGTCCAAATTGCTCAAAGAAAGGGAGGATGCATGCATATACATATGTCGCCAAAATCTAAAAGATTTAGCAAAGTGGCTCGGACAATTCTTTTGCAAGCCTCAAAGTCAAAACAAGCCTAGTTACAATAGTAGAAGTTTAGTCGAACTTTTAGTCTCTTTACAAGCTTGACAATATGTTCTGTGAAGGAAAGCTAATCATCAATCCAAATACCGAAGTATATAGACTGAGAGGGGCCAAAAATGTATAATGTACAAAAATGTACAATGGTTTTTATAGTCGATCTTGACAACTGATAGTTTTTCGTTTTGCTGATTCAAATGATCATCATCAGGTATGGTAAACATTGCAAAATGTCAGGCGTCTGGGGTTTGAATCCCTTCTTGGTTTAACGTCACATTATGATTACCCAGATGCAACAAAGTTCCCTGGATCACAGTTGCGAATCACATATTGTGAGAAATTGTCTTTCACATGAAAAGTTAAAGGTTAGGGCCAATAAAAGCACACATTAAGAAAGTCACATCATTCCCATTTCAAATGCCACAAACTAATGACTCTCGGAAGAATCAAACAATTTCAATATTGAATGATGGCCAGTCTCAAAGAAAAGTTTCTTGAGGCATTAATGTCCATTAAATTACTGTATATCCAGACTGCAGGGATGACACAGAATGACCAGATGTGTCAGCTGTCGTCTCCGACAAAGTGCATCATCTGTGACGTCACAAAAACGCATTCCATAAAACGACTTATGTCATGCCAGATAATCAGGGTTCCCACACTTTTTTACCAGTGATTTTTCAAAACTTTTCAAAAACTTTTCCATAATATTTTACCTAATTTCCATGACTTAGTTTAAAATAGATAAGGCCTATAATAGCGAACACAGAACACCATAATGAGCTTCAACAGTGTGCTAAGCCCTAAGCAGTGTAGCAAAAATGTAGCATGGAGAATGGAAGGGAAGTTGTGTCTATCTACCACCTATCCTAGGGCATCACACAATGGCATAAGGGCCTGTGGCACCATTCTTGTATTTTCTCAATTATATTTAACAAACAAACAAACAGCAATAAAAAACCAAGTGCTACATTTAAATGCTCAAGAAGGCAAAAACACTGAAGAGGTAACAAACAGATGGCATTTAATATATTCTGAGACAGATGTTGAACAATTACAAATTATTATTTAAAGTGTATTATCCTTGCTTGCGTGCATTGTTCGCAGAACCTGGGGGACGTTGTCGAGTTAGCGAAGTTTAAATGACACTGACATGACATGTAACCATTAAAGACTGTAACCGTGGAAAGGTTTCATAGAAAAGCTAACTGAGGGAAAGTTTCATAGAATAACGGTCTTTTGAGAGATTTTCTTTTCGTATGAGCGATATGCAAAATTGTTAGTGCATTCGTCTGTAGGAGGCCTAGTGCTTAACGCAGTACAGAAAAAAATATGTTTCTTACAAAGCTGCAAACTAATTGTTCTCATTAGCGTGCACATACTTTTTTGAGAATATTTTCATTTTATAATATCTGCACATCATACTTGTTCTGATGGAAAAATACTTGAACTGCCCTCAGAAAGTTTCTACGAAGTGACAATAAAGGATCCAGGTTTTGGCCCACGGCATAACGTACTTTTCTGGTGAGCACGGTGATATGGAAGCTTTCAGTGTACAGGTAAAGAGAAAGTTAAGGTCAACGTCCACCTTTTGACACCACAATAGCCGCTAAATTTGATATTATTATCGAAGTGACTATTCGCGCTTATTTAAGTGCGCCCAAGCACAAAAATTGATCGAAATTTATGTTAGACGACATATAAATAGATGCACATTTGCTCCATTGCCCACACTTATTTTAAGTGTGTCCAAAGCTAAATTTTTTTTCTTGGCCAAACTTATTTTAAGCGGTACTTTTTCTAAAAACTGAAATGGTCATTAACTGGCGCACTTATAAGCGTGGCCAAGAAAAAAATTCAGCATTGGCCATACGTAGAAGTGCGAATAACATCAGCCTATTATTCAGTTGTGTGGGCCGAGTCCTACCAAATTAAGTTATCAGTCAATGACGTATGTTGTATTGCTACATGATATGAAAAGGAAATTTGAAAAAACGCAAATTGGTGGAGTTAATGAGGTTTTTTTACCCCCAAGATCATCAAAATCACTTTGTGCAAGTTTTCTCAAACGTAACAAATGCCACAGTCATGAACCAAAGTGTATATTGTTTAAGAAGATCATCAAAATCACTTTGTGCAAGTTTTCTCAAACGTAACAAATGCCACAGTCATGAACCAAAGTGTATATTGTTTAAGATGTTGCGCATGTTCGTACAGAATTACCATTTTGAAATTTTGAGTGATTAGTGAATAAATTAATGATGTGTTTTAAGCCAGAATTGGGGTCCTTTCCTTCACTTTTGGTCCCATTTTCTCAGAAAATCAAAAATCCGGCGTTTACACGAACATGCACAATAATGTCGAAACAGACACGCTTTAAAAATACAGAAAATATGTTATTTGGAATGAGAAAACTTGCAGGAGAATTTCAAAGCAAATAGTTAAAGTATTTTTCAGACACTCCGCTTCTGCCACAATTGGGAATCGGGTTTCTTTGCGGTCTAATCAATTTACTTGCATGACGTGTTCATCGACCTGAGAAAATCATTGAGTTTCACAAGCGAACCTGGGAAATCAAACAAAAAAAATGCCAGGATGGAAATGAAATATTTTTGAACAGTGTATAATGCAGGAAAATGACTTGGAGAGAAACCAGTTGGGCCATAGGTGGACGTCGACCATAAATTTAAATAAAGTTGTGTGTTTATATTGAAATCTTATTATATTCACGTTATTTCATTCATTATTCTGATTGACAGTGATGCTATTATTACACTAATTTGAAGCGAGGCAGTGGGAAAATTCAACTGGCGTTATTAGAAAAACGGTGCCCTTTAAATTCCGGCGAACAGCGTAACCAAGTTACCACGTGCATGAAGGGTACAAGCCCATGTGCGTCAAAAGGTAAACAAAAGCATGCGCTCAATTCTTATTGGCTGTAAGCTAATGAGATAAAGTTGGTATTAAGAAGTCCGGTAGGAAAAAAATTTCGCTGCTCGCCAACTGGCTGCATAATGTAACCTAAGCGTATCACGAAACGTCATGTTAGTTTCAACGGTGTCGCGTTCGATTTTAAATAATAGCTTGTAGTTTTGCGGTAAACTCGACATCTTTTGGGGATTTAGTGAACATATTATTAGCATTAGGCAAAACAGTGTATTTTTCCAAACCTTTCCAAAACCGTTAGTTAATTCCATAACTTTTCCAGACTGGAAAACAGGTTTTTCAAATTCCATAACTTTTCCAGGAATTTCATGACCACGGGAACCCTGGATAATGCATAACTGAATTGACTGTCGATGTAACAATAGCAGTGAGGGCAAGTCTCACTACCAAAAGCAGTTTCCGGAGACAGTGATTTGCAACTGTAAAAGAAACCATTTACCGCTACTGTAAAACAGTACATTTTAGCCTGAGTTTTTATAACTCTCAGTATAGATAAATGCAACTAAGATGAACTTAATTCCTGATGAATACTTGGTAGACTTTATTCACAATAATCTTTAGGGGTGCCATTAATTGTGAAACCTAAATTTGTAATTATATTATAATACACATTTTTAGTTGATTCAATAGAAACATTAATAAAGTAAAGCATCGCAGACATGCAGGTGGTTTGAGTTTCTCTCTAAAATGTTATTATTGATATATTTTAAAATGTTTAGTGAATTTCCCGTCAGTAGGTTCCAATAATTCTGGAGCCCATTACTCTCCACCCATCCCTTTAATGTACTTTGCTTCACAGAGCACTTCCATACTGCAGTTTTATTGGTTTTTCCATTTTAGTGTTGTAGATGCCACAGTTTATCATCTCCGTTGCCGTCAATTAGATAATATTGTTTTGCCATCGCATTCTTCCACCCTTGACCCAGGCCGGCTGGTCTCACTCATTGGCTGTTTCTCGAAGGATAGGCTGCATTTCTAGACCGATATGTCATTGCAGCCGGTTCCACTGCGAAGGCGTCTTTGAATATGGCCCAAAAACGCAGCCTTCATTTTGCCTGATATCAGACGGAGCGTATACGAGATGTCACTCGGGTCTGAAATTAGTCAAGTTGAAGGCAGCATTTCTCGGCTGTTTTCGAAGACGTCTTTGCTAAGGACCAGCCTGCGATGATGCAGCAGCCTAGAAGTGCAGGCCGCAGCCAGTGCTTTGAGAAACAGTCACTGTCAGCTCCAACTTCAGTCTGAAGAAAGGCACTCACTAATAGGCCAACCCAGGAGGTTGGAACAAAGTCCGGGGGAGGAGTACCACTCTCTGAACCTGGACTTTACACCGCTGCTCTTACCTGGTGGAGAATTAGGTCCTCCTCAGGAAACAGCTCTTCGCAGAACTCACAGGGCAACATGGCATCTGTGTGATTCAATACAGACTTGATTGAGGCAGAACACAACGGTAGAGGAGCTATGTAGCTCAGAGGAAGGCATACTTAACAGGCTCATTTCTTATCTACTGTGAGAATGCATTTAGTCTGACCCACCCATTATGAAAATGCGGTCTTAAGCATTATGAAAATGTTAACAAATTTGAACACAGTGTGCTGAACTTAGTATCTCTGGAATTCAATGTAACAATTGCATCACTTCATTTGATTTATGCAGTGATCATTAAAGGCATAACAGGAGTAGCAGCAAGTTATTTTAGTCAAATAATGACCCTGTTCCCATCATCCACCTCTTGGTCCAAACTTGTAGTCTGGAAATGAGTGCCAAAATTTCATGCTGCCTTGTTTGCAAATAAGAAACTAGACAGTCCGGTCGCCCGCGACCACATGGGTGTAGCCCCCGAAAGGCCAGCCTGTACTGCGTCCACAAGGAAATCTCTACGTTTCAACACAAATGTGGGCGTTTTTTGGTCAATATGGTCGTCATGGAAACCAAAATTGATAGGAGTCATAAGTGAAGTATAACACATGACCATACCAAATATGAAAGTAATCGGTCAAAAATTGCAGCCTGACAGGGCTCGCGATTACCCTGAGACCTTGGGTGAAATACGCATGAAAATCACACAGGACGCACAGTGAGCCATGCCTGTGAGTTTTGGGGACGCACGACTTCTCTGTAGATGAAATTGCAATACCCACTCTCAGTAGCATTGTCCATTTTCCCAAGTTCATGACATTAATGCCAAGCTACCCTTAATGCGGCAGAATTTGCGGTCTTTTATATCTCTCAGCAATCCCCAGTCATTCCATTCCCGATCATATAAATAACTACGGACCAATCACAGAGATCGATGTGAGTTACGTTGTTTCCCTATGCCATGAGTACTTCCTGTTTGTGCTGAATGTTTCTATGCATGAGCCTAGTCTGACTCGTCTGCGCAAAGTTTCGTCTGGCCTTTGCTTTGTCTCGCAATAAATATCGCCGCGTGAAGTAAAACCAAACGCCAAATCACCGACTTTTTTTCAAAAAAGTGGTGGGGAGAAAAGACAGAAGCAGGAGGATGATGTCACTGCTCGTACTTCCCAATTGCAAGAGATACCAAGCCCCAAATCAGCTTCTACCAGCGGGGCCTGTAAGCATAGATGCTGGCGCGAAGAGTGGCGCTTCAAATATCTATGGCTAGAAAAAAAAGATTGTGGGGAGGAAATCTTGGCCTTCCATAAAATAATGCACGCAATACACGCTTCTAATCCAAAAAATTCTGACACAGACCCTTCCAGCTCTGATGAAACAAATGTGCGTGTGCTTGCGGTTGGGGGGCAGAATTGCATCAACGCATAGAACTTCAGCAAGGAAATATTGTTCTGCCTAACCAAATTTCAAACGGATTTATTCAAATCAATATGATAATTTGCTAGTTAGTATGCTAACGCATTTCGCCATGAAATTAATAAATTCAAGTTTCTACGATTACCATTACACATGTTGTTTTAAATTTTAATGGCAAAAACCACTAGCATGCTCGCTAGCAAATTACTCATCCCAATGAACTAGAAACCAAATGCTGGTGACGGTTATTGGTTACCAAGTGTGTTTTCCAGTGAGCGGTATCTGACCAGTCGCGACGCAAGAAAGCTGTATCACACGTGTGTGTGATACCAAACCTGTACAGGGTTTCCTCCAGGATTTTTTGAAACTGTGGCGGAGGGCTTCAGCATTATCAGGTGTGGCCATTATCATTAATCAGCACGTGATGTAATAATTGAAGTCTATGTGCACAGAGGTTTATCAGTTTCACATGCGTCACGGTGGATTTCACATATAATATGAAAACTGATTATGACTCTGGACTCCAGAATTGGAATTAAATAATCATGAAGAAACAATTAGGTAGAGCAGGATGTGCTCACAGCAAACACAGAAGTTAACATCGTAGTTTAACGTTTTGCAAGTAAACAAAATATTTTTTCTCTAATCATTGCACACATTGCATTAAGAAGAAAGCAGCGCGTTTTACTGCCGATGGCTAATTTTTATTCATTGGAATTAGCGCTCATTTTAACTAAACAATGAGAACTGGCGACACCCGATTGTCCTTAGGATTTTTGGAGCTTATGTAAAGTCATTTTATATAGGCGTGGCGGCTTTTATTTTGTTGTAGCGGTGCGCCACAACCAATTACATGTAGCGGGAACCCTGTTGTATCTCATGGGTTGCATCCCACCGATTTATCTAAATTTTTTTTTTTTTTTAGAAACCCTAAGAGTCAAATATGTCCTTGTAAACAGGATGTGATTAGCCTTCAGGGACTGACTGTATACAACTCGGAACTGTTATTTCATTGTTTGACCAACAATCACAGAGTTTGTTGAGAATACTGTAGACTCAGCTGCGGTTGACGACTTATGTTTGTTTTACTGTTGAGTTTTATCAAAGACAGTTACATTATAACTGGTTTCGCTATTTATTTCATTAAATCAGAATAGGATCATTTCACACAAGGTATTGAATCCAATACTCTTGCCTATATATTATAAGCGGTCAGTTAATGTATACATTACCCGATTGATGTTTCTCACTCGAGTTGTGACCAAATGGCTTGAGGAGATGCACTAAATTACTGCACTACTGACATCTTCTGATAATGGCAGAGGTTGGGATGTGCAAAACTTGTTGAGCGAGAGCCAGGGACCCCCGAATCTGGATCAGGACCCCCATACAAAGGAACTCATGGGTTTCGGGACCCCTGAGAAAGGAAAGCTAATGGAAGCCCTGAGCCTGTACTGCGTCCACAAGGAAATCTCGTCGCCGTGGCAGTCAATATCGATAGGTGTCATAACTTCGGTATAACACACGTCCATACAAAATATGAAAGTAATCGGTCAAAAATTACAGCCTGTACGGCGTCCATGTGGAAGTGTCTAAGGACGCGGACGCGGCGGCAGTGGAGACGATAAGCATGAATCCATAGTAGCCGCTCGACTTCGTCCGGGGGCAACGATAAAATCCGGAGACCTGGCAAGGCCAGACCCAGTTACCCATACTTTTTAGCGGAACCATCTGACCAAATTATCCCACATTTTAAATTCAACAAAGTCTGATATAGTATTTGCCAGCTACACCATGAGTGAGAATGGTATAGTACAGCTTCATGATCTTTCCAGAGGAACACTGAACCTAATTTATGGTTTTTAGTAGATCAGACATTACTCTACTGAACTCTACATGCATGAATTCACTGATGCTACGATCAACACTGTTATGTTCCATCAGCCAATCAGAAACAGCTCTGTGTGAGATGGCAGGGATAGGCTGACCTGATTGGTCGGTGCCCGGCTGAGTCGTGCTGTCGTCGGGGGTCCGGTTGTCGTAGTTGTTGTTGGGCGGCGTGATCCGAGAGAGGATGGAAGGCAGGAGCGTATTCGAGGCGAACCCCAGGGTGTCTCTCCAGACGGAGTTCCAGACGTCCCCCTGCCTGGGCGCACGATCCCCAGCGTCCGCGTCGTTCTGCAGGCTGAGGGCCAGCAGGTAATCCAGGCTCGGATCCTCTCCGGGTGACAAGCCTCCAGGCCAGGCAACACAGTTATTATTGTTGCTCATCTCCGTCTCCTGTTCCGTGACTTAGCACAGAAAATTACATTAAAATTAATTACATTGAATTAAACGTGCAGCTCCACTTGCACCGTCTGTAACCCAACCCTGCACTGGGAAACCTATCATAAATTAAACGCATGTCTCCACTTAAACCAGCAGTAATCCAACCCAGCAACTGACTGTCCATCTCAAACCGGCGGTAACCCAACCCTGCTCGTGGAGATCAATTGTAAATTAAACGCACATCTCATCTTAACCCAGCGGAAACCCAACCCTGCCCCTGGAGATCAGCGCACTCAACTCAACTGATGGGTAGCCCAAAAAGACCTCCAGCTGAGGTGTCCTGTGTTAGACCTGAGGTGAAAACCAGCAGATCTCCAGGAACAGGGTTGGTCACCACCGGTTTAAAATGTGGGGACAGGAAAAACTCGAAGAGAAAAGCCAGAGTATCACCCATGTAATCAAAGGCTGCGGAGTACATCAAAGAACAATTAACATAGTGCATGTAGCAGAGGCTCAGAATTTAGCACAGAGGTATAAAGCAAACACATTCGGGCAAGGCAAAATTCAAAAGGATTGACGAGAGAAAACTGACGTGTCAAGTGGAAAAAAAATACAGCAGCACATCGACTGATGGGAATACGTTAGTGGACTCCCAAATTTTCCAACTGGGACTAAATCTGCAGTTTTAGCAAAGAGACAGATGCACCAGTGGGTGCATCATGCATTCATGATAATTGGGCACAACATAGAACACCGGTTTTCCACTTTCCCTTTACCTGAGAGTCTGGCCAATCAGAAGCATTAACTGTTTTTGTTAATTAGTTAATTACCAGGGAGCAAAAAAAAAAAAAAAAAAACCAGGG
Organism: Gymnothorax javanicus; assembly: GCA_029692085.1. Lineage (NCBI taxonomy): Eukaryota > Metazoa > Chordata > Actinopteri > Anguilliformes > Muraenidae > Gymnothorax > Gymnothorax javanicus. Next base: position 81,666,779 of record CM056194.1, on the reverse strand, counting down.
CTGGATTTGAACTCGAGGGCCAGAGTTCATGACCTCTGGGATAGACGGTACAGTGGCCCACATTGACACTGCCACTCCACTCACAGCGGTTGAGGTCGGTGTTCCTGGGTGCAGTGTTCCTCCTGGGCTCCGGCCCCATTGCCCTCGTGCTGTTGTGCACTCTGCCCTCTAGTGGCCGGGGGAGTGTCCTGCGCTCCGGGGAGGCGGAGTTGGGCAGTCCCCTCTGGCTCTTGAGCAGGTTCTGAATCGAGTGGGTCTCCAGCCAGGCCTCGGGGCCCAGCCGCCCTGTGGGGGGTCCGCGGGTGTTGTTCCTCTCCAGGGGCGGGGGCGAGGGCGGGGCCCCGCAGAACGCCGGGTGCACCGCCTGCTCCCGCAGCATCACGTTACACTTGCAGATGGGACAGGGCTCGGTGCGCGCTCCGCAGTAGTCCTCGTGCTCCAGGTATTGGCTGAACATCAGCTCGAGGTCACAGTACTGGCAAGCCACCATCCGCTGGCTGCACTCGGAACTCTGGAGCGCCAAGGGGACCGAGGAAACGCACACAACCACACACACACAACACCCAAATCATCATCGAAGAGACACAAGTCATACACTGAGGAATACACTAGTGCAAACATGTACAGAGCACTCTCTTGCCTTCGTACAGATAAACACACACCCACAACACCCAAGCAATAACAAAATATCACTTTGCATACAATGAGCATACTAATGCAGTGCAATAACTTTAGTATGCTCCTCCACTCAATGCAAAATGCAGATACGCACGCCAACAACACATAAGCATAATAGCAGGCTGATAAATGTCAATGCATACAACACACTTCTGCAGTCAAGGCAAAGAACTTGGTTTCTCATGCACGCCCCACACACACGCACGCACGCACGCACCTGGTGGTCCTCCAAGACGTTCCTCTCCATTTTCAACCCGCATTTGCATTGCACCTGGAAAGAAAACAATAAAGCTTTCCTTTCGCCAAAAAAGTGAAATTCTAATTTGAGGCCAATATGTGAATTTGATATCAAGAAATCGATTTAGTGCATTTATTTTCTCGTAAAATGTCGGGTTAATGAAATAAAACCCATTAGAGGAGGACTGTCCCACACACGAATTTACCACATGCACGAATTGCAAAAATATATGCATGCAAATCATTGTCGTCATCATATTCATAAGGCCCTCGGTCGAATTCTCACTCCAATTAAATTCACAGTCAGAGCATTACAGATTTCCTGACCTGCGCGTGCTCTTGCTCCTTGTGCAGCTGCAAGTCTGCGCGAGGCACGGGCTCCTGGCATTGATCACACAGCGCGATGTTGCGACGGCAGTGGATCTCGTGAGTGGTGAAATTCGCCTCCGGGATATCCCGCTTGCTGCGAGATTGGCGAAGAAACCTCTTACTTTCAGCCACGCGCAAGCGGCCATAGTGATACACATATGAAAAGTCCTCCATAAAACTCAAGTCCCCCCATTGAGACCCGCCCCCTGTAATCACCCACGGCCAAGTTTTCTACTTCCACTTACCAGTTGGCGCAGAACTGGGTGTTTTCCTCAGACATGGTCTGCTTGACGTGAAAAAAAGACAAGAGACGTGTCAGAAATTCTCATAACATGCGCAGAAATAAACATGGCATGGCAGTGGTTCACCCGCGACCGTCCGAGGTGCCCTGTGGGGAATCCGTTCCAGACTGTAATGGGTTAAGAATGACACGAACAGACTCGTTTCCTTGTTGCTAGCTGACGAGTCAGCAACAAAGACCACAACAGGTGCTTTCCCATTGTACTATTTGATCATCTTAACATCGGGTACAAAAAGTAGAATAAAAACAATGGAACGGCATTTACCAAAGTACCTAACAGGATAGCCCACATGATGTCCTTCTATCCACATAACGCTATGACCATGATATAGTTGGCAGCATTCAATAGCACTGACAGTACTTGATCTGAATGACTCAGCTGTATATTGAACTATTGTACTTGTCAAACTACGCTGGTCGCCGGTGACATTTAGCCAAAATTATTTTCATACTTTCACAATGCTACTGACTGCACAACCAGTCGAAGTATATAGCGTGCTACAGTTCCCATTACAATTAAGCTTCCAAGACCGAGTGACAGGGTGCAACATGAAACACAAGCTCCGCAGCAGCTCCGCGAAAGCACAAGGATGATAAGAATTCGGGGTAGACCGTAGCCCAAGCAGGCGATGATCCAGCTCGTAGTCTAGCTGTCTTCAAAAATATAAAGAAATACTGAAAATAAGTAATCGCACTCACTCACCGAAATCCACACAAAGAATGAAGCCGAAACTGAAAGGCACGGGGATGAAGCGAACAAATTTTTATTGCGCTTTCAGCTCTTGATCAGCAAACGTTGACGATCATAGCTACGGAACTAGCCAGTGTTAACAAACAGAAACTTGCTCCTTTCAATTTCGTTTCATGGCTGACTCCACAATAACGGAAATGCCGAAATGCGGTCTTTCATTCTCTCGAGGTCTGTAGCTATAATTCGCTTATTTCCGATAACACCGAGAAACTGCCAGTTTATCTTAGTGATCACAGACTGTAACTGCAAACAAGAATAAAAGTAATGATACTGCGATGTCTTGCTAATGATATTCTTTTATTCTCCATTTCTCCAGTCTTACAGTTCCTTGTTGGTCCAGGCTCCCAGCCAGACAGCTCAAGAACTGCAAACCTGCACACATGGATCAGCCTACCAGCTGCGCGGATTGGTCTCGATCATTTAATTCTGAACGATGATTGGATAGAATTCCAGTCGCCTTCGCAGACGGTGACGACAGAACACCGTTTAAGACAATCTCGGGGCCGCCCTGCCCCCAGTTTCCTTCACTTGTTGCCTTGACAACTGTCTACTGGGCGGGTGTTCAGCGATAAATATTAAATAATGACCAAAAGTTTCAGGAAACGGTGGGCATAATACACTTTTCATCCAGGAAAAGATGTTGTTATTCAATTTTGGATGTAGTTATTTTTGTTCTTGTGGATTACAAAGGCTAGCAGTGTATCTACTACAATGCATGACAGTCTCTTTTCATCGTAACCTATTGCTTGAACTGAAGACGATAAGCGGATTTTTCCGCACGATTTATAGCCATATAAAGGCGTTTTGCATAAAGTGCATGTTATGATGAGCAAATCCTTGACACACACCATCTTATTTTTCGGGGTTGCCAATTGTTCCCATCTTCCTAAATCAAACATTGTGTTAATAAAACGAAAGTGGTGCATTATGACATGACTGGCTTCAAAAAAAGTGTTTTCCTGTCAAAGTAATGTATTACCTATTTCACCAGTTTATCGGTAAGGCTTTCGTGTGTTCTAAGATAAGCGTTCTGTTCAGTCAAAGGGCTGCTCCAAAATATACGAAGTTACTGTAGGTCAGCTATATGAGCAAATCCATCATAGTACACCTAACGAGACTCTTCAAAATATCACCAGTATAACTGTTAGTGTTTAAGTTAAAACATTCCTCATTGCGCATGTCAATGTTTTTCTCCTTTATTGCATTAGAACTTGTTTAGGGCTAACCTCTTGCATTGAAATGATCAATTTGAATACTGATTTGCTTTTCACAGTGAGCAGCACCCGATACTCCCCTCCTATTTGCTGTCAGTGCTAGTGCGGATTAGTGTCATTCACGTCCCCCTAAATTGCTCATTCGCTTTGTTGCTTAAAAAGTTTATTATACTTGGGCTAAAATAAAGTAAGTGATAAATAAATAAATGATGACCACAAAGGAAAAATGATCAGAGTCACATTTTCACGTTGTGGAGAAATGATGAATTAGCAATTCAAAACGATCTTAGAAACAAAGCACTGAAACAATATGCAAAAATATAAATATATATATAAAATATTATAATAATATATAAAATATACAACAACGCAAAATCTGGACTCTGATCGTTTTTCCTTTGTGATCTTCAAATGAATGCACTTATCAACCCAAAGCAATGATTAAGAGATTCAAGACATCACCAACTATATTTTCTTCACAGGGAGTCGAAATACGGCGTTTCCACTCAGCTTCTGGTGTCGCCTAATCCCATCAGAGTACTCCCAAAATAAATTCTTTGCCACAGAACAAGTCAATAAAAATGTGATTCATAATTGCAGTAGCTGTTGCTGTTCTTTATACACTTATGGCAAAGATCTCAGAGAGTTTAATTTTCAACATCTTTCCATTGATATATTTTATTGTATGCATTCCTACATATGAAGTTTTGACGTTAAAGTAAAGGCTGATTCAGTGGAAGGGATATTAGCACTTCAGTTCAAGAATAAGTCGTCCGGGCATTGTTTTCTTATTTTTACTAGCTCTTTACGTCCAGAAGGATCCGCAATATCAACAAGCTCCAATTTCTTCAGGTATTTAATTGCTCAGATGTTTAGCCTGTCTGATGTAGATGCTGTCTGTGTTTGGCGATTTCAACAGTTGGATTGGTAATCTTGAAGATTGTATAAGTGATGTGGATAATATTCCTAATAGACAAAATTTAGATTGCACTACCTATACATACAGGAAACTAGTAATAGAGTTTTTGAGAGATACAAAATGCAGTGTTATCAATGGTAGAGTGCTGTTGAGCAAAGGTAACTTTATCTCCGTTACAAGGAAAGGAAAATCAGTAGTAGATTATATTATTGTCCCTCATGAAGGTTTGAATAACTGTGTTAGAATCTGTGTTTTTTCTTCAAATGAATCAATTGAACTATTAGGTGAAGTGGGTTTTTCATTATTGGGTAGTAAGTATAAACTACCTGACCATTCCTGGCTTATGTTAATGGTTCAAGTAAGTCCATCTTCTGTCAGAGAGAATTGACTGTCATGGTTTAGGCGTGCGTTTGTTTGTTAGACCTTTCTGTTCTATCGTCCGGGATGATATCGGATTTCTTTTCCATCGAATTCCTGGCCCAGCTGGCTGATTGAGCTGGGGCAGAGTTTTCCAGACTCTATATATATGCCGGGGGTTCGCCACGCCTATCGCAAGAGTGTCTGTTTGTTTCTAGCACTTTGGCCGGAGAAAATCTCTGGTCAGATTTCCTAGTGATTTGTTATATTCCTTTTATTGTAGGAATTGCTTCTTTTAGAAATTATCTCTCTTCTCTCTTGTTGTTTATTCTCTCTCGCACTGCTTCCGTGTTGTGGACTTTTATTCTTCCTTGGAAGCGCGAGCTTTTACTGGAGGTGTGTACCTCTTTTGTGTCTGTCTCTTATCTGGGCTGCTCTCAGTTCTTTCTCTCACTGGTCGCGGCACCTGGCGTCCTATCACCGTCCATTACAGTAAACTCTAGCCGAACATGGAGTCGTCAGCCGCGGCTACGTTAGAGAAAGTTTTTGAGGATCAGCAAGCCACACTTTCGGGCTATGGCAAGGGCTTGTCTACCCTGAACAGTCAACAGGCTGAGTTGGCGGAGCGAGTCTGCCATCAGGACGAGGCTTTACAGAAAAAGGAGAGCGTCCTGTTAAGTCTAACTGAGAGTATTCAAGCCTTGTCCACTCAAATTACACAGAATGTTGCACAAACACTACACTTCCCCCGCGAGCCTAAGCTCCAGCTACCTCCACGATATGGAGGCGAGGCAGGGAAATGTAAAGACTTCATCGCCCAGTGTGAACTATTTTCCAAAGCTCAGCCTTCGCGTTTTGTAAATGAAGAGTCTCGGGTTTCATTTATTTTATCTCTGTTGACTGACACAGCCCTTACTTGGGTCGGGCCACTTATTCGATCTAATTCACCGGTCGTGAGTTCAGTGGAGACTCTCGTTAGGGAGATGGTGTCGGTGTTTGATCAAGATGTGTGTGGGCAGGACGCGGCTACGCGTCTAATGCATCTTAGGCAGGGTTCCGAGAGCGTTGCTGAGTTTTCTATAGCTTTTCGCTCTCTAGCTACAGAGATGGGCTGGCCAGAAGCACCTCTAATGATTGTTTTTGTTCATGCCTTGGCGGAGGAGGTGAAGGACGCTCTGGCTACATTAGAACCCTGAACTTCTCTGGATTTGTTGGTTCGCACTGCTGTGCGAATTGATAATCAAATTTGTGAACGCAACAAAGAAAAATGTACTGCTTTAACTCTCGCTGACAACGGGGCTAATCTTCCTCGTAGTAGGCATATAGCTCCTATTCCGTCGACTGAAATTTCCACTCCTGGGGAACCTATGCAGGTCGATGGCGCATATGTGAGCCGGGCTCGTAAGCCCGTTCGTAAACCAATTATCTGCTATAACTGCTACAAACCGGGACATATTCGCCCACACTGCCCTGATCTTAAGGGAAATGGGGAGGCCCCTCTAGCTGTATGGGGGGCGCTAGAGGGACAGACCCAAACTCCCTTCCGAACCTTGATTCCTGTAGAATTATCTGTGGGTAGACAGATAATTCCTGTGGAGGTTTTTTTGGACTTGGGGCCGTGGATTGTTTTATGGATGCGGAGTGGGCTGAGAGGCATTCTATTCCTATACGCCCTCTGCTGCACTCACGCACGGTTAAATCTTTGGACGGTCGGCTGCTGGGTTCTGGAGTTATAACTGAAGTCCCTGAAGCACTAACCATGTCCTTCGGTTGCCATTCTGAGGAGGTCCGATGTTTTATTATTTGTTCCCGTTTTTCCTGTTGTGTTAGGGCACTCATAGTCACGGAAACATAAGCCTCACATCCGTTGGGGTAGTCAAACTAGCCCTATTGTCCACTGGGGCGCTAATTGTAGATCCCACTGTAGGGAGAGTTTGACGTGTAGTTCCGGGCATCAACCTAGGGGGGAGGCAGATGCCAGGAGTGATTTTGCTGAGTTTGTCTCATACAGCCCTCCTAGTCGGGAAGAGGAGGCGGAGGAGGGGTTGGAGTGGGATCCTCGATTTGACTGGCAGCAGCCAGAGGATGATTGCGATTTGGAGGATCTCTCTGACTGTGATTCGGTCATGGATATGGCGAGTTCCGAAAAAGTGGAGAGTTTGGGGGCCGCTTTGAATTTTGATCTGCCTCCTAACGTTCCTAGTGATTATGCTGATCTCGCCAAGGTTTTGAGCAAACAACGAGCCTCGACTTTACCTCCTCATTGCCCGTACGATTGAGAGATCAATCTCCACCCTGGTAGTACTCCTCCTAGGGGCTTGCTATACTCGCGAGAATATATTGCTAATGGTTTTATTCTGCCATCCATCTCTCCTGCCGGAGCGGGGTTTTTTTTGTGGAAAAAAAGATGGCGGTGTGAGACCCTGTATTGATTATAGGGGTTTGAATAAGATCACCGTTAAAAACCGATACCCCCTTCTGTTGATGAATTCCGTGTTTGAACATCTGCAGGAGGCGTCACTTTTTACCAAGCTAGATCTCTGAAATGCTTATAACTTAGTTCACATTTGGGAGGGGGACGAATGGAAAACGGCATTTAATATGCATGACGGGCACTGGGAATATTTGGTCATGCCGTTTGAATTGGTTAACGCCCCCTCGGTGTTTCAAGCACTCGTTAATGACGTCCTCTGAGAGATGTTGGAGAAATTCGTCTTCGTTTATCTTGACGACATTCTGATTTTTTCTTCAACGGTCTCAGAGGATAAACACATCAGACGTGTGCTTGAGGCCCTCCTTAATGCCAAGCTTTTTGTCAAGGCTGAGAAATGTGTTTTTCATGCCAAGACTGTCTCGTTTCTTGGTTTCATTGTGTCGGTCCATATGGACCCTGTTAAGGTGGCAGCGGTCAGGAAATGGCCTGCCCCTGAAAAAGGTTAAGGAGGTGCCACGGTTTTGGGGTTTGCCAATTTGTATAGGAGGTTTATCCGTAATTTTAGCGCAGTAGCTGCCCCCATTATTGAGCTTACCAAGAAGAATTCCTCCTCGCCGTTTGATTGGTCCCCAGCAGCTGAGGCTGCTTTTCAGGAGTTAAAGAAATGTTTTAGCTCAGAGCCCATTCTTGTCTTGCCCGATCCCTCCCTCCCATTCGTTGTGGAGGTAGATGTCTCTGAAGTCGGGGTGGGTGCCATTTTGTCCCAGCGCCTCCTTCGGGACAATGGGCTCTAAATTCGTTGACCAGGTGCATGCACGGCGCAGGCGCAGCGAATGGGGGGAGCGCCGCACCAACGGGGTGTATCCAGGTGTATTTTGCAATTTCGTGCCCGGCGCAGCCTGGTGCAAGTACTCCTCTGTCCCGCCTCTGTCCCTCCTGCCAGCTCAAGTGGCAAAGAGGAAGGAGACAAGGCGTGAGTGGGTTTAACACAGCTGAGTCAAATCTTCACCAATCAAATGAGCTCCTCTACTCGCCTTTAAAATGTTGGAATAAAGAAGCCTCTGTCCTATATCTGCATGATGGGTTAATGTTGCATTTTACTTTGCTGCTTTAGACGTTTTCTGCACCGCTTACATCTATATTAAGCATTACGAATATGAGTTAGCTGGATAGCTAGGGCATTCGCAAATTATTACCATTAGCGAACTTGAATGGAATTTCAAAACAAAACTACGTCAGATCATTCAAACTTATGAAGTTGGAATGAAATATGACGGTTGCTCATTTATTTCTTCTGCCTGCATCATTGGGAAGAGAAACGATGGATAGCGTGTTCCTATTATTACACCCTGTTGCCGCTTGAAATTTTGGGATTAACATGCATGGACAACAATGCAAGATACGTTACACATTTATTTTCAATATGTGATCTTAACTCAGTACGAGATCATAGCAATCAGGCTGTATTCCTTTCCCCCACTAAAAACGATAAAACCTAAGGGACAATAATAGTAGTATCAAAGCGCTTGCACACTGGGATTAAAATGAATTTTCGCGACGACAAATTACATTCAAAGTCAATGCAAATTCGCTTTTTGCATTGACTTTGAATGTAATCAGTCGTATGTAAAAATTTGTTTCAAGGCCCAGTGTGCAAGCGTTTACTGAGCATATATATATATATATATATATATATATACACACACTGCCTGATGCCGAGGCAGTTTGTGGTTGGCTGAGAAAGATGTGAAGTCGTTAGTTCGTGATCAGAGATTCAGTTGCGTTGATTAAGCCAGGTCGAAATTCCATTACGCGTGCCAACCGCCTTTGATCTGACATCAGGACAATCGATATAGATACTACAATTTATGTCCTGATTCAGACAGTTACATTAAATAGTGGTTGCCGTAATTATTAATTGCATTGAAATGTGCCTGACATTCTGGAAACCTGCCTGTGTGGTTTCGTGACGTGTGCGACTGTCGCCGGGTCAGCCAAATTACCACTGCACAGAAAGTAAACCAGGTTGGAGCTGGCGAGCTTTCTCGCGCACTTTTCTGGAGCCTTTATCCACGAAATTGTCACTGCGTCATGATGAATATGTGACACCTCCCCCTACTACGCCGCCACACCCATCTCGGCGCACGTCCGTCTACCAAATTGCCAAAGTGTTGCACCGCATGAAATTACCACTGCACGGGCTGCACCGGACGAAATTACCACTGCGTGGGCTGCGCCACGCTGCGCCACTCTGCGCTGCGCCAATAAATTAGAGCCCAATAAGCTACACCCGTGCGCCTACTTCTCCTGGTCATTGTCGGCGGCTGAACGGAATTAAAGTATTGGTGACCCAGAGTTGCTAGCCGTTAAGCTGGCGTTAGAGGAATTGGCCTTCAACTAACTTGTAAACGCACACCTTATGAGGCGCTCACCGACAATGTGAATTCAAATCAAAAAGAAGGTTGGCACACTCAGAACTTAATATGCACAAAGTTTTTGTTTTATAATTTCACCAACGTTTCGGCGATAAAGCCTTCGTCAAGGTTCATTCATAAAACCAGAGTTCATTCATTCACGCCATTTTATGTTAAGATTCTCACGATTGGACCAATGTTAATTGTAGGCGTATTCAGTCCACTCCCAATTCCATCATAACTCCATATGGCAATCAGGGGAATTCCCTTGTTCATGCCTCTGCGAAACACAGCACTGTTTCATTAGAGGTCCTAATAGCAATTCTTTTGTAAATGATAAGAAATAAATACATCAATGTACAAAAATTAAACATTACAATATTTTTAACCTTCACAGAAATACATCAAATTCTATTACAAATAACATCTCAAATCAAACTCAGTGTTAAGACCATTAGGGGCGAGAGCCCAGTTTGTGAATCCATACTGCTTCCTTTTTTGTAAAAGGATTTTATCAAAGTCACCCCCTCGACCAGGTGTCTCTACCTTTTTAATGCCAATATACCGCAATGAGGCCACAGTGTGCTCCATAAGTATAAAATGGGCTGCTAGAGGGTATGTATCGTTCTTGCATCTAATAGTGCTCCTATGTTCCGCTATAATGCTGTTTCAATTGCCGTGTTGTCTTTCCAATGTACACTTTCCCCGCAAGGACATGTAATTAAATAAATCACACCCGTAGTTGTACACGTAATGATTCCTTTATTGGGATCTTTTTGCCTGATCTTGGATGCTTAAAATCATGGCATCTATGTGTACTGTTGCATTGGGCACATGCATTGCACTTATAATTACCTGGGGATTGGAGCAAGTAAACCAGTGACATTAGTGGATTTCACTGGGATCAGGTCTGAACGAACCAGCCGATCCTTCAGGTTTTTCCGCGTGAAAATACTACTTGTGGGGATCAGAAAAAGATTTCCAATGATTTGTCAGTTCAAGAATATGCCAATGTTTTCGTAGAATAGGCTTTATCTCATCTGTGCATTTTGAGTATTGAGTAATCAATGCTAGCGCATGTTTTTTCTTTGAGCGATTGTTGTTTTGTAGTAGTTGTGTTCGGTTTCTTTCTTCGAGTTTCAAGGCGCACGATTGAGCTGCGCGCTTTCATTGTAGCCTCGCTCTCTAAAGTTATTCTTCATGATCCCCATATGTTTATTGAAGTCAACAGGTTTTTTACAAATGCGTTTAACCCTGCAAAACTGGCTATATGGCAAGCTATTTTTTAATGGGCGAGGGGGACAACTATTCGCATGTAGGAAACTGTTACGGTCAGTATTTTTCTTGTACAAATCTGTATACAGTGTGTTGTTTTCCCGTACAATCAATAGATCTAAAAAAATTGATCTGGTGTGCATCATAGATCATTGTGAATTTCAACTGGTCGGAGCTGGAGTTCAAATATTCAAAGAACAATTTCAAAGAACTCTCACTGCCCCGAAAAAGCACAAACACGTCCTCAATGTATCTTTTCCATAAGATTATGTTTGAAAGAAATTTATTTGCGATGGGGTTTAAAATTATATTTTCTTCTAATAACCCAACATAGAGATTCCCAAAATTAGGGGCCATTGGCGAGCCCACTGCCGTCCCTTTAATCTGAAGGAAAAAGTCATTTTCAAATCTAAAATAATTGTGAGACAACACTTTTTCTGCCAGTGCTAAAATGCATGAATTAGATGGCCGGGCATTATGCTCCCGTTGTTCCAGGAAATGCACCATAGCTTGCAGCCCACCCTCATGCGGAACATTTGTATATAATGATTCAACATCAAATGTGGCTAGCAAAACGTCATCCGGGATAGGTCCTAAAGACTCAATTAGAACAATCATGTCAGTAGTATCTTTTCACAAAGGAGGGAAGTTTCTCAGCAAGGGGCCTAATAAAATGATCTACAAACTTCGACAGGGGGGCAGTCAGAGAATCTATCCCTGATACAATCGGTCGACCGGACAGATTTTGGGGGTCTTTATGAACCTTTGGCAAGGCATAAAATGCCGGTATTCTTGGATGTTTTACCATTAAAAAATCAAACTCTTTCTTTGTAATTTCACCCATGTCGAGAAACATTGTTAACAAGCATGAAATGTCATTCCTGAATTCTGGAATTGGATCTCCTCTCAACTTCTGATAGAAGGAGGAGTTGCTTAATTGTTTACGACATTCCCTTGTGTAGTCATCCCTATTCAAAATCACAATTGCCCCGCCTTTATCGGCAGCTTTAATTACAATTTCTTCATCAGCTTGTAGATTATCTAAAGCCATTTTTTCTTCCTTTGTGATATTATGACATTGTTTAAAATCATTTTTCATTTTTAACAAACAATCCACATCTTGTTGTACTAACCTACAATAGGTCTCTACAGACGCATTTCGATTGTTAGGTGGAACAAAATAACTTTTTCCTGCAGTGAAAAGTCTTTAAAATGTTCAGGATTATTCCCACACTCCCGTAATTGTCCTTGTTGTGATGACACAGTGGAGTGGAAGAATTCTCGCAATCTAATATCTCTAAAGAAGCGAAAAAGATCTACAGTCACTTTAAAGTCATTGGATTGGGTTGTAGGAACAAAACTCCTTTGTAAAAGATACTACTGACATGATTGTGCTAATTGAGTCTTTAGGACCTATCCCGGATGACGTTTTGCTAGCCACATTTGATGTTGAATCATTATATACAAATGTTCCGCATGAGGGTGGGCTGCAAGCTATGGTGCATTTCCTGGAACAACGGGAGCATAATGCCCGGCCATCTAATTCATGCATTTTAGCACTGGCAGAAAAAGTGTTGTCTCACAATTATTTTAGATTTGAAAATGACTTTTTCCTTCAGATTAAAGGGACGGCAATGGGCTCGCCAATGGCCCCTAATTTTGCGAATCTCTATGTTGGGTTATTAGAAGAAAATATAATTTTAAACCCCATCGCAAATAAATTTCTTTCAAACATAATCTTATGGAAAAGATACATTGAGGACGTGTTTGTGCTTTTTTTTCGGGCAGTGAGAGTTCTTTGAAATTGTTCTTTGAATATTTGAACTCCAGCTCCGACCAGTTGAAATTCACAATGATCTATGATGCACACCAGATCAATTTTTTAGATCTATTGATTGTACGGGAAAACAACACACTGTATACAGATTTGTACAAGAAAAATACTGACCGTAACAGTTTCCTACATGCGAATAGTTGTCACCCTCGCACATTAAAAAACAGCTTGCCATATAGCCAGTTTTGCAGGGTTAAACGCATTTGTAAAAAACCTGTTGACTTCAATAAACATATGGGGATCATGAAGAATAACTTTAGAGAGCGAGGCTACAATGAAACGCAGCTCAATCGTGCCGCCTTGAAACTCGAAGAAAGAAACCGAACACAACTACTACAAAACAACAATCGCTCAAAGAAAAAACATGCGCTAGCATTGATTACTCAATACTCAAAATGCACAGATGAGATAAAGCCTATTCTACGAAAACATTGGCATATTCTTCGAACTGACAAATCATTGGGAAATCTTTTTTCTGATCCCCCACAAGTAGTATTTTCACGCGGAAAAAACCTGAAGGATCGGCTGGTTCGTTCAGACCTGATCGTATAACGTATAGCGGAACATAGGAGCACTATTAGATGCAAGAACGATACATACCCTCTAGCAGCCCATTTTATACTTATGGAGCACACTGTGGCCTCATTGCGGTATATTGGCATTGAAAAGGTAGAGACACCTGGTCGAGGGGGTGACTTTGATAAAATCCTTTTACAAAAGGAAGCAGTATGGATTCACAAACTGGGCTCTCTCGCCCCTAATGGTCTTAACACTGAGTTTGATTTGAGATGTTATTTGTAATAGAATTTGATGTATTTCTGTGAAGGTTAAAAATATTGTAATGTTTAATGTTTGTACATTGATGTATTTATTTCTTATCATTTACAAAAGAATTGCTATTAGGACCTCTAATGAAACAGTGCTGTGTTTTGCAGAGGCATGAACAAGGGAATTCCCCTGATTGCCATATGGAGTTATGATGGAATTGGGAGTGGACTGGATACGCCTACAATTAATATTGGTCCAATCGTGAGAATCTTAACATAAAATGGCGTGAATGAATGAACTCTGGTTTTATGAATGAACCCTGACGAAGGCTTTATCGCCAAAACGTTGGTGAAATTATAAAATAAAAACTTTGTGCATATTAAGTTCTGAGTGTGCCATGACACCTTTTTGGTTAGAGGAATTGGCGCCATTGGTTGGAAGGGGCTGAGCATCCGTTTGTGGTTTGGACGGATCATAAAAATCTCCAATACATTCAACAGACTAAGCAACGTAATTCTCGGCAGGCGCAGCGGTCGTTACTTTTTAATCACTTTAACTTTACGTTAACCTACCGTCCGGGGTCTAAAAAACACCAAGCCTGATGCCTTGTTGCGGATTTACGACCGCTCTGGTCACGACCCTATGCCGGAACGGGTTATCCCGACTGATCAGATTGTGGCTCCCGTTCAGTGGGACATTGAGTCTGATGTGCGGGGGGCCTTAAGGTCCGATCCCGGTCCTGGTGGGGAACCACCTGGTTGTTTGTTTGTTCCGCCTTCGGTACGCGCCCAGGTTCTCCAGTGAGGGCACTCTTCCCGTCTGACGGGTAACCCGGGGGTTCATCGGACCAAACAGTCCTTGGCCCGACGTTTTTGGTGGCCCAGCATGATGGAAGATATCCGGGAGTTTGTAGCAGCATGTCGCGTCTGTGCTAGAAATAAGACTTCCCACCTCCCTCCCTCTGGTTTGTTGTGGCCGTTACCCTTCCCTAAATGCCTGTGGAGCCATATCGCTCTTGATTTTATTACGGTTTGCCTAAATCTGAGGGCAACGCTGCCATTTTGGTCGTGGTTGACCGTTTCTCTAAGGCCGCCCATTTTATCACCCTGCCGAAGTTGCCTTCGGCGCGGGAAACGGCCATTTTTGTTGTGGACCATGTTTTCCGCCTGCATGGTGTCCCGCAAGATATGGTTTCGGACAGGGGCCCTCAATTCACGGCTTAGTTCTGGCGGGCCTTTTGCAGTCTGTTGGGGGACACTGTGAGCTTTTCTTCTGGCTTTCATCCAGAGAGTAATGGTCAGACAGAGCCGACCAACCAGTCTCTGGAGAATACCCTTCGATGTTTGGTGGCTGATTATCCATCGTCATGGAGTCGTTTTTTAGCTTGGGCTGAATATTCCCATAATTCTCTGGACAACTCCTCCACAGGCCTCTCACCATTTCAGGCTCAGTTGAGCTATCAACCCCCCCTTTTTCCTGAGACTGAAAAGGATTCTGAAGTCCCCACTGTCAATTATTTTATTCGACGCGGTCGCTCTGTCCGGGCCAGGGTCCAGTCCTCTTTGTTGCGATCTAGGCAGAGACAGAAGACTGCTGCCGATAGAAGACGCCGGGTGGCCCCATCTTATCAGGTTGGCCAAAGAGTTTGGCTTTCTACTCGGGACCTTCCCTTAAAGGTCGAGTCACGAAAGTTGGCTCCTCGCTTCATTGGCCCTTTTAAAATAGTGCGCAGGAACAACCCTGTTACTGTCAGGTTAAAACTCCCTAAGTCCTCGCGTATCCACCCCTCGTTTCATGTCTCAAGGCCAGTTAGCACTAGCTTCCTGGCTCCAGTTGACAAGCCTCCGCCGCCGCCACGGATAATTGAGGGGGGCCAGGTTTATACTGTGCATTGCATTTTGGCCGAGAGGCGTGCGGGTCGCGGAGCCCAATTTTTGGTGGACTGGGAGGGATATGGGCCTGAGGAGCGGTGCTGGGTCCCTTCTCGGGATATCCTCGATCCCAGCCTCATCTCTGAGTTCCGTGCACGGGGTTCTCGGGGAACTTCTGGTGCAGTCCCTCAGAGGGGGGGGGGTGCTGTCGTGGTTTAGGCATGGGTTTGTTTGTTGGACCTTTCTTTGTTCTATCGTCCGGGATGATATCGGATTTATTTTCCATCAAATTCCTGGCCCAGCTGGCTGACTGAGCTGGGGCGGAGTTTTCCGGACTCTATATAGATGCCGGGGGTTCGCCACGCCTGTCGCTAGAGCGTCTTGTTTGTTTCTAGCACTTCGGCCGGAGAAAATCTCTAGTCAGATTTCCTAGTGATTTGTTATATTCCTTTTATTGTTAGGAATTGCTTCTTTTAGAAGTTTTTCTCTTCTCTCTTCGTTTATTCTCTCTTGCACTGCTTCCGTGTTGCAGATTTTTATTCTTCCTTGGAAGCGCAAGCTTTTACCAGAGGTGTGTACCTCTTTTGTGTTTGTCTCTCATCTGGGCTGCTCTCAGTTCTTTCTCTCACTGATCGCGGCACCTGGCATCCTATCACCGCCCATTACATTGACATCCACTGTGCATTAGAAAATGTGGTACGCAGGCAACTCCATGATTCATTTTTGTCCTCTAGCCAATACAATTTCACTTTACTAGATTTAATTGATCAACTGGGGCACATTAAAATAGTCAATTGGATTTGGACACATGGTTTGATAATTTGTGTAATTGTATATATTCAGAATTGAACATACATGTTAAGCTAGGTTCAAAAACTTCAAGGCTAAATCTTTCTGAAAATTTTGTAAACCATATTGGAATAGAAATCTGCAGTCTTCATGGGATAGTTTAAGATCAGTAGAGAAAAAATTCCTCAAGTGTAGAAACAAAAGCCAAAAGAATGAGATAAGGACAGAATTTAAGAAAATGCGAGCCGAGTTTGATAAGAAGTTGCGTATTGTTAAACGTACTTTTAATAGAGGCCTTTCAATGCATATTGATTTGATCCTCAGCAATTTTGGAATGAGATTCTCAGGTTGGGTCCCAGAAAGTCTAAAGATATTCCCGTGGAGGTAAAACTAGAGAATGGTGAATGGGGTGTATTGCAAAATGGGAAGATGAATTTGCAGACTTGTTTGCTGGCAGTCATAATGTATTTGATGAGGACTTTCTGAAAGAAATCATTAGTTTAAAAGATGTAATGGAATCTGAAATGAAAGCTGAATTAATTGTAATTTATTCTTGAGTGCAAATTTTTCTGGAGAAGTAGTAAAAATGTCATCAATACAAAGTGAGAAAAGCTACTGGAATTGACAACATCTCAAATGAAGTGTTGAAGTCACCACAACTGTTTGATGTTCTATGAACTTTTTCAGTCTTGTTTTGAAAGTAGCATCCAGTGGCGGGCGGTGGACGTAAAACCGAGGGGGCGGAAAACATCCCTTGAAACGGATGAGATTAGT
This sequence comes from Gymnothorax javanicus, assembly GCA_029692085.1. Classification (NCBI taxonomy): domain Eukaryota; kingdom Metazoa; phylum Chordata; class Actinopteri; order Anguilliformes; family Muraenidae; genus Gymnothorax; species Gymnothorax javanicus. Next base: position 81,649,794 of record CM056194.1, on the reverse strand, counting down.
GACCCAATTTCAATCATTGTTCTTGGTCAACATGTTAGTTTCCCTTATAATGAAGTGTTTAGGCGAGTGAATAATAAATTCTATAAAATGTTTAATTCACATGCCTTAATAGGCAACTCTTCACGAAAAAACCACTGTGGATTTTCCGCGTTAAATTTTGTCACATCCGAAGCAAGTCGTCAAACCTGCGCGTAATGATTTTTTAATTGAAAAAGATTGAAATGCGCTCATTTTTGCGTTCAACTGGTGCGTTTGATTTCTCGTCTTAGCGAAGACAATTAGCTACACCTGAGAGGGGAGGGTTAAAGTGTCTTTTACCAGGGAAATTGACTGAAAACAGATCAAGACTAACAAGCAGTTTAAAGACATGTTTATCGCCCCCCTTGTTCTCTGTCCACCGCCCGTCACTGGTAGCATCATTCCAACACACTGATACAAGACTATTATTAAACCAATTCCAAAATCTTCAAAAAATGATCCCAAGCTTCCGTTTAGTTATAGAGGTGTAAGTCTTTTTAGTTGTCTATATAAACTATATTCATCACTTCTGAATTGTGGACTTGTAGACCATCTTGAGAGGACAGGGGTGCTTGTGGATGAACAAAATGGGTTTATAAAAGCCACATCATGTATTGACCAATCACGGCAAGTCGTCCAGGTCCTGAAGCAATGACTTTGTTTCTCATCTGTTCCTGAATTTCTTTAGATCGCGGCATGATGTGTTGTTTTTTGAGATCTTTTAGCCTACTTCACTTTGTCAGACAGGCTCTTTTTTAGTGATTTCTTGATTCAGCAGGTCTGGCAGTAATCAGGCCTGGGTGTGGCTGGTGAAACTGAATTCAATAAATGTGTTTAATCACGTTTAATTCTTGATTTAACGGGGGGGGGGGGGATGATTAATTTCACTTTTCCACATAGGGCCAGGTAGGTTTAGATAGCTTTTTTCCCTAAATAAATGAAATCATCATTTAAAAACTGCATTTTATATTTACTCGGGTTATCTTTGTCTAGTATTGAAATTTGTTTGATGATCTGAAACGTTTAAGTGCGACAAATATGCAAAAAAATAAGAAATCAGGAAGGGGGCAAATACTTTTTCACAGCACTGTACGCAGTCTCTTCTATTATACGTGGAAGAATTAAGGGAAATACATCTACTTTTGTTTGCTTTATTGATTTTAAGAAGGCATTTGATTGGATCAATAGGGAACTTCTTCAGTATAGGTTGTTAAAAGCTGGTGTTAATGGGAACTTTTATTATGCAATTAAATCTCTTTATCAGGTGCCTGTTGCATGTGTTCAAGTTAATGACTATACAACTGGATGGTTTCACCAACAGTTTTCGAGTAAAGCAAGGAGATGTGTTGTCTCCAACACTGTTTTCTATTTATGTAAATGATCTAGCACTTCAGATTAAAGCTTCTTCACTCGGAGCAAAAGTTGATGATCAGACTGTATTTTACTGTATGCCGATGATGCAGTTTTACTTGCTGAGTGTGAAAAAGATTTGCAGATTATATTGAACGTTGTTGCAGAATGGTGCTGGAAATGGAGAATTGTGGTAAATTAAGATGAATCACAAATAATACAATTTTGACAAAAATCTCAGGAGCAAAGTTCAGTTGTATTCAATTTAGGTTCTACTGTGTTGTCTTACAGTGATCATTATAAATATCTGGGCTTAATGCTGGATGAGCACATGACATTCAAAGATGGTGGCAATGTTCTATCTCAGTCTGCAGGGAGAGCTCGGGGATCTGTTGTAAACAAGGTTAAAGGTTGTGAAAATTTAGGTCTCAATACCATACCTGCAAACTCAAGATGGATGAAAAAGGTGACAAACTAAAACCCTGTAGGGGGGGGTCTCGGTAAATCCCCCCCCCAGAAAAAAAATGTGATTTTAACACATAAATTAAGCATTCTGGCGTACTCTGAGAAGAAAATTAAGAGAAAAGACAGCAATTGCTTCAAGTAAAAAAAAAAAAATCTATTAATACCACTAAAGCTGTGGTTTGTAAGCAATTGCAGTGCTAAAACTGCTTGGACTTAACAAATGGGTCCCACTTACAGCTAACATGTAGTAACTCGGCAACTGAATAGGAGTTACTAAGTTTTAGTTGGTTCGACCTAAGCCACTCACCTGGCTCAGGCTGTGAATGAGTGAATATTCAGGACTGATTTTTATCATACATAATATTTTTACTGTGAAAGAAATTAATACTGGCAATTATTATGATCCAAGATGAACATTTAAATACTAAAATACAAATTGCCATAATCTAGAATATAGAGCACTACAGGAAATCAAGGTACAAATTTGTGTTCAAAATAAGAAAACAACATTCCTTGGACATAAATATACAACTCTTTTTTTTGTCTATGTATTTACAAGTTATTTAAATTTAATGTTTTTGAATTTTAACTAACGATTAAGAATTTCCTTGACAACAAACACCTGTAAACAAAATAATAATTGATTAAATAATGGTCGTGCTTGTAGGCTGATGCGTGTCACCAGTCCAGTGTTTTTCATTTCATTTTATCTACTCGCATATACACATGTACAGCGTTTGATTGCGCAATTCCCCCGCAGATGGCAGACGCGTCTCACGTTTTGCGGTCGGTTCAGCCAATGACGTTGCCCACTCCAGTGTTTTCTTTTGCTCTGTGGGCGGGAATGGCGCGCAGGCAGGAAAATGGAGTCATTCCACTCGCTACCATGGTCTCAGAGTCGCGCTGTTAGGTTATCCATAATGCGGTGGCGGAGGCCAATCAGGACGATATTAAGGGACTGTAGGAGACCGTTTTTGTTCAAAACTGGACTAAAACTTCTTTTCACATTATCCGAAGACTATATCGCAAAATATGCGATAGGGATTTCAAAAGCCTGTCGCAGATTGGGGCATTTAAAAAAAAGTGATCGCATTTTGCGGCAATGCGGTACCGCTTATTGCCAGCCCTGCATTGTATGCTAACCCAACTGCATCGTCCACATTAACGTCACATAATCCGCTGGACTGGAACAGGTGTTTGGGTTAAATCACTAAATAATTCTAGCCGACAGCAGAAATGGGTGTATTTTGATTCCTTACCTGTTTGTTTTCATTTCCGTGATCTCACGACAACGGCATCAGCCACATAACAACTCGGATGCAGTGGGGATAGTCTTTCGATAATCACTAGCATTGCATCTATCTAGGTGGCTAACGTTAATACAATTCAGACGAGCTATTCACAATTACGTTAAACATGAGAAACAGATCACAACACACTTTAGGAACTCCTTATTTTAGCAAGTAGATGTCTAGATACAGAACCCCAATTTAAACAGAATATTATATTGCTGACAGATAACGAGACTTACCTCAGATCTAACGCAGGTTAGACACCACTTAAGTACTGAAGTAGGCTATGGTAATGTAGTAGACCTTCGTCAAAAAGTAGCAACTTGCCGCAATTGAAACGAAATCCTTATCTTGATTGGACAAAAAAAAAAAACTTGCACGATGCGTTCTATCCAATGAGTGTATATTGGTTCCATCAAGGCTACTGAAGATTCTGATACTCAGATCGCGTGGCGCTGTATGAGCTTTCATTCTCTGGGTCCAGCGCCAGGTAGATGTTCCCTTCTTCGCCTATAGGCCCGGAGTGAACTCTCCCGTCTCCCCTGACGCCAACACCCCCCCCCCAAAATAAAACTCCTCGGATCCACAAGATTTGCATACATGACCTTTTTGAATTAGAAACGGCGATTTTTGCCGAAAAGCGACAAGTTTGCAGGTATGCAATACTGAGGCAAAACTTTACAGCACGTGTGTGTCCTGTGTCTGATTATGCTCCTGGTGTTTGGGGCTTCCGTGAACATACAAGTTCAAACACTGTACATTATAGAGCAATTTGCTCCTTTTTGGAAGTCAAAAAATTTACCTCAGTTTTGGCTATTAGTGGAGATATAGGATGGGAACCTCCAACCATCAGACATAAATGTCAACTACTTCAGCTCTGGAATAGACTTGTAAAGATGTCTGATCAGAGACTCACTAAAAAGATATTTTAGTGGGACATGTCACATTGTCGTCCCTGGGCGAAGGAGATAAAATCATTATTTTACATGAGTGACTTGTCATATATTTTTCAGAACAGATTGCTTTGTGACATCCAGGAGATAAGGAGCAAGATGTTTCTCATGTATAAAGAAAAATGGTCTGTTGATATATGGTGCAAACAAAACTATGAACTCATTTGTCTTATAAAGGATGGTTATGGTGTAAAGCCTTATGTGAAGTATAATCTAAACAAAGCACAAAGATCACTGTGTGCAGTTTTTGTCAGGAATGTTGCCGTTAGCTCTGGAGACCGGCAGGTTTAATGACGCTCCGGAGGAGGACAGACTCTGTTGTGTGACCTAGGTGACATTGAGAATGAGATTCATTTTTTGTTTTACTGTCCCATTTATGATGACTGAAGAGATGGACTTTTTACTAAAATGTCATCAATTTATGCCAATTACTTTTGGTTGGATGAGCATGAAAAAATTGAGTTGTGCTTCAGGAAGGGAACCTTTTTTTTCAGCAAATTTCCTGATTCAAGCCTGGGCAAGAAGGCAAAATCTTTAGTTTAAGACCACGCTGTAAAATAATCTAATCTTTGTAATGAAATTTATTGTAATGTGTTAAGTGACTGCTGCAACTACAATTTAGGTGTCTAATAAACCCATGAGGGTTGGGCACATTGTGTGCATGTGTAAGATCTCACCTCCAAGCCTCCAGCTCGCCGGTGTATTAGGACCCTGCGGGAGCCCGGATCATCAACTCCACATTCCACTCAATTATTCAATGAGCACTCTACACCCGTTTCCCGCAACGGCTGATTATTACACAGCCTTATTGTGTAGTCTTGTATCCTTGTGCCTGTTTAGACTTGCTGTCTGAATAAGGCTTTATTCGTATATATCGCTTATCTCTTTGTATATTTCTTATTGTGCAGTTCTAGCACCATTATATTTAAGGAACCTTGATTCTGTGTGCTTTTATCCTTTTGTGTTTAGTCTTATTGTTAGACTAGTAGGTTTATTCTCAGAATTTCAGTTCATTCAGTTCATTTTATTTTCTATCTGCAACAGTAAGTGTTGTACTGACTTGCAGCACCTAAATAAACTTCATTTATTACATTCTGCGCCTGGTCCAGTCCTCCACTTCCCGTCCTTAGGACGAACCATTACAGAAGACTACACTACCATGGATCCAGGAGGCATCAAACTTCTGCAAGAGGTTGGGCAATTCGCCTCCCCTTCACCCGACCTCTTCCAGCTAATGACGTTGCAGCAGAGGGAGATTGCCCATCCGGGGGCCGCATTGGAAAAGTGGTCCGCGGCCTCCGAGAGCTGTCCATCTCCCGCGTCCCCTCACCAGCCCACCCCACTGTCTCTCCTGTCGGAGTGTAGGCTCCCCCAGCAGGGTCCCGGGGTGACTCACCTGTGCACTTGCTGGATCGCTACAACGGGGATCCCACTGGATGCAAAGGCTTCCTTCTGCAATGTGTGCTCCATTTTGCTTTCCATCCTGCGCTGAGCGACCGAGAGAAGATTGCAGCAGTGGTGACCCGCCTTTCCGGCAAGGCACTAGACTGGGCTACACCTGTCCGGGGCGATTCCGGCTTCTCCACCTACGCCAGTTTCCTCCAGCAGTTCAGTTCAGTCTTTGACCACCCTGGGAAGAAAGCTGGGGACCAACTACTAAAGATCAGTCAGGGAAGCGGATCGGTGGCCAACTATGCGCTCAAGTTCCGCACCATGGCTGTGTCAAATGGTTGGAACGAGCCTGCCCTGATTACGATCTTCCGATGAGGGCTGAGTCCAGAGCTGCAGACAGAAATCGCCTGCAGGGATCTTGATATGCCATTGAAGAACTTCAGCGACACGGCTATCAAGCTGGACCAGCTCTTACAGGAGAGACAGCGGACGCAGCCCAGAGGCCCCATCCAGCTGCCAACAGGGGGTCTCAAGCCTATGGAGTTGGGGAACTCAAAACGGCCTGGACATTGCCAGTGGTCCACCCATAAATCCCCCATCACCAGTCCTGAAGGCGAAACATCCCCTTCAAACGTAAAGGTGTCACCCAGAACACTTACAGGACAGCGGTTCCGGGTACCTATTGAAATCTCCTTTATTGGTTACCCTCCCAACAGCAGCCCTGATCGACTCTGGCGCTGCGGGCAACTTTATATCACACCGACTGGCAAAACGTCTGGGTGCCCCAACGTACCAGCTCGAGACCCCTTTAACAGTGGCAGCCATCGATGGAAAACCTCTGGGCAAGAGCAGCATAACCCACCTGACGGGCACACTCTCCCTCAGAGTGCAACAACGCCAACTGGAGGACATCGCGCTGCTGCAATTATACTATTCAACGCACCCCATTATCCTCAGTCCACCCTGGCTTATTGCACACGACCCCATCATCAGTTGGCGGACCCGAAGATTACAGTTCCGGTCACCTGCAGAGTGAGCCCAAGCAAAGAAAGAAGCAGGTTAAATGAAAAAGTAGCTAGTCAAGAATTACATGTTGTGCCAAACCGCTGCTCGGCGTGTAGGGAGGCATGCTCCCACAGAATTTTTTTTTTTTTTAAATGGTGCATTTTGGTGCGTTCTACTGCACTTTAGACAGCTTAATACAGTCTTTTTTCAGAGTAAAATGTCTGGATTTTCCAGTCAAATTTCTGTTTTTTTTTTTTTTAATAAGTTGAATCTTTTTAATTAAGCAACATGCCTCCATTTCAATCACAACACTAACTAGCACCACGATGATGCTCCCATCCCTGCCTGTTCCAGGGATTTGGAATTTCATTCTCCTGAGAGTGACCTGAGGATTCCACTTGCAAGGCCTTCTAAGTCAAGTTGGTCCATTTTTTTTTTTAGAAAAATCTGATTTTTTGGTAGGCATAGAAATTATCTTCCATAGATAACAATTTTCACCACACTGAAACTATTAGCCTTGCAGACATAATCCATGAGGCAATTCATTATTTTTTTTTTTTAAGAAATGACTTTGATTTTGCAACACAAAGTTTTGACTTAGCAGGTTTTGAAAGTGGAGTGGGAATTTTGCAGGTTTTGACAGTGTTTAAAGGGGACCTATTTTGCTATATTTCCAAGGTTATATTTTGATCTTGGACTCCCCTAAAGTACTCCTGATCATTCAAAGTCCTAAACAGGGTCCTCATTTAGCCCATACTGCCATCCTCAAAAAACCCCATTTGTAGTCTCTGCCTGAAACGCCTCATTGGGGTGGCTCTTCCGCTATGGCCCCCACTCCCCGTGTGCCCACTTTCTTCTGACTGGCCAGCTCTGTGAAGGGCAGATCTAGGCGGGACGAGGCAGAACACAGTTTTCCGGGTCCGCCTCCTCAGAGTGAAACTGAGACGCGTCTCCCGAAGGAATCGACGGGCAAATTCCACAATCAAACGCAGTACATGTAGATCTAATGAAATTAACTTGTTCTAATAAACGCAACAGCGAAAGTGCAGGACGCAGTGCGAATGTCTGGCAGCTCAAGCTCCAATTTGCTGTCTACCTACGGCTACTATGGTGAGTACACCGGTGTTTCTACTCTATAGCTAGGATTGAGGGGAAGCTCGAACACACCCTATATAGACACATTTGTAGAACGGGTCGACATACCCAACTGTAGACCGGAGACTGGAGAAATACGGTGGGTCTGAGTTTAGAGGGAAACATGGACAGTGAGGAGCAGCAAAAAGTGGACCAACAACTTACGGACTGCTTCGGTGTGTATTATAAGGACCTGCTGGTTCGTGTGCATAGCTATGGTGTGTCTTTAGCGTGGAGTAATGAACAGCTTCTGCGCTGGTGCATGGCGAAAGCTCCAAGCTAAACGACCTTTTTGGAAATTGCCTGTGGTAATGGTTACTTACTACGTCGAAATGACCAACGTTTGCTCGCAGAAAATGGGCGCGATAAGCCGCTTTCACAACGGATGTGAAACAAATTTTTCGCGTGACAGATTACATTCAAAGTCAATGCATTGTCTTTGCATTTACTTTGAATGTAATCTCTCGTGCGAAAAAATCGTTTCCCGTCCGGTGTGAAAGCTGCTCAACGCGCCCATAACGCATGTATTCACGTCTTTGCATTGACTTTGAATGTAGCTAATCTGTCACGCGAAAAATTAGTTTCGCGTCCGGTGTGAAAGCGGCTTGACATGCCCATAACGCATGTATTCGAGTTTCTGCATTGACTTTGAATGTAATCTGTCCCGCGAAAAATTTGTTTCGCGTCCGATGTGAAAGCAGCTTTATGGATAGTACGCGACAGCTAGAGAGAGCTCGGTTATGTTTTGAACATAATACAGGTTTTGCAGACCGTAAGTTCCGTTAGCGTGCACAAGTTGCTTATGTGGAGCTAGCGAATCGATCACTTCTACAGGAAAGAATTTCCTATTTAATCTCCGCCTTTTTATTAGCCACAACAATTCATAAAGGGGGATGAAATTATGTCATGGTAGTGCAAAGAAATCCTTTGTTATACCAGACACACTAGAGCTTCTGCGTTTCGTGATTGCTTTCACGGTAGAATCTGAGAGCTAGCCCAGATATTTGTGATAGGGATCCGGCTGATCCCAGTTATGGATCAGTGAAGCGATCACAAGCAGCCGTAAACAAACCCAAACAGGTATCCCAAGCTCTGCAAAACTGATGTCTGGTCTAACTGCAGCCTTTTCAGCCCAACTTTGCGGACACATACAGCACCTCTCAGGTCAGCTTCAACTGTAGTGACTACAATCGGGCAACGTTATGATGAAACTGCCACATTGATGCTTACCGAAGTAACACAAGCATACCGATTAGAATTACTGCATATAACTTAACCAGGAGCATTTTTAATTAGCACGGCACACAAACTAACATGCAGTAGCTGGTAACCGAGCGGTCATAACCACAGAGACAAACCCTTGCAATACAGGTTTTACAGACAGCAAGTTCCGTTATCGTAGACAGTTGGACCAAGCATCCAAATTACAAACAAGTATTAAAAGTTAGATTCAAATGAGGTTTATGTTCACACACCTTCTGTAGAATTTCCCCTGATATTACTCTTGCATATTTAGGACACGAACATTAGCAACAGTAACTTGGCTACGTTAGCCGCTGTGCTACAGCCACAATCAACTGGCTATCATGTCAGGTTGGCTTATGCAGTAAAAGCAACTAACAGCTTCTTTGTCTGTTAGTCATAGACAGTCGCGACCGATCCAGGCTTTATCTTCAGATATTTTACAAAGCCTGCGTTTGAGGCCAGTTGTTAGTGCTAACTATCGCTAGCGGTCCTGCTAGCCACCCGTAACACGTTAGCTTCACTTACATTATTTGCCATTATATCGCTACTTACAGCTTGTGGCTTCGAGCGCTTGATCGATGGAACTGCTTCAGGTTTGAGAAACCGCTGAAACGCTTATCCTGTGTCGCATTATCCTGTATTGACAAAGCTGTCTTTGGTGAAATGCTGAGTACAAACAGCTAAAGTTCCCTTTGGCCATGGCTGTTTGCTGCCAGCAAACAAAAAAACCTACCCACTGATTTCTGGTGGCATCCTCTTTTGGAAGAGAAACAGGTGTTTTTCTTCGCGTTCAAAAGTAAACGGACAAGCAGCTTTGGGAGAGATACTGACAAAACTGCACCTCAAATGATCTGCGGTTCTTCTTTTGTATTTCCAAAAGTGTAGACGCTACTATGGCATAGTATGATCTGCCATTGTTAGTGCCTGCTATAATAGTTTCCGGTGTGGGCAGGTCCAGCGCTGTGATTGGCTCTGGCTAGGTCTGTACTAATTGGACGGCACAACCTGATGTCAGGTTTTGCCCAGATCTCGCCAAGATCTTGGGAGGAGCAGTTCAGAGAGGAAATCACGTTCACGAAAATCACGTTCTTGGATTACGGCAAAACCTCTGTATCTTATGTTCAGAAACTTTTCAGAGGTTGAGTATGGACAACCAACATTATAACATTACTAATATGTATTAAAAGAAGGATCAGCACAATAGGTCCCCTTTAAACCAGCCCTGTTGCTCAATAAGTAAAGGTATTTGACTCTGGACCCACTCTACATGCAAGAAATGCATTTTAATACATGCAAGGATATCATTCAAACTCATAATAGTGTTCCTTACCTTTCAAGCTTGAGGAGCTTCCTTTTTGAACCCTTATGAGGAGATCTGTTTGCATTTTCTGCGATCAAAACAAAACTTGAGTCTGCATCCCCCTCTTGAGTTAGAGAAAGCAAAAGCTGGACAGGCTATAAAAGCTCGACTGCGATTGGTTCCTTCTCGCGAACAAAAACGGAATCATGTTTCCACATTGGCTGATGACTTAGCTGTTAGAAAGTAGGATTTTGTCTGCCTGTTTTATTTTTAGTTTTCATTATTGTTAGTTTTTATTTTCATTTATGTACCTTTTGTTATTTTTCTGAGTGATTGTGTATTGTTCTGATTGATTGTCATTGTCAGTGTAAATCCTTGTGTTCTTCCCTCCTGTCAGTCCTTGTTAACACACTAATTCCCCTGTTAATTCGGTGAGGTGATTCTAACTTCCTTCATTCTGTTCTTGCTGCCTGTCTGCACCTGAGAGTAGTTTAGAATCAGGGCCTGGGTGTGTAGAGCAGATTAGCATAGGTTTCCACGCCCTTTCCATTCTACTCACCTATCCCTGTCCTGCTCCTCCTGGTTCCGCCCCTCTCTGGTTTCTTGCCACAGCTGTGCTCTATCTATTCGGGTAATCACAGTAATTGTCTGAGTGCTTAATCATGTTTCCACATTGGCTGATGACTTAGCTGTTAGAAAGTAGGATTTTGTCTGCCTGTTTTATTTTTAGTTTTCATTATTGTTAGTTTTTATTTTCATTTATGTACCTTTTGTTATTTTTCTGAGTGATTGTGTATTGTTCTGATTGATTGTCATTGTCAATGTAAATCCTTGTGTTCTTCCCTCCTGTCAGTCCTTGTTAACACACTAATTCCCCTGTTAATTCGGTGAGGTGATTCTAACTTCCTTCATTCTGTTCTTGCTGCCTGTCTGCACCTGAGAGTAGTTTCGAATCAGGGCCTGGGTGTGTAGAGCAGATTAGCATAGGTTTCCACGCCCTTTCCATTCTACTCACCTATCCCTGTCCTGCTCTTCCTGGTTCCGCCCCTCTCTGGCTTCTTGCCACAGCTGTGCTCTATCTATTCGGGTAATCACAGTAATTGTCTGAGTGCTTAAATATCCCATTTCCCCTTCACTCTAAGTCTATTCGTTTTCTGACTCAGTCTGATCTCGTCTCTGCGCTTCTGGTTTGTAAGATTTCTCCATTGTGATTGCTAGTTTTGTCAGTATTCTTGTCATTGTATTATTGTATTGTATTCTTGTTGTTTGATTTGAGTGCTTGCTAGTCCCGTTTTCCCTTTTATTCCCCGTGTATCCTTTGTTAGATTTTCTGTTTTCCCTTTCCCCTTTTTCCCTCTTCCCTTTTCCCTTTACCCCTCCATTAGTTAGACTCCCATTGTTCATTGTCATTGTGCGGATTGATATCCTGGCTTCTGACCCTTGGCTTGTTTCTTGACTTTGTTTCCGATTCCCTGTACATACCTGTTTGCTGGCTTTGACCCTGTTCTGTTTACCATGAGTCTAGAAACGAATCCTAATGTTAATAAACGCCATGCTGACTCTGATCTGCGCTTGGAGCATTTGTCTGTTCCTAACATTAGCAGAATTTGAGTTTTCCTCCTTGACTTGGCGGTTTTTACAGTCTCGCTTTTTCCGTTACAATTACTACATGATTTAGTAGGTCTTGAGTGCAGCGATCAGTGGGACACGCGCAGGTGCCTGAAAGAGAGGCTAAGGGAGAACTCTTATTTTCAAAACTTGACTTAGCCGGTTTTGCAAGTGGACTCCCCACCTTAAGACACTGAGTGCATCTTTGGAACTGCTTGGAGAATCACCTATTCAGAAAATTGACTAGATGCAGATAAATACATGAAATATAGGACAAAAAAAAAATTGAAACTGTCAGGAAAAAGTTGGAAAGGTCAGTGACCAAACTCCAGGATGCCGGAGAAATGATTCAACAACTTAAAATTTGAATCAACGTTGAAAAGTGAAAGTACAGGTGCTGACTGTTCTCCCAAAAAGCTGGACAGTTTGAAGTCCAAAAGGAAATTCGTGCATCAAATTATATGGCAAGGAAAGCTAAGGCACTGGTCAAGGAACAGGAGATTCTAGCAATGCCCAATCCTGAGGGAGGTAAACCAATTTCAAAGGAAACTGAGGAAATTATCAGGGATTTCTAGTCAGAGATTGTAAGCAGACAAATGCCAGGTATGAAAGACTACATTGCTCTTCTAGTGAATGGGGGGGGAAAGCAACATGTTCAAAAACATTTGGTGCTGCGTAATCTAAAAGAATCATATGAACTTGTCAAGGAAAACCATCCAGACACCAGGATTGGTTTTTCAAAATTTGCTGAACTGCGTCCAAGGCAGTGTGTACTGGCAGGGTCAAGTGGAACACACTGTACAAGACACCAGAACGTAAAACTCATGTTCACTGGAGCCAAATTGGATTCAGTCACTGGAGAATTCAAACACTATCGCCATTGTCTTGCAGCGATTCAAAGCAATCCTCCTCGCATTGACTGTTTCCTTGGCAGGTGTGCAGAGTGTCCTGGAACTGGTGGTCTTGGAGATAAGCTTGAAACACACATGCAAGACAATATGATCGATCAGGTCCAGTATAAACAGTGGACTTCAGATTGTTCAAATTTTGAGACCAAAGTTCAGACTGTTGCAGTTTCTCTTGATTCATTCCTAAGTGGTCTTCAGAAACTGTTGCCACATGATTTTATTGCCAAACAGCAGGCAAGTTACCTTCAGGATCTGAGGCATACACTTGAGCCAGGAGTGGTCTTAGTTATTGCTGACTTTGCAGAGAACTACAGTTTTGTAGTTCAGGATGAAGCTCTGTCCTTCCATTGGAACAATCTCCAGGCAACAGTCCATCCCTTTGTGTTCCTTTCAGTGTGACATGCAAGATGAAAACCCTGAATAGACAAGTTTTGTAGTCATATCAGAATGTAACATACATGATACTGTGGAAGTTAATTGCTTCCAAAAACTGCTCATTGAGTTCCTCACAGACAAACTGGGAGAGTAACCAAAAGGGATTTGCCATTTCGCTGATGGCTGCGCTGCCCAGTATAAGAATAGGAAAAACTTCATCAATTTGTGCCTCCATGAGGATGACTTTGGTGTCCCAGCTGAATGGCACTTTTTTGCCACATCACATGGGAAAGGATATTCTGATGGCATTGCGGGCATAATAAAACGCTTGGCAGCCAAGGCGAGTCTGCAACGCCCATATGATCAATAGATCCTCACTCGTCAACTTTTTGAATTCACAGATTCAGAAAATGTAAACTGCCAGTTCACAACAGAACAGTATGAGCAAGAAGCTGAACTACTCAGAGATTTGAAAAGGCACGCAAAATTCCAAAATGACCAAATTCACTGATCTGTCGGAAGTGGGCGGGAAGTGCGAAGCTGCAGCAGGGCCGTTGAAGAGCTGACAGCAGATGCCATTGGGTATCCTGGGCTACGTTAAGTATCCACAAATAGGTGCATAATGATCGGGGCGATGACGTCAGAGCTACCAGGGCATCGCGCATGCGCAATAGGGCTGAGTGGAGTCCGCTTCAAAAGATACCCGACCGCAAGATATTTTCGTCGGAAAAGAGGGCCTAGTGGATAAGAGCAAGAGTCTTCTACGCAGAGATTTCTGTGCTCCTTATGCGCAGGGGAGTGCATTCGTGTACCAGCTAAGCCCCGTGATAGGGTACCGACGCTGTAAAGAAAAAGATTGTTGGTGTTCCTGAAAAAGTTCTCACCCTATAGGTTTTCAATCTGTCTTGCTCTGCAACTAAATTTGCATTATACTTTTTGGGAACGAAAAAAACTATTTTAAAACAATAAAATACCTCCTTTCCCACCCATTGCACGCACAATACTTCAGTGGCCAAGCCTTCTTATCCCGAAAAATGTGCTTAGCCAATGCCATTTTTCGCCAATTCAAAAACAATTTCATACTTCGTATGAAAGTTTTTCCATTCTTGACAGAGGCCGAAGAAGCACTACTTACTGTAACCAGCAGATGGCGCTGAATTCCTTCAATCGTGATGCAAGTTCCAACAGCAGAGAAACAACATTCTCTGGCAGTCACACCACAACAAACATTCCTTCCATCTAATCAAGTCAAACGTCATTTTCTCGCCCTGAATCCGCACGTGAACAGACGACGAAATACAGGAAAAGTTCAAGTCCATTCATCCAGTCACGTCCCAAAGACAGCCATAAAGTGCTGCAGAATGCAAATGAGATGGGGGAGTGTGAAGACCAACTAGTGCTCCGTTAATGTATTCTTCCCAAGTGCATACAGTAGGCATATGCATACATTTTCAGAGAGCATCTTCGCCATTCAGATTTTCATGCTTTCATCAGCACAATGATTTGGGGTGGGAGTCAATCGCTTTTAACCCTTTATAGGTCACTAAAAAACACCCTTAAGATGCTGACGGTAAAAAAGTACCGTGCGTTGGGCGTATGTCCATAAATAGTCTCACCATCACTTGCTGTAGACTTAGGTGAAAAGGGCGTATGATCAAATATGGCCTCACTACCAAATTTTTTCACGCAAAATCTCACTCATTTCTGGAAATCCCACACTAACAACACCTATCTCAACTTTTAGCAAACCTTTTCAACTTTTAAATGCGTGAATTTTCATCAGTTTTCTTTCGTGAGTAATGATGTTAGGTCCTTGTGAGTGGGACTGGGTAAGGGCACACAACCGCACTGTGAGAGGTCTGGAGAAGAAAAAAGTTTGAGACGCTCTAGACCACTGTTGATTGGTCGATCACCCTGATGTCACTGCCTGTGATATAGCCTCATTTTCTCTCATTGGCTGGGAGAAATCACCGCTGGTCTACTGCCTCACGGAGAGGCATGGGGGCGCCACTTTGGACGCCGACTGAAGTTACCAAATATGGTTCCTCGCCCGATAAAGGGTTAAAAAGGCCATGACACAACACACAAAAAGATACTAGACCAAACAGAAAAGAAGCACAGTACCAAAGCCTGGCATTTTTTTCATCAGTTAGTTGGCACAAATAGACAAAACATTCCGGTCCACAAAACCAAAAATTCACAGGCACAATGAAACCAATAGAAGAAATATTACAGGTAACAAAATTAAAAACACGTCATCACATCATTCAATCATCATTCATAGAAACTTGCGGGTCCTCCAACAGCACAAGGCAAATGTCTAACGTAGTGAAAGTTCTTTTATCGGCGTTTACAGAGAGTGAGCTCAGCACAGTGCAGTTGTGTCCACATTTCACATGGACATCTCCCATGCAAGGGCACACCACAGCATGTGTTATTCCTGCCGTACGCCTGTCTTGCGGCAACGCACACGTTGTTCAAGTGCTGTACGGCTCTACCTTGCCATTTCCACTCACAGCCTGTGAGAAGACACCCAAAAACAAGTAAAACTTATTCACAAAGTGGATGGACGGGCAAATCTAGTATGATGGCCCGGTAGGTCTTGTATCTTGTGCCTCCTTCCAAAGATATTTTCACAATCAGAATCAAATTTGCTTTTGTCTTCATTAACAAGCATGCCATATTCATCACGTCATTCCTCCAAATAAATCAATTTCTAAGTCAGCCTTCAATTTCAATTTTTCAGTCAGACCCAGTTCTAGTGATTTTAGCAATCTCCTGAGCAGTTTTCTTTGCCAAATGCTGGCCATAATTTGACCCCCTTGATTGAACAGCCAATGCGTGAACGCAAAGAGGAAAATCGACTCACCTCTCATTGTGGGCCAATTCCTTGGCGTCTCAGCTGTCAATCCACAGAAGCTGACGAGGCGGGGGTGCGCCGCTGCGGGAGCAACTGCCACCGCAATACCGCAGTCGGGTGGTCACTGCCCCTCCAGTCTTGACACTAGGCAGGAAACAAAATATTTCCACGAAAGGGCTGAACAAAAAAAAAGTTTAAGACTCGCAATTCACTATACATTCTTTCAGGGCCAGTTCTAGACTGCTCTGATTGGGGGCGCAATCAGAGATTTGGGGTGGGCAACTTTTTACCCATATCACACTATGCCATACTAGAATCTACAGGCCCTTTTTTTGGTAGTTAAAATGTCTGATGACTAGAGGTGTAATATAGATGTCATACATAAATTAAATATGAACAGCTATTAACTAGGCTAATATTTCCACATGAAATTGCGAGTCATACCTGTTTAAAAAATAGAGAAATACCAAAGAAACACCATCGCTTTCAAATGCACAAAGCAACCACTAAGGGCATGAGCCATTTTTTTATTAAGCAAACGCTATGCAACTCATGCATATCTATGTTCTTGATCACTGATTTCTTTATGAGCCAAAACGACCAAATTCATTGATCAGTCGGAAGTGGGTGGGAAGTGCGAATAGCTGCAGCAGGGCAGTAAAAGCAATTGAGTCCATGTTTCGCCAAATCTGTGACCCCACGAAGAGCTGACAGCAGATACCATTGGCTATCCTGGGCTACGTTAAGTATCCATAGGTGCACAATGATCATTCAGTTGAATAAAGTATGACTTCATCTACCGAGATAACACGAGCGAGCTACCCGTCCTACGAAAAAGAATGAAAACAACCAAGTGACAGCTGTGCGTAGCTTGCTTGCTTGTCACCGCAAGCTAACATTTGCTAACGTTAGCTAGCAAACAATTGACCAGCAATAGAACTCAAAATGCAGAGCAACATCAAAACAAACAATTAGCAGGGACTCAAGATGACCAAAATACATTGATGTAACTGTTATTGGTCAATTTCAAATCAAATTTAATATGCTACCCAACTAAGATTGTCTGAGCGAGGTAATGGAATGTACCTAATTATGGCAAATTGATACCTTGTTAAAATCCAACGATTGCAATTGACAGATTGCACAGAAAGTGTGACCAACAGGTCCCACTGTACTTAACAGGATGAAATTATAAATTAATGGTATACGTGTGGTTTATTTCATTGATAACATAAAAACAAATGTTTACAGGAAGTTTTAGACCTAGATCGCTGCAATTTTGGTAAAAAGAAAAAAAAGTGAATTCAAAAATTCGGTCCTGTTGCTAATGTTACATGGACGGAAAATTGGTCTTCACAGGACGGAACTCAAACGGGGACAAGATTGTCTGAGCCAACGCCAATAATTGCACGATGAGCAGAGAAAAGGGAAGCCACACCAGTGACCGACTCGCGAATCCACAATAAGCAGGGCTTTGTTAAAGCCTGTATATCTACTCTTGAACAGTGACCTGAAATGCAGTTTTTACCAAGTATTATTTTGTGGCAATCAAATTCATACACTGGATAATTAGTCAATCCTGCCCTCTCATTTCCAAGTTCCTCATCCACCTTGGAGTTCTGAGAGGAAGGAGGGACACTTTTTTGGGCCACCCTGTAGTATGGATGTGCCAACCCTTTAAGTCAAACCAAGGTTGGCTTGATCCATCCAGGGATTGGAGTAAACTCGTCCATATTTTAAACCGTGTTTGAGCTCGCCTTGCTTGTGAAAATTCAATAACTGATCCACGTGTGCCATCTAGTGATAGAATATTGTAACTGCGTGCATAAATCTGTAGCTCTGTGTCCACTGGCGGACGCATCTCCACAAAAGGGTTTAAATACCCTGCCAGCAGCCGCCAAATCTCATTCACAGCAGTGCTGTACTAAGATTACAGGTTGTTGCTAACGTTATTACCGTGGACGGAAATGTTTATCTTTTTGATGAGGGGCACAAACGCGAGTTGGTGAAAATTCTAGAAGGCCAGGATGTAAGCATTCACTCGCGCATGCACTTTACCCCGCTTTCAGACTACAGGTCATTATAAAATAGGGACTTCAATGCGGAATGCAGAGCGAACTTTACGACCACACATCGGACAGAAATTACGTTCGCGGCCAAAACTGGCTTCACTGCATGAAATCTGGGCTCAGGATATTTCAAAACGATATCTAGCTTGGTACAGGGGCGTAGCGCGGGGGGAAAAGGGTACTGATTACCCGGGCCCACAGTTGGAGGGGGGCCCTTGAGAAGCCTGGAATTAAAAGTGTAATTTTTTTATGAATTTAATTTTTTCTTAGTAATTAATGTCATTATTGAACGAAAAGCAAGTAAATGGATTGGTCAAAAGATTAAAGTTGGTCTCAAATAGAGTAAAATAAAATACTAGGGGCCTCTGCACCCCCCTTCTAAAATGCACAAATGGTATAGTCCACCCCTGCGCTGCGCGGGAGAGCAGCAAGCCTGGAATAGCGGAGAAAGGTGACTAAACAGGAAGAATGATGCCGCCTAAAGTTTACGGCTTCAAGACTTTCAATCTCTTCAAGCCTGGAGGTCGCTGGTGCAGTGTGCGAAATACGATTAACCCATGAGACCCCCTGAAAGCCTTAAAAGCAAAATTTGAAGGGGTCTCAAATTTTGTCTTAAGAAATAAAAAATAAAATATTTTATTGTCACTAATGGTCACTAAAATGTTTTTAAGCTCACCATGTCCAGTTTACAGAATTCAAAACATTTATTCACAAATATGTTCTATTTTTTGCCAAGCGGAGCCAGCCAGTCCTGTGCACGTATGCAAATTAGCCACGTGCGCCAAACAGAAGAAAGACGTAACGTTGAGAGGTCGTACTAAAAATGGCGAGCAGGCGAAAACTAAACCAGAGTGTATCACTCGTACACTGTGGGTTTACATCCAAAAGTGTGGCACTCAGAGATGAAGAGGCAGCAAAAGACGATGTTGGGGCAGCTAGCACAGTGGGCCCACTCTCGCTACCAAAACGGAGGATCCTCTGATTCCTTTCCCACCCAGTGACCTGCCAGAAGTACAATGTGAAGTTGAGGCCGAGTGCTCCGCTGATGCAGCCGGTGCTGAGGTATCGTTAGCTGCTACCCATGCTAGCACAAGCGACTTGCCGGCTAGTTGGACAGTGAAGTAAGTGAGCGAATGGACGAATAGATGAGTGTGTGCGACTGTGCGTGTGTCCTTTCCGGCTTCGGCATACTGCATGGTTATGTAGGTCTTGTGGTTGGTTGTGGTCTTAGTGAAGCAGCCAAGCCTTGGAGTTGGAGAAGTTGGGGTGATTGCGTGCGTGTGTGTATCTGTGTGTGAGAGAGCGAGAGAGCACCCGCTGTGGTGATGTTTGGCTTGTTAGTAGGCTGTCTTGTCAGCATCCGCCGTGGTGCTTTTTTGAATTTGAGAGATTGCCTGTTTGCACAGTTAGGCGAATGTGCTTTGTGTATGTGTTCAATGATGTATCTGTCTGATCGTATTTGTTGTAGATGGATGGTTAAATAATGTCACACGATCGGTCATACTGCAGGCTCTCATTTGCAAGTGCACTGATTACGTGCCAGTCTCCGATAGGCTGTACCTGGCATTTATTCCGGTGATTGCTCATGTCAGTGCGCCAGATTGGTGCCAATTATTGTTGCGTCTGCATTGTAATGCACAACTTTGCCTCTCCTTGTTATTAAAACAACGTGCATCCAAACAACTTTAGCCAATGCAACCTCCTATGTCAGTGTTGCTTTACGAATACTATAGCATATCGCCGGATTATCAAAAATTGTTAAGTGTGTGCGTGTGTGTTGAATACTTTTTACTTTCACCTGAATGGATTTATAGACCAGTACTTTTAGTTTTGCTTAAGTTAATTTTAACCAGAGTAACTGTACTTCTACTTGAGTACAATAGTTGTGTGCTTTTTTCCATCTCTAAATAAAATTAGCAGTTGGAATCTTGTTCAAACTTGAAAGAACCTGGTGTGTTGTGATTTTATAAAGTGCAACCGTGTAAGGTACATAAAGAACCACAAGTGGTAAAGTCAAGAAATATATATGCAGTGTTATAAGAATTGTCCTAATGTGGGGGTTAGATGCTTAAATGGTAAATATTATACCCTACTTTGGGAATATGCTAATAAACACAAAGCAATGTGAAGAAAACAAACTATTGCTTTTAATAAAGGAAATTAAGAGTTGAAAAAATACATAAAAATGCATAGATATTTGTAAAAAAATCACACTTTTCTTGTTTGGCTGGCCAGCTGAGGGGGGAGGGGAGGGGGGGTCCTGTGTAATTCTCTTTCTGGGGGCCCAAAATCCCTAGCTACGCCCCTGCATGGTAAAATAAAGAATGGGGAACATATTCCAGGCAAGACCTTCAGTACTAGATGTACTGTTCTTTTCTCAGTGGCCCTGTTGCTAACGTTACGGGACTGGACAGAACATGTGTAACGTTCACAACTGGATAAATGCATTGGATTCATTGACTGGGACAATTTTCTGTCCTGATATCGCCTAATTCCAGAATTAAGTCATCTTTTTAGGCAAAAGTAACAAAAGAACAACAATAGCCATGCTTTTACAGGTAAAACATTAATTCTTTATTCTGTTGACATTTTATTGAAAATACAGAGTGATTGGACATTTTATATTGGTTCAAAAATATAAGTTGTCAATTGGTCACACTTTCTGCGGAATCTGCCAATTGTGATCGGAAGAAAAACCAGCAAACACAGTGGGGAGTCAGGAACGAGTTTGAGAACCACTGCTCTAAAGGGCCCCCAATTATATTTTACGCCACTGAGGAGAACAGTATATTTGCAAAATTGAATATTCACCTAAATGGCTACTTATCCTGCAGACTGATGATAATAAAAAAAGTAAAGGAATGTTTCCCCAAATTTGTACATCAATCTTGGGGTTTGCTTTCAGCTTTGGGTGAATGCAAGAAAAGTTTACAACATCTGTTGTTCCTAAGCAGTCTACCATTTAAGCACTGACCAGAACCTACCCTGTTTACCGGCCGAGACCAGAAGATTCCAAGCACTTCCGGGGTGGCAAGCTCAACAAATCCAGGGGAAACAGTTCCAGCATTTATGCAACTGACCTCCGGCACAATTACATCTGTGGGAGAGGGGGTTCCAGATGCCATCCAGTCATTTCTGTATACTCACAGAAAAGAGTGAGAAGGATTCAAAAACAAATGTGAATAGTGACGGCACATTCAAATAGGTAATGACATATCATGCATCACAAGGATGAGTCCCCATACATATCAAGTGCTGGTCGCTCCCAGTGGTCACACAGTCTGGCCTCAGTCAGTAGGCTAGCGTTTGACTTTCAAACACTCGCACAGAAGTCATGCGAGATCTGTGATTGGCTCACAGTCGCAAGGGTGCCCCGCCCCTTTAGATAGACTTGCAGCTGGTCCTGAATGAATAGATTCGAATGGGGAGAAGTGAACGTGAGCACAGATTTTCACCGATTATTTTTCCCCATTGTCACAGAATTAAATACTGGACTTATTTTTCACAGGCCAAATATCTTCCAAACATTCTGGTGCTGCAATGGCATTTTTAAGACCAAAAGATCAGGAGAAAATGAACTTTGTTCGAGACCTGTGTCTCTCTCAGCAGCGGTCACGTAACATCTGGCAATACAGAAATGGGTCATTCTACAGAAACGACCACTTTTGGGATAGCATTTTGTAGAAAAAAAAATTTATTTTCATACATTTAAACTTCAGTAACACTTTTAGTTAACCATTTTGCTTTATGAATCCACAAAAATTGGGGCTTAATCGATTACCATTATTTTTCTACACTCGCTTAAAACATGCTTCTGCTGTATTTTTTGTAATTGGTGTTACCTCATAAATTCACAAGTTTTCAATAGTTTTAAGAAATAATATTGCTTAACATATTCTGTACCCATAGATGAACAAAAAAAAAATATGTATGATGCCTTTTCAAAGGCTTAGAACAAAGGTAATCATAGTAACATAAATGATGGTAACACCAGTGACAATTTTCATGTCAAAGCCATTTTACAAAATGGCAGTAACAGTAATTCAAACCAACTGTTGCTATTCATGTTGGCCTCATTAAAATGAATAATAAAATCCAATTGTATTTCTTTGCATGTCCCTTCTCATAAAATGGGTAACACCAGTGACACCTTCTAAAATCCCCACATGAAATTGTGATATTAAGGGTCAATTTTACAAAATATGAAAAGAGGCAGCAGACTTATCATTCCATGACAGTCTCTCAACAAGTTGTTTGCTCAGTAGGAAATGATGTTATGTTTTGGTCAGTCCAAGTGAAGGAATCCAGAAAATTAGAAAATTCCTGGGTCACCCCCTCAGAAATTTCTCAAAAAATTCATATGGGTACCTCTGGTGGACTTATGAAATAATACCAAGTATTAGACCAATATCCGTAATAGTTTTGAAGTGATGGCCTGTCACAATTTTAAGTATTTTTTTTAATTTTGACAAAATTGTGTTTCGTCCAACTTTGGGCTTCCACTGCTCCTCTATTATTTGACCTACAGATCAGATTTTTGGTCTCCCTGGCCAACTTTTCCCCTAGAATCAGAATTTCTGGTCAGATTAGGTGTATCTACCTTGTTGCTCCATAATAGGGCTCCAAAGTTGGCTGAAAAGCCAAAAATTGCTGTACTTTTTAAATGCTACAGATCAGAAAGTTTAGGGAATTCAAGCTTGAAATTTTTTTGGTGACCAGTCCTGATACCTCTCATAGGTAATCCACTTTAATCTTGTTTGTATCTTGGCAGGAATGAGAAGAAAAAAATTTATTATTTTGCTCGTTTTTCATTTTACGGAAAAAATAGCAATTTTGAAGTCCATGGTTCAACATGTGCGCATTTGACCACATCCTTCAAATCTTTACCATAGATTGCTATAGTTGTCAACTTCATCTGACAAAAAAATTGGGATGGTGTTCAGCCTAGTTTTACTGCAATTTTTTGAATGATGTTACCTATTTTGAGCAGATATTGATGAAAATTCAGCATCGTGTAGCATCAATTGCCAAATTCAGCACATTTGCCACATCTAGGCTCTTTGAAACAGCTAAATACATGCAAAATATAACTTCAATACAATTTTTCAAGCAAAATCATTGTTTTATTTGAAGCTTATCAAGAAGGCATAGGCAGCACTCCAAATGCATAAAAAATATATATTTATTGCCACACTATAGGACGTTTCGGGTGCTACCCTTCCTCAGCATGTATGGCAAACAAGATCAATTGGCACAGGTGTGTTTTATAGGCACAGGTAATCTCATCACTATGGGCATCGAACAGGTGTCTCTAATACTACTTAATTAACATGCATAATACACTCACAAATAGGCTGTAATGACAAACCCCAGTCACTGATTTCATAGTTACATGATTTCATGAATACGCAGTAAATATAAAATGATATAAACTAAAAATGAAAATAATAATAAATCTCCTCATTCAGGCCATTCAGAATGAGATTAAACCAGGTGTCATTAATACTGGTAATTGACATCCATTAATGACAAACCTAAGTCACTAATTATGTAATACATGAACAAAATCAAACCGCGAGCTTCATAAAAAACAAGAAAAAGAAATCTCCTCATTCAGGCCATTAGGAATGAGAGTGTCGAGGTAATGTATCCAATATGACTCCCTCTGGAGAAGAATTCTATCTCTATCACCACCTCTCCGTGGTCTATCAACTGTCTCTATACCCATAAATTGTAAATCACTGAGATTGTGTTGATTACTATTGAAATGACGCGCCACAGAAGACTTATCATCATAATTGCGGATTGAACACTTATGTTCACTAATCCTAGTCTTAAGCTCACGTTTTGTTTTCCCCACATAGTACAAATTACAAGGACATTTCAACAAATAAACAACATATTTTGTGTTACAAGTTATTCTACCCCTCACTCTAATGGCATCACCTGATTTTGGATGAGTGAACTGTTTGCCTTTACACATGGAATAGCACTGTACACAATTATGACACGGAAAGTTACCACTGGGTATCTGTGACAAAAAATGTACGGGCCTTACAGGATGGACAAATTAATGAACATGAGTATAAATATATGGTTCAACAGAATCCAAGAAGGCCGATCATTTACACTCTTCCTAAAATCCACAAACATTTGATAAATCCTCCAGGCCGCCCGATTGTAGCGGGGAATGGATCGCTTACGGAGCCGCTCTCACAGTTCATTGACTCTCATATTCAAGATCTAGTATATGCATTGCCTTCACATCTCAAGGACACAACGGACTTCTTGAACAAATTGTTGGAATGTAATGTGGACTCGAATGACTTTCTTTGTACTATGGATGTCTCTAGCCTGTATCCCAGTATACCTCACACCGATGGTTTAGTAAACTTTGAAATATTTTTTGAATGATAGGACTGTGATGCATCCGTCCACTGATTTTCTGTTATTATTAACTAATGAAGTATTGACTAAGAATTATTTTATGTTTCAAGACACATACTACCTTCAATTACGGGGGCTCAGCTATGGGTTCACCAGTCGCCCCGATTATGCTAATTTTATTTATGGGGAAATTTGAGTTAGATTATATTTACAATAACAACCCCTATTCTAAGTTTATTAAGAGTTATTGGAGGTATATTGATGATTTATTCTTCATTTGGAGCGGCAGTGCCGATCAGTTAAAGGAATTCCATGATCTTATGAATTCCAGAATGGAATCCATTAAATTTACACTGTCTTTTGACCTACATTGTATTTCATTTTTGGATGTAATGGTGAAAAAAGGGTCAATCTCTACACACTGAGGTCTATAAAAAAGAAACAGATAGAAATACATTTTTACACTTTAATAGTTTTCATTCTCCGGCTTTGAAAAAAAGTTTATCTTATACTCAGTTATTAAGGATCAAACGGATCTGTCACTCTGAGTCTTTTGAGACGCATGCTGAATCTTTGTATAATAACTTTAGATTGCGTGGTTACGATATTACGTTACTCGATAGCCACTTAGAGAAGGTTCGTAAAATTCCTAGATCTGTCCTTCTTACACCCAAGTCTAAGGATAGTTCATCTCAAGGGATTGGTTTGGTTTCCACATACAGTCCCATTTCAGTGGAGATCAAACGCATAGTGAATAAACATTGGCATATTTTGGAGACAGATACACAAATTGCAAGTGCTTTTCAAACTCGGCCAAGATATTTCTATAAGCGGTCTTCTAATTTACGGGACCTTTTAGTAAAATCAGATGTCGGCTCATCAAGACGCCCTACACATTTTTTGTCACAGATACCCAGTGGTAACTTTCAGTGTCATAATTGTGTACAGTGCTATTCCATGTGTAAAGGCAAACAGTTCACTCATCCAAAATCAGGTGATGCCATTAGAGTGAGGGGTAGAATAACTTGTAACACAAAATATGTTGTTTATTTGTTGAAATGTCCTTGTAATTTGTACTATGTGGGGAAAACAAAACGTGAGCTTAAGACTAGGATTAGTGAACATAAGTGTTCAATCCGCAATTATGATGATAAGTCTTCTGTGGCGCGTCATTTCAATAGTAATCAACACAATCTCAGTGATTTACAATTTATGGGTATAGAGACAGTTGATAGGCCACGGAGAGGTGGTGATAGAGATAGAATTCTTCTCCAGAGGGAGTCATATTGGATACATTACCTCGACACTCTCATTCCTAATGGCCTGAATGCGGAGATTTCTTTTTCTTGTTTTTTATGAAGCTCGCGGTTTGATTTTGTTCATGTATTACATAATTAGTGACTTAGGTTTGTCATTAATGGATGTCAATTACCAGTATTAATGACACCTGGTTTAATCTCATTCTGAATGGCCTGAATGAGGAGATTTATTATTATTTTCATTTTTAGTTTATATCATTTTATATTTACTGCGTATTCATGAAATCATGTAACTATGAAATCAGTGACTGGGGTTTGTCATTACAGCCTATTTGTGAGTGTATTATGCATGTTAATTAAGTAGTATTAGAGACACCTGTTCGATGCCCATAGTGATGAGATTACCTGTGCCTATAAAACACACCTGTGCCAATTGATCTTGTTTGCCATACATGCTGAGGAAGGGTACCACCCGAAACGTCCTATAGTGTGGTAATAAATATATATTTTTTATGCATTTGGAGTGCTGCCTATGCCTTCTTGATTAGTATATTTTACTTTATATAGGTTTTAGCACCCATTGCTTAATTGTTTAATAACTTTTTGTGAGTTGAGCGCGTCTGTGTCTTTTATTTGAAGCTTAACAATGGATTACATGTACGACTACTTCATTGGAATGGTTCACGTGGTTTTTGTTAGAGACCATAAGAATGCTGCTTTTAATCTCATTGTGTAATTTTTGCTAACATTGCTAACTATCAAATTTACATTCACTGCCAGGTATTTGCACATTAAATTTTTAGCGGTGATAGTTTGACCGTCGTTTTCCGAACTGGTGATAGCTTGACCGCAGTGAACTACTGGGACTAAAAATCACTCGGCGACGGCATTTCAGAACTCTTCATTGAATGAAGGTAATTTCGGCGACAAGTACGTACACCTGTTTTTGCAGCACGGTCACGCAACTCGCTGTAAAAAATAGACAGCTGTCTGAAAAATGTAAACGGGCGAAACCACGCACTAGTCACCAAAATTACCTTCATTCGCTGAAGAGTTCTGAAATGCCGTCGCCGAGTGACGGTGCATAGACCTAATTATAATCAAATTATTTTTCTGTACTGAATGTTGCCCATTATTTTGTCGCTTTTAGATCGCATGGGGGAGAGAAGCCGTGTCTTCAATTGCCACTTGATTATTCTTGAATTGGAAAACGTGTTAATAAAGGAAAGCCATCTAGAATTAGCGGGACTAATTATTTTCAATAAAGGGAGGGATATTAGCCCTGGAATTTTCAGGTCGAACGACGCGCCTGATTTAAACAACAAACCACAGCACCTAAACGAGATATTGCTCACACACGATAAGATCCCAAGAGAGAATATGGCACACGCAAGGCTATAAGCTAAGTAGGCACACACCACTACAAGCAAGGCACAACAACCGACATAAGGTGGTTCATTCGCAACACATTTTAAAACACTCTTCCCAGAAAAAACCCATCCGCAATTTACACACTTAACCACTGCAATTCCCCTCCCCACACTCCCCAATATACACACACGTACACACACAATTCATAAAACAGCGTTAAAACAATTGTCCGCACTTCCCTCCGTCCAGCAGCCGTCGAGACCCTCCCGTGGGTTAGCAAGTTCAGTCTTCAGGCACCGGCATCCCGGATGCCCTCATCTTTCCAGCGGATGGAGCGTGGCCTTTACAACACAGCTGGGCGTAGTTCAGTCACAAATCCATTTGCCTCTTGAGTTAGCAAAGTTCGTGCCCTGCCGAGCGTTCTCACCGCATTCACGCTCTTCCAATGCCTCATGCCATCTGCACCCATCGGCCCGAGGAAGCCAAGCACAATCCTTAAAAAACCTCCCCCTCAGGTGTCTCCCATCACTCAATCATTACTAATCAGACAATTGACTGCGCCACACTACGTCACTCGCCGCCGAGAACCACCACAATAGGAACAAGCTCTCCATCTTCTCTTTCCTGAAGAAAGTAGACAGGCAAGGAATAAATTGGCAATTGTCATATTACATACCAGCTTCATAGGCTTAACCTAGCTGATGCAATTACGGTATGCCCTTCAAGCTATAGCTAATGCCAATTACAATGAAATACGTTACGTAATTTGAGTATTATTTTATTTAGCCTTTATTATACCGGGGAATCCCACTGAAATAAACAAAATGCAGATATGGCCAAACATTATCCTGTTCAAAACCTTACAACCACTCCAAGAGTAAATGCAAGCAAGCCACAATCTAATTTTTAAGCTCATGTCAAATAACATTCACAAATGCCGTAGCTGGCCAGCTTAAGCTGGGGACACAGTACAAGATTTTCACAGTCTTTGCAGATTTTGAAAAGACTTGGAGCACACACTACACAACTGGCTTCAGCAGATTCTTGTAAAGACTGGGGATCACACATTTAAGGACTGCAGCAGATGAGGGATCACACACTCCACGATTTGTCAAACCAACAGAGGCCAAATGAACGCACCAAACTCTCGCGAAAACTACTGGTTACCTGGATGTAACTCCAGTGCTGTGAGTACGTGCGTAGCCCTCTTACGGGCTTCGCCATTGGTTTACCGTGCCTGAGAAAGAAAATTGAACTCACCTGCTCCGAAGGAGGGGTAGCATACTCACCTCCTATAAAGCTTTGGTGCTGCCAATGCTCGTCTCCCTTTGAAACTCAGCATCTCACACTCGGGGCCAGCTGGGCAGGTTGTTAGAGGGCTACGCACGTACTCATAGAACTGGAGTTACATCCAGGTAACCAGTAGTTCTATTTCGCATGTGCTCCGCCCTCTAATGGGCTTCGCTATTGGTTTACACCTAAGGCGAAGGCCGTTAGGGATGGATGTACTCCCAGGTGGCCCCAACCACAGAGTTCCATCAGAAACCAAGAGAAGCCCTTCCACACACTGGGGCGAGCACCGCCAGACTGCGTACCCCGTCCCAGGTCATGGCACAAATCCACACACACGTTGGCCTCGGAAGGGGGCCCCACTGATAGGGCTTCTTCCATTAGCTGTCCATTCACAGTGACAAGCCCCCCCACACCTCTGAGCGGCGCACACCCAGAGCGCACCGCCTCAGGCTGTGGAAACAACACTATCCAGTGTTGGACAGGGACCCTGTCGATACGGTTCCCAATACTGAATGTGCGACCGTGCTAGCTGTCATATCCCTGAGATATGATCATGAAATCGATGCAGACCGACCAAGAAGGCGCCCTGCAAATTTCCTCTACAGATACGCCCTTAAATAGTGCTGAAGAGGATGCAATGCCCTGGGTCGAATGCACGGTCAGACCTGCTGGGGCAATGAGACCCACTGCTGAATAGGCTCTGCAGATGGTGTCACAGATCCAGTGGGCAAGGCGTTGTGCTGACAGGGGGGCCCCCTGAGCCCGCCCGCCATAGCAAACAAACAGCTTGTGCATCCATTCCTGTTCACTAGTAGCATGGGGCAGTGGACAGAAGGCCTGCAGTCGGATGACCAAAGATTTGAAACCTGTGGTGATTACCTTGGGCTGAAAGGCCGGGTTAGGACGCAGCTCCACTAACCCTTGGTCCTCCCTCAGGGTCAAGCAAGACGGGTGCACAGAGAGAGCACCCAGCTCGCTCACCCTCCTAGCTGACGCCAAGGCCAAAAGGAGGGCAGTCTTGATAGATAGCATATGCAGGTCTGCCTGGTCCAGGGTTTCAAATGGTGGCCCTGTCAGACCATCCAAAACTGTTTGCAGATCCCATTGAGGGATTACGCGCTGCATAGGGGGTCTTAGTCTGCGGACTCCCTTCAAAAATCGTTTTACCAGGGAGTGACTTCTGGCTGTGAAGCGGTCAAACCCATCATGTCCGGCTGCGATCGTTGCAGCAAACACCCCCAGAGTGGATGCTGCGCGGCCCCCCTCGAAGAGTCCCTGAAGGAAATCCACCACCCCTTGAAGGGGGCATGAGCGCGGTTCCAGCCTTCTCGCCTGACACCAGCCAACAAAAATCCGCCAACGGGCCTCATAAGCTTTAGATGTGGTCGGTGCACGTGCGCACTGGATTGTGGACACTACTGACTCTGGCAGGCCCAACTCACTCAGTCTCACCCTTTCAATTTCCAAGCCATGAGGGGGCTGGCGAGAGTGGCACCCGGCATCTGACTCTTGGCCAAGGGAAGGTCCGGATTCCTAAGCGGGCCTGCCACCACCAGCTGGATGAGATCCGGGAACCACCTGGCGCCCGGATTCATTGGTGCCACAATAATTATGGATAAATGCTGCTCCCGCACTCTGTGGAGCAGTGGCATCAGCAGTCGCCAGGGCGGGAACGCGTACAGTAGGCCGGCTGGCCAGATTGGATGGGCCAGCGCATCCACCCCCAGGGGAGGATTGTCGGTAGGCCTCAGGGAGAACCAAAGAGGGCACAAAGTGTTCTCCCTGCTTGCAAACAAATCCACCACTGGTTGACCGAAGTTTCCAGATCTGCTTGGCTGTCTCCGGGGGGAGGCTCCAATCCTCCTCGGGCAGGGCTCCCCTGGAAAGTTTATCTGCCCGAGTGTTGAGGATGCCAGGAACGTGCCGGGCTCTCAGGGAGCAGAGATGGCGATCTGCCCAAGTTAGGATGGAAACGGCCATCTTGTGCAGGGCTGGTGACCTGACTCCCCCCTGCCTGTTGAGCTAGGCCACTGATGTTGTGTTGTCCGATCTCACCAGAACGTGCCTTCCTTCCAACTGTGGGGCGAAATGATGCAACACCCTCTGAACCGCCATGAGTTCCAGTAGGTTTATATGATGCTGAGGCCCCTGCCATGTCCCTGCGGCAGAAGCGGGGCCGAAAGCCCCGCCCCATCCTGTGAGGGAGGCATCTACGAATATGTGGGTGTAGTGCGACACACATCCCATCCGAACCCCCTCGCGGAGCCGGCAGGATGAGACCCAAAACGCCAATGCTCGTCGAGCTCGCATTGGTATGCTGAGCATGCGCTGTTGATCCCACCTTGGGTCCAGCCGGAGGCGTATGAACCAGCGCTGGAGCTCCTTCATATGCAGCAGCCCCAGGCGGACTACTGAATGGGCAGCAGACATCATCCCCAGTAATGACATAACTGCTATCGCCGGCACCGAGACGGCGTCTCGTATCCTTTGGGCCTGGGACAGAATCGCCTCTGTCCTCTCCACTGATAGCCGTGCAATCATAGATTGGCTGTCCAAACGAAGCCCTAGATACAGTGCTGTTTGACTGGGCTGCAGGGTGCTCTTGTCGTAGTTGATAGCAAAGCCCAGCTGAGTAATATGTTGTCTTACCAACATAGTGTGGGTAACTGCCATCTGCCTGGAGGGGGCCAGGATCAGCCAATCGTCCAGATACGTCAGGATCCGTATCCCTTTTTGCCGGAGCGGCGCCAACGCTGTCTCCACACATTTG
Organism: Gymnothorax javanicus; assembly: GCA_029692085.1. Lineage (NCBI taxonomy): Eukaryota > Metazoa > Chordata > Actinopteri > Anguilliformes > Muraenidae > Gymnothorax > Gymnothorax javanicus. The sequence goes on along the minus strand of CM056194.1, from coordinate 81,618,740 downwards.
GAGAGTGTTCGAGGTGCCAGGGAATATCCAAATGGGAGGCGGCAAAACTGGAAGCTCTGATCTTCCAGTGCGAAGCGTAGGAATTTTTGATGGCGCAGCAGAATCGGGACATGAAAATAAGCGTCCGTCAAGTCTATTGATGTCATCCAGTCTCCTGGCCTGACACATTCCAGCAGAGACCTCACTGTTAGCATCAGGAATGGTCTGCGCGCAATATACATATTCAGCTCGCGAAGATCCAGAATGGGTCTCAGGCCTCCTGATTTCTTGGGAATCAGAAAATACGGGGAATAAAACCCCGCTTGAGCTTCTGACTGGGAACCGGCACTACGGCCCCTTTTCTCAGAAGTGAATCCACCTCTTCCCTCAAAACCGCCCTCTCGGCGGAATTGGGGAACTTTGTCCGTAGAATGCCTCTGAATTGAGGAGGACGGCAATGAAACTGCAATGCGTATCCCTTCCGCAGTGCTCTGTCCAGCCAGCTTGGGATGGGGGCGCACAATCTCACCCAGGACTGATAATGGTTTGTGAGTGGCGCAGCAGTTAGTTCTATGGTCTTCGATAATCTGGGCCCTCCCGCGACGCCCCTCCCCCTGAGGGAGGGGTCGACCGGGGGGCCCTGTCTGAAAGGGCTGAGAGGATAATAACAGCAATGTTTCCGCTGCCTCCCCAAGCACGGTGCCTGGTGACTCGCTCACCAAGGACGGCGGGGGCACATCTATTTCTGCGTTAAACGACAGCCTTTTTTGCCGTTTAACTTCAGAAATATTAACATCCGAAGATACATCGGTCTGTGGGGTCGAACGAGTGAAGACCATCTCCACAGGTTCATGCATGCAGGTACCAATGTCACGCATGTGAGAACACTCCGCCTCTTGGCTCCAAGATGTAGCGTGGCTGACAGTTCTCATTCCGCATACACCGGAAGGAGGGGCATGTTGACGTGTACTAAACACTCTGCTGGGACCAGACCAGCTAGAGGTGTTAGCCACATGCTGGTTATCAGCCAGAATTCGTGAACATTTCCTCAATGGTAACGCACCAGGAAGAAACGAATGCCCCGAACTGTCAGATTCGTTCTGAATCTAACCATCATTGTATAAAGATAGGGTATTGATTTTTGGTTTAGTCACCAAGTTCATACGTGTGCTACCCCCGCGGGTAGCACAACGCAACCCCATTCGGCGGTTAGCTAGCCAGTGCCTCATTAACAGGCTATTCGCCGATGAAGCCCCACTCTGTAGATTCGTTTTTGGTGAAGATGAGAATACACGAGCCTCACGCACCGTGTTTCCCTTATTATCTCCGATAACGGGAGAAAGAGCCATTTCGTTTTCCCCGGTAGAGGGTATTGGATTACCTTGAATGCGAGCACCTGAAACAACCGGTGTGTCAGTGTGTGCAACATGAGAACAGAGCGACCCAGAGGCCGTATACTGGTAACGTTTTTTATTAAAAAACTTTCCAGAATTTGAGCGTCCAGAAGCCGCCCCCCTGGAGCGGCCCCGGCGAGACTGCTGCAGTTGTGGTTGGCGTGGCTCTGGATCCAGCTGACTTGAGTCCAGAGACGACCGGTCATCAGACGACCTGCGGCGGCGGCAGCTTGGCGGTGATTGGGAGAACCTGGGCCTGCGCGACAGCTGTTGAGGGCGCAGGTGAGAACCCAGCTGTTCCGATGCCTTCCGGGCTGCCTCTAGCCGGTTGACCATTGTTTGGATGTCTGGACCAAACAATGAGGCAGTGGAGATGGGCGCATTCATGAGCGCGCGCTTCTCCCGCTCCTTTAGGGAGGACAGCCCCAGCCAGAGGTGACGGTGGCCAACCTGGGCGGCACACATGCTTCTCCCCCAAACAATGGCGAACGCCTATGACATTCGTAGCATCGCCGCCGCCATCGTTTGCACTTCCAGGATCTCTTCCGGAGAGAGCTCCGTCTTCTGATGGGTCAGCCGATCGACAGAGCCAGCAAGAAATGCCATGTTGTTAGCTAACGCGACCACCTGAGCCGCGTTAGCATAACAGCGGTCAAGTAGGCTCGCTGTCATTCTGTCCCTCTCGGACGGAAGGAGCGGCCGACCGCCTGGCCACATGGAGGCAGTTGGGAGCAGACACCACCGAACCGCATCTTCAATTGCCGGGACGCCCACATCCCACTCCCAGTCTTCCACGGTGGAGTACGGAGCGTAGGAGACTGCCGGGGATTTAGCACCCATTGGGTTCTTCCAATCCTGCTGGGCGTATCTGAGGATGGGCACCACCCTTGGACAAGCTACCCTGGGTCTTGGTCTCGACTTCGGCTGGGCCATCAAGCCAATCGTGAAGTAATCAGCTTGGGCGCTAGTGGAGGGCTGCTGAGGCAGGGGCATCCCCATCCGCTCCGCTGCAGACTGGAACAACCCAGGCAGATCGTCCAAAGGATAGCGGTGTTCCGGGGGAGGCTCATCGTCACGGAAGAGGGTAGCAGGATCCTCTTCGTAGACACGCCTGTCATCCTCCTCGTCGTACTCGTGCCAAGGTTTGGAGCGGGTTGCTGCCGCCCGCTCTCGGACTGGCCCTGAGCCAGCCCGGAGGGTGCGTGCAGCCCACGCGAATTGTTGCCGCCGCTCGCCCTCCTCCCGGGGGAGCGCTGCACAGGCAGCGCAACAACCAGCTTCCTCATGGTGATCCCAGCCCAGGCGGACGAAGCAGTCGTCGTGTTGGTCTTCAGACACCATGGGAGCGGCACACTGCTGACAGAATTTTTCCATTTTTTTTTCGCGACACAAGAAGTGACAATTACACGCGAGTCCAAGATTCTCTCAGGCTGAGTGAAAAAGGGAGACGAGCATTGACAGCACCGAGGCTTTATAGGAGGTGAGTATGCTACCCCTCCTACAGAGCAGGTGAGTTCAATTTTCTTTCTCAGGCACCGAGGCAGGGCCTCGGAGGGGTAAACCAATAGCGAAGCCCGTTAGAGGGCGGAGCACGTACAAAATAGAACTGTGTCCCACCTATTTTTCATTGGCTGTTGGCAACATGTGTTTGCAGTTGGGTCTGTCACCAGCATACACTACACAACTGCGTCCAGAGTCGGCTCAAAAAATTCAAACGTGTGTGAATTTCGGTGACTGAAGTCGGGCAGAGTCTGTTCACCTCACACACTTGCTGATTCCAGTTTGTACCACATCACACACTAACAGATTCTGCGCTGACTTGTCATGACAACTGTCCCCAACTAGAGCTGACTGGCGCAGACTAGCCCCAACTGCAAATCGTGGGTAAAATCTGGCCAAAAATCTTGTAGTGTGTCCCCAGCTTAACTATTCGTAATGCTGAGTACAGCCGTTAGTTGTGTTGTAAAATGCATGATGTAGCAAAGTAAAAGGAAATATACACGCAACATGCAGATATAAGATGGATACTTGTCCCAACATTTAATTGCTCGCCTACTTAGCTACCACTTCTGACAACAAGAAAAGATGCAAGGAATAACCCGGTCAGCATTCATTCTGCAAATGGCGCCGCGCGATTGGTGGTTCTCGCCAAAAGGTCACCCAATCAACCAAGAGCAAAAAGCAGGAACATTTATGCAGAGCTGGACTGGGACAGAAAAGTGGCCCTAGCATTTTCGGCCATGGCGGCCCAACCTGATCGTGACATGATGGCCCGCCACACACGCACATTTTGCTGTTACCAAAAGTTAAAATTAAGCTCAGTCGTCGCCTACATGCCCTGGAACTCCACACAGAAATCGAACCCACAACCTTCTTGCTGTGTGGTGGCAGTGCTAATCACTGCACCACTATGACAAAGAAGAAGTTATTATTATTCTTATTATTATTATTAATATACTTTCATGAACGAATGTGAAAAAGAAATGTGACTTTGGGGGCATTTATAATTTTTCAATAAAACCATTGCACTATTTGGATTGATTCATACGTAACCTTTTTAAATAATGTTACATATCTTTCAGACTCAACAGGGTATAGAATTGCTCACTAGCTTCAGAACCGCAGTACTCGTTGGTTGCAAGTTTACTGGCAGGTGATTCTGAATGTTAAGACAGGGTTTTAAAAAGGAAAATTTGAAAGTCTTCCTTGCTGTATTCCAGGACAAATTTTATTTGCCACCGTAAAACAACGAATCAATATGCATCAAAGAGTAGGTTATTAACACTGGTCCATCAGTGGGGGCCTTTTGTAAGCGCAAGAAAATTTTAAGCAAATACATACTTGCAATAGCCTATTAATTTAATGTTTTTTATCGTTTGAAAGCCTGAGGCTCCAATGTCTGTTTACTTTATTCTCAAAGCTTTTCCGCCTCTCCACTGCTTTCTGACATTTTTGTCTTATCTCGTAGTCGCCAAAACGTGTTTTTAGACTGTTAACGCAACTGGGGACAAGCAAGGCCATTGGTCAAACTAATTTCCCAGCAAGCCTGCCTTCTTTAACTTTTAGGACGAAAACAACAACATTAAATAAACTGTACAGGGCTTCAGCCCTTGCATCGTTTTTTTTATCTGCAAGAATACAGTTTTTCGGGAATACCCACATCATAAAACAAATATATAAATAGACACAGAAAAATGACTAAGATGCAAGATAACTGGAATAGTGAAGTAGAAGAATAAAATCTGGGTATATAGAGCATACGTGTCACCTCAGAGTTGGAATGCAGAAAATCTCAGGGAGAGCTCTCTGGATAACGTAGAATAGGGAAAGGTATACATTTACTATATATTGATTTTCTCTGGATGAAATTCCACTTCGAATTAGCTAAAATCATCCTGCTGTTTGCTCGCCTTAATGTGGGCCACTGGCTACCAACGGGCCGTACGCAATTGCGTTTTTTTTTCCCCCTGAGGAGGGAGGGCTCAGAGATTTCATTGGGCCAGCCCTGTGTCAGTGTAGAAAATGAACTAATGGGCCACTTTCCGTGTTTTAAAGGCCGGCGCGGTCGTTCAAAATTATCGATGTTATTACAATTTTATAAACTATAAACTATAAACTTGGGCAAGACACTTCACCCACCTTGCCCCCAGTGTCACTCACACTGGTGTATGTCTGTGTGTGAATGTTTGGTGGTGGTTGGAGGGGCCGTAGTTGCATACTGGCAGCCACGCTTCTGTCAGCCTGCCGCAGGGCAGCTGTGGCTACAAAATGTAGTCTACCACCATCAGAGCGTGAATGTGTGAGTGAATGAATAATGTATCCATTGTGAAGCATCTTTGAGTGCCCAGAAAAGCACTATATAAAACTGATATTATTATTATTATTATTATTATGTGTGTCGGCCAACCGAGCATTGCCCGGTACGCCAGATTACCAGTCCAGCCTTGTATTTATATATCCAGTTCATTAGTGACGTAAGGGCTAAATGCTGGCCTACCAACTGAGGCCAGACTATAACAGTGAGTGACCGTTGGGAGCAACCAGCACTTGATATAGATGGATTCCAGGCAATTGCATGCCTGTATCTGCCCAAAATAAGTTGATTTGAGGAACTCAGCAGAGTATACAACAAAGGGGTTAGATACATACTAGGTGAGTACTGTCCTAGACAATATGAACAACTATAGCAGGCAGTCAAGTTTCTGTGGTTGTGTCTACTGCCCTCATCTGCAGACATTGGGTATTACATTCATGACGACTTCATCAAACCAAAGACTGAATGGTTAGGTAGGTACACTGTACAATGGTATACTGATTAGGGAACATGCTTTACTTGAATTGGCTATCGAGTTCCCATTGCTTTAGTGGCGGTACCATAGCTTATGAGACCTGTATAAGCAGTGATAATTATTTAGATGCTAAAGTATAGTCATCTTTGTGCAAGTGATGTCTCCAATTGAATATTTTATTCATTAACAAAAAGTCACGCGGCTTTCACAGTGCCACATATACGATTACAGTGCGCTGTTTACGTTATAAATTGTATAATGTATGCAGTATATTGTCACTTTCATGATATCTCATGAACTTTGACTGACTGACCATTGTCCAAAGGCTGCGGTGGAGCACGTGAGAACCCCAATCACTGATTGTGCCACTGATGGTAAGAACAACAGATTTGCCAAATGCACTAGTGACTCAAAGGCTTCATCGTCAAAGCATTTCTTTAAGTGCAGTGAAATTACAGATGACCATTACTGGTTTCCAGCGGCGGAAACGTGTGAAGATGGGCCTGGTAGCAATAATTATTTTTCCCCACCCTCGCCCTCACTCATTCACAAAATACGCTTTTGATCCCACACCCTTAGTTACCGCACAATAATCCACACACTGACGCAAGGGTGTCAAAATGTTTTGTAAAAGGGCCGAGGGGCTGAAGGTTTTCATTTCTACCGAGCCGCAGCGCACCTCATGTAAATAATCAACTGTGAAGGCTGAGATCATCTGATTAAATTAGTTGTATCAGGTGTGCTTTTGCTCGGTTGGATTGAAAACCTGCAGACGCTCGGCCCCTTTACGCGCCAGTTTCACACCTCTGCACTAACAGAAACATCCGAGCTGCATACAAAGGCATTGCATGAGACTGTGCATTAGGAAAGACACATTGTGCATACCGTCTTTGATTCGGTGCCACTGCCTCATATGACAGTAATAACCCAACGTAACACTGCTTTCCAAACAATAGCGCCACAGTGGTACGTCTCCCAAGAGCTAATTTCCAATATACGCAGTCAGTGGTTCCAACTAGGCCCATGCAAGTTAGCATCTGTGCTTTTGGGAAGCGACCCCAGATTAGCAGGCCAGCCACCTCAGATAAACAGATACAAGTTAATAGCAACTGTTGCCAATAAAATTCATATTCATTATCTGCCCAGACAAGGTTGTACAAGAGATAAAAAAATTCACAATTTAGAATCTCTTCACACGACAGTATGCTGTATTATTAGCTATTCGTTCATGACCAGCAAGGTAACGATCTAGCTGCTGTCTGAGCTTAAAAAACTGCCATTCGTCCTCCGTTCTTGATTAGCTGCTAACGCCACTTGCTGCACGTCGCGCGCGAAGACAAAAAATAAGAATCTCTCATACTTCGGCCATGTTTACTCTTTCCTCTCCTGCTGCTCAAGTGATCGTGTTTGTACTTTGAGGCCTCCGCCGTTTCACTTAAATCACGTCACAGCACAGCGGAAGGCTTGTTTGGTTGCAATTCATCCATGATGGCAAAGCGGGGAGAGAAGGGATTTTTTTTTTTTCCACAACGCTGACAGAAAGCATGCTGCCGAATCGCGTTCAATTTTCGTTCAAAAAAATGCGTTAGTAAAATAAAATCAAATTAAAGTAAAAAAAAAAAAAAAATCACAACCAAATCGCAGGTAGACCTCGACATATTTCCATGAACATTAGACACAGACAGAAAAAAAAAAAATTAAAGGTAGCGATCATAATCCACGCACTTTTTGTCAAAATCACCATATTTCTCCGCACTATCTGCAAGCTGTCACTTCTGAGAGCATGCTGGAAAAAAAATCCGGTTTCAATACACAGCCTGGGGCCTCATTAATCAAAAAGGGTGTAGAAGTGCTACTAAATTTTCACGTACGGCGAAAAGCCAAAAATGGCGTACACCCAAAATATTTACACCCTTTTCAAATCTATCAAACTGTGCTTACGCACAGCTCTCCGCAATTTCCATTAATAAATCGCACCGGACCCAAGAAAAGTGCAGACGTGAACGCGCCTCATATCCCGCCCTCTACACGCCCAGACACAACCATATATGTTCAATGCAAATAAGCACCTGCATATAAAGTAGCCATGTGCGCTCTGGGGATTTGTGGAGTGACGTCAGTGGAAGATGGTGAAACATGGATGGGAAATGCGGAAAAAAGCGAAACTTCTCAGAGACTGAGATATACACGTGCTTGTTAGTAAGGTGCAGGCGAGTAAAAAAGTCCTCTTCGGCAGGTATTTGCACTAATTCTGTATGATCCCTTCGTCTTGTGGTTTATTTAGGGACAAGAACAAATAACTAAGAACACGTAGAGAATCACAACAGAAATGAACACATAATGTTGGACCAAACAATTTCTCCTCCGGAAATTAAAACAATCTCATCTAATCAGCCACAGCCCCGGCCTCACCAACAAGCGTAAAACCGCCGAGTGCTGCGGTCACAAGTCTTACAGAGGCAATTAAAAAAAAAAAAAACTTCGTGTCGAATCTTTTGTCAAATGCAGTAGGTGTGTGTTTTGTTTCAGTTGCATAGAGGGACAAAAATGACAATGTTGTGTTTGATATACATGAATTTATTTCTGTCTCAACTTGTGGACATCAAATATACGAGGAATGAAATATGAGGTTCTTGTAATACTGAAAACTAAACACAACTTTGCAAGACTGAAACTGAGAAACTCATAGGCTATATACACACATTCTTTAGCTCAACATGAGGGGTGAGAATTGCGGGGCGGCTTCACAACCGCTGCATCACCGCAGCTCGTGTCCTTAGTCCCCGTTGAAAACCCTCATGACGGGGAGGGGGCTGTGGGTCCGGGTCCACATGCTGGGGGGCGGCAGCGCAACCCCACGCCTCACTGCCACATTGCGCAGGATGATCCTGCAGACCTTTTTCGGGTGGTAGAGGAGCCTATCACCCGACGCGTACAGGCAGCGCCAACGGCCTTTCAGGAGCCCGATGGCCCGCTCCAAGGCGCAGCGCGCACGGGCATGGCCCTCATTATACTGGGTTTCTTGGCCACCCTGTGTACACGGGATGGGAACTAATAGGCACTCTCACCTGTAAGTCACAACGATGGGGTGAGTATCAGCCTTGAATTGATGATTATAAGCCGCAGCTTTCAATGAATGAGTATACTTTGTACATGCACTCACCCAGAAGCCAGCTGTCACGCGCAGCGCCTGCCCCCAGCCTCGCCCCACACTGCTGTGCGTCAGGGTGAATGAATCATGTGTAGAGCCAGGCCACCGAGCCACTACATTCGTTATGAGCATGTCGGCGTCACATATGATTTGGCTATTGATCCTATGCACATTTTTGCGATTCACATATACAAATTCATTCACCGATGGTGCTCTAATCATGATGTGAGTGCAGTCAATGGCTCCAATTACATTAGGAAAATCGGACATTGCCGCGGCTTTGATTGTTCTTTTAAATAAGCTATAATCCGCGCTCCTCTCTCCCTCGCACACTGCAATTCTCTTACTCAGCAGCTGCGTCGCCAATTCCTCCTGTTCTTCAAAAAGGGTGTAAATCACGGTACGCCATGGTCAAAAAGGGTGTAAATGACCGCACTTTTTCCCGTCCGGTTTGGGTTTGATAGATCCCAAATTTGGCGGAGAAAAGTGCATATGCACAAAACTGGGGAAAAATGGTGTAAAAAAAGGTGTATCCACAATGATAAGTGAGGCCCCTGGGCTCTGAATTTAAGCAGGTAAATCGCCACCAGAGCATGGGTCCACCCCTCCACGCCCAGCGGCGGGTTCATACTCGTGTACAGGTCAGACACGGGGGGGGAGTAGCCGGTCGCGTAACGTGCGCAGTTAGAGTAGTATGGCAAGCCATAGTATGGCAAGCCGATAGTGCCATAATTCGTCCGTATAAAACGCGTTTTGGGACGAGAACGCGCGTGTTTTACGCCGTTATTGCTTTATTTTCGGCTTACCATAGTGTAGAGAGAGGAACACAGCATTGCAGCATTTGCGATGGCTGAAAAACAGCCCAAGAGAAAACGGTCGGAGGAATATAAATTAAAAAGAAGGGCTACGACCATGAAAGGGCGAAAACCTGGGTCAACATTGGTGTGGCTTTCCGACGGTGGAGGGAACTCCGCGAATTGAAGGGTGTGAAAACGGACGCGGAGGTCACCGTCTTTCTGCTGGACAGGTGAGCAACATTAGCTTTGCGGTGCTTCACACAACAGTAACAGCCGTCAGGCATTCATCATATTGTCTAATCTGCCAAAATGTACCGTTGTTGTGATGTTATCTATTTATAATAGCAGTCGAGCTGTGGGCACAGTTGTCTGACGGGTCAGCTAACCTTAGTTTCGCAAATTGAACTTGTGGCTACGAGTTCTTGTGAATGTCTGACATCTTATGTAAGGAATCGACGGGGAATTGCGCAATCAAACGCCGTACATATGCGCGACTAGATAGAATGAAATGAACCGCCTTCAGCGGGGAGAGCAGGGACATTTTTTCACAACATTAACTGAAAGAACGCCGCCGAATCGCGGTCAATTTTTGTTTAAAAAAAAAAAGAGTGAGTCAAATAAAATCAACTGAAATTTAAAAAAAAAATCACTACCAAATCGCACGTACACCTGGACATGTTTCCATGAGTATTAGACACGGACTGAGAAACTGCTTTCTACCGTAGGCCCCCATGACAGAGATGTTTATGGCAACAGTGCTTTTTATATAGCCACAGAATAAGCTTAAGCTGCAGGTCTTCAATCCAGCCAAGCAGAAGCACACCCGATAAACTAATGTAATCAACTGATCTCAGCCGGCACAGTCGATCAGCTGTATAAGGTATGTTTCTGCTATGAAAAGCTGCAGACCCTCAACCCTTTTACGGACCAGTTTGACACCCCTGCCCTAGAGCAACCTTATCTTTTTTTCTTTTTTTTTTAGATTAATCACCTCTGAACAGGGGTTTACTATGCTTACTATGAGTTTTGTCATGATCAGAAGTGGATGCCCATATATTACCATGGCGAAATGCATCAAGAATAGAGAACGCACAGTTTAGTTTTTTTCACTGCGTCATTGAATCTCCTGCATATCCGGTTCTTCCGCCTCAGCTCATTACCTCCGCAAAGGAGGTTATGTTTTCACCCATGTTCGTCTGTTTGTCCGTCTGTTAACAGGGTTACAAAAAAAAGTTGTGAAGGGATTGGCAGGAAATTTGGTAGGATAGTAGGTGGTCGTCCTAGGATGAGCTGATTCAACTTTGGAAGTGACCCGGATCATGTCCTGCATTCCAGATCCGGAAGAAGTTTAAATATGCCTGAAAATAATGATTATCCCTTATGTAATGAACAGATTTTCATAAAATTTCAGCACCGAATAGACTCTACCCTAAGGGAGGAACTAATCACAGCTGTTGGTGATCTCGTTGATACTCCCGTGGATCCAGAACCAATATAAATGACATATGGGCATGGCGGAGGTACGCGCTCTACCAAGTGCCCTTCTAGTTTTCAAAATGAGCAGCTGCTCGGACGGCATTAGGACTATTTCTAGTGTTCAACAAGGCATGGAAGTTAATAAGTCTGTTCTGAGGCTAGTAGCCCACCAGGCCCGTGCTTAACCCTGGTTTCTGTGGCATGAAGCAACTAGGAGTATTGCTACTCCCCCTGGATGGGATGCTAGTCCAATACGGGTTCTCTCCCAGCTCTTAGTCAGGTTTCCCTGACAATTTTGCTGGTACCCATTTGTACACCTGGATAGAGTGAGGCAGTGTGGAAGTGAAGTGTTTTGCCTGAGAACACATTGCACAGGCCATTGCAAGGACTTGAACACAGAAACTTTCCATCCCAAGTCAAGCCCATTTCACCACTGCGCTACCGCGTCTCCCTTCAACATGGCATGGATGACGTGGAAATATGACTGCATCTGTTGTGGTGTCCCGACTAGATGTTTACATATTTTTGAGGTCGCCTTGTTCGTGAATAATTGGAGAGAGAGACATAATCCTTAGAAGCCATCTTTATTCCCAGCCTTGAATCGTGCAATAATCCAAACCCGGTGAGCAGTCCCTGGCCAGGAAGTGCTCACTCGGCATTCTTTACAGAGTCAATATTTATGGGAAAAACTCAACCAACTTTGATCCAATCAAAATACATGGGTTGTAACTATCTTATCTCTAACAAACTTTGCTCCAATCACAATTCATTGTTTGTAACCATCTTATCTTAAACATTTTTCTTTACTCTCCAACTTTGTTTATTAAACAATGGTGGAATATAGAAGTATAGATTTAAAAAAAATAAAAGGAATATATACTAAAATAGACTGGAAAATTACAGTCAAGAGAGGGAAAATACAGCCAAAGGAATAGGATACAAGTAGATACATAAATGATTCAATTGATTATGTTTTTTTCAGTAACAACTAATGAATTTACTGAACAAATATTGATCAAAGCTACAGAAATCAAATGCATCACCTGATTGTGTTTTTGAATCAACTAAACAGAAGCCTGCTTACTAATCAAAGCTACAGAAGCGCGCTGCTTATGTGTGTGAGCTACTCATGCATGTGTGAATTGAATTGCTTGCATGTGTGTGTGACTGTGTGTGAACTGCTTGTATGTGTGTGTATCTGTGTGTGAACTGCTTGTATGTGTGCGTGCGCATGTGTACGTGTGCTGCGTGTGTATGTGTGAACTACATGTGTCTGTCTGCACTGCTCGTGTGTGTGTGTGTGTGTGTGTGTGTGTGTGTGTGTGTGTGTTTTTTTCCTGCTGCTTACATAATATGGTTATTGATAATGATTATGATTATGGTTATTCAACATTAATTGATCTACTGATGAATATGATGTGAAATATTGAGATATAATCCTCAACACATCCTCTTTATTGATAAAAATGCACAACTCAGTGTAATACTTTTAGCTGTGAGGTGTTTCCATAGTGACAGCATTTCAAAGTACTTGAATTCGGAGGACAAAAGAGTGTTTTGCTAAGATTCTTCATTGTTGTTGCTTCCTATATTGCAGAATGATGATAATAAGAACAGCAAGGGAATCTTTCCTTAAATTTATACATCAGTTGTGGGGTTTGCGCTTCATTGTGGGAGAAAGCAAGAGGAACTAACAGCACCCGTCATCCCCAGGTGGTCACCCATTCAAGTTCTAATCAGACCCTACACAGCTTAGCTGCCAAGATCAGACATTTTTTGGACGATGTGGCTGTAAGCCAGATGTGAACCAACTAATTCAAGTTAAATAGTTACAAAATATGATCTAAGACCAAAAACGCCCGAGGGAGCTTGGATTTCAGATTGCTTCCTGTCTGCTTCTTGTCTGCCGTCCTGCCTGGCAAGCTGTTCACACCTTTGCTGTTTCTGAGGCGGCCTCACAAAGGGCAACAACAACTCACAGCGATAGCTTTTCACATATGATTGTCTTGCTTCACAAGGTATTCGCACTTTTGCAGGATCGAAGGAAGCTCCATACAAAACAATGACAAATTACGAAAACAACATTTCAAATATTTATTTTTCTCAGACAGCAAAGTCAAGACAAGGTTGATCTAAGAATGTTTCTACATAGCATTAATGATTAAGTCAAGCATTGCCGAGTCTGACACCACACCCTTCCACAAGTCGCCATTGTGGTGGAAATGGTCAGTAATATGGGGATTCCTCCGCATCTCAGAACGTGCATACTTCTCTGTAGTCTCTTTCCAGCAGAGCTTAGGAATTCCAACAGGGAGAAGCTTCGAGATCCTCTTGCAGATGAACAGTGGGTAGAATTAGCCAAACTTGACGTCTGCATTTTAATTGGATCTTTGATGTGACTTCACTGTCCATTCACTGAAAAACATGGGGAAGACGTATGAACAAATGGAAACAGCCAATCCGCAATCTGACAGGCAACGATTCGTTACGAATGACAACAATGAGTCCCAAACGCACTGTACAGTGGTACAGTGATAAGGCCACGTGCTTTTTAAATTACTGCGGAGGGAAACAATTTGACTGAACCCTTAATCAACGTAAACAATCAATAGGTTCCTCATTGGTGAAACTGTCAACACATGGTTGCAAAAATCAACAATTTATTCTGCAAACAATACATTTAAACCTGTTTCATATTGTGTTCATTTTATTCAGTTCAGGCAAATTACTTTTAAAGAATTCAAAACACCTGCGGTCGCTAACCTAATATGGAGCTTAGTGATTTTTAAAGAGTCTAATTTGATCTGTTTAGAAATGTTTTTACCTGAAAATCCTCACAATATGGAACAAGAGCCATCAGGAGATGACATACCCCCCAGCCCCACATCATCAAACCCCAATGCCAATGAAGTTGCGACGATGTGTAAAACGTGAATACAAACAAAATGCAATGATTTGCAAATCTCATAAACCCACATTTTATTCACAATAGAACATGGACATCATATCCGATGTTTAAAGTGAGACATGACATTTCACCATTTCATGAAAAATATTAGCTCATTTTGAATTTGATGGCAGCAACACATCTCAAAAAAGTTGGGACAGCGGCACCAAAAGGCTGCAAAAGTAAAAGGTACTCATAAAAAAACAGCTGTAGCATTTAACAACGAAGTTTGTTAATTGGCACAGGTCAGTAATATGACTGGGTATTAAAAGAGCATTTTAGAGAGGCAGAGTCTCTCAGAGGTAAAGATGTATGGAGACTCACCAATCTGTGAAAAACTGAGTCTAAAAGTTGTGGAACAATTTCAGAGAAATGTTCCTCAATGTAAAATTGCCAAGATTTTGAATATCCCACCATTTACAGTACATAATATCATCAAAAGATTCAGAGAATCTGGAGAAATCTCTGTGCACGGGACAGGCCAATGGTCAATATTGGATGCTCATGATCTTTGGGCCCTCAGACGGCACTGCATTAAAAGCAGGCATAATTCTGCGCTGGAATTCACTGCGAAGGTTCAGAAACACATCAAGTTGCACACCTGATGCCAGTTAACTTAATTACTTGCTAAATGTTCTTTCAGCTGATTCTCTCACCTAATAAATGCTTTTTCAGGCCTATTGTGCCTGTGTCCCAGCTTTTTTGACACCAGTTGCAGCCAGAAAATTTGAAATCACCGCTGTTCTATTTAAGACACGTGACAGCGGAAGGCCTGTTTGGTCGCAATACAGGTCCGACGGCTAAGCGGGGAGAGCAGGGACATTTTTTCAAAACTTTATCAGAAAGCACGCAACTGAATCACGGTCAATGTTTTGTTTTAAAAAAAAGAGTGAGTCAATTAAAATCAAATTAATTAAAAAAAAAAAAATCACTACCAAATCGCACGTACACCTGCACATGTTTCCGTGAGTATTAGACACGGACTGAGAATCTGCTTTCTACCGTAGCCCCCCTTAGCAGAGGTGTTTATGGCAACGGTGCTCTTTATATAGCCACCGAATATGCTTACGATGCACTCTGCATCTTTGACGTCACAGTGACTTCTCAGCGGAATTTCAGAAAATACCAATCTCTCATGCATAGGGCATGTTTACTCTTTTCTCTCCTCCTGTACAAGTGACTGTGTTTGATCTTTGACGCCTCCGCCGTTCCATGTAAGACACGTCACAGTGGATGGCCTGTTCGCTCGCAATACACACTCGACAGCTAAGCGGGGAGAGCAGGGACATTATTCCACAACGTTAACAGAAAGCATGCTACCGAATCGCGGTCAATTATTTTGTTTAAAAAAAAAGTGAGTCAAATAAAATCAAATGAAAAAAAAAAAATCACTACCAAATCGCACGAACACCTGGTCATGTTTCCATGAGTATTAGACACGGACTGAGAAACTACTTTCTACCGTAGGCCCCCATGGCAGCGGTGTTTATGGCAACGGCACTCTTTATATAGCCACAGAATAAGCTAACGATGCACTCTGCATCTTTGACGTCACAGAGACTTCTCAGCGGTATCTTTCTCGGCCGCTTTCATTACCCACATAACATGTGAGAGCGCAGATTCTGCTGCGATTTCACTTTGATTCATTTATCGTCCCCGCAAAACACGGGGCACCGGGTGAAATTGGATTTCCAATACGATGTGGAGAAAAAAACTAGACTACGTAAAGCCTCCTTTCTCCTCCAAAGTTGGCTTTAACATCCGGTCATGGCTGAACAAAACCTGCAGTGCTTTAAGCAATTTGTATGCGTATGACTTTATTTGTCAAAATGTTTAGTTCCTGTCGCGCTGTTGCCTGTGAAAACCGTGCGCACTGTGCCGAAATATGCATTTTCCATCCTCTCTTAAAAACTTTAGTTTTGCTGACATTTTTGGATAAATATTTAAGTTTTGAAAATTATCAGTTTACCTGATTTTGATCATTTTGGCACTAGCTTTCACTTTCAAATACCGTATTGTTCTCCCGGGCAATCCCCTTTGAAAAAAGTGGGGTCTTCTTATTTTCGTGGACTAGGCTTCCAACAGTCAAAATCAGTCATCCTGTGTGTGCATTTTATGGTCTATAGTCAGTATACGTTCACAACAATAGATGGCGCCAAACAAGAGCCTGCCTTGTTTAATGTTGGTTTTTCTATCAATGTTTTATCAGTATTTTCAAAGAAATTTTCGTGATTATTGTTATTCTTTAATGATTAAAACAAGATTTTGTCATCAAAACCCTCATTTTTCCAAAAATATGTCTTGAGAAAGGGGGGTCGTCTCATATCCAGGATCGTCTTATTTTCGGAAACATACGGTATGTCCTTGCTTGAAAAGGTGCCCTAGAGCACAGTGACAAACTGGTCCATAAATGGAATGAGGATCTGCAGGTCTTCAATCCAACCAAGCAGAAGCACACCTGATAAACTAATGTAATCATTAATGTAATAGATTCTACCCTAAAGGAGGAACTGATCACAGTTGTTGTTGGTCTGGATGATACTCCCCTGCATCCAGAACCAATAATACTGACATATGGGCATGGCGGAGGTATGCGCTCTACCAAGTGCCCTTCTAGTTTTCAAATTGAGCAGCTGCTCAGACGGCATTAGGACTATTTCTTGTGTTCAACAAGGCATGGAAGTTAATACTGTAAGTCTGTTCTGAGCCTAGTGGCCCACCAGGCCCGTGCTTAACCCTGGTTTCTGTGGCATGAAGCAACTAGGAGTATTGCTACTCCCCCTGGATGGGATGCTAGTCCAACGCGGGTTCTCCCTCAGCTCTTAGTCAGGTTTCCCTGACAATTTTGCTGGTACCCATTTGTACACCTGGATAGAGTGAGGCAGTGTGGAAGTGAAGTGTTTTGCCTAAGAACGCATTGCACAGGCCATGGCAAGGACTTGAACACAGAATCTTTCCATCCCAAGTCAAGCCCATTTCACCACTGCGATACCGCGTCTCCCTTCAACATGGCATGGATGACGTGGAAATATGACTGCATCCTCTTTATTGATAAAAATGCACAACTCAGTGTAATACTTTTAAGCTGTGAGATGTTTCCACAGTGACAGCATTTCAAAGTACTTGAATTCGGAGGACAAAAGAGTGTTTTGCTAAGATTCTTCATTGTTGTTGCTTCCTATATTGCAGAATGATGATAATAAGAACAGCAAGGGAATCTTTCCTTAAATTTATACATCAGTTGTGGGGTTTGCGCTTCATTGTGGGAGAAAGCAAGAGGAACTAACAGCACCCGTCATCCCCAGGTGGTCACCCATTCAAGTTCTAATCAGACCCTACACAGCTTAGCTGCCAAGATCAGACATTTTTTGGACGATGTGGCTGTAAGCCAGATGTGAACCAACTAATTCAAGTTAAATAGTTACAAAATATGATCTAAGACCAAAAACGCCCGAGGGAGCTTGGATTTTCCATCATACTAGATTTGTTAAGTCAAGCATTGTCCCTCCACAAGTTTGTGGTGGAATAATAAAATGGGGATTTCCGCATTCAGAATGTTTTTTGCAGAGCTTAGTGTCTCATCTTGCACAGGCTTGACGCCTGCATTTTAATTGGAAATGGGACGGAACAAATGGAAACAGAATCCGCAATCTGACAGGCAACGATTCACAACAATGAACAATGTTGGTACAGTGATAAGGCCACATGCAAGACTCATACTAGGCGTCCCTCCGAAAGGAAGAAGGCTGCGATGGGATTGTGCTGTGAAATGTGGAAATGTGGACACAACTCCACTCAACTGAGCTCACTCTCTTTAAACACAGATAAAAGAACTTTTGCTACGTTAGATGTTTGCCTTCCGCTATTGGAGCACCCGCAAAGTTTCTATGAATGATGATTGAATGATGTGATGACGAATTTTTTAATTGTGCTACCTGTAATATTTCTTCTATTGGTTCATTGTGTGTGTGAATTTTGGTATGTTGTGTGGACGGAATGTTTTGTCTTTTGTGCCAAATAACTGAGGAACAAAATGCCACGCTTTTGTACTGTGCCTCTTTTCTGTTTGGAGTAGTATCTTTTTGTGTGTTGTGTCATGGCCTTTTTAAAAACCATTGACTACCACCGCAAATCAATGTGCTGATGAAAGCATGAAAACCTGCACTGGCTGCCAGTTGCAGTCAGAGTTAGATTCAAAGTCCTAACTCTGGCCTATGCTGCAGCAAACAAGACAGCCCCTTCCTATCTGCACGAGATGATCAGCCCATATACAAAATGCCTGCCCGCCTCTTTTCTGTTTGGAGTAGTATCCACCTTTTTAAAACCATTGTTCTGCAGCAGCACTGGACTGCCAGTTTTGGCCCCCTCTGGCCTATGCTCCTGGGTCAGGAAAGCTGCTCGTTCTACCAGATCACTCAGCTTCTCCCATCTTGCTCCCCAGTGGTGGAATGACCTTCCCACCTCCCTAGAACTGCTCCATCCCTGCTGCACTTCAGCTGTAACCTTAAGACTCACTTGTATAGACAGTTTCTGACCTGATCGCCCCCCCTCCCCTGCTTTTATTTACTTTAAAAAAAAAAAAAAAAAAACTTTTACTGTTTGTCTCCATTTGCTTTTTTTTCCCCGTGTGCTCCTGACTTCTGTATAGTCTTTGCTCTACATGTTCATGACTTCAGGTGACTAATGCGTGATGTGAATTGTACCTTGTCCAGTCTGTTGGGCTACAGTGTCAGTGACCTTACTGTACGCACTTACTGATAGTCGCTTTGGATAAAAACGTCTGCTAAATAAATGTAATGTAATGTAAAATCTGAATGGAGAAGATGCTCTCAGAAAATGTATGCATATGCCTATTGTGTGCACTTGGAAAGAATAAATTAACTGAGTACAAGTTGGTCTTCATACTTTTTTTCCGTCTCATTTACATTCTGCAGCACTTTATGGCTGTCTTTGGAACCTGACTGGATGAATGGACTTGAACTTTTCCAGTTTTTCGTCGTCTGTTCACGAGAGGATTCAGGGCGAGAAAATGTTGTTTGCCTTGATTAGACAGAGCGAATGTTTCTTGTGGTATGACTCCCAGAGAATGTTGTTTCTCTGCTGTAGGAACTTGCATCACGATTGAAGGCACGTAGTGCCATCTGGTGGTTATTATAAGTAGTGCTTCTTTCGGCTTGTGTCAGAATGGAAAAAGTTCCTTCCGAAGTTTGAAATTGTTTCTGAATTGGCGACAAATGGCATAGGCTAAGCATATTTATCAGGATATGAAAGCTTGGCCACTGAAGTATTGCGCGTGCAATGGGTAGGAAAGGAGGTATTATTTTATTGGATATTAATATATATTTTATTCGTTATGAAAAAGTATGATGCAAATGTAATTGCAGAGCAAGAAAGTACGTGAAGAACCTGTAGGGAGAGAACTGTTGCAGGAATACCGACAATCTTCTTTTTCTTCTTTCTTTACAGCGTCGGTAGCCAGTCACGGGGCCTAGCTGGTACACGAATGCACTCCCCTGCGCACAAGGAGCACACCCCTCCCAGGATTCGAACTCGACATCTCTGCGCACAAGACTCTCTTTTTTTTTTTTTTTTTTTTTTTTATTGAATAAATTACATCAGTGAATATACATGTAACATGATTTGACACTAGACATCCATGAATTCAAAATATAATAGCACATCATTCACATATCACAATAAACCAGAATGTAAATTCCTCTAATGAATCTTCATATTTATATTTTTAAAAACTATGTTATCATGTAAAATTTCAATAAAATTAGAACCTTCAATAAACCATTTTTTGAAATCCTCATAACATAAAACATTATACATCAATTTAATATCATATCTCAATTTTGCAATAAAAATTCTCTGTACATCCATTATTCTTTTTTCATGATGAGCAACATTTCTCCTGTAAAGGACAGCAAACCTGGCATGGCTTAACACAAAATTTAAAAAATTGATGCCATCTTTCTTTTTTTTACCTAAAACTCCAAATAAAAACAACTTTCTCCATTCTCTATCACTGATGCAATTCTGAAACCAGTTCTTTTCAACAAGGCTCTTCATTTCCTTCATAAAGTCTTTCAAACCATCACAATCCAAAATCATATGTAAAAATGTTTCCACCTGCACACCACATATATCACATTCTTTTTTGATGTTATTATCAATTTTGTTCAAAATGAAGTTAGAATACACTCTATTATGTTTTATTTTA
This sequence comes from Gymnothorax javanicus, assembly GCA_029692085.1. Lineage (NCBI taxonomy): Eukaryota > Metazoa > Chordata > Actinopteri > Anguilliformes > Muraenidae > Gymnothorax > Gymnothorax javanicus. The sequence continues at coordinate 81,598,481 of CM056194.1, read as the reverse complement.
AAATCATTGTTTTCACATTCAATAGGGTTGTATTTTATATTAATATTTCCCCATATCAGTTTCACATTCAATTCCGGAAACATCTCTTTCCACACTTTCTCAGATGCTGGACATTGTATTTCTTTTTTCAATAACAGAGAATAGATTTGCTTACTTTTCAACTCTAAAAAATCTCTACTTATTCCATTTATGTCCAAATATAACAATGGCATTTTTGCTTCTTTATCTTCAATGCAAGTATTTAAAAACAGTATTTTCCATGCTTCTGGAATGCTGTCCTGAATTGTTCAATAAAAAACGCTCGATTGCTGTTTTACAAATCCTATCGTTAAAATCACAGATCTCATCATAAATGGCCTGAACGGGTAAAAAAAAAAGGTATGACCTCATAGAGAATATGCTTGATTTGAGTAAAACCTGCTCTGATAAAATCCCGATTGTATAGCATATTGCTGTCATTCATTATATTTTTATTCATAAAAATGGGCTGGTTCAATATTAAATCAAGATTTTCACAACTGTATTTAATCTCTGTTAAAACTGCAGACCATGCTTCCAATACTTCTTTATAAAAAAGGGGTAAATGTTGGATAAGAGGTTTTTTATACGACATCAAAAGACCAAAATCTCCACAACCATAACTACTAGACACATAATCTTTGAAAAAATATTTCCACCCATAATCATGATTGTTGCAAAGATATTTTTTAACAATCTTAGCTCTCATAGTCTTTTTCCTTGTAGCAATATCCATTAATTTCAAACCACCCTGGTCAAAATTTGAAATTAATGTTTTGTGTGCTATTTTTGCAGCCTTTCCATCCCAAATAAAATTTTTAACATATCTATTAAGTTCATTTAAAACCCAATCAGGCATGTCAAGGACTGACATCACATATGCACATTTGGACATGAGCAGGGCATTAATGATGACAATTTTACCTTTTAGCTTTATATTTCTTTGTTTCCACTGGCTCAACACAACTTTAATTTTATTTAAAACTTCTGTCCAAGTCAGATCCCTTCCTTCCTTCTCTTTAGGTCCCAGCCATACTCCTAAAATCTTAGTATAATCAGTTTTTATATTAAAAGGTATTCCCAAATCCGCTTTATCTGTATTCCCCAAATACATTATCTCTGATTTTTCTATATTTACTCTAGCACCAGAAGCTTTCCCATACAAGTCTATGGTTTCCATTACTCTTTTAACGCTTTGTTCATTTTTTACTGTTATGGTGGTATCATCAGCATATTGCTGAATAATGCTGTAACCCATATTTGGAATATTTATTCCCAGAATGTTTTTGCTATTTTTTATTATCTGAGCGAGTGGTTCTGAAACTATTGAATAGAGTATTGATGATAATGGGCAACCTTGTCTTATTGATCTCTGTATTTTGAAGGGTTCAGTGAGTGATCCATTGCATTTGATGCTGACTGTTGCATTATTGTACAGTAGTTTGATCCAGCTTAAAATCCTATTTCCGAATCCAAATCTTTCAAGTGTTTGGAAAAGAAATTCATGTTCTACCCTGTCAAAAGCTTTATTAAAATCAATGTTTAACAAAATCCCTCCCACATTGCACATATGATGTACTGTGTCTCTGATGGTACAAATGGTATCTGAAATATCCCTCCCTGGTATGCTGTATCCCTGTGTTGGTGCTATTATGTTTCCCACTACTCTTTTCATCCTATTTGCCAAAACTTTTGCAAGAATCTTGTAATCATTATTTAAAACACTTAATGGCCTGTAATTTTCTAATTTAGATGGCTTTCCTTTATTTTTATAGATCAATGTCAGTGATGCCATCGCCATAGAATCAGGAACATCACCAGTATTCTCCATATGTTTATATACATTCAGCAATATAGGAGCAAGTATAACTTTAAAGGTTTTATAAAATTCACTAGATATTCCATCCGTTCCGGGACTTTTTCTAATTTTCATTCCCTCAATGGCAGAGATAATTTCATTTAATGTTATATTATCCTCCAACATAATATTGTCTTCTTCAGATATTTTTTTTTCTAAACTGTCAAGTACTATGTTCATACATTTTTGTTCTATTCCCTCCTTTTTAAAAAGTTCCTTGTAGAACAGCTGTACCATTTCCAGGATATCAATTGGATCGTTAAATTTTTTAACTTTTTTTCATTTTCCAACTCTTCTATATAAGTTCTTTTTTGCCTCCACTTCTCAAGATTTAAAAAATATGATGTACATTTTTCTCCTTCAATTACATCTTTAGCTTTACTTCTAATGATTGCCCCCATGCATCTATTCCTTTCCATTTCATTCAGCTCCTCTTTATATCTTAAGTATAAACCAGTGTCATAATTATGATCTAAACTCATTTTGTTCAGTTCAATCTGAATCTTTGATTGAAGTTCCTTTTCATTTTGTTTCATAAGGAAATTTCTCTTTTTCGCATGCAAGATACTAATCTCTTTTATGCCTTTTTTAACATTTTCCCACCATAAGAAAATATTTGATGTATAAAGCTTATTTTTTTTTCTGATTTAAGATGTACTTTGAAACAAAAGCACAGTACTTCTCATCTTGCAATAAATTACTATTCATACACCAATAACCTCCACCTTTTCTTTTAGTCGTAGTTTTAACGATAACATATAAAAAAGCATGATCGCTTAAATAAGTATTCTTATAAAAAACCTTCTCAATATATTGAGAAATTTTCCTATGAACTAAACATAAATCAATTCTACTTTGCCGAAGTTGTCCCATTACAATTCGTTCCCATGAAAATTCCCTTTTATCTTCATTGTCCTCCCTCCACACATCTACCAAATTTAATTCATTCATTAGAGCTAATAGCTCTTTTCTGGAACCATCCTGTTTCACATAATCATTAGAGGTATCGAGTCTACTACAATGTGTATTAAAATCACCAACTAAAATGCTATTATTATGTATATGTTGCCTCAAATTACAAAACATTTTTTTTCCGCTCCTTTCCATCATTGAAAGCATACAAATTGAACAATCTGAAAACAACACCATTAAATGTATATTCAATACTAATTTGTCTTCCACACTTATCATCATATAATAAGCGGCAATTTTTAACAGTGGCAGAGTCAGTTAAAATTGCAACACCACAAGTGTTTTCAGTTCCATTATTAACAAACATTTCACCACGCCAAATCCTCCGTAGTTCATCACTTTTCTTATAGTCCCAGTTCGTCTCTTGTAAACAAATTATATCTGCATTGCAGGACTCAAGCATCTGTTTAAATCGATCATTGTTTCTTAAGCCATTGGCATTAAAAGAAACTATGATCGCCATAAAATAGAGAAGAGACAAGAACATAATTACTCACAGTTATCTCTTCAAACGTCCCCCTTTTCTACTCTTCTTTCCTTCTTGCGTAATTCGCTCTATCACGCGCTTCCTTTTCTCCTCCAATAACGCCCGACGGCGCAAACCTACAAGTCCCCGAATTACATCCGAGTCGGCCTCATCACCCTCATCCTCTTCCATCATCTCAGCCTCAGCCTCTTCCGACTGGGTAAATAGTACACCAGACCCAGCAATATCCTGATCCGCCGCGTCCGAAGCACCGCCATCTCCAGAGGGCTCGGTAGCCAGTACTCTTTCCCCATCTCCGCTCTTCTCAAGAGGCGTAGCGAGGGCTTCAGCAGCCCCCACCTGCCTCTCAGTCCGAGCTACAGGCTCCTGGCTTCTTAGTTCCTCTGGAATAATGTCATCTAGGGTACTTCCCATCTGGCTGCTTCGCGGTAGAACTGCTTGGTTTTCGGCTGGTTCCGCTGACCGTGACTGGGATGGGTGTACATCAGGGTCCTCCTCGTCTGCATCGTCATCACTCCCTTCTAATGAAGGCATCTCCTCTTCCTCATCCACCTCATTCAGCTCCCGACTTTCAGGATTTAACTCCCCTTCGGCCGCAGTTTGGTCATGACATATGCAGTTTTGCTTTAGCTTTTTGCAATCGCCGCACGAATACAGGTGACATTCTCGGGCATAATGCCCTTGCTGCTCGCATCGTCTGCACAGAAACTCTGGGCAATCCCGGATCACATGTCCCGATTGAATGCAGAGCCTGCACACTCGTACTTGGCGATCATGAATTACCCGAAAATATTCAGCGCCTTCTAAAGTCTCAAACTTAGTGGAATAAGGCAACGATTTCACAGTGTCAGAGAATTTAACTTTGAGGAAACGCGTCCCATCAGCAATGTCGGTCCCTGTCCATTTTCTCCGTCTAATTGGGGAAATCGGCGTGACACCCCACATGAAAAGTTTTGCCAAGATCACATCGTCTTCAATATAAACGGGCAGATTCATAAAGGAGACGACCACCTCGTCGTTAGCCAGCTCTTTGGCCATAATATTCGTTTTTTTTTATTTTAAAGCCATCGATTAGTTTCCTTTTCCCTTCCTCAGTGCACATAGTGATCTCATATCTTGTCGGCGTCTTGAATCGACATCCGATCACCTTGCCACACAGTTCTTTAATTTTCCGAAGTAATTCCATCATAGTGATTCGGTCATCACCAACAATTTCCACAGATACCGTCAAGCCTTTGTCAAAAACATTCCTGTTAGCCGTAGATCCATCAGGCGGAACACCATTAGCCAAATCCTTCTTCGGTCTCATCGTCTTTGCCGGTCCAGGGTCAGTTGCCACGTAATCCGTCCGATCACTCTCTCGCTCACTCATAATCACAAACACAAAAAAAAAAAAATATCCCCCAAACAGCAATGCTGTTGGGGGATAAAAAAAATCGACAAAAACGCAAAAAATAAAATAGGGGTTTAAGGGACACACGAGAAGTAGAAACAAAACAAGCGCTCTCTCAATCAAACAAAAGTTGTTCACAAAATCAGAAAGGTCTCTCGCTCTAATCCACTAGGCCATCGTTTCTGGCGAGAAGCACTCGAGGTCGGGTATCCTTTGAAGGGGTCTCTACTCAGCCCTACTGCGCATGCGCGAAGTCCTGGTAGCTCTGACGTCATCGCCCTCGGGAGTCACTCGCGGAATCACTATTGACACCTGTTTGACATAAATAAACTTTCATTCAAACAAAGAAAACATGACGCTGCCTTCGCCTCAGAGGCCTTTTACCCTCAGTAAGCTCCAATTCATTTCCTCTAAATGTCGTGGCTCCACCATCGCAGTATATATAATAATATATCACTGTTGAAAAATATCGTCTGTGCATTGAATTCTAGCCTTCTAGCCACACGGCTGTTCCATGCTGCCTCTCTTGATGCCAACACAGATTACCTCTCAGAAATTCTTTGCTAGGTAGCATATTAAATGTGATTTGAAATTGACCAATAACAGTTACATCTACCTATTTTGCTCATCTGGAGTCCCTGCTAATTGTTTGTTTTGATCTTGTTCTGCATTTTGAGCTCTGCATCTGCTCAATTGATTGCTAGCTCTCGTTAGCAAATGCTAGCTTGCAAGCACTAGCAACCTCGTGCAGCAGTCACTCGGGTTGTTTTCATTCTTTCTCGTAGGATAGCTAGTTCGCTAGTGTTATCTCTGTAGATGAAGTCATACTTTATTCAACTGAATGATCATTGTGCACCTATTTGTGCTTACCTAACGTAGCCCAGGATAGCCAATTGTAACTGCTGTCAGCTCTTCGACGGGTCACCGATTTTGGTGAAACACGGACTCCTTTGCTTCTACTGCCCTGCTGCAGCTTCGCACTTCCCGCCCACTTCCGACTGATCAATGAATTTGGTCATTTTGGCTCATAAAGAAATCCCTGATCAAGAACATAGATATGGATGAGTTGCATAGCGTTTGCTTCATAAAAAGATGGCTCATGCCCTTAGTGGTTTGCTTTGTGCATTTGAAAGCGATGGCATTTCTTTGATATTTTACTATTTTGAAAACAGACACGACTAGCAATTTCATGTGATAACATTAGCCTAGTTAATAATTGTTCATATTCAATTTATGTATGCCATTTTTATTACACCTCTAGTCATCAGACATTTTAACTACCAAAAAAAAAAAAAAAAAAAAAAAAAAGGCCTGTAGATTGTAGTATGGCATAGTGTGATACGGGCTGAAAGTTGCCCACCCCAAATCTCTGATTGCGCCCCCAATCAGAGCAGTCTAGAACCGGCCCTGAACGAACGTATTAGTGAATTGCGAGTCTTAAACTTGATTTTTCCTTCAGCTCTTTTGTGGAAATATTTTGTTTCCTGCCTAGTGTCAAGACTGGAGGGGCAGTGACCACCCGACTGCGGCATTGCGGTGGCATTTGCTCCCGCAGCGGCACCCCCCATCTCCCTTGGTCGGCTTCTGTGGATTGACAGCTGAGACGCCAAGGAATTGGCCCGCACTGAGAGGTGAGTCCATTTTCCTCTTTGCATTCATGCATTGGTTGTTCAATCAAGAGGGTCAAATTACCGGCCAGCATCAAGCAAAGAAAACCGCTGAGGAGATTGCTGAAATCACTAGAACTGGGTCCGTCTGAAAAATTGAAATTGAAGGCTGACTGAGAAATGGATTTATTTGGAGGAATAATATGATGAATGTGGCATGCTTGTTAATGAAGACAAAAGCAAATTGGATTGTGAAAGTATGATCAAAAGGAGGAACAAGATACAAGACTTTCTGATCCATCATACTAGATTTGTCCGTCCCTCCGCTTTGTGAATTAGTTTTACTTGTTTTTGGGTGTCTTCTCACAGGCTGCGAATGGAAATGGGACGGTAGAGCCGTACAGCACCTGAACAATGTGTGCGTTGCCGCAAGACTGGCGTCTGCGAAAAGGAAGAACGCATGCTGTGCTGTGAAATGTGGACACAACTCCACTCAACTGAGCTCACTCTCTTTAAACACAGATAAAAGAACTTTCGCTACGTTAGATGTTTGCCTTCCGCTATTGGAGCACCCGCAAGTTTCTATGAATGATGATTGAATGATGTGATGACGAGTTTTTAATTGTGCTACCTGTAATATTTCTTCTATTGGTTCATTGTGTGTGTGAATTTTTGGTATGTTGTGTGGACGGAATGTTTTGTCTTTTTTGCCAAATAACTGAGGAACAAAATGCCACGCTTTTGTACTGTGCCTCTTTTCTGTTTGGAGTAGTATCTTTTTGTGTGTTGTGTCATGGCCTTTTTAAAAACCATTGACTACCACCGCAAATCAATGTGCTGATGAAAGCATGAAAACCTGCACTGGCTGCCAGTTGCAGCCAGAGTTAGATTCAAAGTCCTAACTCTGGCCTATGCTGCAATAACTGAGGAAACAAGACAGCCCCTTCCTATCTGCACGAGATGATCAGCCCATATACACCTGCCCGGCCAAGACAGCGTTCTGCAGCAGCAGGACGACTTTGGCCCCCTACCCTGGGTCAGAAAGCTGGTCGTTCTACCAGATCACTCAGCTTCTCCCATCTTGCTCCCCAGTGGTGGAATGACCTTCCCATCTCCCTAGAACTGCTCCATCCCTGCTGCACTTCAGCTGTAACCTTAAGACTCACTTGTATAGACAGTTTCTGACCTGATCGCCCCCCCCCTGCTTTTTTATTTACTTTAAAAAAAAAAAAAAAAAAACTTTTACTGTTTGTCTCCATTTGCTTTGTTTCTTTTCCCCTGTGCTCCTGACTTCTGTATAGTCTTTGCTCTACATGTTCATGACTTCAGGTGACTAATGCTTGATGTGAATTGTACCTTGTCCAGTCTGTTGGGCTACAGTGTCAGTGACCTTACTGTACGCACTTACTGATAGTCGCTTTGGATAAAAACGTCTGTTAAATAAATGTAATGTAATGTAAAATCTGAATGGAGAAGATGCTCTCAGAAAATGTATGCATATGCCTATTGTGTGCACTTGGAAAGAATAAATTAACTGAGTACAAGTTGGTCTTCGTACTTTTTTTTCCCGTCTCATTTACATTCTGCAGCACTTTATGGCTGTCTTTGGAACCTGACTGGATGAATGGACTTGAACTTTTCCAGTTTTTCGTCGTCTGTTCACGAGAGGATTCAGGGCGAGAAAATGTTGTTTGCCTTGATTAGGCAGAGCGAATGTTTCTTGTGGTATGACTCCCAGAATGTTGTTTCTCTGCTGTAGGAACTTGCATCACGATTGAAGGCATGTAGTGCCATCTGGTGGTCATTATAAGTAGTGCTTCTTTCGGCTTGTGTCAGAATGGAAAAAGTTCCTTCCGAAGTTTGAAATTGTTTCTGTATTGGCGAAAAATGGCATAGGCTAAGCATATTTATCAGGATATGAAAGCTTGGCCACTGAAGTACTGTGCATGCAATGGGTAGGAAAGGAGGTATTATTTTATTGGATAATAATATATATTTTATTCGTTATGAAAAAGTATGATGCAAATGTAATTGCAGAGCAAGAAAGTACGTGGAGAACCTGTAGGGAGAGAACTGTTGCAGGAATACCGACAATCTTCTTTTTCTTCTTTCTTTACAGCGTCGGTAGCCAGTCACGGGGCCTAGCTGGTACACGAATGCACTCCCCTGCGCACAAGGAGCACACCCCTCCCAGGATTCGAACTCGACATCTCTGCGCACAAGACTCTCGCTCTTTTTTTTTTTTTTTTTTTTTTTTTCTTTTATTGAATAAATTACATCAGTGAATATACATGTAACATGATTTGACACTTGACATCCATGAATTTAAAATATAATAGCACATCATTCATATATCACAGTAAACCAGAACGTAAATTCCTCTAATGAATCTTCATATTCACATTTTTAAAAACTATGTTATCATGTAAAATTTCAATAGCAACATTTCTCCTGTAAAAACAGCAAACCTGGCATGGCTTAACAAAAATTTAAAAAATTGATGCCATCTTTCTTTTTTTTACCTAAAACTCCAAATAAAAACAACTTTCTCCATTCTCTATCGCTGATGCAATTCTGAAACCAGTTCTTTTCAACCAGGCTCTTCATTTCCTTCATAAAGTCTTTCAAACCATCACAATCCAAAATCATATGTAAAAATGTTTCCACCTGCACACCACATATATCACATTCTTTTTTGATGTCATTATCAATTTTGTTCAAAATGAAGTTAGAATACACTCTATTATGTTTTATTTTAAAATCATTGTTTTCACATTCAATAGGGTTGTATTTTATATTAATATTTCCCCATATCAGTTTCACATTCAATTCCGGAAACATCTCTTTCCACACTTTCTCAGATGCTGGACATTGTATTTCTTTTTTCAATAACAGAGAATAGATTTGCTTACCTTTTCAACTCTAAAAATCTCTACTTATTCCATTTATGTCCAAATATAACAATGGCATTTTTGCTTCTTTATCTTCAATGCAAGTATTTAAAAACAGTATTTTCCATGCTTCTGGAATGCTGTCCTGAATTGTTCGATAAAAAGCGCTTTCGATTGCTGTTTTACAAATCCTATCGTTAAAATCACAGATCTCATCATAAATGGCCTGAACGGGTAAAAAGCCAGGTATGACCTCATAGAGAATATGCTTGATTTGAGTAAAACCTGCTCTGATAAAATCCCGATTGTATAGCATATTGCTGTCATTCATTATATTTTTATTCATAAAAATGGGCTGGTTCAATATTAAATCAAGATTTTCACAACTGTATTTAATCTCTGTTAAAACCGCAGACCATGCTTCCAATACTTCTTTATAAAAAAATTAAATGTTGAATAAGAGGTTTTTTATACGACATCAAAAGACCAAAATCTCCACAACCATAACTACTAGACACATAATCTTTGAAAAAATATTTCCACCCATAATCATGATTGTTGCAAAGATATTTTTTAACAATCTTAGCTCTCATAGTCTTTTTCCTTGTAGCAATATCCATTAATTTCAAACCACCCTGGTCAAAATTTGAAATTAATGTTTTTGTCTTATTTTTCGCAGCCTTTCCATCCCAAATAAAATTTTTAACATATCTATTAAGTTCATTTAAAACCCAATCAGGCATGTCAAGGACTGACATCACATATGCACATTTGGACATCAGCAGGGCATTAATGATGACAATTTTACCTTTTAGCTTTATATTTCTTTGTTTCCACTGGCTCAACACAACTTTAATTTTATTTAAAACTTCTGTCCAAGTCAGATCCCTTCCTTCCTTCTCTTTAGGTCCCAGCCATACTCCTAAAATCTTAGTATAATCAGTTTTTATATTAAAAGGTATTCCCAAATCCGCTTTATCTGTATTCCCCAAATACATTATCTCTGATTTTTCTATATTTACTCTAGCACCAGAAGCTTTCCCATACAAGTCTATGGTTTCCATTACTCTTTTAACGCTTTGTTCATTTTTTACTGTTATGGTGGTATCATCAGCATATTGCTGAATTATGCTGTAACCCATATTTGGAATATTTATTCCCAGAATGTTTTTGCTATTTTTTATGATCTGAGCAAGTGGTTCTGAAACTATTGAATAGAGTATTGATGATAATGGGCAACCTTGTCTTATTGATCTCTGTATTTTGAAGGGTTCAGTGAGTGATCCATTGCATTTGATGCTGACTGTTGCATTATTGTACAGTAGTTTGATCCAACGAAATCCTATTTCCGAATCCAAATCTTTCAAGTGTTTGAAAAAGAAATTCGTGTTCTGCCCTGTCAAAAGCTTTATTAAAATCAATGTTTAACAAAATCCCTCCCACATTGCACATATGATGTACTGTGTCTCTAATGGTACAAATGGTATCTGAAATATCCCTCCCTGGTATGCTGTATCCCTGTGTTGGTGCTATTATATTTCCCACTACTATTTTCATCCTATTTGCCAAAACTTTTGCAAGAATCTTGTAATCATTATTTAAAACACTTAATGGCCTGTAATTTTCTAATTTAGATGGCTTTCCTTTATTTTTATAGATCAATGTCAGTGATGCCATCGCCATAGAATCAGGAACATCAACAGTATTCTCCATATGTTTATATACATTCAGCAATATAGGAGCAAGTATAACTTTAAAGGTTTTATAAAATTCACTAGATATTCCATCCGTTCCGGGACTTTTTCTAATTTTCATTCCCTCAATGGCAGAGATAATTTCATTTAATGTTATATTATCCTCCAACATAATATTGTCTTCTTCAGATATTTTTTTTTCTAAACTGTCAAGTACTATGTTCATACATGTTTGTTCTATTCCCTCCTTTTTAAAAAGTTCCTTGTAGAACAGCTGTACCATTTCCAGGATATCAATTGGATCGTTAAATTTTTCCCCTTTTTCATTTTCCAACTCTTCTATATAAGTTCTTTTTTGCCTCCACTTCTCAAGATTTAAAAAATATGATGTACATTTTTCTCCTTCAATTACATCTTTAGCTTTACTTCTAATGATTGCCCCCATGCATCTATTCCTTTCCATTTCATTCAGCTCCTCTTTATATCTTAAGTATAAACCAGTGTCATAATTATGATCCAAACTCATTTTGTTCAGTTCAATCTGAATCTTTGATTGAAGTTCCTTTTCATTTTGTTTCATTAGGAAATTTCTCTTTTTCGCATGTAAGATACTAATCTCTTTTATGCCTTTTTTAACATTTTCCCACCATAAGAAAATATTTGATGTATAAAGCTTATTTTTTTTCTGATTTAAGATGTACTTTGAAACAAAAGCACAGTACTTCTCATCTTGCAATAAATTACTATTCATACACCAATAACCTCCACCTTTTCTTTTAGTCGTAGTTTTAACGATAACATATAAAAAAGCATGATCGCTTAAATAAGTATTCTTATAAAAAACCTTCTCAATATATTGAGAAATTTTCCTATGAACTAAACATAAATCAATTCTACTTTTGCCGAAGTTGTCCCATTACAATTCGTTCCCATGAAAATTCCTTTTATCTTCATTGTCCTCTCCTCCACATCTACCAAATTTAATTCATTCATTAGAGCTAATAGCCCTTTTCTGGAATGTCCTGTTTCACATAATCATTAGAGGTATCGAGTCTACTACAATGTGTATTAAAAATCACCAACTAAAATGCTATTATTATGTATATGTTGCCTCAAATTACAAAACATTTTTTTCCGCTCCTTTCCATCATTGAAAGCATACAAATTGAACAATCTGAAAACAACACCATTAAATGTATATTCAATACTAATTTGTCTTCCACACTTATCATCATATAATAAGCGGCAATTTTTAACAGTGGCAGAGTCAGTTAAAATTGCAACACCACAAGTGTTTTCAGTTCCATTATTAACAAACATTTCACCACGCCAAATCCTCCGTAGTTCATCACTTTTCTTATAGTCCCAGTTCGTCTCTTGTAAACAAATTATATCTGCATTGCAGGACTCAAGGACTCAAGCATCTGTTTAAAAATCGATCATTGTTTCTTAAGCCATTGGCATTAAAAGAAACTATGATCGCCATAAAAATAGAGAAGAACAAGAACATAATTACTCACAGTTATCTCTTCAAACGTCCCCCTTTTCTACTCTTCTTTCCTTCTTGCGTAATTCGCTCTATCACGCGCTTCCTTTTCTCCTCCAATAACGCCCGACGGCGCAAACCTACAAGTCCCCGAATTACATCCGAGTCGGCCTCATCACCCTCATCCTCTTCCATCATCTCAGCCTCAGCCTCTTCCGACTGGGTAAATAGTACACCAGACCCAGCAATATCCTGATCCGCCACGTCCGAAGCACCGCCATCTCCAGAGGGCTCGGTAGCCAGTACTCTTTCCCCATCTCCGCTCTTCTCAAGAGGCGTAGCGAGGGCTTCAGCAGCCCCCACCTGCCTCTCAGTCCGAGCTACAGGCTCCTGGCTTCTTAGTTCCTCTGGAATAATGTCATCTAGGGTACTTCCCATCTGGCTGCTTCGCGGTAGAACTGCTTGGTTTTCGGCTGGTTCCGCTGACCGTGACTGGGATGGGTGTTCATCAGGGTCCTCCTCGTCTGCATCGTCATCACTCCCTTCTAATGAAGGCATCTCCTCTTCCTCATCCACCTCATTCAGTTCCCGACTTTCAGGATTTAACTCCCCTTCGGCCGCAGTTTGGTCATGACATATGCAGTTTTGCTTTTAGCTTTTTTGCAATCGCCGCACGAATACAGGTGACATTCTCGGGCATAATGCCCTTGCTGCTCGCATCGTCTGCACAGAAACTCTGGGCAATCCCGGATCACATGTCCCGATTGTATGCAGAGCCTGCACACTCGTACTTGGCGATCATGAATTACCCGAAAATATTCAGCGCCTTCTAAAGTCTCAAACTTAGTGGAATAAGGCAACGATTTCACAGTGTCAGAGAATTTAACTTTGAGGAAACGCGTCCCATCAGCAATGTCGGTCCCTGTCCATTTTCTCCGTCTAATTGGGGAAATCGGCGTGACACCCCACATGAAAAGTTTTGCCAAGATCACATCGTCTTCAATATAAACGGGCAGATTCATAAAGGAGACGACCACCTCGTCGTTAGCCAGCTCTTTGGCCATAATATTCGTATTTTTTATTTTAAAGCCATCGATTAGTTTCCTTTTCCCTTCCTCAGTGCACATAGTGATCTCATATCTTGTCGGCGTCTTGAATCGACATCCGATCACCTTGCCACACAGTTCTTTAATTTTCCGAAGTAATTCCATCATAGTGATTCGGTCATCACCAACAATTTCCACAGATACCGTCAAGCCTTTGTCAAAAACATTCCTGTTAGCCGTAGATCCATCGGGCGGAACACCATTAGCCAAATCCTTCTTCGGTCTCATCGTCTTTGCCGGTCCAGGGTCAGTTGCCACGTAATCCGTCCGATCACTCTCTCGCTCACTCATAATCACAAACACAAAAAAACAAAAATATCCCCCAAACAGCAATGCTGTTGGGGGATAAAAAAATCGACAAAAACGAAAAAAATAAAATAGGGGTTTAAGGGACACACGAGGAGTAGAAACAAAACAAGCGCTCTCTCAATCAAACAAAAGTTGTTCACAAAATCAGAAAGGTCTCTCGCTCTAATCCACTAGGCCATCGTTTCTGGCGAGAAGCACTCGAGGTCGGGTATCCTTTGAAGGGTCTCTACTCAGCCCTACTGCGCATCTGCGCCAAAGTCCTGGTAGCTCTGACGTCATCGCCCTCGGAGTCACTCGCGGAATCACTATTGACACCTGTTTGACATAAATAAACTTTCATTCAAACAAAGAAAACATTACGCCTTCGAGAGGCCTTTTTACCCTCAGTAAGCTCCAATTCATTTCCTCTAAATGTCGTGGCTCCACCATCGCAGTATATATAATAATATATCACTGTTTAAAAATATCGTCTGTGCATTGAATTCTAGCCTTCTAGCCACACGGCTGTTCCATGCTGCCTCTCGCAGATGCCATCACAGATTACCTCTCAGAAATTCTTTGCTCGGTAACATATTAAATGTGATTTGAAATTGACCAATAACAGTTACATCTACCTATTTTGCTCATCTGGAGTCCCTGCTAATTGCTTGTTTTGATCTTGTTCTGCATTTTGAGCTCTGCATCTGCTCAATTGATTGCTAGCTCTCGTTAGCAAATGCTAGCTTGCAAGCACACTAGCAACCTCACGCGCAGCAGTCACTTTCGGGTTGTTTTCATTCTTTTCGTAGGATAGGTAGTTAAGCTAGTGTTATCTCTGTAGATGAAGTCATACTTTATTCAACTGAATGATCATTGTGCACCTATTTGTGGTTACCTAACGTAGCCCAGGATAGCCAATTGTAACTGCTGTCAGCTCTTCGACGGGTCACCGATTTTGGTGAAACACGGACTCCTTTGCTTCTACTGCCCTGCTGCTGCTTCGCACTTCCCGACCACTTCCGACTGATCAATGAATTTGGTCATTTTGTCTCATAAAGAAATCCCTGATCAAGAACATAGATATGGATGAGTTGCATAGCGTTTGCTTCATAAAAAGATGGCTCATGCCCTTAGTGGTTTGCTTTGTGCATTTGAAAGCGATGGCATTTCTTTGATATTTTACTATTTTGAAAACAGACACGACTAGCAATTTCATGTGATAACATTAGCCTAGTTAATCATTGTTCATATTCAATTTATGTATGCCATTTTTATTACACCTCTAGTCATCAGACATTTTAACTACCAAAAAAAAAAAAAAAAAAAAGGCCTGTAGATTGTAGTATGGCATAGTGTGATACGAACTGGAAGTTGCCCACCCCAAATCTCTGATTGCGCCCCCAATCAGAGCAGTCTAGAACCGGCCCTGAACGAATGTATTAGCGTATTGCGAGTCTTCGTCTTCTGCTCAAATGACTCTGTTCTTAGATGCCGCAGGTGTATCAGTGCTGTTACGTCACTGAGGAAGGAATGATTGGTCACAGTACATCACAGCAGCAAAGCGAGGGGAGAAGGGATACTTTTCACAACATAAACAGAAAGTATGCAGCTGTATCACGGTCAAGATTTGTTTTTTTTTTTTAATAAAAGATCTCAGCCAGGTCTCAGGTAGGTTAGACAAATGTTCATGAGCATTAGACACGGATTGAAAAGCTACTCTAAAATGCAGGTGCCCATGATGGAGATGTTTTTAAATCAAACGCTGTTTAAACAAGGTGAAATACATCATTAGACCATATTGTGTTTCGAATGCAGACTCTTACACGCGAAAATACTTCTGTTGTTACTCGGCACATGCGTAGCTTCTGCTGTGATTAAGTTTAAGTTCACTCACTTGTCTCCCACCACAGGCGGACCCCGGCTGCCGTTAGATCGCCCTCATCCACATTCCATTATTATCTCCGCCAAGCACGTCATGTTTTCACCTCTGTTTCACTGTCAACAGGACACCTCAGAAAGTTGTGAATCAATGGCTCATAATTTGGTGGGATGGTAGGTGGTAGTCCAAGGATGAGTTGATTTAATTTTGGAAGTGATTGGGAACATATTCCTCATATACGTCCAGAGGAAGTTAAATTCACCTGAATTGAATGATGATCCATTATGAAATGAACAGATTTTATTAACATTTCAGTCTTGAATATAGTCTACACTAATGTAGAATGCACTATAGCTGTTGGTGATCTGGATAATATTCTTGTGGATCCACAAACCAATAATACTGACATTTGGCGTGGCGGAAGAATGCACTCTTCCGAGTGCTTTTCCAGTTTTCAAAATGAGCAGCTGCTCTGAGGGAATCAGGACTGTTTCATCCGTTCAACATGGCATGGATGTGTTGTGGATCATATTTTAGTGTTACTCATCATGTTCATCAGGAAATTAAAAATCATGATCAGTAACCACATTATGTAAGCAGCAGTAACACACACACACACACACACACACACACACACACCTTGTATACACACACACACACGCACACACAAGCAGTTAACTAACACAGAAGCAAATGATTTCTGTAGGTTTGATTAATATCTGTTCAGTTGATTTAATCAATATCTGTTCAGTTGATTTCTGTAGCTACGTTGATTATTTGTTCAGTAGAATCATTAGTTATATAAATATATACACATTACTTGAAACATAATCAGTTGAGCAATTTACGATCATTTGTATCCTATTTTTTTTGAATGTATTTTTTCTACCTTTTAAAATATACATCTGTGCACCGCCAATATTTTTTAGAAAATCCTGAAGAGAACGCGACAATCAATAAGGTAAGGGAAAGCGATAAGAGATAACCAGGGTAATGTGATTGGAAGAAGGATTTTATACAAATAAGTAACTGTCACTAACATGACTGTGTCCCCTGCCGCATGTACATATTGGTGCAAAATATGAGCAAAATTGGTCGACTGGTTCTTGAGATATTGCGTAAACAAGGTTTACGAAGGCAAAATTTACGTAATTGCCCTGTCGTGTTGAAAATGACCTCAAGGTCACCAAAATCGACTAGGTGTCCAGAAGCCCCCACAAGTACACATTGGTGGCAAATATGAGCAAAAAAGATCCACTGGTTCTCGAGATATTGCGATAACACCAACGGGACGGACGTACGTATGGACGGATGGATGGAGCTGAATATCATATCCCCCGCTCCGCGGCGGTGGGGTACCAAAAGGCCATCTGGAAGGAGCGTAGTAGTGTTTTTGTCATACAAGGACAACTCCAGGCTTTTGGTCATTGTGTCATCATGAGCTGAAATAAAGTCTGATCACTATCAGAAGATTCTGCCTCTCTGCAATTATGTGAGGAGAAGAGGGCCTCGAAAACACAAAAACATATCTGTTATGGTTCCCCATTCAGATGACGTGGAAATATGAGCGTATTCCCTTCATTGATAAAATGCACGACTCAGTGTAATTCTTTCAAGGTGTGAAGTGTTTCCACAGTGACAGCATTTCAATGTTCATTGAGGATTCACAGGACAAACGAGTGCTTTGCAAAAAATTCTTCAGTTTTATTGCCTCATATTGAGCGGAATGATGATGACAATTACAACAGCAAGGGACTCTTTCCCAAAATTTACACATCATTTGCAAGGTTTGCTTTTCACTATGGGCAAAAAAAAAAAAAAAAAAGAGCTTACAGCACCTGGTATTCCCAGGTGGTCACCCATCCAAGTACTAACCAGGCCCTACCCAGCTTAGCTGCCGAGATCAGCCAGATCGGGCGTTTTCTGGGCGGTATGGCCATAAGCCAGAAGCAACCCAACAAATCCAGGGTACAATATGCCGCTTACATCATTCCTAGATAACAATACTTTCAACTTCTAACCTTTTTCGGGTGATACAAGCCCCATGAAATTCAAATAGCGAACAAAGGGTGCATGCAAACATGCTATTCTTCCTTGAAAGGGGCTCGCCTTTTTATTAGAGCAGTCGCTTAGCTATGACGTTATTCCGGCTTCTCTGCATATATGCTGCATACAGCATAGACATCATTGTCCAAAGGCTACGACGGCCATTAAGGAACCCCACTCATTGATTGTGCCACTAATAGTGAGAGAAATAGATATGCCAAATGTCTCTGACTCATATAACAGTAATAACTCAAAGTACTGCAACTTCCTGAACTATCCTGCCATAGTGTAAAAGTTTCCCCAAAAGCGTATTCATTACGGTCAGTGTTTCTGACTAGGCCTAAGCAAGTGAGCATCTGTGCTTTTG